>CM027469.1:4347390-6893310 GCA_015776775.1 Magallana hongkongensis | reverse complement strand
ATCATACATTGAGTGGAAAGTTAGAGAAAGTAACTGAACGACATTGCATCATTACATTTCAATATTCTGTAAACTTTCAATTGGATGAATAATTAAATAAAAATATGTTTGAATAGTCTATTTATACACTTGTAACATACAAATCGTTAAAAATACTCTAGTTTTAAAATAATTACGTATTATACTTTCAATTTATTGACAGACATTTCAACCATGACCATTAGCTTATATTGTACAACTTGTGTCCATACATGTATAATACATTTTTTTACTAAAAAAACTCCCTAATTTTTAAAAACAAATAAAAATATTAGATACATGTATAATTTTGATGTACCGTAAAAAGCACGCAGACAACGATCATATCATACCTAGGCTTGCCTCTCAAACCAAATACGACAAGCAAGAGTCAAGTTTGAACTTTAAATTACAGGTAGACACACTTTGAACTTTAAATTACAGGTAGTATTTTGTGTATTTTAAGGATGTGTGTCTGTTTCGCACTATATTTATTCCCAGAAATCATTACGAAGTGAACTGAAGCTCTGTAAGAGCCAAACAACATTCTGCTTTTTTTATATAAATGACTAAGCTTCTGGTCTGGTTGTTTTGAGTTATCTATTAAAATTCAACTTCTCCTTTTCAATGAATAAGGTTTAATACGAACAAGCAAAGAAAGATAAATCCATTTCTGTTACACCCCCCCCCCCCTCCAGTTCGAACTCTTGGCAAAGTTTTTCATACTATCTTAACTTTGAAAGACAAGTTCATTAATTTCGTGTCTAATCATGTAGTCTTTCTTTCATTAACTTTGATAGACAAGTTTATTAATTTTCGTTTCTAATTATGTAGTCTTTCTTTCATTACAATTCAAGAGCAGAATGAAACAACAATTCTTTTAAACATATTATACAAACACCACTCCCAAGCTAGAACGCATGTCTTAGGTGACAAGAAAACTAATTTAAGGAATGCGGACCCAATTCTCTTCTACAGTGATTTTTATAAAAAAAAATTATATGAGTTAGAGTTTTTTAAGATATATCAAAAGCTATCAAAAATAATATGAAAATCGAATAAGATTTTTAGTAGGAACCATTAAAAGAATAGTGTGTATTACTTTTGTTTTTCCATTGAACATAATGGAGAAAAGCGTTCTTGCAAGAGAAAAAATATTGATTAAAAAAGTGTGCAATATATTTTTCTATCCAAATTAAAATATTATACTTAAATAATGATTTTGAACTGATACAAAATAAAAATGCCAATGTTATCGAACTTGTTTTTTCGATGTCACATGTCAAAGTCTGATGTTATGTTAATTTTCTTCAATTGTTTATGAAAAGAACAGCGCAAACTATAAGAAAAAGGTTTTTTTCATCATTTCGAAGTTGATTTATACATTTATACAGATTATTATACATATTTTGAAATAAAATACTTCAAAAACTAAGCATAGGGGCGGTTTTACTATAATCTTTCGATCAGGGTACTGATGCGGATCGGAATGTAAATGATTTTTTCACTTGCTTAAACTCGCGTAAACTTGTTAAATAATCTATGAAGATGGTTACAAATATCGTGAGCTAATACAAAACTCACTACAGAACTTTGTCATCTCCTAACAAAATTTGTCGAGTTAAATTATGTTTATAATGCGTATTTCAGCATGTCAAATAATAGCAAGGAGGCCCAAGACATGCAATATAAAAGTGTGTATCCATGACGTTGAACAGCAATATATTGCGTCATAAGCGATTTTTCATTGAGGTTTAGAAATTATAGTGTATAGTACTGGGGGCTCGATGTTCGTAACAATCACCTTTTTTGGAGCGCAATATAAATGTATATGCGCAAAGCGAATTAGATCCGTCGTCTTAAGAATGACATCAGTATGGTCTTTAACCAGATGCTGTTAGTTTCTATTATGTGTCAATAGACGTCGTTTGTTAATTATTTGTTACATGAACGCTATATTGTCAGTTCGGCCACAACTTAACCCTTGGAGGCATAAAACTTACAATTTGGACGAGAGGTTTTTATAGTCAAAAATGTAGTCAGTTCCAATTCAGTTTCAGTAGAGGTAATTAAGAGGACAATGTTTAAACGTTTTATATGTAAGCACTCTTCACATCATATAGCAGATAAAACAGGTTGATTGTCCTTACAACACTTCTGAATTTCATTACCATCAGGCTCCTCCCAAACACAAGGATTGAATGTAAAAGTTAGGTTTGAAATTTTTAAAAATCTCAAAACTATGTTTTAATCAAAGTAAAAAAGAATCGAATAGATAGACAGTTTCAACACATATGTTTCCCCTTTCATATAAAAGTCGTGTGGTCATATGAGAATCATATGTATGTGGAATCATACTCGTATCATATGTGACAGATCATGTGAAAAACAAATTAAAACTCGTACATGTATATGGATCAAATCCACAAAATTGAAAAGTTGACTGTACATTTGTGTAATAGTTCTAATTTTTGGTTATATTTAAAATCAAACGTTGCGTGACACGAGATGGCCAAAGGGTCCGTCGTTTTTCTTTTATCAATCTATATTCTACAGAACTCGGTCAGTGTAACACTCTTATCACCACTCAATGACATGTCGAGAACAGGTGCTTGTGTGTTTGTAAGAGAATATGTAAATAATGCAACCCGGATTTATAATTGTATTTGGTACGTACATAATGTAATTGGTTTTATGATTACAATTGTGTTTTACGGTAAAATGATACACTCTGCTAGTTTGATAATCAAGAGTATAAGTTGTGTATGTTGTTGTAATGACAATCTACATGGTGGTATTTTAGATTGAATATTGTTAAAATTGGGTGAATATTTGTCATTTCAAGTAAAAATGGATTCAGGATAAATAATGTAATAGGTACATGTAATTTATTTATCTGAGACATTTCCAGTTAGGCAATTTAAAAGTATTTTTATTACTAATTGCAGTCGGTTTGCATATTATTTAAGATGGTATATTTAAATAAAGAACCATGAGATAATACTTTTTTGTGTAGTTATGTATTGATATGTATCACTGAAAACATGCGATATGAAAGCAAAATGTATTAATAACAAAACATACATCACCCAAAAAACTAGCAAAAATGTTTACACATTGTAAATACAAAAAAGATATAAATCTTTATTTTTCTGATATGGTATTACATTTATAACTCAGTCCTTGATTTGTCAACAATTCTTAAGTAATACAGTCATTTCATGCATATCTTTTACAATATTATGTTATGCTATGGTATGCGATTTCAATGATATGCTATGAGATTTGTATGCTATGCTATGAGATTTGTAGGCTATGCTATGAGAAATTGGAATGAAGGGCTTAATGATATGATATGCTATGCTATGCTATGGTATGCTATGAGATTTGAACAAAAACGGCTCCTAAACACAAAATAGTTCCACACATTTCGAAGTAAAATAATAAGAAGCCAAAGTTTACCACAAATCTATTATGTGAACATTTATTTTTTTAAATAAAAACTTTTAAAACCCAGTTAAAATAGTGTTGTATGCTATGCTATGGTATGCTATGATATGATATGACGAATGTGATTCTATGAGATTGTATGCTATGGTATGAGATTCCAATGCTATGCTATGAGATTTCAATGCTATGCTATTAGATTTCAATGTTATGCTATGGTGTATGTTGTAAAAGATATGCTTGAACCGACTGTACTAGCATAACTTGTCTTATCAAATTTACTGTTTTGATCTTATTTTCATAAAACTGTATATCTTTTTATGGATGTCTTTATGTTAATGCTTAATGTATTTGTATTCAATACTGGATGTTAAGATAATGTCATACTGATAGTAAAAATTGCCAAAAAAAAAATATGTTAAACATTCATGGATGCTATTTTAGTCTTTATCAAAAAAATTATAGCAGTTTTTGAGGAACAGTTGTTATTAGTTTGTTATTTCATGAAAATATATATGCTAATCAACTATAAATTTTCTTTTTAGGTTTCTATTTCTCTTTGAAATACTCATTTAATGATGCTCAAGGTGAGATTGAAATATATTGAATATGTTTACTATAAATTATAACTAAATAGACAAAAAAAAAATCATATAACGTTTTCTATGTTGGAGTTGCAATTTTTGGGAGGGGGTTTATATAGGCTTTGTCTGTTATCAAATCTATTTATTAATACATGTAAGTTATTATTAAATGTGAATAACCCATTAAAAGTTAAACAATGCTTAAGTGACCACTACCATTACCACTACCATATTTTGGCGTGGTAAAAGTCAAGTCTTTCTGGTTTGATCGGATTTTATCACCTCATAATACTCAAAGAATAATTCCTTAATACTGAAATGATGTAAACAAGCACAGCAGCATTTCTGGTGATAACTGAACATGCAATGTATACAAAAGGTAGATCTAGAAATTATATATGAAGCTAAAAAGGTATGTCATAGTTTAAATTTTTCTAAACATTGTTTATTTTCATTGTATCATATAATGAATTTAGTTATGTGTCTATATATTCCTTACCACATTTGTGTAGTAATGAATTGTGATAGCTTAACCTGTATTACCATTAACAATTACATGTATACCATGCAATGATGATAACTACATATAACGAATACTGTCTATGATTTAAGCACAATTTTTATATTCAATCATTTTGTTTTCAAAGTTACACAAACAAATCCAATACAGGCATCGGACAATCATCTAAAGCCAACTGTTTCCATACCGGATGTTCTTTTACTGAAATCTGGAGATGACGTCAGTATTCCTTGTAACACAACCAGTACAGATCAGATTACTATAACCTGGAACTACGAAGCCGTAGGTTCTATTATATATAGTCATATCGAGAATAATACAAATACAATGTAACTGTAAATTGACATTTCAAAATTACAGGTTTAATTTATATGAATATTCACAATATAAAAACCATACATAGAGCCAAGAAAAAAATTATAAGAGATCTATTTAAAAAACTAATTAAATGGGTACTGTGTAATTTCAATACGATTAACATGCTAATTTTTGGGAGTTGATTTTAATCAACTCTCCTATACAGTTACTCTGGCAAACCGAAAATGAAACAGTGTTTGGGCCAAAGCACAAATCAGCATCGCTGACAACATATAGTTCTAATCGATATACTCGATAGTGTATTCTAAAGACTTGTTTCAAGGAAACTTATCCATATATACCTTGTAAATTATCAGATTTTAAATGGTACGAACAATTTAAATATTAATTGTACTCGGACATTGTATGTATTCCTACGCCAGAGTTCAATATAGTCTTGTTCAACCAGACGCTCGACTGTCTACGTAAATCTCCGACAAGCACAGAGTCTCTCTCGCTTGTCGGATATTAACGGAGATAGCCGAACGTCAATCTAGATGAACGAGACTAAAATTCAATATTGCATGAACCCATGCAATTTCTCAGAACTTACTGATACGTAGTTTGATGGAATTAATTGCTTGAATATTATGCAATAAGATTTATATGGGGTTTTCAGGAGAGTCCTGTCGGAGAATTTATATAATAAAAATATGCGTAATTCAAATAATATATGGAAATACTTACCATGCCAAAAAAATACAAAAAAAAAAAACAAAAACATATCGTTTATTTACCAAAAAAATCGATAAAATCAACTCCCGTCAGTACTTCAGTACTTTGATTTCTTTTCTTTTTTGGGGGCGGGGTAGCATTATGTATGTTGCAGTTTTAATTCTGATAACAGTAGAAAAATATGTCAACAATATGTGCACTCTTAAAAAATATACATACAGTTTATAAATAAGTAGAATTTTTTAAATATAACTTGTAAACCAAATTATATGGTATATGCCTGGTTGCCTTATGTACACTTGTTCTTTATAGAAAGTCACGTGTAATTGTTTATTGTATTAAGCAAATGTTGCATCTGTTCCAGGGATCATTTCCTAGCAATGTACAGCAGGTTGGCACAAACCTTGTGATTACAAGAGCGGATTTATCAGATTCTGGAATATATCTATGTCATGTGAATACAAGTCGTCATGTCTCCTACAAACTTTTACTGATTACTGTTGGTAAGAACACGCACGGAGTTTTCATTATGCTTTTCCTTTAAGTATCTATGGAACCTAATAGAGGTATGAAGAAAAATATTGTGGAATTATTTTTATTCGTCGGGCTCTATGTTCGTGGGTAGCAAATTATTCCGAGTTTTCGGAAACGTGATTTCGTCAGAAGCAAGTTTTATTTTGTATAACGAAACAAATTAATATACAAATGCATGTATACGTTCGTTGGGCTGTAAATTCGTGTGCCAGAAAGGCCAGAAGAAAATGTCTCCCTTGAACATTCATGATTCAAACGTATACTGATACATGGATGATATTTATACTATGACTTAATGATTTAATGGCTAATGTTGTTTGCATATATGAATGCTTAAAATTTCTGTTATAATAGATATAAGTGTGTTAGTTCCATAATGCAGTTGCAATTTAAACACAAATACCAAAAAGAAAATTTAAAGCGAAAATTGCTTTCAATGTTTCAGTTCGAAAAATATAACACACTGCAACGATTATAGGGAATCAGGATTGGTTTCTGAGTATTTAGTACATTTGTTTTTAAAGATGGGCCGAATATTTCTACCAACACTCATTTTATTCCACCACAAGCCTCCATTTTGGATCACAGTACAGTGATATTTGGAAACAACGTCACAATTGATTGTCACGTGACCGGAATTCCTCCTCCTGACATCATATGGCTTCTTAATGACGTTAGACGTTTTCTAATATATATATGCATATACTATGAATAGCTTTAAGGATGTAATGTGAATTTGTTTTCTTTTATAACACGATTAAAACATCTTAAATTAATAAAAAAAAATGTTTGCATACATGTTTATAAAATAGGCTTTGGATAACAAATATTGATTTACTAAATTTGTATTAAATTTCAGATTAAAAATTTCATGTTAAAAATATTTTGTTAAACATTGTAGAGGCTGATACAAAATAACAACATTGTTCAAAAAGGAAATCGGTTGCATTTATATGAAACATCTTTAAAAGAAGAAGGTGTGTTCACATGTATAGCAAAAAATAGGGCGGGAGAAGACAATGCCCACACAAATGTGTATGTTGTAGGGGGTAAGTTTTTTAATTCAACAAATGAAAATTTGATTTGATTCATCATCATCAAAAAAAAACTTTAAAATGTGTCAGTATTTATGACGCTTTGCAATATTAGTTTTAAACCATATATGTTTTGCACATTGTTGTATTGTTAATAGTGATGCCCGTGATCGACTTCCTGTCGGAATCCGTCTATGCATTAACGGGCTCCTCGGTCAGTTTTCGCTGCCATGCTTCCGGAATCCCTGAACCAAACATATTTTGGTATTTCGTATCGGTAAGATTCAGTTTCCAAATCACATAATCGTAATTGAATTAACTTCAAAACAAAGTTTAAAGTGGCTTGAATTGCCCGTATTATGTTAGGAACACACATTGGTATAACTTGTCCAAAAAAAAATTATAACACATAAAATATAAATTATCAACAACAAATATTAGCAATTAAACTACTGTGTTTTTCTACATTCGTTGAATAGCAAATGTTCATGGATTTCGTTGTTACGTTGATCCACTAGATCAGATGTTTCTTGAAGTACAATTTACATTTTGTTTAGGTATAGGCCACAAAATTACGCACCCTAGGCCTAGAAACTGTGATTTTCATTTAAATCCAGGAATAATTGATATCCTAGAATATTTGTGAAACCACAATATCTA
The DNA here is from genome assembly GCA_015776775.1 of Magallana hongkongensis. Classification (NCBI taxonomy): domain Eukaryota; kingdom Metazoa; phylum Mollusca; class Bivalvia; order Ostreida; family Ostreidae; genus Magallana; species Magallana hongkongensis. Next base: position 6,885,481 of record CM027469.1, on the reverse strand, counting down.
TCATAGGTGAGTGGTGAGGTAGGTTTTCCTGAATCGAACTACCACATCAGTCCTGACCACACACTGCTGACTATACACAGCGCCCGCCAGTCAGGAACAGTGTGGTGTATCGCCAGGAACAGCTATGGGGTGACCAATGCCAAAGTCTACCTCTGGATCCGCCTACGTATGTTTGTAGAATTAGTTGCTTTTTCATTTGTACAAATGTCATAGATAAAAATGATCAATTTTTGTATTGATAAATTGAAGTGGTTTTATTACAAAAACGGTTCTAAATTCCACTTACTTGATTTGCTTTTTGATAAATATATATATATGTAGGTCGAAATATTTAAAATCTACATTCTAAAAAGAATTGAATTTTTTTAAACAATCAAACAAGATAAAAATAGAACTAGTTTCCTTGGTTAAAAATTAACATCTGATGGAAATTGATAATGCTTAGAGTCGTTTTTGCGAAATTTAGTAGGGTATACTGCAATAGGTGTAATCTAAAATTTAAATAAACAGAATTGCTCTACATTTACTTATCTTATGTATCTCAATTGTTTAGGTTACTTTAACATATAAAAAGACGTAAATTCTTTTTAAAAATAGTTTAGATATCGTTTTCATTGTCACCAACATTGAATTATTCACGATTATTTCATTAATGTCAAAAAAAGTTGGTAAAATTGAATGAAATCTGTTTTATCAGTAATTTATCAGTTCTTAAGAAAAGGTTTTAGTGTCATTTGATTTTTCCTATATTCTGTGCAGATATTTTTATCATGCAATTCGTTTGGTTAAAAACACCATTTTATCGTAGTGGAGCTTGATATGTAGTGAAAAGCATATCTGTATTGTAATATGGTTAAATATACAGTTAAAGCGTCTCTGTGCTTACGTTTCATCTGATTATTATTTTGTTTTGTCTTTTCAGCTGATTTGATTGGATGAAGGAAAAAGACAATGGTCGCATGCAATTAATAAAACTAATATGATTTATATTTTTTAATTCTTCAAAAAAGTACTTTTTTTTTTGAAAGCAGGTATAGGTTAAGAACAATGTAAATTGTGAAATTTATACCTTTACCACCCGGGGCATAATTAACGGGGCCATATTTACATAAAGACCCCATTCTCAAATCTTCTTCACTACTCCCACACATATTGGAAAACAACTAAATTTTTGGTTATACATGTATGTCCATAAATCTTAAATTGCGAAAGTCATGGCTACTGGCTCCAGGGCAGGTCAAAAGAACCAACGTGCTATAAAGGACTATGTGCGGTATGGTCAAATATCTGCCCCCAATTTTAACCAATTTTTAAATAGTACCGTATGAGTATCAAATCCTCATAAATCATTGTAGAGAGGGTGCCCGTCACTTTAATCTTCATTTTCATCATTATTGCTTATTCATTATTAATCTGCTGTTTATCTCTGACGTCACCTAAATGACCCAATTCCCGAAATTTTGCAAACAAATGAAAATATTGTCATTTTTTCTCAATATTTTCCATTAGAAAAAATAGAGCGCATGCCTGCTCAAGTAGGATTTTAACATATGTTTTTGTTCATATAAGTATACACATCATACTAGAAAATGGTACTTGAGCAAGCCTGCGTTCGATGTTTCCCACTCGAAAAACCATCGGAAAACACCCATATTTTGCTGCACAACATCAATTTATCAAAATAAGACAATCTTCATGACGTCATTTCTACATTATGGCGTCACTGTGGTGATTACCGTTTACATAACTATTTTTAATATGATTTCAACAATCTTCCACCTTATTTTGAAAGCTTTTCATAAAACTTAATTTTGGGGCAAAAAATGCATAATAGTCCTTTATAAAGGTTTAGAATATATTCTGTGCTTTCACAGTCGTTGGAGGTAAACGAAATGCATAGGTATCATGTCCATAATGCAATTTTCTCATCTTTAATTTTGAATTTAACTTCCAATGGGACGGGGATGTAGACTTTTTCTTCGACAAATCTTGCCATATAGTGTTCATGTATATTAGTCTCCTACCGGTTTCATCGGAGGGGACTATAGCTTTCCTCTGCGTCCGTCAGTCCGTCTGTCCGTCCGTCCGTCCGTCTGTCTGTCCGTCCGTCTGTCTGTCCCACTTCAGTTTTCCGTTGTTTTTTTCTGCATGCGTTTGACGAATGATGTGAAACTTGCTGAGCAGCTTCAAAATATTAAACAGCAGACCAAGATTATACTTTTGTAGCGTCTAGTCAACACAATTTCCAGAAATTTAATTTTTTTCACTCCATATTTTTTAATGATCGGGTTCGTTATCAGGCTCGGTGTGTACTAAATGAACGAGGACATTATGTGGTCAGTAAAATAATAAATGTTATCGTGCATTATTTGTATTATTACATTTATCATTTCTAATAACAAACAAATACGTTCTGTCAAATGGTGTCAAGTATTGTGTAAATTTTAACGGCAGGGTATTATTACAATCGGGTTCGTTATCGTGTTTAGGCTGTTGGATGATAGACTAGACTTCTGTGTTAGCTTTGCTTCAAATATGTACTTTTTTTAATGGATTTTTGAGATTGTTTGCTGTTTATTATAATCATTTTTCATAATTTACTTTACAATTACTTCATTTATGATAGGGGATATTTAATATACAGGGTCTCAAACTTTTGCCATTCTCAATCAAAGAGGTTACCGGTAGGGGACGTGTATTGCTTATGCAATACTCTCAGAATGCTTGTTATTTTAGTCACTTGGGTAATCTATTGCTGTTGGTCGTGTGACGTCTGTTAATTATTAAACATTTTTGAATGAACTTATAATTTTCAAAGTAGATTGCTACTTTGCCATATAAAATTAAATATATACATGACTGTATAGGCTCTATTTTAGAAAATCTACTTTAACTTTCTCTGCATGCTTAAAGCAATACCATGTATGCGTTTGTATGTACATTATAAATGGAACCTGAATGTTATAGAGGGTGACCATCAAAAGCCTGTGGGTTAATTGAATAACCTATCCATAACGTGACCGCGTAAAGAAATGGAAAATCTGTTGCATCTGCTAAATCATTGTAAAGGGTTAATTTTCAAAAATTTTATTGAATGTGGATCAAAGTGTCATATTAAACGAAATCAGACACTACATCTAATTAACACTAATAATAATAATTCACTCGCCGAAAATAAATTACAATTTCAACATAAGACATAATAAATTTAAGATATTTGGTAGAGAATGATTAAGAACACAGCCATTGTGTCGATTGATCATTGTTGAATTTTACAGTTAAGGTTATTTGGTGTATGTATACTACTGTATACAGGAAACTATTTGCCCCGAGTAACTGTCGCCTTTTTCCCGTCTTCAGTTCGAAAGTTTTGTTGAAAGAAAGATAATCTGAGACATTAAAATTTGCCCAGTCTTTAATTAGCCCGCTGGCAACGAGGGCAAAAGGGGCGAAAATAAAATAAGGGCGAATATTTCCCGGTATACAGTATGTCCTTTCTTGACTGGTTCTCTTTCTCTATACGAAAAAGACAGGTGGTTATCGCCATCGAAGCCAGGGATTCCTGCTTTGATTTACGCCCCCTCTATTTGTTCTGCTTTATACACAGTACGGGAAATAATCTAGTAATTACGCGATTTAATTAGTCTGTAACACCATACTCGGTGGATTTATGTTTCCCGTGTTGCTTATTTAAATAAGTCAGTCTTAATAAACAAAACCATTTTACACCGTTGTTTCAGGGGTTTTCTCTAATTAATGACTAATTTTTAATAAAAGGGACCAAGTGAACGTCCCAAAAATAAAATAGCATTATGTGTGAAAATGTAGAGAATTTTGCGCGTATGAAATGTTTAATACTCCTGTGAAACAAAAATCTGGAAAAAAAGAATATTTGTATTGTATGTGAAAGTAAAAGTGATCGTGTTAGATTAGTTAAATCTAAAGCAAATACTGATATGGGTTTAAAGGGACTTGGACACGATTTGAGTACAAAAATTTTATTTTTATTTTTCATTGTATAAAATGGTTAACTGGTGCATTTTAAATGATTGACCAAAATATTGAATGTTAAAGTCAAGTTACAAGCGAGATACAGAGGTAAGAATTGGTTGTTATGTAAAAAAAAGCTCGAGTCTTATAGTTGTTTACAAAAATGTAATGTAGAGAATTACCATGTTGTTGACAAAATGACATGCAAAAAACAATTTAAACTAATTCAATATCTTCATAAATACTATTTTCAACAAAAGAAAGATACATTTGATTGAAACTTACACCAATACAACACATTTGTAAAAAAATGACATTTTCGAGCTTTGTTTACAAAACAAAGAATTATAAACTCTGTATCTTGCTTATAACTTGATATTTGACTTTCAAATTTTGACATAGCATTGTAAACTTCTATATTTATCAGTATAAACATTGCAAATGGGAAAAAAATTGAAAATGTTAATTCAAATCGTGTCCAAGTCCCTTTAAGAGAACCTTTTAAAAAGTATGGTGGTATTTGTGTTGAAAGTAGAATACTTTGCAGGAATTGTTTTCAAAAATTAATAAACTATGACAAAAAGTGTCGGGAGTTCTAAGAGTTGTGTCAAAAAAAAACTATGTAGCTGTCTACATTAGAGGAAAGAGGGTCGCTTCTTCTCCGCCTGATGAACAAAGGAAAAGAAGCGATCGAATTGTATTGATGATATTGTATTGAAATTTTAAGACATGCATAAATTCTCTGCATTTTGGTTTTTGCATTCTAATCGTTGACGTTGCCGTAAGTTCTACAAATTTTTCATCAGGAAAGAGAGATCTAAATTTTGAAAGTTTTGAAAATTGTGGTCGGAATTCGTGTCCTTAATTCACAACACAGTGAGCCTCGTCAACTACAATGTGTGCTATGGCCTTGTATTTTTGTTTGAGAATTTAACAGATCGTTCTATCCATAATATATTCCAGGTGTCCGATGGTGTAAACAACATTTCTATAAAAGAGTATTTTCACCTTGTCGTTTTCAGCATCAAAATTCATTTCTAAAAAAGCAAAAAAATATAATGGTTTAAGTTTTGGGTATTGAAGAGCCTGAGAGAGAGAGAGAGAGAGAGAGAGAGAGAGAGAGAGAGAGAGAGAGAGAGAGAGAGAGAGAGAGAGAGAGACGTAATGATAAATTTAAAGCTAGCAAAAGCCCCCATCAAGAGTTGTTCTCAACAAATTAGAGGTATTTTTCAATATATTAATGGCTTAAAATCGGTTGAAGACAGGATCATGTAGTAGCAAATTAATTGGTATTGATGATTTTTTTCTCTTGACATGAAATATTAGATTCACACAGAAAGGGGACAGTACAGAGAAAATATTGAACTTTAGAAGACAAAGGGAGTGATTGGCAGAGGAAATTCTGCAGGTGATATTGTTGTCATTTTAACGACAAATTCACAGGAGACAGTAAGGGGAAAAAAGCCCTAGTCTTGGTAATTCTCTAGCTGTAAAAAAAAATCTTTTTTGCTTTAACTTTTCATTGTTTTATATGAAGAGTTAAAGCACCCATATTATTTCTTTGTATACTTTTCCTAATAATGACCTTAGCTTTTAGTCTCTAAATTACTAATCAACTCCCTATCTATCGAAATGGCTAGTTCACTTAGTTTTGTATATTGTTCCTCAATAATGGCATTTAATCGCGAGGTAACAACAATATTTGTATTTTGTATTCTAGGCAGCATTTCGTACTTTTCCCGTAGCCCGTGGGCAAAACAATAAGAGTGTCATTATGTAAAACACTTTTAATACACTTTTCTTGTAAAGGCTTAAGAAAATTAAATGTCATACATCTTTCACAATTTAGTTTTGCGAGTGCAATTTTTGTATGCAAAGAGAACTCGAAAAACTGATGACCGTCCATAACACTTGTTGATGTTCTGCACTCGGTGATCTGTTTTGGGTTCCCCGAGATATTTAAATTCTGCGTCAGAGATAATTTTTATCAGCAATGAGCGCGGCCACCAGAGGGCCCTTTACATTATTGATCACTTGTCTGTATATCGCGCATTGCCAGTCTATGTCCTTTCAAGACAAATAGTTTCCAGTGTTGCTTCATGGAAAATAATTTGCACAAATGCATAAAAGAAATAAAATAAATAGATTTCTGTATAATTATAAATATTTTAATGTCTCTATATCTAATTCGAGTATTTTCTACTTTCGTTTTAATGTAAAGACAAGGTCATTCCGGGTTTTTATTTTAAATGTCACTTAACTTCCTGTCAATGCTCCTCTAAATGAAGGCACTATAAAAGGGTAACTATATAAGTTGTAGCATTTCTGAATGGAGAACATATGTTTCATGTGTAATTTACTTCTATGAGATGTTCAATTTTTTATAGATACTGTCCATTTTCTTAAATGAAGGAATATAAGGTCATTGTTGAAAATATGTGAAAAAAAAATGAATGCTGTATCATCAACGCTAATAACGAATCTCCTTTTGCTAGGACTTGATGCCAACAGAACAAACAATTCAAATTTATTGAACATTTAATATGTAAAAAAAGGAATGAAATATCGATTTTATTTTAGGTGACGTTTTAAAAACCATTGATAAGATGATAACAGGAATGTGCACTGGTATTGAATAACTTTAAAGGGGTCTTAATCACGTGTCAATAGTATTTGATATTGTCGAATGATAAGCAATGGAAAATACACAACAGAGAGAAATCGTAAACAGGTTGAGAGTTGTGTGTGTGATAAACTATCCGTGCACAGAGTTATTTCGTGATATATTGCGTCAACACGTAACAGAAATACAAATGCCTGGTCGTTTATTGGAAGAAGGTACGCAAAAACTCCTCAAAGGAAATCTTGGGAAAGACCTAAAGGAAATATTATACCCTCAATATGGATACTTTACCGGTGACTATACTTGTCTTGATCTCACAGCACTTTATCGATTGATACGCAATGTATCAGGAATCACAGCCCATCAAAAAGGTTGGGGTAGACCTCCCAACCCATCTGATCACTCAGTATCGGCAAATATAGAAAGACTACGAAATATTAGAAATGTAGATACTGCACATGGTGCAAGCAAAACCCTGAACGAACACGAATTTCAAACTCTTATGAAGAAGATAGAAAACAGTATAGAGGAACTTGAGAAATCTTTACCGTGGAAATCTACAAAATATAAAGATGATGTGACTAAATGGAAGACATGTCCATTGGATTCAACATTACCTAATGACAAATTTATAATATTGCAAAAAATTATATCAGAAATGAAAGGTTGGTATATCAAAACTGTTCAATTTTAAATTATTTGGCACCTTGTATAAACTATATTCTCGGATGTGCTTAGCCGATCACCTATTGTATAGCGTCTGAATGTCTGGATATTTGTTGACTAGTTTTTTTTTACTTTTCATAGATCTCTTATTTATGTCTTCCCAAACCACATAATTGCTTTAAATCTTGACTTAACAAACACTTGGTTAAAGGAAACTCATTATTGTTGAATGAAAGTAAATTCTTTATATTTCTAATCAACAAGAGTGACCTAAAAATTCATTTGTTTGTGTCATACAATTTTCTAACGTACTATGATTACGCTGGTATGTTACAAAATATGTGCATAAATTAGTATGTTTAATATATTTAACATGTAAGACATTCTCTGATATATTGCAAAGCTGTGTGAAAAAGCAAACCAGTAAACTTGTCTCTCTTAACTTAATCCTGTGAAAAAAAAAGCAGAAGAATATGGAACTTTTGCTGAAAGACGACACGCAATTTTATTCCCCAGTTATAATATTAAGAAGATATGTCTCAAAATGACATTTATAAAAAATAATACAAAGTGACGACGATTTAAAGTTAAATTTTGTGAACAAACAATCGAAATCAATGCCTGCACAGCCATATATGATGTACACATGAATTGTTTTACAAATCAGATAATATTTACACCACATAATAATATCTAAAAATTGGTTCATGTAAAAATCACTATTATATGGTTTGAATAAATGATAATTACTTTGAGACAAAGAATCATATAATGATCATTCAAACAATCGTAAAATTATGATATCATGCCATTTATACATACGTGTAATAACAAAACTATATGATCCTCATATGATACCTATAATGTTCTCGTAAGAGGGCCTTTTTTCATATCATTCAAGCCAATTGTATGAAAATCATTTTATTGCTATATTTGTATATGTGTCTAAAACATCTGTATAAATTATGAAATGATTTAGGAACAAAACGATCCAACATTTTCTAATTTCTTCTAACATGCAATGACAAATGCCACTTTCTAATTTCTTATTACAGACGATGAAATACAAAGAAAACAAATAGACAGACTTCAGAGTAAAATGGATTCTTTTGAAGAAACGCTACAGTTGTCAGTTTCTTCATTAATTGGTTTGTAAATAGAAATATTGCATTTGCTCATTGTTATTAGTTAACAGGATGTTTAAGATCAATATCGGGTTTTTTCGTTTTCAATCATGTAATTACGATTAATTTATTGTTATAAATCAATACATCAACAGCTTATATAATTATCTCTGCTCATTTTTACTATTTAACTGCATTTATACATTACTTTTTTTTTAGGATAATTATGCTTGAAATATTATCACGATAATTAAATAATCATTTGGAACACCTTAATTATTAAGAATGATGAATTACAGAAACCATGAATGCTTCTATCGAAAATCAGAGCGTGCAAGCAAAACAAAAAGAAACTCACAAGCCTCAGGGAGAAATGGATGCTCTGGAAGAAACGCATACATCAAAGTCAACATTGTTTGGTTAGTAAACAGAACGGAACTTCAAGTACTTGAGTAAATTTATTTTTAATGAATCGGCAACATAACTTGCATTCATATCCTTATTAATAAATTGTATTATATTTGAATACAGGAAAAACAAAAGTGGTCCTTCTGCAACATAAAGATTCAGAAACATATGTTCGAACAGAGGCTGTAAAGTCAACAATAAAAACTCTCGAAAAACAGCACATAGCGATTCTTATAGGTAAATCTGGTGATGGAAAAACAACGACTGCATATCAGGTCATGTATGAAATTTCAAATAAACCTGAAGCTCAAAATGTTGACTGTTTAAAGAATATTAAGCAGAAACGTGCTGTTATTATTCAGAGCCCTGATGAATGGCAAAAATATATTGACCCTCATGAGGAAATCATCGTTTACTTTGATGATTGCTTTGGATCAACAAATTTTAATAGTGAAGCTGCAGCAAGATGGAAAAGCTCTTTAGATTCGATATATGCAAGCGCAAAAAAAGGTAATATTTTTGTTCTGATCGGATTGCAAAGCAGTATCCTAGAAAAACTCAAAGAATCTCCGTCTTGTCACAAACTGTTTAGCGAGGAATTTGTGGTTGATGCCTCTGGTCTTAAAGAAAACGAGAAAAGAGATTTATTAGATGCCTATGAAAAAGACTACATTAAAAGAAAAAACAGAAAAGTGCAGAGTCCTGTGAAAGCATTCAAGCAAAGTAGTCTAAATGTATTATCGGAAACAGATAAAAGCAAAATCATTTCAAGCATGACAACCTACGGGTTTCCTCTTGCATGTCGTCTGTTTTTTGAAAGAGAACGCTTCCATGACTTGGGATACAAGTTCTTTAGCAAGCCCGGTAAAGAATTGTTAGAAGAAATCGAAACAATGCGAAAAGGAAAACGACTAACATATATTGTTTTGGCTTACGTATTGATAAACGGGAAAATAAATCCTTATGCCCTAGATAGAAACCTTTTAACAGACATTTGTACTAAATTAAGACATCCTCAAGGAAATGAATCGAACGTAGATATTTTGGATGCCATAGATGAATTGACAAAACCCTACCTTGAGAAGGACTCGAGCACCGGAGAATATATTTTCTCGCACACAGCAGTATTAGATAATGTTTTATTATCATTTGGAAAGGTTGCACCCGAAATTGTTTTAAAAAGATGTAGCAGACGGTGTCTTTATGAGCTGATCAGAACGCCCAAAACTGTTCATAATGATATAAAATTGACTATTCCGTCCAATTGTTTCCAGTTATTAGCGGAGAAACTTTTACAGGTTCATTCTCTCAAAAAAGGGTCAATAAAAAACTATATAAGCATCGCTTTTGATATTGTATGGCACCCAGCAACACAGGATGATGAATTTGTAGATGTATTATTACGTTTAAAGCAACTAAGAGAGAATAATAACCTTTTGAGAGCACTTTGGTATGTGTTTCCAGGCTCGACCACATCAGTAATGCTTGATAAATTGTTAGATATGTATGGATTGGATGAAGATATGCATACACCTTTTGGACTAAAACGAGAGAAATTGAAAGACAAAGAGGACACATTAGCAGTCGAAAAGGAAAGTGAAAAAGTTCAAACGTTAAGCAAAGTCTTGTCTTGTATTTCTCAATGCATTGATAACTACGAAGGCAATTTTCATATTCTTTGCTGTCTTAAGTATATAAAAAAAGATCGCCGCTTATACCAACTTCTTGATTCTCATGTTAAGCATTCACCTCATGGAATGACGCTTCTACATTGCTGCATTTTACTTGGATGGGAGGACGTTGTTGATGAGATCCTAAATATACATATACCTACAGCTACAAAAAACCAATGGACTTGTCTTCACTTTTCAGCATATATTGGCAACTGCACAATGTTGCAAAAATTCGTGGAACTTGGTCACGATATCGAGGCAAACACTGCAGAGGGTTATTCTGTTCTTCAAACATGTTTTATTGGAATGCGATATGGATATGGCGAAACAAATTGGCCTTTGTTTTCAGTCAGTGAGAAAGATCGTTTTCAAATGACCTTAACTTTTCCTACCGAAGATAATTATGAAGATGTTGTGCGGTACATATTCCAGTGTAAGCCATTATCATTCCTCAAAGATATAGAAAACAACATTGATGACTTTGGAAATAATATACTCCATTATCTGGTGATACAAGATTATTCTAACGTTTTAGAATTTCTTTGCCGACAAAACGAAGACGTAGTGTTGGAACACACAGCCAGTGCTTTACCCACGTTACTCCATTTGGCCGTCTACCTTGGAAGGCCTTTAATCACAAAGCAGCTATGGTCAGACGCCGTTCGACCTGTTGATTCTGATTTGTCTTTGGAAGAAACACTTAAGTTCGGTCAAGAATTTAGAAAGAAGCGAATCGAGTTTTCTCGCCTTAATCGAATAAAGAAACCCTCCTGGTGTTGGAATGACGGACATGAAGAAATGGTTGGAATCCCATTCAATGCAATTGCAGGCATTGATGTTATATTTGGAAACATAAATGATTTTTTGGACATAAGCTGTTTCTTTAAACGTCAGGGAATAAGGAACTAAAAATCCAAATGAAAGCCAAGTGTTTTGTAAACCCATGCTTTAGCAATTACAATTTTACGAATCCAATGAATATGCTTTCATTTGTATTCATGAATTTCAATTATGGTTAAATCAACCTTAGTTTTGCATACCAATTCTTAGGTGTGTAGTTTTTTACAGCATATACATAATGTTACAACCTATTGCGTACTATATTATTTATATGTATATAGAATCAAGCACTTGCGCTTGAATCGAAAAAATGGGTCAACTTTCAAGCTTTGCCTAAAATAAAATAAATAAAATTATCAATCACATCGGTGTATCTTGCACTCATTTACCAGCTGTGGTAAAATTGAACGCAGAAATCAGGTTTTTGGTTTTAAGTGTTATATTTACAGCACTTGACATTATACAAATAGTTAATTTTATCGGCTAATAGCGCTAAGGCTTATTATTATAAACTTATGAGTAAGCATTAGTTCAAAAGTATTTTTCTATTGAAAATCTAGCAGGCAATTTTAGTAAAGACTGAAAATTAGCACAAATGTGTCTAAAGATTGAAATAAACATTTCTTTTTTTATAGACTATGATTGTGTTTAGATTTAGTTGGTTTTTTTTATCGTCTTTCAACTAATGTAGTTAATATTTAAGATAGATAGATATATAGATAGATAGATAGATAGATAGATAGATAGATAGATAGATAGATAGATAGATAGATAGATAGATAGATAGATGGATGGTTAACTAAAAGCATTATTACGGCTATTATAATTTTACCTCAATATGATTATTCTATGCAACGCGTAATCCGCTCGGTTTAGAAAGCCAATTGACACGACAAACAAAAAGTCGTGTCTCCCGGGGAAAAAAGTCATAATCCACCTCTTCAGAAATTTCGGAGTTTGACATTCTGATATTATGAGGGGAAAAAATTCCGAGTTGAGCAAAAGATATAAACAAATATGATTAAATCTAAGACGCTTAATATTTTTTTTTTATTTTTCTTTAATCACAAAAGAAATTTGGCAATATATCATTTGAATTAATGAAAGAAAAGAAATAAAGATAGCGTAGAATATCATTAACTACCTTTGGGTTTTTTTAAAGTTGAAAATCTAGAAGAACTCGGCGTTTTTTTCATTATCGTATGATTTACGTTATGATAAATATGTTACATGAATGTTTAAAGATTATAAAGAAAAATTCCCACAAGTTCGGGAAATATGAATGTTCTTGGAAGAATAAATCTAAACGTTTCTCTCACCATCATGCGATAATTCTAAAATGTCATATTCATATTATGATAGTCACCTCCTTATTATAAAACGACAATCTTGAATTTTTAAGGTCTACTAAAGGAACATAATAATTTCAAAATGTTACCATGTGAGTAATACAGACCAGTCTCAATATGTCGTAGAGATATCCTTAATTATCATTACAATACACTTATAAAAGTGCACCTGAGGGACCCATGCTTTCACTAAAAATAAAAAATTCACACCACAAGATAGTTATCACTCATACCGAATATTCTTATATATGCATCAAATGGAAATCTTTTATTATAATATAACGGCAAACGAAATATACTATCATACCAAACAAAACGCAGCTATTGTTTCCGTACTCCATTTAGTTTACTACAAACAATGTAATTCAAATACGGATCGTTGCTTTTTTATTACTTTTTATATTCTACATCTAACTTAAAACAAATCTTCCTTATTCCAGATAAATAAACACTTCGTTGTCCACGTTATACATAGGCTTATTTCACGAATTACAAAATAATACGATTTTGCATAAATACAACAAGTCTCGCTTCCACAAAGATACATTTTTTTAAAATATATTATTAGTAGCAACTTCTTGGCAATCATGAAACTTTTATTTTGATTGATTCAAAAACTCGTTTTTAGCTCACCTGAACCGAAGGTTCAAGTGAGCTTTTCTGATCACCCGTTGTCCGTCGTCCGTCCGTCCGTCCGTCCGTCTGTAAACTTTTCACATTTTTTAATTCTTCTCAAAAACCTCTAGGCCAAATTAAACCAAACTTGGTACAAAGCATCCTTATGAAAAGGGAATTCTAAATTCTTAAAATAAAGGGTACAACCCTTTTTAAAGGGGAGATAATTACGAAACAGTGATAATAGGGTGCATGTCTTTAAAAATCTTCTTCTCAAGAACCACTGCACCAGAAATGCCAATATTTATACAAAAGCTTGTATATAACGTGAAGATTCTAAATTGTAAAAATCGTGACCCCCGGATCAAAACTGGGGCCGCAGGCAGGGTTCAAAATTTAACATGGAAATACATTGGAAAAATGTTTAAAAATCTTCTTCTCAAGAACCACTGCACAAGAAATGCCAATATTTACATAAAAGCTTGTATATATAGTGAAAATTCTAAATTGTAAAAATCGTGACCACCGGATCAAAATTGGGGCCCCAGGCGGGGTTCAAAGGTTAACATTGGAATGCACTGGAAAAATGTTTAAAAATCTTCTTCTCAAGAACCTCTGCACCAGAAATGCCAACATTTACACAAAAGCTCGTATATATAGTGAAGATTCTAAATTATAAAAATCGTGACCCCCGGACCAAAACTGGGGCCCCAGACGGGGTTCAAAATTTAACATGGAAATACGTAGGAAAAATGTTTAAAAATCATCTTCTCAAGACCCACTGCCATAGAAATGCCAACATTTAAACAAAAGCTTGTATATATAGTGAAGATTCTAAATTATAAAAATCGTGACTCCCGGACCAAAACTGGGGCCCCAGGCGGGGTTCAAAGTTTAACATAGAAATTGATAGGATAAATGTTTTAAAATCTTCATATCAAGAACCACTGCACCAGAAAAGCCAATATTCACACAAAAGCTTTTATATATAGTGAAGATTCTAAATTGTAAAAATTGTGACCCCCGGACCAAAACTGGGGCCCCAGGCGGGGTTCAAAGTTTAACTTAAAAATCCATAGGATAAATGTTTAAAAATTTCCTTCTTAAGACCCACTCCACCAGAAATGCCAACATTTACACAAAAGCTTGTATATATAGTGAAGATTCTAAATTGTAAAATTCGTGACCCCCGGACCAAAACTGAGGCCCTATGCGGTCCGGGCTACAACTTAAACCTAGAAATATGAAGGAAAATTGTTTAAAAATCTTCATATCAAGAACCACTGCACCAGAAATTCCAATATTTATACAAAAGCTTGTAGTGTATAGTGAAGATTCAAAATTATAAAAATCATGACCCCCGTACTAAATCTGGGGCTCCAGGCGGGGTTCAAAGATTAACATAGAAATAAATAGGATAAATGTTTTAAAATCTTCTTCTCAAGAACCACTGCACCAGAAATGCCAAAATTTATACATAAGCTTGTATGTATAGTGAAGATTCTAAATTGTTAAAATTGTGACCCCCGGGCAAAAACTGGGCCCCCAGGCGGGGTTCAAAGTTTAACATATGTAAGAAAAATGTTTAAAAATCATCTTCTCAAGAACTACAATGCAATAGTTTGGGATATCACTATAAGCGTGTTTTACATAGAAAATTGTCAACCAATCGATAGGAAATATAACTTGCTTATCTCATTAAAATATCGTGTCATGGATTAGACATGATTTTACTTTGCGTGACAAACCCGCGGGATGCAATTTGTAATATATTTTGTAAACAAGTACCACATAATAAATCACTGACGAAAACATAACACCTTTTTATTGAAATTTAACTTATAAGGAAAGTAATTTATTTGACTCAGCTTCTAAGGAGAGTTTTTTTTTATTTAAAACAACTTCTAAAGAAAATGATACATTGAGGTTATTCTTATAAAGTACTTAATGAAAATAAAACTGCACTTAATAAAAGACATGTCGGAAAGTTTATTGTAGCACTGATCATGCTTATTTTTGAAAATTATGAAATATTCTCTATGCTCTATGTTTGTTCCATTCTTCAAGTCTTTATTCCTCTGCAGTTTTTCTTTTTTTTTCTTTTTTCAATATCTTTTCCATGCGGATTTTTCATGTTTATACCTACAATGCATTATTAATGTACTTAGAAAACATAACGAAAAAAAAAACGCGATAAAGTAAGCGAACGATCAAATACTAGTAGAAAAAAGTGTAGGTTATGTACATTTTAGAACATAATTTGAAACATGATCTAAAACGTAATCTTGAAAATGACGTAAAATTTGATTTGAAATGTGTTTTTTGAAATATTTTGAAATCATTTTAACATGTAAAATGATTACGTCTTTAATCTTATGCAATATCATCTGTTTGCATTAACACCTGAACTTATCCTATAGATCTTGAAGCTTTCGTCAAAAGTTGTAAATTAGTCGTGTCTTTTATGCTTATAAATCTCGCTCTCCTTTCAATATGACGGCTTTAGATGATAAATATTGAAACTCTTTTGCTAAAGATTCTCGATTGTATATGTATTTCACAGGGCGAACAACAATCTTTAAGCAAGTCCTTAAAGGTGGCGTAAAGGTGGCTTAAAGGATATACAATCTTTAAGCCACCTTAAGGTCACCTTTAAGCTGCGATTATAGGTCCTTAATGTCCAAACTTCTTTTAAGTCACCTTTAAGCAATTTTTAAGCCACATCTAAGCATCTTTAAGTGGCATATACGCTCCCTTCATGTTGTCTTTAAACCATCTTTAAGTTATCTTTAAGTCAAGTTTGATCAAACTAAACAATAAAAATATATATAAAATGCAAAAGCTTTTTTATAGGGATGGGAGGGGGAGATTCGAGTGATGATATAATTTCCAAAGAGGGAGGGGGTGTTCCAGGCGGTTTTAATTGTCGCTCCATTAAACACAGGTCGCTATCATCAACACCGCTCCGAAGGACACAGATTGCTATTACAAAATTCTTTAAAAATTTGTTTTGTTTCGAAATTATTCAAAATTATTGTAGGGGTGAGCGCAGTCTCTATATCTAAATCTGTCCATGAAATTATATTTAAGTATGTTTGTCTCCTATTATAAATTAATCGGTGAAATATATCTCTCTCTCTCTCTCTCTCTCTCTCTCTCTCTCTCTCTCTCTCAGTTCATCCGGTTATTTCAAAACAAAATAAAGATAATGAACCAAAAAAGCATGATTAAATTTTATAATCGTTTTAAGGTATGTATTTTTTTTTCAATTTTAAAAATTTCTAGGTCTAATTCTAGATCTGCTAGATACATGTTAAAGATGAAAAGACTCTCAACTGCCTTTGTAATATCGGGCAAGATATTACTGCTTTGTTTGTCTGGTTTTGTTCGTTTGTGTACATCTAATTAGAGTCTATTGTTTGTCCAACTTAGGAAAACCCCGGAACTAACACAGAATATACAAGATATTCACAACAGTTGTGTCGTGTGCCCAGATGCACGTTTGTGTGTATATAATTAGAGGCTATTGTTTGTCCAACTTAGGAAAACCCCTGGAATTAAAACATAATATACAAGATATACACAACAGGTGTGACATGTGCCCAGGTGCAAGTCAGGGTTTCTAAAGGCGATGAAATCTTAGTATGTACGTGTATACGATAAGTCTAGTGAATAAAGGTTTATTTACATTTGTAATTCATTAAAGTATTATTTCCTAATTCTGGGTTTTAAAAATGTTACGTCTACAAATTAAAGATTCCTGTGTGTAAGAGCAAAACTAGAGACTTGTTAATTACTGTACCGGTGATCATAAATAGGGCCGGGGTTAATTGTTAAAATATATGTTTAAGAGTAAATGTCACATACAATTGTATGTACAAGCATATGTATGTAGACATCATTTTCAATTGCCACTTGCATTAAATACATCACGAGTAATTGGTAATATTGTTTGTTATAGAATTGATAGTCTGAAAACCATGTATCAATTAAATATTTGAACATACTGGAACGGCACCGTGATCATGAAAACCGGGAAAATTGCGTAGAACTAATACCCTAACAGTTTCAATGCATTTAATGAAAGAAATGATTTCATCTTCTTCCTTGCATTTCATTTAGCTATGAATTAGATGAACGTTTATCTACTCGGTTTAAATTTATTTACTAAGTAGGCCTACCAATAAGCCTAACGGTTAAGGTATAACATATTTTTTTTTCACTGAAGACCAAGTTCCGTATTTTATTCTAAATATATGCATGCATGTAATTTATAAATAAGATATAAGTGATTGTTACAATCTGAATGGAAGTCAAAATCTTTTCAAGTAAAAAATACACATTGATTACATTGATTCAATATCCACTTATATATAGGATATAAAAACCAGATAATATTTGTAAGTTGCCTTGGTGCAGAGGAAGCGAGGTGATGCTGGTAAATGAAGGGTCCCGGTTTTAATTCTCGTTTGGCCGTTTTGATGATTTTTTTTTCTAGAACAAAAACCGTTTTAATACCTTTTCTATCATTATCACATAGTTAATAAATTTTTTTGGTAAATTAAGCACAATATTACATTAGATAATATTTTTTAATGGCTTAAAGGTAGCTTAAAGGTGGCTTAAAGAAGTTTGGACATTAAAGACCTATAAGTTGTCCTTAAAGGTGGCTTAAAGGTGGCTTAAAGACAGTCTTAAAGCTGCCTTTAAGCCATCTTTACGCTTTCTTTAAGCCATCTTTAAGCAACACATGTAGCTTAAAGGTGGCTTAAAGATCGTCTTTAAGCTACCTTTAAGCACCTTTAAGCTATCTTTAAAGAGAACTTAAAGATGGTCATTCATCCTGTGTTTATCAATAACAGAAGTCGTACACGTATTAAACGACTTGTTTAAAATATCTTTCATTTTTATATGATATACAAAAGTCCTAAAACCTCAATAGGTTCTTACTCAAATACAAATTGTTTGCAATCGTGATTTACCAAAGAAAAAAGATAAGGGGAAATATGAAAACGATATTTAGTTTTAAATACGCAAAAAGGTTTTAACTTTCTGCTCCGTAGAGAAATTATAAAATCGATGTCATAATGAAAGTGAGTATTACTCATTACCTCGTTAGTAAAATATGTGAATCTATAGAACATAAAGTATTCGTTTGATTCATTTTATGTATCATTTTTTTTTTGCATTCGAAAAGCATTTGCAAACAAATAAAATGTTATCTACATTTCCTTTCTTTCTACTAATGCAGCATAAAAATGAAAAATATTTGTTATGTGTAGATTGTAAATCAGTTAACTATTATGCTTTAATTTGTATGAAAATGTATGAATAATATTAGTATCTCGATCGCCGTGAAGAAAATATTTAAAAATTCTGCTTTACTGTTATTATGTGAAAAGCTTTTTTGATGGAGATTTGTGATGAAAAGAATACAAAGAGTACAAATATTTTTATATGAATAAAAAAAAATAATACACTGACTTGAATTTTATATATTAAGATCTATTTTGGGTTTGTTTGTGGTTTTTTTCAATAAACTCAGGGTATGATACGGAAGCCCATTTAGGACCTATCAAAAAAAAATTTTGAATTTGATATAACGAATTCTTGAATTTGTTAAAACGAATTTAACTCGTTATAATGAATTGTTGAATCCGGTATAACGAATTAAATTTGTTATAACAAATTTTAGGAATTCGTTATAACGAATTTAATCTGTTATGATAAATTCGCTAAATTCGTTATTTCAAATTTTTAAATCTGTTTTAACAAATTAAATTTGAAATAACGAATTCTTGAATTCGTTATTTCAAAGTTTTAATTCGTAATTTCGGTTTTTTAAACTCGGTTATAAAATATTTTCACCCAATTTGTAATAACAAATTTCATGTTTTCGGGAACAAATTAAACGGGGCGGACTTCATTTGTCCCATAACGGCGTACGACGAAACGGCGAAATGGTAAATGAAGTAAACTGACGTAAGAACAAAAGTGGAGGAACATATTGTCACAGCTGTTGCCGTAACCATGATAACAGATGTAACAATTCCAAAAGACACCTTACTTTATCGGCTTTGCTAGATTTCCTCTATAGATAGAAACAAAATATTTAAGAACTGCCATATATGTAGCAACGCATTTTCGCCAAAAATATTGTGCAGGATATACAGATATACGGGTTTCTGCGCAAAATTCCAAAAAATTGTTTAGTCAGTGCTATTAAATATTGAGCATGCTGATTTATAAAAGGGTACATGCAGCCCAGCCAGTGTCGATCTTATGTCATAGAATTTATTTACCAGAATTTAATGCAAAAACCGCATCGAAAGCGATGCAAAAAAATGGAGTTATGCCTCTTTAAAGTGCCTATTTGTACCTCTTTTAGAAATCTAATCAAGAGAAAATGAAATAAGGCGATAACAAGGCTTCAGAGACGTCACGAGGTCAACACTAGGGAAATTTCCTTACAAAGCTATACAAAATATATTAAATTTTACAGCATTTTAAGTATTGTAAATTTAGAAAGTTGTATTCGTAATTATTTTGTTACAGTCAGATTTCTTTTTAAACGATTTTAAAATTTGCTATTCTAATCGCCTTTTACCGATGGATAGGATATCTTTAAACGCTTGCATGGGCAAATTTATGTTCATTATTCATCTTTTTTTTGGTCGGAGCGTGTTCAAATCCAATAAAGCTTGAAGGGAGTTATGACAGATTTGATATGCACGCAATTATCACCTCATAATATTCAAAGAATGATGCCCTTTTGCTTTTAATTATAATATTTCACATTTCTACACTTCAAAACAACATTTCAAAACCACTGGGTTTTTTTTCATGCATAGCACATGTTATGTATTATTGTAGCAAATACCGTTTATCGGTTGTGCTGTAGGACACGCTTATTTTGTGTCGCTCATTTTTTATGATTGGGCCATAGGTTTCAAAATTGATTTGTAATGTTATCACAGTAAAGGACACTTGAAAAATATAAATATGATATTTTATATGACATAGCCAGGCATTATAACCAGGATGTGCGCATGTGTGAACCAACTTTCCATCGGGATTGGTAAACGTTTGGGAGGAAATTCGATAGCTTCTTGGAGAAACTTCGAACTGATGATAGGTGCCAAAAAAACCGCGACTTTTATATCATATTGTAACAAATTGTTAACATTGTTTAACAAATTCAAGAATTCGTTATATCAAATTCAAAAATATTTTTTGATAGGTCCTAAATGGGCTTCCGTAGTATGACAATATCGCACGTTTTTTTTTAATTCAAAATAACTATTCATTTGAAATTCTTATCCCAAAAAGTGTGACATAATCGCGGCTTTGTTAAGGCTGCCCGATTAATTTTACAGCGATATGTAGAAAGTCACTTGTCTGTACTTCATAAGATATGACTTCATAGTTAACTTTCACGTCACGATCTGCATTCCCTTTGATCGTTCTTAGCGAATAATACATAATACTAGTAAGTGATATTCATTGAAGAAACTCGCTCGGTTAAAGTATTTTTCGATAATTAAAATAGTATCATTTTCGATTTATATTTAGCTTCGGACAGCCTCAACGTAGCCGCGATATTCATGGGTTGACGTATTGATAAAATTTGTGATGAGGTCCTATATTTGAAATACATCTTGTATTATTGTTTTCTAACCCCCAAAACGCAACATTGGTTTGAGTAGATTCAAACTATTCAAACTGATGAATATAGCAAAACCAACTTATCAAGTTATACGATATTGAACTATATATAACAGAATACGGCATCTGCTAAAATAGTGTAAGCAGCGGATAGTATTAGTTCTAAACAAGACAAAAATTTTGTATTGAGCAACAGTTTAAGAAATCTTATTTGCAAATTTTAACAATAATAATAAAGGCAATTTTCATAATAAGATCACTAATTATAATTACATCAAACTCAAGAAAAACTTGTCATATAAGAAATCGCATTTGTATCACTTTTTAAAAAAAAAAGGACACTTCATTTAATGATCAGCATTATTCCAAGGAGATTTAAAATTCGCTGTAGAACGAGATCCGAAGCGTGATCCTGAGCGTCTATTACCAAAAGGAATGTTCATTCCAATGATAACTCTGTTATTTCCGTTAAAATCTGTGATTCCTGTCGTTTTCACACCCAATCCCGGCCTTTTTAGCTGGAAACTTCCGCCAAGCCCTCCCTTTGAATCTACAAACAAAGCAGCTGAAAGATCTGAGCTTTTTTTCTTCGACTGAAATGGTATAAAAGATCCAGGGCGATTTTGATGAGTGGGTCCAAAATTGAGAAACGGGCTTAAAGGCGGATGTTTAGATGGAAGTGGTTCTTTTAAAAGTTCACGAAGCGACAGTTGGCATTCTGACGTGACTACCAATACGGACAAAACAAGCAGTAATCCGGTTTTCTCCTAAAAAAAAATATAACAATCAAGTTATCAAGGATGCAGATAATACATTTCATCAGTTTGGAACCGCTGCGATTTCTAAAGATGGATTAGTATTGTACAATTGATATGATGACATGGAACATACTTTTCTTTCCCAAAAGAAAAACCAGAAACATTATTTAACCGTCGATATTTGTTATGATTTTGATATTTTAAGGCATAGTTTGTTTGCGGTAAAATTACAAAAAGGTGACACTTGAAAGTATTGTTTTTTAAATGTTAAAAACTTAAAGAACTCGACGTAACTGTAGAATCGAATGTTGTTCAGTTTTAGAAAAAAAAATGCATGAATGTTTGGAAAATATAAAGATTTATTCCCTTAGAAAAGTCACCCATTGGGAGATGCCCTCGGAAATATATGATTGTTCTTGGGAAAAAATCTTAATATTTCTCTCACCATCAAGTAATAAATGTTTATGATATGATAGTAAAGCCTCCTTTTCCTTAAATTGACAAGAGTAATGTTATATTATAAAAATGATAAATTAAAAGGCTACGTTGAGTTTATATGAGTAATAAAGATAGTCAGCTTTATCTTGGGTCTGAGCTATACATTTTTCGTAGAAATTTTCATGTAAAACTTAACAATTTACTTTCTGAAAGCAATGCTTTATTTGAGTTACACCAAAAGACAGTTTTTCACTTACCGTATTTTCGTATATAAGCATGTCAGTTCATTATCTAATTTAATTTTTAAAAAAAAAAAGGGGGGGGGGGAATGCTTTAACTTAATAAGAAAATAGTTCGTCTTCATTGCTTCGTCTTCGAAGTGGGAGATATCTTACGCAATTTATGGTCTTGTCCAAAAATCATTTAAATCCGGTTTTAATATAAAGCAAATTACTTACCATAATGTTGTTAGTGTTGAACAATGTTCACATACTAATACAAGCGTGTGTTTATATAGAAAATTGTCAAACAATCGATTGGAAATATTACTTGTGTATCTTATTTACATATCGTGTGATGGATTAGGCATGATTTTGTTTTCGCATGACACACCTGCGGGATGAAATTTGTCATGTCTATGCAGAATTACTTTCGTAAACACGCACCGCATTATAAATTGCTTGCAAATAAACGTGCAGGTTTTTTAAAAAAGATTAAAACCTATTATGCAGATTAGAGGTGTTAGAGTAGTGACTTAATTTTCATTTTGTTTATAAATTGTTACAGTAAAGATTGCTGTTATGCCTTTATAAAGATTTCAATGGCTAAAACCTATGGCGGAATTTTTCATAAAAATATAATATAATTAGATAACTTAACTGAGCATTAATCACAAAACGCTATGTATTCTTTCTCTTATACTATTTATGAATGTATATAATGTTACATGTAGGTAAGAAATGCATTTCTTTAACTTTGTTCAATTCTTAAGTCCTTATTTGTTTTGTCTAACGGTTTTTAATTAATTTTAATCACATCTCGTTTCCAGGCGCGGATCATCAGATGCTACACGTCTCGTTTGATCTGATGATCTGCGCCTGACAACTCGACTTGTTACTGTTACTGTTACAATAATATATATGTATCAATAGAAATTGTCGTAGTTAAAGTGTAATTAATAATATGTCATTGTAATATGATATTCAAAAGTTCAAACAACTAGGTTCTTAGTCAAATACAAATGGTTTGCAATGTCTAAAATCGTGATTTCTACAAAAAGGAGGATAAACGGAAAATAAAAATTTCATATTATGCTTTAAATCTGCGAGAATAAGTATCAATTTTCTGCTCATTTAAAAAAAAACTTGAATTAGTTTCATAATGTAAGTGGCTATTAAACGGAAGACGATTAGGGCCACAAAAATATTTTTATCTCGTTATTACGAAAAAAGATCTCTTTATTACTAGAAAAAATCTCGTTATTACCAGTTAATTATCTCGTAATTACCAGTTAATTATTTCGTTAGTACGAGTTAATCATTTCATTATTAAAAGAAAAAGATATCGTAATTACGAGAAAAGAGCTGTCTATATAGTTAAGACTTATTTTTGGCAATTTTCATTTTAAGATTTAAATCTTTTATTGTATCATACTCAAGAATAACTTGATGTATTATATTTTATACTTTATTATATAACGAGACCTTGAACTTGGTCCGGAACGAGAACTTGAGCATTTTCGACCACTAGGATTTATTACTCCAAATATCACATTGTTATCTCCATTAAAAGCTGTAATCCCAGTTGCTTTCACACTGAATCTCGACATTTTTAGTTGGAAATTCCCGCAAAGCCCTCCCTTTGAATCTACAAACAAACCTGCTGAAAGATCTGAGGGTTTTTTTCTTCGGCTGAAATGGTATAAAAAGTCCAGGGCGAATTTTATGAGTGGGTCCAAAATTGAGAAATGGGCTTATATAGGTGGATATTTATGGAATATTGGTCCTTTTGAAAGTGCAAGAAGCGACGGGGTTGTTCGGTAACTGAACTGGGATCCTGACTTGATAACAAATGCAGACAAAACAAGCAGTATTCCATTTTTTTCCTTAAAAAATATAACAATCAAATTATCAAGGATGCAGATAATACATTTCATCAGTTTGGAACCGCTGCAATTTATGAAAAAAACATCTAATTCTAAGGATGTATTAGTATGGAACGAATGATTTGATGACAAGGAACTTACACATGTACATTACGTTTCCCAAAAGAAAAACAAGGAATATTATTTGACCGTCGAGGTACCTTAAAGATGTGATTTGTTGTGGTTTTGTTATTTTAAGGCGTAGTTTGCCAGCAGTAATTTTTAAAAATGTGAGACTTGAAGTAATTGAAATGAACAAATATATATCAGATGTTGATTTTGTTTCTCATTGAGTACCAGTTGGATTAAATTTGTCATTTATTGTCACATTATCACATTTGTCCGTCTCATATGGTATACTATTGCGTGAAAGGTAGATTGTGTGCTAGTAAAACAATAGGTGTGCGCATAGCTTGTGATGTATCATTCGTATAGTTTTGTAAAGCGTTATTAAAATACGTTTATGAATACTTAATGCAGGAATATATATATATATATATATATATATATATATATATATATATATATATATATATATATATATATATATATATATATATATATATATATATATATATGTGTTTGTGTGTGTGTGTGTGTGTGTGTGTGTGTGTGTGTGTGTGTGTGTGTGTAAGAGGGCAAAGTATATTTAACATCGGGTTCGAGATTCACATTTATATTTTCTATAAAAGTTAAAATTTGGAAATGAAAAAGTATTTTTATGTTTATATCCTAATTGAATAACTGTTATAATATCAGTATTCGGTTGTAAGTAATTTATATTATTAATTTTTTACAACCGAATACTGATATTATAACAGTTATTCAATTAGGATATAAACATAAAAATACTTTTTCATTTCCAAATTTTAACTTTTATAGAAAATATAAGTGAAGATTGGACTTGTCAAAGTGGCAGGAAGAGAAACAATAAGAATTCCAGCAAACTCTATGAAAACCATAGTGGGATCAACACGACAAAATAAGAAAAAACACCCATACGTTGCAGCCGTCCAACCTATTTCTATTGAGAATGGATCTCTACCTCGAAATATACTGGTGGTGGATACTGTTAGTGTTGTTGAAAGTGGAAGAATTCCAGTAAGAATGTTAAACATTGGAGAAGAAGATGTTTGGATTCAACCAAAGACTCGTATTGGAACTCTACATCAGATAGAAATTTTGAAGAGTTCAGACCAAGAATATACAGTTGATATTGAACCAACAGAATTGAACATTCGTAGTGGCTCGGTGTCGAACAAAACTTTAAATTCTGATAATTCCGAGCTAACATCTAAACTTGATCTTGGAAATGTTCCATTTACATCCAAGCAAGAACAGAAACTGCTTGAACTATTTTCTAAGCATGAAGATGTGTTTGCGAAAAGTGATGAAGATTTGGGTTATACGACAACTGTAACTCATCCTATAGCTGTGACAGATAGTCAACCAGTGAAAATTCCTCATAGGAGAATTCCTCCAAATCAAATTTCTGAAGTGAAACAACATATAGAAAAACTGTTAAACCAAGGAGTTATTCGTAAGAGTACCAGTCCATACGCTTCACCTGTTGTGATCGTCAGAAAGAAGGACAAAAGCATAAGACTGTGTAGATTATAGAGCACTCAATTGAAAGACCGTCAAAGACGCATATCCACTACCGCACATTGAAGACAGTTTGGATATTCTAAATGGAGCCAAATATTTCAGTAGCATAGACCTGATACAAGGATACCATCAAGTAGCAGTAAGAGAAGAAGATATTCCTAAGACAGCATTTCGTGTAGGTACTGGTGGACTTTACGAATATGTCAGAATGCCGTTTGGCTTGTGTAATAGCCCAGCCACCTTCCAGAGACTTATGGAGGCATGTTTAGGGGATGAAAATTTCAACATACTAGTTCTTTATTTGGATGACATCCTAGTGTTTTCAAGGACAATAGAAGAACATATTGATAGATTAGATCAAGTGTTTACGAAACTTAAATCCAATGGATTAAAGATTAAACCGACAAAGTGTCATTTCTTCCAAAAAGAAATAAGATTTCTTGGACATATAGTCTCTGAAAGAGGTGTATCTACAGATCCTGACAAAACAGCTGTTATTGAGTCATGGCCTATTCCACCTACAGAAAAGCAACTCCGCTCATTCCTCGGACTAGCTAGTTATTATAGGAGATTTGTCCAAGGATTCGCTAGCATAGCAGCTCCTCTTCATGCATTACTATCAAGACCAAAGAATACCAAACTGAAAGCAATTTCAAAAATTATGGACTGACGAGTGTACCAAGTCATTCAACGCCCTAAAGGAGAAACTTATTTCACCTCCAATTCTTGGATTTCCTGATTTTTCACAAGAATTCATTTTGGAAATAGACGCAAGTTTTGAAGGACTCGGAGCAGTTTTATCTCAAGAAAGACCAAACGGAAAGATTGTGATAGCTTACGCATCAAGATCACTTAGAAAATCTGAAAGGAATATGGAAAAATACAGTTCTATGAAGCTTGAACTTTTGGCACTCAAGTGGTCAGTTAGTGAAAAATTTCGTGATTACCTTCTTGGATCGAAGTTTGTCATTTATACCGACAATAATCCGCTCAGTTACATCAACAAACCCAAACAACGAGTAGATGCAACGACGATGAGATGGATAGGAGAGCTAGCTCAGTTTGATTTTACAGTGAAATACCGTTCTGGTAAGGTTAATCGCAACGCGGATGCGTTGAGCCGTAGACCTACTTCACTGGAAGAAGAAGAATTGAAAGTTTCCTTTAATAGGATTACTCAGAGCACATCGTTAGAGATGTTAGATAGACGTTTACCGACTCAGTTGAATTCAGAAGAGATGTCAGACTTTCAAATGCGGACAGTGAGCGCCATGACAACGCTTCCAGAGTATATTCCTGCAGATATATCAGCACTTCAAGACCATGACCCGAAGTTGAGAAGAGTTTGTTACTGGATGGAGGAAGATCGTAAACCTTCAGTTAATGACTTGAAAAAGGAGCACAAAGATGTGAGAAAACTTCTTAATCAGAAGGATAAACTTTTCATTGAAAATTGTGTCTTGTACAGGAAGATCACAGATGAGACCGGTGAACAGAGACAGTTATTACTTCCTTAAGTCCTAAAGAAGACAGTTCTGGAAAATATTCATAACCATGCAGGTCATCAAGGTGTCGAGCGAACATATTCTTTGCTGAAGAAAAGATGTTTTTGGCCGAGGATGCTACAGGATGTCCAGAAATGGTGTAAATCTTGTGAAAGATGTTTAATAGGGAAAGCCCCTGTTCCAGCCATTAATCCTGCAATGAGTAATTTAATAGCTTACAACCTCAAGAAATTCTCGCCATTGACTTCACTGTATTAGAAAAATCATCGGATGGACGTGAGAATGTGTTAATCATGACAGACATTTTTCTCTAAATTTACTCAAGCTGTACCGTGTAAAGACCAGAAAGCAACTACTGTGGCAAAAATTCTTGTTAAAGACTGGTTTGTGAATTATGGAATTCCTAAACGTATTCACAGTGATCAGGGCCGTAATTTTGAGAGTTTCATTATTCAAGAACTGTGTAATTACTACAACATTGAAAAATCCCGCACAACACCTTACCATCCAGAAGGGAATGGACAGTGTGAGAGATTTAATAGAACCATGCATGATAGACTAAGGACATTACCTCCGGAAAAGAAGAAGAAATGGCCTGAATATCTTCCATACTTGGTGTATATTTACAATGCCACTGTTCATTCATCGACCGGTTACTCTCCACATTTCTTGTTTTTTGGACGAGAACCTATTCTTCCCATTGACTTGATGCTTGGATTATACAAGTCCTCAGATGATGACAGTGAAAACTTACCTATGGATGACTGGATTCAAGACCATAAAAAGAAGATGTTGGAAGCATCAAAGTTAGCATTGTCAAATACAGAAAAATCTGCAGAGCAGCGAAATCATCAGAAAAACAAGAAAGCCAGTGTTTCATTCATCCCAGTTGGAACAAGAGTTCTTACGAGAAACCGCACCCTTGGAAGGAATAAAATTCAAGATACCTGGTGTTCCACTCCATACAAGGTTGTGAAATATCTTGGTGATAATGTGTATTCTATACAGCTGGCAGATGGATCTGGCCCGATCAAGAACGTGACAAGGAAAGAAATCTTAGACACAGGTGAAAGAGTGAATTCGAGTGATGGATATTCCAGTTCTGAAGGATCGGATCTTGAGTATATTCCAGAACAGGCCATACAAATTCAAGACGAAGAAGAACACTCCGCAACCGCTGAGGATTTAGAAGAAGCTGCGATAGAAAAACCATGTGCTCCTGCAGCTAACAGTGACGATTCAGAGGAAGAGACGGTAGACGTGACACAACCTCGACGAAGTAAGAGAACGACCGCAGGAAAACATTCCAACCCGTTCAACTTACCTAAAAGTACTGTACCGTGCAATCAAATTTCCGTCCAACCGTCAAAATTCAAGGAACTCAGTGATGCGATTGTGAATCTTGGTGCTACATTAAGTGCTTCTTTAAGTGATTCGTGGGCAAGACAAAATCAGATGTGATTATGTAGTAACGAAATCAGATGAAATTATATAGTTTCATTGCTTTGTGCATATATACCTGTACTTTTTGTTAGTTAAATTTTTTTTATTATGTTTTTATGCAACCTTTTCATTGCTGTGGAAAGCAATGATAAAAAGGGGGGGAAATGTGTAAGAGGGCAAAGTATATTTAACATCGGGTTCGAGATTCACATTTATATTTTCTATAAAAGTTAAAATTTGGAAATGAAAAAGTATTTTTATGTTAATATCCTAATTGAATAACTGTTATAATATCAGTATTCGGTTGTAAGTAATTTAAATTATTAATTTTTTACACTTGTGAATCTGTCCATTGATTGGTCAATTTACGATATAGGCAGTAGGCCATCTTTTGGCGGCATTTTCATCGTAGATTTTGACGGGGAAAGACCTTTTTGTCTAATAGATGTAAGTAATGATATTTTTGTCTTGCATTCATATTAGATCAAATACTTATGTTACAAGTGATTGATTATTCTATTTATAACTATATTTTGTGGAATTATAAGTTCTGTGTAATTAACAGATCGAAAGTTGTTTATTTCTAGTCAGAGAATTGATGTAATATTGACATCTAGTCAGTTGTGTATAAGTACGTTTATAGGTTAAAATAATAGGTGACCCGATGTTATAAATGATTGTTTGATACGAAACGTTTTTATTACAATAGTGGTTCCTTATCAAATATGTTTAGTTTTTATAAATTGAGAAGTAAGACCTGATATTTATATTGAACAGTCCTCATATGCTGACGTCACAGTCACAGTGACCGGAAGCCCTAATACAGCATTCCTTACTTAGGTTTGTAAACTGTGTACATTATTATACTTCATATTATTTCTTGCTTAGATGTTATGTTGTATGATAAAGTGTAATAGCAAGAGGTCATAAACATTTTTTATGAAATCATGTCAGTTGATGTATGACTATCATTTTCAATTATTTATATTGTTTATTTTAGGACCACTGTCAATATTACCAAATATTACCAATATTACCATATAATAAACCATCAAGAATAAAAGAACTGCAACATATAAGGACCGTTTTTATTCTTATGTGCTACAAATATATATATATATATATATATATATATATATATATATATATATATATATATATATATATATATATATATATATATATATATATATATATATATAAAATCCAAAATGAGTTAAGTTAATCCACACATGTAATAAATAAAAAAAAATAACAGAAAGCCGATTCAAAACTCTACCGGTTTATATATATATACTTAAAGTACAAGCCATAATTAATGCATTATCAATAATCCTTGCTGTCAAAAAAATTATCGTTTCATTTTTTTATACGTATTCATGATTTGAAAGGTGAATAAAAATACTTTTGATTCAAACAAATCAAAATTAGTACATGCTAAAAAACAACTGATATCTCTTATTTTTATTTTTAATATCTCAAAAATGATTGCCTATATGTGTAAATGCTAAAACATTCGGGTTTTTTATTTAATTGTGTATAAAACTATAGTCATCGTCATTTTATATCATGAAATAATTTTTGTCTATTTAGTTGTTTAATTTAATTGCATTGTACGTGTTCAAATAGATGATGATATCGAATATATGAAGTCAAACTTTTAACAAATTGTTTATGCATTTCATATTTTCATTAGTAATAAGAGAGAGTATTTTTTTTGAACTGCAACAATTATTTTGCATGAATTTCACGTCTTTTCCAAAATCATTGATATTCAGAGAACATTCCCTGATTTTCTGCGTGTTCTACTCTCTGTGAACTATAAAAGTTATTCTATACAATTATTAAACCTTTGCTATCACAGGTTTAGACCACATTAGGGGAGCTGATATTTTACATAGTATTTTGTAGGGGGGAAAATATAAGAAAAAAAATTGTAAAAATTGTGATCCTCGAGGATAGAATAAGGCCACCATTGGGTGAATTTTTACATAGGAACTGTAATTAAAAAAGTATCTCTTAATCCAATCGGCATGAAAAGTTGGAACTTGTGTAAATGAATCGTTGGGTAATGTGTATATACAGGTCCTTTTAGATCATGATATCCAGGAGTAGGGTAGGGCTATGTAAAATAAAGGGAATCATTTTTATATAGGAATATATAGTAAAAACTCTAAAAGCACTGGTGAAACAATCACAAAAGCAGTAAGAAGCAAGTTTGATTGTGGGTGTTATAAAATGTCTGCAGAGTTAAAAGTGTCCCCTGCTTCTGCTATCTATTTCACAACTATTGTTTTATCATTGAGCTAATAAGAAGCGGAATTAACCTCAATATGCATATCTGACGCCTCACCCCTCAAAGATCGCAAACATTTGGTGCGATGTAAAAGTCGGCCCCTCACAATACCAATGCGCAGGATCTTTCAACCACAGAGATCTCTTCTTAGCTCTTATCTTCAACCTGAAGTCAATACATTTTGTTATTGATATTTGAAGTCTGAGAAGCCCGTACATAAATACGAATGCATCTAGGCTTAGAACTTCCATTTCTGTTTCTTCAGCAATCATGAACTAGAGTAAAAATTGTGAGCAGTTGAAATAGTTTATATTTGACCTATGTGCAATTTGTAGACTAGGATTTCTAAATTTCAAAAGCTCTTCAAATCGATGATACTGTTACTGCAAAAGAAAAGGATTTTTTTTTGTCAACACATAAAAAGTTGTATGATAATAAATAATGTATAACGACTTAACATTTCGTAACCAAATCATGTTTTACTACAAATGCGATTGCGTGTGAGGTTCAAAAATCAGTGGTCTGCCTTCTTCATCGTTTCATTTTAGTTTTCAGCGTGACAGATAATGTTTGATTCTGTGTTTACTTAAAGAAACAATGTTATAAATATTTGAGACTGAAACACTTATCGTTCTGGTATCCAGGTTTTAGAAATGTATAAATCTCAGACTCCTTAACTTTTTCATATTCAAATGGAATTTAATCTGTCTTTTAATTAACTATTAAGGTCATCTGTTTCAATGGTATTTTGTAGTTGTTTATGATATATTGTCTGTCGATGTTATTCTGTTTTTCATGATCATGACATTGAGAACAAGGTGACTCGTGAGTGCTACCGGTCGGCAAGGGATGCTTACTCCTTCTAGGCACCTGATCCCACCTCTATATTTTTTTAAGGTTTGTGTTTGCTCTGCTTTGAGTTTGTTTTCGCTATAGAGTTTTAAGCGAGAGTTTATAATTGTAATTTTTAATATTATGAGTTCTTCAAAATTAAAAGAAGTTGAAAAACAATTCTCATATTGTAAATTAAAAAAAAGCTTATCGTAATTAACTTTCGAATACATGTTTCTTTATTCAAATCTGACTTGGAGTGTAAACTTGAATAGGGTCTGTACTTGATCTCGACCGTGAACTAGAACGCGATCGTGACTGCGATCTTGAACTAGAACTTGATCTAGAACGTGAGCTGGTATGTCGGCTGGTGCGTGAACGTGATCTGGAACGTGTTCTTGAGTGTGATCTGGAACGTGTTCTTGAGCGTGATCTGGAACGTGTTCTTGAACGTGATCTGGAACGGGATCTTGAACGGGATCTCGATCTTGAGCTCGATTCATGGATAGGTATACTTCCAACGACTAAGGCTAGATTCTCTCCGTTGATAACTGTGGTTCCATTTGCATCCACAAGAACAATCGGCTTAAAAACTCTGGTACTTCCATTTAAAGTCCTTTGTAAATCAGTAGCATTCGATGTAGTATTATCTTGTTTCCCTGTTGTCTCATTTAAAGTGTGTAAAGGTTCCGGTTCATCGATGCCCACAATGGGATCCAAGTTAAGAGAAGAATGGGGTCTTGAAGCATTGGATAGAGAATCATTGTGAGAGAGTTTGTCTGTTGTATCAGTGACCAAAAGGGGAGACGGTGGAAGTGTTGGATTTATGATCAGAGATTTTGTTGTCGAGATCAAAGTCCATAATACACAGAGGGTAATCGCTTTTACCTAAAGAGGAAATTTTGTAAATAAATATGAATAAAAATTATTATCATGAAATGATGATCTATAATTGATAAATTATTATTTAGGATTTATTTTCTATTTATACATGGCCCGAAAATAGTTATTGTTTTTCATTCTTGATAGATATGTATACAAATAGAATAATACAGAAAATTGCCAATTTTGTAATTTATAGAAGTATCATTAGAATTATTCACAAGCGTATAAGGATCCACACTAAGTCCAAATTTTGTTTTTTATCTAACGCATTGTTATTAGACCATACAAAATCATTCAGATCAACAATAATAGATATTTAAAATTCTGAGATACAATAAAAAGTATAAATGATAGTTTTTAATCCGATATATGTTGACAAGACAATAAACTTTAATACAACAAATCTAGACACTTCAACGGGTCATTTTGTCAACATATGTAGTGAACTGTTATCATTGTTGCGTTAAAAGTCGCATTATTACTCTAGAGAAAGCGAGCAAATAAGTCTAGTACATATGTTTTACGCGTCATTGATTCACCTGTACCTGATGACAGTTATTCGTGCCATATATTTAAAATAAAAACAATTGTCATCCGCAAAAAAAGAAAAGATTGGGCAAACATTTTGATTAATATAACAGCAAAAGTTTTATTTTTAATTAACAAAGTTCATGGGAAAAATCTAAAAATTATAGTTTTACAATTTGAATAAATTGTTAAATCTATATATAGAGTTCTTCTTATAGAAAAAAGTGATAATATACAAAAGTGAAATCGACAGTCTAGCCGCTTTTAATCAAATCTACTACTTACATGCACCATCGCCAATATTGTTGGCTGTTAAATGTCCTACACTCAATACACTATGTCTTCTTTTATATGATTCATTCTCAAAAAAGTATTTGATGGAAATATTTCAGAAAACCCCTTTATTAAAAAGGTTACTGACGAAAGATACTATTGCAATAAAAGTTCACAAATTATTGTTTTTAAGCGCAATAAATGTGACACTGCGAGCGAAATTAACACATTCCATAGGATTTTATTTTTAATATTTCTACGTTATTAGCATAAGTTTTCCGGAGAAAATGTACTTGTTTAACAGAGAATATTAATTGTATTGTCAATACATTCATATTTTAAGATTTATTTAACATTTAAAATAACTTGAAAAAATGGCTAAAAAATACTAGTACATGTTGTTTATAAATATTTTTCTACTTAAGCCAATCTAACTGAGATACTTTTATATTTACTGACTGCATGCCATGAATGTTATTTGATTAAGAAAGCTAAAATCGTTTGAAATATAATCTTGATGCATTTTGTGAAACCTTTATGAACCATTTAAAGTAAAAATGCAAAATTATCCACAAATCTTTTCTTTTAGCAGTTATTTGTTTTAAGATCTGGTTAGAAAGTTCTGTCTAAAATGTTAAAAAGCTGTGTTTTTTCATACAAAATAACCTTGATGTTCATAGGAAGGAAATAAACACAAAATCACAAAAATATGCTGGATGAACATAAGCTTTACGATTACCACCTTTGCTCTTTTTAAAAACATAAATATTATGTTTATTATTTTGCTTTTCCCGACTTTTGAAAGTCGACAAGATGTCATACGTTTTTTCTTGATTTAAATATGTCCTTTGCAAAATATCAGAAGTCAAATGTTTGCATGCGTAAAAACGATATTTGATCATTAACTTGCCTGAATACTGATATTGTTCTAAATTAGTAATACATGCAAAAGGTTTCTTTGCAAATCAGTCCTACCACATCTTTGTTGCATGGAAAGTTCCGTTTGATATAGATATAATTTGTGCTTGAAAAATTGTAAATGAAAAACTCTGCTACCATTCTTTTACAGAGGCGGTGGTAGGAATGTCAAAGGTTTTTACCAAGGTTCAATAACGAAAAATTAGATTTAAACATATTTTATTATGCAAATATTATGCAAATACATATTTATATTAATGGACAAGGCAGCAGGCAATACCTTTGTAAGACTTTTCCATAAGGTACAAGGTAATGCATATAAAGTGCAAAATATGACAAGTAAAATAATACACTCTTTATAAATAATGTGATGTAGCATTAAAATATATATATAGATGAGGAAACAATTGACGAAAAACGGTTTAAGTTAAAAAGAAAAAAATCCAAAATAATTTGAAAGAAGATATGTAAAAGCTATTTATAGCAATAGAGAAACTCACTTTTAAGATAAGGTATCTGTAATAGCAGTGGCATCGGAAGCAAATTGAAAGTTAAGGGGGAGGGCTAGACTAATCATCAAAAATCTTGACAAGAATTCCAAAAATCATGAAAATCCTAATCTGTGGTGGTGTAGGGGGGTGTATTTTTTTTTTAAATCATGAAATTCCTATTCCGGGGGATAGTATACCTACTATTACTCCAATTTTCAATATCGCTTTTAATATTTCAATCTTTTTCAGGTATATTTAGAAACAATTCTGTTTGCTGCGAGTAAAAGTGGGCGGGGGGGGGGGGGGTGGGGGGCTGAATCCTCCTTGATGCTATGTTCCTAATGGTTAGGTCTAACTTTGCAAAAAACACAGGGCGAAAAACCATCTTTAA
This sequence comes from Magallana hongkongensis, assembly GCA_015776775.1. NCBI lineage: Eukaryota > Metazoa > Mollusca > Bivalvia > Ostreida > Ostreidae > Magallana > Magallana hongkongensis. The sequence continues at coordinate 6,850,020 of CM027469.1, read as the reverse complement.
GCAAGTCCTTAAAGGTGGCTTAAAGGTGACTTAAAGGAGCTTAAAGGCTATACAACCTTTAAGCCGCCTGTAAGTCACCTTTAAGCAAGTGTTTATAGGTCCTTAATGTCCAAACTTCTTTAAGCTACCTTTAAGCCACCTTTAAGCATCTTTAAGTGGCATTTACGCTCTCTTTACACTGCCTTTACACTGTCTTTAAGTGGCCTTTAAGTCAATATTGATCAAGCTGAACAATAAAAACATATATTAAATGCAAAAGCTCTTTTATAGAGATGGGAGGGGGTCAACTGAGTGATAATATAATTTCCAAGGAAGGGGGGGGGGTTCCAGGCGGTTTTAATCGTCGCTCCATTAAACACAGATCGCTATCATCAGCACCGCTCCGATGGACACAGATTGCCGTTATAAAATTCTTTATAATTTTTTGGGGGTTTCAAAATTATTGTAGGGATGAGCGCAGTCTTTGTATCTTAATATGTGCATAAAACTAATTAAAGTATGTTTGTTTCCTATTATAAATTAATCGGTGAAAAATCTCTCTCTCTCTCTCTCTCTCTCTCTCTCTCTCTCTCTCTCTCAGTTCATCTGGTTATTAAACAAAATAAAGATAATGAACCAAAAATGCATGATTTAATTTGTTAATCGGTTTAAGGTTTGTATTTTTTTTTTCAATTTTCATTATTTCTAACTCTAGATCTGCTAGATACATGTTAAAGATGAAAAGACTCTCAACTGCCTTTGTTATATCGGGCAGGATATTACTGCTTTGTTTGTCTAGACATAGTTTTGTTCGTTTGTGTATATCTAATAAGAGTCTATTGTTTGTCCAACTTAAGAAAACCCCTGGAACTAACACAGAATATACAAGATATACACAACAGTTGTGTCGTGTGCCCAGGTGCATGTTTGTGTATATCTAATTAAAGTCTATTGTTTGTCCAACTTAAGAAAACCCCTGGAACTAACACAGAATATACAAGATATACACAACAGGTGTGTCGTGTGCCCAGGTGCACATCAGGGTTTCTAAAGGCGTTGAATCTTAGTATGTACGAGTATACGATAAGTCTAGTGAATAAAAGTTAATTTACATTTGTAATTCATTTTCAAAGTATTATTTCCTAGCTCTGGGTTTCAAATATGTTACGTCTACAAATTAACGATACATGTATGTAAGAGTGAAATCTTGAGGCTAATTAATTAATGTACCTGTGATCATAAATAGGGGTTGATTATTTAAATATATGTATAAGGGTAAATATGTCAAATATACCCGGCCTGGCACATCATACAATTGTATGTACAAGTCATTTGCAATTGCCACATGCAGTAAATACGTCACCGGTAATTGGTAATTTTGTTTGTTATAGAATTGATAGTTTAAAAATCATGTACATACAATTACATGTAAATATTTAAACATATTGGAACGGCGCCGCGATCATGAAAACCGGGAAATTGCGGGAAATTGAACAAATACCCTAATAGTATCAATGCATTTACAGCGAATTACAGAATACCGGTAGAGTTTTCAATAGCTTGTTGGATTGCTCAATAGGGTATTCAATTTGGTCAGCAAGGTATCACATCAGGTTTAAATCTAGGTCCTGTGGTTACTCAAGTGTAGATGCTTATTTTGCACTCAACCCATTCATTTTACACAAAGAAAACCTCTAGAACACTCTCTCCTATTCTATTCATAGACTTTTTAAAAAAAAGTTCACCTGGACAGCACTGGGCTCTATAGAGTACAATTCTGCTTGGAGTAATTTGAATTTTGTTTTTCAAAAAATGTAATTCAAAAGGCAGTTCTGAAGAAACAAACAAAAGAGACAAGCATAACTTAAAAAAAGGAGATATTTTTCACTGCAAAAAATCATTAAACATTTTGGTTCCCTGATTCCTGGTGCATCTTACAGCACTAATAGTTTTTTTTATGCTGACTGCTTAATTAGTTCAGACTTTTATAGCAGTAATGTAGGATAACAGTGAGAAACAAAAAGGCCCAAAACATGCAAATGTTAACCAGATTAACTCACTCTATTGCTGTCATACCTGAGTAATCACATGACCTAGATTTAAACCTAATGTGATACCTTGCTGACCAAATTGAATACCCTATTGATCAATCTAGCAAGCTATTGAAAACTCTACCGGTATTCTGTAATTCGCTGTAATAAAAGAAATGATTTCATTTTCTTTCTTACATTTTTATAGCTATAAATTAGATGAATTACGTATATCTACTCGGTTTAAATTTATTAACTAAGAAAGCCTACTATAGTGAACCTAACGGTTTCCATTTAGGTATAATATATTTTTGTTCACTGAAGACCAAGTTCCGTATTTCATTCTAAATACATGCATGCATGTAATTTATAAATTAGATATAATTGATTGTTACAAACTGAATGGTTTGTCAAAATCTTTTCAAGTAAACACATTCAATACAGTGATTCAATATCCACTGATATATAGGATATAAAAACGCTTAAAAATATGTAAGTTGCCGTGGCGTAGAGGATGTGTGGTGATGCTAGTAAACTAAGGGTCCCGGGTTCAATTCTCACCGAGGCCGTTTTTTTTGGGTGTTTTTTTTTTCATTTTTCTTTCTAGAACAAAAACCGTTTTAATACCTTTTCTTTCATAAAGTTAATACATTTTGTTGGAAATTAAGCATAATATTGAATCAAATTTTTTTTGATGGCTTAAAGGTGGCTTAAAGGTAGCTTAAAGGTGGCTTAAAGGTGGCTTAAAGAAGTTTGGACATTAAGGACCTATAAGTTGTCCTTAAAGGTGGCTTAAAGGTGGCTTAAAGATAGTCTTTAAGCTGCCTTTAAGCCATCTTTACGCTTTCTTTAAGCCACCTTTAAGCAATACATATAGCTTAAAGGTAGCTTAAAGGTGGCTTAAAGATCGTCTTTAAGCTACCTTTAAACACCTTTAAGCTATCTTTAAGGAGGACTTAAAGATGGTCATTCATCCTGTGAAAGTGGGGGGAGGGGTAACTTCAAAGTGTTTAGTTATAAAACAGTGAAGGATCAAACATCATACATTGTATTCTATAATCAGAAATACAATTCAAATTAAATACATGCATATAACTAAATCAATATTTTAAAAGTCTAATTAGTGGATGCCGTTTTAAAAATGGGTTTTCTTTGTAAGGAGCGCATAGTTTAAAATGAAAAAGAGATCTTTTTTACATCTGGGAGTAGTCAATGACTTAAAGAATTATTTATCTAAACTTTTGAGGTAGATCATATGATTATATTATGAACAACTAGCCTTCGTAAACATGGTAAATGTTAATACTCAAAACAGCATTATTAACTTTCTGTAGTGGGAGACTGCGGGACGAGGTTTCGCAAAGGTTTTATCTTATATATGTTAACCATATAAGCATTCTATATAACAAAGTTACTTTCTGTTTTATTTTCTTGGTTGATAGTTTTAACCACTTTTTTAGATAGATTCCCTTCGCCAAGATTAAACTACACTGTAATACTGGCTTGGGAATTTCCATTAGGATCCCTTATTCAACTCAGAGTAATTTCTGCTCTCGGTCGCTTATATTCCAGCTGTTCTTTCCAAGTCCCACGATCATCTGTTGTCACTGATATCAGTTCGTTTATACATGAAGTCTAACTTTACGGTTGGTTTTATGCCGGTTTAAGTAATTTTAGTTGAGAATGCTACACCGATTGTCTATTTTTAGATCGTGGGAAACTCCCTCCTCCACTTCTAGTTCCCGTTTCGTCCTCAAATTCGAAAAACTGTTTCTGAGTGGAACATAACGCCAACATAAGGAAGGAAAAACGTGATTTTCTAATGGAAAATCGAAAAAATGCCAATTTTATTATGATTTTCAGACATTGAAATCATCAAGAAGATATTATCATCAAGAGGATTTATAGAATTGCAAAGATTAATAATCTCTATGCAAATTAAGCCAACAGAGAAAACAAGATTTATTTACCAAAAAAAGGAATAAGAAAAATAAATGGGTTAGATATCTTAAAGCTTTAAAGCTATTCTCTCTCTCTCTCTCTCTCTCTCTCTCTCTCTCTCTCTTCAAAACCTTCGTGATTTTTTTTGATATCATTTGTTTAAGATTGATCTATTTGAAAATATTTTTTTTTTACTTCTGTATTATCATTAAAGAAATAACAACTTATCCCAATGTTACATTACCCAGAATGCGATAAATAAAATTTTACTAAAATGAAAATAAAAACAATTTATTATTTAGCCATATAATTAAACATTCCTTATATATCCATATACTTTAGAACCATTTAAGTTGCATTATCTGAAATTTGTACCGCCGAATTTTTTTTTGTTTTTTTTATAAAGAAAAAAAAAAACTTTAAAACAGTTTATATCAAAATTTATTATTAAATGACATATTGCAGAAGTACAATTTTAAAAGTCAAATTAAATAACATTATAAGTTTTACTCACCATGCTGTCGTCTTTAATAAAGAATTAACATTAAGTATTAATATTTTGATATTTGTTTACATTAAGATCGTTTTCTGAAAACTGTATGGAAATATAATTTCACATATCTCATTAATTATTCGGCATTGAGTGTTGAGGTTTTGTTGTGAATTTTAATGACCTCTCTCGACAATACAAACAGATTGTCTGTCAGAATTATGTAGATAATCGTACATAAGTAAACAGCAATATAAACTGTATGATGAATTCCTTCCAGAGTGAAGAGGTATATTACATGTAGCTGAAAATTTAAATTTTAAGATATAATATATATAATAATTTAACTTTTTCAATAAAGTTGTGACAACCGTCACTCTTGCTAGCATGTTCTTTAGAAGTTAAGATGATAAAACAATTAAAAAAAAAATATTTGGTTATTCATGTGGGTTTTATTGAAAGTGGCGACACTGCAGAAAAAAATACATAATCAACCTTAGCGGTTTATGTATTTTTTTCTAACGCGGATTATGTATTTTTCTACAATGATCACTACCTTCATATGCCACAGGATGCATCAAGGAAAGCACGTTACTGTTTATATTTACATCTTTCTGTTAACAAGTTAATGAATTCATCGTAAAAGGTAAGTAAAATTAACTGAATAATTGTAAATGTACACCAGTACTTTACATAAAAGAAATACAATTGAGTTCCAACCACAAGTCAACTCTAGCGTTGTTGAGGGGGAAGGGGTCTCTAGTAGACCCATTTATTTCACTAGTGGATCTTTTTAATCTTCTTACTACACTGAATAGTGTATGTTTTGGATGCCATATATAAAATGGGTTTTTTTTCTCTTGAAATGAACTGTAACTATACGGCACAACATCGATTACAATGTGCTAAATTTCTGCTGCTATTCTGCACGCTTTTATTTTACTTATCTAAAAAAAGATGCTAGTTTTGAAGACCTTGTATTTGTCAACGGTGATTTTTTTTTATAAAAAGTAATTTCTAATGTGACCTTTTATATTATGCCGTTATATCATTTCAAAGATTTGAAGGTTAATGAAAACCAAGTCATGTGTACAAACAATATACATGTATGCATATGGCATGTGTAAAACAAGCAAAGTTATCATATTTCAAATTTGAATAGAATTGAAAACATGAAATTTGAATGCAAATAAATGAACAATGAATCTGGAACTAAACTGAAAATTTTAAAAATCGCATAATTCAAGTCTACTTTTGTTTTCTATAATTGCAGCAATTGATAACGAATGCCACTCTTTCATTCTGACTTTTTGATACCACGATTTCTTCAAAAATATTATTTAAGGACTTCAATGTGTGTTTTATAAAAGGAACTCTCTTTTTGCACATATTTATCTTTATTATTAATATGGTTGAGATCTTCGTCTTATTTTTAATGGATTTATTTGGCATATTGTCTCCTCGATAGTATTATTGTATACCCCAAAGACCATAAACAAAGAACAGTCTGGATTTGTTGTCAGTCTATGGCCTTGGGGCCTGTTTATTGGTCTTGTGTGTTGTGACCTTTCAGTGTATTGAGATCAACACAGGATAACAAAAGTAAAAATACAAGACGCAAGGACAATGGTTGTGACACAGGTATAACTCTCAATTTTTACATCACGTAGAGCGACTTTCTCGTAGATAATTTGATTCCTTACACAGCGTATAGTTGATGGTAAGTGATAGCATCTTTTACTGCCTTGGCAAGTGTCTGTTAATCACGGCGGACAAATGAAGTGATATATACTGTGGATGGAAACCAGGATGATGGACAAGTTTATTTACACACCAACACCGGTTGTTAAACGTTTTGAATGAAAATATTGGATGCTTCATTTTCTTTCTTGAGTTCTCTAAGAGAATTACTGAATCGTCAATCAATCATGCGAGGTCTTTCGGTTTCCTTGTATTCGATTCCCCCATTTCATTCAACAAGTAATACAGAAAGTCTGTTTCATACAATTTTTACAATCATACAAGATCTCTTCATCCGGTTTTCTTTCCATATGATTCGAAATAATGCATAAATGTGTGTCACTTTTTCTTAACACCTATTCTCAATATTTCCTTTCAGATATCATATTTTTATTAAATTTCAATTTAGTCTTCAGGCGATACTGGCGAGAAAGTATGGAATTAAAAACATAATAAAACATAACCTATTTTTTTTTCTTTCCTATTATATGTCTATACCAACACTGCTCAAAAAAAGGAAAGGGAAACAATCGTCTGAAATTAATCTTGTCAACATTGTGTTAGATATGGTGTCCCATTCATCTAGTTCTACCAACAAAATGTATAAGTTATATATAACAAATCGTTGTTGGTTTCTGTGCATTGTATGGAAAGCATGTTGCATATAGAATGTTGTACCAATACCTTCAAACACCGGTGCTGAGTAAACATTTCATTTTGGCTGTTTTATATGTCGATTTTATTTTTTAGGTTTATGAAAATTCTGGGAACTTTCATTAACGAACCTTTTTAATCAGTGCTTACCGCAAATACCTGCATGCATCAGTTTTAAGGATGTACTATACATTTACACTTAACGTTAATTAAATCTAGTACGTTTTTCATTGATGCAACCCAAATTCAATTGTCATTCTAATGAAACCATGCTAATGAGAAACAACCTTTTTAACAATACTGATTAATAACTTTGGTGTTTAAAAAATATCTATCGAATCTTTTTTTAACATCTTTAGTTTTCTGTAAAAAAATTATTTTTTGCAAATATAATTCATTATTTCTTTACAATGAGCATCATTCCAAGTTCTTGTCGTACTTCTAAACGTTGCACAATGCTCACTTTTTCCATAATTGTTTGGTTCCCCTCTATGCCAGTTGCTGTAGCAAATCTTTCCACCACCAGAGGACAAGGTCACATAATTTCCCTCTTGGTGCATGTCATGAAACCCTAACCACACCCCATATCTATAGCCTGAAAACAGTATATATACACATGTAGCCAAAACTAGCGTTAGAATGTCTATACTATTGTATAGAACTTGTTATTTTTTTGTTATTCGATAGATTACTGAAATTATCTCATTATCAATACATTGATTTTTTTATAATGTTTTATTACATGGATTTTTTGTTACTGTGTAATCATACTTTCAAAGAAATTAACAAAACTAAACACATTAAACAAATGACAGAAAAAACAATATCTTTCTCTTTTAATTTTTATATATTTTTTAATTTATTACCATGTATTATGTAATGAAACGTCAACGTTCAGTATTTAAAACGTTATGGTAAACCGAAGATTTGTAGGAAAATGTTTAAAAAATTGACATACAAGAAATGATTTCTTTCACACAGAAATATGCTGCTAATAGGATATTTTGTCATATTTTTGGAATGAATCCTTTGTACCGATCTTCGTTCGTCACATAATAACAAATATCGGTGCATGGTATTATCTTGCGATGCTATTTACAGAAACCCGACAATAAAATATCATGTTTTTATATATAAGGTAGAAATTGTTATTTTTAATCAGATTGTATAATTTGCGGAAAAAATACGTTGTATTTTATCGTAATATTTCTATGCACTTCGAACGGGAGGGAGGGGGGAGAAATTGAACTTGTCTACACACTCCTATAATAAATGTACATGTTATTTTATTAAACGTTGCGAGTTCACTAGAGTTTGTGAATTTGTGACACAAAGTAAAATATATGGATTTTTCTATTGTAGTTCGATATGAACCTCCCCCCCCCCTTTACTGGTTTTTATCGTCTCTAATTTATTTTGCATGAATGACAGAGACTTGAAATTAGCCATATGTAAAATTTCTTTAAACTTAAGACAGTTTTAGTACAAACAGATATTCTACCATTTTATTTTTAACATTGGAATTTTCCTTTTCTTATACATGAATGTAAAAAAGCATAATACTGAAAAGTAAGACTATAAAGTGGAAGAATTTGTTAGTTTGTTTATTAGTGTTGGAATATCTATGCATGATTATCTTTATAAAATAATTATCGAAAGGTCTTTTAGCTCACATTTAATTGGGGCTGATTTCACGTAAGATTTAAGCATTGGTTTACAAATCTAACCAATGGAAATCTTTTTTTTTTAAATCACTTTAAATAAAACATTTAGGATTTATTTTATAAAGCAAACAATTAACAATTCTAATATGCTCTTATATCCCTTAATGTGAACCTATCATAAGTTCTAAAAGACAAAAGCAAAAATATTATTGTAAACAATAAAACAGAAATATTAAATTTGATCACAATCGTGACCATAATAAAAACTATAGACAAATTTCAGACTTTAACATGAACAAAAATGTTTTAATTCTTAATTTTGATTTTTCAAATAATTTAGATTTCTCATGCCAACGTTTAATTTGAAAGCAATCATGTAGTTCGTAATCCTACCTCGTTTGTTTGTTTGTAAAGCTATCCAATTGTCTTCACGTGCATTTTGTATTTCAAGAAGATGACCTCCCATCGAGTTGCAAGCATTCTTCATAGAAACGTTAGTGTATAAATGGCGAGATATCATTTTTTTAAAATTGCGTAGGTATTGTTACTTTTACATTGAGAAAGAATACCCATATGTCAAACACGTTAGTAAAGCAATGCCGGTAAAAGCTGTTTCATCTATTTATAACTTTTATTTTGCAATGTTTAGAAAAAATGACGGGGGTTTATACTTAAAATTCTGCTTTGTAAACTTTAAGCACAATTTATTATTGTCAACTATAACAAGAATTGTTTATCAAAAATAAATAATAAAACTAGAAAAAGTCTATCAAAATACAAATCAAAATACAAACACCTTACCATTGCAACATAGAAATTAACTTCTTTCTTCGATGAAAAATAATAACAGTTCCTTCCAAAAGACACCCACGGATGTTGACAACGTATTCCTGAAAAATGAATAAGAAAATTAAACTTGTACCTTTTATTTTCTGTTATCTTTAATTTAACAAGTAAGATATGGCAATACGAACCAACGTTGTTGTTATCAGCTCATTGAAATATAAAGAAGTGTTATTCGCGGCAATTTTTTTTAGTTATAAGTCATCAAAATTATAATTTTTATTATATTCTTGTAGGGTAACTATGTAAAAATATTTGCTGCAGAACATCAAGCGATTTACATTGTAAAAAAAATCTAGATCTGGTATTCTTTTGATAATGTTCAGAATGATTAAAATCTTAATATAACTTTAAAAATTATTAATATTATAGATCTCAAATTATAGAACCTGCTGCGTATTGCAAGAAAACAGATATAATTCCGGCCACCATTAAACGAACAAGATTTCCCATTCTAAATATTTACGACCCGTTCAGATATAAAACTATACAGAAAATACTTTATAAGTTCTTTAAATGTTCTAAGTTACTTCATATTACGAAGTGACTTATATATGTCCAGACTATATAATGTAACATGCTTTTCGTGACTGGTTTGTATTGATATTAAAACATGTTTCATGCTTTGTGCGACAGCCTGGTATCAAATTCGAAACAGAATACCATCATACAAATTTCTGTTTCAAGTTACGATCGTACACTTATATTAAATTTAAATTTGTCAAGGAAAAAAAAGAAACGTTGAAGAAATGTTAGCCGTTTAATAATCTTTTTTTATGAAACAACACATTCGAACAAAGACCTTTCCCTTACGATTGTAAATATGCAGGTCTGTCTGATCAAGTTATTAACTTAAATGCCATGTGACATTGTGTGTGGTATAGTTATTTAATTAACCCTTAAGAGAAATGGATGGTCGTAAACATTGTAAGGCTATATTTACCTCCTTTTGGACGAAGAGCTCTGTATAAATTTCTGGTAAATGTTAAACATAAGATAGAATCTTTTTAGACTTTTTTCTGTTTAATGACAGTTTCTTGGTTGAAATATAATTTTTATGTTTAAGGCAGTTCCGATGAGTATGTTACAGCGCTCTCAGTCTTCTTAGTTGGTACAATCCAGCTCTTTTGAAAGGAATCCGAATCTATTAACATTACAATAATTGATATAAATAAATATAGAAAGTGGCTATGTCCTATAAATTGGTTGCTATAGATATCCTTGCGTTGAATCTGTCAAATCTAAGTAAACTTTATAGACTTTTAAAAATTATAAAATACCAAAGGTGGGCCTAAAAAGTACAAAGTTTATTTCATCAATATACATATTTGTTTAAAATATAAAAGTAATATCGTAGAGATTATTTTGATAAGCATGGACAAATGTTGTACAGCATATCATTTTACAGAAGAAAAGCTCGAGGGATAAAAAAAAGTGTGAAATTTTTCATATAAATGTGATTAAATGAATCTTTATAAAAATGAAATATATTTTCTTTTAAAATAAAATAAGAAAAACGTGTACTCCTGTAAAAGGCAAAAAACATTTTTACTGATTTTAAGGGGTAAACTAAAAAAAAAATAGTATACAAAAAAGCTATATTTGATCCACCCATTTATATCAATCTTGACATTTGCAGATATGATACAGTATAGTTTTGAGAATCATTAGTTCATGTTTAGCTAACTATATACAACCTCGCATATATGTATTGATCTACTTTGACTTTAAAAATCTGTTACTTGCCGATCAACACACATTGGTGTCTTATATCAAAACAGAAAATGTTTGTCGACAGTTTGGGGATATATTTTTCGAATCGATTTATTTCATATCAGATTATATTTTGCAGATGTATCATTTAGTTTGAATTCCCGAGAATCAGATGTTGATATTGAACATTATTCAATAACACAATTAAGCCATAAATAGTGTTTTCTTTCATAATATATTATTTGTAAATTTTATATAGTTTGGTCTGTGATCATTGAAGTTTTATTCTATTTCCGTTTCTATGTTTCTTCCTTAAAATTTATATGTGGATCGCTGTTAGTGTTCATGTCGAGTGCCTCACCGTAAAAAAGACTGATCATTTCTTCTTTTGTTATGATGACACTGGTTGCCTTTATTACAACATTTTAGCGTCTAAAGATCTTTTTACATTAATACATAATAAAGTAGATAGAAATATCAAAATTCACTTACTTTTTGTTAATTTATAGCCAACCGACTATATGTAAAATGAAACGTTCTTATTCTCACATTGACACAAATGCATCCCTTCTCCCACATCACCGATCCTTTTTGTGTTTTTGTGGTCACTAGTGCCTATAATTACCTCACCAACTGACCTTCTGAACATGACGCGAGCCGTTCACCCTCCCCCAAAGTCAGTGGAACCTCCGAAATTCCATTTATCGACATATCGTCCAATCGAGAGCTTAAATAACATTTGATCCTTTACTTTAAGATCCAATTCGGTTTCTTCTTTCCATTAGCGCATGAGCAACGACTAGAAAAGCTAGCAACCAGGATAATTGCTATGATAATAATAATTGATATAATTATATATTGATATATCTCTTCCGTATTAATGATAGTGCTTTCGAGTCAAGTATTTTGGAAGCTGATTTTGATTAGATCGCTTTTTCAATGTTAACCCAATGAAAGATGAAATATAAAAAGAAATTTCTCCGAAATTTCTCTGAAATGTCAATGTTATTGAGAGAATCTTGAAATTCAATAAGTCTATGGCAATGTAAAATTAGAAATGTTCAATTACAAAATAGTTTTAAAACCAACAGACAATATTTCAAACTAATAAACGATTAGTTGCGTCAAATGGTTTTTAGCTGAAAGCTGTCTGAAAGACTTAGTAATATATTAAGTAGTATAAGTTTATATATGACTCTGTAAAGAAAAATAAAAAATGTTTTTTACATGAAATTATGAGGTGACTAAACCTTTCATGGATATTGTATTGAAGTAGGACAGAAAGTCTTAATAAATGTCACAACCTCTGGTAAAGTTTTGCAAGCCTAAATGTAAGCCAAATACACCTATAGGTATATTTTTATATACTGTAAGTCGTGTTGTAAACGATATATTTTGGGGGAAAATTGTAAACGATATTCTTAATCGATTTTCAAAATGGTTTTACCGCATAAAATTCTTGCGTTATAGATAAAGCAAGAACAACACCGATTGTGGATTTTCGTGCTTTTTTTAATTATTCGACAAATTCTTACTTATCAGATATAATCATACATAATAAAATTAAAGCATTCTCAGAAGTATTTATTTTACAATCTAAACAAGTCATAAGTCCATGTATATTTACATAATCCTTGCTATATAGCTTCATATTACATATTGTAAGGGTCGGCATATATATTTCGCATATTAAAATGCCATACGTTCACACAGATAAAAAATCATCGGTATCATGAGGCAGAGTTCAGAGTTGGGGTAATTTACTTTGAAATGTAATTAAATGCTATCAAAGACATTGTTTATGTATCAATAAGTTTTAGTTTCAAAAACATTTAGAACAAATACATGTATACACAGCATTGAGATACACAAATCTTTATATATGCAGAAATGTTTTAAAAGATTCGATTTTATTTAAACAGCATTATTTTATATATTTTAATTCAAAAGTTCTAAAAAAAAATGTCATTCATTAAATTCGTCCAGAATAATTTAGTTCCTGTTTAGTTCTAAACAAGATTTTCCCAATCTGATATTTTTTTTTCAATTTCTTTCTGTATGAGAGGGTTCACTTCTTAAACAAAATGAACCTTTACCTATTACCCTGGGTACTGTGACGTGCTGTATAAACATATTAAACATTATGAGTTATTTTATTATTGTATATAAACACAAGCAGGTATACAAACTATACATCATTACAAAAAACCTGTTTGTAAATTTTAAGCTCGGGAGACAAGGTAATTGATATGTAATAGAAAAGTAATTGAAAACACATGACATTTTGAAATAATTATTGTATTTAAATGCATTTAATAACTGAAAGCAGACTCAGTTACTTACCTCAAATTACTTTGTGAAATGTAATTAGTTATGCTCAATTAAAACTACTTTTTCAATCGCTCCATCCCTGAATGATTAGTATCCTACACGATAAAAAATCTGAAGAATATTTAATCTAAAATGTATCGATTAAAATCTGATTGCATTTTTCTCCTTTAAAACTTTCAAACACTCTTACCGTTTCATAAAGAAAATTAATAATGTTTGTGGCGACTCGCAATCGTCAATATAATGCATTTCATTTTCCAAAATAGGTAAAAGACTGACAAACTAAACAATGGGCCACATCGCTCACCTAAGCATATGAGGCAACAGAATTGTCTAGGGGCCAAGGTCTGTCAACTTGCTTGCATATAAGTAAAACCGTATATATTAACATTTGACTTTTTGTGTATAACTTAAATGTTTCCCTTTATGGAATTGGAATTTCTCAAAAAATTTCAAAAATTCCCAATTACCTCCCCATGAAAAGGGCGTAGTCCTTAATTTTGAACTTTGAATTCCCTATGTCTAAGAACGCTTTGTGTCAAGTTTGGTTGAAATCGGCTCAGTGGTTCTGGAGAAGATGTCGAAAAAGTAAAAAATCGACGGACAGACGGATAGACAGATGAACACACAGACAACAGACGAAATGTGATCATATAGCTCACTTGAGTTTTCAACTCATGTAAGCTAAAATGTATACGGCAAGTGACGACATGACATCAGTAGAAAAATGTCCAATGATATTCAGTATTAAAAAAAAGGTATGTAAGGTTTAAATGTCTAAACTAGCGGAAATTTTTGAAGTCTTAATGAAAGGTTTTTACTCATGGTTTTAACTGTAGCTCTACGACACATCGACGCAAATATTCGGGAATAGCTTTCACTTCTGCTCTTATTCTGCATGTTTTTGTATTACTTATGTTAATAGAACATGTTAGTTTGGCAGCTATTGGATTTGTCAACATTTTTTTTTCTTTTTCGGAAAGGCAATTCTAAATGTGACCTTTTCTGTTATGCCATTATATTATTTCATAGCTGTATTAATTATGTAAATCAATACCTGTATACAAACAATATATGTATGTGGCATGTGTAAGACAATAAAAAATTATTATATCTTAAAAATTTTAATAAACTGCTCATACATATATAAAAACAACATGGAACTTAAATTCAAAATAAATGAACAAAAAATGTGGGACTAACTGACAATTTTAAAAATGTTACGCCTTCTTATGACGTCACCGCTTTCAAATCCACTCAGGAATCCAATAATTTTACTTTTGTATATCATTATCGCAGCCTTTGATAACGGATGCCACTCTTTTGTAGAAATCTGACTTTGTGATTCCAAGATTTTCTGAAAAAAAATATAAAAAGATTTCAATCTGTGTTTTAAAACAAAAAAAATGTTTCTTTTTCCACATATATATTTTTGTTCAATAATAAAATGATTTATTTTGGTCTTGTTTTTAAAGCATAAATTCGTCATATTTTATCCTCATTACTTTTATTTTATAAATCAAAAGACCAAAAACTGAGAAAAAGACTTGGATTTCTTGTCAGTTCATGGTATTGGGGCCTGTTTATTGTGCATTGGTCTAGTTACCTTTGGTTGTATTGAAATCATCGTATAGATTACTGCCGCGTGTCTTGTCGTCAAACAGGCCGATCATCTCTTCCTTTGTGATGACACCATTATTGTTCTCGTCATAAACGAAGAAATGACACATAACGTGTTTTCTAGAGTTCTGTGGATATAAATAAATAAAGAAGTAAGTGTTGTCCCGATGTTTAGTATACTGCAGAAAATATGTCCGTAACTATGAACTTATAATAAATGCTGAATTATGTTTAAAAGAATATTAACTTAAGTAGGCTTAGCATATCATTATCAGTATTGGCCAAAAAACATAACATCGGTTTGAAAGTTTCCGTCAGAAAAAAAAAGTATTAAAGATATGCCAATTTGAATTATAATTGTATTACAATTGCTTTACAAGTCAAAATATTAGAAGACCTACCTCGCCAGTTGACCTTTTGAACTTGAATGCTACTCCAATTCCAGCGGACCAACCACCTCTAAAGTCAGTGGCACCAAATCCTTTGAAATTCCATCTACCAACATCTCGTGCAAGCGATAGCTTTAAATTGGGTCCTTTATTTCCGATTTTAAAGTCCGCTGCCCCTTTCCACTGCGCATGCGCAACAACCAGAAGAGCGAGCAAGAAAATAACCGGTAGGAGAGAAGGCTAAAAGTTCAAAAATTATATTTAAATCAAAATTTTATTTGAATTCATCTCATTGGGGTCTGTTTAGTGTTTTGCCAATTTTTTTAATGTTAATGTTATATGTTGTTAAATAGATTGATATATTTGTATCAAACCGCCAAATTGTCATATCGATTCATACTTATTCTTCAAAACAATCAATTAATGAAACTGTGGTCTTAGGAGCATATCTAAATCTGATCATCAATGAAGGTGCGAATGGGGTGAAAATTTTAGACTGAAAAACATTTTTCCTTGTGTTTAATCACGTATGATATGCAAGATCAACATCGATTTGATTGTTTTCAATATAAGTGTCGACCTAGCAGATCAGGTCACATACCGGTAATTAAAAATGGTTTATACAAAAATGAACTTAAATTTTACAGGTTCGAGGGGACGTAATTTCGTGTATTCTTATATATCTACAAAAGGAAATATGACTTTACTACCCTAATATATCAATTCGTTGAGGATGTTATTTCGTGGTTGAGAGGTACCCACGAATTCCACGAAAATTGAGCCACGAAATCTAATGATTCCACAGTAACAGAGGGGAAAAATTGTTCCCCGATGCTAACCAATGCTTTTGCATTTATAAATTATCCCCTTTCCTTTCCAATAAAAGATGATTAATTTAAAAAAAATAGGTAGTTTGGTATATAATCTTACCTGCATTTCTCTGCACTGGCTGTGTTAATGTTAGTATTATAACAAAGTTTGTTTTACACTGTGAAATGTAACCTAAGCCATTGTTTATATACATTCCAACCTTGACGTAAATTTAAAATCGGGGGGTTCCCCAAACAGGCATATTTATAAATAAGATACAAGATTTGATGACGTATGAAAAATAAAAAGGGCAAACCACAAAAGGTGTAACTTTACCACATGAATGAACATGTATTACAAAAACAAAGATGTCAGTGGGGGAAAAACCAATAAACTGAACGACACAGTTGTCATTTAGTACTCTTTTAACCTTGTTTTTAAAGAACTTATTATATTTGCTATAAAATTTATAATTACTTTTTCAAAGTTTTGGAGAATGTTTACATGGCCTGTTGCTGCCCAATCCTACATTAATGAATTATCAATAAACTATGTTTAAATTATTAGTAAATTGCTCTTGAAATCAGGATTAACAACATTGATTTCAACTATAAGTTTTCTTTTTTCAAAAGAATATGCAAACAAAATTAATTGATTAATTAATGTAAATTGTTGTATTGATTTTTAATTTTATTTTTTTTCCCTTTCTTCTCACAAAATAATTAATTTGATTATTTCTTCATTTCAAATTTAGCTTTTGGAAAATATGAAGGAGTGTTTCTATAATTTTTGTTTATGTGTGTTAGTTTGTTTGTTTTTACTATCACCGTGTTATTTCTTCAATATTAAAACATTTTATCAGGGTTTAAACAAAAATAATTTATGCATGATGATTAAAAATTTTTATATTACATGTGTATCGTACATTATTTTTTTCAAATGTAAGGTCTTCAATGTTCAATAATATCATAAGTTCATTATTTTTTATTATTCATATTTATTTACTGTCTCAACAAAGCTTATTTTTTCTCATAATAGCCAGATATTATAAATAATTTGTTTTATTATTCAGTTTTTCGAAAACTTGCACATTTGGTTTACGTTTACATTGCCCAATGCTTAAGATAAAATAGCTTTAATATTTTACTTTAAACCAAGGAATTCATATAAAATTTGAATAAAGAATCCTACTTTTCTCGATCGAGCAATAGACTATCATCTCTTGTTAAGTATTATCGTGGTTATTTTTTTGTACTTGAATGCAAAGTTTGCTTCCCAGATGATAACATTAATCTTTATCTTGAAAGATCAAAAACCGAATTTAAATCTTAAAATGATGCACAATATCGACATGAGGTTACATTTGTTTTAATAGGAGATCCGTTGTTGTCTGTTTTCAACAAGAGATCTTTGTCACTCGATGGAAAACATGTATAATGGCAATAATAAAAGGTCTGTAAAATTTGCTCTTCAAGAGATAATTAAACAATAAAATGAAAAGATGCTAAAATACATACGATGTAATACGCTTAGCGGGTTGTGTATTTTTTCTGCAATGATTGCTATGCCTTCATAACCCGCATGAATCATCCAAGAAAGCATTTTATTGTTTAAATTTTCATCTTTCTTTTAACCAATTAATGAATCTGTCGTAAAAAAAAAATAAGTTTAATTAACTAAAACATTGTTAATGTACATCAGTACGTTAAATAAAAGAAAAAGCCAAATCGTCCTCGCTACGTATATTATTGATGTATGATCTCCGTAACTAAATGGAATTAGCCGGCAATAAAAGGAGTGGGAAAATTTTTAATTAAATATTGAAAACAAAAGGCTTGGTCATACATGTATATGAAATATATATATAAACCTACGAAAACACCACAAAACGATTTTCTGAAAATACTGACATGTCATTGATACATAGCAAAATATTTGGAGTTGTATTTTTCTGTTTATTCATTTTTGAGCCGATTGAACTATATTTTTGTACAGAAAAAAATGATATTTTTTCCACTTTGTGCATTTTTTTTCTCACTCCGAATGTCCATCGAAGAAAGATTATAATACCATACATATTGTCCACTTAACGGCGTATATCATATCATCCAACTAATTTTTTAAAATCTATAAAAAAAAAATTACAAAATGAAACCAGAGTACCAAACCTGACGTTAACTTAATTAAGTTGTGCAATTAAGGTAAATATATTAAGAATGATTTTGTTATCAGAAAATTCCATGTATAAACATGCGATTTTTCAAGTAATACATTCATATGTATGTTAATCATAATATGTGTGTATTAATTGTCTTGTATATGTCTTCAAGCTGTACAGGTATTGACCAATAAACAATACAACTTTTTCAAATCATGAAACATTTTGTGTTGATTGAAAAATTGGAGCCCTTTGTGGAGTTTGTTCATCATTATTTTAAAATACATTTCCAAATATTTAATTCCAATAGGCATACCAAGCCAAAAAATTTTATTACTGAAATAAAAAGACATGTCTGAAAAAAGAACCATTTCGAGAGGTCAGTATACCTAGAATGAAAGGAATGAAAAGTACACAACATTTTCACTGATTTAATAATGGAAGGATCACAAATAGTCAAGAACACATCTATAAGTTACTTTCACTCTCTACTACCCTGAGTAAATAAAGTACATAATTGTGACGCGTGGGCATTGTTATGTGATGTCGTTTTAAGCAGATTAGCATTTGTGTGAGTTCAGACGACACGTTCCGCAAAAAATGATTATTTTTCAAATCTTAAATTTTCTTTATCAGCAATTGAAGTGTATTTCCAATAGGATTAAATAGGAAATTGCATACTCTAGTACCTTGCACAAATGCCTTGTAAGGTACCCTAATTTTTTTTTGCAAGATAGTGGTAAATCAATAATAAATTCCTGGAAAATGTTATATTAAATTGAGGAATGTGTCGTCTGGCCTTGAGGAACTATTACATACAGAAGCTATTCGGTAATCAATTACTTTAGAATTATTCTAAACAATCTAGAAAGTTGAAGCTACGGTTAACACTTTCAGAAGACACACTTTATTAAAAGCAAGAGAAAAGAGAGGGAGAGATGTGCAAAATATTTGTCGAGATGTATACAAGTTGGAGCTTGCCTACTTCATCACCGTCTGTGACAGTTTAGCAGTTAAGCAACTTTATTGTGAACTAATAAGTCTGAATTTTGCAAGACACGTGAAAGACTAATTTAAAATTAAACTTCGTGTGTAGAATTAACTTTTAGAATCAACTTAGCATTTAACAAAAACTTTAAAACTCATGCCTCATTTGCACATTTCAAAAAAACTGGTACAAATACTGTAACAGGATCATCTCTCATCAAATAGACTTTGAAAACCTTCTCTAGTTTCATCATTTTATATTGTTTTATATACCAAGGAACATGTATACATTACAAATTCAATGAATTCAACAGACAAATTATGCACTATCTGAATAACACTCACTTTATAATGCTAATATAGCATGCACTTTATCAAAACATGTAAATTTCAAAAGTTAAAACTATCAAACAGCAATTTTTACCAGCACACATTATCATTTACAATCAAACAATACCTAAAGTACCTTTTTATTAATTTCCAAGCACTAAAGTTACTAGTATGTAAAAAATGACTGAGATATTTATTGTTTTTATTAAAAAAGAGTGCTTGTGTATTTATTGCCAGTGACACAAGCTTGAAATGAGTAGTGAAATAGTTTTATCTATAATCTAAGCATCCAATCTCCTTCCCAGCGAAAAAAAAATACTAAATTAAAAAAAATAGTTTATCTTTAAAAAACAGAAAAAATATAGCTAAATAACTTTTTAAAATCTGAAATCTAATAAAAAAAATTTTGGCTGATCTGAAACAAGCACCTAAAAACTATCATTGTGTTCAGTTATCAAACATAAACATGATTTAACATTCCGCACTCAGCCTGATGGTGAAAATCTGATCAGCTTTTAACAGAGGTTTCATGAAAAAGGCTATCATAAGGGAAATAATTCACATTTTATAATATGACATTCACTCAAATGCATGTTGCAAAGTGTTTAACAAACAAACAAATAATTATACATTTTGTCCTAATCACCATACTGTACTTTAATAAAATGCCCAATTTTTGCATTGTTTCCATAGTCATAATTATATATTTACAGTCAATGTAACATGTAATAGCTCTTCTCTCGAGACTGTTTGTTGTAATGTAACAATCTTTTGAACATTTTCTCCAAAATTATCACAATTTTATGTAATGCTTTTAACATTCAGGACTTTTTAATTGTTTTCAAGAAAAATTATTCTAATCACTTCATAAATTAATTATGAAAACCTATCAAACTTCGTAAGTATCATAGATGGAAGCAATAAAAAATTGTGTTAACTTAAAAATCACTTATTAAATTATAGAAACCTAAATATAAAAGTATCATGTATGTAAATGTTCATATAGATATGAAATTTTTGTGTATTAATATGTATTTTGATCCTTTGTGCATAGCTTAAATGATGCTATAATTTAGTGAAAAAAAATTGCTTAATTAAGGTGGTATAAGACACCTCTATGTTGGGATGAACTTACCGGTACCATCAAAATAAACAATGAATTCAAGCATAATTTTATAAACTTTTTCTTTCCCAACATTGTTACCTTAAATGCAATGGGTTAGAGCGTTCACTACTGTTAGTCACACGTTCAAATCCTGCAAGGGCCTTTATGAGCTTCCAAAAAGTTTTTAAAAATATCTTTTGGTCAAATATAATTGTAAAATTTGAAATTTCTAAAAAAAAAACCTGGTGAGAGTATCTTTATTATTAATGACAGGTGTCCTATACCACCTTACTGGTCAAATCTGACCATGTGACTATGTCCAAGCATGAAAGAATCACATTTTCAAAATATTAATGTAATGACTCCAACAAAACCTTGTACTAAACATGTTTTGAAAAATAATATATGTTGATCACAAACAATCAAAAGGTTATAAAGTAAAGACAGGAGTAAGGGAATTAAAATCACACGTGTTGACTACTTCAAACAAACTTGTACATGGACAGTTTATACATTTGGCTATTATCCCTAATACACATCAATTTCAGTTTTCTCAGTAGCACAGGTGTAATCTAACCGATGAAATTGACCTTGAACTTAGTAAATGACCTTGTTGTCACCATTAATGTCTAGGAAAATTTGTTCAGTGTTTGAATACTAACAAAAACTTGATAAAGACAAGCCTTGTATAAACTCTAACAGTGAAATTTTCGTAGAGAATCAGTAACAAGTACATGTTTTACAATGTTAAGGACCCAAAGAAGTTTCGATTTATTTTAGTCTTTGACAGGGCATTCCCCTTGTCCAAAGCAAAAAGATGACATATCAGTAACATTATCAAGTATGCATATTTGACTTTTATAAAGGTGGAAAATTAATATATGTAGATAAAAACAAATTTACTGAACAAGACAAAACAACTGTAAATAAAAACTGTGAAAATATTGTTTCAATGAAAACAGGAAGAAATATGAACAAATGGACAGGACCAAAAAAACAACATATCAGTGACCTTAGCAATCATATGAATTTCAAGAAAATCCCATATAACGAAACAAATTTGGATGTGCAAGTGTGTGTGTGTGTGTTTGATACTGTGGGGGAAGGGGAATTCTTTATCATTTAGGGGGATATTTTTAAACAACTATGAATAATTTCAACAAGTGTCTATAACCAACAGTTTCACATCATGTCCCGTCGTCCTCGTCAATGTGGAAGTAGGTGAAGCTCCGTAGCCAGTGGAGCGAGGTGTCGTAAACCGTGAAGCTAGTTCCCACGGCGATGGGGCCCTTGATCCAGTTCATGCTCAGCCCCTTGTAGAGGCCCCTCCAGCCCTCTGACCTCCAAACGACCTTGACCGTCTGGGAGATGGAAGTGTACATGCTGCCTTGGCCTGTCACACCTATACATATATAAACAAGAAACACTTCATTACCTCAAGTAGAATTTGAGAAAAAAAGGGAACAGAAATACTTACTTGACAGGTTTGTATGGGGGACTATCATTACAACATTACTAAACTACTGCACAACTGACTTGTCAACTTTGTATGGGGACATCAGATTTAAAACAACTGCACTAATAAGTAGACTAACTTAATAAGACGTAATTAATAAGTATACAACTTCATATGGAGATATCAGACTTTAAACAACTGCATTAATAAGTAGATCACCTTGTATCTACACTGTTCATTAACAATTTTGTAAGTAGACAACTCTGTATAATGGGGAATTCTAATTTTCTTATTAATAATAATTAATAAGACTAATTAAAAATGCCTGCACTATTGAAAGGAAAGCTTTGTGACTCCTGACCTGCGGTCTGCATTCTGCGCCGTACGATGTCCAGGGGGTAGGAGGCTGATTGTCCCAGTAGACCGGCCACCGCCCCAAAGGCCATCCTCTCTATGGGGGCGGGGTCTCTACCATCACAGTAACCTGTAACAGGTAAATATAATGTTAACAGGTAAATATAATGTTAACAGGTAAATATAATGTTAACAGGTAAATATCTGTTAACAGGTGGATATTTTGTTAACAGGTAGATATATTGTTAACAGGTAGATAAAATGTTAACATATAATGTTAACAGGTAAATATTTGTTAACAGGTAGATATATTGTTAACAGGTAAATATTTGTTAACAGGTAAATATAATGTTAACACTCAGGTAAATATAATGTTAACAGGTAGATAAAATGTTAACATGTAATTTAACAGGTAGATCTACTTTATATACTTTATGGAGGTGGGATTTCTATCATCACAATAACCTGTAACAGGTAAACAGGTACCCAGTAGATACAATGTTAATCTTAACAGGTACCGGTAGTCTTACCATAGATAAAATGGTTTTGTTAACAGGTAGATGAGTCTTTACATGTAGATATAATCTTTACAGGTAGATATAATCTTTACAGGTATATATAATCTATACAGGTAGATATAATCTTTACAGGTAGATATAATCTTTACAGGTAGATAAAATCATAAAAGGTAGATATAATCTTTACAGGTAGATAAAATCTTAAAAGGTAGATATAATCTTTACAGGTAGATAAAATCTTAAAAGGTAGATATAATCTTTACAGGTAGATATAATCTTAAAAGGTATATATAATCTTTACAGGTAGATATAATCTTTACAGGTAGATCTTAACAAGAAGATCTACTTCAAGAACTCTTTTCAGGTAAATCTACTTAATCAAATCTTAACAGGTATTACATTAAGGTATATTCAAAGAAATATCAATTTAACATTTACTTGTACTAGCAATAGGTTCAATGTAATTCATATAAGAAGAAATATATTTCTATATTGATTTATTGAAAACCTGAAACACTTTTCTTAAAGGAAATCTTCATTTGAACACATGCACTGAAAAGATGATTTGATTTTTTCAAATTAATCAAAATGTTCAATACATTCTTTTCAAAATTCTCATTTAAGTTCTTGTCCCTTATCATAGAAGAAAATATATAAATGAACTTCTTTGTGTGATGAAAGAATAACAAATTTCTGAAAATGAAGATTTTTACAGCAAGAATTGTGTGCTTCTTACAGTTTTTCATTTCTACTGAAATTCGATAAATGTGGGAATGTGTACATGCATACGTTATGAACAAATTTACTGTGTATTAAATGTCATTCAATTCAAAATATACAAAGAAATGGGTACTGGAAAATAACTCTCACTATACAGAGTAAAGGCATACTTTTGATGTTTTAGTAGAGTTATAAAACAAGTTTTCTATCCATTTGATTTTTATGAAATAATCAATGGCGTGGAAATATATACTTAGCACTTACCAAATCTATCAGCTGTGTTTTTAATTTCTCTTTCTGAATTTGTAAATAGAACTGCAGTGGGATGTTATATAACTTAACAAAGGCAATTTCCTTTAAGAAATTAGCTTAATTCAGGGGAAGTATTAATAATTAAAATCAAATTTCCGGCTAATGGCCACACATTTCTTTACAGACTGTACAACTAAAAACTGGACATATCTTATGCTACATATATTTTCTTGATATTTACAACAACAAAAAATTGTGTGATCAATAAAAAGTCAACAGAAAACTGAACCTACCTGCATGCCACTTCTTGAGAGTTTCGTAGGTGAAGAAGCTGGCACCTGAGTACGGTATGGATCCCAGCACAGTGGGGGTGAATCCTTTGTAGAGGGTGGCAGGGCCCTCAGCCCGCACGATGTGTAGGAACACTGACCATAGATTGCTATATCTACAGGTAAAAATACAGGTACACTAAATGATACCAATTAAGTCATGATCAAGAATGGTGATTCTGAAAAAGATTTTAGTCTGTGCAAAAATGAAACAATCTATTTTTTTTTCTCTCTGTTCTCTGTTTTGTTTGTTCTCTCTCTCTCTCTCTTCTCTCTCTCTCTCTCTCTCTCTCTCTCTCTCTCTCTCTCTCTCTCTCTCTTACTGAGCTTTCAGGGTGACGGCCATTCTGGCTCGCATCAAGTCCAGGGGATATGTGAGGGAAGATGAGGTCACCCCCGCTAGTGACCCGGCCAGGAACCGCAGGTGTGGAGGCAGATGTCTAAAAATAGACACATGGAATCAGTTACAGAAAACGTACACTTATTCTAAAAATACATACATCTATATATTACAATGAGCACAAAATTTATTAGCGACAAAAATCACATTGCTAAAATGATCATAGAAATTACAAGTTCATATCCTGGTGAACTATTACAGATTGCTATTCATTTAATTACCGTAAGTGAAATAACTCATGGTGAATCTTGAGCACATCATATATACAGAAATCCTTACTGTTTGCGTTTGTCAGTACTAAGCAGTCGTTTGTACTGTTCATGGGCAGCATACTGTATGGAGGCGTACGGTATAATACGGACCATGGTCGCCGAGTTCCCCCGCCACAGTTTGGTGACGCCCTCACTCCGCACTGTGTCCCTCAGGAACAGTAACGCACCCCGCGCCGAAAACTGCTTGTTGGAAACTGAAATCATAGACAATATATCATGATATGATAAATAGACACTATAGATAGAGAATAATACATACCCTTTTATATATCACAGCTTGTATCAGCCCGACACTACAATATCAACCCGAGGAATGATATTGGTCGAGGGCTGATACAGGCTGTGTTATTGAAAAGGGTATTCATTATCATATTTATTACATACTTAGTAATGAAAAATTAAAAAGGCATAAACTTGAACAAATTGATTTTAAATATTATTTGAAAGTAGTCTGTACACGTATTAAATAAAATATGAGATCTTGTTGTTTTACCAAACATGTAGCTACAGAACCGGAATTTCCTAGTGTTTTAAAATTAACTGCTCCAAAAATGTTGATGTAAGAAATGTTTTAGTTTCCTTCTGAAAACATGCACAAATGCCGAAAAGGAAAAAAGGCAGAGGAGTTCTGCAAGAGGTGTGATACGGATCCGTATTAGCCCTAGGGCTGATAACCTGTATCAGCCCCGGAGGCCGATATGAGTTTTGGGATGTCATCTTTATCACATATGCTAAATACCGTATTTATTACTAAGTATGTAATAATATATATATATATTAAATGACTTTTTCTGAAAGTTGATTTTTGTTCTATCTAGCGGCGCTATCACAGACTTACTCTGGAAGTTGATTTTAGTTCTATCTAGCGGCGCTATCACAGACTTATTCTGTAAGTTGATTTTTGTTCTATCTAGCGGCGCTATCACAGACTTATTCTGTAAGTTGATTTTTGTTCTATCTAGTGGTGCTATCACTGACTTACTCTGGAAGTTGATTTTTGTTCTATCTAGTGGTGCTATCACAGTCTTTGCCACAGCCCCGGCCATGGCTCCAGCCAGCAGTGAGGTGATGATTTTGTTGTGGTTAGGCACCTGGAATACATAATAATGAATACAGTATGGTTAATAAAGCAAAGGACCAGGGATGAGCAATTTTATTATACTTCATTTTAATAATTCCAATCAGTGTTTTAAACTCATTAAAAAAACTAGCTAGACACTCAGGGCTGACAGATAGTATAATTTGTCAGCCCTGTAAAAATTCAACCAGTCCAGAGAAAATAATTGACATTTGTTTATTTCTATTAATTTGTATGTAAAACATTCAAAAATCTGATTTTCTATTTTGTTTCAGTCATAAAGTTGTTTCGGTTGTAAAGTTATCGTCCACTAATCTCAGCGAGATTCTTCAGGACTGAAAAATTTTGACTAACGTCTCTTCCGAATCTCTGATTGTTGAAATGAATTGAATATAAACAATTAAGTTCACCATTTAACGGTAGGAAACTAACATTTTATGTTGATAGGGAATTAAAACGATGTTCAAAGTAAAAAGTTCATTTAACTCAGCGTACTTCTATCGTAACAACCGGCCGAAGTATGGGCAAATTTTACTGATTCACTAGGAGTCGCAGTGGTCTGCGATAAAGAAAAGACGTACGTCAAAATATTTTCAGTCTAAAAGAATCTCGCTGAGATTACCCTACATTATTCCATAGCATGACTAGGGACTCTACATCACCATGCTCACATGTCAAGCATCATGAGCATTGTCTACAGTCTACGTGAATTAAACGCTTGTTTTGACTTTTTAAATGACCATACAAGGAAATGGTAGTGCTACAAGAATCAGTTAAAAATTCTCAAAACTCAGATATTATATACACTTGGCTCAAAAAATATCCACGTCCAGTCGGGCGCTTGTACAAACAAATTTGTTCGCCCGTACCAAAAGTTATGCTTCTCGGGTGGTCGGGCGGACAGTTATTTCAAACACTGATTCCAATGTATATAAGGGGTTACATGACAAGGTAAATAAAATGTCAAGTCTCTCAGGCAAATGAATTCATTTCCTACTCCTCCAAATCAAGCAACAAATGTTTTGTTATCTATAAGAATTTGTTATATGCAAACTGAAATGCAATACTCACTTTTAAATTGATTTGATGTTCTTGGTGAGTTATCTCATCTTCATTGCTCGTATGTTCTGCCATTGTTGCTTTGATGTCTGCCATAGACGCCCCTCGCATTGCAATTTCTGGAATAATTTGGTCAGCTTTTTCTGCTTTCATTGTCTCATTGTCAATGTACAACGCAATGACCAGCAGAAGACTCTTTTTGCCAATTAAATATGGTCAATTTCTGCTAAATAAGTTCTGGATTTGTTTTCCTCACATTATTTTACCTGCAATGAAAAAAAAAATTAATTCATAAATAACCACAATACTAATTGTGCACACATTCACAATTTAAAAACATGTACCAATCATTCACTGATTTGTCATTGGCATAGGCAAGTCATTTAAGATACATTAGATTCCTTATTTTATGTGTCTGAGTACTTAATTATGCTATTCAACAATTTTGCATCAAATTGTGAAAATATAAAATCGCAAAATGCAATTTTTTGCATATTTCTAAAAAGTTAACATCTGTTATAGAAAAAAAACAAGATATTTTAAAATTGGACAGATATGCTTCTCGCGATTCTCTGATATATACATTCAAAATTTTGCATCTTTCATTTTCACCCTGGCCTGTTGCCATCCGGCTGGGCGAATTCCTTTGGTTAAATATCCGTTTTTAAGCACAACCATGACTGGACTATTCAAAACAGAGCGAAACGGTTTGCAAGTAAAGAAGGGCAAAATAATAACATTGGGCAAAAATAACCTTCACTGTATACAGTATTGCTCATGCAACTAAATAATGAAAGTTTATCAGAAATATTTAATTGAAATATGTGTCTTGAAGGTCAATATCTATGGAAAATACAGTAGATAGTCATTGACTACAAAACATTCTGCTAGTATTGGACTGATTAATTTTATTTCCGAACAAATTCTATACTGATACTTGATTCCAAAAAAAATCTTTGGACTTTTTACTACAAATATCATCATGAAGCTTGCCTCTAATCATCTTAAAAATTCTATCACAAACACAGTAAATTGATTTGGTGCAGTTTGTTTACATGTTAAAATGGTGACTCTTCATCTCATTGTGAATTTAATATTCTTCATTTTCCAAGGTTGGTTGGCATGTTTGGAATAAAGTCTGAGGCAAGTAAAGAAATGTTATCAGTATGACAGTAGTAAATTGCCTGAAGAATTTAGGCCTAATGGTATTATTTTTCCCCCAAGGATTTGTGTGTAAATAATGTTAAACAGTCCAAAACTAGCGCAAGTTTTTCAATTCTGTGCCATAAATTGCAGTTTTTTAACTACGGGAGGCACTGTAGCTCCCAGGTCGTCTATCTAATTTTTTTCAGACTGCGAAGCAGCTAATTTTGCATAAAATAACAAATATTATAAATTTAAAATTTAAATACATATAAATTCAAGCAACTGGGACTTGAAAAAAAAACATCAATAAAATCATCCCTAAAAGATGCATTGAAGGTTGAACCAGAAACTTGCAAAATGTGACACAAGTCACACCACACATTATTGATATTAAGTAAGCTGCTCATTTGCTTATGCAATGTCCTCTAAATTGTACTGTATCAGATCCTTGAGTTGTTTACCACTCGGTGACATTAACTGCTTTCTGCTATATTGAATAAAATCATCTCTCTGCATGCCTGTCTTCACTTAGCTGCAATCAATGATAGTCCCCGGTTGCGACCGATTTTTTAACCTCCCCAAATTCTGTAGATTTGTGACGTACGTAATATATTTCACTTAAAAAATCGCAGCGCAGACGACAACTTTCTTGCAAAAAATTACAAAAGCAATGTGCTGGATCTTTTAAAACTTACTTTATCATTGACTGCCTCTGTTGTGAGATTTTGTTGATTCAAAAATCGCTAGATAGATATTGTTTACATTCAACTAAACTTTGAAACGCAGGGACTCGTCCTCACGAGCTTGACTTGGCAGGTTGTTTTCAGAGTTGTTTCCCGTAAAAATTACAGGAACGCGGTGAATATCGCCAAACAAACAATCATGCAAAAATAAATAAAAACAAAATCTCAAATAATGTGAAGCTCAACAAGAAATCAATCTTTTCTAAATCATGTATTTTTGTGCTAACATTTGTATTTTTTTTCATTTAGGTATACAGTAGTATCAGCACAAAATTGTTTACAAAGGGAAGTAATTCATACCGATACATCATGGTGAGTGTGCACTCTTTGATAAAATAATAAAGTTCATTATGAAACTCATTCTTTGGGAGAATATGACTCCATATTTGTATTTTTCAGGCAAAGTTCTTCAGTCAGACAGATATAGATAGTAAGTAAAGGAATTGATTATGTCTCACCTGGTAAATATCTCACCTGTTGAACAAGTGACCACGCCCACGTTTTAATAACAAATTTATAATATGTATAATATGTTCGCAAAATTAAATACCCACTTTTTAAAATGAATAAAATCTCGAGTTCAAATTCATGCCCATAAAGGGGAAAAAAATAAAATCAAAGTAAAAAATTGATTTTTTTTTCTAGTAGTCACAAATGTATCAATTAATGTAACGTTACCTTGCTAAAATAAAATCTTCAAAAATTAATACACCTTAGTTCATGATCAAAATAATCTCAAACCTTTCAATGCACATACCAGCTATTAACAGGTCCAGTACAATCACTGGATTTAGCTACGTAGCTTGAATTACCTACATAGCTTTATTTACCAACCAAACGTATGTTTATTTAGCTACCCAATCATACTTTTCTCTTAAATGGGCATTTGTTAAAAAAGTCGCACTTAGATGCAGCAGTAATTTTCAACTTTGAACTGATCTGAAAACAATTCATAATAAACTCTTGAAAATAAATAATGCTCTTTCAGCACAATTGCAGTCAAAGTTCTAAAAGTTTTAAGGCTATGTTTATGTGTTACCAAACAGCTACTTATAAATGGAATAACAAAGAAGAACAGTTCTGGATAACATGATAATTGAGTGGTAATAATTCTGCATAATGTGAAGTTATCACACTTATTCATGCCTCATCGCACACAAGGTGTACGTCCCTTCTCAAACAAGAGAAATTATGCATGTTTGCTTAAAACGGCTCAAAAGCACCGATATTTTAACTGTTTTTGCTCTGGGTTGCTTTTTTAAAACTACACAGTACAAACGTAGGTGCAAAATTTCAAAAAGGTAGCTAAATAAACCTATCTCAGGCAGTTAAATAAAGTTATGTAGGTAAATCAAGCTACATAGCTAAATCTAGTGATTGTACTGGACCTGATAAATTGAGAAAAGGCACGGTACATTGCATGGTCGATTGGAGGAACCTCAAAATCCCTGTAATATTGATCATATTTATCCGTAATGTAAAGTCATGTTAATATTGTTCTCTTTTCTGAATTCATCTATATAATCAATACTAACTGTGGTTTCAATAATATTCAAGGGTATCAATTTTCGTGGATAAAGTGAAAATCACAGTTTCAAGGATACGTAAATTCGTGGCCAATAACCCTATCAATACAAAATGTTAAATAATAGAAATTGCACTTCAATGAACATTAAATTTCGTGGATCAACTTAACAACGAAATCCACAAAAATTGGTAATCAACGAATATTAATGAAACCACAGTATTCTATAAACAAACTTTTATTTGCAAAGACCTTAAATGTTTCAGGATTTACCAGAGATAAACTGGGTTGCGGTGACTATTTTTTGTTATCAAGCCTGTGTTGTTATAACTTTTGTGCCTAAATGGCAAGTTATAGAGATGACGAGGCTCTTGCAATAATTCTCGCATGTGACTAAAGTTGGTTTACAGTATAATATAATTGTATCTTTACATCAGAGTTCCGGGAGTGCTTCTTCTTCCATGCCAGACGCGGCCACATCTCTAACGAACAGGAGCTGTCCCTCATAATGAGGTCACTGGGCTACAGCCCGACCACAAAGGAGGTCAACAAGTACTTCAATAAGTATGCCAAAGGTACTAATTGTATTGGTGATGATACTTACAGAGCAATCCCCTACCCCTCCCCCAAGCTCTAAATAAGTACACCAAAGGTCGGACATTAATAGTAATGATCTCCCCGTAAAGTATTACTCTAAAATAAGTACATCAAAAGTACTAATTGTATTGGTGATGATACTTACAGCGCAACCCCCTACCCCTCCCCCAAGCTCTACAATAAGTACACCAAAGGTACTGACAGTAATAGTAATGATTAAGTGCAAATCCAACCCATCCTCTCCCTACCAAGTACTACGTTAAGTATGCCAAAGGTACTAATTGTATTGGTGATGATACCTACAGAGCAATCCCCTACCCTTCCCCCAAGCTCTAAATAAGTACACCAAAGGTCTGACATTAATAGTAATGATCTCCCCTTAAAGTATTACTCTACAATAAGTATGCCAAAGGTACTAATTGTATTGGTTACTATATATACAGCACAACTCCCCACCCCTCCCCCAAGTAGTACAATTATATTAGTACACCAAAGGTACCCTGGTACTAATAGTTCCCTGTAATAGTAATGATAAAGTGCAACCCCCATCCACCCTCTCCTCACCAAGTATTACAATAAGTCACCAAAGGTTCTACAGTAAACACACGGTTATAATAACAAAGTGCCAGGGACAGACAACTTTGCTTTGTTATAAGCGTAATTAAGCCTTTTTAGACTTTAAGTCTAAATTTCAATCATTGATAAAGTTATAATGCATCCTTAAACTATGCTTAAATTTTTTTATAGTTGTAATTATCAACGTAATATAAAGACACATTTAAATAGCATTTCAATGTTTTCAATTACAGGACAATAAAAATCTGTATAAACCTTGAATTAAGGAAGGAGTCTTTTCATTATCAAACATACTTCTTATAATAAGAAATGCATGAAATTTTGACACAGTCAAACGGATCATATTACTTAATGATTCTATCAGTTTAGATAAATTTGACCTTTTTGTTTTCGGATAAAGGTCAGGTCAAGGTCACAACCTTTTTCCTCAACGTAAAGGGTGATAAAATAAGTGTAGCTCTTTATAGTTCTGTAGACATTTGTTTAAGATTTGAAGATTCAAATCTTCAATGAAATCATAGACCATGAGAGTGTCTATCAGCTTATACTACTAAATTGGAATAAATATTTATACTAAAATTGATATTGCTTAGCCCGCATTTCCTCTAATTTTCTTAAATTTTGAAGAAATTTTGATTATTTTTTTATGCTTCCAATAATAAAATATTTCTAATTTTTATGTATTATGAAGACTTTATATAAAGATATAAATTGACAGAAAAGCTAATATATTGACCGTTTCATAAGAGAGAAAAACTGATTTTAGTGATTTTTTCACAAAAATCAATGTATAGAATGGGCGCTTAAAAAAGCGTATAAAAATGTTATTTGATAGGCAAATCATATTTTAAAAACATATTCTGAAACCCAAGTATCATATTATTAGTTCACATTAGTAAAAAAATATCCAACATTATTGTTATTGTTTTTAAAATGCTAAAACAGACTCATTATATATATATAATCTGCAGCAATTCTGAATTGCGCAACATGTGGTATTTTCCTACGCCAATATTACGCCAAAAATATAGTCCTTGTTCCATTCTAAACATTGATTACATTTTTCTATGCCAAGTTGTATGATAGTAAAAAAGAAAGAAAAATATACTATTTTAATTTCCTTTCATCTTGATTTAATGAACAATTAATCAAATTTACGTTTGACAAGTCGAAAACCAGAAAAGACTCCTTCCTTAAGTCCAAGACTGCTTTGGCCAGAAAATCATATTTTACCAGTCTACTATTATCCAATATGTGTATTTCTTGATTCGTTTCAGAAAACAAGATAGAGTTTGCATCTTTCTTGGAGGCCATGCATGACCAGTCCAGCGTGGAGAATCCGGAGAAAGAATTGATGAACGCCTTCAAGGCCCACGACAAGGAGAGGCGGGGCTACGTCAACGCGTCCGAAATCCAGCACATCATGATGAGTATGGGAGAGAGACTGAGCCGCCAGGAAGGTAGAGCTTAGACCACTGACTGTAAACTTAATTGTCTTAACCGCTGTCTGTAAACTGATTTGTCTTAACCGCTGTCTGTAAACTGATTTGTCTTAACCGCTGTCTGTAAACTGATTTGTTTTAAATCACTGACTGTAAAGCTAGACTTCTGACTGTAAACCTAGGCATATTTGTGTAAATTACTGACTGTAAAACCTGGGCATTTTACTGTTAACCTGAACATCTTTATGTAAATCACTGACTGTAAACCTAAGCATCTTTATCTAAATCACTGACTGTAAACCTAGACTTCTGATTGTAAACCTAGCCCACTGTTAACTTGGCCATCTTTATTTAAATCATTAACTGTATACATGGACATTTTATATAAAGCACTGACTGTAAACAGATTTATCTTAATCACTTAATGTAAACCTGGACATTTTATCTTAATCACTGACTTTTAACATCTTTATGTAAATCAGAGCTAGGGACTGTAAATATTATTATCTTTATCTAAAACACTGTAAACATTGAACATCCCTATCAAAGTCACTCTCTGTAAATATTCTCCTCTTTATGACTATTTTGATGTCATTATCGTAGTCACTTACTGAAAATATGATGAAAAATGTGCCATTATATAAATAGTACCTGTTTGGGAGGGTAACAGTTGAAATTGACAACCGAGAAAACCATTGTCAACCGACGCGAAGCGTACGCGCATAATTTACGTGCATGTAACAATTCGTTATGTTACCCATTGCCAAGTGTGTTGCTAACACTAAGGGTAATAGAACGGCTTATCAACTGTGTCTAAACCAATCAGATTTCAGTATTTAACATGAAAGTATAATAATGACTTTTGGCATGTACATGTATGACAAACTTTGAACATTGGCATTATTTTTGTAGTTGACGCTATATTCCGAGAGATGGGTGTTCAACAAGGAGGACAGATACGCTACAATGACTTTGTGAAATCCCTGCTAACTCCCGTCCCTGACTACTAGCTCCATCTACAGGTCAGCCCCAGAGTTATCGGTCCTACCGCATCACCATCTCGTAGTTTTATTCCATGTATGAACTGTCTCCAAGGAAATCAGCTTCAACTCTTTAAAGTTTCTCATACACTGATATGATCATTGATGATGTGGAGTATATTAAGAAGGAAACAATCATATTTTACAACACTGACATGTTTATAATGATAACTTTGGAGGAGTCGGTCGTGAAAGAGACTATTAAAAAGTGAATTTCAGTGACTTGAATAACAATCCAAAAAATATTATCTGATTCATGCGTAGGAGCTAGGCATTTAACCTTTTCATCCGTAAACAATATGAAACAGTCAATAAATGTCCAATATAAAGAACATGTTTTTCATTTCATATAGTACATGTACATTCATAATTAGAATAAATGAAAATAATATTCATTTCACTGTGATCAAGAGGGACAACTCCTCTCACCATATTGAGAAGAGAATAAGAATAGTGCAGAGCAAATTCTAACTACTATAGCTGATATAGTATATTGATATATATCATAATTTATGTTGCCCATCTGATTTTCAAAAAGATACTTACATATATATCTGATATTTTGATACAAATTTTACCTTGAATAATTTTAGACTATAGACTATATATATGTGTATTGAATTAACAGGGTTGTGATTTAAGACATGAAAATTATATAAGTATTCCAAATATACATATCATTGACAGTTATGCAATTATAGTTTTGTATATCACTTTAATATCAAAAATAATGTGTATGGTTGTGATTAAAATTCTGTGTTGTATCCATAACTTGTTACAGCTTAGTATTATATATGAAATTAAATTATGGAAATCTTTTGCTACAGAGAGAGTGTTGCTTTATTCTTTGGAGTACTGTGATTACTAGACAGCAGATACATCTGTTGGGAGGTGGGGAACTCATGGGCCATTAAGAAGTGGTCATACACACTGGGCCAGTAACTCAAAGATCGCTGGTTCAAACCCTGCTGTGGTCATTTGATGTTCTGTATTGTGCACTTATATAGACAAGGCATTGTTATATGAAATATACATCGTCTCAATCCACTCAGTTGAAACTGGGTGCCAGGTTATGCTGAGGGTTAACCTGTGAGAGACTGGTGTCCCATCCAATGATCAGCTCTTGTCAGCTATGGAGATGAGCACCGACCTTCATAGCTGCGAGAAGGATTTAACATTTATATGGTGAAACCCAAGATACCTCTGCTGCTTCTTTTGATTCTCTTTGTGGGTTTAACAGAGATGTTGTACTGAAGTGGGTTGTACAGTACGTGATGCTAACTGATGTACAGTACTTTAGGGGTTGTAAAAGAGATGTTTCTGCAAATATATGGGACTCCTCCATATCGTGACATACTTCCAATTGAAATAAACAATAAAATCAAGTCCAATTTCATAAATATTTCTTTCTCAAAATTGTTGCCTTTAACAGCACAGTGCAACGGGTCGGAGCGTAAACTACAAATCTGTAAGTCATGAGTTCGAATCCCACTCGGACTCTTAAAAATTTTACCTTTCCAAAATTGTTGAACCATATTTTTTGGTCAAATATTGTTAAAAGTTGAAAATTCTAAATAGGTGAAAGTATTTTGATTTAAAAATGAATAATTTTAACCACATTAATATTGTTCGCTATAACCGTGTTTCACTGTGTATGAAATGTAATGAATTCAAGCTGTAAATAAAAAAGTTAAAATTCTTGTGTTTTGAACTAAATTTTATTGCTGTTGGTCCTGAACATTTCAGGTACATTTATATGCATTTCGAACAGTTGCCATAGAAACCCAACTGATAAGACAACCTAGTGTATAATGCATCAGTGCACAAAAATTCATATTTGTTCGTTGTATAAAAATATATTATATTGGTCTATGATAACAACATCATGTTAAATTGACTAATCTTTAGCACTGAGCCACTGAAATTCATAAAATGTATGCACGCACAATTCGTTGTCTCTTGACAACTGTCAAGTATACAATTATTTTGCAATACCATAAGACAAGATCAAGAATCAATGAATAACAAACACAAAGATGAAAATTTGTACCCATTCTTACACATACGTCATTTTTCATTCAAAAAGTCTCATTTACCTATAACAATTTCACAGATTTACACAAGTACACACATGTAATTCAATCTCACATCACTGTTAAAACACACAAACACATACATACAATTTGTAAGAATAAAACCACTTTCAGTATTATCCATAAATGACTAAAACTCTCAGCCTATATCATAATATAAACATGATAAATGTATTCATTTGTTTAAAATTGTATTTCAACGTTACAAGACAGAAGTTGATAAAAACACTTAAAGATTATGAAGTGCTAAAATGCCAATATGTTTAAAATAAAATATAAACTAAAAATAAATGATGTTTGTCTTTGGTTAGAGATTTTTCACTTCAATAATACAAAGTCTTATACATGGAACACTGCTGGTTGCTTGCATAGCAAAAAAATATGATATGTACATTGTACATGCAAATTCAGAGCCCAAAATGAAGCTCCCATGTTCTACTGTCACACATCCCCTCACATCTAGACATCCATGAAAAAAAATCCCATGAAGACCTTGACCCCGTTTAACTACTAGGTCACGGCTGATCCATCTTCTGAATGACATGCTGCTGCTTTGTTTGGTTTATTGACCTTTGACCTCAAGGTCAGATGAGGTTATGGTGTATCATTGACCTTAACATGAGGTCACAGTCTTGTGCTGAATGTAGAACTCTTGCATGAAGGAGACTAGAAGGTTGGCTTCTTCTAGAGACAGCGCGTTGTATAGAGAAGCTCGAATTCCTCCGACAGATCTGTTAAACACAGGATATACATCAAGATTCACATCAAAAATATTCTTAGAGAGAGAAAGAGAGAGATAGAGACGGAGATGGAGATTGAGAGAGAGAGAAAAAGAGAGAGAGATGATACAATTCAAAACACCAATAATGAATCAATCTGAAAATTCTTGTGAAATGCTATAATTAAATATTGAATCAATGAGCAATATTAAAGTTTCAAAATTTTATATCAAGCTCAAGGCCTTGGATTTAGAAGGAAATAATACTATTCATAGTAAATCGGCCTTAAAAAGAAATCATTCAAATTTCTTGCAAACTTCATATATGGAAAAACCAAGGTCCCTGACCCACCTGTGTCCTTTCAGCTGAATCATTCCCCTTTTACTGGCCTCTTCTAAAAACTTCTTCTCTAGGGCCTCATCCCCATCTGGGCCCCCGATTCTGAAGGGGACGTTCATTCGACTGCGACAGTGTGGATCAACAGTAGCACTGAAAACAAGAAAATACTACATTAACCCTTAGGCTGCTGCATTAATTTTCGCCAAGATGGCCGCCACTGCTGAATTAATTAATCACAATTAATGGTAATTGACCACCGAGTTTTAAAATCATATATCTCAGCAACTATTTATGCTACAGTTACCAAACTTATATTTAAATGCAAGAGAAAATGTTGAAGATTTCAATGCAATGCTCATTTTCTTCATTTAACTTGTATTTATCAATCTAGGTACGTTCAAATGTGAAAATCAATTAAAATCAATGCCTTTTATTGTTCCATTCTTCAATTGTCATATTTTAGATCCCAAATGACTGTAAAAGTTCCTTAGTATATGAATAAGTCATACATTGTTAGATTCATTTTTATTCATATCATTTTTGAACATCGGGTAAACAATTAATAGGTCAAAATAACTGAAAAATAAAGAAATACATCAAACACTTTATCAATGTTTTTTAATGTTGGTCTGATTCACATTCTCGGACTGCACACGTCTCTCGGTAAAGATGTTGATCAATTAAACAAGAATTACCATAATCATATCATTAAAAAATAATTAAGAAACGATAAAGGTTCGTAATCCTCCATTTTAGCGTTTAATTTTTCCTCTCTGGTGAATGGGATATTCCATGGCGGTGGATTAACACGCGACCAGTCTGCCTCGAGATCGGCATCAAATTCTTGGTCATTTCTTAGCACAAAGTCCATCAAAGACACATAAATCAATAATTCAACATCTTCTAAGTTATGTACTGCAGGATTAAATCCATCAAAAGTATTTACGTCTTTGCTATCACTGTGAAAAAAGTTCAAAACTTTCGTCTCGTCGCTTCTTTCTATGTTCGCCATTTTGGCTACAAATTCAAAACATTTCTCGGAAGTTTACCGCTCTACAGCCTTTATTTTAAACTCTTGAAAACTCTAGAAACCTTCCGAAAACATCAATTGACCAATCAAATTTCATTCCTAACAATAGCCATCGTGTTTTTGTTCAAAACGAGGCTTGGGGAAACCGTAGATAACTCGCTCTCGGAAAAACGACAATAGTCGCGCGTAGCAGTGGTGGACCACAAACTTCGGCGCGACAATAGTCGCGCGTAGCAGCCTAAGGGTTAACCTGAATGTCATAAAATACATTGATGGCGTTAACCTTTATATATGGTGTAGTAAGGCACCAAGCTACTTTACAATTTTGGCCTAACTCGATCCTTTTTCCAGTTTTTTGATTACGAAAAAAGGATCAATAGATTATTAGCTTTAATTATGTGTTGCTGCAATTAATTGCAACAAGTGAATTTCTCTTTATAGAATAGAATTCATAATTTAGTGCACACATGTACGTCCAATAAATTCATAGTGTAAACATACATCTGGACTGGTGGATTTCTTGTGCGTGCACGTCATAATATACATACTGGTAAAATCCGTTGGACTTTTGGATGGCCTCGTACACGGCTTGGGACTTGAGTTTGGAGTTCTCCTCCATTTTTCCACACCACCTTCATCCTTGACCCACTGTAGAACAAGTCCCAGGATGTATATACTGTCAAAACAAAAGAAGACAATAATAAGTCAACACCTCACAAAACTTTACGACCAATTTAAGCTATCACAAAAATCTTTTGTTTTTTAGTATTAGGCCAGATAAAATTAATATTTTCTGATCCTGATTTGCAAAAAAAAAATGGAGCAGGTGGGGGGATTTTTTAAAAATGTTCTGATTTTTTGGTTTATTGAGCCCAATTTCTTTCCCGAAATTAAAAAAAAAAAGAATTTACGGAGCAGGCCATTTTCAGAGAGCGGGGGAAGATGAGAATCTAAAAATTAATTTCATGTGGCCTTAAAGCAGAATGTGACAAGCATGTATATAAATCTTTATTGCAAAATTTTGAGAAGTGAACATGTATAATATTTTTGATTTAAAAATGCTTAAATTCAAATCCAGATGCCAATAATATCGATTGTTACCCCCCCCCCCCCCCCCCCCCCAACATTATGGGAACTATGAGTGCTTGATTTTTTTTTTATATAGTATCTCCAAAAGGAGATTGGTAGACTAAAACTGAAACTCAAGTATGGTTCCACATTCATGCACAGGGTCCGTATGGGTATGACACGACTTGCCAGGGAGCTACTGTACAATGATTTCTGCAGACACCTATATGTGGTAGAGTCAGGTGCAAGACATTTCTGCTAGCTCCGACTATATAATGGGTTTTCCCTTTAGATTGATTTGTAGACTGCTGGATATGAATGCTATAAGACCCATGTTCAAACCCCAGCAGGGGCAATATCTGTTTATATACTGTAAACCAAATTTTATTTGCATTTGAGAAATTTTCACGAGGTTATGAGAGCCTTGTTGTCGCGAATATTTCTTGAACCGATCCTTTGTCTATAGTTTTTATTACAATACAGGTCTGGATAAGGCTTGGTCACAAACATTAGTCGTCGCGAACCAATTTATTGGCAGTTGACAGCGAAATAAAGTCGCCGCGAATAAAAATTAGTTTACAGTATTTGACTTACTTGTATGTGGGGGCTGTGTTGTAGAGGGAGTTGTTTCCGACCTGGATCTTGTAGTCCATGGTTACCGGACACTCCGGCTTGGCCTTGCCCAGGAGATCCTCTCGGATGATGACCAGCGTGACCCCCGCACACCCCATGTTCTTCTGGGCGCCCGCGAAGATCACCCCAAACTGTGAACAACAAAGGTCATCTTTCAGTGTGAGAAATATCAACAAACGTGTTTAATGAGTGTCTATTCAACAGGCGCACATATAGAGGATGTTTATCTGATATGCATAAGTATTAGAGAGTATTCATTCAGGAAAAAAAAACACAGGCGATTTCTAAGCGATCATTAAATAATATTTTTTTCAACTGCTCAACTGGCATATTTCCCAAGAAGAGCATCTTTCAGGGTTGTCTCTAAAAATTGAAGGAAGAGATAAACAAGGGGTATCTGGGGGTCTAGCTTATAGCTAGATTGTGTTTGAAATGCAATAATGGCCGCATAAGTAATGCATTATAGGCATGGGAGTTCCCTGCCCCCAGGTCTCAGAGACAACACCTTGATCTTTGCACCTTGGAATAAGAAAGCAAAGCAATTGAAGCTCTCGTCATTTCATTGAAAAAAAATTTTTATTACCAAGTAATGGTATATATCTCAAATCCAATAATTGACCTCTCACCTTAGACACATCGACTGGTCGTGACAAGATATTGGAGGACATGTCGCAGACTAATGGGATGCCGTTCGTGTCCGGAATGTTCTCGAACTCGACGCCGTGGATGGTCTCGTTGGCGCAGTAGTAGACGTATGATGCGTCCGGACTTAGAGTCCACTGGCTCGAGTCTGGGATTGCTGTAATGCAAAAATATCTTAATATGAAAGTTCTGCATTTGCCAGATTGTGATCTCTTGCTCAAACTTTGTTTATAAGGGAAAGGAGTTGCTGTGATTGAAAATTCTCAAGTTACCAACATTTTCTAAATTTTTTTTTTTTTTTTTTTTTTTTTGGGGGGGGGGGGGGAAATATACCTAGGTTTAACATGAAATATTATTCAGCCCCCCTGCTAAATTCAAATTTCTCTTGATTACATTATAAATTTACCAAAAGTATGCCTTGGTACCCCCCCACCCCCCTCCCT
Source organism: Magallana hongkongensis (assembly GCA_015776775.1). Classification (NCBI taxonomy): domain Eukaryota; kingdom Metazoa; phylum Mollusca; class Bivalvia; order Ostreida; family Ostreidae; genus Magallana; species Magallana hongkongensis. The sequence goes on along the minus strand of CM027469.1, from coordinate 6,808,762 downwards.
CCTTGGAAAATTGCATAACAGTTGGATCCCCCCCCTGGAAAACTTTTCTGGATCCGCGCATGAAGGGGATTTCCTTTTCTCTGGCAAGCACTTACTTGAATAGGATTCCAGTTTCGGTACGACACGGTTCACTTTCCCGTATTTCTCAGCTTCAATGGCTGCCTTGGCTGACCAGCTTCCTGTGATGATGTAATCTGCTTTGCATTCTGGTCTGAGGTTCATCAGATTAAGGGGGACGGCTGAGAATTGACCGGTCCCTCCTCCTTGTTTGAAGATCACCTTGTAGTTATCAGGGATGTTCCTAAAATTGCACAAATTTTATAAAAAATAAAATCAACTAGACGCGATCAAATCAGAAATACACAATTTCATAAAATTGCCAGGGATGTTCCTACAATTAAACTTTTTTTTTTATTCAACATGTCCAAATGTACAAAATTTTATTCAAGCTGCCTTGGAAATAAAAATTAATAGAATTAATTAAGATCAAAAGCTGAATAATTGATGAATAGCTAGACTTGTATACATTCATCACATTATGTTTTTAGGGGTCCTAGGGATCATACAGAAAACTATGGGGAGTTTGTTTTTGTCAGCTTTTGATCTCTGATCTGCTCCCCATCTGACTGAACCACACGTACCACTCTCTTGACAAATTGACAAAAATTATCCAGCTCAAGATATCTGTTTTTATATTCAGCTTTTTGAGAATCTATTTTCCTTTTTAAATCAAATGAATATGGTATCAAGACAAATGCAATGCACAATTTCAAAAATAAATCCTAAACTGCCATCCCAAATTTTTTCTTCTTATAAAAAGCATTAAGTCAGGAAAAAATGGACAACAAATTTTGTTTAGTATTAATCAGTGTAAAGGTTTCCGACTCTTTAAATTACAATAGAATCTTTGCTTTTAAACAAATATTTTGGTTTCGCAATTCTTCTAACCAAGCATTCACATATTTCTCGACTGATTTTTAAATCCCTATCCATTGAGAAAAAATATGAAATTCGAAGCCCAATTTCTCTTGATTTAAATCTGCAAAGTACTTTTTTAAGTCGAAAGAGGGAAGCAAGTCATTTTTCTTAGCTATTTAAACTTTGAAATTGACAAATATATTTCCTACCAATAGAGCAAGAATATATATATCGAGAAAGAAAAACTAAATATATAATTAAGGCTCACTCCAAAATTTGGGTTTTTCAAAATTGTATCCAAGATTGGGGCAGAGCAGAATTAGCATGAAGAGAGACTGGGTATTTAGATTTGACACTTACAATAACTCCCTCACATTTCTCTCGGCTGTGTTTATAATTTTGGTGAAATCTGCAGATCTGTGGCTAAGTTCTGAAGAAAATAAAACAAAACAAATTAAAAAAAAAACTTTTAATATCGATCCCATGCATAATATAAATAATTATATTATTAATCAAAAAATTTATTTTATTATAGATAAAAATCACTTTCCCAAATTTTCGAAATTCAAAATTTTCAAAAGTAGTTAAGTACATGTATAGAAACATGATAAAAATACTAATTATACTATGCATCAGCTTTATTTAATCAATGTTTACATAATAATTGTTGATACTCAATTAATTAAATACATGCATGGTTAATTGCTCTTTAAAACATTCCTCACCCATGACACTAATCCCTGTGTTATTATAATTGAGCATTTCTTTCTGAGCCGTTTGCAAGACCTGAAAAAAAAAATGAAGTTTTTTACATACATCTGTAACATTAGATCACTATTGTATATTTTTATAATCAAAATTATAACTAATTGACAACAGTTTAATGTATTTATAAATATATGCATGTAAATATGTGTATGATGTACCTGTTCATGAAGAAACCTTTAATAAGTTTTAATTACAGTAATTTTTTTGTTTTGTATTGTGTGTGTTTGTTTTTTTTTTTTAATTAAATTAAAATATTAATAAATATACTCTTTTTTATTTAAAAGATATGTGTGACCTAACAACTTAATTAAAATAAACTTTTCCAAAAAAAATTTATATCCAGATTAATAATTCGTTGTTGCTTTTAAAAAGAAATAACATGATTTCTGAAGTTCTAAAAAAAAAATGCATCAGACGTGTTCTGCATGTAGGGAAAATTCCCTCAAAGTGACAATAAAAATAGTGATCTACTAACGTTACACATTTTGTGGCCCCTCACCATGCATACAACAAAATAGTAAATATTACCTTCCTTGGAAGTTTAGAAGGTCCAGCGGAAAAATTGATGACTCGGTCTGTCATGTTTATATTTATCCGATCACTAATATTTCCTCTCTGCAAATTGATTTCAAACGAGTGAGGCAGAGAGAAGGTTGCTTACAGCTTTTATATCATCTGCAAAAGTGTATCTGCAACTTGATTGGTCAGCCTAAAGGTCAGCCAATCAGAATCGACATTTTACCGGGGTCATTTCTCGCTACACGTTACCAGAGGATGATGTTTTTGTTGTTTTTACGCTACATTGAAAATGTGGGTCATCTGAAAATAGTTAAATGTCATGTGTGCAACTGCAATACGAATTATTTGAATCGGTGTCAATCTAAAGTTATATAATGAAACATTACAGCCGAAGCTTACATCCGAGCAGACTACCACCCCCCCCCCCCCAACCACCACTCTTTTAAAACTATACCGATCCTTTGTAACGGAATTTTATAATTCATGAATATTACACATATTTAATCAAGGAATTTAATTAAGGAATTTTACATGTAGAGAGATATAATTGGCGGCATATTTTGTGCACATGCGCTAAAGACCTTCGATCGATCATTCGCAGACACGAAATTGCAATAAATTCCCTCTGTTGAAGGATGATATCTTAAGCAGCTGTTAAGTGATCGATATAACATGTATAAGCATGCAACATATTTATATCACATCAATTAATATTGAAGTAATCATATTGCAGCAAACACAATCATTTTAGAATAAAGATTTTAAAGATTATTTTTTTCCAAGAAAGGCACTGCATGGGCTGCAGGCGTCCACATATATGACTTGCAATTTGAAATCGTTGCTTCAAATCAGCGATGTATTAAATACTTGTTGTAATTTTGATGTATATTATTATATTATTTTACTTTGTTATTTTATAGGTATATATGATTATGAAACTTTTTTAGATATAAATGGTGCAGACCCATGGCTTCGATGATCGAGTTAATCCGCGGTGTACATATACATGTATATATATACCGGTTATATAATTAATATCGCATAATTATGTACACACGTATACGTGCCATCTAAAACACAAAATGCAATTGCATTACTACTAGTATACCTATATTTCACTCTTCTGTATATTGCGTTACTTGCGTGCATATATGCAATGTTTGCCATACGAACTGCATATGCATGATTTGCTCTGAAAATTATGCACATTTGAATAAATCTTCACTTGGTCAGGACTAGGTGCTAACTTTTGAGCATATTTGTATTCGCATCATGCACCAAAGAATTACTTTCAATTGCCCAATATTCTGCTGAAGATGCTAAGTATATACTAGAGATGGCAATAGCCAGTTTTTTTCCTATAAAACGTACAACGGTAGTCTTACACAGTCTTTAGTGTTGGGACCAAAGCATTTTCCCCAGTCTTAACACAATAATTTTAAAAAGTGTTCCTTCTTCAGTAAAAAAATTTCAAACCATTCCCCCTCTCAAAGGTACTAAGTATGGTCCTGTCGTATCAATTACTGTATACAGGGTTATTTTCGCCCTGTGTAATTTTCACCCTTATAGTTAATTGAATTCGATCGCACAGACAGTTTGCTTTGAGAGAGCTGCATGATTTAAGACATTCATTGGAAGATGCGGCGACTTGAATTCGCACGCTGACAACGAGGGCGAATTAGGGGGCGAAAATAAAACGGGGGCGAGTATTTCCCTGTATACGGTAATGGATTGGAGGTTGTCTCTTAGTTTATGTGATTGTGAACATCCAAGTGCATGCTAGTGTTAAATACCAAAATACATGTAACGTTATATATACTATAAAGTAAGGAAATATATACCCATTCTCTGTGAAACTTCACGAGTCTTTTAAGTGGTCCATCTCCTTATTTTAAATGACAATACGGTGTATATAAATCTCGTCAAAACGTTAGCAAATTAACTTTTATACTTATGTGTATAAATTTACTCATGTGCAAATTTGCACACGTACGCAACTTTTTTTTTCGTATAAATGGGGTATAAGAAGTATCATAATAACGATATGTAAATAAATTGAACAAGGTTGAACAGCAGGCATTATTCCTAAACGAGTTGTATATTATGCTTGCGCGGATCTAGACACCCCCCTCCCTTTTGGGAAAATTCAAATTTGCAAAAATATGTATATATATGTTGATATATCCTTGATGAACACAGATATACAAACATTCACAACTTACGTAGATCTAGCCGATCTATGTTATGACATTTTATATTTCATCCGGGTGTAAATAATTAAATGTTATACACATGTAACGCAAACCCTTGTGCAGGCGCTATTCAATGTATATATTGCAATTGTTTTATCATATTTGTAGTCAATTTAGCAATCGTGGGTAAAATAAAATTGTCCAAACTCAAACTGAATAGAAAATTGATGTTTACCCACGGTACTGGTAAAATTGGACTTTTGGGCTGCATAAAAAACATATGCTCCAGATTTACGCATGAACTTTGGAATACACTAACACGTGCGCCATTATTCTCTCTCTCTCTCTCTCTCTCTCTCTCTCTCTCTCTCTCTCTCTCTCTCAGTATATTTAAGAAAGTAAAATGGAATGCTGGATGTAAATTCCAAACCTGAACATTATCATTATGGTCATAAACGCGGGTTTTTTTTTCTCTCCGTCGTTGTCATGAATGAGACATAGCCCCGGGCCTACGCCATATTTGGAGTACATCCATTGACCTTATTTGGAGCTGATGTTCACGAAGCTTTCACGTGCTTGTAAACTAGGACAGGTGAAAAAATTCTGCGATTCTTTTCGGTCCAACTGATCAAACAAGTTTTTACTAATTTTCAATTTAAATAAAAACATGGTCCTGTATTAATCTTAAACTTTAGAGTGAAATTAAATTAGTAAAGGACTTAATTAAGTATCATATTGGGAACTTCAAAACCATTCAATTCTCTCCCTCTCTTTGCCTCAATTTTTTATTATCAGTCTCTCTTTTTCCCTCATTTTACTCTCTCTCTCTCTCTCTCTCTTCCTCATTTTACTCTCTCTCTCTCTCTCTCTCTCTCTCTCTCTCTCTCTCTCTCTCTCTCTCTCTCTCTCTCTCTCTCTCTCTCTCTCTCTCTCTCTCTCTCTCTCTCTCTCTCTCTCTGTTGTGGAAGCACATTTGTACATTTGTATATTCCTATATGATATTGTTTTTATAGTTCTAACATTTGGATGCTTATAAAATAAATTTCATTTTAAGTTTCCGTTTTGCACGAATACATTATAACGGGTTGTTTGCAGCAGAGGCACAAGGTCCTTTTTTAACCAATAATACTCCTCCTATACAAAAGTAATTTATACTAGTAAGTGTATGATATTAATTTTCCTTCCTTCCATATATCCGGCATTTACTTAAAATGATAACAATGGATATTGTTTAACCGAAAAATAAATGTATCAATATTGTATGTATACACATACAAGTCCAGATGCCGTACGCAAGTGCGTCATGTGATAAAGATCGTGTGCATTTTGCGACTTCTCTTCAATCCAAATTTTAATAATAAAGTTCATAACTTCATGATTATATTAAAAACACTGAAAGATTTAACTTATCTTAAAACTACGAGTATACCACTGTTGATTATATTCATGTCAATTGCACTTATGTAAACTGCCATTTTAAACATTGACCCTTTATTTATGTTGTGTACACATATATTGTATTATATCTTTGTATTGGGAGAGGGCGGTTTAAAGTTATGGAACTTGTGTATTTTGGTAAAAATTTTAAAAATGAATTTGAAAATTTAAAGATAAACTTAATTCAAACATATCTTTTTGATATTTAGATGAATTATTTTTTGTGTGTGCATTCAACATTAATAAATTTATGAACACCCCCCCCCCCAAAAAAAATAATAACACTTTTTTGTTTGCCTCATTTCCATGCAAATTTACATTCCTTTCAACATCTGGCCATATTGAACACCGTAAACGAATCTTTGCCTTGCCTTGGCCTCACTTTGAACTGAATTTCCGCCTGCTGCAATCTGTCAACTGAAGGTCGCCTGTCCCATATTAGGACTTTGTAAACAAGCCAGCGTGGATGATGCAACGTCTCGAGTGCATAAACTTTGTGCATCAGACAAAAAATAAATCACTAGGATCATGCTACAAGTATATTTAAAATCTATCTGCCCATTAAAATGTCAGCTTCTTCGTTAAAATTGCCACAAATTACCATATTCAAGTATACGTATGAGTGAACACTGTGCCATATTAGGAATAAACATGGCTTCCATATTTGGAGGAATTTTCCTAATATGGGACAATGGTGTGAACCAATGCAATCAATGAGTGGTGTGAGATTGTATATATATATAAGTATACTGCACAACCCGTTATCGTTTTCAATGTAGTATTATACCATATATGAATAACTTAGCACACACAATACATGTACATTTTCTTCGCAAGATGTCGATTGCAATTTCTTCAAGAGCCACGTGGGCACGTTCTTAGGACATAATTCCTCCAACTCAAACACATTCTGCACGCAATACAATGAATCTTTTTTTCCTTTAGCTCCTGATTTATTTTTACTTAAGAGAAAACATTAAAAAAAAATCTTCATCAATCATTCAGATAAATATGACTATGAATTTTAATTTGTCACGAGACAAAGTTGTGATCTTGAACACGTGACCAAAGTAGGATAAAATGTCGAAATATACATGAAAAGTAGAAGATACACATCACTAGGCTCAATTTTTCGAGCATTTGATCAATATGCAAATATGAACGTTATCCAATAGTAATAAGAAATAGTTTTAGGACCTATAAGAATATTTTATCTCATCGATCGCCTGACTTGTTCAATACATGTATCCACTTTTGACCAGACGTATCTTGTTCGTTCCGGACTTCATACAAAGGAAATCTCAACGGGATGGAACGTTTTGTTACAAGAATACATGTAATTTATGACAACACCAAATAATTAGACCGTATATATATATATACATCATCACTTTGACCTGTTGACATAATCCTTGAAAGCGTTTGCGTAATATTCAGGCCAATGGTCTCCCAATTGTGTAAACAAATATTTGATGACGTGGCGCTATATAACCATTAAAATCATGATGTGAATAACATATTTATACCTATTATCATAAAATAATATCAAAATCAACGTGTTTTTTCATTCAAAGTATAAGAGAACATCAAAATTCTAAAGTGGATTTCTTTGCATATGATGTACAGCATATATAATGAATGGAAACGCCATATTTGGAGGTCACCCATATTAGGAAGTCAAAATTTTCCTAATATGGGAGGATTACTAGAAAATTCTCACGGGGGATTTCGTATGTCGAACTGACTATGAAAACAACATATGATCTTTCAGATCCAAATACCACATTTTATCATCAGTTTATTTGATTTCTCATCAATATATAATCATATTAAAAAATCTGAAGCGATCGTCTGAGCATGTGGCGTTATATGTGTACGGTATGCAATATCGGGGCCACGTTTGTATACAAATTTCCAGGTGGTGTGAGCGGTAAATTCCATAAATTAAATACGCAAGTTTACAGATAGACAACTAAATATACATGGCGCATTTGTTGAAAAATGCAATATTTCTATCTTCATTTATTAAAGAAAACCACATGCACTTTCACAGGGGGATTTGCGTATCAGGTTTGAGGTGTCACAGACATGACATACATATGAATGAGGGCACGTGTACTCGCTACCATCTCGTTGACGTTTTAAAATCTTTAAAAAGGCCAGGAAAACGTCAGATATTTCGAACTACCCTCTCCTAGACAACCATGGAACAAGGGAAATTAAGCGAAGTTGTTCAATAACTTTTATACATGCTCCCTAAAAAGAGTGCTTGAACATAATATATGCTACGTACAGTAAACCCAACCAATTACAGAGAATAACAGGCAGTAAGATAGTTGGATAAAAGACGGGTCTACTTCACATATTTAAATTTTTATAAAATAGGACCCCAAAAGCAATCCGTGACTAAACCCAAATTAAACCCCAAGTGGACTCAAAGTATAAACCCCAATATGCAACTAATTGCATGGACACAAATTTTCAAAGAGTAGACCTTGAGTAAACCCCAAGTAAACTCTGAAAGTAAACCCAGGGTTTAGTTGGGATATACCCTCGGGATAGGTTGGGTCTGATCAGTACTGTAGGTGCCCGAGTTACATTACTATGGGTGTTGTATAAGGAAAGGAGGAATGAGCACATAAATACAATGAAAATATATGGATGGACCGGAAACCAAACCTGGGACCCTGCAACTCTAGTCAGGAACCAGCCCTACCACTGATCTACCAAGGCCGATATCATGATGGTCCATATAGCCAGCCCCCCACCCCAGTACCACACTGCAGTATTACTTATATATATGCCATGCTAACTTATTGTACAAACTATTCAGATAAGTTAATTAAATTTAAAAGTGAAACTCCTTTTGCAGTATTTTTCCAATGCATAGATTTATAATGAAAGGGTCAGGAGGGTCTTGAACTTCAAGAAAATTAAAACATACGATATTAATTCAATTAGTAAAGTTACCAAAAAACAGTCACTGGACACTCTACCCTACACCAACAAACGTAACAACATACTCGAACCACTCTGGCAAGCATCAGCAAACTTTGTTTCTCTACCCTACCCACTTTTCTGGATCAGCTCATAAGTTCCGCTGCACTTGGTACGTTCTCCTTCCATCAAATTGTCCAAATTAAGATTCATTTCAATCCAGGCACAATTGACTTATTCAGAACTTACGTTGGTCTGATAAACTGTCAGTATTAATAATATCACAACAACAAAGTGACATCTTTTCATCAATTTATTACACTTCTTTTTATCACAGATATACATGCAGTTTGACAATGGATAATGCATAATAAATCACTTGATTTCTAACAGTCACTCTCACAATCAGCATTAATTATAAGAGCAGTTTATTGCAAGTAAATCCGACACCCCCCTTCCAAAAATACCTGTAAATTAAAGATTTTTGTTTGAGACCTAATATAATGCATTAACTCACATAAACAACAAATCAGAAATCAGTTGTTATGGTACTCTGTCTTAAACAATATAGAATCCATTCGTTACGATATCAATAAATTAATACAATAGTATCAACAAACTTTAAAAATCATCAATACCACTCTGGGTGTATTGTGGAGTAAAAAACTAAATGATGTTCAAGTGGATCCTGTCAGTTTCTTTAAACATCAGGTACAAGTACCTATATATATATACGTATTTTTGTTATCAAGGACTAACATCAATATCTTATGTCATTATCCACCTTCTCTACAGTGACACACTTTATCCACCATGACCTATTTTATCCACCATGACCTATTTCATTCATCATGACATATTTCATCCATCCATCATGACCTATTTTCTCTGCCATGACCTTTTTAATTCATCATGACCTATTTCATCCATCATGATCTAATTTACCCACCCTGTTTATCCACCATGACCCACTTTTAAGTCCGTAAACCACCCTTCCCTGACATCCACTGGAATTGTATCACTATGTAGAGGTCGCAGGGACAGAAGGTCAAGGTTAAACTTGATTCCGTTATCCACCGTCTTGAATCGTGGATCTGGATTTTCCAGCAGATATCCGCAGTGGAAATCCACCGCCTTCAGTTTCTTCTTTATTCTGATGGTTCCAAACCCTGTCCATCCATCCTATGGATTGAAGGACAAAATTGTATGAAAAATCAAAATCACAATTTATAGTTTGAAATACATCCGTTTCAGACTCTATAAAAAGATGAATAAAGCATAGTAAGGGGTTTTCATGTAAAAACATGTGACATGTAAAGAATCATGATTTATGAAGCTACATGATTTTTTTTTGCAATTTCATTTGATTTTCTATCCCTCTCCAAGGCTTGGAAATAGACACAAACAACTCATCCAATAAAAGTCATATGTGCCATCACATACAGTATCCTAATACCGGTAGATCGTATGTACATGTATATAAACTCCAACAATTTCAATTGTGTAACTGATATGATGAACAATGAAGTTTTGGGGCAGACAACTGTACCTGGGGAGGGAGGGAGGAAGGAGATTTAGAATAGTAAGATGAGAGAGAGAGAAAGATAGACAGAGAGAGACATAGAATGAGAAAGAGAGAGAGGAGACACACACCTGACACTTGACCAGCAGATGTTTGAGAGGTTTACTGTAGAACAGGGATCCAGGGGTCACCTCTGCACTGGGGCGGCCATATTTCCAAAGCACCGACTTCTCAAGATTGGGATCTGTCAAACAAAACCAAAAATGTATCACATATACTGTAGAAAGATAATCAGATAAGCTGACATGCTTCTCATCTTGTACAGCAATTAACTTTTGTGGGATTTGGGTGAAGCGGGATGAGTTGAGTAGGATGGGATGGGAATATCAATGAAATCTAGATACTCTATAAAGATTTTTAATCTTACTACCTTATAACACTGAGTAAATGGACATTCTTAGACTACAGTAAAACTCGGAAAACAGCAAAGTCCTAGGAACCAATGGATTTATATCGTTATATCGGTAATTCGTTATATTCGTTTACAGCGAATTCACTATATAGATGTTTTCTTCCACTAGACTATAATTTTGTTAATTGAGGCTTAAAATAAAAATACATTACTTTGATACCTTTGATAATCGGATTATGAATTGAAAAATATTTATGAAAATAAATTAAATCAAACTATTATGTTTAAAAGTAGTGCAAACTTTTTTAACTGTAAAGAAATTCGTTATAAAAGTGTTAAATTTCATAATTATTCACCTATACGGTACTCAAAATGAGTTCGCTTTATCCGTAAATTTGTTATTATTGAATTCGATAGAACCGTAAAATTTTGCTAAGATTTGTTAAGAATTTTACCGGGAATTCAAGAACACTACGCTATATCCATGAATTCGCTATATTCATGTTGAACTTCGTACTAAACGAGTTTTACTGTAGTAACATTTTACTGGCTGTTTGAAGAATTTGTGAGGCAGGGTAAGCTATAGATACTGTAGATTCACAGAAATTATTGGTGCTGTTACTTTACATATATATGATAAGGATTTCCTATGTAGGTAAAACCACTAAAACAGTTCCACACATATATATATAGAATGTCACAATGAAATAGCAACTTACACACAACAGTACATGTAAGTGAATCTATAAAATTTGTAGGGGTTAATTTTGCCAGTTTTTCACAGGTTCTTCATAAGGACCTAAATATATTTAGATATACACTTGCATGATTTATGAATCATTATGGTGTGTCATGTTAAATTGAGGCAGTAAATTAATAGTTCTTGGGTTCCCATGAAATCAATAGAAAGTGAACCACCATGAATTCTAAAGAGTTCACAGTAATTCAAAGACTGGCAATGGAGCACAGTAGTGTACAGTAGTTTTGAGTGTATGTACAGATATACCTGAGTTGAGGGCATGGAAATCACACGGATCCAGCAGGTTGATCTTGGTGTTGTTGAACACAGTCCTCAGCTCCTCCTAATAATAAAATGGCCTTTAGTTAACAACTACAGTTAAACTTTGTTACAGTTGTATCTCAAACTAGATGGGTTTATTTAAAAACTTCGAGATATGCAAGTATTCAAGATATCTTGGGTAAAATAGTTGAAAATTAAGTGGTTGGGACTAATGAATCACTTCAGCATATATCTATTGTATTTGAGATATCACAAGATATCAGTGTTTGAGATATCACAGTTTAACTGTACGAGGGTTGTCCCAAAATAGCGTAGGCAGAAAAAATAACTTAAAATCTGTTGCCTGCAAATTCACTAGACTTCCATGATTTTTTCAATGGCCCTTTGGCAAACAATACTGAAAAATTCAAATCTGTACTTTATCTATGTCTTAAGAAAATGAATAATTAGTTACACAAGTTTTGTAAGGCGGCGCAATGTGCGACATCGAAAATTTCCAGTCTTTACGTTGTTGCTAGAAACTCCACATCATTTCCGATAACATTTACGTTTTATTTCCGAAAATATATTGAAAAAATATTTTCTTTGAAAATGTACCCCGAGTGTACATTCAACATAGAATTCTAGTTTTGTTTTTAAAATATTTACTAAGTACAAACGATATGCCGACTCCAAACTTGCTTGTTATACTTGTTGTCTAAGGTTCGTCTTACTGAAATATGTTGTTTAGCATTTTGACGTCCATTTCGGGTTAACTTTTTTTACTTATATATTCAGACTTGTCCGAATATGTTCAATGTTGTTGGACTACTTATTCACAAAATGCAATTGTTAGCGATTTTGTTAATTTTATTTTCTTCAAAGGCCGCTTTGGATTTATTTCAAGGTCTTTACAAAATTTTATCGGTTACCGCTGCGCCGCCTTAGACGCCGACGTCGTCATTTTACAACGAGTTAACACTTCAACTTGGTACAAAATGCGCTATAAAATCTTTAAAAGTTTTATTATAGCCAAAACATTTTTGAGTAAATAAAAGAGTTATTAACAAATATAAATGTATCTTTTATTTCAAATTTTTCATTCAACAAGTCATTCTCCTCGCAATTTTCATTTCATTATGTTGATTTTAACTTTTCGTTTTTGACATTGCGCCGCATGTCGAATTTATGGTCTAACATTCATTTATTTCACTTATTTAATCTCAAACAATATTTGATTTCAAAACATAATTTGACTGCACATTTTTTAAACCCTTTGTGGCACAAGTTTTATTTTCCTGTGTCTTTGATTAACTAAATAACGCCATTTGTCTATGCTATTTTTGGACAACCCTCGTATATCAAAATTCTTCAATATTTTTAAGGACTTCAAGCAGGAAATCAGGAATAGAGATATGGCCTATGTTTTCTTGGTTCCATGAGATCTACTCACAATCTCTTGCAGAGCTCTGCATTGCCGGTCAATACTGCTGTAGCTCTGGTTCTCCCAGTCCACGTACAGGGCGCCGCGAGACAGCTTGTGTGCTGCAACAGAGAGAGCAAACAACAGTAATCTAAGGAAGGCAACTCTCACAAACAACAGAGAACTAACAACAACAGAGAAGTTTAAGGGAAGCAACTCTGAGGTCTTTGGATGGAAGCAGATAATTAAAAATTCTCTCTCTTTTTTTTTTTTTTTCATTCAACATGGAATTTCTGCATACCATGTTTCGAAAATGTTTGGCTTCTATGGTGCAGAATTAATATTTTCAGTTTGTGTGGAGCAAATACCATGAGATTGTATGTTAAAGTACAATGACTCACTCTCTCTCTCTCTTTTTATTCAAACTTTATATGAATACGTTAGTCAACATGTTGTTCAAAGTAACTGAAGTTAATCACTATGCACATACAATGTACTAAAAGATAAAACAAATTTTCAATAATAAGCCGTGAAGGCACATACGGTCTGTCAGTGATTATTTTAGTTTCCGTGGTGTTGAATGGGTGAGAGTCATGAACTCTCATTGAATGGGTTGCATCATAAGCCACTTCACAGTTGCATAATAAACATACAGACAGTTGAGACTGTTTTTTTTATAAGCAAGGGCTAAACACACAAAAACACACACACAAAACCACATACATACCATAGGTGACCCCTACAGCGCTCTGTTCTATGACCCGTCTCTCCAGTTCAGGTAGGTTGGACAAAGCCTCCATCATCTACAGAGAAAATATTGCATACCTTCATGCATTATAACCATTTGACTGACCGTAGAAAACTACTTGTTTTGCCTCGGACTAAAATATCTCGACATCATTGGAATGAAATGCGTCACATGATTGCCTCATAAATTTCTTTACATGGCTAGCGTCAAAATTTATATGGCAACATGGCGGACGTAACATTATTTGAGCTGATTTTTTACACAAACGTTCAACAATACCTTTAAGTTTTTAAGCCCTAAAATATTTAGAGTGACCCCCTTTGCCTGCAAGGTAATATTACGATCCTACAATGGATTCCACGTTTGCACAGACGACTGACGAGGAAGGTAAAACATTAGAGAATTAAACTATGAATATACTTGTTATATATTATCTTTTGTTTGTTTACATATCAAACTTTAGGTCCTCGACAAAACAAAACACTTATTAGGTTTGTTACTGACTGTTTACAGAAAGGACGAGTGCACTTATGGGCCCCGGTGAAAAGTGAAAAAATGAAGAATCAAATTAAGCATATTTTTTTCCTTAACATTATCTATTGATATCTATTCCATAAGAATTAACAAGTTTTAGCGCTGAAATTATTGTTTATGAAAAGCACGAAGCTTTAAAACATAGTAGGGGTCAGCAGACATTCGTGATTTTGTATAGTAAATCAAGGACAGGCATTCATTTTAAAGCCTTTGTTTACTGTCAGCCTAACCGAGTACAAACTTGTGGAAAAGACAATATACGCATTATACATTTAGTAAACTCCTGTGAAAGTAAGAAGTTTGTACTCGGTTAGGCTGGTACCTAAAAAATGAAAAACGTATGAAAATTTCAAGGTTTTTCCTATAGCAAGCGAAATCTATTACCTGCGTGACCCATGTTTGAACTCATGCATGGAATAAATTATTTCAAACAATCACGTGGTTTCTATCCAGGTAAACGTTTGTCAAATGTGCTCACTGTAAAACATTGACAGTTTTAGATCGCTTTCCTTCATCTTTGTATGGTCAGGAATATTTGTTTGTCACTATGGTAATATGCAACTTCAAAGCTTCATTCGATTTTTTTTTCAGACGTAAAATAATGCATAAAGTATAATTCAGCAAACGCGCCAATCGATCCACCAACAGAGCAATGTTGATTTAAATGTCTCCTCCCTCTGATTTAAATAGACACAATTCAAGTAGGTTCGGTTCGATTTTTCCGGATGTAGATTATACATAGGCATTTAAAAATCCTCAATTTTTTAAATTGTATTCTAATTTTGGTAAATTTAAGCGTGCATATAAATCAGAAGTATCCATGAGTGCTTAACTATTATGAGAAAAAAGCAATTTGATGATATTTTCTACATATAAACGGCACTGAAAAAGGGCCCATTCTCTATAGCCTAAGTGCACTTGTTCTTTGTAGGGTCGGTAAGTGCATAGTAAGAAGGCGCAGCTCCGCCTCGCCTTCTATGAACTTTACCAACCCCACAAATTTCTGTAAACAGTCAGTAGCAAACCTATTATAAGTAATATTGTACATGTCATGTTTATTTACTATGTCAATACATGTGACCTATGCAAAACAAAGCAATATATGAAAATAAAGCCATCATAAAGATACATGTACAAAGATAAAAAAAGTCCATAATTGTAGGTGTCTAGTTTATAGTATATTTTAAAAAATCATAATTCTGATTTAACTCACCACTTCAGATCCTCGCTCTGCCATCATGGTCTTCAGATCAGGGGCAGTAACCCTGTCTGGTACAGGATATTGTTTCTGAAGAAGGATGGGGCCTATGTCAAAACTGTAAATAAAAAGGGGACAAATAAATTACTGCAAAATTTCTGCAAGTTTAAAATGTGTAAATTATACCACAATCAGTACATTTTTTTTACCTATATATTTCAAATACCAAGGTATTTCTTTCGAATTTCGGATTAAAGATTGCAAACATTAACTGTTGTTTTCATAGTAGACTTTTGAATCAACTTTCAAATGCAAATTTCAATCTTGCATTCTCAAATTTGAATTCAAAATCTCCACTTCAACATTCCCCTGGTGTCGCACAAAATAGTAACTGATTTCTTGATCAAATCTGTATAAAAATAAGTTATCCTTGCCTTTCCTATAATGAAATTGAAAAAATTGCCGGAAACTGAAATGGCTTAAAAAAATATTGAAACATTCCTTTACAAAGCTACCGGGAGATCACTTATTTAGGGTGGGGTGGGGGTTGAGAAACTCTAACACTCACTGTTTTGGTCTGATCTCCATTATTGAGATCCCTGTCACTGTGTCGCCATATAAGATTGTGTGTTCTATCGGCGACGCCCCTCGCCATCGCGGTAACAGGCTGGGGTGGACATTCAATATACCACTAAAACAACAGGTACAACACCCAATTCAAACAAATTACTACAAAGTTACTTAAAACAATAAAACAGGCCAATTTCACAGGTTGTATCCTTATTCTTTTAAATTAGTAAAAAATATCAATATACATGCACTCTGATACATGAACTTTTATTTGAGGAGAGTCAGCAGATACCTGCAACACTTAGCTGGACTGTAGCTAGCTACCTACTAACTAACAGTAGCTAGCTAAACAGAGCTATATAGCAATCTTTGTAGAAAAAACTTCTACTTACTAAGGAAACATGTCAATGACCTTGGAGGGGATGAGGAAGCCGAATGAGGCCAGCACCCCCACGTCATAGTCCAGGGGGTTGAGGTTGGGCTGCCAGTCTAGGATCCTCAGTCCCTGCTCCTGGGCGTACCGCCGCACGGGGACCTAGACCGATTAAAACAAAGACTGTAGTGTATCGGTATTTTGAAATGGTGGAGAAATCAGCCCGCAAGAGGGCTCCTATCTCAATAACATTAGCACCTAATTGTAAATCCTGAAAGATTTCTAGAGCTGTATCTATCAGTTAAAAAACAGGTAATTTTACGAGATTTAGTTTTTATTACTTATTTATTTGTCTTTAATGAAGTGTTCTTTACGTTCATTGTATAATGACAAAGCATTGAATGTGACCTTTTATTTTAGATGTATACCCACCACTGTGTCCGTTCTGTTAGTAGCTACCACCTCTAGAGTGTCGACCAGTCTGTCACTGCCATTTTGTAACCTGTAATGTATCACAATCCTGTTAAGATGTGAACTTTTTGGGC
Organism: Magallana hongkongensis; assembly: GCA_015776775.1. Lineage (NCBI taxonomy): Eukaryota > Metazoa > Mollusca > Bivalvia > Ostreida > Ostreidae > Magallana > Magallana hongkongensis. Next base: position 6,791,666 of record CM027469.1, on the reverse strand, counting down.
ATTTAAATTATTGCCTGACGTCAGGTACAAGATATCATTCAAGTTTACTAATGATTCAAAGAGAAATAGTGTAATGATTTCATTTACACAAAAAAAATTGCTGAGTAGGGACTCACCTTAAATAATACTGTATACAAGGAAATATTTGCCCCCGTTTTATTTTCGTTTCCTTTCGCCCTCAATGTCAGAGGGCGAATTTAAGACAGGGCAATATCCCAAATTTTATGTTACAAATAATATCTCTGTTAACACAACTGCAACTAGTCAAATTCAAGACTGGGCAAAACTGTTTGCAAGTGAAAATAACCCTGTTTACTGTTAGTATGCATCTCATTTGTACCATTGAGATTATAAATTTTGATTTCAAGATCCAAATCGTGTGTTCAATGTTCTTTTGAAATTCTTTTAATCCCAAAACATGATGCAAAAACTTTCTTTTCCCACATATAATGTCATGTAGCAATAACAACTCCTCATTTACCATGTTTACATTGGGAATATTAATTATTATCTAGACTTAGTATATGTACTTGGCAAAAATTAAGAAATAATAATGTGTGAACTTCTGAGCAAATACAATGGCATATATGCAATAGGGGACACCAAACTAGGAAATTGACTCCATTTTTTAGAAAACAAAATTTGATCACAAGAAGATATCAACTAAAACATGTTTTTTCCTAAAGAAGTTTAGGCAAAAGTAGATGCAGTTGGGAACATATGGGGATTAATGGCATACCTATTTTCATTCAACGTCTTCAACATTTTCAGGGAGAAATGGTCTGTACCAAAGAACAGGACTCTCCAGGGTGGACTGGGTCGGGGTAAGTGGTCGGACACGGACAATCTACAGACCGTAGACCTTACCCTTCTGTTCTGTTTATTTCCACTACCATCACTGCCACAGGATGAAAAGTATTTCATTGAAAACCAGTGCCAATTCCTACTTGTTTTTCTCCACATTAAAACATTCTTCGAATATGAGTTCTGTGGTACTAATGAAGTATTCACTGCTTGTAACTTTTGGTGCATGCAATACGAATTGGCTGATGAGCAAATGTTTCGTTGCTTTGACGTCCACTGCAACGCATGTGGAGCAACATGGCGAGTCTTTGGAATGGCAAACATTATGATAACAGAGGTATTCCACTAGGACGATATCTCAGTTATTTACATCACTGAAGTTGTATGTGATGCATTGAATTTTACAATTACAGTCAGTACTTAACCCTGAAAAAGTAATTCAGTAACTGAGTAAATATGAAACAAAGTAGAAAAAGAAATCTGCTTCAACAGTTGTTGAAATAAATTAATGTAATTCATAAGTTGTTGCAATTTGCATGTTGAACTTAATTACGGATATAGTTTCATAATCACGAAATAAGACTGAAGGAAATTCTAGCTAAGGTCGCCATTCATGCCGACACTGCGTAAATACACATTAAAGTTACTCGTCAGTTAAAAATTATTCAACCATACAATTATTACTTGGTTTATGATGAATGCATTCTTCAGAAGTGAATAAGGTTTCACACAAATGACGATCAAGTTTGCAGACCGCCGGACGAGCAGACAGTGCTGCAAAGTTCGATAATTTTCTCGTCTCATTAATCTATACCGAAGTAACCCGAGAGGAAAGTACGAAAATACAACCATCGAAACACATTTGAAGTGACAATTTATATTCTAAAAAGATAAATTTATTGCGAAAAATATATTATTTATTATTTTCTTTTGAAAACTATGAAGAATAACAGGCTATTTATTCAGTTTTAATACGTAACTAACGCTCGTTTAAATGAACTGATTATATTCAAGTGACAGGTGCGTTTTACGCGTTTGTGATTTTGATAGACTACACAACAAAATAGGAAATGTTTACATAATGACGTAAACTTGATGAAAGAAGATCAGACCAACGTGATTTATTTTCCGTTATATGATAACCCTGACATCGTTGTATAAAAAGGTAAAACACGTTCTCCTTATAGAACAGAAAAAAATCAGCTGATTTGCATAGGTTACAAAAGGACAAATTGTTTTCAATTAATCAGTCCAGATTTCTTGACCAGAGCTGAATTGTAGCTTATGGGTTAATGACAACTTCATTCTATTACCTTCCTTCTCGCTTCAGCGGTAAACTTGTGTAAATTGATCCTGAAGGAAGGTGATTATAAACAGTCATGAACATTTACTGTGTATGATATGTACTGACTACTGGCGTGCGACCAGTTCTCGCCGAGGACCATTTCTCGCCAGTACATTGTAACGTCATTTTAACACATAAAATTATGTTCGAAAAATGACGTCACAATGTTCTGGCGAGAAATGGTACTCGGCGAGAACTGGTCGCACGCCAGTACTATAATGTTATATGCAACACATCTGATAGCTGCAGGACTGTAGCTCCCGGTCTGAAAAATTCGGATGGACGACCTGGGAGCTACAGTGCCTCCCATAGTAAAAAACTGCAATTTACGGCGCACAAAAAATTGCGCTAAGTTTGGACTTATTAACCTTATTTTCACACAAATTCTGTAAAAATAATTAGAACCATAAAATTCTTCAGCAAATTTACTACTGATATCATCACTTTACTTGCCTCAGACCTTCTCTTAAACATGATAACCGACCTCGGAAAATGAAGTATGTTAATTTACGTCGAGATCGAGAGTCGCCATTTTTAAATGTAAACAAACATGCACCACTTTAATTGACAGGGCTGGGGATGGTGTTTAAAAGAATATCAGAGGCAAGTGAAGTGACAATATCTGTAGTAAAATGTCCGAGGAATTTTTTGGGATTAAATATTTGTACAGAATGTGATCGTAGATGAGATTAATCAGTCAAAACCTAGCGCATTTTTTTGTGCGCCGTAAATTGCAGTTTTTTACTATGGGAGGCACTGTAGCTCCCAGGTCGTCCATCCGAATTTTTTCAGACCGGGAGCTACAGTCCTGCAGCTACACATCTGACAACATCATGGATATGCTACCTGGTATCTAAGGATTGAAACAAATGAATACAAAATTGTTTAGGACAAACACAACTTGGGTTTACTTGGGATTTGCTTTTGGGGTCAATTCTACACACTGAAGTGTGAAGCAGGCCCTCATTTTATCTTACTGCCTGTAATTCCTGCCCCATATATATTCCGAAAACACAGTTAGCGTCTGATCGGGGTTTACTCTCTGTGTCCACTCTGGCTTTACTTTGGGTTAACTCTGGGTCCACTCTAGTAAACTGGGAGTACTGTAAACCCGGAGTAAATCCCGAAAGTAAACCCAATTTCAGCATTGGTTGTGTTTTTACAATCTGTTGCAGAAATCTGCAGAGTTGGGATTGTTTTTGGATCCAGTGATCATGCACACTCCTAAAATTAAAGGAATGAATTTTGAATTTATTATTAATGTATACATAATCACATTGATACTTTGACACGTCACATAATGTTGTATGATGGAAGACAAATTGCAATAACCCATAATGTAGTTTTTATTGTTTCAATGTGGGTAAAGGCTAAAACTGTTTATTTACAGATTTAAAAATTCCTTTTCACTGACAGACCAATAGTAGTTTTGTTGAAGAATTGCGATCACCATGGGAGCTGAAGACCAGTATGACTTTATATGGAAAGGTATACCTACAGGCTCGTGCAGCGTCTTTTTGATAAAAGCCATTTCTTTGCAGTCCTCTCTTATCTCAATGTACAAACTTTGTGTCAGTTGGTAGCTAAGAAATCATTCTTTTTTCTATGTTGTGTAAAAAATTTTATTAGTAAGAGGTGATGTCACACATAATAAATAATGTATTAAAAATCAAAGGCCTCTCTGTGTGTGTGTACTTCACAATGTCTATGTTACAGTATTTATATACCTTATATCCAGTAATTTTCACGATGATATAATTTTCGCTTTTTTTCGCGACCTCTTTTAAATCGCAAATAATTGAATACGCAGAAATTATATCCTGTATAATTTTCTACACAAATTTTTTTAAATCACAAAAAAATGGCTGATGCAAATTAAAGATGTTAAAGATTTTCCCCATTTTCGCAAATTTTGTGACACGCGCCAAAAAAACCGGATATACAGTACTTAATTATAATTCACCGCTCTCTGTCACACGGTCTGTGGAGTTGTAATAGAAGTAGTATTGTATTTTTTACATTATATAATATGTATTAAGCTGTAAGTTCTTTGCTCTAACACAGTGGTACTGGTGGGGGACTCAGGAGTCGGAAAGACGAATCTCCTGTCTCGCTTCACCAGGAACGAATTCAATGCCGAGAGTAAGACTACAATAGGAGTGGAATTTGCCACAAGGTATATTCCCTATAGAGTCCTTTTACTAAATGATTATATAACTCACCAATTCAACTTTAAGCAAATATGTTAGAACATTTAATTGTGAACTGTGATTAAAATGTTGTACAGTTTTGACTGTCACACAGAGTAATAATTCCAGTGAAATCAATGAGAGACAGTTCTGATTTTAAGTGGATATTAATTCCTCATGTTTTTTGATAAAATGCTTTCTTTGGTGATTCGTGTAGGATATATCTGAAGGTGGCAACAGCTCAGAGAAATACATGACCGGTTTTAGGGGGATTTTTTTTCTAACTGAGACTATGAGCACTTCTCAATAATAAAAACTGTGTCTTTGTAGAAATGTCCAGATCCGAGGGAAGACGGTGAGAGCCCAGATCTGGGACACAGCTGGGCAGGAGAGATACCGGGCAATAACTAGTGTGTAAGTGCAGGGTCTAGTGCAAAAAAAGTGTGTAAGTGCAGGGTCTAGTGCAAAAATAGTGTGTAAGTGCAGGGTCTAGTGCAAAATCTAGTATGGAAGTACAGAGTTTAGTGCAAAAACTAGTGTGTAAGTACAGGGTCTAGTGCAAAAACTAGTGTGGAAGTACAGGGTCGAGTGCAATAACCATTGTGCAAGTGCAGGATATAGTGTAATAACTAGTGTTTATGTGTTGGGTCTAGTGCAATTACTAGTGTGTAAGTGCAGGGTCTAGTGCAATAACTAGTGTGAAAGTGCAGGGTCTAGTGCAAGAATAGTGTGTAAGTGCAGGGTCTAGTGCAATAACTAGTGTGTAAGTGCAGAGTTTAGTGCAATAACCATTGTGCAAGTGCAGGATATATACTGTGTAATAACTAGTGTTTATGTGTTGGGTCTAGTGCAATTACTAGTGTGCAGGGGTCGACACTAACTTTTTTATGCATTAGTCCTGTCGGACTAGTGTCTGTTAACTTTAACTAGTCCGCAGGCAATTTTATTTGCACGTCAAAAATAAATGAAATGCATTACCGTATTTTGTCTAATATAAAACACTTTTTTTTTTATTAGAATTTGTAAGAAGGGGTGGGGTATCATACATCATAAGGAATTTTTTGATGTTTTATTCTTACAGGTTAATCACTGGCTTAGTTGTATTGTACTATTCAGTACATAGCAAGAAGCTGCGTATTCACTATCTCCGTGTACATGGTAGAAGCCGCCATTACAGATGTTAAAAATAGATCTGTGCAATAGATCAGGGCGTTCAGCTACCATGTTCTTTTTGTTATTTATGTTCTTTAGAAATCAGGTATAAATAATAAGCAATTTAAGACAAATGATTTAAACACAATTCATTTAAATTAAACAATAAGAAATTTCCTTTCACCTTTCAGTTTATTTTTTTTAAACACCTAAGCGTCTCTATCGAAGCCAGGGTTGTTTTTCTCAGACATCCCCTTAGGGCAAAAAAATTATCAAATCACCTATAACATCCTGCATACCTCGATCTGTTGTGTTCACTCAGTTACTCTATAATCACCAAAATGTATCATATATCAATTTACTGTAAAAATAAAGTCAGCGTTTTCCAAAAAGTTGTCGACAATTGCAGTGACTTTGCAGCATCGATAATTTACACAATTTTTTAAGCAGATTTTTTTTATTAGTCCAACCGGACTGATTAGACAAAAATTTTGTTAGTCCGACTCAAAATCAATTAGTCTGTGACTAACGGACTAAGGTTAATGTCGAACCCTGGTGTGTAAGTGCAGGATAATTTGTAAACCAATTTGTAATTTTTACCACTGTTGACCTTCGAACTCCAAAATGTTTGAATCCAATTTTACCAAACTGTTGACCTTTTGAACTCCCACAGGTACTATAGAGGAGCAGTGGGGGCACTTGTTCTCTATGACATCACAAAGCCGGCAACGTTTGAGAACCTAGACAAGTGGATCAGCGAGCTGAAGGAACATGCTGACCCGTGTGTGTGTATCATGATCGTGGGCAACAAGACAGACCTACGGTCACAGCGGGTCGTCTCCACAGAGGAGGGGAGGCTCCTGGCAGGTACAGATCCCTCCTGACATCTCATCTCCAACCCTTGTATCCACTATCTCCATAATTACTCACTCTCTCCACTGTTTCAAATCATACCAACTCTTTGCATTCTCCTCTCCAATTCAAACCCTTTTCCCCCATTCCAACCCTTTTCCCCATCTTTGATTTTTTAAATCAATGACATTAAAACTTACTTTTGAACTGCTGTTGTGATGAGACTTGTGGTCTCTGGGCCTTTTGTTGTGATCTGCATTTTTGTTATACCTTTTGATGATTTGGACCTATTGTGTACTGTATTTTTCAGAAATTACAATGTACGTCGATAATTGTTTTCTTGGCATATGGACTGTGCCCTATTTATGACCTATTCCAGTTTTTTTTTTATACGAAATTTTGCAAAAATTTATGCAAACCTCAGATAAAATCATGAGAGTTTACTAAATTCATGCAAACCTCTTACTAATAAAATCATGAGATTTTACTATAATACCCCTTGAATTTCTGTGTAAAAATTGTATGAACTTTATGAATATACTCATTTTTTTATGCAACATATGTATGTCTTTTGATGATTTAGTCTGACTTTGTAATTAAATTGTCATGTTTGATTTTCTTGTAGAGAAGTACCGCTACTCTTTCATTGAGACCTCTGCTTTAGATGCATCCAATGTAGGCGAGGCTTTCAACAATTTATTAGTTGGTAAGAACAAAATCTGTACAAAATTGTAACTAGTGGTAAAGTTATGAGGATGGTAACAGGTGGTTAAGTAACTGTAGGAGACATTAATAAAAAAAATATGATACTTAAAATTTATTCAATTTCACAATAATGATGAATAATCAAAAATGTTATTATTCCGATGCTAACAAAAATGATGTAAATTTTGATTTTGTCTCATTCAGAGTTAGCCACTTTTTTCATCACAGACTAGTTTAAAGTTTGTCAAATGAATGTATTTTTGCAGTAAGATTTGTTTCATCAGAGTTACAAATAACCTTTACATTAAAATAAACAGTTTTTCCTTTTTGATTTTTTTTGTAGACATTTTTAATATCCAGACTGAAGCGGAGAAATCAGATTCAACCTCTAGAATCGTACCACAAGAAAACAAAGGACAGCAAAATCAAGCCAGCCAGTGTAGCTGTTAAAAAAGACTATTAATTCAACCAATCACTCTGGTTGATACCAATTATCTAACCAATCATAATGGTTTTTAGAGAGACAATTATCCAATCAGTGTGGCTGTTAGAAAGAAAAAAAATTGAGTTCAAATCCTGTGGTGCTAAATTTGAGTTCAACTACAGGCAAGAATAGTATGAAAGGAAGGCACTGGGAACTAATAGATCTGCCTAGTCTGACATCTTAACAGTTCAATGAGCAAAATCTCGAGAAATATAAGATATCTCTGAGAGAGAGAGAGAGAGAGAGAGAGAGAGAGAGAGAGAGAGAGAGATTGAATATTTTAGTGTACAAGTTTCTATATACTAGTACATGCATATATGCATAATAGTATGTCAATAGTCTGAGTGTTTTTCCTTAGCGAGCTTCCCTATATTTTACATATTAATTTGAAGAAAAAAAAAGCTTTTAATCATTTCTCTAAATGTTATTCCCTATAATATTTAGAAATTGATTTATATTTGAATACAAGATAAATTAACATGGCTACTCCTTCTCAATACTCGATTATGTTGTTTGTGAATCAAAATTTCAAATATTTTCTTTTTGCTGAAGACAGTAGGAAATAGATTATTTTTTTGACAGAAATGCAACCGTTTTTAAGTGAACTTTTTATTGCTACAAAAATAACATGATTTTTTCTTTTTGTGAAATGTGCAATTTGATATGACTTGCCAATGCAGTGTTTATGTAATGTAGTTTATACTACAGGTATTATTCTCCAAAATGATCAATTCTAAGAAAAGTAGCCATGAGCGAAAAATTACCAATTTAAATTAATTGACAAAAATGATTCATTTTAGAAATTTGTGTTGGTTTGGTTATCATTTAGAAAATTGAAATTGAAATTACTGTACAGAAATTTCGGTTATAATGGATTTAGAAATTTGATTTTATCAATTATGTTAGGGAAAAAGAAATTGATTTGGCAGAAATAATAGATTTATACATGTTTTGTATGTTTGTTATCATAAAAGAAAAACGTTTGAAAATGAAATAACTAGACATTAAGGTTAAAAAGGATTAAAGAAAAATAGATTTTATCAATATGTTGATCACTGACCTGTATGTTTAGATGTTTAGTTTTACATTAATGATTAGATTACTTTGGAAGAGATTTGTAACCAAAGCACATGTTTATGTGGTAGTTGTTCGAACTATATTCCCTAACCCAGAACAATACCAAGAACTCTTTTAATCTTTGATTTGATTGGTCGTTTAGAGAATGGGGTCATTATTTAAGAAGTTTTTCAGTTTGTGTTTTACAAAGAATTATAGATTAGAAGTGATTTATATGTATTTTTTTCAATGATAGTTTATATGTAGATATTTGTTGTTGTGATTTTTTAGCCCTTTATATTGTGGTTTTCCCTATTGTCTGTTTTTCTTGAGCCTAATATTGAAAATGCTTATTTTTTCAAATTTGTTGGTCTGACTTTGTTAAGAAGTATTTTTATTGTAGAACATGATGGAAATTCTAAAGTTCATATAAATTCATCTACAGACACTGTTACAGCTTTACATTAAACAAATGAAATTTTGTTAAATAGAGGTGAACTGTGGCAAAACTGTTGAGCGACAACTTGTTTTTGTGACAAAGCCCTATCAATATCTATTTTGTTTTAACAACCAAAATTCAATGATGGCTGTTTCACGGCAAGAAATATTCCCAACAACTAGGCTCTCCCGAACCTCGCAAAAAATTTCTAGCTAGCAATGACAGTTGATTGACAGTAAATTTCCAGCATTTTTTAAGTTAAATTGTGATTAGATTTTGGTTATACATTTAAATGTTTACAAATCTTGTTGTGTTTGGATTATGTATATAATTATATCATGTTTATATTATGTGATCAAACTGGGTTGTGAACAACTTATTCATGGAAAAGTAGACCACATTTTTTTCTATCATGTGATGTGATTTTTATTAGTCTTTATTTCCCTTTGCATATCATGTGCTTTGTTAACAACTGGTTATAATGGCTTATATACTTGATCTTATTGTGCAGGGAATAATACTCTCGTTATGAATTTTATAACTTTACATTCCATATATTTACGGTAGATACAATTTGAAGCCCTTTTTTATACAACAATAGAGGGACCATAAACCTTGGAAGCACTTCTTCCTTTTTTTTCTTGTTAAATCAAGATTTGAGTGAAAAAAAAACCACACCGAGAAATTCCATGAAAATTTGACAAAAAATTTCTCAATACTGTTTACAATTGCATTCCAATTACTAGTTTTTTATTTTAACATTTAATGTTATCTTGAAAATGCCATGCAAATGAAGCTGTTCATGTTAAAAAAATGTAATATTTTTACATTCATGTAGACCTAATGTTGCACAATATAACATTGCCTAATTTTGTATTATCTTACTTTATATTTATTTAACACCAAAGCCGAATGCTCGAAATGTGATCTTTTTTTTCTCAATACTTTAAATGTGGAATAAAGCTTAGGGAGACACACAGAAAATATTACAGTATCTTTTTTTTCTGACCTATATGTCTAAAGGTACCTAAATACAATTGTCTGACATTGCATGTGAGAGGTAATGCAGCAAATTTGAAATTATTTTTGTAAAAGTCTCCAATGAAATGCCATATTTTGCTGTTGAATATATTTTGTGATAGATTAATTATACTTGTACAGGGCAGTTAATTATGGTTGTGAAACAATATGATTTAAAGTGGTATGGGACACCTTCATATTGTGACATACTATTTATCGAAATAAACCAAAAAATATATATATATATTGATACATAGTTTCTTTTCCAAAATTGTCACCTAGCAGTGTAGCGAAGTGGGTTGGAAGGTTTACTAAAAATCTGCAAGTCATGAGTTCGAGTCTGGGAATTTTTAAAATTTTTACCTTACCAAATATTTTTAACACAGATATTTTTATTAAATGTAAAATTTGAAAATTGTAATTCTAACCGATGAAAGTATTTTAATGACAATGCACTTTAATCCTCATTAATATCGACAGATGTCCCATACCACCTTAAAGTAAGGACTTAAAATCTCCTTAAGGTGGAATAACACATCATCACAAAATGGCTGACCGCTGATCGAAACAACATTTCGTGTTATTAAAATGATTTTATCGACTTAAATATGTAACTTACTCCATAGCCAAGTGAATAAAGTGTCGGATTTGTGATCCGTACATCCTGAGTTCGAATCCCACAGGGGGGGGCTTTTGTTGTTACTTACTGAAATAATTATTTTAGATATTCATTTTTTTATTCCCAAACTGCAAATTTTTCGCTTATTTGACATATGTACAGTTTATTTATCATTATATCTTTCATTATCAAATAATGTCCTGTTAATTTGAGTGACTTTTTCCAGGTGTGTTATTCCACCTTAACTATAAAGATATAACTCCAGAGATCATTTCTGAACAGTTTTGAATGGATATTATGATAGGCATTCATAACATTTTGAAGGAAAATAGATTCCAAAGATTAAAAAAAAGGTAAATGCTGTCAAGGGAGAGAATTCAGCACTAAAACAATAGCTATAGAAAATATCATGATGTAGCACAAAGTCATGGAAATCTTGTTCATACAAGTAACAATAAAAATTGATGAATACAGCCTAACTTTCGCTTATATATTTTTCATAGCACTGGCGTCGGAAGCAAATTGAAAGGGGGGGGGGGCTAGACTAATCCTCAGAACTATTGAGGAAAAAAAAATAATTTCCAAAACCATAGAAATCCTAATCCGTGGGGGGGGGGGGGGATACCTATACTTCCAAAAAATATACCTATCACTCCAACTTCTCAATCTTTCAAGGTAAATTTAGGAACAATTATCTTTGCTGCGAGAAAAAGTGTGGGGGGGGGGGGGGGGGGGCTGAACCCTCTATGATGCTATGTCCCTAATTGTTAGGTCTAACTTTGCTTAGCCCCCCCCCCCCCCCCCCCAGCACCCCCGGTTCCGACGCCTATGCATAGTATCAAACACTGTGACTGACAGTTAAACTGTTATGGTAATACATGTGGTTTATCCTTTCCCCAATTTGTTGGTGAATATCCAGTTGAATTAATGACAAAGTTTAAGCCATTATTTTGTTTCTTTCATGGTCTCTCTATATATTCTTACACGTATCATGGTCTTAAGGTCATTAACACAGTGTAGGGAAGCTGGTTGGTCAACAAATTGACCAAAATATCTGCCATATAAACTTTAACATAAGATATTTTTGTCCATGCACTAATATTATGTATAAGATATGTCAATATTATGTAAAGAAAAACAATCCAAAATGTTAGCAAATTTTTAGCATCCTATATCTTTAAACAGAGCTCTTCTTTTAAGGAGATATAAATAGTCTAATATTGGCCACGACCATCGAACCCTCTTGAATTTTCTATAGTAGTCTTGCATAAGATTTCACACGTCGAGTAATTGCACATGTATCTGTTAAGCAAATATTCGAGACACACACACACAAACAGTGTGTACAATTTTGATGTTTCGTCAGTAAGCATAACGACTAATGCTCCTTTGAAATATCATTCTTTAAGTCGAAAACTTCTGACCAAAGGCAGTAAACATAATGATAAAAGTTTAGTTTAAACAATATTTTTATTTAGTTTTCCACTATCCATTTATAATAATTTTTTCATAGGAAAACTAGCTATTTATTTATTTATTTAGATAGTCTCTATATTATTGTACAGAGAAAAATATTTTAACAAATATGTCTAGTTCTATCTGGTCATATGTGATACCACACAACTATTCGTCTAATCTGTAATTTATAATGTAATGACATATTCTATTCTTTATTTTCATATAATGTATACCGGGAAATATTTGCCTTGTTTTATTCACGCCCTTGTTGTCAGCGGGCGAATTCAAGACTAAGCCAATCCCAATGTTTTAAATTTATCTCTCTTTAAACATAACGGTGTCTTGACGAATTAAAGACAGAGCGAAATCGTTTTCAAAAGTAGAGGGGCGAAAATAACACGGGGCGAATAAACTCAAAATACAGTAATTCTTAGTTTATGTACGGTCTTGTTTTATTGAATGACGTGTAACCTGTTACAAATTGTAATTACTCAATAATGTTGAAAGTATGAATGGTTGCTATTGACTTTGTTTCATTTTAAAGCTGCTTGGTCCGATTTTATATCAAATTTTATGCACGCTTTTAAACGATGGCTATGCTTAGTATATGTATAATAATAGACATTGCAGTAGTTTTACCCGTCAATTATGCCAAATTTCACTGAAGAAAAATACGTACAAAATTTGCTAACAAAACAAACGACATTAAAAGGTACCTCGTTATTTCGCCTCATGTTAAATTTCACAGATAGGTAAAGTTAGCTACTAGTAACTGGCTACTAGTAACTGGCTACGAGAAGTAAAAAAAGCTAGCTACTAGTAACTGGCTACGAGATTAAATAAAAGTTAGCTACTAGTAACTGGCTACTAGTAACAGGCTACGAGAAGTAAGAAAAGCTAGCTACTAGTAACTGGCTACGAGATTAAAGAAACTTGGCTTCTAGATACTTCTTACTGTCCATGGGAGAACACATACCAAGGATTTCTATTTTTGTTCTTAAGATGTACATTGCACTATATCATTGTAAATTGTCAATATATCTCAAGTAGCTGTATATATAGATGTAAGATATATGCCAGACATGCTAATATCAACATTCTGCCGAGTCATCCACATAATATTACCACACAATTACTCAGATATCTCTCTTTATGTAGTCAGCTACTTGTGCATTTCGTTACAAATATCATTCTTTTTTGGCAGTTTTGTCAATATATCTCAAGTAGCTGAATATATAGATTAAAGATATATGCCAGACATGCTAATATCAACATTTTATCAAGTCATCCACATAATATTACAACACAATTACTGAGATATCTCTCTTGATGTAGTCAGCTACTTGTGCATTTCGTTACAAATATCTTTATTTTTTGCCGGTTTTGTCAATATATCTCAGGTAGCTAGATATAAAGATGTAATATATATGCCAAACATGCTAATATCAACATTCTGTCAAGTCATCCATTTAATATTACAACACAATTACTCAGATATCTCAATTTATGTAGTCAGCTACTTGTGCATTTCGTTACAAATATCATTCTTTTTTGGCAGTTTTGTCAATATATCTCAAGTAGCTGAATATATAGATTAAAGATTTATGCCAGACATGCTAATATCAACATTCTGTCAAGTCATCCACATAATATTACAACACAGTTACTCAGATATCTCTCTTGATGTAGTCAGCTACTTGTGCATTTCGTTCTAAATATCTTTATTTTTGGCAGTTTTGTCAATATATCTCAAGTAGCTGAATATATAGATGAAAGATATATGCCAGACATGCTAAAATCAACATTCTGTCAAGTCATCCACATAATATTACAACACAATTACTCAGATATCTCAATTTATGTAGTCAGCTACTTGTGCATTTCGTTACAAATATCATTCTTTTTTGGCAGTTTTGTCAATATATCTCAAGTAGCTGAATATATAGATTAAAGATATATGTCTGACACGCTAATATCAACATTCTGTCAAGTCATCCACATAATATTACAACACAATTACTCAGATATCTCAATTTATGTAGTCAGCTACTTGTGCATTTCGTTCTAAATATCTTTATTTTTGGCAGTTTTGTCAATATATCTCAAGTAGCTGAATATATAGATGTAAGATATATGCCAGTCTTGCTAAAATCAACATTCTGTCAAGTCATCCACATAATATTACGACACAATTACTCAGATATCTCAATTAATGTAGTCAGCTACTTGTGCGTTTCGTTACAAATATCTTTATTTTTTGCCGGTTTTGTCAATATATCTCAAGTAGCTAAATATATAGATGTAATATATATGCCAAACATGCTAATATCAACATTCTGTCAAGTCATCCACATAATATTACGACACAATTACTCAGATATCTCTCTTGATGTAGTCAGCTACTTGTGCATTTCGTTACAAATATCATTCTTTTTTGGCAGATTTGTCAATATATCTCAAGTAGCTGAATATATAGATTAAAGATTTATGCCAGACATGCTAATATCAACATTCTATCAAGTCATCCACATAATATTACAACACAATTACTCAGATATCTCTCTTGATGTAGTCAGCTACTTGTGTATTTCGTAATAAATATCTTTATTTTTTGCAGTTTTGTCAATATATCTCAAGTAGCTGAATATATAGATGTAAGATATATGCCAGTCTTGCTAAAATCAACATTCTGTCAAGTCATCCACATAATATTACAACACAATTACTCAGATATCTCAATTTATGTAGTCAGCTACTTGTGCATTTCGTTACAAATATCACTCTTTTTTGGCAGTTTTGTCAATATATCTCAAGTAGCTGAATATATAGATTAAAGATTTATGCCAGACATGCTAATATCAACATTCTGTCAAGTCATCCACATAATATTACAACATAATTACTCAGATATCTCAATTTATGTAGTCAGCTACTTGTGCATTTCGTTACAAATATCATTCTTTTTTGGCAGTTTTGTCAATATATCTCAAGTAGCTGAATATATAGATGTAAGATATATGCCAGTCTTGCTAAAATCGACATTCTGTCAAGTCATCCACATAATATTACGACACAATTACTCAGATATCTCAATTTATGTACTCAGCTACTTGTGCATTTCGTTACAAATATCATTCTTTTTTGGCAGTTTTGTCAATATATCTCAAGTAGCTGAATATATAGATGTAAGATATATGCCAGACATGCTAATATCAACATTCTATCAAGTCATCCACATAATATTACAACACAATTACTCAGATATCTCTCTTGATGTAGTCAGCTACTTGTGCATTTCGTTATAAATATCTTTATTTTTTGCAGTTTTGTCAATATATCTCAAGTAGCTGAATATATAGATGTAAGATATATGCCAGTCTTGCTAAAATCAACATTCTGTCAAGTCATCCACATAATATTACAACACAATTACTCAGATATCTCAATTTATGTAGTCAGCTACTTGTGCATTTCGTTACAAATATCTTTATTTTTGGCAGTTTTGTCAATATATCTCAAGTAGCTGAATATATAGATTAAAGATTTATGCCAGACATGCTAATATCAACATTCTGTCAAGTCATCCACATAATATTACAACATAATTACTCAGATATCTCAATTTATGTAGTCAGCTTCTTGTGCATTTCGTTACAAATATCATTCTTTCCTGGCAGTTTTGTCAATATATCTCAAGTAGCTGAATATATAGATGTAAGATATATGCCAGTCTTGCTAAAATCAACATTCTGTCAAGTCATCCACATAATATTACAACACAATTACTCAGATATCTCAATTTATGTAGTCAGCTACTTGTGCGTTTCGTTACAAATATCTTTATTTTTTGCCGGTTTTGTCAATATATCTCAAGTAGCTAGATATAAAGATGTAATATATATGCCAAACATGCTAATATCAACATTCTGTCAAGTCATCCATTTAATATTACGAAACAATTACTCAGATATCTCTCTTGATGTAGTCAGCTACTTGTGCATTTCGTTACAAATATCATTCTTTTTTGGCAGTTTTGTCTATATATCTCAAGTAGCTGAATATATAGATTAAAGATATATGCCAGACATGCTAATATCAACATTCTATCAAGTCATCCACATAATATTACAACACAGTTACACAGATATCTCTCTTGATGTAGTCAGCTACTTGTGCATTTCGTTCTAAATATCTTTATTTTTGGCAGTTTTGTCAATATATCTCAAGTAGCTGAATATATAGATGTAAGATATATGCCAGTCTTGCTAAAATCAACATTCTGTCAAGTCATCCACATAATATTACAACACAATTACTCAGATATCTCAATTTATGCAGTCAGCTACTTGTGCGTTTCGTTACAAATATCTTTATTTTTTGCCGGTTTTGTCAATATATCTCAAGTAGCTGAATATATAGATTGAAGATATATGTCAAACATGCTTATATCAACATTCTTTCAAGTCATCCACATAATATGATCACACAATTACTCAGATATCTCTCTTTATGTAGTCAGCTACTTGTGCATTTCGTTATAAATATCTTCATTTTTGGCAGTTTTGTCAATATATCTCAAGTAGCTGAATATATAGATGTAAGATATATGCCAGTCTTGCTAAAATCAACATTCTGTCAAGTCATCCACATAATATTACGACACAATTACTCAGATATCTCTCTTTATGTAGTCAGCTACTTGTGCGTTCTGTTACAAATATCTTTATTTTTTGGCGGTTTTGTCAATATACCTCAAGTAGC
Source organism: Magallana hongkongensis (assembly GCA_015776775.1). NCBI lineage: Eukaryota > Metazoa > Mollusca > Bivalvia > Ostreida > Ostreidae > Magallana > Magallana hongkongensis. Next base: position 6,774,782 of record CM027469.1, on the reverse strand, counting down.
TGAATATATAGATTGAAGATATATGCCAGTCTTGCTAATATCAACATTTCTTCAAGTCATCCACATAATATTACAATACAATTACTCAGATATCTCTCTTGATGTAGTCAGCGACTTGTGCATTTCGTTACAAATATCTTTATTTTTTGGCATTTTTGTCTATATATCTCAAGTAGCTAAATATATAGATGTAATATATATGCCAGACATGCTAATATCAACATCTGTCAAGTCATACACATAATATTACGACACAATTACTCAGATATCTCTCTTTATGTAGTCAGCTACTTGTGCATTTCATTATAAATATCTTCATTTTTGGCAGTTTTGTCAATATATCTCAAGTAGCTGAATATATAGATGTAAGATATATGCCAGACATGCTAATATATACATTTTGTCAAGTCCTCCACATAATATTACGACACAATTACTCAGATATCTCTCTTTATGTAGTCAGCTACTTGTGCGTTCTATTACAAATATCTTTATTTTTTGGCGGTTTTGTCAATATACCTCAAGTAGCTGAATATATAGATTGAAGATATATGCCAGTCTTGCTAATATCAACATTTCTTCAAGTCATCCACATAATATTACAATACAATTACTCAGATATCTCTCTTGATGTAGTCAGCGACTTGTGCATTTCGTTACAAATATCTTTATTTTTTGGCATTTTTGTCTATATATCTCAAGTAGCTAAATATATAGATGTAATATATATGCCAGACATGCTAATATCAACATCTGTCAAGTCATATACATAATATTACGACACAATTACTCAGATATCTCTCTTTATGTAGTCAGCTACTTGTGCATTTCATTATAAATATCTTCATTTTTGGCAGTTTTGTCAATATATCTCAAGTAGCTGAATATATAGATGTAAGATATATGCCAGACATGCTAATATATACATTTTGTCAAGTCCTCCACATAATATTACGACACAATTACTCAGATATCTCAATTTATGTAGTCAGCTACTTGTGCATTTCGTTACAAATATCTTTTTTTTTGGTCTGTTTTGTCTATATATCTCAAGTAGCTGTACATATAGATTAAAGATATATGCCAGACATGCTGATATCAACATTCTGTCAAGTCATCCACATAATATTACGGCACAATTACTCAGATATCTCTCTTTATGTAGTCAGCTACTTGTGCATTTCGTTACAAATTTCTTTATTTTTTGTCTGTTTTGTCTATATATCTCAAGTAGCTGTACATATAGATTAAAGATATATGCCAGACATGCTGATATCAACATTCTGTCAAGTCATCCACATAATATTACGGCACAATTACTCAGATATCTCTCTTTATGTAGTCAGCTACTTGTGCATTTTGTTACAAATATCTTTATTTTTTGTCTGTTTTGTCTATATATCTCAAGTAGCTGAATTTATAGATTAAAGATATATGCCGGAATGCTAATATCAACATTCTGTCAAGTCATCCACATAATATTACAAGGCAATTACTCAGATATCTCTCTTTATGTAGTCAGCTACTTGTGCAATTTGTTACAAATATCTTTATATTTTTGCTGTTTTGTCTATATATCTCAAGTAGCTGTACATATATATTGAAGACATATGCCAGACATGCTAATACCAACATTCTGTCAAGTCATCCACAAAATATTACGATACAATTACTCAGATATCTCTCTTTGTATAGTAAGCTACTTGTGCATTTCGTTACAAATATCTTTATTTTTTGTTTGTTTTGTAAATATATCTCAAGTAGCTGTATATATAGACTGAAGATATATGCCAGACATGCTAATATCAACATTCCGTCAAGTCATCCACATAATATTACGACACAATTACTCAGATATCTCTCTGTATGTAGTCAGCTACTTGTGCATTTCGTTATAAATATCTTTATTTTTTGTCTGTTTTTTCTATATATCTCAAGTAGCTGTACATATAGACTAAAGATATATGCCAGACATGCTGATATCAACATTCTGTCAAGTCATCCACATAATATTACGACACAAATTCTCAGATATCGCTCTTTATGTGGTCAGCTACTTGCGCATTTTGTTACAAATATCGTTATTATTTTACGGTTTTCTCAATATATTGCAAGTAGCTGTATATTTAGATTGAAGATATGTGCCAGATATGCTATTATCAACATTCCTTCAAGTCATCCACATAATATTACGATATAATTACTCAGATATCGCTCTTTATGTGGTCAGCTACTTGTGCATTTTGTTACAAATATCCTTATATTTTGACAGTTTTGTCAATATATTGCAAGTAGCTGTATATTTAAACTGAAGATATATGCCACACATGCTATTATCAACATTGCTTCAAGTCATCCACATAATATTACGACATAATTACTCAGATATCGCTCTAAATGTGGTCAGCTACTTGCGCATTTCGTTACAAATATCTTTATTTTTTGTTTGTTTTGTCAATATATCTCAAGTAGCTGTATATTTAAATTGAAGATATATGCCATACTTGCTAAATTAACATTCCTTCAAGGCATCCACATAATATTACGACACAGGTACTCAGATATCTCTTTTTATGTAGTCTGCTACTTGTGCATTTTGTTACAAATATCTTTATTTCTCCCCATACGTTTTTCGTGTGCACGTAAAAAGATGAAGTGAATGAAAGAAAATAACTAGTGAAATTTAAATTATAAGTAAATTTTGCCCCCCCCCTCCCCCATCCCCTTCCAGATAAGATTTTTTCAATCTTTATGATTTTAATTTTTTTTGTTTGTTCTTCAATATTTAAATTAAAAACTAGATATCTTTAATCTTTAATCTTTATGTACAGAAACTTGAGTAACATGGAAAGTGTTAAAAATGAAGATATTTGTAAAGAAATGCAGTAGTAGCTGACGAGATTATGAATGATATCTGAGTAGTTGTGCCGTAATATCATGTGGATGACCTAATAGACTGTTGAAATACCGGGTAAGCAAGTTTGGGTAATATGAGCAGTCTATACATAAAGCTACTTGAAAAATGTTGACAAAATCCTAAAAAAAAAAAGAAATATTTTTAACAAAAGGTTTTAGAAGCTGATGAGATTTAAAGGGATATCTAGGTAATAGTGTCATAATATCATGTTGGTGACCTTATAGAGTTTAAATCAACCACACTAGTAGATATCTTCATTTTTTTACACAGCTACTTGAGGTTTATCAACTAAACTGTTGAAAATGGAAGTTTTTATAATAAAATGCACTTGTAGCTGATGAGATTGAGAAAGATATATAAGTAATAATGTCGTAATATCATGTCAATGTCCTAATATAATATTAAAATGAACATGACTTGTACATATCAGCATTCTATATACAGCTACTTGAGATATATTGACAAAACCCCCAAAAAATAAAGATATTTGTATCAAAATGCACAAGTAGCTGACCACATAAAGGGAAATATCTGAGTAATTGTTTCGTAATATTATGTGGATGACTTGAAGCAATGTTGATAATACAATGTCTGGCATATATCTTCAGTTTAAATATACAGCTACTTGAAATATATTGACAAAACCGTCAAAATATAAGGATATTTGTAACTAAATGCACAAGTAGCTGACTACATAAAGAGCGATATCTGAGTAATTGTGTCGTAATATTATGTGGATGACTTGAAAGAATGTTTATAATAGCATATCTGGCACATATCTTCAGTTTAAATATACAGCTACTTGCAATATATTGACAAAACCGTAAAAAAATAACGATATTTGTAACAAAATGCACAAGTAGCTGACTACATAAAGAGAGATATCTGAGTAATTGTGTCGTGATATTATGTAAATGACTTGAAGGAATGTTGATAATAGCATGTCTGGCATATATCTTCAGTTTAAATATACAGCTACTTGAGATATATTGACAAAACCCCCAAAATATGAGGATATTAGTAACAAAATGCGCAAGTAGCTGACCACATAAAGAGCGATATCTGAGTAATTATGTCGTAATATTATGTGGATGACCTGACAGAATGTTGATATTAGCATGTCTGACATATATCTTCAATCTATATATTCAGCTACTTCAGATATATTGATAAAACCGCAAAAAATGAAGATATTTGTAACAAAATGCACAAGTAGCTGACTACATAAAGAGAGATATCTGAGTAATTGTGTCGTAATATTATGTGGATGACTTGAAAGAATGTTGATATTAGCATGTCTGACATATATCTTCAATCTATATATTCAGCTTCTTGAGATATATTGATAAAACCGCAAAAAAATGAAGATATTTGTAACGAAATGCACAAGTAGCTGACTACATCAAGAGAGATATCTGAGTAACTGTGTCGTAATATTATGTGGATGACTTGACAGAATGTTAATATTAGCATGTCTGGCATATATCTTCAATCTATTTATTTAGCTACTTGAGATATATTGACAAAACTGCCAAAAATGAAGATATTTATAACGAAATGCACAAGTAGCTGACTACATAAAGAGAGATATCTGAGGAATTGAGTGATCATATTATGTGGATGACTTGAAAGAATGTTGATATTAGCAATACTAGCATATATCTTCAATCTATATATACAGCTACTTTAGATATATAGACAAAACAGCAAAAAGATAAAGATATTTGTAACAAAATGCACAAGTAGCTGACTACATAAAGAGAGATATCTGAGTAATTGTGTCGTAATATTATGTGGATGACTTGACAGAATGTTGATATTAGCATGTCTGGCATATATCTTTAATCTATATATTCAGCTTCTTGAGATATATTGATAAAACCGCAAAAAATGAAGATATTTGTAACGAAATGCACAAGATGCTGACTACATAAAGAGAGATATCTGAGGAATTTTGTGGTAATATTATGTGGATGACTTGACAGAATGTTGATATTAGCATGTCTGACATATATCTTCAATCTATATATTCAGCTACTTCAGATATATTGATAAAACCGCAAAAAATGAAGATATTTGTAACGAAATGCACAAGTAGCTGACTAAAAAAAGAGAGATATCTGAGTAATTGTGTCGTAATATTATGTGGATGACTTGACAGAATGTTGATATTAGCATGTCTGACATATATCTTCAATCTATATATTCAGCTACTTGAGATATATTGATAAAACCGCAAAAAAATGAAGATATTTGTAACGAAATGCACAAGTAGCTGACTACATAAAGAGAGATATCTGAGTAATTGTGTCATAATATCATGTGGATGACTTGACAGAATGTTGATATTAGCATGTCTGACATATATCTTCAATCTATATATTCAGCTACTTGAGATATATTGATAAAACTGCAAAAAATTAAGATATTTGTAACGAAATGCACAAGTAGCTGACTACAAAAAGAGAGATATCTGAGTAATTGTGTGATCATATCATGTGGAAGACTTGACAGAATGTTGATATTAGCATGTCTGTGATATATCTTCAATCTATATATTCAGCTACCTCAGATATATTGATAAAACCGCAAAAAAATGAAGATATTTGTAACGAAATACACAAGTAGCTGACTACATAAAGAGAGATATCTGAGTAATTGTGTCGTAATATTATGTGGATGACTTGACAAAATGTTGATATTAGCATGTCTGGCATATATCTTTAATCTATATATTCAGCTACTTCAGATATATTGAAAAAACCGCAAAAAAATGAAGATATTTGTAACGAAATGCACAAGCAGCTGACTACATAAAGAGAGATATCTGAGTAATTGTGTCGTAATATTATGTGGATGACTTGACAGAATGTTGATATTAGCATGTCTGGCATATATCTTTAATCTATATATTCAGCTACTTGAGATATATTGATAAAACCGCAAAAAATGAAGATATTTGTAACGAAATGCACAAGTAGCTGACTACATAAAGAGAGATATCTGAGGAATTTTGTCGTAATATTATGTGGATGACTTGACAGAATGTTGATATTAGCATGTCTGACATATATCTTCAATCTATATATTCAGCTACTTCAGATATATTGATAAAACCGCAAAAAATGAAGATATTTGTAACGAAATGCACAAGTAGCTGACTAAAAAAAGAGAGATATCTGAGTAATTGTGTCGTAATATTATGTGGATGACTTGAAAGAATGTTGATATTAGCATGTCTGACATATATCTTCAATCTATATATTCAGCTTCTTGAGATATATTGATAAAACCGCAAAAAAAATGAAGATATTTGTAACGAAATGCACAAGTAGCTGACTACATAAAGAGAGATATCTGAGTAACTGTGTCGTAATATTATGTGGATGACTTGACAGAATGTTAATATTAGCATGTCTGGCATATATCTTCAATCTATATATTTAGCTACTTGAGATATATTGACAAAACTGCCAAAAATGAAGATATTTATAACGAAATGCACAAGTAGCTGACTACATAAAGAGAGATATCTGAGTAATTGAGTGATCATATTATGTGGATGACTTGAAAGAATGTTGATATTAGCAATACTAGCATATATCTTCAATCTATATATACAGCTACTTTAGATATATAGACAAAACAGCAAAAAGATAAAGATATTTGTAACAAAATGCACAAGTAGCTGACTACATAAAGAGAGATATCTGAGTAATTGTGTCGTAATATTATGTGGATGACTTGACAGAATGTTGATATTAGCATGTCTGGCATATATCTTCAATCTATATATACAGCTACTTGAGATATATTGAAAAAACAACCAAAAAATAAAGATATTTGTAACGAAATGCACAAGTAGCTGACTACATAAAGAGAGATATCTGAGTATTTGTGTGGTAATTTTATGTGGATGACTTGACAGAATGTTGATATTAGCAAGTCAGGCGTATATCTTCAGTCTATATATACAGCTACTTGTGATATATTGAAAATTGACAGTGATATAATGCAATGTACATCTTAAGAACAAAAATAGAAATCCTTGGTATGTGTTCTCCCATGGACAGTAAGAAGTATCTAGAAGCCAAGTTTCTTTAATCTCGTAGCCAGTAACTAGTAACTAGCTTTTCTTACTTCTCATAGCCAGTTAATAGTAGCCAGTTACTAGTAGCTAACTTTTATTTAATCTCGTAACCAATTACTAGTAGCTAGCTTTTCTTACTTCTCGTAGCCAGTTACTAGTAGCCAGTTACTAGTAGCTAACTTTACCTATCTAAATTTCACCCCTGACGACGAGACGGGTATAGTTGTATTACGAATTTGACATCGCTTTAAATAAAGGTCGAAATGACCAGACAAATTACAAATAAACATGTGTACGTTTTTTCGCTGATATTTCTAAAGTCTGCTTTCTTTACAATCGATGCATAGCATGCGGATTGAATAACCCCAATCATTCGGGGGACGAAACCAAGCGGTTTCCTTTTCTAAACATTCACGTGATGCATTTTGGTTTGTTTGTTCGTTTGCCCAAAGAGAAATTATTTTTATTTATTTTGAATATTTCTAACTTTGAAAGGAGACTGATTCTGCTGGTGTAAATAGGAGAAAGTCCATAACTTTCTGAGATAAATGATTTGTATGAAAAAAATTTTGATACTGTAATTACAAAAAAATCGGACCAAGCAGCTTTAAAAGTTCTGTGTGAATGAAGTGCATTATATATGGTTTGCTAAAATTACAATTTACTTCTTTATATTTGTCGGTTATAAACTCTTTGAACAAATGAAGAATTGCTAGTTGTTTTCACGAAAATGGCTTTGAGATTGGATTTTGAGTTTTTCAGTGGATGATTTATATTATACAGCATTCTCAACTTTTTCTACACAAATGTTATATCTAGATAAATGTTAAGGTTCAACTCCTCTAAACCCATGTGCGGATCAACAGTCTCTGTCCAGGGGATTCGAGAAATTATTGTGTTTGATGCCTATTTTCAGTCAATTTACTCTATGAACACGCATGAAACAAACACCTGTCTGAGAATGTGGTATCTGCATAGGAAATCGGTACTTTGAATTAAAGCATCGTCGGAATTCCACGGTTGGTCTCGCTTCTCTTACCTCGAGGTACCGTGGGTTTCCGACGATGTAATTAAAGCTAAGAGTACATATTTTTAAGTAAATAAACTTGTTTAAAAGATTAACCGTAATTCATCCATTGAGATTTGTCTTCCTTTTCAAGAGAAATTGTACTGTCATGTAACTTAATGTATACACGGCATTTTGTTTTTAGTTGCTTATATAATAAACGAAAGATTTAGCCAGTAGTCCATTATTAACATTGAGAAGTTAATGAAGGCTTATAATTATGTGATTTAGAGGGATATACTTTAAGCATAATCAATTTTATCTCTTGTATGAATCCGTTTATTGGTTGTTTTCAAAGATTTAAATACATATCGGCAAATGTTATCAGTTTATGTTTTTGTCTTTGAAAAAAATCTACAAATTTGTTCCCTCTGGGAAATATTTTTACACGACAGAGTTATGATTTTTTCTTCTTCTAAGGATAAGGCCGAGTTCTAATTTACTTTACAGTTTCTCTAAAGTTGGTGTGAGACATCTCCATAATGTGACGTGCTATTTATCAAAATAAACAATAAAATTTCAATTTTCCGTCTCAAAATTGTCATGTAAAAGCGTAGCGCAAAAATTTAGAGCGCTCAAGATGAATCTGTAAGTCATTAGTTTGAATTTCACTGAGGACCCTTTCCCAAAAATTTAAACGTATTTTTATAAGTAATATACAATCTGAAATTTTTATATCGGTGAAAGTAATGTGATTTTAATGTACTTTTATCCTCATTAATATCGAAAAACGTCCCATACCACCTTATTAATCGGTAAAGAAAGAAAAATAATACACCCACAAATAATTAATGAAACGAAGTTTTTGACACACCATTTATATGGAAACCGTATGCAAAATATTACATCAAACATAGGAGTGGTTCCGTTTCTGATTTTAGAGCTGTGTCATATTGAAGTACTAATGCTTCTTCAGGTGTTAATCAACCCATCAGCAATTGAAGAACTGATCATAAAAAATGCAAGCCGAAACTATAAATATTTTAATTTATTAACGCTAGAACTACAAATATCACACATGTGTACGTCACAACATTATATTTTGACCAGTAGGTGCAGTAATAAATAAATAGCATTAATTATAATTCTTAATGAAAATCATATAATTAATAACGTACGTCAACAGACAAGGGAAACAGGAAACATTCGTTATGGGATCTAATTTATGTACATTATTTTACTATAAAGTGCAAAACTAATAGTAAGTGCATCAGTCTTTTTCTCTTTTTAGAAATATAATAGGTAAAGGTATCATTTTCATAAACCTTATACATCTATGTTTTTTTTTTCTTTTTTAAAAACATTTGGCACAAAGACAAAAACAAAATATTTGGCACTTGAGAGGTAAGACGATTAACGGGAAAGCACCCACTATCTTTACCAAAAAAATTGATACCTTTAATTTGAATTTTCATAAGTTGTTTATAAACAGCATATTTTCTGATTTATACAATAGTCATCTATCATCGATCATAAGAACAAGTGAATTCTCAAATAATTAAACGCCACTAGTATGAGTTAGTTTTCTGTTATGGCATTCTAAGTGGAATTGACTGCATATTAAGACCGTTGTAGATCTTATTTACCATTCATTTCACATATCGACTCTTGTTTGACAATTTCGCATTTATCTCTTCAGTGAGAATAATTAGTAATATAAGAGTGACTCCAACGATTTCAAATTTCCCGTTGGTTTACTGCAGCGCAGAATTTAACCAAAAAAAAAAAACCAAAGACAAAAGACAAAACCCCCCCCCCCAAAAAAAAACCAACAAAACCCCCCAAAAACCCCAGCATTTTAGAACAACCTTGAAGGTAAAGTAGCCAATATGCCGAACAAATCTTTTTGATTATGATCTAGAAAATGTATTGGCACTTAATTGTAGATTAAAAAAAATGTCTCAAGACTTGATGGATTTCAATCTGGATTCGTTATCCTTAATGTTGCAGCATTACTTCTGAAAAATAAAGAAAAAATATTTGAAAATCATATTTGACATATTTGAAACACTAAATGACTATTCTTTCTTTATATTGTTAATCTAATTCTAAGATTTTAATTGAAAAAAGACGTCATTTGAAGAGCTTTGATTTATCTATGGTCGCTGGAGACGTCAATGTACTATGTGAAGGATAAAAAAAAGAACTTTTTGAGAATATGATTTAAGGATGACGTTTACTCAGAATGAAAAAAAAATCCACTGATGATAATGAAAAACCATCTATTGTGTGTTATAGACCTTTGCTTGTATTGTTATTTTTCACTTTCAGAAAAGTAGGTCAATGACCTACTTTTTGAGTTAATGGCCATTGAATATTTATTGAAAATTCAAGAAAAATCCCATAAAATTTTACACTACGATTGAGATTTTCTTAATTATAAAAATATAACAAATAATTAAACACTTTAAAAAATAAGATACAGTTTACGAATGGTAGTGGCACTAAATAAGTACACAACATTAATATTTCAGCATCAATTTTTAAAAATAATTCAGTCCGAATTTCCTCTATCAGTTTTCAAATCCCTACCCATTTTTGATTCAATTTTACAAAAAATTGAATGATGATAATACAAAAACATTTATGATAATGAATTACTTATATTGACCTTAATTTGTTGGCATAAAATTTATATGAGGTCAATGATCAAAATTTTGAGATATGATGTCTTTTATCGTTTTTAAGCATTTTTCAATATTATTATTATTCGTGTCATAAGATTATTTTAATGAATAAGTGAGGTAAAACCAACGGAAAATATGCAAAATTACGTAGACTTAAATATAAAATCCTAACTTTTAATATTAGACTAATGTCAAAAAACATTTAGCAGAAAACAAAATCTGCAAAATTTAGTCCGAATTTCCTCTGTTTGGCTAAAAGTCAATTTTTGTTTGAGCATAATTCCATAATAAAGTACAACTATTGAATGTTTTGTCAATAATAATTCATTTCATATATACTTTTTGTGTTTAGAACAAATTTTACTCATTACATTGAACTTTTTAACAATCGGAATTTGAGAACTCACACCCTGAGTAAATAACACCCTTAAGAAATAAAAGACAGATATAAGCACTTATAATATTATTGGCTTTTTTGTTGTTGTTTTTTTTTGTTTTTAGATTTCATTTATTGAAATAAAGCTATTATAAATCTTTAATGTGTAAAATCTCTTTGAAAAAAGTGTATATTGGTGTGTGAATCTACCTGAGTCGTAAATTAGTTTTCAGTTCGGGAATATATCATGCTGTTGTGTTTAAAGACGACTTTCAATTAAGTAATTATCTGAAATTATCTCACCTGGATCCCCTCTAGTGGAATTCCATGAAACCCAATTCCTTGAAGCATGAATTTGAAGAAATCAGCTGGCAGCCGCATATCGGTTCTCCAGAAATTCATGTTTGATGCTATTGCATGTTTCTTTAATGATTTTGATTTCATGTTTGCCTTTCCATTATTGTTTATAAATGGAGCTGGTGCCGTGGGATCAATGGATTCAACATTGACTCTGTCAAGAACAACTGGTTGAAAGTCTTTCTTCTTATTTGGTATAGATACTGTTTTAGCTGATCCAATTTTTCTTTTATTAGAGGCATCAAGAATTTGGACATTTATGGCATTAGCAGGAACTGAAGGGGCAAACTCTTTTACTGCAATATTTGGTACCATAGGATTTGACAGTAAGGGATTTTCTATTACCTTGAAGCCAAGAGCACCTTCCTTATTGGGATGAATTTTGGCATCTTTAACTGCCCCCGATGGACTTGTATGGACCGAAGAAGCAATCTGTTCAAATGGCACTGCGTTTATTTTAGAGTGAGGCTGCATGTTATCAATGAGTGGGTTATTTATCACCTCAACTGGCTGTTGTATTTCTGGATAGTCCTGTGGATAATCCACGATCAACGACGGGTTTGTTGGATTTTGATCAATGATCAAAGGATTGTTTATTATCTCTACCTTACCCGGAAGTGAAGATGGTTTATTTGTTTTTTCTATTACTCCATGGTTTTGCGGGTTGTCAAATAGTGTGCTCCTTGGCGTAGCATCAATGTATTGTGGATACTCCACAAATGTGTCTGGCGGATTAATAAGTGGATTCTCCAGTACGTGCGTGGCTGATGGATCAGCTGGAACTTCAGGGAAGTTTGATTTTGGCATAAACTGTTGAATTCCTGGTCTCTGGTCCTCCAGCAAACCCTGTGGTATTTGCGGAGGTTGGACTTTAGGTACCACTTTAGGCTCCATTATATTCATTGGCGCATTCGTATCTTCCACAAAAGCCTTTGCCTGGTTGTCCACCTGCACATTATCCTTCGGCCCAGTTTCAAACTTTTCAATGGCATTTACTGTTCTCTGTTTATTCCGTCTTGCCATGGGATCCAGTTCATTGGGAGAAAGCTCACTCACAGGTCTTGGCAAAGGTGTCTTCTTGGAGAAAGGCTTCTTCTTTCTGTTTGTTAGGATGTTCCACCATCCCTGACACCTCGACTCGTCCACTACAATCGTTCTACCGGAGTCCAGGCGTTTGTGATATTCTCTATGACATCCACCGCAATTGTTGATACTGGAAGGCAGGATCATTTGTTTAAAACATTATATAATATCAAAATGTGTAAATTATATGCTACGCTGATACTGAAAGGTAGAATAATAAGTTAAAACATTATATTATATCAAAATGTGTAATATACATATTTGCTACGCTGCAACGTATAAGACTAGAGGAATAGAACAGTGAATTCCATTACTTACACACAAGTGATACTTCTGTCAACCGGACAATATTTAAATCTGCATGTTGTTTTTGGACATTTTTGTCTTGATTCTCCATTAGGACAGGCTAAAATTTAATAATAAAAAAAATAATAAGTCAACACCAGTATTGTTTGGCCATTTTTGTAAAATCTATTGTTGTTTGTTCAACGGCGTCTCTTTCTAAACACTGAACATGATGTAGTATTTGCAACCTCAGTGTTCTGAAGTAATGACCGAAAAACTACCTAGGATATTTTCTAGTAGTCCTTTTATAAAAATGCCTTGTGCTACTTACGCACATCAACTCCATATTGTTCATAACAGTTCACTTCCTGATTGTTGACATACCACATGGCCCGGCAACCTCCACAGCGGCTGGGTCTGAAACCAGTACATCCTTTACATTTAATATGGTACAAACTATTCCAAGGGTTACCGTTGATTTGGCACAGTACAGTACTAATTTATCTATTGATTTGATTTATCTTATTCATTTCTAGGCCCAATTTTAAATCAAATAGGTTTTTACGTTATAAGATTGATAGATGAACTTTCTTTACGATTCAAAATGGTATGTTCATGGTAACTTTGAGATTGTTCAAGAGTGTTGAACAGTACGTAATTTAATCAATTTAAAAGTACAATTCCAGTTTCACTCTACGAATGATTTGGTTTTAAATAAACCTATACTTAGTTGATAAAAAAGGAAGATTTTAACAGCATCACAGACGCTATCCGATAACGTAAAAAAGTATACAGTCATCTGCCAAAGTAGTGAGTTTTTGTTGTTGCCAACACTGGCTTAAATTATCTCACAATTGCAAAAGATTGTTCTAATACTGAGATTTATAATCGACACACAACAGTTTCCGTCTGTACTGCAGCATTTGTTACTTACCTACAGACCGGGTTTTTGTCTTCGTACTTCTTACAGGTTGAGTATTTACACGGGTCATCTTTGCAAACCATTTCCAGTGTATTCTTTGGGCATTCTATTTTTTTAAAAACAATTTTCAGTCAATGAGCAATTGAAAACTTAATATTTTTTTTCAAATGGATTTCATATCTAAACGAAATCTAAACGAAATCATTATGTCTTAAAAATCATTTTAAATGGGATTTATATTTTAAAAATACAAATAAGTAATCCATTTGGTTACCTCTTGAGTTGCAGTCTTGGATGACGTAAATCCCGGTTGTGAATTCTGGCTGACATCCTCCACAATTATTGATTCTACAAGACGAAACCAGCACTATTAACTACGAAAGGCGTTTCAATTGGTTGTCGAGAATTTCGTTTGAGTAAGTACAATTATCACATAATTATTATTAATAATACTAATAATAATATTATTATTATTAATAATAATATTATTAATGATATTATTATTACATAATATGTTTAACTATTAAAGGGAATTTTGGGAAAGTATTTTAATACGTGGTAAACATTTCTTCGAATTTAACTTCAAGAGGAAAAATAATGTGGTTGCACTAATATTCGTTGATTACCAATGTTCGTGGATTTCGTTGTTAAGTTGATCCACTAAATAAAATGTTCATTGAAATGCAATACGTTTTGTATTGATATAATCATAGCCCCTGAATTAACGTATCATTGAAACTGTTATTTTTATTGAATCCACGAAAATTGAAACCTTTGAATATTAATGAAACCACAGTAACCAAAAACACTTCAACCAGGCTACACGCACCTGCACTTGGCCTGGGGATAGGCAGAACAATATGCGTTGGTACAGACATCGGCTGGACAGTCCCATGGCAACTCGCCATTGGGACAGGTGCTCGGTAAGATTGGTTTGGACTGTTTGACACTAGTTCTGATTGTCTCTCGGGCCGCAGAGGGAGAATCAGCAAATGAGGACGCTGCAATAGGGTCAGCAAATCCCTCCAGTGTTTGGCCAAGAATCACTGGACTGTCAGGCTGAATAGCAGACACTGAAATTAAAAAGTTTTCAAAATCACGTAATTGCTACAACACTGATAAAGTAGGTGGTCATATTTATATGGAAGGTTCTTTACTTGCATATGTAACTCATTGCGATGTAAATTTGTGTTAAAATATAAATAAGAATGGTATACACTACCTTCTATGGGGCATCTGCGCCATTGACCATCAACGTCGTATTCGGCAAAACATCCTCCGCAAAAATTATTCCTTAAAGAAAACGATATATATATTTCATAGTTATCAGCAAGTAGTTTATATTGAGGTTATAAACTTATTTATCTAAAAAAATTAAACTAAGTTATATATACACTGTAATATTAGTAATAGTTCTAATGACCGTATAAGGGAAAATCTAGCTACCTGCAAGGGGCAGTTAGGTATGGCCGACATACGGTCGCTACGCATGCGTCTAGGTTACACACCTCCATCCTAACACCTGGTGGACATTCTGAAATTAAAAAAAAAGAATTTGTACGTAATGGGCAAAAACATGAAATATATAAATCTTTAACTCATCGGCAAAAATGTAACTCGACTGAAAAGAGGATATCCATTGACTCATTCTAGGTGTTGCTAAAGCTCACGAGTAATTTGAAAAGTCAAGACCTACCATAGCCTGTTTGCTCTAAAGCTTTACAGCTGACCTCTGTTCCGTTAAGTTTGTATTGGGGTACACAACCGCCACACGTCTGCTTTTGAAATCTGTAAAAGAAGTTTTGATATGATAATCGATCTAATAGATCAGGTTTGTAACATTGTATTTTATTTCGTATGTTATATTGCTCGATTGGTAAAAAAAATTATAACGGTAATTTAAAGAATTAACATTTAAAGGCTATGTTGGGGACTTCTTTTTAGCAAATATGTATTTTGGCGTTGCTATAGTTGATGGACATTTAAATGACGTTAATTAAACATATTTTGTTTTTACAAAACATTATTACAACTTTTTTTTTAGCCTGCAAATGGATAGTTCCTCAGCGATAACCATTGTATAATTACCATTTTGCCTTCAATATTGTATGAACATTGTTTTAATCAGCATCATATTCTTGATCATTTATGTTTAAATGCATTTGGTGTCGTTTCATGTTAACAAAATCAGTCTAATTTCTTAATGCGTTTCTAAGAAACTTGTTGACTATGTATCAAGAGAACATCCTTCATAAATGTTATTTTTCGAAGCAGAAATACCCTTTCATCTTTATAACCAGTGGTATACTTACGAGCATGTCAGGTCCTTTTCGTACTCCGTCCCGGCATACCTCGTGCACCCTGACGGATTACATCTGTCCTTGTTGGCGCTGGCAATAAGACAACTTAACCAGGCATATGCTCCTCCTGACCTCTGACATCCTGTAAATGGCGTCACAAAAAGGTGAGCATTACCTCACGTAATAGAATATACAACCAAAACTCTCATTTAATATTTTTTGTTTTTACATTTTGTAAATGACGTCACAAAATGGTGAGCATTACCTGAAGTAATAGAATATTCAACCAAAACTCTCATTTCATATGTTTTGGTTCTACCTTTTGTAAATGACGTCACAAAAGGTGAGCATTACCTCAAGTGTTCGAATATTTAACCAGAACTCTCATTTAATGTTTTTTCTTTCTACATCCTGTTTCAGAACTGTTTGCCTTGAATTTCAATACAAGTAATTAATCTTTCTGATTGATTATGAAATACACTTTTCGATCAAAAATATACTGTATACATGGTTACTTTCGGCCCGTGTTATTTGCGCCCTTCTACACTTGCAAACGGTTTCGCCCCGTCTTGAATTCGTCCAGACTCGCTTTTGTACTAAAGAAATAAGTTGGAACATTGTAATCCGCCCAGTCCTAAATTCGCCCGATGACAACGAGGGCAAAAGGGTCGAAAATAAAACGTTGGCAACATTTCCCTGTATACATTATTTCATTGGATGATCCTTACCTGTACTTGTCTGTTGGCTCGATCCATGTTCTGAAATTGAAGCGATACCATTTATTAACCATGTCTTCAACGACTAAACATATCTCAATATTAAAAAAAAGCACGGTACCGAAGACCATTGTATAATTGCAAACAGTACAAGTCGGTACCTTGCTCATTTTCATAATATAAAAATCAACAAGAACAAATTTATAAAAAGTATATTACTAGTTGAGTTAAACACTTGTGAATTATGTTTTTTGGAAAAAGCGTTGATTAATATATTGTAATAAATTCCATTCTGAGCGAGACAGAAGGCTTATAAATGAATAAAACATTAGCAGAGATCTATACAACTATATTTAGAAACGACAATTATGAACGTCTTCTGGAAACATTGTGACAAAAGTTGGTTTAATGGAAAATTTTCCAACATGAAATCCCTGAATTAAAAAAACCCACATTTCTCTATTCGACTTTTCAAATGGGATAACCTGAAGATTTGATAATAGCTATTTGTTTTCATATTTTCCAAAAGAACTAATCAATAAAAACAAACCGAAAGAAAAAAATAATAGTAAACCTTTATCATGGGTTGTAGTAATACTCCATGTATTATTCAGTTTTTCCTCTACACTATTTTATGAAATTGTCATGACAAGAGTTTTGGTTTAAAATATATTTGGTATTCTTTTTAGTTAAGTTGTGATTTAAATTATTTATAAATGAAATTTTTACGTATAGCAGCACACTCCGGTGACAAAAGGCAAAGCTAGAATTATCAAAAAGTCAAAACGGTTTACACCTAAATGTAATATAAAATTTAAAAGAAACGCTGTATTTTAACTATGAGTCATATTAACAACAATAACATTGATGTAAATATATTACAACTAGAAAAGAAAAAAATTTCTAGGATATATCCAAGTTTTTTCCTTGATATGAATTTTGGATTTGGTTCTCCTATCAACTGTAAAACTTTTGTTGGTGCTGATCGTTTGCCTGGTGGATACTGCTTATCCATAAATGTTGGACAGATAAAAATGAGAGATGACATGAACAACATGATGATAATATATGCACACTTGTTATATATCAGCACATTTTAATAAAAAAAATCTGATTTTTGTGATAACACAAGTTATTGAAGGAAACTTTGATACAATCAGGGAAAAGCAAGACTTGTAATATATATCTAGAAAACAAACATCTAATCTTCTGTAAAGTATTCATATTCTAATTCAATAGTCTGCAAAGTATTCAGATTTTGTGTAATATACTAAAGAGCACTATTGCAAGTTACAACAAGGCCTCTTGTTATTGACAATAACTTTCATATCATCGTCTGTCATAAATGAGTTTTTGTAGACCATCCCTGATATAGACAGACCGTTCTTTATGAAAGCACACATCTATCATTTCTTTCCAGGTCGTGTTTTTTAACCTCAGGATTTATCTGCAATGCATTGCCTGTACACTAAACAACTAGGTTCGTTCTTAGCCAATCCAACATGGGGTCGGACGAATTGACGAAATGCATTGACGTTTTAACCACAGAACAGGATGTAGAGCTGAGATGATTATTCAATTAGGAATAGATGTCATATCTAAGAGTTATGTACATCGTGAAATGCAGCTATACAAAATTAGCATTACTCAAAACGTTGTGCATAAATGGCTAAAAATATTAAGTTTATTATTTTTTAGTCACAAAATGTAAACGATAACGAAACGCCATTATGATTACATGTATAAATACATTATTGGATTATATCGTAATCTTAAGGATGATGGAATGAAGTCTTGTACAAATTATTCCCAATGAATAAGAATAAAGAGATATATCTTTTACCCCGAGGCTTACGACACGTTATAATCGGTATAACCACAACTTGGTGCCGTGATTAGTTGGATTTTACGGTGTACATACGAAGTTATACACAGACAACACAAAATCATCAAAATTGTTCCTCTCAATTTTGCCTGATAATATATATTAAATAAAAGGTAATACCTTTTCACCTTGGTTTTATGTCTTGTGACAAATCAATCAATAAACATATCTAAGCTAATTCATTTCATAATACTAAATAAATAATGGTGTTATGCACGCTGAAGTAGAATTTATTATTGACAACCTACACTTGTTTTAGATTTTATCTACATGTATAATTTTATTAGACTTTACCTTACAAAAATGTTAACGAAAACTCTTAATTCTTCTAAGTCAATCACGTAATTTACACCCATGTAGCAGGAATAGTGACGTGTATATATAAACTCTATTTTAGCTACAAAGCATGGTCATTAAGAAAATTTTCTTATTACTGTGGGACATACATGCATTAAACGTGTAAATATACAGAAAACAAATTATGATCTACATGAATGTCACTGCAGGCGAGAGCCGAACATACACACATTACACACCTTAAACTTACCTGTAAAAACACAAAGGAAGACAATAGTTAACGCGGTAACAAACTGCAGTCCTTTCCTTACATCCATTGTGGAGGAATAAAAACAAATAAAGAAAAAATATCACTGGAAGAATTTCACAGTCTTTCAAACACAATTATGAAATCATGAATAATATTTTAGCTCGTGAACGTATCTCTAACTAAAACAATTCAAGGGCTCTTAAGGTGTTTTTAAACGATTTCTACATTAATTCACACATGAATTATTATGATGCCCTTGTGACGTCACAGAATTAGATTTATTATCGTGCGTGGAATGTTTATATGGGAAAGACAAGTTGTGTATATATATCTACTTTTCCTCATATGTTTTTCTGACGTCACAATCGCACACGACTTCGGACCGGTGCCAGATATATTCAATGCCATATCGTTTCGTCAATGTTTTATCTAAAAATAACTTAAGGAAGTACATGATCATATTTTGCAATAGGTATTGACTCCTAATTACAGATTAATAAAATTTTAAAACTCAGCGTAGAACACCACAATGCATATACTTAGGCGAGACTCATGTTGATAATACCGTAATACTAACTAAGGCATATTTTGAATAATATATGCAAACAAACTTTCACTGCAACTAAATTTAATAATTTACTTTAAATATTACCTTTTTACTGTATCTTCAAGTGTATTAAACAAGTTTTAAAACAAATACGATTAACCTAATGTATTTTTAAGAGAAAACACCCCCCCCCCCTCCTGCCAAAAAAAAACCCAACAAAACAAAACAAATAAGATAGTAACCTCAATTCTATCGGTCTTTTAAATAATTTCTCTATCAAACATGGATATCTTTAAATGTTAAACTTATATTTATATTACAAAACATTCTTAGTGTAGATACATTGCAAGCTAAAAAATATCACAGGAAATCGTTGTTCAATAAATGTATCACTTGTGCAACGTTTGTTTAACACCTATCAAACATTTTTCCTTGTTCCAAATTAGCCTTAGGACATCTGTGTTTGCATAAGGACAACTGTATTCTTTAAATAAACCAAGGCAATTATTTAATATATAAAGTTAAAGTATTTTTTTGATCGACATTTTAAAGGATTTGACCGAGAAACTTAATTAATGCCCGATCACGGTGACGACTCTATATTTAGAAAAAGCTAATATACTGATTATCAGTTTAAGATGCTTAACATCATTTTTATGCAATACCTTTTTGGTCCTCTCTATCTAAATGCTAAATGTGAGTTACATTATAATCGTGATTAATGCGATTCACACAAATCAAGTATTACTGTGCTCGACATTAAATGGGAGATAAATCTTTTGATACAAACAGCCAAAAAATGATTAGGTAAGTCGTAAACCCTTTAATACAGGTAATATTATATAAATAGTGCCTCTTTGGGAGGGTAACAGCTGAAATTGACACCCCGAGGAAACCATTGTCAACCGACGCGAGGGGTGTCAATTTCAACAGTTACCCTTCCAAACAGGCACTATTTGTTTCATTATACTGAATGTCTAAAGATTAGAGATTTTTGAGCTGCTTTTATATAGAAATTAAGTGAATAACACGGCAAACCGTACGCGCATAATTTACGCGCATGTAACAATTCGTTGTGTTACCCGTTGCTTAGTGTGTCTGCTAACGCTGAGGGTAATAGAACGGATTATCAACTGCGTCTAAACCAATTCAGATTTCAGTATTTAACATGAAAGTATAATAAATAAAAATAAAACAAATGTTAATGTGTTTAACAAATTGCTAGACTTATTATTAAGATTTCCAAAAAAAAACCCACGTATATCTGCGAAAACTGTATTAATGCATACGTTTCTTTTATTGATTATAACATTAGAATTTCGTGTTAGTTTTGATTTGTAATTTTGGTCAGAAGTTTTAGAAACTTTAACATCTGTGTTTGCACATTTATTCTGATAAATCTGATAACTGATATAGATCGCAAAGAAAGAATATATTAAAAATACTATATTTTAATTCTATAAAGTCCTATGCTTTACTAAGTAAAATCATGTAGAATAAGACATTCTGATGTGGATTCATTGTGTGTGCCATTTGACAGGAGTTAAAATGTTAAAATCTGTTAAAAATTGAGCAAATTTTCATTCCAATAAGTTTTATTTAAGTTTTTAAAATTCCTTTGAAATTGATTTTTTTGAAGTACGGGAAATAATAACCATATATTAGATAAATTATTTAACTAACCATGTTGTTTTAATTGGCATTAAAAACCATTTTTTACATTGGTGCCTAAGGGAGCATTAAAATTTGTGGCGGGTATATCTTAATGGATTTCTTCACTTAAAAAACAACAGTTAACGAAACAAAGGCTGAATTTATTTTTCCTTTGTTTAAATTTACAAAATATTCCCCAAGATTGCGTCAACTTTAACAATTCACGAAAATTGCCCTCATCGATCTTAATGACGTTAAAATATGAAATTTTTAGTGAAAGCTTTAATTTGAATAATTCAAATGTATAAAAACAAAAACAAACAGCATTAGAAATACACTTTATGTGGTTGTTCAGTCCAATATTGATGTATGTATCAATATAAATTTTTAAAAACTCTTCGATTAGTCAAAATATATCATTTTAACTTATTACATGGGAAATAAATTTAACACACCACTGACGATCTTTTTTGAAACTTTGACGTACATTATGTATAAGTAATGCATAATATTTATGTGCATCATTGCATAATACATTCGATTTTGGCTGGCACAAATTGTCTATGACATTTACTCTGATAAAAATAGATGTCATTCGTGTTTGTATGAGTATTTTATGGCATGCATTATGGTCAATGTTAATTGATTGTAATAATAAATACATTAATTCTCTAAATTTGTATATATTCAGTCGTAAGGAGTGACCACCAGAGTAGCTTTATAGGTGGACGCTACTAGCTTGATCTTAGCGAAGAGTGTCAGAATTTTATACAGTCCAGGGCTGAGTTTTACAGAAGAACCTACGATGTAAGACCAAATTTATTAATGCTAATTAATCACAAAATAATCAATGTTTTATTCTCATGGCTGTATAATATTATTATGGATATCAGTTGTATAAATAAAGTTCTGTCTAAGTTTTGTTTTTCATATATCATCCCATAAGACTGAAAATATTTATGACTTTGTCGTAAGTTCTATTGTAAAACGCAGCCCAGTCCAGCACAGCAGAATACGCCAACACATATTTCTTTACCAACTGGCGTGCCTTTTTTTTTCCAAAATAGGTCATTTGAAATCTCAATCCAAAAAGTTCTAAATTGTAATTAAAGTTTGTTTCAAATCTTTATATCAACCAATAAAAACACTTAGAAGGCATTCTTGACATTTTACGACTAAATAAATATTTTCACTTAAATAAATAAAAGAACAAAAACATATTCATTGATTAGATGTCATTCAGAAATAAAACCAATCCAATCCCTTTTCTTGTTCGTTATGACAGAAAATAAAATATGTATATATTCTTAAGAAACAGTTAAACCCATTTAATCAGTCATTTCACAGTTATTTAATATTGTATTTTGAAGGAATATTGTTGCTATGTCATATGTCATATAGGCCAAGTTATGCTGAAGTAATGCTTAATAGTTATTCTCGAGACGTTGAAATGTAAATGTATGTCGCTTTAATTTAAGAATTTCTGTGAAACAAATAACTGAATGAATATGTTCTACAAACGAAAATTAAAAAAAAAAACCAAACAATGTGATTATCAATTTATCATAAGGTTGTTTTTTGAAAAAAGTAAATGTCATAAATTTCAAAGTGTATTTTCAAGACAATTATTCATATGTAACCACATTTTATGATTTTAAAAACCAGTAGCATGATTCATCCTTGGTTTATCCTATTTTGTATCACACACACACACATACCATACCCTTTTTTATTTTGAGAAGCTAAGCATACTATTATCCTTTAAATTTCCTATCCTTCAGATAAATTGTATACATGTAGTTTTAATCTATAAAGTGAACTCTGATTGGTTAACGAAATTATGACCTAAATCATGTGAAGATATCTTTACGCAAGAAAACGACGACTTGCGTAAAAGCATTAAAGTGCTTTGCATTGAACTGTCTTCATCTTAATTTCTCATATACAAGGACACAACATTATATATACTTCTAATAAGTAACAAACAAAGTTGTGCTCAATTGTTTCATTAAAACTTTGTTATTATGTCACCTGTTTCTTGATTGATTGTAATCTATTTAAACTCAGATCTTTTTTAAGGATTGTGAAATTAACTATCAAATTTTTTCCTTACCGATAAATAAATTTGAATGGAAAGAGTGGCATTATACTTCAAATGTTTTATATGCATAAGTTTATTTTAATCGTCTGTAAATGACTATGGTTGTGATTATTTCAGTATATGCTTCATGCTAATAATTAATATATTATCAACATTTTAAACATAATTTGCTTATCCTTTTAATTTCCTATTCAAGATTTTATGTACTTTTAAATGAAATAAAACCCACAGGCATTTTAACTAAAATCCCCTATACTCTCCATAGAACCGTCAAAATAAATGCATACGATTTTGACGTCCATTGACGATTTTCCTCCGTCTGTCAAACCCCAAAGTATTATTACTTTTCTATTATAAACTCAGCTGTCAAAAACCTCGGACGTTCGATTCAAAACTATCTCAGTACAAATTTTACACCTCGAAAAATGGATTATTACTGATACCAAATGACTTGGTAGACACCAAATCCCAGTTACACGGCCCCGTAGCCAAGCTGTTGTAACCATAAGTATTTTGGTTATCATCAAATGATTGATAATTGACCAATCATTGCAGAATCTTTCTTTTTTTAAGTTGATGCGTATTTGAAGAAAAAAAAGTACGTTAATTTAATCTTCTGTACTCAAATAGATATATGCAACCATGGAAATTATAATGTTATTAAATAAAATTAGAATTATTTATAAGAAATGTGATACATTTTGATGTTAATATAATTTTGGTAATCTATAACCGACCTTATAACAAAAAATAACACAGAAACCGCTCCAAAGAACGACAATTTGTAGCTTATTACACATATACTTTACAGAATGATATTGCTTCCAGTTCATTAGGAAATCATTCCTGTCTTAATATCTTCTTCACTGAAAACAAATGTGTATGATCATGTACAATGGAGATCTATAAAAACAAATCTTAAATGTTTTTTATGAGATAATTATAATTATAAAATGTAAAACCTTGTTCATTCCATTTTCTCAGATATCACAAGAAAGGATTGTTATTCTGCCCTCAAAGAAATGGCAACATAAAACTGTTTAAATTCTCTGAAAGTATTCAACTTGGGATTTGAACACTACTTAACTCAGTCAATAGTATCGGATACAGGTAGATTTGCCAGGGGGATTACTTTTATAATCGCTATTTTCCAGAATAAGCTGTGAAAAATGATGTCATTCTTTCAATAAGATAAGATACTATTGATCTAATGAGTACTAACAAATATTATATGTGGAAATACAGATACGATTACAAGAACCGTAGTTTTTTTTTCTGTGAAATACGTACTAAGTATGCTGTTGAACTTAAGCCCCGTTATTTGATTAGGTACGTTGCTTCACACGGCACTTAATCTCATGATACTAAAAGATTAACCAAAAACTACATGGTTTTTTATTACTGTCACTCAAAATAAGGTTATAAGTGATATAAAAAAAGAGATAAAGTTTCAAGAAATTAAATTATTTAACACTATGAATTCTACACAGTAGGATCGGGATTAAGTAAATATTACACATTTAAATAAAGATTCAAAAAGTCATTTAGATGAACACACACACACACGCACACATGCAGATATATATATATATATATATATATATATATATATATATATATATATATATATATATATATATATATATTAGGACACAAGTTCTGACAGTTTACTAGGTCTTTGCCATTAAATAGAAAAATTAAACAAAACTAACAACTGTTACAACAAAATTTAAAACTGTTTTTACAATAGATGAAAATAAGTGATATATACGAGAAAAGGAAACATACACATAAATATAAACCCATTCAGTCTTAGAACATGCAGTCCTGATCATTATCGTTAATCCTTTTAAATAAATAGAATGAACAGAAAACATTTGCAACACGTTATGCTCGGTATGACTGTTATTTTGGTTCGACATTGGGAAAGACAACTCGTGAAAACACTTTGCACTATCCAGCTATTGTTATGTTTCTTTTTGTTTAAATACAATCAGCTACCGCAATCCGTTATGCAGTTCAATATTAATGTTTTCTTTTCCAACAAAATATGATATTTTGCATGCAACATATATGATACAACAAAATAATGAAAAAAGGTTATAAAAACCTCCAAAATGACATACACATATACGAAATTTATACAGTCATCAACGTCGTAATTTCATTCTATGAAGCGAGAAAGATAAAATCAATAGCGTTTATAGCAAAAGACTTTATTTAAATTAGTCTAGGCAAATATATGTAAAGTACTATGTTATTTGTTATTTGTCCAATAAAACAACTACAAAATATCAAATAAATTCCCACGTTTATCCATCAAACACAGATAACAATGCTAAATATAGCAACAGTTTGTTATAATATACTTAGATGAGATGGATTTTAGAAATGTATCGATGAGAAAACCGAATGACACTTTTATTGTTGAGTTGAACATGGATGCTCATTTGCAAATCATAAAGATGTATTCATTACGTATAAGCATATATAAATTATTCGACTTTTAATGCACTATATGATATCACAAAGCTACTGGACTATATGCGATATTGCTCTAATGGATGCTTTTAGGAAACATATGTAATACTCATGTACATGTAAAATACCTCAGTTAAATATAAATGTTCTTTTTCTGCTTTCTATTTGTGTTTTATAAAGATTTTTTCCTATAGAATATTGTCATTAATTATAAAAAATACAATCTATTGCATTACTTTGTTTCCTACTGAGTTTATCCACTTCATTTCAATTTAGGGTTCATACCCCCTTTCTCCTGGAAAAATCTTCATATACTAAAAAAGAACTCAACAAAACACTACTTATTAGGAAAAATGCATGCTACCTTTTTTTTTATCAGGCACGTAGCATCGTTTATGAAAATGGAGTGGGGGGGGGGGGGGGAGGCAGACTTATCCAAAAAATCTTGACAAGTCTTAGGATAAAAAAAGCCAACTTTTCAAAATCTTCAAAAACTTAATCCGTGGGGAGGGGGGTGGGGCTGTTGTAGTATATCTATAACTTCAATTTCACTCATTATTTCTTTATTTCCATTACAACTTTGTATGCGGTTGGCAAAAAACTATGTAAATTGCTAACCCCAAATATTTATAGACCATTCATTTTTTTATACTAAATTTACGTTCAAATAGTCTTGAAAGTCTAAATATTTACCATATGTACGTAAATTGTATTGAAAATGTCCAATATACCACCATAGCATTTTGCAATTTTATTATG
This sequence comes from Magallana hongkongensis, assembly GCA_015776775.1. Taxonomy (NCBI): domain Eukaryota; kingdom Metazoa; phylum Mollusca; class Bivalvia; order Ostreida; family Ostreidae; genus Magallana; species Magallana hongkongensis. The sequence continues at coordinate 6,748,070 of CM027469.1, read as the reverse complement.
TTTTCTATCAAAATATCCTAAGCTAAAACTGAAAAAAAAATATATGAGTTAAAAACAGCATTAGGAATAAATCAAACACACGCGAGTAAAATCAAAATGACAGTTTTTCTCTCTCTTTTTATTTTTTATTAAATACCGGCATAAACCGGTTAGTAAACCGCATATAACAGAATCATGTAGATTTCTCTCGCTATGGTTTTGTTGCTAAGTCATCATACACGAGACTTGTTACTATTCATAGCCAAGGTCACACGGTCGATGCACGGAGGTTCGAAATGTGGGATGCAAATTGCACGACACACTGCTTGGAAGTGATGTACGATATGACTGATATTGATAGGCAATAAGATAAATCAAATCATTTCCCAACCGGTATGTGTGCTTCTAATGCAATAGTCGTCCGTGTGCCTCTTTAATGTTATCTGCAAGTATTCAAAAAATGTCTCGCCTTCTTGTTTATCTATATCATGTAGCGCTCTGATTTTTAGATTCTGTTAATGGAATATGCAGCAAATGTTCTTAATCTCCATATGTGCATATTAACAAAGGCTGCTTAAGTATCGTGAGCAACAACAATAAATAATCATTACCCGGAACAATAAAGCCACCATATCGTTAACAGAAATATTTATTAATATCGACAGTAACCTAAACGGGTTTAATGTTTCTTTTACCAAGAAAAATTATTTTTCCAAAACTGGCCGGAATTCATTTTATGTTTCTTATATTTCAAAAACAATCCGTCTGTTTTGGACACTCAAGAATTTTATATGCAGAAAATAGTAATGCGAATGAAAAAACACCAAATGAGAAAGCAGATGCAGAGATTAATGCATTCATGTCAATATGTGGTGAATAAAATCTTACTCTTAACGTATGATTCACAATGTGCTATCTGGTATAGAAAAGTAAGTGTCGATCATGTAATGAACGGAAGTCAATAGCAACAACACAAGTGGTTAACCGTAGCTTGTCTTCGTTTTTATGTATCAGACCATAAAATATTATGTATCTTCATTTCAAGTCTCAGTTATGTAGCTTGTAAACAAATAAATGTAAAATGAAATGAAGTATTATTGGTTATACCAACACATAAATCAAATAAATAACACGGAATAATGATTTCCGACCATTTGTCATTTTAGTACTCCTAACTTTACATAATATAAGTTAATGTGTTTAAAAAAAACCCCAGAAATAATATTTTTGAAACACAAAAAAGTACATTTTGGACAACATTTAAGTTAACCGTGATGTTAATTAAAACGGAGTTAAATTCTGCAGATAAGTATGCGTAGATGTTGTAATTACAATCAGAAATATAAAAAAAAACCCAAAACAGAATGAGCTTTTTAGGCGTGACAAAGTGACAATAATATATCGATACAATCAATTACTTAAGTAGATCCACCAAGATTATTCCTCGTTTGACACAGATCCCTTTATCGCTATCACGCCTTGCAGGTGACAAGTCATATCCTCCTAGACCCAGTCATTATTAACAATTACTAATTAGTCAATGAAATGATTCATTCGTATACCTCTGGATGTAGAGAATACATGGAAGAGTGGAACAGAGGACGATGGATTTTACAACATTATGTTTCCCTATTTTGGGCGATTTATTTGCCATTGAAGTAGACTGTAAAGGAATTATTACAGAAAGACTGACCGTATTGTGTTACTCATACAAACTCTGCCAAGGCATAGCACATCAGTAGGCAATTTCAAGATAACTACAAATTAGTTTACATATACATGAATGTCAAAATTTCAGGAACGAGTGAACAAGATGTTTGTCATATTTTGAAGAAAATTTTCTCAACAATGTGAGAATATTATATGTTAGAATCGGCATCAAGGAAGTTGTTTTTTTTTCTAAACGTCATTTACTCAAAGTTCATACTAGACTCCAAAAACATTTGCATGACGATAAATACAAAGGAATAACATAAGAATGTAGTATATTTACATTATCCAGTGTCTTTGCCTGTTATAACACTACGGATCGATTTTGTACTATATAACCCATAATACAAATGACGACACAACGAGGCGCCAGCGGGGTTTGCTTATTAATATTTAAATATATAATCGTACGATGGGTTAAAATTAAATAAATATAAGTAATAAGGAATCATTCTTCGAATATTATGAGATGATAATTTCGGTCGGATTGTGATCAGATCTATCATAAAGCCCTTCGGGCTTTATTGGATTTGATAACGCCCCGACCGAAATTATCACCTCATAATACTCAAAGAATGATTCCTTATTCCTTATATAAAATCACATGGCAAAACTCCATCGTTTAGCATAATAAACGTGGAAAAACTGAACATCTTTCGAAAAATACGCAATGGTTTTGATACGTCTAAATGAAATTTAAGCCATCTTCATTAGAGATATATGTTTTGATGGTTTAGACATAACGTAATGTTAGATGATCATAATAAAAGGATAAGGAACATGTTCTTAAACACAAAACACAATATTACCTCATTTAATGACATGATGTTAGAAAGAGAAATTATACAAAAACAACAACAACAGCAATAACTGCAATAACAGTACAGTACCACTGTTTAACACCTCCCTTCCAATGGCTAGTTTACAACAACAAAAAAAACACAACAAAAACAACGACAGCAACAAAAACAACGACAACAACGACAACAACAACAGTATAGTACGACTATTTAACACCTCCCATCCAGTGGCTAGTTTTACAATACAATAGCAAAACAACAACAACGACATACAGCAGTACAGTTCCACTATTTAATACCTCCCATCCAGTGGTTAGTTTTACAACACAACAACAGCAAAAAAGCAATAACGACAATAACAGTACAGATTCAGTATTTAACACCTCCCATCCAGTGGCTGGTTTTACGCAAAGATTGCGGAGGTGGGTTTTTTATCGGCAACTTCACACAACTGTTCCAGAATGAACATATTTATGGACAGTTTATTTGGCAGTTTATATCTGTTTAACACACTATGGGGGAGACCTATACTAGTACCGCGAACACGGCGATGTAGAGACCAAAGGGAAGATATTTATGCTTTGGAAACTGCTACTGTCTGTGCAAGGAAGAGGCTTGCTTCCAAGGCTACTGAAGGCATACAGAGATGTATTCTGTTATGCTAGATATTTTAGGAATTGAGGAAAATGTTTTCATGGACCTGTATCATTGGACGCTGTCAGAAAATCGGAAAAATAAAAAAAGATTCGTGCTTATCCAGTAAAATTTCTTTTATATTATTTATAAACACCTTATTCCATAAAAAGTTGTAAAATCTTAAGATTTTTAAAAGTAATTACACCATGTGACTAATACGGGAATTCCCAACTCGTTCAGTTGTGCAACAACCCAAATCATTAAACGGCGCTTTCAATAAGGAAGCTCAAAGGAGGCATAAAGACATTAAGAATGAGTTAAGGTTTTATTTTTTGAAAAAGAGTACGTCATTATTTAAAGGAGTTCTATGACTCCTTAAAGTATATTATCGTCAGTTTATCTTAGACTATAAACAACGTATACCATCTACAAATATTTGACAGTACACGTGTGGTTTTATTGGTCTATACAATACAGCATATGACCGATTGTATAAAAAGAATATAAAAATAGACTTTGTCGGAACAACACTGTGCAGAATGACGATTGACATATTCTCTATATATTTGTTTTTGTAAAGCAAAAATTATGTCTTATTCTTTTTTTACAGACATACTTGATTAATACACTGAATTTCGAGGATAAAATGTGTATTGAGTGTAGAGATAAACAAAATTACCGAGTTATACTCAATCATCATACCATACTTAAAAAGAATTATCACAAAAATGCAATCAAAACATCTGTTCATTTAGAAAATTTTATTCGCAGAGTAAAACCGTACGCTACTCTCACCCCAGCTTGGTTTTAAACTTAGATAGCCACAATTATACGGAAAGAAAACATTTGATCTTTAAATCTATTCTACATTTCTATTCATGGGACAACTATACCTTTCATATTTTAATAATAAAACATCTGACAATGTTCATTGCCATACGTAATTAATATAACTAAGCAGTCACGGTAAAAACATGTGCGTTTGAACTACTGTTTAGTGCAGTTCCGCGGTCACTCTGTATATTGGCCCAAACTAGCCTAACCTTTTGACATATTGACTTAGACAACGAGACATGATTTGACATGCAAAGATACTCTGCACGTTGTTTTATATAATGTTTTATATAGACACGAGCAGTGCAAACCGCTAACCTAGCGTCACCGTGCTGCAACCGAGGGAAGGGTAGACAACGTGACGCCCATTGGGCTTCGTTTCTCTTGAGCATTTCGGTTTACAAGAGATGTAAGCTGGATCTCAAATCACCAAGATGATTTACATGGCCCCACATGCTGTATCCTATCTTTACAAATTTGGCTTTGTTCCTCTTGAGCACTGCAGTCTACAAGAGATGTAAGCTGGATCTCAAATAATTAAGATGATTTACATAGTTGAACATGCTATATCCTATTTATACAACAACAAATGATGATTAAGCCCATCCAAATAGCGACAAAAAAAAAAACATTTTAAAATTAAGTCAATCTTCTTTACAGATGAACTATATCTTTGTGTATTTGTATCTTCCAAAATTTTGTACGCATTTAAATATTCAATATGAAAGTAAACCTATTAGATTAGTACAGTACAGCTTGCAGTTCATATTTGGAGGCCATTTTAAGCACTTGCCTTAGTTAATCTAATCTTATTTTCTTTTATGAACAGATTGAGTATTTGATCTTTAAAGGTTAAAATGTAGAATTAAGATTTAGTTATCAGGGTTTAGAGGAGAAAAAGGAGGTTGGATGTATTTTGAGCAAAATTAAGTAAATTGTTTATATTTCAATGCTAATATTGCGTTATTCTATCAAAGACTTTATCAAATAATTATTCTCTTGAGGTTGCTTAAGTACCTTTTTTTAGTTTTTAAGAATTTTAGGGACAGTGATCATCGTACATATATTATGAGTATTAAATGTATAACATAAATATAAAGTATCTTTATCAACTCTTGTTGGATCTATATCGTCGATTTTACGGATTTTACGTCATATGAATTGAACCTACAGTTAAAGCTAAAAACTACCTTTATTTGGTAGATGTTTACTTTTATTGAAAACAACTATCATAGTTTTACGCAACGCGTCTAGAAGCCATTATCTGACATCTCACAAGCAGAATAACCATCAACATATCTATAAAACTCCATGTTAGTAGGTAATGGCAGCGAATTAGGAATAAATATTGCGCGCGCATTTTCTGCAACTGTTATTGGTCCTATTCAAGGCACATATAAATAAGCAAGTGTCTAAGTGAGCCAGTCCCCGCAGTAAGTGTGAGTCGTTTGTTTGTCTTTCTTTCCATCTTTCTGGAGCATATCTACGGACAGAATGGGGGTCTTAGTACGTCTACTTATCCTGAGCACAGTTGCAGGTAATTAACTCTAATAACTTATGTCAATAAATGAAAAATGAATATTAAAAAAATGAACTCTTTTAAAATAAGTTTTATGACAACTTATTTTAATAAATGAAAAATGAATATAAAAAAATAAACTCCTATTAGAATTTGTTTTATGACAACTTATTTTAATAAATAAAAAATGAATATTAAAAAAATAAACTCTTTTAATAAAATTTGTTTTATGACAACTTATTTCAATAAATGAAAAATGAATATTAAAATAATAAACTCTTTTAAAATTAGTTTTATGACAACTTATTTCAATAAATGAAAAATGAATATTAAAAAAATAAATTTTGTTTTAAAGTTGTATGTAAGTTAAAACATTTGAGCTTATTTATTCAAAACCCTTATTGATTTCAAAAAATATATTTTTACATTAAGAATTTTATCAAATGCGTCATTTTGATAAAATTCATATATGACATCTTTTCGTTAGTTTTTATGTCATTTTTATGCATTCTACCTTTTTTGCAAGACGGAATTAATAGGAGTTATAAAGTTATCACGTATTTTTCTGGTTTTTTTTTTTATCAATTAACCTGTAGAAATACTTCATACAAATTATTTCAACAAATCTGATTTGGAGATTATCTTAACTACATAATTCCCTTTTGATAAAAAAAAACTTTCATTTTTTAAATCTTTATGCGTAAATCAGTAGATTTGTACTGTCAGTAGTATTCCAAATTTATATTTTCATTTATTGTCTGTTTTAATTCAAAAACTTTTAATAACTTATATTTTATAAATCTTTTTTCAGCAATGGCATCTTCTATAGGTAAGAAATGAGCATTTTCCGAAACCATCTTATTTCATGGTGTGCATATGTTAATTGTAGCAGTTAAGGACATCTGTAGAACATACACAAAAGAGGTGCCCCAATCCTTGACAAATTCATGAGTTGGTATGTGTAATATAGTATAAACCTATTAGAGGAATAAACATATCTCAGTCGAATTGTTCCATTCAAAAGGTTTAAAAAAGGATACCTTCAAAAATTAAATATTTTATCGGAATGCCACGGAATATCGCTTGATTGATAAATATTTGCCAAAAACATTGTGTTGTCAAAAAAGTTAGGATATTTCCTAAGTCTTCGTATTTAATTCTGCAAAATGACTAAATCGGCATTAAAAATCCAACATTATACCAATTGTATATCTTTTGCATTCTATATTTATCGTCCCCGTAGAAAACTAAATGGTAGAACATTACTATAATCTTCGTATTAATCACATCGACTATAAAAGAAAAGCCAAATAAAAAAACCCAAATCCGTTAGAATTATTATTTCAAAACTATTGTTCATAGGAAAAATTATATAACGCCAATGTAAGACAATTCCCAGTTAGTTAATTCGTGGTTATCTCAATATCATCTTTATTGTTATTTTTTATATAAACATATTTTGTTTTCAAAATACAAGAGGAACAAGATCATAAAACATACTTAAAATTATACGGTATATGAACAAGCGTATGGGAACTTGATGATAAACTACTTGTAATATCATCTGGGTAATTATTATGCGTACAACTGTTTCCTGTTAGAAATAACTGTAAACAAGGGAACGGGGCATAAATGACACGTATTTGAAGATAAACACACAAAAACACTGACCACCGCCAGGGGCCATCTTTTTTTTTTGCTTCCTGCTATATGTGATATAAGAATTATAAAGAAACAGGGGACGTAACAATAAAAAAAAGAATGACGTGGATTCCAGTTATCCGAGAACATAAGCGACGTTAGAGAAAAGCAAAACCATGATCTAGGAACGTATGCGAAGTATATATGTCATTTATTAATTATTCGGTATATTTTTCCTTTGACATCATGATATATGTTTTTACATGTGATGATGGTAATAATAAAACAATAAAATGCTTTCTTCACTGATTCATGCGGAACCTGAAGATGGCGCCATTGCAGTTAAAAAATAGAACACCCACATTATGTATTTTTTGCTTGTCTTTTTCTCATCATTACTTAAAAATATTTTCATTTTCCGTGTGATACATATCTTTTTATGAATGTATCACTTGATTTTATTTGGTACTTGTATGTTTTGTTTCATTTCATTGTACCTAAATCTATCTAGTATGGCTCCCTTTAGTTCTTACGGGCACTCATAGTTAATTCCTAGCTCTATTGAAACAGCCAGACTGATATCTACACGACCGTTTACAGCGACCTAAGAAAGATCACGGACTGCATGATTATGTCATACTAAGAGACGATTTGGCTGAATTTATTTTACTTACTTTTTATAATTAGTTTATTAAATTTTTGAAAGAAAGGTGTAAAATAAGTAATGAAATGATTTTTTGATGATCCATGCAGGTTATGAAGGTAGCGATCATTGAAGAAGAAAATACATAACCCACGAAAGAAAAAAAATACATTTTTATCGATATTTTTTTGTGTGACGTATTCTCCCTGGACATAAACGTTGACGCGGGTTCGAGTCATCAAAGACAAAACAAAGTATCCACTTATGAAAATAGAACATTTTTGTAAATAAAAGGAGTCATAAAACGTTCTCAGGCCTGTCTTCATAATGCACTGTCTCTTTTTTTAAAGCGTAAAATGTATTGAAATGAGCTATGGATGTCTGTTTGTATTTTATCTATGTCCACCGTTCCCTCGCCTTTGACTGCTATAAACTAGTTGGTTAGTGACTATTATTGTTCTCTTTAACTTCGTATATGGGAAAGAGGCATGGTTATTGCAGAAAATGTAGATCTGACATTCTATCGGCATATTCACGTTTTACGCAACGTGTGAATAACCAATGATTGATTTACAGAGGGAACACCCTTTTATCGATATCAATCAGAAATATGTTTTACTTCATTTTTAGCGTTATCTGTGAATGTTTTTTAAAGAAAAATTTAGCACAAAATAATGTTAACATGTTTAAAAACTAATTTTAGATATAACTTCGCAAAAAAGGCCGCAATAAAAATACGATGACGATGTTTTATTTATATGATATATTTTGTTTCTGTTGCAGTTTTACGGGTGATGCCAAGATCCCAGTGTATGTATATTTTAACTCAAGAGATATAGAACATTATATCAATAGTGCCTGTTTGGCAGGTCAACAGGTAAAAAGACACACCCGAGAAAACCATTGACAATGGTTTTCGAAAGGTGTCAATTTCAACCGTTACCCTCCCAAACAGGCACTATTCATTTAATTATACTAAATGTCTTAATTTTTAAAAAGAACGTAACTGCTTTTATTATAATTTTTGTTAATTGAAGGAAATAGACTCCAATTCTATGGCGAATCGTACGCGCATAATTTACGCGCATGTAACAGTTATTTGTGTTACCTATTGCTAAGTGTGTTGCTAATGCTGAGGTTAATAGAACGGATAATAAACTGCGTCGTAACCAATCAGATTTCGGTATACAACATGAAAGTTTAATAATTTTATCGCATTTTTCATGGAAAATATTTAACAATTAGGAGCTATTATGGAAAAGCATTTGATCAATAGCTTATTGAAACACAGTTTGGAAACTTTTCTTTCTGACTTAATTTGAATTCTTGAATATAGCCTCATATTAATTCAAACAATGTTTTTCTTCTAGCAAGGCGTATTTACTCCCAGAGGACACGTCCCCAGTTCAGCTTTGGATCTTTGTCATCAAGTAAGCTCCTTTGAACAAACTACTTCTGTTAATAGTTGTGATATTGCTTATCCTAAAGCAGTGACATTGATTAACCTTGGACAATGAATTTTTTTTCTTCCAATTTTTTCTTTAAGTTTAAAGTTTAAGTCTAATCTAGATATTTCCAGTTTGACATAAGGTTTTATGAATGCTATATTGCTTTGGCAAACAAAAGGAATCGCAAGAAAAGAAGTTAAAACAAATTCAGTCTTCTGAGATTTCCTCGTCAAGATAACCAAATACACAGTAATTAGAAAATGGTGCTTAAAAAAAAAAAAGATTATAATTCTTTAAATCTTTTTTTATAGATATTTTGATAACCTCATTACATACTAATCAAAAACTAACCTGCACAATTTTTTCTGTGTTGTCATGCACCAAGGCTTGCTTTAAAACAAACGCACGCTTTGCAATAACAGCCTCTGTGACGTCACTTACTAAACATTGTCCTGTTCGTCCTCGTTTCTAAATATAGTATATGATGCAGACACAGTCAACTTTGGTGGATCATCTTTTGGACTCCGAAACAGTATGGGATGTGAGTACTTTGCAAATTTTTAATGACATTTTTTTACCAATGATTTTGAATTATGTTTTACGCAAGACTATTTAAAAACCATTTAGTTTAGATGTTATTCTATTTGTTTTACAGCCTCCGGAGGAAGTGGCTACATAATGCTTGGTATGTACATGTTCTTCTATACATTTTATATTTATAAACATTTTCCTGCATGTCAATAGAATACAGAGTCTAAAGTCAATATTTATCCTTTTCTATTAATTTTCATGCAATGATTTTTGCAATAATTTCTTTAAAAATAATATCAATAGTCTGAAAAGTGATGATAAACCTTTTCTCATTTTATAATGTTTTGCTCATTATAGGTGGTGACAGTCCAGACACATGTAAGGTTTAATTGAGTTTAAATTAGACTTTTATCTGTACGCGCGTTTAAATAAAATCATATTTTTTCGATGTAAACTGAAATAACATGATTCTAAATGCATTTTTTTATTGTAGACAATCCATTTGATTTAGGTACGTTTAAAATTAAATCTTCCCTTTTTGAACCTTTTTATTATAGAGACAATAATCTTTTTTGCATTGATAACATATGCACAGGATTAAAGAAATACATGTTTTACATTTTGTAGGGGACGCCCCAGATATATGTAAGTATCCTTTTCTTTAAGATAAATTTAATATTTGTAGTTTATATATAAAAGTTTATATTTTATTATATTAACAAATTAATAAAATTGACGATGAACACAATATAATGGATTAATGCAATTCGCTTCTTTACGGTAGCCGCAGTACTTTAATTTTCAGAGCAAATTGGCATAGTTTGATGTGATATGACGTAACGCTAATTGATAACGCTACGTCATTAATCTATATGAAATTGCTCTCCAGTACCACAGCTACCGTAGCTACCGTAAAGATGTCAATCAAACAAGTGAATAAATACAAAAAAGGAAAATCAGTTTTACTATATTTTGCATGTATCTGACCTAAATAAATGACGTGGTGCAACATATGTAACATTTTTGAAACATGTTCTTGTTATATATCAAATTAAAGAAAAGAAACTATCCATATACTTTGAAAACTTCTGCAAGACACCAAAAACAGTTATGTTATCTTCTCGGAAAGAAACATTTTATACCAGAAACAGTTGTATTGCCTTCCCGGAAAGAGATATATTTTACCGGAAACAGTTGAATTGCCTTTCCGGAAACAATTATAATATACCGGAAACATATACATATTGCCAACAATACACTGTTATTCACCTTTGCGAATAATAATTATGAAAATCATTTAATTATGGAAAATAGCCAGCAACTATACAAACATGAGCAGTTTAGCGATAATGAAAATGCAAAAACAATATCCACAATTCGTTCAATTACTTTTCATTATTTACTTATTTACTGATGAGAAAAATCGATTTAAATAATGTTTCTAATCAACAAAAGCGCCATTACGTGACACCCCCCCCCCCAAAAAAAAAATAAATAATAAAAAAAATAAATAAATAAAACTCCCCAAAATCCCCAAAAATAAACAAAATACAATTTTTACCTTGGTAAAGAAATTTCAGCCAGCCAAAATAATGAATAGCAACAGCGTTTACGTTTATGTGTATGAACATTATTATTGAAAATGATAAGCACTGATTTGTATTCTGCAAATAAACAAAAAATTCCACTCGTGTTTAAAATAAATACGTTTTTAAACCATTTTATAAAGAAAGTTATAAAACGTAAATGACATGTTTTCTACGGTAACAATACCAAAATACATGTCCTTCGTTAACAGACAACCATCGAAAAGTTATGTTTCCCTCTGCCTTTAGTATCGGGCGACATAACGATTTCGGTATGTCGCCGTCGCAGCCATGTCATATTTCTATAGTATGAGATATTATGTCTTTTGCAGCTAACATAATTGATTACTTTAATTTGAATGAACTTATGATATTTGTTAATTTGATATTCATTATGAATTACAGACCCCATGATTGGAGGGTCAAGCTTCGGCTCGCGGGGGTCAGGTTTAGGAGGCTACCCGATGCATATGTTTGGTAAGTTCTTGTTTTTAACTCCTTGATTTTGTTAGCGTGTGTAAAGGCAACTAATCCGCACATAATTCTTATCACAACTATTGCACCTTAAACCATTTTAGTGTGAATTAGCCAAAAAAGTATGCATTACCAATCGAAATACATTTAGATTAACACATTTCTTATCATTTTGTTTTCATTTTATTACAGACCCCGATAACACATGTAAGTAAAAATCTTCTAAATAATTTGAAAAAACAAAACCAACTGGTTCTTTTATTTCCATACGTGTTTGTATTAACCTCTGTGTCGAAATCGAAGTTTGTTACTGCACATGGTAAACCTCATAGTAGAATGCCATTAGATCTACTCTTTATATATATTTGTGTTCGATTAGTATTCTGATCAGTTTTAGTGTGAAATTTGTGGGGTAATAAAAAGTATCAATGTGCCCGATTTAGAATACCTGAGTATAAAAGCAATTTTCTTTGACCAAATTGCGTTCATTCTTTTTCTTTTATTAACCTGTTTATCTCCAACACTGATAAATATCGAGTGTATCAATATTAATAAGATATAGGGGAATGTGTCACGAACCGGTCATAAATCTACCATTTATTACATCTGTGGAAATGCATTACGGGAAATCGGCGGTTAGTAACACAGGTCCTCGCCTAAGAACAAAATTCTTGTTGACCCAATTAGACTGAATTCATACATACGACACAAGGGATTTATACCGTGCGATATAGCATGCGATAGCACGAAAGATGAAAACAGATTAATGTTTCCAATTTTTTTTTATCTTATGATTTGTTACAATTAATACCTTTTCATAAGGATTTATACAACACAATGAATTACTCAGTTTCCTAAAAATGTGTAGATTTAACATTTGTTGTAAAGGGCATAGAAACAATACTAGTATGTGACCTGCTTTGTAGAAAAAAAATGAATCGAAGAAAATTAAAGGGATTTTAAATATGCACCTCAGTTAATTAAGAACTTCTATGAACTTCTATGAATTTACCTTACCAGAGTCATGTATTGAACAAAAGACAATTCTTTTTTTTCAGACGTGTTTGCTTGAAAAAGTATGAATATGGTATGTATGCGTATGCTTTACTATTTGAGATACCAATCAATTACCTTATAAATATTTTCATTTCATATAACTACTATCTATTGATTTATTTTACATTTTAGAAATCACTGGAATGAAACAAACTACAAACCTTTTGGAAATTTTACCCATAATTCACTCAGCTGGACTGAAGTCGTACAACCATTTACCTTTTTTAATACTAACATGAGGGAATTATACTACAATTTTTCAATTAAAAATGTCTTGCCTTTATTTTGATACAATAAAAAAATGTATTTTGTTAGTAATAATTACTCTTAAGAGCTACAAGACCCTTTTAATCAATGGTAAATCATATCTGAGAACACTTCAGTTTGATGACCAACTTTTTAAAATAAAAAATATACTCAACAACATAGATAAAGCTATTTCAAAATGTATTTTTCCTTCTGTTCTATGAAACAAAATTATTTTTTTTAAAAAGATAATCATTGTTTGTTGATTTGAAATGTGCTCGTTCGTGTCTTTTAATTTATTTTACGTATGTGAATGTTTTGTGAAGAATAAATCTTAACGTTTTAGGATCATTTGTTATTTTACGTTTTAAAGCAGAAAGAGAAGAACAAAGTAACAAAATAAGACAACTTCCTTCAAGTCATAAAAAATGCGTGTAATTGGAGAAATCAGATGTTTTATACTCTGACTTGTAAATAATCAAATCTAATCAGATGTTTTATACACAGACTTATGAATCATCCAATCAAATCAGATGTTTTATACACTGACTTGTGAAGTATCCGATTTCTGCCATACCGTGGGTAGTTCTATTGATATACTAGTAGTAGGAATTCATATTCATTGTTGGCTGGATGAAGTTTTTGACATTAAACATGAATTATGCATATATATTTCAATATATAGAAATATTGTTAAACAACTGAACATCCCAACATTTCTACAATTAATCAAGCAAGTTTAATAGCTGTGGGAGTTTTATGCTTTATTGACCTTTTCGAGACGAAGTGTTCTGTCTTTGTTAAAACCTATTAACAGGTCAAAATTTTGAAACCAGAATATGTCTATTTTTCTGTACGAAATAACAGAAATATTTAAAAGTTAAAGTCAGCCAACCAGCCTCAATATTTATTCAATGTTTTTGTTATTTTCTGACAATTTTTTTTCTAATCCGTGTCCTATTATTTTTTATGGAATGAATTCAATATTTATTTGTTTTATACGATATAAAATGGTTTGGAGCAGATTACGCTTTATAAACCGCGAAGCATTAGATATCGTATAAAAGAAATAAATATTCAGTTCATTGCTTATAATTTACTATATTTTACTCTTCGTTGTAGATAAAAACGGTCAGTTGACCTTTAAAATGGTGTAAAATTGTACAAAATCTGTACAAAATTCAAACGTATCATCAGACGTATTGATACGTTTTTGACGTAGGCAACATTCTTTATACGATATAAAATAATTTTTAGCCAGCCAGAAAGCGCGTTACTGCCAGAATTGAATTATTACACAATACAACGAAAGTTCAATTCATGCCTAATGAACAGCGTAACAGCATGAACAATGAACAGCATAGACAATACCATTTGTGACTTTATGCAATCTTTTTCTGAAGTACATGACGTTACATAAAGAATTTTTTCAAAAACATAACCTGCACTAAACGGGTATCAAAGAGCATCGTTAATAAATGTGAGTCACATACATTGTCGAAGTAAGGACTAAAACACATTAAATGTCTTACCCGTATAAATATTTAGTTCCTAAAGACTAAATTTTTTTTTGGATTCTATCTTGCATACCCAGTTTCCTGCTCTTTCTCAAATCAAACAGCCCTTATAGAAAAAAAGAAGAATCAGGTATTCACTGTTTTCAAAATGAATTTTATTTCAAAACCTAATTTGATATTTACCCATTTGTGAATTTTTCATTTAAAATTTCCATAAAAACATCTAATTAATGTAGGCTGGTCTTATTTTTTTTTAACTTTGTAATAAAGGAACAAAAGTTTATTTATGAAAATAATACAGATATATTGATAAAAAGTTCCTTGTGTCAGATAAAGTGACACCATGTACAAGCAAATGTTTTAAACTGTTTCAACTTTATTTTTTTTACTCGTCAAATTGTAATGTAACAAAAGTTAACGAACATATCGTATAGGATATATACTGAGCTGGGATAATTTTGCGTGCTAAAAAGTATATATATGGCATAATGTAACAACTTCGAAAAAATACACACTTTTATTTCAGAAATGGCATTATTGTTGGTCAAGTCAAAGCAGAATACAAATCAAAGAGAATTAATTTCGTCTATATTAACACACTCTGCATTACTGCACAAAAATGGGGAGAGTTTAATACTTTCAAGCTTAAAACATAGTTACTTTTAATCTTGTTTAGCTCAGTGGGAAATATCAACAAGAGAATCTAACGAATTCAAATTAAAAGGGCATGTCGCAAAAAAATAGATCCTATACTTAAATTGTAAAATTCATAAACGGCTACATCCTTTAAAAGATAACAAAAAACTATACTAAATCATTGTTAGCGTTCACAGATGCTTTAAATTAGTCAAATATTTAACAATGTTATAAGAACTTATGTATTATTATAGCGAGGTAACACGCTTATAGTTGTCAAAAAACTTTCGATTTATATAGTGACGTTTTGTTCCGAAATGAAAAACAAAAGATACAAAGATGGAATGGGACACGTCCATGTGTACTTTTTATCGAAATAAACAGTTAAATAAAGTGTATTTATGTAAGTAGTTTCTTTCCCAGTCTGGCCACCTAACAGCGCACCGCAACGGGTTAGAGAGTTTACTTCAAATCCGTATGTCATGAGTTCGAATCCCTCTGAGAGTTTTACAATTTTTACTTCTACAAATATTCTAAAAAGCTTTTTTTGGGGTTGAATATTGTATTTTTTAAGTTGAATATTGTAAAGTTTAAAAAAAACTTTCAGCAGGTGAAAGTATTTCAATTATAGTGTATGTTAATGCACATTAATATCGAGAGATGTCCCATACCACCTTAAAATAATAATGATGGTGGAAAAAAACCAAATGCTAAAACTATTTATAATTATGCGTTTGGAATTATTTGCTTGTGTTTATGATTAATTTGATTTTCAATCTCAAAATGTCATGCAAAGTCCATGGCTGTTTTATATGACCAAGAAACATGGTCTATTTAAAAAAAATAAAGAATAAACAAAGTGATAACGATACATATGTTTTAATGATTACATTACATTTAAAAAAAAAATAAAAACATAAACATTATTATAGAATAATCATTAAAAAAATATTATTTTTTTTAAAATTGAAAAGCTTAAAGTTTTTTAAAAGTATATTTCAAAATCTCCTCCTTTATGCTTAGTGAAGCATAAAATATGATGTAGCTGTAACATTCGTATCTGATTTTAATAAATAAAATTTGTGCATTGCTATCTCCTAATCGAATCATATTTCCGTAGGATACATCAGATTTTTAACCAGCTATCTGTATTTCTAGACACATATAACCGATTGCATAAATATTAATAAATGTTATATTAAGATCTATCAAAGTTGCCAATCTTTTTTTTTTCTTTTAGAAAAATACATGCATTAATTGATTTTTGATTGAATGTCTAATAAAATATTTTTATGATACCTGTGTATTTGCATATGTTACCTGTATGTTATCATACCGATGTTATAAACACCGTATCAAAGCATTCTATTCATTTTGGAGTAAATCAATATTCATGCTTTTCAAACATCAGACTTTAAAAAGTATGTATTTTGAAATAAGGAAACAAAATATATCATTTCTTCAGCTAATTGTTTTAATCAAAGAGGAATAACTCTTTTACAGATTAAATTGCTAAAAAAATGGTTAATAAAAACACATTCTATAAACATATATCGCGTTATATATATCTTTTTATATCTTTTTATTATTTAAACGGTTTTTTCTTAATAAGCAAAGATTATAGATTCCCGACGCAATGCAACTTGACATAATTATACATAAGATAGACTCTACTTTATACTAATTAAAGATAATTTTATTGTTTCAGTTATATTTACATCTACATTTGGTTGGCATGCATCTTCTTAGAAAAAACATGTTTTGAAATTGAAATTATTTTTTAATAAGATTTTGAGATCTGTACAGTTTATAGAATAGAAAAAGTTTGGACAGTATCTTAAATACAATTTTACTTGAGTAAAACAATTTTTTCATCCAATATTGCAAAAAAACAATAATATTACTGGTGACACAGATATTTTTGTACGTTGACTAGCATTTTTTAAACATATTCAAAACTAATTATTGTTCAAGTGTTGTCACATGACTTTTTTTTCATAACCAAGTCCTGTTTTAAACAACAAGTCGATAAATTAGTAGTACGTTTTGTATTAAATGATTTAATGAAATTATATTACGATAAAATCACATAAGTATTTTTATATAACTTTTTATTTAAAAACTTTTCGAGAAACTAAAGCATAATACTGTTTTTGAAATGCAAATGGTATGTGTAAATAGCATACTGGAGAAATATGGAAATTACTTTTTAATTACTGTTGGAGTGATGAGATCGATGCTCTATTTCCCAAAAACCGCTTGTTTTAGTATGGGGTGGGGTTAACTTAAACGTTAAGCTATTTTGATAGCCATAACAGTAAAACGCTCAAAATAAATACGTTTTCTCTTGTGATATTGCATAACATAGGTGGTGTGAAATAGATTGTACGCTGACCAGATATCATTTTAGACCAATTACCTACGTTCATTGACGTTTTTTTTTCTTTGTACTTTTGATGTTGACGTTGCATAAATTAATCAACAGAAACTGCATAACTGCAAGAACTTGCACTAGATGTTTCATTTATGAAACAATATAATGGTGTTTCTTCAGCAACATGTAACTGTTAGTCAAAATATACAACAGTTCCTCGATTGTTGACGATTCATCGATATTTTATAGCCGTACATCAGAAATTATGTTACATCGATGAAGACTGGTAAACGTTATGCAATTGAACATCATGATAGAGGTGTACATTAAAGTGTGAAGCGATATGTAATCGTAAGTTATGGTAAATCAACAGTTTACTTTAAACGATATGAATCTATTCCTAAGAGGATACAAAACATTGCTAAGTGACTGTTTAACGATATGTAACTGTACGTCAAAATTTACGGTGCACTGAAGGGTGGCAGTTAACCGATATGAAAATATATGCTAAAATATGGCAATACATTGGCTGGCGATGATTAAGTGAACTGTACATTAGAAAATACGGAGCATTTATAGGTGAAGTTTTAACAATTTACAACAGTTTATTGTATGTCAAAATATGGCGGTACAATAATAGGTGCCGATTTAATTAAGAAGGTACAATTATACGTATGTTATGATGGCGGTTCAGCTTAACATGATATTTCACTGCGTGTCTCAATGTGATGGCTTACTTATATCAATCGTACATGTACCCCAAAATATGACAGTAAATGTACATTGATAGAAATTGGTTAAACCATTTGTAACTGGCCATTGCTTAAATGGTTGATCGATATTTATAGTTAAACAATGCGCTACTTACATCAAGAAGTTACATAAAATCTATAGGTGACAGATCAGTGATCGGCAACAGTAACTGTTGATGTTCATATACGATGCATCGACCATTACGAGTATATCATAACTTGCTAGGTTGTATCAATCTATGAGATTGATTAACCCGATGTATTTCTGTAGACGATCAGTAACAATGCTAATGTTTTGTTTTCTCGAGGATTATCAAGTAAGACATTATTTTCAACAAAAGCGATGATCAACGCAAATCCATATAAAAGTGTCTTTAATCTCGTCCAATTTTACACAATCAAACACCGGAAAATTACCTCTCTCATTCTTTAAAATTTGAAACCTTTTCTCACTTTAAGTCGCAGTCATTTTCAATTTGCTCCAGACACAACAATGTGACGTTAATTTAAAGGGCAACTACTCTAACTTAAAATTAGTTTCAAAGGGAAACTACTTAAATATTTCAAAAACTTAAAAAAGCGGTTTTTGTATTAAAATATTATGAAATGTTGAGATGAGTAGGCGAAGCGTCTGCCATATTACCGAATATTAATCCCCACCAGAAGGACACAGAGATATAGTCACGAATAATGTCTAAACCAATTGAAATGTGACATTTTAGTCCGAGGAAAAACGACGGTTGACGGTACATTGAGGATACATATATCCTAAGGTAATAATCCTTACTATGTAGAAAGGTGAAATCATTAGGATATTTGTCGACGATTCAGCACTACATTGTAGTGATTAGTTAAAGAGATATTCCTTTAAAAATGTGCTTGAATTGAAATTAAATAATCAGACTTAATCAACTAGTGTTATCTTTTTAGAATCTTATTCAATGAACAACAGTATTCACTGTAGCGCGTAAAGTGTTCATTTTTATTGATAATTCTAAAAAGAAATAAAAGTATTTAATTTTAATGAAAAAGTATTTTTACCTTATGCATCAGCAATCTGTTTATCTTGTTAAAATCATACAAATTTTAATTCGATGAAAAATAAACTGTTTTCAGTCTTTCTTTTACCCCGTAATATTTTGCTGAATCCCAGCTAATAAGTATCAAATGACATAGTTATCTGCTTCAAATAAACGCGATTAAGATTTGCTTATATTTCAGTGTTGGTCGTGTTGGACGATATATCGGCTAATGCTACAGTTTAAAACTATAATTTGTGACAGTGGTAATCTTGCCTCAGTTTGTAATGTTAATGCAGTCCTTCTGTTTGGAAAAAACACAACATAGATGGAGGTGTTTAGAATGTTTTTTTTAACTCAAAACCGTACACAAAAACAAGAAAATTCGGGTTAAAAATATAGATCTATTTATACAGACGCCCGGGAGATGAAGATACATTACATGAGCACCGATGTTTAATGTATGTACAAATACAGAGATACCATGGCAAATGAAATCCAATCCATTTTCAGGGTCGCATCGGACCGTGTCTGTAAAGAAGAAATAAAATATCAAATTATCGAGAGTTCAAAGTCCAGGCTTACAAATGTTATGATTGAATAATTTATGTAATTAGTAAAAATGTAAAAGTTATTACCTGAGCTCATTTGAGTGGTTTATTGGTAGCCACCTGGTAAAGTGAAAATAACAAAAGCATGATTAAATGTAAAAAGGAAATCAAACTGAAAGTGAAAATTAAAAGTGCTGGACATGTCTTATTTTAAAATAAGATTAAAAAAACACCTGTATCAATTAGATTATTGACAGTGAAATAATTTGAAATATTTGAATTTTAATGATTGTCTTCACTACTATGATTATTAGGTATTGATTTAGATCTACATAATATATAATATATATGTATCAGAAATAATAACAAATAATGAAGTAATCATAATACTGGAAGGATTAACGTAAGATTGATATGCAAACGTCTCAAGTAAAGATTTTTTCCATCACCATCACACAGACAATATGGTAATAATTAATACAAATTAAATAGTCACAATTACAAAAACACTTTTATTTAAGGAAGATATGTAACAGTGAAAAAAGGTGTAGTGCAAATATAGTAAAATGGTGAAATATGGCAGCATTGTGCATTGTACGTGTAAGTGCTTTATTTTGGACGACTTTAAAGCAAAATATATAAATTACTGCTCATAAATACACATACGCTTACCAAGACCAATTAGTCTTGACCTGTTGTAATTATGAAAACAGATATTTAAATTGAGGTCATAAACAGCCACTGAAGAACTACATACAAGGTTATACATCTGTAAATGGTTTTGCCTCGTCTAAAATTTATCAGACATAGTCGTGTTAAAAGAAATGACTCTGCTTCGATACAATTCACACCGTCTTGAATTTGCACATTGTCAACGAAGGAAAAAAGAAATTGGGGCAGATATTTTCCTCTGTAAAGTAGAATTATTGCTGAATTTTATCATATCAATTGCTTTTTCTCGCATATTCGTTCTTAAAGATTGCATGTTGACACACAAAACAATAGGATGTATAGTTTGTTATGGCAAATAATGAGCATTAAGTTAAAGACTTAAGAATTAAAAACCAACGTTTGTGTTAAAAATGTTCTTTTTGGATGTGGTAAATTCAGATGCTTCGATATAATTTCAATTTTTTGTTACAGCTGTATCATAATTTGGAGTAAAGAAATGATATAGATGTGCATGCTAGATATATAAAGAAAGACAGGATGTTATGGATTAATAAGGGAAAAAAAATTGTTGCTAGACAACCAATAGTTGAGGATCTACTGAATTTTTATAGGTTATATGTCTATATCTAAAGAAGAGAAACGATTGAAGGAACCTAATGCTTTGAAAATCAGTGCAAATATTTTCTATATTATTTGGAACTTTGGAATTCCCGGAGAGTTTTCTATTTCCTACTTAGATTTGCTATTATTATTTTTTCTACGTTTCTCACCGATAACTTCTCGTTTTAAACCTAATGCTTATTAGCATATCCTGATCCTCCCATGAAAGCTGCACCTTGGAAAGGGGCGGGGCCTGCCATTAGGGCGGGGCTTCCGAATCCACCTATTGGTCCCGCTTGAAAACCAGCACCGCCTCCAAAACCTGCCAATGATCCTGGTCCTCCGGCCATGCCTACCGGAAGAGCAGGACCACCTCCTATTAAGCCGCCGCCCATACCAAATCCTGGTCCACCGCCTAAGGCGATTCCTGGACCACCGCCTACGGCTATTCCTGGACCACCGCCTAAGGCGATTCCAGGACCACCGCCTAAAGCGATTCCAGGACCACCGCCTAAGGCGATTCCAGGACCACCTCCTAATGAATTGGCCCCGCCCCCAATGAATCCCTCTCCTCCTTTACCTTTGGATTCTAAAGGGTAGTGCCAAAAATCATGAAACATATGTACACAGGTAGGGGTCTTAGATTTGCGAAACTAGTAGTAAAGAAGAGTATCGACTGCGCCTAAACAATTTAATTGTAACGAATCATGTACAGTCCTTACGTCCTTATGAGCTTCTTATGAACAACTTCTGGGTACAAATACATCTTTTTAGATTGTGCCATTTACAAGCTGATTTATTTAGTTGACCCGATGTATTGACGTACCGTAACCGCCATGAGCTTTGGCCACTGGGACATGGATCTTCTTCCTGTCAATCACTGGTACTTGGAAGCCCACCTCCTTAACTCGAGCAACTACAAGCAAAGGATCAATTCGTTAAAAAATGCCAACCAGTTTATACGTTGCTGACAAGTCTTATACATCGCTGAAAAGTCTTATTATTACATGCACTTGGATATTTTCTATTCATTCTTTTCACTTCAATATCTACTTTCTTAATTGGAGCCAACTTGTTGTTTATACAATTATAACAAATTTTACGTATATTTTTGTTGATTACATAGTTTTCTATGTCTAATCCTGTGTTTATTTATTTTTTTTCCCATCCGATTCGTTATACAATATAGAGCCAAAAGATCTTTAACTTAAAGTAAAGAAGCGTTTATCTTTTCCAATATTGACGATATTTACAATTGTTCAGCCATTGTTGGATCGATAAAACAAAAACCCATTTGTTTTGTAAATAATATACAAATCCTTTGAGATAGATTCAGTCTTTGTTATTTGATTTTTACCTGCAACAGGCTCTGTAAAAAAGAAAAAAAAGACATTAACGAAATATTTAGATATAAGTAGGTATTTTCAAAGTTATAGAAAAAAATTTGTATATGATTTTCCTTTCGATGGAAAAACGTACTTCTTAGTCTTCTTTGCTTTTTTAGTATTTTGAAGTATTTATATCAGAAGCATATTTTGAATAATTTTTGTCGAAATTAAAAATGCGGTATTTAGCCTTACCTTTCCTCACGCTATGTACGTGCTTGGTAACATCGACGGGGTATTTCCTGACGACCAGACGAGGTTGTGGGATGTTCTTGAAAACTATAAAAGTCGAAGAAGTATTCGATTATTCCGTCTGTAGTATTACAATAAAATGAAAACTATAAAAGTCAAAATAGAATTAGGTTATTTCGGATTGTAATGCATTTAATGTATTTAATGATTTTAAATATTTAAAAAAATATATAAGTTGATTTTTTCTCTGTATTTTATAAAAAAAGTTGGATGATTCAAACGATAGCGGAGCCTATACTCTGTCCCAAGATATTTTGGATTCACGTTTGGCTTAATTGTTTGATATTTATAAATACCTCAGGATCCAAACGATGTTCATTCAAAAGTATGAAAAATTTCCAAGATTTCTCAGTCAAAACGCCCCTGTTAGCTTATCAGGTTTCAATACAATGCTAAAAAATGTTATGTCTACGGAGATTTTGCATTGCAGCAAGCCCGGATGATAACGTTGAAATATTGCGCGATGTAGTCCGAGTGTATTCCGAATGGAGAAAAGATGTAAACATTCCCCATTAATAACCTCCGTAAGGAATCTGTTTTCGTACCTGTAAACTTTTCCGAGTGAAAGATGATAATGTGTCAATGAAATTATCTTGGAAAATATCCCTTTCAACTATTTCAATTGCACTTCTTTCACAGGTAAGTGTATTTTTATTAAAACTCGTCCAAACGTGAATCCAAAATATCTTGGGACAGAGTATAGTTATCGTTCTTTGTCAAATTGACACCCCCCCCCCCTAAAAAAAAAGAAGAAAAGGAAAAACTTACCGTGCTCGGTGATTGGAACAGGTACGTGTTGTTTCTCTGGAAAAAAAAAAGAATCATGAAAATCAATAAAAATGAGCATTAAACAAATATTTTGATAAAAAGAAAATGAATGAAACATTTTAAACTGAAACTGTATGTATGCTTCTTTACTTAGGAAATAACTTTTGCAAACAGGTCTCGTGTGGAAACTTATTTTTTGAGCAAAAGGAAACTATTTTTAAGCGGGGCAGTTTATTTTCTAGTAATAATAGGAGTGCAAATGAAGATTTACAAAGTTATGATACGAGATTCTAGTGCTTACTGATATGTACTCTCTCTTCAAACACAGGTTTGGGTCTGAAGACTGGAAAGATAAGATACAGTTAAAGATAATTCAAACATGATTAAAGCATGATAAAAAAGGCTAAATTAAATTATAAAGATTTGTTCCACGCACCCATTTTTCGGGCCGCTTATCAAAAAATATTTTTAGGCATAAAAAACCCTACCACTACAACAGCGCCAATTTAAAAAAAATATTTCGCTCAGTTGGAACTGAAAATCAGGTCACATTATTTAAAACTATTTTTTATATATAAAAGATGCTCCTTTGAAAAAACAATCATATTCATTTGAGTTATGTGTATCATTTCTGTGCATTTTGGCTATTGATTATTGTAGGTGTTGAACCTACATCTAATTTTCATACTGAGGCATTTATTTGTACCGTTTCTGTGCATTTTGAGTTTTGTTATTGCACGTGTCGAGACCTACTTCTGTTTTCTTTATATTGAGTCTTCTTCTTTACGATGACTTGTGGGTAGGGTCGGTCTACATGAACTGGTCTGACCACTGGAAAAAAGAGAAAAATCTTAAAAGTACTGAATGGAAAGTGAATTTGAGATAATCTGCATATAGGGAAATATTTGTGTTACATTAAAGTTTTAAAATTCAAAGAATTCAAAACTATCTATTTTAAAATTCAGAGAATTCAAAACCATCTATAACAGTTTAGACTGTTAAAGATAGTTTTAAATTCTCTGAATTTTAAAACTTTAATGTAACATTTGCCCCATTTTCTTTTCGCCCTTTTCGCTCTCGATGTCACCGGGCGAATTTAAAACTGAGCGAACTCATTTTTTTCAATTTATCTCCTTAATGCAACTGTGTCTGAGCGAATTAAAGACAAAGCGAAACTGTTTGCAAAAACACGGGACGAAAATAACCCTGTAAGCAGTACTCTCGTTCATATAAGTTTCAAGACTGAAACACAAAAAATTAAGAATTGTTTCTGAGAAATATTCAAGAAGAAAATGACACGACGCCTAATATAAGAGAAATTTAAACTTGATTGTGTAGAGATTTTGCCTTCTCACGTTAAATGAATGACATATCTGTCTGTTAAAGTAATGCCTAGTGGTAAGAAGAATACGAGTAGGCAGTTTTTGTTTACTGACAATTCGGAATATTGTCAAGTAATGACAGATTTAACCGTACACGTAAGTGAAAAATGTTAAACCCCAAAACATTCTCACCTGTTTTGACCTTGTGTATGGGCTGCGGGACGTCGACTGTATAAATGAAAACAAAATGAATAAACATGTAATATTTTAAGAACACATATTATCATACATGTTTATCATGGATAGTGTATTCTATTTCATTTCCTTTTACCCATCAATGTGAATGTTTGAAGCATATATGTTTACTCACAATTTTTCTCACCATTTAGGTATGGACAAAAATCAAGATCAATATCTAAATTCAATTATTCCTTGTAATACTTTATTTCATAGAATATTTATTCTAACCATTGCTTGACTTTGAATTTTTAGGAGGATTTACATAGACATTGTCTGTTGCCTAATCCTTTAGAATTATCAATAAAATATGTTTGAAATAAAATAAATTAAATCAGATGGGTTCAATCAAAACTTTATCACGCTAGTAAAAAAAGTAATTTACAGGTTTCATTAGTGATGTCATCTTCAGTAATCATAACATAATGAACTGTCTGTCAACATAGTTAATAAAATTGGCTTCTGCAATAAACACTGAAGATGATAAGCTGTCAGGTAACTCTTTGAGTTGACGCTAATTATGGAAACCTAATCAAGGAAATCTAATTATAAAACAAATTATACAAAGCTTGCCATGACATTACCTGTCTTGTGAACGTCAAACTTCTTCACGACCTCGACAGGCTTGATAACTGAAGAAAACGAATAAAACATTGTACGATCTACTGAACAAAGACTAATAAAACCATCGAATGAGTTACTGAGGAAAACGAACATAACATCGCATTATTTATTGAATAAATCAAAGTTAAAAGAGAGAGAGAGAGAGAGAGAGAGAGAGAGAGAGAGAGAGAGAGAGAGAGAGAGAGAGAGATGTCATTAAAAGGGTGATGTATATAAAAACAATGATTTAAAATGTGGAGATAATAATAGAACCAAACTTACTTGTGTGTTTCCTAATGTACGGCTTGTCATAGATGTCTACAAAATTGAAACAACATCGTCAAACAATTAAATAATAAAAAAAAGAACCATATGAAACTTGTACACTATTTGAAATATTCATTTATCTCACTGAAAAATAATTGACAACGAATTTTATGTTGATATTAGAAAAAAAAATATCGTTTTACAACGAAAAAATCATTGCATTTTGAAAAGTAAAAGTAATTAAAGTAATTAACATTAACATACCGCCGGTATAAACGCTACTTACATTTCTGTACATGTACTCTTGTTTTTCGGATAATTTTGGGTCCTAGGTAAATGGAAAATTAAGATTAAACCGTTAAAAACTAATTTCTATCAAGTTTTCAAAAAGGTATAATATTGTTTTACAGAGAAAGAGAGACAGATTGTAAAAGCAGTTTGAGAATTCATCTGCATTATAAAAGAGCTATATAAAAATTACAATGAGAGAGAGAGAGAGAGAGAGAGAGAGAGAGAGAGAGAGAGAGAGAGAGAGAGAGAGAGAGAGAGAGAGAGACTTACTATGCACAAGTCTGGGAACTTCTTGTCTAATAATTTTGACCTCTTTCTGAATGACAGGGACCTGATGAATAAGCCCGACTATGAAATAGAATAATCTGACAAATGAGAGGCATGTATGAACACACGTAGAATTGAGATATTATATTTTCCAAAAAAGGTTCGTTAAAAAACGAGTATATCTTGTAAAACCTCCATTTGTTATTTTTACAACAAAACAAACAATTACATTATATTTTTGTCACCTTACAATATCCCCCCCCCCCCCCCCCAGAAAAAGACCACCAAAATATTAAATTAGGCTGTGTGTATTTTTAAATTCGAAGCAAAATTATTATTTTATATAAAATAAAAAGTTTGTATTGGTGAATTGGTTAGGTTAAATGACGTTAAAATATTGGATCCGCCTCTGTGTTGGTGAATTGGTTGGGTTAAATAACGCTAAAATATTGGATCCGCCTCTTACCTTCCCTGTGTACGTCATGTGCTACTTCATGTACAGCCTGTTTGGCATGCGCTAAAAAATGAAAAAAAGATTATGTTTCATTGGTTGATCAAACGGCGGGATATTTGAATGAAAAGGAAATTTTAAAAATTCGTTTATATTTTAGATACTTACGGACCACATGTACGGATGGCTCTGAAAAAGTAATGGAAATCATATATTGAATTACACAAGTTTAATAAAAATAGATCATGGATTTAATATGCTTTATAAATATGATGTAAGAAAAGAAACCCCAAATAATTGTAGTGTATCAATATTGTGTAACATTTATAACTCAGATATAACATTCGTTACTCTAGAAAAATAGGTCAAGGTAATATGCCTGATTTACGATAGTCTGTTAGATGTTATATGTTGGAACATAAAAGGAGATTGTAATAAGCGCGTCCTTTACATAATAGCAATTTTGACCCCAACGCTATTTTCACCTTGCCGTTCATAAAATAATAGGTCAAAATTAGGGTCAGTGTTGCCAAAAAAATCATTGCCTCAGCACAGTGAATAAAATACGACAAGTGGCACAATTATTGCCGGTGCTGGTTCGTTTATATCCGGCGAATGATCACGAACAGAGAACAGGTCTGGTATGCACTGGAATGGATTCTTTCCTGGCGTACGGCAGACTTGCAAACTGCCCATGTTTTATATTTTGATATGTGTTTAAGATCAAACGTACTTGAGTCGTAATCGATTTTTTGGGGAGAAAAACTGGAACAACTGTAAATACACCAAATCGCCAATCGTGCCAATTTGATGTATTTAATTTTTTTTTACTTTTTTGGGATGGCGGTGTGATAATGTCAGTAAATAAGTTTTAAAAAAGTTCAATGCATTTTTCTTTTTAATTGTTCTTTAATATATTTTACTGAAATTCAATATGTCTTTAAATATATTTTAGATTATACCCATTGGATGATAATACCAAAAAAAGGATTTCATTTTCATAAAAATAAATGAAGTGCGCAGAACATTCAGGAATAAATTGTTTTTACAGTCCATACTAGATATAAATAGGACTTAATAACAATGCATCATTATTCTGTTGATTGATATTTTTAAAGCTCTCTTTTTAATGAGAATCCGATGCCAATTACATAATAATTTTCTACTCAGTGAAAAGTTTACATGACAGTTTTATTTTTATTTCTGGGCCGCTTACATCGCTGCAGACATGAGGACAAATGATCACGTGCGCCGAGACATGACATACTACAATGCATCAGTTGCGCTTCAATGCCCCGGGCCCCATACATCATTAAACACTGCAGCGTAATAAAAAAATCCCAGTGCGATATCAATTGATCATTTCACGGTCGACTGCTTTTACTTAAATACATTAGCATAATTCATTTATATCGACGCTCTTAACAAGTTCATTGTGTAGGGATGAATCTTTCACTGTGTGTTAAAAAAGTAAGAACTGAATTCTGATTAATCATTGTTGAAGCTAATTGTCTTTGCGATAAATTAATCCTTAAGATGACAAATTACACCGGAAATTAACATTTGCATTGAAAAAAAGATCTCGTTTAATTTATTCTTATAAGAAGATGATGAAGTTATAAGAATACAGAATTAAAAATATTGTCAGTCTATTAATGCAATAAAAGGGATAATTAATATCTGTCAACATAAAATGTATAATGAACATAAGAGCGTAAGCTATGTTGAATACTTACCAGCAAAAGCCCCGACTACAAAAAAATCGAAACAAAATATTGAATTATTAAACTAATTAACAAAAAAATTAAAAACCTTTTAAATTTACATTTATTGAAATATGATTATAAATCTTATAATGTGTATTGTCTCAATACAATTAGGACAAACGTAAAAGAGAGTGACTCCGTTTTTGTTGTTTATTTTTGATTTATATTGCAATGCCAGGCATTCATTAGTATGGCAGGCATTCTCAACAGTGTCAAACCCTTACATGTCTAGATGTCATTGCAGATGAAAAATGAATATCTGTATGAATATTACAACCCCTCTGATCAGTTCATACGGACTGAATATCAATGTTTGTATTATTATTCTTTAGAAGTGTAATAATCTTATTGCTTAAATTATGAAAATACATTTGATAGAATTTGAATACAAAGAAAAAAACCTGAAGTAAAACTTTATTTTCAAAATGAATTGATTTTTTTAAAGATTTTATTAGAGAACATGCGTGGTTTGACACGTGGCTCAGAGAAATCGAAAAATTATGATTTTTTAAAAAACAATATCAAATTTTTAATTTGAAAAAATTCATTACGTAATTGATATATATTTTGAAAACTTACCAATGACCGTTAACAGAATGGCCGCAATCATGATTAACACACGCGGTAAGGCTGCTTCCTATTCAAGCCGTACAGTGCCAACTCGCAATAAATGCTATATATACCAAGTTATTAAATGTAGCGATCGACCTATCCGCAGACCAGAATTCAATACAACTTTCCCTCCTAAACACGCCCCTTTTCGTGGTTTTGGAGGCCCCGCCCACCAAATCATTTACATAAACCGCGCCAGCCCATGAAATTAGTGCTCATGAATATTCATGTTTGTCCGCGGGGCACGGTAAGGGCGGTTTGGAATAATGTTATCTGTCACGTATTTGTAGAACACCGACTTGTAGTGTGTTACGGATAGCCCTGAAAATTCACACATCATAATTAATAACATGTATCTTGAGGACAAATGATCCATTTTGAGAGCGATACAGCCCTATAGAACGAACAATTGTTTGACTGGAGAGAGATTAATCAAACGCCATGTAAACAGATGTTTATTGATACATTCTCTCTTTTTCACGTCTGCAATTGGAAAATAAACACTCCATTATGTACTTATTACTTTATTTACTTAGTCCATTAAGCAAATACACTGTATTAGTATGAGTATAGTCTTTATTCCCAAGGATTATCAAACTGACCCGATGAATGTACTTAGGTCATAAACAGTCGTCCTTTTCTAATGTAATATCTTGTATAATGATTATAACAGACTATGAAACATTATCTGCCTTTATTCTCAAATAAACCGCCATTTACAGAATAATCTACCCATAATTATAAAGAAAAAGAATTAAACGCACAACAATATGTTGATGTTAACACGGCATCAACTCGATGTTTCGTTAGTAGAGTAGACCAACGCCAGAAGTGATGATACTAAATAAGGGTCTATATCAGTTGTGATATATACATGTATTTGAAATATACCGTTACGTCTGTCGGGTAGTCTGGATTAAGTTTCATTTATTTTGTTTGCTGTAATAAACATGGTATAAATATATATGTACATAGAATAGCTAATAATATGCGGTTACTTATCTTCATCTAAGGTTTTCTTTCAAACTTATACAATATATTTAAACATCTCTCTCTCTCTCTCTCTCTCTCTCTCTCTCTCTCTCTCTCTCTCTCTCTCTCTCTCTCTCTCTCTCTCTCTAAAGTCGCAAGTGTATAAGTGTAACAGAATTGAAAAAAGAAATGATCTGAAAATGTTAATTATTAAATAATAGAGGCTAAATTATTTAATTATTAAAAACGAAGAGAGATCACCGTCAAATTAAACACAAAAGTGGGCGAATTCAAGACGGGGCGAAACTTTTTGATAGTGTAGAAGGGCGAAACTTACAGGGGCGAAAATAACCCTGTATACAGTACTTATTTCATGAATAGGTCAAGCAATGAAGCAACCAAACAATTGATCTTGGAATTTTTCTCTAAAAAATCTATAAATAACTTCAATATGCTCCTGAAAAAATTTCCATTGCAAATGCGTCTGTTCTTTAGTTTTTTGTTAATTTACGATTAAAAGACCTACATTGTATAACTGTTCACATGTCTTCATTACAGTTTAATAATTGATATATATTTAACCACAAATTAAAAGTTTTACTGGTTTCAGCCTCATGTCGTTTTCCAGTTGAACAGAATCTTAATGAGTATTTTTGACATTCAACCTTCATTATACTCTCATGAACCACCGCTGCCTTTTCATAGAAATAATTTTCTAAGAAATTTTCTATTTGTCAGCTTTCTAAATAACCTATATATGCCACAAATATTCTTACAGAAAAACAAACAAAGCTGCAAGTTCATACAGGGGTAACGAACATATCTGTTGTTGTTTTCTTTTTGTGGTTTTCCTCAGTAGTTTTAGTATGTATTGAAAAACAATATGAATATCAAAGTGGACATCTGCAATCAGATTGACTACTAAATACTGTATGCACAGGGTTATCTTTTTTACCCTTGTTTACTTGCAAATGCTTTCGCCCCGTCTTAAATTCTCCCAGACAAAGTTCTGTTTAAAGACAAACAATCTGAGATATTGTTATTCCCCTCCTATGACAACGAGGGCGAAAGGGGAAGGGGGGTCAGAATCGGGCAGATATTTCCCTGTTATCAATATGGTAAAATGAAAAGTAATTGAATACTTATGTTTGGACTGAAAATTGATTAACAACGAAGATCAAATTAATTTGAAGTATGATATCACAACCCGTTATCAAGTAAGTATTGTATTTCAAAGTACCATCAAACATAAGTATCATATCAAAATATGTCATAGTATTTATTGAGTAACATATATCGGTTACACAGTTCAACATACAACCATTTTATGCATCGTTCGTGATACAGATGATAAATAAGCTCTAATTCAACTCTAAACTGCATTGCAAAACCATTTTGCAATCGATGAAAAGGTTTCGAAAAGAACATATACAGATATTTACACGTGTGAGGCTCACGTATACGACTATTAGCAAACGTTACGTTGATATTCAAGTTGTATGTACGTACGTAACTTTTTGAAAGCAAAGAAACGTAGAGCGATCAGCCCTTTCGTGAGATGGGGGGTTTGGGTTTGGGGTTTTAGATCTTAAGAGAAAAAATTAGTCTATACATTTATTTGCAAAACATAAATGATATTTCTATTTTTAAAATAAATTTATTTCCTATTTGAAGTATGTTATGTTTCAATTATTTTGTAAGGTTTAAAGTACTTAATGTAACTCATGTGTAACGATACTGGATATAAAGCTCTATCTTCATCTATACTGATAGTAAATAATCATTAAATGCATCATTATGATATGAAAATATAAAAAAAAAAATAACCAGGATTTTGTGCTTGGCAAAATTAAATGCTTGACTAGTCAATTATACAGAATGAGAGAGGGCATTAAAGCATGCAGTGGAGTAAGGGAAAGGTAAGGATAGTGGCCAGCAAGTATGATTGAAATATCCTGGTAGACAATACGGAAATGTTAAAAGGAAATGCAATCTTTCTCGTCATTGACGGATATTTTTTATGTGTCCTTTTAAGTTTAAATAATGAGTTTGACCGATGTGAAGGAAACAACCCAAGCAAAGATTTTATCGACAGCAGTGTACCTTCTAATCTTTTTTACTTTTCAAACTCGTAATTATGAATTTTGTTAGCTTTTTAAGTGGATTTTAACCTGGTTTTATTATGACATTGTTATAGAGAATATACAAGATAAAATTGTTAGAATATTGTTAAAAATAATTGTTAAATAAAGATAAGGTTTTGGCGCATTAAATATCATCGACCGATTTTGACACGGTAGGCCCGGGTTCGAGTCTGCTCTGTAAGCAATTTACTTTACTCTACTTGTGCACTCATTTCACCCAGGGGTTAAAATGGGAACCTGGCAAACGAGACAAGCTGGCTATGTGAATGTAAAGCATGAGCGCCGTTATGTGGCAGCCCTGTATGCTACCCAGGGAGTGGAGGATGCTATGGACTGTACGGGTCTCGCTAGGTGGTAATGTGTAGATGTTGTCGTGCGAGGCAATGTACTTTGCAAGCAAGACTATAACCTCTACCTTTACCTTTACTTTTCAAAAACTACTGTCTAATGGCTAATTAATCTATAATAAGCTCATTATTCTTGCTTCATTTGCATCACAAATATAGCTTAATGTTCTATATTAAAGCCATTCATCAATAGATATGCCAAGTGCAATACTTTTACCCTCGTTACTAAAGAAAAAGCAACAAGGTCAATAGCAAGGTCAATTCATAAACAAGTCTGAAACATCTCTCTGCATTCAGTTGAACTCGGATCTATTTTCACTGAAAGGTGTAACCTTGAAAGCGTTTTTGTTTAGATGTGTTTGACCTTAAAGAAAAATACAGAGTCTGCTGTCTCAAACAGTGTTCCTTCGCTATGTTTTCATGACTTAGATGAAAAAAAGCTGACAATTTTATAGCCCTGTTACTCAACAGTGATTCAAAATGTGTCGATGTCTTCACCCATGCTGTCGACATTGTGTAAACTGTTTAGATTTGACACGGCACCAAATCACTTTACACAAACGGTGACTAACATTAACACAGGTTCAAACAGTACCGTTTTTGGAAAACCGGGAAAAAATCGCTCGGCCTTTTTTCCAAGTGTGTTGAGTTGAAATTCCTTATTAAATTTACAAAGTTAAATGCATACAACAATCTCAACTATAACTATCTTACGAATCTTTAAAAATAATATACAACCTTGTCAGTAAGGTACGATTGAATTTCAATAATATATAAATTTTCTATTAAAACAAGTAACATTTTCCCCCCCAAATTATTTAGAGAATGAAAATGACTATCATAGATGATTAATAATATGTTAATCTAACACCATTTTTTTCACCTGGGTTCTTTTGGCCTTATCAACAAACAGTACATCCGAAACACGCAAAAACCGTATTTTTTTTGCAGCATTCCTTCATCTCACAAATAATAGATTTAAAGGAGAAGTCTTTGATACTGTGAAATCTTAATTATGACTGTCTTAAACTGATTGCACTTTAAATAACAAGAGCTATGTTTAGATCTGTTTGTCGATATTATTTGCAGATTTTCTTTTTGCTAGGATTATTTCATTTCATCCAAGAGAGAATTGTATGACCTGCAATGCACAGAGAAGTAAAATAAAAAACATTAATGGACAGTCTATCATAAAATTAATTGCTCTTTGACCTCATATAATTCCATTATCAGCAGGAGAAGATAGACATACATAACCTTAGACAACAACAGATGTTCTGTTGTTTCTATTCATTTTCTCACATTCAATAAAAATAGATAAAGCTTTTAAAACAGACTGGAATACTTTTTTTTACGTTTACACACCACTAATAAGTTTTTATTCTTCAAAGTTTAATGTCAAGCAGTTTTTTTTTCACCGTATAAAAAAGGACATGGTGTTAAATTGTGAGAGATTTCTTTTCTGATGAAAATCGTATTTAAGGTAAATTACTAATAATTAGGCCATCAACCTTTTCTATGTAAAATATAACACTGCAATCATAGGTTTATAGAATATAAACGATTTATTGATATTATCATCAATTTTTTTGCATTCTTGGTAAAAATATAGTCTTAAGAAAAACATGTAATTGGAGTATGAAATGAATGTTGTATAATTATCATCATTATAATGTCAACAACCTAAGTGTCATTTAAGAAACATGCAAAAAATTGCATTTTGTTCATGTAATGTATAACAACACCGACTTTCTGTCATTGTACGCGGCACCTGTGCAAAAAAATAACTAGTTAATCCGCCTCCATTAAGTCTTAATAACCATTTTGTCTTAAGTCTTGAAAATGAAAAGTTTAGATTAATTTTGTTTTGCCAGTTTCATCGATTTAGGATACAATCATATTAAATATTTCAATATGACGCAATATACGAGATTTTCATTGAATAAAAAAAACAAAAACAAAAAAACCCCCAAAAAACAAAAATTTTCCCGATTATAACTAACAATTAAAAACTAAAAGAAGAACCCAAAACAAATTGAAAGCAATATATATCATACGAAAGGACTACTAACCTTTTTGTTTTTACATCTATATAAAAGTGTTGTTGGGTTTTAGAAAGGAGAGATTAAATATTTCAAAAGCCTGTTCTGTAGATCCTTAATGGGGGCAGACATTAGTGTTTTGATCAGCGGAACCGATTAGAACCATCAATGCAAACATTTTCTTTTTCACAATGCTTAACAAAAGGTGTACCCTTCTCCAAAAACATTGCGTCAAAGTGGGGGTACTTCGGCCCCTAAACATCCCTTATTATACAGTAGTGCGTTGCAAATGTACAGGACAGATATTGTTTGTAGGTATATATTTTTATGTTGAATGTCTTTGCATCTTTAATGCGTTATGCATTCTTAATAGTTTAAACCTCTAGTCTATGACCCCTTTTGTAATACATCAGTCCCTTCCTCTTGATTTCGTAGAAAAGAACTTTTATCTTATCGTCATGTTTGATACATATATCTTTACGAAATGTAAATTGACAAAAAAAAAAGTACAAAACGTATTTTAATATCGACTTCAAATTCGTACCAATTGTTTTGCTACAGCGAACCCTAAGGAATGGCGCCATTAGCCTCAAATAACAGCCTGGTGAAGAACGTCAAACCTATGCATATCATCAATATTAGTGTTTATTTAAAAGAAAACTGCAAGTTTTGCATTTATTTCAGGTAATGTGTAACTACAACCACATTTTTTATAATTTGATGCAGCACTTGTGTTTTTAAGAATAAAGTAAAATGTATGATCGGCCTCCTTCGCATAATGTTTTCTCTTTTTGTATATTTGAAACATTTAAGAGTTTTTTGGATACAGTAAGTTCAATCAATACATGAAACATGATACAATCATAAATTATCTATACAGGTACTGGTTAAAAAAAATAAATTAATAATCAATGTATATTAAACAAATTGTGAACGACAGGGTGCGGCTAAGAAACATTGCTTTCTGGATGGGTAAATCCAACAGCCCAACTCTCCTGTGTAGAGCAAAAAAATTAAAAATGTTTGTAAAGGTAGAATATTTTTTCCTTGGATTTGTGGATCATGCAGTATTAAATATATGCACTTAGTCTTAATTTGCTACTTGAGATATAAAAGCCAAGCACCCCCCCCCCCATCTTCTTCGGCATATTTTATTTCAGGATTCCTTGACTACATGTATGATCATTATCCTTCAACAGTCATAGAATACTTACCATATGTCTAATATACTCTTTATAAATAAATGAAAACACCAATAAAATATTTAATCCAAAACATGGTTTCAATATCCTGACTGATTATCCACCCTGTTTGGTACGTTCTACATATTAGCCATTTTCACACCACGTCTGCAATTCTGGTTCAGGACACGATAAGAATTGATTTTACTTGGACAGCTATTAAACATTACGAGATCTGAATTTTAATATCAAATAACCAGCAGCACTGATTCAAACGATGACATTACTTTTACCAATGAAGTCTGATAAACTGTTGGATCAGTCGATACAGCTGTGAGTTCGTCATCAGAACATTTGTATGTTTTATCATATCAGTTCATGTTGCACCAAGTTGCAATGGATAGAATGTTCAAGGATCTTGCAGATTTCGTATTTCACCGAGACGCAATATATAGAATGAGTTCATGTCTGTCTCGGTTATAACCTTATCTCCCAATTGAACTGTACCATTGCAGTTGGATAAGATAAGCGTTATTATAAAATAAAGCATTTGCTTTCGGACTAAATTACTTTCAAGGTTGGTAGAGAAAAGTGTTAACTAACAATGTTAATCATCTTGGCTTTTAATATGTGCAACACTTTTTTGCAGAGGATGCAATGGCTCTGGATTGGCAAGTCATGGAACCACGGTCCAGTTTATTCTCGAAAGACTGGTTGTATTAGAAGAAAAAGCCGGTAAATATGAAGAGACAATTTGATTGCTAGGGAGAAAATTGATAAAAAGAGACCGCAAGATCGCTGAACTCGAGTGCATTGTTTAGAATCAAACTCTGGATATTGAGGTGATGAAAACAGACCGATATTGAAAAGCAAGAGTAAACCAAACTTAGAACGACAAGACGAAGGTTTGACAAATAGAAACAACAAGGTTTACCTGGTATCCAATCAGTTTATCTATAATACATGTATTTTAAAATCTGTTAAGAATTAAAGACATTTCTCGCCTACAAGATCTTTTTCTTCTACTATAACAACATGTATTTTTATGTTATGTACTGATATCGTTATTGCAATTTTGAAATCAAAGGCTTCCAAACCTAAATTTGTTCGATATTAGTTTCTCGTTATCGTGAACTTTCAATTTGATTTTTGGCAGGTGACGCTGTTGCATTCCATGCATACATGAGTGCAAATGAAATTAATCCAAGCAGACATCACGTGATCATTTAAAGCGTACAATCCGAACCTAGGAGCGATCATAGCCCCGTGGATGGTGTTTACGCTTTAAACTGGAACGTTATTCCTCACGAAAATAACCATATTTTTACCTGAAATAGCTGTTAACTTCACAGAGCAATCGGAAACGCGTTTGCGGACAGTGGTAATCATGATGACGTCAGTTACTCTTCAGTAACCGTAGTAAAAAGATTAAATGCAGGCGATTCTGTCCTGATCCGCACTCCAGCAGAATCGAACCTTGCGTCGAGAAGAAATATTGTTAGCTTCCACGGAGGCCGGTCTACGTTCAGCGGATGGAGAATTTTCTAAAGTTATAATTCTATGCTATGTCAA
Source organism: Magallana hongkongensis (assembly GCA_015776775.1). Lineage (NCBI taxonomy): Eukaryota > Metazoa > Mollusca > Bivalvia > Ostreida > Ostreidae > Magallana > Magallana hongkongensis. The sequence continues at coordinate 6,710,367 of CM027469.1, read as the reverse complement.
ATGTTTTTTTTAATAAATCAAGACACATGCATTTAGTTTAGTGTCGTTTTTGGTTAAAAAGGTTTTGCATGTTTTATTAAAAATATGTGTGGCTGAAAGACAAGTATTTGCCTAGCGTTCAACCTTTCTTCTGGTTTCCGACTTATTCATACGACTAAGAGGTACTTCAACAAATGCAAGCATTTAAATGCATAATTTTGATTTTGATAGAATTTTAAACAATTAATCATTTTGATTAACATAAGCAAAACGCCTTTTAATCGTTGACAAAATATGATAGCCAAGAGATGTCGCTGACATCAAAGATAACTAAGATGTAATAAAAAAAGATTTAGCATTTGTTGTAACTCAGTAATTCAAAGCTAGATACAGTTACTACGCTTCCCTTTACCTAATCAACAGATAAAAGTTCTTAAATTATTTTAACAATATGCTTCTTAGATTGGATTTTTTTGCTTGCTAGATTAGTGCTCAATTAAAATATTCTTTAATGAATACTAATCTTCTGACATTATTGACATATCCACAATATGGAGCCGGTGGTTTTGAACTTCAAGGAACACTTAAAGTACATATCTCATTATTTGCCCTATTCACACTGATAGACAGAGGAACTCTATTGTTTTCCTTCTCGAACACGCTAAAGGAAGATTGAGTTTTGTTGCGTTGACACAAAAAAACCAGGTCACCCAAATCATCAACACGAACCAGACAGCTAAGAGCAATTAAACACATACAACTGTATCAATCAAATTGTTATAAGCTATCTGGCCATTCTTCAAGCAAATAGAACTTTGCAAAAGTTCTGAAGAGGCATCAAAATACACTTGTGTAAAGTTCTCACTGGCTTGAGAATGGCCAGATAACTTATAACTGATTTGATTGTTACAATTGTAGTGTGATCAATTGCTCTTTAGCCTGTTTGGTCCATGTTGACGATTTTTTCAAACGTTAAAAACCAAAACAACCATTCAGAAGCAAACGGAATTTCATTGATAAGTGTGCAATGCCTGTTCAATCTCTTATAGTCTGGTCTTCTCAATAGAGACAGAAAAACGCAAATTCCATGTTTTACAACAAACAGATTACTTAAGGTGCACCTAGATGAACAATGATGAATCTTCTTGTTTATATTTGTTTATCCTACTAATGGTTAGATGGATTTTTTTATGTTTACGTTTCGGCGACATTTTTTTTTTTTTTACAAATAATGAAGAAAACATGTTGTGTTTTGTCTTTGATATTTTCAATTACTTTTTAAAAATAAATATACATAGTTTGCTTTTCAAAACCTTCTTACAAGTATATTTTGCATGGTAAATTTTAAAGACAAATATGTTATTTCGACTTTCTTTTTATCTTAATTTTGACTTCTCTGTTTGAGTTCATTGGTGATCAAACTAAAACTGGATGCGTGATTTGATGAAATGAAAATATCAAGGTACTTGTCAAAATCAGTACATTTTATAGCTATCTGTTCTTGAAGAGTTATTTTTTTTATTACTTTGTCGAAACAATCATTCATTTTTTTGTAGAAAAGATGTACTAATCAAGAGTCGGTACACTAAACACGTGAGTACCATATAAAGTCCGTGCTACAGTTTTCTATTCAGGTCACAATCGCTTAAAGCGTAGATGCCAATGAAGTTATTTTACAACTGACATATTGAACATCATGTCAACTCTTCTCTAATCATTCTAGATTAGTCTAAAGTCATATACAGTTAGGTGTACTCTTCTATAAATTGAAAGTATTGCATTATTTTCTATTAAAGAACTTTAATCAAATTATATTCGCTAGGTGTACTCTAAATAAATATTTACAAATCTGATTTCAAGATAAAGTATAGTACTTATAATTGATTCTTTTTGCAATATTGTTTACTTGTTGCCTGTTCCGTCCTATACAATATTGCATTGTAAGACAAGTTGTATAACCTTTGTTAAACTGTCAAGGTAAACAGAACCTAAATAGTATATGTTTAACGTGTCGTCATATCAAAATAATTATATAATATGGCTTTAGTGAACGTTTTCAGTCACAAGACACTATTCATCTACTGACTTATCAGTTTTGTATGGAAACCAGATAGAGCCATAAAGTTCACCATCGCTTCATCGCAACATCGAGGTTTAGATCGATAGTATGATGTACGTGATAACGCAATGATAATGAAACAATAATACGATGAAGCAGTGGTGCGATAAGCGCGATTACGATAACGCGTTAGCGCCAAAATGTGATGACGATAGTGCGATGACACGACGAAGCAATAGCGAGATGATCTACTGGTGCGATAGCGATGTTGCAATATAACGAAGGCGCTGTGCTCTGTCGGGTCATCGTTATGTCTCTATCACGCTTTCATCATTTCATTGCTTCATTGAGCCTATAGACCGTATTGTACATGCTAAAATAAAAGAGAGATGGAGTCAGTGAGTGAATGAATGAATGGATTATATATTCAGAAATATACTATACCCCGTGGATAGACTCGACTCTATTAAAATATTTAGGTATTACAATTTAACCATGCCTTTCTTGCCAGACACATGCAAACTTACAATAGCTAAAATATAGTTTAGGATATGAAGATTACAAAACAAACAACAATCGAATGACCAAAGCATGGTTTCAAGAATTGAAGGCATTTTATTACATTGTCATGTATTTGTACAATGTGAAAGCTTATTCCAGTGACATTTCGAGTTATATTAGATTTAAAAATAAGGTGAAAAGGTGCAGGGGAGGGGGAGAGTACATTAATAGGTATTCTAATTAACTTGTAGCAATGTGACTGTAAAACAGTGTGTTTTAATAGGAACTGAGTGTGGTAGAAAAGGTTGAACATATTTACTAGCACAATTTGTTTTTAACTGCCTGGTAAAAAACATTTTTGCCACTTTGCCTAAGAAATTCTTTTTGTAAAGGTTCATGAAAAAGTTAATAGGCAATCTCCTGTAAATTGTCTTAATTTTTCATTCAAAACCTGTACATGTACTTATATTTTAAAGCATATTAATGCAAATTGTATAGTTTTTTAGATATTTATTCTATTGAACATTTATATATAAGAATTAACATTACATATAAGTAATGAATAAGATATAATATACATCTCTAGAAAGCATATGTTTTAGCCTTACAAAAATAACTTGTGGTAAAGATGAAAGTGCTTTTGTTACGGCGGGAAATAGATTAAACGGCAGAGAGTGGCCAAAAGGAAAATTGATGAGAGACAAATGATAATGACCTTGCATGTTCCAGATATTAAAATATCACCTTTCGTGAATAATCCCATCGATATTAAATGCACTTTCTTAGAAATACATTTTTCCTCTAGACAGTCTTATAATTATTGGTATCTTTCTTTACGACAATTAAATTGATCCTTGACTGTTAAAGAAAAAAAACCCCAAATAGAACGGACGTTAAGGAGAAACAACCCATAATGAATTATGTTTCAGACATTAAAATATAGCTTCCAATGAAAAATCATATTAATATTGATAGCAGTTTCTCAGAAATACATTCTCCTTATAAACAGCCATTTGGTTATTGGTTTCCTTAATGACATTTGAATTAATCCTTGACTGTTTTAAGAAGAAAAACCCCCAAATAAATGGAATGGACATTAAATGGGGAAACCAAACTGAATAATGTCTCAAACATTTGAATATAGCGTTCCATTAAGAAACACATTAATAATATTAACAATTTCTCCGAAATACATTCTTTCTATTATCAGTCTTTTTATCATTGATCCTTGACTGTTTTTTTAAGTAAAACATAGAATTTTTTTAAGATAGACAACTGATAGTAATTAATGTTCCAAACATTAAAATATAGCTTTGCATGAAACATCATATGAATTATTAATTTCTCAGAAATACAGCTTTTTCTATATATATTATTTTGGTTTTTGGTTTCTTAATGATATTTGAATTGATCCTTGAATAAATAAAAACATGTTCATGAGGTTGTCAACTAGATTTTTTATTTGTTTTATGAATTTCTTAATCAACTGGCTTAGAAATTCTTTATTTGTTTACCTAGCAGTTAAAACTTACAATGTAAGTAAATGCATTCATACAATCTCCATCGTTTTTCTTTACTACACACAAAAACTCATAAAGTGTATTAAAGTCACATTGTAGCAGATGAATTATATTTATCATACCTGATCTCTCTCCCCTTGCCAGCTCTCTCTCTCTCTCTCTCTCTCTCTCTCTCTCTCTCTCTCTCCACTTTCAAACATGACGATTGCAACAACTGTAGACAGATTAGTTATTAAATTTGAAATAGTTGACAGGAATTACTCTTAATTTCCTCATTATATAAAAATGTGAATGTCGTTCGTCTTCTTAAAAAATTATGCCTCGATCGAGCATTTTTTGCTATCTTTATATATTAATCTATTATTTAGCTTTTGTAATTATTATGTAAGGTAAGAAGAGCATGGTTAACTTGTCATCCTTAAGTATTATCAAAAAGCCAATTTTATCAACCAAGTAATGTTAATCTTTGATAATGATCCATTTATTCATTCTCTATCTTAGACCATTTCTATGTCCAATTGCGCATGAGTAATGCAGTCTATACCGCGATGGTGAGATGTAAAAAAGGTGATAGCCTAGAAAAGACCTATCGAGGACCCAATTTAGGATCGCGTCTTCGCAACATCACGTTATCGCCATCGTACCAACTTATCACCGCGCTTCGTCGTGCCATCGCATTATCGTCATCGCGCCATCGCATCATCGCGTCATCTCATTGCAGTATTTTTTCACTGTCAACACATTCAAGCATCATCGCACTAAGAACGCAAACCTCAATAGTGCAATGATGCGATTGTGAACTACCTAGCCCTATGTGGAATCTAATATTAATAGCTTCTTATCAAAACTTGTTTTGTTATTGCCAGAACGTTTTTGTTTATAAGCATCTTTATATTTTTCCAGTGTTTGAAAATTGTTAATCATTTGATTTTTTCTTATTTTGTGGCAATTGTATGTAGCCAGTTAGAAAAATAAAGTGTTATTCAACTTATATTTACAGCAGATTGCTCGTTTTCTCCAATGTCTTTGGGGCCTTATGGTTTTCCCATTGTTTATAAAACAAATACGCTAACATATTTTTTACTATCATTACTTCATGACATTTGTAGCTGGAAAACGCTGTCAAAACTTTGACCTACACAATGAAAATAATACAATTTATGACTTGTAGGGCAGAACATATTCGTCGTAAATAATTTTTAATTAACTTCATACTGGTTCCCAGGCGTTCACTAACATCTTCTCGTTTTTACTACCGGAACTAAAAAGGTGTAGTTTTTACAGATGTTGCCTTGAATTACTCAAATCCAATGTCGTTATATCACCAAATTAACATGCAACACCCAATGTGATGTCATAAGAGGAAATCAAACACTTTTACCGGCACTGATTAGCAGGTATAAATAACTCAATCACCTGGTGATGTTCAGGTAGAGTTTCCTGCAACATTCGGGATTTGACAGTTGACACGTGTTTTGTAATGATATTTAATTAATTAAGATGCAATTAAAATGCAATTTCTGACGTAATTAATGATTGAAGTCTCTATCTGATCATCAATGACTTCTTGCCTCCTGTGTCATTGCCAAGCCCAGAGTTTATAATGCCAGTAATCGTCAGCTATAAGTGTATATCCGGTTTTATGATCGATTATTTATGTTTTGCCATTAAAATATGTACATAAAGATAGAAATTGAGTTTTGTTTGGTTTTTCAATGCAAGAACGTACGCTTTGAAACCTATTTATTCAAAACAATTTCAGTGCAATAGTATGGTAAGAACATTAAGATTAAAAACTTAACAATTAACAATTTAAGCCATTTAGTTTTTTAAAGAAATAGTCAGGTTTGTATTTAAAAAGCGGAAGAATGCGGTGGTTGTTTGATAATTGATGACGCTGACAAGTAATTTGATTTGATACATAAATAATATTCATTATGACGGCCTAACCTGACACCTAGGAATATCACTATAATCTCTATCCAGAGCTCAAAGAAAATCAATTGACAGACAGATTGAGGGACTATTGTTCTTAGATTAGTTTGCATTAAATTTCTGTACGGAAAGATTTTGACAAAAGAGTCTCGTGATTTTAAGCTATTGCTGTTTTATCTATAAGTACGTGTTAAATTGTACGCACACCTTTTAACCCTGAAAAGTGCCAAACAAGTTTGGCTGGTAACAAACGATATATTTTAAAATGCATTATCTGTTTTTTTTATAAACGTAAGAAATTATTTGAAAATGTATTTTGTGCGCCTTTTACCTGACATATACATACAGAAATATGCTTAACTGACATACATACATCTATCTCCATATGATCACTACAAACCTACAAACAGACCACTCCAAGAGAATATTAAAATGATATTGGTAAAAATATCAGAATGAGTAAAAATCACAACATTACGTACATTGATTCTTAGTTTTAGGAACATCAAACATGTATTAAAATAAAACTTCAGAGAAACTCTAGGTTTTTTTCTCTATAATTTTTAAAGATTTTTCTGTTGATGAATGGTTTCATGTACACAAAGTGCAAATCGGTGAATGTATGCACAGTCATCCATTATTTGTATCTTTAAAACTATTAATATGTTGTTTTGTTCCTACAATCTACATTAATTGTTAAATGATTGATGCATTATTCAAACCCACACAGTCTCTCACTTCAAAATAAATGCAGGGTCATATTTGTTATTCCCTTAGGGTACCATAGTAACGTAATAGCGTTCGAGACGACACCCTAGGAAAAAAGGAGGGTAACCAAAAAATTTTTAAACTAAAAAAGGTGATAGATTAATAAATTACATCCAAGAAATTTTATGAAGATCCCCAGATTACGCCAACTTTGAACAAACCCTACATTTTGAATAATTAAAGGACAACTCAAAACCCCCAAAACATTATTAATCATAAAAAAAAAATGATGAGCTAACATTCTTGTACTACAACTGAAATAACATATTTCAAATCTAAAATATTGTTTAGCTGAGTAACTAGTTTTTGACAGTATATATATATTTTTAGATGTTGCAATTGCTGCTAAGATGGGTTGCTACATTAGTTATACACTGGAATGGTTGAATTGTAAATTTATTGCAGAGAAAATTTTGAATTGAATCTTTATACATGTTCCCAGGTCTATCATAGAATATCAAAGCTCAGTTAAATACACAAACCATTGAATTACACGTATGCGTTTTCAAAATAAGTGATTATTAATTTACGTAATAGCAATGCAAATGCAAAAATTACAACAAAGTGAACATTTTTTTCCCCTAATGGTAGGGAATGAAAGGGGAACGATGAAATAAGCTTCATATGAGCAATGAACGAAATATCATATTAATAAAAAGGAAACTATTTTAATTTTTTTTAAAGAAACTAAAGAATAGTGAGATAAAAGGAAAGATCTGAACTTTGATACTTGTCATTTAAGAAAGAAATGAGGTTGTAGAATTTACTTAACCGGATCTTATATTCGTTTAAAAACCAGATCGATCAAATATAAGTGACAAAATGTTGGAATTTAGAAGCAATTGTTACTTATAATATCAATGAATACAACAAAGATGAATGAAAAATTTCTAACAAACAACGTGATGTATTAGGAATTGGAAATTGTCTTCAATTACTAAGCATTATTCGTTGTGTGGGCAACACCAATCTATTATAATACGACTGCGTGGAAATCAACACGTTTCTGAAAATAGTAACAGACCAAGTTGACCGACCATTTAATTTACATATTTCTTTCGTTCATTCTTCTTGTTATAAAACATAGCATTGTCTCTTGATGGATTGAAATCAACAGCAGGTAATGATTATACATAATAATAAAAATGTGTGACGTACGATTAAAAACGAATGTATCAAATCATCATTTCAACATCTCATAAAAGCAAAATAAGACAAGAAGTGTTGGGTAGGGACCCCTGGTTTATGAAGGTTTTTTTTATCAATAATTCACCGTGGGAGTTAGCTGAGGATTTTATTTCATATTCTCACTTTTTTTTTTAGATTATCACGTTTTCATTCAAATTTTTATGGGGTCGTCAATCGGATAATTAAGTTTAACTATAAATAATTTATCAAAAACAAACTAGTCTAAAAACATTGAATAAAATACGCACAATTTTACTTTCTAATAATGTTGTTTGCTACCTCAACCTTGTCACGTTCTGTTTTGTAATTATATAATACGATATTCGTGAAAACATTAAGGAATTATATAATTACAGGTTATTTATTAATAAATTGTGTTAAAGGTTTTCATGATGCTATCTTAAGATATATAAGGACATTCCTTATCATTTAAACAATCAATAAAAACAGTACATAATGCAGAATTATATGCCAAGAATAATTATCAAATGTCATTATTAATAAGCTATTAATATAATGGCAGAATAACATCATATCTTATTATTAAATCCTTAATATGAAAATAATGTGGTCGTCGTACACATATAAATTCATAATATATGATTGCAGTTTGTCTCCATAAAACATCATCAAATCAGATAAAAAATCTAATGTAAGCTGTTTTTACACTATATAACTGTTGTTAATTAAGTAAATTACTGTCAACGATTTTATAATTATAAATGATTTACTATTGTGCTTTGGTTGCATTGGTAAACCAACATTATGTTGTATTTCTCTATTAACTAAATAATTCTGAGGCTAAAACCTTTTCAAAGAAAAGAACAGTTTTGTCATGTGCATTAAAGAAGATTAACATCAAAAAAGTGGGTCATTTGTTATATATTATTTTTAGAATTCCCCTATACTTACTCAGCTGCATCAAAAATTCTATTTTTAGCACTTTATGCTATAGTCGTATGTTTGGCAGGTAGGAGTCTAATTCTGATATCATTATACGCAGCTTATTATTTCTGAATGACCGTTAAAGCAAGGCTATGTGTTGAAATGTTTCGGTAATTTTCGACTTTTTTTAAAAAATTCGACCATTCGGTGTTAAGAGAATCTTTGATAAAACTTGATAAAGAGAGTTTTTCAATTTAGTCATGCGTTTTGTACTGATATTAATATTGATGAACCTAGAGGTGGTGTTCTTTAAAAAGAAGAACAGAGAACAAATATGCAGCTCTAACAGAAACTTAAAGGTTCTTACACACTCGTAAGAACACCTTGGATTCGTTGTTATAATAAACATTTTTATTGGTTTGTACATAATGTGAAAACATATGGTCCCAATAAAGTTCATGGAAATCATGGAACTAAATGAGAATTGATTAAATGTCTCTAGATTGAATATCTATGAAGGTATTGAAAAATGTATTAATATTTCACTTTATTTGTTCACAAGTTTTTATATTGTTGACTAAATGTCAGTTATAAAATCAATGATACATGAATGATAATCACATTATTATATATTACATGTATTAACATTTGTTCTTTGATAAATAACTGATAGACTGATTGATTAATTTAGTGTTAATCATTGTTTTCCTTCCTCTGAACAGTTACATTTTTACTATATACATTTACATACCTTAAGATTGAAATATCGACTGATATTCGGATAAAAACAATTCTCAATTTTCAAAAACATTTTGTTCTTAGACATTTGACCTTTTTTCATGAAATATTTTAAAACAATTTTCAGCTGAAGATAGAAGAACAACGTTTTTTTTTTTGTTTTTTTGTTTGTTTGGTTTTTGTTTTTTTGTTTTTTTTTACTAAGGATGCATCAAAACATTAACACATTCAATTGTATTGTTAAATAGAGGTACTCTTAAAATGGACATTTACTAACTTTTGTAAATTTTTTTATGAATCAAAGATCAGCTGAAGAGATAGACTTCTCAACACGAAACCACGAACATCTCTTTCAGCATTAACATGTTTTTGTTCCCGATTTGAACCCAACAAAAATATATGAATGAATAGAATATCTAATGCCATGATTAAAACATATTGGATGACTGATTAGGTAATCGTTGGTGATTGTCCCCTTTGGATGTGACGGAAATCATAACTTTGAATTTCAAATTCCTCATTAAAAACTAAAATACGTCTGTAATTGATTAAATCACAATGACTACATGATTTGTGCAAGCAAGAATGGAAGAAAACTTAGATATGTTGCGTCATAATTGCAGAAGTAGGAAGAGGTAGAGCTTTAGAAATACCGTTAGATGTAATCTTATTGCTATGTAATACGTGTCATAAGATCTTTTGTTTATTTATTAGTTTTTTATGAAAATGAATAGCAAACAAATCACAAATATTACAAAGGTGTTGATCATAAGTTGATCAGTTATTTTGCATAGTTTGTATATTGAAGAAGATTTCGACGGTTTTGTAATAATTCAATTTATAGCATGGATTCAATAACATCCCTAATTTTAATTGTAAAAAATATCAGATCATAAATCTAACAACACTGATGAATATTGAAAAGATATAAGATATGTACACTTTAGAGAGGGTCATGAGAGAGAGAGAGAGAGAGAAGGAGAGAGTTTAATTTTAGTGTTGTATGATGTTTTTAACTATCTGGGTAAATTCCCTAGAGTTTACAACAATATAGTTCAAAGAATAAGTTTTGCAGTTATCAAAGGAGGTAAATAATAAATACCACTATTTGTGGTAAAACATTGACGTATATTTCCAGAGTATTAACTTTATCATCTGCAATAATACAAAATGACTTTTATAAATACTTTTGGGAGTTCTCGTATTTCTAAGAAGTGTATTGGGTGATATGAGTTCATGTTTAAAGGTGTATCAAATGTCATTTCTTATTCAAACACACCCTCCCTCACCCAAGGTAAAAACCAACCTCACTCAAAATAAAAAAAAAACCATGCATATATATATTCATTTGAAGTATGTAGTTATATGATTTTTGTAAAATTATTGTAACATATGTACGATTGTTAATTTTTTCTACCTTTAAAATCATTTTGTTCATACCTACATGTATATCATTACTAATTGAGAGACTCTCAGTTTGTAATTTGTATATTAAAGGCTGATCTACATTGTACACGATTTTATTATAATTTTACCTATGTCACTCAAAGTTATAAAAATAAGATTGATATTAAATTGAGAAAGTTGTTTGTACCAATATGTTTGACTAAATGCGCAAAATAAATGAAAGGGAATGTCTAAATGCGTTGCACAGCGTATTGATCAATGAGGATTTAACATTTTCTTTACATGTTTGGAGCATGTAAACAAAGTTCAGATACTTGCATATATCTGTTTAATGGTGATGGACTGAATGTTTTTCAAAGACAATGGGAAATGCCAGAGAAATTTATATGTTTTTAAATTACAATCTAAAATGTAACTACCTTTTTTATTTTATAAAAACTGTTCCTGCTTTCAAGAAAAATCTATAGTTTTTAAAAATGTTTCAACAATTTGACTTATATTTTAAAGATGTACTTGTATATTTATCATGCGTTGACCGCTGATAATTATGATATGATTATAAACATTATGATTACGATTTTCTTTAAATTTTTGTATCCTAGAGTCTGAGTTATTTGTTTTATATTTAGACCTTCTTTTTTTAAGAAAAAGACATTAACGATCTTCGATCCTTAGCAATGTTTGATAACTCTACATTATTCGGATTTCTTTTATTTGTACCATAATTCTGACTTTTATTCAAACAATTTTAATTAGTATTCTACTTATAGAAGAACCATTAGTCACACAACTACATGCTTGGCGAAGTGGATTCACGGAGCACTCCTACTTATATACATGATGGTAAAAAGTTCGAGCCACCGATGTTCCAGTACTTTTTTATACTCAACTTGTTTCTTTATTCTATTATATCCATTATAGGCAAATTCGCAATAAAGTTGTAAGATGCATTCACAAATCTAAAAAATTCATTTTATTTCATCTTTTTTATAAAGGTTGAAAGGAAAATATGAAAAAAATACTTTGAAGCTGAGAATTGGGGAACCTTAATGGTAACCTAACAACAAAACATTCGTATAAACGTGTTGTCTTCAATTGTGCACCGTCAATGTTCCTTGATTATGCAGCTATATACCTCCATTACCTGCCGTTTTCATTTCTCAGTGGGGCATGCTCTATATATGAACAATTTCCAAAACGGGGCACGCTATTTACAAACATGTTTACTACGTATAACAGTCTCGATTTATGTCATTATTTGAAAGGCAAATACAATCTTCCATTAGATCGAATGCTGACTGATGTTTTTCCTACTCATTGTTGGGCAATCCGATGACGACATGGCGGGTATGACCGGTCAGCAGAGGATGCTTACTCCTTAGAGGAACCATATTCTACCTCTAATTTTTTCGATTTTCAACACTGTTCGTTTGAAACTAGTCGCAATTATAACGAAATGTAATGACTTGATTTGTCATTCATCTCTTAATTCCCTTTTTCTCTTCTTAAATATATCTCTTTAAATATGAATTTAGTATTAAATGTCATTTAAACTTCGCGTTTGTCATCTGTGAAATGTTCTGAAACGTTTTATTTAGGTAATCAACGGGACGGAAACAACTAATAATGAAAATATATCATATGATTGGACACCCATTTGTATCTACATCAGTTGAATAATAAAATAACGCCCGTTTGTTCACTTCTAATTCATTCAAATTTCGACTGTTGTTTGTAGAGAAAGTCTTCGCAGTGATTGCTGATTGGACGTAATACCTACTTTGGACTTTGAAAACGGAACCATTTGATATATGGTGAAAGATATTTACTGTATCCATTTCTCTTAAATTATGATATGTGGGATGGTCCTCAATCTACCTACAAAAAGATGAATGGTACAACCATCATTTACTACTGTATTTCCGCTTGCCCTTTAGCATCCAATATGTTCTATTTAACACATGATTAAAATTTTGTGTAATCTATTATTTCACAGAACGCCTCTATATACATAAGATGAGTCTTTTAAAATTCTACGAATAAAATATTCAAAGAATTCGCAGATATGCAGCTTAACCACAATTTAACGCATGTGTTTTTAGAATTAAAAAAACCCTTTCTTTTCCTTTCAAGACATAAAGAATAACATTGGAAATATTTATGTGTTATATATGCTCTTATATATTCCTTATCACATGTAGAACATCTAACAATCTTTATCTACATTATAGTAAGGAAAAAGCGTAAAAGTTTGGTATATATATATATATATATATATATATATGTTTGGCATTTAAAACGATAAAAACTATACTTCATATATTCGTTAATTCAAACACTTCACTCACGATTTTTGTTTTACTTCTGGCAACATTGCACACAAATTTATTATCGTCAATCAAACAGAACTTCAAATAGTGTGCCATAGTTTTATTAAGATGTAGGAAAACTCTCTTTTACTTTTCTAGTTTTGGAGGTATGTTGATATCATTTCCCTCCAACATTAATGACATATGATATATCTTTCCAATTTAGATAATTTAAAAATTGTGGAAGGTAATTAATATATGTCAAATATAGAAGTGGTATTGGTAAACTTAATTTAGGTGATCCATATAAAAATTGTAAGCAGTGCAATCCTTTTTTATAATAATTTACAATTATATTCTATTACAACCAGTCATAATCTTTGATATCTTTTCACAAAGAATTATATTTTCATTAGTTTAAATAATTTTGTCTATATTTAATACCATTTAAAAAAAATAGGGCCAATAATTTTATTATTATGTGTATGCAGCAAGTATTTTAAAAAAAACCTTCTTAAACTAGATTTAAATTCATGGGAAATGTGTTGTTTGTCCAAAACAATAATATTAATGATTTTGTTATTCTCATAACAGCTTTGTATAATATGTGGACAGTCTGTTAAGCAGTGTGTACTTGATTTATACTTTGTTGACCAGGACGTACTTACTTGTCGTTCTAAAAACGTGAACGACGATACCAGTAGGCGTTACTTCATGTAGAGAGCGCTTTTATATGCACCTAACATTTTATTTTATACTTTATTGTTTTGAATGAAATGAACATTCTGCTAGGGAAACACCAAGATGAGATATCTCGTGAATGTAAATGAAAGCAATATATTAGGCAAGATGGTTATAGTTCAAACAAAAAAGTATTCATTATTGCACAATAAAACAATTTATTATAGATGTTCTTTAACAGAAAACAGTCTTCCTTTTTATGAAATGATACGAAGATTCATCGTACGCATTATCAATTCATCAAATTAATGTTTCGCTAAAAGGAACATGAAAAATACATACAGGCCGCTGATTTTTTGGTTCAGACAATCAGTCTTCATTGCTCATTCACGGATGCGTTTGCATGGCATTTTTTTTATTTTCAAACTTAACTTCTAGTAAATTCTCTTAACATACAGAACGATATTAGCATTTTTGTTTTAAAATTGTATTGCAGTTCTTTATATAATGGCATAAAGGGCTATGCTTAATAGTAACTTTTATAATATATTTTTTACGATATTAATAACTATGCATAACCGTGTTTGAAATAAATACATATAATAGGATTCTGGTTGATATCATGGATTTTTTATGCAGACATTCATATTAGATTATTTCCTTTCAAAAGAAATTAACGTTCCTAATTCTATAACACTAAAGACAACTAAGATGCATGTCTAAAATGGTGTACAATCTGAAATCAAAATTGATTTCTACATTTAATCACTAAAACCAAATTTTTTTTTTATACTATTGACGTCTTAGCAAGAAATGTGACTCGATGTTTCTGGTTTATTTGAGCAACAAATCAAATAACTATCTAGAAATTCGTTTTTTAAATTTTACAAAGAATTTAAAGATATATTCAATCTTTATTGCACATCTTGATTCTTATTCTTTTTTTTTATATATATTAACTTTTTCAGCTAGATATAACTGATTGTGAATATACTTTTAATACATTTTTTGAAAATGTAAATTTCATTTTAAATCATCTCTTAAAGTATTGATATTTAAGGAAACGACGTTTTTTTAAATTATTGTATCTATCAGATTTAGAAAATGTACAATAATATGTTCTGGCTTTTTTTAAGCTATAAAATTTATTTTCTGTTCTAAAACGCAGATAAAGGAAAAATCCGGAAACTATGAGTGAAGGAAAAGCGGCGTTGCGTTAATCAAACAAATGTATGCTGGTGGTGTACTGCCCTACATGATCAAGGGGACATAATTAATTAACTTAATTGATTAAAGTACATTCTGAACTTCTTATTCTGGGATATTTTATGTCAAAATAGTTGGAATCATGCAAATCAGTATAAAACTTCAAAAATGTGTTTAAAAATACCTTCCAACCTTTTACTTGATTTCTTTTCAATTAGAACTTCCTCCTTTCGCAAGTAAACAATTAGATAAGAAGACTCAATATAGACCTCTGCAGTTCTGCAAATATGGACAAAGATGAATTACTTGTAAATAAGATAAACTATTATATAATGCTTTTGAGTAAACAACATTCCCCGGTATTATCAATTCTTTTAGTCTTAAACATGTAGAATTAAGAACGTTGTTTACTCAGGTTTTTCTCTCTCAAATTTGGATTGCTGTTAAGGTCATGAGTAAAATTGTTCTAAACAGAAAAAGTACTTATGAAATGAATTATCATTGATATAACATTCGATTATTTTTCCAAATTATGGAACTAGCGTTAAACAAAGCTGGACTGAACAGAGAAAAACAGAGAAAATTCAGACTAAAAAAATCAGATTTTGTTTTTTCACTGAAATATGTTTGGTAATACTTAAATATGTAAAGTTAAGATTTCATTTGCTAGTCATTAAAATTCTGCATATGTTTTCAATTAGAAAATCGAATGGCACACACCACCAATATACTAAAAATGCTTAAAAACGATAACCAACACCAATTCTCGAAATTGTGATCATTGACCTCAAACTGAATTTTATGCATTGAGAGTAAGGTCAATATACTTCGTTTAATACTTAAAATTTTTATTTATCATATAGGTTTTAGTTAATTGAATATAAAATGGGTAGGAAATTAAAAACTAACAGAGAAAATTTGGGCTTGAATATTCATGAAAATTGTAGAATGAAAACTTAATGCTTTTTGTCTATTTAGTGTCACTGTCATTCATAAACTGTATTTCATTTTTAAAATAGTTTAGCAGTTTATATTATTATTACAATTAAGAAAATCTCTAAATTAATTTTTGTTAACTTTTCAATTTTTTTTTAATGGCCATTAACTCAAAAAGTGGGGCACTGACCTACTTTTTTTGAAAGTGAAAAACAGCACAACAATGAAAGGTCTACACACAATAGTTGGTTATTCATTATCATTCATTATCATCTGTGGAATTTTTTTTTTCATTCTGAGTAAACGTATACCTTAATCATCTTCTTTTATCTTAAAAACGTACAAAACTGTATAGCATAAACGTAATATTTTCATTGCAGCTTTTTAAAACTTTTACACCCTTAATATCGGCTATTTTTAGAATAAAATAAACGACAGAAATGTTGACAAGTCAATCAATGTTCATTTCAAAAGACATAAATGTTGACCGGGATTGAGTATTACACATTTAAAAAACGAAAACATTCAATTCAAAAAGAACTATAAGAACTAGTTTTAATGTTAAATGACTGAGTAAAAACTTCTTAGTTTGGTAACATTGAATTAATATTAAAGATATTCGGGGTTATATAAATACCCCTCTCATTGTTTAAACGGCTAGGTACGTTAAACCCAAACTCAAATTTTTGGTAGATTTGAATAAATTTTGAATAAATAAATAAGTGTTTTAATGTTTCTCTCAATGTTAAATCAGCATAAATTAGTTTAAAGCAATGCATCTTATGATTTGTTTGCGTCAACAGATAAAACAATCATTGAACTGATTTGCATAATATGTAGAAAAAGAAAGATGTGAGTATTTTTCGATTCATTCAGTTCAGTCTTCTTTTTTATTCATGTAGTTCCTGACATTATGATAAAATAGTGGGTTGTCTTCGCTAGCAGCATCATAGTTAGCAAATTATGTTTGGTGACTTGCTAAAATATGTGAATAAAGATGTTTATTTCAGCAGGTCCCTAGATCACAAAGACACCCTAGACTAAGTCAAACTTTGTACACTGTTTTATTTTCTTGCGACTGAAACCGATGAAAAAAAATGAAATGCTTTTGAAATGTATCTAAATCTTTCCTTGATAGTTACAGATTTTAAACCTAAATTAATGATTTATTTTAGTTTGATGAATGATTAAAATCTAAAATAAAGGAGGCATACATAGTTTTCATTCTAAATGTTTTTGCTCATTCTAGTATAATGCAATGTATTCATACCTTTTTTGAAACTGTTTCAATGTAAATTTTAAAATCAAACACTATAATAAACAATAACAAAAAATGAATGAAAAAAAAATGATAATTTCGATATCCGGTAGGTGAGTGTTGTCATTGTCCTTTTACGAAGTAATGTTAAAATAAACATTTGTAGTAAGTGTGGTACGTTGTTAGAAATAGTATAAAAGAAAACGTAAAGAGAATGCACAAGAAATAATCGTATTATCAGAGTTCGTTTTTTCGTAATTCTCGAATTAATCCGTTGATCTAATCTACGTCTGTAGACCCAATGTAACTGAGGTCCGTGTTGATTCAAGGTTTGTATTTTGACCTTCACAAACAAACCAAATCAACGTTTCGTTTTTTCCCTATTATGACATTTTCCCGATTTTGACATTTACCTCGATTATGAAATGCCCAATTGTGATAATGATCACGTGGCATGTGTGACCGGTCAGCAGAGGATGCTCACTCCTCCTACGCACCTGATCCTACCTCTATCTATCTGGAGGTCCGTGTTGCTCTGCTTTGAATTTGTATTTCGTTATATGAATTTTTGAGATGGTTGACAGTTTGTTATTGTCATTTTTTCATCTGTAAAACTTCAAATAAAAGCAAAATTGGTGCATTCTAATACATGTATTTTGAAATGACCCCCCAAAAAACAAGAATTTAGTTTTCTTCACATAAAAGACAGAAAAATGATGTTAAATGTACTAATTACATATATGAATTTGAGGTAATTTGCTGTTGTAGCACTTTTAAAATCTTCTGAAAAGTGCGGAAAAAATACAAATGTATGTGTATTTGTATAGGAAATGTACCTTTTATTTGAGATGGTTCCAAAAAGAAACAAAAACCCAATTCGGTCTCCTTCAGTCTTAATATGAATAATGATCGCGAGTCATGCTGTCTATATTTGGTGATTTGATAGTGATCAAAATATATTGATAACTTAAAATGATGTTTATATTTTCGTTTTTTAATAATAAAATAAAAACCCAAACAGGTGATGTAAAAAACATTATTTTCAATTTTTTTTAAACTTGGTTCATCAATATACAATTCAGAGTAAAAAAGATTGTAGTCTTCACTACTTAAGAATTTTTCAGGTAAATATACAACCATTTAGAAAAAAGAGATCATTTGGTACAGTTAATGTTTTTACTGAAAGATGGGTGACAAAGTACTAAATACGAACTACACCACTGATGTTACTTGTTATGTATGCGCGACCTTTTTCCTTAACTTTTTATTTATTAACTATTCGTTACGGTTCGAAAAACACAGGAACTTCTGTTTAAACGTCAATAGAGGAACTTTTTTTCCTTTGAAGAATTCTATTTATGGAGTTTCTTGAATCAACATTAAGGCACAATGACACGTGTTATGACATCCATTTTCCTGGAAGTTCTAGCAATAAAAAAAATAAGAGTCAGTAATATTAAAGTCCGACACGTCCAAACATTTTTTATTATCATTTTTACAGCATTCATTTTTAAATACAAAAACATTACTATTTCTAAATTTATACCCATGTGGGACTCTATTTAAAAAAGCAAGACATTATAGAAGCGAATAGCATGGTTATAAATAGCACTTTTGATTAGTCTATAATACACAGTCATGTACGTAGGTGGACACGTCGAAACCACTAACCTGGGGTTCTTCCGAATGTTCCGCATAATCAACACTTTGGTCAAATTCAGTTCTTCTGATTTTATTAATTACAATGCTTCAATAATTCTTTGTTATGTACACAAGGTCCGTGTCCTGTTTTTGTTTACATGGGATCAATAAACCTGAAAATGCCTCACTGAACCTATTTTAACTAATCAAAATTGGAAAAAAATATTTATCTTGAAATTTTCCTTTTTTTTTAAATTGTAATGCATTTATAAATAAGTCCATATTTTTTTTCTACTGAATGGAACAAAATGTATTTTAGTTTTTACATAAATAATAAAGTCCAATAGGATATGATCATGGTATACTGATGTAAATGCAAAAAAAAAAAAAACTTATAACCAACTTATTGACATGGCAATACTTCACTTTGTATGTATCAGTAAGCGTTGCAGCAACTAAACATATACAAGTAATAGTTCATTTTTCACAAAGTAAGTTTTATTTCAATATTCATCTGACTTTTTAAAATGTGCTTTATTAGCAAAATCATATATCTGATCAACCGTTAACAGCGATAGAACAGATAAAGCAACTTATGGTCAGTTTTAGGAAAATAGGCTGATACTGATGTTTCCTGGAACATACGTGACTGATTCTGTAATGAAAATTACGTAATTTGATTGAATGTTTTCGGGTTTATGTGATTAACTTCCTGTTGAACAACAACCCAAGGTGTCATTGGCAACTTTCGAGAAAGAAAGAATAAAAAATGCGTCGTAATTTAGTGTAAAAAACCTCTGCCTTTAACATGTCGTATAAGGTTGTTTTAGGAAGTAACATTGTTGTTACAGCAAATATGGCAGCCCATGGCTGATCACGCCTGGTTAGCTTTCTCATCTGTTGGTCCTAGTGAATGGTCGCTTTCATCTGGCTTAATGGTCATTAGGAACCTGTTAACAGCCACATACGAAGCAGGCGACATTGTATCCAGACACCATAGCCTTATTCACTTTTCCAGTTTCCTCCCACCTAATGTATGTACTACGTTAGATGCTATTAGAACATTTAAATCGAACACGTCTATAGGTGTCTTTAGATGTCTCTTAAACATTGTTATAGTGAGAGATTTGTAATCAAAACATAAATGTGTCTATCAACGGTATTGAGGATTTTTGGTCTGAGGAATGTGAAACAGAAAATAGACATTCGAATGTTCGCAAATCATTGGCACAAACTACAAGTTGAAGATGGAAGATTCCTGGTGTAACCTCGTAGTTGAAAAGAAATGAAAACTATCTTTATATAATCCGCATCAACCTCAAAAAGACCAACAGTTTAAAGATTCGTCAGTTATATCCATTCTTTATCACTGGAGTTCTTTCAGAATTAGGCAATAAAATGAAATACTACTCTTCTTTAACGTAAAATATTGTCAATATATGATAAATGTATGGCCATGGTTATCCTTTTAATTTTCTAAAGTCGTTCCAATAAAGTGGGGCAATATCTTGTATTTAAATGATAGATTGACACTTTAGAGCAATCCTTTGTTGAACTTTGCCCTCTTTCCTTTCCTACCCAAAGTAATCTAGTGAGAAATTTATAAGCGTGATTATTATTATTTTTTTGGTGTGACCATAACAATTGGCTACTATATCTACATTGTTACACCTCAGTTTCAATTCTTATCTTTCTGTTGCACTGGTTCTTTTAGATCTTGTTAAAATTCATTCAAATATTTTCACCAACATCTTCACTTTTGCTTTAGCTTTTTTTTGTTTTTGATACTCTGTTTAAAAAAAGAGACCCAACATTCCTTCACCATGTTCTCAAAAAATCCAAAGACGTCCTTCAAAGACCGACATGTGTAACGATTGTAGAATCATGTTTTTACTGGTGTTGTTTCGTCCACAAACCTTTTATGCGGTGCAAACACTAGGCTGAAGTTTAAAAAGTATGCGACCCCTACATTTGTTTATGTTTTTAAATTCATATCCGGTGTATTAGCACATGTCAATTTCCATTTGTCAATTCAGTGACCTTTTTGTATTGAAAACGAGTTGACTTGGTTTGTTTTTAATAGCTTATAATTTAATGTCAGAATGGTTCAGCAAATTAAAGAGAGAAACCTTATTCCCTTGAACTACAACCCGAATTTACATTGACAGGTTTGTATTCGACTATAATGATAAACATTAATTTTAAGGGATTCTATTTTGATTAAAACTAATCAAAGAAAATACACCTAAATATTTTAATCCCGTAAAACATTAACAAAAACAATGTGACAAAAAACACAACTGTTTATTAAAGATATAACCATCTGATGTAATTTTTCCTAAAAAAAGTCAATAAATTTCAATTCTTTAATGCAAAGTTAAAAGGCCATACTCCAAAAATAACAACTCATGTAAAAAGCAGAACGGTTGTCTTTGCAAGAACGAGGAAGAATAAAACCAAAAAAGAATAAAATCATATGATTGGTCAACTGTAAGGAGCAATGACCAAACAGAAATGCCTCTATCGATATTGTTTGATAACAATTTGTGTGATATGTATTTTTAAATGGCGTTTAGTATTCCTGTCTTCTGATCGTAAAAACCCAAAAATATTCTTATACCAGAACGGCTGAAAAAATTGCAACTGATTAATTAAAACACAGGTGGTTCTAGGCATGATGATTTGTTGTTAATGATTATGCATGGTGATATTTTTTCTTACATGAAAAAAATTCTGTATTATTTCTTGGTGCCGTTATCTGCTGTTGTATTAACGTAAACGATTAAACATTTTAATGTACAACAAAACAAGCTTAAAGCAAAAGATAGATTGATATAAAATACGCCTGTTTTAATGAATACATGTGCCAACAGTTTAAAGAGTCTATTGTGCTTATTTTTTCAATGTATTGATCTTAAAAGTGCTTTTTTAAAATTAAAACAAGATGTTTATTTTCCCATGCACATGCATTAAATTCTATTAATAATATGTGATTTTGGTAATGTTGATTGTTCGTAACTCTTAGTTCTCAGATGTATTAACAAATATCACACACAGTGCAACCTCGATAAAACACAATGACGTCTAATTGATGAACGTTCAAACGTCTACTGTCGATTCACCAATACTCGTTAAATACAAGTTTTAAGGGATTTCTTTGTTCATGTTGATTACCAAATTTAAATGTTCATTGAAGTGCAATTTAAATTCAACATTTTGTAAAAATAGAATCATTGGTCACCTATCCGTGAAACTTGTGATTTTCATTGAATCAAATAAAATTGACACCAACGAATAATGAAACCACTAGTAACAACAGTGTCTACTTCATTTACTACAAATCGAGGATAACGATGGATTTTGCTTTGTAATATCAAATATTGGATAACCAATGTTAAGGTATCAAAAACGGTCTAACAGCATTATTTTTTGAAAATCTCTATATTTTCATAAAATAAACATTAGATAACCTTAGATGGAATTCCGCAAATGTCTTAGATAAGACCTTTGTGCAAAGTAAAATCTTTCCAATTAAGAATATTTATTTAAAATAAGTTGTGATATGCATACTCACTTGGATAACCTAGCAAACATTACGTAAATTCTTACTCGTATAAATTGACGTTATATACCAAGCATCACGCATAATCTTTCTCGCACATTTTTACGTTATACACATCTGGAGGTAAGTGTAGCTACATAAACAGATCTATGACCAGGATGCTTAAATCATTGTGTATGGTAAAAAGGGGGAGATTCTTCAAGCATTGCGGTTATAATGACAGCATTCCGTGTGTTATAAAATCACACAAAAAAGTGACGTTTTGATAATAAGGCAGGGTAAACTCTTGTCAAATGTAATGGATTAGTCTTCTAATGAACTCATAAAACAAACAATATATGATTCAATCGGTATGATTGATTAGATTTAATCAAAGATTAAGTTCGAGCAAACTCACAGATGGCTCCATATGCAAAAGGCAAGGCACAATGCGTATTATTCAATCAGTTTTGTCAATGTATATGTAAATCAATACCGTAATTGATAGATTGATTGATTACAGGAATCACTTATGTCCATCAAGTTTATTTACTTTTTGTTTGAAAAAACTGTGGACCAAAATTATGACACATATTTGAAAGTTCAAGTCATCGAGAAATTTCGATCACTATATACATGAACCCGGAATCAATTTAGATCAGGCTTTAAAAAAATGACAGTGACAAATAGTATTTGCATGTCAAAACAATATTTTGTGGTTGTTGTTTGAAGATTTAATTGGTATATCATCGCACACAGGTATGAACCGACACACAATTAATAAAAAAAGGTGGCTTATGTGTCGCAGTTTAAGAAAAAATGATATAATTTACAAAAAAAGATATCCTATTAAAATAAATAATGTTTTTTTTTCCATATCGGGAGAATCTTTCATTAAAAATGATAACTAGTAAGAGCAAAATG
Source organism: Magallana hongkongensis (assembly GCA_015776775.1). Classification (NCBI taxonomy): domain Eukaryota; kingdom Metazoa; phylum Mollusca; class Bivalvia; order Ostreida; family Ostreidae; genus Magallana; species Magallana hongkongensis. Next base: position 6,686,891 of record CM027469.1, on the reverse strand, counting down.
ATTAAGGCTTTTTGTAATAAAAAGTGTATGTTTTAATTTGTTAAGGACCTACTATAAAAAATGTTTAAATCAAAGCATTTAGTGTAGCTGTTCTGATTATGTCTACTTCGATTAAAGATCTTGAATCTACAAACGTAGGTTTAAAAAACAAGTAAACATCTACTTGTGTATATAAGTATCATAAACAATGAAAATACTTTAAATCAACACACATTAAACGTTTATCTTGAGTACGGTACTCAAAGTTCAAGGTAAGCGGGACAGACATACCTGTTGGAATTAGCATCATTAATTTTCTACATATGATGTGTCATAATGTGTCCTTGTTTTCGTAGAAAACATTTAGAGACCGGTCACTGATTTTGTCAATGAACTTTGGCATAAATTAGATAACACCTTGAGTATAAACATTCTCGGAACTAAACGTGCACATATGTTTTCCAAACATTTTTTAAAGTATAAAAACAATTACAGGTCTCATTTTGACAATAAAAAAAGATTTTTATATCATTTTAAGTGTAATGTAAACTTAACAACTCATAATCTTAGCAGTTATCTGCTAAATTGTGTTAATTTGATGGAGTTCTTTATCCCGCTGTTCGGAAAATGTGGGTTCAAAAAGTAGAATTTTTTAATTGTTTATCTTAAGGTGATTTATAGTTCCTTTTTTAGAAATTAAATTTTCAGTTTTAGAGCAAGTACAGTAGTTTATTTTATACACTTTATAGTAATTTTTTTTTCAATTTCGAATCTTACTTTTCTTTTTGTCATAAACTGAGAAAAAACTACTTTAAAGGTTCAAATAATAAAAGTCAGAAACAGTAAGTACTTTTTCATAAATATAACTTAAAAGATAAGTATAACAATAATGAAAGCCATCACAATAATGCCTGTTAAAGATAAAACAATCAAAATGGTGGTCTATCAAACCACATATCAGAATAGGAGTGTCAATAGGTATAACTTGAGGTAATTCAAAAAAAGAATTAACTGTGATATTGATTTATTGCTCTATTTAACAGGGGTCAAAATGTACTTCTACTGTATGAATGCTTTAGTTAATTGAATAGGTGTGACTTATACATAAACCACACAATTACATCAAATGTATAATATTAGAATGTGGTCGTAATCTCGCCGATCATTATCGAACAGAAACACTTTACCTGTTATACTCTATTTCCTTTTTGGCATTGTCCCTTTAATGAAACATTTACAATGACTAACGTCTCATGAAAATTGAAATAGGTTGAATTAAACAGATACCATTTGAAAAGAATTAAGAAATACACATTTCACGATATCTAAAATCAGTCTTCTTATCAATAATCAGTGAGTCATTGTGTTCGATGAAACATTGTTCTCCATTATAATAAAAGTACCTTGCAAATAAATAAAACACACGAGGAACACAATTCTGCTCCAAAAAAATTTTTTTTGTAAAGGATTAGACATGGATATCACATTTGCTATGGTTGCTCCAGTTTCACCGCAGGGGACGAGAGCTTTCCTCTGCGTCCGTCAGTCCGTCCGTCTGTCCGTCCGTCCGTCCGTCTATCTGCCTGTCTGTTTGTCCGTCCGTCTGTCTATCCCACTTCAGTTTTCCATACTTTTTTTCTTTATGCATTTGAGGAATAATATGAAATTTGCTGAACAGCTTCAAAATGTAAAACTACAAATCAAGTTTACACTTTTGTAGCGTCTAGTTGACATATTTTGGAAAAAAATATTTTTTTATATTCCAATTTTTTAATGTTCGGGTTCGTTATTGGGTTAGGTGTGTATTGAATAAACGAGCAAAGTATGTACTCAGTAATAATATTGTGTATTTCTTGTACATGTACCATTCCTTTAATTGTTTCTAACAAACAAATAAGCTCTGTAGAATAGTGTCAAGCATTGTGTTGTAAATGTAATCGACAGGGTTTTTTGTATTATTAAAATCGTGTTCGTTATCGGGTTGGTCTGTTGATTTGGGGTACAAAAGACGGTCAGAAATGATATTCTGCATAACAGTGCATTGTTTTCACAAATTTCTACCTGCAAATACTTAATGAACTTGGCGAAATTACAGGATCAAATAAAGAGTATATGTTTTGCCCATTTTTCATTTAATTTTTATATCAACTATGTAGTTTGAATTTCCTCTGTTCTTTTGTCTCTGATTAAAGCATAACATCTCGATTATAATAGTTTTGAAATAGTTGTATGCTTCGAAGCTTTCATAGAATAATGTAAACCGGTAGGGGACGTGTATTGCTTAAGCAATACTCTCAGAATGCTTGTTGTACTTATTAATTACGTCATTATTCGTTGTAAACTTAGATTACTGTGATTGTACCAAAACAAGTCAATCATTTGGTTGTTCTCTGCTATATTTATCATACACAAATTGAGAATAACTGTGATTTTGCTGTAAACAAAACATTAGTGATAATGCCATATAATTTCAATGTTTGCGATAACATATATCGTGGTAATCTAGTCACTGGAAAACTATATGGTTACTGAGGGTATTTCAAACTTTTGAAAACAATTTCATAGACGACATCTCACCATAAAAATCTGTAAATTGCTCCATACCATTTTATTCTGAGGATTTAACAAAACATTACACGAACATTAAAGTCCATTATCCTAATTTGCAAATGACCAAAAAGTAGACCTTTTGTTGATATAATTTGTTTTTTGGGTTGTAAGAAAGATATTGGTAATTTACTGCAATTTTTATTGCACAGTATCCCAACTCTTTGCTTATATATTATTTTCGAGAGCATAAAAACTCTGTTCGAGTCGTATCTAAATCCATTTTCTATATAAAAAAAAAAACCAAAACAAACCAAAACAAAACAAACTCTTTTTGAAAGTAGAATGATTAAGAGGAAGGACCAAGACCGAACTTCCTGTGTACTTTAGATAAGGATGACTGAGACTAACACATCTTTCACCAAAAGAAGATCCCTTATATTATACGAATAACTGAATGATTTAATAATATTTAAATGATTTGCCTCAAAACTAATATTCGATTCGAATTGGACGAGACAAGAATGTTAAGTAACTCGGAAATTATGTCAGAAATACATACTTTTTGAAAACGCAGAAAATCTGTCTGCTATAAAAAATTGACATAACCCTAAATATTCCACGATTTCATGATTTTAGGAAGTTAATTAGCCTTTTGCTTTGTCCTAATTCTTTCAGGCTAATGAATATTTAACAAATGAATGAAAGTTTTATCCAGGAAGGTACATTGTCAATGAATTTGTTGTAAAAGTATTCCATAAAGCCGTTGTAAGTAATATCATGACAGAAAATGGTTGACAGTTTAATTAAAATGCTGTCAAATTTTGTGGTTATCTCCTTAAAAGAAATATTAATGTTTAAACAGGGATCATATTAAGAACAAAATTTGAGGTTTTACGCCCTGGAAGATTTCCTTGTTTTTTTTTCTAAGAAACATTGCATTTTATACCGTGAAATTAATTGTAAATATTAGGGGTTGTATTCTTCAATCATTAAAAGAGTTCAAGGTGTAATAAATACAAATCTTATCCTAGTAATAATAGTTAAATACCAATACATTTAAAAATTCCAGATGTTTGTACATGTTAAGGAAAAAAGGAGCAAGGCTGAGCAATTATAACTAAAGTTACAACTTTGTTTGGTTCACACATCAATTAAAGCTTAATTCATTATCCCACTAAATGTGGTTCTTTTCACAGCAATGCACACTTTTATTCTAAAACTGATATCCAACCCTGCGTTGTAAATACCATTTCACTAAACCTGTATTATCATGTACAATTTTTCTTTGGTTCTACGTAATGTACGATGATTTTCTACGGCGGCGATATCTAGATTTTTTTTGTTCTTATGCTGTCTCATACACAGTATTTTGTTTGCATTCTGTCTCATGTAAAGAAATGATACTTTCGTCTTATCGAATTTATCTTGTTTGGCATCACAGTATTTTAAGACAAAGACTTTTGTTTTCAAAGTTAACAAAATTATAAAATTGTCTTGTGCATGCAGGACATGCTCCGCTTATTATTTTTTATTATTCATGACCTGTTTACCATTTATAAGAACATTTAAGGTATATAGCAAAAAAATCTTGTACCAAACACCATCGAATGCCTCATGACCTGAACATCAATACTATTTTATTGTCACACGCTTGCGGTAGACCGGTATCATTCAATAATTGGTTCATATGTACTTAAATACATTCATCTATCGATCAGTCCGCCTAATTGCATTATTAATTGATGGAACCACTCTTTTTCTGTCGCTTTTTTTTTGTATTTTGTCTATAGACAATGATTTTCTTCAAGCGTCAATGAAGGGATTTTAGGGTCTTGATGCACTTTAAAAAATTCAAATAACTAGCATTTAACGGAGGGGGGGGGGGAAATAACCAGTTAAGCTTCTTTTTATGGGGGAGGGAGGGTATATTTACTAATTTCATATAAATATTATTATGATATCTTTAGAGGAAATTCAGTTTTGTCGAGTTTATCAATCACATTACAGTTTCATCTTGTGTAAACTTAACTTGAGTCTTTTATGATATGGCAATATAATAATAAACATTAACAGTGTTCAATTTTTCTTTTCTAAAACGTTTTCTTTTATATTTAACACATTTAATTACAGGAGGAAAGTATACAGGAATAAGAAAAACAAACATTTGCAAGTGTGATATAAATGTCATAATGTTAAAAGTAAGGATAAATTGTGAAAAGCCAAAACCATTTCGACCTGGTTATAAAAACTCAACTCACTTGTCGGTATAGCGACATTCAAATTGGAACAACTATTGCAAGTATGCAATTTAATTGTAAAGTCAAAACTGAAAACATTGTAAGCTTCTGTACAGCAATGATCAGCACCAATGTCAACAGATATTACATAATTCGTTCAATCTTTTTAATTGTCTGACATCATTATAAAGTCCATAGAGAAGAAATATTGCATGTTGTTACATGACTGGTAAATGAAAAATTATGAAAACCTAACAAGAATTCTACATTGCTGTAGATTTGAAGGGACATTGAAACAGGTGCCATCAGGTTACATTTTGCATCGTTCATCAACCCTGCACTAAAACTCGTCTGAAATTTGTTTAAAATTGACCTTCAAAAAATAGAACAATGCTTCATCATTTAGCTAAATAACCCAGTTATATAGATTTAAAGTCAAGTTCAATGAGGTTACATTTTGCATCGTTCATCAATCATGCACTAAAACTCTACTGAAATTTGTATCGATTGATTAAATTGACCTTCAAAAAACAGAACAATGCTTCATCATATAGCTAAATAACCCAGTTATATAGATTTAAAGTCAAGTTCAAAGACTTGGTTTAATGTGATGTTGTACATATATTTAAAAGTGAGCTTTCTTATGTTCCTTATGTTATATCAAACGATTTCCATGCTGCATGTAATGTTAAAACAAAAACTTTCATAATTATTTTGTTTCCTATTTCTAAGTTTTATATATAAACTTGCTTAATTATTTAACTCTTTTGAGAACTGATTTTTACTATATTTTCCGTGGTTAAGCTTAACAGCATAGCATATTTTGATTTATCTTTGCACCAATCATCAACGTTTTATTACTGAATCATAAACCATGTATGCATATCTTTCAGATGGAGTGCAAGTGTTCACCAGTTTACATCACTTACACCCTGATAAATCAAATCAACCAATCTAGCTGCAGAGACCTTGTAACGATTGCTCGTTAACACGAACGCCTTAGGCGCAAGCCTGTAGCATTTGTACAATCTTGCCTATCACACAGCATGTATTTGACATGTTGAATTATGAGTCGTAAACGAAATACATATACTGTTTGCGATGCTTATTGGTAGCAATGAAAAATTACTAATAGTATACGCATCTACAGCATGTCAAATCTTCTACAAAATAAATGATTTCAAAGGAAGATCTTTTTCATGTAAACTACCACGGTGAAGTGTACTTTACTTTTGAATTGGTAAAATGTTTTGATGAAATTAATCAAAGCGATTCTCCTATCTTTTGTATTACATTCTTTAATGAAAACAGCAGTAGAAATAAAATGTGGAGAAAGAAATAAGAGCAGAATTGTTCCTAAATTTATCAGAGTCTCATGTAGCATCGTTATCAGAATCAAGGAATCCAATTTAAGAATACATCCCCTTTTAATCCGATGATAGTACTATGATCCTGGTATAAAATAAGAATGAAGTGTCATGTGGTATAATTGAGATAGAATTACTATAAATATGCATCGTTAATTTCATTAAATAAAAAATAATCCGAGCTTTTTTTTTATTAGTTGCAACGCTACAAAAATCTCAAGACAACGTCCATTTTAAAATGCTGAGTAATGTTTATGAATTTAATATTTAATGGTACATCATGGGTAACTTTTGAAGGACAGACTAATCTCTACAAGAGTTTCTATTCATCATATATACACGTTAATACATCAAACTACAATATTGACAAATTAAAATCAATGATAATGATTCCTGTACAGTTTTGAATAGATGCCTTCTGTAAAGGTGAATACTTTGAAACCTAGACATATAAATAGTCATTAGAATTAGACAGAATTGTTTCTGCGTCTGGTTGAAACCTAAAACTCTAGAAATATAATGGGGCGCCTTTGACATTCTTACGAACGAAAACAAACATCCCTAATGTTCAATGAACGTTTAGAATATATCCCAAAATAACTGAACAAGGAGACAGAACGAAATCTTAATGACAGTGTGGCTAAGTGTTACAAGGACTGTCGGCGAGCAATGTCTCCAGTAGGCATCAGCTGGCGTCAGCGGAAGATAGATGGAATTGAGGTCTTTAATCCCTGATTTGAGGATTCAAATGTTGCAAATTAAGCAAAATTCAGAGATTGATTGAAGGGTTTTGTTAAACTTTTTGAAATAGTGCATCAGCATTTTATATGTACATTTTCCATTGTCTCGTTTTTGTGATAACGCTACAAATCGAATCGATTTTGTATTTAGACTGCCTTAAACGACAAGATCCCCTGTTGTCAAACATTTTCCGATGGTGTTGAATGGTTTGTACGTCATAGTTTGTATGATGCTAATACATACCCCCCCCCCCCCCCCCTAAAAAAAAAAAGAAAAAAAAAATTGCTAGAAAAATTCACAATATAGAAGTTATAAGAAACATTATACTCAATTGTGTTTCTCAGAAAAAAAAAATTCAACGTGATGCAACAATTAATTTTATCACAGTATTTTTAGTGTATGAATTAATCTCATTTGACATGAATTTTTGAATTACAATCATCTGCTTGCCTCTTCTTAAAGCTCCAAATAAAGATCAATTTCAGTCAAAAGAAAATGAAAATGCATTATGAATTTAGCATTGATCATTCAAATTGATCAATGACATAATGTATCTAGCAGTTGAAAACTTAAGTTGTTTGAGGTCTTAATTGTAAAGTCAGTATGTAAAGATATGTGCAAATAGATTTTTATATAGACCAAATTTCTATCATTATTATACCTTGCAATATCCTTGCAATAAAACCACTGTATTCTTTTTATTCATTGCTTTGATTCTGTATATATTGTTATCAATCTTATCTTGTTTAGATTCAATTTGTCCTCAGTGACGATCTTCTATATATGTTAATTTCTTGAAATGTATCAACTGAAATTTTCAAAGTAAATATTGATACTTGTTTTCTTTATTATTCAGGCAATCACTTTTTCCTTTGCTTTCTACATGACCAGTCTCTCGTATGTTTATTGACTTACATGCAGGAAATGAGGTACGTAATTCATTTCTGTGTTCTCCACCAAATGCTATGAACATCTTTCGAAATCAACAACCATGTTTCATTTAAAGTGACCAAGCCCTTGGAGAGATTTATAAAACTATTTGCGGTTGTTTGAAAACATTTTATCATTCATCAACCGTCCTGTCCTTTGAGAAAAATAAACGTCACGAAAGTACACTTGTTGGATGCGATATTTCTTTTGATTTTTACTTTTTTTATTTTTTAAAGTCTTTTTCTATTTGAAAGACTCTAGCTAAACAACAATATAAGTCAGAAATTTTACGATTAGTTTATTTGTCTCATCATCCCACATTTGATAATAGAAATGTGCCTATGAATTCCCTGTTATCTTCCAAGACTGTCTAGAAAGATGTAGTAACCATGCAATGGTTTAGTCGTACCATTTAATTTTTCCAAAATTGAACCTTTTAAATCGCACAATATTTAAATGTAGTTTAAGCATCCTTAACAAGGTTCAATGTGGTTCTTTACCAATTATAGTTTAATTGATTTCTTATAAAAATGATATTCACAATTCTATTAAAAGACAGTTATTAAGTATTTCAATTCATTGCAAAAATGACTCCAGTCATGCATAAGATAGACGTCAATCGCTTGTAACAGTGTAATTAAAACTAAAGATTGCACGAATTAACATTCCATTTGGATTTCCTTGCTAAGACATTTTCACAATCAGATGATTTGCCAAAGCTGATCTTTGAGCCAATTTCCGGCTCAAACGCAGAAAATAGGGTGTCCAACGGCAAACAAAAAACTTATGAGAAGAAAAAAATCAACATTGTAAATAGTATTCCGCTATCCATACACAAAACACATCATTTATGAAATGAATGAAGTCCTCTCCTTCTCTTTCGAAAATGATACCGATTTTGTTCCTTTCAGACATCAAAGTTACCCGTCGATGATACATTCAGAGTAAATATCTTTGATCACAAGGTAAAAGTCCAAAATACATTCTGGTTATATGAATAACATTGCGACGTTTTAAGAAATTGTTTTAAAAGTAACTGCAGAGTGCCAAACGTTGGAACCAAGTGAAAAAAAACAACTTTTCTAACATGAAACTTAAACACATTTCAAGAACCAATGAAAACTAGCGATACAAAAATATGTATGCAAGACAATGTTTGGAACCAATTTTTGAATTCCCTTTTTAACTTTCAAATTAATAATGAGTTTCTTAATGTAATTTTGAGTTAATTATAACATCAGAAAAATAAACTTTAATGAATGTTTTCAGTCTTAAGCTTACTAATAAACAAAATATTTTTTATTCAAGAATAACAATTTTGTTACCTGACATAACATTTGTGTTTTACAAGAGACGTTTAAGGGCATAAACACAAAAAGAGTTTATGCATGTCTGATACAATCCATAAATCATATATCTTAAATCTCAATAACAGAAATTAGTTAATAGGTCCATTGTACCATTCCTGATATTGATTTGCATAAAAAAATAAAAAGATAAACGCTAAGAAAGTTGTGATTATATAACACAGGTTCTGTATATTTAGTTGATTTACTATTTAGATTGGAAACACAATAGGGTAAATGGGTAAGAAGAGCAACGTTATTTCTCTAGTTCATACTATTAACTGACAAAATGCAATATGAAAAATAGTAATCAGCAATGTTGTTTAAGGTGGTAACACGCTATATCTATATTATATCGATTATTTCTAACAGTTATTGAAAAATTGTGTACATTTGTTTTATTCTATTTTTTTTAAAAGGATTTTCTCATCTAGTTATGTTTTCTTATGTATTCTTAACATATACATGTGTAAGATCTGATTCGATTAAAACTGTACTTATGGAATAATAAGATGTAACATGAAGCTTGTTTGTCTCATTAGAATTATAAGTTGAAACGTATATTGACTCTTAGAATGCTGATATTAAAAAAGAACAAAAATACTACACTTATCGAAATCCGATTTAGATACATTCAATTAAATGAATTGCGAATCCAATACTTCCAAAAAGAGGATTAACATATCCTTTATCCATTTTTTTTTAGATTCAACATTCTTGAAAAACACAATACACTGTCCATCATTAAAAAAATCAAGATATCAAGTGGAAATTAACACAAAAAATAACAACGTCTATGTTCCATTAAAGAAAGCTGATCAATTCTGAATCATCATTTAGCGTGTTCTCTGAAATAGTCAAACGTTTTAGAAATACTTTAACTTCCAATCGATGGCTACTGGTTTGAACAAAAAATACATAACACAAACGGAACACATTTTGACAATTCAGGTGTCATTATTGCGGTTAAAACTCATTTACATATGTAATTCCATCGATGAGGCGCCTGAGGGGGATAAAAAAAACATGATCTGAACAATGAACTTGACCAGAGACACGAATTGCGTCCGGTGATAAGCATACTCTGATACTAAAACAATTAAACATAAAATGACGATAAACATCGAACCCTCATTATCTATTTCAAAAATATCAAAGAAACTTGTATTGAAAAGCCATTGTCAAATGAGGGAGACCGTAATGACATTCTTCTCATTTACATTTCTGGCAACACCCCTAATTACCATAATGTGGTGGGCGGGGCGGGTCCTTTTTTTTGATTGACAGGCGTAAAGGAAATATCACACATCTTTGGCTTCTGATAGGTCACACCGTGGATTTAATGCTTCGGTATATATACTTACAGAAGTAATAATTTGTGCTAGACGGGAACTATTGAAAAGGACCTGAGCGCGCATTGTCATCATATAACGACGATGCTGGCTGTATTTATCTTACCGGCTCTATTGGGTAAGTAAATCGTGCTGATAAATTTTTTTTTTAAACATTTTCAATTAATTTTTTTAACATAGGCTTTTACATAGCTTTACAAATATAAACCGATTAAGATAATGTTGTTGCTATAATAACTTCATTAATTATTTATCACAATACAGTAACAAAAAAATGTAGACTTAACTATAATACATGTACAATTATCTTTAACACATTTGGCTACATTGTAAAGAAATTCTTTTAGCAATATGCCTATGAGTTTGATCTTCAACAATTTGTTTATTTCGTGAGTACGTTGGTTGCTGCATGTAGACATAAACCTCGTCGAATTTTGCTCGAATGGCGTTTCTTTGGGTTACAGCTTTTTAATTGCTGATTATACACACGGCACTTTATGACCATCAGTAGCCAATTTTATCGGAACGACCGGTGTACACAGTAACATAAAAGGCCTCGATGTCTTTAATATAGCCATTAAACTGTCAAACACTACATGGTTTGGCCGGTGTGCTGCCGTTGTTGAAATACTGTTGACAACTGCAGCACCTCACATCATAAATCACATCGGACTCGGCGTACTGTCAATTCCAGACACGCTTGAATCGGCAGCTCTGGCCTGTCAAGCGACTGTCTGCCTGAGGATTCTGTATTGTTTTGACGCGCTGCAATCTTAACGATTTTATTCTAATTAAAATATCAGTGAAATGAAAACGTTCACTTAACATTTGGAACTTAAAGCTTATTGATATGACTTAGCACATGTCCTATTATGGTTAATATATTTGGGCTAATTGTAACTTTCATGGGATATGAATGCATTAAAACAAAATGTACATTATGGCATTATTCATTCATTCACCTAATTTTGATACCAGATCCTGATTGATTTTAACCCATCATTAGGGGTTTAGAAACTTTAAACATGATATTTTGACATATTTTAGAAGAGTGAATTCTTATTAATTTTCCCCCTTAAGGAATGCTAATAAATTGATTAGACGTGGTGTGTTTTAACCCTGAGCTTTGTATCTCTTATCAATGTAAATTTAAATTGAGTGGACTTAGCCAACTGTGATAATACGCCTTCTAATTAATTTAGTAACATAAATCATCATCGGTGTTTTATTGTTACAAACGAGTCTTTAAGATTGCCCGTAATCCATAATACCTCGCTTTCATCAGATAAATTTGTCTAACGGAACAAAAGGAAATGTAATTTATTCCTTAGTGGTTGTTATTGTGTAATTAAAGCCAGTCTATCGAGCGTAAAATTTCACACACTTAACGCCGACAAGAATGAAAAAAAAACAAAACCGCAAGTTCAAACTAATTACAGACAACGCCCCCTGGCGGAAAATAAAATTGATGGCTGTGTCTAATTGATGTAAAGTACGCCTTTGTAACCGTTGTTTAGGAACATGCTTTTGTGCGTGTTTACATGGACTTAAAACAAAGAAGAAGTTTTATGCTTGCAAAAGTTTGATTTCTTACAAGGCAGACTTGTGCCCTTAGAACATCAATATCCTTGTCACAAATGACCTGTTAAATGATACAACATTACGATCTTGTAATTATGCGAAACATTAAAGACGATTTTTATGGCAACTGGTCTGATATTTTTATTTTTGTTGAAACCATTTAGTACTTTGAGAAACATACATTTTTTCAAGCTTTTTTTATTTATTTATTCTTTCAAATTTGATCTTATTAAAAACAGTTATAAAACCAAACTTTATGATTAAAAAAATCAACGTTTCATTAACACAAAAGTTTAAACAAATGCGACTTCAGCTAAACAAAGAAACTTTTTTTTTCATTGTACATCGTATTCATACACCAGCGTAAAAATATGCCATGACGAAAGAATGTTTGATATGTGTAGTAATTTTTAACATATTTTTATTTTTTTATTTGCAGCCTTGGCCCTTGGTGGTAAGATATTCTACATTACTAACCACAGCGCTATAACTCTTTATATTTTATCAATGGACAATTACTCATTATCACTTATTCATTACATATTTACACAAACTATGTATGATATTCAATATAGGTCATAATGACAGCTGTCTTAAATAACTGATATTTATCTAATGTTTTCTTTTAGTTCTATTAATAATTAAAAATGTAATCGACAATACATACGATTATTTCTTTTAGATCCTCTACCACCAGTTAAAACGCACACAGAGAGTAAGTATTGTGAACATTAAAGAATAAATAAACATTTTTTTTAAAGAAATTAATAACATAATGAACAGTTTTCATATATAATATGAAATTTCATAAGATATTTGTGTTAACATGATTGTTTATTTTATTTTGATTCTTGTTCTTTTGTAGTCATCCATCTTCGTAAGTATATAATGCTCTATTAAAGAAAGGTAGAAAAATCGTAACAATATTTAAAAAACAGAAAACAAAATTAAAGATGCAACGTTTAACCTTTATTTATATAAAAGAAACACTGGAAGGATTATGCAAAATGATTACGATAACCATTTTGAATGCTCAGTACCTGCAATGGTTAGTGTGAGCCTGTGTTAACCTGTGTTATCATCTATTACTGTTTTTTTCCCTAGCCGCTCCGAAGCCACAATTAAAAAAGGTACCAGCCCTCCAGGAACACGCCAGTAAGTATTTCTCAGTTTGTACAGTTAGAATTAGTTAAACAGTTCATCAGGATATGAACGTGGTTGGTCACATGTTTAAACTTCTTTTTAAAGCAACATGAGCTGTATTTTTGAGAATTTTATTTTAGTGCAAAAACCTACTAGTATGATAAGCTTTCATATAACTTCGAAATTTTTTGATAAATAAGATTTGAAAAAAAAGTCATCAATTTTTGTCAAAGGAATTATTTCTCTTCTAAGGAATATATAGCATATCTTTTTTTGTACAGGACGACAATAATTAAATTTTGCTCCAAATAAGGCTTCTGAACGGCCTTTTCCACAAAAAGATGGCGAACAGAAATTTAAAAACCGTGATATTTTTGTCATTTTAGTAGAAAAGAACATTTTAGTAAAAAACAATCAACATGAAAAACGCAGCTCATTTTGCTTTCAAAAGTTCACCAGGATATGAACTTGTTTGGTCACATGTTCAATTTTTTTCTTCTCAAATCATCAACTAAATAAAATTTGTTAGGATCGTTTTGTTTTTATCTTCCATATAAAAATCATGGAAACTCGAAACTGGTAACATAGGGTTATCTTTCTTTTAAAGAAAAAACACCTCCAAAATAAGATAATAACATTATGATTAATGTTGGTTTAATTGGAATTAAATAATTATCTATTAATCCGTCTTTCAGGGGTACAAGTCCAGCACGTCCCTATTAGACAGACGGTTGTGAAAACGATTGATGTTCCTAGGGACATTATTCGTGAAGGTAACGTAACCATTTCAGCAGCAATGCTCTATTCATCTTTTCCTAAAGATGATCTCATCATTAACCTTCATAATTACTATACAGCTATATGATTATATAATTTATAATTTTTAATTCATATTTTAGTACCTGTCATTGTGGAGAAGAAACGTAAGTAAAGTGTCTTTTTACTTATAATTGGTTTGGGATAAATTCAGTAACCAAAAAAAAAATTATACAAGTATCTATTGGGTTGGGCTGTTGAAACTTTAAAAACGATTAGAAAATTCAATTAGAAGATTAATTATTGCAATACTAATGATAAAAATAACAATCGATGAATTATTTTATACATTTTCAGTGATTTTGAGACAACCTCACATCAGAAAATTCCCTATTGATGTAAAGAAGGTACTTCTGCAGCCTCACATTAAGCATGTTCCACGTGAGTATTCAATTAACTTGTACCAGTAAACATTCGATATTCAAATTGCATTAAATTGTACCAGTTAATATTCGAATTGCAAAATATCACAATATCTCCTTTATCTGACGATGATGGGTTTTTTTAATTTCTACAGAGGTTAGAGTCAACTACCGCAAGAGACCATGTAAGTGTACTTGAAATATACGGTAACCAGGAAAATATATTGGTCAAAAGTGTCAAATTGAAATCTATTGATATTGGATTGTTTTTTTAATATTCACTGACAATGGGCATTTTACTATTAATGGAAAAAGAAAGATTCGTTTAAGGTGGTATTAGACCTTCGTTGATTTTAATTTAAATAAACGTGTCGTATTTTTTTCCATTTAACTTGATTTACTGTTTATTTACATAGGAAGTATGTCACAATATGGAGCTGTCCTATAAAGCCTTCAATATTGTTTTGCATTTGTATGTCGATTTTCAGTTAATCAATTGTTCGGTTCTTCTAGATGACGTTTGGCACACAAAAGAGGTCAAGAAGTTCATTGATGTTCCAAGACCCGTCCCAGTCATCAAACACAAGATCAGTAAGTCAAAATAACGAGCAATTGTTCTAATGCAACGATTACGATGATAAATATAACTATTCAAAAACAATATAATCAAGCATACAGTGGGGAATTTATACATTTGAGCTTGAAACATTTTTTACTATCAATTCATATAATCAAGAATCAAAGTTTTATAACAATCTATTTGAAAATGTTGATTCAAAATTTTTCATTGTCTTTGCAGTTACCAAAGTATTGAACAGAATCGGTAAGTATTTGTCACTCTCTGGTGTCGAAAGATGAAATGGTTGTTTCATATTAATCAATCTTTAGTCACATGACAGTTATCATGTGATTTATGCGTTACTTTTCATTTTTCAGTCGATGTACCCCACAAAGTATACAAGGATAAGGTTAAAGTCGGTAGGTTCCATTATAAACCTTAATTAATTAGTCTTAATTATGCTACTTCACTAATCTATATATAAAAAATAGATATTCATGAATTTAAAAAAAAATCAAAACTCTGCTTAAATGGGTATGAAAGTGATGATTTCAAGAAGGCAAAAACAGCTTGAATTATGCATCTGCGCTACATAAAACTATGTGAAACGTTTGTTCTAATAATCTATTTTTCTCTCTTTTTAACAGTCCAAGTTCCTCAGCCATGTAAGTAGAGAACTCGGTGACTTCCTAACAGAAACATACGATTTAAAAATGAACTATTTCCATTCATTTCAAATGTAATAGAAAAAAGCAAGCGGAAGAGTAATGATCCTTAAATAATGAATCGGATACATATATATACAGTAATTGATCTTAATTTCAAGTTCATTGTGTGCTTTTCTCCAGTCAAAGTACAAAAGGTCCACCACAGAAAGATAGATGTTCCAATTGAGGTTCGAGTGCCTGTCCCACGTAAGTAAATAACAAATTTTAACTGCGTCTTATTTTTTTAAAACTTTCCTAAATCAAGTTTGGTTGAAGTCGGATTTTTTGAATCGCCAGAAAGAACATTTTATATCCTTAAATTACCCTTTTTTTTAAAGTTACAAATGATCTAAATAAAGAGAAGGAAGAACAAATCATATAACGCAAATAGATACTATCACTAAAACACATAAGAAATACAAAAGTTGACTTGAATTGCAACAACGCCTTTTGAGTACATTTGCATCTTATTTTGACAGGTGTTCACATTAAGCAAACACAAGAAGTCCAAAAAGGTAATGTCTACTTTCTTGATCAATCTAATTAGGGTTTAGATAAATTTCATATTTCATAATTTATATGACACTATATTACATACTGAATTATGAAAGTAAACAATGTTGTAATGTTGGTTTTTTTTTCTCTTTCAGTTCCTATTGACGGTGAGAATTCTGGACCTTACGTTGACTTATACGTAAACTGACCTAAATCCACATTACTTAGTGGAAGATTGGGTTACTAGTATCAAATTTCTATAGAAAAATAAGACATAGGGTTGTAAACTGTAAATGTACCTAAAATATATTATTCTAAAGAAATCTGGAAACAAGACTTGTAGCTGTAGTATCTTTTATTCATCTACTGCGCATATCATTTTCACCTTTACCTATTTCACCTTTTACCTATTTCACCTTTTACCTTTAACCTATTTCAGTTACCGTTGTAAAGAAGGTCGCCATCCCAAGTAAGTAGATAACATGATTTGTACAGTCAAATTTTCCTGAAAAATCATTTTCAATAATCTTATAAATGCGTTAGTAACCGAAAGTAATTCCTAAAAATAAATGCTGTCACTAAGCGTTCCGTCAATACGACGTTATCTGAACATCATTAAATGTTTAAGCCAAAATCACTTATATAAAATTTTAGTTTTAAATTTTTTAAGTCAAACTCAGTAATATAAAACACGTCTTAATTAATTCCTTTTATTTTTTTTTAGAAAGAACAACACTTACTGAAATTGTTCCAGTTCCAGTCAAACGTATGTAAAATAACATTTACCGTCTCATTAAGTGATTAGAGTAATAGAAAGTAAAATTAAATACAAAGGTAAACAACATAATTTAATATAAATTTAAAGATTACAAAAGTTTATAACAATAATCTTTAAAAAAAATGTGATATTGATATGAAAATATCATTTAATGTAATCATACTAGAATTTATTAATATTGTTATTGTATCTGTTTATTTATACTACAACTGCGAACCCATGTATATGCTTTTTGGTGTATTGTTTTTCTTTGTATGCGATGCATTTAATACTTTAGAAATACACCTCTAAGCTACGATTTAAGTTTTTTTTATACATATATTTTATTAAGAAATACCGTTAAAATGAGTAATTCTAATATATTTTGACTATGATATTTTTTTACTCATAGTTAATAAATTGTAAGCAATCAGATCGATATCCATACATAATGTTTTGCTTTTATGTATCTGGTTATATAACAATGGTTTCCCATGTCTATAGGGTGGAAGATCATATCAGTTATAACCTTTGACACCTTTATTCTATGAATCCTAACATTCAATCCGTTTTACATCGGATGATTCTCACTCACAGTGCTTTGTTCTTGGGATCCCGCTGAATCAATATATCAACCTCCTTTTGAAGAATATTTCTTTCTTTTTTTGCAAATTGTCTTTTGAAATGACCCATTGACTTACAGCAGAGGGATGTGGTCCAGATGGGGTCAATTGCGGAAGTCTAGCTTCTGTCAACTCCGTTGCTGGTGCTGGAGTTGGATTGGCTAGGGTTGTTGAGAGACAGGACGTGGTTGTCGACGGAGCCCCTGGTGGTGTGGTATCCGATACACTTGTTGGGGGAGCAGCACCAGGAGCGCTGGTCACTGAATCCGTTGGTTTCAGAGGGGGTCCCATAGTAGATGTCGGCGTAGGCTCCATTGGTTCCGAGTTTGGCCCTGGAATAGGTCCAGGATTTGGCTCAGATTTAGGTCCTGGTTTTGGCGGGGAATTCTATCCTAATGGACCCCGTTTCGGAGATGGACCGGATGCAACGTTTGTTGAATCTTCCCTTGCTGGTGGATCTTCAATAGGGCTCTCAGGCTTGGGTCCTCCACTGGATGGTGAGTTTGGCTATGTGGAAGGTGCAGGAGTTGGAGGCCGCCGAAGTGACCTGGTCAGCATACGGCATACAGAAAGAGTCGTTCCAGTTCCACTAACGGGCGGGGTATCCTCTCAAGGCGGCTTCGGACAATTAGGCGACGGATATGTAGATGGCCCTTATCCAGGCCCTTATCCAGGCGATTATCCAGGAGGTTATCCAGGCGGTTATTTGGACGGACAAGGCTACCTAGAGGGTGAATTCGGTTCTGCTGGACTGGTGGGAGGCGGAGGATCTGGGTTTGACAGGGGGTAGTGGATTTGATACTGAATTCTCTGGATCAGGTTTTGAGGGGGGACTTGGTGGTAGATTCGAGACAGTAAGCGGCGGTGGCGGCGGCGGCGGCGGTGGCGGCAGCAATGCCGGAGTGTTTTATCAAGAAACAAGAAATGCCCTACCTCTCCAAGTAACAGGAACCGTTCGTGGTGAATATGTGCCGGTAAGATAAGAGAACGAACGCTTTGCCTCGTCCCATGTACTCCACAGGAAGCACATTCTCCAGCACTCATACGAATTGTCCTATTTATGTGGGTATTATGTAATCACTCATCTCCCCTCCGATTCATCTCTCCATTAATGTAACACAAAATGTCATTTGATTCACATGGTATTACAAAGCCTAATTACTCAAATGGGATTATAACGGTGTTTTACCGTTTTTCTACATATATACTTGGCTATGCTTTTAACCCAATACGTTTGCTTACTACTAGATGTGATCACATATATTTAGACATGATCATCAAACACCCCAATCAGGCTTCTTTATTCAGCCTTTATCTTCCTACGGCACAGGTCTAAACAGAACAAAATGGTTTTCGTTTCTGAACACATTCTTGTATCTTTCCTATGGATCTCTTAAGCGCTGTTGGGATCAAATATTACTGCCAATTACTCTGATTTCCATATCAGTTTCATATATGTTTTATCCTCCAAGCTAATATACTTTATGCTTTACATATACTCTCATTCCTTTTCCTTTCATGTCGTCAATGACCCTTTACCACCACTTCTTTCTACCTGATTATCAACATCTGACCATGCAGCTTCAATGCATATTCTACAAAATTAATCAACCTTATATAGTCATTGTTCACCCAAATTTGGACCTAAGTTGCCAAACTATTAAATACTTTATTTCTTGAGTTCTTTTATGTTGTTTAATGTTTATCACGACAGCTGTTTTTGTCATGTTGATACTATTATTTGTGTATGTGCTGAAAATAGTCAGATTTTTATTATTATTATTTTAATATTATTATCATTATGATTATCAATATTATCTAATTATATCTTTATTTTCATTTTCAGACGGCGGAGGATATCAAAAGGGTTATGGTAAGTCAAATAAATCTTTGAAACAACACCAAGGATATTGATTTTTTAAAGAAGTAGTGCAGTATTATTCATCGCCGTTGTTAGAGATATTACTCATCTTAGATATTGTTGTTGCGGCCTTTTTCACATTTATGGTTTCATGATATAACTTCCTTGTTTTGCGCTTACTCTGCTTCCTTCTTTACCTATTCTCATCATTTCTTCAATCAAAATTAGACGACTCATCTCTATCAGGCGCCGCAGGACAGTTAAATATTGGCGGTGCTTTCCAAGGTGGCTTCCTAAATGGCGCTGGTAATGACGATGGCGCGAATCTCGGCGCTTTTGCTGATGCGTCATCTTTTGCTGGAGATTTAGCTGTTGCCCAGGCCCTTGCTGGGGGCCAGGGTTTCAATGATGGTCAATATAACGGTGCCCAATCATTGTTAAATGGACAAGGTTTTCATGGAGTTCAAGGGTTTAATGGAGCTCAAGGATTCAATGGAGCCTTTAATGACGCTAATGCATTTGCCAATGCTCAATCGGCGTTTGGTGGCGCCTCAGCTTTAGCGCAGGCTCACGCTGAAGCTCAGTCTCAATTTCAAGTCCAAGCCCAGGCCCAAGCTCAGGCTCAAGCCCAGGCCCAAGCAAACGTTCTTGCGCAAGCTCAAAACTTCATTAATGCACAGGCTAACGACATAGGAAACTCTCTCCAGTCCGATTTACAATTAGCCAATCAATTAGCGTATAACGACAATTATGGTAAGCACATAAAGAGCTTTATCTTGAGATAAAGAAAAATTCGCTAAAATCAGTTGAAATTTTAATGGATTTTATAATGAAAAGATTAATCTCAAAATAATTTCTTCATTTTTTAATATTTTTCACAAATTCGTAATTTCTTAAAAACTTATCTTCTTTACTTAATATTTGTTTGCAAATTTTATAGATGTCAAAAAATTCGGTAAGATGTACATTTAAATGTTGCTGTTAACGCCAAACCGTTCTGTTCCACCGTCACGCAAAATGTCGTCACGCACACAAATGTTGAATCTGTCGCGCACTGCCACTTGTCTTTGATTATTCCACAGCTGTATTTGAATACTGTTTTCACTTTCACTTTGTCTTTCTTTTATCAATTCTTGTTTTCGTATTTCAGTATTTTCATAATTACGTGCTTTATTTCTCACTTTTGCAGTTTTATCTCCTTTTTTCACATCACATTTTTGATGCACGCATTATATGTTATATTATATGTTATAATCTATGGGGTCGTTTTCTTTTTAAGTTGTCTCCATGTAATGAATTATCTTTTTTTCTTCAGTAATTTATGAGAACTGATCCTTGAAAAATAATGGTAACTTTTTTGTTATCGTCCCTCTTCTTTATTCACCTTGCCTTTTTATATTTAAATCCTGTTTGGGTGTCCTAAAACCTTGATTATTTTCTTTTTATCCTTTATCCCTACGTTAGAATAAAATATTTACATATGTATCATTCTGTTTTCATTTTCTGTATTGATTACTTGCTTTGGTATAGACGCAATTTCTTTGCACATAATTTTTCATCCATGGAATTGGCAAAGGATATGATTATATAAGGCATCCTTTTCCTATACTTGGACAGTTTATTATCACATCACAATTTTGCCTGCTTCATTGCCACTTTTGCCAAAAGGTCATCTTTCTACGATCTACTATATCAAAATGATCGTCTATTTCATCAACTTTTGTATATTTTGTTCATTTCTATGAAATCTTTAAACTATATTTGCCACCTGTCCAAAGCATTAGACACCTTTTTATTCTGCTTTGTATTATTTATGTGGGCACTTTTGTATTACAGCTACGTAGAGAATCATGTTGTTTTCCCCTAATATTAATTGA
Source organism: Magallana hongkongensis (assembly GCA_015776775.1). Classification (NCBI taxonomy): domain Eukaryota; kingdom Metazoa; phylum Mollusca; class Bivalvia; order Ostreida; family Ostreidae; genus Magallana; species Magallana hongkongensis. The sequence goes on along the minus strand of CM027469.1, from coordinate 6,665,608 downwards.
CTTTATTTCAATTTAATGTGTAACATGTTTTTTTTCCCTATTATTCAAAACGTTTCTTGTTGTTTTCTATATTTATGGTCAATATTTAAAAAAAAAATTTAAGACGATATTTGTTTTGTATTTTACTGTCTGTTTAATATTATACATTTTCTAAATTCTTTGTTTATGTCTTTTTTACAGGGCATTAGAAAGGATCTGTTCTCGAGGCCGTCGGTAAGTTTTATCATCAACATATTTATGTTTGGGTTTTTTTCTGTTACCAATCTCCAACAAAGTTCCTTTACTTTTGTTAAGAAATGATAGTTATTTTCAGTATTAAGTATTAACTTACAAATAATTTTCAAATTCAGTGCTTTTCGTATAAAGTGAAGATATATAAAGATAAAATAAATATATCAGATCATTACAAACAGATAATAAATGTTATTAAACTTGAAAACAAATATGAAACCTTCTCACTAATCATTTTTTTTTATTTCCAGAGACTCTCGGCTTTTCCTTCTGGGTTATGAGACACCATTGTACATTTCTATAAATAGTACCATATTTAACATTGGCTATTTCAGTGTGTTACATTCATCCTCGGGCGTCTGAATATATTTTATTAATAAAATATACATTTGGGTTTGTTATCTATTTTTTTTTGTTATTTAATTATGTAATACAGGTGACATTCGATTTCTGTCACTTCAATCCCTTAAAACAATGTTAGACTGCCCTTCCATGTTATAAAACTAAAATTCCGGCTACTCTCACATTGGAACCAAAATGATCGCAACAAGAATTTCCGGATTTTTCAAACTTCACCTTGAATGTACTTTTTTTTTAGATATTGAAGTCGACTTCTTTTCATGCTAATTAATGATTCTTACGGTTATTACCTACTTTAATTACACGAGTTTTATTATTTTTATTACACAATAAATCCCTGATGTTATCCTTAAGTAACATTCGATAAGCAGATAAGTAATGTTAGAGTTTTTGAAAAAGTTTAGTGAATGCTTCGGCTTTTACTACGTGTTGATATTTTTTTAGACATATAATATTTGTTCCTGAATTCAATAGCATTTTGCTCTTCACTTAAGAATGACAATATGATCGTTTATAAAAAAGAAATAATTAACTTCTTAAAATCTGCCTATCTGTCAGAGAATTTCAAAGAAGATTTGTTTAGTGTTCACGTTTCAATTAGAGTTTGGAAATTTTTACAAGGTTTGAATGAAGAATGAAAGAGGGTATATATGTGCTTCACGCCAGGTGTTAGAAAGAGTACTAGGTTACTGGAGGCATATCAAACAATAGGACTGAACATTCAACCGAACAGTCAGTCAATCAATAATTTTGTAAATCAATCGACAGATTACTCAATAGATTTATTGATAAAGACGTCAAATATTAAAATGACCAACTTTTCAAGCATCTGAAAATAAGTCAAACAATTTATAAGCTTACATAGTAAAACGGAAAACTTTTACTAAGATGACCAATAATTAACTTTTTGGAATGAATGTTCACACATTTCACATTGATTACCTATTTGTGTAGAGAGCTGTTTTTCACTTTCAAATAGTATCGTCCAAAATTTCAATGGATACAGTACTTAATTTAATATCTAAAATATTAAATTAAGAGGAGACAGCTCGATCGCTGATCACATCGTTCAATTTGAAAGTTTCAAGTAGCTTTACTTTTATACAGAACTATAACAAACAAATTTCGTTCAATCAGACGCTTCGATAAACGCTTCGAAAATAGAAAAAAGTACATATTATGTATTTAATAAATGGTATTAGTGCCTCCTCTGCTTTTTCCAAGCTATTTTCAAACGAATTATATCTAATACATACCTAAATATTCTTTAATACGTTGCGTTGTTTATGGAATCATGACAAATAAAGCAAAGTTTCTCTGTTTAATTTCTTTGTTATGTTTGAGTCAGTCAAGTTGTCATAAATTTCAATCCCCTTTGATTACCCATTCAATTTATTTTCGATTCAGCTCGACAAGAAAACGAGGAATATACGTGTGTTAATAGAAGCCATTCATTTCCCCGAAATACATAAAAACACACAAACGTCAATTCATTATTTCTTCAAAGTTTGTACAGAAATTATCGAATAGTTCTCTGCGGAACACAGAGTCAATTAGACAAGTCAATGAATAAATGAACAAATAAATAGGGTAATGAATAAATAAATAGATAAATACACAAATAAATAAGCCAAAAATTCAAGTAGTTGTTAATTTTTAAAGTCATGCCTTTTTGTTATTTTATGCACGTGTTGAAAACATATTCATGGGATATTTTTAAGGCTGACCCAGCTTTTTTACGTGACATAATAACACAGATATTTTTTTTTTGGTTCATTTTCGTTTTTGACATCTTTAAAATTTTGAAAAAACCCAATTGACATGTGCCTGTTCTCATGACATTTGCATCAATTGTATACTGGTGTCTCATCATATCGCGGTACTTATTTTTTCCCCTAAAAAAAGATATACCAAGTTATCATTTTCACATGTCATTAATGCTGTTTAAAAAAGCTTGTATTAGACTAGCTTTTCTGAGGAACATCAATTTCCCATCTTACTTAGTATATTTTGTGTGCTATTTTTAAATCACAAGTCTTTTTCACCTTCAAAATTAGAGAGTTCCATTGTATCGCGGCATTGGAAATATTGGTAGCCTGGTTTAGTTATAACGGACAGTTTTTATTTTTTTTAAATAAAATACGATTCTTCATGAAAGCAGAGTCACTTAAACTGGTTAGGGAATGAAATATAAATTCTATTATGCTTTTTATTTAGTTTTTTTCATCAGATATATTGTGGACTTTTGAACTTGCTTTCTCTCCGGAAAAAAAATTATTGTGAGAAAAATTTATTTGCCGATATATTTGACAACCTTCTTTGCACTCATCCTGAAGTTGGTGCATGAACTCCTTGTGGAAAATCACGGGAAAAAACTGGAATCCTACTTTTTGGAACATACCACGATACAACGGAACCCGCGATATAATGAGAAGAGAGTATAAATATTTGCAGAGCATTGCATGATGGTATAATCATGGCAGACGACAAGCTTTATAAAACAGTCAAATATCTAATAAATTTATATAAAATATGTGTATATAGAATGGGCCAAATAAATGTTTTCCAAAAAAAAAAAAAACATTCAGATCAATTCAGATATTTATTAGATACCTGTTCATATATATTGATATAAAATTACAAATTTTCAGTAATCAATGCGTTTTGATTTTAGTTTATATCTGATAATATATGTTGCTTGTGAATAAATTTCATTGAAATGTCCTAGACATGCTCTCCTGTAAAATGTAAATTAATTGCTTTCTATATTTGCTTACTATTATTCAAATCTTTTATAACATTTCAAAATTAACACCATAAAATTATTAAGGCGAATTGAGATTTTCGGCTGATAAAAATCCATAATACCGAACAAAGTTCATATCAAACTAAAAATATCGTCAAAATAATAAATATGTTAGTGTAATTAGTATTAGCATCCTCCATAGTACATGGTATTTACCAGTGACAATTAATGAGAAATCGAAAGACAATAATCCACAATTCCTTAGAAGAAAATTATTCGGTATCTAAATATTATATCGTATAACAATTAATGGAAATAACAAATGTTGAAATAATATGTAATGAAACTGTTTTTTTTTATTTTGTTAATTTGCAGATTTTGTGTTAGATAGACTATTCAATTTAAGTTACGAGACCCGCAAAAAATTACAATGTTATAATGGCTGTCTGCCATTAAAGTTAAAGTTATAAACAACGCACTAATTTTACAATCAAACTCTTTCAAGTTCAAATAACGCGTTGTAAAATTGCTAGAGATGATCAATTGCATACATGTTGTATATTACTGGACGAACAAAAATAAACAGAGATAGAAACAAAAATAGATACCACTCCAAATTTCCATTATTTTTCCCCCTTTTATGTTTCATTTCATGTATCTAAACAAAGTAATTTAGTCATAAGTATGCATTGTTTACATATATGTATTTGATTTTCCCATTAAGGCATGGAAATTGAATAATGTTGTACATGAACTTGCTATGCTATTTGTTGATCGGTTAGTGCAATTGTTTTGGTTTTCGGCGTTTGTCTCTTGTGATCTTATTGTTATTTGTTAATGACAAAAGGTTAACATTGATAACTTTAAAAGCACACACATCATTTTCTGGAATGCTTTTTAATTTATTTATAATACGGAACTTGTCTAAAAGCTTAAAAACAAAATTAAAGTTCGTTCTGAAGCGAGTGTTTGATTTGTTGTTCTTGTTTAGTGCGTTTTAAGAACGTGCATGCAGGGGTTTTAAATATAATAAGTTTTTATTGCTCATTTCTGGATGGTTTAATATCATCACTTTAAATTCCATTAACTCTGCAACATTGAACATGTAGTAACATTTTTGTTAATTAATGATCTTGTATTTATTAAACTAAGCAACTTATAGAAATTTAATTTTGCTAAATTTGTGAGGGTTCAATAAAATCAAATAAAAAATCTTTTCCGTATCACATCTTAGGAAAAGCATATTTAAGCAATTGATATTGATGCAAACATTATATAAAGTACATTTGAATTTCTTTGATCATTTTGCGATGCAATTACACAAAATATTACCTTTTTATTATCACAACATAACAGACACACACTTAAACAATGGATACTTGTGCGAATATCAAATCTAGTATGTTTTTACAATACGCCTACAAAGGTCATTTTGCAAGAAACGTACAAATACTAGGACAGGGGTTTAAAACGGGTTCTTTAATGGCCTTTCAACGGCTGATGGTGATTTATATGGGCATTCTATGTGTCAACAGCTGTCATCAAGTTATTCATTAAAGAGTACGGTTCCCACCATTAACCTCCTACGTGAACTGCTGAAGGAGATAAATCGTCCTTTCCCCCTGCCGCCTACACGATGATATCTCTGTATCGGACTCCACTTTTCCCCACCTGCCTATAAATGTAGAAATGTCAAAGAATTTCACGAATTTAAAGAATCACGAATTTCGTCATTGATTTATATGCAACCATTGTTTAATTCTGGTTTTTTAAAAAGATTTCTGTTATAAGAATTAAGAAAATTATGGTTGTTTTCTTCCTTCTTAAGAAACATATTTAACCTTTTGATGTAAGAATGTCAAGGAATTTCGTCGTCAATGATTTATATGAAACGATGGTTTAATTTTTTAAAAAGTTCCTTTATAGAATCAAGGAATTAAAAATCTTTGGGTTTTTTTCTTGTTATGATGTCAGAATCATATTTGTACCAATAGCGTGAGGCTAAAGTGTTCTATTTCATGGGGTTTAATTTCTGTTTGCATGCCTATAAAGGATATTCTAGAAAAGATCTTCCGATTAATAAAATAAATACACTTATGAATTGCCTCCATCAATAGAATGAGACTGGAAAATGTATGTAGTGTATTTGTGGGGTTTTTAAAAAAATTATTTTTGAAAGAAGAAAGAAGTCCGATTTAAACTGTGTTAGATGTGAAATCCAATCATTAATATTATGAATGAAAACGAATATCTCTGGTTTTAACTGTTTTGTTTTGAAAAAAAAATGTTAATGGTTAAAATTGTTTTAATCATCAACTGAGATCCACACATTTTAAGAAATCAATTTTTAATTAGCGAGGCCGAGTCCAATTGGAATGCTCATGACCAAGCACAGCATATCATTCCCATGTGTTGTTGTTGGTATGTAGACTGTATATATCTTTATTAAGACTCACGGGTTAAAAAAATTAAATTTACGACATATCTCGTTTAAGGTTTAAAAACAACAATCAAGACAATGTTGTTTTTCTTGCATTGTAAACACGGTGCTACGGAAGAAAGTAAGAAACTTACTGGCTAAACAAGCTTGTTTATCTATAGTTAACGTCATCAAAAATTATTTTCTTGGTCCTCCATAATATAATAGTGTAACGACTTTTTAAACATAATATGATATATCAAATTCGAATTTCCTCTGGACACTCCATTTTTCTCTGTCTTTCCTATCGTTTTTGTGAAATTAACTAATACACTTTACTCAATCCATTCCAATTGTCATGTTCAACTTTTTTCCCATTTAAGGAAAGGTTGTCATCTTTATTTTTGGGTATGATATTTAAGAAACTGTTTTATGAAATGAAAGAATGGCTATACAAAAAACATAAACTTTACCGTATTATGAATAAGCGTAATGCCAATTCAATGGTCATGACATTTTAAACTTGCGCTTTAAAAATGCATTTAAATACATAGAAAATTGTATTCAAATTTTGAATTTGTTATTGTATATTTAGACGTTGACTTCGGCATTTTAATAAGTTTTTATTACATTCGTTTCATCATTTCATTTAAATTTCAATCTTTGTTATAATTGTTTTAATCCTTTTTCCTGAATAACCGTTTATAGTTTTATAATGCATATTAGTGTTTTAAACCAGTTAATGAAACTTAATCCTTCTAAAAAAAAATTAGAATATTTAATCTAATATCATTCTGATCATAAAAAAGAAACATATGAGGTTTGTGTAATTTTATTAACATGGAATGAAAAATATAATTTAATGACATTAAACAATGAAATATCCCCCCGCCCAAGTGTCTAGGCTCTATCCTGCTTTACACTGAAAAAAATAACAAAACATTGATAATGACATAATCATGTTTCAAATGTGTGAAAATTGAAATGCTGGTTCAGGGTTAGGGTTGAATGCAAATGCAAATAAATGAAAATGATCGGTAAATATGAATTTTTGTTTTGTTTATATCGATATAATACAAAGTTTTACCTACGCTTTTTGTGATTAAGTTAGATATCTATTTTTTAACCATTAAATGACCGATCAAATACAAAATAAAAAATCAAAACCTTAATCTTTTTTTCTGCCCCCAAAAATATTCCTTTTGTTACTTCATTGTTTTACCTTTTTTGTGAGCACCCTTGCTGATTCCATGTCCGCCATCAACAATTGCTCCGAGTCCGGAATCAAAGCCGGCGTCAAATCCGTTCCCGCCGCCAAGAGGCATTCCGCCGCCCATAATGGGCATTCTGCCGTTGTCGAAACCGTTGTGGCCGTTGTCCCAGCCGTTCCCCACGCCCATGTGATCAGCGAATGGCACTTAAGAGGATAATAAATACATGTTATGATACGTTAAATAACATCAGTAACATTTTAGAGAAAGTAAGTAACATGTTACATGCAGTGGATATTTTCTGCGGGGTGTTTTATCTAGTTTAAATTTCCTGATTGTATAGAACCATTTTACCAAGAGCTTCGACTTCGGATAGTTGTGTTAAAAATAAATAGATGTAGGCCTGTCTATTTTATTGTAGGCCACTTAGCCATGGCTCTTTGAAATCCACAAGATATGTCTGACTTTTGAGCAAAGATTACACAATCGATGTATATTTCTCTTGAAACTAGCGTCATTTTAACTTGTTTTGACGCAAGAATTCAGAGGTACATCCTACTGAAAGTCTAAAGTCTTGTTAAAATGGTTCTACATGTGTAAACTACAGAGCAATCATTTATTCTTAATGTTTTGGTCTTTTAAAGGGACATACTTCCTGAATCTTGGATTCCAAGGATGGCTACTGGGGCTACCATCCCGGGGTCATGACCCCCTTCCATCCCACCAAGGTTAACCGAGTCAGCGTCATCTGGTTAAAAACAACATTCTTGTTTGATAATTTTGGAAAATTTCATTTTTTTGATATAAAAACTTTGCAATAAAGTTATATTAGCTTAAGTACGCTACAAAATGCATCAGGAATTTCAGTTTTATAGTGGACGAATTCAAAGGTTGTTTTATCTGAAGTATAATAGAAGAGGCGATATGATTTATATTTTGAACTTGAAAAAAAGCTTAAATGATTGACATCAGTTATCTTTAATAGCCTGGTAGAGCATGAGTTTATTTTTCTTTTCAGTACATTTCAATGATTTTGATACTAACTTACAATCACATCTGATAGAAATTGATTACGAAAACATCTAAAATCCTGACCCAAACGATATTTCATTACAATACTGACCAACTATTACATCATTTCATTCACTGTATTTACATAAAATGAATTGGTTAAATACTGACTGACAAACAACTGACAGTTGTTGACAATTATAATCAATAACTGTATTGCATAACTTACTGACAATGACTCTTCCGCCCCCGCCCATTCCATGATGTCCTGAGATTTGTACTGAAAAAGTATATACGAAGATATAAGAATTAACAACATCGATGCCTTTTAAGAAGGCTATCTCTATTTTTTTTACTTCTTTTTTGTGTTTTTTTTAATACTGGTTTGTTCGAGTTAACTTGACTTGTAAATTTCACATTTGTTTTATCAAGACATCAAATTATAAGATTATGATAAAAGATCGTTCACCTGAATAAATACATGTTCGGCCATTGAAATTGATGTACATGTGTTTACTTACCATGATCGGCATCAGCTGTTCAATACAAAAGAAAAAAGAATTAAATCACTGTCAACAATCGCAATAAGTATTATATTTTTTTATGTTCTTAAACAAGTGATTTATTTAATAAATTCTACAACTGTTATAATATTTAGATATGAATATCGCAATATCAATTCAAAATCATGAGTTTTTCGAAAGATTCTTATTATTGTCTTATTTAACATTAAATCTTAAAACAAAGGACAGATCACAACAGTTGTTAGAACAATGTTTCACCCACATCCAGACACAATTCAGCCACACAACAAAAGACCGTACCTTTCCTTGTTTAATTTCAAACAATCATGTCAATTACAGTACCCATTCCTCAACAAAGGTAAAAAGCGGTTGCCTTATTTTAACGTGAGTGCGTTTCGTTGTCAACTTTATATCAAATTGCAATTTTTTTTATAAAAAGGACAGAACAAGCGAAGAAATAGAACCAGGTGAAGGAAGGAACTTGCAAAAGTTTTAATTCACGATAATACTTATGTTTCATATAAAACAAAATTATAATTCAATTTGTTTAAATGAAGTAAATTTCTTTATAGTTCATTAATAATAAAATTTATGTATTGAAACTCTTGCAATTAGGATGAACGTTGAAAGGAAGTGATTGCACTTCATGCAAAACAAACCACAGGGTGGCTATTGTACTTACAAACTAAAATGGTATCTGGAAAAAGAAATGTTGTAATTGTTTCTATAACTGTTTGTCATTTAATACAAAATTAGAATTCATAATCTCTTACCTGCATATAAACACTTCTTATTCGGGAAAATTGACCCTCTGTTTAACTTACCTTGATAAGCATGCAACTATAATTAAGACAACGTTTATGAACAGCAAAATTAAAATCCCGGGGCACATTTTGCTGTCTTTATAATTGTCTATTCTGTTAGTTAGGATACATCGTAAAATGGACACCCTACGTACTTGCTATTTGATCTAATCCCATTCCAAGTCCGAGAGCGTTCTGTCCTTGTCCGACTCCGAAACCGAGGCTTGCGGGTCCGCCTAACGCCCCACCACCCCCTCCGTTATTCCCACCCCCGATTCCAATCCCCCCGCCGTTTGCTCCTGATGTTATTCCAATTCCACCCCCAGAGTCTGGCCTACCAAAACCAGCACCGATGGACATACCGCCTGGTGTTCCGATACCTATCCCCATTGCCCCATCTGGACCCCCTGCCCCGAGTGCTAGACCATCTCCTGGCCCATTCCACGCACCTGCTGGGCCTCCTCCTACTCCAATGGCGGCTCCGTCTCCCGCGCTGCCTTTTCCAATGCCATCTCCAATACCAAGACCGAGTCCGATATTTATATCTCCACCGCCGCCTCCGCCACCGCCTCCGTTGCCTTTTCCTTTGTCCATGCCCCCGGCGTGCATGTCATGGCCGCCAATGTCCATGTGACCTCCGAAATCTAAACCCCCTCCGTGGCCTCCGAAATCTAAACCCCCGCCGTGGCCCCCAAAGTCCAATCCATGCCCCCCTCCGGCTCCAAAACCGCCATGTCCACCACCTCCAAGATCAAAATGGCCTCCTGGTCCGTCAACAATGCCAATATCTACTCCAGGTAGGCCAATATTATGTCCCTTTCCTGTTGGAGAGAGGTAGAGCCTGCCTCAGTTTTCTTATCTCTGTCAGTATAGGATTGTCAATTCTGCTGCGACTTTGCGAACTGGCAGTGCGTCCGCGCATGATGTGCATGTTTAAGCGCTTTGGGTATTTGATCTGTGAGGTTGATTAGTCAGTTCCCTTGGTGGGCCTCTACGCTTAATGCACTTTGTCTTTCGCGCATTAAATGATCTGATATGCGTTAATTATAGTCTGATATGTTATTCATGGTTCCCAAAGAAGCTTCTAGATTGTGAAATTTACTTACCTTAACTACACTATGATCATGCATTTCATAGCTTACAATACAGGCGGTCTAGCATTATGGTGCATATTATAGTACAAACATGTTTTGCAAACAATTAAGCACATAAAAACCCAACAAACTACAAAAGTTCTTTAGCAGATGATAAGCAAAATAAAATGCATCTTTGAAAAAAAAATGTTAGGTTGTTGAAGTAACTATTCCCGTCACCAAATAGTAGAATGATAACTAAATATTGTATTATTGATAATTCATGATCATTATTAATTAGTTTCTACGGATATTCAAAATAACTATTGCATACTAGCTATATTGGTAGTATTTTAAAGTCTACTTGTTATTTCGCTACACCCCTTACCAATCACATGTGGTTGAATAAAAGCGGGGCCGTGCGACGCTGGAGCAGTACCGACGTCTATCGTTAACAAGACAAAGATTATATTGATATACCACACAAAATCAAAAGTGTTGATAGTACGTTAACTTTCCATCTTGTTAGTTTATTTTTTTTTTAAAATGCAATGTTAAAAAAATTTGATTAAATTTTTTCCAAAAATCAAAAATAAAGCTTTAATATGAATGTATTTAACATTGATTATCATACCAGGTAAAAAGGGGAGAAATGTCATACTGCATTGGTTATATTGTATAGTATTTGTTTTCCGCATAAGCAAAGAGCAACTTTATCGCGTACAACTATTCAAAGGGCGATCAGCGAAATAAATATGCGCATGTGCTTTAGTAATATCAAAAAAAAGAGTAAGCCCTAACTTTCTATTCTTTACATCACTTTATCAAATCATATGAATTCAAATAATCATTAAAAAGAAACACTTGAAGCTTGACAAATTTAATAAAACTAAATATGTAACTTTAAAGATCTACTTAAGCTTTACATACCTCCCGGTACGGCTAAAATGAAAAATAAAATAGTTATTAGATTTAATTAAAAGGTAATAATAAGGAGAAAAAGCCAACTTTGGGTAAATTATGCTCTTTATATTTCCTTTTTTCCATTTTGTTAACAGAATAAGGTCAAAGGAAAATAAATTTATAAGCGTTACTTACGAACTGGAATGTGTTTCTCAACGGGGACCTCAACTGGGACCTCCACTGGATAAGGGACCCTGACAGGTACCTCAACTTTCACTGGCCTTGGGACTGTTAATTTGAAAGTAAGTTTTTCTTGAAATATTTCGATTCAAAGGCATTTGTTAACTGTTTGACGCTATCTAGCTTAGAATTACGTCAATCTTAATTTTTTTTTTAATTAAAAAAATTATTTGTTTATAATTTTAGAATACAGTAATATTTATGTGTTTATAACGTTGATTTCATTAAGTGATTTAAAATCCATATTACAGAATATATCTAATTTTCATTCTAACGAATCTAAATGGTATTATATGTAGAATAGAAAGCGAATTGTTCGGTTAATGAGTGCAATAACTGTGAGTTTGTGAGATATCTTGTGAGTTGTGAGACCCATGTTACTATCAATGAAGGGTTATCTCCATATTTAATGTTAAATTTACTTAGCAGAAATTACATTCTTCTTTCTTTGCAATTCAGTTCATACAATAAATTTTTATGGTAGTAAATATTTGTTTCTACAACTATCTGCTCCATATTTAAATAATTTTCTTTCGCATTCGTTTGAGTATTGTATGTTAATTTCAAAAGTACCATAACACCAAACATGTGCCTTTTTAAATAATGGTGTCTTAGAAATCAAGCATTACAAATGTGATAAAAAACCATGATAAAAAAATGTTTGAAACTTTTTTTACGTTTCTGTTTGAAAACTTCAAAACAATTTTCGGTTTAAATAAGATAAATGTTAGCAACAATACACATTGTTATACGACAAACTGTTAAGCAACATTAACAACACGTGCTTTTTCCTCTGGTAGAGTAAACCAACTTTAATTTGCGTGCGAGATATTATCCTGAGGATCGTGTGAGTCTCTTTGGCGCGGATATTTCTCGCCAGAAACCAGTTCTCAAATGTCTGTGATATGGTGTATTTCAAAACCTCGACAACTTAATTGCGTTTATGCGTTGCCGCAAAACAAACAGTTTATTTCTTCTTAATTAAAAAAAAAAGTCATCGCAAATTGAAGTTGGTTTACATTATATAAGCATTGATGAAACATGTGGTTTGCCACGAACTATGAATGAAGCGAATGCAGCTAATAGACTCAAGGGTACCTTATGTGCAAAACTTTAATCGAAATGCAGTTACCTTTTTTCTTTATGATTTTGGGCACTTAAAAAAAGATCAACAAATAGCTTAAATACTTGCAGCAGTTAATCAATTAATGCATGTTATAATAACTTTCATTCTCATGAAGGCATTATACATGTATATTTATAAAAATTAACCTTAACCTCCTCTGCTTCGTGTATAAATATCATTTTTTTTCGAGTTAAATTCTTAACATGTCTGGCACATATGTATAATACTAACAATCTAACAGTTCTTACCTTCTTTAACCACTTCAACCTTTTTGTAAACAGGAACTGAAAATAACAATTTTTAAATTCAGTTTTAGATAGCTACTCTCTGTCATCTTTTAAAAAATATCATTGATAAATAAGAGCACATAACTTTTGTTCATACTTAGTTGAAACAGCATTTAAATGATTATCAAAATTATCAAAGCATATTCACTAAGTCGATGAAAAAATCGGGGGTCAACAAGCATTAACATTTTTTATCTTTTACAACCTCTTTCCGTCTTTACATAAAGTCATCAATATATATTTGATACAGTTTAAACTGGCTCACGTGTAAGACTACTGTGTACAATAAAGCGTGAGGAATATCGATCCAAATCCCAAGATTGTGAACAGTTAATCAATAGGAATGACGTATTTATAACCCAAAAAAGCAAAGAATGGGCATTCCTCTTACAATTTGTGATTTGTCTTTGACATAACATTAATGTGATATTGATCATTTACATAATCCACATTTCATTATAATCATGTTTACATTTTTTATGCTATATAAATGAGTAAACGTTTTGTGCAGTAGCGTCGGAAAAATTTTGAACCCCCCAAAAAACTATTACTGTGAGAATTGAAATTCAAATCACTCAGTATGCATAACCATAATATTATTGTGTTAAGATACTGTTATTTTATTATAAGATATTTTTATATAAATTTTCAGAAAATGGTTTGTTAATGATCCTTTAATATTTCATGGATATAAAGCACAAAAGCAGGACAAGGAAAAGGTCGTAGCTGACATCTGTCCTACTAAATGGTTTCACTTATCATTCACAACTCTATTATGAACACATTTTCTTCTTTTTCACAGCATGTCAGAAACGATTCTTTCTTTTGTTATTTACAAACATTGCCACGTACACAGATATAAAATTCACATTACAATCAGAACTATGGTCAGGAAATGAAGCATTAATGCTCAGATTTTTATTAAGTGAATACCATTCTGACTTTACATTCGTAAAGGAAAGCAAACACTGTTTGTATTAAAATTCCATAGTTTAAGATTTGAACAAAAATGTTTTATAGTGATAAAATAAAATAAAATAATGAACTTGAAAGCAAAAATATCGATCTAAAATAGAAACAAGCTTCTTTCTGACCAGATTCTCTTTCTTTTCAACATTTATTTATACCTTTACGAATAATGGTTACAGGCACTATAATAAGGAGAACATACAAGATAAACAACACAATGAAAACGTATCCACGATGTATTTTGATTTTATCAAATTTTGAAAAAAAAATATCTCCTAATTTTTTTAACTTTGAAAACCAACTTTTTTTAAAATTCTATTATATAATGTATAGAATTGCTCGGCCAATTTTCACGGATAATATGAAAAAAAATCCAATTCAGCTAAAATATGCGCACACAGTAAAAAATGTGATTTAATTCAAATATAGAATTTTTCCTTCTGATTTTTTGTTGCTTAATTGTCTTGGTTATGATTATAATTCAAAAGACGTTGCAATGATTTTTTTCCCGGATAAAATAAATGAGAACGCGTGAAACATCACATCGCCCTTATTGAAAAGATTAGAACAAACTAGAATATAAACTTACCTTGTTTGACTTTCACAACTGGTACTCGTTTGATGATTGTTTTATAAACAGGAACATGCTTTATAATTGGCACTGCAACTGTAATTAAAAATGATTAACATATAAACAGGAACATGCTTTATAATTGGCACTGCAACTGTAATTAAAAATGATTAACATATAAACAGGAACATGCTTTATAATTGGCACTGCAACTGTAATTAAAAATAACTAACATATAAACAGGAATTAAAAATAATTAACATATAAACAGGAACATGCTTTATAATTGGTACTGCAACTGTAATTAAAAATGATTAACATATAAACAGGAACATGTTTTATAATTGGCACTGCAACTGTAATTAAAAATAATTAACATATAAACAGGAACATGCTTTATAATTGGCACTGCAACTGTAATTATCAAAGTACTGAAGTACTGAAAGCCGGGCTCTTTTGGTGTGTGTTTATGCATATTGTGTAGTAAAGACTGAAAATCTCTCTCTCTCTCTCTCTCTCTCTCTCTCTCTCTCTCTCTCTCTCTCTCTCTCTCTCTCATGCTTTTAATGTCGGCAAAGCATCAGAGAGCGACCAAATTTTGTAAGCGGCTATAAACAAAAAATATGTCTGTCTAGTAAAAGTTAAAAAGTTCAACAGTTGCTGCCTTGAATTGGCACTGCAACTGTAATTAAAAATGATTAACATAACGAAGGAAAGTTGCAAGACAGAACACAGCAAATGGTGCTAAGAATAGAGCCCTTACTTGATTAGATAATTGATCTAATTAATAGAAAAGTTATTGTTTATATTTCCCTAATTAAAGCAAAAGATGAGCTTGGCGTAATGTCAATTGAAGAAATTAAATATTTCATATGTTACGGTAGGTGTTAAGAAACGGCTTAGGAATGTACCTTTTTTTATAATGGTCTTTGGTCTGTAGTATCTTTTGTTGTAATATCCTGTAAAAGAAAAGGAATTTTAAACATATTTGTAATAAAGAGTACTTCCTTAATAAAGATTGTAATTTTTTTTTATCATTTTTAATATCAAAATTGGTTTTTAATCTAAAATCGAAATATACCCCCTTATAGTATCTGCGGAACTGCTCTTTTGCAGGGAAAATTGACATAATTTACCGAAGTTTTAGAGGGTAGATAATTAATTGACGCAAATAAAACAAATAACGTACATCATATTTTACGAAACAAAGTAGTTTTCCCTGCAAAAGAGTGGTACCGCTGTTACCGTGAAGGGATACATTTCAAATATTAACCATTACTGATATTTCTTTTAATAGAAATTTCTTTAAAAATCCGTACCGTACGATGATGGTCGTTGGTATCTGTAGTTTGACATGTAATCTACATTGAAAAAAAAAGAAGTTAAAACGATATTAGTAAACTGATTTTATAAATTTCTTTTTCGATATTTATGAAATAGTTTTAAAAACTATAGATAAAAGACCCTTTCAAATAAAGTTGCCAAAATCATGCATTGGTTAAACTTGACAGCAGACATATGAAAATTCCAGGACGTTTTTAAATATTATCTATAAAATATTTGCAAGCCCAAGATGTGTATTTTATTGTTTTATGCTCTACTTATAAAAAGGGTCCACAGTGTTGATTTCTACAGACAGGTGTTACGAGTTCAATGACTTGGTTGTTCAAGAGAGAAAAACGTATGCATGGTCGTAAACCTGAGTTGTGTGAGGGAATAAAAGAGTAGGTTTTTATGGGAGCTATAGAATTTAAAGGTAAAAAGAGTTCGGTTGAGGTGGTTTACTATGACAATTTGTGACTTATTTTTTTTTAAATATGCTTGGCTATTATTATAATTATTGATGATTGCTACTTATGTGATGCCTTTTTTTTTTTAAAGAAAACAAACTTTAATTTACCTTTTATTGTATTTAACAAATTGGCAAAATATCAATATCACGTGATGAATACATATATCTGGACTAAAACTCTTCTAAGCCATTTACGACCTACAAGATTTATTGTTTTGCCTCGGACTAGAATGTCGCGACGTCATTGGATGAAACGCGTCACGTGGGTGCCTTACAAATTTCTTTAAAAGGCAAGCGTCAAAATTTATAGCGCAACATGGCGGACGTAACGGTATTTGAACTGATTTTCTACACAAACGTTTGTTTACATATCAAACTTTAGGTCCTCGACAAAACAAAACACTTATTAGGTTTGTTACTGACTGTTTAAAGAAATTTGTGGGGTCGGTAAAGTCCATAGAAGGCTCGGCTCCGCCTCGCCTTCTATGGACTTTACCGACCCCACAAATTTCTTTAAACAGTCAGTAACAAACCTAATAAGTAATAATGTGTCACATATACAACGGTTAGATGTTTAATAGGACGTCTCATAAAATTTACAGGTCATGTTGATATAATAAAAACATATACACTAGACAACTTAATATGTCATTAACCTTTCAGAGTTTTGTAATGATATAAGTCCTTCACTGTTTATGTGTATCCAAATATTGCATAATGAAAATTATCCCTAGTCTCAAGACGTGTTTATTGCTATTGTCAATGTACAACATAATGTAAAGATATACACTCTCAATGTATTAATCCCTACGGGCAGTTTATGACAACATTACATGTCACAAGGTCAAATTACATCATTTAAAACGATACACGAAACACTATCTACCTCGTTCAGTTATAAACATATATACACATTATAACAATTGGCTTTTCTGGATTTTAATTGAAAAAATTCCTTTTCAAGGGGTGTCATTTTTTTGTTTTTATGGCAAAGATCTTATTGTGTGATAAAAAGAAGGAAACAATAGAAGAACGTCTTTTGCATTGAACGGTTTGTATTTTTGCAAAGACCAGAATACGTTTCTCCAACATAAAATTCCTTTGCCGTAGAACGAGTCCATGCACTCAGTCGGACTTCGTCGGTCACATATGTCAAACATTATGTGGCCCTTTCTGTCATTTCTGACAAGATCTTTGTGATATTTTAAGGTTCATTGAGCATACTCGCTATTATGGAGACGGTTTTGTCAAAAGTGACCATTCCTTATTTTTTTATTGAGAGTTAAAGACATAGTCATGAGGCAAGCGATGTCAGTGAAAACGGTGGAAAGAGAAATAGAGGGCAAGGATAGAGAGGAAGATTACTTTATCTAATTTACATACATGAAAAGAGTGAGAAGATCATAATATGACTTACTTCGTTTATATCCATGGCTTTGTGCTGGTATGAAAATAAAACAAAAGTTAATAGATATAGAAAAAAATTAATCACCAATCAGTTAAACATGTTATATATATTCAAAACAATTCTAAAGTTTAAAAAAAAAAATTCATTGTCTTTAAAAGACATGATTATATTTATAGCTTTTGTTTTGCAACTCGGCCATAAACTAATCATTTTGCATTACGAAATAAAACAAAATAATGTGCAAAATTTAAAAAAAAAAGAGCATATTCAATATTGAAAAAACACACTAAATGTTGTGCCAATAGATAGTCGTAATTATATTAAACAAGTAATATTTGTCTATACGTAAGGAATCATTCCCTATATTGAAATAACACTACTAGATATTGTGCCAAAATGGCAAGTACTATGTTTAACAAAAATAACTATAGTTATTCTATACCACAGGCTGCCAACCTGAGCTGATCGGGATCGAGTGTCAATAATCTTTGATAAATGAGCGCCATGCTACTGACCATGAACCATACATGGCCAGCTCTTGAATTTGAACCACACAAATGACAGACCTGTGGTCAGAATCTGTCTGGGTTTCTGTGGTAAAGACGTTCACACACATAAAGCTCGAGCTGATTCGTCCATCTACTGACCAGCTATTTTTTTCTTAATGTAAAGGTTACATTTTTTGTAGCTTCTTTGCTAGGGAAATAAGGCTAAATATTTTTAATCAAAAGCTGAATCTTAAAAAATTTCGAGTCCTTTTAAACTAAGTTTACTGAATGAGTTCCTTGATAAGAATTTAGGAAATAACCTGTGCTGTAAATTGTTAAATATAACCACAATTTAATTATCATACACTACTTTTATTGTAAGGGAAAAGTATTAAAATTGAGCAAATTGAATAACTAATTCTGAAAAGTGAATTCTGTTGCAGTTGGTTTCCTAAGTGTGAAACTTAATCGTAAGTATATATTGTTATTATTACATTATACTTTTGCATGTAATTTGATAATTTTCTTTTATCACAATATTGACGTAAAACATTTTTTCTCAGTTTTTAATTCCGCCTTGATGTGATCTCAAAACGACAGCTGCTTTAATATTTTTATGTATGTATAACGCATGTCATTGGAAAGTCTTGGTGAATGTAAACTTACCGCTCTGTACCAGGGCTACAAAAGAAAAGAAATACCAAAATTATTACTTTGTACATGATAAAAACACAATGAACATCAAAGCACACAAAGGATATGTTCATCAAAAGACCGCTTTATTAGAATATGATAGCAAATTGATGTCGTCCATTGTTAAGTTGTCTGGAACATTGTTAGATGTATCATAAACAAAATGCAGTTCTGCGACATTGAAGAAAACTTTCCTTTTCTTTCTGTAATATTGCGTCATTTTGTCCTTCAAATGTCCGATCAGTTGTTAGATATTTTTGTACAAGTTTCATCGGGATATTTTGAGTTATTGGAGGTACGATTTTTGTTTGATTTCGACTAAAGAAGTTGATGGTACTAAAGTTCTAAATTGACATTTTATCAAACATACTGAGATGTCTGTAAAATCTCTTAACAATTTGACATCGATATGCAAATTAGCAAGCATTAATTATTCAAGTAATTTCAAGCAGTTGCAATGTCTAGTTTTTACGCAATTGCAAAATATTAATTTCGTACAATTATGTTACACAATTAATAACATTGTTTGTATAACGCTTAATTGTTAATTAAGACATTAAAAACCCGCTCCCATTTAATCAGATTTTTTTGATAATTAAAAAAGAAATGCTAAAGAAAAGTAAATGATTTATGTAATGAAGCTCAAAAGCATGAGACAGGCAAAATGTATCTTGGTCATCTGTAATTCTGGTTTAGGAAAGAATAAACTGTGAAACTGAAATACTTTAATTTCTTTTTTACATAGAAGTCAAACAAAAAGTAAAAAAATTAATGATGCTGAAATGTAGGATTGCTTACCTAGAATACAAACTCCCGCTAGTATCCACACGGAATAATTGGCCATAGTTCCTGTCTGGTGGTGAAATCTCTCCCGGACTTTCGGGCAGATTGATCAAGACAGTCCTGCACAGAATGAAGCAAAGGCGAAAGAGGTCATGTGATTTATTTATAGTTGCGCGCGCTAAACTGGCCGTACATGTCAATCAACTGTCCATCGCTGACATCACAGAGCTGCATCGGAATCAGAGGGGCCTAAAGAGGGGGACTTTGAAAATAATTAAATATTATACTCGATCGCGTTAATCTTTAATTGGTAATTAATATCAATTTATTATGATGTTTTAATTTTTCATGTGTTTGTATATGTAAGCATGTGTCAAACTCCCTGATATGCATTAAGATTTATAATTATCGGATGCTGAAGTAAACAATTTAATAAAAAATGAATGGTCTTCACGCTTTCATTGCATTATCTGCAAGAAAACTAGGCAATCATCTAGAAACCATGCGTACCTTTTCTTGTACATGTTTAGAGTTTAGTACAAAAGACAGTTTAACTGTGGGTACCCGAAGGGAAATACTTAAATGCCATGATGTTGACATACTTGAAACATATAAGTTGAAAAATTCCCCTATCCATTCCTTTCGCGTAATTTGTAATTCGTATGCCTTATTTTATTTCATGTATATGACACCAGTTATATAACTACACGGTCTCTAATGTGCAAAGTCACTCTGGGATGTAGGCAAAGATACATACATACAAAACAATAGCAGTTTAATTACAGTGAACACTACTGTACGATGATTTTAAGCATCGTAACAAATTACTGTGGTTTCACAAATTTTCGTTGAAACCAATTTTCGTGGATTTCGTTTTTAAATTGATCCACGAAATTAAATGTTCATTAAAATGCAATTTCTATTAACATTTTGTATTGCGGGGGTCATTGGCCACGAATTTACATATCCTTGAAACTGTAATTTTCACTTTATCCACGAAAATTGATACCGTTGAATATTAATGAAACCACAGTATGCAAAGAATCCTGAAACAAATCTGAGTTTGTTTGGTTGGTTTTTTTTTGGTTTTTTATTTCTTGTTTATTTAGTTGTTTCAAAAGCCATAATGGTTTGTTTTTTTTAAAAACTATCATTCGTATTGTTCTAGAAAAAGAAGAGTACATTTATTCCAAATATAAACATTTGCAAGGTGTTTGAATATTTGTTTTTTATAATGGATGGCGTTTAAAAAATAAAGATTGTTAACTGATTTTTGCAATTTCACACAGAGAATTTAAACGATGTGAAAAAAGAATTATGATCAGTTTGGCCCTATGAAGAACTTGCAGTTGAATATATGTGCATGTTTCATGTGAGTATAAGGCATCAATACGAATAAGGAAAGTCCGGCCTTTGAAAAGGTTTCGTATTTAGAAATGCTATGCAGTGGGCAATTACATTGTTTTCTTTTTCCTTTATAAATATATTTATAAGTTCAAACCATGATTTATTAACATTCGACATGTACTAGTACAAATACTTTCATAACAATACAATTACTATATTCATGATATTTCTCATTAATTATTGTTTATTAGTTGAGATTATTTTTGCTTGAAAATGATGAAGTATGTTCATCTATCAATGTTGTATTTGATGTCTATTCACAGTCTACATTAGGATGTTTAGGGTTTATTAACGTTTCTACAAAAGATAAAATATCAACAGCGAGTTTTTTGTGGCAAACAAAGTTTGACAAAAAAAAGTGATTTAAATGGTTTACAACCACTTCTTACTAAAACATATACAACATTCGTTGTAAATATAAAAAATTTAGGATTTTGGACATTAGGTGCGTGTTATGATTTCTGATGCAATATAATCGTGCTTTTGCAAGATCGTTCTAAGTGTGCAAATCTGGTCTTATGTTAACAATGTATTAACATATGGAATCAAAATGCAGAAGAGATATATTAATCGGGGTTTTTGTACATGATATTAACGGAACTTTTGTGCAAAATAAATGATGCTTAAATGTTTTAGTTCAAAAACGTAGTACTTAAGAGCAACATCAAGCGGAACTTTGAAACTGTTGCAGCCATAAGCAAAATCTCGAAGTCAGTGTATTTGTTGATTTTTCCAATAGCCATAGCAATGCCAATATAACTTTTTTATTTATCTATTTCTAATGCTGTAGGAAGTGTTTTAGAGTTGTGATAATCGCCATAGCCAGGATATTTGCTGTGAATGTTAAACCTATATAAACATTACGTATCCACCGAATACAAAGTATCAGCATTTTACGAGCACTACATGACATAATGATGGGGGACAATCCATCCAAGAACGGGGTCGATCGATTTAAGGACAAATATCCAGTCACTGCAGAACGGCAAACTAGCGCCGTAATTACCAACATATTTGTGCACTGTCCGAGATATAAAAGTGCCAATATGATTGTGTTTATATGTAATATAAACATGTTTCTTGTATATTCCTGTCACGAGGTCAGAACGAACTCTTATTCATGATGACCTTTGCTTTTGACCTTTTGTGATCCTTGACTCAGAATAGGTTCCTTGTGCAATGTCTCTAAAAATTATTTTGAAATTTTCGTATTAAAGATTCTAGAATGTTCTAAAGGTTGGGTTAAGATCTGCAATGATGCCTGCAATCTAGATAAACGCACTTCGTTCCCAAAATTAACTATTTCTATACATTTTTTAGAAACATATATCGCGACATCGTGACCAAACATAAAACTTAAACAAATTTTTTTCTCAAAAAAACCGGTTGTATTGACAGAAGAAAAATTAGCTTGTTTCGCTCTTCAATGATTATGTTGCAATATGGTAACCAGTCATATAATGCAGTCATTACTATATGAATATGCATCTATGTATTATGTATATATGTATTTATGGATGAATTTCAAACGCATACTTTAACAAATATAATTAACTGTTGGCCATTTTAAGTACCTTGACCAAATTTTCATTTTATAGGACTCTAAGAATTAATCACTGCATCTATCGGTTTTATCGAATGTAACATTTTTTTCTTTAAAAATCCTCATCATCATATAGATTCAATATGTTTTAATAAAACTAGATATATATTTAACTGGAAGCATAACTAAGATTTTATTTTTATATTTATTCCTGGAGAGAGAGAGAGAGAGAGAGAGAGAGAGAGAGAGAGAGAGAGAGAGAGAGAGAGAGAGCAATATTTCACTTTTCACACCTGAGCAAGGCAAGACATGATCAGAAGATAAAAGTAGGATATTAAAACGTCAGATGTATCCGCTAATATGACTTTCTGACAGCTCGAGATAGCGGTCAGCGCTTGTCTAACCCTGCGAACTAGATAATGGGACTGCAACACCTATGCTCGTGTTTCTCAGAAGAAGAAAAAAAACAGCCAACTCAACCGCGCGGATCAAACGGTACAAGAGACTGTTGCTTGATTTTCAGCTAGACTTTGCGTCATACACTGCAGTTAACCAGCTTGAGGTTATGGAATTACATAATGTGTCATGAATTATGGCGTGTATTTACTATGGAAGATATTTAATAAGCGCAGTGGCGTTTGACAGGGGATTGCTCTTTTCGCCTTACGGTTATATAATGACATCAATTTGTTACAATTACTCAACGGGAAATGATAATTGTTTAGATCCGGAGTGTTTGGGGGATTTTTATTACAAATGAGGTCAATGTAATTAATTTGTACCATACAATAAATTTATTTTTCTGTGGATTGCTTTTGCTATGACGTTGTCGACCTAACATAGTAACCCGTTAGACTAAAAATATCAAAGCAGGTCTAACTTGAAATAGGAATTTTTAAAAATGAATATAAAATACATTCTTTTAATTTTGTCATTGAATCTAAAATTTCGATTTAAATTAAACAAAGCAGATTTAACTTGAAATAGGAATTTAAAAGAAATGAATTTAAAATACATTTTTTTTAAAAAATTTTTCATTTAATCTAAAATTTTGATCTAAATTAAACAACAATATTCTATGTCTGTCTGTCGGTATGAATGAATGAGGTGATGGGTTTATAAATGTAGGAATGAATGTGTTCATGTATATGCTAAACAACAAATTAACTTACAATTTATCATCATATGACAAAATGCAAGCTTATTATTTATTATCCAATTATCCTTTGTCTTGCAATTGTATACAAAAAATATCAATAATATATCACTCTGTAAACTGGTAAATTATACTAATCTCTCGCGTCATCCATATTTTTGTAGGAGAAATGGAATACGAATTTTATTACTCGTTTTTTTTTTCATTTATACACCAGCACAGACCTCAGAGTGTTTATCTTAAGCAATGTATGATGTCATTTTATTTTTCCTTTCATTCTTTAATTTTTTTTTTTGTTATTATTAGTTTTTTTTTTTTGGTTTTTTTTTTTTTGCGTTTTGGTTCCTTTTTTAAATATGAAATATTAAAACAATAACATTTTTCATATATTCATGCTATTCTGAATATATTTATTGCGGCCCAGACGGAACTCAAATAATGAAGGAGAAAACCTATACTCGCGGCAGATTTTCATTGTAAATATTTTGTTGTTTCTGTGTTATTATAACATGTAAAATAAAAAAAAATCTACAAACAATAAAACAGAAATTTTAACTGTGTTATAACTATTTCATCTTTATTTAAGGTTGGTCAATCCCAAACATCGTATGTACATTTTTATAAAGCCCTAGTACTATAACTGACACAAACTATAATTTATTTCAATTGTTTCTGTGCTTTGAAAATTGATGATCAACAAAATCATGATGTGAAATAAGCATCACGCACTGTTTCGAAAATACTGTATTTCAATACATTGTACATTCACTATTATATGATCATATGCATGTTGTATATTTTATTCCGTAAAAGAAATCAAGATCAGAATGTAGGAGTTATCTCTTTTGAAATAACACAAAGATGACACAGATATATAATGAATTTCCTGTTGCAAACCATTTTATTTTCAGCTTTAAAAGACTATGAAAACGACCTTGACAATTTATTCAGTGCTATTTCTAAATCATGAACAGACAGACAAAACGTTGCAAAAACATTTCTTCTACATATTTGCTATCGACGATGTTTGAAACAATAATTGTCACACTGAAGACTAAGAAAATTGAAAGAACTTTCAGAAATAATGTTTTTTCCAAAAAGACAATAAAAAAAAAACAACTCCAAAGTGTCACAGAATGCACAAAACATTTAAGGAAGTTATCTCTCTTAGCTGCAAAATATCTAAAACTTAAATGAAAAATATTTATAATCTAATTATGCATATTATCTTGTAAAGGAAACAATTGTGAGTGTGCATTTCAAAATCATTTTACAACAAAATTATCAATTAGGTATATAGTATACACATCGTTTTCTTCAAAAAGTAACTCTCTCTCTCTCTCTCTCTCTCTCTCTCTCTCTCTCCAGTATTTCACAATTCAGAAATTAGAATTTTAAACTATCTATAAGAACTCAATCAATCATATGAGTTTTAAAACTTTAATTAACATATTTCTAAAAGATATCTGCATGAAATCTTGCTCAGGTCAATAAAGGATGACTGCATTTAATGACATGCAATATTTGCGAGAAAATAAACTTGTAAATGAATTTTTTTTTCTTTCAGTTGCAGAAATGGTCAACATCTAACCTGCAACTTTACATAATTGCGTTAAATAAAAATGTTGTTACCAAGTACGAATTTGTTTTCATAGGCGGGGGTCATCACGATTTCTTGAATCTCCACACCATAATGAGGACGCCCACTTTTATACTGACTTCATACATAATCAGTGCGTGTTTGTCTATTGTTCTCCGTTTAACAGTAGTTGTATATTTGCATCATCAAAGTTATGTCAAAGGGAGATTAATAAACAAACATTCGCTCATGGTTTAAATGTGAACAAAACTGCATCTTCTTACTTTCGCTTTCCCTTTTGTAACCAAGGCATGATGCATAGAATAGGCTTACTGTATCACAGTCTAAAATCTTAATTGATGTTGGAAATTGACTAGACTCTTTAAAACAATTAACAAACGTGATATTAGGTTAAGAAATAAAGGCAACAAAAACGACTGAAAAGGGCCTAAAACCCGGCGCTAAATGCATGCAGTCATCCTGTTATGTGTGAAGAAAAAAAATTATCATACATGTACAAATATAATATAAAGTACATGAAATAGTGAATCACACGTGAAGTACTGATTATTGGGACCCGCTTAAGAAGGCTTGATAGTCGAGACTCGTTTTAGGACTTTATTTATCTCTCTCAGAAAAGAGTCCTGATTAGTTATACAGGAAAATATTCAAAATCAAAGCTAATACATAAGTATGTCTTTCTAAACTATTTAGTTTACGGCATACAAAATATATCTCAAAAGTTACGGTTAATTTACGGCGGTTTGTTAATTGATCACCTTCTAAATTAAGCGAGGATTGGGCTAGCATGTACAAATTGTTCAGTTACACAATTAATAAAAATAATTCTGAAAACAATAACATTTTTTTTTTAAATTAATGAAATATGTCTTTTTGTTTATGTTTTATGATACGGTTTTACTTGCTCTGGTAAATCTTGCTTTGAAAAAAAAAATAAAGAATATTAATAACGGTATCATTACGTACGTTAAGACATGGGTAGCGTGGCCGAGCGGTCTAAGGCGCTGGTTTAAGGCACCAGTCTCTTCGGAGGCGTGGGTTCGAATCCCACCGCTGCCAATTAATTTTGTTGGCAACTGCATCAAAGGAAAAACAATCCTTGTTCAGAATTGTCGCTCGTTCCTTACAGACACAAAAAGATACTGAAAGAAATTAAGGTACCTCACTACATTAAGGTACTTCACTACACCGAGACTTATACTTTTTAAGACACTGCGTCACAAGATGGCGATTTAAATGTTTTGTTAAACTGTTTGTATCAATCGATGCAGATGTATATTGTCATAGCTCAGTGGTTAAAGTGTCAGGCATGTGAACCGCAGGTCATGAGTTCGAATCCACCTGGGGCTTTTGTTTATGTTTACTGAATGAAATTTTTGAAAATATCATTTTTTAACTAAAATTGCACATTTTTTCGCCTATGTGACATATATACTTCTTATCCATTATGCTTTCTATCATAATCAAGTAATTTTCTGCTGATTTGAGAAACTTTTTCAAGGTGTAGTGAGGCACCTTAATTCAGACTTATACTTTTTAAGACATTACGTCACAAAATGGCTATTTAAATGTTTTGTTAAACTGTTTATATCGTTCGGTTGGGTTGTATATCGTCGTAGATCAGTGGTGAAAGTATTGGGCTTCTGAACCGCAGATCATGAGATTGAATCCACTTTGTTCATGTTTACTGAATTAAATTTTCGAAAAAGTATTTTTCATCCAAAATTGCACATTTTTTGCCTATTTTAATTTATATATATACTTTTTATCCATTATGATATCTATCATTATGAAGTAATTTTCTGCGGATTTGAGAAAATATTTCACGGTGTAGTGAGTAACCTTAAGATCGCTTGGGACACCTCCATAGTATGACGTACTATTTATCGAAATAAACAATAAAATCAATTGTAATCTTATAAATAGCTTCTTTTCCAAAACTATCCTAAAAAAGCGTAGCACAGTGGGTTAGGGGGTTCACTTCAAATCTGTAAGTCATGAGATCTGACTCGACGGGGATTTTAAAATCTTACCTTTCCAACAGTTTTTAAAACGTATTTATTTATTTATATTTTTTTTTGCTGAATATTGTAAAATTTGAAAATTCCAAACCGGTGACAATATTTTATTAATAATGTACTTTAATCCATATTATTATCGACAGATGTCCCATTCCACCTTAATAAGAAAGGCTAGATTATCATGGCCAATGATAGGCTATATTTACCCCCTTTATATAAAAGTTCTGTACATTAATATAAAGATTCAAGAAAATATTAGATTTCAAAACCAAAAATATTTTGACATTGTCTATGCTCAATAACAGAGAATGGCCAAAAATATCATAAATATCAGTTAAAGGCTGATCTGATATGTAGTTAGATGACCGTCCAACCTCCTTCAACTATTGTCATTTTGTACAAAAATTTGGCATCTAATTTTTTTTTTTTGGTTTATGGTTTGTTTTTTTCTTAATAGTTTTACCCTACACTAAAATCCCCTTAAAAAATACGTTTTTTTTACCAGCACCAATGAAAGTTCAATTTTTTATCTTTGAATTTAAGAACAGTTAAATGTTTGTCAAGAGAAAAAGTTGGGGGGGGGTATGTATTTGTATTTGGGGGTCTGTCTTTTTGGGTTGTCTTTCTTTGACGTCTGTATTTCATGCAAAGAGAGAGAGAGAGAGAGAGAGAGAGAGAGAGAGAGAGAGAGAGAGAGAGAGAGAGAGAGAGAGAGAGAGAGAGAGAGAGAGAGAGGGGGGAGGAGTATATACATGTATGTGATTGTACAATGGGGTATTTATGAAATAACCAGCTATACCCAACATTTTATAGTCTGTCTATATGTATCAGTTCAGGATTTAAAAAAAAAACATACGAATTATTTCGTTTTTCCTTTCCGTCATCTTTTCAACTCTCTGTACCCGAAAAAAGAGATATTTCTTGTTTTTATATGAAACAACATGTTTACGTTTGTATATTATTTTTGTACCTTAAAAAATTCGTTTTCAAAAAACGACGGTCGACAGAGAAGGTATCAGATGTTATTATTATACATAAATTTCCTTGTCAGCAGCAATACCACGTGTTTTAATTGACACCTTGTATTTTTCCGCCATATTCCGTATATACATTATCGACACCACCCCCCCCCCCCCCAAAAAAAAAACAAAAAAAAAAAAAACTATTATCCCATTATCTTACCATACACGATATACTAGTACTTACACTATCGTTTTGGGGCCATGGTGTATTTTTGTATATTTTTCGATTTGAGGGAGCTTGGGGGAGGGGGGGGGGGTTAAATCATTTTAGTGGCTTAAATTGCAGTTTTGCGCGCGTCAGTGATATTTTTTAAAGAATGTATAAAAATGGCTACCTACATTCAGTGATGGTAAGACACATTTTAATTCGATTTATCTAAACAAAAGATTGGTGAATAGAATATTACAAGTGAGCTACCCTGATCATTTAGCGACTTTATCTGCCCCCACTGCCTGCCTGTCTATTTACCTTGTTTAATTTCTACTTCCTTTCTCATACATACCACTAACAATCAAACTATTCAACTTGAACTTTCCTCTTTTTTTTTTAGCAGCAAAGATCATAAACAGTTCTTTTTTTATCAAAATATCTAACTGTATGCACTCATCCGGGTGTTGAGCGAGATCTCAGCTTTTAATTTCATTTTCATTACATTTTTTAAAATTCTTTTGAGCTCTCCTTTAAAACTTGATCTGGGCCGGACTCTTTAAACATTCAAACATACAAAAAGCAAAGAGGATTTATAGACACGGGCACCTGACGTTATATATTTTTCTCATAATTAAAATATCTACTTTCTACCTAATATTAGGTTGAGGGTATATATATATATATATATATATATATATATATATATATATATATATATATATATATATATATATATATATATATATCAATTTTTTATTATAAAAAAAAAATGTCTGTGTACGTTTATTAATAATATAATACGTTTCATAAATTTTGCATGGAATTTATTTTATCTTTGATGCTCTAATCTGATTTATTGCAAAGTAAATATCGTAAAAGAAAAATGTATTTTTATGACCATTATAAGTTTTCAAATTGATAAAATTCATGAATTAACGGGCTTCATGACATGATCATGATCGATTAGCATGTAGGTGATCAAAGAAGACATATTAATGGAATAAAAATTCTCCTGGGTCAGTTGTACATTATAGTACCGCTTGATCTCGGGCCGATGAATTTCATTTATTTCAAAACAAGTGCAAGGAAAAAAATACTTAATTCTACTTTATTTCTGAATGGTACTAACACAGCTATTTAAAATGCGGTAACTAGGTCGACCGATAATTCATGAAGCCATAATAGGTCAATAGATCTGTATGAATCCAATGCGGAGAGTCTGATCACTCAACACAATATGAAGTATGAATAGCATATCTTTGAAAGAGTAAAAGGCAATGCGTGAGTCTTTGAAGTGTGATGTTCATACTTCAGATAATTCAATAAAAATCACAAAAGAGAAAGAAAAAAAGTAAAACTGCGTCTCTCCTTCATTACTATATTGCTGTTGCTCCGCTCTAGATATTTTCATGTCACCTCGTTATTCGAACCCCCCCCCCCCCCCTCGATTATGTATTACAGCGTATAACATATATATACATATATAAGTACAGGTACAAGTATGTCACAGCGACCCCGGGGTCACCGACCTGGATTGACACAGTAGTTTCATTTGTTCTGATTTATTTTTAAATGTGAGTGTGACGTAAATATATAACTGGTTTTTTTATTAACCGACTACATCTATTGAATGAATCCTGTTGTTATTATGCATGTATAGTTGACTGGGTACATGCATATATATAGAATGCTCGCGCATGATTGTGTGCGTGCAAGTGTACGTATGGAAATAAATTATACTTAATTAAAGAAACAAATATAATTTGCATTAACTGTTGGTTGTCTGGATTGCCGCCTGAATTATCATTTTCTTTATTCCGAGTTTGCAATTCTTTGCTGAATTTCGTTATAATCTGCAAATGTACGTAATTAAGTAAAGCAAATCAAAAAAAAAAGAAATAGGCTACAAACAATTATAATGTATTATATATAGCGTTACCAATCTTTTGTATGCTGATTGTTCTATAGATGGAGGTCGGGGTTTGGGGTGGGGAGGGGGGTCCAGACCTGGAAAATTCAAATTAGTGATTTACCCTCTTCCACGTCAAACATGCAAATCATCCCTAAGACCCCCCCCCCTCCTCTTTGAAAACGTTTACTGGATCCGCGCATGTCAGGATGTATATAAGCATGTGCATATGGGTGGGGTCTGGAGCCCCCCTCCCCCCCCCCCCCGACACACACCTTGAAGAATTTAATTTTATTATTTTAGATAGACATTTATGGTATAATTACCGAAAATAGGTTCATGCATAGGCGTCGGTAGAATTTTTTTCCGGATTAAAGATTAAAACACAATATATATAGATACATGTACATACAAGTGTTGAAATGATTGATCAATGCATTGTCATTAATTTACATATGTATGCGTTTGCCCCAAAAAAGTGCATGTGTGTGTGAATATATGGGAAGGAGAGCCTGGAGGGGGTGATTTGACCCCCCCCCCCCCTCCCCCAGCTCCCGGTTCCGACGCCTATGATGCGTCCTCTAAGAAGCGCGTTTATCTATAGTCGTATACATACTTATATATAAAGACTTCATATGTATAATCTTTAAAAAATAATAATAAATCTGCATGCTATTTATAAATTTGTTTAGCTTTATCAAGTTAAATTCTAACATTTTAAAGTCGAAAACTCTCCAAATGTTTGGCACTGCGGTGCATAAATATACAGGTTTTTTTTCCCTTACAAACAGACATTAAAATAATGTCTTCTCATATATAACATTATTTTTTTATTTACTTCGTTGTGGCTGCATGCGTGCCGAACTTGAAACGGCACAATAATATATGTCTTAATTTTTTTTCAAGGTTCAAATTAAAACTGGATGATTCCGACCAATATAAGCGTACCGTCTCGCCTTGGTATAATTACATAATAATCCCAAGAGAGAGAGAGAGAGAGAGAGAGAGAGAGAGAGAGAGAGAGAGAGAGAGAGAGAGAGAGAGAGAGAGGAGAGAGAGAGAGAGAGAGAGATGTATATCAGGCAAGAATACAGTCACCTTCCGGACACCTGCTCTGATTAAACCCTAGCTACTTTCACTTTTGATTTAGCGTGCACTTTCCAGACGGTGGGAACGTCCGCTGTACGAAGGCTCAACAAACTCCGTTACCTGTTCAATGATCTGCGCTTTTCGACACACATATTGCGTAATTTCGCTATTTTAAGGTCACAGTAGTTCAGTGTAGAACGTTGCCCTGTTAAAACTGGGTCAATACTGGGTCACTGCGCCCCAGCAAGAGTCATTGACCTCGCGTTAAATATAGGTCACTAGGAAATTCCCCCTCGCTCCCGATTGGAATCGTCTGTTTTGGGACACAGATATTTTCTGGGGTCATTGGCGCTATTAATATATACATTTTTTTTCTCTCTCTCTCTCTCACACGCAATCGATTAAATGATGCGGCAAGTGTATGTAACGCACCAGCCATACATTCCTAATTCAGTCTGCTTCAGAAGACCTGCAGAACCGCTTATGAATTGGAAAAGGAATATAGTAGTTCTCCGATAAACAGCTCTTTAATTTTTAATTTGGGAAAATATCTAGATCTTTATTCGAATTAAGTGAAATTTTAATTTAACAAAGTAAGATCATAAGATAAATATTGGTACATATATTGTTCTATAAGTGACCCATTTACACCATATATTCTCTATTGTGATCAATTGTAAGTTTCGTGTTTTATTAAGTAAACGGGTAATAATTTATGTGCATATATACATGCATTTAGATATATATGATTAAAATGTGGAACGTACGTATAACGTACGATATATACTGATATAAAGTCAAAAAAGGTTTAGTTTCTATAAATAAATATAATTAGCAAATTAAAATGTTGAACGTTTTCAAAGAAAGTCGATCAGTGTCTCGGCCTCAGATTTTTTTAATTAAATGAGTGGGGGGGGGGGGGGGGCATTTTATAATTTAAATAAAGGCCTTATATATATAGGGCATATAGGGGAAACGAGTGTGAATATAAATGCTACCGAGTCATAATATTTCTTTTATTTTTCGACTGGAGACATATATAAGGGGTTGTTAACAATAATTCAAAAACAATTATGAAAAAAAAATAGAAAAGGGGGGGGGGGGGGGGGGGAGTGCACGGTCCAGTCCTGCAAGCACCTGTGACCAATTTTTCTGAAATTGTGAATTTATGTGAGTTTCGGTTTTGAACCATTGGAATTATTTATAAACAATAATAGAATATTATTTAGAACATATCTATGATTGTATCAATCACATAATTTGTCACTACCTAACTTTCTAAAGTTAAAAACGTTAAAAATTCCTCCTCTAATGGGTTGTATCAAGAAAAGTTCTCCATTTAAATTTAGATGGGGAACTTTTCTTGATAAAACCAATTAAATTATACATGTATTAAACTGGAAAAACATGGAGATGTTTTCATCACCTTATCTATAAATTATATAAACCATTCACACAACCTGACATCCACATTGTTATTACCTACATGTATTGCTATATATTCTTATAGTAACAAAAGTCACGTGATCAATGCCCTGTCCTTCTTTTAATATGGAAAAATAAAACAAATTCATTCAGCAAAAAAAATTTTTTTTCAAGTGTTTATTAAAATAATTTAAATTCTCATTTGCACATCAAGAACAGAACATTAAGAATTGCACAACTTTAGAAAAGCCATGTTTGTTTGTAACATCACATTTACTGACAAGGCATGCATGTAATTCTTATTTTTGGAAGTTAGTTTTACCTAACCCTTATACAGATGTACACAATATAACAGCTTATAACCCATTCAAGAAACAAAGTCAAGAAATAAAATCAAATTAATGTGTATACAAAGTGAAGGATGGCTGTACAATTGAACAAATGAACAGTATGGCATTTTCCAAAGGCATGACATAATTTCATACAAAACAATGGCATGATGGGAAAACTTCGAAACTCCACACAAAACAGTGTTTGTGCTGTCTTGTTTGTAGAGTACACGTAAAAAATATTTAGCCACTTGAAGCATAACTACATGAATATCTCAGTGTTGTTGAATGCCATATTCTCCTGTTGATGTACGACCTGCCCCCGCCACAATTCAGAACCTGCCCCTCCCCCATCAATATAAATGTCCCACTGTAATT
Organism: Magallana hongkongensis; assembly: GCA_015776775.1. Lineage (NCBI taxonomy): Eukaryota > Metazoa > Mollusca > Bivalvia > Ostreida > Ostreidae > Magallana > Magallana hongkongensis. The sequence goes on along the minus strand of CM027469.1, from coordinate 6,631,940 downwards.
CTGTTAACCTAGGATTTCCTCTGTGTCAGTGACTCTCTCCCTTTTTACCAGCAACCTGTAAAAGAAATCAGAAGTCAGAGAGTCATCACGAAATTGTCTGTGATCACAGGTGCTTGAGGACAGGATCGACCCCCCCCCCCCCTTTCCACCCCCCTCCCAATATATAGTCCACCGGGACTTTATTTTTCTTTTTTATTGAATTATCCTTTTATGAAATATTTCTAATCTAATTTATTCATCCATTGCCCAAAATTACATAAAACAAATTTTTTGAAAAAAAATCAGACCCTCTGTACATACTTGTATTTAATATATGTAGAGGGTCTGATTTTTTAAAAATATTTGTTTTAGGTAATTTGGGGCAATGAATGTATAAATTAGATTAGAAATATGTCATAAAAAGATAATTTAATAAAAAAATATTAATAAAGTCTCGGGGGTCTATAATCAATGGGGGGGGGGGGGGGGGGTGTGTGTGTGTGGGGGGGTGTGGATCTGGGGGGGGGGGGGTCGATCCTGTCCTCAAGCACCTGTCTTTGATTATTTTACAATACACAAGAATTGTTCATGAAGGTGGTATGGGACACCTACATGTTATGACATACTATTTATCAAAATATTAAAACAATAAATTCAGGTGTAATCTTTTTAAAAATTATAGTTTTTTCCCCCCAAAATTAGCATGTATCAGCTTAGCGCAGTGGGTAAGAGGGTTCACAACGAATCTGAAAGTCATGAGTTCTATTCCAACTGGGGATTTAAATATCTTTACCTTTACAAAATTTTTTAAAACATTTTTTGGTGAAATATTGCAAAATTTGAAAATTCTAAACCTGTGAAATTATTCTAATTATAATGTACTTTATTCCACATTAATATTGACAAATGTCCCATACATATGTACCACCTTAAATGGATTTCAAATCATTTTGCTAAAACAGGATCAATTCAGATAGAGACAATACACAAGTGTGAACTACATATATCTTATAAGAGAAAATATTGTTAAATCTACTTGTATCATTATTAAATCATAGCAATATTTCATTATCTAGAACCCCTGAGTATTTTCATTTCCCTTCTTCATCAGGTGCCTCAATTATATGTAACACAACGTTCCGAGGCCATTATGACATACCAAGTGTACAAGTAGGAAGTTCTTATCAATTAGAGCTTAGACACTTTTTTTGTGCATGAATTATTTTCACTACTTCTTTTTTCTATAAAATTCCAATTCCATTGACAACTGCTGTCTTTTAAAATCATGTGATGTAAATAGAATTTTTAAGTTTGAGTCCATATGATATAAATGTTAAGTCTCTTTAAACTAGAAATGAAATATATATGTGCTTTAATGAAATTATATGGTGAAAAAATTCTTCATTACAAGCTTATTAATTTATGCACATTTGACAATGACTTGCACTGGGTATTATCAAAACAATTTACAAAATCTTATATATCATATAATTATATCTTTAATATAAAGACATTTCAACAATATTCAGGTTTGGCAAAAACAGTAGATAATTATATAGGTGGTGCTGCAATCAGTTTGAAATTGTCAAAATTTAACAAAATTTATCCGGACTTTTTGTAATTCATCATAACAAGTGAGAGTTTACCTCACTTTTCTTGCTAATTGTAAAGAATAACACACAAGTTTGTGATGTTCTATATAGATTTTTTGCAAAATTTTATGCATCATCATATTAAAATATGTAAAAAAAAATTTCTATTACATTGTATTGTCTATGCTTGTTGAAACTTTTGGTAAAATCAGTGGCCTCAGAAGCAAAATTGGATGTGTGTGTGTGGGGGGGGGGGGGGGGCTAGACTTATCAGAAATTTTGACAAGCAAAAATAAAAGGAAAAGAAGAAAAAGAAATCAGAAGTTATCCTAATGGTTATGTCTTATTACCAAAAAAGTGTGTGTGTGTGTGTGTGTGTGTGTGTGTGTGTGAGGGGGGGGGGGGGAGTTCTTTAGCCTCCATGGTTCTGTTGCCTTTGTAAAATCTTTTATGATGAAGAATGATGAGAGGTTGGAGGTGACTTACCCGTTTGAATTCCGACATATTGGTGGTGTCTAGCGGTGATCCTACGAATCCTATATAATCAATCTGTGTGGTCTCCGCCCCGGTCTGGTTGTCCTTGATGAACACCTGATTCAAAACAGACAATAAACAGCTATCAACATTTTTTTACCTTCCCTAGGGTTCTTTGTGATTATACTACAAGTCAAATTTTTAATGTAGATATATTGTCAAATGACTTAGTATGGGACTCAAGCAGGGTTAGAATAATTATACCATGTATAATGTCAATAATTTAGTATATAATGGTACAATTGCTTAAAATTACCTGTATATAAATATGTATATAGGTAAAAAGGAATCACTCTATCATTAGGAGATGATAATTATGATCAGGGCATGATCAAACCTATCATAGAGCTATTTGGACGTGACCAAGCCTACTTTTACATGTTTTAATTTTTTTTTTTTGAAAAGTAAAAAATTATTAAAGTCTCAGCAGATTGATAGCTTATAGATTCATAGATAGCGATCTAACTATTGTAATATGCGGATAGGTGAAAAATTTGAGAATGAAAAAAATTAAAAAAATATCCTTGATTTTATTTTTAATTTCGATAGAAGGTATGTCCCATACAACCTTGAAAGTGCTGAGAATAACATGTAGCGACCATTGCTAAAAGATTGAAAAAACCAGCAGTTTTGCCTGCATTGGTCACTCCATTCATTCTCAGTATCAACCACCAACAACGCATTTAATATAATACAACAAGTGATCACTGCAGAATAATCTATACATTAACCGGCTGATCTGTTTTACCCATTCTTTAAGCAATTCTCCCTTCCTTGACATCCAGTACAATAAAGAAAAGGAAGCATTCTATTGTTTAATTGATTGAAAGGAGGGGTGTTTTGGAGGAAGGGGGGGGGGGGTATACAAAATCAAGAAAGGCTCCTGGTTTTTGTTGATGACTTACGGTGACATTTCCTACGTTCTGGAACTTGACATAACGTAGTGGGATTAGGGTGCCCTCCTTCAAGTCAGCTGGGGTTAGTCTAAAAAGACAGAAGAAATGAAGAGTTATCTTTCTTGACACACTTTAAATACCATTAGAGAAATACCAGACCTTCAGAATTTGAATAAAACCCAGAGCTTTCAAGCTGAACACTGTTTATAAATAGGCACTGTCATCTTTAAGCCCAGGACGTGTAGTATTCCTTTCGTGGTCTCTGGATTTATGCGTTTATTTCTTAATTCTATATGCAAATTCTGTTTGTAAATAATGCATTGACCTTTTTATTTGATGTTAGTATTCTCCTGGCTTGAAAAAAGTGCATACAATTTGATAATTTCATTGCGACCGAGTAACATGGTGAGGCAAGATGTATGTCAACACAACTGTGACCTCTTCATCGAAATATCTTACACTGCTAAGAAGTCTGTGGCTTGTAAAGAGGTTGTAGGGATAGCAGTGATAAAAGAGAAATATGGCGGACAGTGCTTATTTATGAGCAGTGATCAGCATTAAGGATGACGTTTACTCAGAATGAAAAAAAATTCCACTGATGATAATGAAAAACCAACTATTGTGTGTTATAGACCTTACATGGTAGTGTTATTTTTCACTTTCAAAAAAGTAGGTCAATGACCTACTTTTTGAGTTAATGACCATTGAATATTTTTGGGAAATTCAAGAAAAATCCATAAAAATTTTACACTATGATTCAGATTTTTTTTAATTGTGAAAATAATACAAATTGCTTAACTCTTTAACAAATGAAATACAGTTTATGAATGGTAGTGACATTAATTAGATACAAAGCAATACGTTTTCATTCACAGTTTTTATAGATATTCTAGTCCGAATTTCCTCTATCAGTTTTCAAATTACTACCCATTTTTGATTCAATATAACAAAAACTGAATGATGATAATGCTAAAACATTTATAGTATTAAACTAAGTATATTAACCTTTCTCTGCTGGTATAAAATTTATATGAGGTCAATGATCAAAATTTTGAGATATGGTGTCTTTTATCATTTTTAAGCATTTTTCAATATCTTTGTAGTGTGTGCCATACGATTATCTTAACGAAAAAGCAAGATAAAACCAACAGAAAATATGCAAAATAATGTTGACTAACAAATAAAATCTTAACTTTAAATATCATAGTACTACCAAAATTATTTCAGTGGAAAACAAAATCTGAAAAATTTAGTCCGAATTTCCTCTGTTTTACTAAAAGTCAAACTTTGTCAGAGCCTAATTCCATAATTTAGTAAAAATATTGATTGTTATATTAATAATAATTCATTTCATAAATACTTTTTGTATTTAAAACAAATTTTACTCATGAAATTGAACTTTTTAACAATCCGGATTTGAGAACTCAAACCCTGAGTAAACAACGTCCTTAAGTTAGTATTTATTATTTATTATACTTTCATGTTAAATACTGAAATCTAATTGGTTTAGACGCAGTTGATAATCCGTTCTATTACCCTTATCGCTAGCAACACACTTAGCAACAGGTAACACAACGAATTGTTACATGCGCGTAAATTATGCGCGTACGGTTCGCCGTAGAATTCACGTCATCTCTATATAAAAGCAATATAAAAATTCTCTAAAATTAAGTCATTCAGTATAATAAAATAAATAGTGCCTGTTTGGGAGGATAACAGCTGAAATTGACACCCCTTGAAAACCATCGCTTTGCGTCGGTTGACAATGGTTTCCTCAGGGTGTCAATTTCAACTGTTACCCTCCCAAACAGGCACTATTTATATATTAGGAGTTTTATAGAGACATTTCTATTTCTTTTAATTTTTCCTTCTTGATTGATGATGCATTAAAAGAAAATAGGAGTCAAGAAAACTATTCCCAATTTTCTATCTGCATATTGATGTAACAATTGTAGTTCCATACTTGAAACCTGAATTAATTATTAGGACTACATATTGTAAAATATCTGCCCCAAATTTTAACTAAGTGTCAAATAGTATCCTATAAAAATCAAATCTTCATAATTCACATTATTTACTGTCTTCCTTGGAATGGTATGGGTTTTTCCAAAAAAAAAAGAAAAAAGAAAAATTCAATTTCAAGCTGTTAAGGGAATATGCACAATAATACACCTGGCTGCTAGTTCAAAGGTGTTTTTAAACACGTTTTTCATTTAAACAGAATACACACTAAGCCATCAGTTAAAAAGAAATCAAAGGACTCTTACAGAGAGCTAACTCTAGTATTTGTACAAAAAGGGAGCTGTACACAAAGGAGGATAACTCTTGTATACACAAAGGGAGCTCACTCTTGTATTTATACAAAAAGGGAGCTTACTTTAGTTTTTGTACACAAAGGGAGTTTACTCTAGTATTTGTACACAAGGGCAGCTTACTCTAGTATTTGTACACAAGGGGAGCTTACTCTAGTATTTGTACAGCCTCGTTACTCTCCGCCTGATCAAAGTCCAGGGCTCGGGGAACGTTCTGGAAGATCTTCACCATCTTTGGCCCGTTCTCTTTAAAAAAAAATTACAATGTTTTTTCTGGTTTTTTTTACATTACATGTAGATGAAATATTTTCTTTTTCAAGGTTTGGTGAAAATAGTTAATATTTTAATAGCAAGCTAGAAATTTGTGTAATGCATGTATCTTATTATTTTGAATGTCTATCATTGTAAATTCTATAAATGTATGATGTTACTTTCTAAATTGATGGATATGTTTTTTTCAATCAATAAAGATGTGTTAATTCTTTTAAATGAGATAATGTTACAGAGATTCATCGGTCCTTTGAATGCCAGCTTTATATTGCATTCGAAACTAAAACATTTTTTCATTTCCTCTTCAAATATGTTTCATATGGATTGTGATGAGGTTTACAATTACAATTTACACTTTACCTTCTGGGGCGTAAAGCTTCAGGGAATGTAACTTTACACTCTGTGTAAACTCCACACTGATAAGTAACTGAAAGCAGAAGTTGAACTTTAATTACAAAATCTATTTATTTACAAATTAAACTTATAAATCAATATTTAGAGAGTACTGAAAATAATGATCCCAAAAGAGTCTAGGAGATGAAAAAAACAAAAGAAAGCAAAAGATGAAATTACTGTTATTAATAGGAGAAAATTGACAACAAATGGGTAATGACATCTGTATGTAATCAATATCAAAATCATATTTCTAGTCAACTATATGAGAAAAACAGAGAGAGAGAGAGAGAGAGAGAGAGAGAGGAGAGAGAGAGAGAGAGAGAGAGAGAGAGAGAGAGAGAGAGAAGATACGTTAAATGTATATGTTTAGTAAGTACAATATTTAGTCTGATTTTCAAGACATTAACCTAGATTAATTCTGCACATATCTGATTTTATACAAGAAATCAATTAAAAATGAGCATTTAGCAATGTATTTGTTTACAGTTTAAAGAAATGTACTTGATTGAGCAAAAGATGGTTTTGACCAAAAATGCCTAAAAGAATACACAGCCAAAACAAATATGTGTAAGTAATTACAGTACAGGCAGTATGTATAATTGTTTACAGTACAGGCAGTATGTATAATTGTTTACAGTACAGGCAGTATGTATAATTGTTTACAGTACAGGCAGTATGTATAATTGTTTACAGTACAGGCAGTATGTATAATTGTTTACAGTACAGGCAGTATCTATAATTTTTTACAGTACAGGCAGTATGTATAATTGTTTACAGTACAGGCAGTATCTATAATTGTTTACAGTACAGGCAGTATGTATAATTGTTTACAGTACCGGCAGTGGGTAGTTACCTGCTCATCACAGTCGGACTCCAGGTAGCCTCCCTTTGTGGTGAGTGCGTGACTCAGTGTGTGTTCGTCTGACTCGTTCAGACACTCACAGCCAGACTTGTTGATCATTGAGGCTAGGTCCATCTGTCAAGTGAGTAAAAGATCAATCTCAGCACACTCAGAGTTAAAGAACAAACTCAGTTGGAGATCAAATTCAGAAAATAATTCAATTTGACAAACCTAGAGATCTAATTTTACAAAGTTGCTCAAAAAATTAAATACATCAAACTTAGTCAAAGATAAACTCAGCAAACTCAAAATTTACTTTGGCAAACTTAGCCAAAACTAAAAACCAAAACAAGTCAAGTATCAATCTCAGTAAACTTAGTAAAAATTTTTTCTTGACAAACTCAATCAAAATTTTAACATAATAAAGTCAGTAAAAACTTCGAAACTCTGTCAAAGATTAAACTGCATTATGTTTATATGATTTTTGGTTCATTTATAGCCAATAGCCAACTTTATGTCATACATTTACTGGCACTGTTATGATTAAAATGAACAATATTATATAATGTGTATAAGTTATGATCGGATGATCAGTTAGCAGTAGCCCCTTATAATTAATTGTATATGCCTGACTGTTTCAATGTTAACCCCCATCCCCCCCCCCCCCACCAAGTTACATGATGTAATTACAAGTATTTACACTAACTGTTAACAATGTCTTCAACTGTCCCGTCCTTTATATCTCCACTCAGACATAATGTAAAGACTTTACCATGCGTAATGTAATATTTGCTCTGTAATGCTATGTAATGTAATCATGTGTATGTGGCCCTTCGCTGAGATAATGACTGCTCTTTCTCTTCACCTCCCATTAGATGTAATGTATATGATGTAATGATTGTAATGTAGTGTAATATGTAATGTAATGTAATCACACTTACATGCCCCTTCACCGTGACCTCATCTGCTCCCTCCTCTCCATCACCCATCAGGCGCTTGATCTTCTCCTCCAGAGCAGCAGCATCGGCCCCCTTCATCTCGTCTACTTTCACTTTGTTTTTGTAGAAAATGAAAGTAGGCATAGCTGTGACTCCTTGACTTTGAGCTGTTTCCTGTGTCAATTGATAGAAAGTAAAAGATTCGTCGTTATTAACTAAAATTATAAATTCTCTCAATGTGCTCAATTAATGTAATTGTTGCTGCTGGCTGCCATGATAAATGAATTTGAGAAAATATATATAAATTTCTTTTTCATGTTTTTGTCAAACAGCATGTAAAAGAGCTGACATGGCAATTGTTTACTTAAAATAAACCAGTTTATACCACGCATACAGGACACCGCAATGTCTGATGTTTTTTCCTTCGTATACCGGTATTTGTTGTCTCTCTGCACAAATCTCTCTCTCCTCTCTGTACCAAACTCTGTCCTTATATTTGTTCTCTCTTTCTCCTTACTTACATTATCTCTTTATTTTTTACTCATATTTGCTGTATATCCCTCGATTTTTCTTGTCATTCTCATTAATACACATGTGTGTTCTATCTCTCTACACATATTTGCTGTTTATCTCTTTATTTGATACATAATACACATGTTCTATCTTTCTACAAATACTTGTTGTTTATCTCTACACCTTTATTCTCTCTCTCTCTCTCTCTCTCTCTCCTCTCTCTCTCTTTTCACATATTTGTTCTCTCCTTATACTGACCCATGAATTTGATTTACCTGACACTGGTCCACATCGACTTTCAAGAAAACAACATTGGGGTACTTAAGGCTCAGCTCCCCATACACAGGGGCAATTCTACGACAGGGTCCACACCTAAACAGGAAAAGACACAAAGTCAATAAAATATAATTTGTTATTTGCACAGTTTTAGACACATTTATACATACTCAAGCCAATCAGAAGTCACTCGAAATGCACTATTATTTAATGTTTTCAAATCTGTTCCTATACAAAATCCCAATAGAGATCTAGTTGTGTACACTTTTCATTTTAAGCTGTGTATTGACACCTGACAGGTGGCATTTCAAAGGAGAAATGTTGGTACTGTGGAATCATTAAAATTCGTGGGGGCCAATTTTCGTGGATTGCTTAACTTTTACAGGTTAGTGGGGACGTGATTTCGTGTATTTTTGTATACATACAAAAGGAATATGACTTTATTAATTTGTGGGGGATGTTAATTCGTTGATGAGAGGTACCCACGAATTCCACAAAAATTGAGCCACCATGAAATATAATGATTCCACAGTATTTTTACATAATATTGTATGAACTATTTTTGGAATTCCAAGGAATATCTAAATATTGTGCAATTAAGCAAAATGTTCTCGAAGATATCTTGAGACATCTGCAGGGATATCTTGAGACATCTGCAGGGGTATCTTGAGACATCTGCAGGGATATCTTGAGACATCTGCAGGGATATCTTGAGACATCTGCAGGGATATCTTGAGACAGTATACAGCAGTCAGAATAATTACTAAGCTGTTAAATTGTGGGCAGAAATACATCCTCTCTAGCCAAGGGTATTAGGTCAATTTTGCTCTCTATAAACCCTTGGCAGATCTCATTACGAAAACTCAGCAACAAGCTCTGTTTTATGATTGGTTGCAGCTGCAAGTAGCTGATCCGATTGCAGCGTTGTAATCAGGCGCTTATATATAAACTTTAAACTTATATATAAACTTTAAAAGACTTGCTAGATAGCGCCACCCAATCACAGAGTTTTCTTAATGAGATCTGCCTAGGGTTTATGGGGAGCAAGGTGGACCGAAAACCCTTAACTACCGAGGATGCAGAAATAACTGCAACAAGTGAGTGAAATGGCTGATTTTCTGTTAATCATCCCAGTATTTTTAATGTCTGTTGCCTTACTAAATCTCTGTAGTTCGTACACTCATGTTTTTAGCCACAATATCGAGTTATCAAGCAAAATCTGAAGCCAGGATATCTTGGGACAGAGTATAGACATAAATAATGAAAGACTGTCCCAAGATTCCCGGATTAAAAGCATGAAGAGTGCCTGTCGAAATACCAAACTTGGCTGAATATCTATCAAAATCAATCAAAACTACATGTATGACTCACAGTGTATATTGTATATAAATTAGAGAATCAAAGTATAATTACGGTAATGAGGATACAAAAACCAAAACGTTAATGTATCTGTATAGTTTATGCAGTCACACAAAAGTTTGGTTTGTATATTCAGGGGCTGACAAATCCGATTGCCCGACGCCCGGGGCAAGTAGTTTTTCTGATCGGACAAGTAAAAAATCGGTAGGGACTTGCCCGTGGGCAAGTGACTTTTTAAACTTTCGCATATGTACTGAAAATGAAAGTACCATATTTTGCTGAATATGATACACACTTTTTTCAAGAAAATTTTTTACGATCTAAGGGTGCTTAAATTATACACCACAATAGGATTTTGACAGGTTTTTTTCCAGGTGTGGCATAGGCTATACCATGATAATGAATTAAAATTCTCACTACTGTTCTTCAGTACGACTGTTCTCGTGTTTGTTTATCATAATGTTTAAAACTAATTTAATCTTTGTTAGAGTGTTTAATTGCAAAAACTGTTTTGATTATAATCTGACAATCTAGCATCAGTTTGAGCTGTTTATTCTATGTTCAACTTCTTTGAGCTGTGTTCACCGTCTCCATGTACGCTGCCATAACTGATGTTAAAAATGGATGTGTGCCTGTTATCACTCGCTATTCATAATCATAGCCTAGAACTTTTTAAAAATTAAAATATCAGGCTTAATATGATTAGATATAATTAGTTTGAATTAAACAACTCCTAATGATTCATTTCACCTTTATTTTTAACACCTCTGCGGCCTTAGTGAAATCATGGCCGTGAAGACGTGTGCGCTTGTGACCTATCATCTCGGACATTCACTTAAGGTGACACAAATTTTAAAACACCCAAAACTGTTAATAAAATGTTTGTTTTTTTACCTTTAAAACAAATCCAACTAAATATCTGACAACATGTTATGTGTTCATTTTTTAACACACTCTCAAGAAAACCAAGAGGAAGAGATGTTGAATCAAAACTATATATTTTATGAAGAGTACTGAGTATTAAAAGTGGAAAAATTAAAAGTGATGGGAAAACCATCGTATGGTATGTGTATTGTTTATTTTTAATCACTATAAAGAATTTTGTTGGGCTAGTAGATATTGGGGTAGGGCAAGTAAATTTTGCCTTGCCACTTGCCCGAGGGCAAGTGCTTAAAAAATGTATTTGTCAGCCCCTGAGTATATCCTCATAACCGTAATTATACTTTGAATAATTTTCATCATGTTGTACACGTCGAAATTCGAATTTCCTCTTCATCTAATACCACATCACACATACGCCTAAGATATTGTGTTCATTTATAATTGAGAGACGCTTTTGGTATACTTTTGTTGATATAAAATTATATGATACAGAAACCGAACCAATCCCTTTATAATGGAAAGTGCAGTGTACTATGTTTGTACTATGTTTTGTCATGTTCGATGTTCACCGGGGGGGGGGGGGGTCTTAAACTCACCATGTGGCGTAATAGTCCACAACCACGAGCTTCGTCCCGGCGTTCGCTAGTTCCGGTTGGAACTGTGAATCCTCAGTCACCATTCGGACAGTCCCCGTCATTTTTTCTGGGTTGTTGTGTTTATGATGAAGCAATAATGCCGGTTTTTCTGAAGTCTCGAACCTTCGCGAGATTTGAGAAGTGCGCTAAAAATAAAACCTGCTCGGTCGTGAACTAAAATTTCCGAATTGTGTTTATGTTCATTACTACATTAGAAACTGTTGGCGCTCGAATAACCCTTAAAATTAGAACAAATAGACGTTGTTCTATATAAGTAGCTGGACAATTTGAGTGAAATGATATAAATGGTATTCCAAGTCATGGTTAATTTAAGTGTGTTAAAAATAAAAAAAAAATGAAATGCTGTTGATTAAAAAAACAAAAAAACATTCAGACCATTTGTAAACAAAGTGTTTCATTTAAATTACATTTTAAAAAAATCTTCTGTTCATTCATTTGAAATAAATACCAGTGGTATAAAACGCTGTGTACAGTTTGCAGTTTGCATGTGTTTCATTGATTAATCAGTATCGAATTTTAAAACTGAAATGATGACCGATAACAAAGACTGGTTGGTCCGGCTCCTTATCCGGCTCCTGACACATCACACCGCATCTCCAAAACTGTGTAAACGTGTGCATCAAATATTGATATATTTTTATATCATTTTATGAAGAACCAGATATTCTTGATAAAATTATGATCGAAGTCGAAAACCTGATGAGGAGTCGAGCCTGTACATGTACGTCTTTCAATATTTCCAGTCATTCCGATTTTCTCCGTGTATTGACTCGTAATAGATTATTAATAAAAGCAACATTTATAACAATGTTTTTTTTCTTCTGATATTTGCATTATTCGTCTGTTAATTTTAATTAAGTTTGCATGATGCTGATTAAGTATTATCTATGCGGCTATACTTATTACACGATATACCCGCCTGAAAATGCTGGTTATGTCACATTATAACCGCGTGGTTTCAGAATTTTTTCAATAAAAAAACCACATTGCACTTTTTTCTAATTTCAAAGAAAAAAAAATGTAACCTGTTATAAAAAGGATGTAAGACTTGTGTGTTTAATAAACCATATATATTTCTTAGTTTACATCATATTAGAACAGTTTCCATCCCGAAAAGGACGTTCTTCCCCTTGCATTGCTGTTAACTACTCCATTCCCGTTTTCTTGCATGCGTACGTAGACGTGGTCCCCAGTATGCGTCTCGACCACGACGATCCCAGAACCGTGCTCCCAGTCACTAGCAGTACCATCTGCAAATGTGGACCCGAAAACTACCCCGTTGACCGCTAGTTCCACACTCGCCCATCCGTGAGTTTGAATAGCCACAGTCCACGCAAACACATAGACACCCGAACTTGGGACAGTGAAGATACCGTCGTCCTGGTGATAACCTTGACCTTTGTTGATTTTTACCACGTCATATATCAGTGTGTGATGTTGCCGAAGATTTGCTTGCGTGTTTGTAGACATATAGGCGTAGAAAGCTACTTGCTCGGTGGAAGCAACCGTTGCTGGAACTAAGGTAAAAGGTTAATTCATAAGTAAAGTGTTTTCAAAATGTAAAAGATTCTTATATTTCATATCATTGATAATAATAATAGATACATTAAATACAGTCCTACCAATTCTTTTTCGGATATAAGTATGCGATGAGAACGATTTCACTTCGTTGCTATTCGATGGGGTTGATCCATTCATTTGATCGTTATTGAAAATGAAACTATCAGAATTATCCTCAATAATTGTAGATAACTGTTTTATGTCAATCTGACATTTGTCATTACTCTGCTGAATCTCCTTGACTTTTTCCTCAAGAGAACTTATCTTGATTGTCAACTCGCCATTCTTTTTCTCAGTCTTAGAGACCCATCTTTGTAGCTCTTGATTCTGTTGTTGGAGGCGGCCATGTTCCTCCATGTATTGGTTTAGTTTCCTTTCCATCTTCTTCAGGTGACCATTTTCCTCTATGTATTGATTAAGTTTCCCCTCCAGCTTCCACAGTCGGTCCTCTATTTTGTCCACACGATCATCACCTTGTGAGGCTGTAGCTGCAGGACGTGGAAAAAGACAAAGAGAAAACACTGACAGTATCAGGAAAGACGCCATGTTCAACCAAAGTTCAAATTCTAGTAGTATATGATATCTTCATGCACTTACTTGCAGAAATCACTGATAAGGAATAGGACACATACGTGTGAAGTCAACGAATTTTCTTATTTTAATTACTTCAAATGTAATATAAAAAAATCTTATTTCCAAATATTTTTACACGTTATGATCTTTGCTCATAAACTTCGAAGAAATAAAGGTACTGCAATAGGCTAAAAAACAATTGTTTTCACAATAGTGTTATGTATGTGTTTTAAATTCTAAAAACAGTTAACAAATATTTTTTATCAATAATCATGAATTCAGGATAGTATGATGTTTTTAATTTTGAGACTTTCCCTGTGATTACATTTGATTTGTGTGTCTATTTTTGGATTTAAACCTGTTTAATCGGGGCAGCATACTTTTTTTATAAATAAAAAAGTCAGATGATTATTTTGGAGGAAAGCTTTTTATGATATTATATCTGAGTGGCATATTCTGTTTGACAAACAACTGGAAGGTATCATTGCTTTGAATCTATTATATAGTCGATATTAGTACTTCATATTAAATATGTTAGTAATTGAAATACATTTATTTTTAAAAATCTAAAAGGCTACAGTCTGTCCCAAGATACTTATGCAGCTTATTAGGTCGAATTCAAAAAAGTTCAAAGGAACGAAAGAAGATTAATAATTGGAAAGTTTAATGTTGACATCTTTTCTTCATTCGGAACTCACTGGAAATGCCTCGTACAATTTTTCTACATTATCCGGGTCTGTTGCAAAGCAAAATCCCCGTAGACATAATACCTTTTAGCCGTGTATTAAAGCCAGATAATTAGCTGGAAAGAGCGTTTCAAAAGATAAATCTTTGAAATGTTTCATACTTTTAAATGAACTATTGTTTTGATTTATAGATATGAGTATATAACTGAAGAAAATGTGAATCAAGGATATCTTGGAACAGAGCATAATGTCTGACCCTCCCATGATCTATTATTAATATAATTTGAAGTTTTATGCTCGCTGAGATATTTTATTCAATATTCAAAAGTGTCCATATATTTTTGCCTTTGTTGCAAAACATGATATTTATTACTTACTCTTACACTTAATCATTGTGATATTATGATGGCAATTCAAAAGTAGCCATTTCAAAATTTGATTGATTTGGTGACAAGATATAAAATATAAACACACAATAGTGCCATTTCGCAACAATGCAATTATAATATAGTCTAAAATGTACCAAGTTTCTAGAATTGTTCTACACGACATTGACAATCTGTTTCATATCAGTGTGTCAGTACATAAATCAATTGAGCTTGCTTATATAGTAACACAACGTAGAGCGATCAAGATCATCACTCATAGTCCTGCATTCCTTATTTTTTAATTGAACTTCTTTAGTATTTTGACATTTATTAACACATGAATTCATTCAGTATGAGTTATATTACAAAGGTATGCATAGCATTTTTCTCGTGATTAAAACCATCAAATAGAATATATATTTCCTTTAAAAATTACAAGGATATATTTTGTGACCTCCAAATAAAAAAAACTCATTTAAAATGCAGAAAAGCGTGCCATGGGCTGAAAACATGGTTTGACACTTTTCATACATGAATTAAACTCATTTTTTTTTCTTTTTATAAATTTTATACACTATTTGGTTTGGTGAAGTGAAATACTAAATATCAATAAATTTTCAAAGTTTTTTTTAATAACTACAAATAAAATAATGTGCTTATTTTTTAATCAATATAATTACTAGAACAGTTTCCATCCCGAGAAAGACGTTCTTCCTCTCCAGTTGCTGTGTACTAACTCTCGTCCTGTTTCTGCCATACGGATGTAGACATGGTCCCCGGTATGTATCTCTACTACAACAATCCCAGTGCTGAAGTCCCAATCATCAGCACCACCGTTTACAAAAGTGGATCCAAATACAACTCCGTTGACCACTATTTCTAAAGGTGTCCATCCATGGTATTGGACACCAACAGTCCAGGCAAATACATAGACGCCGTGGCTTGGAACAATAAAGATACCGTCGTCCTGGTGATACCCTTGACCTTTGTTCAATACAACGTGGTCAAAAACTAATATGTGTTTGGAAGGGAGGTTGGCTGCGGTGCTTGCTGATAGATAGGTATAGAATGCGACTTGATCAGCTGGAGCAACCGTTGCTAGAATTAAATGACATGACATGAAATATTGAGCTGTAAAATCCTCGTATCTAGTGTAACACTGGTATGTTTAAATGTATAAATCTAAATATCAGCCTTACCGATTCTTTTATGAATGGGATTACTTGTCGAGATGGAAAGAAGCCCGTCACTATCTAGTTTGGTAGTTTCATTCAGTTTTTGAGAATTTTCAGTGAAACTATACGAATGTTCTCCAAAGAATTTAGATAGTTGCTTTACATCCATTTGACATTTGGCATTGCTTTGTTGTATTTCTTAACAGTTTCCTTAAGAGTACCTATCTTTGTCGTCAACTCTTCATTCTTTTTCTCAGTCTCAGAGACCCGTCTCTGTAGTTCTTGATTCTGTTGTAAGAGATGACCATGTTCTTCCATGTATTGGTTAAGTTTCCTTTCCATTGTCTTTAGGTGGTCAAGTTTGTCCATGTATTGGTAAAGTTCTTTTTCCATCGTCTTCAGGCGACCATGTTCTTCCATGTATTGGTTAATTTTCCTCTCCATCGTACTCAAGCGGTTCTCCATTTTGTCAACGCCGCCATCACCTTGTGATGCTGTAGCAGGACACCAAATAACACAAAGAGAAAGCAGTGACAGTGTCAGTAAGTACGCCATGTTGGAATGCACTTAATTCTAGTCATGATATATAGCTTTCCTTATAAAGGTGATGAACTGATAAGAAACATTATCATGATTTCTGAATTTGCTACGGCATATTTCCATTTTCTATAGGTTTTTATATTGTTCTCTTACACTAATTATAAGAGTAAAATTTGATACGGTCAATGAAATAATAAAACAAGTATATAAATGGTTTGGAAATCATTCTCAAATTACCAGTGCGTATGGCTATTGGAGGCTATACGCTCAAAAAGAGATTTCATTCAATATTCTACATTGTGGAGAAATGTATTGTTAACTTTTCTTTTGATGCAAAAAATGATTGTCACAATTCCATCTCATGCTTAATCATCGCGATATAATAATAAAAATTAAACGAGATATAATATAGCATTGAATCATGATTTTTTTAAGTATACACTCTCATAACTGCAGCGGTGTGTACATACAAATTGAGTATCGCGCGTTAGCGCGTTATGAAAATTTGTATGCACACATCGTTACAGTTATGAGAGTGTATACTTAGAAAAATCATAATTTAATGCTTATATTTACATTTTGTTTAACTTCCTGCCTTGTCTGCAAATGGGATTCATATCTTATCTTAACGGTAAGTTAATATTAATAGAAGAGCCACAGTAACAGCCACAAGCGTGAACTTTGATTTTTGCTTGTGACTTTGCAGTTTACAGCGTTCAACGCTTGTGACGTCATAGTAAAACTCGTCAATTTGACCTTTGACTACTTGTTGCATTTAAAGGCATTTGAAGATCACAGAATTTAATGGAAAAACACAGTAGAATCTAAATATTAAAAGTTTTAATGACATGGTAGGAAGAGATTAAATATAATCGTATCATTGTGCTACGTGATACTCATTGCAAAAATGCAATTTAATAAACTCTAAAATAAATCTTCTATTTCTAAAATCTAAAATTTAGAATCTTCTAAAAGTTTCTAGATTTGTTCTATACGACATCTGTTTCT
Organism: Magallana hongkongensis; assembly: GCA_015776775.1. NCBI lineage: Eukaryota > Metazoa > Mollusca > Bivalvia > Ostreida > Ostreidae > Magallana > Magallana hongkongensis. Next base: position 6,614,586 of record CM027469.1, on the reverse strand, counting down.
TATCAGTGTGTCAGTATGAAAAGCAATTTTGCTTACCTTGTAAGATAATGTACATGTACAGTGGTAAAAGTTGTCACAAACAATCACCTATTATTTTTTTTCTATGTACCTTTTGAGGTATAGAGCATTGGTTAAATATTATGAAATGACCAAATTCGGTGCAAAGTGATCCAATCCAACAAAGCATGAAGGGTGATATCTCACTATGACAGTCTCTTTTTTATAATCAATGACGTGTCTGATGGCAATTTGAGCAGTTGGAGAAACCGTTGCTGCAAATAAATAATGAATATAAAAAAATAAACAGTGCGAAACTTTATTATCCATCGTAGAATATGACTGCATGGTATGTTTGAATACTGGTTAATTTATCTAAACAAGTGAAAAGCTTTCAATGTGACAGGAAACCGGTTTTTATTTTAGATGTAAACTGTATCTATAATCCATTTGTCTACCCTGAATTGATAAACACTACCTATCCTGAGAAATGAAGTGCCCTTTATATAAATTTCTGAAAGTTATAGTTTTACGGACTACTTCTTTAAGCGCAGCTATATAAGTAGTTGTTTGGTTGTAGTATATATATATATATACCGATCAGGTATAGACAAGTCATCGAAGAGCGATCAACCCTTTCGAACACGATTTTTTTTTGTTTATAGGTACATGTGCGTACGATGAAGTATACTTCATATGTATTTAAATTTAAAATTTACATTGTATTTTGTAGATATATTTGAGAATATACAATTATTGGGCCTAATTCCAGTTCATTGCTATTACAGCCGCGTGCTGAATCACGGCGAATAAACTGGTTGTTACCTTGTGAATCATAATGGTATTAAGTCGCTCAATGAAATAGCTACTATATTAAAATCAAAGTACTGAAGTACTGTCAGGAGTTGATTTTATCGATTATTATCAATTTTAAAATCAACGATATGTTATTTTGCATGGCAAGTAGTTTCTAATTTGTATTTGAATTACGCACAATTTTTATATATGAATTCTCTAACTTTTCCGACAAGAATTTCGAGAAAACCCCATGATGAATCATGCTGTGTAATATTTAAAGTTAGAATTAATTCAATCAAACTCTGTATCAGTTAATCGAAATGTTTCTAAAAATTGTACACGTCTGGATCCATGCAATATTGAACTCTAGTCTTGTTCAACCAGACGCTCGGCTGTCTCTGTTAATATCCGACGACCAAGAGAGACTCCCTGCTTGTGGGAGATTTACGGATACAGCCGAGCGTCTGGTTGAACGAGAGTATATTGAACTCTGGCGTAGGAATACACATGACTACAAAAAGTAATTAAATTGTTCGTACTATAAAAAATCTGACTATTTTCAAGGTATTTATAAAAACGTTTCCTTGAAAAACAATGGTACAGCATACAGTACACCGAATTTATCTATTATTTTTAAGATCTAAGTCTTGTCAGCGGTGATGATTTGGGCTTAGGTCCAAACACTGTTTCACTTTCGGTTTGCCAGAGTAACTGCACAGGAGAGTTGATTAAAATCAACTCCCAATAAAAAAGAAATTATCATTGTGAATGTTTAACACTGAAAAACGTGTTTCATTCTAAAATACATAATGATACAAGCAGGGGGGGGGGGGGGGGGGGGGGTAAATGAATATAAAACATGAATTTCATTCTAAATTACAAGGAGAACTAAAAGATATCACTAAAACAAAATCTTCTACAAAATACTACTGATAACAAGCCCAAAAAACATATTATGGAGAGTAAATGGAAATTGGAGTTTAGCGACATAAAATAGTGTAATTAGAACAATGTATATTTATATTTTCAACTGTCTTTGTCCGTGATAACATTATGAATCATTTTTGAACCCTAAAATCCAATAACTTCATAAACATGAGTGACACAAAATGGGCGTGTCTTATAGCATAACCGAAAAAAGGTAGTAATACATAGCATGTGCTACATGAAAAAGAAATAGTGGTTTTAATTATTTGATTTTGTTTTAAAGTGTCAAAAATTGAAATAATATTAATATAGGCAATAAGGAATCATTCTTTGAATATTATTAGGTGTTGATTTCGGTCGGAACGTGGTCAAATCTATCATAGAGCCATCCGGACTTTATTGGATTTGACCACGCACCTGACCGAAATTATCACCCCATATAGAAAATGATTCCTTATTCCTTAAATATTTCAAATTTCAATACCTAAAAATTCTAAATATGTAGCCATTTTGTTCAATAGCTATAGATTAAAATAATAAAAAACATATGATGGTACCATGTGATATCGATATTGTTTTAGCTATTGTTATAATTATACCCGCACTTTCTAAAGAAAGTTCGGGCTATATTGTTGTTACTTCTGTTCCGTCCGTCCGTCCGTCCGTCTGTCACGTTTTAATTTCTCAAACTGCTCTTACATCTTATAAACCAGCAAACTGAACTCTTGGAGTTTGTTTTGGGGTATCATGTTGTTTTGTATAAAGGTTTCCAAAATTCTCTGATAGTCCTGGGGGTCAAATAATTGGTAAAAAAATGACGTTTTTTCACAAAAAAAACTTCTTCCTCGAACTCCTCCTATATTTTCAACAGTAGACAAATCATCTTGTGGAATATGTTTAAGGGTATCCTATAGATGCGCAATAAGGTTTCGGAATTTTCAATTTTGTCCTGGGGGTCATTTAATGGCTGAAAAATGACGATTTTTTTTACCAAAAAAAAATGGTTTCAAAAACGTCATTTTTTTGGCAGTAGCCAAATGATCTTCTAGAATATGATTGGGGGTGTCATATTAAGGTGTGATCAGGTTCCAGAATTTTTTTCTTTATTAAGGGGATCAGTGGGCAACAAAAATGACGTTTTTTTGCAAAAAAAGTATGGTTCCCAGAACTCCTTTTACAACTTTTGGAGTAGCTACGTCATCTCTTGGAGTATAATTGGGGCTGTCCTATAGATGTGCAATAAGGTTTTAAAAATTTAAATTTCATCCAGGTAGTCAAAAAGTAGCAGAAAATTGACGTTTATCACTTAAAAAAACCATAGATCCAAGAGCTCCTCTTATGATTTAATGGATAGACACATCATATCTTGGGATATGATAGGGACTGTTCTATAGATGTACAGTAAGGTTTTAAAAATTTAATTTCATCCAGGGAGTCAAATAGTAGCAGAAAATTGACGTTTATCACTCAAAAAAAAACCCATAGATCCAAGAGCTCCTCTTATGATTTAATGGATAGACACATCATATCTTGGGATATGATAGGGACTGTTCTATAGATGTGCAGTAAGGTTTTAAAAATTTAAAATTTCATCCAGGGAGTAAAAAAAAAGCAGAAAATTGACATTTATGACTTAAAAAAACATAGATCCTAGAACTCCTTTTATGATTTAATGGATAGACACATCAAATCTTGGGATATGATAGGAACTGTTCCATAGATGTGCATTACGGTTTTGAAAAATTAAATTTAACCCTGAGGCCCACTACCTACATACCTTTTGATGCCCTTTAAGGATCAAGAATATATATGGTTAAGGGGTAAAGATCTCAACCGTTTTTGAGATATTCGTGCACTTCCTGTTCGAGGGGGGTCATGAACACCCCTTGGGCCCATGACCTACATACCGTTTGATGCCCCTTGACACAAGGAACAAGAATATATATGGTTTAAGGGTGGGGATCTCAACTGTTTTGAAGATATTAAGGGACTTGCTGTTTAAGGGGGTCAGGACCACCCACAGGGCCCATGACCTACATAACATCTGATGCTCCTTGACATCAGAAACATGAATATATATGGTTTAGGGGTCATGATTATAACAGTTTCTGAGATATATGGTAATTTCAAATTCCTAGGGGGTGGGGATGACCCCAGGGGTCAGATCTAATAAACCCTATATATTGTCAGTAACAGTCAATATATGATTATGAAAACCCTATATTATTATCTTTGTCCGTTTTCAAGTTACCATTTACAATAGAGTCTACGATTCTTCCTACAAGGTTCAATGTTAGACCCCACACCCTTTGACACCCCCCCCCCACCAAAAAAAAGTGGTTGTCTAATCCAAAATGAGAAAAATCAAACCAGGGTGCACAACTAGATATGCAGGCCTATCATATCCTAGAGTTTTGTTCTATTCTGTTCAGCCATCTCTGAAAAACAAGTTCAGAGCGGGAAAGAAGAAAAAGACAAAGAATAATAAAACATGTATTAAGAACTGTACAAAAACAATAAGTCTCCAAATTTCATTCGGGAGACTTAATAAAAAAGATTAAATAGAGATAGGATCATCAAACATCAATAATTTAAAAATAATTGACAATTTCTGATTCTAAGGGGGTCAGGATGACCCCTTAGGGTCATGACTTACATGCCATAATGATCTGGTGCGCCATGACCTAAGAGGGAATCATATCTTTGGATTAAGGTGGGGATCTCAATGGTTTTTATGATATTTGATAATTTCAGGAAGAGCACTTGGGATCATGACCTACATACCATCTGAAATGCCTTGAACAAAGAAACAATAATATAATATGTACATGATATATGATTCAATTTAAGAACCCAGATATAGATCAATAATCTATGTTTTGTAATACTTCCTATGTATATATACAAATGCGATAGGATAGGTAACGATGATAAGCTTATTTAAATATTATAAACATGATGATACAGTATGCTGTCAAAGGGAGATCACATTTAGAAAGTGAAAGTAGAACTTATGTATGCTGGCATCTCATTATATTGTGCTACTGCTACTACATGTATTATGCTTACCTATATTGGTCAACATCATAATGATAATCCAATTAAAACACAATAATGAATTCCTTTAGCTGATCTTAACTAATCCTTTTCTGCATATGGAAAACACAGACTTGTATGTAATGACACGTATGGTATGTATACAATTGAAGAGCTGGGTAAAACTAGTACCCGCTAATGAGACCTGCAGACCTGTGTTGTGTACGTAACTTCAGACAAGATCAGTTATTTGTAACATGCATGTATTTTTATGACCTATTCTTCAAATCCACTTGCACTATTTTATTAGGTAAATAACAGCTTTAAGGTGGTGCAGGACACCTGCATATTGTGATGTATACTTCCTATTGAGATAAACAATAAAGTATATTAAATATTAATTAAATATTTACCCCCCCCCCAAATAATGTTACCTAACATTGAAGCGCAATGGCTTAGAGCGTTTACATGTCTGTAAGAGCATTGGGGTCAAAGGTGTATTTTTGGTAATTTTACAATTGATATAAATGAATTTTCATGGGGGGGGGGGGGAGGGGGGGTCTGGACCCCTCACTCCCACCCCTTCTCTAAATCTGTGCACACGATGATGTACATGTAGGTAAACAGAAGCAAATCTGAAAACGGCAACCGCCACAGGGAGGGGGCATAATTTAATTTGTAATTTTGTTTGTAATAATTATATAGACCATTATACTTTCTATGACAGGAAATGTTAAGATTATTGATTAACTGAATATTCACTGCAAACAGTTCAACCCCAAATTGCACATAAAGTGCTGCTCATGTGTATTATCATATGGGAAGGGATCTCATCCTTCAGTTAGGAAAATTATAATTTTTAAATGTATTACCGGAGCTTGCATGTGGCCTTCATTTTTACTTAAAATGGTACAAAACGGTGTCATTTAGGGGCAAACACTTGGTGTGGGTATTACTATCTAACGACAGCATCTAGTTAATTTTGTCTCTGTAACACTTTGATTGAAAACCAGGTGTTAAATGCTCATTTATAGTCGACATTATATAAATAGTGCCTGTTTGGGAGGGTAACTGTTAAAATTGACACCCCGAGACAACCATTGTCAACCAACGCGAAGCGGAGGTTGACAATGGCTTTCGAGGGGTGTCAATTTCAACAGTTACCCTCCCAAACAGGCACTATTTATTTTATTATACTGAATGTCTTAATTTAAAAGAAAATTTTTCTGCTTTTATATAAAAATGAAGTGAATTCTTACGTGCATAATTTACGCGCATGTAACAATTCGTTGTGCTACCCGTTGCCAAGTGCGTTGCTAACGCTGAGGGTTATAGAACGGATTACCAACTGCGTCTAAACCAGTCAGATTTCAGTATTTACCATGAAAGTATAATAATAGTTTATACAGTTCTTTTGTGTAACATGCCTTTTTTCACTAACGGGTTGTGCAACTTATAAGCAGATCAATCTTGTTTCACTGATTTCACCGACAACTTGTATGGTATTATATTTAAAATCGTTATAAAACAGAACCTAAACAAATTTGAATCAGATTTGTAAGAATTAATTTTATTTAATGCATATAGCTAAAACAATTTCCATCCGGAAAAGGATGTTCTTCCTCTGCCATCACTGTGAACGACACCTTCCCCTATTTCGTGCATACGTATGTAGACGTGATCTCCAGTATGCGTCTCAACCACGGCAACCCCAGTCCCATGGTCCCAACCACCATTCCCGTCGTCATCTGCGAAAGCTGATCCAAACACCTCCCCGTTGACCACTAGTTCAACACTCGCCCACCCATGGTTTTCAATAGCAACGGCCCATACAAACACATAGACACCCGAACTTGGAACAATAAAGATACCGTCGTCCTGGTGATAACCTTGACCTTTGTTGACTTTAACCACGTCATATATCAGTGTGTGATGTGGAGGGAGATCTGCTTTCGTGCTTGTAGATAAATAGGCGTAGAAAGCTACTTGCTCGGTTGGAGCGACCGTTGCTGGAACTGAGTTAAAAAGAAATATTCATGAAGTACGTGTCTTAAAAATGTAGAAAGTTCATATATATATTTTCATATCATCAATAATTATAATAAATTCATTAAAAACAGCCTTACCAATTCTTTTTTGGATATGAGAATGCAATGAGTAGGATTTCATTTCGTTGCTATTTGATGTGTCAATTCCATCCACTTTTTGTTTATTCAAATTGAAACTTTTTAAATGTTTCTCAAACATTTTATATAACTGCTTCTCATTACTCTGTTGAATCTTCTTAACTGTATCCTCAGTAGAACTTATCTTGATTGTTAACTCGTCATTCTTTTTCTCAGTCTCAGAGACTCGTCTCTGTAGGTCTTGATTCTGTTGTAAGAGGTGACCATGTTCCTCCATGTAATTGATTGAGTTTCCACTCCAACTTCCACAGTCGGTCCTTATCCACACGACCATCGTTTTGAGAAGCTGTAGCAGAACATGTAACAAGGCAAAGAGAAAACACTGACAGTAGCAGGAAACACGCCATGTTGAACCAAAGTTCAAATTCTAGTAGTATATGATATCTTCATGCACTTGCAGAAATCACTGATAAGGAATAGGACACATAATACTAGAATTTGATACTGACAATATCCGTAAATACGCCATGTTGCATTTGGAAAGTACGGAATTCTAGATTATAATATACCTTCCATTATAGACTGATAAGAAATATTATAATGTTTTCGTTGCTGCAAATAAATAATAAATATAAAATTAACGGTGCAAAACTTATTTATTTTCGCTCGTACAATAACATTGCATGGCATGTTTGAATGCCGGTAAAAACTCTAAACAAGTAAAAATGTGTCAATGTGACAGCAAACCGGGTTTTTCTTTCTGTGAACTGCATCTATAATCCATTGGAAACCCTGAATTGATAACCAAAACATATCCAGAGAAATAAGGTAGCCTGTATGCAATTTTTCTGCGAGATAATAACTAAATTCAACAGTTGGTTTTTTTCTCATGTTATCCAAACCAAAATCCAAATAATATGAACTTTTCCGTTATATGCAATTAATCTCAAAAACATATCTCCTCATATATGAATATACGTGGCTGCAGTTATGGTAGATGAATTAACTCGGACTATCTTGGACCATTCAATTCTTGACTAAGTAAATTAAATCAGGAATATTCTGTACGTTACTTTCATACAGTTTTGAATCCTTAAATTCAACATTCAAATGAGCGTATATGACACATGTTGATATAAATGTTGGTAAAATTACATAATCAATATACTCTCTTCCGCTTTAAATTTTCAAATTATACAACATTTGACCAAAATTTATGATTTTAAAAAGCTTAGAAATTGTAAAAAGTTTAATAGCCCCAGCGGGATTCGAAATAATGGCTTTTAGATTTGTAGTGAACGCACTTACGGTTTTCACAAAGAAAAACCCCCATAAAATTACACTTGATTTTATCGTTTATTATGAGATGAAGTACGTCACAATATGAAGATGTCCCATTCCACCTTTAACTCAAATCACTTCAAGAGAAAAAAGTCTCCAAACCATAGAATGCCTTAACAGGAACCCCGTGGCCTTTAAACACTCAATTTGTTTATATCAATCTAAAATGTTTAATTTATCTAGTTGATCAGCATCCTTGCGGTACGAACAACTAACACACGATAATGGCGCATCATGTGTGTTTAAAAAGTAATAAAGACCGATTAGTACGGTGTATTTACGTTTGCTTTTCATGTTAAATTAAAATTCCCAATACCATAGTAATTTCATTAATATTGTTGAGTTCCGTTTTTCGTAGATTTTGTTTTTGATTTGTGCACGGAATTAAATAAATGTCAACATGAAAGTTCTTATAAAGCATTGCTTCGATAGAATCATTTTTACGCTGTTATGTATCCAAGAAGTGTTGTTTTTTATTCTAAATTAAATTCGCGCCCAAGAATATTGAACACCGATTATGAATACTGTTGTAATTTCTAACGTCTTTTAATCTTTATTTAGTTGATGACTAATGTGTTGTTTATTTTCGGAATAAAATAAACAATATATTATGATCGCGAATGTATTGGTTAGCATAATTTCTTTATTTGAATCGTTTCAAAAGTCTGTATGGTTATATGTGAATCGTACATTTGATGACCCAAGACGTTCTTTGTTATCTGCAATTTGACAGTCGTAAATATTAGACCAACATTGACCTTTTAGAGGACACAGACAATTACACACTCTCGACACAGTGCATTGCTTCTTATCATTTACTCCAATGTTCACTGGGGAACCGAAAACCTACCTACAAAGTTTGCAATGGCGTATTTTGAGGTTTTGTTAATTGTTTGCGCATGCATTATGGGAAGCGAGTCGAAAATATGTGAAAACTTGGATACCTTACAGGGGATCCTACAGCGCCTAGAAATGTTAGAAACGGAAAATGAAATGCTCAAAAAACAGATTGAAGGGAACGAAAAAAGAAATTATTACTTAACTAAAAAAATTGAAAGTCTAGAAAAACGCGTCAGCTTTGTTTATAAAAAGAACAAAGAGACCACTGCAGATGACGAACAATGGACAATATATGAAGCTAACTACTCAGATGCTAAACTACAAAATTCAGCGCCTTTAGATAAATATGAAAGAGGAGTTAGCAGTTTTAATAATCAAAGAAGAAAACGAATAAGTAAGACTTATTTCCTTATTTTTTAAGAAAAAGTCAATTTCAATGTTGCCTGACCTCAGGGTTAAACAGTATAATTCCACTGTTTACCATGTTTTACCAATGTAGGATTCTGGTTTGTCTTGCAGTTCCACCAACATCTGATACAACGGACCATGTAGCTTTCCACGCGTATCTCTCCACAAGTACCCAATCTGGTTTTCGGCAGCATCATACTTTGGTATTCGATAGCGTGAGGGTCAACAAAGGAAACGGGTATAATAAAGGGGATGGCATCTTTGTGGTCCCTCAGACTGGTCTCTACGTGTTTACATGGACTGTTACTGTTCAAGTTAATGCATGGGCGAGTGTGGAGATCGTCGTGAACGGGGAGGTGATAGGATCGGCTTTTGCAGATGGAAATGGTGCTTGGGACCAAGGATCTGGTATAATTTTGGTAGAAGTAAATACAGGCGACCATGTGTTCCTCCGTATGCAAGAAAACGGAATAAATGCGGTGAATAGCAATGCTAGAGGACGGACCACTTTCTCAGGATGGAAATTGTTCTAGATAATTATCTACATTTCCATGATAAAAGTGTAATGACTGCAAGCATGTTTATTCCGAATGTATATTATTTAAAGTACATGTATATCTGCTTACTAAAGTAACATTTAACCCATTTATAAAATAATAACATTTATCACTTTTAATCTAAAATGGGTAAATAATAACATTGATTATGTAACACATATAATTAACATTCATCCACAAAATAATAAAAAAGCTATTTTTGATAAAGTTGAAATCCAAAACCTTTTAGGATAATTTATTCAGCAATTTCAATATTTAACTACCAATGACTCTAACACAGTAGTTGATTTTATTTCCTACATCAAAAAGTTACATGTATGTTGGAATAGTTTGATCTAGAAACATGGACTGTCGTCCTCGCATCGGAAAATGAAAAATTTCAAACAAGTTATCGGAGTATAAAGAACAATCTAAAAAAGTGGTTTCAAAGTTAATTTGCATGTTGAAATCAATATCTGCCTAAATCTATACAATCAGGTTATCAAATCCTTCATACACACACACTCTCTCTCTCTCTCTCTCTCTCTCTCTCTCTCTCTCTCTCTCTCTCTCTCCAAAGTAATTGAAAAATCGCCACTACATGCAATATATAAAATAACAACAGCAACAAAAACAACTAAAGAATTCCACAAACACAACGCCATTGATCCAAAACTTTATTATTATTATATTGAATTATATTAAAGCATTTATAGTTTTAGACAGACGTTAAACGTTCCTCTGAGTGGAATGGGGTTTATTCATACCACATATGGGGTTATGAAGCATTATACAAATCTGTACCAAAGCTGAAAATCATGGAAATTTTTCTAACATTGGTAAAAATCTCTCTCTCTCTCTCTCTCTCTCTCTCTCTCTAAATTAACTTATCGTTGTTAACAAAATCAACGGACTGTAGTTATCAAGATCAACTGATTGTTATTAACAAGATCATTTGATTGTAGTTGACAACATTATTGATTGTAGTTAACAAGTTAAGCTCACTGATTATAGTTAACTAGTTTCCAATGCATGGTCAACTGATTATAGCTGACAAATCACTGATTGAAGTCGACAAGTTAACAAGATCACTGATTGTTGTTAACAAGATCATAATATAGTTAACAAGATCACTGATAGTAATCAATGTAACTCATTCGGTCACATTTTATTAACCGGCACAGCTTTATCCTGTTAAAGAGAGTACACAGCAACAATTGTTGTAAACAAACATGTATTTGCAGCGACCTGATTCCGCGCCGAAAAAATACTTTAAAAAATGACATGCATGACGATGCTCTCGCAAAAACTTTTCAAACATGAATTGAATAAAGTTTGGCTTACAGTAATGGTGAATCCAATTTACACAGATGATTAAAGATGATTCATTTTCCACTTTTTTTTTTCCGTTCAAATGTTGTTAAAACGAAGTATAGATTGCATCCGTTTTGTGTTAAGTGATATTTTAATGTCTGATTTAAATGCTGTTGACTTATTATTGGCATTTATTATGAAAACAACATTTGTTAAAATATGTCAGCCGGAATCAGCTAAAAAGGGAATTTCATGATCAAGCAGAAAATCACATTTGCGACAACTATTGATATGAACTCTGAATGTGATATTAACAAAAATATCAAAATATATAAAAAAAAAACCAACCCAAACGTTAAACATTTTTCTGAGTGCAAAACGTAGACTGGAATGGCAGTGGATTCTAAGGAGTATATTGAAAGAACTAATAGTGATAACATATGTCGATCACGAATAAATTTTGATTGTACCCTCAAAGATCCATCGACTTGATCAAATTACACTCTTTTGGCTTTCACATAAATCACCTACATTAAAATGAACGTAACTACACAATGTGTGTGCATAAATGCATGGACGGGGATTCTTCAACATGGTTAACATTTATCGACATTCACATTGTTCATCCTCCGTGTTTTGATTTATCTCCATGCACAGGACACTACCATATTACGTGTTTCATGACGTACATTCAGTCAACCATAGTTATAATTGTGCTTAATCATTCCAAGGAGTACGCATTGAACATCATTACTTCAATTGAAAAGAACCAACATCTGAACGATCAACTATGTTAATCACGTTTTCATACAAAATTCGACAAATTCAAACTTCAAGAGAACAAGTACTGAAACAAATCAAATAATTTGAAAATCAAGTAGTTGTCTCCTCTCTGACAAACTGACCACCTATCTTGGAGTTCCCGCCACAATCTTTGAATTTCGGCGGGTGTATAGTGATGTCCTGTAATTCGATACCTAAAGTTTTGACCACATGGACTTCTGTCTCGATAACCACAGCTGAAACCTTTGTTCTCTAACGCAACAGCTCCTATATGTTCTCTACACAAACCAGTTATATAAACGTCTTCAAATATAAAGTAAGGAACACTCTCCTGTTGCACTGTATAGTTTGGGAAGGTTATCACCGCTGATCAGGTAGGCTGTTCCTGCTATATAATCGGGGTAGTAATCCTTTTCATATTCTGATCTTGATATTCTCCATTTTGACAATGGAAACCGGAACGGAGAGGCTCCGCTGACTTTGCAGCCGGATATTGAGTTAGACTTTGGTTGAGTTTTCAATTCGTCTAAAAGTCTGGGAAGGTTTAGAAACATGTCGTCATCAATTTTCAAGAGATACTTTACTCCTTTACAGTTTGTCGATGCCCAACGAAGCAAAGCGATCGATTTTTTGGAAAGATTTTCATAGGTTTCTGAAATATCAGTAAACAAAATATCATTGTAGATGGTGTTCTCGACTCCTGCAAGGTTCTGGTGAAGGCTCTGCTTACTTTTACCAAGCACGAATTTTAACACCACGGTACAGTTTGTGTATGAAAGGTTTCCCCATGTGCTGCGTATTGCATTTCTTTGCTCAAAGTTAGAAACGGCGCTTGGAACCATTATGAGCAGAAACACTTCACCGGTGCTGCAAGTAGTAGGCTGAGTTGAGACTGATGGACGCAAAAACCCTGATTTTAAGTATGCTTCTTCGGCTCTCTTTCTAGATGCTCGAAAGGGTGTACAAATAAAGTATGTAGCCAAGAACAAAATGATCATCCATTTCAAAACGTTTTTCAAAACGTTTTTCCACCTGCGGATCCTTATCCTCGGAAAATGCATCTAAAAAAGCAAATGGTTATTAGATAGTTAGAAAAAGTACGAACAGTAGTTATACCAAGAATTGATCTAAAATTGTGTAAAATAAACCAGAAAATTTTGGGTTTGTTTTCTAATATTATTTTCATGCATTGTAACGAAGAATATCATGGGTTCTTTTGACATCACGTGTCAAAGTATAAAAATGCAGATTGACCTGTACTTTCTAAAAATAAGCTTTAAAAACTCAAATTGACCTGTCCTTTCTAAAAATAAGCTTTAAAAACTCAGATTGACCTGTACTTTCTAAATATAGAAATAATTTTGTTTTAATCTTGCCAATTCTTCTTTGGAAAATAATATAACGAATGTAGCCCTTTCACTCGGTCAATCCATAGATATATCGACTTCACAGAAAAGCATATCGACCTCGCACTTCGTGCTCGGTCGATATGCTTTTCTGTGAAGTCGATATATCTATGGATCGACCGAGTGAAAGGGCTATATTTGTATATTATATACCCATCGATTTACCCATTAAGCTATACAATATCCATGTGGAGAGTCTCTATTTACACTTAAAAAAAGTAAATAGTGAAAGCGTTCATATATCAAGTATCCGGCAAAACAACGGTAGATAGACGTGGTCGTCATTACATTTAGTTCTGTCGTGGGCTTGTCTTTTTAAGAACACCAGGGAACTATTTCTCAAAAAGGCGTAGAGTTGGGTTTAAGTTTGAGCTACGCTATTATTACGGTGGCCCTATCATTATATGATAGATCGATGAGACCTCGTTTTTGAGAAATGATTGCACAAAAATGACACCGATATGGGCTTCCAATTTATTCTATATGATTTTTTTTATATAGAAACCGGATACATCAATTTAGTTTCGATTAAGATATCTTTAAGCTTACAATTTTGTATCAATTAATGCTCAATTCAATTACCTATATAGCATATCAAATACGGCCATATAAACTTCATAATATTTTTGTAAAGAAAATATTCATGAAAATAAAAAACAAGAATTATTGATATTTGTTAACCTATAAATTAAATCTGCAAATAAACTGATTTTTGGCTAAAATAAAATGTGCATGCAATTCCATAAACTACTTTAGATAGCATAAATAAAGCATTCGGCTGCACATTAAAGACATTTTGGATGAGAGAGAGAGAGAGAGAGAGAGAGAGAGAGAGAGAGAGAGAGAAGTATTGATTGCCATTCTTTTCTTCAGAGTATATTAAAGAGACCATCTTTTAGTACTTTAGTACTTTGATTTAAGAAATGAAGTTAATAATTTTTCTATTGATCGACGTATCAATGAAAAAATTGACCGGAATACTTCATCAATGCGCGTAAAGCATTGGTGAAAAAGTTTTCCGGTCAATTTTTTCGTTGATACGTCGATCATTAGAAAAATTATTATCTTCATTTCTTATCATTTAATAAAAGATTTTAAAATCAAAAAATGTGAACAGGAAGATTTTCCTCACTCCACTTCCTTATTTTTGGTTTAATAACGTAATTTGGTTTTTTTTTTATTTGTAATTGAAAGTGCTAAGTACATTTATTTGCATATTGCTCTATAAGGATGAAATCATGACAACAACAAACTATCAACCATCTCTCAAAACTCCAGAAAACGAAATACAAAATCAAAGCACAGCAACACGGGTCTCTAAAAAGATAGAAAAAAATCAGGTACTTGGGAGGAGTGAAAATCCTCTGCTAACCAACACAGTCATTCACCGTGTGGTCTTTGTCGTAGTCGGAAAAAAAAACCGGAAAAGTTCGTAGACAATTAGGTGATTAATTACGGTCTAACAATTAGTATGAAAAACGTCAGTTGCGACCAGTAGAAGATTGTTTTTGCCGACAAGATCGTTGTATCGACCATAGAGCTAACAAAAAGATGACTTCAAACGAGACTGTTGAAGGTCCTGTTTTATCAACTTGCTTATCAGTAGCTTGTCTCGCCATAGAAACTGTACGTACGAAGAGCATGCCCTTTTGTATCGAATATACTAAGAGACAAAAACACTATATGCAGGTGATGAAGGTTTATTGCTACATAAGTAAGGGAAGTTGACTTTAGAAAAATTGAAGTTGATGAAACACATTCTGTGGTATCTTTTATTTCAAGTTCACTGGGATATATCGAGTCGACGTAAGTATAGAAATAACAATTGTTAATTGATAATACGTCATCAATATACCTAAATGTTGTGTTGAAGGCCACATCGAATGATTATTTTTTTCACGTACAAGTTTTTAAATAAATTCTGCTTAGGATAGGTTATGCCCTTCTTTTTAGACAGCTTAAAGGCAGTTTTGTAAATGACGTTTGATTTTTATATACATGTAAGTGAGGGAAGAAACAAGTTTACTATTTTACCTTCGTTCGTCTTTCTTTTTAGATAAGGAGGTTTGTACCATCAAAGTACCTTCATTGGTATTTTATTTTTGTACCTTAAGTATATTGTCTATTCGCCTGTTCCACTTGTTTATTTATATGAATGTATGAATTGTATGAAAAATGAATACTGATGGGTTGTAAAGCTTAAAGTGAATAAAGAATGAATAAATGAAGTCATGCAATAGTCAATTGCTCGTTTATTTATTGAAACCGTGTGTCCTTTTCAAATAAATAATGCTACTTTTACATGCACCGTAATTTTCCCCCTAAAATATTGAAACATGCTTAGTGTATTTGATTACTAAATCGAAAAGTATTTGATGTGCAAGTAAATGTCAGTCAGCAAATATTCTTTTTTCTGGTGAGCTTGCACAAAAATGACCTGCAAACATGTTTCATCTTAGGGTATTCAAATGAGACATGCTCCATATTATGTCTTTGTCCCATGCCTAATAAACAGTTACATTTTAAATGTTAAAAAATACAAACGCCTTAAGTGTTGAATGATTTGGTTAATTTTGTTATTCTAATATAATAATACAATAATCATTCGAATTTAAACTTAAGATTGCAAGAAATATATAAATTGACGTCTCAATTTTATGTATGAACATGTGTTTTTATTCATAACAATGATTTGATTATACAAAAATACTTAGCCCTTCAAAATTGCACCAGGGTTCCAAAACTGTGATCAATGGATAATAATGCCAAAAAAGAATGCTGTTAATTTTACTTGTAACCCAAAAAAACTTGCGTTAAAAAAGAAAATTCCTAATTTTTTTATTCTAAGACATTTTTAGAAAACGACCTTCTTGACCGAGCGATAGTCAAATACTAGAATACACGTTGATATCGCTACAACATATATCTCTAAAAGAATAAATTAAGGCGTTTACTAAGAAACATAATGGATAAAAGAGACTTAATCGATTTCGTTGGCCTTTCTGTAGGATATTTATCACTTTATAATGGAGTACAGATTTCGCACAAATCTTTTCTCATTCAGAAATTTAACCATATAAACAAACTATATTCAATCAATACAAATGCACAATTCAATATCTATAGTTCTGTATGACATTCACATAGAAAGGGGGTGTTAGAAAAGTTCGCTTACAAGTTCGATCATGACTATTCCCATGATAAAAGCGAAACTTTTCATTTTAAACTTCACGTACTTTTTAATGAATATGTAAAGATTTGTTAGTTTGAAGCACAATGAAAAATATAGAGCTTATTTTTATGATAAGATATGCTCCACGGTGCATGTCAGCTTTTGATATTTTTATATTGTGTACTCATTTCTACTTTTTTAAAAATAAAATGTACCATATAAACCAATGAAAATAAACGATATTTCATATGACGTTAAAAAAACATGAATGATATTTTTTGAAAAGTTTAAATTACAGTTTATTTTCACTTAAAAGTCATTTGATAATAAATACCTTATCCTAAAAAATACCCAGTAATTTATCTTCAAATCACCTTATCAGCAAACTTTTCTAACAACCCTCATATACAAAACTTCTTACCCATTTTTTCGCTGTAGTGTTTTCGCAAATGATTACAAGTTCTGATAGGTGGCGACCTTGCAAACAATTCTGGAATATTCTTTTTGTGTTTTTGAGTGACTGGTTAAAAAGATATACAGCCTTGTCACGGGATGGCAGTATTATTATCATTTTTTTTAATATTTCATAATTAACTTCAAATGAAAATGTCATATTTGTCTGCTTTATGCAGAACTTATTCGAGACTTCGAGACGTCGATGGTTTTTTTTAAAAAGACGCATAGACGATTAACTAATGGCAGACGAAGTGTTCTTTGGCATTTATTTACGACGTGTTTATTAGAGTATTACTTTTCCATACAGACCAATTAAGAAAGTTATAGAAAGTTATAGAATTTAGCACGTTTACGCCAGCAGAATTAGTCTCCTTTCAATGTTTGAAATATTTGAGGATAATGCAAAATTAATTATGGGAACACAACCCCAACCCCCCCCCCCCCCCCCCCAAAAAAAAAATAGAAGTCACAAACCAAATGAATCATGGGAAATTTTAATATTTTGGGAGAGATACAATTTTAAAGACGAATGTTTACGTAAATCACAACCCCAATAAAGCTACTTGCGACGACCACAATTGCTGAAGATTTTACCATATTTTTATTTAAAAAGAAACAAACTTCATCACTATTACATTAGTACGAAAATGACTTGGGAAAAGTTAATTTTTAAGGTCAGACGACACTTTCCTCGAGAATCTTTTTTGTATCTCCTCGTAATAAAGAGTTCCAATAAAAAATATTAATTTCATAATCATTAAATAATGATTAAAATTTAATTGAATGTGGTTATGTGTCTAAATGGCCGAGTGGTTTGAATCGTGGCCGCGTATTGTCAGAAGTGTATAGGTTCTAGAGGTCGTGAGTTCAAAGCCCCGTCCCGGCCGGGATAGAGTTCCAATATTCTGTGCTGTATATGTATTTATTTTTATATCAGCAATTCAAGTGTATTTTTAAGAAGATTATGCAGGAATTCGAAATGGCATACTGTAGTATTTTGCAGAAATGCCTGGTAAGGTACCCTAATTGTTTGCAAGAAAACTTGTCAAAATAGTAGTAAACCATCAACAAATTCCTGAAAAAGTTATATAAAATTGAAGAACGTGTCGTCTGACCTTAAATTCAAATTTCAGTTGTATATAATATATATATATATATATATATATATATATATATATATATATATATATATATATATATATATATATATATATGTGTGTGTGTGTGTGTGTGTGTGTGTGTGTGTGTGTGTGTGTGTGTGTGTGTGTGATTTAAACATTTAGCTTTTAAACTCTTTGAATTTGCTACCATAAAGGATAGTATTTGAAGTAGAACGTTTTTATTTGCAATATTGTGCAACATTTCAGTGAACAGGTGAACAATTTCTATGTCTATCACAAGAGTCCTTCGTGTAAAGTTCAGAATCTCTTTTTGAAAATGATTCCATTGTTTTAATACAGCAAAGTTTCACATTTAAATGTATACACTATCCATCTATATTAAAAAAGAATAAAAAGGAAAATGCACAGACGCAAAACAATTGATATATAATTTATATTGATTATGGCTGACTTTGGGTCTTTTGACTTTGTTTTGCAAAGCATAAGTTTCGGAGTTATAGTTTATCAGGCGATTCTCCGAATCTTTTTCTGATTGAATGTACATATGATGAAAAGATGATGTTAGGATGATATTTAATTTTCTTCCATCTCTCACGCATGTTTGGAACGTTCACACTTAACATACCCAAAGATCAACAATGATACAAAGCCCTTTTTTGAGTATAGCTGACAGCTATTTAGAGCGATTGATCGTTTTGGTTGACTGCACATAAGGCTGACTTTACCTTCTTCTGCTTTCAAGATCTGATATGTTTGTGTTGATAAAGCAATCTTAATCATGTTTTTTCTTCTCAAAGCTAGTTGAAAAATTGATATTGGCTTACGAGAGGACGGAGTGTTACATAAGTACATAATATTTTGTGTGGCTTCTTCCAAATATATCATTGATATGCATATTTAAAAGGCACCTTGTTGAATTACATCAATTCGAGTTATTTCCTATGATGTGAAGTAATATAGGGCTATTGTGTTATAATGTCCTCGACTCCTGTCAAGTTAACCCATCCGCAAAGTCACTGCTACCAATTCAACAACAACAGAATTTGTATCAATATACAACATACATAATAAGAATGCCACAAACAACAAACACAAGGCGCAGCTTATTTTTAACCTGTACAAGGACTGTAAGAATAGCTCTCGGACAAGTTCGATTGAGAGCGGACTATTCACATGATACCAGCGAAACTTTTCATATTTAATATTGACGTATTTTCTAAGAAATATGTAAAGATTTGCATATTTTAAATGCACCTTAAAAAATATACAGATCAATTATTTGCATAAGATATGCTTCACGGAGTATGTCAGTTTTTAATTGTTTAATATTTGTATGCATTTGTCCTTATTTAAAAAAAAATGTACAATTTAAGCGTATAAAAATAAATAATATTTCATATGATATCACAATAAGTAATGAAGGTCTTTTTGTAAACATTTCAATTAAATTGAAGAATTTCTGACCGTTTTTTCGCCAAATATGGACGAACAACGCTAGAAAAATGAGTCAAAAACGTTAAAGTAGATGGACACCTTGGAGCACCGGGCCGTCATCAAATTTTGTGTGCCCGCAGAAAAATAACCGATTGAGACCAGAAGGTTATTAGATGCTGCTATTTTTATAGAACAAAGGTTTACAATTGAAACCACAATGGAAATTGAAGGTTTGAAAATAAAAATACTGATGTCTTGAGCTCTTGCAGCACCCCGACACCTCCCCCCCCCCCCTACAGCCCGGATCTTGCACCTATGCATTTCGCTGTATTTCCTCCTTGCCTCAAGTCGAAACAGACAGAAATTTTCGGACCTAAATGACCTACGATATGACACAAAAACATGATACAAGAATTTCACAACTAATGGTATGAACATGCGAATTATTTATAAATCGGTTTATGGCATGAAAAGTGTGTAAACTAAAATGTGTTTACTTTGAAAAAGAGTGACAGGTTTAAATTGCCTTTCAGTAGTTTGACGTCACCTGACGTCATGAAAACATGAAATTGCGCTCCGTAAATCCAATTAATGCAAATTAAAAATCGCTGCATCTTATAAAAACAATTTCAAAATCATATATTTTTTTTATACTTATTTTCAATTGGTAGTTATTTAATAAAACATACGTCATCCTACAAAGTACACAGTAATTTTGCCGTAAATCACTTGTCCGCGAACTTTATTAACAACCCTCGTATTACGCTCAAGAGGATAGATTTGACCGTTTTAAAATCAAAACTCTGATACTAGTAGTAAGCAACAGCCAAACTTGCAGAAAAAACACTACTTCCGACGCGTACGTACCATTTCACCATTACAAAAGTTAATTGATAGGACAAATGCTTTATGCTAACTTTGCGGGAAACCTAGGTATCTTTTAACCTAGGTTATGATTTAAATAGGACCAATGATTTTGATGTATGTTAATGTTTTCCATTTGGGATTTCCATGTCATTCAAATTATTACGACTTTTGTGGTATTTTTTGTAAGGACTATTAAAGGGGCATGGTCACGATTTTGGTAAAAAAATTATGTTTTCGATTTCAATGTTTACAATGCTTCAGTAAGGCATTTTAATAGGCAACCAAAATTTGATTGTCATTTGTTGAGTAATAAGCGAGTTACAGAGCTTACAATTCTTCGCTATGTAAACAAAGCTTTTGTTTACATTTTGATGTTGAAGTGAAAATTCCAGTTTCAGACCTCAAATGAATGTGTTAATCGTTAGTACTCGTTTATTTATGCGTAAAATGAATAAAAAAAATAGACAAATAAGCTTGAAAAAGATTTTTTTACTGGTATATTGAACCTATGTAAACAAAAACAGAACACGAGCCTTGTTTACATGACGAATATTACATGAAGAATATTGATCCCTGTATCTTGCTTAAAACTCATCGATTGACACCCAAATTTCATTTAATCATTAGAAATGCATTCCTTGAGCATTGTAAATAATAAAAAAAATAAAAATAAAATTTGACCAAAATCGTGACCATGCCCTTTTAAAGACAGAACCGGTTTAGACAAAGTGCATACTTATTTAGATGACAGAGGTATTGTTGGATCGAAACATTCTACCATCTTAAGATCTGTTTGAGAATTATTTTTTAGATATTTGGGGTCCACCTTATGAGGAATAGACAAAGAGGCCCACGACATATTTAGAATTTTAGATACCATGAAAGTTTGATTAAAAACCTAACCACTTAGAGTTGCTGAGCTATTATTCGTTTGGGCAGAAACGGGGATAACCTTCGTTCTTTTAGGAGGATAATCAAATTTCAAGATGGCAACCAACTCTTTTTATTACATAACGAAAGCCACAAGGCATTGTGGGTAAAATTATTTTTAATGTTTGCAGGATAACACAAGTCTTTTCTGAAGGCTTCATGCATATCTTCACTTACATTAATCAATCGTCACTGATAATAATAAACTAGTGACACTCATGATACCTCTGTCGTGCTGGGATTGCATTTCTAACCCAGGGTTCCCCCGACAAGTTTACACGTCTGTTAATGCCTCACACACACACACACACACACACACACACACACACACACACACACACACACACACACACACACACACACACACACACACACACACACACACACACACACACAAATGCAAGCGCAAAACCATTGGGAACTTAAAGTTAAGAAAGAAATTATTGATTATAATTATGCTTATATTTAAACCTCTTTGTATATCATTTCTCGCTTCAATTTTGCTTTTATTTACGTTTGTACTATAGGTGTGTACTATATCAGTTTAATAAATGGCAAGGCCTATGCACAACTACATTATCAAACTAAATTTAAAAAATAGGATGTTTTCTTCGTTCAAGCATATTTGAATTAACTCCCATCAAGACATGCATAACCTACAATTATAGTCCATGTACATATTCTATGTTTTTATATCTTATGAACTTTGTTGCTCTTATTATCTTAATAAATACCAATCGTTATTATAATTATGAAAAAAAAACCCTAATCGTTTAACACAAGAAGACATTGTCAAGTTTTGATCATCCAAAGAAAACCATTTATAAGTACCAAAAGAAAATGCTAAATGAATATGAGATTCGCTGCCTTAAAATATTAAATTTCTTGTTCTAAACAAATCCTGCAGTTCTTAAAATTTGAGGTTTATTGAACATATCATAATGATTGTAATTAACTTTATAAAGGATTTTTAAAATTGTTTTATAGTAACATTTTTTTGGCATTGTTAACCCCTTTTGTAGAAATAAAGGTCGCTACTCTTAATTTCAAAGGTGGTGCAACAATTTATCCTCCAATTTCGGAGGGAACAATCTATCCTAAAAATTGGAAGTTGCCTTAACTTGTTAAATTCTGGTAAAAAAGCGATTTTTTAAATTAAAAAGAAATAGTATTACAGTATTTCCCGAGAGTTAAAATAGTGTCACTGTCAATCGTCAATTAAAAACTGACGTCACGGGTATAAAGAACGTGGGATATACATGTATTTGCTCGCACCAAGCAATTTATCTTATATTTGAGGGGGGGGGGGGTCAGCTAACAAAGGACAATATAAATTTTTCACATGAATAACAAATCCTTGCTTCCAATTCTATCAAAAAAAAGTTTTAACATTCACAATTCAACACCAATCGAGCTAACGTTTAATAAGATTTGGGGGGGGGGGGTTATAATAATAATACGGGGATGACAATATCCTTATAAGCCTTCAACAGATTTAAAACACTTTATAGATGAAAAAGGACACTAGGTATTATTCTAGTGTCAAATTCGGTCTGTGGCAGGACGCTGTCACCATTGTGTATTTGTGACTCCCGTCATGGTTGGGTTCTTTTCGATGTAATAAAATACAATTGCCGTTCAGCGTGGCGTGCTGTTGCACCCCTAAAATCAATGGCTGAATGTGAAAACATGTATACTGAATCACTGTTATATCGTCAAAAGTCTGGCTTTATTGTGTGTTGCACTAATTAATGCACATCTTTGAATAAACTTCATTATTCGAGAAAAAAAATCCACGGTGAAATTTTGTAAAATTTTAACGACACCATAATAGCATCAGCTGAATAGACGGTTTGTTGGGATAATTATTGCTTCAATCTTGTAATAATACCTTAATATTTTTCCCATAATAAACCATTCATTTCCGATAGACTAGTTTTGGCACAATACTTTGACATTAATGCAGCTTGTGTGTGTGTGTGGGATGGGGGGGGGGGGGAGGGGGGGGGGGGGGAGAATAAAATCTGATAAGTAAATTTTGTTTAGACTTAATAATTAACCCCTTCAGGACAAAATGACATAATTTGGTAAAATATGACGTAACGTCAATTGTTTCATTTACGTAATTTAATTATCTACTAAAATTCCGGCAAAGTATATCATTTGCCCTGCAAGAGAGCAGTACCGCAGTTATCGTTAAGGGGTCTATATTTAGAATAATTCCTGCTGTATGCAATTGATTAAAAATTCGTCATTGTGTTTGCTTTGAGCCTACAGGTTCATATGACTCCAGTTGCAGTTTAGATGAGTTCCTCCCTTCTTTTATATTTAGAATGTTTTCTTTACACAGTAACTAAACAGACTAAAGTTTCAAAATAAGAGAAATAGATACAAGTTTAAACTTTTAAGGTCACATTTTATTACAGTCGACAGGAGGGGGTCGGTTATATGATCTGGAAGTCCGGACAAGCTTTGTGTTTCTGCCGGGATATTATAACCAAGTCTCGTCTTTGTGTGTGTGATTTTTAACTTTGACCGCCAAGGTGCGTTTTTGATCAAATATATTTATGAACTCTGCGGCTATAATGATGTTCTATTTCAACGATTGATATGTGATAAGCTCTCATTTTAAACCCATAATCAATAAACGCATCTGTTGTTTAGGTGTTAACCGCTACATTTTTATTATTATGGGTCATCTGCATCCAGTGATTTTTAATGATTATAGGGGTACTTGAAACCAACGAATTATACGCATCTAAGATTGTTTCTATCAATACAAGTTTGTCTAGTTATGTAGCGCGGTGAAATTGAAATCATTAGAATCATTTTAACAAGAGCTTGGACTTTGGATAGTTTTGTCAAACAGCAATGTGACGTAGGTCTGTCTATTTCATTATCAGCCACTCAGCCATTGCTCTCTGAAATCAACAAGATGTGTCTGATTTCTGAGCCAAGACTACGCAATCGGTACATGTTTCGCTTAAAACCACGCCATTTTTATCTTGTTTTGACGCAAGAATTAAATAACTACGTCCTACTAAAATTCCAAGGTATTGTTAAAATGATCTTATACTGATCTCGAGATTGAGTACGGCTGGATATGTTGTTTACTGAACTGTATTCCGAAAACTGTTCATTATTACTCAGAACCATAGTTTACACATGCCATAGTACCTCACCTTTTACATCTATCATAGAAAAAGTTTGTATTAGTTTTGAATTCTTTTTTTCAAAAGCGTACAGAATTCTGTTTCCCGACGTTGTAATGCAGGTGAGTATGTTCGTAGCAGCTGGGAAATGATCAAAGGGACATACTAGTTACCATTCTTATTTGTTATTCCTCTTTGAATCAAAGTTCAGTAAAAGCAAGAGATTGATCAATCAATAACAGCACTGCTATGTAGTTTGTTGATTCTGGTTTTTAGTAGGGCTTTGCTGAAATAGAATCCTTGCTGTGGGCGGACCATTAGCTAATTGTACTATAAATAGCAGAACTCTACAAGAAAACCAAAAACCCAACAAACAGTGGCATGGTAAGGCTCTCGCTCAACCAAATCGTTAGACATTGTCAAAGAGCTATCTGACATTCGTTAAATTTATATTAAGATATTTATTGTGAAAGGAATTTGTTTTTCTTTACTCTTTATAGAAAAAATTAATGCATTTTGGAAACATACGTCATGCCCATCAAATCAAAAGAATTGGTATTTGGTTGCATATTAAGGAAAGCGGGAGTTGCTATGGTAATGTTTGTTTCAAAATCCAATGCAACGCAACGAGAGAGAGAGAGAGAGAGAGAGAGAGAGAGAGAGAGAGAGAGAGAGAGAGAGAGAGAGAGAGAGAGAGAGAGAGTTTCTTTGCTAGACCCATTAAAACACAGTATGCACATCAAAACACAAATAAGGTTTGTTTCTATTACAATTGTTACATTTAAAATCAAATTAAAAAGCCACGTTTATATGACCTTTGTCACTTTTAAAATCATTTACCCATGTATTTCATTATTTTACATTTCAAATTGTATGTGACCTATTTTTCATTGAATTTCATAGAATTTGAGATAAACTTTTATCCCTGTGAATTTTACAATTTGTCATTAACTATACAATCACTCTGAAATAAACCGGTCTGGCGTGCTACTGAATTACTACTCAA
The DNA here is from genome assembly GCA_015776775.1 of Magallana hongkongensis. Classification (NCBI taxonomy): domain Eukaryota; kingdom Metazoa; phylum Mollusca; class Bivalvia; order Ostreida; family Ostreidae; genus Magallana; species Magallana hongkongensis. The sequence continues at coordinate 6,588,936 of CM027469.1, read as the reverse complement.
GTAACATAGACTTGTCAAACAATGTAGTTGATTTAATTTACTAGCTATTTCTATTTGGGTACTTAAATAATAAAGAATAAATATTTAAAAGTTTGAAAAAAAAACAACTTAAAACTGAAAAGCGACACATCCACGAAATAGCATTCCAACGAGAAAAAAAAACCAACAGCAACAACAACAACAACAAAAACAAAACAAAACAATTCACAAAATAATGTTCCCCACAAACCTTAATGATTCCACGGTACTTGTTATGAGTTAATGTGATTGCCCTGGACTGTAATACACCTGTACATTGTAACACTGTTCTGCGTTTTAATATATCAAATTGGCTCGCTTAAACTATGCAGGTAATAAAAAACCCAAAGTGCTAATGCTATTAAAATCGTATTTTTTTTTCTGTGTCAATTAAATCTGAAGCAATCTGAAATAAAATTAGTAAATGCAATATTGATGAAATAACATTGGTAAAAGAAAAAACAAAGAAGGTTTTAAAATACTCACGATTTTTTCCATGAACATTGTAGGTGTTCAGGTTCACTTCACCTCCATCTAAACCATCTACGTTCCTGTTATAAAGCACTTGTACAATTTACACACTCACTTTGAAAGTTTGTTTCAAAGTGCATTAATTAAGGACTAATGTCAACACCAGACTATGTACACGTATAAAACTAAAAACCGAAAAATTTCGCCACCGCGTCCTTTTTTTACCAGCATAAACCCTATACTGTGTTTATTTCATGGTTCACCGGCAATCGCAACCTCTCGGGCCTTTCCGGCAGGCTCGGAACGGAAAGGGCCGAGAAGTTGCGATTGCGTTCACCGGTAAATCAGACCATATGAAATTTGAGCAAAGTAGGAAGAATGATCCAGTCGTAGCTCGCACGCTTTTTGTAATACCCACTTATTCTGATCACGAGATAGTACATTTTAGTTTTTATCAAAACAATAAACAATGTTCCTACTTATAGAGAAAAACAGCGTCCTCCACCGCGGGCAGAGCGCTAATCCTTCAGGTATTGCACCTGTTGAAATTAATCCCCTGAGGTTATCAGGATGCTTGATTTCGATCGTTTAAGTTTTGCTTCAATGACAAGCATAATATTTCAGATATTTTGGATGTAACTTGATGTGTTTTTGAAGGCGACCAGCAGTTGTACATTACGAGAAAGGATAATAAGATTTCTGCTCGCATATTTGATTGTCTCAGTATTTAAACTTTTAATATCAAATAACTTCATCCATATTACACACCGCATAAATGTATAAACACCATATTGTTCTATAAATATCTGCTCGTCCGCTTTTGCTAAAGTATATACCGCTTTGATTTTAATTGAATAAAAAAAAAACCACCTAAAATATCAATATCCAAAAAAGGTGTAAAGTTGATTTAATAAAACAGCGTCCTTTTACGATCTTGTTCCGTCTTACATGTAAGTGACTGGCCTTGGATGACATTTAAATTTAAATGTCATCCAAACTTTTTGAAGTTAAGGTGGCTCACCACACCGTGAAAAATTTTCTCAAATCAGCAGAAAATTACTTGATTATGATAGATATCATAATGAATTAGAAGTATTTAAGCCTAATAGGCAAAAACTGTGCAGTTTTGGTTGAAAAATTACATTTTCAAAAATTTAATTTATTTAACATGAATAAAAGCTCCAGGAAGATTCGAATTCATGATCTGCGGTTCAGAAGCCAAAAACTTTAACCACTGAACTAAGACGATATACAACCCTATCGAACGATATAAACAGTTTTACAAAAAATTTAAGGAGGCTCTATACACCACTTTTTGATGACGCAGTACGCAAAAAAAAATAAAAATCCGGAAGCATGCAATTCCGGTACTGGCTGATTTAAACTGAGGCGAATTGTATGCGCTCTTTTAAAAAAATGTTAAATGAATAGTCTTAGATTTATTTTGTTAATTGGAAGAATCATTACCTACAAGTAATGTGACACCTTCACGTTGTATCGTATTATTTATCGTAAAAACAATAAAATCAATTATAATTTTTTTTAGATAGTTTCTTTCCGAATTCGATATCTTACAGCGTAGCTCAGTGGGTTAGTGGGTTCACTACAAACCTGTAGATTATGAGTTCGAATCCCGTTGAGGACAATAACATTTTTAACATTCCAAAATTTTCTAAAATATTTTGGTTGAATTCTGTGAAAGAAAATTCTAAACCGTTGAAAGTATTTGGATTATAATATACTTCAATCCACATTAATATTGACAGATGTTCCTAACCATAATAAGGGGATGGAAGAGTGGCTTTGACTTTTTCTCAGGTTGGGATACATAAATCCTATTAGTTAAGTTTCCCCTTCATTTATTTGACTTAGTTTTGCATTAAAGCGAATAAATACTTATATAGGCCTCTAATGAAATATGTATGTATTTATACCATCTCCATAATAAATTGTTATTTTTGTCAATTTCCGGATTAGGCATGTGTGCCGTTTTAGATTCTAATATTACAGACTCCATTATTTTGATCACATGGTCTTTGTTTACCACAACTTTAGAAGGGAGAAGATTTTGACCCTCCTCCTTCCCTTCTTCCACCAATGCTTAATCTGTGTTATAAATCATTATCTATTTGAATTTTGTTATATGTCCTTTTATATTCTTATTTGAAATCGTTCTATCGTGATATTTAGGAAATTTTCTTTAAAGGTCATATGAAACGATTTTTAACACTATGATTTTCTTTCATGAATATAAAGCTTGGTATAAACAAATGTTAAAATACATGATGTAAGATTTTTTTGCCTTTGCATTACTGAGAAATAACCGTGAAAACTGAGAACCTGAAAAAATTCCTGCCCGCTTATCGTTCTTGATTTTGTGGATTTATGACGTCACAAAGACCCACCGATGTAAACAATGCATTAAAACTATAGTGTAATTTTACAGTAGTTTATCGATTAAATTTTAGTAATTTTTGCATATATGAACGTGTCTTTCTTTTCAAATGAGATCATTTGATTTCGTAGAAGCCTGCAGATGACTTAGTTTTGATTGGTCGTTAATGAATAAATCTAATATCAGCTTCTCACAAAAGTAAAATCATGATGAAGATCCCGTACTGGAGTGGAAATTTAACGAAAGAAATGCTCCAACATTTACAGCTGATTACTGAATTATCCTTATCCTTTTGAAATAGAAACATCATTTTCTTCTTCGGTACGTATAATGATTGAGCTACATTTAAAGGGAATTAAAGCATTTAAATTGATTTGATTTACTTTGTCACATAAAAAAGTATATAAGGCAGGCCAATGAAAATGATTGAGGCATTGTGTACATATAGTTTGTATTTAAGAGCTGCTATAAAATGCCGCAAAATTATTTTTAAATTTTATTATAATAATAATAAATAATACTAGATCTCGTTACGAGTAACGAGTAGGTCTTCCGTCCGATTTTGTTTTCATATGATACGATGAAATATCGATATTCTCTGCCAAATCGCGGATCTTGGTGAATCTAGTTTTTTTGTCTCGAGACCGAAAACGGACGAACGAAAGAGGTTTATGAAAATAAAAGCTAGGTTTTTTTTTATACATTTGTTTAGTGTACACACCTATTAATCATGGAAGATGAAACACCAAAGATAATCAGTTAAACTTGTGAAAAAAATGAATTGTTTCAACTCTTCTGGTGAGTACCGGAAGTGACGGTTGACAAAAGAAAACCCGTTAAATATATCTTCAATCGATTGTCTATTATTTATAAAAGTTTGTGTCTCAATCACTTACAGTGACTAAAATCTCGCTGGTATCAATTTTGTAAAAAGACTAGGTACCAAATATATTTGAAATCTGGATTGTTTTCAAGTTATCTGTAATATAGTTTACGAGTGTCTTGGCCCCTCATTTAAGGGGCCAGCCCCTTTTTCTTGAGTTCAATCGAAAGGTCTCACGAATACTAACATTTTTTGTTCTTACACCCATCTAAAATTGTTGTTCATTTTTGAGATACAAATGATTGAATATTTTAGGGGCCAGCCCTCTAGATCCTTAATGGGGACAGACTTAAGAGTTTTGATTAGTGGAATCGATTAGAATCATCAATGCAAACGTTTTCTTTTCTACATTGCCTAACAAAATATGTCTCCTTCTCTAGATATATTGCATCAAAGTTTAAGTACTTTGGCCCCTTAAAATCCCCAATTACGTCATAAATGGGTGTGAAAATGATTTTACCTGATAAATATTGCTACAATCAACAACTTTGCTTCTATATTGCATAACAAAATTTTGATCGTTTTTAAGTTATTTGTAATAGAGTTTACGAGTGTCTTGGCCCCTAATTTAAGGGGCCAGCCCCTTTTTCTTGATTTTGTTGGAAAGAACGTTTAATTATCTACTACTTGTGTTATATATGTCTTAACAAAATATCAACTGATAAAAAGATACAGATGAAAACGTTTGAAAATTTTGAATGAAAATTCGTACTCAATTTTCGAGCCCAGGCGAGCGCAAAGAAATGGCGCCACTGGCGTAAAACAACATAATAGTGCACAACTTCAAACTGTAGACTACATATCCTGAAAATTTCATAGTCATATCTCTGATAGTTTCTGAGATCAGCTCTGCACAAAATAGGTCGTGAAAATGTGCAAAATGGCCGATAAATCGGTACCGGAAGTGACGACAGGAAAAATCTCAAAAGCGTATGAAGTTTACATCAAGTCCCATCTTCTGTGAAAAAATGATTGAAATCGGTCGAATAGTTTTCGAGAAATTGCGTGCACAAAATTTGTGAAAAAAAAAATAATAACTAGATACGATCTCGTTACGAGTAACGAGGAGGTCTTCCGTTCAATTTTTCAAACGATACCATTAAAATATCAATGAAATTTCAGAATTTCAACTCACATTTCACATACAGCACATTAAAGATTTAATGTTTTAATCCCCTAAAAATTCCTAAATACGTCATCAATGGGTGTGGCTATGAGTTTTACAAACTGATATTGTTACGATCAACAACTTTGCTTCTATAATGCTTTACAAAATCTTTATTGTTTTGAAGTTATTTGTAATAGAGTTTACGAGTGTCTTGGCCCCTTATTTAGGGGTCAGCCCCTTTTTCTTGATTTCTTTGAAAAGGTCTTAAGAATACTAACATTTATTGTTCTTACACCCATCTAAAATTGTTGATCATTTTGAGACACAAATGATTGAATATTTTAGGGGCCAGCCCTATAGATCCTTAATGGGGACAGAAATTCGTGTTTTGATATGTGGAATCGATTTAAATAATTAATTCAAACATTTTCTCTTCTATGATGTCTAACAAAATATTTCTACTTCTCTAGTTATATTGCGTCAAAATTTAAGTTCTTTGGCCCTTAAAAATCCCTAATTACGTAATAAATGGGCGTGGCAATTTTTTTTCTAATAGATATTGATACGATCAACAACTTTGCTTCTATAATGCATTACAAAATCTTTATCGTTTTTAAGAAATATTTAAAAGAATTTACGAGAATCTTGGCCCCTGATTAAAGGGGCCAGTCCTTTTTTCTTGAGTTCATTTAAAAGGTCTCACAAATTCTAACATTTTTTGTTCTTACACGTATCCAAAGTTGTTGTTCATTTTTTAGATACAAATGATTGAATATTTTAAGGGCCAGCCCTCTTGATCCCTAATGGGGACAGAGACTGGTATTTTGATTGATGGAATCGATGAGAATCATCAATGCAAGCATTTTCTCTTCTACTATGCTCAACAAAATATGTCTCCTTCTCTAGATAAATTGCGTCAAAGTTTTAGTACTTTGGCCCCTAAAAATCCCTAATTACGTAATAAATGGGTGTGACAATGATTTTTCCTGATAGATATTTTTACGATCAACAACTTTGCTTCTCTAATGCATTACAAAATCTTTATCGTTTTTAAGGTATTTGTAATAGAGTTTAAGAGTGCCCTGGCCCCTAATTTAAGGGGCCAGCCCCTTTTTCTTGATTTCTTTGAAAACGTCTTAAGAATATTGACATTTTTTGTTCTTACACCTATTTAAAATTGTTGATCATTTTTGAGATACAAATGTTTGAAAATTTTAGGGGCCAGCCCTCTAGATCCTTAATGGGGACAGAAATTCGTGTTTTGATATGTGGAATCGATTTAAATCATTAATTCAAACATTTTTTCTTTTATGATGTCTAACAAAATATTTCTACTTCACTAGTTATACTGCGTCAAAGTTTAAGTATTGTGGCCCCTAAAAATCCCTAATTACGTAATCAATGGGCGTGGTAATAAGTTTTTCTAATCGATATTTGTACGATCAACAACTTTGCTTCTATAAAGCATTACAAAATCTTTATCGTTTTTAAGTTATTTGTAATAGAGTTTAAGAGTGCCCTGGCCTCTGATTAAAGGGGCCAGCCCCTTTTTCTTGATTTCTTTGAAAAGGTCTTAAGAATACTGACAATTTTTGTTCTTACACCTATTTAAAATTGTTGATCATTTTTGAGATACAAATGTATGAATATTTTAGGGGCCAGCCCTCTAGATCCTTAATGGGGACAGAAATTCGTGTTTTGATAAATGGAATCGATTTAAATCAATAATTCAAACATTTTTTCTTCTTTGATGTCTGACAAAATATTTCTACTTCTCTAGTTATATTGCGTCAAAGTTTAAGTATTTTGGCCCCTAACAATCCCTAATTACGTAATAAATGGGCGTGGTAATAAGTTTTTCTAATCGATATTTGTACGATCAACAACTTTGCTTCTATAATACATTACAAAATCTTTATCGTTTTTAAGTTATTTGTAATAGAGTTTACGAGTGTTTTGGCCCCTAAATAAAGGGGCCAGCCCCTTTTTATTGATTTTGTTGGAAAGAACTTTTGATTCTCTACCTTTTTTGTTATATATGTCTTAACAAAATATCAACTGATAAAAAGATATAAATCAAAACGTGTGAAAATTTTGAATGAAAATTCGTACCCAATTTTCCTGCCCAGGCGAGCTCCAAGAAATGGCGCAACAGGCATTAAACAACTACATGATGCACAACTTCAAACTATCGTCTACCTATCCTGAAAATTTCATATTCATATCTCTTATGGTTTCCGAGTTTATAGCTGCACAAAATGGGTCGTCAAAAATTACAAAATGGCCGACAATTCGGTACCGGAAGTGACTACGAAAAAATTAAGAAAAATGTATTAAGTTTAGATAACGCCCTAACATCTGTGAAAAAATGGTTGAGATCGGTCGAATAGATTCGGAGAAATCGCGTGCACAAAATTTGGAAAAAATAATAATAACTAGATACGATCTCGTTTCGAGTAACGAGTAGGTCTTCCTTGCGATTTCTGTTTTTAATCATACCATGAATAATCGATATAATTTTAGAATTACCCCCCCCCCCCCCACACACACACACACACTTTCAGATAATGTATACAAATCCCTAATTACGTAATAAATGGGTGTTGCAATGAGTTTTCCAGATAGATATTGCTACAATTAACAACTTTGCTTTTATAATGCATTACGAAATCTTAATCGTTTTTATGTAATTTGTAATAGACTTTACGAGTTTCTTGCCCCCCCCCCCCCCCCAAAAAAAAGGGGCCAGCCCCTTTTTCTTGATTTCTTTGAAAAGGTCTTAAGAATACTAACAATTTTTGTTCTTACACCCATCTAAAATTGTTGATCATTTTTGAGATACAAATGTATGAATATTTTAGGGGCCAGCCCTCTAGATCCTTAATGGGGACAGGAATTTGTGTTTTGATAAGTGGAATCGAAAGGCCAGCCCCTTTTTCTTGATTTTGGTGAATTATCTACTACTTTTGTTATATATGTCTTAACAAAATAATAACTGATAAAAAGATACAGATCAAAACGTATGAAAATTTTGAATGAAAATTCGTACCCAAAATTCCGTGTCTCAGTGAGCTCCAAGGAATACAGCCACTGACATAAAACTTAATAGGGCCTAACTTCAAGCTATATTCTATATATCCTGAAAGTTGCAAAGTCATATCTTTGATAGGTTCTGAGATCATCTCTGCACAAAATAGGTCGTAAAAATTACAAAATCGGCCGTAAATCGGTACCGGAAGTGACAACGTTAAAAATTTCAAAAACATATAAAATTCAAGTCACGTGCCATCAACTATGAAAAAATAGTTGAAATCGGCCGAATAGTTTACGAGAAATCGCGTGCACAAAATTTGGAAAAAAAAATAATAATAACTAGACACGATCTCGTTGCGAGCAACGAGGAGGTCTTCCGTCCGATTTTTAGAAGAGGAAATGACCTTGCCTTTTATCTTCACCAACGAAACATCAGGAAATGCAGATGTGATCTAAAAGAGCGATGAAGGATTATACACCCCGTTGGATCCCTTATTTAAAGGACCAGCCCCATTTTATTTCATATTAAATAAGAAGTCTTTTGACCTAATAACAGGTCTAATGACCTGTAATAAAAAGAAACCGAAGAAAAAAAAAGAGGGTCTGCCTTTGTAAACGGAAGACCCTAATAACAATAAGAATTGACGGGTCTTCCGCTGAAGACGGAAGACCCTAATAATAAAAGACTGTTTTTGTCTAAATCTTAATTGAAGAGTGGTTTTCAACTTGTACTACAATCCAACAACCCTTTTATGTTGAATATTTTAGTTAGAAAATTAAATAAAAAGGAGAGAAAGAAATAGAGAGAAAGAACAAATCTTGGCTCCGGCGAGAATAGAACACATAGCCTTTGCAGGTGTCTCAAAACATGGCTGACGCGAAATAATTGCCGAATTTGTCTTTGAATTTGGGGTAACAGTGCGAGGTCATTTGAAATATTGATGCGTGTTTGTGTCTGGAGGGGGGTGAAAAGACCCGAGCTTGATTGTCGTCTTAAATAAATCGAAAATAGAATTTTGAGGTGTGGATCTAGGATTCGGTTAACAACAATTAGGGGAAGTCCTAAAACAATGACTGATGCATTTTACCCATGTATTTCAGTGTTGAGAATGTTTTTTCGTGTCGTTTACTATTATGTTTGACTGTTTTATTTCAGCAGGATTGATAAAATCTTTATAAATGTAGAAATAACGAAATCAGTAACACGTAAATTTATTCGGTAAAAATTTGATGACAGTAATTTCCACAGTTCTAACATTCATAAGTAGTTCACACGCTATCGTAGATACAGACTAAACGGAAAACAAGAAATATACATGCAACAGAAATATTACGCTTCTGCTTACATCGTTTGTACTGTGTAAATTTTAAGTCCTCGTACATGTTATACTCGCCGTTTGATCTCAGGAATTTCTTCTTAATTGTTCAATCCGTTGCATATTTGGCAGACAATAAGAATGGGGTCCGAGGTACATTTACACAAAATTTCATTAGGATTGAGTAAGGGGCTCGGGAGTTAGAATTTTTTTCTACAGTACATGTCAAGCACGCCACTCGAAACTCAAATGCCCAAAAATTCATATCTCTCTTAAAAATAACGAATAGGTCTGGTCATTAGTACAGTAATCTAGACTTGAACTAGGTTGAACAGTAAGGTTCAAGATGACAGATCCAGTAAAATCAGGCCAGAAAAACTAAATGATTTTGTGAATAGGAAGGGGGGGGTCGGTGGGTGTACTGTGTAAATTTAATTTCCACGTATAGGCATTAAGCGCCGTTTAATTTCAGGAATTTCGTCTTAATTGTTCAATCCGCTGCATATTTCACAGACAAACAGAATGGGGTCCGAGGTTCATTTTCACGAATTTTCATTAGGATTGAGTGAAGGGCTTGGGAGTTAGAATTTTTTTTTAAAGTACATGTAAAACACGACAATTGAAACTCAAATGCCAAAAACTCTGTTATTAATGAACGAATTGGTCTGGTAATTAGTACGGTAATCTAGAATGGTATTTAGTTGAAATTAAAGGCCCAAGATCAAAGATCAAGGAAAATCGGGCCAGAAAAACTAAATGATTTTATGAATTGGGAGGGGGGTGGGGGGTCGGTCGGTGACTTCTATATTAAACGTAGAATATTAAAATCTAAATATCACATATTACACAATTTCTAAATAAAATACATATGTTAGAACAATGTAAAAGCGTTGTTTGAAAGATGTAACTGTTGATTTTTTTTTTACATCTATATATTCTTAGGCTCAAATACTCATAAACGGGTGGGAAGTTTTTAAACCTTGTCGCAGTCACCCGTTCGTTTGTATAGTTACGTGTATAAACTTCGGAGGTTTTTCTTAATCCCGACAGGCAACAGATTTGTATCAGTATATAGACATGCACAAAAAAAGGAAAAAGTACACCATCTTTAATAAAAATGACTTAGTGTTGACTTCCAATCAGTAAGAAGACAATCATTAAACAACGAATTTCAAATTATTTGAATCCATAGACATTATCCCGTAACTTGATATAAAATATGTATAATTTTTGGACGCCAATGTACATTTAGCTTCTATCCAATTTACTGCATGTTACCTGTACTAGTTCTTATTTAAATGCTAAAACATTTGTACTTGAGAGAGAGAGAGAGAGAGAGAGAGAGAGAGAGAGAGATTACATAGTGTTATATAATGTTCAGGAAATCAATATGTAAGCAAATTATGTCAATAAACGCATGTATACATGCATGTGTGTATCTATATATGGGATTAAATACTAAGCAGTCCTCCTTTTTAAGCCGAGTACAATAACGTGGGTGCATTGCTAAATGTTGTGTGCATACAGTCATTGAGATGGTGGCATTTCTTTAATGCCGGCAAAGCGACCCAGCGAACTCTAATGCGGTCGAACTGCAGGGGCACTTCGGCGGCATGCCTTTGATGTCGGCGATACGACGAGCGTCGGAATTTAGAGAGCTGCTGACAGAATTTGCTCTATATTTGTACTGAAAAAAGCCGCTATTTTTTTTTTATTTATGACAAAAATAAAACGGAAAACATTCAAATCCATCATTTAAAAGATAAAACCATTAATCAAAACACAAATAAGAGAGAAAAAAGATTCGGCACTCATTGACTGAACCCGGGTCGCCTGGGCACAAGTCCACCACTCTAACGACTGAGCTACGCGGAGCCTCGCTTCAGAATTTTGGAGTCCCAAATCTCAAGAATGCGTGGATTGATTTTAAAACGAATTTCCTATTCTGAAGTTTTGAGATCGTCTCTATCGAATGAAAAAATAAAAAAAATTCAAATCCAAAAATTTGAAAAATTAAGGTTTTTCATTTCCTTCCGGTGACGACCGGAAGTGACGGCAGACGTTCGGATATGCGAAGGGCACTGCGGCCGTTTACTCTCTACCTGCGGCTAACGACTCTCTACCACCACTGAAAATTTGAAAGTTATATCTTTGATACTTTTTGAGAAAACGCGTGAACAAGCAAAAACATAAAATCTTTAATATCTCGGGACCGGAAGTGACGACCAAATATTTGATCGATAAATTTCTTACAAATTTTGTGCTCAGTGAGGTCTGAAAGTTTCATGAAAATCGGCTTAAGCGTTTTTGAGAAAACGTCAAAGAAAAAAAAAATAATAATAATAGGGGAAAAGAAACACAGCAATAACAATAAGGTCTTCCGTTTCCAACGGAAGACCTTAACTAGATGCAATCTCGTTGCGAGCAACGAATAGGTCTTCCAGACGAATTTTAAAACCCTAAACTCTAAACTACAAAAGTTGTCATTAAACACTTCGTTGCATTTGCAATTGCAAAGCGGAAAACCATAATAAAAAAAGAAAAAAACGTGTTCCTCTCTTGATACTCTGACATTTTCAAATAAAACATGAAAATAACAAAAAAAGAGACATTTCAACGATATATCTGAGATATCTCAACATAAGAAACGCAATAATCATCTCGATGATTTACCATGAGATTTTAATCCTGGGTAGAATTTTTGAAAAAAAAATTAAAATTAATACTATCATTAATTAGAAAATTTAAAAAATACAATTTTGTTTGGTTCCGGTGACGACTGGACATGCCGGATAAATCATTGATACCTTTGCTGCACATCTACATGTTTAGGTCTATCATATACCAAATCTTGGTTACTCAATCAGTTTCCGTTATTGAGTCTTGCACAGTCAAAATCAGAAAAAATTCTTAAAATATCTGAGATACCTCAGTAGAAAAAAGCAATACTCATGTATTTACCATTACACTAATGCGCTGAAAAAAAAAAAGTCTGGAAAATTCTTTCGAAAATTATAAAAGCAAAAAGTACAATTTTGCTTGCTTCTGGTTACGACCAGAACTGACAGACAAGTTATTGATGCGTATTCTGCACATATTCATAAAAAGGTCTATCATAAAGCAAAAATTGGTTGCTCAATCACTTACTGTTTTTGATATATCGCGCGTACAAAATCGGAAAAGAAATATATCAAATAGATATCTGAAATATCTCAAATGAGGATTACGTATATTTCATTAGAAAGGATCTAAAATAGATAGAATTTTTCATTTAAAAAGCCGATTTTTGATGTCACCTTCGGCGACAACTGAAGTGATGGACTAATGACTGATACAATGTATCTATTCTGCACATTTACATGTTAAGGTCTATTTTTATAGCAATGATTGGTTGTTCAGTCACTAGACTTTATTGAGATCTCGCGCGGACAAACTCAGAAAATTAACATCTCAATAAGATCTGAAATATCTCAACAGAAGAAATGCACTTTTCAAGTATTTGCCATTTCAACACTGTGTAATATTTTGAAAACAATCTGGAAAATTCTATTGAAAATTACAATAATAGAACATAGAATTGTGTTTGGTACCCGGGACGACTGGATTTTACAGATAAAAATACATAAACAACGTCGCAGGCGTGCGGGGAATGTCCTTACTTAACTCTTTATATACGTTGTCTTCGGAAACAAATATCGTTTTGCACTAAAATTTTCAGATCTAAAGAAATATATGTAAATATAATACACTTCGAAATTTTGTCATTACAGCGAGTTTTCATGATTTTATTGCAACTGTGACACTACTTTTGGAGCAACCCTCGTATCAATCCCACAGTGTTGTGTATTTGGTGTTCTGAAAAGTGTAAGTGTCTCCGAATGTTATTCATGTCTCATTTAACGTTAAGCTCGAATGATGTAGAGATTATTTGACTGATAAATTTTTTTTTTCTTTGATCACTAGCTCCGATCAAAGAATGTCATTTTCAGTGTGAAGTCTCCGAATTTAAATTAATGTCTCATTTAACGTTAAGCTCGAATGATGTAGAGATTATTTGACTGATAAATTTTTTTTTCTTTGATCACTAGCTCCGATCAAAGAATGTCATTTTCAGTGTGAAGTCTCCGAATTTAAATTAATGTCTCATTTAACGTTAAGCTCGAATGATGTAGAGATTATTTGACTGATAATTTTTTTTTCTTTGATCACTAGCTCCGATCAAAGAATGTCATAATTTTTCTCCACCTTTCCCTTTAAACTAAATCATTCTTTAATATTTCATGTAAAGAAATGCATCTAATTTTTTGAGGCTTTAAAATGTGAAGTAGTAAAACAAATTAAAATGGTGCCTTAATGGCGCTCAGACAGCAATCTGAAGATAATTGCGAGACAGTTAACAAATATATTTCTGCACCAAAACGCTTTGTATCATAGCAATTTTATCACAAATAATATACCTTCTATCTTTTTTGAAACCTTAAGAGAGAGAGAGAGAGAGAGAGAGAGAGAGAGAGAGAGAGAGAGAGAGATTATAACTTAACAAATTATCAGACTTTTAATCCTTTTTTAAACACCTTACCTTCAGTCAGTCAAAAGATGCTTTTTAATTTAAGTACATTGTACATGTTTCATCTAATTAATTTCTTTTGTCTTTACACGCCCTTATAGTTACCACAGTTACGTATACACTACTAAGTATATTGTGAATGTATACCCTCTGTCCAGGTAATGCACATGTGCGACCTTTTAGTAATTACCTAAAATAATGATGGACTCTACCTAAAGACGTATGAATTGTTAGTATATTATCAAACGTTCCTGATCTATTGAAAATTAAACAAAGCACGAGAAAAAAAGACAATATTGTTTGTGCAGAACACCACTGTGGAACCTTTTTTCTCTCTCAGATTAGGGGTTTATTCTGATTAGGTAAGGTGTGAATGCCTGCAGGGCTTCATTTACCCGTGTGTACGTGTCGTGAAATCCTCCGCTAATCCGTATACACCGAAAGAGATTTAAAAACAACGGGACTACGTGTAAATAGTGTGTTCAAATTATTGTAAAAATACTCATGTTTTTATTTTTTTTTACTCCGATTCGCAAACAATTTGTCAAAATCTAATCCGCTATCAATATTTAATATTCCACAACATAATTTAGTGATACGGCTATACTGTGATGTACCATTCGCTAATGGCCGAGTGGTTTATATAAACAAAGACATATTTTAGATACATGTAAATGCACATGAGCAAAAAGAATAATAACTCTGAGATAAATTGCAATAAGTGACTACGGGTAGGGGAAAGCCGGACCTTAAATGCTAACATTAAAGGTCCGGCCGGACCATTTTACGGACCGGACCGTAAAATATACGACACCGGACGCCGACGCCGGGGGTATAGCATATGCTCCCATTTTCTTTGTCTCGGTGAGCTAAAAGGCGAAAGCGCGAAGATTCGAAGGCGAGAGTGCGCTCGAAGTTGCAAAGGCGAAGAAGCGATAGTAGTATCACTTCTTCGCCTTCGCAACTTAGCACTTTCGTCTTCGCATGTTCGCGCTTCGCCGTTGCATCTTCTATATTCTTCATATTGTTCATGAATTATACTTGCATTTAGGATTTCCACAATACAAACTGCTGGGTTTACAAGTTCATCACCCAGAATTAATGATGAAACCAACATTATGAAAAGTTTACTCCACTGTTAGGCATTATAACCAAGCTGTAGTTAGTAGGCACTGACAGCAGCCATTACGCCAGTAGAGGTTAACAGCCAATAAGGAAAATCGTCAAAGTACTGAGAGGACTCGTACAGAAAGTATATTTTACTTTATCCTCGGCATACTTTAGTAAGTTGAGTTAATATCAAGATGATTAATGCATCAATAGTTTGTATGAGCATTGGTAACTTTGGATACAATAAAGATCGTGTGATCAAAGCGGGATATAAACCCCTAACATGGGTCTTAACCTGTTATCAACGCTTTTAGAAACAACTACTTTTATTGTAAATAAAAACATTTTTGGGAACAAATTTTGTAATTATTCATGGTACGTATGTGTCAACTCTATATCTCTTTGTAAATCAAGCTGGCATTATAAATGTATAATAAGCAGATGTACGCATGCAGGGGGTATATCTATTAACACCCCATGGTCAAGTTACCTAGGTTGTTTGATAGTCTGTAATTTGCATTTGCGCACAACAGGGTCACCGAGTGTTAGGTGTCAAGTATGTTTTCACCATAGTTCAATTAACACGTCTAGCATTCGAATATCTTTATTTAATTATTGTCGTAATATATCATGTCAGATGTGAATATTATCTCATTACTATTTTTTCTGTTCTGGCTGCTGGACGCAAGAAATTTTCATGAACTTTGTTTAACCCACCCACCCACCCACATTCCTTTAAACATACGATATAGTATGTAAGATTTTTTCCCCATATTTTCATATGAACACTGTGAGGTGGCGGTTTTTAACCCCACCTTTGCAAATTATTGTCATTTATTCAATGATTTTTTATTATTTACTCTGTTGTTTTCATTTTAAAACAATACAAATGTAATTCATTGAATAAACGACCTTTAATGCAATAACTTGTTTAATTTTCTTTGCAAATAAACTTGGACTCATTGGATTATGATAATGTACAGGTTTTTCTGGTGTATGGTGGATTTCCTTTACTGGAAAAATGTGGTTGTCAAAAAATCTTTTCTTATCATAATCGATCAGTGTTTATTATCTATTAAGATTTACTATAGTCAGGTACTCTTCACAAATTTGCTCTAAAAGAATAAAGTCTATTCATGATCACAAAACAACATTACAACAAATGTTTAGAATATTGATGTTCTTGTATTACGTAGAAGAAAACAAAACTAACGCAGAATGACTTTTGTTAAAAATCACTTTCCCCAAGAAATGTAAATAAGAAGTATTCATATTCCTGCGTTACCTGCCCCTTAGTCTTTTTCCATAAAGATATATACATGTATCATTCTTCGATTGACAATTTGTTCATCAATGAATATTATATCATTACAACAATTATTCTTTCATGATTATTGTTCGTTTATTATCACAATATCCTCATTGAATATGAATTTTTCTTTATTTGCGTCATTTTCCGCCGTATGTCGACGAGAGAAGTAACGTAACTGTTAACAATCAATTTGTGGCAATGTCAGAGTGTTTTGCGTGTGCTTGCTACGGATATGAAAAACTATATATACAGCGATTTATTTACAAGTTCGGTGTTTATAACTTTAAGATAAGTTAAACAGAGTGAAAATTAAGCAATTTCAAAGTCATATCTTGGATACGGGGTAACCAATTTCTATTCATGTTTACAGGTGAGGGGGGTTATTTTTTTATGGGGGTCATTTTTCTTCATGTTTAACATGAAGAAAAATAACCCCTGGGTCTTTTTTCTTCAGAAAAATCCAGTTATTCTTCAGCTAGGGGGGTCATTATTCTACGTAGAAAAATGACCCCCGGTCATTATTCTACAGGGGGTCATTATTCTTCATTACACCGGCAAAGCGACCCGGCGAACTCTAATGCGGTCGAACTGCAGGGGCACTTCGCCGGCGTGTCTTTGATGTCGGCGATGCGACGAGCGTCGGAATTTAGAAATCTGTTGACAGAAAAGAGCTCTATATTTGTACTGAAAAAGCCGCTATTTTGTTTTATTTATGACAAAAATAAAACGAAAAACATTCAAATCCATCATTTCAAAGATAAAATCATTAATCAAAACACAAATAAGAGAGAAAAAAGATTCGGCACTCAGAGACTGAACCCGGGTCGCCTGGGTACAAGTCCACCACTCTAACGACTGATCTACGCGGACCCTCGCTTCAGAACTTTGGGGTCCAAAATCTCAAGAATTCGTGGATCGATTTTAAAACGAATTTCATATTCAGAAGTTTTGAGAGCGTCTCTATCGAATGAAAAAATAAAAAAAACTCAAATCCAAAAAATTCCAAAATTAAAGTTTTTCATTTCCTTCCGGTGACGACCGAAAGTGACTGCCGACGTTCGGATATGCGAAGGGCACTGCGGCCGTTTACTCTCTACCTTCTCTGAAAATTTGAAAGTCTTATCTTGAATACTTTTTTAGAAAAATCGTGAACAAGCAAAAACATTAAATATTGAATAACTCGGTACCGGAAGTGACGACAAAAAAAATCTCGGGTAATTTTCTTACAAATTTTGTCGTTAAAAAGATCTGAAAGTTTCATCAAAATCGGCTTAAGCATTTTTGAGAAAACGTGGGAGAAAAAAAAAAGAATAATAACTAGACACGATCTCATTGCGAGGAGGTCTTCCGTCCGATTTTTAGAAGAGGAAATGACCTTGACTTTTATCTTCATCAACGAAACATATCAGGAAATGCAGATGTGATCTTAAAGAGCGATGGATGAAGGATTATACACCCCGTTGGATCCCTAATTTGAAGGACCAGCCCCATATATTTCATATTAAATAAGAGGTCTTTTGACCTAATAACACGTCTAATAACCTGTAATAAAAAGAAACCGAAGAAAAAAAAGAGGGTCTTCCTTTGTAAACGGAAGACCCTAATAACAATAAGAATAGAAGGGTCTTCCGCTGAAGACGGAAGACCCTAATAATAAAAGACTGTTTTTGTCTGAATCTTAATTGAAGAGTGTTTTTCAACTTGAACTTTAGTCCAAAAACCCTTTTATGTTGAATATTTTAGTTAGAAATTAAATAAAAAGGAGAGAAAGAAATAGAGAGAAAGAACAAATCTTGGCTCCGGCGAGATTAGAACACACAGCCTTTGCAGATGTCTCAAAACATGGCTGACGCGAAATAATTCCCGAATTTGTCTTTGAATTTGGGGCGTTTCCGCCCGGGAGAAGAGCTGAGTTTTTGTATGAGATGAAAAACAACGTGTAAGATGTCTGACTATTCAGGTTTGGTAACAGTGCGAGGTCATTTGAAATATTTATGCGTGTTTGTGTCTGCACCCCTGCGAATGTGTTCGGAATGTTTTCTTTATCGTTGCTAAGTAAGTAATAAATCCAGAGGTGCTCGAATGAAAGTTCACGAGACTTCACCGATATTTGTTCACTTCCTGTGAAATTTCGAGCGGAAGTATAAGTGTTCGTATAATATTCTCAAAATACGTAAGTACTGGTCGTTTTTCATATCACATCCTACTATGATTTATGTTAAAACAGGAAAAGCTTTCAAGATGTATGTCTTATTTTACCATCTAGCAGTTATTTATATTAAACGATAATATTCAGAACAGAGTTATCGTTCGTGTTCAAACACGTGTAGAGTGGTTGAAAATATAACCATTGGGTTGCTTTATAAAATCATAGCCATGTTTGATGCTTGTGGTGTGCAATACCATGTTTTAAAAAAAATCGTGGGTGTCTGTTTTGCATTAAAACTTAGTATATCGAGTCATTTTCAAGGAACATTCTGCATAAAATGGTATAGTCTGTTTCACTATTGATGTTATTACTAGGTCAGGCGCGGATCAAAAATTAATCCTCAGGAGGGATCTCTTTTAAACATGTTAGTTGTTGCAACAGCAAACAAAAACTAATTTTTGTATAGTCACATTTATTTCTAGAACACATTTTATTCACCAATTAATGAAGATAAAGTTTAAAATCAATAAACCTCTAGATTTTATATTTGACTACCTATATTAAGAACCTAGATACATGTACTGTGAAATAGACTTTATACACGAGGTACGATTTTTACTGCGAAACTGAAAGGGTAAAATAAAACCACGTGGTCTAAAATTTGAATGACAATAACATTCGCAGGGGTGTCTGGAGGGGGGGGGGGGGTGAAAAAACCTGAGCTTGATTTTCGTCGTAAATAAATCGAAAATAGAATTTTGAGGTGTGGATCTCGGATTCGGTCATTACATGTAGTACAGTAATCTAGAATTGAACTAGGTTGAAAATAAAGGTTCAAGATGAAAGATCCAGTAAAATCAGGCCAGAAAAACTAAATGATTTTCTGAATAGGAGGGGGGGGGGTGGGGGGATCGGTGCGTGTACTGTGTAAATTTAATTTTCCGGTATAGGCAATAAGCGCCGTTTAATCTCAGGAATTTCGACTTGATTGTTCAATCCGCTGCATATTTGGCAGACAATAAGAATGGTGTCCGAGGTTCATTTTCACGAATTTTCATTAGGATTGAGTGAAGGGCTTGGGAGTTATGATTTTTTTTACAGTACATGTCAATCACGACAATTGAAACTCAAATGCCAAAAACTTCATAACTCTGTTAATAATGAACGAATTGGTCTGGTAATTAGTACAGTAATCTAGAATGGTAATTAGTTGAAGTTAAAGGCCCAAGATCAAAGATCAAGTAAAATCGGGCCAGAAAAACTAAATGATTTTATGAATGGGGGGGGGGGGGGTCGGTCGGTGACTTCTATATTAAACGTAGACTATTAAATTCTAAATATCACAAATTACACAATTTCTAAACAATATACATATGTTAGAACAATGTATAAGCGTTGTTTGAAAGATGTTAGTAACTATTGATTTTTTAACATCTGTTTATCTTAGGCTCAAACACTCATAAACGGCTGGTCAGTTTTCAAACCTTGTCGCAGTCACCCGTTCGTTTGTATAGTTACGTGTATAAACTTTGGAGGTTTTTCTTAATCCCAGACAGGCAACAGATTTGTATCAGTATATAGACATGCACAAAAAAAGGAAAAAGTCCACCATCTTTAATTTTAGCGTTGACTTCCAATCAGTATGAAGACAATCATTAAGCAATGAATTTCAAATTATTTGAATCCATAGACATTATCCCGTAACTTGAAATAAATACATGTATACTTTTTGGACGCCAATGTACATTTAGCCTCTATCCAATTTACTGCATGTTACCTGTACAAGTACTTTAGAGAGAGAGAGAGAGAGAGAGAGAGAGAGAGAGAGAGAGAGAGAGAGAGAGAGAGAGATTTTCTAGTTTTTTATAGTGTTTAGGGAATCAGTATATCAGCAACGAATGTCAATAAACGCATGCATACATGCAAGCGTGTATCTATATATGTGAACAAATACTAATCAGTCCTCCTTTTAAGGTCATGTAGAATAACGTTGGTGCATTGCTAAATGTTGTGTGCATACAGTCATTGAGATGGCGGCATTTCTTTGATGCCGGCAAAGCGACCCAGTGAACTCTAATGCGGTCGTACTGCAGGGGCGCTTCGGCGGCATGTCTTTGATGGCGGCGATGCGAACTGCTGACAAAAACGTGCTCTATATTTGTACTAAAAAAACTGTTATTATTTTTATTTATGATAAAAATAAAACGGAAAACAATAAAAACCATAATTTTAAAGGTAAAATCGTTAAACAAAAGAAAATTAGGGAAGAACAAATAATCGGCACTCGGGGATGGAACCCGGGTCGCCTGGGCACAAGTCCAACACTCTAACGACTGAGCTACGCGGACTCTCGCTTCAGAACTTTTGAACTCAAAATCTCGGGAATGCCTGGATCGATTTTAACACGAATTTCATATTCTGAAGTGTTTTAAGCGTCTCTATCGAATAAAAACATTAATAAAATTCAAATCTAAAAATTTGAAAAATTAAGGTTTTTCATTTCCTTCCGGTGACGACTGGAAGTGACGGCGGACGTTCGGATATGCGAAGGGCACTGCGGCCGTTCACTCTCTACCTTCTCTGAAAATTTGAAGTTTCTATCGTAAATACTTTTTGAGAAAAATTGTGAACAAGCAAAAACGTAAAATCTTTAATATCTCGGTACCGGAAGTGACGATCAAAAAAAGCCCGTGTACTTTTCTTACAAATTTTGTCATGAATAAGATCTGAAAATTTCATGAAAATTGGCTGAGGCATTTTTGAGAAAACGTGACAGAAAAAAAAAAACAATAAAAATAATAGTGAAAAAGAAACAAAGCAATAACAATAAGGTCTTCCGTTGGAAACGGAAGACCTTAATAACTAGACACGATCTCGTTGCTCGCAACGATGAGGTCTTCCGTCCGATTTTTAGAAGAGGAAATGACCTTGCCTTTTATCTTCATAAACGAAACATATCAGGAAATGCAGATGTGATCTAAAAGAGCGATGAAGGATTATACACCCCGTTGGATCCCTTATTTAAAGGACCAGTCCCATTTTATTTCATATTAAATAAGAGGTCTTTTGACCTAATAACAGGTCTAATAACCGGTAATAAAAAGAAACCGAAGAAAAAAAAGAGGGTCTTCCTTTGTAAACGGAAGACCCTAATAACAATAAGAATAGAAGGGTCTTCCGCTGAAGACGGAAGACCCTAATAATAAAAGACTGTTTTTGTCTAAATCTTAATTGAAGAGTGGTTTTCAGCTTGTACTACAATCCAACAACCCTTTTATGTTAAATATTTTAGTTAGAAAATTAAATAAAAAGGAGAGAAAGAAATAGAGAGAAAGAACAAATCTTGGCTCCGGCGAGAATAGAACACACAGCCTTTGCAGGTGACTCAAAACATGGCTGACGCGAAATAATTGCCGAATTTGTCTTTGAATTTGGGGTAACAGTGCGAGGTCATTTCAAATATTGATGCGTGTTTGTGTCTGGAGGGGGGTGAAAAGACCCGAGCTTGATTTTCGTCTTAAATTAATCGAAAATAGAATTTTGAGGTGTGAATCTCGGATTCGGTTAACAACAATTAGGGGAAGTCCTAAAACAATGACTGATGCATTTTACCCATGTATTTCAGTATTGAGAATTTTTTTCGTGTCGTTTACTATTATGTTTGACTGTTTTATTTCAGCAGGATTGATAAAATCTTTATAAATGTAGAAATAACGAAGTCAGTACCACGTAAATTTATTCGGTAACAATTTGATGACAGTAATTTCCACAGTTCTAACATTCATAAGTAGTTCACACGCTATCGTAGATACAGGCAAAATGGAAAACAGGAAATATACATGCAACAGAAATATTACGCGGCTGCTTACATCCCTTGTACTCTGAAAATTGTAAGTCCCCGTACAGGCTATACTCGCCGTTTGATCTCAGGAATTTCTTCTTAATTGTTCAATCCGCTGCATATTTGGCAGACAATAAGAATGGGGTCTGAGATACATTTACACAAAATTTCATTAGGATTGAGTAAGGGGCTCAGGAGTTAGAATTTTTTTTTCTACAGTACATGTCAAGCACGCCAATCGAAACTCAAATGCCCAAAAATTCATAACTCTCTTAAAAATGAACGAATAGGTATGGTCATTAGAACAGTTATCTAGAATTGAACTAGGTTGAAAATAAAGGATCCAGTAAAATCAGGCCAGAAAAACTAAATGATTTTGTGAATAGGAAGGAGGGGGGGGGGGTCGGTGCGTGTACTGTGTAAATTTAATTTCCACGTATAGGCAATAAGCGTCGTTTAATCTCAGGAATTTCGTCTTAATTCTTCAATCCGCTGCATATTTAAGAGACGATAAGAATGTGGTCTGAGGTTCATTTTCACGAATTTTCATTAGGATTGAGTGAAGGGTTTGGGAGTTAGAATTTTTTTTTACAGTACATGTCAAACACGACAATTGAAACTCAAATGCCAAAAGCTTCATAACTCTGTTATTAATACAAGTAAAATCGGGCCAGAAAAACTAAATGATTTTATGAATTGGGAGGGGGGGGGGGTCGGTCGGTCGGTGACTTCTATATTTAACGTAGATTTTTAAATTCTTAATATCACATATTACACATGTACAATTTCTAAATAAAATTAATATGTTAGAACAATGTATAAGCGTTGTTTGAAAGATGTAACTATTGATTTTTTTTTTTTACATCTGTTTATTCTTAGGCTCAAACACTCATAAACGGGTGGTCAATTTTCAAACCTTGTCGCAGTCACCCGTTCATTTGTATAGTAACGTGTATAAACTTCGGAGGTTTTTCTTAATCCCAGACAGGCAACAGATTTGTATCAGTATATAGACATGCACACAAAAAAAAGAAAGAAAAGACCCTAACCATCTGTAATAAAAATGACTTTCATGGTGTTTTATAGTGTTCAGGAAATCAATGTATAAGCAACCTATGTCAATAAACGCATGTATTCATGCATGCGTTTATCTATACAATTATGTAAATAACTACTAATCAGTCCTCATTTTAAAGCCATGTAGAATAACGCTTGTGCATTGCTAAGTAAATGCTGTGTGCATACATTCAAGGAGATGGCGGCATTTCTTTGATGCCGGCAAAGCGACCCAGTGAACTCTAATGCAGTCGTACTGCAAGGGAGCTTCGGCGGCATGTCTTTGATGCTGGCGATGCGACGAGCATCTGAATTAGGCCAACTGCTGACAGAAACGAGCTCTATATTTGTACTAAAGAAGCTGTTATCATCTTTATTTATTATAGAAATAAAACGGAAAACAATAAAAACCATCATTTTAAAGATAAAATCATTAAACAAAACAAAATTAGGGAAGAAATATAATCGGCACTTGGGGACGGAACCCGGGTCGCCATGGCACAAGTCCACCATGTAACGTATGTTTATTTTGATCGGGTTCGATGTACGAACATTACACAATAAATGTTGTTGACCAGAACACACGTGTTATCCCTACTCCGAGTCCAGCCACTCCAGGTGTGCAATAAGCATACATTACATGGTGTCAGAAGTGCGTGACGTGTCAGGAAAATCATTCTGGACATTCATACCGTTTTCGAGAGAAACATTTCTTCACATCTTTGGATATATCGAGGTCAGTGAGTGTGGAATTTCAAGACTGGCCGCTGCTGCACAGTTCGACCCGCCGCTCCTCGACTGGGACGCATCTGACATGTATCAGGAATTCTGTCGCTTTACACAGCACGTACAATTTGTATTCAAAGGACCACTTGCATCCGCCAAAGACAAAGATCGTGCAGGATGGCTAGGTATCTGGATCGGTAAACAAGGACGAGAAGTGTACAAGACATTTGACTGGGAATCCGGGGATGAGGACAAACCCGACAAGATTCTCGACAAATTCGAGGCTTACGTCCGCCCAAGAAAAAACAAACGAACAGCCAGATTCAAAGTCAAACAGAGGAAACAAGGTGAAAGTGAGTCATTCGATAACTTTGTTAAAGACTTGAGGCTTATCATTATGGACTGTGAATACACAGATCCAGAAGATGTCCTGATAGATTGTATAATAGCAGGAGTCAGACACATGAAAGTACAGGAGAGACTATTAGACCAAGGCAGTGACCTAACACTCGCAAAAGCTCTCAGCATTGGTCGACAGTATGAGAACTCGCAGAAACAGCTAAAACTCATTCGAGGAAGTGAGGATCAAACAGTTACCCATCAAATCTCACAAGTACATGCCACACAGAAGAAATTCTACCAGCATAAACCCAGTTATAATACGAAGAAACACAAGAGGCAGCCTTACAAGTCTAGAAACAAGAGCGAAAAATGTAGCAGATGTGGGCTCGACCCGACAGAAAGCCATGTGAAATCAGGCCAGTGTCCGGCAATAGGAACAAGATGCAACTACTGTCACAACAAGGACCATTGGACAGCCGCGTGCCGAAAACGTACAAGAGAAGTTAACACACTACAGGAGACAGTTAGTGAGACAAACAGTGAAACTAATTCATCAGATGAAGACATACTTCATATATATAGTGCACAAGATGACAGTTCTATGGCAAATGACAAATGGGTTGTAAAAGCAACTATCAACAGTAAACCTGTTAGATTTCGAATAGACACTGGGGCCAAGTCTTCGATCATTGTAAAATCAGTGTTTGACTCTCTAGGATCTTGCGCACAGACTCGCAAGAGCACAAAAGTTCTCAAGTCTTACACTAATCATAGGATCAAGCCTCTGTACAGCGTTAACCTTCCAATCGAACATAAGGGAAGACGAGTGAATGTGCAATTTGAAATTGTAGAATTAGAGCAGGAAAACATCATCAGTGGAGATGTAGCAGAAGAACTCAATCTTATTGAACGAATACTGAAGCTTGATGACAAGGTTGATAATCCGCCAGAATCCAAGTTTAAAGACTTTCCTGAGCTTATAAAAACCTCAGGAACTCTGCCTGGAGAACACAACATTGTAATAGACCCAGACGCAGTGGGAGTTATTCACGCACCCCGTAGACAGCCTGCAGCACTGAAACCGCTTATCATTGGAAAGCTCAAGGAGATGGAACAGAATGGCTACATCACAAAAGTAGATACCCCGACTGAGTGGGTCAGTTCAATGGTCGTTTCGACGAGGAATAACAAGATTCGCATATGTCTGGACCCGTCCGACCTGAACAAAGTTGTAAAGAGAGCTCACCATCCCATGAAAACAGTCGAGGACATTGTGTCAAACATACCTAATGCCTGTGTTTTCTCCAAGCTAGATGCTAAATCAGGATTTCTCCAGATTAAGCTGAACGAGAAGTCATCATACCTAACAACCTTTAATACTCCAATTGGAAGATACAGATGGCTACGCCTTCCATTTGGCATTAAATCTGCCCCCGAAATCTTTCAGCACATCATGGATCAGATGCTTGAAGGGATAGAAGGCGCAGCAGCTGTGATGGATGATATACTCATAGGAGGACGGGATGTAGAACATCATGATCAGATATTCAGAAAAGTCATTGAGAGAGCTACACAGTATAACCTGAAACTTAATTATGACAAGTGTGAAATCAGACAGCCACAAGTCTCATATGTAGGACACTTGATCACCAAGAATGGCATTAAGCCAGATCCGTCCAAAGTCCGAGCTCTAGTTGACATGCCAAGGCCAAAGGACAGAGAAGGAGTAAGACGGTTCCTAGGACTAGTCCAGTATTTAGCCAAATTTATCCCAAACTTGAGTCAAGTGGACGCACCACTCAGGGTACTAGTGAAGTCGGAAACAGAATTCATGTGGCATCATGAGCAAGAAAACAGCTTCAATGAACTTAAAAGACTTTGTAGTCAACAACCTGTGCTTGCATTTTATGACGTCAACAAACCGGTGGAGATTCAATGTGATGCATCAAAGGATGGGCTTGGAGCAGTCCTTATTCAAGCAGGGCGTCCAGTTGCATATTCATCTCGCTCGCTCACAGACACAGAGAAACGCTATGCGCAGATAGAAAAAGAAATGCTGTCCATTGTACACGCAGCTACAAAATTCCATTGCTATATATTTGGAAAAGAAACTACCGTCTACAACGACCACAAACCATTGGAAATGATCGTTAAAAAACCGTTAGCATCAGCACCAATGAGGCTGCAGAAAATGCTGCTGAAGCTACAGTGGTACAACCTAAAAGTCTGTTACCGTAGAGGAAAGGATATGACAGTGGCTGATGCCCTGTCCAGAGAGTACTTACCTGAGGCAGATCCGGAGATGGAGACTCTTGAAAACGTCAATATGTTCAACATGTTAGATGTCACTCCTGATCGCTACTTGGATATAGCCCATCGCACCAGATTAGAACTGTCAGACCTCTGTAGCATGATAGTAAATGGATGGCCGGACATTAAGTCTGAAACCCCTCTTTGCGTGAGAGAATACTGGAATTCTCGAGATTTGTTATCAGTCACAGATGGCATAGTCTTCAAAGGAATGAGGATCGTTATACCACCAAGCTTACGCAGTCATATGCTGAAGCTGATTCATGAGTCACATTTGGGAATCGTTAAATGCAAACAGAGGGCTAGGGAGGTCTTGTACTGGCCCGCCATGAACGCAGCCATTGAAGAGGAGGTCAGGAACTGTCCTAAGTGTGCCATGTACCAAAACAAACAAAGTCGTGAACCACTTGTACCAACAATTACTCCTGAGATCCCTTATGGTGAAGTTGGCTGTGATTTGTTTGAATTTGAACAGAAAAAATACCTTATGATAGTGGACTACCATTCCAGATACTTCGACGCAATTGAACTGAAGTCCACAACAACATCAGCAGTTGTCAGTGCAATGAAAGCTACCTTTAGTTGCCATGGGATTCCAATGAAACTGCGTTCTGACAATGGACCTCCATTTAACTCACAGGAGTTCCATTTATTTTGTGACCAATATGGAATACAACACACCACATCAAGTCCGCATTTCCAAAGTTCCAACGAAGAAGCAGAAAGAGCAATACAGACAGTCAAGAAATTATGGAGAAAGTCCGATGACAAATATCTCAGCCTGTTGAACTACCGCACAACACCCTTGGAATCGGTCAACCTATCACCAGCACAACTCCTAATGGGCCGCAGACCAAGGAACAACTTGCCAACCCGTACAGAGCTACTTAAGTCCAGAAATACCAGACAAAACCTAAATCAACAAATGAAAGATATCAAGGAGAAGCAGAAGCTCTACTACGATAGGAGACATGTGAAAGAATTACCGCGATTAGACATTGGTGACCCCGTGAGAGTTGCACCCCCTGAAAACTCGAACACTAAAGAGTGGAAACCTGCGACTGTAGTTGAGCAACACAAACAGCCGAGATCCTATGTAGTTGAGTTCAACAATAATCAGAGGCTCAGACGCAACAGAAAACATCTCAGAGGAGCAAACGCCAATGCTAACCGCGTACCAGAGCTCGAAGAAGAACCGGATATAGCAAGTGATTCTGAGATCATGCACGATCCTCCAAACATGCTCCAAACAACCATAACAGCTGACAAACCTGTTGTCACTTCCTCTGGTCGCGTGGTAAGAAAACCGGAACGCCTGGACCTTTGAACTTCTGTGTATTGACTTCGGGAACTTTGTGCAAAATCCGCAACTGAAGCAATGTGTTTATTTCCTTAAGATGGATAATTTCAGTTATTTTTAGATTTTGATTTTCTTTAATTGAATAATACTTATTGACTAAAGTTTAATCTGATGACAAACTTTATTTCATTACAATCATTAGTGTTATAATATTAATATGCTTTTTATTAATCTTTCGGAAGAAAGGGAGATGTAACGTATGTTTATTTTGATCGGGTTCGATGTACGAACATTACACAATAAATGTTGTTGACCAGAACACACGTGTTATCCCTACTCCGAGTCCAGCCACTCCAGGTGTGCAATAAGCATACATTACACACCACTCTAACGACTGAGCTACGCGGACCCTCGCTTCGGAACTTTTGAGCTCAAAATCTTGGGAATGCGTGGATCGATTTAAAAACGAATTTCATATTCTGAAGTATTTTAAGTGTCTCTATCGAATAAAAACATAAAAAAAATTCAAGTTAAAAAAAATGAAAAATAAAGGTTCTTCATTTCCTTCCAGTGACGACCGGAAGTGACGGCGGACGTTCAGATATGCGAAGGGCACTGCGGCCGTTCACTCTCTACCATCTCTGAAAATTTGAAGTTTCTATCTTAAATACTTTTTGAGAAAAATCGTAAACAAGCAAAAACGTAAAATCTTTAATATCTCGGTACCGGAAGTGATGACCAAAAAAAGCTCGTGTAATTTTCTTACAAATTTTGTCATGAATAAGATCTGAAAATTTTATGAAAATCGGCTGAAACATTATTGAGAAAACGTGGGAGAAAAAAAAAAGAATAATAACTAGACACGATCTCGTTGCGAGCAACGAGGAGGTCTTCCGTCTGATTTTTAGAAGAGGAAATGACTTTTCCTTTTATCTTCATCAACGAAACATATCAGGAAATGCAGATGTGATATTAAAGAGCGATGGATGAAGAATTATACACCCCGTTGGATCCCTAATTTGAAGGACCAGCCCCATTTTATTTCATTTTAAATAAGAGGTCTTTTGACCTAATAACACGTCTAATAACCTGTAATAAAAAGAAACCGAAGAAAAAAAGAGGGTCTCCCTTTGTAAACGGAAGACCTTAATAACAATAAGAATAGAAGGGTCTTCCGCTGAAGACGGAAGACCCTAATAATAAAAGACTGTTTTTGTCTAAATCTTAATTGAAGAGTTTTTTCAACTTGAACTTTAGTCCGACAACCCTTTTATGTTGAATATTTCAGTTAGAAAATTAAATGAAAAGGAGAGAAAGAAATAGAGAGAAAGAACAAATCTTGGCTCCGGCGAGATTAGAACACACAGCCTTTGCAGGTGTCTCAAAACATGGCTGACGCAAAATAATTCTCGAATTTGTCTTTGAATTTGGGGCGTTTCCGCCTGGGAGAAGAGCTGAGTTTTTGTATGAGATGAAAAACAACGTGTGTGATGTCTGACTATTCAGGTTTGGTAACAGTGCGAGGTCATTTGAAATATTGATGCGTGTTTGTGTCTGGGGGGGGGGGGGGGTGAAAAGACCTGAGCTTGATTTTCGTCGTAAATAAATCGAAAATAGAATTTTGAGGTGTGGATCTCGGATTCGGTCATTACATGTAGTACAGTAATCTAGAATTGAACTAGGTTGAAAATAAAGGTTCAAGATGAAAAATCCAGTAAAATCAGGCCAGAAAAACTAAATTATTTTGTGAATAGGAGGAGGGGGGGGGGGTCGGTGCGTGTACTGTGTAAATTTAATTTCCCAGTATAGGCAATAAGCGCCGTTTAATCTCAGGAATTTCGTCTTGATTGTTCAATCCGCTGCATATTTGGCAGAAAATGAGAATGGTGTCCGAGGTTCATTTTCACGAATTTTCATTAGGATTGAATGAAGGGCTTGAGATTTATGATTTTTTTTTTGCAGTACATGTCAATCACGACAATTGAAACTCAAATGCCAAAAACTCTGTTAATAATGAACGAATTGGTCTGGTAATTAGTACAGTAATCTAGAATGGTACTTAATTGAAATTAAAGGCCCAAGATCAAAGACCAAGGAAAATCGGGCCAGAAAAACTTAATGATTTTATGGGGGGGGGGGGGGGGGTGTCGGTCGGTGACTTCTATATTAAACGTAGAATATTAAATTCTGAATATCACAAATAACACAATTTCTAACCAAATACATATGTTAGAACAATGTATAAGCGTTGTTTGAAAGATGTAACTATTGATTTTTTAACATCTGTTTATGTTAGGCTCATACACTCATAAACGGCTGGTCAGTTTTCAAACCTTGTCGCAGTCACCCGTTCGTTTGTATAGTTACGTGTATAAACTTTGGAGGTTTTTCTTAATCCCAGACAGGCAACATATATGTATCAGTATATAGACATGCACAACAAAGGAAAATGTCCACCATCTTTAATAAAAATGACTTTTTAGCGTTGACTTCCAATCAGTATGAAGACAATCATTAAACATTGAATTTCAAATTATTTGAATCCAAAGACATTATCCCGGACTTTGAAATAAATACATGTATACTTTTTGGACGCCAATGTACATTTAGCCTCTATCCAATTTACTGCATGTTACCTGTACTAGTTCTTATTTAAATGCTAAAACATTTGTACTTGAGAGAGAGAGAGAGAGAGAGAGAGAGAGAGAGAGAGAGGAGAGAGATTTTCTAGTTTTTTTCTATAGTGTTTAGGGAATTAGTATATTAGCAACGTATGTCAATAAACACATTTATATACATGCATGCGTGTATCTATATAACTATGTGAAAAAATACTAATCAGTCCTCCTTTTAAGGTCATGTTGAATACTTACTTAAACGTGGGTGCATTGCTAAATATTGTGTGTGTCATTGAGATGGCGGCATTTCTTTGATGCCGGCAAAGCGACCCAGCGTACTGCAGGGGTACTTTGGCGGCACGTCTTTGATGCCTGCGATGCGACGAGCGTTTGAATTTAGCGAACTTCTGACAGAAACAAGCTATCTATTTGTAATTAAAAAAAGCCGCTATTATTTCTATATATAATAAATATAAAACGGAAAACATCAAAATCCATCATTTTAAAGATAAAATCGTTAAACAAAACAAAATTAAGAAAATGTTTTTGATACCGGCAATGCGACGAGCGTCTAAATAAAGAGAGCTGCTGACAGAAAAGAGCTCCATATTTGTACTGAAAAAAGCCGCTATTATTTTTAATTATGACAAAAATAAAACGAAAAACATTTAAATCCATCATTATAAAGACGAAATCATTAATCAAAACACAATTAAGAGAGAAAAACATTCGGCACTCAAGGACTGAACCCGGGTCGTCTGGGCACAAGTCCAACACTCTAATGACTGAGCTACGCGGACCTTCGCTTCAGGATTTTGGGGTCCAAAATCTCATGAATGCGTGGATCGATTTTAAAACAAATTTCATATTTGGAAGTTTTGAGGGCGTTTTTATCGAATGAAATAATAAAAAAAATTCAAATCCCAAAAATTGAAAAATTAAGGTTTTTCATTTCCTTCCGGTGACGACCGGAAGTAACGGCCGACGTTCGGATATGCGTAGTACACTGCGGCTGGACACTTTCTATCATCCCTGAAAATTTAAAAGTTCTATCTTAAATACTTTTGGAGAAAACTCGTGAACAAGCAAAACCATAAAATCTCGGTACATTGACATTTAATTCTGAACACATTTTGTCCACAAGTGTATAGAAAATTCGTTACCTTTCTGGAGATATATGAGAAAGAAGGTTTTAGGGGCCGATCTCTTATCTCCTTTTAGGGGCCGTTTAACGAAATTTTGAAGGTTGCATTTTGTTGAGAACATCATTTTAAACAATTTTTCTTCGTACTGCATTACAAACTATATTTCCTTTCTGAGATATGGGTGATCAAAAGTTTGGACTTTTGGCCCCTAAAACCATTAATTACGTAACACATGATAAAATCATTACATTGCTTGGATACATACCTGTGAGATAAACATATTTGCTTCTATAACCTGCCACAAAATATCTCTCAGTAAAAAGCTACATATTAAAGACTTTAGAGCATATTCGTCCCCTTATTTGAGGGGCCAGTCCCTTTTTCTTGATATTAGATGAAAGGTCATTTAATTCTGAACAAATTATGCTCAACAAGTATTTAGAAATTCGTTACCGTTCTGGAGATATATGAGAAAGAAGGTTTTAGGGGCCGATCCCTTATCTCCTTTTAGGGGCCATTTAGCGAAACTTTGAAGGTTGCATATTGTTGAGAACATTTTTTTGGACAACTTTTCCTCTGTATTGCATTAGAAAATATTTTTTCGTTCCGAGATATGGGTGATCGAAATTTTGGACGTTTGGCCCCTAAAAACCCTTAATTACGTAACACATAATTAAACCATTACATTGCTTGAATACATAACTGTGAGATAAACATATTTGCTTCTATAACCTTTCACAAAATCTCTCTCAGTAAAGGGCTGCAGATTAAAGACTTTAGAGCCCTTTGGTCCCTTTTTTTTAAGGGGCCAGCCCCTTTTTCTTGATATTAAATAAAGGACATTTAATTCTTAACAATTTTTGTTCAACAATTGTTCAGAAAATCGTTACCGTCCTGGAGATATATTAGAAAGAAGGTTTTAGGGGCCGATCCCTTATCTCCTTATAGGGGCCGTTAAACGAAATTTTGAAGGTTGCATATTGTTAAAAACATTAATTTGAACAACTTTTCTTCTGTATTGCATTACAAAATATTTTTCCTTTCCGAGATATGGGAGATCGAAATTTTGGACTTTTGGCCCCTAAAAACCCTTAATTACGTAACACATAATAAAATCATTACATTGTTTGGATACATTACTGTGAGATAAACATATTTTCTTCTATAACATTTCACAAAATATCTCAGATCAAAATGAAAATAAAATTGCAAATCTACAATCTTTTGTCTACTATTCCTGAAAATTTGAACTCAATATCTTTTATAGTTTAGGAGAACGTAGAGGGACAAGCGACCCCTCTAAAAATCGCTAAAACGTCAAATTCTCAAAAACGGAAGTGACGTCATCAATATGATAAAAAACCTATAAGGTTTAGATCATTATCTATCAGATCTGAAAGTTTCATAAAAATCGGTCGGGCCGTTTTTGAGAAATCGCGTGTACAAAATTTGTAAGAAAAAAAATTAAAATAATAATAATAATAGGGAAAAAGAAACCGAAGAATAACAATAAGGTCTTCCGTTGGAAACGGAAGACCTTAATAATAAGAAATCGTACGAAAACTATAAGGTCTTCCGTTGGAAACGGAAGACCTTAAATATAAATTTCTGACTTATTGATATATACATGTAGCAATATCTTTAGAAAATACTTTGTGTACACGTGTATTAACGTTTTATTAAATTAGATCGCGGAAATATGGCATTTAAGGATTTAGAAATGTATCGGTAAAATAAATCGGTTGTTTGATAAAAATAGTTGTGAACGAATGTGAAGATAATCAACAGATTTTATTAAGAACAAGCATCAATACTGATATAAAAAACGAAAGAAAACATTGCGGAAGAAAGTGAGATAAAAGGGATCTGTGAGTAAACACAGCACATACACGTTTTAAAATCAAAACACCGCAAATTCAAGTACACGTTTCAAAAACAAAACATTTGAAGAAATTTCTCTTAGACTAAAAATAATTAAATGGTAACATATTTGTGAATTTGAAAGTGAAACAAACAATAAAATCGTGAAGCGAATGAGGCACAATGAGGCCTACAAGTTGTTTAGAAAAAAATCTTAATGAATTGCATGAACGTGGGAAAAAACGATCAGATTTATTTTTGAATTTGTCAATTTCATTAAAAAGATCAAAATAAAACATATAAATATGCTTATATTAAAATTATATTATACTTGCATGTAGATCTATGAAGAAAATCATTTATTCTCCCTGCAGTCTCGAAACTGAATATCATTATGTACACGCTATTACATGTAAATAAAAACGCACATGATTTTATTTCTTGAGAGAAAAAATTCTGACGTGGTTGATTATTGTATAATTATACAAGTTTTTATATAAAATAGTATCTTTTTTCTTTTAAAATGCTGCAAAACGACATGGATATTTGTATTCACAACATAGCTTTAAAAGGCGATTGGGTCTTACTGACGTCATAAGCAAGGGAGGTAAGCCGCGTAAGTCAATGTTTCTTTTCCCGATTAAGTAATTTTGATCGACTGTGGCGCTCACATTTTGCATAAAATATCCAAAAAACAATGTCAGTCTTATTAAATAGGCACTTATGAACTCATTCCCGTATATAACTCAATATGGTCAGGATATCGTTTCATATGATCTTTAACTCCTAAATGAAAAGTCCCCAAGATGTTTGGGCCTTGGGACTTAGGAACGATAACTCTTACATGAGGAACTTTCATACCAAATAAAATTTAAAATATTTTGTGTTTATTTGCAATGATTTTTATTCAAATTCTTTATGTCACAGTTATTAAAATGCATTTTCTTATAACATCAAGCAGATTTTTCAGATGATTTGTCAGCAGAGTAAGAAAATATGAAAAACTATGTTTTGGGGAAATACTAAAAAAAATTGCAATAATAAACTTTTTGAATGTTAAGAAGTATTATATTTATTTTTAGGTGTCCGAAGGAAATATTTATCATATGAGAAATTTTTTTTCTCAATTTGTTAATAGTTAACTTTTAAAAAGTTATTTTACAAAAACATGTAAAAACATTTGAAAATTCTTTTAAAATATCTATAGTATCCCTATCATCATTTTAATATTTGTTAAGTATATGCTTTGTGATCTTCTATTGAAAATTGGAATAAACTGCGAGTGTATAGAGCCACCTTGAATCGCCATCTTGTGACGTAGTGTCTTAAAAAGTATAAGTGTCGGTGTAGTGAGGTACCTTAAAAGACATTTTGTTGCTCCATGGCAGTTTTAAGGCCACTTTGTCTTATATCCATAATGTTTAGTGCACATTTTACTTACTGTGGGTTCATTATAGTCGATGTCATTACATGTCGAGATGGCTCAATTTTTTTAATGATTCCACTACAATAAGTTGTGTTAAATGGGAAATAATGAAAAAAAAAAAAAGAATTTTAAAATATGATAATAATCATTTGTACTACTTTACATTAATTTACATTAATTTTGTGTAAATCTTTTATCATAATTCATTTTGTCTCGTAACTCACTGCGTGAAAATCAAGTGTTTATTGTAGTTTTGGGGCAGGCATTATTTATTGTGGTTCCTTTGCTGAACATGCCTTGAATTGTTTTGTTTCAATACTTTCGCAGACAGCTTGTTTTGCGGTATCTTACAGACTTTTAAAATTGTACCAACAGAAACAAAAAGTATCAGATTTGTGCGACTTTATTAATGTTTCCATTCCAAAAAGGACGCTCTTTCTTTTGAATCACCTTTAACGGCATCAAGCCCATTTTCCTGCAAATGTATTTAGATGTAATGATCGAGACGTTTGAAGATGTGATCGGTATCGATGTTGATATCGCAATATATCGTCGATATCGACAACATCAACGGTTTTGCAACTTATCACTGTCTGTCGATATCAATTTTTTTCATTTTGTGTATGACATCGAGATCAAAAATAAATATTGATATCGATGGGGATGTTGTCAAGTTGTGTACGCACGATATCGTCGATGTCAACAACAAAAATGGTCATGGACATGTGTATATTATATTTGGTTGTTTTTTTTCAGCTTTTTGGCGGAGAGCCGCTTCTGCTTAGGCAAGTACATTGCTAAATGCTATTCATTAATGTATAAAAACAGGTTTGTGTATATCAAAACACGCAAATTTTAATCCACACGCTTTTGTTGAAAAATGATTTTTTTCTCGCCAAACAACACATGCGTTAAATAAAATATGCGTGCAATAGTCTGAATAAAAGAATGAAGAGTTGTTCGGACGGCGGAATTAATTTTACTAAGCAAGCTAATAGGGTAAATAACCATTTGGGAAATGTGTTACAAAGTTTCTCTAGCAGTATGTGCTTAAAATTAATGCGATCGGGTAATTGTCATGTTGTAAATTTTGTATTTACTGCCACTACACAGTCGCTTGAGATGCAGGTGGAATACAGTTAAACGACAATTTGAGAGGATCGGAACGATACACGATATATATATATATATATATATATATATATATATATATATATATATATATATATATATATATATATATATATGAGAAAATATGCTTTATATGTATGCATGGATAGTACGTCTGAAGAATATTCAACTATAATCGATATGTACATCATCCATCTTCCGTGTTTTCAATTGTTTCTATGCATCGATTGCTGCCTCATTAGGCTGTCCATAAAGCAAAAACAAACTCTCAAGATAGGACTCGCTTTGCTTTAACCATTGCAATAAGTATGCACTGAAAATCATGACGATATAATTTTCTATCAAATATCAATTATCTTGAGCATAACTTCATACAAAAATCGACGAACTCAGAGGAACAAACACTTAAACAAATCAAATAATTTGAAAATCAAGTAGTTGTCTCCTCTATGACATATTGACCACCTGTCTTGGAGTTCCCGCCACAATCTTTGAATTTCGGCGGGTGTATAGTGATGTCCTGTAATCCGATACCTAAAGTTTTGACCACATGGACTTCTGTCTCGATAACCGCAACTGAATCCTTTGTTCTCTAACGCAACAGCTCCTATGTGTTCTCTGCACAAACCAGTTATATAAACGTCTTCAAATATAAAGTAAGGTACACTCCCTGTTGCACTGTATAGTTTGGGAATGATATCACCACTGATCAGGTAAGCTGTTCCTGCTATATAGTCGGGGTAGTAATCCTTTTCATATTCTGATCTTGATATTCTCCATTTCGAAAATGGCAATCGGAACGGAGAGGCTCCGCTGACTTTGCAGCCGGATATTGAGTTCAGTTTCGGTTTAGTTGTCAATTCGTCCAAAAGTCTTGGAATGTTTAGAAACATGTCGTCGTCGATTTTCAAGAGATACTTTACTCCTTTACAGTTTGTCGATGCCCAGTGAAGCAAAGCGATCGATTTCTTTGAAAGATTTTCATAGGTTTCTGATATATCTGTAAACAAAATATCTTGGCATATCGAGTTCTCGACTCCTGCAAGGTTCTGGTGAAGGCTCCGCTTACTTTTACCAAGCACAAATTTCAACATCACAGTAAAGTTTGTCGATGAAAGGTTTCCCCATGTGCTGCGTATCGCATTCCTTTGCTCAAAGTTAGAAACGGCGCTTGGAACCATTATGAGCAGAAACACTTCACTATTGCTGCAAGTAGTATGTTGAGGAGAGACAGATGGACACAAAAAACCTGATGTTAAGTATGTTTCTTCGGCTCTCTTTCTGGATGCTCGAAAAGGCATACAAATAAAGTAAGTAGCCAAGAACAAAATTATCATCCATTTGAAAACGTTTTTCAGAAGGTTTTTCAACGAACGGGTCCTTAATCTCGGAAAGTGCATCTAAAAAAGACAAATAATTACCAGATCGTTAGTCATGGTAAAAAAAAGAGACCCCAAAAATATAAAAACAAACGTGTATCAAACTGAAAATCCTAGTTTTGTTGTTTAATAAATACCTTTTGTTTACCTCCCGTGAGTTTTATAATACCCCTTTTGATAGCCTCTCGTTTACGTATGTAAATAGTAAAAGAATCAGGCTTATGTGAAGTACTCGGTAAAACAGCGGCGGATAGACATGGTTGTAATCACGTTTAGTTCTGCCATGAGCGTGTCTTTCAAAACTTTTTGTTTTTAGTTTTTAAATGTTGTCAATAATTCAGGAAGGCATTTCTAATAGTCAATCAAAATTCGGGTGTCAGTCGTCGAGTTATAAGCGAGATACAGACCGCACTATTTTGGAGAGTTGGTTTTAAATCAACTCTCCTGTGCAGTTACTCAGGCAAACCGAAAGTGAAACAGTGTTTGGACCTAAGCACAAACTAACACCGCTGATAACATTTAGTCCTTGAAAATAATCGATAAACTCTAAACCATTGTTTTTCAGAGAAACTTTTTTATAGATGCCTTGTAAATAGTCAAATTTTAAATGGTATGAACAATTAAGATATATTTTGTAGTCGTACATTGTATGTATTCCTACGCCAGAGTTCAATGTATCCGTAAATCTCCGACAAGCAGAGAGTCTCTCTTGCTTATCATAGATTAACGGAGACAGCCGGTTGAACGAGACTAGAGTTCAATATTGCTTGGACTCATACTGTTTCTTTGAAATTTCGATTACTGATACATAGTTAGATAGAATCAATTCTTTGAATATTACACAACATGATTCATATGGGGTTTTCGCGAAATTCTTGTCGGAGAATAATTCATATTTTTAAAAATGTGCATAATTCAAATACATATAGCAAACTACTTGCCATGCAAAATAATATATCGTTGATTCTAAAATAAATAATAATCGATAAAATCAACTCCCGTCGGTTCTTCAGTACTTTGATTCATTATGCAAACAAAACTTTTGCAAACAAAAAAGGGCCAGCCATTTTGACGTCTTGAGAAATACTGATTCTGATTGGACCATCAGGAATATTAACCAATGAAATTGAGTTTAACATTTTTTATCACAATGGCCGGTTTGGTCAGAAGTTGATGTGGCTGCAGAATAAAAGTTAAGTTTGGAGAGTATTTACGGAATTTTATCGGAATTTAAGGATGTAAATAGCGTGCATTTGATGAGGGATTTTAAAAGATTAGTGCGAATGTTTCTCGACTTGTTGCAATACTGCTGTTGTCAGAGGCAAAATCCCATCGTGAGCCCTGGACCGGTAAATGTCCGAGTAAAAATAAACTGGCGAATTCGAGAGAATAATGACGTATATCTTCGCTAATTTAAGACCCATCAACTTGAAATTCGGCATGAGTGTATCTTAGACATTATTTTTTTGAAAAATACACGCATATTGCAAGTGTTTAAAAAAAAAATTGATTTATTAGGCTTTTGAAGCGAGCTGATAATTTTTTTATCTGGGTCAGAGTTCGACCCCTTTCTTTATTTAAGATTACATTGAAATTAATGTTAAAACAGGCTTGGCCCCTGTGAGGCTATGGTTGTATATGGTGTATTTTGTTTGGAGGCTTTGGTTGTATATGGTGTTTTTTGCTTGAAAGATATGGTTGTGTATGGTGTATTTTGCTTGGAGGCTTTGGTTGTATGTGGTGTATTTTGCTTGGAGGCTATGGTTGTATATGGTGTATTTTGCTTGGAGGCTTTAGTTGTATGTGATGTATTTTGCTTGGAGGCTATGGTTGTATGTGGTGTATTTTGCTTGGAGGCTATGGTTGTATGTGGTGTATTTTGCTTGGAAGCTATGGTTTTATATGGTGTATTTTGCTTGGAGGCTATGGTTGTATGTGATGTAGTTTGCTTGGAGGCTATGGTTGTATGTGGTGTATTTTGCTTGGAGGCTATGGTTGTATGTGGTGTATTTTGCTTGGAGGCTATGGTTGTATATGGTGTATTTTGCTTGGAGGCTTTAGTTGTATGTGATGTATTTTGCTTGGAGGCTATGGTTGTATGTGGTGTATTTTGCTTGGAGGCTATGGTTGTATGTGGTGTATTTTGCTTGGAAGCTATGGTTTTATATGGTGTATTTTGCTTGGAGGCTATGGTTGTATGTGATGTAGTTTGCTTGGAGGCTATGGTTGTATGTGGTGTATTTTGCTTGGAGGCTATGGTTGTATGTGGTGTATTTTGCTTGGAGGCTATGGTTGTATGTGGTGTATTTTGCTTGGAGGCTTTGGTTGTATGTACATGTATCAAACCCTGACTACTATTTAGGCATAGTACATGCACAACACAACACTATTTTATAAATCATATAAGATATCAATATCATAATATAAGGTTATACCCACAATAATATATTATATAATAATATTATGATATCATATCATACAATATATTATCATATGATACAATATTAAACAATTTCATATCATTTGATACAATTTTATAGATTACAATATAATATGATACAATGTCATGCGATACAATAGTATTCCATATTTTGATATATTATAAAATACAGTCAAACTTATTTTGAACTAAATGAAACTGTTTAAAAACTTAGAGATATCCAAGTATTCGAGACATCAAGGGTAAAATACTTTAAAAAATAAGTGGTTGAGGCTTAAAAATCATTTCGACATATCCCTTGTACTAAGCCTTAGTCACAACAGGTCGTACGTGCTTCTACGGATGGTCTACGGGCGGATTTAAATGAAAATCGTGCGAGACACGCAAGTGCATCTTACAAGTTTGGAAGGACGTACGCACGGTGGCTGTTGGACACACACAGTAATCACCACGGTTTCCTTGCAAGATCTAAAAACGTACGCTGCACTTGCGCTTCAGTCAAGGAACCCGTAAGATGACCTATGCATACGATTTGACTTGCACGAATGAAGTCAGGAGATCTTACTTGTCTATTGCATTATAGTACACAGACGTGGACTGCAAATTTCATGTGCTTATTATCAACATGTAAATTGAACGCAATCTAAATGTACGTCACACTTGCTTACTCGTACGCTCGTGGTGCGTGCGAATCGCCCATACACAGAATTAAAAAAAAAAAACTTTGCAAAAATCCTAATATAAAGGATACGTAGAAAATTAATATTTCATTCATCAAAATTATGTCAAAGATTCTTGTATTGAACCTCCTTCTAAAATCCAAAATTAAACAAATACCTTCTTTTTCAAAAAAAGGAGGGCAAAGGACAAAAATAGGACAAGATGGAATTGGATATTGAATTGGATATTGATGTAGATTGTACAACATAGAGAAAAGGCATAAGATTTCTCAATCACTTTGACAAGCAAACGTGCTAAGGAAGAAACACACATTTTGGAGTAAGGAGAGAAAAAATAATATTTAGGCGCAGGGCGACATTTTTCACATTAAAAACCAATTAAAAACCAATTACACAAAAACCTCCATCCTACTAGAGAAAGTTGTTTTCATGAGTTTGATAAATTTCGTTTGTTATCAGAGTATATCTATCTTATCTAAT
Source organism: Magallana hongkongensis (assembly GCA_015776775.1). Lineage (NCBI taxonomy): Eukaryota > Metazoa > Mollusca > Bivalvia > Ostreida > Ostreidae > Magallana > Magallana hongkongensis. The sequence continues at coordinate 6,547,840 of CM027469.1, read as the reverse complement.
TAGAAAATATTGATTATTATCGCATATGATCATTATAATTCTATAAAATTGTTCTCGTAATAGTATGAATGAGTTTTCTTTTTAACTTTGACTTTTGAAAAGTGTAAATGGTCTCACCCTTTAAGTAATAATTTTTAGTAATAACATGTGTAAAAGCAAAGTAATTCGATCTGGCTTTTTACTTTCAACCCTGTTAGCTTTTTCGAAGGTATTGTGAGTTCAACAAATTGTTAACACAGTTTTAAATTTATTTAAAGATATTACAATGGCCAGGAAAATTATTAATAATTATTTCGCTAAAATTTGATTTTTTTCTTCTAGATAACAGAGACATTTTCAATACGTTATAGTTTTAGATTCGGATTATAAAATACGTTTTAAAGCATTTTTCATTGGTGTCGACCAGTTTAGCTAGTCTAATCACCAAAGCAGCAATTAGCGAATAAACGGGGTTTTTTTTACAAGCTCTTCCGACGTTTCAGTATATACTAGCTTACAGTAGATATTTCAGTACAAGTATAAAGAAAATATGTTTTTTATTAACATGAAAACTAATAATTATCCGTGCAGCTGTCTAGAGGCACGGAAAGACGTCGGTACGATTGACTTGCGGGTGACCAACAGATGTTATTACTGCCGTTCGCAAGGCAAACGTACGTCTGGTGCACGACAATCGTACGACGGAGAAACGGTTCGTAAGGGCATCGCACGTTGCGAGTGGCAACCCGTCTTTAAGGTGGAATAATACACCTTGAAAAAGTCACTCAAATTAACAGTGACTTATTTTATTATGAAAGATATAATGATAAATAAACTGAACATATTGTCACCGTGTGAAAAACACTTATTTAGAGTGACATATTGTTTCTTTAATTTAGTGCTAATTGTTTCTAATAAGACCTTCACCGCCGGACATAAAGATGTCACCTGTTATTTAACTAATTATATATCTTGAGTAATCCTTTAAATTAATTATTGTATGTGTCAAGAGTAACTCTATTTATTTACACCTGTATGTATGATTATCTATAAATTAGTCGTTACCCACAATGATCATCAGTTGGAGACTGGACCTTGTATTGTCCATGCCGACTGCATAGATCGTGTAGAAACGACAAGTTTGGATTGTTAATAAATTGTTATTCGACATACCGATTTGTGTATTTCTACCGGTCATAATATGTCAAATAAGCGAAAAATTTGCAGTTTGGGGATAAAAATGAATTTATAAAAATATTAATTCAGTAATTAACAACAAAAACCCCTGCGGGATTCGAACTCGGGATGTATGGATCACAAGCCTGACACTTTACCCACATGGCTGTGGGATAAGTTTCATGTTGTCGACAATAAAATACATTTAATAAAATATTATTTCGATTAGATGTCAGCTCTTTTGTGATGATGATGTGTTATTCCACCTGAAACAAACTTGTACGTGACACCTTCGACTGGCACATCCAACGTCCGTTTGTCCTACGTTGCACTCTCAATCCCTTCAATACAATTTTAACGTTACGATCAGCCAGGGGAGACACGACTGGCAAAATCCCTAGCAAACGCACGATCACCAAACACGCACGACCAGTTGAGACTGAGGCTATAGAGAGATCAGTGTTCGAGATATATCGAAGATCGGTTAGATTAAATGCTTTCGTTTTATACCATAATATGAGTTTAGGGAAAACACAGGGGTCGATAATGAAACAAGCGGAGATTAGAGGTTAAAAAGCCCATAGCTATGCCACTTGAATGCATTGCAGTTGGGATTGAGGAAAAGGTTTGAAAAAAAAACATTTATTTTTATTTTGCGTAAAACTTAAAGTACCAAAAAGTGCATAGGCAATGTTCCAGATGCTAATTTGATCGAGAATTGTTTTATCATATTACTGAATAATTATTTTTCATTCATTAATTTACTGAAATCAGAAATACCGACTGTGGAATCATTAGAATTCGAGGTGGCTCAATCTTCGTGGTATTCGTAAGTAGCCCTCACCCACGAATTTACATCCTTCGCAAAAACTATTTACAAAAGATTAAGTTTTCCAACTGAAATGAAAACCGACGCATCCGCGAAATTACATCCCAACAAATAAGCAAAAATCCCACAATGCACGAAAATTGGCTCCCACGAAATTAAATGATTTCACAGTAAATAACATGAACCCTGTCCACCCCTTTGTTGGAGGAAACGCTCCGTCCTCTATTCCAAAAAAAAGACTTTGGCAAAAACATGGAAACAAATCTTAATTTCCTGCGAATCGAAGTGTGGTGGTTTTTAGTGTAATAATTTATGTGTATTTATTTATGAAATTTACAGACCATACACTTCATATGTTTATGTGTGTTTACATTTCATTGTTATTTACACAGAATATAGAATGTATCTCTTATAAAACATGGAAATTCTGTTATCCTTCCGAATTTGGAATTATGTATGGGATTACTGTTAAACCCCTGGACAGTCCCGTTACAATATAACCACCTTGTTTATCAAGGTTATTGGCAATGTAAACGATATCATTATACTTCAACATGATTATTCTATATAACGCGTCATCTGATTGGTCTAGAGAGTCATGTGACCTGGCGACAAAACGTCGCGTCTACCGGAAAATTAATATCATGTCTCACTTCTTTATAGTCTGTCCCAAGATATTTTTGCCGCATATTTTCTTAAATTATTCAATATTTATAAATACCTCTTGGTTCAGACGATGTTCATTCAATAGTATGAAAAAATCCCAAGATTTCCCCTTTGAAACGCCCCCTCTAGCTTGTCGGGTATCAGTACACTACTAAAAATAAAAAGTCTACGAGGTTTTTCCATTGCCAAGGAGATAAAGACGCCCGGATGATAACGTTGAAAAATTGCGCGAGGTGTCCCGAGTTTTTCCGAATGGAGAAAAGATGTCAACATTCCCCATTATAAATCTCCGTAGGAAATCTGTTTTTGTTCCTGTGAATTTTTACGAGGGAAAAGTGATAATATGTGAATGAAGTTATCTTGGGAATTTTCCCTTTCATCGATTTTAATTGCACTTCAGTCACAGGTATGTGTATTTTTATTAAAAAAACGTTCAAATATGCAGCATAAATATCTTGGGACAGACTATAGAAATCTCAATTTGATTCGAATTTATAAAAACGAGGAGATACAATCAGAAAAAAAATCACGCCGTTATTGCTTTCGACCAGTCAAAAAATGAATAAAAATTGACGAGTTTTGTATAATCATTTGTTGTTCGGTATAAAAAAAATTTATTGCATGAATGTTCGGGAAATAGTAAGATGTACCCCCCCCCCCTCCAAAAAAAAAAATAATAATTCCCTTATGCAAAGCCCTCGGGGAATATGATTTTTCTTGGGGGAATAAATCTTCCTAATTCCTCATCATCATGCAATAAATGTATGTTGCTTAAAAATTACATAAAATTATTTACTCAGTAAAAACAGGAAGCAACTAAATTGTAAGCAGATATCCCGAAGCCCCCCCCCCCCCCCCCCCCCCCCCCAGATAGCAAGCTTATATTGGCCCAGCGTTGGCCCGATGTTATCATTTATGTGGGCCCGATGATGGAAAATAACATCGGCCCAATGTAATTTTGCTCATCGGCGCAGCATTGCACCAACATGCTGGCGTGACGTTGGCCCATTGTCAGTAGATTGACAGTTTTAATGTTGGCCCAATGTTGGGGCAACGATTTAATCCAACCAATATTCCCCAAACTTTGTCCTTATAAAACAATCTCACAAAGATTAACAGTAAGTCTAATCTTTATTGTTTTCTCACAGAAATATAATCAATATTTAAATTTTCAAATGGTTTTTTATAGTCGATCTATATATTTCCACATCCCTTCAATCTTCTTCATTTGTTTTCTTTACTCCTATTTTCATCCCCTTTCCCAATCAGATGAATAACGAATCACAGTAAATGCGTTTGGTCACTATGTTTAGTTCAGTTCCAGTTTAGTTCTCTAGTTCTGACCTTGTTGATAACTTCAAAAGCCCGTTTCCGCAAAATGCTGTTGTAAATTTAAAAAATAATCATATAAAATGGAAAAAAATAAATTGATATAAATAGAATTGCATTTACATTATAAAAATAATAAAACCAGAAAAAATCCTCAATATATAACGATTTAAAACAAATAAATTTGTTTGCGGGAAGGGGGTCTATTTTACTGTGCACAGTTTTAATATGTGTATCAGAATTTTTTTCTCAACAGTACTGCTTTTTTACTGTGAATAAGTCAATTTGAATTTTCCGGGGAGGAGGCCAGGGGCGCGGGGGTGTGTCTGGACATATCCGACCTTCTTTAGATCCGCCCAAGACCCACAGCTTCTGATCTAATATTATCAGCATATCATGCCGATGATTTATCATACAAACATACGAGAGAAGTATTTAATAAAGCCGCATTGAGGATAATTATATCATTTTGCCATGACATATTCTGATCATCTCACATCATCGATAAAAAATTGTGCCTTTAATTCCTACCCTAAATATTGAATATTATCATAATATTAAATTCAGTTACCTTAGATGTTCCTTAACTTGAGCCGATAAACTGCATGGTTCTATTCATCTTCACAAATAATATAGGAGAAAGCCATGTCACCGAGTTTGAACATCAGCAGGAGGATGTCTGTACAAAAAAATTGCCTTTAATTTGCTTTCAAATTTTCATTTAAAAGTATTGAGGACATTATTGTATAATAATCACCCATATATAATAAAAATCTGTAAAAGAACATCTGCATACTTACATTATTCCTACAGGCAGCCATGATGATAGCATAAGATCAAGTTACTCTGATGGATTTGTCAAAAATGACATCACAGTTCTTTTGGCGGTAATGTTTCATTCACGAGTGCAGAAAAGTTACTATGCATTGATGCTGCATTTCATTCAAAGTGTAGACAAGTAAAATGCTTCATGATGGACACACATAATATAGTCATGTACATTTTAAAAAAAATTAACTAAAATTCTAAGTCTGAAATTAATTTGAATACATTTATATTTATAGTAACCGTTATATTTTACACATGTCACACATTTTATTTAGTCCGTTGGCCCGACATTGGTGCAGTGTACTGTGGAATCATTAGATTTCGTGGTGGCTCAATTTTCGTGGAATTCGTGGGTACCTCTCATCCACGAAATAACATCCTTCATGAATTGATGATTTAGGGTAATTAGGTAATATATCTACTTTTGTTGATATATAAAAATACGCGAAACTACGTCCCCACGAACATGTAAAACTTAAGCCATCCACGAAAATTGGCCCCCACGAAATTTAATGATTCCACAGTATTCGCGCCCACCGAGATCAATTTGATATTGGCCCAACGTTGGTACAATGTTTATGTTCCAACGTTGGATGAACTACGTTGATCCAATATTGGAACAATGCCAATGCACCAACAGTGATAAATACAAGGTTGGTCCAATGTTGGTCCAACGTCGTTCTACCAACAGCGATATGTAGCCAACCTTACAACCATAAGCCAACGTTGGGCCAACGTTGGGCCAACGTAAGCTTGCTATCTGCCCCCCCCCCCTCCATATTTGATTTAATAGACCAATTTGTTTTGTTTTGGTCTTGTTTTTTTTCTTTTTTTTTTGGTAATCAAACACGTTATGTACCTGTTTTTGCATTTTTGAGATAAAAAAATAAGCCATGTCGTCCTTCTTTTTAACAAACAGTTTTAATATTATAATTTAATTATAATGTTAAAAGAAACAAGCCTTCAAACACCCCCCCCCCCTCCTCCTTCCTTTAGCATAAGCTGTATACATGTAGGTCTTTGCGTGAATAACCATTGTTTGATGCATAACATTATACCTTATAAACTTGTATTTTTAAAACATTCGTATTTACAGCGTGTTCGGGCCTACTATATTCAAAAGTATGAAAAAATTTCAAGATTTCCCCTTTGAAACGCCCCCTCTAGCATGTCAGGTTTCAAAACACGGCTTAAAATAGAAAGTCTACGGGGATTTTGCATTGCATTGGCTATTATTAAGCCCGAATGATAACGTTGGAAAATTGTGCGAGGTATTCCGAGTGACTTCCGAATGGAGAAAATATGTCAGCATTCCCCATTCTGAATCTCCGTAGGAAAAGTTTCCGCTCCTGTGAATATTTACGAGAAAAAAATGATAATGTGTGAATGAATTTATCTTGGAAATTTTCCCTTTCATCGATTTTAAATGCACCTCTTTCACAGGTATGTGTAAACTGTATTTTTACTAAAATTCGTCCAAAAGGGCAGCATAAATATCTTGGGACAGACTATAAAACGATGACATCACACAAAACAACCAGATATGTAAAATGCTTAAAAATAAAGTATATATGCGTTTGTTATCTTTACGAATACATTAATTAATTACCTCTGAGTGAAATGTTGTAGTGAAACAATCCCAACGACATCAAATATAAACAACTGACTGAACGAGCTGCACTTGTCGATGTGACGTCATACTGTAAATTTTTACGCACATTGGGTGTTGAGAGGGGTGGATCACGCAATGCATTTTATAACATGAGAAAATGTATTTCATAAATTAACGGATCACTCTTAAAACAATTTTTTTACCGTTAAATCCTAATTATTATGCTTGTTTTGATCCAGTATTATGTAATTATTTTTAGAGCGTGCATTTTTTTTCCTGAGTGTTAAATGTACAAGTTCGATGTGTAACGTTATGACCTCTGTAATACAATACGAGATATATCCTCGTACACCCTTGCTTAAACCCCGGATAAGACATTTATTTCGCAATTTGCAATTTAACTAGTTATTTATCTCACACAAAAAGTTTCTTTGTATCTTGGTTGAATGAGTTTTATAATTTCTGCATCAAAAACCCCTTGATATCATTATAGATACAATTTTAAAATTAAAATAAACATACCTGTCAATAAAGTACAATTCAAATCGCTAAAACGGAAAAAAAATCAAGATTTTATCATCCGCACATCATCTGATTTTACCCGGAAAATTTCATAAGAAAGAAAAAAAAAACATTGCACGGATGTTTAAAATGGTAACTGCATATTTACATGTTTTTCTTTATACGGCGTACTCGGGACACATGACACAATTTTTTAACGTTATCATCCGGGGTACTTTCATGTCTTTTGCAATGCCAAATCCCGTAGACTTTTGTTTGCGTATTGAAACCAGAAGCGGTATAGAGAGGGCGTTTCGATACAGATATTCTGGACTGGTGAATGGACATAGTTTAGGCGCAAAGGTATTTATGATTATCGAGATATTAAAGAAAATATAATCAAGGGAAAAACTTTGGACATAGTATTTTGTTATAGCCCTGTAAAACAGTTACTATATAACTCTATACGAAAAAAAGTCCAGCATTTTGACTGTTGGACTCGAACTGTTAGATTGGAACTGTTAAAATCGACTGTTAAAAAAGACTGTTGACCGGTGAAGTCACATTCCGCGAAAACGTGTTATTGATTAGAAGGGGTATAACAAAACAGTTGTTGACTGTGTCTCGGGCAACAGTTGATCTGTCGGACCGGCTCGCAAACTGTTGCCCGCGGCCTTCGGCCTTGGGCAACAGTTTGCGAGCCGGTCCGACAGATCAACTGTTGCCCTCGACCCCAGTCAACAACTGTATAATATTATTCAGCTTACAATTTACGTGCCATGCGAAATTACAAACAGCGGCGTCGGTGTGTGAGCCTGAGAGGGGGTGGGAGGTGGGGGGGGGGGGTGGTAGACTGATCAGAAATCTTGAAAAGCATAAAAAAATTATAATGATTATAGTAATGTCAAACTTTGCAAAAAAAAAGTGGGGGAAGGGCTAAGCCCCCCACCCCCTCCACCCTTCCGGTTTTGACGCCTATGACATATCGTTGATTTGTAATAATCTGTCAGCAATATCTCATAACTGGGCATTTACTTGCAAATGTTGTATACTTTTTTTCCATGAAAATGTAACGAAAAATAAAGTGCCGATTGTATGTTAAAGAAAAGCCTCTGCGCAGGTATTACCTTCTGGTATGTTACCTATCTGTGATTAAATGGATTTAAATTTTAAGAAAAGGTTAAATCAACTCATTTTTTTTCTCTCCGATATTACGCCTTACCATAACATTTATTTTCGCATTCTTAATCTTTCCATAAAATACAAAAGAACAAATATTGCTTTAAAAAATCATACAAAAAAATAAAACCTGAATTTCAGTCATAGCAATTTTATTAATTTTTCGTTTTCTTTCTTTTCAGTATTTGAGATTTACGAACATTGTTAATTAAGTCGCAGGTAAAATAGATCATCAGAAATTATCTGGTCGTCCGTTCGATTTTTTCCCGACCAGATGCTACATCTACATACCTGCAGCTGCTTTTGTGTATTCAATGCTTAATTGCTATCGCTGCTACTCGATCCTCTGAAACCATTAGAGATAGACTCCGGACGTTCACCAATGGGCTTTAGTCCATCGAGAAAGTCCTCTAATCTCTTTATAACGAAAATGTCCAAGGCCCCTTTTAAGCAGTTGCATTAATTGCATTTTAAAGTTTTAAGAAGTTCCTAAACCAAAACGCGACTTTTCGCAGTACATCGCAGAGACCTGGGACTGATTAAAATGAGAACGTTAGGTTATTAAAAGAAGTTTTCATATTTTTTTCCTTTTTGATTAAATTGCTATAAAAAATAATTTAATGATTTAATTGAATTACATGTTCTGTACATTATCTTTACAATAGCAAGGCAAAATCCTAATATGGAAAATGTATTGTATCAATGCCACGGTCAGGATTTCACGCGCGCACGCGCGAGAGAGAGAGAGAGAGAGAGAGAGAGAGAGAGAGAGAGAGAGGAGAAATTCATTGGGGCTATTCTGACTGATGCAGAATTGATTTGAACCAATCTCCCAAAATGGGTCATGATATGAGTCCCAATCAGTTGAACATGAACATATTGCAAGTTTTCATACTTTATTGTGTGGATAACGTTCCTGTCGCGCAAGAGTGTGATAAAAACCTCAACAAAGATAATTAACAATTTTCATTAAAAACATGGAACATCTTTTTTTCACTTTAGGAAATTCATGTTGAATTATTGTAAACAGGTATAGACCATGATCACCCCTGCGAATGTGTTCGGAATGTTTTCTTTATCGTTGCTAAGTATGTAATAAATTCAGAGGTGCTCGAATGGAGGTTCACGAGACTTCACCGAGATTTGTTTCGTTCCTGTGAAATTTCGAGCGGAAGTACTGGTAGTTTTTATATCATATCCTACTTTGATTTATGTTAAATCATGAAAATCTTTTAAAGCTGCTTGGTCCGATTTTTTTGTAATTACAGTATCAATTTTTTTTTCATACAAATCATTTATCCTAGAAAGTTATGAACTTTCTCCTATTTACACCAGCAGAATCAGTCTCCTTTCAAAGTTAGAAATATTGAAAGTAAATAAAAATAATTTCTCTTTGGGCAAACGAAAAAACAAACCAAAATGCATCACGGGAATGTTTAGAAAAGGAAACCGCTTGGTTTCGTTCCCCGAATGATTGGGGTTATTCAACCCGCATGCTATGCATAGATTGTAAAGAAAGCAGACTTTTGAAATATTAGCAAACCAAACGTACACATGTTTATTTGTAATTTGTCTGATCATTTCGACCTTTATTTAAAGTGGTGTCAAATTCGTAATACAACCATACCCGTCTCGTCGTCAGGGGTGAAATTTAACATGAGGCGAAATAACGCGGTACCTTTTAATGTCGTTTGTTTTGTTAGCAACTTTTGTACGTATTCTTCTTCATTGAAATTTGGCATAATTGACGGGTAAAACTACTGCAATGTCTATTATTATACATGTACTAAGCATAGCCATCGTTTAAAAGCGTGCATAAAATTTGATATAAAATCGGACCAAGCAGCTTTAAGATGTATGTCTTATTTCACCATCTAGCGGTTACTTAAATTAAACGATAATATTCAGAACAGAGTTATCGTTCGTGTTCAACCACGTGTAAAGTGGTTAAAAATATAAACATTTGGTTGCTTGATAAAATCATAGCCATGTTTGATGCTTGTGGTGTGCAATACCATGTTTTTTTTAAAAAATAATGGGTGTCTGTTTTGCATAAAAACTTAGTATATCGAGCCATTTTCAAGGAACACTCTGCATAAAATAGTATTGTCTGTTTTACTGTTAATGCTGTTACTAGGTCAGGCGCGGATCGAAAACTACTCCTTAGGGGGGGGGGGGTCTCTACTAAGCATTTTATTGTTGCAACAGAAAAAAAGTATTTTTTGTATATTGTCACGTTTATTCATAGAATACATTTTATCCACCAATTAATTAAGACACAGTTTAAAATCAATGAACCTCTAGATTTAATGTTTGACTACAAGTGCCTAGATTCTATGAAAAAGACTATATAAAGACGAGGCACGCTTTTTACGGTCAAAGAAAGTCACGTGGTCTAAAATTTAAACAGTGTTAAAGCTGCTTGGTCAGATTTTATATCAAATTTTATGCACGCTTTTGAACGATGGTTATGCTAAGTATATGTATAATAATAGACATTGCATTAGTTTTCCCAGTCAATTAAGCCATATTTCAATGAAGGAAAATACGTACAAAATTTGATAACAAAACAAACGACATAAAAGGGTACCGCGTTATTTCGCCTCATGTTAAATTTTACCCCTGACGACGAGACGGGTATGGTTGTATTACGACTTGGACATCGCTTTCAATAAAGGTCGAAATGATCAGACAAATTACAATTAAACATTTGTACGTTTTGTTCGCTAATATTTCTGAAGTTTGCTTTCTTTACAACCGATGCATAGCATGCGGGTTGAATAACTCCAATCATTCCGGGGACGAAACCAAACGGTTTGTTTTTCTAAACATTCCCGTGATGCATTTTGGTTTGTTTTTTCGTTTGCCCAAAAAGAAATTTTTTTTTTTAATTTGAATATTTCTAAATTTGAAAGGAACCTGATTCTGCTGGTGTAAATAGGAGATACTTAAATACTTAAACGAATGTTTACTCAACTTTCACTGAATTGGTACTATAAAAAATGGCATGCAAATACTGACAAAATAAAACTGTTACAACTTTTGATATAAAAAGACCCACATGTGTTACCGTGGTCAGCGTGGGAGCAGGAAGTCAGTGCTTGACCAACTGCACTAAACACTAGTTAGCTTGTACAAAGAATACTTCTTACGAATAACGGTAACAGAGGGGTTTAAAAGAGAAAGGGTAGGGTATGGCAGACGAGAGAGAGAGAGAGAGAGAGAGAGAGAGAGAGAGAGAGAGAGAGAGAGAGAGAGAGAGAGAGAGAGAGAGAGTTTTTACGAAAACTTCCGTATGACTGATTATTATTTAATGCTGTATATTACTAAATTCAAATATCCAATGCAAAACACAAATGAGGTATAAAACTTCTTCAACGGTAGTTCATTTGAATATTTTTGTTGTACGGATCTATACATGTTTTAATGTGTAGTCTGCAGTTAAAGTATTTCTCTTTTCGTAAACAGTCTGTATGGAGGATACTAGTAATCGTTTTCAAAAATCCAGACATGTAAACTCGTAAATCCGAATATGTAATCGTGTTGGTGTGTGAGTCTGAGTATGAATATGTGTGATTCTGATCGTGTAACCTATAAAACTCACGGAGAAACACTTTAGAGTTGACCCTGCAGGCCTTCGATCTAATTTTTCCTACAGATGCCAATTGCAGCTGTAAAATGCTGTTTGTTATTTACATGTAACCTGCCACTATATAATACAAACTTTCCATCTGAAGTCTCTGCATTTGTATTTCCGTTTTCTGAAATATCACGGCTGACATGTTGCAAATCAACAAATGTAAAGTCTAAAAGTTTGTCGAATTTTGACATGACCATATATGGAAACAGTGACGCCACCTATAGAAAAAGGCTAGCTGCAGGTAAAGGCATGCCGTAATCGCCGAAATAGGGACGGAATACATGTAAATAAAAAAAATATATTAGGTAGGTCTATAATCATATTATCTCTGGATAACAACTTTTCTTAGAAAGTATTATTTTTTTGAAAGTTATCGATAAGAAAAAACAAAGAATTTAAAGACATTGGTTTTGAGATTTTGATTAATATGAGACATGAGAAACGACACCCCCTTTAAAAATAAATTAATAAAAATTCCAAAGAAAAGGTTAACTGTCGTGAAATTAAAATGTGTATAAATTATTTTAAAAAATGTTTCATTTTCCATTGTCGGCAATGAATAGGGAAAAAGCCTATCAAGCTTGTGAAATTTAGTATTTTTTAAAATGTCATGCAATCATTACGGGATATGAGTATGGCGTCATGAATGTCGGTTCAATACAGACTCACTTTTTGAAATTGGTTGAACAAAATTCCGGAGAGCTATTATAATACAGCTTTACAGCCACTTGTGAACATGGCGTACTGTTTACCATAAAGCAACTACATAATTTTGTAAAATTATCGTCTATACAGACATACAGTATATATTTTAAAATAATTTATGATTTAAACTCTACCTGTTCATATACGATCAAATTCATCTGACCCACCCCGTTCCTTACTTTCAGAAATATTTTTATAACAGTTCTATACTCTATCCCAAGTTTTTGCTTCCACCATTTTTTGTTAATTTTAAATAAAAATGCACATAAATGTGAAAGAAGTAGAGTTGAAATCGATGAAATGGAAGATATCCAAGATATCTTCATTGACAAATTAATTTTTCAATTATCATCCGGGCTTATTAATGGCTGATGCAATGCAAAATCCACGTAGACTTTCTATTTTGGGATGTGTATTGAAACTTTAAGCGGTAGAAGGGGCGTTTCAAAACAGATAATCTGGACATTTTTCATAAAAGTGGATGAACGTAGTTTGAGCTCAAAGATATCTATACTACTATATTAAAATAATAGACTCGAATTTTTGGTCTTTAATACCGATTAATCGGAAGAATACTGTCTTTTGTTTTATATATTTTAAACATCATAATTTATTCATTGGTACTTGAAGATTACAAATTTGTTTTTATTTTTTCTCAGTTAAGCTTCGCTAATTAATAATCAACGAAAATTCTCAAAAAAACCCCGGAAATCATCTGGATTTTTTGAATTCTACAATCTTGCGCTTGCGCAATATATTTATGCTAACGGGATCTTTAGTTTATGTTTCCAGAATATCATATTTGCATGATGAATAAACTCAGAGATGATAATACAAATACGGGTAAACTTTCATGGGAAATTTGCTATATATTCTGTTCATATATAATGTAGTAATGATTTCTTATGAGAGAAAGTATAAAATAACAAATAAACATTTCAACTAAGTACATGTACTTTCTTTTTGTTATCGCGATGACAAAAAATATTTAATAACATGCAAAACAATTCTCATTTTATTTCTTAGGAGAGTGAAGATAGAATGTGTTTTATCGTAAAAATGAATTATGTCCTACGGACCCAGTTTTACGATAGAATGCGTTCCGTGTATTGTCTCTGTAGGAAAGAAAATAGGTGTACGTTGGTGAAAAAGTGTTGAATTCTTCCATTATATGGATTAAATTTTTTTTTAGATGAAAGTAATTTACAGTCTCAAAAAGGTTTATTCTGATGAATTTGACTGGTTTGTTTTAAGGGAACTTCATTTATTTTCCCCAAAATCGCTCAGGAGCAGGTAAATGGGAGGCATTCTAACTGTGGTGAGGGCCTGACCCGAGACACAGTTAGACTATTTAAACTAAGGAACGTGTAGTGAAATTAATAGCATTATTGTAGGCTTATAGCTTTGTTATGTAAATGTCAAAAATACGGTGTGTCGATGTACCTATTTCGTAAATGTCCGATATGCAATGTCAACCCGTGCACGCACGGGTCAAAGTCTAGTTTATGATTATCGAAATATCAAGCGAAAAGTGATGGAAGCAAAAATTCGGGACAGAGTATAGTTTGTTTTATTAATTATCTTTCACTTGCACAATAGAATCAGTTTGATATTAAAAAGTATAAATACATGTATAGTTACATACATTTTTCCGCAAAAAATTACCAAATCTTTGCAGGTCGTTTATTCTAATTAATTTAGAAAAATAACAAGAGAAAAGCTGTCAATGTGACAGCAAACCGGGTTTTCTGTTCTGCGAACAGTATGGAACTACAGTGTCAAAGAAAATCAAAAGAAGGATTTTCCCCTTTAGACCCCCTTCCTCTTCTCTAACTACCCTCACATAAATTTATAAGCTTTAGGGTGCTCTGTTTTGAATCTGTTTCTGCATTACATAGTTCTCTGGATGAGACCCTTGGGCCTGTTTCACTGAAAGATGTAACTTACGAAAAAACACTAGATACGCCTCGCCAATAGTGAATCTATAGTCTGTCACAAGATATTTTTGCTGCACACTTTCTTTAATTGTTCTATGGTTATAAATAACTCTAGGTTCAAATGATGTTCATCTAATAGTATGAAAAAAAATCTCAAGATTTCCCCCTTGAAACGCCCCCTCTAGCATGACAGGTTTCAATACACAGCTAAAAATTAAAAATCTACGAGGATTTTGCATTGCATCAACCATAAGATAGCCCGGATGATACCGTTGAAAAATTGTGCGAGGTATTACGAGTGACTTCCGAACGGAGAAAAGATGTAAACATTCCCCATTCTGAATCTCCTTACGAAAACGGTTTTAGTTTCTGTACGTTTTTATGAGTGAAAAACGATAATATGTCAATGAACTTATCGTAGAAATTTTCCCTGTCATAAATTTCAATTGCACGTCTCTCACATGTATGTGTATTTTTATCAAAACCCGTCAAAATGTGCGGCATAACTATCTTGGGACACACTATAGCGTAAGACGCGTTTCATTTACGTTTAGCCGTAAATACTACATGTAGTATCGGACTAAATTCAGGTCAGAAATACGTCGTGGACAACGAGCTCATGCACATTCTCATACAAATGATAGATATGAGACCGCGTAGATTTAACGGTGTTAAGAGATTTCGTCTTGAACTTCATCCGTCGTGTGCTTACAGTACAAACGGGATGAGGGAATGTTGGCGTAGAGGTAACAAAGTAACAAGGTATGAGGTTGTGGCGCGCTGTATAAAACGAAGGATAAGTGTGCCGTATTCCCGAAGGTCCACCAATATGCAACTCCAGAGAAATACATGTAAAAGGCAATTGGGGCAGGATTCTGAATTTATTAGGCGAGACATTTGCCTGTTTTGCAACACAAGTGTACAGACAATTTTTCAAACCGTGTCATTCCAGGACATGACGTTGTTGATATTATGTCAGTAAAACCATTGGGCCCTGACAGTGTAGGCCACAACATGCTTAAATCCTGCAAAGAAACCATTTCAAAACCGTTGTGTCTTTTATTCAACAAATCACTATCATCTAAGACGTTTCCTGACTGCTGGAAATTGCAATTGGCACATGTAATTTCTTTGTTAAAGAAATATGATCCATCTATTACATCAAACTACAGACCAGTGTAATTGTTGAGTTTCAATTCAAAGATTAGTATTTAGAAAAATTTCGTAAAATAAAACAGTATTCTTGAGTTCAAGAATATGTTTTTCGGGATTTGCACACGTAGCAGTTACCTGATGATCAATAAAACAATATTGGTTTGAGGTGTTAAATATGTATACATGCAGCAGTTGGTTAGTAATTGATGAAGAAAATGCATTGTCTGAAGTATCTTGATTATCATATGCATTCCATTTACAGAAACACTCAATATTGTAAATACACTCTACATATATTGGTATGAAATGTAAAGATTGCTTCCAAATACACTGCAGCTCGCATCATTCTGGCCTGTGTCAACAGTTTACATAAATATATCTTTTGTCTTTTTTTTCCACGATCCCCGCCTGACATGTCGGACCCCTCCAAATTAAAATTAATTTGACATATCAAATACATCATACCAAAGCGGCAATGACATATAGAGATATCATTTTTTCATCAAAGTATCTGCAGAATATGTTACAAGTGAAAACCTATTATTAAATTCATTGTGGGAGAGAGAGAAAGAGAGAGAGGGAGAGAGGAAGAAAGAAGAAGAGAGAGAGTATGATCCAAATGAAGCAATTTTTCGATCAGCTCATTAGCAACCACTAACGATACAGTATCCACTTATGATATAAAGTTACATTTAAATGGTAGTTGTTGAAGTTTATCCTCTAATGCAATGAAAAGTATATTATTTAAGGTCAACGATGCATTTATTTTGTGTTTTTTTCTTTTATCATTAGTGCGCGTGAATTTTGACCTTTAATGATATGATTTTAAAATTGTATCATTTTATGGACGGCTAGGTAGTTCGTTAATGATATAATCATATCAATAGTCAGATATCACAGTAATCATATCAATATCAGAAGTCTGAGCAATAATGCAACTTTATATCATTAGTGGAGACTGTATCATCAGAGGTTGTTACATAGCTCTTTTTGTATAATGTACATGTATTGATACTGAATCAAAGAGTGTGCCGCACATGCTATGCATTCCCCACTCACATAAGGTGAACACATTCGATACCTTATCAGTGACAATAAAAGTGCATGTTTTGCGACGAAGTGCTAATTCTGCATCTCTTGTCCCTTTGTAGCTTTCGACCTGATCGGAGTTTGTCCGGCTATGAGTTATGCATTTGTGTAAGTACACATATTTCTGCAGTACGTGATTACAGTTTAAGAGATTAGACTCGGGCACATAGCCGTGGAAGGGGGGCACATCCAAAATATCCTGACAAGCAAAAAAAAAGAAAAAAAAAAGAAAATCCTTATCTGTGTTTGTGTGTGTGTGTGTGGGAGGGGGGGGGGGGGGGTACACCTGAAACTTTATTTCACTGTTCTTTTCTCATTTTTAGACGGGTTCACGTGACCCCGTATATTGGTTTACTGTCAGCCGAAGTATCAAACCGGAATGCACGCGTAGAACACATGCATGAAATGAGTCGGCGCGTAAGAAAATAGTGCAGAAAGTTTTCATGCATTTCAGTAAATATGTATTATAAAAACACGCATTAAATCTTTTTAAGTCCTCTGTGTATAAACAAAATACTATTTAGAAAATAAACAAATATTTTTATTGATCAAAATATTCTTGCTCGGGTTCAAATGTGGAATGGGTTACGTAACTGAATGCACAGCGCCGTTGACGATTCAGTTGGTGTACGAGCTCATTAATCAATAGAAGAGGTTGATGGTGGAATCGAAATTAAAGTTCCCAAACGCAATGTGACATTTTTGAAAATTTGTGAATTTTATTTTGACAATCTTTCACCATAATACTACCAAACTTCATGCGCAAGCCGAAGCTAAAATCGGGACGGGTTATACACAGATGTTTTACAAATTAAATAGGTGTCTCATTGGCTTCCAGTCTACTTGCGGTATGACTGATGTTCGTCTCTAAAGGAATTTTGTACAAAGAAAATAAAAACAAGTCTGAATTTGCCTTCTCGTTCGTTGGCTCTTTAGTTGATTAAACTGAATTTAAATTTTAAACAATGCATTGTAAGGAAAATCTATAATAGATTATACATTTTGGAAGACTTATACATCATATAATATATACAATCTTATCGATTGAAGAACCAATTTAAATGTTAATGTTCATGTTTTTCGGCTTAGTTGGAATCAGGCTTGGGGTAAATTACATTGTAAAATAATGCATTACATTACCATTACTTCATGAATTAGGGCATTAAATTACCATTACCATTACTTCATTTTCTTGAAGTAATGCATTACATTACCATTACCTGAGTAAAGTAATGCATTGCCATTACTTTGTGAAAAGTCAATAAATTTTTAAAAACTAATTTAAAAACTAAAAAAAGAGTTTTTTTTAAATATTTCATCAATAAAACATGCTAAAAATATTTACAGGTTGATGTTCATTATCAGGTTCAAATCTAATGACTTATACAAGATTGCTGTTGCACTTGTAGTTCTCAAAGTAAGGTTGGTCCCGTAACATTTACACGCTAATGGCGGAGTTGACAATCTCTGTTATTTATGTCTCTGATTTTCGGAGTATGATTTTTAATGAAAGGAACGGTTGTATCGTAATTCGTGTAGGTGATGCACGAGTTTACACAAAAAAAGTAGTAAGTGGCGAACGGATTTATTTTTACCTATTAATTTTGCATGAATCGCAAATGAAGATGTTTAAAATAATAATATTAAAACGGGATGAAACAACGAATTGCCTACCAAGATGACAAACAATGAAACAAAGAATTGGTTTGTAAATAAGTCAAAAGTTTTTTTCATTAATGTAGAATTAATTAAAATTTTAGATTTAATTCATTGTTAAACACTTTTGCCATAATCATTAAATCTTATATTTTATCAAGTTCAATTCTTTAATGGAAGATATAAGAGTAAGGTGGAGAAGATTATAATTGTAAAGCTATCTATCTGTTATTATTACTCCCCTATCATATATCCATTCTTATATGGGAACAGATTTTTAACCGGGTTTTCCAACGGAAAAATCCGGTTATTAAAATGGTGAAAATGGCGGGCGGGTGCCAAAAGGGTACACTCATTGTAAGGATACCTCCTCCTACAGTTCCCAAGATAGAAAATTGTTCTTTTGCAGATCAATTGTATATATACCAGAGGTGTGCAAATTGCTAGGATATAGATTCCTGATTATTTATAAAAAAAAATACCAGCTTTTGAACTTAGTCATTTTTTGGCACAATGTTGCATATAGGGAACCCTCATTGTACGGATAACTCCTCCAACAGTTCTCAAGATAGGAAGTTGTTCTTTTGCAGATCAATTGTACTTATATTAGAGGTGTGCATATTGGTAGGATTTTGATTTCCGATAATTTATCAAAAAAATACCAGCTTTTGAACTTAGTCATTTTTTGGCAAAATATTGCATGTAGGGTACCCTCATTGTACGGATAACTTCTCCTACAGTTTTCAAGATAAAAAGTAACTGTTGTTCTTGTGCAAATAATTGTACATATATTAGAGGTGTGCATATTGCTAGGATTTTGATTTCTGATTATATATAAAAAAATACTAGCTTTTGAACTTGTAATTTTTTGGCAAAATGTTGCATATAGGGTACTCCATTTCACTGGACACGGGTTTACATGGATTATGGATACAGTTCACATAAAAGAAAACCCAGTTTGCTGTCACATTGACAGCTTTTCACTTGTTTAAACCTTGTGTATGTGTGGTGGTGGTGGGGTGGGGGTTGAGGGGATTGAGGGGGCAAGGGCAGTGTCATCATCACATTTTTAAAATTATTCTTTATTTAAAGAGCGAATGCCTTTTATGGATATCGTCTGTCCTATAACACACCAGGCGACCGTTTCACTAACGTATCGTAGATCGTAAACGTAGACGTAAACGTTAACGTAGCACGTAAGTGCGTTTCACTATGAGTTGCCAGTTGTGAGTTACGATGGAAGTTGCTCTAAAGCTCATGAGCAGCCAGGGGCACTCTTAATAGATCTAGGTGCACGTAAAGAAAATAAAAATGGCCACCGTGTTTATATTAGCAGACGACGTAGTGCAGAGAAAATTACGAAAAATACGAGTTTTCAGGGACATGACTAACCCCCTAGACTTTCTGAACGACATCGAGGTGATAAAGCGTTATCGACTGCCCAGAGAATTTCTTTTCTTTCTCTTTCACACGAAATTCCTCATGACAGGTTTTGACACGCATATGCCAGTTTAAATCAATCTATTCCAAATATTTAACATATTTAACGGTTATAAGTTGATGTTATGGTAAATATTCATTGTTGTCAACAATTGAGAAATAAATTATGAGATTTGTTGATATCTTAATTTTACAGTATCTAATCTATTCTCATAGAGGCAGTTAACACACGCCTTATTCATCAGTCTTCTTTACATTTATCATCGTTCTTATATTAAAATGAATAAAAGAATATCAAAATTTCAAAAAAGGATAAAATTTAAAAAAAACTGGGAGTAGAAATACGCTGTATAGATATAGATCCCAGTAACCACATGTTCATCGATTGATTGAAATGTGGATTTTGTTGGGAAAATTTGCTTATATGAAATATAGTCAAAGTCCCCCTTCGCCACATAATACTTATAAAAAAAATGAAAGCGTTGAAAGAGGAAATATTTTTAATGAAGCCTCGGGAGTAAACACCGGACACTGATTTTATCTTGGAGTGAACAAATGACGATAGTAAACATCTGTTCAATTTGTGCTTCCATCATTTTTAGCGGATAGTTTTTTTCATCACGGCTACTTTCGTTTTTCAAATGTTGTTTTTCAAACCAATTTTTCGTGTGGAATTTGATAATTACAAACTTAAGTTGTCTTCTACGTTTAATACATGAGAGTGGGCGAAGTAGGAACAAAATCGGCATTCATCCTGTATATAGAATTTTATTTCATCATGTTAGGACTTGAATATATATTTTTTTTAATTTAAAGCCACTGGATAAAATTGTTATACATATTTTAAGAGAGAAACAAGTTACAGCATTTCAGTGGGATTGACTTTACTGAGAACAGTAATCAGTACAAATGTACATAATACTACGCACCCAGACATAAATCATCAGCCCCCCCCCTTCCCCTCCTGCACACTTTATTTATTGCGCAGCAAAGATTCTTTTACATACAAAACATTGAATTAACATGGAGTCCCCCCTCCCACACTTAATGATTTATGTCTGGGTGCGTAGTTTTATGTACATTTGTACTAATTACTGTTCTCAGTAAAGTCAATCCCACTGAAATGCTGTAACTTGTTTCTCTCTTAAGATATGTATAATAATTTCATCCAGTGGCTTTAAATTTAAAAAAAAATATATTCAAGTTCTAACATGATCAAATAAAATTCTATATACAGGATGAATGGCGATTTTGTTCCTACTTCGCCCACTCTCATGTATTAAACGTAGAAGACAACTTAAGTTTGTAATTATCAAATTCCACACGAAAAATTGGTTTTGTAATTTGTAATTTTTCCCATAACTGAAGCAGTCTCTTTCTCTCTCTCTCTCTCTCTCTCTCTCTCTCTCTCTCTCTCTCTCTCTCTCTCTCTCATTCTCTCTCTCTTCTTTGATTAAACAACTCCTAACACTTACTATAAAGAAATAATTAGTGAAATTGAAGTTAAAGGTATACTACTAACACTCCCCCCCCCCCCCCCGTAAGTAACTTTTTCTTTTTTTTTTTTGGTTTTGTTTTTTGCTTCTTCTTTTTTTCTATTTTGCTTGTCTAGATTTTCTTTGTTTGTAAAGATTTTCTTGGATGAATCTGCACCCCCGACCCCCCCCCCCCCCCCATTTTCAAAAACGATCTTACGTGCCTGACATCGTCCCAATAATTTGTCAAGCATTCTGTCTTTTAACCACTTAACTAGTATACATGTATCAAATACACATCGTCCCAATAATTTGCCAAATGTTCTTTCTTTAAAATACTAATGTAAAATATTCCTTTTAAGTGCATTTTTATTTTGTAAAAAATCAAAATCAATTTACTAAGAAAAAGAGCAAAGCGTCGAGAGAAGAAAGTATTTTCAAGTGAAGCCTCGGAAGTAAACAATGAACAATGCAGGGTTTGTTTTTTAGGTTTTTACTTTGTAGAAAGAGCTTTGATGACAATAAACATCTATTTTACATATGCTTGATTCAGTTTTAGCGAGAATTTCTTCTCCACCAGTTGTTTCCGTCTGTTCAATGTAGATAAACATGTAATAACACGTCCTTTGTATCTGTTTTATGAAGTTTAATAATTTTGCACTTGGAATGACTCCTAATACTATGAGTTTTTCAAGTTTACTTAGCGTAGTAGGAATCAAAAGAATGTTATTATCAATTAAATAAAAATAATGAAATTAATATCTTGTCTAGTTAATTATGGTTTGTGTTTATCGTTTTTTAACATACCCGCGTCTAAGATATCGATAAATATCTAACGTTTAATAAAAGTGTGCTGAAGAAACGTCTTCGGTGATTTTTTAATCATTACTTTACAGTAAGTGTTAGGAGTTGTTTAATCAAAGAGAGAGAGAGAGAGAGAGAGAGAGAGAGAGAGAGAGAGAGAGAGAGAGAAAACATGTTTCACTTATGGAAAAAAAAACTGTACATTTTTTTGACAAATAGCATATTACTGTTATATGGGTGTTGTCATTTAGAACAAACACAAAAAGGCATCAAGACATTGTCATACTTTTATAACACAAATTAAAAGTTACATTATTTCACCGTTAATTACTGCCAACAGTGCGCATTTCTCTCATTTAATAAGATGGTGACAGTAAACATCTGTTTATTGCGTGCTTTTTTCGGTTTACTTCCGTCTTTTAAATGTTGTTATATAAACCAATTGTTCTCGTGGAATATAATGATTCAATATATGTACCGTTATTGATTCCCTTGTAAAATACATGTAAGAAGATGGAACCAAATCGCCAAATATCATGATAACAGAAATTTTTAATTGCTTATAAAATAACCAGAGCCACTTGACAAAACTGTTAATCTATTTTCAGAGACAAACAAGTTGCATCATATCAATGCAGGGACGTAGCATCAGAGGAAAGGGAGGGGGCAATAGGGCCTGCATACCCCCTCCCCCACTCTTTCTCGCAGCAAACATTGTGTTTTATTTAAGATGTAAAAAAGGTGAATCAAAATGGAGTCGGCTTTCCACCTTTGAGGGAGGATGTATAAAATTTAATTGAAAGGAAGAATCTAACAGCAAGATAATTGTTATATGAAGTTAAAGATATGCTCTGCCCCCCCCTCCCCCCTACCCCATCCCACGGATGGTGCTCATGATCTTAAATACCTTTTTTTTTTGGGGGGGGGGGTGGGTTTAAAGATAATTTTTCCCCTCCCCAACTCTCAAAAGCAATGCTATGTGCCTGCAATGAGAGTGACTTTAGGTAGAACAACGCCGATATCACACTTTTCTTGGTATTCTTAAAACGCACCGCCCAAACTATATGTCAAGCATTGTTTTTTCATACACTTCAGTGAAATACTAGTACCCTTTAATGTGAATGTTTGTTCATTATTGTCAATTGAATATTGTGCGCTAACGTGTAATAACACGTCCTTTGTGTTCTGAAGTTCAATAATTTTGCACTTGGAATGACCCTTGATACATTTAGGTTTTCAAGCTTACTAAGCGTAGTAAGAATTAAAAGAATGTTATATCAATTAAATAAAAATAATGAAATTAATATTTTGTTTTGTTAATTATGGTTTGTGTACATTGTTTACTAACATACCCGCGTCTAAGATATCGATAAATATCAAACGTTCAATAAAAGTGTGCTAAGAAACGTCGTCTGTGATTTTTCAATCATTACTTTATAGTAAGTGTTAGGAGTTGTTTAATCAAAGAAGAGAGAGAGAATGAGAGAGAGAGAGAGAGAGAGAGAGAGAGAGAGAGAGAGAGAGAGAGAGACTGCTTCAGTTATGGGAAAAACTGTATATATATTTTTACATAACTTGAAAACAATATACGAAATAAATATTTATGACAGTGCTGATAATAAATATATATTTAAATTTAACGTCTATTAAATAAATAGCATCAAAATATTGTTCATACTCTCATAACACAAATTAAAAACTACAATATTTCACATTTGTTTACTGCGAGCTTCTATCGGTGTATTTCCTTCTTTTAAATGTTGGTTTATAGACCAATTGTTAATGATTCAATATATGTACTTTTATTGATTCACTTGTAAAATACATGTAAGAGGATTGAACCAAATCGCCAAATATCATTGTACATATGTAATATAGTGTTTAACTGCTTTTTAAATAACCAGAGCCACTTGACAAAACTGTTTAATCTATTTTCAGAGACAAACAAGTTGTATCATCTCAATGCACGGACGTAGCATCAGAGAAAGGGGCGGGGGGGGGGGCAGTAGGGCCGGCACACCCCCTCTCCCACTCTTTCTCGCAGGAAACATTGTGTTTTATAACATTGTGTTTTATAAGATGTATATAAAGTGAATTAAAATTGAGTCGGCTTCCCACGTTTTGCGAGAGGATGTATAAAACTGAATTGAAAGGAAGGAAACTAACTGCAAGATTATTGTTATTTAAAGTTAAAGATATGCTCTGGCCCCCCCCCATCCCCTCCCTACCCCACCCCAACCCCCCGGATGATTTTCATGATCTTGAAAACTCACTCCTTTTTTGTTTGTTTGTTTGGTGGGTTTTTTTGCTTGTCAATTTTTTTTAGATGATTTTGACCTCCCCAACTTTCAAAAACGATGATTTGTGCCTGCAATGAGAGTGGCTTTAGGAAGAACAACGCCGATATCACACTTTTCTTGGTATTCTTAAAACGCACCGCCCAAACTATATGTCAAGAATTGTTTCTTTAATGCACTTCTGTGAAATATCCTTTTATGTGATTTTTTGTTTAATAAATCAATTGAATATTGTGCACCCACGTGTAATAACACGTCCTCTGTGTTATGTTTTATGAAGTTTGATAATTTTTCACTTGGAATGACTCTTAATACATGCTGGTTTTCAAGTTATATAAATGAAGTATGATTTAAAGAATGTTATCATCTATTAAAAAGAATTATGAAATTCATGTCTTGTCTAGTTATTTATGGTTTTTGTACATTGTTCCTGCACGCAACTGTGTCTTATATATTTCAGTCATTGATTTATAGTAATCGTTATGAGGTTTTTTTTTCTTTAACTAAAAAAGGGCAATGCTAAAAGGCGAAGAACGATAGATGGAAAATATATTTTGTAAGGAAAAAGAAAACATACTAGGACGATATTACACATGTTATGTGTTACTGTTTTAAGTCTCACTAATAAATGGTTTCACTTTTGCAGTTCAGTTCAGTTCATTTAATCGTTAACAACTATTTCAAACATATGGTACATGAAGACAAAAATTAAATAACATTAAAAAATACCCCCAAAAATGCTCAGAGGTAAACATATATAAATATAAAGGTTATAAAAATGGGAAAAATTATACAAAATGAACCTCATAGACGACAGAGTACCTCGTATATGTTTCTTATAAACATACACAATTTTCTCAACAATTTCATGTTGCATACTGCCATAAGGTACGAAAATTTTAGCACATTTGGTCTAGCCGAAACATGTTTGTCTATAAGCTTGTCCCGGACTTGTGATATTGCATCACATTTTAAAATATAATGTTAGATGTATTACTTTAGCGCTCTAAAGATCAACACATTATGTCATTATGTATAAACAATACATGCCGCTGGTGTACAAACTGTGTGATTGGCCAACTCGTTTTTATTTGGCGAAGCTACCTATATACTCTTACACAGTGCAAACTCGTGTGTATCTTAAAAACTGTTTGTTTTTACCAGCCCTAAATGCAAGTTATTTTCTTCAATTATCTATACTGTGAAATCATTAAATTGCATGGTGGCTCAATTTTCATAGTATCTGTGGGTAGCCCTACCTCACGAATTAACATCCTCAACAAAAGCACATTTAGAGAGAGTTGTCTTTTTACCGAAATTGACGCATCCAAGAAAAATTACATTCCCACGAATAAGCAAAAACAAAAAAACAAAAACAAAACAAAAAACAACAATCCACGAAAATTGGCCCTCATGAAATTAAATGATTTCAAAGAATATTACTCAACATAATCTGGGTATCGTTTAATGTGACCTTAAACAGATAAGTAAGGTGAACATTATGGTAGTACTAATTCAGACATAGACCGAGTAACGTACGTGTGCAGTTACTCGACTACATCAACAACCTTTCATACATATACATGTGTGTATTATATCATATTATATTCAGACTATATCGCTTAAACGCAGTCCATCCATAACTAATGCAAATTTAACAATTTTGATTGATCTATACTGCATCAAATACGTGTTTTAAAACTATTATGAGGCTGACATAAACCAAACTCGCGTACGTGTATGTATGTAGTCAATTAAATGAACTTTTTGCACTTAATTTTTTTTTAAAGAGATGTCTGCCCTTTAGGAAAATTTATATAAAAAACATTTTTTGAAAATATGTATGGTAAACTATGAATTATTTTAGCATATTCGAAGAAAGGGAAAGCTTTTGCAACTTTTTACCAAGAGAAATGTGAGAAAATTGCATGTACTAAAGCAATATATTTAATGCATTTTTCCCCGTAGACTTCAATGTTAACTACAACATAGAATAAATATATTAATATTAATTTTTTTAAAAAGATTTCAAAGGTGAATCTGTATAATTTAATAAACTCCTTAAAATCACAATAAGGTTTTAGTGATCAAACCTGCAATCTATTAGATATGAAATATGATATTTATGGATGGACGACCTTAAAATTTTCAAATGAAGAAATAATCTCATAAAGGTCTACTTGTTATAATAAAGATTGACAGCTAGTCATTGAACATCGTATTAAGCTCTTAATATTTATTGTTTTACTTCCTCGTCACGTGATCATTGAGTCTGCGCCTTCACTACGCCACACACACACCCCTCGTCTACTTAAACTTCTAAGCAAATACATATACAGACTGTCTACATCTGTCTTCTCAGACGAATGTATACTTTTTATTTGCTTTGTTATTTCTGTTAGGCATACAAATCTATACTCATAGAGTTATATAGTTTGACCAGATTGACAACATCATGGTGTCCCTGTCCGGAAACTCTGGGTATCCCCACGATGTCCTCGCTGTGTGGTTATGTCTGCTGACAGTATCCCAGGCGTACGGTGAGTCCACGTTATGTACATTTCTAAATATCATGATATTTTCCAAGTGAGGTTGTTTTGGGATACTTTACAAGAATTGAACCAAACCATCAAATGGAATTTAAAAGAACAAATGTAAAAAACAAGGGCGTTTAGTGAATTTCCCAGAAATTATTGTTAAGATAACAATAGCAATACTACATTCTAAAACCAATCTCCACAGTCAAAGAGTATTTACATATTAACTATAAATATTTTAAAGGCTATATACTTAACGTACTTCAAAGAAATATATTGAAAAAGGAAATATCAAGTTTCTAATGTCACTTGATGCCGGGAAAAGGTCAATGGTTCGGTAGTTAGGAACAATGACAAGTAAGGGTTCTTTATCGTGCTGGCACCTACCATGATTCATGACTTAATGCTGCAACTTTTATATTTTTAAGTGTAAGTACTTTCCCTGATTATACTACATTTGAACTATAAACAGACTTGCTATAAATTTATTTTTAAATCGTTTAATCAACCGCATTTCATTTAGTGTATGTGTTCGATAGTACACGTGTCTTCCGTGGGGGGGGGGGGGGTGGTACTTCTTTTTCCAGTCTCTAACCTTATGCTGTCGTCATCTTCTACGCACTGTTTAAACTCTTCAATCTTGAGACACTAATGGTTTATTATATTAAATTTAGATATATACACATTACACACAATTTACATTATAACAAACTCATGTACCATTAATATTTCCTTACGATTTTTTTTCTAACTTCAATGTTATTCTATTAGATATGAAATTTTTATTCATAATATTTATAACCTTAGTTACTTAAGTTCGTCTATCGATTGAACTACATTTGAATTTTTTATAGGCTTTGCTAGATAAAATTGATACTTTCAAATCGTTTTAACAAATGCATTTGAATGTTCAATACATGCATACATATATTATAAGCTATTAGAATCACGAGATGACATCATCACGATAGTAACGTTGTTAGAACATGTGTGTTTATCTTCACAGTTAATGTCGCCCTCAACAAACCAGCGTACCAACAGTACCCATTGTATGGTGACGCCAGTAACGCTGTAGACGGACATAAATCAGACCTGAGTGGTGGTGGAGGTCAATGTGCTGTATCACAGTTTAGACAAACCGCCACCTGGTGGGTGGACCTGACCACCATCCACAGCATCCACCACATCACCATCTACTTCAGGACGAACAATCAACCATCGGGTATAGTCACATTTACTAATTCTCGTTATTAATAAGGTTCTGTTAAACGTATATTTCGGTGTTATTATTTATAATGAGACAGTTTAGGGGTCTTGTCCCGTATATCATAAGAAACCCAAACAATATAACATGTTTGTAAGTGTTAATGTATTTATCAGTATGATAAACAACGAAAAGGCAGCGCTATATTGTCATCTCCTGTGAAAGAACTTTTTTTTAAAAATTCAAAATAGTCTGATGTTTATATAAATGTTCACTAATTTCAAAAATGCCTTTATTTGATAACGACGTAAGTTAATTAGCCTGACATGATGACACCCCCCCCCCCCAACCACTTATATCAAAATTATCAGAGAAATTGAAATTTTATATTCGTTCAGACGATTCTTTAAATCACAGTAAAAAATATCCAACTTTTTACACTTCTTTGACTTGGATAGAGGACGCACTTTATTAATTTTTTAAGTCAAATCGTTTAAGCCACTTTAATAATATGGAAATATCGTTTAATAGCAACATTTTAAACAGGAATTTTCTATTATGTTTATTTTTTTTTCCAATAAATCAGTTAACAAATTAAACGAAACTCATTGCTGCATGAAGTGTATAAACAATTAATTACAGATCTAGAGACTAGTCGTGCCCTTGTGTCGTAACATTAGGACAAGCATCGGGGTCGGTGTTGGCACGATAAAGATACCTTCAGGAAAATAATGCGTTTCAATTTAAGTCGACAATAATTATTTTCGTGAATTCGTCATGCAAACGTTCAGGTATTCACTAGCGCTGCTTAGGTTTAGGTGACAACACACTTTTAAACAAGACAGAGTTGTCAAGGAAACCCCTTCTACAGTAGGTGGTAGGGGCATCCAATGATTTTGTTTTGTATTATTGACATGGATACCCTAACAAATCTTTTTTAAAGTATTTAGGATTTTTTTTTGTTTCATTGTTGATCCTGTAAACAATATAATTACCTACATAAAACGTGTATACTATGTTGTAAAACATCGTTATAAACCATAAAAAGGCATCACTGCTATTTAATCGACATGAATTATATTTACATGCCAACTTCATTTGTGCATATATTGTGTGTCAACGATAATTGTCTATAGACCATGTCGAGAATCATTTATCGTTATTTTTATTTTTTATTCAGCTACATATGACGTTCCATCTAAGTTAATTGTGTTAAATTGTTCTTGCAGGTCCTTCTAATGACCTCACTGAGTATTTCCTTGGATTCTCGGTGTACGTCTCCAATACAACAGACAAACTACAGGGAACACTGTGTTACAAGGACGACAACTTTACACTAGACACCATACCTGCTGTCTTCAACACCACCTGTCCTGTACATGGACAGTACGTCATCTACTACAACGAGAGACGACCAGGAGTTACCTACCCTGACGGTTACTCTGACATTGTTGCCAGTGACCTCTGTGAAGTGGAGGTGTATGGTGAGCGTTCTTTATTCATTAAATAAATATGTTAATAAAATGATAGTAACGATTATTTGCCAATATCATTAAAGCTGACTGACTTTAGTATGATACCTCTATATTGTGGTTTGTTTTTTTGTTTTTTTTATATTTAGAGTAGTTGTTTCCCCACATAACAATAACCATTATTTTAAACATTATAATTGCACATAAAACAATAATGATTTTTTGTCTATGGTGTCTCCTCTCAATGCTACATAAGAGATTGAAATGAACAATATTATAATATGCATCATTTGATTACCATTATATAACTCATGAATAGTTACGTAGAAGTAAAACATGTCATTTTATATATGATCATATTACCATTGTATAAATTGAAGGATGTCCCGCTACCGGATATTTTGGGTCCAACTGTTCCGTTCCCTGTTCAGACGTTAACTGTCAGTACTGTCACATAGAGACGGGCACCTGTCTGGGCTGTAAACCTGGATACAAAGGTCACCGATGTGAAATGGGTAAATTTGCAGATCTGTTGCTCGATGGAAAACTGATTTTCAGTTGCCGTATAGATAGTTAATTAAATACTAATGAACATGCAGATACAACATAGTGTTATATATCTTTTGGGGTTTTTTTCAGCCTTGATCAGAATACAATAAAGTAAAAATTAATACGTCAGTTTGATTATTTCCCATACGAAATTGGTTTGTATCGATAGATTGTGAAGGAGGAACGTATGGTGTTGGCTGCAAAGAAATATGTGGAAACTGCCGTGACGTAAACCAGTGCTCCATCAACAATGGGACTTGCTTAACTGGATGTGATGCTGGTTTTAAAGGAGACTTGTGTAAAACTGGTAAGTGTGTGGATAAATTAACACATATTAAGTGACATAAACACGCGTTCTTTCAACAGTTGCGACTTGCCTAATTGGATGTATCGCTTTTAATGGATAACCTTTCTCCATATCACACTCTATATCAGCCCGAGACACCAATATTAGCCAGAGAGCCAAGGCGGTAATTTAGTCGTGAGCTAATGCAGGATGTAATATGGAAAATGGTTGGTATTATTAAATTTTTTAACCTGGTTTTCCAACGAAAAAATCCGGTTATTGAAATTGTGAAAATGGCGGGCGGGCGGGAGGTTGGGCGGCTGCCAAAAGAGTACTCTCATTGTACGGAGAACTCCTCCTACAGTTCTCAAGATAGGAAATTGTTCTTTTGCAGATCAATTTTACATATATTAGAGATGTGCATATTGCTAGAATTTTGATTTCTAATAATTTATGAAAAAATACCAGCTCTTTTAAACTGAGTCATTTTTGGGCAAAATATTTCATACAGGGTACTCCATTTCACTGGATACAGTAGGTAATGTTTAGCAATTCAGGGTTTATATGCATTATGGATACAGTTCACATAAAAGAAACCCCGGTTTGCTGTCAAATTGACAGCTTTTCATTTGTTTTCCTATTTATTTACTTTATTTTTCACTTTTTGTTACAGAATAAACACCACTTTTTTACAGACTCTCCAACACATGAGATCGGTATCATGTATTTATATTCACCTACCTATATAGATACACACAGTACACGAAACATTTACCCAGGAATAAGAAGAAAACCACAACATATGTATTACGTGAATTAAAATTTAAAATGACCATCATTTTTTAAAGTCGTCAGTAAGAAACAGTTCTATTTCAATATTACATCATGTCTGTAAGTAGAACATTAACGTTGCAAAAAATAGCGTTGTCTTTTCTCGACTTTTGAAAAACATGTTTCTTTACCAATGTGACAGTTATGTTAACTGCATGATCCATATCTGGTAACCTACATGTAATAGTACACTCTGGATATCAGATATATAATGCATGTCCTTGTCCTAAATTCCATGAAAATATAATAACGCGTGAATTAGATCAGACATTGTTTTGTGATGTATGGATCATTGACTTAAATTTCTACCAAATTTTGAAGCTGAAATAATCAAAGGAGTTTCGAAGACGGTGCTATACCGATACATTCAAACCCTTCTGTCCTTCAGCGTTGCAGAGTTTGTATCAGCTCTTGAAGATGTGCGGTTTATATAAATTTAGCTTTATCGCATATGTAAAAGCCGTGTATTCATTACTGAGTGTGTAATAAATACATTCAATATTAGATAAAAATATGCAATGTAACTGTTGTGTTAAGAGCATCCTTAACTTCACATAATAAACCATTATTAACTTCAACCAACAAGTAACCCCCCTCCACAAAGTAATAGACTCAATATACAGCAATTTTTCCACATTGTTCAATTCAGGGTTTTTACGTCACGTCTTTGTGGACGTCAAATCGTTACAACGTTAAAATAAAACTAGGATATATATTTCCGATGAACAGAAAGCTGGATATTTAGAGTGCAATTTATGTTTAACAGCGTGGTCGTTCGGAAAACGTATCCAAAGCCAAGGAACATAACTATTACTGCAATGTCCTGATGCATCTCAAATTATTTTGCAAAGTTGGATCCGCCTTTTTAATTAATCCATTTCATGAATATTGTATAAAAAATGGACAATAATCTGCATACCTACATTCAATTTGACATCACTTTAAATAAAGTGGCTGAGAAAAAATGTGATATCGTTTTTGGAGACTGCAATCAATAATCATAAAATTAAGTTAGTCACATATGTAAAATGGACACACTTTTATATTTGCAACTTAGTTTTTTAATACACTTATTTTTACATATAATTCAAATGATTTTAAACTTGTAGCATGTGACAGAGGGTCGTATGGTTACGACTGCAATGCAATTTGTGGACACTGTCGTGACGTAAACCGGTGTTCTATGATAGGGACATGTTTGACTGGATGTGATGCTGGATATCAAGGGGACTTGTGTAAAACATGTAAGTGTTTTGTTTTATAATATACATTTCATTTAACCAAAAGTATTTATTGCAATTAAAACTTTATCACAATAATGTTACAGTGTAAGCTGATTTTCTAAATGCACATTACTGCTGCCTTATTAAATCAATGAAAAAGACGTTTGCTTTTTTAAATTGTGTTTGAAAAGAATTTCTTAATAGATTACTGTTGTAGCTAGATAAGCATTAATTTATTGCTTTTCCCAATAAGTATGGATAAGTCGTAATGAATTTATAATAACATGTATGTACCCAGCTTGGTCTAAGGGGACAGACCAATTTCCTTCTTTATTGATCTGATAATCTG
This sequence comes from Magallana hongkongensis, assembly GCA_015776775.1. NCBI lineage: Eukaryota > Metazoa > Mollusca > Bivalvia > Ostreida > Ostreidae > Magallana > Magallana hongkongensis. The sequence continues at coordinate 6,515,092 of CM027469.1, read as the reverse complement.
CGTATGTCTTATTGATATCAAATTTCTCAGATCAAGTTGCTGTTAAAATGAATATATATTTACTATCTAAATCAAATTATATATGAATGAATTGAAAACAATTAAAATGAATAATATTTCTTAAAACATTAACTTTATAAAAAAAATTACAATTTTATTCGTAGCATGTAACAGAGGGTCGTATGGTTACGACTGCAATGAAACCTGTGGACACTGTCGTGACGTAAACAAGTGTTCCATTATCAATGGGACATGTTTGACAGGATGTGATGCTGACTATCAAGGATACTTGTGTAAAACTCGTGAGTAGATACATAAAAGATATATAACATAGAAAAAATGATAAATAATGCGTGTAATTTATTGGTAAGAAGAATGAAACAGTAAATAATGATCAGTACAAAGTACACAACAGTTTGAAACATGATTTCGTATAAGGGGATATTTAAAAAAAATATTTAATTTTTCTGACATTTTACTCGTGTTAAGAAAAATGTTTTTAAATATTGACGGGTAAAATAAAACTGTACTATGACTTACCTGATTTGAGTACATCAGAAGCCAATGATATGTCCATTGGTAAGTATTTACATATTTTTTCTTTTATTTTACAAAAGAAACAACAAAAGAAACAAACAAACTCAAACATACTATCAGATTACAAAGCACACATTATATGGGGAACATAGTTGGAGTTTGCGTGAATATAAATGCACATTAAGGCTACTCTTTTGTGATAATAAATCAACGACACTATGGTAGAATTGTTTCTTGGGTGTATGCTGCATTACATTACTTTGATATAGTTTTAAGCAGCTTTTACAAAAACAATTTTTAAAAATCTGGTAAATAAGAATAACCACAAATAACTTCGTTGATTTGTATATATGCATTACAACGCGATGTCGCGTTATTGTTTGGAGAAATCTGGTATGTATGAAACAACGGGGACTAATACACAAAGTGCATGATGGGTAAGTGTTAAAATTTTGTCGTTAGAGTATATAAAGAACATTTTTTCTGAATAATGCCTATTTGGTTTAAAAGTAATTTTAGAGCTTTTGAATTTCAAGCCCTTGCAGTTTTAGTGTCTGTCACCAGCCATCTGCAGTTATTTATTTTAGTTTTCTTTTATTTAGACCTTCATAAATTAATGTTTCATTTGATTGAACGTTGCTTCTTTTTTAATGTCTTTCACTCATATTTTAATTAAATATTGTTTAATTGTTAATGAAATACGGTATTTTTAATAATTGTAATTCGTCTTTAATAAATTAAGCAATATTTGTATATTTATTTCATAACATATTTTTACTACTCTTCTCAATCTTGCGTTCGAATGTGGAGTTCCCAGTAGTAGTACACACTTTACCTGTTTATGATGTAGAAATTGCACATGCTACATGTTTAAGATTATGTATAAGATTAACATGTTTTGTACTATGCATTTTGTTTTTTAAACATTGTGTGCATTTATTTTTATGTGATTATGTATTTTTAACCCAATTTTTCATTCTTCTTTAGCTTGAGATTTCCCTTCTTTGTATATTTAGATTTGTTTGTAAGAAACCATTTACATACGCATGACTGACGGAGCTTACTCTGAAACGTGAGTATATTTAACTGCTAAATGAAAAAAGATGACAATAACAAACCGTCAATGTATCGCCTTCAATACCAAACTGTTATCCATATCTTTTTAAAATTGGAATGCATTCGCAAAGTTTTAACCCCGCACATCTGTATTAATACCTTATAGTTTTATTACAGTAAAAAGGAATAAATGATGGACATGATAAGCGACATTTAATGGAGAAGCTACCTATCAAGAATTGACACTGTTGATTCCGTTGAAAGTATGTCATGTCATACTATTTTTGTATGTATGTAGGCATATTGAAGTATAGGTAGTTTCTTTGTTTAAACTATTTTTTGGTATTTTTAACGCCATTGTTCATTCTTTTTAGCTTTAGATTTCCTTCCTTTGTATATTTTGATTTGTTTGTTTTAAAACATTTTAACACACATAATTGACAATGCTTAGTCTTCAACGTGAGTACATTTAACTACTACATGTATCGCCTTCAATATTAATTTATTATCCATATCTTTTAAAATTTGAATTCATAGCATAGATATTCGTAATTTTTTAAATATCGCATATCTGTATTAATACCTTATAATTTTTTTTACAGAAAAAAAAATTAAAGAAAGCGACATTAAATGGAGTTACCTATCCAGATACGACACTGTTGATTCCCTTAAAAGTATGTAATGTCTAACTATTCTTTTTGTATCCATGTAGGCATGGTATCATTTCACTACATTACCCCATGTATACTATGCAATAATAGATGAGTGTTGAATACATAAAGACAACTCACAGGAGTCATAACAATAGATACTTTTCTTTACAGATTTCAAACAAGGCCTGATTATGGGAGCTTCGTATCTTGTAAAGGTGTAGGTAGTTTCCTTTTTTACTGAATAAATTTTTGCATGAATTTAAAAAAAAGATCATTTTTTTTAATTTGTAATGTTTCAGTAATATCACACGTGTGCGTACGTGTACTTCATGAAAAAAAAATCGGAACAATTATAAAAGTTATATTGGTAATGAAACGCATACATTTGAATAATTCGTATATGATGTGTAAAAAATATATGTAAAGTGTTTACATGTGCATACCTAAATGATTATTATAATTCAAACTTTATATGCAAATAAAAGAGCATAAATAGTAAATACTCCATTGATTTTCTGAAATGCAAGTGTGATTAAATGGATATCTTATATATTATCTCTAATGAAAATTTATTTCAGGTATTATACGGTCCCAAACGTTCTGATAGCTGAAGCAGACCAGGATTACTGGATCGTCGTTAGCCATTCCCACATCTTCAGCAGAAGACAATTTGTAGCGCATCTGAGTTCTATCGTTTATGTTTCTGACATGACATGTGATAGAGTAACATGTTCGTGCCTGACTTTACATGTTCACGTGCTCATGATTTTTGTATGTGTTTGACAAATCCTTTTGTTCAAGAAAATAGTACTTGCCTTATTTAACCTTTCTTTAAGAACCTTGTTCCTGTCCGCCATTACCTGTGTTCAAGAAACTTTTTCGTGTCCGCCATTGCCTGTGTTCAATAAACTTGAACGTATACGCTATCCCCTGTGTTCAATAAACTTGAACGTGTACGGTATCCCCTATGAACTTGAACGTGTCCTCCATATCCTGTGCTAAAGAAACTTGTACGTGTCCGCCATTACCTGTGTTCAAGAGACTTGTACATGTCCGCTATTACCTGTCCGTCGTATCCTGTGTACAATAACATGTCCGTGTCTGACAATACCTGTGTACTATAACTTGTCCGTGTCTGACAATACATGTGTACTATAACTTGTCCGTGTCTGACAATACCTGTGTACTATAACTTGTCCGTGTCTGACAATACATGTGTACTAAAACTTGTCCGTGTCTGACAATACATGTGTACTATAACTTGTCCGTGTCAGACAATACATGTGTACTATAACTTGTCCGTGTCAGACAATACCTGTGTACAATAACATGTCTGTGTCTGACAATACCTGTGTACTATAACTTGTCCGTGTCTGACAATACATGTGTACTATAACTTGTCCGTGTCTGACAATACCTGTGTACAATAACTGTCCGTGTCTGACAATACCTGTGTACTATAACTTGTCCGTGTCTGACAATACATGTGTACAATAACATGTCCGTGTCTGACAATACCTGTGTACAATACCATGTCCGTGTCAGACAATACCTGTGTACAATAACATGTACGTGTCTGACAATACCTGTGTTTGAGAAACTCAGTCCGCCATTTTAGGATGCGTCATTTCTGCATTTGACATTTCCTGTATACAGATATTTAATGGAATATCTTCAACTTCAACTTTCTTGTTTTATTTTTAAAAAAATGTTTATCTCAGTTTCTAATTTTGTTATTTTTTAAAATCGTTTAATAGTTTGCATCTTATATAAATTGTATTTAAGTGCAAACAAGTTTCCATGAATTTTTTTATATAATGTTGGGTTTTTTATCATTTGCCTTGAGAGTTTTTAACATTTACATTAAATCTTATTGAAAATCTCATTTTTCATTGTTTTGATATCTATTTAAAATTTGTTGACAGATGAAAGTTAATATTTTACGTCGACAATGTAAATATTATTCAAACATTAACATGTAATTTTTAGTGATTGGGATACGGGATATGAACCAGCAAAAACCATTAAAGAAAATATTTTATTGTTTATATTCACATCTTCCTTTTAACAAATTAATAAATTGATTGTAAAAAGTACTAGTAAGTGAAATTAACTAAATTACTGTTAAAGTGCATCAGTACATCACTAAAAGAAACAGCCAAATCGTCTCCAATTGGAATTCGAGTCTGACATTACAACGAATATTTCGTGCAGTCCTTGATTTTTTATTAGATTGCTGAAGGTTTAATAGATAAAACGGGGCGTAAAGATTTCAGTCCTGTCAGTTTGTACAGAACTATTACAATCAACTTTCTAAGGAAATAGAGGAAATCATACTTGGTGGATGGATATATAAACAAATATTTTCATCTACCGAGTACGATTCCCTCTATTTCTTACGAAAACTTATTGCAATTTATAGCTCTAAAGAAACTGACGTGCCTGAAATCAATGTACATGCTCCAATAATTGATTGGTCGAAACCTACAGCGAACTAAGGAAAATAATTAAGTTAAAAACAATTCAATTTTAGTTTAATTTATTTGAATAAAAAACACAACAACTATCATAATATGTTAAATAAATTTATTTATCAGCTTCACAAGGATATATTTGTAAATAATTAAGTTAAAAACAATTTAATTTTAGTTTAATTTAACTGAATAAAAAACAACTATTTATTAGATTCTCACAAATATATTTGAGTTTTCATGAATTTTAAAACTAGTTCCTGTGTCTTCATTCTCGGAAAAATGTGTACAGTATGGACTTTAATGCAGAACTATTGAATTAAGTGATTGTCTATAAAAATCACAGAAACGTTCTGACACGGGGTTAATTAAATATATCTGTGTCTATGGACCAATCAAACAGCCAATTACAAAATTCACCGTGTTTTCTGTTTAAATATTAACAAGCAGGGTTCTTTAACGTCTTTCTAAGGAAGTTTAAACTAACAATTACGTTTACATATTTTTAGAAAGTCGTTAGATATAAAAACGGCATTGCCACATGGAGATTATCAAGACATATGAATTTTAATTTAAAAACAGAGTAATATATGCTAAATTATGTTTCTCAAAATATATGTTGATATTATACTTTTTCAGACATCAAATTTATTAAACAATATATCAGTGCAATTCTTAAAAATCATCAAATTCTATTAAAGTCGAAAAACACAATAATCACACAAAATGTAATTTTCAAACACAGTTATCTCTCATTGACCATAAATATTATTATTCCTTATTCCGTTTACTTTCTTTCATCTCCATACACATATTGGCGAGGTCCTACTGCTTCATGAGCTAGAACCTCCATTTCACTTACTGGTCCAGTTCTTTGAACTAAAGGTGTCACCGTATATATCTGTCAAAACAAAACATTGACAAACTTTACGGCAAAAAATAACTTAAGATAACTAACTTGAATTCGCTTTTTTGTGAGAAATAAAAGTCCCCGAATATATCATTTATTCAATAAATTCCAAGTTTTGATAGACATTACTTAATGTTTACAACTTTCTTTTCAATAAATTTGTTTCCCTTTTGATATAAATTCTAAAAATTGAACAGATGGCCGTTATCCCTAACTGTGGTTGTAGTAAAAAGAGAGGAAAGATCATGTAAGAACATTTTACAAAAATTTTACGATTTATTGGTTTACTACAAATAGTTGATTATTGTCCTAATGATTTGACATAATGCATTTGACACGTTAATTATCTGTTGACCTTTGAACTATTTAACTACAATAGGTGAATTCCTGCCCTGATGATTTGGCACAGTGTATTTTTCATGTCTACTAAATCTTGACCTTTGATCCTTGTAAGAACACTGCTCACCGTTTTACTTTTTGTGATATCAACATCTTCATATCGTGGGCGTTTTTGTCGTTTCCAAAGTCTGGAGAAAAATCAACGACAAAAAATTGTGAGATGTTCATATTAAAAACATGTTTTAGAATATCTAATTTACAAAGATATATATCTTTATGTTGATCTCAACAACACATTGAACGGTATATTTCTTTACCAATTAATTCCTTCCATACTTAAATGGACATAACTCACTGCAAAATCTTAGAAACACCCGTACTCATCAATTCAGATTGTAAACTTTCACCTCAAAACATTGATATTTGCAGTGATGATTGGGGCTTGATCTCAAACCAACCTAAACCCTCAAACCCTTCACCAAAAGGTTTTCCTTGTTCAGCAATCAACAACAGTACTTACGTTTAAAAGTTAGCAAGGGCTATGTTGTATTATTGAGAGTTGAATCAATTACGAACATTCAATGATTGTTACTGAAATTAAAACAATACTGCCATAGAAAATCGGCGGTCAGTCTCGCATACTGCGTACTGTCCATTGGCAAACTCTTATGAATTTTCTCATGTTCATGAATATTTATTACTCTCAATTCACCAATGAGAAAGCGACACTCATTTGTGTTTTGTTGGTAGAAAAAGACACTTTTGTTATAAAGTCTTTGAACCGCTAGTTCTTTAATAGGGGTGTGGAGAAGCCAAACGAAAAAAACACTAACAATTTTCATAAGAAGGAGAAAAGTTTAATGAGTTGACCCACGGTCAGTAAGCATTGACTCACCGTGAGTTTCAGACGTTTGAATAATGTATACTTCACTTACTTAATGTCTGGGCTGGTGAGAAGACAAAACACTGGATATGTAACAGAAAGGAAAGCACCTAAACCAAACACTGCCATCAACGGCTTGGTCTGAAAAAATAACATGGAAAAGGAACTCAATTAAACACCGCCATCAACGGTTTGGTCTGAAAAAAAAAGATGGAAAAGAAACGCAATTAAACACCGCCATCAACGGCTTGGTCGGAAAAAAAAAGATGGAAAAGGACCTTAATTAAACACCGCCATCAACGGCTTGGTCTGGAAAAAAAAAAGATGGAAAAGGAACTCAATTAAACACCGCCATCAACGGTTTGGTCTGAAAAAAAAAGATGGAAAAGGAACTCAATTAAACACCGCCATCAACGGTTTGGTCTGAAAAAAAAGATGGAAAAGGAACTCAATCAAACACCGCCATCAACGGCTTGGTCTGAAAAAATAACATGGAAAAGGAACTCAATTAAACACCGCCATCAACGGCTTGGTCTGGAATAAAAAACATGGAAAAGGACCCTAATTAAACACAGGCATCAATGGTTTTGATAGTAAAAGATTGTATAACATCATCAAAATTCTGATCGTACAGAAAAAAAAGCATAGGCGTGTTAAAATGTACCTTAACCAAACACAATCATCAAGGCTTTTATTAAAACCGAAGAAAAAGAATATAACTGAGTAAACGACAGAATTATTTCTTTTAGAATAAGATTTTATATAAGTAATGAAATTTATGTAAAAAACAAAAATATGTAAGAAATGAAGAGTTTGGCTAAAACTTGATATATATTCTACACTACTTTTTGAAAACATGTTAGTTAATTTTCACGTTGAACAGGTAACCTCAATCATATTATCGTAACACTTTACACGCTTTGAAAGTTACACATTCAATAACACATGAATTAAAAAAACATTTATTAATATTTGTATTGATATATTTAATGAACATCTGTAATTTCTGTATGTCGGACATACTCACGAAGACATTGATGCAGCGTTTTCTATCATTGCATAACAACTTTGCAAGGTAGATGCCGAAACACCGTACAAACTACAGACAGTTTTGAAAAACGGATTGACGGCGTCTTCATTAGCTTAGTCTTAAGGTGGACACTACACCGTGAAATATTTTCTCAAATCAGCAGAAAATTACTTGATTATGATTGATATCATAATGAATAAGAAGTGTTTAAGTCTAATAGGCAAAAAATCTGCGATTTTGGATGAAAAATTACATTTTCAAAAATTAAATTCAATTAACATGAACAAAAGCTCCAGGCGGATTCGAACTCATGATCTGTTGTCCAGAAGCCCAATACTTTAACCACTGAGCTACGACGATATATAAACCACTCGAACGATATAAACAGTTTAACAAAACATTTAAATCACCATCTTGTGATGCAGTCTCTTAAAAAGTATAAGTGAAGGTGTAGTGAGGTACCTTAAGATAAAGATAGCATTTAGATAGAAACGGACCATATATTGGCCTGGTCGCGATTAGGATCGAAACTTTTTTAATTTTATTCGGTTTTTTTTTTTCAATTTAAATATTAACGTTAATATGCTATTATAAGATAATTCTAGGTCATCAGCCGAATCTTTTTTTTAAAAGTCGGTTGTCAAGTTATAAGCGAGATACAGAGTGCAGAATTCTCAACGTTTGTTAAGCAAATAAATCTCGTGCCATGTTTTAGAGGCAATTTTTTTTTTATTTTTAAAGTTATGTAAACAAGGTTTGTTTCAGACACAGAAAGACAGAGAGAATATGTAAGGGATTGTTAGTGATAGAGAGAAAGTGTACCTGTAATATATTACATGTAGTGTACCTGTAATACATTACAAGTAGTGTACCTGTAATACATTACATATCGTGTACCTGTAATACATAACATGTAGTGTACCTGTAATACATTACATGTAGTGTACCTGTAATACATTACATGTAGTGTACCTTTAATACATTACATGTAGTGTACCTGTAATACTTGTCGTTCCAATTTCATCCAAAATTAAAAACATTGATTAATTTGTATTTTCACTAAAATTTAAGGGACTACTAGTAATTTATAGTATATTTCCCATTTAAAAGGTGATACCTTGATTATACTAATATTATTTTCCATTTAAAAAAAAAATAAGCTTATTAAAGGGGAAGAGAAATTTAAATGATTTCCGTCCGGGTTTTTGTCTCATCGCTAACCGATCACTAACATTAAATTTTCCAGGTTACGCAATCCATAAGCGTTAAAGTCCATGATCACTGGAAAACGCACGATTTCGCACGTACTCAGGTACCAATGGGGGCTGATAAAAGACCTGAACAGATAATCCACAAACCGGGAATTCATTTGTCTATATAAAGAATCGGCCCAGAAAAAAAATTAAAGAGCACTAGGATTGTTCTAGATTGTCGCATGGTGACAGCTTTTTAAATATATATGTAAGAGTCAAAACTAGGTGGTTACTTAAATGAAAATGAAAATACTTTTAGAAAGATATCAGTCAACAATGAATACTATTAAAGGTCTTCATATATATATTGAAAATATATTGTCACTTTTAAGGGTACAAATATAAATGTAAAAATATTAGTCGTAGGTATCAAGTTTTGTTACTAGAATATAAAAAAACCCATTTTTTAAAACGTTGAATTGATATGATAAGATTAGAAGGGCGTATTTGTCACTTTAAATATTCTGTATCAACTTTGTGTTTTTATATAAATTTATACATGTATGTACACTGTTTACGATACAAAACTTAAATTAAATGACTGCCTTGCACACTTTATTGTCTTTTATACTTGGTGTTTATCATAACACTCATACATGTATGACAATATTCATATTTTTTCATTTTCCTATTGCATAATAATATATTTGTACGAAGAGAAAATGAAAGGATTGTTCTCAATATGTACCAAGCGCGATCTGAGTGATATATTTTGTACAATAAAAATGTTAAAATTAAAACCTACACGAATACCAGATCTTTAGTCTTATAAACAGATACAGACAATCTGTAACCCGTCTTTAGCGTAGGTACATGTATAACAGCGTGCATTGGTAGATAGCATGCATAGGTACATGTTGATAGCATGCATAGGTATATGTAGATAGCGTACATAGGTCGAGAACGTGCATAGGTATATGTAGATAGCGTACATAAGTAGAGAGCGTTCATAGGTACATGAAGATAGCTTGCATTGGAAGATAGCGTGCATAGGTACATGTAGATAGCGTGCATTGGTAGATAGCTTGCATAGGTACATGTAGATAGCGTGCATAGGTACATGTAAATAACGTGCATTAATAGATAGCATGCATAGGTACATGTAGATAACATGCGTTGGTAGAAAACGTACGTTGGTAGATAGCGTACATTGGTAGATAGCATGCATATGTACATGTAGATATAACGTGCATTGGTAGATAGCGTGCATTGTTACATGTAGATATAACGTGCATTGGTAGATAGCGTGCATTGTTACATGTAGATATAACGTACATTGGTAGATAGCGTGCATTGTTACATGTAGATATAACGTACATTGGTAGATAGCGTGCATTGTTACATGTAGAGAGCATGCATTGGTAGATAGCGTACATTGGTAGATAGCGTGCATTGGTAGATAGCGTGCATTGGTAGATAGCTTGCATATGTACATGTAGATGACGTGCATTGGTAGATGATGATACAACGTGCATAGGTATATGTAGATAGCGTGCATTGGTAGATAGCGTTCAAAGGTACATGAATATAGCGGGTATTGGCAGAAGTAGACAATGAAATTTACCAGGAACCTTTATATTGTATATATCGTGCGCGAACCGGGAGGAGGGGGGGTTACATAGTAAAGTTAGCGAAAAAAGGGATTCCGACCCCCTTCTGGGAAACAAAAACTATTCCTCTTTAATCCCTCCAATTCCAGAAAAACACCCCTCTTCCGCTGGATGTGCAAGAGAAATGAACCCTTTTGCATTGTTACATTCTAAAGCAATGTATCAGACAAATACTACTGTGGTTCCCCATCATCAAAATGAGTATTGATTCCTGTCCAGATTCACTCGATCAAACAATAAATGTCGATTATGAGACAAGAACAAGATGGCGACTGAGGATACGAGAGCTGCCTTCTGTTATCACGGTGATGTACAGAACAAGGGCATATCAAGGACAACCTGATACGCTGCAAGGTTTCTGCGCCATTAAACCGCCGCTTAATGGTCAACTCTTATTATTGATAATTGACAACACGCAACTTCCCGGTATTCACGTTATTCCATCACTCGCTCTTGACGGTAGCAGTCTTAACACTGGATGGCTTTTCTCGCCTTCTTTATCAAAGAGCTTGACTGGCAAAACACATTTTTCAAGTACTTGCATATGGGTTTTTCCCCAGTCGCATCCCAGGCATCCTTGGGGTTTTCTGTTTCTGATAACTTGCTCCCAACTGTCATTATTATGTCAATATCTTGAAATGTGAACGCTTCATGCTGGTTCAAACATACATTATTGTTAGCGTCAGAATGAACCATATATACACAGAGAGAGAGAGAGAGAGAGAGAGAGAGAGAGAGAGAGAGAGAGAGAGAGACACACACACACACAGACAGACAGACAGACAGACAGACAGACAGACATAGATGGGGAGAGGGAAAGATAAATTGTTGGGATGTGACTGATGTTTGGGAGGGGGGTGCACGACATCCTGTATTTAGTGAAGTACTGACCTGTAATAATTTAAAGTAATTTCATGTATAATTCATTAAAAACGACTGCATGTCTTCAAATCAATAACAATTAATCAATAGCAAATATTTGCATTAAACTCAAATTATGCAAACACGGCATGTCTTCCTGACGCCACTTTTGTTTTACCAATGTGCCAGTCTTAGATCAAGAGAAATCAGAGAAATTACGGACAATTCATGATAAGTCTATCCATCATTTAAGCAAAAACTTGATAAGTTGTCAATCGACGAACAGAGATACATCATTTAGATATAGATGTCGGGCATGTTATTGGTGTAAGCTAATCAGATACTAATTTCTATGCAAAATTATCATTTAAAAAGAGGTCCTTATGATCGTTTTTCTCGATGAATGTGGGGAATTCAAACGCTGCTTGTTAACCATCTAATTTAAAGCAATATGAGGCGCAGTTTTCATGTTGAAATTTGTTTTTCCAAAAATGTTTTTTCTGCTAAAATAACAAAAAATATAATGACTTTTTAGTTTCTGTTAGCTTTATTTTTGTAGGAAAAGCCGCTGATGCCTAAATTAAAGCAAACTTGAATTATTGTCATCCTGTTCAAAAATTGATTTGCTATAGATTCTTTAGGAGAGAAATCTTTCTTCTGACAAAAATTAATGATTTTTCAAATCTTATTTATTATAAAAGTTTAGGTTACATGCAGACATACTAGTATCATTCTAACAGGTTTTTGAACCAGCATAAAAAAAATACAGCTCATATTGCTCTATATTTTCTTTCTAAAACATAACTCTATTATATACCTACATGTAGCACTGTCTAGCTTTTCTCTTCTAACCCTCGCTTACCGTTTCCTTTTCATGTAGATATCACCGTATTGTCATCAACATTCGAATCGAGTCATGAACTATGACAAGATGGAAATCGCTGGTATTTTTCTATGTGATGGGTCCATATTTTACAAACGGCTCATTGCAAACTCTACATAGATACTAAGTACTTGCCTTCTCAACTACTTGAATGCAATTGCTTTCATTAAAATTGAAAAATGCTGGAAAGATTTAGAATGCAATCCTATAATCAAATTTTAGCTATAATATCGCTCTGCTGATACTATATAGTAGACTAATGAACAACTACGTGTACTGTAGAATATGCAAGTTAATCCCAGTTCACTATGCCAGTTGACAAAATAAACAAAACTAGAAGATGTTTTCATGAATTAGAATTAGCCATTTGTTTATCAAAAGAACGGCGTGCAAGCGGTCTGTTGAAGTTTGAGCGACTTTTTGAATTGATTGATCGATTGATTGATTAATGTACAGACGACTGTAAAGAGGTGTTAAGATTCTATAAAGTTATAAAGAAAGGAGTGTCATAGTTCGGACGACAGGAGTGTATCATCAGTAATAAAACATAATACAACCATCGCATCTAGTAAAAGGTATTAACTACCGTGTTCATCCCCTCGCTGTTAGCTCCATGCCTCGGTTGATATTGCGACAATTGTTTTCTCTCTCTCTCTCTCTCTCTCTCTCTCTCTCTCTCTCTCTCTCTCTCTCTCTCTCTGGCTCATTTCCAAAATCCACGTAAGTAATTCCCATATTTGGTCCCTTAATGTAAATTGTATATACGATGTTAAATTTATAGGAGAAAAAACCCTTAAGGAATAAAACAAAAATCTCAAAGCGATCCAAAATTAATTTTAATTTATACTTTTATATGCATGTGTACGCCGTATTTACTTCCTGAACTATCACGCAAACCTTGACAAGGTTTTGAAAATCTGTTCAATCACAGTTAAATACAACGGTGTTAATTAGTTTTGTATAAGATAACTAGATCATTTATTTCATCTGCTTGACAGGGAGGGTTTTTTTGCCATTAATTTTTAATCATATGTTGTAAAATTATTTAGATATAAAAGAAAAATAAACACCGATTTTTACGTAAACAAAAAAAAAGAGGCATAAACGGTTCCGAGGGTTTGTAAACCTCCGTCGTAATTATGATCAGATTAGGTTTTTAATGCACATGTACAAATAACAATTTTTGAAAAAGTTTAGGATAAATGTTTTAAGGTGCCAACGATTTGTCTAGTAACTTCTCAGATATCCAAAAATAAAAATTGACCTACGAAATCGCGTACCGCGCGTGATTCCGATGAGACTTGCGAGAGAGCCAATCCCGTTACTTAGTATAATTATATATTCGTCTTTTGGCACTAGTAATCATGATCACCTTTAAAAATTTCTAACGAGATTTACTTCTTTCTCAGATATACATATAATTATCACCAGCTGATGATTTGCAATTCTGTTGTTCGACATGCATACAATTTAATATTTCAAATAAGGGTTATAATTGTGTTACTACATTCAAATTTTTTACCTCGTACAATTAATTCCTTTTTTCCATTTTGCATAATGATATATTGATCATTAATGTATAAATGAATTAAATAATTCCCTTTCCGTGATTAAATTGTTAGCTCAAAAGAACAATGCCAGTAATCTTTATCAATTATAAATTCTCATTTGAAATACCACAGATACCATTTTTAAATTGTTATATGCCAAATAAAGTATGTAAACATTATTCAACATATCTACTTTTGGGTGAAAATCGTAGTCTGTTCATGACCGTGATTTACCGCTGGATTGATTAACAAGCTGATTATGACTAATGTCTATAGACGAGCAGTATGTAATATTCAATGGAAAGCCCTCTTCCCCTGACAAATTGAATCATTCTAGATTCAATAAGCCTCAGACCCCCCCCCCCCCACCCAGTAAACAAAATTATCTTTGTGACCCCCCCCCCCCCCGTTTTTTTAGAGATAGATTTCTAGATACTGGCATGTATTAATAGACTGTCATTATTTTATCCTTATATGAAGCTTATTAGTGAGATGTCTCTAGAAACTCACAGCTCTTGTGAATCTTTTTGTATTCTTAAAATAAAAATCTTACAAAGAATATTCAATCTAGGTAAGAAGAGGCATGGGTATAAATTATAATACTTTTTAATATCACTCCACAATCAGATAGACAATTCGATTTCTTATACTAAGTATATAAAAGTATCCTATAAATATATTTAATACTTAGACCTTTTTATTAGATTAAGCTGAATATTTATTTCAATGTAAAATGAATTTGAGTGCATGTTTTATCCCCTTAAGTTTTGTTTTCAATCTAAAAATAAATCCAAATGAAACAGCTTTTTGAAAGTTTTCCTTATGATCGACACAATAATTCACTGTCAAAAAAAAAACAACAAAACATCAACATCAGATATACATTTAATATACATGCAAATAAATATAAAACAAGCATGTTAAAAAGCATTGATTTTATTTTTCATGGAAGAGGTGCATTTTTCAAAGCTTCACTTAATTCAGTTGAAAAATTCAACATGAAGAATTTAAAGGTTCATTTGGATATTTGCTATCAAACAATCAGTATGGTATATACGTTCCATGCACATCGTCTGTAAAGTAATCCAGCACATCGTTTTCGGACACATCTATTTCATTAGCATAAAGTAATTTACACAAGTTGAATGTGCCATACCATCTTGCCAACCGTGGTCCAAGTGGCATGTAAGTATAGATATTTCTGGTTTTCCTTGGTTCGCTGCACACCGGACACTCATTCAGATTTATCTTACCCCTGGAGCAGTGGTTGTGTGTACTTTTCATCTTCACAAACTTCAGTATTTCAATCAAAGTTGGGTATACAAGCACATTTAAAACTGTTAGTCAACAGTAAATGATATTTTATTTATTACGTCGCCTGAGAATTATAAGGTTCTATCAGATTTTTGTTAAATTTTGGGAAAGGATCTCAAAGTTAAGATACCAAAATCTTTTTTATGTTAAACTGTTGAATTTCAATATTTGGCATGTGGTAATTTTGTGTTGTATTGCCTTTAAAAAATACAACATTTGTGTTCAAATTTAAGTAGTATTATCTAAAATTTAAGGAGAAAAATAGACATAGAATGTTTTAACTGAAATTATGTGCAATTTCTGTAAGAATTATAGGGAGTTTGAAGATAAAACCTTTAGAATCGAAAAACATAGATCAATGTGTTTAATTTAAGAAGTTGATTTAAATAAAAAATAAATCATACAGGCACTCATCATGCATTTTATTGAATCTTTTATGAAGAAAGTTAAGTATAATTCCTGTAAGTACGAAATACAAACTATAAATTCAACTTGACATAAAAATCAAAGTATAATTATTTTTAGAACACATACACTACCTGTATAGAAAAAAGAATAACAAAAACGAATTAAAAATTAAATCAAAGTACTGAAGTACTGAAAGCCGGGCTCTTTTGGTGTGTCTTTATGCATATTGTGTATAGTAAAGACTGAAAATCTCTCTCTCTCTCTCTCTCTCTCTCTCTCTCTCTCTCTCTCTCTCTCTCTCTCTCTCTCTCTCTCTCTCTCATGCTTTTAATGTCGGCAAAGCATCAGAGAGCGACCAAATTTTGTAAGCGGCTATAAACAAAAAATAAGTCTGTCTAGTAGAAGTTAAAAAGTTCAACAGTTGCTGCCTTGAATTTTGCAACAAGCATTATATATTCAATCCCCGTTTCTTCATCGTGCAGCAAAGTAGTTCATGGAAATTCATGCGCATTGTATGTGTTCAAAATGCATAGTAATGTTTTAAAAACACGTTATTAATAAGAAAACTAAAAAAGATAGACAATTCATTTGAAATTTAAGAAAAGAAACAAAATGCCAACACGTTTGACAAAACGTGGCTCTTTGTGTAACTATTTGGTATAGCGGAAAGTTTACCTTGACGCTGTTTGGTTTTTTGTTTATTTGTGCTATTTATAGTAACATTGGCGATTGGCCTGCCTATAGCCAGGACTCTGCTTTCAGCAGAGCCCGGCTAAAAATGATACAATAAAACCTCATTGTAAAAAAATACAATTTCATTTATGCAAGTAACATTAAAGGTAATTAAAAAAGTTAAACACTG
Organism: Magallana hongkongensis; assembly: GCA_015776775.1. Taxonomy (NCBI): domain Eukaryota; kingdom Metazoa; phylum Mollusca; class Bivalvia; order Ostreida; family Ostreidae; genus Magallana; species Magallana hongkongensis. Next base: position 6,498,472 of record CM027469.1, on the reverse strand, counting down.
TCCAAATTTTTTTTCAAAAGTTTTATTCATTTGAACAGTATTGTAGAACAGCGTTAATCATACATTCCAATCAGTACTGAAAGTTACATGAAGACCTTATGAACATGAATGACGAAAAAAAAACACGCTTTAACATCATTGACTCCTTTTACTTTTTTTTATTTTTTGGCAATCGACATGCAATTTCAAAATGATCCCTGTCTTGTTGAGGCATGAATTTCAGCATTGATATGAAATCATTTTTCTTCTCGATAGAAAGGTTTGGTTTCTATCTACATTGTTTGATGACAGGAAGGTGTGCGCTATCTCCAGAGACTTGATTGCGGGAAGAATCTCCTGTTTAGACTCCACGAATTGAAATTATCGTGCCTTCATCTTTGAAACAGAGTTTGTATTTAACATGCAATGGTTTTCCATTTTCAAGCAGGAGATATTTGATCTTAATGAATGGCAAAAATGTGTACCTAAGTCCTGTGTTAGCATTTCCAAAGTCAAAGAACTTTTCTTTCATAAGCTTCAAAACTGAAGAGCTCTTTGGTCGAACTTTTTTCAGTACTCGTACAAGGCTTACAGAACTATATATCTCCGATATCTTTAACATTTTCTCAATGTGACTGTTGATATTATCTAGTTCTTGAATTGCGCATTGCCCAGGGGTACAGAATTTTTGCTCTCTTTGTTTGATTCTGGGATGTTCACCAATAAGCTTCTTAAGAGCAAGGATCATCATCGAATTTCGATTCTGAGCTACACAAGAATCTGACCACAGAACCAATTTTTCTAACTCAGGATTTTCTTGCAAAACACAATTCAAGATAATAACAACAGCACTTGCTATTTCATTTCCTCCTCGTCCCGCAACACATTAAGGCCACACAACAGAGATTTTCTTTTTCGATGTTGCACAGTGTGCTGTGAGGTTATACTATAACTTATAGACATTCAACTTCCTTTTATAAAAAAAAGTTAGAGATGTTGCCCCTTGGGCACGTCAACACATTTTGTAAATCGAAACAGATCACCGCTTTTGTATCATCAACTAGTTGTCTGTCGCTGTCTCTTTTTTCTTGTGTTTCTTGTTTGTCCTTTAAGTAAAGGTTATATTTCTGCTGTAGTTGTTCATTTAAGGTGTTTGCGTATTTTTGTTCGTCATATTCCATACAAATATCGCACCTGTCTTTCTTTGGGACGTGAAAATCTAAATTGAATTCAGTGTTGAAAATGTTTCTGTATAAATGAGACTTTGCAGGGACAACTGATACTTCCTGACATCCTGGTCAGCGTAAGTTCGGGCTCTAGGTATTTTTTTTTGGTATTACTTCGACAATAATGCGATGGCATTCTAGGAAATGAGTTTATATGCTCTCATATATGCTTTTCTTTCCTCTGAAATGGACATGTTTGTGTGTACCCGTCGTCTATCAATAAAAACATTCTGTTCTGCCTTTTTATGATAATTTGCGACTCTCTTCTGACTAATATCAAGAGTTCCCAAATAGAACTTTTTACATACTCTGCTTTTTACTTCATCCTTATTGAAGAACTATCTAAATGAGAAGTTTTTTCTCGAGTTTTTATTGTTTGTTCTTTTACGCTTCTTAGGATTTCTCTCAGTTGTAATTGAATAAAAATGAGCCTTTTTAATGTCTGTTAGTTTCCAGAACTCATTGAATATACTTTCTTGCTCATCCTTACTGAATTTCTTAGCGCAACTAAACTTGCACTGCCCATGACAATCTTTTGTTATTTTTATTTTTCTCTGTGGCTGGGTATTTCCTTTCACATTAGTGTATTCCTCCCCTGCTTGTCTTTTCCCTCTCTGATATACTTTGCTTGTCAACAGAAAACTCCTTAAGCATTGAGAATGACGGAACATTTCCTAACATCATCTTCAGTTAGACATAGAAGGATGTCAAAATCAAAATCCCTCCAAAGAATGGATGTATTTTTCACAATATGATAAAATAGCTGACAAGTGCTATTAATTGTTTGGAGTAAAGTGCACAGATCTAAGTATTTAAAGATTTCTATGATAATATATTCAGGGAGATCCGTTATCTTCATCACGTCAACTAAAAGAAAAGAAAAATGTTAAAAAATGTGTTGAATTTTTAGCGTTAAAGGAAAAAATCATCAATTGCCCAATATTACATAAAACAAGCATTTTCAAAAATCAGACACTGTACATATAATACAAGAAGGTTGCTAACTTCGTTCATCTAGAACCAACGGAAGGAAAGGTTCATCGCCAGGAAGATAACTCGTAACATAATTTTTATTTTCTCTTTTATGTCTTTCATTGTAATACACTCAGTATGAGTGCCTTTTTTTTTTTTTTTAGATTTTCCAGTACCCAAGACGTTAAAAAAGTTTTCAGTTCTTTGCAGCTTGATTAGAATTCATACTTCCAATGAATTGTACTTTTTTCAAATCTGGCATGCAATTTCGGAAATCTCTCGGAGTTATCTTCCTTGGGATAAACCCTCACTTTCGTTGGTTCTAGATGGATCGGTTCAAAACTTGCAACTTGTCGGTGAAAACTGTCCTTTTTGCTTAATAAATATATTTACACGGGCATGGCATGCAGATATTCAGTGAAGGGAATTATCGGGCTACGGCATGAGATAACCCTTTTTACTGGTAGATGTAGTTTGATAGTACATTTCAACAAATATTCCTCGGCAGTGCCTCTCGGCTGGCAGACGAAGTTAGCAACCTTCTTGTATGATATATGTAGAGGGTCTGATACATTAAAAAAAAATTTGTTTAAGGTAATTTTGGGCATTGAATGTATAAATTCGATTAGTAATATGTCATAAAAAGATAATTTAATAACAAAAGAAAAATAAAGCCCCGGGGGTCTATATACTGAGAGGTGGGGGTGGAAGGAGAGGGGGGTCGATTCTGTCCTCAAGCACCTGTGACCTTTCTCGGCTTCCACTTATTTTATAAGAATTCTTTTGTATTTGTATGAGTAAACCTCAGGTAACCTATTGCTATCCGTTTTTGTCCGTCGTTGTGCGTCGTCCGTCGGCGTTTACAATTTAACTTTTTTAACTTCTTCTTAAAAACTACAATGCTGATAGTTACCATTGTTGGTGTGAGGCATCTCTATGGTAAGAAGAGTATAAATTGTGAAATTCATGGCTCTACCACCTCTGGGCGCCACAAGTGGGGCCAAATATGCAAAAAAAATAAAATCAAAAATTTTCTTATCTACTCCCACACATGTGAGGAAAAAAAACTGGTCTCATAGTTATAATGTCCATGAAGCCCTCTACCAAAATTGTGTTCATGGCCCCTGGATCAGTAATTCTTGCTCTAGGGTTCGGCCAATATGGCCATATAGTAAAAATGTATTACATTTTAGAAAATCTTGTTTACTCCCAAAAATAACATATTAGTTAAAAACTGGTTGCCTGGTTATGATGTCCATGAGGTCCTTTACCGAAATTGTTAAAATTCATTATCCCTGGGTCAGGGTTTCTGACTCCAGGGTGGGGACAATATGGCCATATAGTAAAAATGTATTAAATCTCAGACAATTTTCTTTTCTACTCCCACACATGTGGGCAAAAAACTGAAGACATGGTTATGATGTCTACCTAAATTGAGAAATGCATGACCCCTCTGTCAGGGGTTCAGGACATGGGGGGGGGGGGGGGTGTGGCAATATAGTGTAAATGCATACTATGTTTTAAAAAAATTCCTCTCTATTCTTACACATCTGTAAAAACAAAAACTGACTTATGATAATTATGTTTACCAAGAAGTCCTCTACTGAAATTTTAATTTTCATTTCCCCTGGAGTATGGATTTTGACTTTAGGTCAGGGCAAAAATGGATGCACAGGTGTTAATACATATAATGTTAAAAACGATCTTCCTTACTCCCACACATCTTTGTAGACCAGATCTTTTTATAGAAGTTTTTATATACTTTATTATAGGTATCACAGTTCTATCTGAAAGATTCCAGGCAGGGAGCAGAATAAAACCAAATTAAATGCATATATGAAACCCCTCGACAAGTTTGTATATGGGTTATATATGCTACTTAGGTGACTGTTAAGGCCAGTTGGCCTCTTGTTTTAAGAAACCGGAAACATCGTTTTAGCTGCGAACTGGAGCTAAAAAATTGGTATCAATTAAAGCACGGTACAATTATCTAAAAACACATTTCAAAGACGGGCATATAAACTTTATGATATATGTTTGTAAAATAGCGAAGATCGAGTCACAGTCTCCCTTCGCCACAAAACCACAGCCCCCTACGCCACATCGGCTTTTCGATCGAATGCTCCTCAATTGATACATGTGAGATGGTTTTATTTTTATAAATGTAGATTTTCTATTCATATGGAATGATTTTGGACAATAAAACTTGGACGTTCTGCAGTAGGATTCGAAATTTTTATTAAAATACCCTAAAATACGTTGCGCCTACCCCACCTGCATATAGTCGAAGTGTTTGAGCTTTTCCAAAGATATCTTAACTCCCATGTTACTAGAGGTAGTTTATCAATACTCACTGTCTTCCTTGCGATACTTTTGGTTATCAAAATCGATTTTAATTAAACATACTAAGTCTTTGAATACTCGATGACTTAATTACTTTCACCGCTTCAAAATCACGGCGCCTGTGTTGCACCCATCACGGTCCCTGTCTTACACCCATCACGACCCCCTTGTGTGATTCTACATGGTGTGACACGTATAGATAACCCAATACGATATAACCATTTGTCCTGTTTTAGATACATATGACAATTCAACGTTTTAAAAGAATTAAGTGAAACAGATGACACAGATGTTATTCTAAATCAAAAGATTTAAATATCAGCATTAGCATGTTGTTATTTTACACCCACTACACTTATGTAGAGAGTTTACCAAATTAAAAATTACGTCATCTCAATTCAAATGACATTACAAAGAACAATGCTTATACTCCTATTTAGATTTCTTAAAGCTGCTTGTTCCGATTTTATATTAAATTTTATGTACGTTTTTAAAATGATAGTTATGCCAAGAATGTGTAAAATAAACGGCATTGCAGTAGTTTTTAATTTAAGCCATGTTTGAATGGAAAAAGTAACGTACAACATTTGATTACAAAACAAACGTTATAAAAGGGTGACGTGAAGCAGATATGATTGTATTACACTTCATATCGCTATAAATAAAGGTTATATTATTTTGGCAAATCAAAATTAAACCTGCGTATGTTTTCTTCAATAATATTTTTTAAGGTTGTTTTACTTACAATGTTGAATAAAACCAATCATTCGGTGGGGGGAGGGGGGGACCAACGGATCTCATTTCTAAACATTTGCTTGGCGTATTTTGTCCGGTTTTTTTGCCCAAATAAAATTTCTTTCATTTACATTGAAAATTTCAAACTTTAAAAACAGACCGATTCTGCTAGAGTAAACAAAGGAACAAGTCATTCTTTCTGAGATAATCGGTTTGTATGGAAAATTATTTGATACTGTCATACAAAAAAAAAAAAATCGGACTATGCAGCTTTAACATTCACATTCTCAATTATTTCTCACGATGCCTTCCTCATGTTATTTATATAAAACTATCGTTTAAATGTATTTTTGTTTAGTATTTTTAAATCAATATATAATACTTATAAAAAAAATGAAAGTGTTGAAAGAGGAAATATTTTTAATGAAGCCTCGGGAGTAAACACCGGACACTGATTTTATCTTGGAGTGAACAAATGACGATAGTAAACATCTGTTCAATTTGTGCTTCCATCATTTTTAGCGGATAGTTTTTTTCATCACGGCTACTTTCGTATTTCAAATGTTGTTTTTCAAACCAATTTTTCGTGTGGAATTTGATAATTACAAACTTAAGTTGTCTTCTACGTTTAATACATGAGAGTGGGCGAAGTAGGAACAAAATCGGCATTCATCCTGTATATAGAATTTTATTTCATCATGTTAGGACTTGAATATATATTTTTTAATTTAAAGCCACTGGATAAAATTGTTATACATATTTTAAGAGAGAAACAAGTTACAGCATTTCAGTGGGATTGACTTTACTGAGAACAGTAATCAGTACAAATGTACATAATACTACGCACCCAGACATAAATCATCAGCCCCCCCCCCCCCCCTTCCCCTCCTGCACACTTTATTTATTGCGCAGCAAAGATTCTTTTACATACAAAACATTGAATTAACATGGAGTCCCCCCCCCATCCTACACTTTTATGGGACCTAAATTGAATTGAAAATAAAGAAATAATTAGTGAAATTGAAGTTAAAGGTATACTACTAACACCCCCCCCCCCCACCCCCGTAAGTAACTTTTTTTTTTTTTTTTTTTGGTTTTGTTTTTTGCTTCTTCTTTTTTTCTATTTTGCTTGTCTAGATTTTCATTGTTTGTAAAGATTTTCTTGGATGAATCTGCACCCCCGACCCCCCCCCCCCCCCCCATTTTCAAAAACGATCTTACGTGCCTGACATCGTCCCAATAATTTGTCAAGCATTCTGTCTTTTAACCACTTAACTAGTATACATGTATCAAATACACATCGTCCCAATAATTTGCCAAACGTTCTTTCTTTAAAATACTAATGTAAAATATTCCTTTTAAGTGCATTTTTATTTTGTAAAAAATCAAAATCAATTTACTAAGAAAAAGAGCAAAGCGTCGAGAGAAGAAAGTATTTTCAAGTGAAGCCTCGGAAGTAAACAATGAACAATGCAGGTTTTTTTTTTTTAGGTTTTTAATTTGTAGAAAGAGCTTTGATGACAATAAACATCTATTTTACATATGCTTGATTCAGTTTTAGCGAGAATTTCTTCTCCACCAGTTGTTTCCGTCTGTTCAATGTAGATAAACATGTAATAACACGTCCTTTGTATCTGTTTTATGAAGTTTAATAATTTTGACTCCTAATACTATGAGTTTTTCAAGTTTACTTAGCGTAGTAGGAATCAAAAGAATGTTATTATCAATTAAATAAAAATAATGAAATTAATATCTTGTCTAGTTATTTATGGTTTGTGTTTATTGTTTATTAACATACCCGCGTCTAAGATATCGATAAATATCTAACGTTTAATAAAAATGTGCTTAAGAAACGTCTTCGGTGATTTTTTAATCATTACTTTACAGTAAGTGTTAGGAGTTGTTTAATCAAAGAGAGAGAGAGAGAGAGAGAGAGAGAGAGAGAGAGAGAGAGAGAGAGAGAGAGAGAGAGAGAGAGAGAGAGAAAACATGTTTCACTTATGGAAAAAAAAACTGTACATTTTTTTTTGACAAATAGCATATTACTGTTATATGGGTGTTGTCATTTAGAACAAACACAAAAAGGCATCAAGACATTGTCATACTTTTATAACACAAATTAAAAGTTACATTATTTCACCGTAATTACTGCCAACAGTGCGCATTTCTCTCTTTTAATAAGATGGTGACAGTAAACATCTGTTTATTGCGTGCTTTTTTCGGTTTACTTCCGTCTTTTAAATTGTTATATAAACCAATTGTTCTCGTGGAATATAATGATTCAATATATGTACTGTTATTGATTCCCTTGTAAAATACATGTAAGAAGATGGAACCAAATCGCCAAATATCATGATAACAGAAATTTTTAATTGCTTATTAAATAACCAGAGCCACTAGACAAAACTGTTTAATCTATTTTCAGAGACAAACAAGTTGCATCATATCAATGCAGGGACGTAGCATCAGAGGAAAGGGAGGGGGCAATAGGGCCTGCACACCCCCTCCCCCACTCTTTCTCGCAGCAAACATTGTGTTTTATTTAAGATGTAAAAAAGGTGAATCAAAATGGAGTCGGATTCCCACCTTTGGGGGAGGATGTATAAAATTTAATTGAAAGGAAGAATCTAACAGCAAGATTATTGTTATATGAAGTTAAAGATATGCTCTGCCCCCCCCCCCCACTCCCCCCTACCCCATCCCACACCCACGGATGGTGCTCATGATCTTAAATACCTTTTTTTTTTGGGGGGGGGGGGTTCAAGATAATTTTTCCCCTCCCCAACTCTCAAAAGCAATGCTATGTGCCTGCAATGAGAGTGACTTTAGGAAGAACAACGCCGATATCACACTTTTCTTGGTATTCTTAAAACGTACCGCCCAAACTATATGTCAAGCATTGTTTTTTTCATACACTTCAGTGAAATACTAGTACCCTTTAATGTGAATGTTTGTTTATTATTGTCAATTGAATATTGTGCGCTAACGTGTAATAACACGTCCTTTGTGTTCTGAAGTTCAATAATTTTGCACTTGGAATGACCCTTGATACATTTAGGTTTTCAAGTTTACTAAGCGTAGTAAGAATTAAAAGAATGTTATATCAATTAATTAAAAATAATGAAATTAATATTTTGTTTTGTTAATTATGGTTTGTGTACATTGTTTACTAACATACCCGCGTCTAAGATATCGATAAATATCAAACGTTCAATAAAAGTGTGCTAAGAAACGTCGTCTGTGATTTTTCAATTATTACTTTATAGTAAGTGTTAGGAGTTGTTTAATCAAAGAAGAGAGAGAGAATGAGAGAGAGAGAGAGAGAGAGAGAGAGAGAGAAAGAGACTGCTTCAGTTATGGGAAAAATTACAAATTACAAAACCAATTTTTCGTGTGGAATTTGATAATTACAAACTTAAGTTGTCTTCTACGTTTAATACATGAGAGTGGGCGAAGTAGGAACAAAATTGCCATTCATCCTGTATATAGAATTTTATTTCATCATGTTAGAACTTGAATATATTTTTTTTTAAATTTAAAGCCACTGGATGAAATTATTATACATATCTTAAGAGAGAAACAAGTTACAGCATTTCAGTGGGATTGACTTTACTGAGAACAGTAATTAGTACAAATGTACATAAAACTACGCACCTAGACATAAATCATCAGCCCCCCCCCCCCCTCCCCTCCTTCACACTTTATTTATTGCGCAGCAAAGATTCTTTTACATACAAAACATTGAATTAACATGGAGTTGCCCCCCCCCCCTCCCACACTTTTATGGGACCTAAATTGAATTGAAAATAAGGAAATAATTAGTGAAATTGAAGTTAAAGGTATACTACTAACACTCCCTCCCCCCCCCCCCCCCCCCCGTATGTAACTTTTTTTTTTTTTTTGGTTTTGTTTTTTGCTTTTTTTTTCTATTTTGCTTGTCTAGATTTTCTTTGTTTGTAAAGATTTTCTTGGATGAATCTGCACCCCCGACCCCCCCCCCCCCCCATTTTCAAAGACGATCTTACGTGCCTGACACCGTCCCAATAATTTGTCAAGCATTCTGTCTTTTAACCACTTAACTAGTATACATGTATCAAATACACATCGTCCCAATAATTTGCCAAACGTTCTTTCTTTAAAATACTAATGTAAAATATTCCTTTTAAGTGCATTTTTATTTTGTAAAAAATCAAAATCAATTTACTAAGAAAAAGAGCAAAGCGTCGAGAGAAGAAAGTATTTTCAAGTGAAGCCTCGGAAGTAAACAATGAACAATGCAGGTTTTTTTTTTTAGGTTTTTAATTTGTAGAAAGAGCTTTGATGACAATAAACATCTATTTTACATATGCTTGATTCAGTTTTAGCGAGAATTCTTAAAACGCACCGCCCAAACTATATGTCAAGCATTGTTTTTTTCATACACTTCAGTGAAATACTAGTACCCTTTAATGTGAATGTTTGTTTATTATTGTCAATTGAATATTGTGCGCTAACGTGTAATAACACGTCCTTTGTGTTCTGAAGTTCAATAATTTTGCACTTGGAATGACCCTTGATACATTTAGGTTTTCAAGCTTACTAAGCGTAGTAAGAATTAAAAGAATGTTATATCAATTAAATAAAAATAATGAAATTAATAATTTGTTTTGTTAATTATGGTTTGTGTACATTGTTTACTAACATACCCGCGTCTAAGATATCGATAAATATCAAACGTTCAATAAAAGTGTGCTAAGAAACGTCGTCTGTGATTTTTCAATCATTACTTTATAGTAAGTGTTAGGAGTTGTTTAATCAAAGAAGAGAGAGAGAATGAGAGAGAGAGAGAGAGAGAGAGAGAGAGAGAGAGAGAGAGAGAGAGAGAGAGAGACTGCTTCAGTTATGGGAAAAACTGTATATATATTTTTACATAACTTGAAAACAATATACGAAATAAATATTTATGACAGTGCTGATAATAAATATATATTTAAATTTAACGTCTATTAAATAAATAGCATCTTACTGTTCTACGGATGTTGTCATTTAGAACAAAAAAATGCATCAAAATATTGTTCATACTCTCATAACACAAATTAAAAACTACAATATTTCACATTTGTTTACTGCGAGCTTCTATCGGTGTATTTCCTTCTTTTAAATTTTGGTTTATAGACCAATTGTTAATGATTCAATATATGTACTTTTATTGATTCACTTGTAAAATACATGTAAGAGGATTGAACCAAATCGCCAAATATCATTGTACATATGTAATATAGTGTTTAACTGCTTTTTTAAATAACCAGAGCCACTTGACAAAACTGTTTAATCTATTTTCAGAGACAAACAAGTTGTATCATCTCAATGCACGGACGTAGCATCAGAGAAAGGGGCGGGGGGGGGCAGTAGGGCCAGCACACCCCCTCTCCCACTCTTTCTCGCAGGAAACATTGTGTTTTATAACATTGTGTTTTATAAGATGTATATAAAGTGAATTAAAATTGAGTCGGCTTCCCACGTTTTGCGAGAGGATGTATAAAACTGAATTGAAAGGAAGGAAACTAACTGCAAGATTATTGTTATTTAAAGTTAAAGATATGCTCTGCCCCCCCCCACCCCCCATCCCCTCCCTACCCCACCCCAACCCCCCGGATGATTTTCATGATCTTGAAAACTCACTCCTTTTTTGTTTGTTTGTTTGGTGGGTTTTTTTGCTTGTCAATTTTTTTTTTAGACGATTTTGACCTCCCCAACTTTCAAAAACGATGATTTGTGCCTGCAATGAGAGTGGCTTTAGGAAGAACAACGCCGATATCACACTTTTTTTGGTATTCTTAAAACGCACCGCCCAAACTATATGTCAAGAATTGTTTCTTTAATGCACTTCTGTGAAATATCCTTTTATGTGATTTTTTGTTTAATAAATCAATTGAATATTGTGCACTCACGTGTAATAACACGTCCTCTGTGTTATGTTTTATGAAGTTTGATAATTTTTCACTTGGAATGACTCTTAATACATGCTGGTTTTCAAGTTATATAAATGAAGTATGATTTAAAGAATGTTATCATCTATTAAAAAGAATTATGAAATTCATGTCTTGTCTAGTTATTTATGGTTTTTGTACATTGTTCCTGCACGCAACTGTGTCTTATATATTTCAGTCATTGATTTATAGTAATCGTTATGAGTTTTTTTTCTTTAACTAAAAAAGGGCAATGCTAAAAGGCGAAGAATGATAAATGGAAAATATATTTTGTAAGGAAAAAGATAACATACTAGGACGATATTACACATGTTATGTGTTACAGTTTTAACTCTCACTAATAAAATGGTTTCACTTTTGCAGTTCAGTTCAGTTCATTTAATCGTTAAAAACTATTTCAAACATATGGTACATGCAGACAAAAATTAAATAACATTAAAATATACCCAAAAAAATGGTCAGAGGTAAACAAATATAAATATAACTGTTATAAAGTTGGGAAAAATTATACAAAATGAACCTCATAGACGACACTACATCGTATATCTTTCTTATAAACATACACAATTTTCTCAACAATTTCATGTTGCATGCTGCCATAAGGTACGAAAATTTTAGCACATTTGGTCTAGCCGAGACATGTTTGTCTATAAGTTTGTCCCGGACTTGTGATATTGCATCACATTTTAAAATATAATGTTAGATGTATTACTTTAGCGCTCTAAAGATCAGCACGTTATGTCATTATGTATAAACAATACATGCCGCTGGTGTACAAACTGTGTGATTGGCCAACTCGTTTTTATTTGGCGAAACTACCTATATACTCTTACACAATGCAAACTCGTGTGTATCTTAAAAACAGTTTGTTTTTACCAGCGTTACCCTCCCTAAATGCAAGTTATTTTTTTGAATTATCTATACTGTGAAATCATTAAATTGCATGGTGGCTCAATTGTCATAGTATCTGTGGGTAGCCCTACCTCACGAATTAACATCCTCAACGAAAGCACATTTAGAAAGAGTTGTCTTTTTTACCGAAATTGACGCATCCACGAAAAATTACATTCCCACAAATAAGCAAAAACAAAAACAAAAACAAAAACAAAACAAAAAACAACAGTTCACGAAAATTGGCCCCATGAAATTAAATGATTTCAAAGAATATTACTCAACATACTCTGGGTATCGTTTAATGTGACCTTAAACAAATAAGTAAGGTGAACATTATGGTAGTACTAATTCAGACATAGACCGAGTAACGTACGTGTGCAGTAACTCGACTACATCAAGAACCTTTCATACATATACATGTGTGTATTATATCATATTATTATATCAGACTATATCGCTTAAAGGCAGTCCATCCATATAATGCAAATTTAACAATTTTGATTGATCTATACTGCATCAAATACGTGTTTTAAAACTATTATGAGGCTGACATAAACCAAACTCGCGTACGTGTATGTATGTAGTCAATTAAATGAACTTTTTGCACTTAATTTTTTTTTTAAAGAGATGTCTGCCCTTAAGGAAAATTTATATAAAAAACATTTTTTGAAAATATGTATGGTAAACTATGAATTTTTTTAGCATATTCGAAGAAAGGGAAAGCTTTTGCAACTTTTTACCAAGAGAAATGTGAGAAAATTGCATGTACTAAAGCAATTTATTACCTAATCAAAGATATTTTGTTGTTTTATTACAAATTAAATATTTGCGTCTATTTTGAACTACCGGTCAATAGACTGCGATCTATTGGACCGCCGGTCAATAGACTGTGATCTATTAGACCGCCGGTCAATAGACTGCGATCTATTGGACCGGCAACGTATTTCACAACGCGGGTATGTTAATGTTACATCCTTTCGATAGTTCTCAGGGAATGTATATTCCTTTACATAGACGCTGTTTTTAGTGAAACCAAATTCAATGTTATCAAAATCAACCAATCAACAGTTTTAAAGCCTCATATAAGGTAAAAAACCATTTAAAATCTAATGGGTTGAAGACTCACCCTTCTTTGTGTAAACTTATTTTAAATGGAGATATTGTAATGCATACAACAGGTTTTGTGCATGTAAAAGATGAAAAAAAGTCTTAATACATTGCATAATGGCGCGAAAACTATCTGTAATATGCAAATTGTAAACCCCGAAAACTAAAGAAGGAATTATGTAATAAAACAATTATTTAATGCTTGAACAGTCAATAGACCAGAATTTTTCCCTTGGTGCAGGGAACAGCTCAGTATGATCTATTGCCCTCGGCCGTTGGCCTCGGGCAATAGATCATACTGACCTGTTCTCTGCACCTCGGGAAAAATATTCTGGTCTATTGACTGCTCAAGCATTAAATAATTGTATAATATTTAATGCATTTTTCCCCGTAGACTTCAATGTTAACTACAACATAGAATAAATATATTAATATTAATTTTTTTTAAAAAGATTTCAAAGGTGAATCTGTATAATTTAATAAACTCCTTAAAATCACAATAAGGTTTTAGTGATCAAACCTGCAATCTATTAGATATGAAATATGATATTTATGGATGGACGACCTTAAAATTTTCAAATGAAGAAAAAATCTCATAAAAGGTCTACTTGTTATAATAAAGATTGACAGCTAGTCATTGAACATCGTATTAAGCTCTTAATATTTATTGTTTTACTTCCTCGTCACGTGATCATTGAGTCTGCGCCTTCACTACGCCACACACACACCCCTCGTCTACTTAAACTTCTAAACAAATACATATACAGACTGTCTACATCTGTCTTCTCAGACGAATGTATACTTTTTATTTGCTTTGTTATTTCTGTTAGGCATACACATCTATACTCATAGAGTTATATAGTTTGACCTGATTGACAACACTATGATGTCCCTGTCCGGAAACTCTGTGTATCCCCACGATGTCCTCGCTGTGTGGTTATGTCTGCTGACAGTATCCCAGGCGTACAGTGAGTCCAATTTATGTACATTTCTAAATATCATGATATTTTCCAAGTGAGGTTGTTTTGGGATACTTTACAAGAATTGAACCAAACCATCAAATGGAATTTAAAAGAATAAAATGTAAAAAACAAGGGCGTTTAGTGAATTTCCCAGAAATTATTGTCAAGATAACAATAGCAATACTACATTCTAAAACCAATCTCCACACTCAAAGAGTATTTACATATTAACTACAAATATTTTAAAGGCTATATGCTTAACGTACTTCAAAGAAATATATTGAAAAAGGAAATATCAAGTTTCTACTGTAACTTGATGCCGGGAAAAGGTCAATGGTTCGGTAGTTAGTCACTATGACAAGTAAGGGTTCTTTATCGTGCTGGCACCTACCATGGTTCATGACTTAATGCTGCAACTTTTATATTTTATGTGTAAGTACTTTCCCTGATTGTACTACATTTTAATTATATACCGACTTACTAGAAGAAAAAAAAAATTAAGCAGTTAATCAAGTGCATTTCATTTAGTGTATGTGTTCGATAGTACACGTGTCTTTCCGTTGGGGGGGGGGGGGGGGTACTTCTTTTTCCAGTCTCTAACCTTATGCTGTCTCATCTTCTACGCACTGTTTTAACTCTTCAATCTTGAGACACTAAAAGTTAATTGTATAAAATATAGATATATACACAGTATACACAATTTACATTAAAACAAACTCATTTAGCATCAATATATCCATAGGAATTTCTTTTTTTAAACTTCAATGTTATTCTATCAGATATGAAATTTTTATTCATAATATTTATAACACTGGTTACTTAGGTTCTTTTATCGCTTGAACTACATTAGGATTTTATATATTTATAGGCTTTGCTAGAGAAAATTGATACTTTCAAATCGTTTTAACAACTGCATTTGAATGTTCAATACATGCATACATGTATTATAAGCTATTAGAATCACGAGTTGACATCATCACGATAGTAATGTTGTAAGAACATGTGTGTTTATCTTCAAAGTTAATGTCGCCCTCAACAAACCAGCATACCAACAGTACCCATACGTTGATAACGGAGATTACGACAAAGGGGACGCCAGTAACGCTGTAGACGGACATAAATCAGACCTGAGTATATTGGGAGGTCAATGTGCTGTATCACTGGACAGACAAACCGCCACCTGGTGGGTGAACCTGACCACCATCCACAGCATCCACCACATCACCATCTACTTCTTCACGCGCAATCAACCATGGGGTATAGTCACGATTACTGATTCTCGTTATTGATAAGGTTTTGTTAAACGTATATTTCGGTGTTATTATTTATAATGAGACAGTTTAGGGGTCTTGTCCCGTATATCATCAGAAACCCAAACAATATAACATGTTTGTCAGTGTTGATGTATTTATCAGGATGATAAACAACGAAAAGACAGCGCTATATTGGCATCATCTTGGTAAGAACTTTTTTTTAATGCAAAATAGTCTTATGTTTATATAAAAGTTCACTTTAATTCCAAATTGCCTTTATTTGATAACGACGTTAGTTTAGCCTGACATGATGACGCCCCCCCCCCCTCCCTCCCTCCCAACCTCTGGTCGGACTTATAACAAAATTATCAGAGAAATTGAAATCTTATATTCGTTCAGACGATTCTCTAAATCATTTCTGGGAGCATAACTTTTGTTGATGTGAAGATTTAAAGATAACCGTCACAGTAAAAAATATCCAACTTTTTACACTTCTTTGACTTGGAAAGAGGACGCACTTTATTAATTTTTAAGTCAAATCGTTTAAGCCACTTTAATAGTTATGGAAATATCGTTTAATAGCAACATTTTTAACAAGAATTGTTATAAACAAATTATACGAAACTCATTGCTGCATAAAGTAACGAAACAATTAATTACAGATCTAGAGACTAGTCGTGTCCTTGTGTCGTAACATAAGGACATGCGTCGCGGTCGGTATATTGGCACGATAAAGAAAGCTTCAGTAGAAAAATGCGTTCAATTTTAAGTCGACAACTATAATAATCGTGTATTCTTCATGCATACGTTCAGGTATTCACTAAAGCTGCTTAGGTTTAGGTGACAACACACTTTTAAACCAGACAGAGTTGTCAAGGATACAATGAATAGAATGTAGTATTGCTATTGCTATCTACAGTAGGTGGTAGGGGCATGAAGTGATTTTGTATTATTAGTATGGATACCCTTACAAATCTTTTTTTTAAGTATTTAGGATTTTTTTTTTGTTTCATTGTTGATCCTTTTAACAATATAATTAACTGCATAAAACGTGTATGCTCTGTTGTAAAACATCGTTACATGCTTTAAAAAGGCATCACCGATATTTAATCGACATGAATTATATCTACATGCCCACTTCATTTGTGCATATATTGTGTGTCAACCATACTTGTGTATAGACCGTGTCGAGAATCATTTATCCTTATGTTTTTATTCAGCAACATATGTTATTCCATCTAAATTAATTGTGTTAAATTGTTCTTGAAGGTCCTTATAATAGGAACATTAAAAGCTTTCTTGGATTCTCTGTATACGTCTCCAACACAACAGACAGACTACAGGGAACACTGTGTTACAAAGACGACAACTTTACACTAGACACCTTACCTTCTGTCTTCACCACCACCTGTCCTGTACATGGACAGTACATCATCTACTATAACGAGAGACTACCAGGAGTTACCTACCCTGACGGTTACTCTGACAGTGTTGCCAATGACCTCTGTGAAGTGGAGGTGTATGGTGAGAGTTCTTCATTCTTTAAATGAAAATGTAAATAAAATGAGAGTGACGGTGATTTGCCAAAATCATTAAAGCTGACTGACTTTAGTATGATATCTACATATTGTGTTTCTGATATATTTACAGTTGTTTTTCCCCACAGAACAATAACCATTAGTTTAAACATCATAGTTGCACATTAAACAATAATAATTTTTTGTTTATGGTGCCTCCTCACAATGCTACATAAGAGATTGAAATGAACAATATCAAAATAAATAGTAAGTTCATGATGCGTATGCATTATAATATGCATCATTTAATTACCATTATGTAACTCACGAATAGTTACTTTGAAGTGAAAAATGTCATTTTACATATGATCATATTACCATTGTACAAATTGAAGGATGTCCCGCTACCGGATATTTTGGGTCCAACTGTTCTGTTCCCTGTTCAGACGTTAACTGTCAGTACTGTCACATAGAGACGGGCACCTGTCAGGGCTGTAAACCTGGGTACAAAGGTCACCAATGTGAAATGGGTAAATTTGCAGATTTCTGGCTCGATGGGTAAATGATTTTCAGTTGTCATACATATAGTTATTTAATACTAATGAACATGCAGCTACAACATAGTGTTATTTCTCTCTTTAGTTGTTTTTCAGCCTTGATCAGAATACAATAAAGTAAAAATTAATACATCATGTTTGATTATATCCCATAAGAAATTGTTTTGTTTCGATAGTTTGTGAAGGAGGAACGTATGGTGCTGGCTGCAAAGTAGCATGTGGAAACTGCCGTGACGTTAACCAGTGCTCCATCAACAATGGGACTTGTTTAACTGGATGTGATGTTGGTTTTAAAGGAGACTTGTGTAAAACTGGTAATTGTGTGGATAAATAAACACATATTAAATGACGAAAACAAGCGTTCTTTCAACAGTTAGACTTCCTTAACTGGATGTATCGCTTGTGTAATGGAAACTTTTCTCCTCATCACACCCAATACTATCCTTAGACACCACAAATATTAGCCAGAGAGCCAAAGACCCAAGGCGATAATTTAGTCGTGGGCTGATGCAGGGTGTAATATGGAAAATGGTTGGTGTTATACAATATTTTTTAACCGGGTTTTCCAATAATAATCCGGTTATTGAAATTGTGAAAATGGCGCGCGGGCGGGTTGGCGGCTGCCAAAAGGGTACCCTCATTGTACGGATAATTTCTCCTACAGTTTTCAAGATAGGAAGTTGTTCTTTTGCAGAATAATTGTACAGATATTAGAAGTGTGCGTATTGCTATGATATTGATATCTGATAATTATTGAAAAAAATA
Organism: Magallana hongkongensis; assembly: GCA_015776775.1. Taxonomy (NCBI): domain Eukaryota; kingdom Metazoa; phylum Mollusca; class Bivalvia; order Ostreida; family Ostreidae; genus Magallana; species Magallana hongkongensis. The sequence goes on along the minus strand of CM027469.1, from coordinate 6,480,193 downwards.
CCGGCTTTTAAACTTAGTCATTTCTTGGCAATTTAAAATATTGCATACAGGGTACCCTTATTTTACGGATAACTCCTCCTTAAATTTTCAAGATAGGAAGTTGTTCTTTTGCAGATCAATTGTAGATATAGAAGAGGTGTGCATATTGCTATGATTTTGTTTCTGATAATTTATATAAAAAATGCCAGCTTTTGAACTCTGTCATTTTCTGGCAAAATATTGCATAAAGGGTAGTCGATTTCATTGGATACAGTAGGTAGTGTTTATCAATTCAGGGAAAAATGGATATGGATACAGTTCACATTAAAGAAAACCTGGTTTACTGTCATATTGACAGCTTTTCACTTGTTTTCCTATTTATTTACTTTATTTTTAACATTTTTTAACAGATAAAATACCACTTTTTTTACAGACTCTCACACACAAGAAATCGGTATCATGTATTATTAATATACACCTACCTACATAGATACACCCAGTATACGATACATTTACCCAGGAATAAGAAGAAAACCACAACATATGTATTACGTGAATTAAATATTTATAGAAAAAACTACAAATTTATGATGACCATCATTTTTTAAAGTCTTCTGTAAGAAACAGTTCTTTTTCAATATAACATCAGGTTTGCAAGTAGAACATTACCGTTGCCAAACATAGCATTATGTCTTTTCTCGACTTTTGAAAAATATGTTTCTTTACCAATATGACAATCAACTTAACTGCATGATCCATATCTGGTAACCTAAGAGTTAACTCTGGATGTCAAATATAATTTTATTGTGTTATTTTATTTATTTCATACTTAGTATATACATATCTAATGCATGTACTTGTCCTAAATTCCATGAAAATATAATAACGCTTGAATTAGGTCAGACATTGTTTTGTGAGGTATGGATCATTGATTTAAAATTTCCACCAAATTCTGAAGTTGAAATAATAAAAGGAGTTTCAAAAAACGGTGCATGCCCGTCTGCCCTTCAGCCTTACAGAATCTCTATCAGCCCTTGAGGATGTGCAGTTATTATAAAGTTAGCTTTATCGCACATGTAAAAACCTTGTATTCATTACTGAGTGTGTTATAAATACATTTGATATTAGATAAAAATATGCAATGTAAGTGTTTGTTAAGAGCAGCCTGAACTTCACATAATGAACCATTATCAACTTCTCCCAACAAGTAACACCCCCCCCCCCGACCAGGTAATTAACTCTATACATGTATACAGCAATTATTCCACCTTGTTTAATTCAGAGTTTTTTGGTCACGTCTTTGTCGACTTCAAATCGTTACAACAATAAAATGGAACTCGGATATATATTTCCGATGAACAGAAAGCCTGATACTTAGAGTGCAATTTATGTTTAACAGCGTGGTCGTTCGGAAAACGTATCCAAAGCCAACGAACAAAATTATAAGTACAATGTCCTGATGCATCTCAAATTTATTTTGCAAAGTTTGATCCGCCTTTTAATTAATTCATTTCATTAATATTGTATAAAAAATGGACAATAATCTGCAAACCTACATTAAATTTGACATCAATTTAAATAAAAGGCTGAGAAAATAATGTGATCTAGATTTTGGGAGTTGATTTTAATCAACTCTCCTATGCAGTAACTCTGGCAAACCGAAAGTGAAACAACGTTTGGACCTAAGCACAAATAATCACCGCTGACAAGAGGTAGATCTTGAAAATAATAAATAAATTCGGTGTACAGTATGCTGTACCATTGTTTTCTGAAAGAAACGTATTTATAAATACCGTGAAAATAGTCAGATTTGAAATAGTATGAACAATTTAATTGTTTTTTGTAGTTGCATGTATTCCTACTCCAGAGTTAAATATAGTCTCGTTCAACCAGACGCTCGGCTGTCTCCGTAAATTTCCGACAAACAGAGAGTCTCTCTTGGTTGTCAGAATTTAACGGAGACAGCCGAGCGTCTGGTTGAACGAGACTAGAGTTTAATATTGATTGGGTCCAGACGTGTACAATTTTTAGAAACAAAACGATTACTGACAAACAGTTTGATAGAATTAATTTTATCTTTAAATATTATACAACATGATTCATACGGAGTTTTCTCGAAATTCTTGTCGGAAAAGTTCGAGAATTTATATTATGAAAATGTGAGTAATTCAAATACAGATTAGAAACTACTTGCCATTAAAAATAACATATCGTTACTTTTAAAATTGATAATAATCAATAAAATCAACTCCCGACAGTACTTCAGTACTTTGATTGGAGACTGCAGTCCATGATAATAAAATTTAGCTAGTCACATATGTATAATGGACACCCTTCTATACTTGCAACTTAATTTATTAATACACTTATTTTTACTTATAATTCAAATGATTAAACTTGTAGCATGTGACAGAGGGTCGTATGGTTACGACTGCAATGAAATCTGTGGACACTGTCGTGACGTAAACCGGTGTTCTATGATAGGGACATGTTTGACTGGATGTGATGCTGGATATCAAGGGGACTTGTGTAAAACATGTAAGTGTTTTGTTTTATGATATACATTTCATTTAGCCAAAAGTATTTATTGCAATTAAAACTTTATCACAATAATGTTACAGTGTAAGCTGATTTTCTAAATGCACATTACTGCTGCCTTATTAAATCAATGAAAAAGACGTTTGCTTTTTTAAATTGTGTTTGAAAAGAATTTCTTAATAGATTACTGTTGTAGCTAGATAAGCATTAATTTATTGCTTTTCCCAATAAGTATGGATAAGTCGTAATGAATTTATAATAACATGTATGTACCCAGCTTGGTCTAAGGGGACAGACCAATTTCCTTCTTTATTGATCCGATAATCTGCGTATGTCTTATTGATATCAAATTTCTCAGATCAAGTTGCTGTTAAAATGAATATATATTTACTATCTAAATCAAATTATATATGAATGAATTGAAAACAATTAAAATGAATAATATTTCTTAAAACATTAACTTTATAAAAAAAATTACAATTTTATTCGTAGCATGTGACAGAGGGTCGTATGGTTACGACTGCAATGAAACCTGTGGACACTGTCGTGACATAAACAAGTGTTCCATTATTAATGGGACATGTTTGACAGGATGTGATGCTGACTATCAAGGGAACTTGTGTAAAACTCGTGAGTAGAAACATATAAGATATATAATATAGAAAAAAATGATAAACAATGCGTGTATTTTATTGGTAAGAAGAATGAAACAGTAAAAAGTGATCAATACTAACTACATAACACATTTGGTTCATGTCAGTTTGCCCCGTTGGATATTTTGGACAAGACTGTTCGGAGACATGCATCAACAGTTACACATGTGATGGCTGTAACGATGTCAGTGGATCATGTGATTACGGCTGCCGTCCTGACTGGATAGGATACGTGTGTCAAAAAAGTATTTTTATTTTCAAACACATTTTCATTTAATTTTGAAATGTAAGCTTTGAAAAACTGTCAATTTTCATCCAAACGTCCTTTAAAGTAAAGTTTGAAACATGATTTCGTATAAGGGGATATTTAAAAAAATATATTTAATTTTCCTGACATTTTATTCGTGTTAAAAATATTTTTTTAAATATTGACGGGTAAAATAAAACTGTACTGTGACTTACCTGATTTGAGTACATCAGAAGCCAATGATATGTCCATTGGTAAGTAGTTACACATTTTTTTCTTTTATTTTACAAAAGAAACAACCATAGAAAGAAACAAACACAAACAGACTAACATATTACAAAGCACACATTATATGGGTAACATAATTGGAGTTTGCGTGAATATAAATGCACATAAAGGCTACTATTTTTTGATAATAAATCAACGTCACTATGGTAGAATTGTTTCTTGGGTGTATGATGCATTACATTACATTGATATAGTTTAAAGCAGCTTTTGCAAAAATAATTTTTAAAAATCTGGTAAATTAAAATAACCACGAATAACTTTGATTTGTATATATGCATTACAACGCGTTGTCGCGTTATTGTTTGGAGAAATGTGGTATGTATGAAACAACGGGGAGTAATAGAAGTGCATGATGGGTAAGTGTTAAAATTTTGTCGTTAAAGTATATAAAGAACATTTTTTCTGAATAATGCCTATTTGGTTCAAAAGTAATTTTAGAGCTTTTGAATTTCAAGCCCTTGCGGTTTAAGTGTCTGTCACCAGCGATCTGCAGTTATTTATTTAATTTAATTTTTTTCAAATCTACATAAATTAATGCTTCTTTTGATTGAACATTGCTTCTTTTTTAATGTCTTTCACTCATATTTTAATTAAATATTGTTTGATTTTTAATGAAGAACGGTATTTTCATTACTCTTAAATCGTCTTTGATAAATTAAAAAAATATTTGTATATTTATTTCATAACATACTTTTACTAATCTTCTCAATCTCGCGAATGTGGAGTTCCCAGTAGTATTGATGCACACTTTACCTGTTTAAGATGAAGAAACTGGTCATCCTTAAATTGTGCATACTATATGTTTAAGATTATGTGTAAGATTAACATGTTTTTAACTATGCATTTTGTGTGCATATATTTTTATGTTATTATTTATTTTTAACCCAAGTTTTCATTCTTCGTTAGCTTGAAATTTCCTTTGTTTGTATATTTAGATTTGTTTGTAAGAATCCATTTACATACGCATGACTGACGGAGCTTAGTCTGAAACGTAAGTATATTTAACTGCTAAACAAAAAAATGACAATAACAAGCCGTCAATGTATCGCCTTCAATAACAAACTGTTATCCATATCTTTTCAAAATTGGAATGCATATCATAAATATTCGCAAAGTTTTAATACCGCATATCTGTGTACTTTTTAATTTACTTTTATTACAGTAAAAGGAAACAAATAATGAACATGATAAGCGACATGGAGAAGTTATCTATCCAGAATCGACACTGTTGATTCCGTTGAAAGTATGTCATGTCATACTATTTTTGTATGTATGTAGGCATAGTATGATTTCACTACATAATCCCATGTATTTTATGCAAAAATGGATGATTGTTGAATACATAGAGACAATCTCACAGGAGGCATAATAATAGATAATTTTCTTTACAGATTTCTAACAAGGCCTGACTATTGGAGCTTTAAATCTCATTGAACTATAGGTAGTTTAAACTATTTTTGGGGGTTTTTTAACGCCATTGTTCATTCTATTTAGCTTTCGATTTCCTTCCTTTGTATATTTTGATTTGTTTGTAATAAACCGTTTTATACACATAATTGACGGTGCTTAGTCATAAACATGAGTACATTTAAATACTACATGTATCGCCTTCAATATTAATTTATTATCCATATCTTTTAAAATTTGAATGCATATCATAGATATTCGCAATTTTTTAAATATTGCACATCTGTAGTAATCCTTATAATTTTTTCACAGAAAAATTAAAGAAAGCGACATTAAATGGAGTTACCTATCCAGATACGACACTGTTGATTCCCTTAAAAGTATGTAATGTCTAACTATTCTTTTTGTATCCATGTAGGCATGGTATCATTTCACTACATTACCCCATGTATACTATGCAATAATAGATGAGTGTTGAATACATAAAGACAACTCACAGGAGTCATAACAATAGATACTTTTCTTTACAGATTTCAAACAAGGCCTGATTATGGGAGCTTCGTATCTTGTAAAGGTGTAGGTAGTTTCCTTTTTTACTGAATAAATTTTTGCATGAATTTAAAAAAAAGATCATTTTTCATATTCATATATTTTAATTTGTAATGTTTCAGTAATATCACACGTGTGCGTACGTGTACTTCATGAAAAAAATTTGGAACAATTATAAAAGTTATATTGGTAATGAAACGCATACATTTGAATAATTCGTATATGATGTGTAAAAAATATATGTAAAGTGTTTCCATGTGCATACCTAAATGATTATTATAATTCAAACTTTATATGCAAATAAAAGAGCATAAATAGTAAATACTCCATTGATTTTCTGAAATGCAAGTGTGATTAAATGGATATCTTATATATTATCTCTAATGAAAACTCGATTTATTTCAGGTATTATACGGTCCCAAACGTTCTGATAGCTGAAGCAGACCAGGATTACTGGATCGTCGTTAGCCATTCCCACATCTTCAGCAGAAGACAATTTGTAGCGCATCTGAGTTCTATCGTTTATGTTTCTGACATGACATGTGATAGAGTAACATGTTCGTGCCTGAGTTTACATGTTCACGTGCTCATGATTTTTGTATGTGTTTGACAAATCCTTTTGTTCAAGAAAATAGTACTTGCCTTATTTAACCTTTCTTTAAGAACCTTGTTCCTGTCCGCCATTACCTGTGTTCAAGAAACTTTTTCGTGTCCGCCATTGCCTGTGTTCAATAAACTTGAACGTATACGCTATCCCCTGTGTTCAATAAACTTGAACGTGTACGGTATCCCCTATGAACTTGAACGTGTCCTCCATATCCTGTGCTAAAGAAACTTGTACGTGTCCGCCATTACCTGTGTTCAAGAGACTTGTACATGTCCGCTATTACTTGTGTACTTTGTACATGCCCGTCGTATCCTGTGTACAATAACATGTCCGTGTCTGACAATACCTGTGTACTATAACTTGTCCGTGTCTGACAATACCTGTGTACAATAACATGTCCGTGTCTGACAATACCTGTGTACAATAACATGTCCGTGTCTGACAATACCTGTGTACTATAACATGTCCGTGTCTGACAATACCTGTGTACAATAACATGTCCGTGTCTGACAACACCTGTGTACAATAACATGTCCGTGTCTGACAATACCTGTGTACTATAACTTGTCCGTGTCTGACAATACCTGTGTACAATAACATGTCCGTGTCTGACAATACCTGTGTACAATAACATGTCCGTGTCTGACAATACCTGTGTACAATAACATGTCTGTGTCTGACAATACCTGTGTACAATAACTTGTCCGTGTCTGACAATACCTGTGTACAATAACATGTCTGTGTCTGACAATACCTGTGTACAATAACTTGTCCGTGTCTGACAATACCTGTGTACAATACCATGTCCGTGTCAGACAATACCTGTGTACAATAACATGTCCGTGTCTGACAATACCTGTGTTTGAGAAACTCAGTCCGCCATTTTAGGATGCGTCATTTCTGCATTTGACATTTCCTGTATACAGATATTTAATGGAATATCTTCAACTTCAACTTTCTTGTTTTTTTTTAAAAAAATGTTTATCTCAGTTTCTAATTTTGTTATTTTTTAAAATCGTTTAATAGTTTGCATCTTATATAAATTGTATTTAAGTGCAAACAAGTTTCCATGAATTTTTTTATATAATGTTGGGTTTTTTATCATTTACCTTGAGAGTTTTTAACATTTACATTAAATCTTATTGAAAATCTCATTTTTCATTGTTTTGATATCTATTTAAATTGAAAGTTAATATTTTACGTCGACAATGTAAATATTATTCAAACATTAACATGTAATTTTTAGTGATTGGGATACGGGATATGAACCAGCAAAAACCATTAAAGAAAATATTTTATTGTTTATATTCACATCTTCCTTTTAACAAATTAATAAATTGATTGTAAAAAGTATTAGTAAGTGAAATTAACTAAATTACTGTTAAAGTGCATCAGTACATCACTAAAAGAAACAGCCAAATCGTCTCCAATTGGAATTCGAGTCTGACATTACTACGAATATTTCGTGCAGTCCTTGATTTTTTATTAGATTGCTGAAGGTTTAATAGATAAAACGGGGCGTAAAGATTTCAGAACTGTCAGTTTGTACAGAACTATTACAATCAACTTTCTAAGGAAATAGAGGAAATCATACTTGGTGGATGGATATATAAACAAATATTTACATCTACCGAGTATGATTCCCTCTATTTCTTACGAAAACTTATTGCAATTTATAGCTCTAAAGAAACTGACGTGCCTCAAATCAATCTACATGCTCCAATAATTGATTGGTCGAAACCTACAGCGACCTAAGGAAAATAATCAAGTTAAAAACAATTCAATTTTAGTTTAATTTATTTGAATAAAAAAAACAACAACTATCATAATATGTTAAATAAATTTATTTATCGGCTTCACAAGGATATATTTGTAAATAATTAAGTTAAAAACAATTTAATTTTAGTTTAATTTAACTGAATAAAAAACAACTATTTATTAGATTCTAACAAATATATTTGAGTTTTCATGAATTTTAAAACTAGTTCCTGTGTCTTCATTCTCGGAAAAATGTGTACAGTATGGACTTAATGCAGAACTATTGAATTAAGTGATTGTCTACAAAAATCACAGAAACTTTCTGACACGTGGTTAATTAAATATATCTGTGTCTATGGACCAAATCAAACAGCCAATTACAAAATTCACCGTGTTTTCTGTTTAAATATTAACAAGCAGGGCTCTTAAACGTCTTTCTAAGGAAGTTTAAACTAACAATTACGTTTACATATTTTTAGAAAGTCGTTAGATATAAAAACGGCATCGCCACATGGAGATTATCAAGACATATGAATTTTAATTTAAAAACAAAGTAATATATGCTAAGTTATGTTTCTCAAAATATATGTTGATATTATACTTTTTCAGACATCATATTTAAACAATATGTCAGTGCAATTCTTAAAAATCATCAAATTCTATTAAAGTCGAAAAAACACCCTAATCACACAAAATGTAACTTTCAAACACAGTTATCTCTCATTGACCATAAATATTATTATTCCTTATTCCGTTTACTTTCTTTCATCTCCATACACATACTCGCGGGGTCCTACTGCTTCATGAGCTAGAACCTCCATTTCACTTACTGGTCCAGTTCTTTGAACTAAAGGTGTCACCGTATATATCTGTCAAAACAAAACATTGACAAACTTTACGGCGAAAAAATAACTTAAGATAACTAACTTGAATTCGCTTTTTTGTGAGAAATAAAAGTCCCCGAATATATCATTTATTCAATAAATTCCAAATTTTGATAGACATTACTTAATGTTTACAACTTTCTTTTCAATAAATTTGTTTCCCTTTTGATATAAATTCTAAAAATCGAACAGATGGCCGTTATCCCTAACTGCATTTGTCGTTGTAGTAAAAAGAGAGGAAAGATCATGTAAGAACATTTTACAAACATTTTACGATTTATTGGTTTACTACAAATAGTTGATTATTGTCCTAATGATTTGACATAATGCATTTGACACGTTAATTATCTGTTGACCTTTGAACTATATAACTACAATAGGTGAATTCTTGCCCTGATGATTTGGCACAGTGTATTTTTCATGTCTACTAAATCTTGACCTTTGATCCTTGTAAGAACACTGCTTACCGTTTTACTCTTTGTGATATCAACATCTTCATATCGTGGGCGTTTTTGTCGTTTCCATAGTCTGGAGAAAAATCAACGACAAAAAATTGTGTAGATGTTCATATTCTAAAACATGTTTTAGAATATCTAATTTACAAAGATATATATCTTTTTGTTGATCTCAACAACACATTGAAGGGTATATTTCTTTGCCAATTAATTCTTTCCATACTTAAATGGACATAACTCACTGCAAAATCTTAGAAACACCCATACTCATCAATTCAGATTGTGAACTATAATCTCAAAACATTGATATTTGCAGTAATGATCGGGGCTTGATCTCAAATAAACCTAATTTTAAACCCTTATACCCTTCACCAAAACATTTCCTTGTTCAGCAATCACTGAACAACAGTACTTACGTTTTAAAGTTAGCAAGGAATATGCTGTATTATTGCGAGTTGAATCAATTACGAACATTCAGTGATTGTTATTGAAATGAAAACAATACTGTCGTTGGAAACCGGCGGTCATTCTCGCATATGCGTACTGTCCATGAGGGAACTCTTATAAGTTTTCTCGTGTTCATGAATATTTATTATTTTCAATTCACCATGAGAAAGCGATACTCATTTGTGTTTTGTTGGTAGAAAAAGACATTATTGTTATAAAATCTTTGAACCACCAGTTCTGTAATAGGAGTGTGGAGAAGCCAATCGAATAAGAACTTAAAACTTTAATGAGAAGGAGAAAAGGTTAATGAGTTGACCCACGGTCAGTAAGCATTGACTCACCGTGAGTTTCAGACGTTTGGATAATGTATGCCTCACTTACTTAATGTCTGGGCTGGTGAGAAGACAAAACACTGGATATGTAACAGAAAGGAAAGCACCTAAACCAAACACCGCCATCAACGGCTTGGTCTGAAAAAAAAACATTGAAAAGAACCCTAATTAAACAAAGGCATCAATGTTTTGATAGTAAAAGATTGTATAACATCATCAAAATTCTGATCGTACAGAAAAAAAAGCATAAGCGTGTTAAAATGAACCTTAACCAAACACAATCATCAATTGCAAGGGCTTTTATTAAAACAGAAGAAAAAGAATATAACTGAGTAAACGACAGAATTATTTCTTTTAGAATAAGATTTTATATAAGTAATGAAATTTATGTAAAAAACAAAAATATGTAAGAAATGAAGAGTTTGGCTAAAACTTGATATATATTCTACACTACTTTTTGAAAACATGTTAGTTAATTTTCACGTTGAACAGGTAACCTTAATCATATTATCATAACACTTTACACGCTTTGAAAGTTACACATTCAATAACACATGAATTAAAAAACATTTATTAATATTTGTATTGATATATTTAATGAACATCTGTAATTTTTGTATGTCGGACATACACACGAAGACATTGATGCAGCGTTTTCTATCATTGCATAAAAACTTTGCAAGGTAGATGCCGAAACACCGTACAAACTACAGACAGTTTTGAAAAACGGATTGACGCCGTCTTCATTAGCTTAGTCTTAAGGTGGACACTACACCGTGAAATATTTTCTCAAATCAGCAGAAAATTACTTGATTATGATTGATATCATAATGAATAAGAAGTGTTTAAGTCTAATAGGCAAAAAATCTGCGATTTTGGATGAAAAATTACATTTTCAAAAATTAAATTCAATTAACATGAACAAAAGCTCCAGGCGGATTCGAACTCATGATCTGTGGTCCAGAAGCCCAATACTTTAACCACTGAGCTACGACGATATATAAACCACTCGAACGATATAAACAGTTTAACAAAACATTTAAATCACCATCTTGTGATGCAGTCTCTTAAAAAGTATAAGTGAAGGTGTAGTGAGGTACCTTAAGATAAAGATAGCATTTAGATAGAAACGGACCATATATTGGCCTGGTCGCGATTAGGATCAAAACTTCTTTAATTTTATTCGTTTTTTTTTTTTCAATTTAAATATTAACGTTAATATGCTATTATAAGATAATTCTAGGTCTTCAGCCGAATCTTTTTTTTTAAAGTCGGTTGTCAAGTTATAAGCGAGTTACAGAGTGCAGAATTCTCAACGTTTGTTAAGTAAATAAATCTCGTGCCATGTTTTAGAGGCAATTTTTTTTTATTTTTAAAGTTATGTTAACAAGGTTTGTTTCAGACACAGAAAGACAGAGAGAATAAGTAAGGGATAGTTAGTGATAGAGAGAAAGTGTACCTGTAATATATTACATGTAGTGTACCTGTAATACATTACAAGTAGTGTACCTGTAATACATTACATATAGTGTACCTGTAATACATAACATGTAGTGTACCTGTAATACATTACATGTAGTGTACCTGTAATACATTACATGCAGTGTACCTGTAATACATTACATGAAGTGTACCTTTAATACATTACATGTAGTGTACCTGTAATACTTGTCGTTCCAATTTCATCCAAAATTAAAAACATTGATTAATTTGTATTTTCACTAAAATTTAAGGGACTACTAGTAATTTATAGTATATTTCCCATTTAAAAGGTGATACCTTGATTATACTAATATTATTTTCCATTTAAAAAAAAAAAAAAAGCTTATTAAAGGGGAAGAGAAATTTAAATGATTTCCGTCCGGGTTTTTGTCTCATCGCTAACCGATCACTAACATTAAATTTTCCGGGTTACGCAATCCATAAGCGTTAAAGTCCATGATCACTGGAAAACGCACGATTTCGCACGTACTCAGGTACCAATGGGGGCTGACAAAAGACCTGAACAGATAATCCACAAACCGGGAATTCATTTGTCTATATAAAGAATCGGCCCAGAAAAAAGATTAAAGAGCACTAGGATTGTTCTAGATTGTCGCATGGTGACAGCTTTTGAAATATATATGTAAGAGTCAAAACTAGGCGGTTACTTAAATGAAAATGAAAATACTTTTAGAAAGATATCAGTCAACAATGAATACTATTAAAGGTCTTCATATATATATTGAAAATATATTGTCACTTTTAAGGGTACAAATATAAATGTAAAAATATTAGTCGTAGGTATCAAGTTTTGTTACTAGAATATAAAAAAACCCATTTTTTAAAACGTTGAATTGATATGATAAGATAAGAAGGGCGTATTTGTCACTTTAAATATTCTGTATCAACTTTGTGTTTTTATATAAATTTATACATGTATGTACACTGTTTACGATACAAAACTTAAATTAAATGACTGCCTTGCACACTTTATTGTCTTTTATACTTGGTGTTTATCATAACACTCATACATGTATGACAATATTCATATTTTTTCATTTTCCTATTGCATAATAATATATTTGTACGAAGAGAAAATGAAAGGATTGTTCTCAATATGTACCAAGCGCGATCTGAGTGATATATTTTGTACAATATAAATGTTAAAATTAAAACCTACACGAATACCAGATCTTTAGTCTTATAAACACATACAGCCAATCTGTAACCCGTCTTTAGCGTAGGTACATGTATAATAGCGTGCATTGGTAGATAACGTTCATAGACACATGTAAATAACGTGCATAGGTACATGTAGATAACGTGCATTATTAGATAGCGTCCATAGGTACATGTTGATAACGTGCATAGGTACATGTAGATAGCGTGCATTATTAGATAGCGTCCATAGGTACATGTTGATAACGTGCATAGGTACATGTAGATAACGTGCATTATTAGATAGCGTCCATAGGTACATGTTGATAACGTGCATAGGTACATGTAGATAACGTGCATTATTAGATAGCGTCCATAGGTACATGTTGATAACGCGCATTGGTAGATAGCTTGCATAGGTATATTTAGATAGCGTACATAGGTCGAGAACGTGCATAGGTATATGTAGATAGCGTACATAAGTAGAGAGCGTTCATAGGTACATGAAGATAGCTTGCATTGGAAGAAAGCGTGCATAGGTACATGTAGATAGCGTGCATAGGTACATGTAAATAACGTGCATTACTAGATAACGTGCATGGGTACATGTAGATAGCGTGCATGGGTACATGTAGATAGCGTGCGTTGGTAGATAGCGTACGTTGGTAGATAGCTTGCATAGGTATATGTAGATAACGTGCATTGGTACATGTAGATATAACGTGCATAGGTATATGTAGATAGCGTGCATTGGTAGATAGCGTTCAAAGGTACATGTAGATAGCGGGTATTGGCAGAAGTAGACAATGCAGTTTACCAGGAACCTTTATATTGTATACATCGTGCGCGGATCGGGGGAGGGGGGTACACATAGTAAAGTTAGCGAAAAAAAGGATTTCGACCCCCTTCTGGCAAACAAAAACTATTCCTCTTAAACCCCTCCAATTCCAGAAAAACACCACCCTCCCGCTGGATGTGCAAGAGAAAAGAACCCTTTCGCTTTGTTATATCATGTAGCAATGTATCAGACAAAACCCACTGTGGTTCCCCATCATCCAAATGAGTATTGATTCCTGTCCAGATCCAACCAATCAAACAATAAATGTCGATTATGAGACAAGAACAAGATGGCGACTGGGGATACGGGAGTTGCCCTCTGTAATCACGGAGATGTACAGAACAAGGGCATATCAAGGACAACCTGATAACACTGCAAGGTTTCTGCGCCATTAAACCGCCGCTTAATGGTCAACTCTTATTATTGATAATTGACAACACGCAACTTCCCGGTGTTCACGTTATTCCATCACTCGCTCTTGACGGTAGCAGTCTTAACACTGGATGGCTTTTCTCGCCTTCTTTATCAAAGAGCTTCACTGACAAAAACACATTTTTCAAGTACTTGCATATGGATTTTCCCCCGGTCGCATCCCAGGCCCGCTGGGAGGTTTCTGTTTCTGTAATTGATAACTTGCTCCTAACTGTCATTATTATATCAATATCTTGAAATGTGAACACTTCATGTTGGTTCAAACATACATTATTGTTAGCGTCAGAATGAACAATATATACTGAGAGAGACAGACAGACAGACAGACAGACAGACAGACAGAGATGGTGAGAGGGAAAGATAAATTGTTGGGATGTGACTGGTGTATGGGAGGGGGGGGGCACGACATCCTGAATTTAGTGAAGTACTGACCTGTGATAATTTAAAGTAATTTTATGTATAATTCATTAAAAACGACTTCATGTCTTCAAATCAATAACAATTTATCAATAACAAATATTTGCATTGAACTCAAATTATGCAAACACTGCATGTCTTTCTGACGCCTCTTTTGCTTTACCAATGTGCCTTCGATCAATTAGAGAGTAAATAACGAACAATTCATTGATAAGGCTGTCCATCAATTAAGCAGAAACTTGATTAGTTGTCAATCGACGAACAGAGATACATCATTTAGATATAGATATCAGGCATGTTATTGGCGTAGGCTCATCAAATACTAATTTCTTCATTTACTTTCGATTTTAATGTCGACATTACTGTGAGTGTTCATCTCGCCGGCGACAAAGACCTTTGGAGCATAGCAAAGCATTCGTCGGCACAACGTAATGAATGTTTTGGTGCCTGGGATCATAAAAATTCCTGACATCCAAATGGTCACGTGACCTGGACAACTGTGAACATTAAGGAATACTAGTATTTACCGGGGAAAAGATGCATACTAATCAATTTGGTTTTTTTTAAAGTGCACAAATATCTTGTATGCAAAGTTATCATTTAAAAACAGATCCTTATGATCGTGTTTCTCGATGAATGTGGGAAATTAACACGCCGCCTGTTAGCCATCTAATTCAAAGCAATATGAGCTGCAATCTTCATGTTGAGATTCTTTTCCCAAATTGTTATTTTCTGCTAAAATGGCAAAAAATATCATGGCATTTAAATCTCTGTTAGCTTTATTTTTGTATGAAAAGCCTTTAAGAAGCCTTATTTAAAGCAAAATTGAATTATTGTTATCCTGTACAAAAATCTCTTTAGAAGAGAAATCTTTCTTCTGACAAATATTAATGATTTTTTTTCAAATCTGATTTATCATATAAGTTTAAGATACACGCAGACTTATCATTCTAACAGGTTTTTGAAACGAAATAAAACCTTAAAAATAATCAGCTCATATTGCTTTAAGTTCCATTTACTTTTCTTTCTAAAACATAACTCTATATATATACCTAGCATTGCCTAGCGCTTACCGTTTCCTTTTCATGTAAATATCAAGGTATTGCCATGAACATTCGAATCGCGTCTTGAACTTCGCGTCGGTTGACAATGGTTTTCTCGGGGTGTCAATTTCAACTGTTACCCTCCCAAACCGGCACTATTTATATAATGTTACCCGTTGCTCAGTGCGTTGCTAACGCTGAGGGTAATAGAACAGATTATGAACAGCGTCTAAACCAATCAGATTTCAGTATTTAACATGAAAGTATAACAAAAAATAATGGAAACCGCTGGTATTTTTCTGTGTGATGCATGTAGCGAAACTGCAGTTTCAGCGCAGACACGTGTATGGATCCATATTTTGCATACAGCTAATTGCAGACTCTTACATAGATACTAAGTGCTTGCCTTCTCAACTACTTGAATGCAATTGCTTTCATTAAAATTGAAAAATGCTGGAAAGATTTAGAATGCAATCCTATATAATTGTTAGCTATAATATTGCTCTGCTGGTACTATGTAGTAGGCTAATGAACAACTATGTGTACTGTAGAATATGCAAGCTTATCTCAGTGCACTATGTCATGTGACAAAGTAATCAAAACAAGAACGTGCTTTCATGAATTAGAATTAACCATTTGTTTATCAAAAGAACGGCGTGCAATGCGGTCTGTGGAAGTTAGAGCGATTTTTTGAACTGATTGATTGATTGGTTGGTTAATGATTGATCGATCGATTGCTTAATTGATTGATTAATGTACAAACGACTGCTAGGTGTTCAGATTTGAATAAATCGATAAAGAAAGCAGGCACGTAGCATCGTTTTTTAAAGTGTGGGCCAGACTCATCCAAAAAATCTTGACAAGCAAAAAAACCACCAAAATCCTGAAAATTCTAATCGTTAGCAACACACTTAGCAACGGGTAACACAACGAATTGTTACATGCCCGTAAATTATGCGCGTACGGTTCGCCTTAGAATTCACATCATTTCTATATCATTTCAATATAAAAATTCTCTAAAATTAAGACATTCAGTATAATAAAATAAATAGTGCCTATTTTGGAGGATAACAGTATATAAATAGTGCCTGTTTGGGAGGGTAACAGTTGAAATTGACACCCCGAGAAAACCATTGTCAACCGACGCGAAGCGGAGGTTGACAATGGTTTTTGAGGGGTGTCAATTTCAACTGTTATCCTCCCCAACAGGCACTATTTATTTTGTTATACTGAATGTCTTTTTTAAAATTTTTAAGTGCTTTTATATAGGAATAACGTGAATTCTACAGCGAACCGTACGCGCATAATTTTCGCGCATGTAACATTTTTTAATGTTACCCGTTGCCAAGTGCGTTGCTAACGCTGAGGGTAATAGTAAATATTATTAACTGCGTCTTAACCAATCAGATTTCAGTATTTAACATGAAAGTATAACAATATGTAAATAGTGCCTGTTTTGGAGGGTAACAGTTGAAATTGACACCCCGAGGAAACCATTGTCAACCGACGCGAAGCGGAGGTTGACAATGGTTTTCGAGGGTTGCCATTTCCAACTGTTACCCTCCCACACAGGCACTATTTATATTATGTTACCCGTTGCTAAGTGTGTTGCTAACGCTGAGGGTAATAGGACGGGTTGTCAACTGTGTCTTAACCAATCAGATTTCAGTATTTCACATGAAAGTATAATAAAGGTATTTATGATTATCGAAATATCAAGCAAACAATGGTGGAAGCAAAACCTCGGGACAGAGTATAGTAAAGATATTAACTATTGAATGTGCTCATCCCCTGGCTGTTAGCTCCACGTCTCGGTTGATATTGCGACAATTCTCTCTCTCTCTCTCTCTCTCTCTCTCTCTCTCTCTCTCTCTCTCTCTCTCTCTCTCTCTCTCTCTCTCTCTCTCCTTTATTTATTCATGTTACCTTCCCTGAAATCTTATGTTACCCTATTCATATGTATTCATACAAAATTTATGATCCGATGAAGTTTATAACTTAAAGCATCAGCGGAATTTCGAATTTATTAATTCTCCATGACTGAAGTTCCGCATATACTGATGCAGACAACTATTGATTACTCTGGTTCATTTACAAATATCCACGTAAGTAATTCCTATACTGTGTCCCTTAATGTAAATTATATATACGACACGATGTTTAATTTATAAAAGAAAAACCCTAAAGGAATAAGACAAAAACAAAACAAAATTCCCAAAGCGATGCACACAATGCAGGTTGTTGACCCCAAAAACTGACAGGGCGGACATTGGCTTCCGGAAATAAACGGAAGCTGGCTTTTAACACGTTGTTTGCGTCCAATTGTGGATTCCTGAGCACGCGTATAGAGCTTGCGTCCTATAAAGTCCTTTATAGCCAGTAGTCTGTCTGTGTTCTCTATGCAGCCGTTTAAACAGTGATTTAAAACAAGGGGGAGGGGGTCCACAAAAACAGTCGGAAGACAACATAATAAAGGCCTAATATCATTAATTCAGAATAAGAAAGGAAAAGTACAATGCACAACTAGTTTTATTTTGGGTTTTCTATGTGTTTGCTTCCGTGGTAGTTATATCAATTTAAACTGCTCAACTTGTTTATCTTTAACCATCTTTAATTCTATATTACGTAACACACCGTCTCCTGGTATTATATAACAAGGTGTGTATTAAACAACTCCCCAATAAATCAATGCCAGCTATGTAACAAGCGGTGAAAGAAAATTTGCCATACTACACAGTGGCGTCGGAAGCAAATTGAAAGTGGTGGGGGGGGGGGGGGGGGGGGGGGGGGCTAGACTAATCTTCAGAAATCTTGACAGGCAAAAGAAAAAACTATTCCCAAAATCATGAAAATCCATAATCCGTGGGGGAGGGGGAGTATACCTATAGTTTCAAAAAAAAAAAAAAAAAACAAATCCCGAAGTCATCACATTCCTACCAATTACTCCAAATTCTCAATATTTCAATCTTTTCACGGTAAATTTAGGAACAATTATCTTTGCTGCGAGAAAAATGGGGGGGGGGGGTGAACCCTCAATGATGCTTTGTGCCTAATGGTTAGGGTAATTTGATAAAAAAAAAAAAAGTGGGGGGGGGGGTCTAAGCCCCCCCTAGCCCCCCCCCCCCCCCCCCCCGGTTCCGACGCCTATGCTACAAAGCAACAGGTTGCGCTAATGCGATTTTAAAAATTGTCTGTATATCTATTTCCAATTTGGTCCGGGCGTGGTTCGGAAGAAATTAATTTCCGTAATGCGGAAATGAGCGTTCCAAATCTAGATGTACTTAACGTTTTTGAAAGACGTGTAATATATTACATGAATGAGAGTGTGTTTGGTTTTATCCGGTATTCTGGTGAAAAAAGAATAGGGGGAGGGGGAAGGGGGTCTTCCATGTGTGGACAAAACTTGTAAGCAACTTTTGAGCCAATCTTTGAAAGTTATGAATAAATCAAACATTCAACAATGCCAAAAATCATAAAAAAAAAATAATAATAATCAATTTAGCAAACTAAACTTTACGGTTTGCGAAATATTACGTAATTATCAAAATATTTGGTAGGCATGCGTTAAAAGGAAGAATTCGGAAAAGCTAATATATTTTCTGTTCATATAATATATTTAACCTTTTGTCCTATCGACAAGAGGCAATAAAAGAAGATACTACATGATGCTGATGAATTGCCAAATAAATGCACTCGGAATTACTCGGATGTCTGCAACACAATGTTTTCTCAATTTTTTTAAATTCTATTTTCTGGCACAATTTTATCAAAGAAGATGTTTAAGTATTTATGTGGTTGTCCAATTTGTGGTAGTGAAACACGACATTTTATCACGATTTCAATAATCGTTCATTGTTTGTTTACATATACTAGTATATATTTTGACATTTTGATATTAACTTATCCAAGAGGATTCAAAGTAAAGAATTATGTGGTTTATTTTTTTTTCATTTTAAACATATATATTACATTTTTTAGATCTAAATTAAAATAATCAGTTTATTACGCTTGATCCTAATTTAGCATGTCGGCGCAACGGTCTTTGCAGTTTTGTAAAATAAAAAAGGGGGAAAAAAAAGAAATCAATTTATCAAAATGTAAATAAATAAAAGAATCTTTGATAATTAAATCTCAAAATTTCATTGTAAATAATAATTCCTGTTTTATAGAATTCTTGAAAACATGCCAAATGGTATTCTTGAAGAAAAAAAATGTTAAATGCCTGAAGTTTTTTGAGAAAGGATTTAACCGCCGAACGCATGGATGCATTGTTTACATTATGTATTCCTTTCATCAATGAATTCACTTTTTACGAGATGATTCAAAGCAGGGGAATGTATAAACTTGTCGATCACAGAATAAAACCTTTTAAAAATATTAAATTGCACTTTTTGAATAATGTGTTAAAATTGTCCTTTTTGAAGATCTGTAGTTCTTTCTTAATATGACCAAAGGCGGCTAACGTTACAAATGTACCATAACTGTAAAATTATAACGGTACCATGGTATATATACCTATGATAAAGCAAAGTCCCCGTCATTAACACCGTTATACGGAGAGAGAGAGAGAGAGAGAGAGAGAGAGAGAGAGAGAGAGAGAGAGAGAGAGAGAGAGAGAGAGAGAGAGAGAGAGCTGCGAGGGAGAAAAAGACGATATGAAAATACAGATATACAGAGAGATAAGAGAGAGAGAGAAATACGAGGGAGATGGAGAGAGAGATATAAGCATACAGTGGCCTTCCTAAGTGTACCAGTGCTAGCATATTAATTAATTAGTCAGTTACAGGTAAGTGAGGCCTACCCCGTGATGGTGACGTAGATGATGCTTAAACACATCCCAAGGAACCAGTTTCAGAGGCATGATGGGAAGGTTTTCTGATTTATTGTTACAATAACACGACGACGTCGACTTTATACACTGTGGTTCTCTCCCAGACAAAAGAAGGTTTCAGTGCCTCTTTCTTTTCTAAAAAAAAAATGAAAAACAAAAAGATTTCAATACATTTATGAAAAAGTCAACGACATGAAAAGTTACATTAATCAAATATTCGTTTTGTATAAATCTGAACGTGAAAGTTAGACTTAATTAAAAAACCAAAAATGAGACGAAGTTCATTGAAACATTTAGACATGATAAACTACTTTAAGATTATTTTTTAGATTTATATGAAATTGAGTGTGATATGATATATACTTAAGGAAGTTTCTGTAATTCAGAACAGAAAAAAAATATTTGACAGTGCTATCTTTTGCCTGCTTAAAGTAAGAAAGGTGGGGGGTTAAAAGGTCGGGTCGTTTTTCGAGGTTTTTTTTCCGGAGGGGGGGGGGGGGGGCGTATTGTTACTTTTTAAAAAAGAATTTGTAAAGAAGAATAATTAAACATTTTATAATACTAGCAGAAATTAAAATATTAAAATTGGTAAAAGGGTATACAGAAAATGCACAGTCATACACATGTACATAAATACAAAAAAATTCGAAAAATGAAAAAAAAAAAAATTAAATTGTAGAAAGACTTACGACAGGTGTCCTTTGTTAATCCAAATGCACTGCTAGATTTCCTCCTCGCCCGAATGCTGCGAAATGATTATTAATCGAAAATTTCCGGAATTATTGAGGCTGCATTGAAATCCGCACGTATGCAGACGGCTCTATCGATCTCGCGTGACCTTGCGAAGGTCGGACTGTTCGCGCGGGGGATGATATGTTAGAAAACTATAACGTGCAAGTATTCACGGCGCACTGTTTAATCTTGAATTTTAACAAACCCGGATGTTTAAAAGAAATATTTGAGGGGTTTTTTCTTCAAGTCGACTAAAAAAGGGATGAGTTTTGTTGTGAATATTTCCTGTAGGATATGTTTTCATTTCAGTGTGACGTATATCACTTGTATATCAAGATAAACATTTTGCATCAACACTACCCCCCCCCCCCCCCCCCTTCAATCAACCAAACCTACACAAAGAATGCCCATTGGAACGATCTTGAAATTGATGGGGAGATTTTTAGAGAGAGAGAGAGAGAGAGAGAGAAAGAGAGAGAGAGAGAGAGAGAGAGAGAGAGCGATTTTTAATCTCATACAAGCTAGCATTTATTTGTTTAATTTTATAACACCAAAACAAAAAATAACAATTTTATAAATCCAGACCCCAATACCGCCGATCTGTTACATGTATGTGCATGGTTTTATGATTATACCAGAAGAAAATAGCGATATAGATCTCCATTACTGTCGCGTCCCATTATCCCTACATAAGCATTTAAAAATTGTTTGGGTAGCCCTAATAAATATTTTCGGTAATTTTATTAAGTGAAATTAACAAGATTGAATTTTCGCTGGAGGGGGTTCCAGACCCAACCCCCTCTTTCTTGCTTCGCAAATGACTCTCGCACGGCATATTTTATTAATATTGATCCCCGCGCCTTCATGAATCAAAGATAATAGATCACCGTGGGAAAATTCAGTCAAGGGTCGAACTATAGGTCACGTGTATTTAATGCAGAAGGTAGGACGTGTCGGACCACGGGTTATGCTGATTTAAAATGCACGGAAAATATATAAATCTAATCTGTTAAACTATAGTCTTTCAGCCATAAACAAACAACTATCATGAGATAAATAATACCGCAAAATAGAACCACTGAAGATTAATTGGAATGAAACACCCTGTATTTTTTATTAGGTTTATGCGTACATGTATGTCTGGATCTACGTGACGATTTCAATGTGGGAAGTTTTGTTTGTATACATCCTGTTCCAAATATTTCTCCTTGAGAGAACGCGACAGATCAAATGTACGCCTTATTATCATAACGAGAGAGAGAGAGAGAGAGAGAGAGAGAGAGAGAGAGAGAGAATGGTATATAACAAGTGCATGCGAAGAGAGAGAGAGAGAGAGATTTACATGTTAAGGAAGACAACTCCGTTGAGAGAACGCGACAGATCAAATGTACGCCTTATTATCATAAAGAGAGAGAGAGAGAGAGAGAGAGAGAGAGAGAGAGAGAGAGAGAGAGAGAGAGAGAGAGAGAGATATGGTATATAACAAGTGCATGGGGGACAAATCAAATGTTCGCCTTATTATCATAACGAGAGAGAGAGAGAGAGAGAGAGAGAGAGAGAGAGAGAGAGAGAGAATGGTATATAACAAGTTCATGGGAAAAGAGAGAAAGAGGGAGAGAGAGATTTACATGTTAAGGACAACTCCGTTGATCTACTCGATATTGGATATTTATCTTGTACATGTAGACGAAGTAGGGCATTGCTTATCTATCCATATATAGCGTACATTCTCTAGAATCTGAACTGTAATTTCATGTTTTCTTAAACACTTAAAATACCTTACAATAGGTTAATACGTCCTTCTGATCTGTTCTATTTTCTGGTCAAATATTAATGCACCTTTATCCACATATAAATCTGAAGGTGTCCCATATATATGTTCCATCTTCATTTCAAGTTAATGTTTAAAACTTCATAATCGGTCATTATTTTACACAACACCTAGAAAAATTTCAGTGCTAATCATTATCATATAAACAACGATGTTTCTGTTAAATATTTGTATTTATTTTCTCTTCTTTCCTCGTTTGATCATGTTTAAATCACAGACCGCAAAATCAAGTTTAAAAAAATAAATATGAAAGTAAAAATAATTTACACACAGCGCTTTATATACAGATCTTTTTTCAATGAATAAAATACTTAAAAGACCACGTGACATGTGTTGTCCATGGTTACACTAAATGCAAAAAATCGGTCTAGGGAACAAATATCAATTCTTGAAAATCACAAATGAAAATGAAAGTATGCTCAATTTTTAAAGATTAATTATATAATACATCTGCTCGTAATACTGAAATACATAAGATCACGAGCAATATTGACATATGTACAACTATACAACTAAAAATAAATAAATAAATAAAACGTAAACTTTACTACAGAAATCTTATCCTGAAATAAAAATGCCCTTCGTTTGCAAAAAAGACATTTTTAATATACATAATGTAAATGTGACATTATAAAAATGACTCTGTAATCTGTTTTTTTTCTCGTTCTTGGCAAGGTCTGTTCAAGGTCATGTCAATAACATGTCAAGGTTAATCAAGGTCAAAGTTTAAAATCAAACAAGGTAATGAGAATGACAAATATAGATTCAATAGTAATACTACTTCCTGTCCATAAATTAATGGCTGTTCAAATTCGTTTGAGTTTGCTTTGTTTTCGGATTTTGATGGGGACCCCTCTTTGTTACTCAATATTTCTTGTTAGTATGTGAGGTGACACAAAATGAAAGCGAAAGTTACAAGGAATATTAGTAACGTGAGAAAAAAGGGAGTTAACTGTGGTTATACACGATTGATTAATCATGATTAGTCACGTGATCAGCTGATAAATACAAGAGTAATCAGAAGATAGCAAATATTATTAATTACTGTAATATTACAAATCAAAACAGCATTGATAATAGAAAAAACGTGAAAATATCAAGAATAAATGTGGAGAATGTTTAAGTTGAGAAGAAATAAGAGAAAGTGTTTATAAGGACAAGCAGATCTAGTTTTAATGCCTGTGTGATACACCTGTCTATTCATACATACATAGCTGCTCTATTTAGAAAATCAAGGCAAAACAAAGCAAACTTCACTGGGACTGGCACATTGCAAAGTGGAAAATTTTGATAGAAAATTACTTACAAGGCCTATAAAAGAAAAATTGTGTGTTTAGGGTAACACTGATGAAAAAATTAGGTTAGGTAGCTATAGGTAGGGAATTTTTTTTATTTTATCGTATTTTTTGCTGCATGAATCCTAAGAATGTTTGTTTGTGTAATATTATAAAAACGAATTTTTTAATAGAAATAATATAAAATTCACAATCAGATAAAAACAGACATCTAAAAATGGTAGGATCGGGGACATTTTTGTAGGTTAGGTCGGGTTACCCTAAACACACAACTTTTTTTTTTAGGTCCAAGGCAAAACATTACAAGAGATTAACTGTTCAGTTTGTCAAAATATCAGTCCTTGTTTTGTCATAGATATTGAATATATCCCTTAGCCAGCCGTGCATATTTATATTCATTTACCTATTCTCAATATTTATATTAAACACATGTACCTTTCACTAGCTAGCATCTAAATTCTGTGATAACTCTTATTCTTATTCCTATCCTGGTTGTTACAATGAAGACAATCAATAATACATGTGATAGTAATGGAGAACCCGAACACTCTAAATTAAAACAAAAAAAAGTTACTAATACGTCCTGCTAAATTAGAATAAGTCTGGTTTTAATCTCCCTTATAAAATTGACATAATCATTTTCCTTAAAACTGTTGTACTGTACATTAAATCTAATAATACTGAAGAATATACACGCACTAGTAGTTTATATTGAATCAATATGCTACATGTGATTTAGCCATATCTGACATATTTGGTTTTTCATTCATATGATTCTCAGAGTCAAAATAAAATAAAATACGCTCTTTTGTTGACCATGGATATATCAGTACATAAAAATATGCATTGTCCTTAACATAATGCATTATATTAAGAACAATGTTTAATGGTCACAACATAGGAGGATTTAATAAAGAGGACATTCATATTCATAAGTCAATGAAGCACGGATGGACGGAGCAATACTTATATCACAGATAGATTCCTAAGGTTTGGAAGAGGCACAGAAACCCGTTTTCATTTTGTGGAGAATTGTTAAATGCTTTTTATGTTTAAATCTTTTGAGACTCATTTTGTAATGCATTCAAGGCTTTGGCCGTCATTAATCATTTTTCTTTTCCCAGAAAGTTTCTGATTTAAAAAAAAAAGATTTCATTCATAAAGAAAATTCTTCAACCAAGAGTTAATGTTTCACAGTTTGAAGATTTCACAGTTTTAGCACAGGTTGCATGATTTGAAAGATTATCCTTGAAAGCCCCAAAATGCACTTCTATGTCCTTAACCACTACTGGTATATGGGCAAAAGTTTGTATCTCACTAGAACAGTCACTCACTTTTGAAATTTACATCAACTGTCCCTGATTCTTGTAGCTCAATAGTACAGTCACTGACTTTTGAAGCTCAATAGTACGGTCACTGACTTTTGAAGCTCAATAGTACAGTCACTGACTTTTGAAGCCTAATAGTACGGTCATTGACTTTTTGGTTCGAACTTTTGGACCAGGTTTTTGACCGGCTCCTTCGTTCGCAGCAGAACTTCCGCCCAACTGTCGGAACTAAGACCGTGACCAAGATTCTTCCGAGCGTGTTCCACATCGCCAAACCCCTCCCTCTCCTGGGAGTAACTCTTTCTGTGCATGCGTGGCGTACCGATGGGAGACTCCCCGGCGTCCCTCTGGGGGGTCAGTTTTTCGGGGGAGGGGTTGAATTTCCGCGGCGAGTGTCGCTCGAGACCCAGACTCTGTAGACCCACGTCCACGCTGTATGCCTTCTTCCCGTCGAAGCTCATCGCCTGCATGCTTGAGAACCTCAAATCTTCCTGAGATACGCTGCTGACTTTGGTGGGAGAGTCGGTCACAACTGCCTCATTGGGCTTCCCTAGAGCTTCCCTGAGGGGCAGGTACTTGTAGCTCCCACCCAGGGAACTATTCTTCTGCTCCATGCTGAGCTCAGACTCAGACTTGGCTTTATAGAGGGCACTATTGTTGAGAGGAGATGACGTAATGACCTCTCTCTTCCGGATGATGACGTTTGGATTTCCTCTCAACTGGATGTGGGTCCACAGCTTCGAATTTATTGGAGTTTTGCTCGCGGAGGGAGGGGACCACATATCGACTCGGAAGCAAATCCACGCCGTTGAAGTGGCCTAGTTTGAACGTCCTGGGACTGTTGTACTCCTGATCTGAATTCTCATTAGACGTGGAATGATCACGGGGAGAGAGTTTACGAGATGTGATGTTTGGATGAAGTCTTCCATATTCAAGTCTCTCCGGGGAGGACCTCTTACAGTCTTTACTAAAGGTCACCTCTTTGCTTACTGACCGGTCCCTAGAACTGCGACTTATCCGACTTTTGTCTCGCGTGTGTCTCATCTCCAACCTCTCTGGAGAGTGATGCAAGTTGTTATGCGACATTCCATTGGTAGGTATTTCCAAATGCAAATCACTGTTCATTTTGTACGAAACCTGATCTCTCGCGTCCCTCTCCAACTTTCTGGCTGACCCATCTCCAGCTGATCGGGGTCGCGACCTTGAACTTTCACTGGAGTAATCATGTGACCTTGCCATTGACATGTAGTCATTTGACCTTGAGACAGGAGCAATTCGGATATCCTGATACGACCTTGACACAGAGTATCCATTGTGTTGGGAATGGTAGTCATTATGTCTCCTACTGAACTCAGACGTCTGCTTCTCTAATCCAAGATTCATGTCCCCCTCTGCCTTGAACTTTGATCCCCGACTCTGATTTTGGTTCGGAATGACCATGACCTAACACAGGAGTTGACATTTCACTTCTAGGGGTTGTTGACCTTGAACTTGACCTTGAGCTTTTATCAAAAGAAATTGCATCCAGAGCCTCTTCTATGTCTGCTAGTTTGGCCTCAATATTCGCTCTGTAAAGATTAAAAATATAACAAAAATGTAAAATACTCACAGCTTTCATTTTCAGACTAAACGATGAAACTTGCTGAGCATGGTAGTCTGAATATTATTTGGCAAATTAAATTACTTTTTTTGTCATTTTACATGATAAACCACATATGAAAAATTTTTAGGAGATGAATTTTTTCCTGATATTCAATTAATATATGTAATTCCGAGACAACAATGGAATCAAATACATTGGGATACATAGATGACACAGTGTTTAGATAGTCACTCTTCAAAATCTAACTGCAGAACAGAATATTGTAGCAGACTGTAAAGCTCTGAATTTTGACTTCACCTTTTTAATCTTATACCCCTTGGAAGCCTCTTGATTATAATGATAATATTGATCTTACATATATTTACACTCTCCAGTGTCTATGTCTGTGATAGCACTACGAATTGATTTCATAATGGACAGTCCAATAATTTTCATCGAAATGACTATTTTCATATTTAACCATACAATTGCAACAAATTATATAAATATGATTTATAATGATAGGAATCATTCTTGGAATTTCATGAGGTGATCAAATATGGTCAGGCATATCACAAAGCCATTCAGGCTTTATTGGATTTGATCACCATATTATATCACCTCATAATACTCCAAAAATGATTCCTCATTCCTTAACTAAAACAGACTTAAAACAATTATGTTATGATTGACACTCTACTTTCTTTTCTTATTAAGCTGACAATAAAAAGAAAACAAATTTCATTTCTGCTTGAAGTTGGGAAACAGGGTAAAGGACGAATTCAAATAAAAAAATATATATATTAATGAAACATCAACATACATGTTTACATAACAGTTATGGACATATCTTTTTTTCAACAGGAATAGATTTTTATTTCAACATGTTCAAGAGATTAAGAATAATCACAAAGGACAAAAATTTTGGTCACAACAGCTTTAGGTTTCTGTTTTTAGACAGGACTGAAGTTTAACAAACTAGGTCATTTTTATAGGTCGCTTAATAAACTGGGTCATGTTTATGGGTCACTTAATAATTACAAAGTAAAAGCGTACATAAAGCAGGAGAGAGTGTTGGATAATGGATGGGGTACACTGAAGGAGGATTTACCCAGCTACTGGACAGCCTATAAGAAAACCAAGCCCATCTACATGTTAATGTACAAAGTTATTTATTTTTCAAACAATGACATATTTCAGTTTTTTTGAACTTCTTTTCCAGTAACACATTTAATTATGGCATCAACAAATCTTAATACAGAGTTTAGGGGTATATTTCGACAGTAAAAGTTGAAACAGAATGTTCAAGCCAATAACCTTTTATAAAGTACTGTAGTGAAAACGTGGACTTTATCTTTGAATGTGAAAGATACATGCATTGGTTAATCCGAAACAATCTTCTCAATGAAGTTAACATACTTTTGCAAAATATTTGGGTCAAAAGTTGAAAATTTATAATCCATTCCAAAGAAAAAAATCAAATCTACAAAATTTCTGTATCTGTTAAAAATTCATAAAAGCAAAGAAAAGTTAAGAAAACAGTCATTACCCTGACAAAAGTAGAAACATCATAAATAAAATATCATAATCCTTATTGTTATACTTTCATGTTAAATACTGAAATCTGATTGGTTAAGACGCAGTTAATAATATTTACTATTACCCTCAGCGTTAGCAACGCACTTGGTTAGGGTAAAATTAAAAAATGTTACATGCGCGAAAATTATGCGCGTACGGTTCGCTGTAGAATTCACGTTATTCCTATATAAAAGCAGTAAAATTTTCTTAAATTTTTTAAAAAAGACATTCAGTATAACAAAATAAATAGTGCCTGTTTGGGAGGATAACAGTTGAAATTGACACCCCTCGAAAACCATTGTCAACCTCCGCTTCGCGTCGGTTGACAATGGTTTTCTCGGGGTGTCAATTTCAACTGTTACTCTCCCAAACAGGCACTATTTATATAATAATACCCCCACCCTTCAAAGCATTACATCCCAAATATGTCACCATCTTTCAAGGGTATTCTCTGAAAAAATAATTTCAACGTTTACACATTCTAACAAAATAAGGCTTATTCTGTGTATAAGATACAATCAAACGTCACCATCTCAAATTAGATGGGACTGTTAAAGTTCGAGATATCCGAGCATTCAAGATATCGAGGGTGAAATACTTAAAAAATGGGTGGTTGGGACTTGCAAATCACTTCGACATATCCATTGTATTCGAGATATCAGTGTTCGAGATATCGAAGTTTAACTGTATGTGTTTAACACCCTTACCAAAAGGGGCATGGGTATTTTCTGCATAGAAAAAAATAAAATAAAAGAATGACTTTCAGACATTTGTGTGTGGTGGACATACCCGATGATTTCGTTGTGCAGGACTTTGCGGACGTTCTCCATGTAGACCTTCTTTAGCTGTACTAGCGTGGTGTGTCGCTCCTTCTGTAGCTCCAGCCTCACCGTGTCTGCCGCTCGCATGTTTGTATCCGTGATGTGCTTCATCACATCGTCTGTTAAAAAAGAACACACATTAAGAGGGCTGGATGGTGGAGGCCATTTTATTGACTTTATTAATCTCCTTTAACTGAAGAGCTCTATACTTAGAATAGAAAAATGTTCCAAATTTACAGCTAAAAATAAAGCTGTCAAAAAATACTTTAATCAGAATTCATCATGTATTGAAGTCTGTCATTCATAACGTCAATAGATGGTAGTTTTATTTTTTATCATTTTGAATGTTAAAGAGCATTGAGGACTGGTGATAATTTCGGTTGGGGCGTGGTCAAATCCAATAAAGCCTGAAGGGCTTTATGATAGATTTGACCACCTCCGACCGAAATTGTCATCTCATAATGTTCCAAAGAGAAGTCTTCATAAGATTTGCAGAACTACAAAAAATAGGATTCAATATAAGTAAGTCATACATCAAGACTTTGTTTCAGATCTTTCTGAAACTCAATCAATTATTACAATTAGTTTGAAATATATGTGTGACAGATGAGCATTGAACTTTGACCCCTGACCTTTAATCTTGTTGACTGTGTCCAGGTACTGATCCCTCAACTCAAACATGCTGTCATCACTCAGGTCCTCCGAGTCAGTCTGCTCAGTGATGAAAGTAATACATGTAGTAATAACAGTGATAAAAATCCATATAATTACAACAAACGGACATCAACATGTATTTAAAATATAGTCATCATGTTAAAAGAATGCTCCTCATCTTGTGTTTTTTACTATTACTTAGATGTTATCTGTCTACCTGTGTTTTTTACCTGTGCTTCTGTGTCACTGAGACTCTTTTCAGCCAAGTTTTCTGTCTACCTGTTTCTTGTACATACGTATTACGTACCTGTACCTCCATCTCATTCATATTCTTTACCGCCAAATTTTCCGTCTACTGTACATATGTTTTGTACCTACCTGTACCTCCGTGTCACTGAGACACTTTTCCACCAAGCTTTCCGTCCTTCATGTTACACGTACCTGTACCTCCGTGTCACTGAGACACTTTTCAACCGAGCTTTCCGTACTTCATTTACACGTACCTGTACCTCTGTGTCACTGAGACACTTTTCCACAAGCTTTCCGTCCTTCATTTACACGTACCTGTACCTCCGTGTCACTGAGACACTTTTCTGCCGAGTTTTCCCTCATCTCCTGGACCTCCTCCTTGTACTGTCGCGTCAGGGCGGACATGGCGGTACTGTGAGCCTTGGCCATCTCTCTCATCTTGTTTTTCATCGACTCCATTGCGATGCTGTTGTCTCGCTCCAGCGACTTCTTCACTTTTTCAATCTCACTTCTATCGTGACAAGACAAAGACATGGATATCATTAACTTAAACTAATTATGAATCATGCATGCGAACTTAACAAGGCTGAAGTTGTAGCCAATTTTAGTCAGACTATTATCACCTCCTAAAACAGGACTGCTTTATTTATAACACAGGACAATTTTCAAATTTCATTGCTGGAGCATCTTTAAGTTGATCTTTTTAATGCCTAAGAATAATTTTTGGTTTGAAAAGACATATTCATCAACAGTGATAACACTGTTTTCACTTATTAATAAAAAGTTTATGTGGACGGAAGGCTGATTTGTTGGTCACTAGCTTCTGTAGCTTCAAGTAAAACGCAGAGTTTAATATAGTAAGTTATTAATGAGAAGTTCCCTACATTCAATTCTTATTTAAAAAAAATGATTTGACTCAAAGGATATAATTTTCTCTTGCATCTAATTACTGTATACAGGGAAATATTCGCCCCCGTTTTATTTTCGCTCCTTTCGCCCTCGTTGTCAGCAGGCGAATTTAAGACTGGATGAATTCCAAGGTCTTAAATTATCTCTCTTTAAACAAACCTATGTCTGGGCAAATTCAAGACGAGGCGAAACCGTTTGCAAGTGAAGAAGAGCGAAAATAACATGGGGCGAAAATAACATGGGACGAAAATAACCCTGTATACAATACCTCCTTTTACAAGACATGTTAAATAGTCTTACTTGTAATACTGCTTAATATCCTGGAGCATTTTCTCGGAGCGCATCAGCCGGGCCTGACCCTCCTCTTGTTTCTGCTTCTGCTGAGCCAAGTCTTTCTTGTACGCCATTTCCAGATTTTTCACGTTTTCAGAAAACAGCGACTTCTCTGAAGCCACCTTTTCCAGCTCCGTTTTCAACATGCCGTAATTTTCAACCATTTCCAACTTCTCCTTCTCACTCTGTCTAAGGTCCATCTCTATTCTCGAAAACTTCTCCTCAAGTTCTGATTTCTCTGTCAGAATGTCCTGCCATTTAGATTTCAGTCTCTCCGATTCCTCCCGAATCGTTGATATCACATTGTTCTCTGACCGTAGTTTCTCACACTCGACCTTTAACCTTTGAACTTCCACCTCTTGACCCTGCTGATCGTACATTTTTTTGTCCTGGTTTTCCAGTTTACCCTTCAATTCCTGAATCTCCTTCACATATCTCTTACTCTCCCCGAAACCCTGCTCCTTCATCGACCGTATCTCCTCCTTTAATCTCTTATTCTCCTCCCCGAGTTTATGAACTTGACATTTGACCTTGTAACTTTCGTCCGTGACTTTATGAATCTCGTCGATCACTTTTTTATTTTCTTCGGTGACTTTCCCGAGCTCTGTTCGGAACCTCTCTTTCTCGTGCTTCAGGTCACGTAGTCTTGCCTCCAGTTCCGATTTGTCACCATGTTTTCCTTGCTCGAATTCTTGTTTCAAATTCAATTTTTCTTCATTCAGCCGACTCTGATAAGCAGTTTCCAGTTCCTGCCGAAGTCGCTCCACTTCTTGTGCGAGGTGCCGATCGGCTTTCTCCAAAAGTTGGTCTCGCTCCAAAACTTCCTGTTTCAGTCGATAATTCTCTTTTTCCCATAATTCCCTTTCCTTTTGGTAATTTTCATCTTCTTCAGACTGATTAATGTTCTGTTCATAACAAACAAAAAATTTACCTTTAAAGAGTTCTCAAATTTTTAAATTGTGATGTCTGCGCATCCATTAAACTTTTTTTCTATGACAGCATTTTCTGACACGAACATCACATCCAACATGAATAAATAAAGCTTGAATCAATTATAACAATACAAATTCTGTTAAATCATTTTTATTTGTGGGGGTCAATGTTCATGGGTAGCCAAAATTTTCCTGGTTTGTGGGAGGTAATTTCATTGAATCAGGATAATTTTAATATTAACTAGTGGGTATTGTTTTTTTATACAAAAAAACACATGTCTCCCCTTCTCCCCAAGGATTGTAATATGGGGCAAATTTAATAAGTGAAAAAGAATGAAGTCAGCTATATGTTAGATATCATCCATATATGATACAGTTTAGAAAATGAATCAACTTGAGACACAAGATTGGTCAAGGTAATAAATTATGGAGGCGTGCACTCCTTCTCAATACCATCTACCTATGTTCCAAGTTTGAAGCCTTAATGTCAAAAGCTATCCAAGTTACCACCCAGACAAAATTTAATTATTTTTTCTTAATTTGACCTTGAGTAAAACAAGGTCAAGGTCAAATATTAATCAAAAGTACACCTCAGTGTATTATAATTAATCTTTGTGTAAAGTTTGAAGTCCTTCTGTCAAAGAATATTTAGGGGGTGAACAATGAAGTTTTTTCTAATTTGACCTTGAAATAAAATTTTTAGGTCAAGGTCAAAAATTTTGGTAAGGTTGAACTAGACTATTACCATCTATGTATGATACAAGTTAAAAGATTGTATGATTAAGGAGTCTTGTGTTATGGTCCGGACTATATTTTTTATAAAACGCTTGACCTTGAAGAAGATAATAGGTCAAGGTCGAAAATTTTGATGGCGTGCACTTCTTCTCAATACCATCTACCTACGTTCCAAGTTTGAAGTCTTAATGTCAAAAGGTATCCAAGTTATCACCCAGACAAAATGTAATTATTTTTTCTCAAGTTGACCTTGAGTAAAACAAGGTCAAGGTCAAATATTTATCAATTGTACACCCCAGTGTATTATAATTGTTCTTTGTGTAAAGTTTGAAGTCCTTCTGTCAAAGAATATTTAGGAGGTGAACAATAAAGTTTTTTCTAATTTGACCTTGAAATAAAATTTTAAGGTCAAGGTCAAAAATTTTGGTAAGGTTGAACTGGACTATATACCATCTATCTATGATACAAATTAAAAGTTTGTATGTTTAAGGAATCTTGTGTAATAGTCCAAACTCTATTTTTTATAAAACGCTTGACCTTGAAAAAGAAAATAGGTCAAGGTCAAAAATTTTGGTGGCGTGCACTCCTTCTGAATACCATCTACCTATGTTCCAAGTTTGAAGTCTTAATGTCAAAGGGTATTTAAGTTACGGCTTGGACAAATTTGGATGAAGAAGAATAAGAAGAAGAAGAAGAAGAATAAGAAAGTCGACAAAAACAATATGTCTCCCCTTTGAAAGGGGAGACATAATTATTATACAAATGATTGTGTCCAGGTCCGTGGGGATGTAAATTTGTGGGCAAGGGTTAACCTCGAAAGCTACCAACATTGTCCCCCCACAAACAATGATGATTCCACAGTATATTACAGTAAAACACGGTTATAGCGAACACGCTTAAAATGAATTGACGCTTACAGCGAAGTAATTTTCGATCCCCTAGACTTTATTACATGTTGTAAACTTGACGGATATAACAAATTACGCTTAAAAGGAAGTAAAATCGCCCATCCCTGGCACTTCGTTATAAGCGTGTTTTACTGTATTTAAATCTGATTACATTTGAATTATGTAAATGATAAGGTTCCTTCATTAACTGGATCTGCTTTGAATAGAAAGTCAGTTGACAAACCTTTTCAGAAGTGGCCTTTTTCAAATTCTCTTTTAGCTGGTTCTCTTTAAACTGGTACTTTCTGATTTCTTCAGCATGTCTCTTCTCAAGCTCCATCTGTTAAAAATTGAAAAGTATCGCTGAAGGCAAAATGAATTAGCAAATCAATCTTAACTGCCGATTGTGTCTCCTCTCAAATTTAAAGTACACCTGTTCGAAGGAAGTCAATTATCTGAATGCAAAATAATACAGAAAATCTTATCTAAAACCTCTGAGTCACTAATTACTTTGTTTAAACCTTATTTTTTATATATCTTTTTTGGATGGGGGAAGGGGGGGGGGGTTAAAAATTCATGAATTGTAAAAATGGTATACTGTAGAAGCACATATTTTCGTTGGGTCAAAATTTCGTTGTTTTTGAACCAAATAAAATTCGTTGGCATTTAATTTGTCACATCATAATATCTTTGTATTCATTATTACTTTGGTTAAAAATTCGTCATGGATTTAATTTCGTTGATTTCTACTGCCAACGAAAATAACAAAATTAAATCCTCAACGAATATTTCTGCTTTTTGATTTATGGAAAAAAGATTTATAGAAAAACTACTGAGTGATAGTGCGTTACTTCACTGCCATTGCATGATTTACATGCAAATCAAATCTACTATAAGCCATTATCTTTTGTACATGTGTGGTTTTGTTATACACTACTCAGTTTGATTGGCCCTAGAAAAACCAAAATATGTGTGATATACCTTCTCTCGGCTGTGCTGCTCGCGAGCGGTTTTGAGCGCCAGTGTGAGCGTGTCATGGTGGTCTGCGGTGAACTGCTTGTAATCCCGCTCACACTGATCTTGTACCTCCTCCACCGCTTGCTTCCGCTCAGTGTCCTTCTGACGTACCAGCTCCGCCTTCTCACGACGGAAAGTTTCCTGCCCGCGACTTCATTTCCGCCGTCAGGGATTCCAGTTCCTTTTTCAGGGAATCTATTTCCTGTTCAAAGGAATTGGAAAGTACAACTACATGTGTTCAGAGAATGCAAATTGATTGGGACAATAAAATCACTTTACTCCCAACTGGTATTTGAGATTTCCTTGTTTGAGACAATTTAATCATATAAAGTTTAAACATTCTTATCTTGAATTTTATGACTCTTAAGATTTATAAAATCTTTGGAAACTGTTCCAAGGAAATTCAAATGATGCAGTTATAAACTGGGTCAAGTTACCTCTTTCAAGACACTCTGTGAAATTTCATTGGACGAATTATTGGCCACCATGTCTGCATCATGTTCTTTCTGCCACAGTTTTTTAGATTCTTCCAATGCCATCGAAATCTGTGAGGGAAAAAAATCACTTAAAAGCCATATCTTTTAATTTCCTTTAGACGCTTATAGAGGTAGAGCAGAAATTATGTAAATTTAAAAATAATATACAAATGCTGTTTCGTTATTTTTATATAAAATTTGATTCGGGTCGAATCTGGGTGACATGACAGTAAGTTTATTATCATGTATTCCCTCCTGTGGATTAACATAATACTCTTAACCAACTATTATTCACGACTACTTTATTTTGCAATTCACCGAAGAAAATCTGGTTTGCAGCGATAAAATTCCGCGATTTAAATGTAGATTATCTGAAAAATATAATAGCAAAGACATTTGAGGACTGGTTTGCGGCGAGAAATATTCCCAACGACAAGGCTTTCGTGAACCTCGCGAAAAATTCTCGCACATGAATAAAAGTTGGCTTACAGTACATGTAGCATCTATTCATTAATTATGCTAATTATCAAAAATAAAGCAAAATGCCACTGGTTTAATTTGAAAATTGCTTTGTAATTCTTAATATGTTTGGAGATGGCAAAAAAAAAAATTAAGATCTGTTTTTAAAATTAACCATAAATATTTATCATATGCTTTTCTGATTTCCAGTATGCATTAAAAAGTTTCTAATCTTATACTTGTAAATACAAAGAGTTCTTGCCCTTGTCACATGAACAAACATCCTTAACACACACACAGACCTCGGTAGCGATCCTCTCCTGTATGGACTCCTCCATGTCGTCCCGGATTTTCTGCACATTCTCCTCGTGGCAGTCCTCCCATTCTCTGCGAGCCTTTTCTACCGCCCCCTGAATTTCCTCTGACAATTCCTGTCGGCGGCTGCCTTCCACTGGGCCCGCCCGTGTTGGATCCGCTCCTCTACTTCAGCTTCGATCCGCTCCTGGGTCTGCAATTCGATGCTCTGCTCCCAGTTCTTCTGCTCCTGGGTTATCTTCTCTTGAATCTCTTTTTCTTTGGCTTCATTCCATTTTTGCTGATGATTCAAAAGTTACAAGATAAATATATTTACAAAGTATATCTACAAATATGCATGTATTAATAAAGCATTTATCATATCAGGGAACAAATAGATCTATTAAGTAGAATTTACACTTCACTTCAAAATGATGCAAAAACAAGAGTTTAACATTCAACTCTGCCTTTCAAAAAATAACCTCTTCTAGTTTTCAAAGTGTATTTTCAATATGTTTTCATCTAATCAAAGAAATGGGCCAAAAGGCCCACTGTTAATGTTCTGACCTATTTTCCCCAGTGACCTTCACCTTTTCTGCTTGGATCCTGTCCAGTATTTCCAGCTCAGGTCTTCTCCTCCCACTCCTTCTGTTCTTTCTGGATCCGCTCCTGGTAATCGGCGTCCGCCTTCCTCTGCCACCTCTCCTTCTCTTTCTTCAGCCATGACTCTTTGTCCGTCTCCACTCTGAAACAGGTAATAAAGCTGTGGTAAATACGGCCTAATGTCACCATTATAGAGAGTCTCCACTCTGAAACAGGTAATAAAGCTGTGATAAATAGGGCCTAATGTCACCATTATAGAGAGTCTCCACTCTAAAACAGTGAAACAAGTGGTGGTAAATGCTGAGTCTAATGTCACGATTATTGAGACTTCATAGAGCACTCAACCTTGCCTGTACATTGTATAACCAAATTTGATTTTGATCAATGACCTTCTTATTAACCCATAACTCACTTTCAATCTTGTTAAGTGTGTGAGTCAAAAAATATTAAGACTGTTGACTTAATAGGTCAAATTAAATGGTTAATATTGTTGTCAAGGATATAAAGGGTAAAATTTCTCATTTTTGTTATTTTGTATAGACACACTCATATGGGACATAATTTCGTGGATTCTCTCAAACCCACAGAGGAAATATGACTTTATTACCCTAATTTATTAATTCGTGGAGGATGTTAATTCGTTGATGAGAGGTACCCACGAATTCGATGAAAATTGAGCCACCACGAAATCTAATGATTCCACAGTATTCAGTCTATTGACCAACAACACTGGATCCAAAAAATCGAAAAAAAAATAGAACATAGAACCCAGATCTCAGTATCAGAATGCTCAATATTCTATGTCCCTGTATCTCTTACTTTGCTGTGACCTTTGACCTGTTTATTCTACTTTCCTGAGACCTCTAACCTGTTTCTCTTACTTTGCGGTGACCTTTGACCTGTTTCTCTTACTTTGTTGTGACCTTTGACCTTTCTTTGTCCAGCGCCCGCCTCATTTCCTTCTCCGCCTCTCTCTGACACTCCTCTATGGCTTTGGTCACTCGGGCCTGTATTTCCGCTTTTGACGCCTTGTTCCACTCCTGTCGCTCCTCCATGAATTTTTCCTCCACCTCTTTATCCCAGGCGTCACGCTCTGACGATAACTTCTCCTCCGCCGCCTTTTCCCAGGCTCGCTTGGCCGACATTAGTTCCTCCTGTGTGGACAAAAATTATGGGAGGTTACGATTCTTGTAGCAGGAGGTGGTAAAGTACAGAGCGATGTATTGAAGCATCTTGTTTACTCTCTTTGGAGGGTGAGGAAATATTTTTTTTAAACTTGTGTTAATAAATTTTAGTTATTAAAGGAAGCAACAAATTAAAGAACATAGCAGAAAAACGTTGTCTTTTTCATTGCTTTGTTTTCCTTTATTAACCTGGGGGTAAATAAAATTAAATTAAAGCTTCCAAAATTTACTGTACCTAAAATAAGCTCCACTTAGTTCTATGGCTAGATCTTAAAAAGGTTATGTAAAAGAAATGGAAAAGAAACTCTTCATCACATTGAAATACCTCTGCTTTTTTCTCCCACAATGCTTTCTCTTTCTGAATCTTTTCTTGAGCTTCCTTTTCCCACAATTCCCTGTTATCAGTGACCTTTAGCTGGTTCTCCTTTTCTAGTTCCTTCCTCAGTGATTCCCTCTCCTCTCTCAGTTTTTCCTGCAGATTTTTCTCTGACTCGGTTTGCCAGGCTTCCTTCTCTTCCTGAAGTTTCTGCTGGAGTTGATTTTCTGCCGTCTTTCTCCACTTCTCTCTCTCTTCTTCCACTTTCTGCTGGAGTTGATTTTCTGTTGTCTTTCTCCACTTCTCTCTCTCTTCTTCCACTTTCTGCTGGAGTTCGTTTTCTGTTGTCTTTCTGAACTTTTCTTTCTCCTGTGTCAATTGGGAATCAAAGATTTCCTTTCTTTCTGTCAGCCAGTTTTTCTTTGCTGAAAAAACACATTTCTTAGAATCATAGTACTGTAACAGTTATTTAGTAGATTGGGCCTATCATATTTATAGTAACGGCTTCTTATCAAAATGAATGAGAACTTTAACAAGAGCTTGTTTACTACAAAATGCTTTCATCAACAAGGTTTCAAAATACCTGCCGAAAATCAACACAAGTACTAAATTTACATCTATTTGAAAACAAATCCATAGACAAGTGTGTTAATTAACATATTTTGCTTTCCTTAATCATTCACTTCTTTTTTTCAAAATCAAAATCAAATTTAATAATGATTTAAAAATACTTTAAACACTAACATTTAAAGTATAACGATTCAACTAGTGCATTATTTACATTTAAGTATTCCGGAACAAATCTAAGTAACTGATAGTTTTGATACACACATTTGAGAAAGAGAGAGAGAGAGAGAAATTTAATTTACAATTTACAACTAATGAATATAATAAAGTACAGAAGTAAGTGTTTTACAGGAGACCCAAGTACATACATAAATAAGATATATGACATAAAGAAGAAAAACAATCAATAGAACAACAAGGCTTATATATTTGTTCATAATTCATACTAAAGTAAATATGTTTGACAAGGTAATACATATCTTTCAAATATAAAGATAAAGCAATTCCACTAACGGCCAAGATTCCACTAAGAGGACAAAATTCCACTGAGGGGACAATAGTCACGGTCTAGGAGGAGGCTTTGCTTTGCGAATCTTGTCCCCTCAGTGGAATTTCACCATCCCACACTCGTAATAATGAATAATTCTATTAATATTGAATAATATAATTTTTACTATATAACACATCTTTCCAAAAATTAAAAGGACTTATCTCCAAAAATTTAAGAAAACTATCAGTGGTAGAAAGTTCACCTTCTTCAAGCCGCGCCTCCACTTCCTGTTCCACTGCGGTGTCTAGTTTAGACCTCCACTCGGCGGTGGTCAGTTTGACGGCGTTATCCACCGCCGCTTGTTTAGCTGTCCGCTGTTCCTCGAACCACTCCATCTTACACATGGCGATCTGAAATATAAAGGTTTTAAAAGTTAAACAAAACTACATAACATCTAATACGAACTACTGTACACAGGGATTTTTTTGCCCATGTTATTTTCACACTTCTACTTTTGCGAATGGTTTGTCCTATCTTACATTCACAAAATGCCTGGGCCCAAATTATCAGGGAACAAATTCACTTGTATCATGCAGTCTGTTATTGATCCTCGACACTCTGTGACTTCTACTTTTTATGACAGTAGGTCACAACATGGTGATTTTTTACCCATTATAAAACAGTTTAGATCAGCAACATTTGGTGTCTATCTCTGAAGCGCAATCCATATAGCTTCAATCTACTGACCCACAGGTCCCAAGTTTGAATACCGCAGGAACATTTGTTTGTTTTCATGGATAGCAGTAAAATTTTAGAAGTTAATCCCCCCCCCCCCCCCAATTGAATTTTTTTCTTTTATTTTCAAATCGAACACATGCTAGAAATCCATACCTTTTTTAAATTATTTAGAAGTTTGTGCAGAACTTTTCCCAGAGGAACTCAGTACAACTCTCTCACAAAAGGACATTTAAACATCTATAGCCTGAATACTACATGTCATCTTTTTAAAATTTATCATTAATACAAAACTGTCTGATTGTTATCTACCAGTAAGCCTAGATTGCTCTGTATTAATCATTGCAGATTTTTAATTCTAATGAAATGAAGAAATGAGGACCAATTTCATAAACATTTGATGAAATGGAAGGAAGAGTCTGAGGTGTGTTGGGGGGGGGGGGGGGGGGCTGCATACATGTTGGACTCCAAAAGTAGTGCCTTATCTTGACTGGTGCAAGACACCAACATCTGATAGTACATGAGTACTGACCCATTGAAGTCTGATGGTGTGACACAATGTACTGGCACACTACTGCTGGAGGTGGGGGGGGGGGGGGGGCATGAGAGATTAATTGTTTAAACTCTCTCTCTCTCTCTCTCTCTCTCTCTCTCTCTCTCTCTCTCTCTCTCTCTCTCTCTCTCTCTGGCATATTGAACATTAATTTCCACATCTTAACTTACATTTGAGTTTCAAGAAAGTAAAAAAAACACCTCAAACATAATTTTATACATACCTGCAGTAAGGTAAATGTTCCATATTTAAGAAGTACTAGTATAAATTTCTAATTGGCAGAATAAGTAGGAAAATCAAAGCACCGTTTTTTCAGGTCAGCGTTCACTGAAACAGGTCAAAGGTGACTGAATAATCCAATCACAAAACTGATTACAAACTGCATCTGGTTTATACCCTAAAATTCCAGTCACCAAAGAGCAGTGAGCAAAAACATGCATAAAATATTCAGACCAATCATGGCACAGAAAAAAGTCAACTGAAAACACCCCAATGCTGATTACTCCATACAGTGACCTTGACTTCTAACAGCTTGACCTTGATAATTAGGTCAGACTCCTCTTTCATATGAGTTGCATAAAATATCTTTGGAAAATTTTCAACAATGCCAACTCAGCACAAAGCTAACTAACTGTAATAGCTCACAACACATCAGTCTATAGGGCCTGCAATAGTCTATCCCACTAAAGTTAATAATTTAATCCGTCTATGTCTTAATCCATGAGAGGAATTTACTAGAATGGGGACCGTCAATTTAACAAT
This sequence comes from Magallana hongkongensis, assembly GCA_015776775.1. NCBI lineage: Eukaryota > Metazoa > Mollusca > Bivalvia > Ostreida > Ostreidae > Magallana > Magallana hongkongensis. The sequence goes on along the minus strand of CM027469.1, from coordinate 6,438,526 downwards.
GTGCACTTAATTAAAAAAAAAAAAATCTGAGACAGATTTAAAACTCCAACCCACACAATGGACGTAGACTTTTAAGTTACACATGCAGAAAAATGTCACACCAGATATTTGAAGTATGTTTGATCTGGTGAACGATTGCTCGGATACAATGATCCAGAGATCCGGCGTTCTTTATTGGTTGACAGAGGAGAGCAACAGAGTTCAGTGCAAAATTCTACTTATAGTGACACTTGAGTTCAGCGGAACTCCTGTGTATCTTATAGACATAAGCGTATATATAAGGAAACAATGGTCTACCACAGTGACAGATTTAAACCTCCCATCCTAGCTACAAGTTCGCGGGAGATCTAAATTCCACCTAATTAAAGATCCTCATTCATGGTTAGATTTATGCTGCCTCATATATTTAATACTCCTTAAAACTAAAGCTGTGCTAAATGATGTAGAAGTTTATCATCGTATTAATATTATTTTGGGTAACCAAAACTAAATGGAAAGTAATAAATTCGTACAAAGATCAAAACTTATTGTAATAATGTAAATGTAATGTAATAATAATAATAAACATTATCACAATAAGAAACTGGTAACTAGAGGTGCTTTGTAGTACCGAGGTACATCAATAAGTCAAAAACATTAAATGGTCTTGGTCTCGTCTTTATTCATTCACTCCATTAATAAGTAATTTTATCTAAAAAAAAAAATAGACTAAGTCCTTTTCCTATAGTGAGTTAAAGTCAAGGCTTGCTGCAAACCCTGTATCTAGGTGTGAGGTTGGGCAAAACAGAAGATTCCTCCAAGATATTCTTTAGTAATTTAAACCTTTAAAGTAATACACTAACCAAATAAATGCAGTGGGATGATTTTTATCTTTGGTCACCAATTAACTTGAGATTATCACATTATTGTCAAATTCATGTTGCCACATTGATAGCTAATCTCCATAGATGATTGTTTAAAAATCAGCCAATCAGTGACCTTTAAACAGATTTTATAGTCATTTCTTATCAACCAATCAGAAACCTTAAAACAGATAAAGACTTATTCCACAGCCTTAATCAAGAATGATCTCCCATTGTATTCATTCATAATGCTGTTACCATCAAATTATCACTACAGTTTAAAATTTCATATTGTCAGCAAATAATGTCTGCTTCTATCACAATTAAAAGTCTCTTTGTTCCAATGCAAGACCCTAATGCACATAATGACCTCTGTCGACTAAGGTTGACTGCAATTTGTAGCCTCTGCTGTCCTACACATTTGTACAGAATGCCTGGAGGGAGGCTATGATACAGTATGAATTACTGTAAACGTATTATATTTGGCGTGTATGATATTTGGCGTGTATGATATTTGGTGGAAATTAGTTTTTGAACAAGTTGGCATGGATTTGAATTAGCGTATTCCTGAATTTGACTATTCTTAAACATATATGAATGGCATTTAGCGATGTACTTGATTTGGCGGAAGCCACATTCCGCCAAAAGCGCTAAATAGAATACACATCCAAATGTAGTAAGTTTACAGTATATTAACACAACACAATTAAAAAAATCTCTCATCTGTAAATGCACAAACATCCATCCCCATCGATCTCCCTTTGAAGTTAAATATACAGGGTTTTTTTTCCAGTCTCTCCTCTCTAAATAATAAACAGCCCCCCTCCTCCTTCCCCCTCTTTCTGGAAAAAAATATTTCATTTAAGGTTTTCGGCTGTCATAACAGTTTGATGTATGCCATAAAATTTGACCGGCTTCCCTTTCAGTGATATTTTAAGTACATTTGTTCACATCCCCTCCAACCTCCCAATCCCAAACAAACACACATATCCACATTGATGACCCTTATACAGGTCAAGACCACTATATTTTGTGACGTCAGCATAAATTTGCATACTAAATTAGCCATCTGTTTACTTTTATCGACAAACCAATCAGGTGAATGAGTTGCAAGGCATTGTGGGCTACTACAAGTTTCAGTGTATACAAAGTGTATTGAAAATATATACCATTTTGAATTGTCCTTTGAAAACTCATTTTAAATGCTTTTCAGAATTTATGAAATTAATATGGACAATTATGTCTGAACTTCAATTTCTATGCTCACAAAAGTCATTTAAAAAATATTGCATATGAGGACTTATATCAACCTTTTTAAATACCCCATTGTCAATGTTCAAAAGAGAGGTACGTCCTATTGAATTAGTATCTGTGAGTACCATTTTTTCACATGATACCCCATATTTGGGACAACATTAGTAGAATGCGCATTGATATTTTCTTCAGGGACATTTATCACAATGCTTAACGGACAAAATACTATATGCTGCAAGGCTTGCGCTTCTGCATTTGTATATTTGTGCATTTCTTCTACCGTGGCTATTCACGTACTATGTTAAAAATGTGCAGTTACCTGTATTTATTTCTAGTGCACAATGATAAAGTAACCAAAACACAATTGTGCTGGTTTTCTTATTAAAACCTGTTTGTACTTGTATGCGAATGTTTGTCAGTCGTTTGATACTGATCACTTTTTGAAGCAACAATTGATTACCTAAAACAACAGTATTTTTCAATGTGAGCATGGAACAAAGTTAATGGTACGTAATCTGTCCTTTTTTACCTTCTAAAGTAAAAATCAAGATGTAACAAACATTCCGGCAAGCAATTAAATATTGTGAATAAAACAGACAAAAACCATGTGTGTTTGTTGAATCGTAAACACGTTGTAGACCGTCATGCATTGCAACTCATTCACTGGATTGGAGAATCTGTTTGACGTAAATACTGTCACGTGCTAAATAATGCTATCCATATAAGGTAGTGTACCCGACCTGTTATAGGTTCCTTTCATCTTCTGGTTCTGTTCTGCTTGTGTTAATTAATAACAAATTCTAATTTCAACTCTACATTTTGCAAAGATCTTTAAGCAATAATTTGATAATTGCTTGATTAAATTGCACTAAATTGAACCCTCCCCCAACCAATTCTGCATGTTTCCTACCCCTACCTTTGTTTCCAGTAAATTGACCTGATTTATTCACTGGACCCCTTCCCTTATTTACTCAGTTTTCCCCCCCTTTATCTTTGTCTCCATTAGCTGATTTAATCATGTCCCTCTTATCCCCCTGCTTTTCTTCCCTATACCCTTATCTCCAGTAATTTTACATCCAACTTAAAAAAATTAAATTTTCCCAGTTTTCTCTCCCCCCCACCTTTCTCTTCAGTATATACTTCTGGCCTGATTTAATCACCCCCCCCCCTTTCCCCTGGTTTTCTCCCCCCCCCCCCCCCCCTACCCACCTTTGCTTTCAGTACCAGTTGCAGGCCTGTTTTAATAAATACTCCCAATTCTCTTCCCTCTGTCTTCAGTAATTTCAAGCCTGACTTAATAAATTCTCCCTGTTATCTCCCCCTACCTTCGTCTCCAGTAGTTTCTGACTGTCCTCCTTCATCTTCCTGTTCAGGGTCTCGGACAATTCAGAGCGAATCTTCTCTTCGTCCGCCGCTAGATCTTCCCTCAGTTTGTCCAGGGCTTTCTCTTTGTCTGTCTCAAGTTCCTCCCTCAGCTACAGAAAAATACCAATAGGTATACCATTATCTACTTGTATGTCAACATATACTGTGGAATCATTAGAATTCGTGGTGGTTCAATTTTCATGGTACTGTGGTTTCATTAATTTTCGTGGGTATCAATTTTTGTCGATTTTCTGAAAACGACAGTTTCAAGGATACGTAATTTCGTGGCCAATGAACCTATCAATACAAAATGTTAGTTGAAATTGAACTTCAATGAACATTTAATTTCGTGGATCAACTTAACAACGAAATCCACGAAAATTGGTATTCAAAGAATATTGATGAAACCACAGTATCCCTGGGAAGCCCTCCCCCATGAGTTTAAATCCTTGACAAAACCATATTTTGAAAGAGTTAGTTTTCTTACTGAAACTGAAAACCAACACATTCACGAAACATCCCCACAAATAGGCAAAAAACCTGCAATCCACAAAAATTTGCCCCCACAAATGTAAATGATTCCACAGTAATGTATTTTATAGTTCTTTAAAATTTTCTTCTTCAACAAAAAAATTATATTTAATGTCCTACTGAGATCAGATGGGGTGATCATTTTTTTATTTTTGTTTGATGAATGTTTAATCATATGATGAATTGTTCTTGTATGTGTTATAATAGACCCACCTCCTGTAACTTCTTGGACACCGCTGTCTCCCCCTCATCACACTCACCTTGATGTGTGGGGGTGTTGATGATTGTGTGATAACTAACCTCCTGTAACTTCTTGGACACCACTGTCTCTTCCTCTAGAAACTTATCTAGGTAAGTATGTATGTTGGTATTTGTGTTAGTATGATAACAGTAACTGTAACTTCTTGGGCACTATGTGATTACTAACCTCCTGCATCTTGGGCACTGTGTAATTACTGACCACTTGTAACTTCTTGGACACTGCTTTTTCTTTCTCTAGACAATTAGCCAGATGTGTGTTTGTGGGGGGGGGGGGGATCAGTATGTGTGTTTGTGTGATTACTGACCTCCAGTAACTTCTTGGACACCGCTGTCTCCCCCTCTAGACACTTACCTAGGTGTGTGTGTGTGTGTGGGGTGGGGGTGGGGGGTATTACTGACCTCCAGTAACTTCTTGGACACCGCTGTCTCCCCCTCTAGACACTTACCTAGGTGTGTGTGTGTGTGTGGGGTGGGGGTGGGGGGTATTACTGACCTCCAGTAACTTCTTGGACACCGCTGTCTCCCCCTCTAGACACTTACCTAGGTGTGTGTGTGTGTGTGGGGTGGGGGTGGGGGGTATTACTGACCTCCTGTAACTTCTTGGACACCGCTGTCTCCCCCTCTAGACACTTGCCTAGGTGTGTGTGTGTGTGTGGGGTGGGGGTGGGGGGTATTACTGACCTCCAGTAACTTCTTGGACACCGCTGTCTCCCCCTCTAGACACTTACCTAGGTGTGTGTGTGTGTGTGGGGTGGGGGTGGGGGGTATTACTGACCTCCAGTAACTTCTTGGACACCGCTGTCTCCCCCTCTAGACACTTACCTAGGTGTGTGTGTGTGTGTGGGGTGGGGGTGGGGGGTATTACTGACCTCCTGTAACTTCTTGGACACCGCTGTCTCCCCCTCTAGACACTTACCTAGGTGTGTGTGTGTGTGGGGTGGGGGTGGGGGGTATTACTGACCTCCTGTAACTTCTTGGACACCGCTGTCTCCCCCTCTAGACACTTACCTAGGTGTGTGTGTGTGTGTGGGGTGGGGGTGGGGGGTATTACTGACCTCCAGTAACTTCTTGGACACCGCTGTCTCCCCCTCTAGACACTTACCTAGGTGTGTGTTTGTGTGTGTGTCTAGGGGGAGGGGGGTGTTAGCATGTGTTTGTGCGTGATTACTGACCTCCTGTAACTTCTTGGACACCGCTGTCTCCCCCTCCTCTTTCATCCTCTCCTCCAGGAGATCTTTCTCCGCGCACACTTTGACATACAGCTCCTTCACCTGGTCCACTTCTTTCATGGCCGAGTTCAATTCATTTCTAAAATACAAACCCTGACTTGTTTATATTGCAAACATGACCTTTGTACACAACACCAACCAAATCAAATCAAATTCACTTACTCAACAACAGATCAATATTGACAATAACCATTTCCTCCTCTGTTAGTGAGATAGTCTGGAGGTTTTTTTTTACTTGAACTAGGTGCATTCTTTCACTTTGACGAGATATTTAGGATAAGAGCTAGTGGGTGGGTTTTTCTTTTTCTTTTAACCTCAGTGATAAGACATGTTGAGGTGGGGTTAGGTGTGGTGGTATATATTTATCTCCCCTTACTTTGTGTGGTGAGATATTTGGGATGGGGACTGGTTATTCTTCCATGAACTGAGTACCCTCCCCCTTCAAACTGTGTGATAAGACAGTGGAGATGTACATTCTTACCCGAGTTGGGGGTGGTATTTGTCAGGGTTGGGGGGGGGGCTGGTGGTTGTAGTTTGGGATGGGGAAGGGGTGTTAGGTGGATTGGGAGGGAGGTTTTTTTTCTTACCTGAGCTGAGTACACTCCCTCTCGTACTTAGTGATAAGCTCGGACTGTTCGGCCGTGAACTCTTCCATCATGGTGAGCCTGAGTTGTTCCTTGGCCGTCTCATGGACGGACTCGCACGCTCGCTGGCACCGGTCGAGCGCCTCTCGCTTGTCCTGGTCGTACTCACGCACCATCTGAGACATCTGTTGGGTGAGCTGTTGGTTTATCTCTGACAACTTCTCCTCGCTGGACGCCACCTCCTCCAGCCTCTTCTTCAGCTCCTACAATCAAAGTTGTTTATAAATACATGTAAATGTCCTGATCTGTGGGGAGAGACTTTAAAGTTCTACATGAGCTGTTAATATCCTACTTAATCATGTTTTCTCGTTTTTTCTTTAGATCTATAATCAAAGTTTCAATGAGTACATGTATACGTCCTGATTTGTAGTGGAGTCATGAAAGGTAAACTTGAGTTGTAAATATCCTATCTTCTACCTTTAAAGTGCGGACACCATTTCAATATTTTCGCGCTGACTTCCTGTGTGTATCTATATAAAATACCTGGTACCAGTAAAAACTACTTAAAAACAGGTTTAAAATCTGATGTTTTATGTTGGTTGCTTGATGATATAAGTGGTTTTAAATCTGAATGAAAAAATAATTCCAAAAGCAATGAAATAGAGTGCTCAACATGACACACCGGAAGTTTAAAGTTTCTAGTCTCTTATTTGTATTCCTCGTATAATGAATTTTTTTGTACCACATGATAAGCATTCACAATATCACACCTCAATTACCTCCACAATAAATAAGGAGCTTCTTGTATCTACCTCTTTCAATCTCCTCAATTTTCAACATTTAGCATATCATCAACGTTTAATGAGTAGCACATAATAAACATTTGGAATTTCACCTCAATTACCTCAATGTCCTCAGAGAGGACCTCCTTTTCCCGTTTGAGGTTCTTGATGTCTTTCTGTAGTCGCGCCTCGACGGCCGACACCTTGTCATCCGACCTCACTAACTCCTCCCAGTCCTCTAGCTTCGACTGAAATCAAGCGCGACAGGATTATTAAAATTACTTTGAATAAGCAATTCAAACAAAACTGTATGTTCTAGTTTGTAAAGCAATGAAAAACAAGTGTCAAAACCTTACAACTAAATTCATTCGAAATAGAATTAGATCTAAAATTAGACTGAAATTAAGTGGGATAGGATTATGAACTAAATATTGAAAGTGTTTCATGATAAAATTGTAAATAGCCTGGCTTGTAAATGCATTGAACCATGAACATCAACAATTTTAACGAAAATCATTCACTATAGGGAAATGGCCAAAAAAATTACCCTGTAATTTTCCTTGGCAAAAATTTTAAAGCTTGGAAAGTGGAAAAACTCTGATTTTTTGTTAACTTAAAATAAATAAAAAGAGTTATTTCCCTTCTCAAATAGAAAATTAATATAATTCAATGGGATGGCAACTGACACAATGAGGGGTGTTACTTTTTCTCAGTCCCATTTATTTCAATATAACAAGATTTGAATACCATAATTAAAACATTATTTGATGAGCACCAACTAAATTTTAAGTTGATTTCATTGTTTAGCTGGGCAACAAAATGAATTATTTATCGAAGTTAATGTAAATTTCAATTTGTGGGACATATATAATCATATACTCCTCAAAACAACAAATTTCCCAATCAATGAAAATGATGCCCACTGATAAATGAGGACTCGTCAATTTACCTTTAAGTCAGTCTCGGACTTTTCTGCTCTCTCGCAGCGCATTCGGAACTCCTCTAGGTCTTTCTTGCATGTGCGTAGTTCCTCCTGAAGCTTATTTACTTGGATTCTCTTCTCCTTGTTGCTGAGCAGACAGCGCTCCAGTTCTATTTTTAGATTGCTCACTAAGTCATGTGACTCGGCTCCTTTCTGAGTAGAACCGAATCTGCGAAAACAAAAGATCAATTAACAAGCATGCACTGGAAACTATTTTTCACAAAGTATTACATGTAAATGAACATTATAATGTGTACAAAGGTAAAAAAACCGAAAATTTCTTAAATCTTGGAGAAAACACCCTTTTCAGAAAATAACATGAAATGAGAGTGAATAAAATTTATCTAAAAATCTCTGCTGTATTCGAACTCTTCATTTGTTGGTCTGTAGCCTAATGTCATTACACAAACAATTTTGTCAATTAAAATAAGCTTTCAATGCATGTGACAAACTGTCATAAGAATTATAAGTCAAGGGTATGGAAGACCCATATGTACACTAATAGTTTTTTTACCATGGATATAAATAATTCTAAAAAAAACCTTCCCAAACTTATTAAAATTGTCTTTCCACATAATTACTCTTCTATAGCTTTGATTGAAATTATCCACAGTAGTTTTGGAACCAAAAAACTGAGTTTTGTTGTACATTTTTAGAAGATGGTATCTCTACTTTATGATTTCAACCATTCAAAATATTCTTTCAGAGAAAAAAAATTGGTAGATCATAAGAAAAAATTTACTTTAAGCGGAAAAAAAATCAGCATTGAAATAAAACTAAGAAATAGAATTTAAATTACACTGAGAAATTAGAATTATAAAAAAAACCAATAATATTGATTTCGTACTTGACGGGTTCTGGCGTGTCGTCAAAGTCGAGGTGTTTCTTGATGCCGAGGTCCATCATGGAGTCGTCGTGGATCGTGTCGCGCGTCGTCTCCTGACTGAGCACACCCAGACAGGATGCAGCCTCAAACATGTTCAGCTGTTCTTTCAAGTCCTTGATCTCGTCCTAAGGAAACAAAGAGTGTTAAATAAATACTGTATATCCGGTAATTTTCGCGACAATTTAATTTTTTTCTTTTGTACGATCACTTTTCAAGCGCAAATTAATGAATACGCAGAAATTATATTTTGTATTATTTTCATTCTATTAGACAGTCTTTATATCCTAAGAATATTGTGTATTATGTTATATAGTGTTTCATTAAGCTCACATTAATACTCTCAACCATTACATTGTTATGGTAAGAAAATTGAATGTAATTCACAGCTTTATAGAAACAGTTCATTGATCAGTCAAAACCTTCTGCAACCTAAGAGGAATCACAGACTGCATGAAATAATAATATAATAATGAAATAATAATGTAATAATGAAACAATAATGTAATAATGAAATAATAATTTAATAATGAAATAATAATGTAATAATGAAATAATAATGATCAATCAATCAATCAATCAATCAATCGAGTACCTGGTAGGAGAGAATCATTTCGTCAGCAATTTTCTTGGATGCCGTGGTCTGTTGTAACTTAATCTTCAACTGACTCGTCTCATGGGACGAAGCTAAAAAGGAGAGGGTAAAACTAGTGCATGTACATGTTACGTGTTACACCTTCTATTACAGTGATCATGTATGTTAGCATTACATTTAAGGAGGCTGGGGGGTCGAAATATAATGTAACCATCAGATTTATTTGAAAAATTTATATGCGATTTCTGAAGCTATCAACTACTATTTGATAAAGAAAAATTTCATATATTTTAATATAAAGTTTTATCATTTTCTATCTTTTTATATGGAGCTTTTCTTTTAAAGGAGATCAATATTGTCTAAAATGGCAGCCACCCCCCAGCCCCCTTAATACACAAATAATAAAGGTTTAGAACTGAAATACTGTATCAGACATTTAATGATTCACAAGTGCACCACATAATAAAATCTTCAGAAAATATGTACGGCTGGGACGATGCCGTACTTAGCCGATTCATTTCATATCACGGTACCTGAGATACGATACAATACAAATCACGATATATTGCAACTCAATGAAAACATGTAAAAAGGGTTTCAAAGTTATGCAGTTTGATAATGTGTTACCACGTGTCCATAGTGATTTCAATATGTTTCAAATGAGCATTGCACAATTTAATACAAATTACTTTTGTCTTATCTGTGGTGTAGACTGTTTTTGTCATAAACAGGTAATCCAAGAGTTTCCCACACTCAAGATTAGTTACATAGCAATTTTGACAACTTTACATAGTTTCAGCCATCTTTGTACTTATAAATAAAGCGTGTGGACAACAAAATAGCAAAAAATTTGACGCTTGGACTTTGGAAAATTTAAACACTTTTGGTCAGGTATCGTTGTTATAATGGTAAGTGTATCGATCTAAATATTGTCAAAATAAATACTGTGATGCACTTATGGGTAGATGGTCCCATCCCTAAAAATATGTCAATATCATCAAGACAACAGGGAATATGACTGGCTACCTGACTCTAGAAGTGTCTGGCATTGTTTCTGGGATTCCTCTAGGCTCCTTGTGAGACGATTGATCGTCTCGGCTCGCGAGATCTGAACGTTCTCCGCTTCCTTGTAGCTTTCGTTCAACTTCTGTCTCAGTGTCGAGTTTTCTGCATTCTGTCAATGATTATACACAATGTTTAGTCTAAAATTTACATGTACATGGTTTTTTTTCCAAACAATAAGAAATTGTGAGATAGGTACAATATAAAGGGTTAATTTGTTCTCACAACCCCTATCTCTGGCAAAATTTGAAAATTATACCCTAATCAGTTACAAAACATGCATGTGACTATAAAATTTTCAAACTGACATAAACAGAATCTAAAATAGGATAAAGATATTATCCAGATTAGAGAGGAGACAAGTTTAGCAGAAAAAAATGTTTTTCAAAATTTTTGAAAAATCTTTTGAAAAATAAGATGTCAAAGGCAGGTAGATATTTCAACTTAATTTTCATTGCAAATTTTGAAGGGGGAAATCAATTTCGTTTTCTTCTGCTGAAAATTGAAAATATTTCTTTTTCTAATTTTAAGAGGCTGGGTGGTTAACATTGTAGTCATCAAGTCTACTTAAATTTTTTTGTAGATTTGATTAATTCAGCTATGAACTATTTTATAGTAAAGAAGAATTCCATATATTTTTATTAGCTTTAAAAATCTGAACATTTTTTTCCTATATTTTAATACAGAGCTCTTCTTTTAAAGGAGATCAAAACAGTTTTAAAAAATGGCCACAACCATCATGCCCTCTTAAAATGGCAATTCAATAAATCAATGCAGCAGCATAGGAATAATGGGGCGACAGTGGTGCCGGAGAAACAAAGAATTAGTTTTGATTGGCCCTAGTGACTGACCACTTCATTCAGTTTGTCCGTCAGATTCTCGATCTTTTCTTTCAGGACTTTGACCTCCTTGTCGTGTCTTTGTTGGACTCCTGCCAAAACTCGATCGTGCTCAACTCGAGCTCGGCTGAGACTGTCCGAGGCTCCCATCTCAGCGAGCTGCTGGTTCAGGGTCTCTATAGTTGACTCAGCAGTCTGCAAACTCTTCACTGCCTAGATATGGGAAATAAAACTGAATATTAGTGACACCTAGAAAGAGTACATGCATACATGTAAGTTTGTGAAAAGACTAATTGTGAAAGTTATTGTTTCCTTTGAAGAGACATTTTTTTTTTTGCATAAAACTACTGGCGTGCGACCAGTTCTCGCCAAGTACCATTTCTCACTAGTCATTTTCCGTCTATAATTTTATGTGTTGATAAAATGACGTCACAATGTACTTGCGAGAAATGGTACTCGGCGAGAACTGGTCGTATGCCAGTAACCAAAAATTTAAATCAATGGCTACAATTAAAGCATTTCACTAACTTCGTATTAATATTTCATATTCGCTACTTTACATGTACATGTATATTTATATGTACCATTACACATGATTATAATTACCCTTGTAACAAACAATTACTTACCTCATCTTTCCCCCTCTGAAGAGCCTCCACTTGACTTTCAGTAGCCTGTAGTTTTCCCTTTAGCTGTGCGTTCTCTGTTTTAGATTCCAGTAGAAGATCATGACTTTGCTTTAGACTGCAGGAAGTCCCTTCTTTTTCACCTATAAATAACAAGTTCATAATTAATATATAATTTATTAAAATTGACTGAAGTGTTATTTAAGTTTATTTCAGATGACTGATATAACATCAAGTGTTTGTAGTGAGGGTAATTGTGGTCAGAGATAATATACCAATATCTAATGTTCACAAAGCAAAGAAGTTGGATCTCCGAATTTTGCTTGTAATTTGACTTCAGGCTATGACATTTGAAATTTGTTTTTAAATGCATTAGAAATGCCAAAGGTTACTGTCTTACCCATAGAGTTTATTTACTACTGGTGTTATCTTTAGCAAGTGATATCTGGAGTTGATCTGGAGCTCACACATTTAGCCAGTGGTATCTAATGTTCATACAATTAGCCAGTGATATCCGATTTTCATACATTTAGCCAGTTCTTACTTTCTGTCAGTGATATCTGGTGTTCTAAACTTTTACCAGTGATATCTGGTGTTCCTAACTTTCACCACTGACAGCTGGGGTTCTTACCTTTTGCAAGTGATATCTGGTGTTTTTACCTTTTGCAAGTGATATCTGGTGTTTTTACCTTTTGCAAGTGATATCTGGTGCTTCAGGATGCGGATTTCGCGGCTGGTCTCCGCCTTGTACTGGTCAAAGTCCTTGGTCATCTCCTCCAGCTTGTTGCCCCGGGCTTTGTACAGGATCTGGAGCTGGGCGAGCTGTCTACCGTCCAGGGCACCGGCTGTAAGATAATTATAGAGATAAATCAAAGTACAGATAGAACTGTTAGATAATTATAGAGATAAATCAAAGTACAGAAGGAACTGTAGGATAATTATAGAGATAAATCAAAGTACATATAGAACTGTAGGATAAACAGTTACACTCAGATATCAGCTAAATCAAAGGACTGATAGTGCTATAAGATAAACAGTTACACACAGGCATCATCTAAATCATTAGATTGACAGTACTGTAAGACACTCAGATTCATCAGATATCATCTAAATCATTAGATTGACAGTACTGTAAGACAAACACTCAGATTGAGTTCATCAGATATCATCTAAATCAGAAAACTTATAGTGCTGTAAGATAAACACACATATATAATTTTTAAAAATTCTACAAACCCCCCCCCCCCCCCCCCCCCCAAAAATGATTTAAGAAAGAATCAACTGTCAAAGAATGGATATCATATCCCCATAAAAAAATACTGATTTTGGTATGTGTCACTACATGTGTTGTGTGTGCCTGACTAATTCATTTGATCATATCTTATATTGCACAAAAACATAATTGGATTAGACAGCAGACAATGCTTACAAAAGCCTTCTTTATAAGTTAAAACTTATGTACAATACATGAAATGTAAATTTATTGAAATGCAATTTTAGTATAATTTAGTATTATTTCTCACACATGACTGATTGCATACCGGGTACAGCACCGGAGCTGTCCTGTCCTTCCTCGAGTTTCTGTCGTTTTTCCTTGACTTCCGGAACTTCTTCCTCACTCTCACTCTCCTCATGGTCTTCCCTGCGTTTGTAGGCGACCTGATAATCTCCCCTGTAGTCCCGTTCCGGAGCATTATCATGAACCGCCCCTTCTTGAGAAGAGTGAACAGGATGCCCCCTTGAGATTGGGGTGGCATGGGCAGGATGCCCATGTGAGACTGAGGTAGCATTGGTAACATAGCCTTGGTCTGACTGTAAAGTGTGCTGGTATCCTTGAGAATGTGGTGTGTCTGAATACATCATGTAGGGGTTGTCTGTCCTTGGGTGTTCATCTTCATCATGTCTATCTCTGATAATAAAAACATTCATCAACTAAAATATATCTTTTCAACACTAAACGTCTAAAACGGAAATATGCATCAAATACAACTTTGTGTCTGCATCAAACTATTTTTGTGCTTAGAGGCATATTTCAAACATATAAGTTTAGTACAAATACACTGTGATGTACATACATGTATGCATTTTCTGAAGATAAAAAGTAAACTTTTCCCATGCGAGGATTTAGATTACCCTCTTGCAATAACATATTGTTGTAGTTTAGGTGTACCGGTATATGCTTTGTATTTAGTATTGCTCAGTAACACTGATATTAAGAAATAAAATATCATGCTTCTATCTCAAAACATGGTAACTATCACATGAATTTTATGTTTAATTTTCTTCTCTTTTTTAAATTTATTTGTGGTGAACTGTTTGATTCAAGAAAATATAAGAGGGTCAGTTGGCCTACTCAGTTAGCCATGACCCATTGTTGAAGGTGTGTATAAAATACGAACCTGTAATAAGCAGCGTAGTGATAGAGATGTTGATAGTGGTAGTGACTGGGGATGTGTCCAGGGACTTCCGATTGGTCGTCCACTCCACCATCTCCGGACTGTCGCTCCGGAATTTCCCGGTATCCATGATGGTGTTCCTCCGAGGACCCGTGGTGCGGAACGTACCTGTTCTCCTCGTGGGCGGGGGTGAAAACGTTGGGCTGACCCGGATGTGAAAACACGTCTTGTCCGGTCCAGTCGTGTACTTGGTGGAAGTGATGCCTGTTGTGTCGGTGATGGTGATTGGCTGATTTGGTGCTGCTTTGTTCACTGTTGCTATGGTAACCATCGCTCTCAAGCAAACCCTCGTGGGATCTTCTTAAAACTAAAATAAAAGTAAATTTTTGTTATTAACATAATAGACAGTTTACATTATAATCATCTACCCCTAAGATTAAATTGTGAGGGGTAGAAGCTTCTGTATTCATATTGAAAAAAAAAATAGTACGGCCAAATATGTAACTACTATTTGGAATGTTACTTACTACAGGCTCATAATGAATAAATACAGATATCTTTGTTTATTCATGACATATACTTATGTAAATCTATTTCTGATATGCCAAATTAAACTTCACTATGATTGAAAATTGAATTATCAAAGAAAGCCTTTTAGGAGAGACTATTAGTGAGAACAAAGAAAGAGGGGCATAAGGAACAATTTTGAATAAATATAATCTCAACAACACTTACTTCCTTCCTGAGATGCCCTGAGCTGCTCCTGTGATGCCCTGAGACTGTCCTGAGATTGTCTCAGTGAGGACATCGAGCCATAGGGGCTCTGAGCGATGGTCGGGAGTCCCCCGAGGGGGGTGGAGGTGGGCAGGGGGAAGGTCCGTCTGTTCCAGCCCTCCCTCCCAAACAACAGACCCGAGGGCTGCTCATCCTCTTCTACAATTGTCTCTCTGTGGCACAAAAAAAATAGGTCAAAAAATTAAGTCAAACTCAATCCTTTTTATTTGATTCGCAGTATAACAATGTTTTGTCTTTGCAGTCACCAAAAAATTATCGGTCAAACACATTTTTTATCTACTTGGTCTTGCAGCGTAACATTGTATTTCATGTGCAGTCACCAACATTTAAAGATCAACAACATGGTTTTATAGTATTTTGTATTATCATCTTTCTGCAATTTAAAGCTGCTTGGTCCGATTTTATATCGAATTTTATGCACGCTTTTAAACGATGGCTATGCTTAGTATATGTATAATAATAGACATTGTAGTAGTTTTACCCATCAATTATGCCAAATTTCAATGAAGAAAAATACGTACAAAATTTGCCAACAAAACAAACGACATTAAAAGGTACCGCGTTATTTCACCTCATGTTAAATTTCACCCCTGACGACGAGAAAGGCATGGTTGTATTACGAATTGACATTGCTTTCAATAAAGGTCGAAATGATCAGACAAATTACAAATAAACATGTGTACGTTTTGTTCGCTAATATTTCCAAAGTCTGCTTTCTTTACAATCAATGCATAGCATGCGGGTTGAATAACCCCAATCATTTCAGGGACGAAACGATGCCGTTTCCTCTTCTAAACATTCCCGTGACGCATCTTGGTTTGTTTTTTCATTTGCCCAAAGAGAAATTATTTTTATTTACTTTGAATATTTCTAACTTTGAAAGGAGACTGATTCTGCTGGTGTAAATAGGAGAAAGTCCATAACTTTCTAAGATAAATGATTTGTATGAAAAAAATTTTGATACTGTAATTACAAAAAAATCGGACCAAGCAGCTTTAAAAAAAGATATAGGTCAAAGGCAATCTACGATGCATGGAATTGTTTTGTCCACTACCTTAGCTCTGAGGTCATAGAAGTGTGTACAGGTGAATTTCACTGTATAAAAATATTTCATTTAATATCATCACTCTCCAGGCACAAAATTTATAGTTCATACACAATCTGCATAAATTATTTTCTTCCTATACATGAAATCATTCTCTTGGTTATTAAAAAATTTACATGATTGCAATACAAAATATGAAAATATTCTTTCATTGCCTCTTAAAAGTCCTACAGCTATTCAGCAATCTATGAATTCATGTTCTGAATCAATTTAAATGCCTTCAATATATATATGTAAATTTAAGTCAACCTATCAAATTTAATCAAATAGGTGTGTAATTACAAAACTTTTTCCCCCTTATAATCTCTTTTCTTAAAGTAAACATTGTGTAAATTAAAGCATAATGAATTATACTTTTTTTTCTAAATCTCTGTAAAAAATAATTAGGTTCATGCAGAGTATGAGAGAGAAAAAACACTAAATCTAAGTAATATGATCTTACGTTTCTTCTTTGGATCTGAAATGGAGGCTGTGATTTCGTGAATCTCCGCCCTCATCCGATGTGACAGAAAACTCATCATCCTCGTCTATAAGATCATCAAATGCGTCCTTTAACAGTGCCTTCAGCTGTCAAAAATAATAGGAAATGTGCATCATACGACACAAAGGAGAAAAACTTTAAACTTAAAAATATTTGCTCAATTTTAGACAAATAATTACAGCAGGGAAAATATTAAATCATAATCAAAATCTAATAAAATTGTCTGTAAGCAATTTGTGAATAGTTGCCTTTAGTAGCTGTTAAATACCATACATCCAGTACCAGTAATTTTTACGATAATCTAATCTTTGCTTTTTTCATGATGTGTTTTAAATCGCAAATTATTGAAAAATTATGCAGAAATTATATTCTGTACTATTTTCTATAAGAAACTTTTTAAATCCCAAAAAATGACTGGCGCAAATTAAAAATGCCACATATTTTCCCCATTTATACAAATTTTGTAACATGCAAAAAAAATCGGATATACGGTATCATTTCCTACCTCCCGTGATAGTAAACCTTGATTATTTATGTACTATTAGGTAAACCCTACCTGTGTCAAAAGAGCATATAGATCTCCAATATCATCAAAAATAGCGGGGTGAACTTTGACCCCCAGGTAAGGACAGTGATCTGACCTTTTATCAAGGTCATTTAATAGAGAACTCAGAAGGAATGGATTCAGATAGAAATTCCCTGGCCCTGTTCCAAGATGAACTCTCTGAGCATCCATTTTTGATCATAAATCCCACTTAGACCTTATTTTTATTAGGTTTTTCCTCACTTGAAAATGTTGGAAGTAAATCAAATGCTTGATTATAAGCTAGAATAGCATCACCCTTTTCACTTTCAATGTTTTTGTTTTTTTTTAAATCTGTTCTCAAGATTCAAAAGAATAACTCCGATTGATATGTTTTTGTGACTCACAACTTGTGTTAAACCGGTATTTTTGAATATTAAAATAAATTCCCTTATATACCAAACTTCTACATCTAAATGCTTTTTTTACTTCCTTTCAAGTATTTTATAATACATGTCCAATGAAAACAAAGATCCTGTCACTCTCAGTCTTAACCACTGTGATTTTTCAATCATAAGTCTACATTTTTATTTTTAAAATCACTTATAAAACACAGCTCCTTGAAAAAAAAATTCAAATCAATTCATTGAAATTCGATCATTTTATCCACATTTCACACAGAAAATCACAATTAATTATTGATATCGTCTGATCACTTCATTCTTGGCTGCAACAATGAACATCATACATAAGCATATTAATACACTAAAACTTTCAAACACCTAACTCCTAATGACCAGGATAGGAAAAGTTTCTTCATTAAAATAGCCAAGGGGGAACAAGAAAAAAAAAATAATTCATCAAACACCATTAGGAACAAAATGTCAATCAGAGAAGGTTTAACTCTCCTTGTGTCTTTCCAATGAGATGGATCAAAGCAAAATTCATTAAGCTTTACACAGATTGCAATTTTCTCTGCTTAGAGCATTATTTTCAATCTCCCCTTCAAGTCATCTAGAGGTGTTGAGCTGATGGACCAAAGAAACATGCATCTAAGCCCAGGACACGCTAATGAGCATCTTGTTGTCATGGTAACTACCGGGTAAAGATATCACAAAAGAAACTTTTTTACCCCCCCCCCCAAAAAGTTTTCAAGAATAACTCAGACAAATGAAGATCATTAACTTGTACAATCTATAAGGAAAGAATGTATCATTTAGTCACTGATACACAGGCAACTTTTCCACATATCATCATTATTATGTATCGAAATTGCCTATGTATGATCAAACTTCTTTTAAATTAACACAATCATATCCGTGAATAAGAAGTCACATATCAGATCTATGATCCAACAAAATTCCGCTTTGCAGCAAACTAATATTATAGTGAGCGCAGCTCGCCGGCGCGCAGCGCCGGCGCGAAGCGAGATCTACCAGCAAGGCGTGTGTGAATAGAAAATTCGGACTAGTTGCACATTCATTCAACGGATTTTTTTGGCGTCAGTAAATCGGACCAGTAATGCATCGTTTTAATCGTCCCAGTAGTTCCCTGTAATCATGGCAATTTTTATCACTTCACACTCTCACGAGAATCAGCAAGACAAATTTAGACAGTAAAAACAACGATGTAAGCGACATACAGTCAATGTTACCTCTAAAGTTCACCTCAGTACACTTTCAATCAAAAATAATCGTGTGACGTCACAAACGTTTACACATTGACCCGATATATTTTTTCGGAGTCAGTAAATTTTGACCCACAATTCATAGTACCAATGGTTTCCAACCTCACGTTCCAACATCACGTTCTCCCGAGAATCAAAGTAAAACCTTTTAAAAACTTATAAGATGTGTAATTATAAGAACATCATGCTTTTTAAGTAAATAAAACAGTATACTTCGCATACTTTTATTTCTCAGGGGAGTTTTAAAGAGTAAGACGACACTTAACCAACGTCAGCTTTGACGTCACAATAAGCACTGATAAGGGGAAATTACTCTTATTGAAGTTATTGTAAATCTGCTGAAATGACCAAAATCCTCTTAAATCTTGCAAAGGCTACGATAAAGAACAGCTGACGAATAAGGACATTTCTGACATTTTTTGGCATTCAAATTTCACGTTGTTAATTTTATTTTATTAATTTATAATAATTCATTGTTTGATCACATGCTGTGCTCGCCCCAACGGTCGCACCGTAAAACATATTATTTCTACGAGATAAATAATCCCACAACTGAGATCAGTTACCATGGTTACCACGTCATACCTCGTTTTGCTGCTGTTCGCTTTCTCTTTGAAGTTCCTTTTCCTGTTGATTTTGCAGGTCAAGGCCATCAAAGTTCATCATGCTCAGGCCAGGGTTGAGTGCACTCCTGTCTGTCATCTTTCACCTTGACCTCTCAATGATGACCTTGGGTTTCATTATTTACATGTCTGGCATCATACTACAAGAGAAATTAATATGTTCATTTAAAAAATAAGTTATTACTCAAGCATCAACATTGTATATACCGTAGATTCCTAATAAAACGCAAGAAATTAATATCTGTGTAAAACCACGAGGAGCAAATCTCAATTTCATTTTTTGGACAGATGTAAACTAACTAAAACTATTATAGAAATTTGACATTCACAATATATATTCTCGACTTTGATGCAAAATGGTTGAATCGTAGAATTAAGTACTAACTAAAATAAGGAATTAACGGGTGCTTAAAGTATGTAAAAAAATTTTCTTTTCACTATCTAATTTAATATATTTCATTGAAAACCAACATTTTTCAAAGAATTGTTGAAAAATCACCCCGTAACCGATATTGAGAAACCTTGGATCGATAAAGTCAGAATTTTTCAAGCTTTTTCGGCATTAAATATTTTGCCAAGGCTTGGGATTCTACAACTAGTTTGAGAAACCAGACAAAACAAAAAAGGTCCTCATACATTGCCCCTCATACATTGCCCCTCATACATTGCCCAGCTCCCCAGAAACAGATTTTGCTGCTGAGATTTAGAGAGAAGAGACAGTCCACCCAGACACAGTTCATTTTGTTGAATGACAATGAATAAATATATTGGCTGGTATTTTAGAAATTTATTGATGAAATAAATGGATAAATGAAAACCTCTACATCTTTTGTAAATATTGAATAAATGTCAAAGAAATGAGGACCATCAAGACCTACCCCATTTTCATGACACATCTAACATCTGGATCTAGAGAAGGTGTGTGTCCGAACCCCCACTGGACTTTGAAATATCATAGAAATAGACCTGACCCAGGGACGTATATACTAGTATATACATCCCTGCCTGACGCCACTAGTTAAGGCCTAAAAAAAAAAATAGGCTTGTTTCCGTGAGTTTTTTCGTAAATTTCCGTTTTTATCCGTTTTTTGTTAAAATTTCGTTTTTATCCGATTTAAGAATTTATTGTGTCCTCCAAATTTAAGTCGTAAAAACGCTTATAGAACTTATTGAGATGTCATCAGTGTTGTGTAGATGTTTGTTATTTACAAATGGCAGCACATGTCGTGCCAGTTGAGCTCGAGAAATGTTTCCACCAGCCGGGGAAAAAGTTCATCACATCATTTAAATAATGACAACAAATACTTGTTTTTTTTTATCTTACCCAGTTTAATAGATAAATGGTTTAATATGCACAATTGAACAGATGGAGAGGGAAAAAAAAAAGATTAAAAAAAAAAAAAAAGCCGACCGACCGACCCTAATTTTTTTCAGCCTGAAAGCGAAAACAAACCTATTTTTTTTTTTAGGCCTAATTCTTTAGAATTTAGGTTTATGTATAAGATTGCAGGATATATATCATGATGTATATTGCTCCAACATTTTATTTATTGATTTAATGACAATCTTTCAATCCCCCCCCCCAACGTTTTTTTGCACCTTCTACAATCATGTGAACCTTTCGCATTTGCATTTTAATGTTGAGTTGGGGATGCAATTTGGGTGTCTATAGTATGACAGAACAATTTACCAAATGAAAAAAAAACAAGGATGGGAGAGAGATAAAAGTTAATCATTATTTTGCGCTAGTACTTAATTTCTCAATCCCGCTGTTTTGTATCGAAACACAAGAATACAAAATCGGGAATGCAGAACTTTTCTCCACAAGCGCTTGCTTCATACAAGAGGTCTATTAACTATACACAATAACAGTTATTGAGTATAGTTTATAGACTTCCTGTGTGAAACGAGCGCCTGTGAGTATCAAAAATCCAGATCTACATCTCTGCCTTGTCAATAGATTAAATCACAATTTGACAAAAAGTTTTCAACTCTTGTTCTTGATTGTTCTACGACTACGATGTTATAACAATATCAGCATCATCAAACCAAAGCTATCTTAAATTCGTTATATGACTTGTAAACATCGTATAGCAACAACACTCCTTACTACCCCCCCCCCCCCCCTTTCCCAACCTCCCAAATCGGTATCAATTTGCATTTCCTGATGGTAATCAATGGGGGGACGAAATTCTTACCGTGTCCAGAGCACTTTTTAACAAAAACAAAAGAATAATATTCGATTTCACACCAACAACAACAAGTCGTGCTTCAACGTGAAGGGTTTTAAATCCCAGCTAAAGTCGGAGAATTTCGGCGTGTGCCAACATGTTTTTTTGACTCGCGGCTGAAACGTTATAAACCATTCCTTCTGAATTTTCCCCGCCATAGATTCGAAAGAGCACTCAATTTTGATCAGTCCATTGCATAAAATTGTTGTTCATTGCTTCAGTATAGATATAAGTAATCATTTCATCAAATTGTTTTCTCACTTACTGTTTTCCTTCGAAGAAAGCGCCATTTGACAACATATCCCACAAGGCTTGAAACAGGAAGTGGCTTAACTCGTTCGTTCTAGGATGTAAGAGTTACCGTTCTTCCTACTGACCCCCCCCCCCCCCCCGAACACGGAATAAATGAAACAGAGAGGGGGAGGGATTAAAACACGGCGAAAGTAATTAAACTGATAATGCCTAACAGTTCATGTACAAAATTCAACCCGAAAAAATATGCTGGAATAAAAAAAAAAATGAAAAAATAAAACAAAAAAGAAAACCAAAAAATACCGATAAATTATGAAAAATGCAATTTTTTAAAAAAATTCTGAACAAACTAATGAACTACAGGCCCCTCCCACTTTTCTTCAAACTTATTCATAACCAAAGACCCCCTTTTTTTGGCTTGTCAAGATTTTGGTAAGTCTCCCCCCCCCTCCTACCCCCACCCCCGGCCCAACTTTCAATTTGCTTAAATTCCGACGCCACGGTTGAACATGTCTTACATTATATATTAAACGTAAGTCGTTTACTTATGGAAGATGACAAATTGCATTTTGTGACGGATAATCACTGAGTTTTTTACAGCATGAGCAATTTACTTCCAGACTAATTATATCTTGTTCAGGGATGTATTAATTTAATATTCATGAATGCATGAGGGCATCATCATATGATATCATCAAGAGCAGTTTTTCATCGTTGAATTCTGTCAAAGTTTAAGTATTTTACGGTGTGAACGTTGGGGCGAGCGCAGAAGGAAAGTTCTACAACACTCTTATCAGGGGCGGATACAGGATTTGTAGTTAGGGGGGGGCGTGGATAAAATTATGGAGGCAGGGGGTCTGGGAGCCGCCTTGAGGCCCCCCGTGGGTCCAGGGCAAAGCCCTGGTGGGGGCTCAGGGGGCGAAGCCCCCGGAAGCTCCTGGGTTTTCGTGTATTTTGAAGGTAAAACCAGGCTCAAAATAGTGGTATTTTTTCAGTTATGTACACTTTACACAAAAGTATATAACAATTTGACAAATATTGTTACTTATACCTAATACATGTATTGGATTAATAACAAAATATTTTAGGCATTTATGAACTCCCAAAATTAACCAGGTTATCAAAGTTACAACATTCTAATGGTATCAGACCCCCTATTAGCTGTTAGAAATATCTGATGCATCAAATCTTCAATATTCTTATATTAAAATAGTCTATTTACCTAGAAAAAAATTCAAAAAATATACAGTTATTCAGAAATTTCTGCTTGCATCGCAATATGGAAATGACAGCGCAGTCTACACTTGAAACAAAACTGCTGGGATTTCCAGTCGATTCTTGGTCGAAGCCCCAAGTTCAGGGCCCTGGGGAATTTGATGCAGCCACCATAATAAAATGACCAACACTGTATAAACATCTATAAACATCTAATCACAGGTTCTGATAACAAACCAATTAAACTGTGAGCACCAGAATTACAGTCAGCATAGCACAGCTAGTGTATCAATGAGGTGTAATATTGAGTCAGGCATAATTATAAATAAAGTGAAACAAAAAATGCTAACTTTTCTATGTAAAATTTATCAAATCATCTACAGTCATGCATACTTTGAAAATTTTAGGGGGGGGGGCGTGCGCCCTCCACGCCCCCCCCCTTAAATCCGCCAGTGCTTATCATTGTTATATGCAACCCATAGATTTGCCCCAACCTAAAAACGTAAGCTTTGTCTCGAAAACTGGTAATTATGTAGGATATAATCCAACACTAGTAATGTCAAATCTTTACTGTTACAGTATTATTTTTCTACTGTCAAATGAATCTTGCCTTTACAGACAATCATTATTGTATAAAAAAAACTCAATGCGTAATATGTGTATATATGTTATAATTGTACTTGCAGTGACATGTAGGCCCAATGGGCCGGGTGTTTCATTATCTATTTTGTATAACATTTTGTAATTTGTAATAACACATGTCACTATAATAAATTATTTACTTACTTACTTAAAGGGTTAAGGCATATTGACTTCTTGTTTGTTTTGGGGAGGGCTACAATTCTATAGGATCTCTGTCATGGTGCATTGTTTTTATCTAATGATAATAATAATTTATCGGTCTGAAAGGTGTTTTGGTTAGGCTTTCTTTAGTTAACTTTTTTTTAAATTTACGGTAAACAAAATAACCGTACAGTCGTCTTTTTAAGCAGCTTAGACATTTAATAATTTTGGCGTTTTTTTATGGGATTGAGTTTAGACGGGCTTGATTACGTGAATATCAGTGTAAATATGTGGTCTTACCTCGTTCTGTTACTAAGACATCATTAATTAAGAGGTTTGGAAAATTCCTGCGCCATTTAGTTTTAAATTGAATTAAACCGATCAAGGTCTGTGAATATGTCAGACAAATTTAACTTGTGCTGCTAACATAAACAAAAATG
This sequence comes from Magallana hongkongensis, assembly GCA_015776775.1. NCBI lineage: Eukaryota > Metazoa > Mollusca > Bivalvia > Ostreida > Ostreidae > Magallana > Magallana hongkongensis. The sequence continues at coordinate 6,414,160 of CM027469.1, read as the reverse complement.
TACGTGATATTTTTGGGCTGAATTTATGCAATACATAAATACTATTTCAGCTAAAATATACAAATGCCATTGCCATTCGTTTAAGCATTGAAAGCTTATTTTTGGATGTCGTCGGTCCTGTAACACACACACACAGCGGTGCAGACAAATTGAATACCGCGCGCGTCGCAGGTTATACACCTATATATGAAAGTAAATACTTGATTTATGTTATATACGTTATATGGAGGCACGTAGCATCAGAAGGGGCCAGGGGGGGGGGGGCATTTTTTTCCCGCAGCAACAATTTTTTTTAAATTTACATATATATAAAAAATTGAAATATCATGGAGTTGCCCCCCCCCCCCCTTTTTTGGGAGTATATAAAAAATTAATATGAAATTGAAGATATATACTACGCCAGCCCCCCCCCCCCTCCCCCGGATTAGGATTTTGAAGATTTTGGGAAATTTTAAATTTCCCTTTTTTTTTTTTTTATTGCTTGTCAAGATTTTGGATGAGTCTGCCCCCCCTTTCAAAAACGATGCTACGTGCCTGATATGGGAATAAATCACGCACTTCCGCACTTGCACCATTACGGAAAGGTTTTCATTGTTGCAGTCTCGCTCAGATCGTCGGAGATTTACTGGTCGTCTGGTTGAACGAGACTCACATTATTGCAGCTAATCAGGCAATCATCACCTGTGACATGGTTTCAATATTCATATGAAAAGCCCACAATTTGTACTTTGTTATCTATTCCAAGAACACGTGTTACTATTTTTTAGAACCCAGTAAAATCCTAATGAACGTAAATTAAACATATTCTACACAGTCATCAAGTATAGGTATTTACAATGGACTAATAAATATGTTAAAAAATATTCGAAAATTACTCAAAACAAGTGCTTCTATATTTAAAGTGCAATAGCACCAAAAAACAAAACAAAACAAAACAAACAAAAAACAAAAAACCGTTGTTTAAACTTTCATTTCCTCACTTTGTTGTAGTATTCTGTAGCTCTAATTTATGAAAAAAAATAACTATTTGATTCCGTCCTTTTAGATATACAGGATAGTTACGTATGTTTATCGAACACAAACACCCTTGTCATTGAAAATTGATTTAAATTTTTAGATATCGGCTTGTGTCTACTGATCTGTATATATTTTGTATAATACGGTATATTTGTCAAACCATTGGGGAGAGAACAATAATTTTCAGGTCAACCGAAGAAAAAAAAATATATTCAACACTGTTGTTTGTTCACCATATAATCTCCAAAACTTTTTAACATGAAATAGACTTTCTTTAGTTTTTGTATAAAAACGATCTGTATACATGTTTATAAAAAGTACTAAACAAAACGATTTTTTGCGACAATTTCTGTTTTGAAACACTTATAAAAGAAAACATTTTTTATGGTATTTATTTCATTAACAAAACAATTATAAGAATATATATATGATTATATTAACAACTTATAATTTTGGGCATCTACCTACCTAAAATTAAAAAAAAAAAAAAAAACTTAAAATTTCCCTAACCTTTGAACTGTTAATTATGAATTTCTACAGATCAGAATATGTCGACCTACTAAAAACTGAAAACTTTGTTTGTTGAGGGACACAAATCAAAATGGAGATTCTTATTTACATATTCATAGATTATATACCAATTGTGACATCTCATCTTCCACAATGTTTATTGCCTGTAGATTTACGTTTTATAATGACTGTAAGGTGATCATCACGAGTCACGTGATTGAAATTTCCCGACTCCCTATATTTTATTCCTCGCTTATTTACTAGCAAAACGGAGTTATATACCATTGCATATGATCATTATTAAAATAGTAGCATAAACTATTTATAGTTATTTAACAATGAAGTTGTCAGCATTGTTCATTTATTTAATTAGAACTGCGAAACAAATATTAAAATTACCGTAATACATGTACAATGAGGAAAAACACTATATAAATAGTGCCTGTTTGGGAGGGTAACAGTTGAAATTGACACCCCAAGGAAACTATTGTCAACCGATGCGAAGTGTCAATTTCAACTGTTATCCTCCCAAACAGGCACTATTTATTTTATTATACTGAATGTCTTAATTGTAGAGAATGTTTTACTTCTTTTATATAGAAATGACGTGAATTCTACGGCGAACCATACGCGCATAATTCACGCGCATGTAACAATTCGTTGTGTTACCCGTCGCTAAGTGTGTTGCTAATGCTGAGGGTAATAGAACAGATTATCAACTGCGTCTAAACCAATCAGATTTCAGTATTTAACATGAAAGTATAATAAAATAAAATGTTCTACTAATAATATTTATTCTTTAGAACAAATGGCACAAACAAGTTCTCCCCCCTCAACATAAGGTGGACACTTTAAGGAACCACATCGAGCTTCTACGTGATGCAGAAGTCTACCATCTTTATCAGCATGTCCTCCATGTAAGGAGTCTGGATGCTCGTCAACACAGGTGTACATTGTACCGGCTGGGTGGCCATGATAACCTGCCATTAGATAGCCATGATACTCCAATTTCCATCCTTTGTAACACGTTTTTCTGGCTAAAAAGTCGTGGATGCATGTTTTATACGCAATATAAAAAGATTCGCTGCAAGTATGTATTTAAAACACATTGTTACAAACACATTATTACAAACACAATCATATATTTCTCAATTAAAAAAACAAACAAAGTTTATCAAAAAACAGCATTACACATTTAATTGTTTGATCTTTAAATATTCACTAACCTGGAAACATGTTGACGACCGATCTATTTCGACGAAGACAAACAGCGCATGGTACATCATGGTTATATAATGTGCGCAGGTACCCGGGATTTTCGTGTGATTGGTATTCCACACCATAAACATAAGCTTTGTATTCTTCAGCCTTATCATTGTGTACCTCCCACTCTGGATCTCTAGGTAAACACAGAAGATCAACTGCTGCTCCGTTGTGGTCATACCATGAACCGCCAGTGTAGCCTTCAAAGTCCATCGAATTAAAGGTGCATGGTCACGATTTTGGTCAAAAAATATTTTTCCGATTTTAATATGTACGATGCTACAGTAAGGCATTTGCGATAGGCAACCAAAATTTGAGTGTCATTTGTTGAGTTATAAGCGAATTACAGAGCTTACAATTCTTTGCTATGTAAACAAAGCTTTTGTTTTCATTTTGAAAGTTGAAGTGAAAATTCCCGTTTTAGACCTGCAATAAATGTGTTAATCGTTAGGAACTGTTTATTTATGCTTAAAATGAATAATAAAATATTCATATCAGCTTGAAAAAGAATTTTACTGGTATATTGAACCTATGAAAACAAAAACAGGGCACGAGCCTTGTTTACATGACGAAGAATTGCGAGCCCTGTATCTTGCTTAAAACCCATCGACTGGCACCCAAATTTCATTTGATTATTAGGAATGCATTTCCAAAGCATTGTAAATAATAAAAACAGAAAAATAAAATTTGACCAAAATCGTGACCATGCCCCTTTAACGTTCGTGTTACATATTCTACAGTGCCGATCAGACCCAACCTAACAAAAAGTAAAACACAGCTAAACCCTGGGTTTACTCTGGGTTTACTCCGAGTAAACCCAAAGTAAACCCAGAGTGGACGCAGAGAGACCCACAATTTTCAAAATGCAAACCCAGAGTAAAACCCAGAGTAAACCCCAAGCGTAAACTGAGGGTTTAGTTGGGGTTTACTTTGGTATAAGATTGGGTCTGATCGGTTCTGTATTTTAATGTTATATGATATTTAACATAATTTTATTAGGTAAGAAAGTGAAAGTTTGTTTTGTTTTATTTTATTGTTTTTTTCAAAGGCACATAATGTCTAGACTGAATTGTAACGAAGTTATAAAACGATTTTTGTACGTGCCAGATATAGTTTGGTTCATAAATAAATTTGCCTGATAGAACTAACTCGGCATTGAAGGACATGTCTTCCTTCCACACCTTGTGTAAACAACGCTACTGTTTTTGGTTTCTTGAAATAGTCAATTAAGTTATGAGCAAAACGTACATGTAAAACTAAAATATTTACTTAATTATTACAAGGTTTTTTCAAACTTTATTTAATAAACTTATCTTTTGTTTGTCTACTTCTGATCTTTCTTTAACTGCCTTCACTGAATTTTAAATATTGTCGGTGAAACTTTTGAATTCCCGCTTCAAAGCCTCTATTTGGTACGTTCCTAGAGCAGACGACAGCTGTCCTGTCAGATAGCCTTGCAGTATTTCTTTACAACTTCCGTTGTTTGTTTCAGCCCGTACGCCAATCACAATAATCACAAGAATTAGAGCTACAGTCATCTGCAGTTTATATTAAAATGCACTTCAGGTTAATGTTACTTTAGTTCTATTTCTATAAAAAAATGGTTTTCGCTTGTTGGAATTTTTGGGTATATTCGTTTTGTCCTACATTAGGTATATTTGCAGCGCCCGTGGTGTTTAATTAAAAACTGTTCCTTTTATTTATTTATTTATTTATTTTTATTTTGTTGGTTTGTTTGTTTGTATGTTTTTTTTTTAAATAAATATTTTACACGATATACATGAATGTAAACATTAAGTTGAATTTGCATAAATATTTCTAATTAAAGGTACGTGTTGTGTATTGGTTATATATAATATGTATTGTTTTTTAGTGGGCTCCATTGTGTTCGCATTTCCCGAAAACACAATTATTATATATAAATAAAAAAGGCTAGAAAGGAGGTATCAGATTAATAAATAACAGTTTCAAAAATAAACCCTTTTAGATTTTTTTTTCATTTAAAGATTAATTGAGTATAGTTATATGGCTAAAAAGTCTTCATTCAAAAATAAGACATGATATCGAGTCTAATAAACGGATAAGAAAATTTGATTATAAATTTATAAATTGTCAAAATCAACTTACCATTATCAATTCGTACTCTAACACTAAACGTCTATATCAGCAGGTATTTATATATATTATAGCAGATGTCTTTGCTCAACATGCGCATTTTGAAAATGCTTATCAAATTGAAATTAAATTGAAATGTTATACCAGACCTAGGTCTAATATCACACAGATGAACATCACGTGCCTGCGAAACACTTTTTTATACATCATTTACAGGTAGTCACAGACTATAGCAAACTGTTATATGTTAAATGTTTAAATATTATTCAACTGATAAGCTTCTGTAAAAGATGACGGATTTGACATATTAAACAGTCATTTTAAACGCATTCTTAAAGTTTGTCTCAAGTTATGGTTTCCATCATATTAGGGAAAAATTAAAATGAAAGTACACGTACATTTTTTTACTACTCAAATACATTGGAAAATCTATACTACTTTACTAAAATAATAGACTCGAATTTTTGGTCTTTAATAGCGAGAAATCGGAAGAACACTTTCTTTTGTTTTCTATATTTTAAAAATCATTGGTACTTGAAAATTACCAATTTGTTTTTATTTTTTCTCAGTTAAGCTTCGCTAATTAATAATCAACGAAAATTCCTCTAAAAATCCCGGAAATCACCTGGATTTTTTGGATTTTACAATCTTGCGCTTGCGCAATACATTCACGCGAACGGGATCTTTTGTTTATGTTTCCACAATATCACATCTGCATGAATAAACTCAGAAATGATAATGCAAATAGGGGTAAATTTTGCTATATACTAGTATTCTGTTCATATATATTAATGATTTCTTATGAGAGAAAGTATAAAATAACAAATTTGCATTTCAACTAAGTACTTACTTTTGTTTTCGTGATGACAAAAAATATTTGATTACATGCAAAAAACAGTTACATTATATTTGTTAGGAGAGTGAAGATAGAATATGTTTTGTCGTAAAAATGAATAATGTCCTACGGACCCAGTTTTACAAAGAAAATACGTGTACGTTTGTGAAAAGGTGTTGAGTTCTTCCATTCTATGGATTAAAATTTTTAGTTGAAAGGTATTTGCAGTCTCAAAAAGGTTTGTTGTGATGAATTTGACTGTTATTTTCAAGGCAACTTCATGAACTTTCTCCAAAATCGTTCCGGAGCGATTCTGCAATTTTCTACTACATTACGGGTATAAGGGAGTCATTCTATGGTGAGGACCTTTCCCGAGACACAGTTAGATTATTCAAACTGAGGAAAGTGTGGTGAAATTAATAGCATTATTGTAGGCTTAAATTATAGCTTTGTTATGTAAATGTCAATGATAAGGTGTGTCTATGTACCTATTTCGTAAATGTCCAATATGCAATGTCAACCCGTGCACGCACGGGTCAAAGTCTAGTAATCATTTAATTTTTTTAAAACCATGAATTGAATGCAACCATTAAAACACTTATAGACAGACTGACTTGCATTGTCTTAATCCAAGTTTTTATCCTAACACATGTGTCTATCGAACACGTGTATTTTATTAGGTCTTTCCACCTTTCAGGTGAAAGACCTCTTGTTTTCTTTATGTTTTTAGGTCTTTCCACCTTTCAGGTGAAAGACCTTTTGTTTTCTTTATGTTTTTTATTCTTATTATTTTTCTTTTCTATTTTCCAAGGGACACCTTTTTTATTATAAGACATATTGAAACAATTTTTTCTTCATGTAATTGACCATTTAAAGTTATAATACCGAATGACCCTGATCCTGATAACCCCAGAACTTACAAAGTTATAGCCCTTGTTTACGAAATGATTGTTATCGCTACTCCTCTGAACCCCATAAGAGATAAATACTTAATACTTTTACCAATGTCTTCAGTACACTTAGAGGGTTCTTCAATCTACTAATACCGAATGGATCCGAGACCCCCTTCTATCAGTTATTGCCCCTGAAAGTATTTGAATTTCCATAAAACCACTTCCAACTTTTTTATTACTTATCATAGAGACTTCGGACCACTTGGGATGGAAGCGTCTACCTTGGCCGAACAAAATAACATAAAAGTCAAAGGTCAAGGTCATTTAGAAATCTGTTAATTAATGAGTTTTTAGATATCTTTTGTTAAGGGTGGTAGAGAAAAACTTTTTCATGGATGTATTAGGACATCTTAAGACATTTTAAAATATAGCCCCTCGGCTCATACCTTTGAATGAACACAAAGTTATTGCCCCTATTGTACGAAATGTTTGTTATCACTACTCCTCTGAAACCATAAGAGATAGAGACTTGAAACTTTTACCAATGTCTTCAGTACACATAGACGGTTCTTCAATCTATTCATACCGAAAGGATCTGAGGTCCACATCTAGAAGTTATTGCCCCTGAAAGTATTTACATTTCCATAAAATCACTTCAAACTTTTTTATTACTTATCATAGAGACTTCGGACCACTTGGGATGGAAGCATCTACCTTGGCCAAACAAAATAACATAAAGGTCAAAGGTCAAGGTCATTTGAAAATCTCTTAATTAATGAGTTTTTGTATCTCTTTTGTTTAGGATGGTAGAGAAAAACTTTTTCATGGATGTAGTAGGACATCTTAAGACATTTCAAAATATAACCCTTTGACCCTTACCATGTAATAATTATAGAGTTATTGCCCCTATTGTACAAAATGCTTGTTATCGCAACTCCTCATTAACCATTAGAGATAGAGACTTGAAACTTTTACTAATGTATTCAGTATACTTAGACGCTTCTCCAATCTATTCATACCGACAGGGTCCAAAGTCCCTTTCTAGCAGTTATTGCCCCTGAAGGTTTCGAACATTCAATAAAGAAACACAAATAACTTTTGAATCAATAATCATAGATACATCGGACCATTTGGTTTTGAAGCAGTCTACCTTGTCAGATGAAAATGACATGAAGGTCAAAGGTCAAGGTCAAGCATTAAAAAATTGCAAACTTAATCGTTTGACACTTTTTTTATGAAGTAACGCAGAAAAATAATTTATTCTATTGAAGCAATCTTATTTCAAACATAGAAAACAATGAGGTGGAAAGACCTCTAATTGTTCGAGAACAATTAGTCTACTAGTTTTTTCTTCTTCTTCTTCTTCTTCTTCTTTTTTTCTATTTAGCTCGGGGTGACTTTTTTATTATTAGAGTTATCCAAACAATTTAAACTTTATGTAATTGCTCATTAAAAGTTATGGTACCAATTGACCCTGTGTCAAAGAACTCCCAGAACTTACAGAGTTATTGCCCTTTGAGAAGAAAATGCTTGTTATCGCTACTCCTCTGAAACCATAAGAGATACGGATTTGGAACTTTTACCAATGTCTTCATTACACTTAGATGGTTCTTCAATATATTCATACCAAAAGGATTTGAGGCCCCCTTGTAGTAGTTATTGCCCCTGAAAGTATTTAAATTTCCATAAAATCACTTCCAACTTTTTTATTATTTATCATAGAGACTTCGGACCACTTGGGATGGAAGAGTCTACCTTGGCCGAACAAAATGACATAAAGGTCAAAGGTCAAGGTCATTTGAGAAGCTGTTAATTAACGAGTTTTTATATCTCTTTTGTTTAGGGTGGTAGAGAAAAACATTTTTATGGATGTAGTAGGACATCTTAAGACATTTTAAAATATAGCCCCTTGGCTCATATCTTTGAATAATTACAGAGTTATAGCCCCTATTGTACGAAATGCTTGTTATCGCTACTCCTCTGAAACCATAAGAGATAGAGACTTGGAACTTTTACCAATGTATTCAGTACACTTGGAGTGTTCTTCAATCTATTCATACCGAAAGGATCTGAGGCCCCCTTCTAGAAGTTATTGCCCCTGAAAGTTTTTAAATTTCTATATAATCATTTCCAACTTTTTTATTATTTGTCGTACAGACTTCGGACCACTTGGAATAGAAGCGTCTACCTTGGCCAAACAAAATGACATAAAGGTCAAAGGTCAACGTCATTTAGAAGTCTTTTAATTAATGAATTTTCATATCATTTGAAATACAGAATTATAGTAAGGGTTTCAATAGCTTGCTGGATTGCGCAATAAGGTATTCAATTGGGTCAGCCAGGTATCACATCAAGTCCTGTGGTTACTCAAGTGGAACTTGTTTTTACGGTCAACCCATTCATTTGTACAAAGACAGCTAGCCTCTAGAACACTCTCTTCTATTGTTAGCTTTACTGTTTATATGATTGTGTAAAGAATATTCACTTGGCTCAGTTTTGTTCATAGTAAGTGGAAAAAAATTCAGAAAAGTAATTATATACAACATGGAATTTAAAAAAAAATGGCTTGATAATAATAAAAATAAAAAATCTCTTTTAAAACCATTTATCAATTAATGGCCTTGTGGTTTTCCCATTTTATAGTACAACATATATCATAGGTATAGTAATGTTTTGTAAATCTTATAGAGCAATCTAGCAATTCATTAAAATATTAGGTGGAAAGACCTCTAATTGTTCTCGAACAATTAGCCTACTAGTTTATTCATACTTTTCCCATAAACCAAATTCCATTGGTTTCTATTTAATTTGTTTGGCCTGTTATACAGGTATCTAAATTAGAGAATAAAAAGTAAGCCCAATTTAAAGGCTCTCTTTAGGTACAGTTAGATATGGCACCCACACACCCACAGCAGATTTATAAATATAAATTGTTTGATAATGGTAATATTTTTTTTATTGTAGAAAACAGAAGATTTTTTTTTTCAAAGAAGATATTTTGATTGCATACAATAATGTCAACATCTATATGTATATACACCCTTGGAATAAATTACCTATGTTCGTTTGAGTGTAAGGAATCAGGACATTACGTACAAATGGGATGCAACAATAATTAAACTCATTTATCACGAGCATTTTTGCTTTATTGAAATGTTATCAGCTCAGTAGAAATATAAGATAAAAATTAAACAAATAAACACAACCTTTATGACATTAAAACTCCATACTTAAACACTTTACCATAGTATGAGCAACAATATTTTAAAAAGAAAGCATTTGCAACCTTCAGACAATATTTGTTTTTTTTTAAATTTTATAAAGCTGCATTGGAAGATATGGTATTGAAATCGCATTCATGGGACTTCAATGTTGCAGAAAGTTTCGACCGAAAAGCGAACAGTTCACCATCCCCCGCGTTCTTTGGGTATTCTAGGTACGTCCTGCTTTCAATAAAATCCATTATGGAAAGTGGAAGTTTTGTTACAGCAGCTTTTTCTAAAATTAGAAGAATGAGAACATTTTCGCCGTTTCGTGAATAAATGGCCTCCATGCGTGCCATGTTTAGCTCAAACATGCACCAATAGGAATCCAAGAAGTGTGACGTCATGATAGCCACAGTTCGTCTGCTATTATGAATGGCGTTAGTGATGTTATCAGCAATACCTGTCCCAGGAATAAAGTCACGATTGTGTATACACAGTTTCAGATTATGATCTTCTTCCAGCCGCTTTATAAGATCAAACGTAAACTGATTGTCGCTTTCGGAGTAGGAAACAAATGCATCAAAATGAAAAGAACCGCCATCCGCGCCGCTTGGCTTCTTGACATTATCTCGGTATTTTTCCCTCGCTATGTAATACATGTACCTGAGTTTCCATCTGTATCTATGCACAATGCGACTTAATGTGATTGTCAGAACAATAATAATTAATGACGTCATTGTCACTATAGTGATTATGTATGAAGCACATTGCTTCTCCATGATTTGAAGTAAATGGTCAATGTTCGAAAAATTGAATCTAGAGTTGATATAATCACAGGAGTAATCATCAAAATGTTTAAACTTTATGTTTTTTGATTGGCTCATCCACTTTAGGAACTCAAATCGTTCACAATCACACATTAATCTATTTCCTTCCATATTGATTTGTACTGTTTTCTTTCGGGACAGAGAATCGATTGCGGTTCGTGTTTGTTCATCCAAGAACGTTAACTGATTATTTGAGAGGTCAAGTTGCTTAAGCCGTTTCATTTTTCCTAGTGGTACAGAAAAGTTACTGAGAGAGTTGTAGCTGAGGTTCAATATCTCCAGTTGATTGAGATTGCGGAAGATGGCCGTCGGAAGTCGAACAATTCGGTTTTTTGCTAAGTTTAAGGTTGACAACTTTAGAAGGTTTTTGAAAACTTGACCATCAACATCATTTTCCAGAACTTCTCCTAATGCATTTTGGGATAGATCGAGATACGACATGTTTTTAAAGTCGTCAAAGAAACAACTAGAAATAAAGCCACAGAAATTGTTTGACATGTCCATATAATAGATGCTGGTCAGACCTGTGATGGGGCCATTCAATTGGTAGATAATATTATTTTGTAAATACACATGTGTCAAAGATGGTGGTCCAAGTGAAGTAAACGAATAATCTTGAACAGTCATCTTATACAAGTTGTCGTGCAGATAAAGTTTTTCTATTCTCGGTGGTAAATATATACTGATGTTCATTCGCCGCTTTAAAGAGAAGTTGTTCCATTTTATTTGTTTTTGGCCGTCATCCTGATCAGTTGATCTCTCAGATCTACAAACAGATCTGCGCCTGGTATCATTGCACCTAATTAAAAAATTCTCTGTCCATATTTGGTGAAAAGAAGACTGAAAACTTATATTCAAACTTACTATGTTTTGTAGATTTCCAAATTCTGCGAGATAATATCCAAAACTCAGATCATTATTTGCCAAATTAAGGTGTTTAATTGATTTTGGCAATGTCGATAAAACTCCGAGCTCCAAACTATTTATACGGTTGGAAGCTAAGTTCAGCTTATTCCAGTTGAGTGCTTTTTAAATCTGCAATATGGTATTTCCGAATAATAAAACTTACTCCGTAAGTACACTGTAGACTTTCGAAGTTCAAAACACGGATTGACGTGGAATATCGAAGATCACGTGATATGTTGACCAATACTTCAAGAGTCAGTTCCTGATTGTGAGATATATCTAGATGAACCAGACTTCTAGAGTTAACAAATGAACCTAATTCAATTGACTGGAGAAAATTGCGCGAGAGGCTTAAATTACGTAAGTTTTTTAATTTTGCCAATACCGCTTGTTCAATGTTTCTCAATGAATTATTTGAAAGGTCGAGATGAATGGTGTTTTGTGGAAGTTGGGTCGGAAACTTGTTGATCCTGTTGTTGGCGAGAATGATTCCGAAGACGTCGTCGTTGAAAACTGGTGCCTGTTGCAAATGCAGATTTGAACAGTTTGCAAATAGAATTTCGGAATCGTAATAACAGGTACAGTTTCGGTTAGATGAACACACTAATGGGTGTACCTCCTCAAACAGAAAGGCAAAGAGAGGCAACATCTGGAGAATACGCCGGACAAATTGAGTCATCGTCACTGTAAGTAAAACTAACTAAATTAAAACACAGACTATTTATTTGAACATTACATTATTTTAAAGCATGTCAATTTAACTTGGATGGTAAATTACGAGGGTAGCTATTTTTAGAATGTCTTATCACCTTAAGATGAAAAGTATATATAGATATGGAGAAATAAGCAATCTACAGATTTTTTAATTTCTCGTATTGTTTTTATTTTTAAAGTATACAAAAAAATGTACTGAAATTTGATTTAGATACACTACACTTTATAGACTCTCAGAAAACAAGTCACTCTAAGATCGCACTCTACAAATTAAAGTGTAATAGTTGATTGATTTTGACAAAACAGAGTGAGTGGTTTACTCACGTAGTCATTGACAAAGTATATGCAACAGATAATTACCGGTAATTAATATGTAGATATTTTGTTGGCTAGGAAGGATATTAGATAGGTGGACAAATTGAATAAATATTTAGTATTAGATATCATGATGAAGTACATGTCATGTCCTATCACAATAAATCAAATAGAATTTTCTAAAAAAAAATCTTCATGAGCCTGATTAGGCGCTATCACATGTAAAATGTCCGGAAGTATAAAAGATAAATTAAATATGAGTTTACACTCAACGCAATCTTCATAATCTCGAGTAGGAGGCTAAGGACTTGTGGGAATAAACTTTGTAACATTTGAAAGAGATTTACTTCCCTCCCAGAAATCTTCGCACCGTTGATCAAGTGGTCGAGCAATTGATCACAGCAGGAACTCAGAACAGAAATTCAAAACGCTGAATATTGGAGGACAGAGAGGTATGATATTTGTCGATTTTTGATATTTTTAGGTGCAATAAGTGGCCACTTGACAGTTCCTTCTTCTCATATCTTAATAAAAAATACCAGGTGTCTATTGACATGATCTTCTTGAAAAATACATGTGTGGTGAAGGAAATACAGGTGATTTGTCAAAATGAAGAACAATAAAGTAAGGAAGGAAGAGAAAAAAATCTTAAAATCATTCTAAAGCACATCAAGTTTTGTTTAACAGAAGTCTAAGTCTTTTGTGTGTTGATTTACGATGTAGTGTTTAAATTTGTAGCGGCCTACTAATCTATACTACCATATTAAAATAGACTCGAATTTTTGGGCTTTAATACCGAGAAATCGGAAGAGTACTGTCTTTGTTTTATACATTTTAAACATCATTGGTACCTGAAGATTACCAATTCTTTTATTTTTTCTCAATTAAGCTTTGCTTATTAATAATCAACGAAAATTCCTTTAAAAAATTCGGAAATCACCTGGATTTTTTGGATATTACAATCTTGCGCATGAGCAATTACATTCACGCTAAATCACGAGAGGCTGTTTGGTTTATGTTTCCACAATATGACATTTGCATGGATAAACTCAGAAATGATAATACAAATAAGTGTAAATTTTCATTGCCAAATTTGGAAATACGGGATATAACTCAAACTCAGTGCATTTATATGAAAAATCCCGAGAGTTCGAATGTCAATATGGTGTGTAAATTCGAAGCAAGTAAAAAGTTGATGAAAAAGTGTTGAATTCTTCATAAAAATGAATCAAATTTTTTAAAGGAAAGATATTTAAAGTCTCAAAGTGGTTTGTTATAAATAATTTAATTGTTATTTTCAATGCAGCTTCATTAATTTTCTCCAAAATCGTTTCGGAGCGATTCTGCAATTTTTTGCTACATTACGGGTATTTGGGAGATATTTTTACTGTTGCGATGGCCTGTCCAGAGACACAGTTAGATTATTCTAACTAAGCAGAATGTAGTGAAATTAATAGCATTATTATAGGCTTAAATATTGGTTATGTAAATGTCAACAATACGGTGTGTCGATGTATCTATTTCGTAAATGTCCGATATCATATGCAATGTCAACCCGTGCACGCACGGTTCAAGGTCTAGTTCTTATATAAAAGAGTCTGACATAAAAAAACCAAGAGATTTTACTAGTATTAAATGTACAAATGATTTCTATTTCCTAATTAAAAAAACAATTTACAAATTCCTATTCAACTCTGTCATACACGTGTTCGACATATTAGTCTTGCAAACGTGTCTTTATTAGTTTTACTGTCTTTTGGACACTTTTTATCTTTTTCTCCCATCCTGTCGTCATGATCATTTAATCAATTTACGTGTCAGTAGAAATACCAAGCAAAAGAAAAACTTAAAGCATATTCTTATGTTTAGTTTTCTAAGTGTCTTTATTGGTATTATTAATAAAGAATATTTTTAATTCTATTCATAACACGTCATCTTAGCCATATTACCACGCTTGCTAAATATCCTGAAAAGCCTTTGACATTTCAAAGATAAAGAAACAATCAAGAATTAAATACAATGAAATTGTAAAACTATCAAATGCAAATTTATATTCTGTCAATTAGAATTTGCAAGCACGTTATTTTTAACAGCTATTCCTTCTTTATTTAAATTCTTTTGACATCGCGCCATATAAAGATTCTTTGACCAAAATTGTCAAATAACACTGTTTGCGTACTTACAAAATTGATGTACTGTAGCACTGGGTTCCAACTGTCTCTTCCTCTACAGCTAAACTTTGCTGTAATTGTAACGGGGAAAAATCTCACAGTTAAGTAGAAATCGTGATTATAGGTGACTTTGTCCAGGAACTAGTATTCTAAAGGAAGACACTTTTTTAAATAAATGGGTGATTCACCTAATCGTTGAAAAAGATTCAATCATTTTGATATTGCTGGTTCTCACTGTAGTCGTATCTTTTTTTATCTATAGCCTCTCTTCAGTATATATCACTTTAGGGAGTTAATAGTATTAGTGAAGGTATAACAAACTGATATAGTAAGCTTATTGAACTTATAATGGAGAAGTATTGTGGAATAACATTGTTTGTGGGGAACCAAAGAGCATGGCTTATGTGGCTTATTTTTGCCCGTATACACACGTTTTTATTTAATATTTTTAAATTCATCAAGAATTTGCAACCAACAAGATAGGCCCCCAAGAACCAGGAAAATATTGGCTATCGAAGAACACCCCCCTCCCTACAACAAATAAAACCGATTCCAAAGTGACAAACAAGTTTATGGTTATACCTAAAGGTTTTTTTTCTTTTTTCCATTTCATATGGAACAAAAAAACAACTAATGATTTCTAGTTGATATAAAACTCTCGGGCATTTAAGGAGTCATCGGTACCATTTTTCCGGTTTTCTGTTAAGTTAATACATGTAATAGCTTATTCTAAACTGCAGATTGAATTAATTAGATGTAAGTCTTATATACAGAAATGTATATTGCTTAACGTAAATTCTTACGTTTTGAATTTTGTTCAATATAATTTTTATTTGGGGTGGGGGGGGGGTTGAAAAAAAATATTAAGAAATGTTTAACGATGGAATTTTTCAGACATTTTATTATGTTTAATATTCATTTTTTAAATATGAATCAACAACTTTAAGAGCACAATCATGCATTCTGAAAATTTAAAGGATGAGATAATTGTAATTATATTGAATCTAAAATAGTTTCCGCTCGATTTTCAATACGTTGCAAATTGTGACAAAAATTAAATTACTTCCTTCAAAGATGTACTTCAACCCCCAAAGTAGAATGATGAAATTTAGTAAGCTTATGGATTAACCATGTAAAATAACATGCTTTCCATGCCGAACACCGTAAAAACCACATGGACCTTAGCGATCTGAAACGTGTATTGAAATAGTCCGGATTCATAAAGCGGTTTTTATTTGCAATGTTTTCAAACCGATATACATGTAAAAATATATCTAAATTTCTCTTACTGCAATGTGTGTGAAAAAAGTTATATTTGTTTATTTAACTATATATTTTTTCATAAAGATGCAGTTTTTAAGGATATAGTTCAAAATTTAGAATCAGTATAAGATGAGTTAGTTTGTAAAAATGCACACCCCATTATGCAAAAAATTAGTAGATAAATATATTCCAACATTGCAGTAAAATCTCCATATCTTTCTGTTACCATTATTTGTAATTTCGTTTAAACGTAAAACTAACACAAACATTTTAATGTTAAAACCAAAAAATATGGCCAAAGGTTGAGTTTACTTTTATTTTAAACATGTGCTTTACACTTTTTAAGTACGGCTTGATATATTATAAGTATTAAAAATCGCCCGTGCCAAGTAATGCGTTTCAATGAGAAGAACTGTGAAATGATTTTAATGTGCACAGAGAAGAACGTTAGAGTCGTATGTTTAGATGGAATCAATCGATGGGCAAATGTGTGTTGCTTTCTGTAACGCGCAACTTTTCATCATTATCAATTAAGCAGAATTAAAATCTGATGTCCCGGCGCTATTTAGACGTCGGAAGAAATCCGAAAGTACATTAGCGCGTTATGAAAATTTGTTTGCACACACCGTTGCAGTTATGAGACTATATCTTTCAAAAAATAAGGATTTAATGCTTATATTTACTTTTTTTACCTTCTTGTCTTGTACGCAAATGCGAATTATACCTCAAAATTACTGTATTATCCTATGGGTAAGTTCCAATTAATGGAAGAGCCACAGTAACAGCCACAAGCGTGATCTTTGATTTTCGCTTGTGACGTTGTATTTATCAGCGTTAAACGTTTGTGACGTCACAATTAAAACTCGTGATTTAACCTATTAGTACCCTGCCTGTGTTATGGTTCTATATCTGCAGTAGCTTTACTTGCAAAATATATGTGGAATGTAAATATGAATGAAACAAGCACATATTGCTGTGGATAAATAATGGATATTATGCAATGTACTAAAATTAGAGTTTTGTCTTTGCTTCCATTAAGGCACAGGTAAAGTTCTGTTGTTGTTTGTAAAAAAAAATTAACATTTCCTATATAAATGACACATGCTAGTAGTGATTAGTATTCAAAATCAAAAGTCTGAATAAAAAATAAAAATACAACACTGTAACAGAAAAAACACGCACCTCTAAAAAGCTAAAGGTAGGATCTGATGTCGTGGGGGAGAGCGTATCATCTGCTGAACGGGCACACCCGCTGCGTACTCTATGTCTTAATCGGGAAAACGGAAAAATCCGTAGATAAATAGGTGATTGATTATGCTCTAACAATAAGTATAAAAAACGTCAGTCAGCATGCGACCCAGTGTAAAAGTGTTTATAGGATATGAAAAGTGCATGTTTTAAGCTAATCAAGTCAAATGAAATTTATGTACGGTCATGGCCTGACGTCACAAATGATCTTATTAAGTTAACAGTGGATTTTGGAGTCGGTATTGGCAGCATATCATGAGATTTTGGCTCAGACAAACGGACTTTGGCGTGACAACCGGCGTTTGGAGTACATTTCTTTTTCAAAATTATGCAGCAAATGTCTAATAATGTATAGCGTTTTAAATAAATGTTTTACGTATTTGAAAATAAATTTGACTCCCTTAAGAAAATTTATTTAAAAATGAAATACCTACAATAAAATAACAGATGCATATTAATTTATAAATTGCACACAAATAATACTACACGCCTTAATAGTCATTTTTCGATTTTTAAAAAAGTGTGACCTTTAAATACCAGAGGTATTTTTTTTTTTTACTTTCAGAAAATGGTGTTTCTTCTACATCCAGTGCTTTGGACACTACCAATGGTTGCCCTAATGCTTACAGAAAAAGAAACCTTCAAGTGTTCATCAAACCACAACTGCACTTGCTATAAACGTGAAGACTCTGGAATTCTCTTTGCAGACTGTTCAAACCTGAATCTACAATCTGCGCCATTATTCAACGATGAGGTTACCGGAATTATTCTCACACGTAACAACATTTCAGAATTCCCGCTTTCTCTTCCTCGGAATATTCGTTACCTTGATATATCAAGGAACGTTATAGAAACTATAAAAGAAACGTCGTTATCAAACTACAAGGCCATACACAATATCAGTCTTTCCGCCAATGGACTAAAGTCCATCGAACTAGGTTTCTTTTTAAATTCAAAAAGTCTTACCCATCTGGATGTTTCTAATAATCAAGAATTGACCCTTGAAGTATTGGTTAACATATCGCATGACCTAAGTTTGTCCACGTCAATTCGTGTTTTGAATTTGGAAAATGTTCAGTGCACATATGGAGTGAGTTTCATAATTTGGAAATACCACGTTTCGGATTTAAAAAGCACTCAACTTGAGCAGCTTAATTTAGCATCCAACCGTATAAACAGCTTGGAATTCGGAGTTTTATCAACATTGCCGAAATCCTTAAAACATCTTAATTTAGCTAACAATGTACTGAGTTATGGGTTTTATATTGCAGAATTTGGTAGTTTGCATAGCATGATAAGTCTGAATATTAGTTTTCAATCTTATTTTCACCAACTTAAATATAGTGATTTGTTAAATGTGTGCAATGATTCACGTACGCAGCAGACAAGTACTTCTGTGAGATCAAACTACCCGGTCAAAGACTCAAAGACTACGGGAAATAGTCAAGTCTCGTCTACTCTCAGTCTTTATCTTCCGCCTAATTTGGAAGTCTTTTATTTTCACGATAACATGTATAAAATGACTCTTGAAAAATTTTCCTTTACATCATTAGGCCCACCGAAGATTACTCATCTGTATTTTCAAAACAACATTATCCATGGATTAAATGGCCCAATTTTGGGAGCAAACAGTGTCCGATATATAGATTTATCAAACAATTTCTGCAATTTTATCTCTGACCAATTCTTTGACGGTATGAACAATGTGTCTTACCTTGATCTATCCAAAAATGCTTTAGGAAAAGTTTTAGAAGATGACTACAATGGGAACATATTTCGAAATCTTGTCAATTTGACAACTTTGAACTTAAGAAGCAATCGAATTGTTCGACTGCCTCCAGCCATCTTTCGTAATCTCAATGAACTTGAAT
This sequence comes from Magallana hongkongensis, assembly GCA_015776775.1. Taxonomy (NCBI): domain Eukaryota; kingdom Metazoa; phylum Mollusca; class Bivalvia; order Ostreida; family Ostreidae; genus Magallana; species Magallana hongkongensis. Next base: position 6,395,006 of record CM027469.1, on the reverse strand, counting down.
CTATTGACATCAGTGATAACTCTCTGAGCGAGTTTTCTGTGCCTCTGGGAAACGTGAAACGTCTTAAGCGACTTGACCTCTCAAATAACCAGTTATTGTTCTTGGATGAAAAAACACAAAATGCAATCGATTCCTTGTCACGGAACAAAAAAATACTCGTTAATATTACAGGTAATAGGTTAACATGTATTTGCGAGCAATTGGAATTCTTAAGATGGATGGCTAAATCTAAAAATGTGAAGTTCTTGAACCTTGATGATTATCTTTGTACCTTTAGAAATTCTTTTAAAGCTAATTTTTCAGATATTGACAACTTGCTTCAAGTTATGGAGAAACATTGCGCCTCATACATAGTTACTATAGTGATAATGACGTCATTGATATTTATCACCTTGACAACAACCTTTGGTCGCATTCTTTATAGATACCGGTGGAAACTAAGGTATATGTACTACGTAGCAAGAGAGAAATATCGAGATAATGTTGAAAATGTCGATGGCATGACTGACAGTTCGTTTCATTTTGATGCCTTTGTGTCATATGCCGAGAAAGACGGACGTTTTGTAATTGAACTCGTGAAGCGGATGGAGGATAATCATAATCTGAAACTCTGTATACACAATCGTGACTTTATTCCTGGGACAGGTATTGCTGATAACATCACTAACGCCATTCACAACAGCAGACGAACTGTGGCTATCATGACGTCACACTTCTTGGATTCCTATTGGTGCATGTTTGAGCTAAATATGGCACGCATGGAGGCCATTTATTCACGAAATGGCGAAAATGTTCTAATTCTAGTTGCTTTAGAAAAACTGGCTATGGCGAATCTTCCATTTTATTTTATTGATCTTATTGAAAGCAGGTCGTACATAGAATTTCCAGAAAACAGGGATGATGATGAAGAATCAGCTTTCCGCTCGAAACTCGTCGCAACGTTGAAGTCCCGTGAATGATACTTTAGGACCTCATCTTCCACTTCACTTCTAGAATTTTTTTTCTGTAAAATTGATGGCGCATTATATATATATATATATATATATATATATATATATATATACATATATGTTATACAGATTATGTGGACATCAAGTATTTGAGAATAACCTTTAGGCAGACCTCAAATTAAGGCAGACAAAAACGGGTCTGCCTGATTTCAAAAGCAATAATTAACGTTGCGTTTATTATTAATTAACTTTGTTTACCATTTTTATGCAAAAACTATACACAATTAATTCATGGAAATACTTTTTGTGTTAATTGTTTATTATTGGTCAGAATGAAACATCATTTTAAATGTTGAATGTATGTTTTTACAAATACGCAGCATACCCTTTAGGTGGACAATGTTTAACTGGATATAAAAGATACTTTTTAAGAGTATGTTTCATGTTTTTAAACCTTTTTTGTCAATTTCGATCATGTTTTATCAAATCCCATGGTTTTTTCCGAAAAAAAAGTTACGATAAAAAAGTCGATATATTTGCCACCGTGCCAAGTCTTCATTTGAGATATATTTTTCCTCCGAAAATGCACTTCGGTTTTTTATGATGGGTTGCGAGGGCTTCCGAACAAACATGGCTGTTTTGAGTTACGAGAGATGCGTAAGTAGGATCAAGCTTATTTAGACTAGCTTATTAAGTTTTTATCTTGTTTTCTTGATATTTATACTTTTAAACAGTAAATTTTATTTGTTGTCACACTCTATTCATGAAATATGACGACAAAAAACATGTTGAATTGAGGAAAACATTTCAAGGACTTAACAAAGTTAAACAATAATACATCAAAACTGATAATAAATAATTAAATTAAAACAAAATATTTGCAGTTTTAAGTCAAGAGAAAGCTCATTCTATGAGATGCATGCATTTCAAAACAGTAGGTTTTACATGTTAGATAATATGACGTCATGGTTGATTTTGGCGTCACCACAAAAAAGATGTAGGGCCTATATTGTAAATATTAGCTAATCTAGTGTAACGGTAAAGAGTTAACCCCGTGTTCGTAATAATTCTATGCATAATATGTATACGTTTTCAGCTGAAAGCAGTCCTAGAAAACGATATAAAGAAAAAGGTAGGAACATTTATTAAATGTAAACAAGTATGCCCCGGCTGATGTGTACATGTACCTAACGTTATAGCGATGTTGTCTAAGTTGTCTCACTACTGTTATGTCGCAAGAGGCTGCTTGTTAAATTATAGAATATTACCTAAATCATATTAAAAAATTATCTATTGATAATTTGGATAATTATCAAGTTTGTATTCAAAATTGAAAAAGGAGGGGTGGGTGGTTATTTAGGAACTCTTCTGTTTCTTGAGGTAATAATTTCCGGTTCACTGAATGGATGTTGAACCTCGTCTGGGTAAATACCTTGTAATTTATAGCATTTTATCTTGAATTTCAATAACATAACATGAAAATGTGTTCTATATATGTATTATAATAATATTATATGTATTACGTAGTGGGAATTTTGAAGATTTATTTGTGGTTCTGTGTGTATAGTGAATAAACGAGTCCAGTATGCATAGTGTCATGGTATGCGGTCAGTAGTAATAACAGGCATCACTTGTATCATTTCTTTTATCACTTCTAACAATTAAGTTCTGTAAAATAGTGTCAAGTAATGTGTGTACATTTTTTTGAATTATTACAATCGGGTTCGTTATCGGGTTTGGGCTATCCTCTTTGGTTTGATTCGGGGTATGTACAGAAGACGGTAAGTAATGATATTGTGCATTACAGGCCATTTTTTCACAAATTTCTACCAGCGGATACTTAATGGACTTGGCTTTATTGCCCGAGATAAATTAAAGAATATTATTTTGTTCACTTTGTATTTTATTTCAATATCAACTGCATAGTTTGAATTTCCTCTGTCCTGTAGTCTCCTAGTATAACATGTCAAATATTATCATTAAACTAAACAATCCGAAAGAAAATATTTTACATTTAATTAGAGTAAAATTAAGTCTGTTTTTAATATTAGAGTAGAATATATAATTTGAATTTGCTCTGTTCTTTATCTCTTATTTAAAAAAAAGATATAAAGCTTTCATAAAATATTACCAGGGACGTATACTGTACATGTTATATATGTCTCTGATAGAACAAACCAGTAGGGTATGTGTATTGCTTATGCTGCAGTACTCTCAGAGTGGGCTTGTATAACTAATTACACACTAGTTTCCCAGTGAAATGTTGACTATCTTCAACCCAAGATATTTACATGAACTGGTATTTAGTCTGACAAGACTAACAGCGTTTTTTGTTTTTAGGTTTACAAACCCGCCACTTGGTTTTCTGAGTTTTTAGGAAAAAATATAAAATTACAAAAGAGATCTTTTCCCCACGTCAGCAAATTTTTGATGGGATTTAGATTTTTGGTGATTTCATATCAGGATCAATATTGTAAGGCAACTACTTCCTGTCAAATATGGCATGAGAAAATGTACACATTAAACTGAGGTTTGTGTTTATTATGGCCTGGTTTAGTCTGAAATTTTTTCGCCGGGCTGGGAAATGCCGAGATCAACAACTTTAAAAGATGAAACTATCTTGTCAGACTGATATGTAATTTAAATTAATGCATGTGATGTCGATGCGTTGCAAGTGGAAAGAAACCGGTCACCAAGCATCCAAAATGCAGCTAGAATAAAATGAAATTCTAATATCATTTATTTAAAAAAAGTTAACATATTCTAAAGCAACATTATCTATTGATAATGTCCATGCTTAACACCTCTGACTATTCATTTATTTATAGAATTCCTTATTTCAACCATTTTATATGAAATGTTGTTTCATTGGTATTAACGAAGATTACCCTTAACAAACAAATTGGAAAACTATTTGTACCAAGCTAAAATGTTTATATGATACAACTATAACTAAACATTCTTATAATGAAAAATGTATTGACCCCTATAAAATGACAAATGAACATTCAAAGCTGTATGTCTAATATTCTATTGTACTTTTTCAGTGATATGTTTCACAGATTACATACTTTTCACATATGCTACATCTCATGCTACACTTGATCATCACATCTCAATCATGAAGTTGCCATTCATTTAATATTATTAGAATAAAGATGATGTAAAAAAAAATGTTGTCCTCAAACAGAACTTCACAATTTTGTGGTTCGTAAACCTAAAAAAAACAATATGTGCCAAAAGTGATTTTTTTTTAAAATTTCCTCCTCCTACAGATCTTTATCATTTTCTTGTTCGTAACTTAATTGATAGAAGGCATACATGTTAACTCTATCGCTTTTCGCGGAAGTCTACAGCTTTTTACCTGTGTTGATACATGTATTGCTAAATTTGTCAAGTCTTTTATTTTTCAGTTGATATCCTTAATTACTAATAAGAATCTCTATTTACATAAATAGTATATAAAACTATATGCTTTAAAATATACCGTACACAAAAAGGCCATGTGCAATGCCATCTCTTTCGGGTTCTTAATCTACCTCTTTTTCATCACAGGAGGTTAGCATGTATGCATGTAGAAGATAGAAAACATTGTTAGCCCCAAACCATCATAGAAAGTCCTCAAACATGCAAACACAGTTGCAGGAAAATATAAAATAAATGTGCAATTCATTTTCCTCAGAATTTTTTCAGAATTTCATATTTTATTTATTGTTCAAATTTTTGTTTTAGCATTGATGCAGAGGGTGTTACTAACAGCATTAGTCATTTCACCAATGATACAGACAAAGATGTTAATTTGGTCATGAAGCTGAATGTCTTTAATGACAAAGAGGACCTCTGCCTGTATGCTGTGAAGAATATACAGCCAAGGGAATAGATTCAATACAATTATGGAGATAAAGAGAACCTTTGGTGGAGGAGCAAGGTAAAATATATTACCGTATCTAACATCATGGAGAAAATGAAATGTTTTACCGGTACTTGTAATTGATTAATAACATGAATAATGAAAAAGAAAAACATTGAATTTTTTTGAAGATGTATTTTAATGTTAATTGTTTTAAATTTTTAATATGTTTATTTTGATTCAGGTGCCCACAATTTAAAAATATGACACCGTAAAGACAACCTTGTACCGCCATTTTTGCATTTTTAGCATAAAACAGCTTGTTTTCAAGCAGTTTTTCTTCCAGATAACAGAGCGCATGCTTGAACAAACAAAATAAAGTATTTTGATCAGAGATGTATCTAGCCTAGGCTAATAAGTGACGAAAAAGTTTTTCTTGGTCAAGCATGCGCTCTATATTTCCCATTAATAAAAAGATAAGTTTGCCGCCCCCATGTCTTCTTTCTGTCTGTACATTCAATTAATTTTAAATGTACTGCATGGATAAATTTTCTAAAAATGTGTAGATAAGTTAAACAATATCTCAACTTGTTCGAACTAAGTTAAATATTCTGTTTGATTGGCATGGGTGAGGGTTGAGGTATTTATTTAGGAGTGAAAATTTTATCTTTTATCATCTGTATACTGTAGATTCCTAATTAACTGCGAGGAATTAATATTCGCGTAAAATCGCGAGAAGCACCCTTCGCGGATTTTAAAATCTTGCTATTATTTTCTAAGAGTTAAAAACTATAAGAAATAAGGATGGAAATTCCGTGTTCGTGATTTTATATTCTCGCGATTTGGTCCGAAACCACGAATACTCACGTAATAAAAGGAATTTACAGTATAACTAGCAGGTTGATTTTTTTCAAATGGACATCAGTTTGGTTTAAAAAAACCCAGAATAATGTCAAATATTAGAATTAGAAAAATCAATGATTATAGTGCAGAGAATATATCTTTATTTTGATTTACTCAACAGTAATTTCTAAGATGGCACAACGAGAAGAGAATGCTGCAGAGGTGTTAGATTGAGATGTTGAGGTAAGTTAAGAATGAATGTCTCTCATATTCTGTTACAAATATTTTAATATCAAATATATATAAATAAAGTATCTAGTGGACATTATATTAATAGTGCCTGTTTGGGAGGGTAACAGTTGAAATTGACACCCCGAGAAACCATTGTCAACCGACGCGAAGCGGAGGTTGACAATGGTTTTCGAGGGGTGTCAATTTCAACTGTTATCCTCCGAAACAGGCACTATTTATTTTGTTATACTGAATGTTTTAATTTTAAAGAAAACATCACTGCTTTTAGATAGGAATAACGTGAATTCTAAGGCGAACCGTACGCGCATGATTTTCGCGCATGTAACAATTCGTTATGTTACCCGTTGCTAAGTGCGTTGCTAACGCTGAGGGTAATAAAACAGATTATGAACTGCGTCTAAACCAATCAGATTTCAGTATTTAACATGAAAGTATAACAAAAGTTAATGTGTCTGCTTAAGAGGGGTAAAAGGAATTAACCATTTTACTCCTAAATAGTAATAATCCTGTATCTCATGTGTAGTCAGAAAATACAAGTGCAGAATGGTGAAAATTACCCTGTATACATTATAACAACAGTACCGACCAGACCCAGCCTAACACCAGAGCAAACTCTAACTAAACCCCAGGTTTACTTTCGAGGTTTACTTTTAGTAAAAATTTTAATGTTTGTCCAGATGGGGTTTACTTTTGGTCTACTCGGGGTTTACTTTAGGTTTACTAACGTTTGCTTTTATGGTTCTATTTAAACATTGAAATGTGAAGCAGACCAGTCTTTTATCTAATTATCTTACTGCCTATAATGCCCATCCTTTGTATATTCCAAATACACAAGTAGTATCTGTCTCGGAGGTCATCCTCTGGCAGGGGAAACTCTAGTTTACTTTGGGTGTACTCTGGGTCCACTCTAGTAAACCGGAGTAAACCCCGAAAGTAAACCTAGGGTTAAAACTTAAGTCTGTGTTTACTGGTACTTTCTATTAGATTTGGTTTGATTGGTACTGTACGCAAGCTTGGTAATTCACATAATGATTAACTCTACTGGGGTGTTTTTTGTAGCAAATGGATTTAGAGCAATGTTAAGAGAATGCTGGAGAGGAGTTAGATGGAGATGTTGAGGTAAGTTAAAGATATTTTAGTATCAACTACGGTATATATATATATAAACAGTATTTGGTGGACACAAGTGAAGGTGTCTGCTTAAGAGGGGTAATAGGATTTAATAATTTTACACCCATAATAAATATATGTAATTAATCCTGTATCTCATATGTAGTCAGAAAATGCAAGTGTAGAATGGTGAAAATTACCCGGTAAACATTATAATTACACTATTGATCAGACCCAACCTTACACCAGAGTAAACCCAAGGTTTACTTTCGATATTAATTTGGAGTTTACTTCAGGTTTATTTTTGGAAATTTGTGTTCAGTTGAGGTTTACTTTGGGTTCACTCAGTATTTACTTTGGGTTAACTCAAGGTTTGCTTTCATAGTCCTCTTTAAACATTGAAATGTGAAGCAGTCGAGTCTTTTATCTAATTATTTTACTGCCTGTAATGCCCACCCCTTGTATATTCCAAATACTCATGTAGCGTCTGCCTTAGGGTTCTTTCGACAGAGGTTACTCTCTAGTTTACTTTGGGTCCACTCTAATTAATCCTGAGTAAACTCCGAAAGTAAATCTGGGTTTAGTTTGGGTTACATTCTGTAAGATTGGGTTTGATTAGTACTGTACCCAAGTTTGGTATCTTCAACCTATTTATTAACTTAATGGGATGTTTTTTGTAGCAAGTGGATCTGGAGCAAGAAGTAGAGAAAGCTGGAGAGTATGTTTTAGATGGAGACGTTAATGTAAGTTAAAAATGAATGTCTCTCTTTAATATTCTGTCTCAAATATTTTAATATGAATATATATTTATATATATTATACAGTATTTAGTGGACACCAGTTAAGGTGTCTGCTTAAGAGGGGTAATAGGATTTCATAATCAGCTCACCGAGACAAAGTGGGGGGGGGGGGGGGCTTATGCTATACCCACGGTATTGGCATTGGCGTCTGGATCTTGTTAAGGTTTTTATGCAGGCCCTGTATCTAAGTTATTACTTGTCCTATCTTCACCAAACTTGCAAGGATGATGCATCTGGACTTAATTATGGACATGAAAGACTTGGATGCTGAATCTTGGCCATGAATTTCAGATGCTGGAGGAGGTTAAGGTTTTTGGATCAGGTTCAATTTTTTGGTGCAGGTGCCCTTTGATAGCCATTTCTAAGTTACTACTGGTCCTAACTTCACCAAACTTGCATGGATGCATCTTCGCTATCCAAGGTTTTCTGATCCGCACCACTTCTCACAACCATTGGCATATCGTGCTAACAAAAGTTGTTTTTTTTTCCAGGATTTTGATTGGGGTTTACTGAAACTGTTCGACCAATCAAAAACTACAAAGCATATCTGATTTAATCAACAATGTTTTCCTTATGTTTATTCACGAGTGTCTCTACTATGAATAGCTCAAAACCCTTATTTTTCTCGTCTTTCTGTTTGAGTCTTCATAATGCATGTATCGATTATTCAATGGTGCAAAAAAAAGTACACCATATTGTTTATCAACAGAGGTGTGCACTCGTAGATTGAGGATTTACCACTCACAGTCTTTTGATCACCTTTCGAATGAATTCAATCCATATGTAACATTTCACATTATACCTTTTTATTGAATACACTGGGTAACTTGTCAATATCAATGTCTACAGAGGCTGCCATAACTGCATTAGGTACGTTATATCTTTGATTTAAATAGTGACGAAAAAATCCTGACTTTTGATAGCACAATATGCCAAGGCTAGGGTTTGTGAAAAGCGGTGCAGATCAGAAACCCTTGGCTAGGGAAGATGGCATGGATGGTGCGTCTTATAATACTGATGCATTTGAGCCATAGGATTTGGATGCTGAATGAGGTTAAAGTTATTTGAGCAGGTGCCCTCTGATGATTATATCTTAGTTATTACTTGTCCTAACTTCACCAAACTTACATGGATGGTGTGTTTTATGATATATGCACTTAGCAGGCCCGAATGCTGAATCTGAGTCATAAGTTTTAGATGCTGGATGCGGTTTAGTTTTTAGGAACAGGTCACATTTTTAGGAGATAATACAACTATTTCAAACTTGCATAGTTGATTTACCTATAATACAAATAAATTGCAGAGGTATCTTCTGATGAAGAGCCTGATCTCCATTATCAAGAATGCTAAAAAAAAACTTCTACCTCACACAATCTTTTTCGATAGATGTTATTATTGTGAAATGATATAGCATGATTCCAATGATAAAGTATTGTAGGATATGAAACACCATTGTTTTATATGATACCAGCATTAAATAGAGAATAATACATATTCTTTTCCATATCACAGCAAGTATCGGCCCGAGACTCCAATATCAGCCCAGGGGCAGAAGGCCAGGATGATGATATTGGTCGAGGGCTGATACAGGCTGTGATATGGAAAAGGGTATTTATTATTATATTTATTACAAACATGTATTTAGTAATGAAAGTTTGACGCTTCGTGTTTCATATGATCTGGTGATCCGCACCTGGCAACTCGACATGGTCCGTCTCTTTGGATCAAGTTACCGTTATAATAATATATATGTATCATTATATTTTACAATATTGTGTCATATGACATATATTGTATAGTATCATAGGATGCAATATTGTATTTTATATTATTGTGTTGAAAAACATTGTATCTTACAATACCTTATAAAATGAACATATGATTATCAAACTATTATTAACATATGATACATGATATTGTGTCAAATTAGTATACATAAATATCAAAGTCGATCATTTACTATGATTTTCATGTAATATGATAAAGAGGGTCTCACAAAGATGATACCTCGTATCGGTGAGCTTTGTTATCTTTGATTTGTTTGGTTTTTACTCTTATACACATGTACTAATAAGTACATGTAATATGTTATTAATATTGTATCTCATATGTAGTCAGAACATGTAGAAAAGGCCCATAGACTGTAATTAAATGACTGTTAGATTCACATGGTATGAATGCTAGGCAGACTATATTACAAAACACATGCCAATGTGTCAGAGATGGATAATTCACATAATTCATATAATATATGCTCAGATATATTATACAAATATTGACTGGGGTTGAGGGCAACATTGATTATATTAGCCTCCGAGGGATTAAATATTGCCCGACGCGAAGCGGAGGGCAATATTGTCGTACCAAGGGGGCTAATATAATCAATGTTGCCCGAAAACACAGTCAACATTTGTTTTGTTATATGAAGAAACAAACCAAAATTAAAGAAAGTAATCGAAAACAGATCACTAAGTTTCTCAGCTCAACAAAGAATTCATGAATTCAATTTTGTGCAAAGTTCATTTCCAAAATATCCTCAGCATCAAACCGTCATTGATGATATTCCACCGCCCGTAAGAATTAACATACAGATGTTCCACCTGATTTCACTTGCAGTAATTCGCAAATTCTTATATCCGTAATGATCGCAAACCGTCGCATTGCGCTTCCGTTGTTTACTTGCTTTTACTGACTGTCTATTATGACGTCACCTTGTTTTGGAGTCGCGAAGAGTTATTTACATCATCGTTTACGAATTAACAAATCAGAAGCGATTAATTGAAATAGAGGGAATATTCTCTAGATATTATTCCAAGCTGGTCAATATTTTGCAAATATTGACTGGGGTTGAGGGCAACATTGATTATATTAGCCCCCGAGGGACAAAATATTGCCCGACGCAAAGCGGAGGGCAATATTGTTGTACCAAGGGGGCTAATATAATCAATGTTGCCCGAAAACACAGTCAACATTTGTTTTGTTATATGAAGAAACAAACCAAAATTTAATAAAGTAATCGAAAACAGATCACTAAGTTTCTCAGCTCAACAAAGAATTCACAAATTCAATTTTGTGCAAAGTTCATTTCCAAAATATCCTCAGCATCAAACGATCACTGGTGATATTCCACCGACAGATGTTCTACCTGATTTTACTTCACACTAATTCGAAAATCCTTACATCCGTTATGATAGCAAACTGTCCCATTGCGCGTTCGTTGTTTACCGTCTATTTTGACGTCACCTTGTTTTTGGAGTCGCGAAGAGTTATTTACGTCATAGTTTACGAATCCTCAAATCAGAGGCGATTATTTGAAATAGAGGGAATGTTCTCTAGATATTATTCCTAGCCGGTCAATATCAAAAAAAAATATTGACAGGTCAATATTTTTGGGACGAGCTAATATTACATTTATTGACTATTCGTCTATATAGAGTTATATAGTGATAATATACTACTGAATATAACAATAAAAATATTGAGTGGTCAATATTTTTCAGACGAGCTAATATTATTAACTCTCATGTGGTGTTTATTTTTTGTAGCAAGTGGATTTGAAGCAACGTTAAGAGAATACTGGAGAGGTGTTAGATGGAGATGTTGAGGTAAGTTAAGAATGAATGACCCTCTGGTTTGTATCAAAATATTTGAATATTAATTTCATATGTTCTTATACACTATTTGGTGGACACAAGTTAAGGTGTCTGCTAAAGAGGGGTAATAGAATTTAATTATCTTATTCCTATGATAATGATATTTAATTAATTCTGTATTTCATATGTAGTCAGAACATGTAGGAAAGGCCTATAGATCTGTGATGAAATGACTGTTAGATTCATGTTTGGTATGAATTCTAGGAGTCCTATATTTAAAAAAAACGCATGCCAACGTGTCTGCCAGAGATGGATAATTCATATAAATATATGCTCATATATATATATATTTAAAAACACATGTTTGGCTTTGATTTTGTTGACTTTTTATCTTTAAAGCTGGACACCGCTCATAAATAGGCACCATCACACAGATACCTGATATATAAACCCTTCGATTTCGTTACAACCGATTGCACACCTGAAACTTCTTTTCATGGTCTTAAGATTTTATGCATTTAATTCTTATTTTATATGCAAATTCTGTTTGTTAATTATATTTTGACCAGTTTATTTGAGGTTAGTATTCTCCTGACTTGAAAAAAGTGCATACAACTTAATAATTTCATTGCGACCGAGTAACACGGTGAGGCAAGTTGTATGTCAGCACAGGTGAGACCTCTACATCGAAATACTTTAAACTGCGAAGAGTTCCGCAGCTTTTATAGGGGTTGTAGAGATAACTGTGGTGAGAGAGAAATATGGCAGACATTGCCTATTTACAAGCGACGTTCAGCTTTAATTGCACTCTCTTAATCATCAACCGTCATCCGCAATTTCACCGATGTTATATCACTGGCCAATATATTTTCTATATATAATTTATCTTAATCTTTTTTTTTTTTAAATTTTGTTTCAAAAACATCTAAAACCTATGCACATTTTTCATTACAACAGTATACTTTTGATTTCAGACCATTATCTCAGTTTACTAATACAGCAAAACTCGGTTAAAACGAAGTCACTGGGACCTAAGAAATTACTCCGTTATATCCGTAATTCGTTATAACCGTTTAAGAAATTCATTAAATTTACATAGCTGGGGATTCAAGATGAATTCGCTATATCCGTGAATTCGCAATATCCGTGTTCGTACTAAACGAGTTTTACTGTATGTAGTTCTCAAAGTAAGGTTCGTCTCATAACATTTTTTAACAACAAAACACGCTAAGGCCACATGAAATTGATTTTTGGATTCTCATCCCCACCCGTCCCTCTGAAAATGGCCCGCCCCGATGCATTTTAATATATTTTGAAAAAAAAATGTGTGGAAAAAAAGAATATTCATTAAAAAAATCAGGCTCAGTTTACAAAAAATTTAAAACGTTTTAATGGATGCCTAAACATGTGGATTATCGTTTGATTCAAGTCATGTTATGCAATAACAGTTGAGTTGAAATGAAATGGAATTAAAAGATTAAAAGTGGGCTTGTGTACTCATATTACCATTAACAATTTAAAAAAATAGAGCAATTGTTATTTCTAAGACATGAACTGTAAAAAAAGGTGTACCGGTATTTGAAAAAATAATAAATAAAATTCGTCCACCCACCCATATTACCATTAACAATTTAAAAAAATAGAGCAATTGTTTTTTCTAGGACATGAACGGTAAAAAAAGGTGTACCGGTATTTGAAAAAATAATAAATAAAATTCGTCCACCCACCCATATTACCATTAACAATTTAAAAGAATAGAGCAATTGTTATTTCTAGGACATGAACGGTAAAAAAAGGTGTACCGGTATTTGAAAAAATAATAAATAAAATTCGTCCACCCGCCCCATATTTTTTGCAAATCTGGATGAGAATCAAAAAATGAATTATATGTGGCCTAATGGCGGAGTTGCCAATCTCTGTTATTTATTTCTCTGATACATGTACAATACAGTAGAAAATTTACATTAAATATGATTAATATACAATTTTGTATCATATGATTTTAAATGATTTTGTGTCAAACCACACTTAACAAGACCGCGGGCCTAATTTGTTCTGCCATAGATTTTTTAATGAAATTTCTTACATGATTTCTACTAAAATAATAAGCATTTTAAAACAAAAAAATCAGACATTTACCACATTGTTTGTTTAGGGGATCATCTCAAAGTTTGTTAATTTTTAACATAGGACCCTATGGGATTTTGCTTGAAATGTATCAATTTTGCACTTTTTTTTAAAACTTCTGCCTGAGGGATTTTTTTCATGTTCTTCATATGAAGGTTATTGTTAGAAGGCATCAAATGGTCAAATAAAAAAAACCTTTTTTCCGCCTGGTTTGTTCTGGAGGTCTTATCAAAATTTATTTGTATGCCCAATTTCTCATCAGTTGTCAGATAATGGCTAATTTTTATTTGATAAAGGCGAAAATTGAGACATTTATATTGTTATATTGAAGAATTATTAAATTTTATAAAAGATCATCAACTTTGATTTTCATAAAATAATAAAGATAGTCTCATGTGGGTGATGCCTCGTCTCGGTGAGCTTTGTAATTTATAATTACCTTTGCATATGTTGTAGAATAAAATATTACATGTAGATATACTAGTATCCTTATATGACACAATGTGTTTGAAATTTCATAAAGTTATATTTCTATTTCCTTTTCAGGTAAAATATGTCTGGAGGATTACTTGAGCAGATCTACATCCTTTTCTTGCACAGTTCTTCAGTTCAGAACAAAGATCATGAATGAAAAGAACAAAAGAAAAAAGAAGCATTCCAATCAATTTAAAAACTTTCTTTTTAGATTTTTTAAACCGAAACTTAAATTCAAATGGTTTTGTTTACTCCCCTTTAGCTAACCGGAGATGAAAGCTCATGTAAGCTTTTCAGATCACTTTTTTGTATGGCATCTTTCTGTCAACTTTCATATTTTCAACTTATTCCCTAGAACCACTTGGCTGATTTCAACCAAACTTGGCATGAAGAAACCTTGTGTAAATTGCATTCAAATATCTAGAAGGGGAATGATTTATATTTTATATATCAGATTTTTAACAAATCTTCTAAAAAAAACATTTGGTTGGAAAAGCTGAAACTTGTGTCGAAGCTTCCTCAGGTCATGAATATTCAAGTTTGTTCAAATCATGTTCCCAGGGGGCAAGGTTGAGCCACAATTGTATAATATAAATAATATATAAAGACAAATCTTCCAAAAACTTTTTTGTCAAAAACCAGACAAGCTGTAAATTGTGTTGAAGTTTGATTAAATCAGTATGCCGAAGGTTAGGGAGAGGCACCATTGGGAGGGGGGGGGGGGGGGCAATTTTTACATAAGAATATATTTAGAATCTTTAAAAAATCTTTTTCTTTATAATTTTTTTTTTCAAAAGCCATGCTGTGACTTGTGTGGAAGAATTATCAGATAGTGCAAATGTCATCATGTTCAAATCATGATCTTGAAGGTATAATTAGGTCACAATTGGTGGGGTGGTATATTAATCTAAGAAATAATTTTGATTATTCTCCAAAACTCAAATGTTAAAATATATGGGATTGCTTATAACCAATCATCTTGACGTTTTGATTCTCAATTGTTGGACTGTGACCGTGGGCTACAAAATTAGTTCAAAGTTTGATGATCTTGATCTTCATGAGAAATGAAATGCTCAAGATGTAGACAATTGATAATGAAATTATCCAGTTTTTAAAAAAGCACAATGTATAGCATTAGAAAATGTGTTAAAGAAAATTGAAAATCTTTTTATACAGAATCTTTTCTCATACATTGTTTTGATATTTTGTAAATGACCCCTTAAAGCTGATTTCATCATGGATGTTGTTGCTCATGTGAGCGATGTGGCCCATGGACCTCTTGTTTGGAAAGTATCTTAGTCATTTTCTAAACCAAATTTAAATTCTAACAATCAGAAAGATAGCTACATGTTTGATGTTCAAATGCTTCTTCACAGAGATTTTACAAGCAAATTCTTCCCCTTCAAATCCCAATTCTATTTTTTGCACAACTGGTAGCAATTGATCAAGTTTACTTGATTATCATGTACAATGTAGAGATCTAGATGATGCATTATGGTTTTTTACACTCACTGAGTGTCTTTGTATTACATATTGATTTTTGAATTAATTTAACTATAGGAAACAAAAATTAAACACACTTCCTTGATTGTGTTTCTGAAATATTACATAGTTGTTTCAAGGCAAAGAAGTAAAAAACCAGGCCCGTGGAGTGCATTGATTCAACTGGTTTTTTTTTATGGAAATAGAAAATAACCGATTAAGGAAAAACTGTGGTGTTAAACATATATGAATTATGAGAATGTTGTGCATGTACCTGGGTTCAATTTGTTCATGTACCAAAGATTAGAATTAATGTTAATGCAGTGGCGTCGAAAGCAAATTGAAAGTGGGGGGGGGGGGCGGCCTAGACTAATCCTCAGAAATCTTGACAAGCAAAAACAAAAGAACCTAATTCCCAAAATCATGAAAATCCTAATCCGTGAGGGGAGGCTGGGGGGGGGGGGGGGTGGGGGGGGGGTATACCTATAGTTCCAAAAAAAAATTTACCTACCAAATTTTTTTCTTCCAAATCATAAAATATTCTGGGGGTGGGGGGGGGGGGGCTGATTGAATAATTCAATCTTTTCAAAGTAAATTTAGGAACAATTTCTTTCCTGCGAGAAAAAGTGGGGGTGGGGGAGGGGGAGCTGAACCCTCTATGATGCTATGTGCCTCATGATTAGGTCTTACTTTGCAAAAAAAGTGGGGGTGGGTGGGGTTGAACAAAATTGGAGGTAATAATAAATAAGATTTATTTTAGTTGAACATGTTATCAACATGTGTATAATTATGATACATGTACATGTACTTATATCATTGTTTCAGTTGTTTCACTTTGTTGATCTGTTCACAACATAAGTGCATATTAAATCAAAATACAATATCATGCAGAACAAATTAAAATGAGATATCATGTTATTTTCATTTGTAATGCTAGTACATTTTTAATGTTTTCATCTTTTATATTTCTGAGAATCGGTGTTTTATAATTAAAAATATTAAAACTTGGAAGCACTTTTCTTGTTATTCATATGATGTTTGTTATTACATGTACCAGTATACAATTGAAACAAGAGATTTATTTCCTTTGAAAAAATAGTAATGGTGTTGTGATGTCTTCATTAAGTTTTAATGATTCAAATATTAATGTGTTAATATAGATATGAATAAAAAATTTACCTATGACAATATAAAATATAACTTTTCAAATATTTGGTGGCACAACCGCACAACATACACTTAAAATGTGTTAGGACATGAAAGTTGAATATGATATAAACAAATATGTTTAGAAAATCAAATACAACATTTCTTTAAAAAATATTATTCAATTAAGGTAGGGAAAAGGTTACCTAAAATTAATATTTGTAGAATGTGATTGCTTTTGCATTTTAATTGACACTTGAATGCATATTGAAATTACTATTTATTGTCTGCCTGATAGGCATTTCGAATATTAATATATGTCTACCTTACATTGTATTTATATAATGTCCGCTTAAAGTCTACTGCATGGTTTTGGAAAATAAGGCAGACCTCTTAAAATGTATATCTCTTTAGCTACAATATATCTTAACAACAATCTACCAATGAACATAACTTTGTGTTTTAACATCTTGTTGAGATGGACAATGAAAAATATTGAGATTTAAAAAAAGCGATATATGTCTGCCTAAGTATGGTTTTATAGCCATGTCCGCCTATTGTTGAAAGCAGATATATATATATATATATATATATATATATATATATATATATATATATATATATATATATGCCAAAACCAGGATGAAGCGGTGTCGAGTATGTAATATGTAACCATAAAATAGATAACTATATCTAGTTACTCTGAGAGTTGTTAGTGAAAAGATAATACGGTAAAACTTGTCTATTCCGGCGGAGGTTGGTTCTGAAAAAGTTTGACGGATTAGGCACATCCGGTTTGGAGGACATTGTTGCAAATTAATTTTAGTAGTAGATCTCCATCGTCTATTGTTGCAAAATGATCAATTCTTCTGAAATATACTAGACCTCGTCGATTGTGATTACGGTACACTGTACCAATTGCCATTCTCATTTTTTTTTAGAAAACAATTATTCTATGACGGAGTTCATACAATGGGAATACTATTTCAATAAAATCATCGTTATTGATAAATTTTCAAACATCCTATTAACCTGGAAAGTCCGACACGAGACAAGTGCATGCTCCACCGGAAATTGTTTAACAAACATTAACCACGCTAAAAGTCAACAGGTCGCTGATTACGTTATGGTGAGAACTGTTTTGATGCAGGGAACAATGGGTAAATATTTATATAGATCAGAATTTAATAAAAAAGAAATGGAATATTTTGACAGAAAAAATGTAACTCATTAAGTTTAGCAATACAACGGGAATAAAAAACAATATCGGTAGTCTTGAATCACAGCCTAAAAAATATGGGTGAACTATAATCAAATTATCTAATACTGACAAAAATGCGTATATATTTATAACAAGACTTGTGTAAACTGAATTGAGTTGCTTGTTTGAATCTATATACACAGTTGTTTAAATCTAATAGCAACGGCAGGAAAATCGATTGAAAATTGAGCGGTAATTACATGTATAAATATTCAAAGGAATGAAAAATTGTAAGCGGAAGTAAAGCATTGACAATTAAATAATCATTCTATTATTCTAGATGATGTCAATTGAATTTGGATGGTCTAGTCTATTTAGATGGCCAGATACTCGTTGCCATTTTCAAAATGTATGATTTCCTTAAAAAGAAAAACTTATACTTAATCTACAATTAAAATGGTTTTCATCTCTAGTATTGTTTTTTACTTAAATAAACATGAAAGTACTGAAAATTGATTCAATCAAGCGTAAACTTTATGTTTACAAATGCCCACGAAAACAAATCACCCCAGCAACATGTAGATTGATTGTTAGCTAAGAAGGATGGTAAATAAAGCAGACAAGTTAAATAAATATGCAATAAATATCGCAGAGATGAAGTACATCAATTAAGTTCATTTTTCCTGTCTCGAAAATGAAATGAATCTTTCTCAATCCTTCATGTGCTTGATAGGTTGCTATCACATGTAAAAATTCCGGAAGTATTAATAGTATATATAAATACTCAACGCAATGTTCTTCAACTCAAGGAGGGAGCTAAAGACTTGAAACGTTTGTGGGAAATTAAATCCATTTAACATACGAGAGAGATTTGCGTCTATTCCACAAAAACCTCCTCAGTGTTGATCAATTGGCCGAGCAAATAACCATAGCAGGAACTCAAAACAAGACCTCCTCAGTGTTGATCAATTGGCCGAGCAAATAACCATAGCAGAAACTCAAAACAAGACCTCCTCAGTGTTGATCAATTGGCCGAGCAAATAACCAAAGCAGGAACTCAAAACAAGAACTCAAAATTTGAATATTGAAGGACCAAACGGTAAGGAAAGTGTCAATTTGTTTGGTATTTTTTGTGCAATAAGTGGCCACTTGGGAGTTCCTTATTGTCATTTCTTTTAAAAAAAATAGCAGGTTTTTATTGAAACGATTTTTTGAAAAATACAAGAGTGGTAACGCAAAAACTGACGTTTTGTCAAAATAAAGAACAATTAAGTACTCAAGGAAGTTAAAAACAAAAAGTCCCGTGTTTCATTTCTAAAGCACGTGTTGAATACATTAGTAATTTTTATTAAGTCTAATTATTAAGTGTATTGTGTTTTGATGATGTATTATAGTTTTTGGTTTAAATAACAATTGAACGATGTATACAATGCCTTAAAGACTTGAAATATAAAATCATGAAAGGATTTAACATAAAAAACAGATCAAACACAGGCCTTGATAAAATGCTGTACAAATAATAAGTGTGTAATGATTGTTCGGTATGGCCTACCAACTCGATCAGAAAAAGCTTGACATTAAAACAGATGTTTGATCACTAGCAGACATACAAATGATTTCTTTATAATTGATACTTGATTAACAAATGATTAACAAATTCATGTTTAACTGTGTAATACAGTCCCTGAAACGTTCTATTTTCCCATTTTGTCGTGCGATCATCGTGCGCCCACAGTGCGCTCACCGTGCGTTCAAAGTGCGTTCACTTGCGTTCTCCACTCCGCTCCGTTCGCGCTCACCGTTCACAAAGCGCTCACCGTGCACTCAATTTGTATTAAAACGTTCACCGCTCACTTCTCTTTCAGTCCGGGTTCTTTTTTTTTGTTATTCGGAACTCCAAAATGAAAGGATCGGTCTATGTTATTAACAGAAAAATCATAAAAGTACTTGTGCGTAAAGGTTGGAAGAAATTTACATGTATGTTACTCATACATCATTTTAATAAAAATCTAATCCTTAGAATTTAAATTACAAATTTTTGAGCAGGTTCGTATTTTTATGGTGTTTTTTATGAGCAGGTTCGTATTTTTATGGTGTTTTTATGACTTATACAGCGATAAATTACTACACAAATAATATTTATTGATTCATTTAAAGACTTCAGTCGTTTAAGAACTGAAGAATACAACCAACGAACGATTCGACACATATATAAAAATAGACAAAATTATAGATAAGAATGTGGCGTTGTATTTGTGTACTTTTCACAATTCATATAATTCCTTCGTTGTCCGACCACAAACGTATATCCATGCTCTGAACAGATCAATTTAAGAAAACTAGGCTTACTATGTATGCGTGTTAATTTATAGATTAACAATAAATACAACCTATCAATAAATGCCATGTTTTTTTAAAATTATTATTTGCCTGACGTCCGAAACAGCACAGACAATGGGAGCAAGCAATATCAAGATTTTTTACAAAAAAGATTGACCGATGCATGTTTAATGTGTCAACATTTTTATTCACAATTGCATTTACATTCACCATTGATAAGAATGTTATATGGGATGTAATAACATCAGTGAAGAAGAGTTTTCAAGTAAAACGGCTGTTCACCATGCACGTCTGTAATCCTGATTTAAAAATAGATTAGCTATTTTTGAACGGTGAAAAAAAAGGGGGGGGGGTCATTGCAACAATTTGTTACATATTGTTTATAATGGTACAGCGTAAGTAATAATTGGTGTTGGGTTGTCCTCATTACCAAAGAATCATCAGTTAGAATTAAAACAAATATATATTCATAAAGCTTGAATGTTCACTGTTACATATTGTTTATGACGGTACAGCGTAAGTAATAATTGGTGTTGGGTTGTCCTCATTACCAAAGAATCATCAGTTAGAATTAAAACAAATATATATTCATAAAGCTTGAATGTTCACTGTAGGAATTAAATCGCCGGTTTGGGATGTTACCCGATTTTCAATCAATTGGGCGATTTCATTCATCTTGAAAGGAGCACAAAACTCACGTGTCTTACTAAATGTACCTCAACACTACATGAATCAATTGCTAGTCAAGTGTGTGTGTAAATTCGATAAATTTCTTCCCAGACATTTGATCCAAAGTATAGTAAATGTAGTTGCTACAAAATATATGTCAAAAATTTCATTTGACCCCATCTCCATGGATCAATGCCAATGGATGAGTTTATTCAAACCATCGGATCGAGATCTCAGCCGTTGCGTGAATGGTAAAGCAGGACTTCGCGCCAAAATGTCTCATTCACAGTTTATGCGCACCGATTAGTGGCCTAGACCAAATTGGGATCACAGAAGAATACTCCAGCACACCTTGTGTACACATCGCAAGCACGTACCGACAGGGGTGGGGAGTGGTGGCTGCTTCCCCCTTTTTTGCAGCATGCTCTTTTCTTAACTTAAGATATATAATAAATAGAAATATCATGGATTTACCCCCCTCAACTTTGTCAGAGCATGTAATATATACATATATGATTAATGGATATATCATGAATTTGCCCTCCTCCACTTTTGTCGTAGCATGTAATAAATGAAACTGAATTAAGGAATCTAATTGAATTAAAGTTTTAAGTAGAATTTTTTTCTTCATGATTTTGAGAACTTGCCCTTTTATTAATTGCTTGTCAAGATGTTTTGGATGAAGCTGCCCCCACACTCTTTCGAAAACAATACGTGCTTGAATATCCTTTCCTATTTTTTATGATTGAACATTTAATGAAATAATTTAATTTTAAGTGACATACATGTTCATGCACTAGAATGTATGATCAGCATTCAGCAGCGAAAAATTAAAATTCGATTCTTATCAGATACCCTAAATGAAACAGGCATACTTCCATTGATTACATTTGTTTAGTCACGCATGCTTTTTGCTTCCATTGAATAAATTTGTTTAGTCAGGAAAGCTTTTTGGAAAGCTATTACTTGTAAAGAAATTATAACTTCCCGAATTGTGTTTACATATATCGCCTTACGAATCAGCCAATTACCGTTAAATTCATTAAATTACTTTATGATGTGAATGTTTCTTTAAACAATTAATAAAACTTTGTATTTTTTTTTGTTATACTTATATCTTATGAAAACAAAATTATAATCACGAATTAGTTTATTAACGTAATTAGGTACGTTTTGCGATAATACTATAATATAAGCACAGGTACTGAGATGTCCTCGTTATAAAGAAATTTACTCCTTCTTGATTAGTCCATACATAAACAGGAAAACAAATCAACAAATGCCCAATTATCATAAAAGAAGACACAACACTGTAAGGTGAAAGGTGCACTAGTAAACAAACTGTTGTGCTTTTGACCAAGAGGACTTGTGAAGTACGGTCATAAGATATCTACATGGTTTGCTGCTTTAATTTTTTTTTATTAAAACGTTGTTCCTTACAAGAAGGGGGGTATTTTTCTGTTTGATTAAAGCAAATGTAGTTTAAAGCAAAACTGCAATTCTTTATTTATAGCAAACATCTTCAAAATACAAATTACTTAACAACCATATATATAACACAATGAGTGGCTTGGACAAAGTCATGGTTTATGGTTTACTGCTTGAAATTATCATATTTAATAGGAAAACTGTAATTGATGAGGCTTCTTATGAATTGATTTGCAAAATAATGTTTGTTATGACTACAAAATCAAGACCAAACAATGGCCAGAACGTATAATGATTGACTATAATTCTCCTATATGTGTCCATAGGTTAATAACGACACCAATGAAGAGGTACACAAATCATTTGAAAACTAATATGTCCTTTGCAAATGTTTTTTTTTTTGTAGAACGAAAACATTTTGTATTAAGTAATTAATTAGACATAATCTGTTGTTACGGAACATTCAGCTAAGCATTAAATTCACAACATGAACAAATTTTGCTCGTGAATTTGATTTTCGTGGAAGAAATATTAAATGTGAAAAGATTGTATTTTTCAAACTTTTGATTTGATTTCATATTTATCAAATAAATATGTAAGCCTCATTTTTTTAGCGCATTTTAAGATACATTATGAAAAGATATGACGAGACTTTTAAAGAAAAGAACATGTAAATTCAAAATAGTTTCCGCTTTCATAAGAATCACTTCCGACCTTAATACATTGTAATACTAAGTAGATGTACGTGAACGGCCTAAGTAGAATGATGTAATTAAGTACGTGTATAGAGATTAACCCTGTGAATTACCATCCTTCCTGTCACAAAGCACTTTTAAAGCCACGCGTATCCTATCGTTATAGAACGCATATTCAAATTAAAATCAATAGAATGTTTTCCCCCTAGATCATCTGCATTGTAATCAAACGAATATAAAAAAATATTAAAATTTATTTTATGAGTTATACTTCATTTAAGCATATAACTTTTACGCTTTTATCAGACATAATGTTTTAAAGCAAAAACTAGAATAAATTCAAGCATACACCATAATGTATAAAGTCAGCACTTAAACATTTTTCTAAAATTGCAGAAAAAAACCGCAAATATTTTTTGGTTATTGTGATTTGTAAATTCGTTTTAACATCAACCAACACAAACGTTGAAACTAAAACCAAAAATATGATCAAAGGTTTAAGTAACTAGTTTCGTTTTGAATATGTACTTCACACTATCTAAATACGGAATTGCGTACTTGATAATATCATATTGAGCATATCCCGTGCTTAATGATTCATTTCTACAAAGATGGTTCCGAAATAATTCATTACAATTGTAATGTGCACGAAGAAGAACTCCAGAATAGTATGTGTAAATAGAGTCAACCAACAAAGGTCTGGGTTTTTTTGGTAATGTATACGTTAAGAACTTAATTCTTGTTTTAATGCGCTATTTGAGTGGCTGAAAAATATTAGATATGTCACAATAGGGCGTATGTTACAAACCGGTGCGGTAAACGTTATATTTGAATTTTGTAAAATTTTATGCATTGTAAACTTCAAGAAGGAATGACTGTTTTTACTATCTAACATAACATTTAATTGTAGGGAACTGAAGTTAATGGCTACTAATTTATACCTATATAAACTAGGTAGCAGTTGACTATTTTTATGAAATACTGTGTCTAAACATTGTTTATACTTGTATAGACTGGGTAGCCTTTGTTGGCGGGAATAATACGACAGTTCCTGTTACTAACAACTGACTAACTACCGATAAAACTACTTGAATTATTATATCAATCATACTAAAGAACCTCTGAGGAGTAAAGTCACACTTCTTATTTTTTTTTTTTTTTTTTTTTTGTTAAAGTAAAAAATGATCTATTTATAACTTAAACTTTCACGTAATACTACGGTGCAATTACCTTAGTAAGCGAATCGATTCCGACGAACAAAGATTGTTAAGTGAACACGTGGACTTGTTAAAAATATACAGCATTGCTTTCATTTAAAAGAAACATTTTTCAAAGGACTATAAATCCCGCAATCATCATACTCATTTGCTTTAACCTATCTGCGTGTTGGTATTCTATGTTTTATTTTAAAATTCTTACATAGTTTTGTGGGGTTTTTATAAGGAAATGAAGAAGATAAATCCAGTTGAAAAATACCTAAAGATTGTTTTACTACATGGGATTACGAGATAGGACTGAAATAAACACACGCAGCACAGTTAAGGCTGTCAATAAACTCCGTTCAGACAAAAAGTACGGGAAATCTGCATTATGACATCACAGTATATTACAAACCCCGAAAGTACTTATTAATCTATTTATTAGTAAAATTAACTTATACTAATCTTTTAATTAAAAACAACGAATGCTATTACTTACAATTTTGATGTCCGTTATATCGTACACACTGAAAAATAAGCGAGATGTCGTTCTCGCTGTACTACAAAATATGACGTCATATGCTTCAAAATGACGCATTAAGTTAAATCATTGAAGGCTATCGTGCAGTTTTATAGCGAAGAAAAATAAATGTCATACATTAACGGAAAAGTATAGATGAATATTTTGTTTAAAATTATTATTAGTAGAATGCTACCTATATATTCTTATTTTCATTTTGTTAAAAGTATGCATCGCATAAAGAAGCCACCTCGGTTTTGTATAAAATATCGTATATCTAAAATCTGAGGTCCTAAATAAATCACTTAATTGCAAGGGCATACACTTACCTGATCCCGACAAACTTTAACATGTGAATTTGAAATATGCTATGTAACTTAAAAACTTCTACGATCCTTGTAAAATCTTACAAATTAATTATTTTTTAATGAAATTAACCCTGTGACCTTCAAAATTTTTCAACATATGCATTATAAATTACGGGTTCTACTAACAAATATTCTTATCTTAAAAAGTTCGCACCGTTTTTCAAAATCTACGATATAACATCAAGTTATTTCATAATTCAGTTGTGAATTTTGACATGATTATGCCCTTGCAATATTGAATTTTTTATATGACCTCAAAACCACAGATACATCTGCTTGTACCATGTGACTGCCATATCACGTGACCACTATGAACATAAAATATTGTACTGTTTTATATATATGTTAGAAATATATTGCATTTGAGTGACTGTTATTGATTTTAAAAAGGACATGCCAGTTTAACTAAAGTATACGTGTTTTCATCACAAAAATTTGCCCATATTTTTATTGACCGCCTTAACTGTACTGCGCATGTTGTGTATAGCTAGTGGATGTTATGCAATATGCCGAACTTGTAGCTATGTTCTTACTATCATTAAGTTATAGGTACAGTTCTGCAGTTATTTGTAATTAAATTAGACCATTATTTATAAGATGTACATGTTTTAAGCTAATTAATCAAGTGTCGTAGTTCATAAAATGAAATTAATGTACGGTCATTATCAACACTGAGGAGCCTCTCAAATCAAATATATGATTAGAAAAAAAATACTTCATGTGTTATAACTCAGGACTTGTACACTTAACTGCACATTTTGGAGTTCATTCTTATATAGATCTGTTTAACTTTCATAGATAAAATGATTAACTAAGAGATGTAATTGATACAAAAAAGTTTAAATATATATTCTTCATTAATCACTCATTACCAAACAAACTGTTAAACAAGATGTTCTCAACAAACATATTATCTGCATAAGAAAATTTTCACTTTATTTGCGAGAGCATCGTCATCGCGAATATTCCTCACCTTAAACCTGTCCTTGTGTGAATATGGGTGAAATAATATTAAGAAAAAGGAAAAAGATCTGATTGCAAACATTCTGAATTTATTTAACTTCGCTAAAATGTGAAATAAAGTCGTCGCGAATAAAAATTTTTTTTTTTTGAATTGCTAACAATTCATTGCATGTATAATTTAGATGCTACACTTTTAAGTGTCTCATGAATTTTTATTTTTTTTATATCTTCCTCACGTTTATGCAGCGAATGCCTAATACTGTAGTTTTTTTGAATGAAATTTTACCTATTAAAAAAGTACCTTGTCTGGGTCGAGAATACTTATTTAAAAGAACGAAAATGACTTTCGTACAACAAAAATATAAATCGACGTTTAAAAACAGATCCTTAAGACGTTGATTATTAGGGTCTTCCGTTTCCAACGGAAGACCTTATTGTTTTCGTTCGGTTTCTTTTTCCCTATTCTTCTTATTATTATTTTTCTTTTTTTTTCTTACAAATTTTGTGTACGCGATTTCTCGGAAACTGCTCGACCGATTTACACGATTCTTTCAGATTTGATAGATAGTGATCTGAACCTTATTGGAAATTTTTTTTACCGATGACGTCACTTCCGGTTTTGATTTATTCACAATTTAACGATTTTCAGAGGGTCGGCTTGTCCAGGGGTAAACTCCTAAACGGTTTAAGATATTGAGTTCAAAATTTCAGGGATTGTAGACAAAAGGTTGTAGATCTGACATGTGGTATATTTATTTTCCTGTGACCAAAAGCGCCGAAGCTCGCCCGAGCTCGAAAATTACGGTTAAAAAAGCGTCGTGATTTTTCATGGTTTTCTTCCAATATCTCTTTCCTCGATAGTATTTTGTAATAACATTTAGAGCAAAAAATTTTATACTGTCAAAAGCTTTCATTTGAAATGATGAAAAAGGGGCTGGCCCTTTAAATAAGGGGCTGAGGGGGCTCTAAAGTATTTTAATGATAACTTTTTACTGTGAAATATTTTGTGATACGTTATAGAAGCAATTATGTTCATTCTAACGTAATTCACCTATACATGGCAATTATTTACTCCTATGTTACGTAATTAGGGGTTGTAAGGGGCCAGAAGTCCAAAACTGTGATCCTCAATATCTCAAAATGGAGTAAAATTTTGATGAGCAATATTGAACAGAAGATGCTCAAAATATCGAGCTTAACAATGTACAACCATTTATTCTTTGTTATGCGGTCCTTAAAGGGAGTTACAGAGTCGGCCCCTAAAACGACCCTTTAAAGAGATCTCGAGAACGGTACAAAATTTGTAAGATCTTGTTGAACAAAATGTGTTTGAATTGACAAGAGCTTTCATTTGAAATCAAGAAAAGGGGCTGGCCCTTCAAATAAGGGGCTGAGGGGGCTCTAAAGTCTTTTCATGATAACTTTTCACTGTGAAATATTTTGTGATACGCTATAGAAGCAGTTATGTTCATTCTAACGTTATCACCTATACATGACAATCATTTACTCCTATGGTATGTAATTAGGGATTTTAAGGGGCCAGAAATCCATTACTTTGATCCTCACTATCTCGAAATAGAGGAAAGTTCTGGAAAACAGTATTGAACAAAAGATGCTCAAAATAATGTGCTTAACAATGTACAACCATATATTGTTTGTTATCTGGATCCTAAAATAAGTTTAAGGACCGGATATCAAAACTATTTTTCCCAGATATCTCAAAAACGGTAACCAATTTCTAAACACTTATTAGCGGTACACAAAAATACCTTTTAAAGTAGATCCAGTGTTCTGTGATGTCACACATTTTTGTAAAACTTTGAATTCTATAAAAATTGTGCAAGATAGTTTTATTTATTTTATGTGAATATAATCACATGGATGTAATTAGAATTATTGGTAGGTTAAAGATATTTTCGCACTTAATTTTATACTAAGTTTCCAAATTTTTATATATTTTATTTATGCAAAGGGGAAATAACTCTTTTACTGACTTTTCTCTCAGTTGTATGTCTAAATGCTATAGTTTTTCTATTCCTCAATATCTCGAAATAGAGGAAAGTTCTGGAAAACAGTATTGAACAAAAGATGCTCAAAATAATGTGCTTAACAATGTACAACCATATATTGTTTGTTATCTGGATCCTAAAATAAGTTTAAGGACCGGATATCAAAACGATTTTTCCCAGATATCTCAAAAACGGTAACCAATTTCTAAACACTTATTAGCGGTACACAAAAATACCTTTTAAAGTAGATCCAGTGTTCTGTGACGTCACACATTTTTGTAAAACTTTGAATTCTATAAAAATTGTGCAAGATAGTTTTATTTATTTTATGTGAATATAATCACATGGATGTAATTAGAGTTATTGGTAGGTTAAAGATATTTTCGCACTTAATTTTATACTAAATTTCCAAATTTTTATATATTTTATTTATGCAAAGGGGAAATAACTCTTTTTCTGACTTTTCTCTCAGTTGTATGTCTAAATTCTATAGTTTTTCTTATTCCAACGATTAATTTTAAAATATTTTTGTAATTTCAGTTTTCTGATAAAGTTGACATTAAAATTAAACAAGAAAAACAAATTTCTGCCTACAAGATTTTACCTCTAACAGAAAAAAAATACATTTTTCTAATGCTAAAATATGCTTTAGTTTATGTTTATCTGGCATCTCAAAAAGTGTGATGACATGTATATTTTTTCTAACAATTGATGACATTTAAGTCTATTAAGTCAAAATCAGTTCAGTTTTTCAACTTTCCTCAGAGAATTTTACGAGTTTGGAGCTACCTTAACTAAAATGAATGAAAAGGAGCTGATCCTTCAAATAAGGGACACCAAAGGGATAGATAGTCTTTCATCCATTACTCTTAGATCCCGCCTCCTTTTCCTGATACGTTTCGTTGACAAGAGTAAGGTCATTCCATATTCTAAAAATCGGACGGAAGACCTCCTCGTTGCTCGCAACGAGATCGTGTCTAGTTAGGGTTTTCCGTTTTTCAACGGAAAACCCTTCTGTTATTCTACTGTTTCTTATTATTATTTTTTTTTTTTCCCGCAAATTTTGTGCACGAGATTTCTCGAACATTTTTTGTCTGATTGCTATGAAACTTTCAGGGTATGTAGATGATATTAATATCTCTAGACGTTTTTTTCAAATTTTGAAAATTCACTTCCGGTTATGAGTTATTGCCCTTTAATTGAAATTTTGGGGGTCTTTTGTCCAGAGTTTATCTCGGGAACTACAGATGATAGATGCATGAAATTTGGCGAAATTGTCGGTAACATTTTATAGTTTTGCTGGCATGAAAATTTTGGTAATTTCTTTGTTAGTTTTTGAGCTATTTGTCGCCAAAGTTTAAGATTTTTTCGGGGCTGAAATTTTGTTGCTTTTTGTATTATAACCTTTAAACTAAAAATGTTTTGTTAATACATATAGAACAAAAGTTGTTAAGAATAACGAGAGCTTTCATTTAAAATTAAGAAAAAAGGGCTGGCCCCTATAATTAGGGGTCAGCAGCTCATACACGTATTTTTCTGATAGCAAAAATCGGTATCATTTTATGAAAAAAAATTAATTCAGTTATTGTTAATATATTAAATAATGTCATTTGGTATCAAATTAAACAAGTTCTGTGCTATATTTTTTTTCAAATTTCATAAAACAAATATGTGAGAATCGTACATGAACGAGTTAATATGTCTACATAGACACACAAGCGAACAAATGCCACATTGAGGCCCAGGAATTTACTGCATTACGCTGTGTTGCGTCTTAGATATATTGTTGTGATTCAATTTCATTTTTTTCATCTATATCATTTATGAATTCAATGAACACACATTATTTAAACGTTCTATGTGCAACTATTTGTCGGGGCGCCCCTGTTTGTAACCCCCGCGCGCGCGCCGAATGTAAACAGTAACGAACGGCATTGTAGAAAAGAGAGAGCCGTAATGCAGAAGAGAAGTTGTGTATTCTTTCGGTGTACACATGCATTTTCAAGTTACTGTGAAACATATGAACATGCACAGGGAACAATACTACATATTTGTATAAGGAGGGATATGTTCTCGTGTGAATCGTTTACGAGGAAATTCTGACAGCCACACTTCTGTCGACGATCAGCCGTTGATAAGCTACGAGTAATAAAGGAGAAAAGATGGACATTAAAGTGTGTGATTTATGTGGATGTTACCGAAGAAGGTGAGGCTTTTACTCCTTTTAAAGTTTCTTGTTAACTGGTTAAAATTTAGTATATAGTATAGATGTACATGTAAGTACGTGCACACTGTTAGATGTTTTTGTTATGGTGTGGGTGTTTGTTTACTAACGTGTAATTTTTACATGTTTCATGGATGTTTAGACTCGCTCGAGGTTCATGGGGGACTGGAAAGGGTAACTGAATTTATCTATTTAACAAAATAACAGATTGTGAATTTTCAACTCAAAATTCAAAGCCCTGTAGACATAACTTCAAGTAAATAAAATTGTATACTTCAGACTTCAGAGTTAAAACATGACTTTAATATCTTTATGATGCCGATCATTGTATCATTAAAGAGGTTTAGCAGACCAACGGGTACCCGGTACATGTACTTGTACATGTAGGTTACAAGTTAGAACTATGCCTACCATTCTACCAGTTCACATAATTTTTCTTGTTTAGCAGTTATGATGTGTACTTAAATTGTCCTTGTTAATGTTTTAAATGTAATTTTTTATTCTCTTTTTTTAATCTGACTACTGGCAGTACTGGCGTGCGAGCAGTTCTCGCCGAGGACCATTTCTCGCTGGTGCACTGTTACATCATACTTTCGTATGTAATTTTATGTGTTGATAAAATGACGTAACAATGCACTGGTGAGAAATGGTACTCGGCGAGAACTGATCGCACCCCAAAATTGATTAATTACAGACAAAAACTGAAGGTTGCGAGTGTTATTTTTTATTGAACAACATTGTTTAAAATAATTCTTTATATATGTGACGATCAGACCAGTTTGAATACCAGTGCCAGATAGCTCAGTTGGTAGAGCACCTGACTAGAGATTCAGGGGGCCCAGGTTCAAATCCCGGTTTGGTCCTTCATTATTTCTCCCATCCTGTTACAATATTGGTGTTGTGACCAACCCCTGGAACTAACAGGTTAACTCGATCCTGCCAGGGATGATCTTCGAGGGTGAAGATCATTTAAGGGGGAGGAATGTGACAGTCAGACTGGTTTGAATACCGGTGCCAGATACATGTAGCTCAGTTGGTAGAGCACTTGACTAGAGATTCAGAGGGCCAAGTTTCGAATCCCACTTTGTTCCGTCGTTATTTCTCCCATCTTTTACATACACATGTATATCAGATATATGACAGATGATTAAGGTCATCACATGTTTTGCAAGATGCAATAAGTGTTAAAAACCTTTACTTTACAACAGAATACATTTAAGTGAATATTTATGTTTCTTGTTATTATTTGGTGTGGTTTTCTTGACAGTGTCGCATAAACAATTTACCCGCTCCTAAAACACAAACTTTCTTTTTATGGATTCAGCTTACCGCTGATTGGCTGCTGTTGCAGCAGACAAATAAGATATGCACGCACAAAACACAATGAACTTATCAGAGAATGAGTTGAGTTTATTTAAACTGTTGGAATTTGGGTATTTTTTTTTAAAATGTTTACTTGTGACAAAACATATATGTGGTACATACAGCTGTAGCTTTATGAAGAAAATTTTGGTTAGACCATATATACCTATCGTGCAAGTAAATGATATTTACAAAAAACTTGCAATTTATGGCGCACGAAATATACGCTAGTTTTATAAAGATTGACATACATGTAATGTACCACATTCTTTGAAAAATAATCTATTAAAAATTCTTCATTAAGTTTACTCTTACATGTTTTATGCGTATTACACGTAGTATTGTTTTTAAAACATGTAATTTATAAGAAAATAAACAAAAACCCTCGCTAAATTTATTTGCAAAAAAAAAAAAACACAGTAGAATTGATAAAAAATGGTATACCAGAAGCTAATACCAGTACATGTACTTTGACGCTGTTCGGTGGGTAATATTCGTTTGTAATTTACGAATTGAAATATTGACTGTTGCACTACAAGTACGGTAATAAACTCTCTCTCTCTCTCAAACTCTCTCTCTTTCTCAATTTGATAAGTGTTTATACCTATGAAAATTTTTTAATATTATATTATGACTTGATATGCAAATTTTTGATCTTGTACTGCCTAAATGTTATGTCATGTATTGGGATATGTCATACTTATTACACTGCATGGTCAGTGTATTTTTTACAGAAATACTATGCATATGTTAATGTAAACACAGCTATTACTAGAACATGTATGTAAACACAGCTAATTATTTTTTTTATTTATTTCAGCTCAAAACAGACTCTTGTTACCACATGGCTTTTACCGGTACCTGTTGATTCTTGTGGGTCAGCTCCTGAGATTAACCTGTCACCTCTATCCACATGCATATTCCTTGTGTTCTACAGACTATTTACCGGTAATTCAAATTAAATCCGATAATGCATGAACAATAATGGAACTTGAAGAAAGCATCATGCCATGTTGTGGTTTGTGTTTGATAAGAAATTATGAAAACAAAATTAAGGCTGTTTAAAGAAATTCATAATTGCTGTGAAAATTTGTTTTTCAATAAAAGTATACAATTATGTTTCCTTTATTTTTTATTTCATAAAGATATTTAGATGTGTTTACATAATTGAACCCCCCCCCCTATTTAATTGTCTGCATTAAGATTACATGTAGGATATGTAAATGTACATTTGACTTTGAAATAACATCTGCTATGATAATTACTTTTGAAATGAACAAGAAACAACCTATTTCTACCTTTCTAAGGTATATATGCATAAAAAAGTAGAAAAACATGTCAAATTTGAACATTTTTCATTGAAATCAACTCTGTCTCCAGCTACCTGGGTGTGTTTGAATTTAATTCTAATTTAAGGCAGATGTCTAACTTGTAGGTTGTAATTACTGTTTTAGCATGGTTAGAAGAAGACTAGAAATCAGAATAGATTAGATATTCACTAAATATGATTGTTAGCTTACTTTTTTCATGAAAACAAGAAATCACAAGCAGGACAGCTGTCTATTTGTTAATTAAAATGGTACAAATCATACAATAAACAAATAAAGATCAAATTTTAGAATCATTGATGATTGTTTTCAAATATGTGTGAGAAATGACTCAAGGAAATTGCCACACGTTTCATAAAATTAGGTAAAACATTTCAAACCATGACTTTTTATGAAAATCAAAAGATTGGGGGGTGGGGGGTATACATGTAAGGGTATTTCTAAGTGATGTGAAGCTTTTATCATGATTATATCATGTAGGCATATGTTGTATTGAATAAGGTTTCTTTTAAAGGTGGTTGAACAAAAGTTGACCTCTAAAAGGTCAGGTAAAGATGTTTTGCTATGGAGAACCCTGTAAATCTGTGTTTACTAAAGGAAATTGGAAATGGTGGGTTCACTTAAATGGCCATATTTTTATTAAACCTCAATGGAATTGGCAATATGTGGTATTCTTTTTCTCAGAATTGCATTAGCTTTCTTATTCTAAGACAAACCGTCTTTTCATAAAAATGTTAGTGTACTAAGTTAAAGATACAAGGAACAGTTTCGGATAAAGTACCGTCAATATTTTTGTAAAATTGAGAGTGACTGTACTTGAAGGTTTATCATTGTTGCGTAGATTCATGAAATGAATTTTAATGATTATCAATAGTTAGAGGGGTGTCTCTTGTTGGAATTGGTATGCAATATTAAGGCCCCTAATTTTAAGTACATGAGAAGCAGAAATAAATTGTGAAACTTGCAGCTATGACAGATATGTTGACTTTACAGTGAAATTGAAGGTTACAAACGGGAGGTTATATAACATGAAATGTAGGTGGATGGGATATTATATGCCTATTTAGTATTTACTGGGTATGAGGACAATAGCAAGTTTATTGTCCCCCAAGACAGCAACTATTTAATGAGGCAAAGCCAAGGGAAATAGTTGCTGTGGAATGGGACAATAAACTTGCTATTGTCCGAATAGTCAGTTAATTGGTATTTCATTATACAGAAAACTTTATTTGTCAGGGATGCAGAATTTCTGGATGATAAACAAAGTAGAGTTAAATCAAACTTTGTATTTAATGCGGCGATCTTATTAGGTCAGAGGTGTTCCGAGTTTAAGGTGATATGGGACACTTCCATGTTGTGACGTATTGTTTATCGAAATAAACAATAAAATAAAGTGTAATTATATAAGTACATGTAGTTTCTTTTCAAATATGGTCACCTAACTCCTTAGCACAGTGGGTTAGAGGGTTTACTAGGAACCTGTAAGTCATGAGTTCGAATCCCGCTGGGGTTTTTACAATTTTTACCTTTTCAAATATTTTTAAAAGCTATTTTTTGGTTAAATATTGTAAAATTTGAAAATTCTAAACCGGTGAAAAGTTTTCAATTATATAGTACTTTAATCCACATTAATATCGACAGATGTCCCATACCACCTTAAAAAGGAGGGAAATCAAATTCTGCTGATGAATGGTTTTGATGACTATTCACCATGGGCAGATAGCATGGATACTATTTTAAATTAGATAAAAAGGCATGTTTATGCGGGCGCCTTCTAGTGATCAATTTGTCCGTCTGTCCATCCGAGATGGCTTGACAGGAGCATAGCTTCTCTCCCCTTGGCCCAATCTGGCTCATACCTCATCCACAGGGTTCCTTTGGTTGAAGGATGTGCAGTGACCTTGAACCATGTTTTTAGGTATAAGGTTAAGGTCATAGCAGAATTATATATATAAAATCCTTGTCTGGGGCATATCTTTTTTCCCTTTGGTCCAATCTGGCTAATACTCACAGAGTGTCTC
The DNA here is from genome assembly GCA_015776775.1 of Magallana hongkongensis. NCBI lineage: Eukaryota > Metazoa > Mollusca > Bivalvia > Ostreida > Ostreidae > Magallana > Magallana hongkongensis. The sequence goes on along the minus strand of CM027469.1, from coordinate 6,360,052 downwards.
TATGGTTACACGCAGTGAACTTGCATGAAATTTCTAGGTAACGGGTGAAGATCATATCGGATCATGCAAAAATCCTTTTTTGAGAGCATATATAATTTCTACTAACCCCTATTTGGCTCAGACTTCACATAAGCAGAGCTTTTGAGTAAAGGGTGAAAGGGTGTGTAGTGACCTTGAACCTATTTTCAGTGAAAAGAAACTGTGAAGGTCATACCAGAATTATGTTTTTAAAAATCCTTGTCCGGAGTATATCTTCTCTCCCTTTGCTCCATTCAGCCTCATACTTCACCCACATGATGCCTTTGTTCAAAATATATGCAATGACCTCGAATGATATTTGTAGATGAAGAGTCAAGGTCATATCAGATCACACAAAAATCCATATTTTAAGAGCATAGATATACTCTCCTTTTAGCCCCTATTTGGCTAATATTTTACCTTTAAAGAGTTTATTGGTTAATGGCGTGCAGTGACCTTGAACCAAGTCTGTCAATGTGAAGGTCATAGCAGATCTTTTTAAAATTAGTTTTAAATAGTAGATTATTTTCCAAATATGCTTAATCTTGGTCAGATTGAACAAAAATGCATGTATGTTAGGGGGAATGAAATTGAATTAAAAGTTCTATGCCAGCTGGAAAAATTTCAAGTTATAGGTCAAGGTCAAAGCAGAATTCTCTGAAATAACATAAGCGGGGCCCTTTGAAATGTTCACCATTTCAATGTTGTCTGGTTCATAGTAATTTTACATAGAAAATATTCACAGAAGTACAATAAAGTAAACTTTACATCGATAAGTTTCTGACAATTAATGACGCAACGAGCACACAGTACGAAAGGTCAACCTTTTGAAAAGCAGTGAAGAGGAAAAGTTGCTCAGAATTATGTTTTAAACAAAATTGATTTTTTACATAAATTTTAATTTTGCATTCTGGGTTAAGAAAAAAGATGTAAGTTCAAGGTAAAGTAAACTTGTACCTAAAATAAAGTCAAATTTGTTAAGTCGTACTTAAACACATTGTTTTTTTTGTTAAGTCGTTCTTGAAATGGTTAAGGGTTTTTGGTTAAGTCGTACTTAAAAACATTCGGATCATGTTAAGTTGTACCAAGAATCATTCGATTTTTTTTATCATTTTGTACTTAGGTTTCTTTGTTTCTAGATTAAGAACTCTGCTTCTTAGACGTACTTCTAGCGTTGCTTTCGACATTAGCGGAAAACCCACTCGTTGCTTTGCAACGAGCTTTGCTCTAGTTATCATTCTTTTTCTTTTCTTCTGACTCCTTTTTTGCTTCATAACTCAAAAGGTTTTTAACCGATTTTGATGAAATTTTCAGAGATTTTTGCAAGTTGGCGTCCCTCAAAAATGTTTAAGTTTTAAAGAGAACGTCACCTCCGTTTTGACGTGACGTCATTTTTAAAAATTTCAAAAAGTCATTTTGTCCCGGACTTTTCTCAAAAACGCTTTAAGATAGAGGCTTGAAATTTTCAATGGTTATGATTTGGTTGATTTACCTCTGTAATAAGGCTCGAAATGAAAATCTGTCACATCCGGTAGAAACCGGAAGTGAAACAAATTTTTCGAAAAAATGAATTTTCTGATCGAATCAAAAATGTATATGTGTTTTATAGAGCTTATTAAGCTGAATCTAACACTGAAAGCCGTTAAAAAATCGAACGATGCATTACAGAGATATCGGGGTTAAAAAATTGATTTTTCCGGAAATTTTGATTCCACCTCCTTGGTTTAAAAAATAGCGTAATGTTTATAGTTAAGTTAACTCGTACCAAAAATAATTGTTAAGTTGTACTTAAACACATTCGGATTTTTTTGTTAAGTCGTTCTTGAATTCAAATTGGTTTTTTTTAATTCGTACTTAAAATCATTCGGGTTTTGTTAAGTCGTACCAGGAATAATTCGATTTTTTTCATCTTTTTAGTTTAGTTACTCTTGGTATTGGTTTAAGAGCTCTGCTTCTTACAGGAACTTCCAGCTTTACTTCAGACATTAACGGAAGACCCACTCGTTGCTTTGCAACGAGCTTTGCTCTAGTTATTACTATTATTATTATTGACGACCAATGCGCATATGATATTTTGAAGAAAAAAAATTACTATTCTATATGTAGACATCATACGGAGTGATACAAAAAAGGGGAGATTGAGTAATAGATTACAAAAAAAAGCTGATGGAGAGAAAGTGTTAAAGGGCTAGATGATAATGGCCATTTTACTCTTCTTAACTAGAAAAACACGGTATAAAGATAATACCTTAACAAATCATATGTAAAACAAAATAAGATACATTCATCTTTTTATTTTAAAACCCAACTTCCTTAAAAACAGTTCATACTTTTAACCCTATCAATAAAAACAATATTTGAATGCAACGATCACTAAAATAAATGTTTTTTTTTCCAGATATGATGGCCATAGAATGGATACCCATTTTGTTCATTTATTCCTTAACTATGAAGTCAGGGAGCGGATCCAAGTGTTCAACTATCACTCGCTGCAGATGTTATGACGTCGGAAAAAAATTGTTTGCGGATTGTTCTGATCTAAACTTAAATACAGCGCCACATTTTCAAGAAAAAGTCATTGGTATCAATTTAGCAAAGAATAAGTTCTCAAAAATACCACAATCGCTTCCAAAAAATCTTTTATACTTAGACATTTCTAATAATAATCTAGTTTCGTTGGACAATGGTTCGATTGCTAGATACAGACTACTTCAAAATCTTTCCCTTTCGGAAAACAAGCTCCAAGAAGTTTCCATTGGGACTTTTGCATCAAATATACATCTAAGGAATTTAGACATTTCGTTCAACAGAATTTTGACAATTGAGGTTATGTTCAACATATCACATGATTTGAAGTCTTCAGAAATACAGACTCTAAATTTTGAGAAATTGCAATGTACATATGGAGTCAGCCACATAATGCGAATGTATCATGTGGCCTCTTTACAGCATACGGGACTTCTAGAACTAAATTATGGCTTCAAATCGAATAAACAGTTTCGAACTAGGTGTTCTTAACTTGCTCCCTAAGTCTCTACGCGTTCTTAATATTGCGGACAACGTTTTGAGTTTCGGATTTTACATCATGGAATTTGCGTCCCTTTCAAACGTACAAATTTTGAACGTTAGCTTTCAAAATTCTTTTCACCAGGTTGGTACGAACAGGAGATTTTTTTGAACATTGTAATGATTCTAGAATTTTAACTTGTAATTGTGAAGGTCTTAGCAAAAACAGCAACAGTTGGAAAAAATATGACAACCTTGCTACTCCCATCTCTTTTCCTGAAAATTTGGATAATTATTCTAAAAAGGCAAACTTTACAGTTTACCTCCCGAAGAATTTACGCAGACTCTATTATCACGACAATTTAAACAAAATGTTTATTCCGTTCTTGCCAGTCGGACTAAATAACAAGTTAACTCATTTATTTGTTTCGCGAAACATTTTCTACGAAGTTATTGGCCCACTCACTGGGATGGAACACGTTAGATACATTGATTTTTCAGAAAATTTTTGCAAGTCAATTGCCAAATCATTCCTTAATCCTTTCACAAGTCTGGAGTTCTTAAATGCATCCAACAATGCCTTGGCACAGGTATTCGAAAACGATAAAAATGGGGAATTGTTCATGTATCAAAAAAGGCTGTCAAACCTAGATCTTTCATTTAACAGAATCGCCCATCTTCCAAAACTAGTGTTCCAGCACAACTGTAATATGTCACATTTGAATTTGAGCTACAATGCACTCAGCGACTTTGTTGTAAAGATTGATCATATGAGAAACTTAACCAGGCTAGATCTGTCCTACAACCAACTGTCAGAGTTAGGTCCAGAGATACGGTCCTCATTAGATACCTTCGCAACACGTACTATTCAAGTAAATCTGGTTGGAAACAACATGAAATGCTCTTGCGAAAATTTAGACTTTCTTAAGTGGATTCGTGATTCTAAACATATTGATTTTGTTAGTGTAAATGATTATACCTGCTCGATTGGAAATGAAACGGCAACCTCATTTAATGAAATTGGGCAGATCGTTCAGATTTTGGAGAAAAAATGTTCGTCATACACAATCATAATAGTTCTGATGACGACATTAATCATTGTTTCCATGACAACCACTGTAAGTCGCATACTCTATAGGTACCGATGGAAACTACGATATATGTACTATGTTGCCAAGGAAAAGTATAAAAGCGAAAGTCATTTATGCGAGGGCAGAGATCGGAGTTCTTTTCGCTTCGATGCCTTTATTTCGTATGCTGACGAGGAACGACTGTTCGTCTTTAACCTTGTAAAATATCTCGAGGAGGAATGTAACTTGCGATTATGCATTCATCACAGAGATTTTATCCCTGGAACAGGCATAGCTGACAACATCACCAACGCGATTCACTGCAGCAGACACACTGTCTGTTTCATGACGTCACATTTTCTGCAATCTCATTGGTGTATGTTCGAACTAAATATGGCACGTATGGAAGCGATTTATTCACGGAACGGACAAAATGTTTTATTTTTGGTTGCTTTAGAAAAAGGAACAATGAAAAATTTACCACTTCAGTTGATGGATCCTTGTCGATAGTAATTCGTATTTGGAGTATCCAGGAGAGGAAGGCGGGATTGAAATCGCTGCGTTTCGAACCAAACTGGGAGAGACGCTGGCAGCAGGATCAAACTGACAAGCTCCATTCAATTGCCTTAAAAGTATAAAGAGTGTTATCCGTTCTTTATGCCTTTCGTCAGTCACTCCTCTTTAATCGTTCTTAAGAATTTAGATAAACTTCGTAGTTTCTACATAATGTTTAGTGGTGCATATTACTCGGAAATTACAATTTCATATTTCTCTTGGAATTAAGGTCAGGTTGAACTAAGAATTCAGGTCAGTTAATTATATGAACCGTGTTTCTGTCTGTTTCCTCTTAAACCAATGCAAAGAATAGTATACAACTTTGTAGGAAATAAGGACACGATTAGTGCATATTGCGCTTACAATTTCATTTTATTATGTTTCAAGTTTTTATAATCAAACGATCAGTCTTATGTTAGTCATTTAAGGTAAAAATTCAGGCATCAAATAGCTAATAGGATTTTGTTTCTTTGAGCTGGAAATTATGTTCATTTATTGAAAGAAAACGTTGTAGGTTTCTTGACACCCAATGTAAGGGTTCTCATTGTATAGACGTTCAAATTTCATTATTTCTTTTTTTTTCATCTTAAACTTGTGTTTATTTTTTTGAAAGACATGCTTGTTAATAAATCAAAATTGATATCTTATATAAATTTATCAGTTTTGTTAAATCAGTTACTATTCAGCAATGTAAAACTAATTATAAAGATATAAACACTAATTTACAAAATTAAGTAAATGTAGACAATGCCCGGAAAGAAAAAGTGAGCATATTCGTAACAAGAAAGTAAATACATATTAATTACATTGATATGGTGTACTACAAATATAAATACATCTTGACATATAAAAGTGAGAATAGTCGTAACAGGAAAGTATATTGATATGGTGTACTACAAATATGAATACATCCTGCCATATAAAAGTTACAATTTCCTTTGTCCCTTGTCAATATCATTTGTTATACTTTCATGTTAAATACTGAAATCTGATTGGTTAAGACGCAGTTAATAATATTTACTATTACCCTCAGCGTTAGCAACGCATTTGGCAACGGGTAACATTAAAAAATGTTACATGCGCGAAAATTATGCGCGTACGGTTCGCTGTAGAATTCACGTTATTCCTATATAAAAGCTGTTAAATTTTCTTAAAAATTTTAAAAAAGACATTCAGTATAACAAAATAAATAGTGCCTGTTTGGGAGGGTAACAGTTGAAATTGACACCCCGAGAAAACCATTGTCAACCGACGCGAAGCGGAGGTTGACAATGGTTTTCTCGGGGTGTCAATTTCAACTGTTACCCTCCCAAACAGGCACTATTTATATAATATCGCATCTTTCACATTTGTACATGCTAAATAAAACAAGTTGCTTGCAAAACTATGAACACTCGCTGTGGTCAACACTATATCTACACTTTCGCAAAATATAAAATAATGACCACGTTGGATACAATTCTTTTCATGGAACATACATAGTGCTGATATTTTAGTCACCCGACAAAAATATCCCAATAGGTATAGATATCTATGAACGTAATGTTTAAGGCGAGGTAACTCGTTTTGTATGATATAGAATATGAAATGGCAGCAATTGTGATTAATAGTGAAAAAGAAAAAGAAACATATTACAATTTGATAGAAAACATTTAGTAATATTTTTGTGCTATAACACTTGATCCTCATAAAATTAAAAAAAAAACCAACCCACTGGGAAAAAAGATATCAATAAGTTAACACAAAAACTTGATAAATTATGTTACAATAAGACTAAAAAATGCATATTTGATAAGCTTAACATGCTGGATTATTGAACAATGAAGGATGGGTATACAGTTGTGCGTAGGGAAAAAAATAAGAAATTTAAGGATTACTTATTAAACTGTCGGTGAGATAAATCTTGAAAAATGAGATAAATAAAAGCTCTAAAATATATATTGCCTAGCATGATTGCTTTTTTATGTTCTTCATTTATTAAGATATTTCGTTCGTTTATCGATGCATTTTTCGTTTCCTTTTTATTTATATGACCACATCATTAAACTATAACTACGTTTTATTGGAGTATGAATAAACAAAAAAAGGAAAATAACAGAAAGAATCAATACATATTTTACTGGTCTTAATTTTCATAATAATTTGTAAATGAGTTGAACATAAGGTTTCCTGTTTTCTTTGTTTTGTCTTATAATTTGTATTCATTGTTCAGAAGAATATATCGTAATCTTTAAAATGATTAGAAATGAATAGTTAGTCTACTGACAATATAGAGCAATTCCTTAGTCACTGACCCAGCCTTAGATCTGGCAGGACTGGAGAATAAGGCTGTTTAATTTGACACCCTGAAATAATATTACGTTTTCTTACAATGTTCTCTTTGTCTAAATCTTACACAAACAGCATTTTCTTAACTCTCTAACTATTTATTTCTTAGATATTTAACAGTTCTGAATTTGACAATTTGAAATAAGGGTCCCTTTTCTTACAGCGTTTTACATCTTTATTGTAAGATAGTAATCTCTTAGTTTCCTGTATAAAAAATTAACATTTCTGAAGGTTTTTAAGGTAATTTATTTTTATACACATAAATCCGGCATATATTATATGTATACAGGTATTGTATATTCGCATTTTTTTCTGAGTATGTGACATGTTGTTTTGGACAACAGGTTTCTTTATAAAACTGAGAGATTAAAAAATGACACGGAAACGTATTTAAAAACTGTTTATTTACACTTCAGGTTCGTTATCATATATTTTTTAATTATTTTCTTTTAAAAACGTTCATGTTCATTTTCTACTTTTAAAAAAAGATTATCAAACGATGGCATTTCACAATTTAAGGTTTTCAATGACTGAAAGGGGTCAAAACTTTTTCCAAAAAAAAAAAAAAATACAAATGATGAAATCTTCAAGAAGTTTAATATCACTATCAAAAAGAAAACTAGTTGAATATTGAATCATCATTACGTATCCTACTTTAGCATCTTTATCACCCAACAAATCTAATTAGTATTGTAGGTTCAGTGTTTGACAGTGTAAATCGCATTCTTGTCAAATCAACATGTTTCAATCTGATTTTGTATGGAATTTCCTTTTGGTGAACTTCCTGTTGCAATGTGTGATTTTCATCTGCTTGTCTTGTTTGTACATTGTATCACCATACACTTTGATTTCAACATTATTCAGAGGCTTCAATTCTTGGATTATGTGAATATGACAATAATATCTGTGGACAGTGATCCTGTCAATACAATATGTTATTAAAATTACACTTCAATGAACATTTAATTTCAAGGATCAACTAAACATCAAAAACAACGAACATCAATTTAAATTTTCGTCTAATCTTATTTTTCAATTTTTATTGTTTACAATGTTTAAAAATTCTACTTTATTCAAAAACGAATTAGAAGAGGGCAAATCAGCTTGAAAACAACGTTTACGGGTACTTAAATTGTGATTGATCATTAGAAATCAATTACAATTTAAGTGTCAGTGTTAGAGTTATAAACAAGATATTGAGCTCACAATTCTTTGTCATGTAAACATACCTCGTGCCGTGTTTTTGGTTACATTGGATCAATATACTAGTACTCGTAAACGTTGTTTTCAAGCTGATTTCTCCTCTTCTAATTCGTTTTTGAATAAAGTAGAATTTTTACTTCAACATTTAAGTTTCATCAACAACGTGACGTAAGCTTTGTTTACGTGACAAAGAGTTTTGAGTTTTCTATCTCGCTTTCAATTCGATGACTGGCATTCAAACATTGTTTGTCTTCAATACAAAATGCCTTACAAAAATATTGTAAATAAAACAAAGAGGAAAATAATTTTTTACCAAAATTCTGACCATGCCCTATTAATGAAACCACATTACACAAAAACGTCACGAATTTTTAAATTAAAAGTATTTACTTGTAGATTTATGCTAATCTCTTTCAATTAAAAAAGCCTTTGCTGTGCTTTATAGTCCAGATTTAACTGCAGCTGATTGCAAAGGACATCGTCAGAACTTATTTGAAAATATTTTATTGTACCATGCTCTTTGTTTACAATGCTTTATAAGGGTATTTCAAATCCTCAAAAAACCTGAATGTTATTTGAGCATCGAAATTAACACTTCTTTTTCAAATTAAACCCAAGATATATTTATTGTACATATTCATAATGAAATACAAGGTTAAAAGCTTTGTATTTAACAAATTTTAGAAACACTTTATTTTTGCTCAAAATGAATAGAAAATTAAAAAAAAAGTCTCGTAACATATTTAATGTCAGCTTCTCTGATAAATGTTAACAAAAACATGACATGACCCTCGTTAAGCTTATAAAAATAATGAAATCTGAGCTTTGCAGCTTGCTTACAGTACATCTCGAAAACTAACATTCATCTGTATAAACATAAACAATAACTCATCGAATAAATCTTAATATTACAAATCGCTAAACGAAAGCATGTGTAAAGTAGAGCGTGACTATCACATTAAAACTATAATTGGTTTGCACAAATTCCTGCTTTTTGAAATAAGAAGAATTTTGAAATATTTTCTACAATTTTTGCATAAGATACTAGTATTGCTTTATGATAATTGCTTTTTTTGGTAGCTATTTCCTCCCAAAAAATTATCATCTTTAATGTTATGCGTAATCTACTTGCAAATGAATCGATAAAGGAAGCATCAAGAATGAAGTGCTTTATCTGAGTGCTTGTGTACCGATGATTATTACCTGTTTATTGTGTGAAGCCATTCTAAAATAATTTCAAACGCTTGATGTAGCCACCCATTAAAACACAAAATAAATTTGATGTTGTAAACATTTGTCTTGAATAAATCATATTTTGATTACTATCAAAGTAAGAAACATTTCCCTCAATGGATATCAGAGGAAAACACATCTTAAAAGCACAGGTAAAATCCAGTTTAATTTTCCAAAGTTATTACCGTCTAAAATTGAATAGTTTACCACGGTACATAAATCATTTACTTAGTTTAAAAATCTTTTTGGGTAGTGCCTATCATTGGCATTTAGCACAAAGCAATTGTGGCCTCAATTATCATTTGGCGGTAAAGACGTACCCCCCCCCCCACCCCAAAAGACAAAAACCTTAATATTCTATTGTCTGTATTGTATTGTTTGTATTGTGAGTGTTTCATTTTTGAAAGCCACTCCCTTTTTGACTCTAAGACCCATTTCTTATTCTTGTCAAGGGATTAGTTTTTGAAAACTTCTCCATTATGAAAAAACGATGTCATTATTGAAGATGCCTATTTTGTATTTCTTTTCTACCTGATTGGCTGCCTAAACGGAAACAGGGAGTGGAAATTCCATTTAGCAATACGTTAAAAGCAGTGAAAAACTCAACTATTACATGTTGGACCATCAAAACTAGAATTTAGAATCATCGGAAAGAAAAAAAAAGGTAAGACACGCCTTTGTGTAAGAGTTGTTATTCTCTTTTCGGGGGATCTTATTATCTCATAAAGTAACATTATTAAGCTTATCTTGTTTATTGTCGCCGTGTGCAATGCATCGTTATTGAAAATATTGAATGCATAGAAAGAAAACAATAACATTCATCATTACAATTAATATCTGGTGCAATGCTAATCTTAAACAAAACTCCATTCCTACCAGTCCTATTCAAGCAGATAAAAAGCACTAATATTTAGTTAGGTATTTTTTGTCAGGTGCAACGATACACAGCATATGGGTGTAATAGTAAAAATAAAACTTATTGAGTGCAAAAATAAGTCGCCGTTAATTACTTCACCATAGGTGGAATCTGAAAAAAGTACTTGCAAATAAATTATGGTTTACATTTTACATATAAAAAAAAAATAACAATTTATTATGTGAATTATTCAGAGAAACTACAACTTTAAGATTCTAATGAAAAAATTGTATATCTTCCTCACAAATGTGCAAAAAATGTTTAATATGGTAGCGTAATGTAATAAATAATAACATTTTATTTCAGATATGTTTGCTCTAAAGTGGATACTCATCCTGTTCATGGTTGTCTTAATTATGAATTTGGGGAGCGGATCCAAGTGTTCAACTAACACTCACTGCAAATGTTATGACGTCGGAAGAAAACTGTTTGCGGATTGTTCTGATCTATCTTTGAATACAGCTCCATATTTTCAAGAAAACGTTATTGGTATCAATTTAGCGAATAATAAATTTTCAAAAATACCACAATCGCTTCCAAAAAATCTTTTATACTTAGACATTTCGAATAATAATCTAGTTTCGTTGGACAATGGTTCGATTGCTAGATACAAACTACTTCAAAATAGTTCCCTTTCGGAAAACAAGCTCCAAGAAATTTTAATTGGGACTTTTGAATCGAATATACATCTGAGGAATTTAGACATTTCGTTCAACAGAATTTTAACGATCGAGGTTATGTTCAACGTATCACATGATTTGAAGTCTTCAGAAATACAGACTCTAAATTTTGAGAAATTGCAATTGTACATATGGAGTCAGCCAAATAATGCGACTGTATCACGTGGCCTCTTTACAGCATACGGGACTTCTAGAACTAAATATAGCTTCGAATCGAATAAGCAGTTTCGAACTAGGTGTTCTAAACCTGTTGCCCAGATCTCTACGCGTTCTTAATATTGCGGACAACGTTTTGAGTTTCGGATTTTACATCATGGAATTTGCGTCCCTTTCAAACGTACAAATTTTGAACGTTAGCTTTCAAAATTCTTTTCACCAGGTTGGTACGAACAGAGATTTTTTTGAATCAATGTAATGATTCTAGAATTTCGACTTGTAATTGTGAAGGTCTTAGCAAATACAGCAACAGTTGGAAAAAATATGACAACCTTTCTACTCCCATCTCTTTTCCTGTAGATCCAGATGATAATTTAAAAAAGGCAAACTTTACAATTTATATCCCGAGGAATTTACAAAAACTATATTATCACGACAATTTAAACAAAATGTCCGTTCCGTTCCTACCCTTCGGACATCACAATAAGCTAACTCATTTATTTGTATCGCGAAACATTTTCTATGAAGCTATTGGTCCAGTCAGTGGTATTGAACACGTTCAGTACATTGATTTTTCAGCAAGTTTTTGCAAGTTTATTGCCAAATCATTTTTCAAACCTTTCATCAGTCTTGAGTTCTTAAATGCATCCAACAATGCCTTGGCACAGGTATTCGAAAACGATAAAAATGGTGAGTTGTTCATGTATCAAAAAAGGCTGTCAAATCTAGATCTTTCATTTAACAGAATCGCCCATCTACCAAAACTAGTGTTCCAGCACAACTGTAATATGTCACATTTGAATTTGAGCTACAATGCACTAAGCGACTTTGTTGTAAAGATTGATCATATGAGAAACTTAACCAGGCTAGATATGTCCTACAACCAACTGTCAGAGTTAGGTCCAGATACACGGTCCTCATTAGATACCGTCGCAACACGTACAATTCAAGTTAATCTGGTTGGAAACAACTTGAAATGCTCTTGCGAAAATCTTGACTTTCTTAGGTGGATTCGTGATTCTAAATGTATTGAGTTTGTTGGTGTAAATAATTATACCTGCTCGCTTGGAAATGAAACGGCAAGCTTCATTTAATAAAATGGGACAGATCGTTCAGATTTTGGAGAAAAAATGTTCATCCTACACGCTGATAATAGTTCTGATGACGACATTAATCATTGTTTCCATGACAACCACAATGAGCCGAATACTCTATAGGTACCGATGGAAACTACGATATATGTACTATGTTGCCAAGGAAAAGTATAAGAGCGAAAGTCATTCATGCGAGGAGAAAGATCGGAGTTCTTTTCGCTTCGATGCCTTTATTTCGTATGCAGACGAGGAACGACTGTTCGTCTTCAACCTTGTAAAATATCTCGAGGAGGAATGTAACTTGCGATTATGCATTCATCATAGAGATTTTATCCCTGGAACGGGCATAGCTGACAACATCACCAACGCGATTCACTGCAGCAGACACACTGTCTGTTTCATGACGTCACATTTTCTGCAATCTCATTGGTGTATGTTCGAACTAAATATGGCGCGAATGGAAGCGATTTATTCACGGAACGGACAGAATGTTTTATTTTTGGTTGCTTTAGAGAAAGGAACAATGAAACATTTACCACTTCAGTTGATGGACCTTGTCGATAGTAATTCGTATTTGGAGTATCCAGGAGAGGAAAGCGGGATTGAAATCGCAGCGTTTCGATCCAAACTGGGAGAGACGCTGGCTTCAGGATCAGATTGACAAGCTGAAAGTTGTTGTTCAAAGATTTCAACTTCCTTTTTCATGATTATTATGTTTGATGTTTTGTGATATATTTGATGAACACATGCAGAGTAAGTGATAGTAACATGTAATGTTGATTTAATCTTAAATCAATTGCAACTATTACTTTCAACCATTTTATGCCTGCCATTTAATTGCCTTAATAGTATCATTAATATTTCCTGCTGCTCCATCCATATCTTTGTTTATGAAATATATAAACATTAAATTGCCTTAAAAGTATACACAGTATTGCCCTTTGCCCCATTCCTTCGTCAATCATTCCTCTTTAATCGCTGTAAAGAATTTTGGTAAACTTCGTAGATTTCTACATATTGTTTAGTGGTGCATATTACTCGAAAATTACAATTTTATATTTCTCTTGGAAATAAGGTAATGTTGAACTAAGAATTCAGGTCAGTTAATTTATGAACCGTGTATCTGTCTGTTTCCTCTTAAACCACTGAAAAGAATATTGTTCAACTTATAGGAAATAAGGACACGATTAGTGCATATCGCCCTTAAATTTTTATTCTATTATTTTTTGATTTTTTTTGTAATCAAACGATCAGTCTTATGTAACTCATTTAATGGTAAAGATTCAGACATCAAATGGTTTATAGATTTTGTTTCTTTGAGCTGAAAATTATATTCTTTTACTGAAAGAAAATGTTGTAGGTTTCTTGACACCAAGTGGAAGGGTGCTCATTGTATGGACATTCAAATTCCATCATATTTTTATTTTTTCAACTGAAACTTTTGTTTATTTTATTCAAAACCATGCTTGTTTGCACAACTCTTATTAAACCACTCAAAAGAGTTTCAAGTAACTGTGTAGGCTTAAAGAACTTCATTGTAAATCAATGAGCATACTTTCGAAAAAATTCCAGTCCAGAGATATTTCTGGAATGTTTGACCTTTTGAACTTGAAATATTAAAAATATTGATTAAAGTTTAAAAAATTTGCTCTATTTGTAGCACATCTCTCAAATTCCTAAATATAATTATGATGACATAATTTGAAGATGCGCAAATAACCAGGAAATTCTGAACCCTTTTTTGGAAATTTGGCCTTTTTGAACTTACAATGGTTAAATGAAATTAAATGAAAATGTATAGATATAACTGTACATATTTTTACACAAAGTTTTAATGTGATTATTTTATCTGGACATATGCCTGTTTAAAATTATTAGTAAAAATTAGCAAAATTATTAGTAAACAAAACACTGGTGAAATAAATAGGTTAAAGTTACTATTTTTAGACGTATTAACATTTTCAGCGAGAGATTCGTGAAGAACTTGATTCATCATTAACTGCCAAACACTATTACCAAGTTAATGACTTTTTCTTTTTGTTGTAAAATATCACTTTTGGATTAATAAATTGTGTCGAGTGTCCGTTTTGGTGATATGAACCCTGTCATTTATGTGTCAACATAGAACAACCGTTAAGGTAAGAAAGATAACACAATGCATCAATTGTTTAGTTGAACGATTTAATTTTTTGTCAATCGATTCATTTAATACATAAGTAATATTTTTTTTAATCTACATTTGAATGCTATTTTTAGATAATTTATTTCTGGTTGTAACGCGCTTTCTGATTGGCTAAAAATTATTATATATCGTATAAGAATGTTGCCTACGTCATAGTAAGTACTTACGTCAAAAACGTATCAATATGCCTGATGTTAGGTTTGAATTTTGTACTATTGAACGTCATTTTAAGGTCAAATAACCGTTTTTATCTACAATGAAGAGTAAAAAAATTAAATTATAAGCAATGATTCAATATTTATTAGTTTTATACGATATTAAAATGGTTTGAAACTGTTTACGCTTTTTTATAAACCGCTTCGCGGTTTATAAAGTGTAATCTGTCCCAAACCATTTTGCATCGTATAAAACAAATACATATTGAATTCATCCCTTAAATAAAAGCTCAATACTGAATAGCTTTGCACAAAAAATTGAATGAAAATATCAAGCTGCTCAAAGCCATCTGTACTTAAAATGTACAGTCTCTTAAAAGAGGGTGTCATCTAGTTACTTCCAACAACGCTATCTTTACGGGAATTTTCTTTTTAAAAAATCCTTTGTTGAGTTTGTTTCATTTGTTTTCTCGAGTGATGTTACATATGTTTTTGAATATTTTATTTTCTAAAATCTAACTTGTATAATTACTCATAAACATTAACAAATAAGTTGATTTGAAACTACATTGGAAACAAAAGTGTTACTGTACTGAAAAAAATCAATGCTCTTGAGTTTCAAAGGGAAGTTTTCTTAAGAATTAAAAGAAAACAGTTATTTGGTTCAGTCGCAGTGAAAAATAATACATGACGTTTTAAAAAAAAAAAAAAATTAGAACATATATTTAACTCGGATATAATAGACAAGAAGTTAAAAATATTAATGTTGACTTTGAAATGGGCTTACTTAGAAATTAATTGCACTGCTGAAGTCTCTTTTTACTCATATTTTCCCCTTGTAATGATAAATAGGTCTTATAATGCTAATTTTAAGGAGAAGAAATTTAATTCTGGAATGGATACATCATGTGATGAGTTTACAAAAAACAATATGATTTTTGAATGAAAGGCTAAATTTGAAAATCGATTTGTACAGTTCTTTAATATATCAAATTATTTATTTCAAATTAAAGAGTGTTTAAACTTTAATTACAATTCATCAAAGTGAGTGAATAACACAACAGAAACACAAATTCTCATTCATAACAAGGACTTTGGGTAGCCGATGATAAAAATACATTAAATAAATGATAATTGTGGTTATCTATGATTAAAAATTAATTGATAACATGATATGTTGTACTTCAAATATAAATTTTAAAAAATGCATTGAAATTATAAAGGACATGAATTTACGATTAAAATATTTAATTAGAGAAACGAAATGGACACGAATTAATAAATCAAAATATCTATAATTATGGATGTATCAGTTTGAAACCTCAATTACGTCTCAACAATGTAAAAAAAAACATTTAAAGTTTACGAAATTAAGTTAATGTAGACAATGTCCGGAATAAAAAAAAAGTGAGAATAGTTGTAATAGGTGAGTAAAAACAAATTACCTGTAATTACATTGCTATAGTGTACTTCACATATAAATACATCCTGACTTATAAAAACTTTTTTTTGTCAGTGATCAATATCACATATCACATGTATTGAATGTGTTCATGCTACATAAAAGAAGTTGCTTGCAAAATTATGATCACTCGGTGTGGTCAATATACCTACACCAGCGCAAAATACAAAATAATGACCACGGTGGATACAATTTTTTTTTTCAGGGAACACCCGACAAAAATATCTTCATAGGTATAGGTATTTATGAACGTAATGTTTAAGGCGAGGTAACTCGTTTTGTATGATAATAGAATATGAAGTGGCACCCATGGTGATGATTATTCTGTTTGTTGTTTTTATGTTCTTTGATGCATTTGAAACGACAATGAAATAACTTTAAGGGTAAAAACATAGAAAATAAAAGATAAGAACATGAAATGTTGATTACATCCTAAGTTAATTCCAATATGACTTTAAGTCATTTTATGTTTGTTTGGTTTTTTATCAAAAGATTTGGTTACATTATCTGTATCTTAGTTTATTAAATAAATATACATTTAATTGGCTTAATACAGTAGTATATGAACAATCTTGCATGTTGCTCAATCTGTCAGTCAGTCAGTGCTCGTAAACTGCTTTGAAGAATTTTGAGAAAGTTTCTAGGTTTTACATAATGTATATACCGGTATTATCCGGAAATTACAATTATTTTTTTCTCTTGAAATTATGTTTTTTTTATTAAACATTAAAGATATATATATATATATATATATATATATATATATATATATATATATATATATATATATATATATATATATATATATATATATATATATATATATAAAAAGCACTGAATAGAATCAACAACACTAGGCATCTTTAAGGTGTCGGATCTCATATATAGATACTAAGCCAGTAAACTGAATATATAAAGCACTAAAAATGGCTAACGACACGAACAATAGAAATTGTCAAATTTTCGGGACAACCCGTCCCTTCTTCAGGACCAAAAAATAAATTACATAAGTAAAAAACAAAGAAAACAAAATCTAAAGCTACTACTAAACTACTTAAGAAACTATGAAAAAGAACAGCTACATTATACACATCATTTGATCACATTCTTAAAGGTGTTGATACTGTCGCCGATCGCTATAAAGTAATCAATCGACTGCCAACTTCACGCCTGATTAAGTTAATTAGCTAATTAAAATTGACGACCGAGTTAATAAATAAAAATTTGAACCCCCGTTGTTAACTCGTACGGCACATATGATATAGAGTCGACTTTTTGATTAAAAAGAGATAAAATTAAATTAAATTAAATTAAATTAAACTCGGTCGTCAATTTTAATTAGCTAATTAACTTAATCAGGCGTGAAGTTGGCAGTCGATTGATTACTTTATAGCGATCGGCGACAGTATCAACACCTTTAAGAATGTGATCAAATGATGTGTATAATGTAGCTGTTCTTTTTCATAGTTTCTTAAGTAGTTTAGTAGTAGCTTTAGATTTTGTTTTCTTTGTTTTTTACTTATGTAATTTATTTTTTGGTCCTGAAGAAGGGACGGGTTGTCCCGAAAATTTGACAATTTCTATTGTTCGTGTCGTTAGCCATTTTTAGTGCTTTATATATATATATATATATATATATATATATATATATATGTAATAACAGAGGCGGATCCAGCAATTTTGAAAAGGGGGGGTTCCAATTGATGAAAATCAATACGTGCAAATTCATTATTTGTCAATAAACAAGGCCTTTTGAACGTTTTCCGTGCGTAAATTTATCTCATCAATATCTATTTCACATCTATTTTAAAATCAGAGTGCACTGCATTATTGAGCATTTTGGTTTAGGTAAGGAAGATTTGCATAATTTCCAGCCTTAAAAAAAATAAAGTCTCCAGCAATGAGAACGTGCGTCTATGCTATGCTTAATAGAAAGAAACACTAAGAAACCAAAAATATTTCAGACTTATTACGACAAGGTATTATAAAAATGAATTTTTGGTAAAAAAAAAATTTATGTCTTTGATGTTTAAATTCTGAACTATTTATTGACTTTGATTTCTATCGGTTGCCTTCTTAAATAAAGGTCTAAATGATAGGATATGACAAAAATGGGGATAGTTTATCTGCTGAATAGATGGAACATGTGAAATACAATTGTACAAGCAATAGTCGTCCCAGGGAACTTGATGTGACCTCTGTATAATGGGTGCGCCACATCACCCGGCACTAGTACAGATGCGATCTTATTCAGGAAAGTTTTGAAAAGTTTTGAAAATTTTCATAATGGTTTATATATAAACACCTTACACGGTATTTTGTAACATAATTTCCGATTCTTGAAAACAAAACAAAAAAGGGCTTTCTTTTGTGTTCCATGTGGGTATGAAGGTACGGTATAGCTAGCATTCCAGGAAAATAGCATAACTTGCATAAAATTAACTATAATCGATTTTTTAAAGAAATAGAGTAGGCAATACATTGTAGATGTTATTATAAATCTGTGTTTTAGCGACACTGCTTAGTTATTTTTTTTTTAAATTTTCCACATGTTTACTCACAGATGTGAGCACCGGATGCTGATGGGGAGTACCTTTTTCGATAAAAAAATCGTTAGGGTTTTTCATATAAGAAATACATGTACATGTAAATTACGGTGCGTTGTTAAAAAATCGCTAAATTAGCAACTTTAAAAGCATATATTTGAAATTATACAGTATCTATATTATAAATGGGGAAAATTGCCTTTAAATAGGCATTACAAGTTTTCAAAAAAAATTATATGTCCCAGAGAAAGGGGGGGTTCCGACCCCCGGAACCCCCCCCTCTGGATCCGCCAATGAATAATGAACCGTCTTTTCTGCGTGTTTCCTCTTCAAAAGCTGTAAAGAATATGCTAAACTTTATCGTAAGTATAGACACAATTCATGCAAATTTCGCGTAAAATTCCATTCTATTATTAAAACTATATGTAAGGGTTATAATTTTATGGACATTCTACATGCCACATCATCAACTGCCACACACAATTACCAAGTGAGTTCCTTTTTAGTGTTGCTGTAATATATAACTTTATCTAAGATTGTTTAATTAATTAGACAATGTTGACCGTAATTTGTGGTAGCAGGGGTCGTGTCAGTAATGTGTCAACCTAGAAAAAGGTAGATCGTGAAGGTAAGATAGAAATACAATCTATTAATTGTTTTAATAAAAAAAATGAACATAGTAAAACTCGGTTAAAGCGAAGTCCTAGGGACCAATAGAATCACTTCGTTATATCAGTAATTCGTTATATACGTATAACGTTATATCTGTATAACGTATAACGAATTCGTAATAATAACTATAGCCAATTCCCTATATATATGTTTTACTTTCACCAGACAATAACTTTTGCTGATTGAGGCTTAAAATAAAAAATTACATTACTTTGATACCTTTATGAATTGGATCGTAAGATTTTTCTATATGTATTCCTATGTAAAAATTTCAACCCCTTATTGTGGCCCCACCTTTCCCCCGGGAATCATGATTTAAAAAAAAATTGAATCTACACTACCTGAAGATGCTTCTACACAAGATACAGTTTTTCTGCCTAACTGGTTTTTGAGAAGAATTTTTTAATTGATTTTTCTCTATACATTTGTATCTAAAAATTTGATCCCCCATTGGGGCCCCACCGTACCCCCTTTTGGACAAGGTTGAATCAAGACTACTTGAGGATGCTTCCACACAAGTTACAGATTTTTTGGCCAATTGATTTTTGAGAAGAATATTTTTAAAGATAGTTTTCTGTATATTTCACCTCAGGTGAGCTAACAATTATTTATGTCTCTGCTACATGTACCTACACTTCGTATTTCCATTAGCAAAGTTTTTCTCCGTTTAAACTGAATATACTAGAGAAATAATGACAACTAGCCTAAAACACTTTGCAGAAATGAACTATTACCCAAAGATGCCGTATTATCATTAGAATTTGTATTTGATTTATTAAAGTACCGTACCTGTTAATGTATCTTATTTTCCGCAAGTAACAGTCAGCTCTCTTATTTACTGATGTCTATATTTGATTGATGCAGTAAAAATTACAAAATACAAGCAATAGTTACAAACCGCAATTCATGAAAACGAAACGAAAATCAAAACAAGATAAAACCACCACCAAAGGTGAAAATGTCAACCCATTGGAATATTTGATCTCAATTAACTTCACAAAATCGGCATCAATGTATCTTGCATGTTTCAAATATTCCTTTCGCATGCAAACTGTTTCCACAACAACCAAATTCATCTTTGTCAGATTGACCCATTTCTCATACTTTCAAAATAGCCGCTTCAAAGAGGTTTTTGAGATATGGAATACCGAACCCGAAGTTATAAACTGATCAAAGCCCACCCCTTCCTATTATTTTTTATCATAATAACTCAAATTCGGAAAAAAGATTGGTCCTTAATTTTTGCAATTTATTTTTTCCTTTCCATAAGGGTTATTTATCTTAAATTGCGTTGAATTTAACTCAGTCGTTCTTTAGATGAAGATTATTAAAAATGCACTCCCTTTTTCTACAGTTTTCAGGTTTTCTCCGCTTTGAATAGAAATCAGTCTTTCATTTCTGCAATTTATATTTGCCTTACCATAAGGGTGTTCTGTGCCAAATTTGGTTTAAATTGGCCAAGCAGTTTTAGAGAAGAAGTTCAAAATGTGAAAAAATTTACAGACGGACAGACGGATGACGGACAATATGCGATCAGAATAGCTCATTTTCGAATTACAAAAATAAATTTAAGAATAGAATTGAACACTTGATTTAATGAATAAAACCTAATGTTAATTATAAATAAAAATGTGTTTAAACCTCAGCTATATTTCAACAAACTGAATAACATAATATAAACACAAATTCTTATATATCAAATGAAACTGGGCAGTCGATAATTAAAATCGGTAAATGATAATAGCGGTTATCTATGATTAAATATTAATTAATTACACGACATATTGCATTACAAATAACAATGCATTTTGGCAGTATAAAATGTAACACTTATTTGTCCCTTGTCAATATCACATATCACATGCAAGACATTTGTTCATGTTATACAGTTGCCTACAACATTATGAACACTTGATCACTCTACTTATATAGCCACCAAAAAAAAATAAAAAATGATCACATTGTACAAATTCAATATGTCAGAGATATATTGTAAAATATGAAATAGCAGTAAATCTGATTAATAAGTAAAGATTAAAAAAAGCATATTACAATATTATACAAAACATGATTTGGTAATATTTTTGCGCAACAACGCAATTGATTTTCCCTTAACTGGAAAAACACTGGAAAATAACTTATCAACGAGTTTTTATAAAAAATAACATGTTAAATTACGGTAAGACTAAACACACGAATATGTTAATTTGAGGATGTTTGTTATTCAAATTTGTTTTGTTATTGATTATAGTTGAGATGTTAAAAAGTATTTTCATAATATCATTAGCCCACAAATTTCTTACTGTAATCAAACACTTAAAAAGAACAATTTCTTATGCTTGGAAGCAAAACAATTTACATGGTTGTACAAATTAGATTAATGAGGGATAGACCCAACCACATTAAAGCAATATGTTAATTTCTGTTAGCTATATTTTTGTGAGAAATGCCGTAAAGAAGCCTTAATTGTTAGCAAAATTGAATTATTGTCATCTTTTACAAGAACTGTAAATTCATTATGAGAAATGATTTCTTCAAATCGTATTTATCATAAAAGTTGAAGATACATGCAAACTAATCATACAGGTTTCTACAGCAAAATAAAATTTTTAAAAAGTTCAACTCACATTGCTTTAAGCTGTGATTAAAAAAATGTTAAATAAGTTCAAAACAATATTTTTACTCAAGCAGAGTTGTAATGGAAGATGATGTTCTGAAGTCGGATTCACGCATCCTTAATGTTCCTGCGAGTTTCGAGCGAAAAGCTGAAACTTCATCATTATCATCATTTTCAGGATATTCTAGGTAGGATCGGTTCTCAATCAGATCCATGAAAGAAAATGGAATTTTCGCTATAGCTAATTTTTCTAACACCACTAAAAATGAAACATTTTCGCCGTTTCTCGAGTATATTTCTTCCATTCGCGCCATATTCAGTTCAAACATACACCAATAGGATTCCAAGAAGTGTGACGTCATGAAATGCAACTGTTCGTTTGCTGTTATGAATGGCGTTAGTGATATTATCAGCAACACCTGTTCCAGGAATAAAGTCACGATGATGTATACAAAGTTTCAAATTGTGGTCTTTTTCCAGTCGCTTCACGAGTTCGATCACAAAACGCCTATCTTTGTCGGCATATGACACAAATGCATCAAAATAATACGAACTATTTCCTGCGTTGTCTGGTCTTTGAACATTATCTCGGTATTTTTCTCTTGCTACGTAATACATATACCGAAGTTTCCACCTGTATCTGTACAAAATGCGCCAGAAAGTGGTCGTTATGAAGACAATTATAAGTGACGTCATTATTACTATAGTGATAATGTATGAACTGCATTGCTTTTCCAAGTCTTGCAGCAATTTATCAATATCCGAAAACCTAAACCGAGTTTTCTCATATGTACAAATAAAATTATCCAAATCAAAAAATACCACATTTTTGGAGGAACTGCATCCATTGCAGGAATGCCAAATTCTCACAATTACACATCAATTTATTATGTCCTAAGTTAACGAACAGTTTTTGAGTTTTGGAAATATAGTCGATTGTGTTTCGCGTTTTAGCATTTAAAGACGATAATTGGTTATTGGAGAGGTCCAACTAGCTTCAGACGTTTCATATTTTCCAGAGAAGCTGAAAATTCACTGAGGGAGTTGTAGCTGAGATTAAGTATTTCTAGTTTATTAAGGTTACGGAAGATGGCGGACGGAAGTTGAGTTATTCTGTTCCTAGCTAATTTTAAGACTGTCAAATTGGCCAAGTTCCGAAATATTTGACCGTGATGGTCACTGCCCAGAACTTCTCCTAGAGCATTCTTTGAAAGATCAAGGTAAGAGACGTTTTGAATCCCGTCAAAGAAATGGTTAGATATATATCTGCAGAAATTGTTAGACAAATCAAGGAACTTGACACTGTTTATACCCAATATAGGACCATTTAATTCATAAATGATGCTATTCTGTAAATACAAATGGGTCAACCTTGTTGGACTAACTGTTTTAAAGGTGAAGTCTTGGATTGTCATTTTATACAAGTTGTCGTGAAAATATAACACTTTTAACTTAGGCGGAAGGTATATGGTAATATTTGGTGCTGATGAATAATAATTTCCTTTAATTATATTTAATTCCTCACTATACTCGTTTAATTTATTAGATTTACATGTCGGACTACTACGTGTATCATTGCAATCAATAAAAAAATCTTTAAGTTTTATTTGGTGGAAATATGATTGAAAACTTGCATCCAAACTAAGGATACTGTGTAAGCTTCCAACCTCTGCTATATACAATCCAAAACTCAGAACATTGTTTGATAGATTAAGGTGTTTAAGTGATTTTGGTAATATTGATAGAACTCCAAATTCCAAACTATTATTCTGTTTGAAGCTAAATTTAAAACCTCTAATTGAGTTGTCCTTAGACCTGCAATATCAAATTTCCGAATGATGAAATTTACACCATATGTACACTGTAGTTTTTCTAAATTTAGAACGCGGAGAGAGGAGGAGGATCTAAAGTCACGAGACACGTTACCCAGAACCTTTATTGTTAGCTCTTCATTCTTTGATAGATCAAGATTAACCAGACTACTTGAATTCGCAAAAGAACCTGATTCAATCGAATGAAGAGAGTTTTTGGATAAGGTTAAATTTCGTAATTTTGAGTAGTTCGCTAAATCCGTTTTTCCAATGTATTCAAGGCTGTTCTCAGAGATATCGAGATGAACAATGTTCCTTGGAAGGTTTGCCGGGAATTTAGTAATCCTGTTGTTTGCAAGATTGATGGCACCCTACATCAGCGTTAAATGATGGGACTCTAATTAGGTCCAAGTTTTCACAATCCGCAAAGAGAAGTCCTGCCTCTTTATAACAGGTGCATTTTGGGTTGGATGAACAACTGAACCTTACTGCTCCGACGAGATTGATGAAAACAATTGGAAAAACTCCTAGAACGGCTTGTTGAAATACAGGCATCATTACTGAAAGTAAAAAACGAACAAAATTTTTACATATTTTTCTGATAATTTTGTTTCTATTCTCCTCTATTCATCAATGGATCATGCATGCATGTCATGCTATCTTATATATGTATATATATTTCTTTTTTTTTCCCTTTTTTTTTTTCTTTGTTTCTCTTGTTTATAATTTTTACTGTGTTTTCTCTCTTTTCAATGTGCTATATTTAATACATCACATCTTATTATTCCGTCTCTCAAGTAAGTTAATGAAAAAAACCTTAGTGATAAAATTGATGAAATGTTTTATCTCAAAAGGCACCCACAAAAAGTATTGTTTAATAAGGAATAAAAAAAATGAAAAAATCAAATAAAATCGGCGGTATTTTAAGGCAAAGAAAAAAAAACCAAATTGTGTACACGTGCTTGCTCTATATATAGAACATGCTGGTGCAAAAAAGGGGGAGATAAATAGATGAAGTGATTCATCAATTCAAATGAAATAAAAACTCAGTACATGTCTGCTATAGCCAGTTAATTTGTCCTTAATTTGACATAAGTATAACATGTATTAAATTTCAACATTAAATTAAAATATCTTAATACGAGCATTTTTTTCTAAACCCGTAGTAGACCTCCTTGCAACCACTAGGCCATTATTGAATATGTAATATTAATAGTAGAAGACGAAAATTAAATTCGTCCATATGACTGTTCAATTCATGAAATCATTTTTTTCTTTGAGTTTTTTTAATAGAATAGTAAGACAGATTAAATTCATTGATACTTTTTTGATCTTATATGGTATTTAAGTTTTTTAGTTTTTCAATTTTCATAAATGGCAAATGCCAGTAGTTCTGTCTGAAAGAGCTTGACTGAATTATATTGATGTACATTAGTTTTTGTTTCCAATCTAACCCCCGTTTCTCACATACAATCTAGTGTAAAACACCTTATATTACAAATTTAAAAAATGTCCACATAATGTTTCATTGCCACAATACGTTAATTTCAAACTTAAGCGTGACTTTAAAAAGGAAGTGAATTTTCTGTTTCTGTCTCTGTTCATTTAAATACCCAACTTAACTACCCCGACGATGTGCTTTCGACCGGAAATATCTGAACTATGCAGTTCAAGGTAGCAAGGGTCTTACTTGATGTATTAAGATTGTTATGCTTAATAATATCTGACAATACAATATTTCTTTTTATGAATATAAACATGCATCATGTTGTTTTCTTTAACAACACAAGTAAAACATCATACAAATCCAGACCATGACAGATTATTTTGTTATGGAAAAATAACATTAATTTTCAATTTATTACTGACAACACAGATTTGAATTATTTTTTTCCAGATGAAAGTATGTATTTTTTTAAATGAAACCTTATGTTTATAAAAAACAGAAAACCAAAGTTGAAACCGATTGAGTTATCTATATGAACTCCTTTCAGATACTTTTAACAAAAAAAAAAAAAAATAAGTAGACTGAGGGGTATTATGAAATGCATGTTATCCGCCCAATGCTTATTATAACTCGTATATAACTGTTTCGTTAAAGATTTTTTAATTCCATGTAGTAACAGGGTTGGCAAAAAATCGAGAAATACTCATTTTTCCCAGGACGGTGGGAAATACTGGTAATTCCCGGGATTTACTGGTATTTCACTGGAAATATTGGGAAATAAAGTATAGCTTCATATTATAGTACTTCATACTTAGTCTTAATCAAAATCATATCTGTAGGGATGTACGCAATAGTACACCTTGTCAGCCTATGGAATTTTATTATTGTCTTTGATATTAACAAGTTTTGACTGGCCAGTAACACATTGGTTATCTTCCTATGAATATTCCAAACATGGTTCATTCATACATCATTGTTATTTGTTTTAAGTCAGTCAAATGATCAGTTATCATAAACATGATATCAAAAGTTCCACTTTCTGGTTATTTGATGAATGTGAAAATGGACAAAGAAAATTATGAAAAATGAAGTGTGACGTGTGTCACTACCTCAGTATGCAACACACTTGAGAACCTAATTAGCCAAATCATAGTATATATCTCCCCCAAAGAGAGGCACAAAACTGTAAAGAGTCAATTATAAAAACAACATGTGTGAATTTTTAATTGTTACTAGTAACATCTACAGTTATTATAACAGTTTATTTTGTGCTTTGAATTATAAATCTATAAAAGACTAAACTTGGGGTTTAAAAGCTAGTCTACATTTTGTAGTCTAGTAGCTATAGAAATTTTAGGGAATAGATGATCAGGTGAATTTAAAATTCATGATTTGATGCTTATTGTTAATATCTTATATCCTAAACATACATTTTACATTGAGCAAATTAAAGAAATAAAGATTATAAATTTGTTTTCACAGTTTAGTGAAAATCAGTAGTATTTACCAGGACGTGAAAATACCGGTATTTACCACCGGTAATTCCCAGCACTGGTATTTCCCTGCCAACCCTGTGTAGCAACCACTAAAAATAGAACATCCTTTTATGATGTAGTGTTGCATTAGTGGCCAGAAATCTGACCCCTAATATTAAAAAAAAATTTATCACAAACGTACTACATAAAACATTTAATACTATTAGTAAAACTTCACATCAATTTATCATATTAACGAGGCCGGGTCTAATTAGTTCTGCCCTAGATTTTTTAATGAAATTTTTTACCTGAATTTCTACTGATATAATTATTATTTTAAGATTAAAAAATAAGACATTTACCACACCGTTTGTTTAGGGGTTCATCTCAAAGTTTGGTAATCTTTAACATAGGACCCTATGGGATTTCGCTTGAAATGTATCAATTTTGCACATTTTTTTAAACTTCTGCCCTAGGGATTTCTTTTTCTGTTCTACATATTAAAGTTATTGCTAAAAGGCATCAAATGGTCAAACAAAAAAAACCTTTTACCTCCTGGTTTGTTTCAGGGGTCTTATCAAAGTTGATTTTTGTATGCCCAATTTCCCAGATTTGTCAGATAATGGCTATTTTTTATTTGACAAAGGCGGAAAAGGTGATCTTTATAGTATTATTAAAGCCTTCAGACATATTTAAGTAATTAAAAAATATATAACATCACATATAAAGGGTCATTAATATAAAATACATGGTTACTGTCTTGAAATATATGAATTAAGCTATATTTAGGCGGGTTAAGAAAACGTGACAGAGGGTTTGGCCTGCTGAACTCTCTTCACTTTTTCGACCCGAGCCCAAATATAGCTTATACTTCGAGACAGTTATGTTTATTCCACAATATAACATTAATTTTACGCATTAAACGAGCCATTTTCAACAAATTTCGCTGAATATCTGCAGATAAAACTATCACGCCATGGCGTCAACCAAGCAAAAAGATGACGTCACAATACAAATGAAACGCTGCGCGAAAGCGTGCGTACTCGTTCTGTACTCGGCCTCGTTAAATAAAAACGCAACATAAAACATTGTTGACTAGTATTAATATTATTTTTATTCCTTTAATGGATATACTTCAATCAATGATTAAACAATTATAATGACATCATATTGTTTTAACAAGCTTTGGTCAAATCATGGTTCTTTATTTTTTGCTTGCCCTTCTCTCTATTTCTATGTTTGCTTAGAGGAGTATGTTGATAGGTGATCAAAGAAATTGACACCAAAAAAATATGTACATCGCGGACCAATAACAATAAAGCTTTATAATAGGCATAGTAAACTGTCTTGCATAGTGGATGGACAAGTCATGCATTTTTGTGCCACTCTGTCTATTTCTCTCTGTGATATGTAAAAAGTATATCAGATGAAATATGTATTTTTTTAAAACTATTTTAAAAAGTGATTCGTTAACCAAAATGATATGTATTTAATACTGCATTAGTCCTAGTGAATGGTCTTGTCTAATGGATGGACTTCAACCATTGACGATACAATTAAAAATTTGCAACAGTAAAAGTTGTAGAGAGAACAAGATAGTGGGAGAAATAAACGAAAAAGAAATGCATACCTACATGTACTTAAGTGTAGCAGACTACTATTCTGTCCAAGTAAATCCAAGCTGTGTACTATGTTCTTCTACCGTTGAGTAATGTATCAAATTCAACCTTGACTCGTAAAAGGAAGTGAACGTGATCCTGTCATTTTTTAAATAAAATTTTACAATTCAATCTATGTACCCGACAAGGCTGTATTAACTTTGTGCATTCTAGTGGAAAAACTTAAAAACAGGTTAACTCCCGTGGCTATGTGTGTGGATGAAATAACATTAAATAACATTAGATATTTTAGTTGAACAATTATGACCATAAAATGCATGTTTAAAACCCATACTCAATAGCTAAGAAAGAAGCTGAACTTAGATTGCTCTATAACTAATGCAGTAACATTTAGGTTACACATTTAGAGAAATTACATCACTGTATGGAAGTGTTACATAACTGCATATATATATTTTTTTGGTATACCAAGGTTAAGCAATTTTTCCTTAAATGAAAACAAAAATGTCAGTGTTCGTATTTCATTGTGAGCGATTATAACAAAACATTTACACTGTTCTATTTCTATTTTAATTTTGATATAATACAAGGGCATTTTTTCTGTGCTCTATTTTATAACTATGCACCCCGAACATTTCTTTAACAACCTGACCATTTTCATGTCCGAGTTCTCAGTCGTTGTATCCTGTCTCCTCCAGCATCACCTGAGTCTACCTCTAATTTATGTAGAGGTCCGTGTTTGCTCTACTCCTGTGTTGTATTTTTCATTTGGACTTTTGATTTTGAACACTTCTTGTTATCACTTCATGTCATCTTAAAAGTTTTACATAGTATAATTATAGTGCGTGTCTTCCAAAGACAAGTAAACAATAAAGTTATTTATTCAAAGTTATTATGCATACAGTATCACATGAAATATCGGCAATATTATGAATATATGCCATTTACAAATTGAAATAAACTTTGTATCTATTTATTCAATGAAATGCTTTCTCTGGGGATTCTTGCGGGAAATGAAGGTATAGAGACATTGCAGAACAAATACATAACCCGTGTAAGCGTGTTATGTATTTTTTTTTACAATGATCTTAACCTTCATAAAACAAACGAATCATCAAAGAAATCGTTTTATTGTTTATATTTACATTTTATTTCTACAACTAATAAATTGATCCTAAAAAGTAAACAATATTAAGGTGGCTCTATACACCCATAGTTTATATAAATTTTCAATAGAACACCACAAAACCTGTGAGATATTAAAATGATGATATTGATACTATGGGTGTGTTTAAAGAATTTTAAATGTTTTTTTCGTGTTGTAAAATACTTTTTAAAAAGTTAACTATCAACACATTAAAAGAAAAGTGTTTGTCAAATGATGGATAATTCCTTCAGACATATAAAAAATATAACACTTTATACCTAATTAAAACACTTTTATTGCAATTGTTTTAGTTTTTGTCATAACATAGTAATATTCTTACTCTGTTGACAAATCTTCTAAAAAGGCTGTTTGATGTTATAGGAAAATGTATTGTAATAAATATGACAAAAAATTGAATGATAATCATTAAGGTACCTCACTTCACCTATACTTATACTTTTTAAGACACTACGTCATAAGATGACGATTTAAATGTTTTGTTAAACTGTTTATATCGTTCAATTATGTTGCTTATCGTTGTAGCTAAGTTGATAAAGTACTGGACTGCGTTTTACAAAAGAACTTACGACTAAGTCGTATATATTTTTTGTCTCATAGAATGGTCTTTAATGAACACAATTTATATAAAACCATTTATGTACAACTGTTTTGATACCCATAATTATATTTTACAGCAATTAGAATAAACCATTGATCAGTGAATGATTAAATAGCATTCATTAATTTGGTCGCAAGTCATAAGTGCTTTTGTAAAACGCAGCCCAGGGCTTCTGAACCGCATATCATTAGTTCGAATCCTCCTGGAGCTTTTGATCATGTTAACTCATATATTTTTTGAAAATGTAATTTTTCATCAAAAATTGCACATTTATTAGCTTATTAGACTTAAATACTTCTTATCCATTATGCTATCTATCATAATCAAGTAATTTTCTGCTGATTTGAGAAAATATTTAAAGTGTAGTGAGCCACCTTAAAAATAAACAAATATTTATTTAATATAATAGTCACTCAGGTAAGAGTTATCTCTCCTTAGTCTCAAGGCCCAAACACTCTGGGGACTTATCAATTTTTTAGTTGAAAAAAATCCTATTTATTGTTTTGGAATGATTAATACATGGATATTTCAATATTGGTCTATCTAAAAAAATATTTGCTTTATATGGTGTGTGAATGCACAGTTATGGTACGGATATTATGATGAGAGAGAGAGAGAGAGAGAGAGAGAGAGAGAGAGAGAGAGAGAGAGCGATGCTGATATTGTTCTGGAAAAAGAACGAAAATGGTAAAGACATATAACACTACATTTTCAGTCAAACGGTTAATATAATTAGTTTTACCTACAATCCGGACAGCTAATAAGGATATTCATGGCAGATGATCGGATAAGTCTATTCACAGTGAAATTTAAAAGAATTTAAAGAGAGAGAGAGAGAGAGAGAGAGAGAGAGAGCGATGCTGAGATTGCTCTGGAAAAAAAAACGAAAATGGTAATGACATATAACACTACATTTTCAGTCAAACGGTTAGTTTTACCTACAATCCGGAGCTAATAAGGATATTGATGGCAGATGATCGGACAAGTCTATTCACAGTGAAATGTAAAAAAATTTAAATCCCCTGTTAACGTTAACAAATTTCAGTTTGATATGTGTGTGTAGAAAACACGTTTAACGAATTCAATGCACGCAAACCGGGAGGTGTTTGAAAAAAAAAGGTAGGCACATGAATGCATAATGCTGACACGTCCATATTCATGGAGTTGGTTACATGGTTACCTGTTTAAAAACGATGTGTGTCATTAATATATGATATCTATATGAGATAATTGATTATAATTGATTTTTTATATACTAGTATGTGCTACGCGAAATCATTATTCTCATTGATTTTCTATGAAAGAGTGTGATATCTGATAAATGTGTATACATTTTTGCAATGTATTAATCAAAATTGTTCTATTTTCACGTGAATGACAAGAAAGTCTTTTATTGTAACAGGAAGGGGTTGTAATAGGGGTCATATTTTCATATATATTTATTTTGTCAAAGCATAAAATAGTAATTACTTCAACTTCATCTTTATTGTTTTCCCAAAAGAGTAATGTGTAAGTTATAAGTAACGAGTAATAGTGTTATTTTATTGTTATAATTAAATTATTAATATTTGTTATACAGAATATAATTAAAGTAATTCAGTGATATAGTTTATATATTTAGGTTACTTACATCCCTTATTGACATTCATTCTGATCACCGGCTGCGGGTTTTTATTTCACAAATGGGTATTTATGTTTTTATGATTATTTAGATTTTATTGATTTAAATCTCCAATTAATTTATTAAGTAATTATATGCATATATTGTATATCGATTAAATAATTTATTACAATTTATTGCCAAATATTTAGTATTGCTTTTATTTATTTTTAGGACCACTTTGCAGTGCACTTTGTTTGTTAATACAAGTGACAATGTTTCATCAATTAAATGCCATTAAGGATCTAGCATCAAAAGGCACTGTACATATTGACAGGTGAGAGAGAGAGAGAAGGAGAGAGAGACAGAGAGAGAGAGAGAGAGACAGAGAAAGTTTAACAACAAAAAATAGGTTATCTAAACAAAATGTTGGAAGAAAATTAGATGACAGACGAATTAAAAACTTCATTTACAAAGAAGCTACAGTTAATGTTAACTCACATAATATGTAAACGTATCAAACTTATATAATTCTGAATGTTAATCCGATATGTGTCATACTTAGGAAACACTTTTTTATGAATGAAACAAATGACAATAACAAACCGTCAACCATCTCAAAAATCCATAAAACGAAATACAAATGTAAAGCAGAGTAACACTGACTTCCAAATAGATAGAGGTAGGATCATGTGCCAAGGAGGAGTGAGCATCCTATGCTGACTGGTCACACCCGTCGTGTGCTATTTGTCGTAATCGGGAAAAAAACTGGTAAAGTCCGTAGACAATTAGGTGATTAATTATGGTCTAACAATTAGTATGAAAAACGTCAGTCAGTATGCGACTCAGTGGAAGATTGAGTTAAAGACATGCACACCGGGAAGTGTTTGAGAAAGTAAGCTTTAAATGCATACTGTTGATGCGTCCATAATAAGGTAATCTTAGCGGTAATATGAAACCTCAAAGAGCTTTCATACGAGCCCAGAGAACAAAAACTTTGGAAAATTGGGATAGGGTATAGTAAACAAAGTTCATTTTCTTTTTTGAGCGCTGTGAATAAAAAATAAATCCTTCTTTATTTTCTTAGAATCTTATAATACAAATACCCAACATATTAAAAGAAAGTTAGATCAGGGACACATTATAATGTTGATGCGCTAACTGAACGGTCCAAATCAGTATATACATGCTTGTTTAAAACATTTGAATTTCTATTTTGAAGGTAAGCATCTACAAAAGATGAGAAAGCTTTATAATTCGTAAACATTATAACTTTCATAACGGAAATTATTTTAGGTACGTTTTACCAGATGGTTAGGATACGTCAATGGGATTTTCTTTTATGTGTGTCTGACTTTTAAATGTGTGGAAATTGTATTCAATGCAGTTCAATGTAAATTAAAAGAACTTCAATGCACAGTGTTTGGCACAAGTAGAGACCAACTCGATGATTTCTGACAATATATTTTAGATGTGGCATTAACACTCACCAAGTTGATTAAAATTTACCAAGTGACAATTTTACGAAACAAATAGAGCTTTCAAAATAAACAATGAGTTACATTAAGAAAGTCAAGTGTGTGTGAATCATACAAGTAGTCAATAACAAACTAAGGATTCGTTCCACTTGAAAAAAATCTTAAAGATAACCCGGAAGTTCTTCTTGTTAAAACGGTGGGTGTTGAATTAATATTGATTGTAAATAAAGTACGAGTCGAACATATGTAAAAGAGGAAACACATAAAAACCGAAAAAGGTATGCTACTAGTTTCTTAATACTTTTAACATTCAAACGATGTAGGGAGACAGTATATGTTTGTCATGATATGAGTTTGACATTATTTAAGGCAACTGACTTCATAACGCGATAACTGGTAATGAAAATTCAAACTGTCGTGTATTTTTCTTTCATATTTGCATTTCAAGAGTGATTATTTTCGTATTTCTCTTAACATATATTAAACCTAATACAATCAAAGCATGACTTGAGGGATTTGCTTTGATCTTTTTAGATAAAGAATTTGCTTTCAACTTTTTCATCAACAGATAGATGGGCGGTAACTGATCGTTATTGTTCGTTTATGACGTTACATGTTTAGATATACTACTTTAAAAATGTAAATATTGAGCTTTTGCAAATGTTGAAAATGATACTCGTTTATGATAATGAATGAAAATGTCAATATCGAGCTTTGAAATGCGCCCTTTGTATAATTAACCGATCATTTTTTTATACCTTTAATGAATAGTACCGTTTCATTGATAATAGATAAGACACCAAAAAAAATAGCCCATTTTCCTAATTTTGTAATTTGCTTTCGAGTGACATCTGATGTCCTACATACACTTAAAACATATTCTAAGATAAATCCTTAAATACCAAGTCACGGAGAGTGATCTTGTTAAACATTTAAACTGCACTGATATAAAACGGCCCCAGGAAAGTTAACAATCGACTAAATTATATATTCCATTAAAGTCAGATAAATGACACGATATATTCTCAATCAAATTCATTCACATTGTGACTGAATTATATTTCTTAATGTTGATATTCTAAGCGTAGTTATCTAACATACTAAAAATACATTTTTATTGATAAATAAAAACTTAATTTTTGTCTGATGAGAACTAGTTGCACATTTTGCTTTTAAAATAAAAACAAATGAAACACTTGGACTAATACGCCATTGTTTGCAATAACCAAGTAAACACTTTAACAGTTCGTCTTAATTTTTGATCTTTAAACGGTTTAAATTATTGATTCAAAGTTAAACCGACTTGATGTTTTGTCCATTTATATTCACCTTATAACAAGGCAATAAATAAATTCGAAAAAATCAAGATCGTAATTTTCAATAACGTTTTATTATAAGCTTATATTAGATGATTGTAAACTACTTTCGATATTGTTTACGTCTTATAGTGTAACCGAGCAATAAGAAATTCCAAAAGACAGCCGTTTTGTTCAACAGATTTATTAACGTTTTAAAGCATTGACCTATAAACGAAGAAAAACACATTAGACAAAATACAATTTTACATTCAATATGTTTTATTATCGTTTTAATAACAGCGTGCCAGTTTGCTTGTCGGACCGTGCGAAAATTTTGTACGCTGATTATCATATTACTCATCGATTGGTTGTTCGATTTCATTGAAGTTAATACTAATTTGCATATCAAGCACAGAACCCAGAAATGCACTGACCAATGACATTACATGGTTTTGGGGGTAGTGAATATCAACACGTGGACAGTCCAAATCTTGTTGTTTGTTAAATGTATTGAATGTATATGCCTAGAAATAAGTGATTTATAGTAGTATGCCTACACCATTTTACTCGGACCTCCTTGACGGGGTCTTCTGCATATGGTACTAAAAGTTACATACTGTTTCATCAATTTTCATATCGGTAACAAAACGCTAGAAAGAGGAAGATGGACAATGTAATCAAATGAAATAAACGTCGCATTAATCGAATACTCCCCGGTAAATCTATTTATACTGGGAGCGGAAGCGCTCTTGCGTGAAATAACCAGTCTTGAAGTAAACCAAATATTACGAAAACTATCGGATATTTACGAAGTTATAAACGTTAAGAAATAAATTTAACAAACAACAGGCTTTGGACTGTCCACGTGTTGATATTCACTACCAAAGCATCATGCAATGTCATTGGTCAGTGCGTTTCTGGGTTCCGTGTTTGATATGCAAATTAGCATTCACATCAATGAAATCGAACAACCAATCGGTGAGGAATATAATAATCGGCATACACAATTTTAGCACGGCCCGACAAGCAAACTGGCACGCTGTTAGTAAAACGATAATACTTTCGATATTTCGTTGATAAAAAACAACCGTTACTATATATGGTAAAACTTGTTGTGTAACAATTTAATATTTGAACTTACAAACAAGTTTCAGAAATTACAATGGCAAGATCAACTGCAAAAATACGATAAAGTATAAACCTTGCAATTAAAATAATATGCCCTAATCACTATCATGGTAGTAAAGATATATATAACTAAATATAATATTAACAAACCACAAGATGCAGCTGATATACACTGGATTGTCCGAAGTCGTTGAAAATGAAATACTGCCCGATTTGACTTAGTTTGAACGGTTACTTATACTAATAGAGAATCAAATTTATTGGATAATTACACAACCAATGAAATTAAAGAACCATACGCGCGCAATAAAAGTTTAGATGAATAATATTTAACAATATACTACACAAAACGAAAATAGAAAATTCAAAAACGAATAAATACATATGAATTAGATAGTAATCAATCTGTTCTACCATATACCCCCCAACAAAATGTTAATTCATCCTCGAATTAATATAATAAATACATATGCATTAGATAGTAATACATCTGTTCACACAATAGTAAATAAACCTTTTAACGTTTGTAATAATTTTGTAGACTTTTATAGTGAAACAGGTCATTTAATGTTTTAAAAGAATTTTAAAATTCAAAGCCAGTCACATTTATCCTGGTTATCGAGCTTTGTGTATCCAATTACATAACCCACCCCTCGCGCATTTCCAATAAAACAGGACAACCGGTGTGCGGTTATAATAAGACGATAATTGTTTACACAGTCAAAAACAAGTATAATTGTATTTAATTTATTGTAAATGTTATCAAATATTTTAGTCTAGATTTGTTAACTGAACATTGCTCTGTTTCTAAAATCGACATCATTTAACTAGGAACGATAAATATAAATGTTATTTTAGCCGGGCTAATAGCTAAAGCAATAGACTGGCTATAAATACTTTTTTACACCGTTGACCGGATGTTGGTCGAACACAATTTGGAATCGTCCTTCGTTCAAAATTGCAGATTAAACTTAAAAAGAACGTAGAATGTATAGTATGTCAATGTTCAGTGTAAGTTAACTATGTATTTAAACAACACATGACTATCTTGTATTTTGTAAATTTCTAAATACCTTGAAATTTCAATGTAAAAGTACTTAGCAGCGGAATACAATATTTTACTCTAATAGTCTTGGTCATTCTATAATTCGAATGTTTTAAGAGCATGGTAATTTTAGTTTTGGTTTTAAATATCTGACCTTCCGACGAGTTACGGTATTTATAATATCAACATAAATATGCATTTATTCGCTCGACTCAATATGTCTATTTTACCTGTTATAATGCCGAATCATAGATATTTTTTTTAATATGCATCAATTGAACCCGGGAATTTGTGCCTTAAATTCTTTGATTTTTAAATATTGTTCATCCGAAAGTTTTGTTTTTAAAAGATCTTTTTGAAGCATTTTTTTTAACAATCTCTAGACAAATAATAAGTATGTTAAAATATCAATACTTATGAATCACAAATAATTTGCCTTGTAGTTTGATCGCTATTTTGTAGTTGATTTCTATCATTTTCAGATATGTTGGCTATTGAATGGTACTTGACCGTGATAGTCTTTGTCTTGATCATTAAGACAGGAAGTGGAAAGAACTGTTCATCCATCACCCAGTGCAGATGCCATAAACTCGAACGGAAACTGTTTGCGGACTGTTCCGATCTAAATTTAGAAACAGCCCCATATTTTCCAGATGACGTCGTTGGAATCAATTTTGCCAACAATAAGTTTTCAAACGTACCACAATCCCTCCCCAAAAACCTCTTGTTTTTGGACATGTCTAACAATAAGCTTGTTTTGTTGGACAATGGTTCATTTTCCAGATACAAAATGCTTCAAAATATCTCGCTCTCTCGAAACACGCTTAGAGAAGTTTCAATCGGAACTTTTGCATGGAATTCACACCTGAGGAATTTAGACATTTCATTCAATAGAATACTAACGATTGAGGCCATGTACAATGTCACCCATGACTTGCAGTCTTCAAAAATCCGAACTCTAAATTTCGAGAAACTCCAGTGCACGTACGGAGTGAGTCAACTTATGCGAGTATACCACGTGGGTTTCCTGAGACATACACAACTTACTGAGCTTAATATAGCTTCAAATAGATTAAACAGCCTTGAAACGGGGTTTTTGAATGTGCTGCCCAAATCACTTCGTATTCTTAACATTGCAGATAATAAGTTAAGCTTTGGTATGTTTATTTTCGAGTTCTCTGTCCTCCCAAACTTAGAAATTCTGAACGTTAGTTTTCAGGAGTCTTTTCATCAAGTCGGTATGAATGGAGATTTCTTTGAAAATTGCAACGATACTAAAGTTGCAACCTGTAATTGTATGAATAACAACAAATATATGTACGAAAGCAATCCTGCTTCTAAAAGCAGTACCATTAGTCTTGAAGGTTTTTCGAAACCATCTGCAAATTATTCTTTTTACCTTCCTAGAAATTTACAAAAGCTATATTATCATGACAACTTATACAAAATGTCGCTTCCAAGGTTTCCCATGGGATTAAACAACTCATTAACTCATATATATTTACAACGAAACATCATATACGAAGTGATTGGCCCTATAACAGGTTTAAAGCGCGTTCGTTACATCGATTTTTCAGGCAATTTCTGCAAATTTATTGCTAAGTCTTTCTTTATTCCTTTCGTTGGATTGGAGATCTTAAATCTCTCCAACAACGCATTGTCACAAATGTTTGAAAGTGATGAAAATGGGGATTTTTTTCAATCCCAAAGGCGACTTACAGACCTAGATCTATCGTTGAACAGAATCGCCCATCTTCCAGGGCATGTGTTTCAGCACAACTCTAAGATTTCACGATTGAATCTGAGTTTTAATTCACTTAGTGATTTCAATGTAAAAATCAACCACATGAAACACTTATCACAGCTAGATTTATCCCACAACCAATTGACGCAGTTGAGTAAGAACGTGAGGACATCTCTTGATGCTATAGCCACACGTAACATTAAAGTATACCTACTGGGTAACAATTTGAAATGCCTTTGCGGAACTCTTGATTTTCTCAAGTGGCTGCGTGATTCCAAAAGTATATATTTTGTAGGTATAAACAACTACACCTGCCTATTTGAAAATGCCTCGGCAGCTTCATTTAATGAAATTGGACAGATCGTTCAGGTATTGGAGAAAAAATGTTCGTCATACACACTGATAATAGTACTGATGACGACATTAATCATTGTTAGCATGACAACCACAGTGAGTCGCATACTCTATAGGTACCGATGGAAACTACGATATATGTATTATGTTGCCAAAGAAAAATATAAGAGCGAAACCCATATATACGAGGGCAGAGATCGGAGTTCTTTTCGCTTCGATGCCTTTATTTCGTATGCTGACGAGGAACGACTGTTCGTCTTCAAACTTGTAAAATATCTCGAGGAGGAATGCAACTTGCGCTTATGTATTCATCACAGAGATTTTATCCCTGGAACAGGAATAGCTGACAATATTACCAACGCGATTCACTGCAGCAGACACACTGTCTGTTTCATGACGTCACATTTTCTGCAATCTCATTGGTGTATGTTCGAACTAAATATGGCGCGAATGGAAGCGATTTATGCACGGAGCGGACAGAATGTTTTGTTCTTGGTCGCTTTAGAGAAAGGAACAATGAAACATTTACCACTTCAGTTGATGGACCTTGTCGATAGTAATTCGTATTTGGAGTATCCAGGAGAGGAAAGCGGGATTGAAATCGCCGCGTTTCGATCCAAACTGGGAGAGACGCTGGCAGCAGGATCAGATTGACAAGCTGAAAGTTGTCGTTCAAAGTTGCCAACATCCTTTCTCGTGAATATTCTGTTTGATGTCGTATGATATATTTGAAATTACAATTTATTAATATATAAAGTTTAAATAAACAGATTAAAGGACGGAAACATGCAATGTTGATTAAATCTTAACCTAATTCCAACTATTTTCTTCAGCCATGTCATGTCTGATTTTTTCCCCAAAAGATATGTTTACCTAAACTGTGTCTGTGTTTATAACATTTGTGATAACTAATTGCTTCGATGTCATTATTAGATGAGGAACTTCTCTTCGTCTTTAACCTTGTAAAATATCTCGAGGAGGAATATAACTTGCGGTTATATGCATTCATCACCGTGATTTGATCACTGGAACAGTCATAGTTGACAACATCACTAATGCAATTCACTACAGCAGCAAACTGACTGTTTCAGGACGTCATATTTTCTGCAGTCTCATTGGTTTATATTTGAACTAAATATGGCGCAAATGGAAGCGATTTATTCACGGAGCGGACAGAATGTTTTACTTTAGTTGCTTGAGAGAAAGGAACGATGAAGCCGTTATCTCTACAGGTGATAGACCTTGTCGGTAGTAACTCGTATTTAGAGTATCCAGGGGAGGAATGCTATATTACAGTTGCATTTCAGACAAAACTCGCAGAAACGCTTGCATCAAAATTATGAAAAATGTCGTCGTGATAAAATGAAGTACTTTCAACAACAGAAACCACAAGTAAAAGAATTCATTGTTATATGTTAAATAGGCATATATAGAGAAACGGTGTAATTTGTATCTCATTTATTAACTTATTTTCTTTTTTGGTATATGTAATGATATGTATCATAGTTCTATTTGCTTTATATACCGTGGATATTGCTCTGGGTAGGTCAATGATAGAGCTTCTGACAAAAGTAGCAGTGGCCGCCGATTCACGTCAAAGCCCAGCCATATATTTGTTGTTAAAAGGACACGAAGGTCATGGCCATTTTTAGGCAAGAAAAACAAGAGCCCTGTAAAGAGATAAAGTTAAATATTTAAATTTTATTTTATTGCTAAAATATAAGGATTTTTCTTTAATGAATATCAGTTTAAAGACCAAAAAAAAGTACTTCTACAAGTTTATGGAAAATCAGGTATTCAATTTGTTGACATCCCAGCCTCATTAGTTGCTTAACAATGTACTTTTCTTCTGCAAATATGAAGATAGATTATTTTAAGTAAAATCGTAGGTTTTAAAATTGTTTTTTTTTTCATATTGGAAGATTTAAGAAATATGGAAAAGAGATATGAGAAATTAATCCCCCCTTCAAACAAATAATTTTTTTTTAATCTTGAGAAGATATATGCCCCCCCCCCCCTTTCCAACATATGCATGCAATCAATTCTATAAATTATTTACTTAATAAAATTGGCCTACCTTCTTTTGGCATTTGTTAACAATAATACATGTAATATATTGACATTCGCATAGCTAATATCTCGTTCATACAGTATATACTGTACTTATACATGAATATTCATGTTTACTTCTGTCAATTTTAACACCTAAAATTAAACACTTTTTACTCGATTTCAGTTTCTTCTACATCATAATTTATCAACCGTTGAAAATTATATAATTATGGATGTGGATGTTTCTAGAAATAAGATACTGTCGAATAATAATCTTTTCAATTTATTTGTAAATCATTTAACATCTGTTAGTTTGACGTTATATAAGCGTTTTTAATTGGTTTAAACATTTCTTGAACCTGTATTGATTAAATTTTAGCCGAATCTACTTTGTTCTACTGTTCTGATTAAACAGAAGGCATTTTGGTCAGAAATTTCTAAAATAAACACAGTCAACGTAATGTTAAGTTTTGACCTTTTAATTGTAAGTAAACAAAATACTACAATATATTCATAACAATATTAAAAGTATAACCTAAAAATATAAACTAAACACATTAATAAATTTACGAAATAGAGAATTCAGTGTCTTCTCACTATTTTGTCTTCTTAAGACAATGATTAACATTTAGGACAAGGCTTGCTGTTCCAGGAATTGTTATAATAGTGAATATAATTGTATACACAATCACGGTTAGACATCTGTTCAAAATTAAAAATAAGTTTTAATTTTAACACACGTTCAAAAGAATACTGCGTTGTACAGTCCTTTCATTTGGTGTATTCCAAGCAGGTGATATCCCATTTAACTACCGCAATGGGTATCAAGTTACCACGACATTTGCAGAATTGGCACATACATACATGCTCTAATTTTTTGTCAACATATCAGCGATCGCATTTCCTAGAATCATGCTTCTGCCAGCTGTAAATTTCACTGATTCAACTCAAATTATACCTAATACATCTTGCTGAACACTGAATAATAGTTTAATCCATCGCGTGCATTTTTCTTCCTTTCCATTTCAGTCGGTTCAGATTACAACTTTCGTTTCGTGTTTAATCAATGAAATTCACCTCAATAGCTCTTCGTCAGCTGAAGGTGCATACATTTTAAAAATTGTCGCTGCTCTTGTTGTGTTTTCATGCGCGCCGCCTCAATAACATTATTTGCACTTCTTACATGAGTCTTATGTTACGTTTTATAACTTAAAATTATTCATAAAATGATTAGATATGAATGTGATCGCTTCCTTTTGATCGTCATACCAACTAATAATTTACATATCATGAAATCATGAGTTATGAAACATAGAGTACAACTAATCATCCATTTATGTTATCATATCCATGCATGCAGTGAAATGTTAATGGTAAACTGAAAGATTTGAAGAAAAAAAACAACCGCATGATATCAGGTTAGACTCTTCTTTCCATTAAGACTCAAGTAACGTTCAGTTATTAGTTATTAGTCCCCTACCGGTTTCACCGGAGGGGACTATAGCTTTCCTCTGCGTCCGTCAGTCCGTCTGTCCGTCTGTCTGTCTGTCCGTCTGTCTGTCCCACTTCAGTTTTCCACTGTTTTTTTTCTTTATGCGTTGGACGAATGATATGAAACTTGCTGAGCAGCTTCAAAATATCAAACTACAGATCAAGTTTACACTTTTGTAGCGTCTGGTTGACATATTTTCAAGAAAATTAATTTTTTATATTCCAATTTTTTAATGTTCGGGTTCGTTATCGGGCTTGGTGTGTATCAAATAAACGAGGAAAGTATGTTGTCAGTAATAATATCGTGCATTACTTGGACCATTCCTTTTATTGTTTCTAACAAACAAATAAGTTCTGTAAAATAGTATCAAGCATTGTGTTGAAAATATAATCGACAGGTTTTTTGTATTATAACAATCGGGTTCGTTATTGGGTTGGTCTGTTGAGACGGTGAGAAATGATATTGTGCATAACAGTGCATTGTTTTCACAATTTCTACAAACCGGTAGGGGACGTGTATTGCTTATGCAATACTCTCAGAATGCTTGTTACCTTTTGCAAAGTGACAGTATGTACAATTTGTTGTGATTATCTAGCTGCATGCGCAGATGGGGAGTAGGGTAGAGTTAAAGTTAATGATCTCTATGAATGTCCAAGAATCGCAATGATCCCTTGCGTAGTTTGAGAAATATAAAAAAAGAAAATAATGAAATGAAATACTTATTACTCAATAGCAAAATGACTGTATGAATGATTTGTCCTGTCCCTCTACTGTGTATTTTTTCTATTTTGTGAGATATGTTCGATGGTTTCCTTTCTTGTGGGTGGTGTTGGGGGGGGGGGGGGGGGGGCTGAGGGTTGGGTTGGATTGGATTGTTTGTTTATTATATTTTTTGTGAGGTGGGGTTGGGGTGGGTGGGGTGTGCTCTAGGGACTTGGAATTGACCAGAAAAGGTCAACAATTGTTAAAACATGCACTTACATTAAAGTTAGTTCAAAGGTTCCATCCCTTTAAATCCTACTTATGTATCTAGCAGGATATCGACTTCCTTCATAGACACAGATGCTCACACAATTTGAAATTGAAAGGTATAAAAACAAAATCCCTATCAAGCTAGAAAAATTATCATACTTTGAATTGATTCATGCATTACAATGATATTGTTTTCGTTTCTAATGCAGATAATTTTTTTTATTCTTGAACTAAATAGTCTATACAAATAAATTTATCATAACTGAAATTCTAATCAAATTGGTTAAAGTACATGCGTTATATAGAAAGCTTTTGTTTTTTAATGTTCATGGAGAAATGTGCTATTAAGTCCAGTGATGAGCCTGTCTACGCCGGGTCAGAAATCAAAATAAAACGCTACTACTGACCACGGTGCGTCAGATCATTAGTATGCACTTGATCGCATTTACTTATTAGGAGGAGAATGTTGTAGCGCAGTGTCCGTGCGTATAAAATGGGGGTGCGGGAAACACAGCTCTGCAGTAGTCATCTGGAAGCTGTCTTTCTGCCGCCTGTCTTTCTGCCGCCTGCGCACATTCTCAAAAGTAAAGTTATTATATACATAGAGTTCAACTTATATTTTACTTTCAGAGATTTTTGTAACTAATATCAATGTTGATAAATTTATTGGAATTAATATTAATATGTATTGTTAAAATTTCATATTAAATTTATATATATCTAGAAGCTGTCTTTCTGTCTACTCTTTTTACACAGACTGCATGGGACACGGGCTACTCCCCATGTAGAGGAGGAGACTTTTCAGAGTAACACATTGGCTAGGGACCCTGCCAGGTGTTGGCATGTTGGAACAAAGATCTCGAGGATCTATATAGACTAAATATCATAAAGCTCCACATCACAAACAAATGGCTTTAAACTATAGTAATGGAGTAATATGATATAGTGGTGGACTTTATGATATAGTAGCGTAG
Source organism: Magallana hongkongensis (assembly GCA_015776775.1). Taxonomy (NCBI): domain Eukaryota; kingdom Metazoa; phylum Mollusca; class Bivalvia; order Ostreida; family Ostreidae; genus Magallana; species Magallana hongkongensis. The sequence continues at coordinate 6,315,904 of CM027469.1, read as the reverse complement.
AATTCTGGATCGAGCATTATGATAAATAGAATAATGATCATATGCATCGTTCCACGAAATTAACCACTAGACAATTAAAATGTATTTTTAAAAGCATGTTCTATCAACATTTCCATAAGGAAAAATATAATAGTTGTGATATGCTGCTTTTATTCAAATATCTGAGGGTTTACCGCATTAGACCCCTTTCAGTAAATTGCCAAAGAATACAAAATGTATTTGCTACCCTTAACTGAATTTCTGATGTATGTTTGATTTTTAAGTATTTGAAGATTTTTTATATAGCGAAAAATACCACGAATCTAGCTTAAAACTAACACATTAGCTTGATTAGTATCAGCCGTCGGCCCCAGGAGAGGGGATGGGGATTGCATGGGCTACGTTAGTATGAGTATGTTCAATGATTAATTTAGATAAAAGCAGTGCAATTAGTCATGTTGTCTTTTAAAAAATTATATAGTATCCTTACTTATATAATTTATTTTGTCAAATAAAATATACAACATGACTATTTGGGACAACAGATGGCTGAAACTCAACTACATTAAGGTACTACCAGAACTATAACTAGATTAAATTGAATGATTTTATTTGACAAAAGCAAAATTCACAACGACTTAATTCACAAGGAAAAGGAAGTGTGATTGCATGTAATATAGAAAACAAAAGTTTTTAATTTTTCTTCATATAAAGTGAGACCAGAACGTTATGAAAACGTTGTATGATAAATATATCATGTATCAAAAATGAAGCAATATAAAAACAAACATTGGCCAATATTTACATCTACCAAGCATAATATCCTCTATTTCTTACGAAAACTTATAGTTAATTCATAGCTCTATAGAAACAGCCAGACTGAAATCTACACGCCCTATTTATCGATTGGTCGAAATCTACAGCGGCTAAAAGTGATATGACTGAAATTGACACGCCCTGTTTATCGATTGGTCAAACCCTACAGCGACCTTAGTAAAATCATGGACTGCACGAAATAATCATGACGATGCAAGACTCAAAGTTTGGCTGTTTCTTTTAGCTAATGTACTTTTGTACATTAACAGTAATTTAGTGAATTTTACTAACTTTTCATAATCAGTTTATTAATTAGTTAAAGAAAGATGTTAATATTAACAATAAAATGCGTTCTTTGATGATTCATGTGGGTTATGAAGGTAGCGATCATTGCAGAAAAAATGTACAGAACCCGCTAACGCGGGTTATGTATTTTCCCTGCAATGTTGCTACCTTCATATCCCGAATGAATCACCAAAATAAGCATTTTATTGTTTAAATATTTGCTTAAACGCAGTTTCTAAACCAAGGATTCCCAAACTTCCGAAAGGTTTCATTACTTCCCAATTCTTATTACTTCCAACGTGGGTAAAAAAAAAAACCTCTCTCATGATTGATGAACCCACCTTAGTTTTAATAAAACAAACACTGAATATTTATGAATGAGCATTAAGCGTAATAAATTCAAATACACGTCCGCTGAATACCAAACACACGGAGACACATAAATAAGCATGTTTTATAGAAAATATGCTTTTACGTTTTTAAAGTATAATAAGGATATATTAAAACTGACTGAGGGGAACTTTATGTAGCCATATGTACATTATAATAAGTGCCAATGATAAGCTAAATAAAGGCAACGAGGCCCAAGAGCCCAGGTAGTGAAAAATAATTAAGAAACAAGGAAGTCCCAAACTCCCTATTGATTTATTAATTCCGACTCGGTTAAAAAAAACCACTGTATATATTCATCAATCGGCATAATAAATTCAAGTACACGTCCATTCTATGCCTGTATTTAGATACACTCCCGACTTTAACTCGTGTGATAGACAGAAGAGTCAACAGCGGTCGTGTGACATATTTATTGTGTTCAGACACAAGTGCCTGTTAATTGTTTTGTCGAGAAGGGAAAGGGGGGGGGGGGGGAGTGTCAGACTGAGAGTGCACGTGTGCTGTGTTTTCACTTGTCTGTTCTTATGTCAGTCTGTATAAAGCCGTCTATTAAAGGAAAGGAAGTTGATTATTTTAAGTGTTGAACAACGCATCAAGTAAGTAAATAAGATAGCGTTATAATGTTTCTCAATAGATTTAAAACAGTTTCATTCAGGCTGTTTGCTTAAAAATTTCGATCATCTTTGAAAAACAATGCCATATTAAAGAAATGGTTAAGGCATTTTTGGTGGGTATTTAGCGCAGTGACGTTGCATTTATCAAATTGAATATCAAATCAATTTCTTGAAACCATTAATGTTTAACATGTTTTCTCTAGTCGCATACCAGTTATTTTCTAGTTGCATACCAGTTGTTTTCTAGTTGCATACCAGTTTTTTTCTAGTTGCATACCAGTTATTTTCAAGTTCCATACCAGTTATTTTCTAGTCACACACCAGTTATATTCAAGTTGCATACCAGTTGTTTTTCTAGTTGCATACCATTTTTTTCTAGTTGCATAGTACCAGTTATAACACACTTTTTTACATGATTTTTTTTCATGTCAATAATATCCAATTTCACTACACCCCTAAACCCAAATCAACAGCCTCGAAAAGAAAAGAAAACACTTTTTTTTTGCATGTTAATTGTACTTCCCAAATATGATTTCATTAAGAAAGTTGGATGTTCAATTAATTAGCGATTAGATTTAACTTAACTTGGATATAATTTAAGTCATAGAAACATCATTGTATAAAGAAAACTAATTTTTTGATCCAGAGCTCTTCTTTCAAGGAGATAAATATAATCCTAAAAATAGCCACGGCCATTCAGCCCTATTAATTAAGCACTGGGTCCATCACCTTCTCCTTTAAATTTCAATCCCGCTTTCCTCTCCTTTAAATTGTACGGTCTTCTTCAAGGAGATGAATATAATCTAAAAATGACCACGGCCATTCAGTCCTATTAAGCATTGGGTCCATCCCCGTCCTCCTTTTAAATTGTACGGTGTCATTAAGTTATCTGGATTCCTTGTCAAGGACACACTACTTTATATAAGTGTAGACACAGGAAGATTTCAACCTCCGGTAAACAAGTGCCCACTCTTGCATTGAATGTATACATAGGATGCAATATGCGTTATAATAACAAATATTGTACCTAAAGAGAATGCGTAGATGGGGATTATTTTCATGAATATAGTTGACTGGAGCGTAATATGTACATATCAATGAAGACCCCCCTCCCAATGTGGTGCTAACCGTTTGTGGTTGGTGACTGAAATGAGTACACTTCTTAAACACTGGGTTATTTCAAGAGTAATTAAGATTTAAATTTATTCCGTAGTTTGACTTAGTCACAGGAACATTGCAGAAGCGCAAGCATACTGATTTCAAACAAGGAATTCTATTTACACCCACTTAATCAGTATTTCTCTTCTATTCCTTACGATGATGAACTAATACATGTAACTTTGAGCCGAGTATGATTTACAACTAGGGCATATAGTTTAATCAAATCGTAATATTTGGATGCTGACAAAAACTGCATATGATTAATGTATAGAAAAAAATTAAACCACACTATATATTTAATGGTATACACTTCATAGCTACATTATGAACATATATGGCCTATTGACAACATAAACATTGGAAGATAGGTAACTATAATCTTTTTGTAAATATATTTTAAATGTAAACATATGCACTCGTATTAATATTTAAATTTGTGCGTTGTCAATGTATCAAACTACAGATACAAAACATTAAATAAAAGCCTACCCCCCCCCCCCCCCTTTAACAAAAAAAAAAAAAAAAAACAATGACAATATCTTAATTCTTCGGAAATTAACAAAACCAGAGAGATCCGAATGTCAATATGGTGTGTAAAGTGAAGCCAGTAACAAACATTAATATATGGTCTTTTAGTTCTGTGCAAAAGACATTTTATAAAATAGTTTCTTATAGTTTCTGCCTTGCAATTAAATGAGAAGTTTTCTGTACTGATCATGCGCGGATCAAGAAATCATTCTTAAAAGGGGGGGGGGGGTACAATAGTGTTTGCAAGAGGGATTTCGAGGCCTTTTTAATGTAAATTTACTTACAGAAATTCATAAATTTGAATTTTCAGGATCCCTTCCTCGACCCCCCCCCCCCCTCCCACTCCCTCTAAATCTGCGCATGATGTGGTATTTATTGTTGTAATGTGGTGATTCATATATTTTTCAAAACAAGCTTTCTTATAAAAAAGATAGGTGAACTTTTGCTGTAGCCATTTTTACAAAAAAAGAAGAAATGTTTTTCTGTAGACAATAATGCAGGGAGAGGGGTGTCTCAATATGGAAAAATTAGAGTGCAGTTTTATTGGAATTATTAGAAAATCGTCATATTTTTTGTGTGAACTATAAAATGGTCCATACAGTTGTCGCAATGGTTAATATGTGTGATTGTGCGAGGGTTTAAGGTACCACACCATTAATTGTTTTCACTATATAACACTATAGAGAAAAAATTGATTCGTAAAAATCAGTTTTTATAATTCTGTTGACTATATTTTTGAAAGAAATGGGGTTTTTTGTCACCTATCTTATCAGCTAGCTGTGATCGACAGAAGCCGTTCACAAAATTAACGTGGACAAATGTACGTGGAGTAAATGACAGTCATCCTTTTTATAAATAATGGGTTCCATTTTGTGTAATTCTTTAACTAGGTTAAACCAGTAAGAAAAATAGAGCCCTTTTTTAATTTTCAAACAGCCAAATGCTCTTTAGCAATAAAAAAGACAGATGTGTCAACATGACATAATTCTGTTGGATTATGACTGACTAAATAGAATAAATGTGCCGTAACCAACGAACGTAAAGCATGGAAAAAGTGACCATTTATTCTTCGGACAGATACTTAGAGGTTTAAATACCTACCCAATTATAGGCAGCACTGACCCACAAGTGTTATCTTTAAAAGTAGGGCATGTCCCAGGTAAATACCTCAGGTAAATATAAACAAATGTTTCGTCGGGAGAAAAGGAGAGGACGGGATAACAAGGAATTTTTAAGACGGCTGAATGGTCGTGGCCATTCTTAGACTTTAATAATCTCCTTAATAAGAAGACCTCTAAATAAAAATAAAGGAAAAAGTTAAAATTTTAAAGCTAAAATATTTGAATTGTTTTCTACGGTTTGATAGTCTATGATAAAAAAAAATATTAATTTTTTTAGGTTAATCTGATGTGCAATTTGTTAACCATCAAACCTTTTAAAATTTGATTAGTGAACAGTCAAATAATATAAATGTTAATGGTGGCATAAGTGTTTTGATCTTGTCAGTGTCTAAACATATGCATTTATTTTTTTTAAAGATAAATCATTGATGCGCGTACATGATAATTGATTGTGATTTGATAGTGATGTAGTTATTGGAATCTTCTTCATTAATTCCATTCTCATTCGTCTTCTTTAATTCTACATTTAGATTATATCTGATAAAATGGCAACAGGATTATTTCTTAAACACCAAACACAATCTTAGAATAATTTTCTTACTTAAATTTCATGAGTTTTTAAATCGAAATATAGAGGTTTACACTGTCTTGGTAATTCATTTAGAACCTTTTTGCAAACAACTGAATAAGTCGAGAGCTAAAATACAAAAAACATAGAATAGAACATTATATGTATAGAACATTCCTAGTAAATTAGACCTTCGCAATACCCCACAACCCCCCCCCCAAAAAAAAAGAGAAATAAAGTAGATCAGTAACGTCTTAAGATGGTCATGACAGCGTCAAAACAGGTTACCTGAAATATAATGGTCCAAAGGTAAACTTGAAAATAAATCTTCTTTTAAGGTCCTCTGATATTAAAGATTTATTTGCCAACCCTTTGTTTTAAATGGGCAGCAAAACGATGAGAGGGTCGGACCCCATTGCGGTGTTTTATGTTCGCATCTTTTCTTTAGATAGATAAGTATATGATTGATTGTGTTATATGGTAATTCATATTAATCCAATCCTCTCTCTCTCTCTCTCAATGTTTTTTGTATACTTAAAAAATACACCTACCAAAATTTTTTTTCGAATTTTTATTACATTCTCTCTCTCTCTCTCTCTCTCTCTCTCTCTCTCTCTCTCTCTCTCTCTCAAAGACCAGAGACCGAGAAATAAAGACTGGGCGAGATTTCGTTCTTTATCTTTTGTTGTAGCAGAGTGACCTATATATATTGACCTTAACAAGGAAGTAGAACTAGTGGGGTTAACTCATGGGTTTTAAAGAATGTTTGTAGTAGGGATATACATGTACCTGTATACAGATAAAAAAATTCTTTGGAACCAGACACAGGTAAGTAATTTATATGATACTTTACAAGATTTTATAAGAATGAACTAAAAAAAAGATTTGACTTACTTAAGTATGCAATACTTTACAGTCTTTGTTTCTTTAAATTTTAATCTTTTAATATTTTGGAGCTCACTTGAGTTTCAGATAAAGCGCAACTTTTGAGATCAAAAACTGTTTAATACAAATTTGAAAATATTGTTTTATTTTATTTTTCCCATATTCATATTAAATATCGTCTTTTTTTTCAAACATGTGAGTACTTTTTAAATTCATATAAACGTGCTCTTTAATGATATATATCATAATTTGAATTTTAAAAAAAAGATGCAAACACTTGTATACAATGTTCATCTAAATATGTTCAAATCGTGTTTCTGAGATCAATAAAGGCTTCAAACCTGGATACAAAGTTATATTTCATATGTATGTATTTATTGTTGAATATTCGTGAGATTATTTATAACACTTCAAGACAAAGAATCTGATTTACAAGTTAAATAAATATTTGGTCACACTGAAGCAAAGGGATTTTAAATGGGGTTTTGATAGGAAAATGCGGGGGGACTCAGGAAAACCCAAGGGGGTATTTGGGATTTAGAAACACAGGAATGTTTCAGACTCGAAAGTGTTTACCTCATGATTCAACAAGTGTGGTCAAGTTTGGGAGATACAACTTGAGCGAAGAATGTGTTTTTATTCACCTTACATTATACAATAATGACGTATTTAATGAAGACTAAATCAAATATTTAAATAAAATAGTAATTTAATAACAAAAAATATAGTGCTAAAAGCGGAGTAAAAATGTTCGTAACATGATAAAGTAATTCAATCAATAAACTGATGTCACATTTTTTACCCAATTAAGATATTGTCACTTCTTTGTTATAACTACTGTTAAAATATGTCCTATGTTTTTCTTATTAAATTTTACGTATTTTTTGATAGACAATTTCCGTGCTATAAAACTAACTGCTCAATTTTCGAGCAGTTCAACTCCATCCTAAGTCAACAAAAAGATTCTAATATCTACGTTTTAATACATGTGTTGCATAATATCATCTTATTTTTTCTGGGGGTGGGGGCTTTGTTGTTTCGGTTTTTGTTTGTTTGTTTGTTTGGGTTTGTTGGGTGTTTTTTTTTCTTCTTTGTTTACATTGTTGAGCCTTTTTTACTATACCCCGAAAAATTTGCTAGCCACTTTTCAGAATGCTATCACATGTTGACGTCAATGTTTGTTTTCTGTAATTTAATTAGTTGAGTTTCTCTAACCCTAAAGAGTTCCACAACAATGACGTTAGTTATTGATAAATTTAGTTACAAGTTCTACATAATTTCATTTCTAGTAATTCATTAAAGGGGTATGTGCAGCCATCTTGTACATTTGAGGATAAGAATGTGAACATTTCTGGAACTGGGTGGTTTCTGTCCAAAACTGGCCAAAATGTTGTCAAAAGATATAACTTTTACAGCAATACATATGAATTTTTCATTTTGATGAAAAGTAAGCAAATCGGAATAATCTTATATCGTTTATATGTACCACGTGGACTTTGATTGACAGGTGCTGAAAACTACAAGATCCTCGTCCGACTACGGTCATCATGGTATGCGAGGTTAAAGGGCATTTCTAAACGGAACACATCCTCACTTAATCGATAATTTATAAATGGTTTACCAATTTCGGTTCATTTTAAAATGAACAGACATAAATATGTCAAATAACCCCTCAAGGGGCTTCATTTACAAAAATGAATATAGGTTGTAGCAACTTCTATGATAAACACGAAAAATAGATGCTTACAAAATAATAACTGTGATTATTTTATAAACTCTGAACAGTCATTACCTGGGAGAAGTAGAAAAGACATATTTTAATCAACAAACATGTCCAAGAGAATCTTTGCGAGCCCTGCATGAGTTTTGTTTACAGTAAATACGCATGCGTAAAAGTATAGAAAGCTAAACCCCGTAACACGTTGCGATGTAAATTTGTGATAGGTGATACGTAATTATTAATTTTAATGAAATAATTAGATTTATTTCGTGGAGAACTTTTTAATTTTCTGAAAGTTTATACATTCATAAATAGTACAAAAATACCGAACCCGATCGGAAAATATTTTCAAGTCGTTTTTTGACAAGATGCACCATACTGTCTCTTTAATACTAAAATGCGATTTTTACTTCTAAATTTATCCTCAGCTAAATATATACATTATAACAGAAGTTACTTAATATAAATTTTAGGGGGACGTTTTACCGACTTACATGAGAGTACAAATATATTTACAGCAAGTACTTAATGATTTTAGGAGTTCTAGGTTCTTTTATCAAACCCTTACCATATGGCTCAGGTTTATTAAAAGAGTGGTAACATAAATAGTCATCGGCGTATATTGTATGTACATATGTGTTGTACATAACACTACACATATATCAATCCAATGGTATAAGTTTCAAATTATAATATATATTTATACTTATAATTTATTCTTTTACACGTAGACAATTTTTATTGTTCAGAAAATGAACATAACGGTATTATATAAACTATTAAATCAAAACAATGGGTGCAAACCCATGCAGGGGTTCTAACGGAATCTCTATACTTATGTATATTTTCAATCCTATCTTTGTTAACCTCATCACGCTGTGTAATTTTCTTTCTTTTCATTTATAATGTGTTTAAAGTGGCACATAGGTCCAATCGACGGACCAGGCGTTAAATCTATGTTTAATTGCTGTTGATATTACACTTGAAAATGTAAACACTTGTCGCTACGAATAAATGAATTACTTACTTATATTCAATATATTTATATTTTTAGAATGATTTAAAATTAACAATAACCAGCAATTTGACAATTTTTTTTCCAAACAGTTAGATTTTGATGTTCGTGCTGTTCGAAAGAACTACCCTTATCACACGAAGGAAGAAAACAAAATATCATCTTCATACACGCATATTGAATGGATTTTGAAATTGTTTTTAATTAACATACACAGAAGAAATCGGGAGCAATAAATATGTATACTATATTTTTAAAAGTTCTTTTATAAACACTGATCTTATTTAATTGCAGTTATGATGGATTTGCGTCAACGCATCGTTTGGATTTTTCAAATTGTGTTCACAGTTTCTGGGGGAGTAGATTCGTTTACCTGTTCATCAAACCCAAACTGTAACTGTTATAACCAGTCTGGAATTCTATTTGCCAATTGTGCCCACCAGGATTTGACTGAAGCGCCATTATTCAGTGATGACGTCACCGGAATCATTCTCGCACACAACGAGATTTCAAAGTTCCCGACTCTTCTTCCTAAGAATATCATATATCTAGATTTATCAGATAATTTGATTGACAGAATTGATCAAAAGTCAATTGTTAACTATACACATTTAAGTAATCTCAGTGTATCTGCCAATTCTCTGCTGTCAATTGAATTGGATTCGTTCGTTAACTCTAAAAGTTTGGTTCATCTAGATGTATCAATGAACCAGGAACTCACTTTAGAAGTATTGGCCAACATATCACGTGATCTTAGATATTCCACGTCTATCCGTGTTCTAAACTTGGAAAGTCTACAGTGCACGTACGGAGTGAGTTTCATCATTCGGAAATACCACATCGCAGATTTGAGGAACACTCATTTAGAGGAACTAAATCTAGCGTCCAACCGTATCAACAGTTTGGAACTCGGGGTTCTATCAGCATTGCCAAAGTCATTAAAACACCTTAACATAGCCAACAACGTTCTGAGTTTTGGATTTTATCTTGCTGAATTTGGAAGCTTGGAGAACATTGTTATTTTTAATGTTAGTTTTCAGTCCTATTTTTCATCAACTACAAGTAAAGCATTTCTTCGTCAGGTGCAACGATACACGTAATCGACAAATATGCAAATCTGACAGGTCACATGACCATCTTAGAGGTATGGATGTAATGCCATGGAACCAATTCTCATTAGCCCGACGTAAAAACGTCAGCATATACCTTCCGCCTAAGTTAGAAGTGCTGTACTTCCATGATAATCTGTACAAACTGACTCTCGAAGATTTTACATTTAAAACAGTGGGTCCTTCATCTGTGACTCATTTATACTTGCAAAACAACATCATCTATGAGCTGAATGGCCCTATTTTAGGATTAGACAGTGTCAAATACATTGATTTGTCCAACAATTTCTGCAATTTTATCTCTGACCGTTTCTTTGATGGAATCCATAATGCAACATACCTTGATTTATCCCAGAATGCCATAGGAGAAGTTCTTGAAAACGACGCGAAAGGGATAATTTTTCGAAATCTGTTCAAATTGAGAACCCTAAACTTAACACGGAATCGAATAGTAAGACTTCCACCCGCCATTTTTCGGAATCTCAATCAGTTAGAAATACTAAACCTTAGTTACAACTCTCTAAGCGAATTTACTTTACCCCTTGAAAATATGAAACAACTTAATCACCTGGACCTTTCCAACAATCAAATACAGTTCCTGGATGAAAAAACGCGAAACACAATTGATTCTCTATCAACGAAGAAGAAAATAAACGTTAACATGAGACGGAACAGACTTTTGTGTAACTGTGAACAACTTAAGTTTTTAAAATGGATGCGTCAATCTGAGAATGTCAAATTTATGCATTTTGACGAGTATTTTTGTACATACATAAATTCGTCAAGGGTTAATTTTACAGATGTTGACACGATACTCCAACTCATGGAGAAGCAATGTGCGTCATACATTTTAACGATCGTGATTATGACGTCATTAATTATAGTCGTCCTGACAACTACTCTCGGACGCATTCTTTATAGATACCGGTGGAAACTTCGGTATATGTATTACGTAGCAAGAGAAAAATACCGAGATAATGTTAAGAGGCCAGAAGGCACAGATGACAGTTCTTTTTATTTCGATGCTTTTGTGTCATATGCAGATAAAGACAGACATTTTGTGATCAAACTCGTACAGCAACTTGAAAAAGATCATAATCTAAAACTGTGTATACACCATCGTGATTTTATTCCTGGAACGGGTATTGCTGATAACATCACTAACGCAATTCATTACAGCAGACGAACGGTGACTATTATGACGTCACACTTCTTGAATTCCTATTGGTGCATGTTTGAATTAAACATGGCGCGAATGGAAGCTGTATATTCTAGAGATGGTGAAAATGTTCTATTTTTAGTGGTCTTAGAAAAACTGGCAATTGCAAAGCTTCCGTTTTCTTTTATGGACCTTATCGAAAACAGATCGTATTTGGAGTTTCCAGATAACGAGGACAATGATGAGGTTGCAGCTTTTCGCTCGAAACTTGGAGCAACGTTGAAATCTCGTGAGAGTGATATTAGAATGCTATCTCTGAATTCAACTCCAATAGAATAACGAGTAAGATAAGGGCCTCTTAACGTACATGTACAATGATATATCTAGCGCAGTGTGTATAGAGAAGCGAGTGATACATGTAAGGCAGTTCTCAAAATGGCCGATGTTCATGGAGATTACGCCACTATCAAGTTTAGATCAGGTGTTTAAAAAATAAAACATTGTTATGTACGTGCTTTGATGTTATTTTGTTAGATATATTTTGGTTTGATATTGTTTGGTTTAAGAGAGAGTTTTTTCATATTTTTTTCTATTTATAATTTCAGGGAATTTTAAAACAACCAGACAGTATTACTAAGTGATATTATCAAACCATCAATTAAAACTAATTTGACTATAATTTTTAAAGCAATGTCAGGTGATAATTATTTTTGTTCCGATACAAATTATTCATGAGTATAAAAATAGGACATACAAAAATAGGACACATATTTCTATTCTTAAAATAGTAAATGTGCATAGAAAATGTTTATTCCAAATACAACTTCAATAATGAGATACAATGTAATTGATTGCTCTAAAGTATATATTGGCTAGCCTGAACTCTTTTTACTTTCTTAAATACCAACTTATTTTGTTTCTTTTATCGATGCATTTAATGTGAACTACTTTGCACAACTATTACCCCATTATCAAATTATAAAGACGTCAAAATTGACAAAAACGCAAATATACTAGAAACAGTATATTTTAGTATTTTAATTGTCACCTAAATCTGGTAATGAGTTAAAGAAACGCTTTCTTGTGTCCTTTGTTTCGTAATAAAATTTCTATTCCTTTTTTCATAAGAAATAACAATTAAAAGTGAGTGTACTGACAATTTGAAACATCGTCTTACTTAGTGTTCTAACTTTAAATCTAGAAGGTATATTTGGGGAACATGGTTGTTGAATTTGATATTCTGAAATAAGATAACGTTATAATGCAGTATTCTTCTTTTTACATCTTTTACTATCAGATAAATTCTATGTAAGAACCAAAATTTGGTGGCCACGCATAATCACGGATTTTCTTTATACTTGACACTTTGATAGACTTCGGTGAGTAAAAAAGCCTAACACCATTTGTTTGTTGCTATGTGGTCCCGTTGCCAAGGTAACTGAGGGTAAAGATGTAAAAATGGCATTTTAATGCTTATTTGAGAACATATTGTGAGTAATGTGCAGACCTTGGGGTTTCCAGGGTAAAATATATTATTAAAAATAGGTTGTCATTTTTCAAAAGAAAGAGAAAAATTCATGGAGAAACGCATATTTTTAGAGCGTTTCCATGGTTACTAAACAGAAAGTCTTTTGGTAAACACTATTATGATTGTGCAATTAAAAATTTAAATATGAAAATTGAGAACCGTTGCTATGGTAACAAGCTTAAAAATAAGGAAAATTATAATATTTTAAGGCATATTTTAATCGATATTATTCATTTATAATGAATACATATTTAAAATCAAATGGTAAGAAAAAAATAAAGTATATCCTATACTTAAACGATACTTGAACAAAATCTGAAAATTTCCAATAATAACTGCCGTTGCTATGGACTTTTCAAAAAGTCAGAATTTTTGTGTGATTTTTTACGCAATTTAATTTTCCATAGCAACAACACCTCTCTGTTGCATAACAAAGGTTTTAATGATGTATACTGAAAATTTAGATACATTTTTACAAGTTCCAACTATAACAATTGCAAATAAATTCTAAAATCAGGAATGAAAGCATATCAAAATAATATCTCAGTTTTTCTTAATTTTTGGTCTTGTTGCCATAGCAACGGATGTCAATTTTCATGATAAAATATATATTGCATGCACATTGATATGGATGTAAAAATTTAACAGTTTCCCATTTGGACTTATTAAAAAACCGCAGAAAACTGATTTCAAAAAGTTTGTAACGGTTTCCATGGTAACATTTTAAAAGTGTTGGTTTCTCCATCAATTTTCTTATATAATAAAATAATTGAAAATAGGACAAAGGTTATTTTATGTATTTGATAGTTTACATTAGTGGGCAAAACCTTCTAATATGGCTTCAAAGTAGGTAAGTTTTGCTTTTTTCCCATTTTTAGCCTCGATTACCATTGCAACGGTTATCCCCAGCAACCAACTTTTAGTGGTTTTTGCGTTTTGCACCTAGGTGTGTCCATGTATGAAATATAAGGAAAATTGGTGACTATGCGTGGCCAGTCCCTTTTATAAATCATTGATTATTACATAGAATTGATCTTAAATAGCATTCTCTACTTCCTTACTTGTAAAAAATATATACTGAGGAATCATTCTTACTTGAAGGGGTCAATGTTCGTCTACTGCCAAATGTTTCCTTGTTCATGGGGATATAATATCGTTGGTAAAAATTCGGGATAATTTTGATACATTTTAAGCCAATGCTTGTATTATTCATAAGGATGAAAATTTGTGGGCAAGGGTTACTCACGAAGCAACGAACACCCCCCCCCCCCTCCCCAACGAACAATGATGATTTAACTGTATATAATTTTTGTTTATCTTGATTATTTTTTTTTCTTTTTTATGCTCATTTAATCCAACATATATCATATTTCTAAAAAGTAATGAGCGTTCCCATTATTTGTTTTTATTATTTTCTCCAGCTAAGTGCCATGTCGTTTTTGACCCGACATTTCGTTACCAAATTGCAAAAGAGGAGAAATAACTCGGGAAAATGTCAAACAAATGTTTAGATTCATTTTTTTTCCTCTATTTCCTTTTCATAACATGTTATAAAGGAATGAACTTGTTCACGTCGATAACTAAGCGAATTCGTTTATCTGAGTTTTGTTGGGTTTGGTTTAATTTCAAAGAAATATTTTTGAACGATGACATTTAACAGAATTTAGTTGTCAATATCTGAAAATGGAGAAAACCTTTTCCAGATGCAAACCGTGAAATGTAACAAAATTAATTGTACTATTAGGAAATGTAAATAACAAAATAAAGTTTATTGAAAATTAGTTGGAGGTTTTATGTATGTTTTTTGTATTATGGGTATTTTACTTTAGCGCCTTAATTTGAACACAACAACTTCAGTTAACCTTGTAGGACCAGTATTTGACAGTTTGAATGGCATTAAGGTAAACTCAACCTGTTTTTATGTTTTAAAGGTATCCTCAATATTTGTTTTATACTAATTTCTAAAGATTTTGTTGATGAGGAGATCTACTACATTACCTAAAATGAAATATCTAATAGCATAAAAAACAATAAAATAATCGACAATCTCTTTTTTGGTAAGCTTTATGATTGGGCAAAGAGTTTTCCTCAAATCTCGATATCGGGTGAATATATCCAGTTAAAATAACTTCGACAAACTCATTTGGTGTTAAGGTTATATCACTTTCTAAAAGTTGGTAAAAATATAATGTAGTGAAAAAAGAAATTCATTAGATATATGTTTAATAAAAATATTAAATAATTTGTTGATTCTGTTTCCCAATTTCTATACCTTCAACAAAACATCTAATCAGATAAGGTATTTCCTGCTTGCAAACTTCCCATTGTATTGTCTGCATTTCATTTACCCTTTTCTTGTAGCACTGTGGCTGCATTGTTATGTGTGGGGCAGAAATTTCCTTGGATGAAGTGGACATGAATTTCGATGATATGTAATTATGTCGACAGTGACCTTATCAAGTGCGATCTGGTATTAGAATTTGCACTTTGATGAACTTTTAATTTCATGGATCAATTTAACATCGAAGTCAAAGAAAATAGTTATTAAACAAATATTGATCAACATAAGAGCATACGTGACACATTGATAAAACCATCGGATGTACTTAGATGTATATTTTTGTTTATCTTTTTTTTTACATATGTAATAAGTTCTCGTTGTAGTGTGTAGTCCAGTTTTACCTGCAACTAAACGCACTTTAAAGGACATAGCAACAATTTGATTTAGAATATATATTTTCTTTTCATGCTCTATTATTACAATGGTTTATAATGGTATTTTATGTCATCAAAAACTCTACCTGTCCATTGAACAGCAGAGCTCACATTTTCTAAAACAAAGCTCATACATGTATTACGTTTATATTTACACATTGATGAAGTATATGGTTTAAAACAAATTTGAATTTGATACACATTATAACCATTTATTTACGTTTATAATGAACAAGAAATAAAATAAAAACATTTTTTATAATATCTTAAATATACCAGACAGGACAGTATATTTGACCGATATCAATAATAACAAAGTATGAGCTTCGATTACATAAAAAATTCTGCGCTTTGCATTATTTCTTAAAAATTTTCACCTGAATATTGTATAAAATGTACAATAATTCAACAAAACATTCTTAACATTACAATTTGCTGAGACAAAACTGTGTAGCTCGAATCCTGACACTGTCACTGGGACTATTTATCAAATGTTTTAAGTTTTGCAATTGTAAGGAAAATCAAATTTAATTTCCCCAGCACTTACATTGACATATGTGTCTGAAATATTATTTTCAGAGAATTTTTTGATTAATGATTATGTACTTGTCCGGCCGAGATCTCAAAAAACCATTTATTCATTTTTATGCTAGTCTAATGGAAGTGAAATAGGTCTTCCGCGCAGCACGTGTAAAGAATGAATCCCCCTGGGTGCGTGTTTAGCTGTGTTAAGAGGGATTGTTGGTCGTGGCCTGGTGGTTGATCTGTTGACCACTAAGCTCTTTAAGGTTGTATGGGGCACCTATCAATATTAACGTGGATCAAAGATCATTATATATGAAATACATTCAACGGTTTAGAGTTTTCAAATCTTACAATATGTAACAAAAATCTTGTATGGGGCACCTATTGATATTAACGTGGATCAAAAATCATTATATATGAAATACATTCAACGGTTTAGAGTTTTCAAATCTTACAATATGTAACAAAAATGTTGTATGGGGCACCTATTGATATTAATGTGGATCAAAGATCATTATATATAAAATACATTCAACGGTTTAGAGTTTTCAAATCTTACAATATGTAACAAAAATATAACTTTTAAAATTATTTTGAAAGGTGAAAGGTTTTAAAATTGCTACCCGGATTCGAATTCATGATTTTCAGATTCAAAGTGATTTAACAAAACCATTGCGCCAGGCTATTCGGTGAGACTTTTTGGATAGAGACCTTTTATACAATTACATTTGCTTTTATTGTTTATTTCAATTACTAGTACGTCACAATATGGAGATGGCGAATACTACCTTAATCTCCTATTCGTTATGCGGAGTCATTCTGAAATATTTTTATATGCTTGAATACATCCAATCAACTGAAATATAAAATCCATTTGATGTCGCCGACACTTTTCTTGAACATTATTCATTTTCATTACTCTTTAAATTTGAAACATTTTTCTTTGATGACACCGGAGTAATGCACTCAGAACAAACTCGAGTAAAAAACCGGTCAAATATCTGAACTTATTTCTGTCTATAATTGAATAGTCTACACTGATACAGAAAATTTTTATTCTGATTTTGAAAAAAAAAAGTTTGATAAGGAACATTTAATTTATAATAAAATGTTTTCCGCCCAAAAAATCGAGGTGGAAATTAAAACGAGCTAGTGAAGAAGTGAGTGCCCATTTGACCAAAATCTCTCAACATTTATGAAAACAGCTGTTCCTACGCGATTAGCAAGTAGCTATAAGATGATTTCATTGTCCCAGATTTTGTTTCGAATACCACATTGGAATAAATGTTTAATTTTTGAAAGCCAGCCCCTTTTCCTACTCTAAACGCATTTTTTGTTTTACTGTCGAGGAATATATATGTTGAAAGCTACTACACTCAAGGGCATTTTGTCAACATTAAGTTTGTACGGAACACAGAATATAACGATAAATCAATATTTAAAGGATTATTTTACGAGAAATTGCTCAATAAGGAGTTTTCTATAGTGAAGAAATGTTTGACTAACCATGCATTGATATATGCCCGTGGTATTATGTACTTTAGAAGGAAAATGCACTAAACAGGCTACACTTTAAAATTGATTTTTAAGTGACAAACTAAATTACTCTGCATTCAGAAATCATTTTTATAAAGATGTCTTTCTCTATTTGTCTTTTCTATTTGATTGGCCGTCTACAACAGGAAGTGAAAAACCATTAGGCAATAGTTTATAAGCATTCAAATGATGAAGTAACAAGAACGTCAAAAATAGGATTAAGAGTTATTGGGAAGCAAAATGAAGGTAAGAAACGTATTGATTTGTAATTCGATTTTTGGATAATTATTCATAAGTATATTGAGAAGATTAAAAAACGTCGGGCGTGATCAAATCCACCAAAGTTCGTAGCATTAATGATCGATTTGATCACGCCCGACTGTATCGGATTACCTCATTATATTCAACGAATGATTCCTTATTAATTATATTCTCAAAAATATTCAGCAATTGAACGCGTAAATTTTAAAATAATCGTCAATGAAATGTATTGGACTATACACTACAAAATTATTTTGTAGAATTATCTCAGAAAAAGACACAGGAAATGTAAATAATACCTAGATAAGTAACATTTTGCCTCTGTCCGTCGCCGTGTGCAATGCGTCGTCCGTTATAAATGTTACATATATAGCAAGAAAACAATAAATAATCAATGAGATTGATCGTTACAATTGATTTTTGTGCTATGCTGATCTAAGACAAGAGCTCCTCCTCATCCTCTCCCGTCTATTTCTATATTGATGTCTATAAAAATAAGCATTTTTGGAAAGTTTTCTCCTCTTCAACATTGATGGGAGAAAAACAGTTCACGTGGTTATGATGTGTATGATATTTGTTGCCAAAAGTATTTAGTATTGAGCCATTAAACCATTTTAAAATTCACCTTTAATCTAATAACATATTAATAATGTGTAGTAGTTTAGATGACATTATCATTTGTAGTTCTAAAATAACAATGCTGCATGTGTGCTAAATCCGGCAATGACAATTACCTGCGAGTTTACGATATCAGTTAACTCAATTATGTAAATCTGGCCTCTCTGCCATTTTTAAATCACCCCCAATTTTAATTCTCACTTTAGATTTTTGTGAATTGAATTGACCTTAAGATAGGGTCAAAAGACGAACGATGGGGTCTACAAAGTTAATGTGAAAGTTAAACAAACTAGATCTTTTCTTACGGTTTTTTAAAACTATTTTTGAGCGGTATTCAAATTCATCTTTACATATCTTCTTTGGTATGTGAATATGAATTAAGCAAAATTTTTTATGACTCTGAGAATACTGCATAAGTAATCCATGTTTTCTAACGGTTACTCCTCTGATTGAAAATGCCGAAATTTTGTTACCTTGGATAACAAATATCTCGATCTCAAATATAGAAATACATATATGAAGTAAAGCGAACTACAGAATGATTGTCTATCTGATTGGCCGTCTAAAACAGGAAGTGAATACCCCATTATGCAATATTTAATAAGCCTTCAAATTATTGAGTAACAGAAACGATTCAACTAGGATTAAGAATTATTGGGAAGCAAAATGAAGGGAAGAAACGCCTTCAAATAAAATTTGTATATCGATTTTTTGGAGAATTATTCTTCAGGAATAAAGAGCCATTTTTAAGTAAATACAGTCGGGCGTGATCAAATCCACCAAAGTCCGTAAACTTTATGATCGATTTGATCCCGCCCGACCGTGTAGGATTAACTCATTATATTCAACGAATGATTCCTTATTAATTATATTCACAAAAATATTCAGCAATTGTACTCTACAACTTTAGAATAATCGTCAATGAAATATATTGGACTATAAATTACAAAATCAATTTGTAGTTTTATCTCAGAAAAAGACACAGGAAATGTAAATTATACCTAATTAAGTAACATTTTGCCCCTGTCCTCTGTCTGTCGCCGTGTGCAATGCGTCGTCCGTTAAAATGTTACATTTATAACAAGAAAACAATAACTAATCAATGAGATTGATCGTAACAATTGATTTTTGTGCTATGCTGATTTCAGACAAGGGCTCCTCCTCATCCTCTCCCGTCTATTTTTATTTGATGTCTAAAAAAATGAACATTTTTTGAAAGTTTTCTCCTCTTCAACATTGATGGGAGAAAAACAATTTACATAGTAATGATGTTTATATCATTTGTGACCAGAATTATTATGTATTTAGCCATTAAGTTATTTAAAAAGAGACCTTTAATCTAATAATATTCAATCAACCCCATTTAGATTATATGCATTAGAAAAATAATGTGTAGTAGTTTAGATGACATTATCACTTGTAGTTCTGAAATAACAATGCCGCATGTGTGCTAAATCCGGCAATAACATATATCTGCAGGGTTTTATACCAGTTACGTCAATTATGTAAATCTGATCTCGTCGCCATTTTTAAATCACCCCATTCTCAATTTTAATTCTTATTATAGGTTTTTGTGAATTACATTGACATTAAGATAGGGTTTCAGACTTAATGTAGGGTCTACAAAGTTATTGTGAAAGTTTAACAAACTAGATCTTTTCTCACGTTTTTTAAAATATTTTTTGGGGGTATTCAAATTTATCTTTACATATCTTCTTTGGTATGTGAATATGAATTACGCAAATTTGTTTTATGACAAACATATATAATATGCATGTATTTTTTTTAATATAATATATATACGATTTATATTAAAAAAGACAACGAATCGCATGAACAAAAAATAAGTAACCATAAGAATAACGAAGTACTGGTATTTAAGGCGGGAAAGTTTGATATGTTGATAATTTTGCTATCGTAACCATAAGAATAAACTTTTAGTGGTAATTGTTATTTGAAAAATACGTTTTTAATTTAACCAAATATGTTATGATTTCAAAACATGCTAATAATAATGGGAGAAAAAGGAAGGGGGCATGGAATAAAAGACGACATATTAAAAAAATAATACATAAACACAATTATTGAGTGTTTTATTAGATACTAGGAAACTTGATAGGGAAAACGGAGGTTGCTAAGAGCAAGCTCAATGCATTTTTTTGCAGGAAACATTTGTCTTAAATGTACATATAAAATAAGCACTCTGAGAATACTGCATAAGTAATCAATGTTTCCTAACGGTTAATCCTCTGATTGAGAATGCCGAAAATTTGTGCCCTGGATATTAAATATCCACCATCTCAAGTGAAGAAATGTATATTTATAAAGCAAAGCAAACCAGAGAAAGAAACGCTACCATTTAGTCAACTGAATGATAACTGAATGGTTTGGAAAGGTGACTGAATGGCACATGTATGTCATTCAGTCACTTTTCAGTTACGTTTTAGTTACATTTCAGTTTACTTTATGGAACAGATTCATCCTGTGTTAACATTGACGTCTAAATATTAGAAATGCGATCAGGTGTCATATGTATGAGTAAGCACACCCTGCCTAACGGTTGAACATGCAGTGTGATAATTGTCATGATCGCAAGAAAAGGAAGAAACCGTACCAAGTTTAGATTAATGATCAATTTGAGATATGACACCTTTGCCATTACGTATTCGCTGGTAGAGATTTGTGAAAAAAATGTATTGTTAATCACAATTTCTTTACTTCCGTCTTGTGTATCCCAAATCAAATGAAATATTTAACGAGGCCGAGTACAGATCGAGTACGCAGGCTTTTGCGCAACGTTTCATTTGTATTGTGACGTCATC
This sequence comes from Magallana hongkongensis, assembly GCA_015776775.1. Taxonomy (NCBI): domain Eukaryota; kingdom Metazoa; phylum Mollusca; class Bivalvia; order Ostreida; family Ostreidae; genus Magallana; species Magallana hongkongensis. The sequence goes on along the minus strand of CM027469.1, from coordinate 6,294,546 downwards.
TTTTTACTTTTACTTGGTTGACGCCATGGCGTGATATTTTCACCTGCAGATATTCAGCGAAATTTGTTGAAACTCGTTTGATGCTAATATTGATATTATATTGTGGAGTTAACATAAATGTCTCGAGGTATAAGATATATTTGGGTTAAGGTCGAATACGTGAAGAGGGTTCAGCAAGCCTAGTTCTCTGTCACGTTTTCTAAAGCAGCGTTAAAATATCTTAATTCATATATTTCAAGACAGTAACCATGTATTTATATTAACGACCCCTAATATGTGATGTTATATATCCATTTATTACTTAGATATGTCTAAATGTTTTAATAATACTATGAAGATCACCATTTCCGCCTTTGTCAAATAAAAAAAATGCCATTATCTGAAAAAGCTGGGAAATTGGGCATACAAAAACATCTTTGATAAGACCCCTGAAACAAACCAGGAGGTAAAAAGGGTTTTTTTCATTTGACCATTTGATGTCTTTTAGCAATACCTTTAATAAGTGAAAGATTGATACATTTATTTCAAACAAAATCCTGTAAGGTCCTATGTTAAAAATTAACAAATGTCTTTTTATTATCCTAAAATAATAATTTTATCAGTAGAAATCCATGTAAAAAATGTCATTCACAAATCCAGGGGAGAACATATTAGACCCGGCTTCGTTAAACTTCTTTTCTAATATTTAACAGCCCAAACCCAATAACGAGCCCGATTGTAATAATGCAACAAAAACTGCCGATAAAATGTACAACAACAACACTTTTCACTATTTTACAGAACTTATCTGTTTGTAAAAAATATATAAGTGATGAAACAAGTAATGCTAGATATTGTTACTGACCATATACTAGCCTCGCTCAATCACTGACTCTGATAATCAACGTGATCTTAAAAATAATTGGAATGTAAAAAAAAAAACTTGATCGAAATCATGTAGACCAGATGCTACAATAGTATAAACATGATCTGATGATTGACATTTTGAAGCTATTCAGTAAGTGTCATGTTATTCTTTAAATGCATAAAGAAGAAAGTGTGGAAAGTTGAAGTGGGACAGACACACGGACAGACATAAAGATAGACTGATGAACGCAGAGGAAATCTAGGTCCACTTGGTGAAACCAGTAGGGGACTACAAACTAAATTATAATGAGGTTGATCCCCCATCTCCTTTTAGGAGTATATACAAATTTAAAGAGAAAAACACTAAATAAACACCAAAATCGAAATTACAGTAGCCGCTCCTTCGCAGATAAGGATTTTCATATATTGCATTTTTTTTCTTTATTCCTGATTTGTTTTGGCTTGTTTTGTTGATTTTTTTGTTTGGTTGTATTTTTTTTTTTGTTGGAGAATTTTAGACAAATCTGCTCCACCCCCTCACTTTCAGAACCTATAATACATGCTTACCAGATGTATTTTTTTTTTACTTTTAGCAAATGTTGTATCTCCTACATCCAGTACTTTGGGTACTACCAATGGTGGTTCTAATGCTTACAGAAAAAGAAACCTTCAAGTGTTCATCAAACCACAACTGCACCTGCTATAAACGTGAAGATTCTGGAATTGTCTTTGCATGACTGTTCAAACCTGAAACTACAATCTGCGCCATTATTCAATGATGAGGTAACCGGGATAATTCTCACACATAACAACATTTCAGAATTTCCGGTTTCTCTTCCTCGGAATATTCGTTACCTTGATATATCAAGGAACGCTATAGAAACTAGTAAACGAGACGTCGTTATCAAACTACAAGGCCATACACAATATCAGTCTTTCCGCCAATAGACTAAAGTCCATCGAACTAGGATCCTTTTTAAATTCAAGATATCTTACCCATCTGGATGTTTCTAATAATCAGGAACTGACTCTTGAAGTTTTGGTTAATATTTCACATGACATTAGTTATTCCACGTCAATTCGTGTTCTAAATTTGGAAAGTGTTCAATGCACGTATGGTGTGAGTTTCATAATTTGGAAATACCACATTTCGGATTTAAAGAACACTCAACTGGAGCAGCTTAACTTAGCTTCCAACCGTATAAACAGCTTGGAATTAGGAGTATTATCAACATTACCAAAATCCCTAAAACATCTTAACTTAGCTAACAATGTTCTGAGTTTTGGATTTTATATTATAGAATTTGGAAGTTTGCATAGCTTGATCACTATGAATGTTAGTTTTCAATCTAAATTCCACCAACTTAAATACAAGGACTTTTTCAATGTATGTAATGATTCACGTACACGACAAATAGGTAATTATGGGAGTTCACATTCAATTGTTACAGATTCAAACAAAACAAAAATAAGTCTTGTTTCGTCTACTGTCCGTCTATACATTCCACCTAGCTTGGAAATCTTTTACTTTCACGATAACATGTATAAAATGACTCTTGAGAAATTCGCCTTCTCATCAAAAGGCCCACCAAAGATTACGCATCTGTATTTTCAAAACAACATCATTTATCAGTTAAATGGTCCAATTTCGGGCGCAAACAGTGTCCGATATATGGATTTATCGAACAATTTCTGCAATTTCATCTCTGATTATTTTTTTGACGACCTTAAAAATCTGTCTTACCTTGATTTATCCCAGAACGTTTTAGGAAAAGTTTTAGAAGATGACAACAGTGGGAACACTTTTCGAAATCTTGTCAATTTGACAACTTTGAACTTAAGAAGCAACCGAATCTTTCGACTGCCTCCAGCCATTTTTCGTAATCTCAATCAACTTGAAACTCTTGTTATAAGTGATAACTCTTTAAGTGAGTTTTCTGTACCAATAGGAAACATGCAACGCCTAAAGCGACTTGACCTCTCAAATAATCAGTTATTATTCTTGGATGAAAAAACACGAAATGCAATCGATTCCTTGTCACGAAAGAAAATATTACACGTGAATGTAACAGGTAATAGATTAGCATGTATTTGTGAGCAATTGGAATTCTTAAAATGGATGGCTAAATCTAAAAATGTGAAGTTCATGCAATTTGATGATTATCTTTGTACCTTTAGGAATTCTTTTAAAGCTAATTTTTCAGGTATTGACAACTTGGTTCAAGTTATGGAAAAACATTGTGCCTCATACATAGTTACTATTGTAATACTGACGTCATTGATATTTATCACCTTGACAACAATCTTTGGTCGCATTCTTTATAGATACAGATGGAAACTTAGGTATATGTACTACGTAGCAAGGGAAAAATATCGAGATAATGTTGAAAATTTAGATGGGACGGCTGGCAGCTCGTTTCATTTTGATGCCTTTGTATCATATGCCGAGAAAGACAGACGTTTTGTGATTAAACTCGTGAAGCAGCTCGAAAAAGAGCACAATCTGAAACTGTGTATACACCATCGTGACTTTATTCCTGGAACAGGTATTGCTGAAAACATCACTAACGCCATTCATAACAGCAGACGAACTGTGACTATTATGACGTCACACTTTTTGGATTCCTATTGGTGCATGTTCGAGTTAAATATGGCACGCATGGAGGCTATTTATTCTCGAAACGGTGAAAATATTCTAATTTTAGTGGTCTTAGAAAAACTTGCAATTGCAAATCTTCCATTTTCTTTTATTGATCTCATTGAAAGCAATTCTTACCAAGAGTTTCCAGAAAACGGGGATGATAGTGAAGAATCAGCTTTCCGCTTGAAGCTTGCTGCAACGTTAAAGTCCCGTGAAGGCGACTTTAGGACCTCATCTTCGAATGGAGCTGCATGAGATTAAACAAGTATTCGGTTTAAGGAAATGACTGGCATGTAATATTGATTAATGGTCAGCTCTGTTAATGTAATGTAATGCAACTTAAAGCATTTAGATATATGCAATAATCATTATAAATAAGATATATTGCACCGTTTTGTTGATTTTCGAAATAGCTAGGCATAAATGACTTTTACTTTAAAGAGGTTCGATCCTCTTATTTTGGGTAGCCATTTTGTGTCACCTCTAGTCTGGAAATTATGTGTCATATATGAATTCTACTTGTAAATTCCTTTTTTACAATGCTAAATAAACTATATTGAATAAAATAGTGAAGGAAAAATTCCATATTTAGAGAGTTTAGTAAGGGACTTTATTTTGTGGCGGAAGGTTTTTAAGAAGAAAATGAACATTTTTCATAACTCAGTTGTTTTAGAGTACCGTCATTTTGGCTTTCTTATTTTTCGTGCACACTAAATTTCCAGAGAGTTCATGCATTGGTTTATCTTCGTGTTGTTTCACAAAACATATTTCAACAATATTTCAATATTTCTATCGACATATATTGGCATGTTTAAGTGATATTTCATAGAAGTAAAGAAAAAATCAACTCCAATTTTCCCCTAAAATTAGCTGATTTTATGCCATATCTCAAAATTTACATTATAGACCCATACTTTTGGTTTTATTTTCTGAATATTAAAGTTTCTTTTGACAAGTCTGTCAGAATTTGAGAAAAAGTTTGAGACTTTTAAATTATTTAATTGCATGTAGAATCGTTTATGAATAAAAATAGTATTTTTTCATTGCAAAAAGGTCAAAATATCCATAAGGTGAAGAAATTGCAAACTTTTTCATTGTGAAAATTTTAATTTTATTAATTTTAAATAATGTGAATTTGTATTTGATACCATGGTTCATTTCGATAAAAAATTATAGAGGGAAAAGCGATTTATGTGCAATTTGCACTTTCAGTGCAGAAAGGTTATATTAAATACACCGTAGCACCGAAAGGAGCATATAGACCCCAAAATTTTGTTTTGAATTTTGGTTTAGATATGTTTGTAGATGTTGAAAAAATACTTTAGAAAAAATCTTAGAGACTTTTGATCGGAGGATCCAACGTCCTTAAGTAAGCAAATTGTATTTCTGACTAATACTTTTACGCATGTAAAAAGAAAATGTGATTTAAATCATTATGCATGTAATTGTATAACTTCTAATCTCAAAACAACGCAGTGCAATAACGTTTTTAGTTACCATCATGGAATTATTAAAGGTTTACATGAAACTACCATTGCATAGTAAATAAAGAAGTGTAAGCGCAATGCGTGCGTGAATCGTAAAATTTATCGTATCGTATGGACATTTATCCAAAAAGTTTGCAAAAGTTTTTGTTTTTGTTACAGAGTTAACGTTTTATTTTACATATCAACACCAAAACAAGAATGACACGGTATCGTGTATGACTTTACAATAAAACAAACCATAATTTTCAAAAGGAAAGAAAATAAACAAATTAGATGAAAAAAAATATTCACATACAATACAAAATATAAAAGATTGATAAAACGATGTACATTGTAATTTGATGTTTTTCTATTTGGATTAGATATTAAATTTTGAAATGTGGTTATTTTCAATTTCTCTGAGCCACGAAACCTTTTTTCATAGACCTTTCGTTTTAAGTCTAATCACGGTCTAGATCCTAAAAAATCATTTATTCTGATTCTCTATAGAATTTCCTCTGAAAATGCCCCAAAGGACTCTAACCCAACTTTCGATTGCTTTGTTTTTCATATTTCCTACCGCTCTGCGACTTCAACAGAAGTGGTTCTTCTTTGGAATCTTTCATTGTTCGTAGGGGGTCAATGTTAGGTACACATTTTTTTTTGGTTTGTGGGGATGTTATTTGTTGTTCGAAAGTTCGAAATAAATTTAATAAATATTAAAAAAATGCTTTTATATACATCTGTGGTGATGTAAATTCGTGGGCAAGGGTTATCAACAAAAGCCACGAAAATTGGTCCGCCACGATCATTGATGATTACATAGTATTCCGCCAAGCTTCAATTGTTTTTTTTTCAATTGTACAAGTGAACTTGTTTTACTGTTCCACTTTATTATAATTAAAACTGTTGCCATGTCAAAAATAGTGCCATATACTTTTTTTAATTTATCATGATAGTCAAATACTTGCAACATTGTTGAACTATTTTTTGTTACGTCATAGATACCGGTTGGTAAAGCTCTTCTGTCTTTTCAGGATTTGATCACATGACCAACTCGTATATATATTCCCGATATACATCCAAAAATGATACCTATTTCTTAAGAATACAGCTTTCGGTTTAATTTACCTTAACGCAGGAGATATATCATGTGTCCATCCACTGCAATTGAACAATTTCAACAATAGGTCAAATAATCTTAATGATAAAGAAGTACAAACGAGTGCCCTTTGGTTTTCCTTATAACGAAACATATAAACTTGCATCTGATCAGACGCTTTACCCCTAATGAAAACTTTCAAAACTATTCGTTGCATAGCGACTAGTTTGCAAAACAACGCGTCATTTCTCCGTGTGTCGAGAATAACAACACTGGATTCATTAGACAAACTTTATAATGAAAACAAATTTATTTTCTTGCACAAACAATCTTAAATGAAAGTAATTAACGTCAGCTGTATTCTATAGCATTAAGATTGAGATTTTTAGACATTAACGAATAACGAGACATGGCTGGATGGATGTAATGGCCTTTATACCACGGGGTTGGTCTTTACGTCACTTGGGAGGCCCTTAAACCACTAGGTAGCTGGCGTTGATGGCGATGCCACACTTGTTATTTTTGTTCCTGCTCATCTAAATGTGGCCTTCCCCAGGACTTACTCAGTTGAAAAAAGAAAAAAATGTTTTGAGGGATCGATAGTCGTAGTCATTTTGAGACCAATTTGATCTTCTTTAAAAGAAGAGCTATATAGGAAAAACATTCATTTTGGATCCTCTTTTTTTATAAAGAACATACGGCTTTACTTAACAATCAACATAGTTTGATTGTTTTTGCGCAAAGTGAGCAAAATATTTCCTATTTTGAATATAATCACAAAACTAGTGTATTCAAGAAACTAACAGCTATGAATTCCTATTCGTTCAAAATCGTTAAACTCTTAAAATTGAGTTTAACCAGAGATTCAACGATCAATTTCTTAAACTGATATTTAAAACCTTCACTTGTTTCATTTAAAAAATATCTAATAGGTGGTGAAAAGGAATTCAATCAACCACATCAAAACAGAAATACAATTTTAACCACCTCTTTAGCAGAAACACCGCTTACTCACCACTTAAATGAAAAGAACCTTAATAATTCTTAAGTATACTGGGTCGTTTTCGCCGCCTCTAATTTACACCCCGCTACACTTGCAAACGTTTTTGCCAGTCTTGAATTCGTCTAGATGCAGATGAGTTAAGTAATATTCGTGACATAGAGTTCGTCTGGTCATAATTCGAGATGGAAAGGGGCAAACATAACAAGAGGGCAGATATTTTCCTCTGTGCAGTGTACAGAAGCAAAGATCCTACCGCTTCTGTAGAGCTGGAAGGAGGAGTCACTGGCGTCGATGCGGACAGAGATTGGACCAATGGTAACGGTCGCCTGCTGCAGGTCCGACTCACTGCCCTCCTGGATATCCTTGTGTGACGTCTCAGTGGCGCCCATGTCAGAGGCCTTGAGGTGGCACTTACCATTCTGAAAGGTAAACAGGTAAGTGATTGGTTAATCTAACCGTTCTGAAAAGTAAACATACTTTGGTTAGGGTAATCTTACCGTTCTTAGGCCTTGAAGTGGCTCTTACCGTTCCAAAACCTTTGTCAACAAAATTCTAAATATTAATCAATCAACAAAGCTCACAATACTTTTTCAAAAAAGCTCAGATAATATTTTTGTTTACATATTGAGAATGGAATGTGGGGTTTAAAACAAAGGACTACATATGGTCCTTAAATGAACATCGTTTTTCTACTGTCATTCTTTGTTATATTTTTACAAATATACATTTAAAGGTTTTTTTTCCCTTATTTTCATTTTGTTTTAAGCGCCGACAATTATTAAAAAAACATCATAAAGTCTACCTTTTCCCGACAAAATTTCATATTAAGCATAAACGGCTTGTTTTCAACCAGTGTATCTTAAAAAACATTGAGCAATTGCTTGAACAAACAAAATATTTTCACCAAAGATGTATCTTCACAGTACTTATAAGTGACAAATATTTGTTCTTACTCAAAGAGTCGCTTTACATTTCCCATTCAAAGAAAGATAAGAAAAATCTCAATTTTTTACTGATTTTGACTGAATTATAAAAATACTGTTAGTTCTGATTTCACAAACTGCAAGTGAGTGCATATAAATAAACAAATAAGTAAAGAACATATTTTATGTCAACTCTTATATAGTAAAACAACAAATTAATCTACCTGAAACACTTTTAAAAAGGGCGAAATAGGGGGGGCAAATTTAACTAATATCATAAATAGTTCTTATTTATTTATGTACCTTCTGAACAAACAAGTTGACTAAAATGCTTGGGGTATAACATTTACCAGCTCATTTGACCAGTTTAGACCAAAACATGGCTTGAGCCTCGTTTACATAAAAGAATTCTGAACTTGTTTGTACTTTGACAACTAACATTCAAATTTGTATAAATATACGAAATACCCCTGTAAGCATTCCTAATATTATAAATGTTTCAAATGATATGTGTTACTCAAATGTTGACCATGCCACTATAATTTTTTTTTTTGCATACTTTCGTGCGTTCAAACCAAACATGAATAAATAAATACATTTTCTTTAGCATTCACACTGATATATTTGTCTTAAATAGTATTTACACGGCGCTTTTTATTTCTGGTTTCATTTACTTTGGATGGTATTCGGGGGAAATTTATGAAAAACTTTCCTTACTTATTAATTATATTGTAAAGGTAAATTGTTAAATAAATGTGTCATTTCAAGCCGTGCGATGTCTATGTGTTCATTATGGGCGGTCAAGCTAAAATTAATTTCATATGTTTGATGTAACAAATCATTTAAATATAAAATTGATTTAATTAAATTAACCCATTTTAAATATTTCAAATCAATTTTAATTGGCATATGTAACAGTTGTGAAACATTTCCCTTTGGTGATATTGGAGTAGTGCACATTGTACAAGCACAGGTAATGTCCGGTTTAATTATTAACAGTTCTTTCCTTCTTTAATTAAGAAATTTACCCTAATACAGAAAATGTAAAATTAGTTATTTGAAACTTCTTATATGTATATTAAAAAAAACTATTTATTGTTCCTATCACCGGCTTTTCAACAAAAAGCAATTAGGGTTAGAACTATTATGTGGCAGTGAAGACGCAGGCCAGCGTATAAGACTACAACCATTATTTTCCATGGAAATTGCAGTGGTAGGAAGACTGTTTTCTAGTTTTCTTTCTTTTTTTTATTTGAATACAATATTATCAATAGTGATTTCTTTTTAAAATCAAACCCCCTTTTTCGACTCAAAACAGCCATTTATTAAATATCGTCACAATTTTAAAATTCACATTGTCAAAATTGATTTGAATAAACACGGTATACAGAATAATATATTTACGATCACTTTTTAATGGATTAAATCGTAAAGCTGTCATTCTTTAGAAAATTTTCTATTTTGAAGATTTGTTGGCTAGTTACGTCAAAATTGAAAACAATCGTCTTTTATCATGTAAGGAAAATGCATCAACAGGTAACTTAGCTATACAGTTTGGTTTACATGTGTAAAGTAAATACTCAGTTTACTTTTGTATGATGCCATTCTCTCTTTTTAATAAAAAACGGTGTTTTAAAAGATACTCAAAAAACAAGCACGTAGCATTTAGGATGTCTACTTTTTCTCGCTAAAAAAAATTCTTTTAAATTACATATCAAAAAAATAAATTATCATGAACATGAGGTTGATCCCTCCTTTTTGGGCGTGTGTTTAAAATTTAGGTAAAAAAGAATCCCCCCCCCCCGAATTCAAAATACGATGATACGTGCCTGAAAAAGTGTAAGTCAAATTTGAAGACCAGATTTATTTTTTATTTTTACTTTCAGAAAATGTTGTTTTTCCTACATCTAGTACTTTGGACGCTACCAATGGTTTTCCTAATGCTTACAGAAAAAGAAACCTTCAAGTGTTCATCAAACCACAACTGCACTATGTTATAAACATGAAGACTCTGGAATCCTCTTTGCAGACTGTTCAAACCTGAATCTACAATCTGCGCCATTATTCAGTGATGAGGTAACCGGGATAATTCTCAAACATAACAACATTTCAGAATTCCCACCATATCTTCCGCGGGATATTCGTTACCTTGATATATCTAAGAACGCTATAGGAACCTTAAAAGAAACATCGTTATCAAACTACAAGGCCTTACAAAATATAAGTCTTGCCGCTAATGCTCTTCATTCCATTGAAAAAGGGTCTTTTTTAGATTCAGGATATCTTACTCATCTGGACGCTTCTAATAATCAGGAACTGACTCTTGAAGTTTTGGTTAATATTTCACATGACCTTAGTTACTCAACGGCAATCCGTGTTCTAAATTTAGAAGGTATTCAGTGTACTTATGGAGTGAGTTTCATTATTCGGAAATACCACATTGCGGATTTAAAAACCACTCAACTGGAGCAGCTAAACTTAGCTTCCAACCGTATAAACAGCTTGGAATTTGGAGTTTTCTCAATATTGCCAAAATCCCTGAAACACCTTAATATAGCTAATAATGTTCTGAGTTTTGGATTATATATTATAGAATTTGGGAGTTTGCATAGTTTAATCAGTCTGAATGCTAGTTTTCAATCCTATTTCCACCAAATTAACTTAAATAATTTTTTAACTGCGTGTAATGATTCACATATATCACAGATAAGTAGTTCTGACAGATTACGCTACGCTGTTACGGATTTAAACAAGCCAAAAATAACTAATGTCTCCTCCACTCTCCGTCTATACATTCCGCCTAACTTAGAAGTTTTTTATTTTCATGATAATATGTATAAAATGACTCTTGAACAATTCGCCTTCACATCAATGGGTCCATCAAAAATGACGCATCTGTATTTACAAAACAGCATCATTTATAACTTAAATGGCCCAATTGTGGGCGCAAACACTGTCCGATATCTAGATTTATCAAACAATTTCTGCAATTTCATCTCTGATTATTTTTTTGACGGCCTTAAAAATCTGTCTTACCTTGATTTATCCCAGAATGTATTAGGAAAAGTTTTAGAAGATGACAACAATGGGAACATTTTTCGAAATCTTGTCAATTTGACAATTTTGAACTTAAGAAGCAACCGAATTTTTCGACTGCCTCCAGCCATTTTCCGTAATCTCAATCAACTTAAAACAATTGACATAAGTGACAACACTCTACGTGAGTTTTCTATACCACTGGAAAACATGAAACGTCTTAAGCGACTAAACCTTTTTAATAATCAGTTATCATTCTTGAATAAAGAAACGCGGAATGCAATTGATTTTTTGTCACGAAAGAAAAAAATATACCTGAATGTAACAGGTAATAGGTTTACATGTGTTTGTGAACAATTGGAATTCTTAAGATGGATGGCTCAATCTAAACATGTGAAGTTTATGCAATTTGATGATTACCTCTGTACCTTTAGGAATTCTTTTAAAGCTAATTTTTCAGATATTGACAATTTGGTTCAAGTTATGGAGAAACATTGCGCCTCCTACATGGTTACTATAGTGATAATGACGTCATTGATATTTATAACCTTGACAACAACATTTGGTCGCATTTTGTATAGATATAGGTGGAAACTAAGGTATATGTACTACGTAGCAAGGGAGAAATATCGAGATAATGTTCAAAGACCAGACAACACAGGCAACAGTTCGTATTATTTTGATGCCTTTGTGTCATATGCCGACGATGATAGGCGTTTTGTGATCGAACTCGTGAAACGGCTGGAAGGAAATCATAATCTGAATCTTTGTATACATCATCGTGACTTTATTCCTGGGACAGGTATTGCTGATAACATCACTAACGCCATTCATAACAGCAGACGAACTGTGGCTATTATGACGTCACACTTCTTGGATTCCTATTGGTGCATGTTCGAGCTAAATATGGGACGTATGGAGGCAATTTATTCTCGAAACGGTGAAAATGTTCTCATTTTAGTTGTTTTAGAAAAACTGGCCATTGCGAAGCTTCCATTTTCTTTTATGGATCTTACTGAAAGCAGGTCATATCTAGAGTTTCCAGAAAACGGAGATGACGACGACGAAGTTTCAGCCTTCCACTCAAAACTTGTTGCAACATTGAAGTGCCGTGAATGCGACTTCATAACTTTATCTTCAAATACATCTGCATGAAATGCAAACGTTTGCAATCTTGTTTCTCTTCAGGAAAAGTTTCCATGCTGAAATAACATTGCATTTCTTATATCTACACCAAAACCGGAATAAAACAAACAAATATGACTTTACAATAAACGACATTAGTTTTAATGGGCAATAAGATATACAAACTTTTTTTCTACTTATAGAGAATTCTTAAATAATAAATTTTATTGTTGTTAATAAATGAAATGTTTTTCTGGGTTGATTTAAAGATTATTTTTATTCAACCAAAGCTTTTTTCAGTATATTTTTTTTTTATTTTTGTACCATATTTTTTATCAGCGGTTCTACCAAACAATGAAAAAGTGGTGACATCTACACTGCATTAACAGAGGAGATGGTCTTTTTACTTGCGATTTGTTTTTCCTGTTCGCCTTAAGTATACTGCTACAGAGAAAGGTTTACAATGCGTCGTGTTAATTATTCAAATATTTTCTCTATATCCTCTAAAACCTTGCGTGTACTAATAACAAGGCATGGATGGTCAACATTTTTGTAAAGGTTTTATATTCAGCCTTTGTTCTATCAATAACTCGGTTTTCACTTTCATCACATAGTAACGCCCTGTTTCAAATACATGCAACATTTTAAATTAACTTTAATAGTTAACAACACGTAGGTTTATAGAGCTCGACTTCCTCTGTACAACTCAAATCGTATAAGTAACACTTTTTAAAAAATTAAATCAAGTTCATTTCCTCCTATGTTCTTAATTTATACGTCCTTGATTTTTCAGAGTTTAACAAAGTTTCTTTCTTGCTTTTTGTTTAAATTTGATTAAGTTTTTAGTCAATTTTAGCGTATAAAGTAACACCGAGCGCAACGAAAGCGAGGCTTTCTGGTTACACGTATAAAAAAGAAAATCAGTGAATATTGAATCAGGTGTATTAAGAGCTGAAAAATTTTCTCGAAGCTTATGGGTGTCGCCATATCGGGCGCCATTTTGTTCGACAAAGTTAACCCATTTATTAAATGTGTGTCGCTTTTCTATGTTTATTTTCTATTTACTCTATTAAAACAAAGTAATTTAAATGAAAATAGTTGACTATGCAAACTAATCAATCAGGAGAAGAGACTAGGTTTACGTATTTCTTATTAAATCATTAGATGGAAAATAAAAACATTGACATCAAGCAACCGATCCCGTGGATACTTAATAGAGTTTAAACAGAAAATTTATTAACTTATGAAATTCTGTGAATAACGTACCTTTCTTCGACTATTTCCAAAGGCAACTTTTACGTTTAACGTATAAAAAATGACGTCATAATGTAGACTGAGCACGCGACGTTTAGTATAACTGTGGCCTATGATTTTAGTAGACAGGCGGATCCTACTGCCTGCGTTTCAAACCATATCAATTTGCACTCGGCCCAACAGTCACACCGTTTACATATAATTATTATACATATATTACACGGCTTCGAGGGCTACATACCAGAACATTTGCCCATCGGTGACAGGAAAGCCCTTGAGTGTTATTTCGCCGCGGGACAAATATTAAGGCATTGTCGCCCGATAAAACATGTAATATTATATTATGTTATATAACATTAAAAAAAAAATCAAAATCAGTGTAAGAATATATTTGCCTTATGACCAAGTGTACTTTATTAACATATTTTTATCTCCCAAATCAATGTAAGATGTTTTGTAAAAGTCGATCGGTGCTTTCAAAAAACACGATGTTTTTATTTCAAATTAAACAATTAAATAAAGTTTTCTGAATAGCAGAAGCTGTCCTAACATTTTGATTGTTGAGATATATATGTTTCCTGGCGGGGGAGAAGGGGCAATTATAATATTTCTGGTGCGGCTTTAAAAGTGCTTAGTCGAGGGAAGAGTGTAATTCTGCAAGCATAAACTTAATTGTAACATTCTATTTTGGCTAGAGTTTGGTTTGAGTAGATAGTTCTAGAATTATCTATAAAGGACGTCATTTTTTGTCACAATTTGCAACATATGACAGATCAAGCGGAAATTATTTTAGATTCAATATCAACTATCTTGCTGAATTTTTATAAAATGGATATGCAACCGAATAAAACATTTGAAAAATACAATCGTTTAATATTTCCTAATATTTTTACCAAAAAAAAAAATTAAAGACACAATTTGATTTGATTTCTGCACATCAGACGTACATATAATAAAGTAACTTCTAGACCATAAATGTGTGAATGTTTATTTTTCTTGCATGGCATAACCATCCACTGTTATCGAAAAAAGCAATGCCTGTTCAAAAAAGGTTAAAGACAATAGTTTAAGACCTTGATGAGTATGGTTGGGCTAATTGTACTGGAATCCCATACGTCAGTCAGTGCATGATATCGAGCTAACTGTGGTGGATATCCCCACGTACATGTCCATATTTTGTACTGAGCTACATCTGAAATCCTCACAATGTCAAGTTGTTTATTCGGGATTTTGAATACCATGTATAGATATTTTACTATAACTTAGATACAATCTGGTGAACTTTGGTTATGTGTTGTTATTATTATTATCATTATTAAGGTCTTCCGTTTCCAACGGAAGACCTTATAGTGATTGTAATGTTTCTTATTAAGGTCTTCCGTTTCCAACGGAAGACCTTATAGTGATTGTAAGGTTTTTTATTAGGGTCTTCCGTTTTCAACGGAAGACCCTCTTGTTATTCTTCGGTTTCTTTTTCATTATTATTATTATTCTTTTTCTTTTCTTCTGACTCCTTTTTTGCCTCATAACTCAAAAGGTTTTTAACCGATTTTGATGAAATTTTCAGAGATATTTGCAAGTTGGTGTCCCTCAAAAATGTTAAAGTTTTAAAGATAACGTCGCCTCCGTTTTGACGTGACGTCATTTTTAAAAATTTTAAAAAGTCATTTTGTCCCGGACTTTTCTAAAAAAGGCTTTAAGATAGAGGCTTGAAATTTTCAATGGTTATGATTTGGTCGATTTACCTCTGTAATAAGGCTCGAAATGAAAATCGGTCACTTCCGGTCGAAACCGGAAGTGAAACAAATTTTTCGAAAAAATAAATTTTCTGATCAAATCAAAAATGAATATGTATTTTGTAAAGCTTAATAAGCTGAATCTAACACTGAAAGCCGTTTTTAAATCGGACGATGCATTACAGAGATATCTGGGTTTAAAAATTGATTTTTCCGGAAATTTTGATTCCACCTCCTTGGTTTAGAAAATAGCGTAATGTTTATAGTTAAGTTAACTCGTACCAAAAATAATTGTTAAGTTGTACTAAAACACATTCGGATTTTTTTTGTTAAGTCGTTCTTGAAATCAAATTGGTTTTTGTTAATTCGTACTTAAAATCATTCGGTTTTGTTAAGTCGTACCAGGAATAATTCGATTTTTTTCATCTCTATAGTTTAGTTACTCTTGTTATTGGTTTAAGAGCTCTGCTTCTTACAGGAACTTCCAGCTTTACTTCCGACATTAACGGAAGACCCACTCGTTGCTTTGCAACGAGCTTTGCTCTAGTTATTATTATTTTTTTTCCCTTTTTTTGTCCACAAAATTTCTCAGAGATGGCTGGATAGATTTTTTTGAAATTTTCAGGACTAATAGAAAGTCTTAATATCTCGAGGCGTTTTTTTCATTTTGTCAAAAATCATTTCCGGTCGTCCGTTTCCTGTCCCGCGTTGAAAAAGCTTGTACATTCGAGATCTCAAAAACGGTAGAGACTTAAACTTCCAAACTTTGTTGGATGATAGACCTAAAGTTGTAGATGTGTTTAAACTATTTTGTTTCGTTCGTCGTAACTTCCGGTCGTCACCGGAAGTACTTCAAAATTAACAACTTTTACGCATTAAATTCCTTTTCAATAGAATAAATATTTAAGCATAAATCTACACAAAAGTAATCTTTGCGATGTTACTTCAACAACAAAATTCCACTTCCGGTGAGATATCTCAAATATTTCAGGTAGCGTTTTTGAAACACATTTTGTACAAACGAGATATCAGTGACTATAAGAGATCAAAGCACAAGACTTTTATGGATGATAGACATTTGATTGAGGATGTGTTTAACCGGTTTCATTTTGTCTTCCGTCACTTTCGGTCCACACAGGAAGAGTTTAAACAAATCGAGCTGTTTATCAGTTTAACTTTTTCTCTTTGATATCTGTAGTGTGCTTGATGAACAATAAAATGCAAAGGGCAAGTATACAAAAAATAACTATTAAAATATACATTAAGCACTTCCGTTTGTCCGTTTCCTGTCCCGAGACAAAAAACCTTATTTCGATAAGATCTCAAAAACGGTGACAACTTGAACAATAACACTTTGTGGGATGATAGACCTATGTATGTACATGTGTTTACACTATTCTGTTTTGTTCGGCGTAACTTCCGGTCGTCATCGGAAGCTCTACAAAAATAACTATTTTTACGCATTAAATTCTTTTGCCATAGAATAGATATTTAAGTATAAACCTATACATATGTTATCAATGCAATGTTATATCAACAAAAAAATTCTACTTCCGGTGAGATATCTCAAATATCTCAGGTAGCTTTTTTGAAACACATTTTGTACAAAGAGTTCTCAGAAACTATAAGTGATCAAAGCGGAAAACGTTCATGGATGATAGACATTTGATTGAAGATATGTTTAACCGGTTTCATTTTGTCTTCCGTCACTTCCGGTCCACACAAGAGGAGTTCAAACAAATCGAACTTTTTATCAGTTTAACTGTTTTTCTTTGATATTTGTAGTGAGCTCGATGAACAACAATGTACAAAAGACAAGTATACAAGAAATATTTAAAACAATTTACATTGAACACTTCCGTTTGTCCGTTTCCTGTCCCGAGACAAAAAACCTTATTTCGACGAGATCTCATAAACGATGTCGACTTGAACAATCAAACTTTGTGGGATGATAGACCTATATATATACATTTTTTAAAACTATTTTATTTTGTTCGGGGTAACTTCCGGTTGTCACCGGAAGCACTACAAATAATGTTTTTTCTTTATTTATTTCTTTTACATGGAATGAATATATCAGTATACAATCTTAGATGCGTCATCTTTATAATGTTTAATTTTCAAATAACTGTTCCTTCCGGTGAGATTTCTCAAATATCTCTATGTAGCTTTCCCTTTTACAAATTTGATGCCCGCAAGATTTTTGTCACTGTAAGTGAATGAGACACAAAGCTTTCATGAATGATAGAAATTTGATTGATGATATGTTGAGTGGACTTTATTTTGTCAACTGCCACTTCCGGCTTTCACCGGAAGGATTCAAATAAATCATATTTTTAACAACCAAACTTGTAACCTGTTTTGTTAGTTCGGCATTACTTCCGGTCGTCACAGAGAGTACTTCAAAAATTGATTTCTTTTTCAATCTCGTTGTTCTACGTGGAAGTAACGTCTGGATATATCATTTACAATACTTATCATATTAACTATTTTCTTTATGTAAGAGAAGCAATGTCTACGGTTAAATTGATTAATGTATATCAAAACGGAAGACCTTTTTGTTGCTTTTGCAACAAGAGTCTAGTTATTATTATTATTTTTTTTTTTCCTTTTTTTTGTCCACAAGATTTCTCAGAGATAGCAGAATAGATTTTTATGAAATTTTCTGGAATGAAAGTGAATGACAATATCTCGAGGCGTTTTTTTTCTTTTTGTCAAAAATCATTTCCGGTCGTCCGTTTCCTGTCCCGCGTTGAAAAAGCTTGTATCAACGAGATCTCAGAAACGGTAAAGACTTGAACATCAAAACATTGTGTGATGATAGACCTATAGCTGTAGATGTGTTCAAACTATTTTGTTTTGTTCGTCGTAACTTCCGGTCGTCACCGGAAGCACTTCAAAAATAACTATTTTTTCGCATAAAATTCATTTTCGATAAAATAAATATATAAGTATAATTCTATGCATAGGTTATCTATGCGATGTTAACTCAACAAAAAATTTCGACTTCCTGTGAGATATCTCAAATATCTCAGGTAGCTTTTTTGAAACACATTTTGTACAAACGAGATCTCAGAAACTATAAGTGATCAAAGCACAAAACTTTCATGGATGATAGACATTTGATTGAAGATGTGTTTAACCGGTTTCGTTTTGTCTTCCGTCACTTCCGGTCCACACAGGAAGAGTTCAAACAAATCGAGCTCTTTATCAGTTTAACTTATTTCCATTGATATTTGTAGTGTGCTGGATGAGAAATGAAGTACAAAGGGCAAGTTTACAAGATATATTAAATACAATTTAGATTGAGCACTTCCGTTTGTCCGTTTCCTGTCCCGCGTTGGAAAAGCTTGTATCAACGAGATCTCAGAAACAGTAAAGACTTGAACATCCAAACTTTGTGGGATGATAGACCTATAGCTGTAGATGTGTTCAAACTATTTTGTTTTGTTCGTCGTAACTTCCGGTCGTCACCGGAAGCACTTCAAAAATAACTACTTTTTCGCATAAAATTCTTTTTCCATAAAATAAATATATAAGTATAAATCTATGCATAGATTGTCTATGCGATGTTAACTCAACAAAAAATTTCGACTTCCGGTGAGATATCTCAAATATCTCAGGTAGCTTTTTTGAAACACATTTTGTACAAACGAGATCTCAGAAACTATAAGCGATCAAAGCACAAAACTTTCATGGATGATAGACATTTGATTGAAGATGTGTTTAACCGGTTTCGTTTTGTCTTCCGTCACTTCCGGTCCACACAGGAAGAGTTCAAACAAATCGAGCTGTTTATCAGTTTAACTGTTTTCCTTTGATATTTGTAGTGAAGTCGATGAACAATTAAGTAGAAAGGGCAAGTACAAAAAAATATTAAATACAATTTAGATTGAGCACTTCCGTTTGTCCGTTTCCTGTCCCGAGACAAAAAACCTTGATTCCTGGAGATCTCAAAAACGGTAAGGACTTGAACAATCAAACTTTGTGGGATGATAGACCTATGTATGTACATGTGTTTACACTTTTTTGTTTTGTTCGGCGTAGCTTCCGGTCGTCACCGGAAGCACTTCAAAAATTTGATTTATTCATTTTACATAAAATGAAAGTATCAGTATATAATCTTACATATGTCATCTATATAATTTTAAATTGGCAAATAAATTTTACTTCCGGTGATATCTCAAATATCTCTATGTAGCTTTTCTTTTTACAAATTTGATGTCCGCAATATTTTCGTCATTGTAAGTGATTGAGACACGAATCTTTCATAGATTGTTTGATAGAATTTTGATTGGGGATGTGTTTAACGGGTTTAATTTTGTCAACTGTCACTTCCGGTTCTTACCGGAAGGGTTCAAACAAATCATGTTTTTAACAAGTTTAGCTGACTTTTTTGGAATTTCATCTAGCCTGATAAACAGTGATGTACATTAAGCAAATGTACGAGAAATACCAGCTTTTTATTTTATTAATCACTTTCGTTCCGCCGTTTCGGTCCCGAGACAAAAAATATTGTTTCAAAGAGATCTTAGATTTGGCAGAGACGTGAACAACCAAACTTTGAGGCAAGATTGACTTATGATTGTACAAATGGTTAACCTTTTTGTTTAGATCGGCGTTACTTCTGGTCGTCACAGAAAGTACTTAAAAAATTGATTTCTTTTTCATTCTCGTTGTTTTACATGTAAGTAACGTCTGGATATATCATTCACAATAATTATCATATCAACTTTTTTTGCATGTAAGAGAAGCAATGTCACAGTTAAATTGATACATGTATATCAAAACGGAAGACCTTTTTGTTGCTTTTGCAACAAGTGTCTAGTTATTTTTATGATTATTAGTAGTATTCAGGGCAAACTCGATGAGCAAATGTAACGAATATTGAACTTTTCCACTCATTCGCCATATGGATTCTAAGAACTTTTACTTTACAATTTACAGTTTGCAATACGAACCATATAAAAGAAAAGTCCGTAAAATTTGGGTAGAATATAAGAAGAAAGCCGAGTGGCATCCTAACGGCCTAACCACAATTTCACGGAACTTTACGATAAAATGCACTGGTGAAGCATCCTATGCGATAGACAAATTTCGGCGCGCATTATAGAATGCATATGTCATTCAAGGGCATTGTAAACATTGCCCTAAAAGTTCTTTTTTTGGCGTAACATGTTAATATTTACATTTTCAACTGTCTTTGTCTGTAATAACATTACGAATCAATTTTGAACCCTAAAACTCAATAACTTCTTAACACATGAGTGACACAAAATGGGCGCGTCTTATAGCATAACCGAAAAACGGTATTGGCTGCTCTGCGTAGTGATACATAGCATGTGCTACACAAAAAATAGTGGTTTTAGAATAATGTTGTCTTAAAGTGTACAAATTGGATATAATATAAACATTAGTAATAAGGAATCATTCTTTGAGTATTATGAGGAGATAATTTCGGTTGGAGCGTGGTCAAAACTATCATAAAGCCCTTCAGGCTTTATTGGATTTGACTACGCCCCGACAAAAATTATCGCCTCATAATACTTAAAGAATGATTCTATTTCCTCAAATACATTTTTTTCACTATTAAGTAAAAAAAAATACCAATTGGTAACCGAGTAGATATTGTGATCCCCTTGTATAAAGTATTCTTAGACAGATTGTTAGAGTCTCTTTTAAATCTTTAAAGAGCAAAATTTAAAAAGTATGTGATCGTAACAGGCAATGTTATAAGTGAATTGAGTTTAAAATTGTCAACCTTACGAATTTAAAGACCCAACTTGTGGGCGTAATTGAAAGAGGTTAACAGTAATAACTTCTTTCAATTACCCCCACAAGATGAGTCTCTAAATTTTTAAGACCATTTGACAATTGTAATCTCAATTCATTTTCCATGTGTCAAGAATAACAAAACTAAATTCATTTGATATTATTTTTTTATAAATTTTATAATTAGAACACATACATTAAAATACAAGAAAAAATGAAATTAATTAATGTCAGCTGTTTTTGATAGCATTAGGATTGAGATTTTTAGACTTTAAAGAATAACAATGCATGGCTGGATTGATAAGCCCTTAAACCACTGGATAGCAGGCGTTGGTGGCGATACCACATTGATTTTTCTTGTTCCTGCTCATCTGAATGTAGCCTTTCATTCCCCAGGACTTGCCCCAGCTGTAGAAATAAAAATTGTTAAGAGGGTGTAATAGTCGTGGTCATTTTGAGACTAGTTTAACATTTTTTAAAGAAGAGCTCTTTATAAAATTATAAAAAAAAAAAACCCGTAGGAATACACCCCAAGACATCCATTTTCAGCGTTAAATGGTGTGTATGCAGGTAACATACAAGTAGCTGACAAAAACAATATCTTTTCTGCATGACGTTTAAAACAGCGTTTGATATAAACTAAATGATTATTTAAGAAATGAATTCATTATTTATTTGTTTTATACGATATAAAATGGTTTGGGGCAGTTTACGCTTATAAACCGCGAAGCGATTTACATGTATAAAAAAGCGTAAACTGTATCAAACTATTCAATTACGCCCACAAGTTGGGTCACTGCTTGTAATTTTTTTTTTTTGCTCTTCATTGTAGATAAAAACGGTCATTTGACCTTTAAAATGACGTAAAATTGTACAAAATTCAAACAAATAAAATCGACTTGAAAAAAATTACTCTTTTTTTTCAAACTTGCAATGTACGCAAGGACGATTTTTACTTAATAAAATCTACACGTAAAAGAAACATACATGTACATGTATTTATAAGCGTTAAGAACGTTCAAAAGTAAATATTAAAGTGGGTAAAAAAATTATACATGGCATGTTTTTGCGGATACTCCTTTCATATCACATGCACAAATGGAGTGAATGGTCGGTTGCATAGTTATATTTCCGATTATCCAAATGCAGGAGAGCTGTAATGTCAGTGTTTACCTGTTTTTAACAATCCAGTAATCTTTGCTGCCCTCTGACCCGTATCCTACCACCAACACTCCGTGATCTAATTTCTTGGAGCTGCATCTTGGTTCGTTGTAGACACCTAGTATTGAAAACCAGTCACTTCTTTGAAAATAATTACACCTCTACCCCAAAAATTAGCATGGCTAGTTGAATACACTTTGTGAGAATACCACTCACTCTGAATCCTCTTTTTCTTAAAGAACGTTCAGCTTTACCAAAAAATTAAACTTTTTTAAAGTCAGCAAAATATTACTTATCTTCAGATATAATAACAAGGTATTCAAGAAATCAATGCAATTCTTATATTTGATCAATTAAAACGTTAATTACATAACTCTTTAATAAAAATTAAACCGATATATCTTTTAAAGTAGAAATTCGACCAAAAACTTTGAAGTTCAAACCTACAATTTGTTTCATAAAAATCAATCTAACAGGTGGTGAAAAGTCAAGTCTCAACAAGCATCCTCGTAAATAGAAATTCAACCAACCAGTCAAAGACAGAAACACAATATAAAACCGCCTCTTTAACAAAACCACCACTTACCTAACATTTCAATAGAAAGAACCCTAATACTACTGTAAACAGGATCATTTTTGCCCCGTGCTATTTTCGCCCTTCTACACTTGCAAATGGTTTCGCCCCATCTTGAATTCGCCAAGATGCAGTTGTCTTAAGAGATATTATTTCTGGCATAGAATTCGCCCAGTCCTTAATTCGCCCTAAGACAACGAGACGGAAAGGGGCGAAAATAACACGGGGGCAGATATTTCCCTGTATACAGCGTAAAGAAGCACATGACCTACCGCTTCTGTAGAGCTGGAAGGAGGAGTGACTGGCGTCGATGCCGACAGAGATTGGACCAATGGTAGCGGCCGCCTGCTGTAGGTCCGACTCACTGCCCTCCTGGATATCCTTGTGTGACGTCTCAGTGGCGCCCACGTCAGAGGCCTTGAAGTGGCACTTACCGTTCTGAAAAGTGAACAGGTTAGTGATTGGTTAATCTAACCGTTCTGAAAAGTAAACAGACTTCTGATTGGGTAATCTTACCGTTCTGAAGAGCAAAGTAAGCTTTACTGTGATTGGATAATTCATCACTCCCCCTGATTGGATGATACTCAAATTAAGTGGAATAATTAAACGTTATATTTATTTGAGGTTCTCTGTGAATGTAATTAAAATTCAATTTAGTTAAGATAAAATTAGCATTTCATAACTGAGACTACTGGTATTTTGATAAATTTTGCCAATGTCTCTGACTATGTTAGGCTATGTTGTCGGCAGATTTTAACAAACATGACAATGTCGATGTTAATTGTTCTTACATAGATTATATTAGATAAGTATGCTGGGACTGATCTTTAAAAAAACTTTTACCCATTTAATTAATTCTAAATCGGGGGTTTGGGTGGGGTGGTTGTTAAGTGTAGGGTTAGAAAATGTTGAAATACAACTCTTACATGTACACTATACTTAATGATGCAAGTTGAACCATCAAACGTGTTTAATAGTTGAAGGTTTTTTAATCACCTGAATTTGTTAATCGCCCTTACAACTGATATCAATAAGGGAGTACAAAGTGAATAGGCTATAAGTTTATTACTTCACAGTAGTCAAACGGTTCAGTTGTCTAACTAACGAGTTGATTACTTTGGCAAGTTTAATTGAATCTGAATTTTATTCACTTTAAGCACGGTCGCAAAAGGAAAATTACTCTAGCTAAATGAACGATATAAAGTAAGGTCCCGGATGGAGACTGACCTTGGCGCGGTATGGGTAGGATTGCTCTGTGTCGATCCCCTTGTTCTCCTCGATGTATTTGAAGGCGTTGTCCATCAACCCTCCCTGGCAACCTTTGTTACCTGTTAGATCCAACAGAAACCGAACATAATGTAGTAGATGCAATGTCAAAATTGGCCCGTGGATGAAACTTATTTTACAACTTATTTTGCAGGTTAATTGCTTTTCAAGTTAAATTTTTAAAGGGATTTCATTTAATTATATATAAATTTTATATATTTCTAATTTAAGCTACAAAATATACATGCTTTTAGATTAACATGTTTTGTCTGTAAAAAGTGTTTTGATATATGAATCTTGATCGAGCAAATGACGTTTACGTAGAAAAAAAATGCTCAAAGAATTAATATAGATAATCATAAAAAATTTCTATCAAACATCCAAGTAGAATATTTTTATCAAATTTTCTTTCCCAGACATTCATTTTATTTGTTTCCTTTTTTTTTTAGAACAGGAAATGAAGTATGTGCATAAAAAGTTATCGCTCCTGACCTTGTTTCTTGGAGCAGTCCATTAGGTTCTGTTCTGAGAGGGAGACCAGCTTGTTGGTGGACTTAAAATGTTGACCTTCCAATGACCCCGTGGTGGAGAAAGCCCAACATGACCCACATTGACCCTGAAATCAAAAGGTCATAAAAGGTCATGAAATTATCCAACCAACCTTTAATTCTACATAAGGATAAACCTATAACATGGGGAAATCCTATGGAGTTATATACCTTTGTACATATATCTCTAAAAGACATTTGTTACATTTATACAACCAAAAAAAATTGTATATAGCGGCTGTTTTTTTTGGGTGCATATTGCTTAATTTTGATTAATTTTAAATGGATATTTGTATGCAGCCACTGTAACTTATTTTATCTAAAACAAATATTTTAAGAAGATATACAGAATGCAGAAAGAAAGAGTAAAGAAAAATTATTCAAACAGGATTTCTTCAGAATGATTTGAACCTGATTTTTTATTTCGGTAACGTATCCCTTCGCCCTCCAGTCAACTGAGTCCGGTAGGTCTGTTGGATCCATGGTTGGTTCAAACAAATTTGTACTGGTTTTGTTATGCACGATCAGACCATTCATCACGCGAGCAAACTCTTCGTTAGTCTGTAAAACAAAAGAAATATGCCAAATAAGAAACTTGAACTGATTATCTCAGCGTATGAATTACTTTCAAACCTTTTACTCATTAATCATATTCCACTTTTTATCTAATTCGTTATTACTATACATATTTCTGTTATTCCATTCTTTACAATTCATCCCCCTTTCACTTTCTTTTTACCTTTCCTCTGTATTATCTTTCTCTTCGATTCAGGCTCTCTCTCTCTCTCTCTCTCTCTCTCTCTCTCTCTCTCGTTCCCCCCTCTCAAGTTTCTTTCTCTTTCTCTCTCTCTCTTTCTCTCTCTGTCTCTCTCTTTCACTCTCTCTGTCGGCCTCTCCTTCTCTCTCTTTCGAGTTCGAGTTCCTCTCTCTCTCTCTCTCTCTCTCTCTCTCTCTCTCTCTCTCTCTCTCTCTCTCTCTACCCACCCACCATGTCTCCATACTCGTTCATCCCCAGTCTGTAGGTGTGTACTCCCCTGTCTTCCTCAAGGTTGTGTTTCTCAATCAGTCTGACGTTATCCTCCCAAATCTGTCGTCTGCAGGAAAATAGATTGATTGATTGATTGATTGATTGATTGATTGATTGATTGATTGATTGATAAATTGATTGATTGATTGATTGATTGATTGATTGACTGACTGACTGACTGACTGATTGATTGATTGATTGATTGATTGATTGATTGATTAATTAATTGCAGTTAGTGAATCATTAGGATGAGCGATAAAAGGAAAAAATTGATTGGTGTTTGTTTCTACAAAGATACTTTCATAATTGTTACAAAACAGTAAACAGACTAGATTTGGGTATGTTTTTAGCGGCATGCGCTAAATCTCGTACATCGCTCATTGATATTTCATACCTAGGCGTCGGAACCGGGGGAGGGGTGAAGGGGCTAAGAGGGGAGGGGTAGTCCCCTTTTCTCCTTTCTGCGAAGTTAGACATAACTGTAACCATATTTTTTTTAAGCTTGTTTAAGATTTCTGATAACTTTAGCCCCTTCCCTTTTTTCAATTTGCTCCAGACAACACTGGCATATCTTTAAAGAACATGCAGATGTAAACTTATTTAAATCAAGGTGACCTTGTCGACAAATGAATTTTCTCAAAATATCGTAGATACAAAATATAAAGCGTGGTCAGGTTTTTAAGAATATTGTATTGATTTGACATAGTATGACCTGTTGGATTCTTCCTCCCCATAGTTCTTCTTGTAGGCGACCTTGAACAGTTCCCACTCGTTATCCAAGGTCAAGTCAAAGGGCAACGCTAGGGCCTGAACAATCACCGCGGCAACCAACGCCAGACGAAGCATCTGTAAGATAAAACAGGCCGGGAGATAAAAACGCGTGATGTGTCATAATAACCAGGAACAATTTGATAATGTTTATTGATTATAATTATCATTTTTGATAATAATTTGAAAGTCAATATAAAAAATGCAGCAGACAAAAATAAATATCCTTTTTTATTACAAGTATTGCTGAACTGCTTTAAATAAAGTTACTTAGTAGAAACACGAAACAAAATAAAAAAGTCATAAATCAAAAGATTTAATTGATAATTGGAATGCTATTATTTCCGCCAGTTTTTGTTTAAATTTTAAAGGTGCTTTGAAAATAAAGAAAACAAAGTTATCTAACACAATTAGTTATTTAAAATACTATTGTTTCAATAATTTTGTAAAAAATTGTTAAAAAGTTCCATTTATCTTTTTTCAACTAACTAACGATCTGTGCTACTTTAAACAAAAACAAATATGATCTCCATATTTATAAAAATCTTATTGTAACTATCTGCAAAAATCCATAACTAACAAGGAATTTGGAAAAAAAGGATTTAAATAACCTTGAATATAAAATAAATTTCGAAAACTCCTAATTATATTTAGATCAAAACAAAGATGAAATAAAACAAATACACTTTAAAAAAAAAATCATTGTTACCTTTACAGGAAGAAAGGATCGATGGAAGTGAGATTCGTGTAGAAATATATCCTCATTTACGAAACTAAATGAGGTACCCAAAGGGGCAATTGCTGGTGTTTGATAATACAGAAAAACTTTATGGGGAAAAAACCCCCAAAATTTGGAAATTATTTTAAATGATATATATTGTATAATATAATGTATAATATTGGTTTATGTGGGGTTCATCTCTAAAAGGGGAATGTGTTACTTAAATTATAAAACCTATACACGCGACGTAAATAAAACGGATTTTTCTGTCGCTGGGGATTGCTGTTTCCCTTTAAGTAACCCGAAGGTCGCGTCTTTTAGAACTAAATGCATGTTGAAATTCAGAACAATGATACTGCTACATACAGTAATAAACACTATGTTCTAAAAAGATACTGCTTCATACAGTAATAAACACTATGTTCTAAAAAGATACTGCTACATACCGTAATAAATACTATGTTCTAAAAAGGGTGACATAAAAAAAATGTATGAATAAAAAGTCGCAATCTTGTCTGGAAAAAAAATATTGATTTACGATGCGAACAATATTTTTTTAAATTTTATTATTAACTTAAATCTCTTTGTGTATGAAAGTCTTACTTTAAAAACATATTTCATTTTTAAAAAAGAGTTACATTTTTTTTTTCTTTTTTGACCCCACACTTTTTCATCTAATTGTTATTTCCTATTTTTGATAGTGATAAAAATAATGTATCAAACATGATTTTGGAAGATCATATAGATCTTTTCTTATGAGAAATGCAGTTTTAACTCTGTGTAAAAAGGAGGTATACAGTGAGTGTATGAACTAGGAAAGAAAGAAAAAAAAAGAAAGAAAGAAAGAAAGAATTTAAAAGAGATATGGTAAGGTGAAATTTATGAACTAATAGAAAGATAAGGTGAGAGAAAGAAATGAAATCCGTGTATCAAGGTTAACACTTAAGATGCTACCCCAATTTCACATTATCAGATAGTTTATTGAGATAAATGTCGGCCCAAATTTCTGACACCCCTCTTTAGGGTCAAGGTTACAGTCCCTTGGTGTCCCGTATGTTATCTCCCCCCACGTCCCTATCTCGGGATTCCTACGTCGTATTTGTCTTGCTCTTTATAGTCACAACTTCATTCTTTGTTATTAAGCGAACATGGGGAGGGGATATCTTCCTTATATTGGAAAATTTATGACAGATTCGGTGGAATGGGTTGTTTTTCAATACACGTTCTTACATGGACTTAGAATCTAGTTTAGGGTTGTTTGCGCTGGATAAAAGAGCTATGCGATCAGCTGTTTCAGTACTCTTATACTTTTCTATATCGTTGTTCCAAATTTGTATGTTAAAGGTATCTATTGGGAAAAGTATTAAACAATGAGTTGAACTTAAGTACAGCAATATCGTTTTTTATATAATCAAATATTTTGACGCTTTAAGCATAAAGTGGTACTTTGATTTTTAATAAATATTTAATTATAAACTCTTTTACGCGATTGCATTACTGCCTACCCTTCTCATAACTTCTTCATAGCCTAACAATTGCCGTATTCAGTTGCTTTAATGTTTAGTGAGGTTTTACAAAAATGATTATCAAGTCCTTTAAAATCACGATGCCGGTCACCTGTTGATGAATGAACATCACAAGATATACAAGAAGCACGTATCGCATCTGTCATGCATATATAACGTGAGCCAACACATTGATATTGTATCAAAGATAAAAATATCTTATATATCGACAACAAATTTTCGCCCCCAACAAAGGAAATGAACATCTTAATTTCGTACATCTATCTGGCAGTGTTGATATTTTCTTCCTTGGCCCGTGTACCGGAACTGGATACAGAATGGGCGTTATACAAACAGGAATACCGGAAACAGTATTTGACGTCAGACGAAGAGACGGAGAGGTAAAGAAAACATGTTTTGAAAATACGCTTATAGTGTATATACGCTTATAGAGGTTATAGTGTAAATACGCTTATAGTGTATATACGCTTATAGCGGTTATAGCGTATATACGCTTATAGTGGTTATAGTGTATATACGCTTATAGCGGTTATAGCGTATATACGCTTGTAGCGGTTACAGCGTATATACTCTTATAGCGGTTATAGCGTATATACGCTTATAGCGGTTATAGCGTATATACGCTTAAAGCGGTTATAGAGTATGTACGCTTATAGCGGTTATAGCGTATATACGGTTATAGCGGTTATAGAGTATATACGCTTATAGCAGTTAAAGGGTATGTAGGTTTATAGCGGTTATAGCGTATATACGCTTATAGCGGTTAGAGTGTATATACGTTTATAGCGGTTATAGCGTATATACGCTTATAGTGGTTATAGCGTATAAACGTTTATAGCGGTTATAGCGTATATACGTTTATAGCGGTTATAGCGTATATACGCTTTTAGCGGTTATAGCGTATATACGCTTATAGCGGTTAGAGTGTATATACGTTTATAGCGGTTATAGCGTATATACGCTTATAGCGGTTATAGCGTAAAAACGTTTATAGCGGTTATAGCGTATATACGTTTATAGCGGTTATAGCGTATATACGGTTTTAGCGGTTATAGCGTATATACGCTTATAGCGGTCATAGCGTATATACGCTTATAGCGGTTATATCATATATACGCTTATAGAGGTTATAGAGTAAATACGCTTATAGCGGTTATAGCGTATATACGCTTAAAGCGGTTATAGCGTATGTACGCTTATAGCGGTTATATAGTATATACGCTTATAGCAGTTATAGTGTATGTAGGTTTATAGCGGTTATAGCGTATATACGCTTTTAGCGGTTATAGCGTATATACGTTTATAGTGGTTATATCGTATATACGTTTATAGCGGTTATAGCGTATATACGCTTATAATGAATTGGAGCTTACAGCGAACTGATTTTCAATCCTCGTGACTTTATTACAGGTTGTACATTTGACCAATATATCGAATTACGTTTATTACAAAGCAAACAAACAAAAAAAGAACGCCCTAGCTTTTTATTATAAACGTGTTTTACTGTAAACTGAGATCAAATTACTTTTCATATACGCCGATTTTACGATGCGAAGAATTTATGAGAGAGTTGAAAGTGTAAAGCTTGAAGGGCCTTATGGTGTTCATAACGTCGTGAGAGTAATAGGAATTAAACTAAACTTTTTCATCTAATGGAGTTCTAAAATGGTTGACATTAGGTTTGTTTTCAGGATTCCTAATAATGCGCTTTTTGGCAATATTTTTATTGCTGGGCAGTCAAACAAATCAAAATTCAAATTAATTCAAACTGGGGTTATTCAAATACTGTACCTCTTTTAAAAGTCAACATTGCGTTTTTTCAGACGTGATATCTGGGAGGCGAATTTGGACTACATCAACCAACACAATGACGAGTTCCAAAGGGGAGAGCACTCGTACACATTGGGTCTCAATGAATTCGCCGATCTGGTAACCTTCAACATAAAAAGGCCGATTTATACATATATATTGTTGATTATGATATTGAGTTGCAAATGACATGATTTTTTACAAATCAAACATGATACATTATGAAATTATTAAACTTGCTGGGATAGGGATGTTTTTGTGTAAACGAATTATATCTAAGTAACAGAAAAGTTCCACGATTAGAATGGATTATAGGGTCGTTCTAGTTTGTGAGTGTTCTATTTAAAAGAATAATTGCTTTAGGGACAAAATGTACGGTGTAACGATAAATTATTTACTTTTTAAATGTTACATTTGTAATCATCAGAGTCATGAAGAGTTTTTGCATCTGTATGGAGGAGGAATCAGACCACGTGACTCAGTATCTTCGGACCCGGATACGGATATCGTAGTAGACACTTCCGGTCTACCATCAGAGGTAGACTGGAGAAAGGAGGGCTGGGTTGGACCCGTAGGAAACCAGGTAATAACACTAAACCAGGTAATATAACATTAAACCAGGTAATATAACACTAAACCAGGTAATATAACACTAAACCAGGTAATATAACACTAAACCTGGTAATATAACACTAAACCAGGTAATATAACACTAAACCAGGTAATATAACACTAAACCAGGTAATATAACACTAAACCAGGTAATATAACACTAAACCAGGTAATATAACACTAAATCAGGTAATATAACACTAAACCTGGTAATATAACACTAAACCAGGTAATATAACACTAAACCAGGTAATATAACACTAAACCTGGTAATATAACATTTAACAAGGTTATATAAAATTTAACCAGATAATATAACACTAAACCAGGAAATATAACACAAACCCCTTTAATATAGCACTAAACCAAGTAATATAACACAAAACCTGGTAATATAACACTAAACCAGGTAATATAACAGTAAAATGTCTAAAACCAGGTTATATAACAATATATTCCGTATCGGTAGCCTCTAATATGATTGGTGCATCGCTGTTTGGAAAAAGAATATAAATTGAGGTCTGGGTTTTTTTTAATTTGCAGTAATACTGTATCAAATCAAAAAATTCAAAAAGTAATGAAATTTTGTTTTATGCACTGAATCTAAACATCGACATTTTTCCGTGACATATTTATTTACAGTGATTGTACAGTTGATATATGCTGTACTTTGCAAAAGTAAAAAAAATGTGACTTTTTTGTGATCAGCATGTCCTATATTTAGAATAGGTACATAAACTTCTCGTGACAGAAAAAATATGATTAAATATTTTCATAAATATTATCTATTATTATTTATTATTCATAAATTTTATTAGTATAAATGTTTACTAGACATGTTGAATATTGTGTAATATTTCTAGCAAACAATTTTTTTAAATTCCCAGTTTGCCTGCGGATCTTGCTGGGCATTCACGGCGACAGGTGCGCTAGAGGGTCAAGTGAGGAACAAGACAGGGAAACTGATTGTCCTGTCCGTGCAGCAAATGATGGACTGCAGGGAAAAATGGGGTACGTTACGAATACTAAACGGGTACGTTATGGGACAAGTGGGAAACATTATTGGGAAAACTGGGTCACGGTATGCAATTGGGGACAAATGCGATACATTATGGGAATCAAAAAAGGTTCGTTTTGTGAACAGATACAATAGTTATGTCGCAGGTAAAATGGGTACGTTTTTGGGACTAAATGGGTATGTTGTAGAGACAATTTGGGAACCTTACCGTAATAAGGGCGGTGCCTCTTGGGAACAAATTGTGAAAGTTATGAAAGCAATTTGGGTATGTTATAGGTTCGTTGTGTAGACACATGCCTAACGATTGTATAAAATGTCGTCAAATTTTAATATATATTTCCTATAGTATCTATTTTGCATTTCTCAACTAGAATTCTAAATTGCAATATGCCAAACAAATTAGGCTTAACTTACAAGTCGATGTAAATAGTTTTCCATTCTAATCTTATATTTAAAGGTAATCATGGATGTGAGGGAGGTCTGATGGACGCCGCCTTCAAGTATATCCACGACGTGGGAGGAATCGAGAGTAATGCTAGTTACCCTTACAAACCCGCGGTAAGGTGCTTGCAGTATTTGCTTGGTTTTCGGGCGTTGAAATCTTCAGCATTTGTTAAGGTGGTATTGGACACCTGTCCATATTAATGTGGATGAAAGTATAGTATTATCAAAATACCTTCACTTGTTTAGAATTTTAAAATGTTACAACGTATTACCACAATATTTTTAATTTGGTTTTTTTTTAAAGATTATAATTGTATTAGCCCCAGCAGGATTCGAAATCATGACTTACGGACAGTTAACGCTCTAAGCTGTTAGGTACCAGGTATGGAAAAGAAAAATATATAAATTTATGCTTGATTTTATTTTCTATTTCGATAGAAAATACGTTACAATATGGGTGTGAATACAACCTTAACAATTTCGTCAACCTGTTGAATGATACTTTAATAAATGCTGAAAAATCGATTAGTGCTAAAAACATAGATCTAAATTTCCGTCTCATTCGAACAAGAATGCATGCAAATATAAAAGATATAAGCTATAATTTTGAGAATATCTCCCTGAAAATCAATTCTTGAAACTTATACACTTATCTTCTTACAAAGGTTAAATTACATGACTGAACAAGTTCATTGCGTCAGCTTCTTTAAACAGCTTCTTCTATATATATGTAATTACTATTGAAGGAGGAAAAATGCAAGTTTAACAAGTCCGCTGTGGTTGCAAAGGTCAAAGGTTACAAGGATCTTCCAAAGTCGGAGGAAAGTTTGATGGTTGCCGTGGCAACGGTTGGTCCAATTTCCGCCGCGTTGGACGCCTCCCATTCGTCGTTCCAGCTCTACAAGTCTGGGGTGTATGACGAGCCCAACTGTTCCTCTGGTCAGGTAGACCATTCTCTGGTAGTGGTGGGATATGGTTTGATGGACGGCAAGAAATACTGGATTGCAAAGAACAGGTACATATCTTTCATTTAGAATGTATTATCTGTAACTCATAAGTTTTTTTTATTGAAATATGTCGCATTGGCTTTTTAATTATATGTGTAATCAACTTTGAGAAATTAGATATATATTTTGTCAATAAATGGCAAAAGATTTGTTTAAATTGATTTTTGTTTATATAACAAAAAAACGTCAATAAATATATTTTAAATTCTGATATAATTCTACAAAAGCATATAAGTTTTCGAATAAAGCATGACATTAGATATCCAAGGTTGAATATCTCTTGGCATTGACAAAAAAATAGGTCCTAAACCGTCTCCCATTGCAAATAAATACCCCTGAGTGGATAAAAAAAACACAACAAAAATCGATCAAAGTTAAAAATCATGAGGCGTGATTATACTTTACATTAAAGCATAAGCAGAAGAAGTTTAATAAGTAATGTGAAATATTGATCTTACATGATTGCACAGCAATTATTTTTGTTATAATGACTGTTTACCTTATTGTTAGTCCCGTACAATATCATGCATTATAGATCGATAATTAAGCTCTATTTTAGTGTGTCCATCTTATATTCCAATTTATTATACTTTCCCGTTAATACTTAAATTTGATTGGTTTAAACGCATTTATAATCCGTTCAATTACCCTCAGCGTTAGCAAGACACTTGTCAACGGGTAACACAACGCATTGTTACATGCGCGTGAGATATGCGCCCACCGGGCGCCGTAGAATTAACGACAACGGTTAAGTTTTCTTTAGAATTATGACATCCGGTATAATAAAATAAATAGTCCTTGTTTGGGAAAGCAAAAGTCAACCGACGCGAAGCGGGTGTCAATTTCAACTGTTACCCTCCCAAACAGGCACTATTTATATAATCATAACAGTTAGTGTATATCATGTGCTATATCTTGTTATCTATTACAGTTGGGGAACATCTTGGGGAGATAAGGGATACATTTTGCTGTCAAAGGACAAAAACAACCAGTGTGGCATAGCGAACACCCTCAGCTACCCCATTCTGGAATAAATACACATCGGTATATCCGGAACATTGAATATTCCAAAGACAAAGTGTATAAGTTAGCGTGTGAAGAATACTTGCAAATATGGTGTATTTTAGAGTTGTTTTTTTTATACTTGCTTTTTTCCATCTTATGTTCGAGAAACATCGAAAAAAAAATTAATATCTGTTTCCGTTTAATCACTGACTGTCGAGAGAGGGCTGTTAGAGAATTTTCCATTCGTGACAAAACTGTATCTCAAATAAAGCCAAACGTCACGGCTCTGTTTTGATAGAAAAAACGGATTTTTAAGGAATTTACGATAATTGAATAAAAGAATTTAATCATTTTTTGATCAATTTGAAACTTTACTTGCTACATTGATGTTATTCTGAAAATAAAAAGAAAACAATTGCTTTGAGTCATGTCTGAATTTAGAAAAAAAATAGAGAATGTTAAAAAAAGAAACTGAGGAAAAGAATAAAGTTGCAACTCTAATAAATGTGGAAACATCAATGTTCACTTCTACAAATCCAAAACAGTTTTTAATCGGGTTTTCCAACGGAAAGATCCGATTATTAAAATGGTGAAAATGGCGGGCGGGTGCCAAAAGGGTACCCTATTGTACGGATAACCCCTCCTACAGTTTTCAAGATAGGAAGTTGTTCTTTTGCAGATTAATTGTACATATATCAGAGGTGTGCATATTGCTAGGATTTTGATTTCTGATAATTTATGAAAAAAAATACCAGCTTTTGAACTTAGTCATTTTTTGGCAAAATATTGCATATAGGGTACTCAATTTCACTGGATACGGTTGGTAGTGTCTATCAATTCAGGGTTGACATAGATTATGGATACAGTTCAAATAAAAGAAAACCCGGTTTGCTGTCACATTGACAGCTTTTCACTTGTTTTAAAGAGTTCATTGACAATTAGAGTCCAAAGTCCGCTTCATGTTGCTGCCTTATGAAATGCGGTTCAAACCTTATCTAAGACTGTTATAGCCGCTTTAAGCATCCGTGTCATCTCAATGTTTACTATTGTGCGAAGTTTGACCCACATTGAAAAGATTTGCAAAGCTAAAGAAGGACGTATATTTGAGAGTATTTTAGTTGCCAAGTCGTTTAACATAAATGATGATTTTTACACGATAACATCTGAGCAAAAGCAAAACTGTTTTTGTCATACATTAGGCTAAAAAAGTTAATTACATCATAAAATACCATTACTTGACGGCGCTGGTATTTAATGAGAGCATTGAATTTGACAACCGAAATTTCGGTTAGTTTTATCATTTTATCGTGTTTTTCAATATAATTCAAGATAGAAGCGTTGGGGTGGGGGTTATTTATGACTAACGATGTATCACTTATTACGACACAAGAAAATGCAAATTCCAGGAATGATATTCATATCACCACAATTTATTTCACGAAACTCGCAGACCCATTTTCTTGTCTATCAAACAACCTTTTAGAAAGAAATACAAATAAATATTTACGATAACACTATTTTCCGATTCCATGTACAATGTACATGTATTTGTATTATATCTAAGAACGGTCAACACATTTTGATGCATGTACATATGTTGGAAAAGCTTTCAGATTGCATGATGTCTTATTGCGATTGAAGTTTATTTGTGTTGTTACTTTGAAGCATAAAATAAGATGTAAAGGGGCATGGTCACGATTTTGGTTAACTTTTATTTTTCTATTGTTAATGTTTACAATGCTTGAGTTATTCATTTCTGTTAACCAACTAAAATTTGAGTATAAGTCGTAGAGGTGTAAGCAGGATATAGAACTCAGTCACAATTCTGTGTCACGTAAACAAGGCCCGTGCCTTGTTTTTTGTGTACATTGGTAACCGGTAAAATTTTTTTAAGTTTTAAGCCTAAATAAATAGTTCTTAAGCGTTATCACAATTATTTAGGTCTAAAACTAAAACTTAGTCTCAAATGAATACACAAACTTGTCATAAGCTCTGACTACAAATTAAAGAGGTAAATAAGCATTGTATCTATTTATCACTTGAAAGCTGACCTCAAATTCGTTGACCATTAGAAATACCTAATAGAAGAATACATATCAATCGATAACGGACTTTCAAAATTTAGTTACCCTTTAGAGTAACTTTAATACAGCATTGTACGCAATAGAATTAAGATGGAAAAATCGTTTAGCTCGAATCGAGACCCCCCACCTCTTAAAGACATTTATCATTTTTTACTTGCAGTAATAATTTTGTCCTGGAAAGTTGTTTAAAGGATAAACCTTATTATGTAAGTACATAAAAAATATAAACTCCAATTAATATCATGTCACAACGAGTCAACTAAATTTAAATATAATGAAAACAAAAAAAAAGAGATTAGAAACAACACTGGTGTTGTTTTAAAATAAATTTATTTCAATTCATTCGTACAAAATTAATACAAAAAATACAAAAATAATTTCTTTTTCCTATATTCGAGTTATTTCCCTTTCGAGAAGAATAACGTCCCTTGGTAAACTACATTGCTGACGTTTACACAGTTGGGTAACTGGCAGAGGTAGCAATTCCACAGTTGTTTCTCTTGTTTCTGGACATCATGATGTACCCCTTCTGTCCCCAGCTCTCTCCCCAGCTGTTGAAACAAAAATTAAAAATAATAAAATCATATTCTTTGACATTGTCTGTCCTCCGAGGTTTAAAAAAAAGAATACAAAAATATAAATTCTTAATTCTTAACGAATGAATGATACGAAAATCAAAATAAAGATACAGAAAAAAAATATTAATTTTTATAATTATTTATTTTGCTGTGAATTGTAAAAATTTGATGACGTCATTACCTATTCTTAACCAGCCAATAGTCTTTGCCGCTCTCTGTGCCGTATCCTACCGCTAACACGCCGTGATCCAATCGGGTCTCGCTACAGAAAAACTCGTGGTATACCCCGGATCTGTAGAGCTGGAAGCTCATGTGACTGGCATCAATGGCAACAGAGATGGGGCCGACGGTAGCAACGGCGCTTTGAAGATCTGATTCACTCTTGCTCTTGATATCTGTGAATCCACTATCTGTGGCTCCTACGTTGGCGGCGTTGAAACGACATTTGCCGTTCTGTGATAACAAAAAGGGAGAATTTAATGATCTCTGAAACGTTTTTAACATTTAAAACACTTTTAAAACCAGGGGTTCTTTTTCACTTCATGTAGCTTAATTTAAGACGTCCGTAAAATAAACCTTTTATATATTCTAGGTGATGTTGTACTACGAATGCACTTGATAGTCCCTAGTATCTCCAAAACCCTTTTCCCAATATTATATGTGGGGTTTTTTCATGGAAGGAAAAAACAAATTCAAGTAAGACTAGTTGTATCAATCGTTCAGAAGATCGTTACTTGGTATATCTAACAGGTAACTACCTTGGCTTCATAAGGGTAAGAGGACTCGGTGTCGATCCCGCTGTTGTCTTTGATGTACTGGAAAGCGTCATCCATCAAACCGCCTTGGCAACCGTGGTTACCTACAGAGGAAATTCGGACCTAATTATCAAACGGAATTTAAAGAAAGTGGGAGAAGTAACATGCAACAAAAAACTATAAATCAGCAAATCTGTTATTTGTTTACAGTGTCTAAAGATTGAGATGGTTTTTTCTGATACTGGGTTATCACTTAAATGTTTTGAAGATAACGATGTTGAATGATGAATTAAAAAAAAAACAACAACAGGTAGTGACAAATTGTCGTAATATTCACAGTTTTTGCACTGTATCGTTCTATTATTAAAAGTTGTTCAACCAATACGTATTACTTTACTAATTTTGTCAAATTTGATTTACTAGCACTGAAAGTTCAACATTTGTAATTTTGGTCTTCAGTCATCAGTTCTTGTGTAAGAAACAACCATGTTGTATAAGTTGTAAGTTGTACCTTGTTTTTGAGAGCAGTCAACCAAGTTTTGTTCGGACAAAGATGGCAGCTTGCCAGTTTTCTTGAAAGTTTGACCTTCCAGTGACCCTGTGGCGGAGAAAGACCAGCATGACCCGCATTGACCCTGGAACAAAGGTCATAGCACAATACGTCATAAAACCAGAGAGTTCATCTGCTTTTAAAGTGTATACTATAGATAATTATAGGTTGTACTGTTTAAACAGTATCGACCCATTGAGATATACTTATACTAATCGCTTAGTGTAAACGTTTAGAGTATCTTATAAACAGAAACTGCAGCTATTTATCAAACAACAATGAGTATGAAGGTCTCAAAAATCAAATGTTAAATAAGTATCTTGTTTATATTTTTGGTCTGACTCAATTCAAATAAAGTATGATTTTTCAAACAGTATATACTTTGAATATAGATGTAAGGCGGAAATAGCAAACTGTTGAAGTCAGTGATCTTCTGTATTGGCTTGATCTTTTTTTTTCAAAGTATGTGTGACTGACTTAAATACTTAGTTCCTTTTCTAATAAAAGAAATACTGTTTGGAAAACTTTTATTCGCTCGATGGATTTTTTTGATCGGCTTCGGTCGATCATAGTTGTGCACGTACGAAGCTTCCGGCATTCTTAAGTATTTGCGCACGCATTGCGCCTCGCACTACTTTGTTTTTCTATGTAGTGTCAGCTTCATGTAGTTTTTTAATTATTTGTAGATTACTGAAAAAAACTAAGGAGTTTGCCTTGATATTAAAACATTCATTCAGCTACATAATAACTCAAATCCAATATATGCGTGAGGATTTTAATCGGAAATAAAGTTAATTCATTCCTTGCTATTTCGGAAATCAGCGAAACGCTGTAATATAATTTTTTACTTATCAATTGTTTGCATGTAATGCATTCGGAATACATTAACATGAAGCTGACCAATGATATCACGTGCCAAAAGGAAGACTTGTTTTAACTATACCTGGTTTTTGATTGGTGTGACGTATCCCTTGGGTCTCCAGTCGACCGTGTCGGGAAGATCCCCGATGTTTGACGGAGGGAGGTAAAGAGATCCGCGGCTAGTGCCGTTCCTCATCTTGTAGCCGTTCATGGTACTACGGAACTCCTCATTGGTCTGTTATCGAAGTGAAAACATATTTATCAAAGTGAAAGTAAAGATATCAAAATAAACGTATAGATATAAAAATGAAATTCCTAACTTATTACGAATATAATGCAATTTATTTTTCAGTTGTAACATCTATGGGATTTTTTATCATACCAATTCACGAACACATTAACTCGGCACTGTCTCTACCCAGCATTCAATAACCCTTACTCCTATGTAGTCACGTCCCTACCATATCTCCACTTAGTCTGTATATTATTCCTATGTCATCGAAATCAATTATCATCCAGATATTGTAATGCTCATGTTAACTCAGCCAGTAATTCCTTTAACTAGTCTTTTCTCCTTAACTCGCCTATAATTTACCTTTCGGCCTCATATACCTTGTCTTTAATCTCTCTGTATTCGACTGTTATTCGAATAACCGTCTCCGTATTCGTTCATACCAAGCCAGAAACTGTAGCCCCTGTATTAACCAGGTCTCTATTCTCACTTACCATGTCTCCATACTCGTTCATTCCCAGCCAGAAGCTGTAGTCCCCGCGGTCGGCAGCCAGATTGTGCTTCTCAATGTAGTCCAGGTTACCCTCCCAGATCACACGCCTGTTGTGGTTATAATTATAACAGGAGTTGTAAGAGAAATAACAAAGGGAAATTGATTCAGAAAAAGTTGAAGACGGAGAATGTTAATCAGGGATGACCTCAATAAAAGGAATTCAAATGAAAGAATATGATTTGAATTCTGATACAGTATCCGAAAAGGGGTTTCTATGTTATAGATAACAATTTGCAATTGCTATGCCAGCACTGTATGAAAGTGGGTTTGTTTTAATAATCCGGAGTTTTTAACTTGAATTTTACCTTCTAGCTTCCTCTTCCGCTCCATACTGCTTTCCATGAGCCTTAAGGTACAGTTGCCATTCTGAGTCCAACTCGGATTTGGGAAGTCGGGCGAAGCACACCGCAACCAGAGCCGCTACTACAGCAACGCGCAACATCTGCCCAGAAGATCAAAGAATGTGAGCAAAACAGGGAATACTGATTGAGAGGGAATGATTCCATATTTAAATAGTTCGCCATAATATATAGGGTGTATTCGGTCATCCATGTGCAACTCGTGAAAATCTCGTGCAACACATGGCATGTGAGATATCGCGAGATGCAAACAATTAAAACCATGTGATTCCAATGCTAGACTTTCTGCATGTGATTCTTATCTGTAGGTTATCATGGATTGTTATCGTTTGGATAAATAGCAGCAAACATATATTGTTCGCCAGCTGATAAATTGCATAACTACTTTATCATTTTGACCTGGTTAGGTCAAGTTTGTGTAAATACCATACGTACTCTCATCTGAAGTCTCGTTAAAGTCTCGTCGAATACAATGAGTTGATTTCGATTTTTAGAACATGCTCAGATAGTGTAGTTCATATGTGAATTTGATATAAGGCTTCAGTAAATATAAGTATATGCAATCAGGGAGAAACATTTTTATAAAAAGAGCGAAAATTGTAATGGTGACGAAAAGATTCTCCACAAGAATCTTGACAAAAGTACATGTATCCGAGGTCAAACTATGTAGGGGAATTCGCCGCGTCATAACAACTACAAATATCGTACAAAAACACAAATTTTAGAGAACTTGTTCTATTTTTGATAAGAAATTATTAAACTCTATTCATCATGCTGCATGAAAATGTAACGTTTTGGCGACATACATTTATTTGGTTA
The DNA here is from genome assembly GCA_015776775.1 of Magallana hongkongensis. NCBI lineage: Eukaryota > Metazoa > Mollusca > Bivalvia > Ostreida > Ostreidae > Magallana > Magallana hongkongensis. The sequence goes on along the minus strand of CM027469.1, from coordinate 6,253,365 downwards.
TTAAAACAAATGCATGTTTGGCTTGCAACATTCAGCCCAAAGTAGTTATAACAGACTTCTCGTATCATGAAAACTTGCAAACGTGAATTGATACATTTTGCTCATCTTACAATTTTTTTTAAAGTCAGATAAATTTCACTGTTTTATTAAGATAGCCTTCATGATTTGACTTATCAATAAAATCAACTTATTTGAATTTTACGATTTCTACTTATTTTGTGAATAAACTTTTACGTGCAAAATTATTTCCAAGCCAAAAAATAAAAATAAAAATTAGATAAATGCAATATAAGTCACAAACCTTGTAGATCTGGAGATAAAGCGTCTTCTTCCCCGCTAAGATAGGAAACAAAGTGCAGGGGATTCCACGAGGTGGTCATGTGATAAGATGGTGTCACGTGACGGGAATATATTTTGCATATTGTATTTTATTATGGTTTTTGCTAATATTTTCAATATTAAATTTTTACACGGTTATTTTTTTTTCTTTTTTTTTTTTTTGGGGGGGGGGGGGGGGCTATTTTGTTTTGGGTTTTTTTTTATTGCTAATATTTTGCATATTGTATGTCGGATGTTTGCAAAAAATTTGGATATTGATTTTTAAAACTTTTTAATTTTTTTTTATTTCATTTTCTCGTATTTTATAAGAGATCAAAATGTAGGTGTAAGGTTAAGGAAGAGTTAACATAAAGGAAACACATAAGATTAAAAACTAACTTGAAATAAAAATCATTTGTATTAGAAGTGATATATTTTAGTCGCTGGGTATAGTTTTCTTGTACACTATCTGCCATTAAAAAGCTCGTTAGGGCAAAAAACTGACTAAAAATGAATAAATGGAAATTAAAAAGACATTGTTTTTTTTATTAAATAAGGGTGCTGCATGAACAAGTTACACGTATAAAGTAAAAAAAATATATATTCCGCATTGATAAATCGACTAGCATTGGTATAACTGAAAACTCAGCACTGTTATAAATATGAATTTCAAATAAAAAAAAGATGAACAGGAGATTCGACGACTTACAATGATACATATTTATCAATTTTCTATGTGACGTGACCTCAATTTTTACACAATCCTCCGTCACCCATCTTACAGCGGGTCTGGGTAAACACCCTGGCTGATTAACCGTTCCTCAGATACCTGTCCGGGTTATAAGTAGTCTACCTGTTATCTTTTATTGTCCAGATAAGAGAAGTTTATTATGAAGATGGAGATATTTGAAGGAATTGCGATTCAATTTTGCGGGTTCTAGGGGGTATCTGACTTTCGTGAACCCGCCGAATTTAGGTCATTTATACCAAATGTACCAATTTAAGGACATATTTATCAAGACAGAAACCTTAACGAGAATTATAAGAGATATACAACGAAAGAAAATTTTGCATTATTCTACATAAAGCAATTTTTATCGTAAAATTTCAGAGTTGTCGTTCTTTTGTAATATCAGTTTTCGTTATATAGCATAATGTCTACAGGGTTGTGTAATACTGGCAATGATATATTTATGATTTCCGTACACTGATTGACCCAGTATTGTTGGCTTTTCATTTGCTTGTCTGTTTTCTATTCTTTATTTCGTTCATTTTTCCTTCTCTCTTTCCTGTAACTTGATAATCAACCGCATTATTATCTACATGTTTAGTCCATATTGATTAAATGGATACGTATTTAAAAAAAAAGTTTATGATTTTGAAAAATATCCTCACCGAAAAAAAAGAAAATTCTTTTAACCTTAAAGAATTTTTTTGATAAAAATAGATATTCTGATTTTTTTAATATCAGAACAACATATTCTCTCTTCGAGACTCCAGGAACCACTTTTTAATTAAGGAAATGATCACGGATGTTAATGTATTGAAAAATCCCCCTCACAAACAAACATTACATATGTGTTTTCATATTTTTTTTTAATTTACCCACTTTTCTGTCTCTCTCTTTCTTTCTCTCTCTCTCTTTCTCTCTCTCTCTCTCTCTCTCTCTCTCTCTCTCTCTCTCTCTCTCTTTGCACGTAAGTATGTAAATTCCTAAATTCAATGGAAAATATGTGCGTGTGTGCGTGTTACATGCGGAAGTTTTTGATCGATTATTAAAATGTATTCTTCCGCAATTCTAATCTGATTATAATTCATTTCCGAAATAGAGGTGTTTTGCAACCAAAGTTCACTTTGAGAAGTAAGTTAGTTTTTTTTTTGGGGGGGGGGGGGGGATTTGCCTGTTTTTCCATTAAGGAAAACTGCATGCTACGGGTGTAAGTATTGGTTAAACATTTACCTTGCTTTTTATTAATGTTTACATAAGACCATCATTATACGAGCGATATCTCCACATGGCGAGCACGCGGAGTCAGATGATCGGTCACGCGCAGGCGCGATGGGATTTATTTAAGGAGAAATTCGCCGAGTATCTGAACTGTTCTACCCTCAGATCAAGGTAAGAAACTCTACTTCTCTCTGAGTACGATAATTCTTCATTTTTGTTTTATTTATCTATTCTTTTATTTTTTTTGGTAAAAGTGTATCTCGATTTTTTTTTATAATTAATAATTATTATGTGAGGGAAAATAACGAGCAACTGAAGTGGTTTAATGCACCCTTTTGAAGTTAAATTGCTAGATTTACATTATTCTGCACTTCACTCTGGCAAATCAGAACAGAAAAATATATGGACAGACCATCTATACTTAAACTACTGTAATATAGAGCTAGATTATTCACTTCAATTATCTTAGGTCTTCATATAGAATATTTTGTTTTGTAATGAGAAAAATTAGAAAGAAAAAAAATTATGTTGTTTGTTCATTTGGGCTTAATATTTGATAGTGTTAATTACCTTTACATGTGTATATGATAACAAGCATTATTGATTTACCAAAAGCAGCAAGTATTATATTAAATTAGTTGATAAATGAGTATATGGCTTTGACTTCTGTGGCATATGTTTTGCCACCAAAGTAAACTATGCTTCTAGAAATCAAGGTTGAAAACATCATTTAATATTATCAATAAAAAGAGAAAATATCTACAAAGTTTGATTATAGGTGTGAAAAATGTGTATATAAATGCTGAAATAACAAATATGGTTGTAGCAAAACAAAGCCGAGAAGAGTTGATTATGCAAAATATTTTCCGATGTCACATTCTAACAAAGTACATAATTTAGATAACGTTTAAGTTTCTAATATTTTAATAACATGAAAACGTTTTGGTATACTAGTATCACTGTAGCTTACTAGTTACTTTCTAACTAACTGTTTGATATCTCCTTGTTGAGACAATAGTCTTTTTTACCTTACAATTCAACTTTTAAGACAAAAATGCGTTGTGGTTGTTAGCTTGCGTGCTGCAGCTTCTTAAAATAGCTAGCATGTGTGGTATCAAATAGTTTAACTCTCTATTTGTTTCTTACAGATGAACACTCTCATTGTGGTAGCTAGCTTGTGTGTGACAGCCTTTGCCTCGCCAATCCTGAACAAGGATTTGGACGGTGACTGGGTCCTGTACAAGCAGACCCACAAAAAGATCTACAGTCAGGACGAGGAGCAGATGAGGTGAGGACCCCGATCCCGATCTCTAAACCTCCACCACACCCCTTCCTTCCATTTTCGTTAAATCCTGTTGTTATCTCTGTCCTTATTCATGGGGATTGAGTTTTTAAAGCGACATTGTGTAGATTTATCCTTGTGAAATTATGGGTGTATGAAATTGTATAAAGATCTCTCGACTTTGTTGAGTTTGCATGAAAAATGCCTGTACCCTCGAGTAGGTAAAAAAATCATTGTAAGATAATGAAAAACAATCAAACGTTTAGACATAAAGTCACTAGGACAAAATATCATAAAAAAAGAAAATGAGAAATACAGAGAGAAATAGAAATTAAGCAAGAACATGTAATGAAAAAAAATAATATATATATGTATGTTAATTTAAAAAAATCCCCATGGCGAACAATCCAATATGTTTGTACTGTAGTCGTTTGTACAGCATGTCCGTTAGTATGTTGTTACCATGTTGTTATTTTGTGGTTATTGTGTTGTTATTATGTTGTTATTTTGTTGTTATTATGTTGTAATTTTGTTGTAGACGTCTGATATGGGAAGACAACGTGAACTACATCCAGAAACACAACCTGGCGGCGGACCGCGGAGAACACACCTACTGGCTGGGACAGAACGAGTACGCCGATATGGTGGGTTGAGTCTAAACCTGTCAATCAAAACGTCTGAATTAAAACAGATTATGACGTTTGTACTAGAGCCTGTAAAATTTTTGAAGAAGGTTTACATAGGCTTTACCTGTTACCCAATACATTTGAATTCTCAATGAAATATGTTTAAATCAAATTTTACACTTTAAAATTGGATTTTGTTCATATCTTCAGACCATTTTTGAATTCCGCGCCATCATGAACGGATACAAAATGTCCGCCAACAGAACAAAAGGCGACCTCTACATGTCTCCAAGCAACATCGGTGATCTCCCCGACTCTGTTGACTGGAGGAAAGAGGGCTACGTCACCGACATCAAAAATCAGGGTCACTGCGGCTCTTGCTGGTCCTTCTCAGCCACTGGTTCACTTGAAGGTCAACATTTCAAGGCCAGCAAGAAACTAGTGTCCCTCTCAGAACAGAATCTCGTTGATTGCTCCAAGAAAGAAGGTAAAGAAAAACGAAATCCAGAATCGCGATAAATAACTTCTGAAACAACACATTTCCTTCATATTATGGTATTCAATATCGACTAAAGCGTCATAACTCATTTTTTAACGGTTAAAGCTATTGTTTGAGAAAGAGTAAAAAATCGCTTAAAGCTTCAGGTAGATAGAACATGAGTTTACCATCTATTCTGCTTTGATGAACTATTCTGCTTTTTGTACAGCGGATGCTTGGATATTTTTATAGCATGCGTTGCAAATATGTCAGTCAACTGATTGTAGTTTTACTCCAGCAATGTGTTCAAAATTCATTCTGCTGTCCGAGAACACTTAGTATACCAAAACTTCAATTAATAGTTACGTGTCACTATTATTAGATTGATCATTTCTTTCTATATACACAACCTTTCAGTATCTGTTGCTGTCTTTCTCAGGTAATCATGGATGCCAGGGCGGTCTTATGGACAACGCCTTCAGATACATCGAGTCCAACAAAGGAATCGACACCGAGGAGTCCTACCCCTACACAGCCAAGGTAGGACCTTTAGTCTTTAGTCTATATAGACACTTCAGTATATAGTCAATATAAGCACCTCCGTCTATAGTCAAGGTAGGCACTTCAGTCTATAGTCAATGTTATCACTGTAATCTATAGTCAGGGTAGGTTTTGAAGTCTATAGTCAGGGTACATCCTGTAGTCTAAAGTCAAGAAAGGTTCTATAGTATAAAGTCAAGGTAGGCAATTTAGTCTCAAGTCAAGGTAGGTAATGTAGTCTATATTCAATGTAGTCCCTGAAGTCTATAATCAAAGAAGGCATTATGGTCTATAGTCGAATAGCTTCTCTTTGTATTGTCGGATTTCAATGCTCAAATGTCTATTGAATCCCAAAGGTCTATTGTCAACATTCATTTTTTCCCCAAATTATTCGTAAATTTTTATGTAAAGCTGACATTGTTTTAGTTTCCATTGCCATGTGTATAAAGTTGAATTTTATCCATAAATTATTAGTCTGTGTTCTTTATTCAATACTATTTAATAAATGCAGCATCTATGTATGGATGAGAGGATTTCTATTCCTTGTTGTTAGTCTAAAGTTGAATTTTGATAGTGAAAAGAGACGGCCAACAATTTTCTGCTTCTTTGTCTCTTGACATTTCTCCACCCTCATTTGCAACTTCACTACCCCTCTTGTTTATGGAGAAAATCATTTGTTTATTGGGTGTTTTTCTTACTTAATTCCTTTGTCTCTTGATAATTCTCTAACCCTCATTTGTAATATCGCTATCCCTCTTGTTTACGGCCAAAATCATTTGTTTACTGGTTTTTTTTATATTCCAGAACGGATTCTGTCACTTCAAGGCGGAAAACGTCGGCGCCACTGACACCGGATACGTAGACATCCCCCACATGCAGGAGGACAAACTCCAGGAGGCCGTCGCCACCGTAGGTCCAATCTCGGTCGCCATCGACGCCGGCCACAAGTCGTTCCAGCTTTACAGGGAGGGAGTGTACAGCGAGCCAGCATGCAGCTCCTCCAAACTCGACCACGGCGTGCTCGCCGTAGGCTACGGAACTGAAAGCGGCGACGACTATTGGCTGGTTAAAAATAGGTATGAAGTCATTTAGTTTAGAAAGCAATATAATCTGATATTAGGATTTCGTTTTAAGTTACAAACTGTTTAAATCGATGTCACTGACATACTATTTTGTTCTTTCACAATGCTTAAATTAATCTAGTTTTTACTTAATGAGCTTTAATATTTCTATTTTTAGCTGGGGTACATCCTGGGGAATGCAGGGATACGTCATGATGGCCAGGAACAAGCATAACATGTGCGGTATCGCTACACAGGCTAGCTACCCCAAGGTCTAGACTCCGCCCAATTAAAACCCGCCAAATTATGGGACCACGCCTACTTCAAGGGTGTGACCAATCATTTCATTCTCTCCTCCACATTTCTCTTTCGTCATCATATATGTATTTGTTTGTTTATTTTGGACTTTTTATATTTCAATAAAAAAAAAAGAAACAAATGAATTTGTGTTATTTTATAAATGTATTATTTTGGTATAGCAACTCGTCTTTTGTTGAGCTCTCGTCATGAGAAAAACATTGTGTTAACAGAAGGTCAAATTATGTAAACACGGTAATAATCTAATTGTCTATTCCTATTAAAACTGTTCGATGAATTTTTTTGGCAATATCTTCAAAACCGAAAGCATCATGCGGGGAAGTAATGAAAAAAATGGATTTTTTCGCAGCCGCAATATCAAACTAATTGATTTGTTCATTTTTTTTGGTCTTTGTGTTTTTTTCTTTTTTCAAAAATTAAAATATTACTAAATGACTGTAAAATCTTCATATATTGAAAAAAGATCACAGGCCGAAAAGCAATCATTAAGCAAGTCCTTAAAGGTGGCTTAAAGGTGGCTTAAAGGATATACAATAAGTCACCTTTAAGCTGGGCTTATAGGACCTTAATGTCCAAACTTCTTTAAGTCACCTTTAAGCCATCTTTAAGCCACCTTTAAGCATCTTTTAGTGGCATTTACGCTCCCTTTAAGTTGTCTTTTAACCATCTTTAAGTTCCCTTTAAGTCAAGTTTGATCAAACTGAACAATAAAAACATATATTAAATGCAAAAGCTCTTTTATAAAAAAAAATGGCGACCGGTGAGGTCAGGAGTGTTTGTAGTGCAGAGACTATTTTGCAATCTAACAGACCCCCAAATTGCAATAGAGACGTGTTTAGTGATTCAGCAAGTGTACCAACAGCTAGAGTGCTGACAGAAATTCTTGAATGTGAAAATCGGGAAGAACAAGACGAATGTGTGCAGGTTTTTACTTCACAACCGTTATCCGCAGTGAGTAGTTCTTACGTTAGTGACCATTATGGTAATAGCGATGACAGCAGTGCACCTGCTGACTATTATGGGCATGATTCACAAACACAGACACACAGTGACCATGATCATGATGCAGAGTTTATAGATACGCTCGACGCTGAACTTCAGGACTTACCAAAAGATATATATATATTGGTACATTATTAGACATTTGTTTACACAAAGAAATCCAAGTGTGTTGGTATAGAGACATTTTATGCTCTCGTGCAAAACAACAAGCCGGTTGTCCTACAGGGAAACTGATGAACCGAAAAACTACTACTAACTGTCCACGTTATATGCATTCATTCAAGGTGATAAGTCGGGTGTCGATGTTGTATTTGACAAACAAAAGCCGCACTCATCCGTAACAGACCCAGCAAAGGTTAACCCCGTAGAGTTTAGTGTTTCTCTTCAAAATTTGTCTCAACAATTAGCCCAACTAGAACAAAGCGTATCCTTTAGAGGCAAAACAATATTATCACTCAATTCAGAGTCGAAAGATCTTCGCCCCCAACACAACGCACTTCGATCAGAATTCAAGGGGCATGATATTCGAATCCTACCGGAACTACAAGCGCGCAAAGAGACTCTTTAGAGTTGCGCTAGACAACGAATTTAACAACTATATGAAATCCGTATATCATGTCCTTGACAACGCAGCCGGATGTGATATTAGGCTTTTCTGGAAATTAGTAAAACGACAGAAGAATAGAACCTCTCGCACCTATCCGGAAATTCGCGACGACAATGGAAATATCTATAACGACCCTTCGGGAGTTGCAGAAGCATTCGCTGTATACTACGAAAATATATATTCTCTTTCGGACCACGATTCGTTTGATGACGCATTTCGGTGTCGCGTTGAAACTAAATTCACGGAAATCGAAAAAGGCTGCTCTGAGCTGAAAGGATAACTTGCAGGCGGACCATTAACAACCGACGAACTGCTACCAATCATCTGGAGCCTCAAACGAAGGAAAGCACCTGGCCCAGACCAGATCACGTACGAACATATCATCTTTGGTGGAGAATTAGCAACCCAGGTCGTTGTCAAACTATTTAACGAAATCGTCATCCAAGGTAGAATCCCTTTTTTTGGAATAATGGCTTTATAGTCCCCTTACTCAAAAGAGCAGACAAACCAAAAACTTCATGTAATAGTTACACACCGGTCGCTTTATTATCGTGTTACCTCAAAACATTCGAAAGTGTTCTCAACAACCGTATAAAACAACATATTATTGACTCCAGTCTGTTTCCTTGTACGCAACAACAGGGATTCCAGAAAAAACTCGGCTGCTTAACAGCCTCCTTTAATTTACATGAAACTGTTTATCATAACCTGGAAAAAGGAACTAGTGTGTATGTCAGCTTTCTGGACAGTACCAAAGCTTTCGATACTGTGTGGAGGCACGGGCTCCTAGTTAAGCTCTTTAACATGGGTATAAAGGGACAGTTGGGGTCTTTTCTATTCGACTGTAATATGGATACTTCTAGCGCTATTGTTGTAAATCAAACACAGTCTAGTCGGTTTCCAGTGCAACAAGGTGTTAGACAAGGGGGCTGTCTTGTCGACCTTTTTCTATATAGTATACATTAACGACTTGATTTTAGCTCTTGAGCAGTCATCTAAGAACACAGGGATAGTTAATATTACAAGTAACTGTCCTTCATTGGCTGATGACATCTCGAGCATTGGTTTAACGGACACGATCACTACAGAACATGCTTAATATCGCTAATGAATACTCTACAAAGTGGCGGTTTAACTTTAATGCCTCAAAATCGTGCGTCCTCGAATTTCATCCCATCAAACGGAAACCAAATTCGGATCATGTGTGGTATTTAGGCAATGACACGATTTCCCCCCAAGACACATACAACCATCTAGGTATTCTAGTGAACAACAAGTGTAACTTCTCTGACCGCATCAATTCTGCTTGCCGCAAGGGTAATAGTACCTTTTACGCACTTTCAGATAGCGGTTCTCCCTACCTTAATCCACTGACAATAGCACATATGTACAAAACTGTAGTAAGACCCTCTGTGCTTTACGGATGCGAGCTTTGGAACAACTTGTCAGCGAAAGATACTCAGCGGTTACATGTATTCCAACACTCGGTGGGTAAAACGGTGCAAAATTTACCACGCAAAACAAGGTCAGATATTTGCGAAAGCCTCTTTGGTGTGTACCCCATCAGTTCTGAAATTGACAAAAGAAAGCTCCTCTTCTTGGGACGTCTTTGTCTTCTAAACTACGAGATTCTAGCAAACAGGATTTTCTTAACCCGCCTTTTCTCCTTCTTAGAAAACCTATCTAAATATCAACTTGGATTTATACCCGACATTCTGAATTTGCTGACAGAATATAATCTCCCAGAATTTTTACAACAGTGGTTGGATACTGGAACATTTCCCAATAAACAAACTTGGAAAATAATCGTGAATCAAGCAGTCAATCAACGTCACAGAACTCTCCGACATTTCTGCATTTCCGCTGATCCCGGATTCGCACGATTTTTAGCTATATTCCAAGACAAGGATCCAGCTAAGGTTTGGCGTTTTCCTACAAATTGCTGCGAAATCTCTCAGTGTAAATTTATCTGCAAATTAATTTCGGATCAACCTTACGAAAACCTAGATACATGTCAATTATGTGGCGCCATACTTTATGATTTCTTCACTCATGTAACATGTTCCTGTTCTGTAACCTTCGTAATCCGTAATGCCTGGTGGACAGAGATCTCGAACTTATTTAGTGTCTATCTCTGCAGCGAACTCTGTGCTCTTTCATACGATAATTTTTTTTGATACTCCTCGGTCGCAAAACGTGTGCGCATTTAGATGAAAATAACACAAGCAATTTCCAAAAACTCAATTATCATCTAGTGCTAGATTGTGCCTCGCTCTACTATCGAACCCTATCACGAGTCGTCCGCTGACAAGGTCAGCAACTCGAACAAATCTCAGAAATTAATTAATTTGTTTATTTATTTATTTATTTATTTATTTATTTATTTATTTAAATACTGTGTATAGATATATATAATACTTGTATATAGATTAACTTAATATATTGCATGATGTTATATTTCTAATATATTTTTGATATGTATGTGTTTACAATCTCTGGAAAGAGGAAATAAAGAAAGAATGAATGGATGAATGAATGGATGGATGAATTGCGATTCAATTTTGCGGGTTCTAGGGGGTATCTGACATTAGTGAACCCGACGAATATAGGTCATTTATACCAAATGTACCCATTTAAGGACATGTTTACCAAGAAAGGAACCTTAACAAAAATTAAAAGATAATATACAACGAAAGAAAATTTTACATTATTCTACATAAAGCAATTTCTATCGTAAAATTTCAGAGTTGTCGTTCTTTTCCAATATCAGTTTCCGTTTATATAGCATTATGTCTACAGGGTTGTGTAATACAGGCAATGATATATCTATGATTTCTGTGCACTGATTGACCCAGTATTCTTGGCTTTTCATTTGCTTGTCTGTTTTCTATTCTTTATTTCGTTTATTTTCTCCTTCTCTCTTTCCTGTAACTTGATAATCAACCACATTATTATCTACATGTTGATTCCATATTGATTAAATAGGTACCTATTTAAAAAAAGTTTTATGATTTTGAAAAAATAACCGAAATTAATAAAAAATTCTTTTAACCTTTAACTTTTTTGAAAAAAATAGATATTATGTACCATGTAAAACTGTAAAAAGAGTTTCAATAAAATGTTTAAAAAGAAAATAGATATTATGAATTTTTATATCAGAACAACATATTCTCTCTTAGAGACTCCAGGAAGCATTTGTTAATGAAGGAAATGATCGCGGATGTTAATGTATTGAAAAAAAAACACCTCACAATTGAACGTTAGATATGTGTTTTCATTTTTTTAAATTTAATCTCTCTCTCTCTCTCTCTCTCTCTCTCTCTCTCTCTCTCTCTCTCTCTGCACGTGCACCTTTAACGCCACGTTTGTTTGTTTTTTGGGAAAATCAAAAGTCTGCACTTTCCTCAATTCAATTGAAAATCTGTGCGTGTGCGTGTTCCATGCGGAAGTTTTCGATCGATTATTAAAATGTATTCTTCCGCAATTTTAATCTGATATTAATTCATTTCCGAAATAGAGGTGTTTTGCAACCAAAGTTCGCTTTGAGAAGTAAGTAAGTGGGGGGGGGGGTTACATTTTAGGAAAACTGCTACGGGTGAAGGTATTGGTAAAATATTTCCCTTGCTTTTTATTAATGTTTACACAAGACCATCATTATACAAGCGATATCTCCACATGGCGAGCACGCGGAGTCAGCTGATCGGTCACGCGCAGGCGCGATAGGATTTATTTAAGGAGAAATTCGCCGAGTATCTGAACTATTCTACCCTCAGATCAAGGTAAGAAACTCTACTTCTCTCTGAGTACGATAATTCTTCATTTCTTTTAAATTTATTTATTTATTATTTTTTTTAATGTACAAGTGTATCTCGATTTTTTAAATTAATAATTACTATTTGAGGGATTATAACAAGCAATCGAAGTGGTTTAATGCATCCTTTTGAAGTTAAATGGCTAATTTTCATTATTCTGCGCTTCACTCTGGCTAATCAAAACAGATAGATATATGGACAGACCATCTATACTTAAACTACTGTAATATAGAGCTGGATCATTCACTTCAATTATCTTAGGTCTTCATATAGAATATTTTGTTTTGTTAAGAGAAAAATGAGAACGAAAAAAAAAATCATGTTGTTTGTTCATTTGGGCTTCATACTTGATAGTGTTAATTACCTTTACATATGTATATGATAACAAGTATTATTGATTTGCCAAAAGCAGCAAATATCATATTAATTTTAATTGATAAATAAGTATATGGCTTTGACTGATGTAGCAACTTGTCTGGGATATGTTTTGCGACCAAAGTAAACTATACTTCTTGAAGTCAAGGTTGAAAAAATCGTGTAATATTATCAATAAAAAGAGAAAATATCTAGATAGTTTGATTATAGGTGTGAAAAATGTGTATATAAATGCTGAAATAACAAATAAAGTTGTAGCAAAACAAAGCCAAGAAGAGATGATTATACAAAATATTTTCCGATGTCACATTCTAACAAAGTACATAATTTAGAAAACGTTTAAATTTCTAATATTTTAGTAACATGAGCACGTTTTGATCACTGTAGCTTACTAGTTACTTGCTAACTAACTCGTGTTTGGTATCTCCTTATGGAGACAATAGTCTTTTTTACCTTACAATTCAACTTTTGAAGACAAAAATGCGTTGTGGTAGTTAGCTTGCGTGCGGCAGCTTCTTAAAATAGCTAGCATGTGTGGTATCAAATAGTTTAACTCTCTATTTGTTTGTTACAGATGAACACTCTCATTGTGGTAGCTAGCTTGTGTGTGGCAGCCTTCGCCTCGCCAATCCTGAACAAGGATTTGGACGGTGACTGGGTCCTGTACAAGCAGACCCACAAAAAGACCTACAGTCAGGACGAGGAGCAGATGAGGTGAGGACCCCGATCCCGATCCCTAAACCTCCACCACACCCCTTTCTACCAATTTTCGTAAAATCCGGCTGATATCTTTGTCCTTAATAATGGAGAATGGGTTTTTAAAGCGACAATAGTTATGAGATATCCTTCTGAACTTGTATAAAGATCTTTAGACTTTGTTGAGTTTGCATGAACAATGCCTGTACCCTCGAGTAGGTAAAGAAACCGTTGTAAGATAATGAAAAAAAAAATCAAACTTTAGACATAAAGTCACTTGATTAAAATATCATGAAATCTAAGCAGAGCTTTGAGAGATAGGAAATGAGAAATACAAAGAGAAATGGATATAAAACAAAAAACTTTGAAATTATGAAATTATATATGTTAATTTAAAAACAAAATCAAAAGATCTCCATGGTGCACAATCCTATGTGTTCGTAACTGTACGGTAGTCGTTTGTACAGTATGTTTGTTATTATGTTGTTATTATGTTGTTATTTTGTTGTTATTATGTTTTTATTTTGTTATTTTGTTGTTATTTTGTTGCTATTTTGTTGTTATTGTGTTGTTATTATGTTGTTATTTTGTTGTTATTATGTTGTTATTTTGTTGCAGACGTCTGATCTGGGAAGACAACGTGAACTACATCCAGAAACACAACCTGGCGGCGGACCGCGGAGAACACACCTACTGGCTGGGACAGAACGAGTACGCCGATATGGTGGGTGGAGTTTAAACCTGTCAATCAAAACGTCTGAATTTGTCACAAACTATGACGTTTGTACTAGAGCCTTTAAAATTTTTGAGGAAGGTTTACATAGGCTTAACCTGTTACCCAATACATTTGAATTCTCAATGAAACATGTTTAAATTTAATTTTAGTCTTTAAAATTGCATTTTATTCATATCTTCAGACCATTTTTGAATTCCGCGCCATCATGAACGGATACAAAATGTCCGCCAACAGAACAAAAGGCGACCTCTACATGTCTCCAAGCAACATCGGTGATCTCCCCGACTCTGTTGACTGGAGGAAAGAGGGCTACGTCACCGACATCAAAAATCAGGGTCACTGTGGCTCTTGCTGGTCCTTCTCAGCCACAGGTTCACTTGAAGGTCAACATTTCAAGGCCAGCAAGAAACTTGTGTCCCTCTCAGAACAGAATCTCGTTGATTGCTCCCAGAGAGAAGGTAAAGGAAAACGAAATCTAGAAACGCAATAAAGCTTTTTGTACAGCGGATGTTTGGATATTTCTATAGCATGTGTTGCAAATACTGACTGCAGTTTAATTTCATTAATCATAAATCACATTGTGCAACGTGTACGTTCAAAATTCATTCTGCTGTCTGAGAACACTTAGTTTACCAAAACTTCAATTAATAGTTACGTGTCGCTATTATTAGATTGATCAATTCTTTCTATATACACAACCTTTCAGTGTCAGTTGCTGTCTTTCTCAGGTAATCATGGATGCCAGGGCGGTCTTATGGACAACGCCTTCAGATACATCGAGTCCAACAAAGGAATCGACACTGAGGAGTCCTACCCCTACACAGCCAAGGTAGGACCTTTAGTCTATAGTCAAAATAGGTACTACAGTCTATAGTCAAGGTACTTACTGTAGTCTGTAGCCAATATAGGCACTTTAGTCAAAAGTCAAAGTAGGCACTGTAGTCTACAGTCAATGTACACAGCCAATGTAGGCACTTTAGTCTATAGTTAATATAGACACTTCAGTCTATAGTCAAAGAAGGCACTTTAATATATAGTTGATATAGACACTTACGTCTCTATTCAAGGTAGGCACTTTTGTCTATAGTCAATGAAGGTACTTTAGTCAAAAGTCAGCCCTGTAGTCTATTGTCAAAGAAAGCATTAAAGACAGTCTTTAGTCAGGGTAATCCCTGTAGTCTATTGTCAATTAAATCACTTTAGTCTATAGTCAAGGTCAGTACTGTAGTCTATAGTCAATTTAGGCATTGAAGTTTACAATCAAAGAAGGCATTTTAGTCTTAAATCGATAAGCTACTCTGTATATAGTCAGATATTCGATGCCAACATTCAGTTTTCCAAAGTATTGGTAAATTCTCTATGTGAAACTGTCTTTGTTTAAGTTTCTATTGCCAAATCTCTAAATAAAGTCAATTTTCAAAAACTGCTTTTATGTGTATTACTATAAAATTGAATATCATTTCAGAACGGATTCTGCCACTTCAAAAAGGAAAACGTCGGCGCCACTGACACCGGATACGTAGACATCCCCCATATGCAAGAGGACAAACTCCAAGAAGCCGTCGCCACCGTAGGTCCAATTTCTGTCGCCATCGACGCCGGCCACAAGTCGTTCCAGCTTTACAGGGAGGGAGTGTACAGCGAGCCAGCATGCAGCTCCTCCAAACTCGACCACGGTGTGCTCGCCGTAGGCTACGGAACTGAAAGCGGCGATGACTATTGGCTGGTTAAAAATAGGTATGGCGGCATTTCGTTTAGAAAGTATATAGTTTAATTTTAGGATTTCGTTTTAAGTTGCAGACTGTTTAAATTGATCTCACTGACATACTATTTTGTTCTTTCACAATGCTTATATTAATCGGAATTTTACTAAATGAGCTTTAACATTTCTATTTTTAGCTGGGGTACATCCTGGGGAATGCAGGGATACGTCATGATGGCCAGGAACAAGCATAACATGTGCGGTATCGCTACACAGGCTAGCTACCCCAAGGTCTAGACTCCGCCCAATTAAAACCCGCCAAATTATTGGACCACGCCTACTTCAAGGGCGTGACCAATCATTTCATTCTCTCCTCCACATTTCTCTTTCGTCATCATATATGTATTTGTTTGTTTATTTTGGACTTTTTATATTTCAATAAAATTAAAACAAACAAATGAATTTTTGTTTTTTATCAATGTACTATGTTGGTATAGCAACTCGTTTTTTGTTGAGCTCTCGTCATGAGAAAAACATTGTGTAACAGAGGGTCAAATTATGTAAACACGGTAATAATCTAATTGTCTATTCCTATTAAAAATGTTCGATGAATTTTGTTGGCAATATCTTAAAAACTGAAGGCATCATGCGGGGAAGAAATGAAGAAAAAAATGGATTTTTTCGCAGCAGCAATATCAAATTGCTTTTTTCATTTTTTTTTTGTGTTTGTATCATTTCTTTTTTATTCTTTTTTCAAAAATTAAATATTACTAAATATTAACTGCAAAATCTTCATATATTGAAATAAGATGGACGTATTTTTAAGTTGAAGCAACTAATCGAATCAACTGTTTGAGGTCGGCTAATTCAGTGAGCGAAGATTATTCAATCACAAAAAATATAGTTCTGCAATATGCGATGACGTGCGTACAGCAGTGGGAGGATTACTATTGAAAACATTCTGTACTTAACACAAAATAGATCTAATTCATGTAACATTGAATTAATGAAACGCCTTTTTTGACGACAACAAACAGTTTAATCATTAATTCATGAAACCAAGTTAAATTATCATTACAAATGTGTGTTCAAAATTTACTTCAAGTTAATAATATTCCAGTTCATCTGAACCAAACATTTAATCAGGCATTTAAACAATTCATTTTGCTGTATCTACATGTGTACTACTTATAAATCAACTTTCCCCATGCTGTGTTTTTACTGCACTATGACAAAAGTTTTAAAAAAAAAAAGAGGAAAAATCGGAATCCAATTAAAACAAAGACAGACAAACAATTAAACAGACGATTCAATGAATAAAGATATAGATAGACAAGCAGGAAGAAAGTATATGTCCATAATCATATACCAGTATTCATGTAGTGTGGTCTCTTAATTTTTGATATCAAAATCTTGGCAACGTAACAGCTCAAAATTCTTAACATGATTGCTGACCGTGAATTTATATCTCCTACTTAACTGTATTTATGTAATCATTCCAATATTTCACGATCTGAATTATAGTCTAACAGATATTATTAAAATTCCTTTCCTGTACGTTTGTATGCAAATTAAAAAAATACTTTGGTTGAAATTCAACCAAATCTACATTTCGAAAATGATAGTTTTTTGCTGAGAACAAATTATGTGCATGTACGTAATTACAATTTTTGCATATTTTTACTAAAGTTAATGTTGTCTCGGTGTACCTTTCGATAAACATTAATGCTTTCTGCCTAGACTTTATTTCAGTGTTGCATGAAGTAGTCTATTGTATACAGGGAAATTTTCGACCCTGTTTTATTTTCGCCCTCATTGCGGACCAATTTAAGACTGGACGAATTCCATTTATCACATTATCCCCCTTTTAAAAACAACAACTTTTGTTTGGGCGAACTCACGACGGTACATGTACGAAACTGTTCGCAAGTCTAGAAGGGCGAAAATTACACGGGGCGAAAATAACCATTTATACAGTATATGCGTGTGCATTGTTGCACACATCATAAGTGTTGTACACTTCACTCTAGTTGTATTCTTTATTGATGTACAGCACACCTTGTCTGATTATTTGTTCTTTATAATTTTGTATCACATCAAAAGTGTCCATTTATAAACGGTCCTATCGCTACTTATAATGGCTAGCAAAAAAATGCCGTCTTTCACTTCCATTACATGCAAGGTTCTGGTCAGTCTTTTTAAATCCATCCCCTTCTTGATCCAACAGTCGACAAAGGAAGGAAGGGGGGGGGGGGTAATCAGACTGTGTTCTGATTCGACCCACCCCCCCCCTCCAGGAAATTCAAACTAATTGTATTATTATAAACGGCCTCTGTCATAAACAGTTCTCCTTCAGACACCCCCTTCCCTGAAACGAATGCAGTACAACTTGTTTTTATGTTCTTTTGTTTCAGCATGAATGTACAATGCATGCGCGGATCTCGAAAACATTCCAGGTTTCAGGAGGGGTGGAGATGGGTTCGAGGAATATAGAATTGCGTTTGTGTCAGGATTCGAGACCTATTATTATCGGTTGATTTACCATGTTAATTTAATAAGCTTGTATTTTCCAATGGGGGGGAGGGGGTGGACACCCTCTCTACCTCCCAGACTCCGCCTTTTGATCGGCCCATACAATTTAGTCCAAAAATACATTTTATAAAATTCAGTTGCCCCAATTTATTAATCGGAATATGAAAAAAAATTATTGCCATGATAAATAAAGACGTACAGGTACATTAGGTCTGAATTCTCTGTTATTCTATTAAGGGGGAACCCCGAACAAACGAAACCACAACCCGTTGAATTTGTGAAATATAATGATGCATTTGTTCCAATCAAAATCAGAAGAAAAAGAATAAAATCATCAAGGGTGTTCGAAGAACGTGACCAGTCTAGTGTTTCTACCTTCAAACACATAAGAATGGTATAATTATGTCATTGATATAATTGTTAAGAGGGCTCAATGGTCTTGGTCATTTTTTGGACTGTATTGATCTCCTTTAGAAGGAGAGCTCTATATAAAAAATATAAGAAAAGGACAAAATTTAAAAAAGAAAATATATGGATTTTTCTTGACATAAAATATCCTTAGCTTAATAGATCATAATTATCTTTAAAGTTAAGATAGATCTGATGGTTAGTTTGTTGACCATCCAACCTCCTTAATTAATCCTACACAATGTTAAAAAATACCAAAAGTTTACAAGAATCAGTGATTTTAACAGTGCAAAGATATCAATTTCAATAACTGAAATAAATCCGTCAAAGAAGAAGATGATTCAATTGATCAATTGATGACCCCTTCAACCCTAATTTTAACTTTATTATTTCATCATGAATTGGATTAATATTTTTATTATTTATGCATGCATTTGTGTTTGAATGAAGGAAATGAATGAAATCGTTTTTTCTACGATACATATATAGTCGTGAAAATCCCCATTCATAAAAGACACGCCTGTAAATAAACCAAGATCCTCCAATTAATGTCACAGAATTTCGGAGCGGGCCGAACCTCGATCCTGCAAATCGGAGGCGTAACAAAAGAAACCCAGCTAGTATAGTCTTAAATTGTTCTTATTTCACGGAAGTCAACGAGAAAACAATGACTAATTAGTCCTGTGTCGTCAGATCCCATTCAGTCTAAAACTGACGGTGCGTCACAAAAGGTATATTAAAGGTTAAGTCATCTATGCGTGTCGGTTTATCTGCTTGGATGATTATTCACGTCTACTGATTACAGTGCACTATATACCTATCAACACTTTAAGTAACTTGACAGTAGAGCGATGGCGCACACGTTAGCTTTGTTGATTATTTCATTATGGGGTAAGATTTCTTGTAGTTTTTTTCCTTGGTTCTTATAAGTTTGTTCCTTAGTATTTACATATACTTACAAATGTTTATCTTTTTCTTGAAACCAATTTGCTTATCTTCAAAAAGAATAACGAATTGTTCAAAGCTTTTGAAACCGTAAAATTTTTCTTATTTTACAGTTTGTCAATTTTATGTATGTGTCTGTGCTAATCTTGTTTATGACATTAAGAATTTGATACAAAATCTCTCTCTCTCTCTCTCTCTCTCTCTCTCTCTCTCTCTCTCTCTCTCTCTCTCTCTCTCTCTCTCTCTGAAGTCGTTATACATTAAAACCTGTGCAATCGTCCTTATATATTGAAAGACAACTTGTGTCTTTTGTTCAATGAATGCAAAACGATAATGCTTATTCAAAATGCACCTTGCTGAAATTATTTGAAAATGCAAATGTGCTTCGTGTTTGAAATATGATGTACAGTTGAGCAATTTAAATAAAATTAAAAATCCCATGCAAGTTCATGACTTCATATTGTAACGAAAATTCAAGGAAAGGAAACACTTATTTATTAAGAAAAGCGGGGATATCAAACTATATTTAGTATCTAAAAAATGAATAAGTTTTTATCATTATGATCTATGTTGCACTGTCTTTTTTACAAGCAAAGCATGTTTGTTTATCGTGATATGCATCATATTTCATATACGTGTATTTTTTCGGACAGCTTTACACGGAAACATTAATAATTTCTTAGAAAAACTACATCTCCTTATGTGTAGTTGAAACTGTTTAGATAATTGCAAAAAGATGTCATATGTACTAAAAGATAGAAAAATTAAAACTTTAAAGACAACAAATGTTCACCGCATAAAAAACGCATGTGAATCTTTAGATGGATCGGTCAACGCTTCGTTTTGCGTCGATGCTCAAACGGGAATACGCCAGGGAAACCCCTTGTAACCTTTCATGTTAGTGTTAATTTTCAATGATTAATACTTTCACGGTAAACTAGCTCGCAAATAATATATTTCTTTTCCCTGTAGAATGAAGTGTATAGCCATTAATCAGAATGTCCATGAAGAGCATATCAGAATGTTATTATGTAGTCAACAAATTCGTTTGAGGTGGTGAATATTTTGTTTGTGGGGAAGTGGGGGGGGGGGGTGGAGAATTTGGAACAAAGTATATGCTGCTTGTTCGTACGTTAATTGATTATACGAGACTGATTAAAAAACGAGTTCTACGCTTTGATCACACGGCAAAAAGGCCAAAAGGCGTCAGTCGATGAAATAGATTGAATTTAAAATAGCATATACTCTTTTGCAATGCACGTTAGTGTCATATGGGTGCTTCATGAATTCAATTAAGCATTCAACAGAAATCGCTATATCTATCAATCGTTTGATTGATTACTTCTTTCTTTCTTCCCTTCTTTTATTTTCTCTTTCTTTACTTCGCTCAAGTTCAATTTTCAAATATGCCACTCAAAAATCAGATTCATGTGGGTTTGTTCATCTCTCTCTCTCTCTCTCTCTCTCTCTCTCTCTCTCTCTCTCTCTCTCTCTCTCTCTCTCTCTCAATTGAAATGCGCATACTGTTCATCACTTACTTGTCACTTTGATAGATATAAGTGTTCAAAATAATACAACAAAAAGGCGGCTGAAACTTCGCGATGCACGTTTCATTCGATGAGAGATGTCTGTTGATTAAACTTTAAACGAAAAAAATTTGACATGATTAACATGTTTATTGAATCTTATCAATCAAATTTTTCTACCGCAAACGTATCAAGTAGAATGTTAACGTTGATACTTTGCGGTTTAATACATGCACAATGCAAACACTAATATATTATTTAGCTTCATATAAGCATACAACTCCATCACCTTTGTTCAAGTTTCTCTCCTTCTATACCAAAGAATTCGAATATATCACCAAAGATGGTGTACATATAATTATATTCATTTGATAAAATGTAGAAGAAATGCGCACATGAGCACATAATAATACATTTACGAAAAAGGGGTTTACTCACGAAGTCTCAAATTCTCTCTAAAAACAACCTTGACCTGTTGTCGTTGACCTTGAACCCTATCGATCTTACTTTGGTCGAAATAAAGTACATGTATTTAGCTTTTGAGAGAAGAAGCATATTCCGTCTCTTTGGTAAACCTTGATAATCCTAATATTAGATCTTTAAAATCCGTAGAAAACAAGTTGGTTAGTCTTCAATTTTGAATATTGCTAGACAGATATGAAATATTTCCGTCAAATTGCTGAATTTTAGTTCAATCTAAGCAGATATAATTATTACGTGAATATACTATAACAATCAAAAATGCTTTTTCAAGTTGCAATTGCGCATTATCATTGCGGACCCAATTATATATGCTAGTACAAATCAGAAACCAACTGAAATAGAACCTATACATACGTATGTAAGCACAAAAATAACCATCGACTAAAAAAGATGACACCTAATTGGGTATTGATTTTAATGAAGAAGAAATTTCCGCGTTTTTCTCGAAAGCTTTCATAAACATTTAGTAGAATCTCGCGACAAATTGTCAAACACTGACAGCGGGCGTGTATGACTATTTCAGAGTAAGATCACAGTGAAGGGCTTTTTATGGTACTATTAATATTAATTAATTGATTTAATTCAACGTGCACAAAATTTAATGAGTCATAAATCTCCTTTGTTTTGAATGGTAATTAACACGTCGTTTATGTAAGTGAATGGGAATATATAGTGATGATATGGTCACAATAAACGACTCAAATTCATGATCCTCTTCCTTTTAAAAGTGTCTTATAGTAAATCTCATGTTCACGCCCACCCAGTGAATTTGAAAATCTTCAATATGGCAATAATACACCGAGTCCGATCCGCGGTTTCTACATGTATAGAGGAACATGTAGGCTAAGAGCTAGGCTTGGTGAGGGAGGGGTGTGGTTCATGTACACAAGGAGGGGTCGGGGGTAAGGGTGGGAGAAAGGTAGTGGAAAGAACTGAACTCAAAATGAAATTGCTATATATGATATTTTATTTTTTTCTAGACTGTTTGACATTAATAATTCTCGAAATGACAGGAATTGTCATTTTAATTGTCAAAAAATGAAGAATTGCTCACGTAAACAATCAACAACATCAAAAGCTTAGATAGAGACGCTGTCACAGCAAATATATGAGAGGTTTATCTATATTACATCTAATTCATTTAACTAAGTAATGAACATCTTTTCACGAATGCTATACGATAATACATTATTATTTGTATTGCATGGTATTGTTTATTGGTCAACAGCTCATTGATTTAGACATACAAAAGACATTTGATATAAACATATTAATATAGATATATAAACGGGTCACCTATAAAAATATTAATACGTAAAATTTTTGCTCGATGTAATTTTCAGATCAAAGTCAATATACAGAAAAAAAATAATACCATTTAACTACATGTACATACTAGAAATACATGATAATACAGCGCAGAAACGGCGAAGTTTTATAAATATGATATTAAACATCATTGTTATCATTAATTTACCATGCCATTAATGAACGTATAAAACTATTTTCCATATCTTATATTTAGTAAATTTTCTAAACTATTTTAATTTGCAGATGTGGAGATATAGCTATTTAATCGTTGTTTACATGTGTGCTAATCATCTATAGCTTGTAAAAGTGAACATGAACTTGATGTAGTAATAAGGAAACTATTATTGTGATTTTACATCTACAAAAGCTGGGAAAAACAACTTTCATTTCCCTAGAGAAACTTCTTTATCAAAAAGCGTACGACATATCGACACACTTGTATACATCTGTATATCCTTATGCACAAAAACAATTATTTCCGTGTAAACAATTAATTACCCGTATAACAACTAATTAGCCCGTAAGAAAGAACTATAAAGAGACGCGTCCGAAAGTGAGAATAGGTTTTGTCCACGAAAAACCATTCTGCACAATGATAGTACATAAAATACATCAATTAATAACTTAACCTTGTACGTTTATATCCAGAAGATAAATTTCGCACTCTTTTATATTTCTTCCCGTTTTTATCCACACATGTAGTTGCTTACAAAACAAAAGAATATATTATGAATTGTCGGGTTTAAATAAATCCATTATTCACCATTCATCCTCTTTTTTGTTCTTTTTCCTCCGAGTGTGATATATGACAATGAATGGTTGAATTATTTTCAGTAGGACCGTAATTCATTCACGCAACTTTCTTATTTTGTTAACGTGACAGCAATATGTTCATTTATTTGTTTTTATCTGTTAATTCAAGCTGTATAAGCATATGCATTCACTTTTCTTTTCTCATAAAACTATTTTAGTGTAGATATTAAGAAAATTATGATTGCGTGTCGCATGAGAGAGAGAGAGAGAGAGAGAGAGAGAGAGATTCATCGAAAACAAATATAATTTTACACAATTGTATGTTTTATTTTTTTTTTCAGTGTCATCTATCGAAGTCTCAGGGAATTTACCAAGTTTAGGTAAGTGTATGAAGAAAAATAGAAATTTCACAGCAATCATTAAAGCATGCACTTCAGGCACGTAGCATCGTTTTTGAAAGTGGGGGGGGGGGGGGGGCAGACTCATCCAAAAAATCTTGACAAGCAAAAAAAAAAGGATATAACACTTTCCCAAAATCTTCAAAATCCAAATCCGTTGGGGGGGGGGGGGGGGGGGGGGGGGGTATACAAGTATACAACTTTAATTTATCCTAATTTTCTTATTTTCATATCAAATTTTTACATCCTCCAAAAAAAGTGGGGGGGGCAACTCCATGATAATTAAATTTTTTATATGTTAATTTTAATAAATTAGTTGCTGCGAGAAAAAGTGGGGGGGGGGCGCCCCCCCCCCCCCTCGATGCTACATGCCTGCACTTTACATTGGTTAAAATAAGCGCAAAAGACATAAATTGCACACAAAATTTAACCAATTACAGGTACCAATGCATCTCCACCTCAATGGCATACAAAATTAAACCAATTACAGGTTCCAATACATCGCAATTTCAATGGCATACAAAATTCAACCAATTGCAGGTACCCATACATCTCAATTTCAATGGCATACACAATTCAACCAATTGCAGGTACCAATACATCTCAGTCTCAATACTTACGTTGAAATATATGTATTTATAAACACCGTAAATATGGTTCCCCAACCCGTAGATTTTCTCATAATATTATATATAATTTATGATACCCTTGACATCACAATTTAATGCAAACATGTGATTGTACCTCATATACCATTGTATATTATTATACTTTCATGTTAAATACTGAAATCTGATTGGTTTAGACGCAGTTCATAATCCGTTCTATTACCCTCAGCGTTAGCAACACGCTTAGCAACGGGTAACACAACTAATTGTTACATGCTCGTAAATCATGCACGTACGGTTCGCCGTAGAATTCATGTCATTTCTATATAAAAGTAGTAAAAAATTCTCTAAAATTAAGACATTCAGTATAATAAAATAAATAGTGCCTGTTTGGTAGGATAACAGTTGAAATTGACACCCCTCGAAAACCATTGTCAACCTCCGCTTCGCGTCGGTTGACAATGGTTTCCTCGGGGTGTCAATTTCAACTGTTACCCTCCCAAACAGGCACTATTTATATAATAATGGTTTGAGAGAATAAATTGAATTGTATTGGCACCATATTAATTCAAACGTTAACCTAAGCTTAAATTAACTAGTGACATTACTTTTTTATCCTTTCATTCATTTCTTCGCATTTTCCGCCTACAATATAATATGACCAACCTATTTTTTTTTATAAAAGAAATTTTGTAAAATAAATTTCGTCATCTTTATTTTATCATTATAATGAACCAATTAAGATATTTATTTAAGAAAAATATTCTTTCAAAAACCGCATAAATATGAGTCATGCACGTCCAGTGCACTTGACAACATGGAAAAGGAAAAATGTCCGTCATTGTAAAGGTGTGGCATCGATTTATTTTACATAGATATCAACATCCGGGTTCCTTATTTGGTTTTCACTGACGTCACAGCGATCTGGTTCTCAATAACCGCACGATCACGGAAGTAAATGAACTATGAATAGATAAATGGAGTATATATCGAAAATTAAGTATTCTGATTGTCTCTTTAAATATGTATTTTGAAGGAGATGTAATTTTTTCACATTTTAATTTACATTTCTGAATAATTTTTCAATATGACCCCCCCCCCCTCCCCCCATTGCATATAAAAATAGCTTGTTTAAAATAAATCGTTTATTTTCAATTAATTCACAAATATTTGGTTTGAAACATGCTGTGTACATGTCTATAAAGGAATTTCTTTCAAAAAAGCGCCAACTACCCCTGGGGTCCAAATCGGAGGGTAAGGGGGGGGGGGGGGGGGGCTGTCCTCAAGCACCTGTGTTTTTTGGATAGATATAGAGAACAAGAAAATAATGGTGATGATATGCACTGAAAAAAATGACAAATTAGTTTCTTTCCACCATCGCTCATTTGATTTTTAGAACGTCATTCATAGGTAATTAAAACGTCGAGGTTTTAAACACTATACCGCGCCATCAATCACATCTGAAATCAATTAATACGCCTAGTATGTTGTCTCAATGTAGAACTTCCTTAACTTTGCAACGAAGGGTGTCGCAAATTGTGTGTTTTTGATTTGATCAACAATATTCATTAGTTTAAAATGCGCTCTCGTCTGTTAAGGTTGTCAAAAAAAAAAATGACTTACATGTAATTATAGAATAGTTCAAGTTCAAGTTCTTTATTCCAAGAGACAAATATGTCATAGGTTATACATGTTAACATATACATATCAAATAAAGAGTAAGACATAGAATATCAATTATATAAAGAGAGTGGACAGACAGGTATATTAAATGGCATGTCAGAAAGGAACATAGATTCACGGACACCTCCTATAACAACCCCCACCCCACCCCCGCCAAAAAACAATGATTACTAAAAGAAATATTTAGTCGCCATGTTAGTTTCGAACGCTCCCCAAATGCTACTGGAGTTAAATATACCGGTCGAAATAAAAAGGATGTGTTCTTTGAGAAAAAATTCAAGGTATCTGAACATTATCTTGCACAGAATAGCACTGTCTTACATCGTGTGCATATCAAACACGTGTGCCGTTTATACAGAAAGCATGCATTTTCTGCTAGTGTCCAGCATTAAGCATGCGCGGATCTAGAGGGGGGGGGGGTCGGGGGGGTCGGGGGGGGGGGTCCCGACCCCCCCCCCCCCCGGAAAATGAAAATTTATTAAATTTACATAGTAAAATTATCGCGAAAATATGCCTCGGACCCCCCCCCCCCCCCCCCCTGGCAAACACAATTATCCTTCGGACCCCCCCCTGGAAAAAATTTCTGGATCCGCGCATGATTAAGAGTGCTCGGTGGCCATTCTAACCGCATCTATCTCCTTTAAAATAGGAGCTCTGTATGACATAGAACCATTTTAACAAGACCTTGAACATTCAGTAAGACGTAGCTATCCATATCTGATGTGCTTCAAGACAAATTAAAAATGACGCGGTTTCAAGCGAAATATTCACCGATTGCGTAGTCTTAGCTCAATAGCCAGACAAATCTCGTTGAGGCTAAGTGGCTAACAATGAAATAGACATGCCTGTAGTGTAACACTGCTGTTTGACAAAACTACACAAAATCCAAAGTACTCTTGTTAAAATAGTCCTAAACATACACCAATCCAAGATAAAATGACAAATGTGAAATTGTTTGTGTCAATGTAGGTACAACAGGCCTAACGTTGGGCCGATTAGCAGAGTTACATTGGGCAAACATCATTTAATTAGCCAACGTTGGGCAAACGTAACTGATTGCGTTGGGCCGTGCTATCTGGGATTTTAAAGCTAAAATTAATGGATTTTTTCTTTACCAAATGTAGCTTTATAATCATACACTTTTTAAAGAATTAAGGCAGGTCTGCTGGTTAATTTGTTGATAACACAGGCTCCTTAACGTTTTTCTTCTTTTTTTCAGACATGTTAAATATTCCTCCCCCAAAACCTGCCAAGAAGACCACCACGACCCCACCCCCCGCTCCTGACCCCATACTGACGGGGGCAGCGGCCAGAACAGCCCAGGATCGGGTGGCCCTAGAGTTACCGGACATTGTATTTGCTGACAATCAGCCCGGGGGGTCAGCCATTGACCTCGGGACCGCGGCCAATGACATTAACCTTGACCTAGATAGATTGATCAAGGAGACACTGGGTGAGGCCCCCATGGGGGAACACAACGCCCCCCGACAGACGGACCTCACGGCGTTACTGGATCTCATAAACACTGATCCCATTGGGCGACCGGATCCCACTCCTTTCTTTAATCTACCCATGCCAACTGCAACACCCAAACCTCCAAAGCCTACTCTTCCACAACTAGGAACTCTGGTTTCCACATCTAACATCGATTCCAGCGTTGGAATTTCAGATAGCAAACAAGAAACGGCGCGTTTATCCAACAAACGTAATTCCCAGACTGTCAAGATTCCAGATTCCGACTTCCCGTCACTTCCCAATTTACCCAAAATATCCGACGCATTCAATTCGCCTCCTGCCGCACCCGAGCTGCCATCACTCAGTGAAACATCTGGTGGTCTACCGCCATTAACAGACGCTTTCGGTGAATTACCATCGCTTTCACAAACATCCATTGATTCAAAACCTCCCACACAAACTATCGACGAATTACCGTCTCTCAGTCAAACTTCCGGTGGATTACCACCCCTTTCACAAACATCCATTGGATTACCACCCCTTTCACAAACGTCCATTGGATTACCACCACTTTCGCAAACATCTGGCGGACTACCACCCCTTCAACAAACACCTAACGAGCTACCACCCCTCTCACAAGCATCCGGAGAATTGCCACCCCTTTCACAAGCATCCGATGGATTACCACCCCTTTCATCCGGCGGATTCCCATCATTTACCGAATCATCCGCTGGATCGCCGCCTTTTAATGATAATTCCGATTCATTTTCATCTTTCGCTGATACCCGTAGGGGTTTCCCATCACTACCACCAATTCCCGATGAAGCAAACAATATGCCTCCACAATCAAGGATCCCCGGTAGGCCACAATCTTTCCCCGATCCTTCCGAGCCTATATTTAATCCCGATCCCAGATTTCAACCTGCCTTCCAACCGCAAGGACTACCAAGAAGTCCTTTCACGTCTAGACTACCTACCGACCCGAGGACCTCCGATCTTGGAGAAGTTGGAAGGCTTAGAAATCCATTTGCACCCTGCTTCTCAACCCACCAGGCGTCAAGGATTATCCCGGGCCGGGCGACTGCCATCAAGAGAAAGCTTGAGCAGAGTTCTGTCAGAAGAACAGCTTCAATCGAACGATCCCAACCTACTACCATTCGCTGAAAACGTTTTATCACAAGTCCAACAACTCGTCAACCGACTTAAAGACAACAGAGGTATATCAATGGTCCATTTACTCATTTATTGAGTCCCATGGACTATTACTATTGTAAACTGTAGAATCAATTAGGTTGTCATACCATTGAATGTTGTTGGCCGCATGATTAATATACATTGTATTAGTATCATAAAATGTATCTTACACCCCTTATCTATGACATCTGGTATTTTTAAATTTATCTTAAATGCCAGTTCTTTAAATCAGACCATTTGGCTTAAAACCTAATATTCTCGACTTTATTTGATTCAGATCCAAGCCCAGCCTCTGAGCGTGCGCCTGGACGAGTTCCGGTCTCCAACTCAGACTGTCCTAACGGCCCCCCGGCCTGTCCCGAGGACCCCTGTCAGACCTCGTCCTGTCTCAACATCATCAATGCTCAGTGCCGGTACGTCTCTCTCTCTCTCTCTCTCTCTGCTTTGCTAAGATTAAAACCCAAAGTTTAATGTTGTGTCCGTTATATATTCAAAGATTTGGAGAAGAAATATTTCGGTAGTTTTTAGCATGCAGACGTACTCTTTACTTTATAAAAATTTAAATGAAAGTAGAACTTACACCTAAATAAGACTTGATAATTTGCATTCTTTAACTATTTTTTCAATGAAGATATTTTCATAAGCTCCATTTTCTTGACTTTCTTTGCAGACCTTCATGCACTGAATGCGCACCACGATATTTCGTCAACGGAAGAGACGTCACAGACACGTGCACAATCATATCCGGTCTACGAAGTTCCGGCGTTGCAAACATCGCCCCTAGTGAATCCGGAGCCCATCTCTTCATAGGCTCAAATGGAGATTTTCTAAATATTCCCCGAGGTGGAAGAACAACCCCGACCGGAAGCACACCACAAATAGGCATGCCTCCAAGGAGACCACCAATCATTGACCCGATCACTCGTCAACCCATTGATCCCAGATTCTTGGAGCAAATAGACCCGAGGCGCGTCATGGATCCCCGGATGGAGCAACGACTCGCTGAGCTGCGCGCGCAGCAACAACAGCTTCCTCCTGGTGTTGATCCCAGAAACATTGATCCACGAATGGAGCAACAAATTGCTGAGATGCGTGGGCAACAGCAGCAACTTCCACCAGGCGTGGGACCACAAAATATGGATCCTAGGTTCTTGAGAGCTCTTCTGGAAAATGAAAACATCGCCCGAATGAGAAACAGACCCACTGGTCCTCCATTTGATCCCCGTATCGGGCAGTTCATGAGGCCAGGGGCCCCACCAGTAAGTTTCCAACAAATGGCCCGACTTCGCGGACAAAATCTGGACGTAGACGCAGTACGGCGATTCATGGCTGAACAAGGACTCAGTGGCACCGCTAATGTCGGCGAATCAGAAGCACCCCAGAGGGGAGCGCCTAACCTACCTAACCCGTCCCTGATTAACCGGATCAACGACATGCGAAACAGGGGTTTGCCACTTGGAATGATAAACCAGGCCTTGCAAAATGGCCGATTCCGCGGGGCCCAGGCGCCACAAGCAAGTCTTCCGGGAAATCAGGCCGCCGCGCAAAGACCTCCACTAGGCGTGAACGCACAGCAGTTACAGGCTCTACGTAACGAGTTCGCCAGTTTCCAGACGGGCCAACCTCAAACGGCTGGTAATAACCCAGCACAGAATTCAGTCAATCAGGCGCCGAATGCCCCAAGTCTCAGCATTCAATCAGCGCAGAATAATCCGCTAGCAACAATCCAGGCCGCCAGGCGAGCACTTCAAAGGCAGGCTGTAAGAAACCGAGCGAACGTCATCTAAAAATATGCAATTGTGACGTCATATGAACCAGGCGCGTTCAGATATCAGTTTCGTTTTACGTGACCTACAATTTGGTTTGTGTTATATTTAATTTTAAGATATGTTGTTTTTTTTTAGATAAAAAAATTATACATGATTGCTTTGTTTGATTTATTTTCGATACAAGGGAATTTTAAAAAAAAAATGAAATTTATTAAATCTATATATATACCAGCAGATTTTTGTTAAGCTGTTAAAATCGCCTTGTGGTTAACAACGTTGTCTTTTCAAAAATAATAATATGCCGTATTTTTACAGTCTTATTCCATCTTGCGACATACCACTATAGTATATGGTTATCAGATAATTTGAATATTCAAATAACCTTAAGGTAGCTCACCACTGTGAAGTTTGTGGAGTTCCGTAGTCACAGGTGCTTGAGGACAGGATCGTCCCCCCCCCCCACACCACCCGCCCCAAAATATAGACCCCCCGGGACTTTATTTTTCTTTTTCATTAAATTATCCTTTTATTACATATTTCAAATCTAATTTATTCATCCATTGCCCAAAATTACATAAAACAAACATTTTTGAAAAAAAAAAATCAGACCCTCTGTATATATGTAGAGGGTCTGATTTTTTAAAAATATTTGTTTTAGGTAATTTGGGGCAATGAATGTATAAATTAGATTAGAAATATGTCATAAAAGGATAATTTAATAAAACAAATAATAATAAAGTCCCGGGGTCTATAATCTTGGGTGGGGGGGGGGGTGGATGGGGGGGGGGGGTCGATCCTGTCCTAAAGCACCTGTGTCCGTAATCACAAATATATAATGAGGGAAATATGGTTTTCAAAAATTTAATTCAGTAAATATGAACAAATGTCCCAGGTAGATTTGAACCGTGTGATTTGATCGGTGTTTCACAAACCCGATCCTTTAATCACTGCATGGGCTATGATGATCGATATATACACAAATAAATCGATTGATACAAACATGCAGTTTAACAAATGTTTAATTTAAAACGTACATGTCTATGTGTACTTCACATAGGCATATACTTTTTATATAGATAAGAAATAGATAAACTTAACTAATCTAAACTTTACTACACATTTATTTCTTTAGCCAAATAGCTCATCAGATACAAAAAATACATAGATCTAATTAAAATGTATATACAATATAAGAAATAATATGTAGCAGTGCTTAAATGCATCAAAGTATTATCTACTTACATGTATCTATTTCAAACAAATCTCTGAGCGTTTCTCAATTCAATTCAATTCTTTATTCACTCAAGACCAGTTCACTGGTATTTGAGGTTCAAAATCAGTATATACAAATGTACACGAACACAGTCAAGGATCACATGTAAAGTAGGAGTAATAATGACGAAAAAAGGTTAAAATCACAATACAATAGGTTGTTAAAGTTGGTTTCTGGAAGAACAGACTTTGAAAATTTTCTTGATAAATATTGACAAGTTTTTTAGTTTTTCTACATTAAAAGTATTCATGAGCTCGTTAAATTTTATAATTTTTGGGTTTTTCTGCTTGATGAAGATATTTTTCTAAATTACTTTGTCAGTGGTAATTTCAGTTTATAATAGTTGTAACAGTTTAGTCGCTCTTGGTTTATAACAATAGTATTTCTTGTGTTGTGATTACGTATATTGATTACATAAAATGAAACGTAAACAAAAATATCAGGTTTGAAAATTTTGAATTTATTAAAGTCCAAAATTACAATTAAACAAACATATTTTTTTAAAAAGAATTACAAAGTGAGAGTGCAAAATTATCATCAAACCTACATGTCTCATCTTTGACAATTCCTCCTCTTTTACATTAAAGGCCACCAATCAAATTAATAACCTTAAAATGGAACCGAAATTTGGGGAACGCTCCAAACACAAATTCTCAGAAAAGGATACAGGAGGTAATTTCCATAATAAATTTAAAGACAAACCAAACTAAGATCTGACCGTCAATCAGATAAACGAAAATAAAGAAATGGCAACAAACAGCTAGGCTTTGTATGTTGCCCAATCCATTTGATTACTGCATGCATGAAATATGATAAAATTAAAATAAAATTAAAAATACAACGTGTGAAGTTTGACAACTCAAGCTCATCACCACCCCCACCACCCCAACCGATCATCACCCTTCATCACCCCCACCGCATACACCAGCACACGCCCCACAACCAATTCAACCCAAGTCTAACAATAAAACAATTTTATGTGCACACGGGATATATGAAATTACCGACGATCCAATGCAGAAACAATACGTACGTATGTGTTTTATAATCATAACCTTCCTAGAATAAGGCCATATACATATTCTTTATTGTTATACTTTCATGTTAAATACTGAAATCTGATTGGTTTAGACGCAGTTGGTAATCATTTTTATTATCCTCAACCTTAGCAACACACTTGGCAACACAACGAATTGTTACATGCGCATAAATTATGCGCGTACGGTTCGCCGTAGACTATATAAAAGCAGCAACATTTTCGTAAAAGTAAGACATTCAGTATAATAAAATAAATAGTGCCTGTTTTGGAGGATAACAGTTGAAATTGACACCCCTCGCAAACCATTGTCAACCTCCGCTTCGCGTCGGTTGACAAATGGTTTCCTTGGGATGTCATTTTCAACTGTTACCCTCCCAAACAGGCACTATTTGTATAATGCACCACGCCTAACGTTCAAGTAAATCGACTCCTGCATTGATATAAATATCTATCAACCCAAATTTTTCATGTATGACGTTATGATTGTTTATGCTGTTTTTACTTCCTCTATGTCGACGTTTTTTACGTACGTAACGCGACATAACAGCATATATATTTTAGTGTTAATGAAAAAAAAATGTCATTTACATTGATATACCGGTATATTCTCATATTTTTAAAACAAAAAAATACTGTCTTTTTTTTCTTTTTTAAGATTTCATACATATATAATGGAGCTTGCTAGTACCTCCCCACTTTCCAGTAAGATGAATAAAGAATTTATATATTAAGAATGTAAGATATTATATGCATTCTATTGATATGTCAGATTGCATTGGTCTCATGTGCTTTAGTATAATCATATTTTCGGTAATTTTACTATGTTATTTTAAGAAATGTCTTTGAATTTTCCACGTCGTATTTCGATTATACACATCGACTAGTAATTTGACTCAATAGTGACACTACCAAATTTGTATTTTATTCTGTGCATTTAGAATAAATAATAAATAACATGTGAGCATATCATAATAATAAAAAAAGATAAAAATAAATAAATTTTAAAAAATATTCAAGTTTTAATCTTTATTTCTAAAGATAAAATAAATCTAGCTTTGTTTTCATGCTTTCGTCGTTGCGTTTTTATTTAGATCGGGTTCGGAATAATAAACAGGATGTTTTCGCTGTGCGCATTGGCCTACATCCGGGGAATTGATCCTACGCGCGAAATGGAGTGATGTAAACACAAGCACACGTTCAGGGTAAGTTTGATTTATTTCTCGCAATGTCGTTCGTTTTTGACAAACAAGTATCATTCATTTAACGTTAATGAACTCCAAAATCAAACAATCGCAAGTTAGAAATCTATCGTATGTTCGCCCAACCGAGGAACTGTGAAGGTTTGAAATCGACGAAAACTCGCGAGAGTTCCCCCATTTGTATTTCGGTTTTTCTGGGACAGATCGAAATTTAAAAGAACATGACTTAGATGATAGCTCGTTTACTGAAGATGACAACCCGATTCAACATGTTGCACGTTGTTTCTAAAGTTATACTTCAATTGATTCCAAAATGATAATAATTAGATGTGAAACTTCCAATGAATCACTCGCTTCGATCTGTGACGTCATGGTGACCTAGATTTCTATAAACTGACATGGGTCACCAAATGTTTGTTTACATGTTCTGGGCTTTGCATTTATTTTAGGCATGTCTTTTACAATAAACACTTGTTTACAAATTATTCTTAGGTATAATTGGGTCTGTATTGGTATGTAATTTAGAACAGACTGAAGACGATGAATGGTCGCACTTCATTGGCTAAAAGGGGGGGGGGGGTATGATGCATAGGATTTACAGCATTTGTAAAACTTAGATTATTTAGAAGTGTTATATATAATAATAATTTTTCACTGTATTTGATAAAGCGTTCCATAGCTTTAAAATTTTGAATTGTAAAATGCAATGAATATGAATGAAGTTGAGATCATTCATGACAAGAAGTAGTAAATAAAATCTTGAATATCGATAATGTTCACTTTAGATAAGTATTCTTTAACTACCATGTGTGTTGTCAAATTTCCAACTTTTGTATCTTTTTTTTTATTTATTCGCCTTTTTTTTTTTTTATAAATTCACCCTAATTCTCTGCTTCGATAAGCATGGTGCTTTGTAACTAAATCACAAGACATATTGAACCAACAACACAGCCACAAAGATGTGAGGATTTGATCGTCTCAGTCTCTCCCATTTCTCCATTTGATCCTCTCCCATTTCTCCAAAATAAAAAACAAGTTTATAAATTTTCCTCAGCCAAAAGGAAAATATAAGAATACTATCCTAACTTGAAAAAATTAATATGATAAACAGGCCTGGAATGATGTTTCAAAATCACATGGTCACCTGTAAAATTTTCACATTGGAATCTGTAAAAGTGTTTATTCAAAATTATTACCAAAAATGGTGCCTCAAAGACCAACATCTATTATTTATAAAACCAGCATGTAGATATATTGCTGATTTCTGTCAGTGTTGTATTGAAAATCCAGATTTTGGATATTAAGACATTATCTGTACAATAGATAGTGGTGCAAAAACTAAAACCGAATATTTACATCTGTCGTGAACTCGTTGTGTCCAGGAGTGCGTCCCTATTGTCGACCAATCAGAAGATGTGATCGGGTCACTCCCACCTATCTTATCTTAAGTTACCTTCTCATGTACATGTTTATCTATTTTGGATATTACTCCTTAATTATTGTACGCAGAAAGATAAAATACTGCTAGAAAGAGGGAAAAAATGTCATCAACAACTTGAAACTAGAAATTCTAGTGAGTCCTGTTTCAAATGTGAGCAAATATTTTATCATGATATTTTCTTTTTTTTGGGGGGGGGGGGGGTGAAGGGGAGGGGTAGTTTGAGCATAAGGTTTTAATGTTGTTACTGGTACTTTTAAAAACTTATAGTGCATAATTTGTGTTTGACAAATTATTTCCTATTGACATATATAGGTAGTTAAAGAAGTATTTTATTCATTATATACATTAGTATGCAATGTAACAGTGATAGGTTAAACTAATCAATAAAAACATTGCAGAATGCAAAAGTGTGAAAAAAATGTCATGGAAATGAAAAATGATAATGGAAAATGAAAGGAAGATAAAAAAAATGGCAAAAAGGACTTAAGTTATCATGTGTGTACATGTACTTTTAAGTAAAATATAGCACATAGTTTGTTGCATATTACAATTCGACAATCTAAAATTTCTACTAGGAAGTTATAATGCTGGGATATCTTGATGTTCCTCTTCTTAACATTGATTTTGTCAATGAAGTTTTGTTTTTAAAAATTCTTCATTAAAAAATGAAAAACAGAATCCTTTGTGAAAAGCTGATTCGTTCATTTTTTGTAGACCTTCAAAAGGAAATTGTTTCACTAATAAAGTGAGCGCATTGCTTAAAACATGTTTTCATGTACTATTCAGAAACTTTCTTTTTGGAAATAACCATATTTTACATTGTTTTAAAAAAAATTTAATACTATTTTTTTTCTGGCATCAAATGCATGGTTTCAAATTTGGACCTTTAATATTGTTTGCCAACAGCTGAAGAAATGGGGGGAAAAAGTCTTTCTGTGTCAATTATGGCCTTTGATTAATCTTTTAATTAGCCAATGAAATTATGTGATTAATTCACAATTAGGCGATCATAATTTGATTTTTAGTTTTACGGATTTTTTTCCAAGAAAAGTCAAGTCGGAGGACGAAAAAAAAAAAAAAAAAGACATGTCAGCTGCTGGCCCGGGTACTCAGAGGCAACTCTTGCTGCCACATATCACTACCACCTCCGATTGTGAGGACTCCAACTGCGCGCATTGCATGCAGACACTAGGTCTGAGGGTCTCTTGTTTTGCATTGTATGAATTGGTTTGCAAGTGTAGTTTCACTGCAGGGACCAACCTAGAGCAAAATTTTTGGGAGACTTCAATTCTCTCTAACAGAAAAATAGAGAGAAGTTTGAGAAATCAGGGAGACTTCCATTACTTGACAATGGCATAACGCTAATGATGATATACACAGATTCAACCTTTAATAATTGAAATTAGATTAGAAGTAAGTCAATAAAAAAAAAAAAAACTTTTAATAATTATGAAAAAAATTACCAATTTATTAATTTAATTTATTTGAGGCATTCATACATTAAAAAGATGAAATGTGTTGTAATTGTCTTAAATGACAAATAACAGTGACAGTTTCTGTATATCTGTGTATTTTGGGGGTATTAGTACAACCCTTTGACCCAATTACAACCGTTATGTAGAGGGTTTATTATTTTTTTTTAATGAT
Organism: Magallana hongkongensis; assembly: GCA_015776775.1. NCBI lineage: Eukaryota > Metazoa > Mollusca > Bivalvia > Ostreida > Ostreidae > Magallana > Magallana hongkongensis. The sequence continues at coordinate 6,216,200 of CM027469.1, read as the reverse complement.
AACTGTAAACAAAGGGTTTTATGATTATTTAAACATTAATTTGGTAGAGTTATTAGCCAATTACAAGTTGCCACCTAATTGTAGCATCAACACTAAAAGAAATAAACATCGGTTGCACAGTATGTGGTTGCATCATCCGTATATTAGGCCTAACCCTAAAGATAAGACAGTCTCAGTAATTATCCTAGCTAATCACAACAGGGGTTAACTGAGGTTGTGAAAATGTCTTAAGAATAAGTTAAGTATCATTTTATTGCCTTTTGGGATAATTTAGACGATTGTGAACTCATAATACAGGGCGACTTCCAACTTCTCTTTTGGAGGAAATTCCGGCGAAGTTACCGACCAAAAAGCGACTATTTCGTCCAAGTCGCCCCATTTGAACACAACGAAACCAATCCAACGATGTTCTGCAACACCTTGACCTTCCTCAATCATTCTGCAAGCGTTTTTACATCCAGATTTAAATGTCTCAGTAATTTCCTACTATAAAACACGGGTTTGACTCGAGCAGCTTGAACTGAGCTTGAAAATTTTCGAATTTTTTTTTTTTTTTTAAATGCAAATTTTTAGAGTCGGCGGATCCGTAAAACTAAAAATCAAATTATGATCGCCTTACAAACATTAATTGTGTACATGACATATCTGTTGAGTAATCCCCTTCATTCAAATTATTTTTAGACCCCTACTAAGCGCTAAAACGAAAACCAGGATTATATTTTTTTTTAATGATAAGTCAATTAAAATTCAGATGATCCTTTAATTTCTTGATCCCCTTTTTTGGTTGGTATTGTTTTTATTCAGGGTTCCATTTGTTACAGAACATCATGTTTTAATGTTTCTGGGATTTTTTTTTAACAGAGCTTAAAACATTGTAATTTGTTTTTATCTTGAATTTACAGACAATATTGAGACATTTGATAAGTTTCTCTCATTTTGATCCAATCTATCATTCACTTACTGACTTATTTAAAATGTTGTTTTTATTTTGGTCTGAAATGCCTCAATCTACAATGATGTGGTATTGCCTCTATATATAGTGCTGTAAGAAAGACTTAAAAATTACAGACAGTAGCTGGAAACAGTTCTGTTGATTAGATTGATGCTTTCCTTCCAAATTTTGTTTATCCTTCAAAAGTCCTCACTGTATCAGTGTTGTTCATAGGACCATTATAACAAGGCTTTAGGCTTTCAGTAAGACATCACTATCTATTTTTGCATCAAAACAAGTTAAAAATGACACTGGTTTCAAGGTAAGTATATAGTAGTAATTGCGTAGTCTTAACTCAAAAGCCAGATAAATCTTGTTGATTTCAGAGAGCCATGGCTGAATGGCCAACAATGAAATAGACATGCCTACATCACATTGCTGTTTGACACAACTACCTAAAGTCCAAGTCCTTGTTAAAATGGTTCTAACAAGTCTTTTTGAATCTGTTGTTTCTTTTTTACAGAAATGCCTCTGGAGTGTTGCGGTAAAGACAGCATGCAGCTCCGCCGGAAACTGGGCGGTTCCTCGGCAACCGCCACAACCAGGATGAGAAAACGCCACGACCAGACTGAGGCTGCTAAACCGCAGAGAACGGGGGTCACCACGCGGGTCAAGGTAAATAAAGGGTCACCACGCGGGTCAAGGTAAATAAAGGGTCACCACGTAGGTCAATGTAAAAAAGGGGGAGGGAGGAGAGTTTGGAAATGGGGCCACCACTGGGAAAAAGGTTTAAGAGGGAGGGACATATCCATAGCTTGTTACTGGGTCAAGTTAAGTAGGGAGTTAAGTAGGGGAGGGGTCAGGATTTGTTTGCTTGTTTTGGTATGATTAACATTTTTCATAATGGGACATAGGTACAGAGTTCATCGGCAAACCTCAAATAAATAAAAGCAATATTTCCTTCTACATGTTTTTAATTATGCTTTAACTGCCTGTTATAGAAATTTTTGCCTTTGATTATTTTTCTGTAGGAATTGCAGCGTACCCCACCAAAGAAACAGAGGAAGGGCGGAGTGTGTCCAATCCCAAAGGACGACAAGTCTGACCAGCTTGGGGCGGGCTTCATAACTTCCACCCCTGAAGTCAGTAAAACAGGTACGATCCACTCCTCCAATCCACAGGATCAATCTTTTATCCATTATCTAAAAAAAAAAAAAAAATAGTTTCTTCAGACCCTATGGAGTGTTGACAAACAAATTTTTTTGCAACTGCCACATTTGATTTACTTATGATTTCTTCTTTAATGCTTGTTTCCTGCAGCCATTCACAAAAAACCATTGAAAATTCACAAAGAAAATCCAGAGACTGGTTCCCCGCTCCGCGTGCCCATGCTGGGAACCATCTTTTCCCCCGTGTACCACTGCTATGAAGGAGGTTAGTATGTTCCGTTATTTTGAAAGGAAAATGTTTTGACTAGTTTTCATAATGGAACTCAAAATTTGTAGACATTAGATTTAATATTGACAAAAATTAATAAGAATATGTTCAAAAAAAGTTAAAATAAAAGAAAAGACGCAATATTGTTCTTAAGTAATTGGAGTTCTTGCTCACGTTCTGTGACGTTGTTTTTTACACAGAGCATGAAGAGAGAGAAGGGATGGAGAGTATCGCCAAGTCTCTGGACTTTGGGGGCGTGACCCACTACCATGAGGGGGAGGAGTCAGACGGAGCCTCGTCAAGTAAGGGTCAATGGTTATAGGTCTTATCAAGTAAAGTTCAAAGGTTATAGGTATAGATCGTATCAAGTAAGGGTCAAAGGTTATAGGTATAGGTCTTATCAAGTAAGGGTCAAAGGTTGTAGGTCCAATGAAGGGGCATTTGATTAAGCTTAATTTTTTTTTATCTACACTGGTGTAAACATTTTGTATTGTATATCAAGTGCACTGAAATGGTGTAGTGTACAAGTGTAGAAGTTAAGATTAAAGCTTGCAGAAAAGGATGCTGTTTTATGATGTTCAGTGACAATCCTGGACTTTTTTGTGATAGAAATGCAATAAAATAAACACACATTTCAAATTTATGGGTTGTATTAATTGATAAACTCGTCATGTGTAAACTACGTTTATATTATTGGAAAAACTTGTGACGTTGCAGCCAAAGAGAACCAGGAACCTCTGGAGATCCCGATAGAGGTGTGTCACACTGACCACCTCGCCTATAACGTCCCCGTGGAGGTCTGCACCAATGAGAAGCCAGCGCTGGAAGGCAACAACAACCACTTGGTGTGTGGGAAGTCGGAGACCATGGAGTGCGACGGACTTGGGGAGGAGGAGTATGGGATATACGAGGAGGAAGAGGAAGCCATGGCTGACGATTTTGATGCTGAACTTTTTGATCCGTAGGTCACCATTGTTCTGTTCTGAATGTTATGCATAATTTTGATTGGTAAAAATTTAAAGTTCTTATGTGTTTTGCTAATGTTTTGGAATAAAAAATGAAATTAGGATAGTTCTATTGAAGAAAAAAATTGGTTTTGTCTATTTGATATTTTTAACTTGTTGAGTTGAGGATCACTTATAAAAAAGTTAATTGATGGAGAAATTGTAATTGTGAAATGGATGAAGAAACGAGAAATGTGAACTTATTTTCTAAATTCTAAACAAATGTTGAATAAAAATGGTGCTGATTTTTCCAGATACCTTTTCATTAAAAACCTGCCCCCTTTGACTGAGGATCTAAGGGCACGTAACCCCGCTCTACCACTGAAAACTCGAAGCTCGCCAGAATTCTCCCTCGTCCTTGACCTGGTAAATATGACGTTGATAAAGTAGGTCAGGTGAATGTTTGTACGGGCCAACATCATCTGTTGACAGGATCATGCTATTCTTTAATGTAAAGGGATCTGTTCTTTTAACTTTATGAAAATGTTTGATTTTTTTTTTTGGAATATTTTTGTTATTTCTTTTACAAGAGCAGATTGTTACATCAATAATGACAGGGCAATGACATTCTACTATTTTCAATTTCTACTTTCTGTTTCTATCACAGGACGAGACTCTAGTGCATTGTAGCCTCACGGAGTTGGAGGATGCAGCATTTACCTTCCCCGTCTTGTTTGAAGATGTGACCTATAAGGTAATACTTTCTACGCGAATACTGTAAACCATTTTTATTTGTGAGAGAGAAATTTTGCAAGGTTTGCAATAGCATCATTTTCGCGAATATATTTTGCAGCGAACTTGTCAAATGTTCAAATAGTTGTTATAAAAACATGCGTCTGATTAAAGCTTGGTCGCAAACATAAGTAGTTGCAAACCAGATTTTTGGAAGTAAATCGGGAAATAAACTTGTCACACATGAAAGTTGGTTATCAGTATAGAGTTTGTAATTATGTGTATGATGAAAGCATCGATTAACATTTATGTAACACAAAATATGAGGAATCTTTCTTCAAATTTCTGTTTGTATTGCCAATGATAAAAGCACAGGACTTTTGCTTCTCAGAGTGAAATATTGTATTTAATTAAGGAAAAAGTAATCATTCTTCTAATTTTATGAGGTGATCAATTATGAAGGGATTAGACACATTAAAACTCATAGGGATTTATGATAGTTTTGATCACATCTGACTGTATATGATCACCTCATAATATTCAAAGAATGATTCCTTATCAGGTATATTGATATAATTTTCAGCAATTGTACTATTAGATATTCATTGAAAAAATATATTGGATTACACATTACAAAACTGATTCTTAGCTTAATCGTAGACAAAAACACTGGAAAATGTAAATTTAGGTGTATATATACTCTAATGCATCAATCGCCAAAGTTATGATGAAGCGTGTTAATGTCCAAATCCACTGTTTCTTTATATATTCCAACCTCAAATGTTCAGGACATTTTTCATCAGGCCCATTGAGCTTGAGACAACAGAATAAGACTGTATGTATGGCAAGCTATAGAAATTTATTAATTGAACTCAGGTGTTTGTCCGAACTCGCCCCCATTTCCGGGAATTCCTGGAGACTGTGTCTGAGATGTTTGAGGTCATCCTGTTCACAGCGTCCAAGAAAGTCTACGCAGACAAACTGGTCAACATCCTGGACCCTCAGAAACAGCTCATCAAGTGAGTATAGCTCATCTAGTGAGTATAACTCAACAAGTGAGTATAGCTCATCTTGTGAGTATAGTTCTTTAAGTGAGTGTCGCTTTTATAGTGAATATAGCTCATTAAGTGAGTATAGCTTATCAAGTGAGTATAGCTCTTTAAGTGAATATAGCTCATTGAGTGAATATAGCTCTTCAATGGAGTATAGTTCATTAAGTGATAATGGGTTATCAAACAAGGAAAACTCCTGAAGTGAGTAAAACTCAACAACTGAGTTTACCTCTGTAAAGCTTTATAATAGCAATGATGTTGCCTCTTTCTAATATATTGATGAGGATTGGTTAATGCTTGTGAAGAAGCTATAGTTACATTCTCTTTGTTTGTGAACCAATCAGTCATTGTCTCTAAGATTATTATATTCTATATTACTGTCTTCTTCTTTATGACAAACATCGTCTGTTCCTTGAAAACAGCCTCTGTATTATATTGTCTCTAATATTATGCTATCCTATATTACTGTCTTTTTCTGTGTGACAGACATCGGCTGTTCCGCGAGCACTGCGTTTGTATCAATGGGAACTACATCAAAGACCTGACTATCCTGGGTCGTGACCTTTCAAGGACCATCATAGTGGACAACTCCCCCCAGGCGTTTGGCTATCAGGTCAGTGGGCTATGTAATGTTAACTCCTGACTGAATCTGTGATAAATCAGGAGTCCAATTTTGTTAAATCATTAAAAATGCCTTACTGAAACAATGTCAACATTAAAAAAAACAAAAACATGACCATGTCTGCTTATCAAGAAAGATAACTCTTAAACTACAAGTTTGAACTGTATTAACCAACATAAAAAAAATCAGCCTTGGATTTGATTTATTTGGCCTAGTAACACCCCAAATTTTCTTTCTGTGAGATTTTTAACTGTAATAACTTAAACAACCCAGATAGGTCCATTTTGTAAAATTATTATAGTTTCTTAATTTGATTTCCAAGGATTGGTCATTTATCAGTTGATGTGGTTTTCTTTCTGTCTGTAGCTGGACAATGGCATTCCGATCGAGAGCTGGTTTGTGGACAAGAACGACCGGGAGCTCCTGAACCTGGTCCCATTCTTACAGAGTCTTGTACATAGGGTAAGGTTTTATAACATTATATATATATATATACTATATACATTTACTACATAAACGTAGAGATGAGGGGGGGGGGTCCATTTCTTCAGAGTCTTTTGCATAGGGTAAGCGTGTTTTCCAACGGAAAAATCCGGTTATTAAAATGGTGAATGGGCGGGCGGGCGGCTGCCAAAAGGGTACCCTCATTGTACGGATAAATCCTCCTACAGTTTTCAAGAATTGAAGATAGGAAGTTGTTCTTTTGCACATCAATTGTACATATATCAGAGGTGTGCATATTGCAAGGATTTTGATTTTTGATGATTTATGAAAAAAATACCAGCTTTTGAACTTAGTCATTTTTTGGCAAAATATTGCATGTAGGGTACTCCATTTCACAAGATACTAGTGCTGAAACGAATACCATAAATCAGTATTCGAATATTCGTGAGTACTATTCGATTCGTATTCGAATATTCGTAGACGTCATAGACAATGTATTAAGCCTATATGATAGTTTGTATTACGAAGTGGGTGTATGTGTAGACTGCTTAAACATGTCAGTTCGAAGTTGACACTTAATGCATGAGCATCCATTGAATTGGGTGCACATTTAATTTTTAAGCAAATAATAATATACTGATTTTTTAAAAATTTCCATCAACTACAATCAAAAGATTTATTACTTCTTTAATAATATACTGCAGTCCTGACTCCTGTATGAGACCGATACGGAACTTCGTAAGTCAGTCCAAATATTTCCGCCATGTTTGATATAGTATTAAACAGAAAACTGATAACGCTCATAACTCCGGAAATGTTCTGTTCATTTTAAAAAAAACCAAATTATATCGAGGTATCTTTTAAAAAAAACTTTCGATGTACCTTTCGATATTAACTCTCTGTAGCTCACACTCGTTCAAACAGTTAAGCAATTTTTTTCTTCAGCGTCTGACATGAATTGAAAAATCTAGAATGTTTGTCTCCTTCGATGTAAACCCTGCTTTTGCTTTCAAGGTAAACAAGAAGGTAAACAAGCATGGCGGAAGAGTCTATTACTGGGTTAAGTAATAGACTCTACCAAGCATGGCAGTCATAGATGGCTTTATATTTACTTTCGTTCCGAGTAAAATGAAATAACACGATACTGCATAGTTTACAGTGCTTGATATAGGTGTTTAACATGTGATCGAATATTCGAATGCTGAATATACATTCAAATATTAGAAATTTACTATTCATTCTCGAATATTCGAACATTCGTTTCAGCACTACAAGATACAGTAGGTAGTGTTTATCAATTCAGGGTTGACATGGATTATGGATACAGTTCACATAAAAGAAAACCCGGTTTGCTGTCATATTGACAGCTTTTCACTTGTATAACACATATGTTGTAGAGGAGGAGGGGGTGTGCACTTTCTTTTGAACTTTAGAAGGGCTTTGAGGGGGTTGTGGGGGAAGGGGGGCGTCTATTGGCAAATCTGATCCATTTAATGATTTGGTCTGACAAAATAATTTTCTTCATCTGGAGAATTTAAAAAAAATAATTTCCTATATTGAAATCAAATTTAGCTTGAAATTGGGTCTAAAACAAATTCTCAATTTTTTTCTGAATTTGTTTGCTATTTTAATTGTGTTGACTTACTTATTACTGTTCATTCCCTGGGGAGCATAGGGCCATAATTGATTATGTTGTTAAGTCCATTACTAGCATTCATCTTCAATATTTTGTGTAGTTGTTGCTGCTTAATCTATTTTATCCTTTACAATGTTTCAGATTAAAGATTGTAACTTTCTGTGTTGTCATGTGAAGTGTTAGCCAGTTAAATACACGTGAAAAGCTTTTTTCATTGGGAACAGTGTTTGCTTTCTGTTCTAGTATCAATATTTTACATGGTGTGCAATTTTTGCGGTTTCAGAATGAAGATGTCCGCCCTCACATCCACAGCCGATTCAAGCTCCACGAACTGATTCCTCCATGACTAGGGTCAAGGTCGCGGCATCCAGTCTGAGTCAGCTAGGCGTTTTACTGACAAGGAGTTGTTCATGTCTCCCTTGGTTTTCTGTATGAAGTGGATTCATATTAATGGGTTGTCCTTTTGTTACTTTGTTATCATTAAAAGCGTGGGAGTTTCATCAATTGGAATTCTGACATACGTATTGTGACATATTTTTAGAATGAGATAATTATATATATATATTATATGTATAGATATATATGTTTGTATTTGCTGCAATAGGGCAGATTTTAGCAATACTTGTTTGTAAACCTTAAATGACATCCATAAATGTAGAATTAGCTACTGTATTGAAATTCCCAATATGTTAAAGAGGAAATGACTTTAGCATTGTTTGAAGTTGATCAAAACAGAAGCTGTGTTGGTATGGAGTTATTTTTATGGCAAATTTAATGTATTTTAATGCTTTTTATTTTGTAGATTAACTTTAAAGGGAGAAAATAGTTAAATATTGCATTTAGGGTCGTGGGTGTATCTTTGAATGCATTACTGTGCAATGTAATTCGATGTAAATCTCTTCAATGGTTTGGGGGAGGGGTCAAACTTGTACAAGAGCAAAATACAGATAAAAATTAATGTACAATATAGATGAAAAGACTTAGAGAATTTTTGTGCAAATTTAGCCTACTTTCACTTTCAGTTAAGTTCTCAGCAAAGTGCTTGGTGTCCTTTGATTTTTGACCCCTGTGGGAAAATGAAATAATGTTTTAGTGTTCTTTTGACAAAGAAGAACGAGGAATTTAATTTGTAAAAAAAAAAGCATGTGCAATTATTTTATGCCATTTTATTATATATCAAAATGTTGGGTGTTACTGAGATTGATTTTTGCTTAAGGAGCAGAACTTATGTAAATTGTCGAAGTGTTAACAGATATTTATTTAAGGTTTATGAAGTCTTATTTTAAGAGTGTGAAATAATTCTTTGCATTTTGGATGAAATGTTTAAATTTTGTATAAATGCAAAAGTATATCATGAATTAGGACAGAAACAGGAAGATAGCTTACAATTGTTCTGCTCTTAGGTTTGTATAATTTTAGAGGAGGCTCTCCCGCCCGAAGACAAGTTTTATTAATGTAATAAAAATGTTAATCCTATGTATATTTCATCCCAGTTTTACTGTTGAATATTTATTTTTAATCAAAGTCATTCGATAAATAGGAAGGAATTTCAAAATTTTGAACTAGTAATTTTAACTCATTTGAAGTTTATTTTTTAAAATATTAAATCCATCATGTTTTTTTTTTTAGCTCTAGCCATTTTCATTATTATTTTTTTTCATTAAATCTTGGACAGCTATTTTGCTTTCTATTTGCAAGGCAGCAGTTCTTACATATATATACAAGATCCAGAAAAGTCAGTTTTAGAATTGTACACATTTGTTTGCCCCTTTCACTTTAATGGATATTTTAGCATATTTGTATACAATCCATCATTTGTTTGAAGTCTACATGTATATAAACACATTGATAGCAAGGATATAAAAGAGGGAAAAGAAGTTCTATTAAAAAACGATCTCAAACATTGTTTAATTGATCACCACTTATGAATTTATGATTATCACTGGAGACTTGAAAATATTGAGTTTTCTTTTACAAATTAGCATTTAACTACTTCATTTCTCTTTTGCTATGCTTGCTTGTAATGTTTTGGTTTTTGAGTCTATGTATTAACCAGAGCATTGTTAAACACCCTCAATTGTTTTTTTTTTTATCACAAGTAAATTTATCAGCTGGATTTAATCTATGTGTCAACTTCTAAATTTTTGTACAATATGAACCACTATTTTACCAAGAAACGAACTTTTGTTGTTTTATATTGCCACTCCGTCTGCTGATCACTACAAAATAGGAAAACCACCTGATATTTCTTAATAAATCTAACAGCAAAATAACCAAAGATTTTTTTTATGGTTAAAAGTTGAGTTATTTATATACCTGGGTTGTGTGGAATGTCTTTTTCTCATTCATTTTTAACATGCATGAAAAAAACACCAATTTTTTTACTACAATTTGTTTTAATTTGTGAAGGTGTTCTCTGTAAAAAAAAAAAAAAACCCTACATGAATTGTTATTTATTATTAATGCTTCGACCTGATAGTATTTTAACTTCTACCATTAGAGCTCGATTTCAACTTTTTTTTGTTGAATTTTTTTTTCTTCTGCTGTTGACACGCTTCCCAGAGTTATCTTTCTTTGCAGCTACGATTGACAACTGTGGCGTGTATGTATATAAGATGTATATGGTTTATTCTTTAACTTTTTTTAAGTTGTTGATTTTCTTTTGTTGATTGTATATAGATTTATAGATTTTAGATTCCCACTGTATATATAACCGACATGTGTATATACATTACATTTTATTACCTTCAATTTAATGGCTTACTTTTCGTACAGTAATCATTTCTTGTATTCTTTTAGTCAATAAAATTTTGCTTTTTATTTGCAACTAGTATGGCTTCGAGTTATTTCTTTGATGTTTTTACGCTGCCGATAAACATTTTGTCACTTTTTCAAATTATTTTGAATTTTATTTTTATTTAAATATGTTTTATTTCACGATTTTCCAACATTACTAATATATTATAATATTACTAACATTACTAATATAGGAATTAACAGTCATGAAATAGATTACAACTGTAGCCCCACACAAGCTCGCCAATCAGTGATGTGCATGTGGGATCGATGTGTCGCAATATTGTACAAATTGTAAAAACAGTATAAATACAATCGTATATTGATCATACAATGTGTATATATTGATACCGTACACTTTTCGTCTATTAGTCGGAAGAAAAAAGCCGAGGAGTGGATTAAATACATTTTACGATTTATTTGGACAATTCTTACATAATTGATGAAATTCGTCTTGTAAATCGTGCCGCATTAAATTTTTCATAAAAAATCTGGAAAATAACCGAAAAAAAAGTAGGGAGTGTAGATTGAGTATTTTATTTGAAGAATGTTCATTTGAATGGAACATATTTATCTTTATTCAGTTTATTTCTTAAAGGGGCATGGTCACGATTTTGGTCAAATTTTATTTTTCTGTTTTTATTATTTACAATGCTTTATGAATGCGTTTCAAATAATCAAATGAAATTTGGGTGCCCGTCGATGAGTTTAAAGCAAGATACAGGGCTCACAATTCTTCGTCATGTAAACAAGGCTCGTGCCCTGTTTTTGTTTACATAGGTTCAATATACCAGTAAAAAATCTTTTTCTAGATGATTTGTCTATATTCTTATTCTTTTTAAGCATTAATAAACAGTTCTTAACGATTCACACATTCATTTTAGGTCTAAAACTGGAATTTTCACTTCAACATTCAAAATGTAAACAAAAGTTTTGTTTACATAGCGAGGAATTGTAAGCTCTGTAACTTGCTTATAACTCAACAAATGACAATCAAATTTTGGTTGCCTATTAAAAATGCTTTATTGAAGTATTATAAAGATAAAAATCGAAAAAATATTTTTTTCACCAAAATCGTGACCATGCCCCTTTAAGTGATTTAAAATTAAACTTGGCATGCTATCATGAAGTAGTCATGGATGGATCACAATTTAACAGATATATACATCTAGTTTCGATATTATCGATATGAAATTGCAAACATGGTCAAAGCTTTGTCAAGTTTCAGCCCAAATATTTCAATTTTGCATCGAAAAGTAAACAATTATTTAACAAATGCTGTGAAAATATTGTGTAAAAAACATTTTAAAACACTATTTTGATCTTTATTTCTGTTCTTGCCCTTTAACGCTAGAATTTGGAGTGTAAGATTTAGAACTTAATGTACCTTCTGTAATGCAAAAAGCATCAACGATGCTTCACTTTTTATTTCTCTGTCAAACTTTAGCAGCTTTTAAAATCGGACAAAATGAAACAGTTCTTTAAGTCCTGTACTTTACGAAGGTGACTTGCGGTGGCAAGAGTAAAGGTTTTAGAATTTTAAATTTTGCTGGAAAAAGTCAAACAATCTTTGTAAATGTAAGTTACACAACTCGTGTGTAATGAATCGTCTTCAGCTGCATGGTAAATAATGCGACACGTGCGAAAAAATATGCATGAATAAAGAACACGTGAATTACAAAAAAAAACAAGTTACATAAAATTGTATGATTATGATAATCATTTAAAATGTAAGAAAAAAAATAAGCAATACCTTCATTTGCCTCACATTAAAGGTTTTACATGTAGGTGTATTTTCCAACCTTTTTCATCTTTTTTGGGGGGTCAAATTCCGGTATAAAAGTTAATAAAAAAGATTAAAAGAAAACGAACAATTGGTTTATTATACTAATATATACTTGTATAAATACTGACAGGCCAAATGTTATTTCCCCCCCGGGGCCCCAATGGACATGCATTGTATATATATACAAACCAGAGTCAGACTTTCCGGTAGTTTATACAGAGTGACATTTGGCGACAGTACGTCCGCACTATGGATCTTTCCGTGGCAGTCCTTTTCGTGATATCTCTGGTTTTTTCGTCGGTAACGCATGGACAAGTGACGAGTCCCGGGGTATGCCCGAACATCCCTACCGTCAGACCATTTAACGTCAGGCACGTAAGTTAATAGAAAAAAAGAAGGTCACTTTATTCTTCATTAATAATCTAAAACAAAACAAAACTGAACTTTATTTATTTTACAACGATTGTTAACAAGTTCTACAACTTATATTAATATCTCTCGTTGGCACGGATGTTAGCGCGAGGGGGTCATTAATAATCTAGCGTTCGTTTATTTCTTGATATGAATTTTTGATTTTATAAATCACGACTGTTACTAAAAATAAATAAATAAAGAAAAAAACACTATCAACTGAAAAATTCATATGAAAAGTTTAAGGAAGATCTGCCCATCTAGACTCCTTAAGCATGGACAGTAACTCTAGATCTCCACCGTTACTTCTTGCCTTCCTGCAGTATGTCGGCGTATGGTACGAGTTTGAGCGCTTCTTCCTGGCGGCCCAGGACGGGGTCACGTGTTCTCGGGCCACCTACACCAACAACAATGACGGGACCATCAAGGTGGAGAACACCGGGGTCAACGAAAGGTAGGTCAAGGTCACATCCCTCATCAATCCAGCACCCCCCCCAAAAAAAAAAAACAAAAAAAAAAACAAAAAACTATGCAAAAGACAAATAAGAAAAGGTTTTTCCATATACCATTGGCGGTATTACCACCCTTCCTCTCCCTTTATTAAATAAAGGGGGGTGGGGTGGGGGGGGGGGGGTTAAAAAAAATCAGGTTTTTTCTTCTCTGGCGGGGTTTGAACCAGTAACCGTAGTATAGTGATATCAGCGCATGGTTGATAACGTCTTTGCAAAGAAAAAAAAGTTTATAATATAGAAAATTGTGTTATTATTTTTTCATGATGCATATTTTTCATTTATTTACAATTTAAATGAAATTAAATTAAATTGAGTTAAATCATAAGATGTTAATGAAGGGTTTGCAGAAATGTTTGGGATAGAGCGGCTATTGATATACACAACTCTTATTCTCTGTTCATTTCAGCAAGAAAATGGAACTATTTACAGTGTATATATATTGCAAAGTTGAAAGTCTAGAGTTTAATCTTTTTTATTTTTTTTTTTGATAATTTATTGTTTTTGTTCCATACATACTAATGTTGACATTAATAAGTTTTTATATTCTATTTTTAAAAAGTTTATTCTATGTTTATTTAAAAAAACCCCAGTTACAATCTGTTCGCATTAGAAAATCGGGGTGTGTTAATAATGTGCATATAAAATTTTGAACATGCATACATGTACATACATATGTAAATATATAATTTACATATTTTCCGCTGAACTATTTATGAGAAGTTTATAGAAGTACTTCAACCACATACAATTAGTGAAACATTGCCTGGTAGGAATATTTAATATCTAAAATATATCTTTTATCCCCCCCCCCCCCCACTATTCATCGGTGACGGAATTAGGACTAGAAAAAAGACACTGTTTAAAGCCTGCTATAAAAACGCAAATTCAAAGGAATGAGATCGACACTCAGTATATATTTCACGTGCCGCTATGTAGAGTTGAAGTAGATTGATGACTATTCATACATCACACCCATTTACTTGTCATTTCCATAAATTACAACAATGGCTGAAGGCCAAAAGGCCAATCGTCCGCTCTTTATTAATTCTTCTTTCTATCCACACAAGTCCCTTTTTGTTGATAGATGGAATGTCAATTTGTTTGAAGAACCAGTCGCAATAATAAAAGTGCGTTATAATCTACATAGATACAGATATAATTGCACTTTGTATAGTACAAATCTGCCGTAATGGGAGTTAAATTACTTAAAATGCAAGTAGTCTTCTACTTTTTGATATGCATATAGTTTTTTTTAGTGCAAATAATGAAAAAAACGCTAGATAAATTATGCCGCGGGGTGCTCATAGAGTTTTGAAAGTTCTTTTTGAATGTCCGAAACTCTACAGAATTGATGCATAATCTAATAAAACCATGTTTAGATTCATAGGTTTTGTTCAAAAAATTTTACAAAATGCGGCGTTGCAGATTATTTAATTTTACCCAATTTCACAGCATATGGTTGTATTATGTAGCGGTAAATGCGACAGAGAGAGAGAGAGAGAGAGAGAGAGAGAGAGAGAGAGAGAGAGAGAGAGAGAGAGAGAGAATTAACAGATATTGTAGTGAGATAAAATCAGCACGAATGCGAATATTTAATTAAAGAAGGATGAGGGCGATGCTCCCCGAGTTCTTAGACCTTAGCTGTAAATTCTTAATTTGTAATTATCATGTATTTATAACCCGAAAGTTTTCTTTTTAGGACAGGGGAACCAGTAAGCATAGAAGGCGTGGCTAGACCCGTGGATCCACGAGATCCCGCGAGACTTTCAGTCACATTCTCTCCATGTAAGTATACATAATATCTAACACCTATTAAATATATGGTTTATGTATATGCCCGTATCTTCAAAAGGGCAATTTTGTAGAGTTCATTTGTGCTAGTACAGCATAAGCTATGATTGATCATATCTAATCTGCTAATGATGTACTATGTACATGCATCTTCAAAAAGGCAGTTTTGTAGAGTTTATGTGTGCTTTTTAATTCAGTACAGCATAAACTATTATTGATCTTATCGAATCTGCTGATATACTAGTACTAGTAGTACTTTAGTATATACTTATTATTTTTTATGTACAATTTAAGTCCAGCCTGTTGATCCTAACGGGAACTACTGGGTGGTCAAGACGGACTACATCCACTACGCCATTGTCTACTCATGTAGACAGCAAGGACAGAACAAATCCGGTACGTACATCGTTCATTCCGAACAAATTCGTCAAATTCCGTAACTTAACATGAATTTACGGAAATATCCGAGTGGTAACGATTATACCGGGGGGCGTTAAATGTCATTGAGGGGTGTCGAAAAAATGCTAACAAAAGGCTTAAGTGGTTAATTCGGGAGTAATAGTGTGCTAGACATACTTTATAATACTTTTATAGGAAATATTTGCCCTTTTTTGCGATTTCGCCCTCGTTTTCAGCGGGCGAATATATAAGACAGAACGAATTAAAGTGTCTCAAATTATCTTTTGTTAACAACTCTGTCTAGGAAAATTCAAAACGGTATTATATTTTGAGTTGTAAGTGTAGAGGGGCGAAACAAAAACAATACGTGCCGAAAAAACCCTATATCCAGTACCTCATTCACGCGGGAAATCCAAACAGACGCTTGTATTTCACAACTTATATGGTACCCTTGCCACAGTTTCGTTCGCGCGCTCTCTTAAAACAGAGTGCGCGAACGGAATTTTACGAAGGATACATGAACAAGAAAATTACTTCACACAAGTATTGCATGATTTTTTGCTATCATGAGGTAAAGCAAAGACAATAATTAAGTAAATACGGGATTTCAAAACTTTTTCTTCTTCCAATATATAGTTCTCAATGAATCAACAATAGATTTTCGTTTATCTTTCCTTGTATTCAAATGATTTGATCCTTTATTTTTTTAACTTTCAACAGAAAACGCGTACATTCTTCTCCGGGAACCGAGAAATCCCAACAGACGAGTACTCGGGCGGTTGTACAGCTTCCTCAGGAAATACGGAATAAATCCCAGGAACTTCATCAGGACCAGCTTCAGACAATGCTTTTCGCCTGCCTTATATCATTGAGTCTCACTCGTCCACTAGTACATGCTGTTCTTCATCCCACTTGTTGAATGATTGTCCATAGTCGCAACTTCTCGGGCTTTTCCGGCAGTTCCGAATGTACTAACATTCCTGGATGTTAGAGTGTCATAAAAATGGAATCGCTTCACATTAATTTTTTGTTTTGTATAGACAATCTTGAATGTCTTTGCTGTGGTATGTTTGAACTTTAAAGTTGTATCATTCAGTTTAGTAAAGTTTAATTGTCATAAGCTTTTACGTGTATATTGCCCTATACCCATACGAAGGTTAAATAAAAGAGGATGAAATGAACATAACTTTAAAGGAACTTAGACACGATTTTATCTAAAAAATCTTCAAATTTTATTTTTCCATTTTTAATGTATAGATTAATTAATTTGGGTATTCTTAATGCCTCGTCAAAATTTGAAAGACAAATATTGAGCTATAAGCAAATTACTAGTATAGGGTTTCAAATTCTTTTTTTGGTAAACAAAGCTCGGAAATTGTTAGGAGTTACCTTAATTTACTTTTATTATCTTTTGAAGTTCACATACCTTAAGATTTATAATTATGATAAACTTGTGAAATCAGCATTAAATTTATGACATTTGGGATAAGTAATGAATTTATAGCTAACTTGATGAAAGTAATATTTTTTTCTGCTGAGAAATTATATTTCATGCATAACTCCTATGCTAAGTTCTATAAAATGAGCCATTCTGATTCAGCCAAAACTGTTAATTTGTATGAAACAATGAAAGGAATGAAATATTTTGCATTGGGAATATAAAAATAACATTAAATACAAACTTGCAATTTGGATGAAAATGTTTGAAAGTTCCCTGCATTGGTAACCTGCAGGAGTTGTATTTTTGTAAATAATGCATGTAAATTAATAATTATGATATCATATCGGTACTTGTATAATATAGATTTTGAGGTTTAAAAAAAGATAATTTGAAAATTTATGATCCTTGATTACTAGTTAAACAGGAAATATGGAATGAAATTAGCAGCCATGTAAATACTTTGATCTAAGTTGAATAGAGAGTGTTTCAAATACAGTTCTATTCCTAGGACTTATTTGGTATTAAAAGTGTATATCTGGTAACTGAAAAATAACCACATTGTATGGTAAGTAGCAGTTCCCAGACAAGCTTTTAAGAGTTCTGTAAACTTGTCTTCAAACTGCTTGGTTATAAGCATATGGATTCATCCATGAATTAAAAATTCAAGTTGTTTGAATGAGCGAATTCGCATTTTAAGCAATGGAGAAATGAAAACTACAACAATTTGGATTCTGACCAAAATATTTATAATTAGAAGTACTCTTATTTTTCTTTTGCAGCTAAGAAAAATACAAGCATTCATAAACATAGTATATAATCAATCAACACATGGATCATTACTTACAAGTACATCTGCATGATTACTAGTATATTTTTAACATATATGTCTATATACACTTGATTTTAAAAATTGATTAATTTCAGCATTCTCATCTTTATGGATTTTTTTTAAATTCATTAAAGTTATAATTAAAAAAAATACAGATGTATGATTTTATTAGTGTTGCAGCAATAACTTGAGGGATTGACAAAGAAGATGGCAAAGGATTTCATTAGGATTTTAATAAATAAAATACAGATGTATGATTTTATTAGTACTGCAACAATAACGTGAGGAATTGACAAAAAAGATGGCAAAGGATTTCATGATAATCTATATTAGAATACTATTTATAACTGATATGAGTAATGATTTGCATATGTTTTGTTACCTCAATCATTAAATTCTTTGAATGAAAATTTAATATCAAGGAAGAGGTCAGCTGTTTTTTTTTCACACTGAATGAATACATGTACATGTAGCATTATGATCTTTCTTACCATATAAAACCATAGCAATCAGTTAGACAAGCAAAATGCCTTAGAGCCTCATTGCTTACCTTAGCAACTCTAGCATGAAAGCAGAACAATGTATCTTTACAATCTAGTAGAGTGTATCTTATTTAAGAAAGATCTTTAAAAATTTTCTGCATATATTCTCATGTTAAACGTCAAACTTATTTTTTCTTAGAGAAGAGTATTTTAAATTATTTTTTCATTTATTCCTATGTGAAAAATCCACCCCCCCCCCCCCTCTGAATGTGGGCTCACCCTACTCCTAGGAATCATGATTTGAACAACCTTGAGTCTACGCTACCTAAGGATGCTTCCACACAAGTTTTAACTTTTTCGGCCAAATGAATTTTTGGAAGATTTTTAAAAATGCTAACAAATTCTTAATAATTATAGATAAGGGTCGTGCTTTGAATATAAAATCTCTGCTGGAACTGGCGGCTGTGATGCCGTAAGGGGATTTTAACGTGCTTATTCCTTTCTGACTCCGGACCTCAATTTTTGGCACTTGAAAATTCATAAAAGACCAAAAATTGAGGTCCGGAGTCAGAAAGGAATAAGCACGTTAAAATCCCCTTACGGCATCACAGCCGCCAGTTCCAGCAGCAGTTATTATTATGTTTAATGATAATACCTTTTATGTGACATGTGTTTTCTTCTTGTTTTATCACAAACGATATTTGTTTACATTTATAAGTCTCCTATTTGGGCATTTGTAGATTATGTAGTTAATTGGTGCTATCGCTAGGTCAAGATCCTAAATTTAATACTATCTGGGTAGGATGATATTTAAACCAATCAGCGTGGCTCCTCTAGACCACGTGATCATTCTTGTTTTATTTACTAGAGGGGAAAGCCACGCTGTATTTTAAGAAGATCATTTGGGAAAAAACTGTACGTTTCGTGTGCATTTGCACGTTTATTATTATTTGATACGTTTATTTCCGTTATCTTTAAGCTGTTTGCCATTGGATTCAGTTGGAAATTGCGTGGAAATACTTTAATTCAGCAGATTAGGCCTATTAGGCTAGTGAGTGCCTTTTCGTTCTATTATAAGGGCGCAATCCGGTTTGTACCGGTTGGGAGAAGTGTGTCACAACATGGGCGACCCGCATTTTCTCAGGATTTGTTTACTAGGACATTCGTTTATGACTCGTTTAGGACGCTACATGGATTCTCATCCGGATTTATACAACTTGAACTTACTGGAAGATCGGTACAGTGTGTGTGTACGGGCCCGTGGTGGATTGCGGATTGCTAGGTTAGCTCGTGATCGGGACTTGTTGTCATTTGATGTTTCGCCGGATATTTGCTTTATACAAATTGGTGAAAATGACGTACTTTCGTTCAGTGTGGAAGTTATCGTACGTGACATTCTTGCCTTAGCATCGTACATTCATTCTGGTCTGGGTGTTACACGAGTCATCATTGGACAGCTACTTCGTCGCCAACCGTGGGCATCATCGCTCTATTTCAATGAACGCATTATTGCTATAAACGTTCGACTGCAGGCTCAGATATCCTCGAGGGAGGGAATTCATTTCTGGCCGCATAGAGGTTTTTGGCAGAACTTGGATTTTCTGTGTGACGACGGAGTACATCTTCGCTGCCCCCCCGCATCGCCTTATGTCGTGACCTCCTCTCCCATGCACCGGTTCTGGCGGAACATTCGGTCTGCCATTTTGCAGCATAGGCATATTTCAGGCCAGTAACATTTTCAGTATTAAGATTATAGTTCTTAACTAGCTGAAACGCTGCTTTTATTCTGGTTATAATGGTCTTCATGCCTATAATGTCAACATATTCGTAGAGTCCGAGTAGCTCAATCGATAGAGTCGTGGACATGACCCAGGCGACCCGGGTTCAAGCCCGGAGTGCCGTTAAAATTCGGGTTTAGCATTTTTGTTTATCAAGATAGTTAATCTGGTCTCAATAATTGTTTACTTCAATAATGTTCAATCAATTTCATTTTATTATTACCTAAGAACAGTTTCTGCAGCGGGACCATACGTTGCATTTATTAAGGTGTTTTAGGGCAATCTGAATGTTTTGTTTGTTTGTCTGAGATCACACACCTGGTTATAAATAGTAATACTTAATTTCATACTATTATGACATTTCTTGAGTTGTTTAGAGGGACCATACTCTTTACAACCTATAGTACCTCAACACATTCTGTGGAATGTTATTCTTGATTGTATATGAAGGACCATACGCATTACAGTTATGTTGTTATGCTGCAAGTTTGAGCATTTTCAATTTTTGTATTGCGGGACCATACGCAAACTACTTTTTCATATTAACAAATTTTGTTGTTGCATTTCTAGTTGCAATGTGGGACCATACTCATTGCAACTTTAATAATCGCAACTATGCTGTTGAATTTTGCAATCTTTGAGCAGTTTACTATTGTGTATGTTGCAGGACCACATGCAACTCTTTTACCATAGTATTCATTGCTGTGGTTGGCTTTATCTTGGATTGTGGGACCATACACAATCATTAAGTTATTAATTACTACAAATCTCAACAATAATCTATTCGGTTCTGCTTCTGTAACAGAGCCATATACAACGACAGTTGAGTATCAAAACCGTGTTCATTGCACAGTCATTCTTTAAGCTGTAAATTATATTTACGATTTTACACTCATTGTCTCTTATTAATTATGATCATAACAAAGTGGCTTCACACGACACATTTGAAAAATTTTCATTGACTTGTTGAGTCAACTCAGTCACAAGTTTCTCCTCTAGTCTATATATTCATCATACAGCATTAAATGGTTGCATATTTACAATGTTAGCTATCAAATGTCTTTCAATACATTGGCATTTAAAAAGCTACTTTTCGATAAAGGTATTTTACTATGGTTTTTTCATGTATGACTGCTTTAATATTGATACCCCCCTACTTATATTTATTTCTGTCCCATGCATAGGTAAGCAGCCATGCCACCTAAGCGAGGTCAGAAGCCCTCCACCCAAACAAGAAGCAAAAAGAGGAAAACCAATTCAGGGATCTCAGAGTCTACCCCACCTGTCCCTATGGATGCAGACCTTCAAATCAACACCCAACCAACCAGCGCAATCGACTATGACAAACTAGCACTAGCCATCCTCAAGCACTCTGCCCCAGCCCCAGCCAATGAAATCCCTGCAAGTCCAGCGCTGATAGCATGCTCCAACACACCGGGACCCTCGTCAATGTCATCCCCACAGGATAGCCTCCCCACATCGACAGGCTTGGGCGATCTCTTAGACAAGGTTTTTACAGGTGAGCCAGCAAGGCCTACTCCCCTTAACCACCCCACTGCCATTATTAGTGATGGCATTCCCTTAGCGGCATCACTCTCAACTAAAGTAAAAACAAAAATCTGGAACAATGAATATATTGATTTCAGAACAATTATCAACTCTAGAGAGGAACCTTTGAGTGTTTCTATTTCCTCTGGGGTCATCAATCTCCACCAGAGTAATAAATTCAAGACCCCCATTACTATGACACAATGGACCGATGCCTTTCTTGTGTTTGCAGCTGTGTTCATTGAAAAATTTCCAGCTGAGGCCCCCCATCTACTAAAGTACGGGCACATGGTTAGGGAGATTTATCATCTACATGGGGATAATGCTTTTCGGGCATATGATGAGCAATTTAGAAAGCTTAGGGAATCAGTAAATGTTCCTTGGCAGCACCCCATACAAGAGTTACGCCTTAAAGCAGCGACTGCCACAAGGGCTTACCCCCCCAAAATCCCTCAAACCCAAACTCAGCCCTTTCGTGTCCGCTATTGCTTCCAATACAATAAGGGTGAAAGATGCCATAAAACCCCCTGTCCCTTTCGACACAGTTGCATGCAATGCAAGGGCTATCACCCAAAATCCAGATGCACCGATAATATCAAATCCCATTCACAATCTGCAACAAAACCTACCAACCCCGGTCAAAATAAAAAGCTTGCTTGAAATGTTACAGGGCTATGATCAGGAAAAACTTTTAATCATTCAGAATGGGTTTACTTATGGTTTTCATCTAGGTTGTTGTGCTTTCCCTAGTTCCAAAATTTCTCGTAATCATAGGAGTGCATTAGAACACCCTTCAGTTATTCAAGAATTTATTCATCAAGGCATTAAACTAGGTAGAATTGCAGGCCCTTTTACATCCCCACCCTTAAGCAATTTTGTGTCTTCACCATTAGGTGTTGTTCCCAAATCGGAGCCTGGAAAATTTCGTGTGATTCATGACTTGTCATTTCCAAAACATGATTCAGTCAACCTATTGATTCCTGAGGAGAATTCCAAAGTCAAATATGATTCCATAGATGTAGTCACAGACCTTCTTAGACAATTTGGTCAAGGTGCCTTAATGGCCAAAACAGATATACAAGATGCATTCCGCATTATTCCAATTCATTCTGATGATTACAATCTTTTGGGTTTCTCTTGGGACAACAAATTTTATTATGATAAATGCCTCCCCATGGGTGCCAGTAGTTCTTGCCAAATATTTGAATGTCTTAGTAATAGTTTACAATGGATTATGACTAACAAGTTTTCAGCGGCTGGAATGTCTCACATGCTGGATGATTTCTTTTTTATCGGGCCAAAAGACTCCTCCAAATGCCAGGTAGACCTAGACAGATTTCTGTCTATTTGTGATATATCAGGCATCCCTATTAAATCAGAAAAAACAGTTTCTCCCACCACTGTTTTGACCATATATGGAATCGAAGTTGATTCCAATGCCTTGGTTTGTCGTCTGCCTGAGGCCAAGTTAATTAAAATTAGAGATTGCTTACAACAGGTCAAGTGCAGAAAGAAAACTACATTACATGATTTGCAATCTTTGATAGGATTATTAAACTTTGCTTGTTTGGTAGTTGTTCCAGGCCGCACATTTTTACGTCGCCTGATTGATTTGACTTGTGGTTTATCTAAGCCTCATCATTACATTCGCTTGAACTGTGAGGCAAGAGCTGATTTGAGTATGTGGTCTCACTTTATTGAATCCTATAATGGTAGGTCAGTTATTTTACCAGATATTTGGTTGTCATCGGACAAGGAGTTGCTGTTTACAGATGCATCAGGTTCTTTGGGTTTTGCTGCAGTTCTAGGAAAAAATTGGTTTGCTTTAAGTTGGGAGAATGTCCCAGATTTAGCACAAAGTCAAATAGCAATTAAGGAATTATTCCCCATTGTGCTAGCTCTTGAAATTTGGGGTCCCTTGTTGGCAAATAAGAAACTGTTATTCATGACTGACAATATGGCCATAGTTCACGCCATAAATAAGCAGACCTGCAAGGAAAAAGGCCTCATGAAACTTATTCGCAGATTAGTGTTAGGGGCTCTTACACACAACATCCTTTTCAAAGCCAAGCATATTGCGGGTAAATCCAATACATTAGCAGATCATCTTTCTCGTTTCAAATTTCAGGAAGCCTTCCAGATAGCTCCCCATCTACATCACACACAGACGGTGGTTCCCAAGGACCTATTAATAGTCTAACACCAATCTGCCAAAAGCTGTTGTCATCGGCTCTATCACCCTCATCCTCTCTGGCATACCGAAGGAGTTGGAGTTTATTATTAACTTGGAAGCCTCAGATCTCGCTTCCAGTTTCAGTTATTGACATTTGCAATTTTATCGGGCATCTATTTCTGCAGAACTATTCTCCAAGCACAATACTTTCCCATATTTCTGCTGTCAGCTTTGTACACAAGCTGTACAACATCATCGATCCCACACAGGCATTTGTCACAAAGAAAATTTTAAAGGGCTGCCAATCATTGGGTTCTAGGAAAGATGCGCGTTTGCCTATAACAGGGCCTATTCTACAACAAATCTATGCTGCCCTAGACCACACAGTTTCTCAATATTCCCTCAGGCTTTTACTCCGGGCTCTTTTTCTATTGGCCTTTCATGCTTTTCTCAGATTAGGAGAAATTACAGTAAAATCTCTAAAAGCTAAGAACTGTGTATTACAGAGATCGGATGTCACATTTAGTAAAGGCCCTTCCAGAGCAGTACAAATCATCATGAGGGATTACAAAACAAATAAACACCACACACCATTGATCATTTCTGTGCAGGCATGCCCTGACTCTACATACTGCCCAGTAACAGCTCTGTTCAACTACATTCAATTGTACAAACACACAACTGGTCCACTATTTCAGACAATTGATGGCTTACCGGTTACCTATTCTATGGTCACTTCCCAACTCAAATCCGCTATACAGTTTATTGGTCTTAGTCCAGAGCAATTTAAGGGTCACAGTTTTAGAATTGGGGCAGCAACACATGCAGCTTCCATGGGTTTCTCTGATCAGGTTATTCAGAAAATGGGAAGATGGAATTCGGATGCTTTTAAACATTACATTCGTATCCAGTCATTCAAGCTATAATATGTATATACATATATATTATACTCCAGTTTCAGGTGTATTTTGCCCCTTTGGTCGACCCTTTCTAGCATTTCAGGCATTGTCTGCTAATATCTACCTACACAGTTCAGAAGTTTTCTGCTGTTCCTTCTTAAGGTTGTCACATTACGGCAGTTCAGAAGTATTCTGCTGCCCCTTAGTTTGCATAATTACCACATACCGTCAGTACAGAAGTATTCTGCTGACACTTAGTCCCAAATTTCTTTCCTTTTTATGCATGTGTGATTTTTGCAAAATACCTCACCCTACTCAATTTTGTTTTTACATTTGATTTTATCTTGCTGGCCACCGTCCTATTAACAGTATTGTATTTGTTAAATATCCCTTTTGATATTTAATTATTACATGTTACGCATGTTCAATACGTACCATTTTTTGCCAAGACGCCTTTGGGTGGGGGATCCAATTTGCAATTGGATTCTGGCGTGTATCTTGTTATTTTCCACCCTTTTTTGATGTTTGGCATATATCATTGCCTTGATTTTTGATATGTTTTACTATTGGGGGTCAGCATATTGCATAATGTACTGCCAAAGACTTTACACAGTAGTCAGTTGTTTTCTAGTCTATGCTGACCCCCTTGATGGTGTATATATTTATTTTTCGTCATTTACTTCAATAAATGACATGTGTTCATTTCTATACCTGTTTTGTTTTCACTATGCTCAACAGATTGTAAAAACGGCGACATCAATCAACCAAACTTGTCGTAAATTTACTAGGACCCGACACTCCAAACCATATCATATTTTTTTTTTTTTTTTTTTATATTTCTTTGTAGGTTATGATATCAATAACAATAGTTATAATGGTAGTTGTAGAGTGTTTCGGCGGTTTTCTGAATTAGAAAAGTCCGCCTCATCAGGGGTGCAAGCTTAAATGAAGCACCTATTGTTGAAGTTTTGATCTGATTAATATGTCGCCTACGTTTTTATGCTTGCTATAAGCGATAATTGGTTCCGATTTGAATAAATCTCTGCAGATTGGGTCTGTAGTCATTTTGTTCCAATATTTTAGAATGCGTCCCCTCAATCCTTTGAGACTTGGGTTATATTTGGTAATCATGACATTTGGTTGGTGGTGTTTTTGTTTGTTTGATTTGTGCAATAGCAGCTCCCTCTTTGTGTAGGTTATTTCCGTTATTACGGGGTCTATTTCTGTGGCAGAGTAACCTCTCTTTGACAAATGTGTCTTAAAATTTCCTAGGATTTCTTCCAGTTCGTGAGGGTCATTTGTATTTCTCGCATGTCTTATGCATTCTCCTTTAATAAACGCTTTGAACACTGCTGGGTTGTGCGCACTATCTCTATGGAGGTACTGAAAGTTATTAGTTGGTTTGATGTACGATTTAAGGTCAAGCTTGTTTTGAGTAAGAAATCGTTGACCTTTAAAAACGAGCGTGTCCAGAAAAGTCACAGAGTTGTGAGCAATTTCGAAAGTAAATTTTAGATGTTTATGACAACTATTGCCTATGTCAAAGAATTCCATCATCTCATTTTCTGTGCCGTCAAATACAATAAAACCGTCGTCTCTAAAACGTCCGTGAAAAAGAATTTTCTTGGCGTGTTTGAATTTCGACACAATAAGTTGTGTGATCTGATACATCCTAATGTCCGATAGTTCCGGTGAGGGCACTGCCCCCATACTGCAGCCAATAATTTGTTTATAATACTTTCCGTCAAATTCGAAGTAGTTGTTATCTAATACACATTTGAGCAGAAAGAGGAGATCTTTGACATCTGGATGTGGAATGCAATACTCGTTTTTATTTGCGTTATTGTAAGCATCGTGTACCGCACTTAATAACTCGTCAAATTCCATGTTTGTATACATACTAGTAACATCATAAGTTATTAATTGTACGTCAGGTGGGAATTCCTGTGATTCGATTTTATTGATAAAATCGGTTGTGTCCTTTATGTAAGTAGATTGTTTTCTTACAATGGGTATAAGAAAATAATCACAGTACGCACCTATATTCCTTGTCGGCGTCTCACACTGTGATATAATTGGTCGTCCCGGTGGGAGTTGTCTGATGCTGCAGAGATTGTTAATTAAGGCGTTTCGGACATCGTCTTTGATTTTGTGTATTTTAGGGAGCAAGTACAATTGTCCGCATTTCAGTGCGGGTTTATTGTCTTTAAGGAAGCGATAAGTTTCCTTGTCTAATGACTCCTGTAAATGCATCTCGTTAACTTTGTCTTGTATGCAGTTGTGCAGCTCTTTCAGATCTGGTTTTTCAACTTGCATGTAATGTTTAGATCGGAGTTGGCGCTGTGCCTCTGTGGTATACTGTTGTTTGTCCATTATAACTATTGTGTTGCTTTTGTCAGCTTTTTTTATAACAATGTTTTTATTGTTTTTTAAGGAAGACAAAGCCTCTCTTTCTTCTTTTGATATATTATCCCTATTTGTAAAAACGGCGACATCAATCAACCAAACTTGTCGTAAATTTACTAGGACCCGACACTCCAAACCATATCATATTTTTTTATATTTCTTTGTAGGTTATGATATCAATAACAATAGTTATAATGGTAGTTGTAGAGTGTTTCGGCGGTTTTCTGAATTAGAAAAGTCCGCCTCATCAGGGGTGCAAGCTTAAATGAAGCACCTATTGTTGAAGTTTTGATCTGATTAATATGTCGCCTACGTTTTTATGCTTGCTATAAGCGATAATTGGTTCCGATTTGAATAAATCTCTGCAGTTTGGGTCTGTAGTCATTTTGTTCCAATATTTTAGAATGCGTCCCCTCAATCCTTTGAGACTTGGGTTATATTTGGTAATCATGACATTTGGTTGGTGGTGTTTTTGTTTGTTTGATTTGTGCAATAGCAGCTCCCTCTTTGTGTAGGTTATTTCCGTTATTACGGGGTCTATTTCTGTGGCAGAGTAACCTCTCTTTGACAAATGTGTCTTAAAATTTCCTAGGATTTCTTCCAGTTCGTGAGGGTCATTTGTATTTCTCGCATGTCTTATGCATTCTCCTTTAATAAACGCTTTGAACACTGCTGGGTTGTGCGCACTATCTCTATGGAGGTACTGAAAGTTATTAGTTGGTTTGATGTACGATTTAAGGTCAAGCTTGTTTTGAGTAAGAAATCGTTGACCTTTAAAAACGAGCGTGTCCAGAAAAGTCACAGAGTTGTGAGCAATTTCGAAAGTAAATTTTAGATGTTTATGACAACTATTGCCTATGTCAAAGAATTCCATCATCTCATTTTCTGTGCCGTCAAATACAATAAAACCGTCGTCTCTAAAACGTCCGTGAAAAAGAATTTTCTTGGCGTGTTTGAATTTCGACACAATAAGTTGTGTGATCTGATACATCCTAATGTCCGATAGTTCCGGTGAGGGCACTGCCCCCATACTGCAGCCAATAATTTGTTTATAATACTTTCCGTCGAATTCGAAGTAGTTGTTATCTAATACACATTTGAGCAGAAAGAGGAGATCTTTGACATCTGGATGTGGAATGCAATACTCGTTTTTATTTGCGTTATTGTAAGCATCGTGTACCGCACTTAATAACTCGTCAAATTCCATGTTTGTATACATACTAGTAACATCATAAGTTATTAATTGTACGTCAGGTGGGAATTCCTGTGATTCGATTTTATTGATAAAATCGGTTGTGTCCTTTATGTAAGTAGATTGTTTTCTTACAATGGGTATAAGAAAATAATCACAGTACGCACCTATATTCCTTGTCGGCGTCTCACACTGTGATATAATTGGTCGTCCCGGTGGGAGTTGTCTGATGCTGCAGAGATTGTTAATTAAGGCGTTTCGGACATCGTCTTTGATTTTGTGTATTTTAGGGAGCAAGTACAATTGTCCGCATTTCAGTGCGGGTTTATTGTCTTTAAGGAAGCGATAAGTTTCCTTGTCTAATGACTCCTGTAAATGCATCTCGTTAACTTTGTCTTGTATGCAGTTGTGCAGCTCTTTCAGATCTGGTTTTTCAACTTGCATGTAATGTTTAGATTGGAGTTGGCGCTGTGCCTCTGTGGTATACTGTTGTTTGTCCATTATAACTATTGTGTTGCTTTTGTCAGCTTTTTTTATAACAATGTTTTTATTGTTTTTTAAGGAAGACAAAGCCTCTCTTTCTTCTTTTGATATATTATCCCTAAATCTTTTGGGTTGTAGGGATGTTAGCTCCATTTTAGTTTTATCGATGTACTCTTCAAGAGCATTGCAAGTTTTTGGGGGGATATGACCCGATGGCTTTCTAAAGGGATGAATTTTAAAATCATCGCCTGTGCTATAGTGATATGAGCATCTGAGTTTTCTGGCAAACTCATTAAAATCTTTGATCACCACACTCTTGACGTTATTGACTCTAGGAGCTGGGATAAATTTTAGTCCTTTAGCCAATAACGTATACTCGTGGTCATTGATAGTGTGTCGAGATAGGTTGAGGACATATTTGCGTGCAGTAGACGCAATTGACCCTTTTTCATCTTTCAGCTTTGCTAGATACGATTTTGAGCGCAGTGAATTCTTTGATGCTTTCTTCCGTCTATTAAGGCGCCGAGCCATTGTAATAGAGGAATAATTGTTGTTGCGAGCAGTTGGAAATTGCAAATAACCCGTCTATTGCAAATTAGGATTGTGCATTAGAGGGAAATAAATTTGTTGTAATAATTACCCGTCTAAGTATCAAACGTTGATAAGTTAGAGGGTTATATGATCGGCTCAATTTGTAAAAACGGCGACATCAATCAACCAAACTTGTCGTAAATTTACTAGGACCCGACACTCCAAACCATATCATATTTTTTTATATTTCTTTGTAGGTTATGATATCAATAACAATAGTTATAATGGTAGTTGTAGAGTGTTTCGGCGGTTTTCTGAATTAGAAAAGTCCGCCTCATCAGGGGTGCAAGCTTAAATGAAGCACCTATTGTTGAAGTTTTGATCTGATTAATATGTCGCCTACGTTTTTATGCTTGCTATAAGCGATAATTGGTTCCGATTTGAATAAATCTCTGCAGATTGGGTCTGTAGTCATTTTGTTCCAATATTTTAGAATGCGTCCCCTCAATCCTTTGAGACTTGGGTTATATTTGGTAATCATGACATTTGGTTGGTGGTGTTTTTGTTTGTTTGATTTGTGCAATAGCAGCTCCCTCTTTGTGTAGGTTATTTCCGTTATTACGGGGTCTATTTCTGTGGCAGAGTAACCTCTCTTTGACAAATGTGTCTTAAAATTTCCTAGGATTTCTTCCAGTTCGTGAGGGTCATTTGTATTTCTCGCATGTCTTATGCATTCTCCTTTAATAAACGCTTTGAACACTGCTGGGTTGTGCGCACTATCTCTATGGAGGTACTGAAAGTTATTAGTTGGTTTGATGTACGATTTAAGGTCAAGCTTGTTTTGAGTAAGAAATCGTTGACCTTTAAAAACGAGCGTGTCCAGAAAAGTCACAGAGTTGTGAGCAATTTCGAAAGTAAATTTTAGATGTTTATGACAACTATTGCCTATGTCAAAGAATTCCATCATCTCATTTTCTGTGCCGTCAAATACAATAAAACCGTCGTCTCTAAAACGTCCGTGAAAAAGAATTTTCTTGGCGTGTTTGAATTTCGACACAATAAGTTGTGTGATCTGATACATCCTAATGTCCGATAGTTCCGGTGAGGGCACTGCCCCCATACTGCAGCCAATAATTTGTTTATAATACTTTCCGTCAAATTCGAAGTAGTTGTTATCTAATACACATTTGAGCAGAAAGAGGAGATCTTTGACATCTGGATGTGGAATGCAATACTCGTTTTTATTTGCGTTATTGTAAGCATCGTGTACCGCACTTAATAACTCGTCAAATTCCATGTTTGTATACATACTAGTAACATCATAAGTTATTAATTGTACGTCAGGTGGGAATTCCTGTGATTCGATTTTATTGATAAAATCGGTTGTGTCCTTTATGTAAGTAGATTGTTTTCTTACAATGGGTATAAGAAAATAATCACAGTACGCACCTATATTCCTTGTCGGCGTCTCACACTGTGATATAATTGGTCGTCCCGGTGGGAGTTGTCTGATGCTGCAGAGATTGTTAATTAAGGCGTTTCGGACATCGTCTTTGATTTTGTGTATTTTAGGGAGCAAGTACAATTGTCCGCATTTCAGTGCGGGTTTATTGTCTTTAAGGAAGCGATAAGTTTCCTTGTCTAATGACTCCTGTAAATGCATCTCGTTAACTTTGTCTTGTATGCAGTTGTGCAGCTCTTTCAGATCTGGTTTTTCAACTTGCATGTAATGTTTAGATCGGAGTTGGCGCTGTGCCTCTGTGGTATACTGTTGTTTGTCCATTATAACTATTGTGTTGCTTTTGTCAGCTTTTTTTATAACAATGTTTTTATTGTTTTTTAAGGAAGACAAAGCCTCTCTTTCTTCTTTTGATATATTATCCCTAAATCTTTTGGGTTGTAGGGATGTTAGCTCCATTTTAGTTTTATCGATGTACTCTTCAAGAGCATTGCAAGTTTTTGGGGGGATATGACCCGATGGCTTTCTAAAGGGATGAATTTTAAAATCATCGCCTGTGCTATAGTGATATGAGCATCTGAGTTTTCTGGCAAACTCGTTTGTAAAAACGGCGACATCAATCAACCAAACTTGTCGTAAATTTACTAGGACCCGACACTCCAAACCATATCATATTTTTTTATATTTCTTTGTAGGTTATGATATCAATAACAATAGTTATAATGGTAGTTGTAGAGTGTTTCGGCGGTTTTCTGAATTAGAAAAGTCCGCCTCATCAGGGGTGCAAGCTTAAATGAAGCACCTATTGTTGAAGTTTTGATCTGATTAATATGTCGCCTACGTTTTTATGCTTGCTATAAGCGATAATTGGTTCCGATTTGAATAAATCTCTGCAGTTTGGGTCTGTAGTCATTTTGTTCCAATATTTTAGAATGCGTCCCCTCAATCCTTTGAGACTTGGGTTATATTTGGTAATCATGACATTTGGTTGGTGGTGTTTTTGTTTGTTTGATTTGTGCAATAGCAGCTCCCTCTTTGTGTAGGTTATTTCCGTTATTACGGGGTCTATTTCTGTGGCAGAGTAACCTCTCTTTGACAAATGTGTCTTAAAATTTCCTAGGATTTCTTCCAGTTCGTGAGGGTCATTTGTATTTCTCGCATGTCTTATGCATTCTCCTTTAATAAACGCTTTGAACACTGCTGGGTTGTGCGCACTATCTCTATGGAGGTACTGAAAGTTATTAGTTGGTTTGATGTACGATTTAAGGTCAAGCTTGTTTTGAGTAAGAAATCGTTGACCTTTAAAAACGAGCGTGTCCAGAAAAGTCACAGAGTTGTGAGCAATTTCGAAAGTAAATTTTAGATGTTTATGACAACTATTGCCTATGTCAAAGAATTCCATCATCTCATTTTCTGTGCCGTCAAATACAATAAAACCGTCGTCTCTAAAACGTCCGTGAAAAAGAATTTTCTTGGCGTGTTTGAATTTCGACACAATAAGTTGTGTGATCTGATACATCCTAATGTCCGATAGTTCCGGTGAGGGCACTGCCCCCATACTGCAGCCAATAATTTGTTTATAATACTTTCCGTCGAATTCGAAGTAGTTGTTATCTAATACACATTTGAGCAGAAAGAGGAGATCTTTGACATCTGGATGTGGAATGCAATACTCGTTTTTATTTGCGTTATTGTAAGCATCGTGTACCGCACTTAATAACTCGTCAAATTCCATGTTTGTATACATACTAGTAACATCATAAGTTATTAATTGTACGTCAGGTGGGAATTCCTGTGATTCGATTTTATTGATAAAATCGGTTGTGTCCTTTATGTAAGTAGATTGTTTTCTTACAATGGGTATAAGAAAATAATCACAGTACGCACCTATATTCCTTGTCGGCGTCTCACACTGTGATATAATTGGTCGTCCCGGTGGGAGTTGTCTGATGCTGCAGAGATTGTTAATTAAGGCGTTTCGGACATCGTCTTTGATTTTGTGTATTTTAGGGAGCAAGTACAATTGTCCGCATTTCAGTGCGGGTTTATTGTCTTTAAGGAAGCGATAAGTTTCCTTGTCTAATGACTCCTGTAAATGCATCTCGTTAACTTTGTCTTGTATGCAGTTGTGCAGCTCTTTCAGATCTGGTTTTTCAACTTGCATGTAATGTTTAGATTGGAGTTGGCGCTGTGCCTCTGTGGTATACTGTTGTTTGTCCATTATAACTATTGTGTTGCTTTTGTCAGCTTTTTTTATAACAATGTTTTTATTGTTTTTTAAGGAAGACAAAGCCTCTCTTTCTTCTTTTGATATATTATCCCTAAATCTTTTGGGTTGTAGGGATGTTAGCTCCATTTTAGTTTTATCGATGTACTCTTCAAGAGCATTGCAAGTTTTTGGGGGGATATGACCCGATGGCTTTCTAAAGGGATGAATTTTAAAATCATCGCCTGTGCTATAGTGATATGAGCATCTGAGTTTTCTGGCAAACTCATTAAAATCTTTGATCACCACACTCTTGACGTTATTGACTCTAGGAGCTGGGATAAATTTTAGTCCTTTAGCCAATAACGTATACTCGTGGTCATTGATAGTGTGTCGAGATAGGTTGAGGACATATTTGCGTGCAGTAGACGCAATTGACCCTTTTTCATCTTTCAGCTTTGCTAGATACGATTTTGAGCGCAGTGAATTCTTTGATGCTTTCTTCCGTCTATTAAGGCGCCGAGCCATTGTAATAGAGGAATAATTGTTGTTGCGAGCAGTTGGAAATTGCAAATAACCCGTCTATTGCAAATTAGGATTGTGCATTAGAGGGAAATAAATTTGTTGTAATAATTACCCGTCTAAGTATCAAACGTTGATAAGTTAGAGGGTTATATGATCGGCTCAATCGGTAGGCTATCAAGCTACTGAATCTAGTATTTAACTTACGCACAAATTTCTAAGTGCAGGGACACGTGACTCACATAAGGCACGCCTCCTACGGATGGGTCTGCGCGAGTTGCGCAATGAGACAAAAAGAAAAATTATTGTATGAATAAATATATATTCTAAATAATATTCCTTGCAAGCCAATAATTTTTATCATAAAATGATTGGTAATTATTGTCCAAAACAAAGATTTTTTGCCAGAACAGTTATTAATCCATCGAATATTGTCAATCTGGTCATAATAGCACTTACATGAATAAATATCCAAAGAGAAAAACTAAGCAACAATCATTAATTAAAACAGTTAATAAGGCTGATTCCTCGAACGGCGTGGGTGGCCACGCTGGGGATAGTGACGGCGAGGAAATGGCCTGCGGTGCTCGGTTTCCCTTCTTTCCCTTCTGGGGTTTTGTGATACTGCAGATTCAAGAAGCGCATCCAACTTACTGCGGAATTGGTGGATCTCTTTGGTTTGTTGTTCGTTAATTTTGAGGATTCTGTCATCCAGGTGTTTTTGCTCGGTTTCAAAGTCTCCGGAGCTGGTTTTCACCTTGCGGAGGGCCTCCGTCCGCACTCTATTGACTTCCGTTTCCTTGTCTCGGACTTGTGTATCAAGAAATTCCAATACGGAATCTACTGTCTCTTTTGTTGATTTTTCAGATAGGATCTTCCAAAAATCCTCAAATCTGGCGTTCTCCTCATTTGGTAGGTTAAGGGAGCAATGGAATTTTGCGCTGAACCAAGGCGGGAATTTCCCAGTACGGGCGCCGTAGGTAAGGCTCTCTTTGCGTTTGAGGAGCACCAGGCGTTTGTCCAGTATTTCTCTGATTTCGTTGAGTTCCTCTGTCAGGTTGTGTTTAACATAGGAAGTTTCTCCCAGATTGATGGTCAGATCCAGGTCCACAAACTTGGTCATTGCCTCCTGGTTAGATGGGATTTCGTAGTCCATGCTAGATTTAGAAATAGTGTTGTTCTTATTTAATGACAATTTGTTGAAGCGCTTGATCATATCAGGTGTTTCGGTAGAAGTGAGTGCTAAGAGTAGTGTAAGAGAACTTCTTTGAGTTTCATTCAGTGCAAGTTTGACCATTGAGGCGTCTTATTGATGCTGGATACAGGATGTAACTTTTGAAGAGCAGTTGTGATTTGGGTTCTTCTTTGAACATTGTATAAAGACAATGTGTGGAATGGTTTTAGAGGGAAAGCCCCAATAAATAAAACAAGCCGATCGCTGTCAAAAGAGAGCGATTCTCGGGATGATGCCGGTGGGACATTGTCCCTGATAACAGATTGTAAAAACGGCGACATCAATCAACCAAACTTGTCGTAAATTTACTAGGACCCGACACTCCAAACCATATCATATTTTTTTATATTTCTTTGTAGGTTATGATATCAATAACAATAGTTATAATGGTAGTTGTAGAGTGTTTCGGCGGTTTTCTGAATTAGAAAAGTCCGCCTCATCAGGGGTGCAAGCTTAAATGAAGCACCTATTGTTGAAGTTTTGATCTGATTAATATGTCGCCTACGTTTTTATGCTTGCTATAAGCGATAATTGGTTCCGATTTGAATAAATCTCTGCAGTTTGGGTCTGTAGTCATTTTGTTCCAATATTTTAGAATGCGTCCCCTCAATCCTTTGAGACTTGGGTTATATTTGGTAATCATGACATTTGGTTGGTGGTGTTTTTGTTTGTTTGATTTGTGCAATAGCAGCTCCCTCTTTGTGTAGGTTATTTCCGTTATTACGGGGTCTATTTCTGTGGCAGAGTAACCTCTCTTTGACAAATGTGTCTTAAAATTTCCTAGGATTTCTTCCAGTTCGTGAGGGTCATTTGTATTTCTCGCATGTCTTATGCATTCTCCTTTAATAAACGCTTTGAACACTGCTGGGTTGTGCGCACTATCTCTATGGAGGTACTGAAAGTTATTAGTTGGTTTGATGTACGATTTAAGGTCAAGCTTGTTTTGAGTAAGAAATCGTTGACCTTTAAAAACGAGCGTGTCCAGAAAAGTCACAGAGTTGTGAGCAATTTCGAAAGTAAATTTTAGATGTTTATGACAACTATTGCCTATGTCAAAGAATTCCATCATCTCATTTTCTGTGCCGTCAAATACAATAAAACCGTCGTCTCTAAAACGTCCGTGAAAAAGAATTTTCTTGGCGTGTTTGAATTTCGACACAATAAGTTGTGTGATCTGATACATCCTAATGTCCGATAGTTCCGGTGAGGGCACTGCCCCCATACTGCAGCCAATAATTTGTTTATAATACTTTCCGTCGAATTCGAAGTAGTTGTTATCTAATACACATTTGAGCAGAAAGAGGAGATCTTTGACATCTGGATGTGGAATGCAATACTCGTTTTTATTTGCGTTATTGTAAGCATCGTGTACCGCACTTAATAACTCGTCAAATTCCATGTTTGTATACATACTAGTAACATCATAAGTTATTAATTGTACGTCAGGTGGGAATTCCTGTGATTCGATTTTATTGATAAAATCGGTTGTGTCCTTTATGTAAGTAGATTGTTTTCTTACAATGGGTATAAGAAAATAATCACAGTACGCACCTATATTCCTTGTCGGCGTCTCACACTGTGATATAATTGGTCGTCCCGGTGGGAGTTGTCTGATGCTGCAGAGATTGTTAATTAAGGCGTTTCGGACATCGTCTTTGATTTTGTGTATTTTAGGGAGCAAGTACAATTGTCCGCATTTCAGTGCGGGTTTATTGTCTTTAAGGAAGCGATAAGTTTCCTTGTCTAATGACTCCTGTAAATGCATCTCGTTAACTTTGTCTTGTATGCAGTTGTGCAGCTCTTTCAGATCTGGTTTTTCAACTTGCATGTAATGTTTAGATTGGAGTTGGCGCTGTGCCTCTGTGGTATACTGTTGTTTGTCCATTATAACTATTGTGTTGCTTTTGTCAGCTTTTTTTATAACAATGTTTTTATTGTTTTTTAAGGAAGACAAAGCCTCTCTTTCTTCTTTTGATATATTATCCCTAAATCTTTTGGGTTGTAGGGATGTTAGCTCCATTTTAGTTTTATCGATGTACTCTTCAAGAGCATTGCAAGTTTTTGGGGGGATATGACCCGATGGCTTTCTAAAGGGATGAATTTTAAAATCATCGCCTGTGCTATAGTGATATGAGCATCTGAGTTTTCTGGCAAACTCATTAAAATCTTTGATCACCACACTCTTGACGTTATTGACTCTAGGAGCTGGGATAAATTTTAGTCCTTTAGCCAATAACGTATACTCGTGGTCATTGATAGTGTGTCGAGATAGGTTGAGGACATATTTGCGTGCAGTAGACGCAATTGACCCTTTTTCATCTTTCAGCTTTGCTAGATACGATTTTGAGCGCAGTGAATTCTTTGATGCTTTCTTCCGTCTATTAAGGCGCCGAGCCATTGTAATAGAGGAATAATTGTTGTTGCGAGCAGTTGGAAATTGCAAATAACCCGTCTATTGCAAATTAGGATTGTGCATTAGAGGGAAATAAATTTGTTGTAATAATTACCCGTCTAAGTATCAAACGTTGATAAGTTAGAGGGTTATATGATCGGCTCAATCGGTAGGCTATCAAGCTACTGAATCTAGTATTTAACTTACGCACAAATTTCTAAGTGCAGGGACACGTGACTCACATAAGGCACGCCTCCTACGGATGGGTCTGCGCGAGTTGCGCAATGAGACAAAAAGAAAAATTATTGTATGAATAAATATATATTCTAAATAATATTCCTTGCAAGCCAATAATTTTTATCATAAAATGATTGGTAATTATTGTCCAAAACAAAGATTTTTTGCCAGAACAGTTATTAATCCATCGAATATTGTCAATCTGGTCATAATAGCACTTACATGAATAAATATCCAAAGAGAAAAACTAAGCAACAATCATTAATTAAAACAGTTAATAAGGCTGATTCCTCGAACGGCGTGGGTGGCCACGCTGGGGATAGTGACGGCGAGGAAATGGCCTGCGGTGCTCGGTTTCCCTTCTTTCCCTTCTGGGGTTTTGTGATACTGCAGATTCAAGAAGCGCATCCAACTTACTGCGGAATTGGTGGATCTCTTTGGTTTGTTGTTCGTTAATTTTGAGGATTCTGTCATCCAGGTGTTTTTGCTCGGTTTCAAAGTCTCCGGAGCTGGTTTTCACCTTGCGGAGGGCCTCCGTCCGCACTCTATTGACTTCCGTTTCCTTGTCTCGGACTTGTGTATCAAGAAATTCCAATACGGAATCTACTGTCTCTTTTGTTGATTTTTCAGATAGGATCTTCCAAAAATCCTCAAATCTGGCGTTCTCCTCATTTGGTAGGTTAAGGGAGCAATGGAATTTTGCGCTGAACCAAGGCGGGAATTTCCCAGTACGGGCGCCGTAGGTAAGGCTCTCTTTGCGTTTGAGGAGCACCAGGCGTTTGTCCAGTATTTCTCTGATTTCGTTGAGTTCCTCTGTCAGGTTGTGTTTAACATAGGAAGTTTCTCCCAGATTGATGGTCAGATCCAGGTCCACAAACTTGGTCATTGCCTCCTGGTTAGATGGGATTTCGTAGTCCATGCTAGATTTAGAAATAGTGTTGTTCTTATTTAATGACAATTTGTTGAAGCGCTTGATCATATCAGGTGTTTCGGTAGAAGTGAGTGCTAAGAGTAGTGTAAGAGAACTTCTTTGAGTTTCATTCAGTGCAAGTTTGACCATTGAGGCGTCTTATTGATGCTGGATACAGGATGTAACTTTTGAAGAGCAGTTGTGATTTGGGTTCTTCTTTGAACATTGTATAAAGACAATGTGTGGAATGGTTTTAGAGGGAAAGCCCCAATAAATAAAACAAGCCGATCGCTGTCAAAAGAGAGCGATTCTCGGGATGATGCCGGTGGGACATTGTCCCTGATAACAGATTGTAAAAACGGCGACATCAATCAACCAAACTTGTCGTAAATTTACTAGGACCCGACACTCCAAACCATATCATATTTTTTTATATTTCTTTGTAGGTTATGATATCAATAACAATAGTTATAATGGTAGTTGTAGAGTGTTTCGGCGGTTTTCTGAATTAGAAAAGTCCGCCTCATCAGGGGTGCAAGCTTAAATGAAGCACCTATTGTTGAAGTTTTGATCTGATTAATATGTCGCCTACGTTTTTATGCTTGCTATAAGCGATAATTGGTTCCGATTTGAATAAATCTCTGCAGTTTGGGTCTGTAGTCATTTTGTTCCAATATTTTAGAATGCGTCCCCTCAATCCTTTGAGACTTGGGTTATATTTGGTAATCATGACATTTGGTTGGTGGTGTTTTTGTTTGTTTGATTTGTGCAATAGCAGCTCCCTCTTTGTGTAGGTTATTTCCGTTATTACGGGGTCTATTTCTGTGGCAGAGTAACCTCTCTTTGACAAATGTGTCTTAAAATTTCCTAGGATTTCTTCCAGTTCGTGAGGGTCATTTGTATTTCTCGCATGTCTTATGCATTCTCCTTTAATAAACGCTTTGAACACTGCTGGGTTGTGCGCACTATCTCTATGGAGGTACTGAAAGTTATTAGTTGGTTTGATGTACGATTTAAGGTCAAGCTTGTTTTGAGTAAGAAATCGTTGACCTTTAAAAACGAGCGTGTCCAGAAAAGTCACAGAGTTGTGAGCAATTTCGAAAGTAAATTTTAGATGTTTATGACAACTATTGCCTATGTCAAAGAATTCCATCATCTCATTTTCTGTGCCGTCAAATACAATAAAACCGTCGTCTCTAAAACGTCCGTGAAAAAGAATTTTCTTGGCGTGTTTGAATTTCGACACAATAAGTTGTGTGATCTGATACATCCTAATGTCCGATAGTTCCGGTGAGGGCACTGCCCCCATACTGCAGCCAATAATTTGTTTATAATACTTTCCGTCGAATTCGAAGTAGTTGTTATCTAATACACATTTGAGCAGAAAGAGGAGATCTTTGACATCTGGATGTGGAATGCAATACTCGTTTTTATTTGCGTTATTGTAAGCATCGTGTACCGCACTTAATAACTCGTCAAATTCCATGTTTGTATACATACTAGTAACATCATAAGTTATTAATTGTACGTCAGGTGGGAATTCCTGTGAATTAGTTGGTTTGATGTACGATTTAAGGTCAAGCTTGTTTTGAGTAAGAAATCGTTGACCTTTAAAAACGAGCGTGTCCAGAAAAGTCACAGAGTTGTGAGCAATTTCGAAAGTAAATTTTAGATGTTTATGACAACTATTGCCTATGTCAAAGAATTCCATCATCTCATTTTCTGTGCCGTCAAATACAATAAAACCGTCGTCTCTAAAACGTCCGTGAAAAAGAATTTTCTTGGCGTGTTTGAATTTCGACACAATAAGTTGTGTGATCTGATACATCCTAATGTCCGATAGTTCCGGTGAGGGCACTGCCCCCATACTGCAGCCAATAATTTGTTTATAATACTTTCCGTCGAATTCGAAGTAGTTGTTATCTAATACACATTTGAGCAGAAAGAGGAGATCTTTGACATCTGGATGTGGAATGCAATACTCGTTTTTATTTGCGTTATTGTAAGCATCGTGTACCGCACTTAATAACTCGTCAAATTCCATGTTTGTATACATACTAGTAACATCATAAGTTATTAATTGTACGTCAGGTGGGAATTCCTGTGATTTAGTTTGTAAAAACGGCGACATCAATCAACCAAACTTGTCGTAAATTTACTAGGACCCGACACTCCAAACCATATCATATTTTTTTATATTTCTTTGTAGGTTATGATATCAATAACAATAGTTATAATGGTAGTTGTAGAGTGTTTCGGCGGTTTTCTGAATTAGAAAAGTCCGCCTCATCAGGGGTGCAAGCTTAAATGAAGCACCTATTGTTGAAGTTTTGATCTGATTAATATGTCGCCTACGTTTTTATGCTTGCTATAAGCGATAATTGGTTCCGATTTGAATAAATCTCTGCAGTTTGGGTCTGTAGTCATTTTGTTCCAATATTTTAGAATGCGTCCCCTCAATCCTTTGAGACTTGGGTTATATTTGGTAATCATGACATTTGGTTGGTGGTGTTTTTGTTTGTTTGATTTGTGCAATAGCAGCTCCCTCTTTGTGTAGGTTATTTCCGTTATTACGGGGTCTATTTCTGTGGCAGAGTAACCTCTCTTTGACAAATGTGTCTTAAAATTTCCTAGGATTTCTTCCAGTTCGTGAGGGTCATTTGTATTTCTCGCATGTCTTATGCATTCTCCTTTAATAAACGCTTTGAACACTGCTGGGTTGTGCGCACTATCTCTATGGAGGTACTGAAAGTTATTAGTTGGTTTGATGTACGATTTAAGGTCAAGCTTGTTTTGAGTAAGAAATCGTTGACCTTTAAAAACGAGCGTGTCCAGAAAAGTCACAGAGTTGTGAGCAATTTCGAAAGTAAATTTTAGATGTTTATGACAACTATTGCCTATGTCAAAGAATTCCATCATCTCATTTTCTGTGCCGTCAAATACAATAAAACCGTCGTCTCTAAAACGTCCGTGAAAAAGAATTTTCTTGGCGTGTTTGAATTTCGACACAATAAGTTGTGTGATCTGATACATCCTAATGTCCGATAGTTCCGGTGAGGGCACTGCCCCCATACTGCAGCCAATAATTTGTTTATAATACTTTCCGTCGAATTCGAAGTAGTTGTTATCTAATACACATTTGAGCAGAAAGAGGAGATCTTTGACATCTGGATGTGGAATGCAATACTCGTTTTTATTTGCGTTATTGTAAGCATCGTGTACCGCACTTAATAACTCGTCAAATTCCATGTTTGTATACATACTAGTAACATCATAAGTTATTAATTGTACGTCAGGTGGGAATTCCTGTGATTCGATTTTATTGATAAAATCGGTTGTGTCCTTTATGTAAGTAGATTGTTTTCTTACAATGGGTATAAGAAAATAATCACAGTACGCACCTATATTCCTTGTCGGCGTCTCACACTGTGATATAATTGGTCGTCCCGGTGGGAGTTGTCTGATGCTGCAGAGATTGTTAATTAAGGCGTTTCGGACATCGTCTTTGATTTTGTGTATTTTAGGGAGCAAGTACAATTGTCCGCATTTCAGTGCGGGTTTATTGTCTTTAAGGAAGCGATAAGTTTCCTTGTCTAATGACTCCTGTAAATGCATCTCGTTAACTTTGTCTTGTATGCAGTTGTGCAGCTCTTTCAGATCTGGTTTTTCAACTTGCATGTAATGTTTAGATTGGAGTTGGCGCTGTGCCTCTGTGGTATACTGTTGTTTGTCCATTATAACTATTGTGTTGCTTTTGTCAGCTTTTTTTATAACAATGTTTTTATTGTTTTTTAAGGAAGACAAAGCCTCTCTTTCTTCTTTTGATATATTATCCCTAAATCTTTTGGGTTGTAGGGATGTTAGCTCCATTTTAGTTTTATCGATGTACTCTTCAAG
Organism: Magallana hongkongensis; assembly: GCA_015776775.1. NCBI lineage: Eukaryota > Metazoa > Mollusca > Bivalvia > Ostreida > Ostreidae > Magallana > Magallana hongkongensis. The sequence goes on along the minus strand of CM027469.1, from coordinate 6,174,088 downwards.
AGCATTGCAAGTTTTTGGGGGGATATGACCCGATGGCTTTCTAAAGGGATGAATTTTAAAATCATCGCCTGTGCTATAGTGATATGAGCATCTGAGTTTTCTGGCAAACTCATTAAAATCTTTGATCACCACACTCTTGACGTTATTGACTCTAGGAGCTGGGATAAATTTTAGTCCTTTAGCCAATAACGTATACTCGTGGTCATTGATAGTGTGTCGAGATAGGTTGAGGACATATTTGCGTGCAGTAGACGCAATTGACCCTTTTTCATCTTTCAGCTTTGCTAGATACGATTTTGAGCGCAGTGAATTCTTTGATGCTTTCTTCCGTCTATTAAGGCGCCGAGCCATTGTAATAGAGGAATAATTGTTGTTGCGAGCAGTTGGAAATTGCAAATAACCCGTCTATTGCAAATTAGGATTGTGCATTAGAGGGAAATAAATTTGTTGTAATAATTACCCGTCTAAGTATCAAACGTTGATAAGTTAGAGGGTTATATGATCGGCTCAATCGGTAGGCTATCAAGCTACTGAATCTAGTATTTAACTTACGCACAAATTTCTAAGTGCAGGGACACGTGACTCACATAAGGCACGCCTCCTACGGATGGGTCTGCGCGAGTTGCGCAATGAGACAAAAAGAAAAATTATTGTATGAATAAATATATATTCTAAATAATATTCCTTGCAAGCCAATAATTTTTATCATAAAATGATTGGTAATTATTGTCCAAAACAAAGATTTTTTGCCAGAACAGTTATTAATCCATCGAATATTGTCAATCTGGTCATAATAGCACTTACATGAATAAATATCCAAAGAGAAAAACTAAGCAACAATCATTAATTAAAACAGTTAATAAGGCTGATTCCTCGAACGGCGTGGGTGGCCACGCTGGGGATAGTGACGGCGAGGAAATGGCCTGCGGTGCTCGGTTTCCCTTCTTTCCCTTCTGGGGTTTTGTGATACTGCAGATTCAAGAAGCGCATCCAACTTACTGCGGAATTGGTGGATCTCTTTGGTTTGTTGTTCGTTAATTTTGAGGATTCTGTCATCCAGGTGTTTTTGCTCGGTTTCAAAGTCTCCGGAGCTGGTTTTCACCTTGCGGAGGGCCTCCGTCCGCACTCTATTGACTTCCGTTTCCTTGTCTCGGACTTGTGTATCAAGAAATTCCAATACGGAATCTACTGTCTCTTTTGTTGATTTTTCAGATAGGATCTTCCAAAAATCCTCAAATCTGGCGTTCTCCTCATTTGGTAGGTTAAGGGAGCAATGGAATTTTGCGCTGAACCAAGGCGGGAATTTCCCAGTACGGGCGCCGTAGGTAAGGCTCTCTTTGCGTTTGAGGAGCACCAGGCGTTTGTCCAGTATTTCTCTGATTTCGTTGAGTTCCTCTGTCAGGTTGTGTTTAACATAGGAAGTTTCTCCCAGATTGATGGTCAGATCCAGGTCCACAAACTTGGTCATTGCCTCCTGGTTAGATGGGATTTCGTAGTCCATGCTAGATTTAGAAATAGTGTTGTTCTTATTTAATGACAATTTGTTGAAGCGCTTGATCATATCAGGTGTTTCGGTAGAAGTGAGTGCTAAGAGTAGTGTAAGAGAACTTCTTTGAGTTTCATTCAGTGCAAGTTTGACCATTGAGGCGTCTTATTGATGCTGGATACAGGATGTAACTTTTGAAGAGCAGTTGTGATTTGGGTTCTTCTTTGAACATTGTATAAAGACAATGTGTGGAATGGTTTTAGAGGGAAAGCCCCAATAAATAAAACAAGCCGATCGCTGTCAAAAGAGAGCGATTCTCGGGATGATGCCGGTGGGACATTGTCCCTGATAACAGATTGTAAAAACGGCGACATCAATCAACCAAACTTGTCGTAAATTTACTAGGACCCGACACTCCAAACCATATCATATTTTTTTATATTTCTTTGTAGGTTATGATATCAATAACAATAGTTATAATGGTAGTTGTAGAGTGTTTCGGCGGTTTTCTGAATTAGAAAAGTCCGCCTCATCAGGGGTGCAAGCTTAAATGAAGCACCTATTGTTGAAGTTTTGATCTGATTAATATGTCGCCTACGTTTTTATGCTTGCTATAAGCGATAATTGGTTCCGATTTGAATAAATCTCTGCAGTTTGGGTCTGTAGTCATTTTGTTCCAATATTTTAGAATGCGTCCCCTCAATCCTTTGAGACTTGGGTTATATTTGGTAATCATGACATTTGGTTGGTGGTGTTTTTGTTTGTTTGATTTGTGCAATAGCAGCTCCCTCTTTGTGTAGGTTATTTCCGTTATTACGGGGTCTATTTCTGTGGCAGAGTAACCTCTCTTTGACAAATGTGTCTTAAAATTTCCTAGGATTTCTTCCAGTTCGTGAGGGTCATTTGTATTTCTCGCATGTCTTATGCATTCTCCTTTAATAAACGCTTTGAACACTGCTGGGTTGTGCGCACTATCTCTATGGAGGTACTGAAAGTTATTAGTTGGTTTGATGTACGATTTAAGGTCAAGCTTGTTTTGAGTAAGAAATCGTTGACCTTTAAAAACGAGCGTGTCCAGAAAAGTCACAGAGTTGTGAGCAATTTCGAAAGTAAATTTTAGATGTTTATGACAACTATTGCCTATGTCAAAGAATTCCATCATCTCATTTTCTGTGCCGTCAAATACAATAAAACCGTCGTCTCTAAAACGTCCGTGAAAAAGAATTTTCTTGGCGTGTTTGAATTTCGACACAATAAGTTGTGTGATCTGATACATCCTAATGTCCGATAGTTCCGGTGAGGGCACTGCCCCCATACTGCAGCCAATAATTTGTTTATAATACTTTCCGTCGAATTCGAAGTAGTTGTTATCTAATACACATTTGAGCAGAAAGAGGAGATCTTTGACATCTGGATGTGGAATGCAATACTCGTTTTTATTTGCGTTATTGTAAGCATCGTGTACCGCACTTAATAACTCGTCAAATTCCATGTTTGTATACATACTAGTAACATCATAAGTTATTAATTGTACGTCAGGTGGGAATTCCTGTGATTCGATTTTATTGATAAAATCGGTTGTGTCCTTTATGTAAGTAGATTGTTTTCTTACAATGGGTATAAGAAAATAATCACAGTACGCACCTATATTCCTTGTCGGCGTCTCACACTGTGATATAATTGGTCGTCCCGGTGGGAGTTGTCTGATGCTGCAGAGATTGTTAATTAAGGCGTTTCGGACATCGTCTTTGATTTTGTGTATTTTAGGGAGCAAGTACAATTGTCCGCATTTCAGTGCGGGTTTATTGTCTTTAAGGAAGCGATAAGTTTCCTTGTCTAATGACTCCTGTAAATGCATCTCGTTAACTTTGTCTTGTATGCAGTTGTGCAGCTCTTTCAGATCTGGTTTTTCAACTTGCATGTAATGTTTAGATTGGAGTTGGCGCTGTGCCTCTGTGGTATACTGTTGTTTGTCCATTATAACTATTGTGTTGCTTTTGTCAGCTTTTTTTATAACAATGTTTTTATTGTTTTTTAAGGAAGACAAAGCCTCTCTTTCTTCTTTTGATATATTATCCCTAAATCTTTTGGGTTGTAGGGATGTTAGCTCCATTTTAGTTTTATCGATGTACTCTTCAAGAGCATTGCAAGTTTTTGGGGGGATATGACCCGATGGCTTTCTAAAGGGATGAATTTTAAAATCATCGCCTGTGCTATAGTGATATGAGCATCTGAGTTTTCTGGCAAACTCATTAAAATCTTTGATCACCACACTCTTGACGTTATTGACTCTAGGAGCTGGGATAAATTTTAGTCCTTTAGCCAATAACGTATACTCGTGGTCATTGATAGTGTGTCGAGATAGGTTGAGGACATATTTGCGTGCAGTAGACGCAATTGACCCTTTTTCATCTTTCAGCTTTGCTAGATACGATTTTGAGCGCAGTGAATTCTTTGATGCTTTCTTCCGTCTATTAAGGCGCCGAGCCATTGTAATAGAGGAATAATTGTTGTTGCGAGCAGTTGGAAATTGCAAATAACCCGTCTATTGCAAATTAGGATTGTGCATTAGAGGGAAATAAATTTGTTGTAATAATTACCCGTCTAAGTATCAAACGTTGATAAGTTAGAGGGTTATATGATCGGCTCAATCGGTAGGCTATCAAGCTACTGAATCTAGTATTTAACTTACGCACAAATTTCTAAGTGCAGGGACACGTGACTCACATAAGGCACGCCTCCTACGGATGGGTCTGCGCGAGTTGCGCAATGAGACAAAAAGAAAAATTATTGTATGAATAAATATATATTCTAAATAATATTCCTTGCAAGCCAATAATTTTTATCATAAAATGATTGGTAATTATTGTCCAAAACAAAGATTTTTTGCCAGAACAGTTATTAATCCATCGAATATTGTCAATCTGGTCATAATAGCACTTACATGAATAAATATCCAAAGAGAAAAACTAAGCAACAATCATTAATTAAAACAGTTAATAAGGCTGATTCCTCGAACGGCGTGGGTGGCCACGCTGGGGATAGTGACGGCGAGGAAATGGCCTGCGGTGCTCGGTTTCCCTTCTTTCCCTTCTGGGGTTTTGTGATACTGCAGATTCAAGAAGCGCATCCAACTTACTGCGGAATTGGTGGATCTCTTTGGTTTGTTGTTCGTTAATTTTGAGGATTCTGTCATCCAGGTGTTTTTGCTCGGTTTCAAAGTCTCCGGAGCTGGTTTTCACCTTGCGGAGGGCCTCCGTCCGCACTCTATTGACTTCCGTTTCCTTGTCTCGGACTTGTGTATCAAGAAATTCCAATACGGAATCTACTGTCTCTTTTGTTGATTTTTCAGATAGGATCTTCCAAAAATCCTCAAATCTGGCGTTCTCCTCATTTGGTAGGTTAAGGGAGCAATGGAATTTTGCGCTGAACCAAGGCGGGAATTTCCCAGTACGGGCGCCGTAGGTAAGGCTCTCTTTGCGTTTGAGGAGCACCAGGCGTTTGTCCAGTATTTCTCTGATTTCGTTGAGTTCCTCTGTCAGGTTGTGTTTAACATAGGAAGTTTCTCCCAGATTGATGGTCAGATCCAGGTCCACAAACTTGGTCATTGCCTCCTGGTTAGATGGGATTTCGTAGTCCATGCTAGATTTAGAAATAGTGTTGTTCTTATTTAATGACAATTTGTTGAAGCGCTTGATCATATCAGGTGTTTCGGTAGAAGTGAGTGCTAAGAGTAGTGTAAGAGAACTTCTTTGAGTTTCATTCAGTGCAAGTTTGACCATTGAGGCGTCTTATTGATGCTGGATACAGGATGTAACTTTTGAAGAGCAGTTGTGATTTGGGTTCTTCTTTGAACATTGTATAAAGACAATGTGTGGAATGGTTTTAGAGGGAAAGCCCCAATAAATAAAACAAGCCGATCGCTGTCAAAAGAGAGCGATTCTCGGGATGATGCCGGTGGGACATTGTCCCTGATAACAGATTGTAAAAACGGCGACATCAATCAACCAAACTTGTCGTAAATTTACTAGGACCCGACACTCCAAACCATATCATATTTTTTTATATTTCTTTGTAGGTTATGATATCAATAACAATAGTTATAATGGTAGTTGTAGAGTGTTTCGGCGGTTTTCTGAATTAGAAAAGTCCGCCTCATCAGGGGTGCAAGCTTAAATGAAGCACCTATTGTTGAAGTTTTGATCTGATTAATATGTCGCCTACGTTTTTATGCTTGCTATAAGCGATAATTGGTTCCGATTTGAATAAATCTCTGCAGTTTGGGTCTGTAGTCATTTTGTTCCAATATTTTAGAATGCGTCCCCTCAATCCTTTGAGACTTGGGTTATATTTGGTAATCATGACATTTGGTTGGTGGTGTTTTTGTTTGTTTGATTTGTGCAATAGCAGCTCCCTCTTTGTGTAGGTTATTTCCGTTATTACGGGGTCTATTTCTGTGGCAGAGTAACCTCTCTTTGACAAATGTGTCTTAAAATTTCCTAGGATTTCTTCCAGTTCGTGAGGGTCATTTGTATTTCTCGCATGTCTTATGCATTCTCCTTTAATAAACGCTTTGAACACTGCTGGGTTGTGCGCACTATCTCTATGGAGGTACTGAAAGTTATTAGTTGGTTTGATGTACGATTTAAGGTCAAGCTTGTTTTGAGTAAGAAATCGTTGACCTTTAAAAACGAGCGTGTCCAGAAAAGTCACAGAGTTGTGAGCAATTTCGAAAGTAAATTTTAGATGTTTATGACAACTATTGCCTATGTCAAAGAATTCCATCATCTCATTTTCTGTGCCGTCAAATACAATAAAACCGTCGTCTCTAAAACGTCCGTGAAAAAGAATTTTCTTGGCGTGTTTGAATTTCGACACAATAAGTTGTGTGATCTGATACATCCTAATGTCCGATAGTTCCGGTGAGGGCACTGCCCCCATACTGCAGCCAATAATTTGTTTATAATACTTTCCGTCGAATTCGAAGTAGTTGTTATCTAATACACATTTGAGCAGAAAGAGGAGATCTTTGACATCTGGATGTGGAATGCAATACTCGTTTTTATTTGCGTTATTGTAAGCATCGTGTACCGCACTTAATAACTCGTCAAATTCCATGTTTGTATACATACTAGTAACATCATAAGTTATTAATTGTACGTCAGGTGGGAATTCCTGTGATTCGATTTTATTGATAAAATCGGTTGTGTCCTTTATGTAAGTAGATTGTTTTCTTACAATGGGTATAAGAAAATAATCACAGTACGCACCTATATTCCTTGTCGGCGTCTCACACTGTGATATAATTGGTCGTCCCGGTGGGAGTTGTCTGATGCTGCAGAGATTGTTAATTAAGGCGTTTCGGACATCGTCTTTGATTTTGTGTATTTTAGGGAGCAAGTACAATTGTCCGCATTTCAGTGCGGGTTTATTGTCTTTAAGGAAGCGATAAGTTTCCTTGTCTAATGACTCCTGTAAATGCATCTCGTTAACTTTGTCTTGTATGCAGTTGTGCAGCTCTTTCAGATCTGGTTTTTCAACTTGCATGTAATGTTTAGATTGGAGTTGGCGCTGTGCCTCTGTGGTATACTGTTGTTTGTCCATTATAACTATTGTGTTGCTTTTGTCAGCTTTTTTTATAACAATGTTTTTATTGTTTTTTAAGGAAGACAAAGCCTCTCTTTCTTCTTTTGATATATTATCCCTAAATCTTTTGGGTTGTAGGGATGTTAGCTCCATTTTAGTTTTATCGATGTACTCTTCAAGAGCATTGCAAGTTTTTGGGGGGATATGACCCGATGGCTTTCTAAAGGGATGAATTTTAAAATCATCGCCTGTGCTATAGTGATATGAGCATCTGAGTTTTCTGGCAAACTCATTAAAATCTTTGATCACCACACTCTTGACGTTATTGACTCTAGGAGCTGGGATAAATTTTAGTCCTTTAGCCAATAACGTATACTCGTGGTCATTGATAGTGTGTCGAGATAGGTTGAGGACATATTTGCGTGCAGTAGACGCAATTGACCCTTTTTCATCTTTCAGCTTTGCTAGATACGATTTTGAGCGCAGTGAATTCTTTGATGCTTTCTTCCGTCTATTAAGGCGCCGAGCCATTGTAATAGAGGAATAATTGTTGTTGCGAGCAGTTGGAAATTGCAAATAACCCGTCTATTGCAAATTAGGATTGTGCATTAGAGGGAAATAAATTTGTTGTAATAATTACCCGTCTAAGTATCAAACGTTGATAAGTTAGAGGGTTATATGATCGGCTCAATCGGTAGGCTATCAAGCTACTGAATCTAGTATTTAACTTACGCACAAATTTCTAAGTGCAGGGACACGTGACTCACATAAGGCACGCCTCCTACGGATGGGTCTGCGCGAGTTGCGCAATGAGACAAAAAGAAAAATTATTGTATGAATAAATATATATTCTAAATAATATTCCTTGCAAGCCAATAATTTTTATCATAAAATGATTGGTAATTATTGTCCAAAACAAAGATTTTTTGCCAGAACAGTTATTAATCCATCGAATATTGTCAATCTGGTCATAATAGCACTTACATGAATAAATATCCAAAGAGAAAAACTAAGCAACAATCATTAATTAAAACAGTTAATAAGGCTGATTCCTCGAACGGCGTGGGTGGCCACGCTGGGGATAGTGACGGCGAGGAAATGGCCTGCGGTGCTCGGTTTCCCTTCTTTCCCTTCTGGGGTTTTGTGATACTGCAGATTCAAGAAGCGCATCCAACTTACTGCGGAATTGGTGGATCTCTTTGGTTTGTTGTTCGTTAATTTTGAGGATTCTGTCATCCAGGTGTTTTTGCTCGGTTTCAAAGTCTCCGGAGCTGGTTTTCACCTTGCGGAGGGCCTCCGTCCGCACTCTATTGACTTCCGTTTCCTTGTCTCGGACTTGTGTATCAAGAAATTCCAATACGGAATCTACTGTCTCTTTTGTTGATTTTTCAGATAGGATCTTCCAAAAATCCTCAAATCTGGCGTTCTCCTCATTTGGTAGGTTAAGGGAGCAATGGAATTTTGCGCTGAACCAAGGCGGGAATTTCCCAGTACGGGCGCCGTAGGTAAGGCTCTCTTTGCGTTTGAGGAGCACCAGGCGTTTGTCCAGTATTTCTCTGATTTCGTTGAGTTCCTCTGTCAGGTTGTGTTTAACATAGGAAGTTTCTCCCAGATTGATGGTCAGATCCAGGTCCACAAACTTGGTCATTGCCTCCTGGTTAGATGGGATTTCGTAGTCCATGCTAGATTTAGAAATAGTGTTGTTCTTATTTAATGACAATTTGTTGAAGCGCTTGATCATATCAGGTGTTTCGGTAGAAGTGAGTGCTAAGAGTAGTGTAAGAGAACTTCTTTGAGTTTCATTCAGTGCAAGTTTGACCATTGAGGCGTCTTATTGATGCTGGATACAGGATGTAACTTTTGAAGAGCAGTTGTGATTTGGGTTCTTCTTTGAACATTGTATAAAGACAATGTGTGGAATGGTTTTAGAGGGAAAGCCCCAATAAATAAAACAAGCCGATCGCTGTCAAAAGAGAGCGATTCTCGGGATGATGCCGGTGGGACATTGTCCCTGATAACAGATTGTAAAAACGGCGACATCAATCAACCAAACTTGTCGTAAATTTACTAGGACCCGACACTCCAAACCATATCATATTTTTTTATATTTCTTTGTAGGTTATGATATCAATAACAATAGTTATAATGGTAGTTGTAGAGTGTTTCGGCGGTTTTCTGAATTAGAAAAGTCCGCCTCATCAGGGGTGCAAGCTTAAATGAAGCACCTATTGTTGAAGTTTTGATCTGATTAATATGTCGCCTACGTTTTTATGCTTGCTATAAGCGATAATTGGTTCCGATTTGAATAAATCTCTGCAGTTTGGGTCTGTAGTCATTTTGTTCCAATATTTTAGAATGCGTCCCCTCAATCCTTTGAGACTTGGGTTATATTTGGTAATCATGACATTTGGTTGGTGGTGTTTTTGTTTGTTTGATTTGTGCAATAGCAGCTCCCTCTTTGTGTAGGTTATTTCCGTTATTACGGGGTCTATTTCTGTGGCAGAGTAACCTCTCTTTGACAAATGTGTCTTAAAATTTCCTAGGATTTCTTCCAGTTCGTGAGGGTCATTTGTATTTCTCGCATGTCTTATGCATTCTCCTTTAATAAACGCTTTGAACACTGCTGGGTTGTGCGCACTATCTCTATGGAGGTACTGAAAGTTATTAGTTGGTTTGATGTACGATTTAAGGTCAAGCTTGTTTTGAGTAAGAAATCGTTGACCTTTAAAAACGAGCGTGTCCAGAAAAGTCACAGAGTTGTGAGCAATTTCGAAAGTAAATTTTAGATGTTTATGACAACTATTGCCTATGTCAAAGAATTCCATCATCTCATTTTCTGTGCCGTCAAATACAATAAAACCGTCGTCTCTAAAACGTCCGTGAAAAAGAATTTTCTTGGCGTGTTTGAATTTCGACACAATAAGTTGTGTGATCTGATACATCCTAATGTCCGATAGTTCCGGTGAGGGCACTGCCCCCATACTGCAGCCAATAATTTGTTTATAATACTTTCCGTCGAATTCGAAGTAGTTGTTATCTAATACACATTTGAGCAGAAAGAGGAGATCTTTGACATCTGGATGTGGAATGCAATACTCGTTTTTATTTGCGTTATTGTAAGCATCGTGTACCGCACTTAATAACTCGTCAAATTCCATGTTTGTATACATACTAGTAACATCATAAGTTATTAATTGTACGTCAGGTGGGAATTCCTGTGATTCGATTTTATTGATAAAATCGGTTGTGTCCTTTATGTAAGTAGATTGTTTTCTTACAATGGGTATAAGAAAATAATCACAGTACGCACCTATATTCCTTGTCGGCGTCTCACACTGTGATATAATTGGTCGTCCCGGTGGGAGTTGTCTGATGCTGCAGAGATTGTTAATTAAGGCGTTTCGGACATCGTCTTTGATTTTGTGTATTTTAGGGAGCAAGTACAATTGTCCGCATTTCAGTGCGGGTTTATTGTCTTTAAGGAAGCGATAAGTTTCCTTGTCTAATGACTCCTGTAAATGCATCTCGTTAACTTTGTCTTGTATGCAGTTGTGCAGCTCTTTCAGATCTGGTTTTTCAACTTGCATGTAATGTTTAGATTGGAGTTGGCGCTGTGCCTCTGTGGTATACTGTTGTTTGTCCATTATAACTATTGTGTTGCTTTTGTCAGCTTTTTTTATAACAATGTTTTTATTGTTTTTTAAGGAAGACAAAGCCTCTCTTTCTTCTTTTGATATATTATCCCTAAATCTTTTGGGTTGTAGGGATGTTAGCTCCATTTTAGTTTTATCGATGTACTCTTCAAGAGCATTGCAAGTTTTTGGGGGGATATGACCCGATGGCTTTCTAAAGGGATGAATTTTAAAATCATCGCCTGTGCTATAGTGATATGAGCATCTGAGTTTTCTGGCAAACTCATTAAAATCTTTGATCACCACACTCTTGACGTTATTGACTCTAGGAGCTGGGATAAATTTTAGTCCTTTAGCCAATAACGTATACTCGTGGTCATTGATAGTGTGTCGAGATAGGTTGAGGACATATTTGCGTGCAGTAGACGCAATTGACCCTTTTTCATCTTTCAGCTTTGCTAGATACGATTTTGAGCGCAGTGAATTCTTTGATGCTTTCTTCCGTCTATTAAGGCGCCGAGCCATTGTAATAGAGGAATAATTGTTGTTGCGAGCAGTTGGAAATTGCAAATAACCCGTCTATTGCAAATTAGGATTGTGCATTAGAGGGAAATAAATTTGTTGTAATAATTACCCGTCTAAGTATCAAACGTTGATAAGTTAGAGGGTTATATGATCGGCTCAATCGGTAGGCTATCAAGCTACTGAATCTAGTATTTAACTTACGCACAAATTTCTAAGTGCAGGGACACGTGACTCACATAAGGCACGCCTCCTACGGATGGGTCTGCGCGAGTTGCGCAATGAGACAAAAAGAAAAATTATTGTATGAATAAATATATATTCTAAATAATATTCCTTGCAAGCCAATAATTTTTATCATAAAATGATTGGTAATTATTGTCCAAAACAAAGATTTTTTGCCAGAACAGTTATTAATCCATCGAATATTGTCAATCTGGTCATAATAGCACTTACATGAATAAATATCCAAAGAGAAAAACTAAGCAACAATCATTAATTAAAACAGTTAATAAGGCTGATTCCTCGAACGGCGTGGGTGGCCACGCTGGGGATAGTGACGGCGAGGAAATGGCCTGCGGTGCTCGGTTTCCCTTCTTTCCCTTCTGGGGTTTTGTGATACTGCAGATTCAAGAAGCGCATCCAACTTACTGCGGAATTGGTGGATCTCTTTGGTTTGTTGTTCGTTAATTTTGAGGATTCTGTCATCCAGGTGTTTTTGCTCGGTTTCAAAGTCTCCGGAGCTGGTTTTCACCTTGCGGAGGGCCTCCGTCCGCACTCTATTGACTTCCGTTTCCTTGTCTCGGACTTGTGTATCAAGAAATTCCAATACGGAATCTACTGTCTCTTTTGTTGATTTTTCAGATAGGATCTTCCAAAAATCCTCAAATCTGGCGTTCTCCTCATTTGGTAGGTTAAGGGAGCAATGGAATTTTGCGCTGAACCAAGGCGGGAATTTCCCAGTACGGGCGCCGTAGGTAAGGCTCTCTTTGCGTTTGAGGAGCACCAGGCGTTTGTCCAGTATTTCTCTGATTTCGTTGAGTTCCTCTGTCAGGTTGTGTTTAACATAGGAAGTTTCTCCCAGATTGATGGTCAGATCCAGGTCCACAAACTTGGTCATTGCCTCCTGGTTAGATGGGATTTCGTAGTCCATGCTAGATTTAGAAATAGTGTTGTTCTTATTTAATGACAATTTGTTGAAGCGCTTGATCATATCAGGTGTTTCGGTAGAAGTGAGTGCTAAGAGTAGTGTAAGAGAACTTCTTTGAGTTTCATTCAGTGCAAGTTTGACCATTGAGGCGTCTTATTGATGCTGGATACAGGATGTAACTTTTGAAGAGCAGTTGTGATTTGGGTTCTTCTTTGAACATTGTATAAAGACAATGTGTGGAATGGTTTTAGAGGGAAAGCCCCAATAAATAAAACAAGCCGATCGCTGTCAAAAGAGAGCGATTCTCGGGATGATGCCGGTGGGACATTGTCCCTGATAACAGATTGTAAAAACGGCGACATCAATCAACCAAACTTGTCGTAAATTTACTAGGACCCGACACTCCAAACCATATCATATTTTTTTATATTTCTTTGTAGGTTATGATATCAATAACAATAGTTATAATGGTAGTTGTAGAGTGTTTCGGCGGTTTTCTGAATTAGAAAAGTCCGCCTCATCAGGGGTGCAAGCTTAAATGAAGCACCTATTGTTGAAGTTTTGATCTGATTAATATGTCGCCTACGTTTTTATGCTTGCTATAAGCGATAATTGGTTCCGATTTGAATAAATCTCTGCAGTTTGGGTCTGTAGTCATTTTGTTCCAATATTTTAGAATGCGTCCCCTCAATCCTTTGAGACTTGGGTTATATTTGGTAATCATGACATTTGGTTGGTGGTGTTTTTGTTTGTTTGATTTGTGCAATAGCAGCTCCCTCTTTGTGTAGGTTATTTCCGTTATTACGGGGTCTATTTCTGTGGCAGAGTAACCTCTCTTTGACAAATGTGTCTTAAAATTTCCTAGGATTTCTTCCAGTTCGTGAGGGTCATTTGTATTTCTCGCATGTCTTATGCATTCTCCTTTAATAAACGCTTTGAACACTGCTGGGTTGTGCGCACTATCTCTATGGAGGTACTGAAAGTTATTAGTTGGTTTGATGTACGATTTAAGGTCAAGCTTGTTTTGAGTAAGAAATCGTTGACCTTTAAAAACGAGCGTGTCCAGAAAAGTCACAGAGTTGTGAGCAATTTCGAAAGTAAATTTTAGATGTTTATGACAACTATTGCCTATGTCAAAGAATTCCATCATCTCATTTTCTGTGCCGTCAAATACAATAAAACCGTCGTCTCTAAAACGTCCGTGAAAAAGAATTTTCTTGGCGTGTTTGAATTTCGACACAATAAGTTGTGTGATCTGATACATCCTAATGTCCGATAGTTCCGGTGAGGGCACTGCCCCCATACTGCAGCCAATAATTTGTTTATAATACTTTCCGTCGAATTCGAAGTAGTTGTTATCTAATACACATTTGAGCAGAAAGAGGAGATCTTTGACATCTGGATGTGGAATGCAATACTCGTTTTTATTTGCGTTATTGTAAGCATCGTGTACCGCACTTAATAACTCGTCAAATTCCATGTTTGTATACATACTAGTAACATCATAAGTTATTAATTGTACGTCAGGTGGGAATTCCTGTGATTCGATTTTATTGATAAAATCGGTTGTGTCCTTTATGTAAGTAGATTGTTTTCTTACAATGGGTATAAGAAAATAATCACAGTACGCACCTATATTCCTTGTCGGCGTCTCACACTGTGATATAATTGGTCGTCCCGGTGGGAGTTGTCTGATGCTGCAGAGATTGTTAATTAAGGCGTTTCGGACATCGTCTTTGATTTTGTGTATTTTAGGGAGCAAGTACAATTGTCCGCATTTCAGTGCGGGTTTATTGTCTTTAAGGAAGCGATAAGTTTCCTTGTCTAATGACTCCTGTAAATGCATCTCGTTAACTTTGTCTTGTATGCAGTTGTGCAGCTCTTTCAGATCTGGTTTTTCAACTTGCATGTAATGTTTAGATTGGAGTTGGCGCTGTGCCTCTGTGGTATACTGTTGTTTGTCCATTATAACTATTGTGTTGCTTTTGTCAGCTTTTTTTATAACAATGTTTTTATTGTTTTTTAAGGAAGACAAAGCCTCTCTTTCTTCTTTTGATATATTATCCCTAAATCTTTTGGGTTGTAGGGATGTTAGCTCCATTTTAGTTTTATCGATGTACTCTTCAAGAGCATTGCAAGTTTTTGGGGGGATATGACCCGATGGCTTTCTAAAGGGATGAATTTTAAAATCATCGCCTGTGCTATAGTGATATGAGCATCTGAGTTTTCTGGCAAACTCATTAAAATCTTTGATCACCACACTCTTGACGTTATTGACTCTAGGAGCTGGGATAAATTTTAGTCCTTTAGCCAATAACGTATACTCGTGGTCATTGATAGTGTGTCGAGATAGGTTGAGGACATATTTGCGTGCAGTAGACGCAATTGACCCTTTTTCATCTTTCAGCTTTGCTAGATACGATTTTGAGCGCAGTGAATTCTTTGATGCTTTCTTCCGTCTATTAAGGCGCCGAGCCATTGTAATAGAGGAATAATTGTTGTTGCGAGCAGTTGGAAATTGCAAATAACCCGTCTATTGCAAATTAGGATTGTGCATTAGAGGGAAATAAATTTGTTGTAATAATTACCCGTCTAAGTATCAAACGTTGATAAGTTAGAGGGTTATATGATCGGCTCAATCGGTAGGCTATCAAGCTACTGAATCTAGTATTTAACTTACGCACAAATTTCTAAGTGCAGGGACACGTGACTCACATAAGGCACGCCTCCTACGGATGGGTCTGCGCGAGTTGCGCAATGAGACAAAAAGAAAAATTATTGTATGAATAAATATATATTCTAAATAATATTCCTTGCAAGCCAATAATTTTTATCATAAAATGATTGGTAATTATTGTCCAAAACAAAGATTTTTTGCCAGAACAGTTATTAATCCATCGAATATTGTCAATCTGGTCATAATAGCACTTACATGAATAAATATCCAAAGAGAAAAACTAAGCAACAATCATTAATTAAAACAGTTAATAAGGCTGATTCCTCGAACGGCGTGGGTGGCCACGCTGGGGATAGTGACGGCGAGGAAATGGCCTGCGGTGCTCGGTTTCCCTTCTTTCCCTTCTGGGGTTTTGTGATACTGCAGATTCAAGAAGCGCATCCAACTTACTGCGGAATTGGTGGATCTCTTTGGTTTGTTGTTCGTTAATTTTGAGGATTCTGTCATCCAGGTGTTTTTGCTCGGTTTCAAAGTCTCCGGAGCTGGTTTTCACCTTGCGGAGGGCCTCCGTCCGCACTCTATTGACTTCCGTTTCCTTGTCTCGGACTTGTGTATCAAGAAATTCCAATACGGAATCTACTGTCTCTTTTGTTGATTTTTCAGATAGGATCTTCCAAAAATCCTCAAATCTGGCGTTCTCCTCATTTGGTAGGTTAAGGGAGCAATGGAATTTTGCGCTGAACCAAGGCGGGAATTTCCCAGTACGGGCGCCGTAGGTAAGGCTCTCTTTGCGTTTGAGGAGCACCAGGCGTTTGTCCAGTATTTCTCTGATTTCGTTGAGTTCCTCTGTCAGGTTGTGTTTAACATAGGAAGTTTCTCCCAGATTGATGGTCAGATCCAGGTCCACAAACTTGGTCATTGCCTCCTGGTTAGATGGGATTTCGTAGTCCATGCTAGATTTAGAAATAGTGTTGTTCTTATTTAATGACAATTTGTTGAAGCGCTTGATCATATCAGGTGTTTCGGTAGAAGTGAGTGCTAAGAGTAGTGTAAGAGAACTTCTTTGAGTTTCATTCAGTGCAAGTTTGACCATTGAGGCGTCTTATTGATGCTGGATACAGGATGTAACTTTTGAAGAGCAGTTGTGATTTGGGTTCTTCTTTGAACATTGTATAAAGACAATGTGTGGAATGGTTTTAGAGGGAAAGCCCCAATAAATAAAACAAGCCGATCGCTGTCAAAAGAGAGCGATTCTCGGGATGATGCCGGTGGGACATTGTCCCTGATAACAGATTGTAAAAACGGCGACATCAATCAACCAAACTTGTCGTAAATTTACTAGGACCCGACACTCCAAACCATATCATATTTTTTTATATTTCTTTGTAGGTTATGATATCAATAACAATAGTTATAATGGTAGTTGTAGAGTGTTTCGGCGGTTTTCTGAATTAGAAAAGTCCGCCTCATCAGGGGTGCAAGCTTAAATGAAGCACCTATTGTTGAAGTTTTGATCTGATTAATATGTCGCCTACGTTTTTATGCTTGCTATAAGCGATAATTGGTTCCGATTTGAATAAATCTCTGCAGTTTGGGTCTGTAGTCATTTTGTTCCAATATTTTAGAATGCGTCCCCTCAATCCTTTGAGACTTGGGTTATATTTGGTAATCATGACATTTGGTTGGTGGTGTTTTTGTTTGTTTGATTTGTGCAATAGCAGCTCCCTCTTTGTGTAGGTTATTTCCGTTATTACGGGGTCTATTTCTGTGGCAGAGTAACCTCTCTTTGACAAATGTGTCTTAAAATTTCCTAGGATTTCTTCCAGTTCGTGAGGGTCATTTGTATTTCTCGCATGTCTTATGCATTCTCCTTTAATAAACGCTTTGAACACTGCTGGGTTGTGCGCACTATCTCTATGGAGGTACTGAAAGTTATTAGTTGGTTTGATGTACGATTTAAGGTCAAGCTTGTTTTGAGTAAGAAATCGTTGACCTTTAAAAACGAGCGTGTCCAGAAAAGTCACAGAGTTGTGAGCAATTTCGAAAGTAAATTTTAGATGTTTATGACAACTATTGCCTATGTCAAAGAATTCCATCATCTCATTTTCTGTGCCGTCAAATACAATAAAACCGTCGTCTCTAAAACGTCCGTGAAAAAGAATTTTCTTGGCGTGTTTGAATTTCGACACAATAAGTTGTGTGATCTGATACATCCTAATGTCCGATAGTTCCGGTGAGGGCACTGCCCCCATACTGCAGCCAATAATTTGTTTATAATACTTTCCGTCGAATTCGAAGTAGTTGTTATCTAATACACATTTGAGCAGAAAGAGGAGATCTTTGACATCTGGATGTGGAATGCAATACTCGTTTTTATTTGCGTTATTGTAAGCATCGTGTACCGCACTTAATAACTCGTCAAATTCCATGTTTGTATACATACTAGTAACATCATAAGTTATTAATTGTACGTCAGGTGGGAATTCCTGTGATTCGATTTTATTGATAAAATCGGTTGTGTCCTTTATGTAAGTAGATTGTTTTCTTACAATGGGTATAAGAAAATAATCACAGTACGCACCTATATTCCTTGTCGGCGTCTCACACTGTGATATAATTGGTCGTCCCGGTGGGAGTTGTCTGATGCTGCAGAGATTGTTAATTAAGGCGTTTCGGACATCGTCTTTGATTTTGTGTATTTTAGGGAGCAAGTACAATTGTCCGCATTTCAGTGCGGGTTTATTGTCTTTAAGGAAGCGATAAGTTTCCTTGTCTAATGACTCCTGTAAATGCATCTCGTTAACTTTGTCTTGTATGCAGTTGTGCAGCTCTTTCAGATCTGGTTTTTCAACTTGCATGTAATGTTTAGATTGGAGTTGGCGCTGTGCCTCTGTGGTATACTGTTGTTTGTCCATTATAACTATTGTGTTGCTTTTGTCAGCTTTTTTTATAACAATGTTTTTATTGTTTTTTAAGGACAATTTGTAAAAACGGCGACATCAATCAACCAAACTTGTCGTAAATTTACTAGGACCCGACACTCCAAACCATATCATATTTTTTTATATTTCTTTGTAGGTTATGATATCAATAACAATAGTTATAATGGTAGTTTGTAAAAACGGCGACATCAATCAACCAAACTTGTCGTAAATTTACTAGGACCCGACACTCCAAACCATATCATATTTTTTTATATTTCTTTGTAGGTTATGATATCAATAACAATAGTTATAATGGTAGTTGTAGAGTGTTTCGGCGGTTTTCTGAATTAGAAAAGTCCTAGTAAATTTACGACAAGTTTGGTTGATTGATGTCGCCGTTTTTACAATCTGAGTGCGGACGGAGGCCCTCCGCAAGGTGAAAACCAGCTCCGGAGACTTTGAAACCGAGCAAAAACACCTGGATGACAGAATCCTCAAAATTAACGAACAACAAACCAAAGAGATCCACCAATTCCGCAGTAAGTTGGATGCGCTTCTTGAATCTGCAGTATCACAAAACCCCAGAAGGGAAAGAAGGGAAACCGAGCACCGCAGGCCATTTCCTCGCCGTCACTATCCCCAGCGTGGCCACCCACGCCGTTCGAGGAATCAGCCTTATTAACTGTTTTAATTAATGATTGTTGCTTAGTTTTTCTCTTTGGATATTTATTCATGTAAGTGCTATTATGACCAGATTGACAATATTCGATGGATTAATAACTGTTCTGGCAAAAAATCTTTGTTTTGGACAATAATTACCAATCATTTTATGATAAAAATTATTGGCTTGCAAGGAATATTATTTAGAATATATATTTATTCATACAATAATTTTTCTTTTTGTCTCATTGCGCAACTCGCGCAGACCCATCCGTAGGAGGCGTGCCTTATGTGAGTCACGTGTCCCTGCACTTAGAAATTTGTGCGTAAGTTAAATACTAGATTCAGTAGCTTGATAGCCTACCGATTGAGCCGATCATATAACCCTCTAACTTATCAACGTTTGATACTTAGACGGGTAATTATTACAACAAATTTATTTCCCTCTAATGCACAATCCTAATTTGCAATAGACGGGTTATTTGCAATTTCCAACTGCTCGCAACAACAATTATTCCTCTATTACAATGGCTCGGCGCCTTAATAGACGGAAGAAAGCATCAAAGAATTCACTGCGCTCAAAATCGTATCTAGCAAAGCTGAAAGATGAAAAAGGGTCAATTGCGTCTACTGCACGCAAATATGTCCTCAACCTATCTCGACACACTATCAATGACCACGAGTATACGTTATTGGCTAAAGGACTAAAATTTATCCCAGCTCCTAGAGTCAATAACGTCAAGAGTGTGGTGATCAAAGATTTTAATGAGTTTGCCAGAAAACTCAGATGCTCATATCACTATAGCACAGGCGATGATTTTAAAATTCATCCCTTTAGAAAGCCATCGGGTCATATCCCCCCAAAAACTTGCAATGCTCTTGAAGAGTACATCGATAAAACTAAAATGGAGCTAACATCCCTACAACCCAAAAGATTTAGGGATAATATATCAAAAGAAGAAAGAGAGGCTTTGTCTTCCTTAAAAAACAATAAAAACATTGTTATAAAAAAAGCTGACAAAAGCAACACAATAGTTATAATGGACAAACAACAGTATACCACAGAGGCACAGCGCCAACTCCAATCTAAACATTACATGCAAGTTGAAAAACCAGATCTGAAAGAGCTGCACAACTGCATACAAGACAAAGTTAACGAGATGCATTTACAGGAGTCATTAGACAAGGAAACTTATCGCTTCCTTAAAGACAATAAACCCGCACTGAAATGCGGACAATTGTACTTGCTCCCTAAAATACACAAAATCAAAGACGATGTCCGAAACGCCTTAATTAACAATCTCTGCAGCATCAGACAACTCCCACCGGGACGACCAATTATATCACAGTGTGAGACGCCGACAAGGAATATAGGTGCGTACTGTGATTATTTTCTTATACCCATTGTAAGAAAACAATCTACTTACATAAAGGACACAACCGATTTTATCAATAAAATCGAATCACAGGAATTCCCACCTGACGTACAATTAATAACTTATGATGTTACTAGTATGTATACAAACATGGAATTTGACGAGTTATTAAGTGCGGTACACGATGCTTACAATAACGCAAATAAAAACGAGTATTGCATTCCACATCCAGATGTCAAAGATCTCCTCTTTCTGCTCAAATGTGTATTAGATAACAACTACTTCGAATTCGACGGAAAGTATTATAAACAAATTATTGGCTGCAGTATGGGGGCAGTGCCCTCACCGGAACTATCGGACATTAGGATGTATCAGATCACACAACTTATTGTGTCGAAATTCAAACACGCCAAGAAAATTCTTTTTCACGGACGTTTTAGAGACGACGGTTTTATTGTATTTGACGGCACAGAAAATGAGATGATGGAATTCTTTGACATAGGCAATAGTTGTCATAAACATCTAAAATTTACTTTCGAAATTGCTCACAACTCTGTGACTTTTCTGGACACGCTCGTTTTTAAAGGTCAACGATTTCTTACTCAAAACAAGCTTGACCTTAAATCGTACATCAAACCAACTAATAACTTTCAGTACCTCCATAGAGATAGTGCGCACAACCCAGCAGTGTTCAAAGCGTTTATTAAAGGAGAATGCATAAGACATGCGAGAAATACAAATGACCCTCACGAACTGGAAGAAATCCTAGGAAATTTTAAGACACATTTGTCAAAGAGAGGTTACTCTGCCACAGAAATAGACCCCGTAATAACGGAAATAACCTACACAAAGAGGGAGCTGCTATTGCACAAATCAAACAAACAAAAACACCACCAACCAAATGTCATGATTACCAAATATAACCCAAGTCTCAAAGGATTGAGGGGACGCATTCTAAAATATTGGAACAAAATGACTACAGACCCAAACTGCAGAGATTTATTCAAATCGGAACCAATTATCGCTTATAGCAAGCATAAAAACGTAGGCGACATATTAATCAGATCAAAACTTCAACAATAGGTGCTTCATTTAAGCTTGCACCCCTGATGAGGCGGACTTTTCTAATTCAGAAAACCGCCGAAACACTCTACAACTACCATTATAACTATTGTTATTGATATCATAACCTACAAAGAAATATAAAAAAATATGATATGGTTTGGAGTGTCGGGTCCTAGTAAATTTACGACAAGTTTGGTTGATTGATGTCGCCGTTTTTACAATCTGTTATCAGGGACAATGTCCCACCGGCATCATCCCGAGAATCGCTCTCTTTTGACAGCGATCGGCTTGTTTTATTTATTGGGGCTTTCCCTCTAAAACCATTCCACACATTGTCTTTATACAATGTTCAAAGAAGAACCCAAATCACAACTGCTCTTCAAAAGTTACATCCTGTATCCAGCATCAATAAGACGCCTCAATGGTCAAACTTGCACTGAATGAAACTCAAAGAAGTTCTCTTACACTACTCTTAGCACTCACTTCTACCGAAACACCTGATATGATCAAGCGCTTCAACAAATTGTCATTAAATAAGAACAACACTATTTCTAAATCTAGCATGGACTACGAAATCCCATCTAACCAGGAGGCAATGACCAAGTTTGTGGACCTGGATCTGACCATCAATCTGGGAGAAACTTCCTATGTTAAACACAACCTGACAGAGGAACTCAACGAAATCAGAGAAATACTGGACAAACGCCTGGTGCTCCTCAAACGCAAAGAGAGCCTTACCTACGGCGCCCGTACTGGGAAATTCCCGCCTTGGTTCAGCGCAAAATTCCATTGCTCCCTTAACCTACCAAATGAGGAGAACGCCAGATTTGAGGATTTTTGGAAGATCCTATCTGAAAAATCAACAAAAGAGACAGTAGATTCCGTATTGGAATTTCTTGATACACAAGTCCGAGACAAGGAAACGGAAGTCAATAGAGTGCGGACGGAGGCCCTCCGCAAGGTGAAAACCAGCTCCGGAGACTTTGAAACCGAGCAAAAACACCTGGATGACAGAATCCTCAAAATTAACGAACAACAAACCAAAGAGATCCACCAATTCCGCAGTAAGTTGGATGCGCTTCTTGAATCTGCAGTATCACAAAACCCCAGAAGGGAAAGAAGGGAAACCGAGCACCGCAGGCCATTTCCTCGCCGTCACTATCCCCAGCGTGGCCACCCACGCCGTTCGAGGAATCAGCCTTATTAACTGTTTTAATTAATGATTGTTGCTTAGTTTTTCTCTTTGGATATTTATTCATGTAAGTGCTATTATGACCAGATTGACAATATTCGATGGATTAATAACTGTTCTGGCAAAAAATCTTTGTTTTGGACAATAATTACCAATCATTTTATGATAAAAATTATTGGCTTGCAAGGAATATTATTTAGAATATATATTTATTCATACAATAATTTTTCTTTTTGTCTCATTGCGCAACTCGCGCAGACCCATCCGTAGGAGGCGTGCCTTATGTGAGTCACGTGTCCCTGCACTTAGAAATTTGTGCGTAAGTTAAATACTAGATTCAGTAGCTTGATAGCCTACCGATTGAGCCGATCATATAACCCTCTAACTTATCAACGTTTGATACTTAGACGGGTAATTATTACAACAAATTTATTTCCCTCTAATGCACAATCCTAATTTGCAATAGACGGGTTATTTGCAATTTCCAACTGCTCGCAACAACAATTATTCCTCTATTACAATGGCTCGGCGCCTTAATAGACGGAAGAAAGCATCAAAGAATTCACTGCGCTCAAAATCGTATCTAGCAAAGCTGAAAGATGAAAAAGGGTCAATTGCGTCTACTGCACGCAAATATGTCCTCAACCTATCTCGACACACTATCAATGACCACGAGTATACGTTATTGGCTAAAGGACTAAAATTTATCCCAGCTCCTAGAGTCAATAACGTCAAGAGTGTGGTGATCAAAGATTTTAATGAGTTTGCCAGAAAACTCAGATGCTCATATCACTATAGCACAGGCGATGATTTTAAAATTCATCCCTTTAGAAAGCCATCGGGTCATATCCCCCCAAAAACTTGCAATGCTCTTGAAGAGTACATCGATAAAACTAAAATGGAGCTAACATCCCTACAACCCAAAAGATTTAGGGATAATATATCAAAAGAAGAAAGAGAGGCTTTGTCTTCCTTAAAAAACAATAAAAACATTGTTATAAAAAAAGCTGACAAAAGCAACACAATAGTTATAATGGACAAACAACAGTATACCACAGAGGCACAGCGCCAACTCCAATCTAAACATTACATGCAAGTTGAAAAACCAGATCTGAAAGAGCTGCACAACTGCATACAAGACAAAGTTAACGAGATGCATTTACAGGAGTCATTAGACAAGGAAACTTATCGCTTCCTTAAAGACAATAAACCCGCACTGAAATGCGGACAATTGTACTTGCTCCCTAAAATACACAAAATCAAAGACGATGTCCGAAACGCCTTAATTAACAATCTCTGCAGCATCAGACAACTCCCACCGGGACGACCAATTATATCACAGTGTGAGACGCCGACAAGGAATATAGGTGCGTACTGTGATTATTTTCTTATACCCATTGTAAGAAAACAATCTACTTACATAAAGGACACAACCGATTTTATCAATAAAATCGAATCACAGGAATTCCCACCTGACGTACAATTAATAACTTATGATGTTACTAGTATGTATACAAACATGGAATTTGACGAGTTATTAAGTGCGGTACACGATGCTTACAATAACGCAAATAAAAACGAGTATTGCATTCCACATCCAGATGTCAAAGATCTCCTCTTTCTGCTCAAATGTGTATTAGATAACAACTACTTCGAATTCGACGGAAAGTATTATAAACAAATTATTGGCTGCAGTATGGGGGCAGTGCCCTCACCGGAACTATCGGACATTAGGATGTATCAGATCACACAACTTATTGTGTCGAAATTCAAACACGCCAAGAAAATTCTTTTTCACGGACGTTTTAGAGACGACGGTTTTATTGTATTTGACGGCACAGAAAATGAGATGATGGAATTCTTTGACATAGGCAATAGTTGTCATAAACATCTAAAATTTACTTTCGAAATTGCTCACAACTCTGTGACTTTTCTGGACACGCTCGTTTTTAAAGGTCAACGATTTCTTACTCAAAACAAGCTTGACCTTAAATCGTACATCAAACCAACTAATAACTTTCAGTACCTCCATAGAGATAGTGCGCACAACCCAGCAGTGTTCAAAGCGTTTATTAAAGGAGAATGCATAAGACATGCGAGAAATACAAATGACCCTCACGAACTGGAAGAAATCCTAGGAAATTTTAAGACACATTTGTCAAAGAGAGGTTACTCTGCCACAGAAATAGACCCCGTAATAACGGAAATAACCTACACAAAGAGGGAGCTGCTATTGCACAAATCAAACAAACAAAAACACCACCAACCAAATGTCATGATTACCAAATATAACCCAAGTCTCAAAGGATTGAGGGGACGCATTCTAAAATATTGGAACAAAATGACTACAGACCCAAACTGCAGAGATTTATTCAAATCGGAACCAATTATCGCTTATAGCAAGCATAAAAACGTAGGCGACATATTAATCAGATCAAAACTTCAACAATAGGTGCTTCATTTAAGCTTGCACCCCTGATGAGGCGGACTTTTCTAATTCAGAAAACCGCCGAAACACTCTACAACTACCATTATAACTATTGTTATTGATATCATAACCTACAAAGAAATATAAAAAAATATGATATGGTTTGGAGTGTCGGGTCCTAGTAAATTTACGACAAGTTTGGTTGATTGATGTCGCCGTTTTTACAATCGGCAAAGGATTTCATTAGGATTTTAATAAATAAAATACAGATGTATGATTTTATTAGTACTGCAACAATAACGTGAGGAATTGACAAAAAAGATGGCAAAGGATTTCATGATAATCTATATTAGAATACTATTTATAACTGATATGAGTAATGATTTGCATATGTTTTGTTACCTCAATCATTAAATTCTTTGAATGAAAATTTAATATCAAGGAAGAGGTCAGCTGTTTTTTTTTCACACTGAATGAATACATGTACATGTAGCATTATGATCTTTCTTACCATATAAAACCATAGCAATCAGTTAGACAAGCAAAATGCCTTAGAGCCTCATTGCTTACCTTAGCAACTCTAGCATGAAAGCAGAACAATGTATCTTTACAATCTAGTAGAGTGTATCTTATTTAAGAAAGATCTTTAAAAATTTTCTGCATATATTCTCATGTTAAACGTCAAACTTATTTTTTCTTAGAGAAGAGTATTTTAAATTATTTTTTCATTTATTCCTATGTGAAAAATCCACCCCCCCCCCCCCCTCTGAATGTGGGCTCACCCTACTCCTAGGAATCATGATTTGAACAACCTTGAGTCTACGCTACCTAAGGATGCTTCCACACAAGTTTTAACTTTTTCGGCCAAATGAATTTTTGGAAGATTTTTTAAAAATGCTAACAAATTCTTAATAATTATAGATAAGGGTCGTGCTTTGAATATAAAATCTCTGCTGGAACTGGCGGCTGTGATGCCGTAAGGGGATTTTAACGTGCTTATTCCTTTCTGACTCCGGACCTCAATTTTTGGCACTTGAAAATTCATAAAAGACCAAAAATTGAGGTCCGGAGTCAGAAAGGAATAAGCACGTTAAAATCCCCTTACGGCATCACAGCCGCCAGTTCCAGCAGAGATTTTATTATGAACTTTTCTACGACTACATATGATACCAATACAAAACAGTCAGAAAGTGATATACATGTACATGTAATCTCTCTCTCTCTCTCTTTGTGGATTCAGTGTTAAATTGACTGTTTTTCAGTGGGTTAAAGACAGCTCATGAGACACAGAGAAGTAACAACCCGATCATTTAAACGAGGACTTGTCGTCGTATATCATCAATAAGGAATGATAATGTACCTTGCTGTTGGGGGGGGGGGGGGGGTTATTTTCCAATGACTGGCAGAATAAACATATTGACATGCAATTTTTTTATAATCAGGTTCAACATGTAAAATTCAGAACATTCACCTGATAGCTAGGGACATTATCATAATTTTGTGATCGTAACATTCAACAACAATAGACGTTAATAAAAAAAAAAAACATACTAAATAAATTAAACGACCTGTTGCATTCTTCTGTCAAGTTGCATCTATGCTATATATAGCATAATTAAAAAAAAATATTGAAGAAAAAAAAATATACTGAAGATTTAAAGATCTGATTTTTTTTCTTCAAATTAATAGTACAGTGGGGTACAGTGATGGTCAGTGCCCGGTACCGTGGCGTACAGTGGCGTAAAGTGGGATACATTGGAAGTCAGTGGTGTACAGTGGGATACAGTGTTGTTCAGTAGAAATGTACAGTGGGGTACAGAGGGGTACAGTGGAAGTCAGTGAAATGTACAGTGAGGTACAGTCAATGTACAGTGGATGTCAGACAATGTCAGTGGATTTTGAAATCAGTAGTGCAAACATCAGTGAAGTCTTCAACATAATTGATACAAGACATGTTTATTTCTGAATCCAAACATGCAACTTTATACAAAATACGATAACCAACGCTATCACAATGTCGTTTTTTTGTATTACAATCTTCCTAAGGAATATTGAATGTTTTTTTTTGCATATGCATTTCAAGTCAATATAAAATGTACAGAGTTTAAATAATATTCATTGGAAAACATACCATCTTCGAGAGACATCTGACATAATAAATTGACCATATATATGTTGATTATTATTTTTACAGAGGATAAGCATCTCAAAACTATGTCTTTAATCCGACTGTAGTGAAAGATTCACGGTAAACCTTTAACGAATTATGTAGACTACTTACCTGGTGACGCTAACCTGTAGATTACAGGTGTAAAATACTTGTAATGTCATATCGAAATATAAGCAAGCATTTCTATAATATTTGCAGAAAATTGATTCTTTAAAAGTCAGTTTAAAGATGTGATACAAGAAGCAAGATGGCAATAGTTCATGTCATTAAACATGGTTCGTTGCCTCACTGGCTCTAGGCGTATTAACAATAATTCCTAAATGTCCACGCGAACATTTTGATTTGAATCATTATTGGTGGGCTGCAAATGTCGAAAGTTTGATTAAAAAGAGCTCTTTCACTTACATTGGTGCATCTGTGTACCGATCCTGCCTTTTTCTTGGCGAGTTTATGTATTAAACTGTTGATTGGGACCCACAGCCAACTGTCGACAGTTGACTTCAAATCTGGTAAGTAATGTTTTAGTTGTTCTTTCCGGCAGTTCTTATATCAAGACAGCTTTTTGTACCGATTCTTAAATAATCACCCTCTTTGTTTTTAAAAAAAGAGACTTTGCTTTTTTATTAACAAGTAAATTAAGCGATTTTCCTATTTTAAGCTTTCCTTTGGAATAGCGTTGTACAAACTGAAATCCGACCTCATTTGATCCACTGGAAAATTATTTAATCACATATTATTTTACACAATGCATGGTCATATTGTGATCAATTTTGAAGCAATTTAGAAATACGTAAACTATAAAAAACAAGATTATGCATAACAGGGTTGTATTTCTTAGTTAAGCGAAACACCCAGTCCATATGCAGACTTTATTTTAGAGAATTTCTTATTCTCTATCTATTAGTGTATTCGCTTATCGGTTGTTTCCTTTTTCACAGGAACCTATGTCATTCGGTACATTAGTTTTTAACTGTGTTTAAAGGTGATTAAATGGCAGAGCCATGCTATTTAGCCTATTTTTATTGACATCTTAAGCACTTAGTTGACTAAGTGGCAGAACTGCATGTATGCTTTTTTGTTGCTTTATGTTAATACTTCTTTCATAAGTTTAAAGAGTTACTACATTTTTTAAGACAATTGATTATTTTGAGTTATCTTTTAGGTTATTTCAAGGCTCTTCTGTTTTCAATGCAAGACCCTATTGTGTTTGTTAGGTTTGTTTTTCTCTTTCTTTATTTTTTACTATTATCATTATTATTGTTCTTTTTTTTCCTTAACATTTTTCTATAAACTTAAATATCTCAGACATGGTACAACGTATTTTTATGAAATTTTCAAAGATAATAAAGAGTATCAAGATCTTTTATCACGTACATTTTTGTTGATGAAGTCATTTCCGGTCGGCTGATTTATTCGTTTATCTGTTATTAAAAAAGAGATTTTGTCCTCCCTTTTCCTCAAAAACGATTTAGGGTAAAATATTGAAATTGAAAGGAATAATAGATTTTTGATTTCCTAGGGCCGATAAGGTATAAACATGATCTTGCGTCACTTCCGGTCCGCTCAAACAGCATTTTTGCAAAACTGTTTTAAAAAAATTCAAATTCAGTAACGTTCATTTTCTTTCCATCAGAATATGTTTTAAACTTCCAAAAATTGAATATGAGGGGGACCTATATGTTTTATAGATATTCTTGTACTGAATACATAACTATAAAACGTTTTATAATCGGACATAGCATTTCAGAGATATTGAACTTTAAAAATGACCTTTTTCGGAAATCTTAATCTTGCAGTGTATGTCCAAAAATTTTTGTTTAGAAGGATGTTAAATAGTATCTTGTACCAAATGTCAAAATTTTAATTTAACTCTATCATTAATTTTTCATGAAATGGAAGACCCACTTGTTGCTTGCAACGAGATCGTGTTTAGTTTTTTTCTCTGTTTTTCTATATTATCCTGGTTTACTTTGTGTACGACATATACACAACTAAAAGTCAATTTCGTATCATAACTGTATAATACAATTAGCCCAAAATTTATTTTAAAAGCTAAGTAGATGTATACGCGGTTCTTGATTACGTTTGATTTCATCCCCAGTCTGTGATTCTTGATTCAAAGTCAAAGCATGAAGTTCTTGATTATCGTTGGCGCACTGGTCTGTGCTGCTCAGGTGAGGAAAACAAAATTTGTAATATGTATCTTTTCTCATATTCTGAAGTGTTGTATATTGTAAATAATGGCTGTAAACCCGTTCACAGGATACGCCTAATGTCTGTGAAGTCGGTAATCCTTCTGGAAAGTGTTCGCTCACAGAGCTTTATTGTCAAAAGGGCTATGAGTGTGTTGACAGAAACTGTTGTCAGGTTAAAGGTAATAATTGTCATTCAGTATTTCACAAGATTTTTTTTTCTTAAAACAAAATAATTTTATTTGATAATCAACCGCAGTTAATATGATTCTTGCAAACACGTGAATTGAGACACATAAACAGTAGTTTATTTGCTACATGTGTAATTATCAAGAAACACAAAACTGTATTAAAACATAAAATGCAAACTACAAACATGAATATAATAAATTCATTCCACATTAAGCACAAAAATAAAATTTAAGAGCGATCTAAACTTTAAAACATATCGTTCAAAATAGAGAGAATATGTCCACACAACCAGCTATCTCATGGACTATGTGACGACAATGGTCAATGTCCAGATCCCGGTCATCAATGTTACACCACGGACGACGATCGACGTGTTTGCTGTAACAAAAACCTACCTACACCTGTATGTATTCTATTTTCATGTAACACTGCTAAAAAATGTAGTGATGCAGTGAAAAACCTGAAATAGTACAGGTATTTTTTTTCTTTTTTTACATACACTTTTGTGATATTACATCAATTTTAAATCATCTCCTTTATCTAAAAGAAACAACGTGATTGTTTGAGAGGGAAACCATGTGAATCAAGCGATGATTGTCAGAAATTATACCAATGCGTCGAGGGAAGTTGCTGTAAAACCTCTGACTCAGGTAAATTAGCGTTCTTTCATAACATATAGAATATAACATTTTCAGTCTTTGATATATTTAAGAGAAACAATTTGCGATACGCATTATAGCTAGCTTTATATTAGCCTAATCATACAACATGTATATTTCCCGCAGTTCAACACGTCTATTATCTGATAAAAATGACAGCGCTTGCTAAGTTAAATCTTTAAAAAGAAAAAAATTGACTATTCATTCAAGACAATATTGTCATCTTAATTATATGTTCCCAAAATTATAAACAAGTATGTCACCTGAAGCTGTTAAGTACAATACACTTTAAAACTGGACTGTGTAGAGTATATCAAGACTTTTCATAGAATCGGTTTAATAAAAGATGGCAGAATACACATGGGTTAACATGCATCATTATTTATATTATATTGAAATTTTGAACAAAAATTGATGTATAATTTATATATGGTATTCTCCGCATACTAATATTTCGATACAATTAACCTTAGTGTCAAATAGTGAGTGTTATCATTAACTGCACACAAACAAACTTCGTGTTGTTAATATCTTCTGCCATGTACATTTACTGCCTATATCAAATGAAGTTGCTCTTTATCAGTTTTGACCTGGTTTTGTTATTTGAATAAAAAAGTGCTGTAAATCGGGTTTTTATTAAAAAATTCAAACTTTATTCAACCTATAAATATATTACGTATACAAGTATGTTTATCCTTTTTCCCCAGACTCGTGCCCAATGACATATATATTAATCCTCTGCTTGGTTGTAACCTTATTGTGGAAGAACAAGTTACTAACGATATTGCAAAACAGCGTTGTGCAAATGATGGAGGTTCACTTCTTTTGTTGAAATCGAAGGAGGAGGCAGACGAACTAATAAAATTAATGGGTAAGATTTATTCCTTTAATAATTTAATTTCTGGTGAGGGTTAAAAATTTCTCTGGTAAGCTTAAGTGAAAATAAGAGCTAAAATATAAATCAAATTAGCTTTAGGGCCGAATTGCAAATCATTGTACTTTTTAAACTTTAAACTTAAGTATTTGTATGTTTGTTTTCTGAATGAATATTTACCATTCTACATTCTAAGATGAATAACTCTGTTAATCTTTATTTTGATCAGATGATTTATATCAGATTTTTCCTTCTCTAAGTATTTAACACTGTATCCTAAGAATCAGAAGATGATGCTTGTTATTATAGAACAACGGTGTAAAAAAAACGCCAAAAAAACAAAAAACAAAAACGAAACTATCACTGTAAAAAAAAATTTATATAAAAATGAATGGGGGATGTGCAAATTGTATTCAAAAATAATGATTGGAGTACATCACAACAAAATGGTTTTCGGTTCTGAGAAGTGTTTAATGTGTTAGCTAAGAGTTGATGATATCCCGGTATAACTATAGTTTGATATGCAACTGTGGAATTAGAAAGCCTCAATACTTTTTGGAACTACTGCTTACAAGTTTTCAACATCTCCTTTTCACAACTTGCATGAAATACAGTTGTACAGTTTGACACTATGTATTTACAGCCCGAATGTATTTCTTATTAGATGCATTTCATGCTCTCTGTGTGTTGACGGCCATCTTGTTTACAATCAAGTCGTTCAAATCGATTAACGTTTTATTAATTTTTAACATAAAGGGTGTTTACTGATTTCATGAACTATTTCTTTTTTATGTTAGTAAAGAGACTTTAATTGAAACTTCCTTTAACTCGGTACCTGCTGCAGGGAAAAGGGATGATTCTTAATTTCTATCAAAATTTTATGTGTTTATCTTCAATGTACATTCTTCTTCTTATAGCTGAGAAAGGTGTTTCTCATGTCACTATCCAAGGATCCAGGAGTTTTGGCTCCTCTGACTGGGTAACAGATAATGGCAGCCCTCTGCCCTATCGTCCTTCCATTATATGGTTTGACAGCGATCCTCACAAAACTGTACTCTTTTTAATAACACGGAGTTTATTTGTGGCTACATCGCCAAACACGACTCATATACCTGCATTTGCTTGTGAAATTGAGAACTAAGCTTACGTTCAATAAAATGTAATTCAATCGATTCATTTTTTTTATATGAAACTACAAATGTATGATACTTCTAACTTTTATTTTTCAGCTTTAGAATTTTAATACGCTTCGGTGGCCAGGGCGCTCATTTATTTTAAGTTTAATTTAAACAGCAAAATATACGATCACCAGTATAATTAATATTATAATTCCTTACACGTTTGGAAGAGTTATGAAAACAAAACGTGGGGGAACTGTGAACAGATTTTTCCCAGTTCTCTGGATTGTGGGGACGCAGTGTCGGTGCTATCAGGTTCACTATGATTTTATTATCCTTTTTTACAAATGGTAGCATAAAAGTTCGTGGAGATATAAACTTGGCGGCAAAGATTCCAAACGAAAGTCACAAAGGTTTCAGATCCATTATTTGATTAGTTAATTTAAATATTGAAATCTCGAATTTGGAATCTTGAATCTCGAATTTAGAATATCATATTTTGAAGATCTCGAATCTTAAATCAGCCTGCTGGATTTTCGAAAACATTGGCTCCCCATGAAAAATAACGGATTCCACAATTTCTAATACAATATAACAGGCTTGAAATTGTACAAGTTATAATTATATCTATGTTTTTTTGCACGCAGTTAAATTTGTCAGCTTCTTACTCGTTAGAAAACACGAGACAATATAAAATAAAACTTGCCACGTTGCAGATTAAGGTACTAAAATACATGTATCATGTGTTTGAAAACAGTTCGGATGTTGTTTCAGGAACAAAGTATGCTGGTGTTAAAATTATATTGCTTATAAATGAAGATTACAAACAAGTAAGATGACCTATTTAGTGGAGTACATTGTGATGAAAACATGCAATTGAGATTATAAGCACCAAAGGAGACGTATTTAAACAAGAGGCATTCGGAGCACCACGAAGGACTTATTTAAACAAAAGACACAACCAAAAATGGAACTAATTTTACCAAGAGGCCATTTGGCCGAATAGCTCCTTTTACTTCCTTCAAAAATTTGAGTATCGATTGATCTTAAAACACTAAAACTTGGAAGTCGTTTTGTATAAATTTCAAGGTTTAACAATACATAAAAAATATAAATGAATGAAACTCAGTTTTGAACTTCACATCTCAAGGTCTGAAAGCAAGTGAAAATTTCTTTTTAATTTAAATAATGTTGATAAGATGAGCGTCTGGATGAAGTGATGTACATAATGGCAATGAGGATAAGAGTGAAGAGAATTAAGCTTCACTGAAGATAACAGAGTTTGAAAAGTGCGATCACGGAATATTTTTTTTACTTACAGAAATATATCAAATATTAAAAAAATGAGCTTTTGGCTTTGATTTTAACTTAATTTAGTTGTATAACCTAAGATAATATAGATATAAATCACATTTACAGAGTGGTTTAAAGTTATGATAACGAACTCGTTTTGTCAACAACAAATAAATGCACGTACATGTATAATTTGGCTTGAAAACATTATTTTTGTTTAAATGTTGTAGTTAATTGTTTAATTAGTATAACTGATAACTAAATGAAATTACAGATGTTTCACATTGACTGATTGCGCTTCTTTTTTTCTAATTATATTTTAAAAAAACCGCTAAAATATTTAAACAATTGCTTGTAAAAAATTAACTTTCTTCTCCTTATATTATTTTTACAAATGTAATATTCTTAAGATATTTTTATTAAACTCTAGTTATCAAACCCTCACATAACTCACAATGAAGAAATGTCGTAGATGTTGACCACTTCAAAACAATTAAATACAAGCATAAATCATTTCTATCGCTTCAAACAATTTCTACACCATTTCACTAATGATAAAAGAACTTTTTTTTTTTTACAATAAAGGAACAGCTGATGCGTACATTAGGGTTATGTAAGCAAAAATCAATACATATGAATGATGACAAAAAATATAATCAAAGCAAAGGAAACTCCTTTTCTAGGTTACTTCGTGTCTTCCACACCTTTAAAGTTTTCCCAAGCCACTTCTACATGACTGACATATACTTTCCAAACGATTTATTACATCTCTCCCTCTCTCTCTCTCTCTCTCAAATATTAACGAGCCCGAGTACAAATCGTTTACACACGCTTTCGGGCAGCGTTTTATTTGTATTATGACGTCCTTTTATTTTTTGCTCGGTTACGCCATGGCGTGATAGTTTCAACTGCAGATATTCAGCTATTTTATTTTAAATAGCATTAAAATTGATATTATTATATCTAATGAACATAAATTAATGTCTCAAAGTATAAGCTTAATTTGGGTTTGGATCCAAAATGTCAAGAAGGTTCAGCAAGCCTAGCCCTTTGTCACATTTTCTGAACCCACCTAACTATAGCTGCCATATACTTAAAGACAGTAACCATATGTTTTACATTCATGACCCTTAATATGTGATGCTATATATTTATTTATTACTTAAATATATATGAATGTTTTATAATACTATAAAGATCAGGATTTCCGCTTTTGTCAAATAAAAAATAGCCATTATCTGACAAATATTGGATTTGGGCATACAAAAAATAACTTTGATAAGACCCCTGGAACAAAACGGGAGAAAAAATTGGTTTTTTTTTTACCATTTGATGCCTTTTAGCAATAACTTTAATACGTAGAACAGAAAAAGAAATCTCTAGGGCAGAAGTTGTAAAAAATGTAAAAAAAAAAAATAAAAATGCACAATTGATTCATTTCAAGCAAAATCCTATACGGTCCTATGTTAAAATTTTGAGATGACCCCTTAAGCGAACGGTGTGGTAAATGTCTTATTCTTTATCATAAAATAATAATTATATCAGTAGAAATTCATATAATTTGAACTGTGCATGCTCGAGGTGTAAGGGGGGGGGGGAGTTTTTTATGGTGGGATGAATTTTTCCAAAAAACAATTTGTAAAAAGTACGTGAGACAGTTGAAAACCAATATTAAGCATGTGAATATTCGATATTTAAAATTGGAGTGATAACTGTGAATTGTGGTGTGCAACTTGCTCTGGAAATCGAAAAATATTGGAAACAAAGGCCGGACACTAGGTGAAGGTGAGCGATACTCAACTGTTGATAACATTCTCCCTTATTAACGCACTGTCTTTTTGTAAACATATGGTTGATATAAACCCCCAAAAAAGACCTCTGAACGAAATGGAAGACACTCAAGATAATGAGATAGATAAAAACTCCGGGGTGGAAGGCTTCCAGTTGCGAGAAATTATGAAAGGCATTTCAAGTATTCAGAGTACCCTAGCGAGCTTTATGTTCCGTTTAGATAGTCAAGGGCGGCATTTGAGCGAAGTTAAAAAAGG
Organism: Magallana hongkongensis; assembly: GCA_015776775.1. NCBI lineage: Eukaryota > Metazoa > Mollusca > Bivalvia > Ostreida > Ostreidae > Magallana > Magallana hongkongensis. The sequence goes on along the minus strand of CM027469.1, from coordinate 6,138,844 downwards.
ACTACGGGGAAACACGGGGTTCAACAAAGTCTAGAACAGGTCCAAGAGCAAGCAACCGATACTATCTATTCAATAACTGAATTAAAAGACTCACAAGACAAAATGACTAGAGAAATAGGTTGTTTGAAAGACTACATCTCAAAACTAGAGTTGAGAATCAACAAACAAGATAAACAAGTTTTAGATCTGAAGACTCGATCATTAGATAACAATATCATTATTAATGGTATCAATGAAAAATGCACGGAAAAATCTGATGAAATACGTCTATCGAAAACTGTTATAAATTTGTTTATTCATGATTTAAATCTCAAAAACAAAATTGTTGCCAAACTTCAGATCACAAGTGCATACAAAATGGGAGGGAATTATCCAAACAGAAAACACCCAAGGTCTGTGTGCGTACAGTTCAATAGTAAGAACGACAAAGACCTGATCATGAGCAGGATCAAGGTGTTAAATGATAAACGGTCACCTATAAGAATCTCGAGTCATCAACCAGAGGAACTCCGTGAGCAATGGAAAAAGCTTTTGAAAGTGCAAAAATCATGTGCCGAAAAGAATATTGAAACCCGTCTGAAGGGGACAAACTCGTTTTACCGAAAGCAGGAACGTCTACAGGGATAAAATGGGTACACGACCTACGGCAGACGAAGTCATCTACGGTGACACAGTGAAGCTCTCCGAGTGCAGGTAACCACATCGAAGATAATGGGAACCGGTTCGCCTAACACGCAACGACCGTAGACTCATTCAAGAAAGTCAGAAAATCACTCGTAGAAATAATGCAAATCCCTACTATATCAACGCTAGCAATAACGTGATTCCATATTGCTTTGTAAGCAAAGATGGGATACGTATACGCCACGAAGGATCTGACGACGACGGCGAACACGGGGCCGGAAGAGCACTGCTACTCACCATTTGTGATAATGGGACACTAAAAGATTTAGACGTGGTGTCACGATGGTTGGGATCCTTGATAGGTGCGAGAAGGTTCACTTATATCAAAGACACCGCTGCAAGTGCATTGAACAATTTATCTTTAAAAGATTAAACCCTATCAACACTGATGTTTAATTACTCTCGTAGAACATTACGTACATGACTATATACACTCTCTAGACGTCGTTCTTTTCTACTCAATATTTATAAAATATGTTGTAAACCTTTTGCAAATATATTATCATAATTAATATCAGTATGGTTCCATGTGGTTATATATACTCATTATTGACTATAGATCAAAATGATGCACATTAAACGTCTTTCTGTTGATTTTGCCTTTTGCTTTTTTCTCTGTGTTTTTTATCACCAACTTTGTGCAACTGAATTGGCACAAAAAAGTGCGCTCTTTTTTTCCGGATGTTTACCTGCATTTGTCAACATGATTTTGTAATAAGTTCACAGATACTACTTTCGGTTTACATTATCATGTTTGGCTCACTACAAAGTGCCTAGTGGTAAGTGCTCTTTTTATGTAATTTGTATAGAAGTAGGCGCCTTATTGTCCTTATTTTCCTTGTGCTTTTCGTTATACTCTAATGTTTATATTACTACAGTTTCCGATGATCTCCTTTTATAAGGGGGGGGGGGGTATGCAATGCTATCGCATACCCAAGCCCCTATCACCACATTCATCTCGAAGAAAACTTTTGCACAAGTCCTTATCATAGTACAGTGGAGCCTCAGTTATCCGGACGCTTTCGTTCCCAAGTCCAATTCTCCGGATAGGTGAAGCGTCCGGATATCTGAAATGAGTCTATTGTTGTCATGAATGATAATGTAATTGTATACAATGGATCCCAGTGCTGATACTAGGAGTATTTTTGCCTTTCATACCATATAGCATCACATGCTAGAGTTGTCTGTTGATATGAACTTCTTTAGATTAATCTTCTGAAGCAGAATGTATTCAAAAAGTTGAACGAGAAAAAAAAATCACTCGCTGTGATCTTCATCTCAACTTTCAGGTATATCGATGACGTATTTTCAATTAACAATTGTTCTTTCAATACTTACGTCGACTCGATATATCCCAGTTAACTTGAAAAAAAGATACCTCAGAGTCTGCTTCATCTGTTTCATATTTGGATAGTTTACTGGACATAGACATTGATGGTAACCTAACAACAAAACATTATGATAAACGCGATGACTTCAATTTTTCTATAGTCGACTTTCCTTACTTATGTAGCAATATACCTTCATCATCAGCATATGGTGTTTTTGTCTCTCAGTTGATTCGATACACAAGGGTATGATCTTCATATGAACAGTTTCTAAGACGAAGCAAGTTACTGACAAACAAGTTCATAAAACAGGACTTTCAACAGTCTCGCTTGAAGTTAACTTTTCGTAAGTTCTATGGTCGATACAACGACCTTGTCAGCAAATACAATCTTCCACTTGGTCGCATGCTGACTGACGATTTTCATACTAATTGTTAGTTGCATAATTAATCACCTAATTTTCTACGGACTTTTCTGGTTGTTTTACCCGATTACGACAAAGAGCACACGGCGGGTGTGACCGGTCAGCGGAGGATGCCCATTCTTCCTAGGCACCTGATCCTACCTCCAAAGTAATGGAGGTCGGGGTTGGCTCAAGGTTTGGATTTGACCATCACAAACAAACCAAATTATTCATGTTTCGTTTTTTCCTATTATGACATGTTCCCGATTTTGACATTTACCTTGATTATGACATGCTCAATTGTTGCAAGGAGCACACGGCGGGTGCGACCGGTCAGCAGAGGATGCTCACTCTTCCTAGGCACCTGATCCTACCTCTATCTTTTTGGAGGTCCGTGTTGCTCTGCTTTGAATTTGTATTACGTTTTAAAGATTTTTGAGATTGTTGACGGTTTGTCATTGTCATTTTTTCATTATAAAGATTTGGAATAAATTGCTTTAAAAAGTATTTAATATTCTCATTTGCTAAACAAGTGGTTTGTGGGTCATCGTGTCTCTTTCATAGCAAAAATGTGCAATATACATGATTAAAATGCCATTTCAAACTAAACATTAAAGTTTAAATCTCCTGATTCAATGTTATGAATATAAACTTTAATTACATAGTAAATAAACCCATACCTGCAATTACCTGAATAAAATGTTATTCAGTGCACCATGGTGAAGGTTTAAATATTATTAGTGTCTAAAAATTACTTAAGCGAGTCTAAGCCCTTCCCTATCGATTATTTTGATTTCATATGTGACATTCAAATAAACGGTTCATGCGTACAAGCATGTATTGTGCTTGCATTTATATGCAAATCATGTGTCCGTTCAGATTTGTTGTCGTTGGTGGAACAAAACACATACAGCTGACGATCAGAAAAAATGAGTCTCAGTGTTTAATAAAAAGCGTACACGAACGCTTGAAATTCAATAAAGGTAAGCATGGCTTTTCTTAAATATAAAATACAGTACATCATTTTCAGGAATTATTATCATCAGTGACTTATCATCAAATTTGATTTATGAAAATAATGATAACAAAAAGGTTTCACTTTGTATATATTAATGTAAATTTGTATAGAAAAAACCGCCTTTTCTAAAATATGATATACACCATCGTCAAGAATGATCAAATTTGCCTTTATGAAAAAAATAGATAACAGAAAGGTGTTTCACTTTGTATATATTAAAGTGAATTTGTATATAACTGCCATATAAAGGTGCATTTTATGCATTTTAACCTTCTCTTCCAATTGTTTATTATACTGAAATTTTTTTGCACCTTTCAAGATACGATAATTCTTGTTCTAAACAAGGCTTCATTCTCAGGAGCTTCATTAAATCAACTTACCCAAACATTATTTTAAATGTCATTATCAACCGATACATTATGTACTTGTATGAATTAGAGAAGTCTTATGAAAAAAAAATTCTTTAGAATGAAAAAATATACAGTAAGGTAATGTATGATCAGTTTCAAAACATTGCAGTTAACACCCCCCCCCCCCCCAAAAAAAAAATGCGTGTAAACTACTAATCATCTCTGCATTCGATCAATTTCTCCTTTTGGAGTTTGCATTAAAATTTGGAAATCTCCAATAATTTTTCCTGCCTTGTTAAACCTTAGCTCTAATTGTCGTAGAAATGTCAAATGATTATGAAAAAAAAAAGTTTATACAATTCACACAATACGGCTGTTAAAATCTCTTGTATCGAGTATTTGATTAAACTTTACATTGTTGGAGTAGGATTTCAACGTCACCAAGATATGTTTGTGTTAACACTGGTGAATGTTACTGTATGCGCCCCCATTTTATATTCGCCCCTTTTGCCAGCGGGCCAAATTACTAATGTCTTGAATTTGCTCTCTTTAAACACAGCTGTGTCTAGGAGAATCCAAGACGGGCGAGTATATTTAAAAGTAAAGAAGAGCGAAAATTATAACACTGCATACACTATGCTCGACGCAATAAACTTAAACGGGAGCAATTTTGTGTAAAACTCCTTTGTAACTTACAACACGTTTAAAAAAATGCATGTATACCATACAACATTCAGTAACTATTTTTAATCGAGTTTAAAAAAATCTGCAAGTTCTGTAATAATGTGTGATCTTTTAACCGGTTTCTTATGGGATATGCAGTTGACTATTAGGAATTAGATCTTACATGATAGAGTAATGAAATACTACAGTACTGATCAGATCCAACCTAACACCAGAGTAAACCTAAACTAAACCCCAGGTTAACTTTTTGGGCTTACTTGGGGTTTACCTTGGATTTACTTCTTGAAAATTTGGTTTCACTCAGATATACTTGGGTTTACTCTTGGTTTACACTGGGTCCACTCTAGTTTACCCGAAGTTACCCCAGAGTAGAAAATAATCCCTGGGTTTAGTTGGGGTTTACTTTCTGTTATGTTGGGTCTAATCGGTACTGTATATACATGGTTATTATCGCCCCGTGTAATTTTCGCCCTTACTCACTTGCAAACAGTTTCGTCCCCTCTTAAATTCTCCCAGATACAGTTTTATTTCAAAATAAATGATTTAACGCATTGGAGGTCACATAATCTTACCTTCGCCTGCCGACATCAACTGCGAAAGAGGCAAAATAATAATCAATGAATGTTTTCCTGTATACAGTATACCTATAATATATAGCTAAAGGCCCAAAGAGTATCTAAGATGACTAGCTAGGTATATCCTAATTTTAATCAAAATGTAAACTAAATAAAAATAAATCTTTTATTTAACGTGCTTATTAAAGCGTTTAGTAGATGTTTTTAAAAAATAACACAGTTTCCAATATGTTGGACATTTTTTAAAATCAATATTTTATTCTAATTATGAAAACAGATAACGAATCATGGAGTGTTGCCCATGTCAAATGAGGAATCAGACACGACACGTTTGAATAAATCAAATACCATCTCTTACAAACATATGCAGAAAAAATCAAGTATATTTTGATTTCTTATTCTTTATTTTTATAATATTGTGTGCCTTTTATTAAAGCCACAGTAGTTAACCGAGTTTTTAAATTTAATATACAGAATATAGACCATTAATCAAAAGTAGCATAAATGTCACAGACAAAGTATTGTTACATGCAGTTTACATGATTTTAAGAGACATTGTTTCTATTGAAGAAATTTTGATTTGATTTATTTCGCAGCATGGGTGAAGCAAGCTATCCATATAGAATGCATCAGTGTTCTAAGTGTTCTGGGGACACACAATACTATTGTGAGTCTTGTCCATGTAATATGTGTCCCCAATGTAAGGAGAATCATTTGACAGATCTTAAAACTATAAATCACAATGTTTTGACATATCGTGATAAAGTCAACCATATCCCAACCCAAGAGAGATGTTTCAGACATCCTAGCAAAGTTTATAGGATGTATTGTGAACCCTGCTAAGTTCCTGCTTGTGATTATTGCCAAAACCATAAAAACCACAGAATGAAAAATGTGAAAACAGGATATAAAAACAAACGAAAACAACACGAAAGAACCATTCACACTATTAGAAATGAGGCTCTTTTTATCAGACCAGTTCTCTTAATGGGGATTAAAACAGATCTTAAAACCTGTGAAACAAAATTTTCACTTTACCAGTCTAAGATGTTAACAAAGGCTTTGAAACTGAAGTATCTCATTGACCATTTGCTATATGATCTATTGAACAACGTGTTTTGTGACTTTGATTTTAAACACAGATGTTTAAAACAGAAGATAGAAATGGGCAAACATATTGTCAGACTACATAGATACGTACAAAGATATGAATATTCAACAATAAGACCGCTACAATTCCTTTCGTTCATAAAAAAAGCTCGTCTCCTTTATAAACACATAGCAGTCCACACCAGCAAGTTCTCCATGACTAAGTCAATCAACAATGAGGATGTGGTGAAGTTACTGAGTGGAATCCAAATCACAGAGAGAGGAAAACGAGACTTGGGAAACGAGTGCCTGCTGAAACTGATGCCTACTCCTGACTTTCATCAATCTCTCACATTGACAGGTGGCCGTAGTTGTTATCACATTTCGTGGTTGACATCAAACAAAGTTTGGATCAGTGACACACAATACAGACTCTCTTTGACAAGCACACAAGGTGTCGATCTCCACAATATGGAGGATTTATATCATGATGAAGAGTCTTTATAGTGATTTTTACGGAGCACACACTGTTACCCATGAAAGTGAATTGATTTACTTGGAAATGAGTTGTAATATCAACAAACTGTCAAAGGATATGAAAACAAGCATCACTTTCATAAAGAACACGGACTCTACATGGATACCACTGAGTTTGCACTGGTCCCCGTCCAATAGGGATCTACTGGTCGGAATGTATAGAAAGGAACCGCTGACAGGCAAGGTAAGCCGGTAAAACCAGAATGGACAACTGACACAGGTTATACAAAACGACAACACTGGACTGCTGCTGTATACCCTTCCTAACTATATAACAGAAAACAATAATGGGAATATCGTGGTATCTAACTTTGACTACTATCCATCTTGGTCTGGTGCTGTAGTGGTGACAGACCGTGGAGGAGGATATCGTTTCTCATACACTGGGCATCCACCAGAGATAGGATTAGAGCCATGGGGAGTTTGCACTGATGCGCTGTCACATATTCTAGCATGTGATAAAGGAACGGCCACAGTGCAAATGTTAGACAGGGACGGTCAGTTCCTGTCACATCTACTGAGAAGACCACCTGGGATATTTACACCATGCAGCCTAAGTTATGATAGAAGCACTCACCGTCTCTGGGTTGGATCTCACAACAACAATAAAGTGGTTGTATTTAGGTATATAGACCGTCAGAACGTTTTGACAGGTAAGTCAGTTTAATTTTTTTTGCAAAATTACTGTGTAACTACAATTAAGTTAAAACACGATCAGATTAATTATGCAATAAATATGATATGTCTTTTAAATGTAGATTGTTTTTGTTAGAACACAGTTATAATCAAATATTTAGATACATAGACATTTTTTTTTATTAATCAATCAATCAACGTACATGTCTTTATAAGAATATTATTTAAACACAATATTGGATATTTAATGTGATCCTTTGTATACATTAAAATCCCAAATTGAAAATATGTTGGTACAACAGTTACTTAAGGAATAAGGAATCATTTTTTGAGTATTATGAGGTAATCATTTCGGTCGGGGCGTGGTTAAATTTAATACAGCCCGAAGGGCTTTATGAGAGATTTGACCACGCACCGACCATAATCATCACATTATAGTATTTAAAGAATGATTCCTTATTACATACTTATATTTATTTTATTTCCAATTTGTACACTTTAGTACAACACTATTTCAAAACCACAATTTTTATGTAGCACATGATATGTATGACTACGAAGCTCAGCCAATACCGTTTTTCGGTTATGCTACAAGACACACCAATTTTGTGTCACTCATCGTTTTCTATGTTGAAGTTATTGGGTTTTAGTGTTCAATATTGATTCATAATGTTATCAAAGACAAAGATAGTTAAAAATATAAATATAAGAATTTACAAACTGTGCTGAGACTCTGCTTCATAGTCTGCCTATTTTTAACATCAATTCACCTATATCATATCATTGTTAAATATATTTTATAAATATCCATTGTCTACTTAAAATGTCCCTAAATTAAAAGATAACTAAAAAAAACCCATTTCTTAACACTTTTGTCGACAGATTTTGCCATATTAATTTCTTCTATCTAACTGTGGATGTTCAATGTCTCTAGCTCTTTATCCAATCACCACAGATTCTAAAGAGTCACCGAGAGAAATCTCAACCACAGAGATAGAAACAGCACAACAAGGAAACGAAAATCTATTCAAATTGGCGGTTTCTCCTAAGTCAATCCACTTTTTCCAAACAAAAGATGTCGATTGTTGTTATCACATTTCCTGTGTGACACCAAACCGGGTTTGGGTCAGTGACCATCGAGGCAATCTCGTCTTATTAACCGCAACAAACGTTGTTTTACATCGGATGGAGAATTTTTATGCAGGGATTCAAATAGAGGCTTTGGGTTACACACAGTGAACAGTGAGTGTGAATTAATTTATGTAGATATATCTTTTAACATCAATAAACTGTCAATCACAAGATCATTAGAGAGAAGAGACTCTATATGGAAACCACTGTGTGTGTACTCATCCCCACATACTGGGGATCTACTGGTTGCCTTATATAGAGAGAACACAAATACAGGTAAAGTAAACAGGTACAACATGAGCGGGCATCTGACACAAACCATACAACATGACAACACAGGGCTTGAACTTTATAGTGGTCCTCGCTTTATTACAGAAAACAATAATGGAGATGTTGTGGTGTCTGACTTTGATTATATGTGTGGTGCTGTAGTGGTGACAGAGCGTGGAGGAAAACATCGTTTCTCCTACAAAGATCTTGCACATCGATAAGGACAAAAGTCGATGATGCCTTCTCCCTTCGCATTATATAGAACTGGATCAGGAATCAATCCATTCGGAATTTGCACCGACGCGCTGTCACATATTCTAGTGTTTGATGCCAGAACCAACACAGTACATATGTTAGATAAGAACGGTCAGTTTCTTTCACTTCTACTGGACTTAAACATATCCACACCTCGATGCCTGGGCTATGATTTCAACACTCACCGTCTCTGGGTTGGGTCAGATCTCAAAAGTATTGTATATGTCAATAAGTGCATAGACAAATACACTGGCAGGTTAGTCTAGTAATTATAATTTACAATTAACGTCAGTTGTAATTGTAATTTTAAAATCAGTTTAAAAAAATAGAAACATTCGATCGGTATCACAAATCAAACAAATTTTAAAGATTGATCAAATTTTTCTCGAATAATTTATCAAACTCATTGTTTCTTTTGTTACAGCATAATTAATAACAATTAATGCATTATTGATATAATATTACCATTTTACTAACCGATTACCAATGCCTTTCTGTAGATGAATGTCTGTGATGGGTATGATTTGTCCATCCAGGACCAACGCCAGAATGGAGATTGCTTAAATGTTAAGAAGTCATAAATAATTTTTGTACAAATATTATCTCTTGTCAAAACAACACATTTAGTTTGTCACTTTCTGAAACTGGCATTCACCTGTGTGTGATATGTATGGATAACAATAATTAGACCTGTTTCTGAGCGAAAAAAAAAATAAAATACATTTACTTTTGTTAAAATAGAAGAATGAACCAGATAATCACATTGTATAGTCACATTAATGTTTACTTATTAATAAACGAATGATATTTTTAAATCAATTTTGAGATTCATTTTGCTTTGTTAAACATGTCATGATATAAACATCAGTTACAAATTGCCGTTGTTTCGGATTCTACGAGACGTGGCAAGCGTGGCTGGGCGTACTTGAAGTGATTGAGAGAGTACAGGTAACGTAAGACAAACGAACGTTTGACGTGCCAGTCGTAGATGTCACGTAAAATTGTGTTTGGAGACAGGCTGCCACTTTCATCGTGCAATACTCGTAGGAACCGTACTATGGTCTTACTTTTTTCGTGCAACAAACGTACGCGTGTCTTGAGAACGGCAGAAATGATATAAGCGTCGTACGTCATTCGTAAGGACGTCTTTTGTGTCTCACTACAGCTGCATGGACACATTTTTCACATTGAATTAAGAATAATTGTTTTTCATAAGATATGTACTAAATGTTGTCTTCTGTAAAAAAGTGAATATTAAAACGTCAAAAGAACTCGGATAGCAAGCGTTTTTGGCATTGCTACTTTGGTACCTTAGCCTTGCTACACTTGACGTAAAAATTAATCTTTCGTATCTGAAACCATGAAAAATTGAAAAATTCTCTGACATCAAGAAGAAATAAGCCACCAAAAAATATGTCGGGATTTATGTATAATTATTAAATGATTATTACCCTCACTAATGTCACATCTTTAAATGCTATTACATTTTTGTGCTGTTGTGTTTTTAGTACCACTCCACGCCCCTTAAAATCAGAACCTTTGGCAAGCAAAGATGAACTTTTAATAGAAAGTGAATCTCTACAACGAATCCTTCTGCTTATACAAATGAGCTTTGAGATTTCATTCATTTTGAAAATCAAAGTCTAAATATTGGCATTCTTGTTTTTAAATTGTGAAAACACTATTGGAATAGTGTTTATGGTTATAATGTATAGTAATTTATATGTTCAAAATAGAGAGAGGACTCTGTTTGCGAACAAATATAATCACACTTGCGAAAATAAGTAGTATAATACTAATTTGACAGTTCTATAAAAAATATCCTATGATAACTTTGTCTAGTAGGATGTGTTTGAGTTTTGTATTTGTAGTTTTAGTTAAAAATATCGTTCTAAGCGGTAACATCATTTGTTGTCTCCTTAAGGCAAAAATGTTTATGTTTAATTCTTACCACACTTGCAGGTCCAAGTGATTGATATTTTTTTCTACAATTTACCTAAATATCCTTTTTTTGTTCTGTTTGTCTTTTTCAGCTTCATGTAAGAAAAAACGTGGCTTTTTTAGGGTAATCAGTAAACGATTTGATTGCATTTTGGTGAATTGTAAGTTTGTTTCAGAGATGAAAAAAAACCCCATGCAACTATGGTATTTATGGCTTTTTTAAAAAAAATTATTTTGAACAAAATGACATGTTTAAAATCCTAATATGTTTTCTCGATGCTCTGTCTATATATCTTTTTATTTTAAAAATCCATTACCTCGACAAAATTTGAGAAATAAACATCTTTTACTTTAGCTTTATGCATACTATACCGGGAAACGATGATGCAGATGATTCAGCAATATTCCTTTTATAAAGCCACATAACTTCTTATCTCCATCTTATATACGTTACAGATAAGTTTGGCATAAAAACACTGTACGAATTAAGTAATAGTATTGCGCCTACGGCTGAATGAAAATTAAAGGCATGATCACGGTTTTTGTCAAAAAAAAAAATTCCGATTTTTAATATTTACAATGCTTCAGACAATGTCGTGCAAACACAAACTGTATTTGCCCCAGTTAAATTAACCGAAACATATGATGTGACACAGATATGACAAACTGTACATCTCGCTATAACAATAAAGATGGGCGTATATCATATATAAAATCAATACTAATACATACAACGCCCAGCAATTTAAAAAAAACCAATTTAAGTATCTTTACATGAAGGAAAGCAACAAGTGTTTGTCTAATTGATCGTTATTATTATTTTTTTTAATTTTCAATATATCATGACAGCTATGATTCACATTACTTTGATAATTTTTATATATTCCTATATTCGTTACAACCGAGTTGTCTATTACCATAACATTTCACAGAGGGGTTGTTGGAAATTGTCTGGTCTCCACGGACCTTGTATTTGTTCTTATTTGCTTATCTGTTGTTTATTGTGTCAAATTTTAGAATGAAAACCGATGTGCCATAAAAATACTTTATTGGTATCTTGTATGTGATATGTAATACATGTATTTATAATGATGCAGTTTTGAAATTGATATAATTAGAAGTCTAGATACGAATTATTTATTGTCAGTTTTAATGAAAACAGTGTATTCCTGGGTATACATATATCATTCACTTCTGAGGATACGTAAGTTTGTGTTAAAATAGTGTTGTTTTCATACAAAAAGTCATCTTGATTCCCAATTCGGAAAGCATTTCATTTTATGCAAACACATCTTAAATTTTTTGGCAACAATAAGGTTATAGCCACTAATTTATGGGTTTTTTTCATTTTGGTTTTGTTATACCCGCACTTTCTAAAGAAAGTTCGGGTATATTGTTGTTACCCTGTTCCGTCCGTCCGTCCGTCTGTCCGTCCGTCCGTCCGTCTGTCACGTTTTACTTTCTCAAACTGCTCTTACATCTTATAAACCAGCAAACTGAACTCTTGGAGTTTGATTTGGGGTATCATGTTGTTTTGTAAAAAGGTTTCAAAAATTCTCTGACGTTTTTTCACAAAAAACCTTCTTCCTCGAACTCCTCCTACATTTTCAACAGTAGACAAAACATCTTTTGGAATATGTTTTAGGGTATCCTATAGATGCGCAATAAGGTTTCGGAATTTTCAACTTTGTCCTGGGGGTCATTTAATGGCTAAAAAATGACGTTTTTTTTACAAAAAAACTGGTTTCAAAAACGTCATTTTTTTTTGGCAGTAGCCAAATGATCTTCTAGAATATGATTGGGGGTGTCATATTGAGGCGTGATCAGGTTCCAGAATTTTTTTTTTTATTAAGGGGATCAGTGGGCAACAAAAAATGACGTTTTTTTGCAAAAAAAATATGGTTCCCAGAACTCCTCTTACAACTTTTGGAGTAGCTACGTCATCTCTTGGGATATAATTGGGGCTGTCCTATAGATGTGCAATAAGGTTTTAAAAATTTAAATTTCATCCAGGGAGTCAAATAGTAGCAGAAAATTGACGTTTATCACTAAAAAAACAAACATTGATCCAAGAGCTCCCTTATGAATTAATGGATAGACAATCATATCTTGGGATATGATAGGGACTGTTCTATAGATGTGCAGTAAGGTTTTCAAAATTTAAATTTCATCCAGGGAGTCAAAAAGTAGCAGAAAATTGACGTTTATCACTTCAAAAAAACATAGATCCTAGAACTCCTTTTATGATTTAATGGATAGACACATCATATCTTGGGATATGATAGGAACTGTTCCATAGATGTGCATTACAGTTTTGAAAAATTAAATTTAACCCTGAGGCCCATTACCTACCGGTACATACCTTTTGATGCCCTTTAAGGATCAAGAATATATATGGTTAAGGGGTGGGGATCTCAACCGTTTTCAAGATATTCGTGCACTTCCTGTTCAAGAGGGGTCATGACCACCCCCGGGGCCCATGACCTACATACCGTTTGATGCCCCTTGAAACAAGGAACAAGAATATATATGGTTTAAGGGTGGGGATCTCAACTGTTTTGAAGATATTAAGGGACTTGCTGTTTGAGGGGGTCAGGACCACCCACAGGGCCCATGACCTACGTAACATTTGATGCTCCTTGACATCAGAAACATGAATATATATGGTTTAGGGGTCATGATTATAACAGTTTCTGAGATATATGGTAATTTCAAATTCCTGGGGGGTGGGGATGACCCCAGGGGTCAGATCTAATAAACCCTATATATTGCCAGTAACAGCCAATATATGATTATGAAAACCCTATATTATTATCTTTGTCGGTTTTCAAGTTACCATTTACAATAGAGTCTACGATTCTTCCTACAAGGTTCAATGTTAGACCCCCCACCCTTTTGACACCCCCCTCCCCCCCTCCCCCGAAAAGTGGTTGTCTAACCCAAAATGAGAAAAATCAAACCAGGGTGCACAACTAAATATGCAGGCCTTACTAGATATGCAGGTCTATCATATATCCTAGAGGTTTGTACAATTCTGTTCAGCCATCTCTGAGAAACAAGTTCAGAGCAGGAAAGAAGAAAAAGAAGATGAATAATAATACATGTACCGTATTAAGAACCGTACGAAAACAATAAGTCTCCAAATTTCATTCGGGAGACTTAATAATAAAGATTAAATAGAGATAGGATCATCAAACATCAATAATTTAAAGATAATTGACAATTTCTGATTCTAAGGGGGTCAGGATGACCCCTTAGGGTCATGACTTACATGCCATAATGATCTGATCATCTGCATGACCTAAGGAGGAATAATATCTTTGGATTAAGGTGGGGATCTCAATGGTTTTTATGATATTTAATAATTTCAGGAAGAGCACTTGGGATCATGACCTACATACCATCTTAAATGCCTTGAACAAAGAAACAATAATATAATATGTACATGATATATGATTCAATTTAAGAACCACCCATATATAGATCAATCATCTGTTTTGTAATACTTCCTATGTATATATACATGTATATGTATTAGTTTGTGTTTTGTTCTATAGTCTATTCATGTTCATGACTGTAGTATATATGGCTTAGTCTTATTTTAAATTACATTAAAAAATTGTCAAATATATGACTTGGAACCCCCACTCCCAAACAAACTCAAATATAAACTGTTCTCCCCCCCCCCCCCCTCCCTTGTCGAATGATCTATTAAAATCAAAATATAATTTGGGTGTCTAAAAACTTTTATAAACTTGTAAAAAATGTTATTCTTAAAAAAAATTATATTACACCTTGCATAATTGACAAATGATCTATTGAGATATGATCAGAGGTCATATTTCTACCTTGGGATCAATAAGTAGTATTTATTGACAAGTTAAAATTAATAACAATAAATGATTCAAATTATAAATGTTTATACTCCACATTCACTCCCCCCCCAATCTAACCTGGTTATAAAGATTCAGTCTTCTTAATACATTCTTACATGTGTACAGTAGCAAATTTTAAATCATTTCTTGATTGCTTTAATTTTCTCTTGTGATTCACAATTGCTTAATTCAATTTTTAAGATTTATAAACAAAATGTTATATGCATCACTTCCATGTGTATTCGCCTATTTGTGGCAATTGTAAAGTCTCCTAAACAAAGCAGTGACATCATTAGGCTAGGAATTACCCACATGGATCAAACACTACTGTATAACATATGAATAAGATAAAATACATTATTATTTCTAGTTCTAAAATGTCAGGTTGTCTCCAAGGGGGCATAATCTACATACAATTTTATGCGCAATGACACAAAGAGCAAAAATAAATTATATGGTTTAGGGATGAGGATCTCAGATCTCAGAAGTTAACAAAATATACAGTGTATCATATCATTTCCTATTTCATAAAGGCGGGGGGGGGGGGGGGGGGGGGGGGGGGGGGTTAAAGACAACACCTGGGGGTCATTAATGTACTTTACACCATTTGATGCATCATAATGACATTAGAAGGTATTTTGTATTTTCCTGTTTCGTGGGGTCAGAACAGTCCCATAAGGTCATCCCTTGACCTACATTGTTTTTAATGCATTATAATACATTAAGAAAGAAATACTCCTTCCTTCCTATTATAACTCATATAAAAATGTCTACACCTACTTACATGTAATACACAAATTTAATAAGAAATTGTTTATACAGGGTCAATATGGGGTCAACTCAATACTGCATGCAGTCTGACAAATGAAAAAAAATAACTTTTGCAACTAAAATGACAGAAACTTTACAAATGCGATAGGATAGGTAACGATGATAAGCTTATTTAAATATTAAAAGACGATGATACAGTATGCTGTCAAAGGGAGATCACATTTAGAAAGTGAAAGTAGAACTTTATATGTATGCTGGCATCTCATTATATTGTGCTACTGCTACTACATGTATTATGCTTACCTAAATTGGTCAACATCATAATGATAATCCAATTAAAACACAATAATGAATTCCTTTAGCTGATCTTAAATAATCCTTTTCTGCATACGGAAAACACAGACATGCATGTATGGGTGTAGCTAAAACGCGGAACGGAAAACGGAACGGAATGGAAAATATCATCACGTTTATCGCTTACAAAGGGTATAGACTGGCCAGAAACGATTTACTTTGTATCTTTTATTTATATCTAATGAATGATTATCAACACGTTGTTATCTTATTAATATTCATATGAATGTCTATAATCAATTATAGCATTGTATTCATTCGGCTTTAGTTGAGTACGGAAACGGAAAAATCAAATGTATATGAATTGTGAAACATTAACATGATTAAACGAGCAAATTAGCTATAACTTTTTACTTATTTTTCTTATGTGGTATTGCTAGCATATCAGCGTAACGTACGCAGTTAGTGAAAGCGTTTTATGCGTGTTTTGAGTATTTTTATATTTCAAATATGATGTACTGTATATACTTACATCAAAATTGAATTTTCGGTGTTCTAGACGATCTTTTATCATACAGATGATACAGTATCATTGAGATGGAAGAAAAAAACCGTAGGACTGACGACATTAAAAATTAAAATACAGTAAACATTAAAATACCCGGTAATTTGTGGAACTAGTATTTTTAGCAATGTAATTTTGTTTACGTTTGCATTTCTTGGCAGTTGTTTATCCCTCCAGCTATATACATATGATCCAAATAGAGAGCTCTAGACGTTGCCTGGTTTGATGTTCCGATTATATATTGGGACTATAGTCTGTCGATCCCAAAATATTCATGCAGCACATTTGGACGATTTATAATGGAAAATGTTGACATCTTTTCTCCATTTGGAAGTCACTCAGATGACCTTGCACAATTTTTCAACACTATCATCCGGGTCTGTTGAAATGCAAAACTCCGTAGACTTCTTTATTTTTAGCCGTGTATTTATACCAGCTGATAAGCTAGAGAGGACGTTTTAAAGAAAGAATAATGAGAATGTTTAATGCTTCTAAAAGAGAATCGCTTGAACCCTGAGGTATTAATAAATATACAGCAAACAGTGAATCGAGGATATTTTGGGACAGAATATAGTGGTCAATGCATGTACTGTTAATTTTGAGGAAATAAATATTCTTGAATAAATAATCTAATATTGCTAATCTTTCAAAAAAAATTAAAAAAGGTACATAAAGTATATCGTTTTAGCATGATTAACAAATCTATGAGGTAAATAACATTAGATAAGATTTTCCGTTTTCCCTTCCGTTCCGCTTTCCATTCCGTTTTCCGTTCCGCGTTTTAGCAACACCCATGTATCCCATCTAATCGAAGAGCTGGGTAAAACTAGTACCCGCTAATGAGACATGCAGACCTGTGTTGTGTACGTAACTTCAGACAAAGATCATTCATTTGTAACATGCATGTATTTTTATGACCTATTCTTCAAATCCACCTGCACTATTTTATTAGGTAAATAACAGCTTTAAGGTGGTGCAGGACACCTGCATATTGTGATGTACATGTATACTTTCTATTGGGATAAACAATAAAGTATATTAAATATTGATTAAATATTTACCCCCCAAATAATGTTACCTACATGTAGCATTGAAGCGCAATGGGTTAAAGCGTTTACATGTCTGTAGGAGCACTGGGGTCCAAGGTGTATTTTTGGTAATTTTACAATTGATATAAATGAATTTTCATTGGGGGGGGGGGGGGGGGGGGTCTGGACCCCTAACTAATTCACTGCAAACAGTTCTACCCCAAATTGCACATAAAGTGCTGCTCATGTCACGATGTGTATTATCATATGGGAAGGGATCTCATCCTTCAGTTATGAAAATTATAAATTTTAATTGTATTACCGGAGCTTGCATGTAGCCTTCATTTTTAATTAAACTGGTACAAAACAGTGTTAATTAGGGGCAAACACATGGTGCGGGTATTACTGTCTAATGACAGCATCTAGTTTTGTTTTGTATTTTTTTTTTATATATATATTTTTTTTTGCTATTCATTTGTTTGGTTTTTTTTTTTAATAACCTTTTAATCCAAATATGTTTAGGACATTTATGTCGTAGATAAACAGTGATCTTTTAGAAATCAATTTTCCTAAAATAAGCTATCAAGACCAAAAAAATAATAAGCACTTTATTTATGTCATAACAGCTTTAAAATCGATCAATGTAAAAATAAGTTCAAAAAAGTTAGAAAAATCAACAAAACTGAATATTCAATTTTTTGATTTGATTGATCACATCGTGTTAATAACGTCAGATCGAGTACGCAGCGAGATCGCTCCTTAGCTTACCTTGCCCATTTTGTATTATGTAGATTATGAATCATGTTTAAATGTTAGATAGTAATGTATACAAGCCTATCTAAACCTGTATGTTGCGTATGCTTGCTTTTTTTAAGTTCAAATGTCTATGGTGAACTTAATTGTTCGGGAGGTGCGGTCCCGTTTTTTTTTTAATACTAACGTTACCCTACTGAATGTTGGTTCCTGCACTCAGCTCGTAATAATACATTAAATGATATATTTTCCACAAGCAATATATTCTTCAAACATTGATAGTCTGGAATTAGACTGCCTTTATTTAAATCTGCCTGTCCGCTTGCATATGGACTCACAATTTTCAGGAGCATTTAATGTTGTTTACAGAATAAATTTTTAAATTACATTTTTATTGACAAATATCAAAAATTAAAACTGAGCGTTTTTCATTTTCGCCAGGTTTGTTTCAACTTTATTGAGTTAAGCGTCTTTTAACATCAATTTCAACTTACTATAATGTAGAATCTCACTTTAATTAACCCATGATTAGTATTCATATGAAATATAATAACAAAACATCTCTCGTTATAATCCAATATATGCTCTTGCAACAAGATAATTGGTTTTAATAGGCAATCTCTTTGATAGAGTATTTCAAAAAATGTCGTTCTTTAAGACCTTGGCTGGGTCACAGTATGAATAAGACGCCTCAAATGCAGACTGAAACATCTCCAGAGTGGTATATCCATGATCAGAAATTAAACATGGAAACCATCTCCCGTTGGGTCCAATGTGTCTCATTCCGATAAGGTCATTGAGTTTTGTTGCGTTTATTCCAAGTTTCTGCGTAATCATACCTATGTATTTATCATCAGCACGAAACCGAGGGATAAATGGCATAACTTTCTTGATTTTCTGAATGACGTCATTGCTGAAGAATATAGTGCATCCCGCAACGAAAGGAGGATAGCAATGAAACTGATACTCCTGTTTTGAAACATAATGTTTAAAGGGGTAGAAGCGCACTGGAACAGGTCGTTCAAACAAATATCCACCATAGAGATTCTCGACTTTCTCCTCCTCCACAGAATATAAGTACTTTAAAGCATTAGGGATGTTTACATACATATCGTCATCAATGAAAAGAGAATACTTCGCATTGCTACAGTATTCACTGATCCAACCAAACGCCATCTCCATTTTTAACGGGTTGTTCCAGTGGCGATCAATGAAGCTACCCTGAATGATGTCTTTATATTGCCGTGTTTCGTAAACCAGCCGATCTTGTGTTTTTCCGTTATATCCTAAGAGAAAAAATATTTTTCGATTTTTTGAGTTACTTTCGCGGCCCCATGTCTGGCGAATAGCTTGCCTTTTTATAAAGTTTTTCGTTGCTGACTTAACCAAGGTTAAAAGATATATTTCAGAGGCATTTCCACAGTTTGAATCACTAATTATGGTGAAAGAATAAGGATAGTTATTCACGGGTTGCAATGAAATATTGTCTAAATTGTCAAATTGCAAAGAGGAATATCCAAAATCACTTCCACATGAATAGATGAAAAATTGTTCATGTGTTACATATCCAAAATAACACAATAGAGTGATGAAGATTCCGAATAAGCTTGCTTTAAACCATATATCAAATCTTATAGTTTTGTTCATTGCTAAAAAGTCCTCTAACACTGCAATATGCATTCAATTATAAGGAAAACATTCCCTTTACGTTCAGGGAACTCTCAATAGAAATACAACTGATTATCAAGAAATGAAGCAGTTGTGTTTTTACTGCTATGTGTGATGGGATAGGTTATTTTAAGATATTAGATGCTGAGCAAGATGTTGCATGTTTTAACGACACTTAAGGTATCTCACTCCTCATGTTTTGATTCCATTGCGCAGATGATCATTATATTTGAAATGAATATGATTTTATTTATTTAATCATCACAGATAGATTATTATTTCATAATTACACAACATTCATAAAGAAAATCCATTTGAATTCAAGAAACAAACAAGTTTTTTTGGGAACTATTTTTTCGTGCGGAAGGTTTTTTAGACGAAAATGACAGAAACAAGCAATTTTATGAATTTTCAATATACATTTCTTTTTATTATACTTTATTCATTATTCACATTTTTAACATTTGATAGGTTTGTAACATATTTTATAGGTTCTGTGTTACAGGTACAAAGTCAAATCTTGAGAATGTGATGGCCGTTTAGCATAAAATCATGCAAATATATAGACCATGTCTGAATTTTTTTAAGCCAAATTTTGCGATAATATTACCTTTGAAGCCCTATATCTAAAATTTGACATCACTGACCCCCATGTTATATTATGTCAAAATGATACTGAATACATATCTAGGCAAACTGGATTAATCTTATAAAATTCTTGATATTCAAAAAGTTTTCATTTCAAATCAAATTGTAACTATTATAGAAATTGTCTATTTTAAGTGCAAAAAGGTCACACAAAAAAATATGCAGCTTCGTACAAATTTTTTGCGTAATCCCTCTTTTCAGTGTGACCATTGTGCATAATTAAAACAATATTTGAAGAAATAAGTTTGTTTAATCAAAAATACTGACAACAAATCCTAATCAGGATGAAATTGCATTTTAGGTGCGAAAAGGTCAAATTAAATAGGCCATAACTCAGAGGGATGGATACTGACCCCCCATTATCTTTGTATTTTTTAAGTATGGTTTGTCTACAGATTTCAATAATATACTTCTCAAGAAAATCTTGATACAACAACATTGAGGAGTGGGATACCTTAAGTTTATAACACTTTTTTGTTTCCTTTTCTTTTGAATAAATATAAATATATAAAGATTTCCAGTATTAAACACAGCATGAAACCTTACTTGTTAAATGGCAAAACTAGAAAAATGTCATTTACTTGATTGATTTATTAATGACAATTTAGAAATAAAAAAGTGAGTTGCCGTTAAACTTAACGAGGCCGGGTCTAATTAGTTCTGCCCTAGATTTTTTAATGAAATTTTTTACCTGAATTTCTATTTATATAATTATTATTTTAAAATTAAAAAATAAAACATTTACCACACCGTTTGTTTAGGGGGTCATCTCAAAGTTTGTTAATCTTTAACATAGGACCCTATGGGATTTCGCTTGAAATGTATCAAGTTTGCACATTTTTTAAACTTCTGCCCTAGGGATTTCTTTTTCTGTTCTATATATTAAAGTTATTGCTAAAAGGCATCAAATGGTCAAATAAAAAAAACCTTTTACCTCCTGGTTTGTTCCAGGGGTCTTATCAAAGTTGATTTTTGTATGCCCAATTTCCCAGATTTGTCAGATAATGGCTATTTTTTATTTGAGAAAGGCGGAAAAGGTGATCTTTATAGTATAATTAAAGCATTCAGACATATTTAAGTAATAAAAAAATATATAACATCACATATTAAGGGTCATTAATATAAAATACATGGTTACTGTCTTGAAATATATGAATTAAGCTATATTTAGGCGGGTTAAGAAAACGTGACAGATGGTTAGGTCTGCTGAACCCTCTTCAGGTTTTCGACCCGAGCCCAAATATAGCTTATAGTTCGAGACAGTTATGTTTATTCCACAATATAACATTAATTTTACGCATTAAACGAGCCATTTTCAACAAATTTCGCTGAATATCTGCAGTTGAAACTATCACGCCATGGCGTCAACCAAGCAAAAAGATGACGTTACAATACAAATCAAACGCTGCGCGAAAGCGTGCGTACTCGTTCTGTACTCGGCCTCGTTAATTGAATTAATGCGAAATTCATTCCTGAAGACAGCTGTGTGTGTTTTGATTTTTGTTTTTTGTTGCAAGCATATGTTGTTTTCTCGTTAGTGTACTTATGTAGAGATATTTTAATGTGATACAAATGAATTGTGTTTGTGTTTAATGTATTTTACTGTTGATGTAGGTGACATCCTGTCTCTTTTAATATTTCACAAAATTTCCCTTTCTGGTATTTCTAGAGTTTAATAAAGTATCTTAAGGATAAATAGAATTGAACAATATATTTCGAAAGATGAAAACATTTAAACGAAAAAATTCATTTTAA
Source organism: Magallana hongkongensis (assembly GCA_015776775.1). NCBI lineage: Eukaryota > Metazoa > Mollusca > Bivalvia > Ostreida > Ostreidae > Magallana > Magallana hongkongensis. The sequence continues at coordinate 6,116,586 of CM027469.1, read as the reverse complement.
AACATTCTTAAATTAAAAATAGTTATAATGGTTCAGCGTGTTATTGTCAAATATTAGAAATAACAAGCGCAATCAATTTTCATGATTTATCTATACATTTAGATGGATGAAACGTTCAAATACACGTATACCATCAAATGTGATCGTCACTAGTCTATCCCATTAACCTAACAGCCACCCAACAAACAAATTGTGTACTATAATCGTACATGAATTAGGAAGAAAAGAAAAGACAAAAAGAAATCTATAGACCTCAACCCAGAAATGGATCCAATTTCTTTTTACACAAATCAACAAATTATTGCTATAATGAAGAATGTCAGCGTAACAAAATTACCTAAAATGTGTAATTAGTCTCATTAATATATGCGTCACTATACAATACTGATTGGGTCATAGAATAAAAGGGATGTATCAGCTTCTCTTCATATTATTTTGTCTTTTTATTGTCATTGTACATATCTACTATTTAAAAGGGTGACACATAATCATATCTATTGAATAGCAGTGTAGAAAATTTATTCTAATGGCGTTTATATGCTTATGAAGAAACAGGATTACGAAGTATTGTCAGTAAAATACTACCTTGATTTTTTTTTTACTTACTCCCGAATGTTAAATACTTTGAAAACATATTTTTAACGGCATTAGTTTTCCCATAATTTAACTTACTATGAATAAAAACTTTAGAGTACGTATTTTTCCAAAGTGCATTGCAACAAATGGGTCACCTCAGGTGCTCATGACATGTTTTTTTTAATCTAAATAGATATTTAAGATAAGATTAGATTAGTTAAAAGGATTCTGTATAAACTATGTCATAACGCCGGGAATAGCCCTGACTTCTAACTACATGTGAAGGCAAAATGTGACAGTGATTATATACTGTCTTTCTTAAATATTCTTACACGTGTTAATTAATTCAATTTACAAGAAAACTAAATGATATAAATAAAAAAGCCCCCTCCACGTGTATCATTCACCAAATTTTCAATATGAGTTGTCTAGTTACAATAAAAATTGAGTTTGTTTTATTGTAACTAGTAACGTACAAATCATATGAAATTCCGTCTGAAGAAAAATGTGGTAGAACAAAACAAATATATTTTCATTATCTGGTTTGGTTTTAGCATTGCTATCGGCTTTGGTACTACAATGTACCATTTGCCTTTTTCGACTGTCAAACAACACTGATATAATGTGATGTTATGTGACGTTATCTGTTTTCTGTATATATTTAATAATTGATGCGTGTTTTATCTATATCATGTACTTCCATTAACTATACTCAATGTTTATTTTTATTTACTTCCAGCGTTATTTTACCACAACTTATATAAAGAAAATGGTAATCAATGTCTCATGCATACGTAAATACATGTAATTTTTTTCTGTCCCAAAATATTTTTGTCGCATATTTCCTTAAATTATTCGATATTTATAAATACTTCTTGGTTCAGACGATGTTCATTCAATAGTATGAAAAAATTCCAAGAGTTCCCTTTTGAAACGCACCCTCTAGCTTGTCGAGTATCAATACACGGCTAAAATAAAAAGTCTACGGGGTTTTTCCATTGCCAAGGACATGAAGACGCCTGGATGATAACGTTGAAAAATTGCCCGAGGTGTCCCGAGTACTTCCGAATGCAGAAAAGACGACAACATTTCCCATTATAAATCTCGGTAGGTAATCTGTTTTCTTTCCTGTGAATTTCTACGAGAGAAAAATGATAATGTGTGAATGAAGTTATCTTGGGATTTTTCCCTTTCATCGATTTTAATTGTATTTCTCTCACATGTATGTGTATTTTTATTAAAAATTGTTTAAATATGCAGCATAAATATCTTAGGACAGACTATTAGTCTTTATTTTGTCCTGTCACTGATCATTTCATCCTGTAAACGTATATGTACCTATCTAGCCAAATACCTACCTACATGTACCTACTTACATACCTAGTCAATGTTGCACCCAGAGACAGGTAGAACAATGTCCAGGGATTTCTATTCTTCTTTGTTCTTGTCCATCTTTTTCACCTCTCCCCAGGTAAGATTGGTGTTTTTAAGTTAATGCATTATCACTCTCTGGACACACACTTCGTTATTTCAATACAGATAAAAAAATATTTGTACTTAAATTGCCTTGATTTAATTAAATTTGAATAAACATGTTTTAACACATGCGGATGTAGATATATGTCCACAACACGTGGATTTTACTTGAGTATTTATCACGCTTGAGAATTAGAATTATAACATATTTAACACGACTCACATGTTTTTTTCACCTACGTATATTTTTCGTACGTTCGTAAATGCACACCAAACGAGAAAAAGAGAGAATTTTTTCCTTTTGCTGATATACAAATCTGCAATTTTCGTGTCGTAATTCTTATACTAGCATTGTTATAAATCAACAAAATGAAATAACCATAAACAATAATAGATTTTAAATACGTACTTTCGTAAGTTCCTTTTTTGTGAAAAAGCTGTATGAATGCTCTCGTTGAAGAAAAAAAGTCATTATGGGTGTGACAACGAAGAGCATTTAATGTGAAAACTAATAAAACCGATTAAAGTTATGTAAAATAAAATACTGTGCTTTCATTAATATTCAAGGACATCAATTTTTGTTGCTAAAATCAAAAAAAAAAAAAACAAAGTTTCAAGAATACTCAAATTTGTGGCCATATAATGTCATACACATGCCTCAGATTCAATATTTTATCTATGTCACATTTAAGGAATAAGGAATCATTATTTGAGTATTATGAGGTGATAATTTTGGTCGGGGCATGATCAAATCCAATATAGTCCGAAGGGCTTTATGATAGATTAGATCACGCCCCGACCGAAATTATCACCTCATAATATTCAAAGGATGGTTCCTTATTAATTATATTTTTTATAATTTTAAGCCATCATACATTTTAATATTTAAATATAAATAAGCAAACCCCACTGGTTCCTCAATCTGGCGTCGTTTAAAGTAATGGGTTATATAGTACAACATCGATAGTTACGTAGTGTTATCACAGGCAAAGACACTGGAAAATGTAAATATTTGGTGTTGATAAGACCTATTCGACATGCATCTCAGACGATTTGTCCAGCAAGGTACAGTGATCTATTAGAATAGCCATTTAAGAAATGCACATTGTCTAGTTTCATAATTCCTGGAATGTGTACGGACTAGGTTTACCCAGGGGTTCGTAAAAATTCAACTAAGACATTATGTTCTTAGTTCGTTACACTCAAACGAACATAAATCATTTACCATATAAAACAACACATTATTATAGGATAGGAGGCGAAGCGCTCAGATTTTATTCAACTACATTACATAAATTCTCTTTTTCTGTTTCTTATCAAATCCAATCACAGTAAATCAACTCGATCAATCAATCTCTCGTTTAACTCCATCCATATGTACAATCATCAAACTACAAAAGATAAATTATAACTTTAATACTGATAGCAAATCGATTATTACAAATAACATATCATAACAAGGGTTGGGTGGGTGGGAATATCTCTAATACGTGAACTAAGTTAAGAATCTGAGCCTTCGAATGGCTCATTTACCAAATACACACCCTTATATAACATCTCCACTCATGCGTACTTGTTACTATATAAATAGCCAATCATTGTAAAAACCAATCACCCGTACCAAAACAAACCCGCCTACTTTCCCCACATGTACAAATAATGTTCAGTACCCATGATAAATACATTTATGTTCTTAGTTCGTTACACTCAAACGAACATAAATCATTTACCATATAAAACAACACATTATTATAGGATAGGAGGCGAAGCGCTCAGATTTCGACAAAATAAAGTAGAGTTGAGTTTTAAAAAGGATATATTATTATATACCCAGATTACTTGAAACACTCAATTTTTCTGACAATGTTTCCCTGACATAACCGTCTTTTGCTGTTTCACTTTTCCACCTGCCATGTTTTTTGAAAATTCTGTCATTAACCCCTGCAGCAGCTGCAGCTGTAGCGCCTCCTGACCTTAAACTGTGTAATCCGAACTTTTTCTTATCTAAACCAATATCCTCTAAGGCAGAAAGAATAATTTCTCTTGTTCTAGTATATGACAGAGGTTTGTTTGTATGTCTTAACTTAAAGGAAGCAGCTTTTTTCAAGTATGTTATTTGTCTAAAAATATATTCGTCTGAAGAACTCTCTATTCCAGCTAATTTCAAATATCTTCTCAAAAAATACACTGGACATGTTTTGGTACCCGTCTCTGCAATACAAACACTAGATCCTTCATTATATTTGTCTGTTTTACTTTTCTGAATAAATATGGAGACATGTTGATCTTGGAATGAAATATCAGATCGTCTGATGTTAACAATTTCCGAAAATCTAAGAAAACCAGCATATCCTAAAAGACAAATTGTTATTATTCTTAAATCTGTAAGACAGCTGTTTTCATTGCCATATTTTTCTGCAAGAAGAAATAAATGGAAAGGTGAAATAGGTTCCTTTTTTGTGACTGGTTTCCTGCATTCTCTCAACACGCCTTCTTTGACCTGTGTAACTAAAGAAGAATGGCATGGGTTTGGATAACCTGCTAAATTATGAGCCCATGAAATAGCACTTACAGCTTCCTCTATTTTGGCTGACGAGCAAAAAACCTGGCAAATGTGAACTAAATACATAGACACCGTCATATCGGTTGAAGGTAAAAAGGACAAATTCGAACAATGAGAAGTACACCATTTACAAAAGTTATTAAATGCATACTTATATTTCCTTCTCGTATTCTCTGCCTTTCCTTTCACACAGTACTCCGGTAATAGAGCAGATAGTCTATCCAGCTCGGGATTGTTGTAAGCTTTGGCTTCTGCCCATCGTCCCTTGCGGAATATATCTGTAAAACGTATAATTAAAAGCATTTATAATTATGAATTCATATATGCATACAAAATATGTACAATGTAAATACATTTTGATTATTTGTGACGTCCCTCATGTTATTCACTCTAACGTCTGCAATATGCCTCTAGCATATCAGGACCAACCAAAACAACAAAATAAAGAATCTTGATTTGTATCTCTCTTGAAAACTTATCATACAATATATACATGCATAAAAACATCTGCAATGCACCCCCATGCACCAGGCCCATTAATAAGGTAAAACATCTGCAATGTGCCCTTGCACATCAGGACCTACTTTGCATCCTTGCATCTAATTTGATTGCCAGTACTTTAGAATAAAACTCACGAGAACCAAAAATAGAATTCTCATTATTTCCTTGCTTAAAAATTCGGTAAGCTTCCCGGAATTCTAAAACTTCTTTTACAGCGGGCATTGTTTCATTATGGTCGTCAAAAATTAAAGGCCAAAAATAAGAAGAGGGCCAATGTGGAACAATGATAGTACCCCTTGATTCGGTCCCAATCAAATGTAAAATGCATTTACCAATTAATGAAATGGGTGGCACTAGCCAATTGTTATCCCCTTCCCATGAGAGACTAAAACAGTCTACGCCCTCTGAACCAGGATTCCAAAATAACGAATTGAATCTTTCTAACTTTGCATTTTTGAAATTTGCAAATCGATCAATGTCATATGGACCCCAAATTTTGCTCATAAATTCAAAAAACTCATCCGTTACACCCCAGTCTTCGTAGTCAATTATTTTACTTAAATAATCTGCTCTAAGATTTTCATTTCTGGGTATCCATTGAGCGTCCATAGAAATACCTTTAGACAGACAAATTTGAAAAATGCCCAGTGCAATTTCTTGTAAATCACTTTTCATACTCCCACTTTCAATGATTTTTACACAGTTTTGATTATCAGTAAACCATTTCACTGTTTTTCCTTCAATAACTCTATGAAACGATAATAAACCAAGCTCTATAGCCTTTAGTTCTCTCCATGTAGAACTCTTTTCTTTTTCAAATTCACTCCATCCAATGTGAAAAACCTTTTGATCCAACTCTACAGTATATGCTGCCCCTGCAACATCACTTGCGTCTGAAAAAATCATGACATGCTTTCTTGAATAATTCTGAATGTTTTTACAGTTATAAGATCTTGCGTTCTTTTTCCAAAAATAAATTTCAGGTAATATAGAATCTACAATAACATGATCTAACTTTCGATCCCAAGAAGTTCTACTCTCTATTGCCATGTGGCAAGCACGACTCATAAGTCTTACAACATTTCCCATAACCGGTAACATTGAAATAATTTTCCCTGTAAATTGTGCAACAATTCTCGCAGAAACATTAGGTAAAGCATTCAAAACTCTATCTAAACAGTTTTCCAAGTCCATGATTCTTCGTTCCGGTATTCGTAAACTAAAATCTAAAGATCTCCATAGCAATCCAAGCCATTCAATCTCTTGTACAGGGCTGAAAATAGATTTCTTCTCATTAATGAAAAAACCTGCAGAAATTAACGACTGTTTAATAATTCCTGTAGCTGAATTACATTGGGCCTCAGACATAGCCATAATAAGACCATCGTCCAAATATAGAACTACTTTTAAATTGTTTTTTCTCCAATATTTTACCAACGGCCTCAAACACTTTGTAAAAACAAATGGGGCTGAAGTAAGACCAAAAGGTAATACAGTGAAACAAAAATAATTTCCCTTCCATGAAAAACCTAAATACTGCTGAAAACAAGGGTCAATATCTATATGGTGATATCCCGACTGCAAGTCAAATTTTGTCATAAAACAATTTCTATTGAAATATTGTAATGCGATTTTCCAATCTTCGAATTTTACTTTTTCTTTCCGTATGAAATTATTCAAAAAACTGAGATCTAAAATTAGCCTTTTCTTTTCGTGATTTTCTGCTACACTCAGCGGATTAACCATATATGGTTTTTCATGTACCTGAATTACTCTACCTGATTCTACCAGATCTTGAACTGCATCTGAAACAAAATTGTCATTCAACATAGCTGATTTATTATTCTCAAAGTGTTTTGAAGGGGGGTGAATTTCAAAATCAAGGGAATATCCATTTTTGATCATAGAAAAAACCGAATCATAAACATCTATTTCTTTCCAAAAATGAAGATTATGAAATAAACTTTTCTTGACTCTACCTGTTATCAAATTACATTTTCTATCATAAGAAATCAAATTTTCTTTAATGCTTTTCGAAATAGTGAGAATACCGGACCAGCTGGAACTATAGTAATACTCATCATCATTGACCGGCTGAAGAGCTTGCCCCTGCAGACCCTGTGGCGGATTGTGTGTAGTTGAGGGGGCATCGACTTTTCCAGTGTCCCGTCTTGAAGCACCTGTGACACACGTCTGAAGGCTGGGGGGTTCTCCTTGAACCCCCAAAGGCACGAAAGGGCTGATTAAGTAGAGGGTAGCCACCAAAACTGCCAGAGGAAAGCTGCGCCTGAGACCCTGCTGCTGCTGGCACCGGACGGCTGTACGGTGAGGGCCGTCCCCTCCCCCGGAATTTCTGCCGCATAGCCCGTGACTCCGCGCTGCGAATCTTTTTGTCGTCGTCCGAGTCATCTGCGTAGTCATTCTGCTCGTATTCCCTAACAGTCTTCCATCCTGCTGGACTGCTGTCTGCAATCCTGATAAGCTTATTGCGCTTCTGCAATTTTTCTTTAATATCATTTATTACAGAAACAGCCGAACTGTCGTTAACAACAATGGAAAGATTGTCTAAGTCTTCAATAATTTCTTCGTTAAAAATGTATTGAATGCGATTTCCTTCCCCTTGAATTCGCGTGCTTTTGCTTTCTTTTATCTTCTTAGAGAGACTTTTTGCATTAGCTTTCTGTTCAGTCAAAAGTTTTTCAGATAATGATGCAAACTGAGAATCGATTACGCTTTTGAACAAACTTACTGCATCCGCCAAGTCACTTACGTTGCCGTTAGTACTTCGTGTCGACTGAACCTCGGGTGCCCTTGAAACCCGTTGAGAGCGGCCTTGATTTGATGTGTCGTAAAGAAGATTTAACTCTGCGTCCTCATGCTCGGACATAGTGGCATGGAAAAAACGTGAACTAAGTTAAGAATCTGAGCCTTCGAATGGCTCATTTACCAAATACACACCCTTATATAACATCTCCACTCATGCGTACTTGTTACTATATAAATAGCCAATCATTGTAAAAACCAATCACCCGTACCAAAACAAACCCGCCTACTTTCCCCACATGTACAAATAATGTTCAGTACCCATGATAAATACATTTACAAATAGTCCATTATATTCCAACTATTGTATTGATGTTATTGAAATCTAAATAACTAGGTCAGTCTTCAACATATAAAGGTAAACTTACTACATAAGACAATGACCTTTAAATGCTTATCAAAATTTTCGATGCATTTTAGCACTATTTCCAAAAGCTTATATTATATTTAGAATATTGCAAATAAATTAACGTTTTGAGAGTGGAAAATAGTATCTTTTTTTCATTTCATGTATCAAAAAATGTTAGATTTTTTTCCTACAATATTTTGTTAACACTATAACACTATGCTAAACCATTAAAAACGCATTCAGTGGGGATGTTTAAGAATAAAAGAATAAATATGAAATAATGTTATATTGTTTCAGTGGTAATGTCTTTAATGATATACTGGTTTTGTAATAAACTGGCACAGCTTATCCCTTTAATCACTACCCTCTATGACCCCCCCCCCCCAAAAAAAAAACGGCCTCTTTACCCGGCGCTTGGCACTTCACCTTCTACTTATTTCGTTACTCATTTCGTTTTAAGCAATATTCCAAGGTATAATAAGTCTTTGTCGCTATGTAAAGTATCAAACGCGTTATTCCAAGCAATATTTCGCAACATTCTAAGGTATACTAGGCCTTTGTCGCAATGTAAAGTATCAAACATGTTATTCCACGCAATATTCCAAGGTATATTAGGTCATTGTCGCAATGTAAAGTATCAAACACGTTATTCCAAGCAATATTCCAAGGTTTATTAGGTCTTTGTCGCAATGTAAAGTATCAAACGCATTATTCCAAGCAATATTCCAAGGTATATTAGGTCTTTGACGCAATGTTAATTATCAAACGAGTTATTCCAAGCAATATTCCAAGGTATATTAGGTCTTTGTCGCAATGTAAAATATCAAACGCGTTTAGCTGGTTGTGCTTAAAATTAGACAGGACCACCGTGATCCGAAATTAACTTATTCCCAAAACACTTTAATGTTTTATTGTGAAATATTATTTTCAGTGAAATCAGTTTGCATTAAAATTGATAAATTATTAAGATTGTTGGATTTAAATTAAAAACAGCTGTACTATATTTTCAGATGTTACCAGATTAGCCTTTCTGCTGCTGACAGTATGCCTACTTTGGAATTGTAATCGTTTTATTTAGTCATTTTAAATTAGCTGAATTCTTAAATACAAACATCAATGGATATCATCTTACGCATACTCTGACGTCATTAGACGCTTTAGTCAAATTCAAATTGAAAACTTTGCCATTACAGAATGAAAATAATATTGTAGTTTTAACCTCTTCTGCGACAATCTACAAGATCAGATTACATTATTATGTAATTGAATAAGTTTCAAGTGCCACCTCCAGGCACGTAGCATCAGGGGGCCAGGGAGGCCAGCCCCCCAACATACACACAACCTTTTTAGCGCAGCAAAGATTTTTCATAAATTTACATACAAAAAATTGAATTGAGATGGAGTCCCCCCCCCCCACACCACTTTTCTGTGACCATTGAAAAATTGAATTGAAAATAAGAATATAAACAGTGAATTTGAAGTTAAAACTGTACCTACTCACCCCCCTCCCCCCACCACGATGGATTAGGATTTTTGAAATGTAACCTTTTTCTTCTTTTTTTTTTGGTCAAGATTTTTTTGAATGAGTCTGGCCCCCACTTTCAAAAATTATGCTACGTGCCTGACCTCTATTGCCAAATGTTGAGCTCGTCCTTCTATGTATTTACGACATATGTCGGTTGCAATCGGTGATCGAGACACCAACCAACAACCTCTATTCAAGTTTAAAATCGAAGATCATCATGTAAAAGTAAAACAAAACAAAAAAAATTATTGAATCAATAAATAACAAACCACGCCAGACATTAACAATGAGTTTTGACCGTGTTTACAGGTTGCCATGGAGAGGAAACTTGCTATGTCTGCCGCCATGAGAGAGATTTCACTTCCTGTGCGCAGAACAAGACAGTGTGTCCCCACGGAGAGGTGAAAGAAGCCGGTCAATCGTCACTTCCGGTTAAAAATGCAATGCAAAGATATTGAAGTTTGATTTCTTTTTTAATTCATTTTACAAAGCCAAAGCGGTTTATATGTCCTGCACAATGTTTGATTCATTTATTTAAAGTTGTACGGTATAATACCCAAGTATTAGCTTTGAAAAGAGATACCCTTCACACAGAAATCCAGTGCCTTATCTAATATCGCATAAATCAACACACGAACGGTAAAATATTTTTAAAAATAAAAAAAAACCCACAACAAAACAAATGTTGTACGAACATGACTGTATAAAGCAATATCTTTGTGATAACGAAGTTGTGTGTAAATTATTATCATTTATGGTAACGTTTTACAGGTATTAGGTACTTGATTTTTACGTTTCGAGAAGTAAAGCTTGAAAATCTTGACCCCCGTACAGTTAGTAATAACAAAATCTACACCGTATACGACGATTTTTGGAATGTTTTAGACTTTGTGCACATCATCCACAATCGACTCCTTATGAAAGAAAATAACGCGTATCACCGAAACAACATTAATAATTGTATATTCTTCAATTCCTAGGTTTGCTTTACCTCGGAGAGTTTTCATGGACACGGGGTATCAGAGTACAGTTCTGGCTGTATTTCAGAACAGGTTCGATTTTTACTTGTCCCCTATATTCTTAAACCTGCACATACCACAAACTCGCATTACGAAACGTGCAAATAGATTTTACACTTTCCGTAACTGGATCATTTCAAAACTTGCACGTTCCGACTCATGTGCATTCCAACACCGGTTTATTCCATAACCTGCACATTCCACAATTATCATTTTTCAAAATCTGTGCATTTCGATACCTACATGAAAGGAGACCTGTGCATTCAGATCCTAATCCACACCTTTAATTGACATGACTCTTCTTCAGATTTGCAATACTATAACGAACATTGACGGACGCACTACACACGCCCCTCTACAGATTGGACACATTATTGGTCGAAAAAAGCGTGCCACTGACACGTGTTTCCATTGTTGTACAGCGGAGGCGACGTCATCTGTACCCTGTAATGACCATCCATGTGCAGCCACCGGTATGGAAATATGAATTGTCTGCTTTTTTGTACAATAACAAGCTAACAAGTGTTTTTAAAACGTAACAGTTGCTTTTAATTACCAGCTGCCCGTGACCTTTTGTATCTAGGGTTAACCTTTGCTTCAAGTGTAAAGGTAACCTTTATGTTCTCAAACTTTGTAATTCAATATTTTTGTCGTAATTGGTACATAGGAGTATTTACAACAACGACCACGCCCACTACAACAACAACTACCACGCCCGCTACAACGACCACGCCCACAACAACGACCACGCCCACTACAACAACGACCACGCCCACTACAACGACCACGCCCACAACAACGACACCAGGAGCAAGAAGTAATTTTTTTTCTATATGAAAACCGTTCTTGTTTCGTAAACGACGCTATTCCCAATTGATTTGATGCATTGTTTAAAGTGTAAAATTGTCATTAACATTAAATTGCCAACATTTTTTTTAAAACGCCGTCATAATTATCAAGGCTTTTTTACCTTTCAGATTCTTGTAACCTATGTAATGGGATGCCAATATATGTTTGTGAAGAATATTACACTCCTATGAAGTGTGAAGCAGGAGGGCAATTCTGCATGAACATTCTTGTTAACCGTAAAGATGGCAGTCGGACGTTAGACCGAAAGTATGTATTATAAAGCTATGTTGAGAATCAGGAGCAATAAGTACAATGTACTCAGATACTCAGATAATTTGGTACAAAACAATTGACAGTGTCAAATTTCGTCTACAAGAAATTTTTGACTGGATCAGCATGTCCAGTTAGTAATAATAATTGGGAATTGCGATAATTTAATTCAGGAATAACAAATCATTTTTTGAGTATCATGAAGAGATCATAATGGTCAGGATAAGGCACGACGGGATTTATGATTGATTGATCACATTTGGACCGTTATAATCACCTCATAATATTAATTAAATGATTCAATTTTAGGGAATAAATTAAATAGTTAACCAACTTATATTACGATGGCTTAGGACAGTTTGCGCTTTAAAAACCGCCGTCTATAATTTCAATGTGATTAATTATGATTATGATTAATAATATTATAATTATGATTAATAATATTATGATGAATATGATTGAATTTTCTGCTATCATTCTATGGTCATTTGAGCTTTAAAATACAAAATTAAAAAGTAACTTACATGTACATATACATATTGTAAGGCAGATTTGTCGTTAGTTCTCCTTTGATTACAACAGTTTTTATACGATAAATACTTTTCTTTTTTCATTGAATAAGATGGCTCGTTAAAAACTTATATTTAATGCATAGCGAGTGCAGCGAGGGTGGCGAAACACCGCTTGTGTAACGAGCTTTGTAAGCAACGTGTACGCAACAGAGGAAATACGAGCTGGAATCTGCACATTGTTCAAAGAAACTGTATCAGGCCAAGCGAAAAATTTCTCAAATATCCTTTGCGGTTCATGGCATCTTGGTGGAAATCGAAGCGTTTCTAAGGAAAAATCTTGACTGTTAATTGCATACATTTTTTATTTAAAAATAGAAAGTACATTTAAATCACAAGCAAGCAGCTTTAATGCTTACTTAAAAAAAACCCTCGTTCTGAACAAATTATGAACTAAATTCCCCAAAATCCTTTGCGGTACATAGTAACGGGGTGTAATTTACAGTGATGGGGGATATGTGTTGTTCCCTACGCCCTCGCCCCAACGGCCACACCGTAAACATTCTATCAATTTCGGCGTTAGTTTGATTATATATATTGTGGAATCATTAGAATTCGTTGTGGCCCAATTTTCGTGTTATTCATAGGTAGCCCTTCCCAACGAATTCACATCCTCCACGGAAAAAAATGAAAAGTAAACTGAAAACGGACGCACCCACGATATTACATCTTCACGAATAAGCAAAAATCCAACAATCCACAAAAATTGGCGCCCACGAATTTAAATGATTCAACAGTATTAAACATAAACATTTTTATTTCTTTTTCACTTTGCATGATTGTGCAAACCTCACCCGTGTTTTGACAAAAAATACATAAATACAAGTTTGATATTGTAGTAGCGCCTAGTGTAATCAAAGGCAAAGACACCGAAAAGTGTAAATAAAACATTAAGAAACTAGAGCAGAGCTCGTTGCAAAGCAATGAGTGGATCTTCCGTTAATGTCCAGAGTAAAGCTAGATGTTCCTGTAAGAGTTCTTAAACCAATAACAAATCTAACTTAAACAAAAAATAAAATAAAAAATCGAATAATTCTTGGAAAGACTTAACAAAAACCGAATGATTCTGAGTACGAATTTTTACCATTTCAAGAACGACTTAACAAAAAATCCGAACGTGTCAAAGTAAGACTTAACAAAAATCGATAATTTTTTGGTAGGAGTTAATTTCACTTTGAACTTTACGCTATTTTTAATAGCTAGAACGCGGATTCAAAATTTCCTGAAAAATCGATTTTTAATCCCCGATATCTCTGCAATGCATCGTCCGATTATAAAACAGATTTTAGATTTGAATTTACCATGGCAAATTCTATAACACTGTGGTATTGTCTTATTTTGTTCAAAAAAATGAAAAATTTCCAAAAATAAGAACTACTTCCGGTTTTGAGCAAAATTGATGAATAGAATTTTAAAACCCCCAGTACACCATAGAATTGATACATCTATCATCAATTTCAAAGCGATATCTTTTAAGTTTATGGAGATTTACTCCGGACAATTTCACTTTTTTTAAAAAATGAAAATGGCCGTCAAATTTAAACGGAAGTGAGATAAGTGCTGAAACTTTTACATTGTTGAGGCACACTAGCTTTACAAAAGCTCTGGAAATTTTATTGAAATCGGTTGAAAACTTTTTGAGATATAAAGCCGAGAAGGAGTCAGAAAAAAAATAAAAAAATAAAATAATAATAAAAAGAAGCCAAAGAAAAACAAGAGGGTCTGATTGGAAACGGAAGACCCTAATCAACAGAGACAATAGAATAACAAGAGGGTCTTCCGTTGGAAACAGAAGACCCTTATAAAAAGAAACCGAAGAAAAACTAAAGACGATTCTTCAAACGATTCGATATATTTAAAAAAATATTTTTGTACTCGAAAAATTCTTTAATCATCACTACAATACATGTATTTACTTAAAAACATTTTGAAAAGCATAAATATGTTATAAAATAAAGGATCCATCGCTTTAATTCATCACAAGGAAATGAGATTCAAATCTCAGCATTTATATTGCCAACATTTTCATCTATCGATTTGTTGTTTTTTTTTACCAGATGCGTTACCGAAGAAAAATGCAAAAGTGAGTGGTGGTACAACACCTCAGACAGACCAGAATGTACCTCCTACGACCCTCATCGTTATGTCACACAATACTTCACATGCTCGTATTGCTGTACCGGATCCCTTTGCAATGGGAATATTGTACCCGACTCCGGTACGCTTTATCGGCCGCGTTAGTTGGAATAATAAATTACAGTGCTGAACAATTTATTTGTAATTTTGTCTCTTGATTCTTGACTAATATTAACTCTTATTATCTCTAAACTAAATTTTGATAAGCGAAAGATTTCTTTACAATAGGTTTTATCATCGCCTCCCCAATTACTTAAACAAACTTTGATTCGCAACGGCTTTATTTAGCGAATCTTGCGTTAAGCGGGTTACCCTCTAAATCGCAATTGCTGAGCATTAGTTGCTGGTACATCTGTAGTTTGTTTCTTGATATGTTTACCAAAAACTAACACAACATTTTATCAACAAAACTTTATTTTACGATTTTCCTTGATATACCGGCTACTTTATATGACCAGTGCTTAAAATTGTATCGTTGGTTTGCTTCTAGATCTAATACCGTATATCCGCTGTTTTTTTTTTTCGCCTGTCACAAAATTATCTAAAAAGGTGAATATCTGTTACATTTTTCATTTGCGGAAGTCATATTTTGCGACTTAAACAGTCCCGTATAGAAAATATACAGGATAAAATTTCTGCGTATTCATTCAAAATTAAATCATCGCGAAAATTACTAGATACATACATGTACTTTTAAAAACAAAAGTTTATAAAGCTTTTTGGCGTTTGCATTCCATATTTTTAACGTGATCAAAAAAAAATAAAAAGGATTGCTAGGGTGGGTTGTTCGTTGCTTTTAAACTTAAATGTACTTTTCACTTTGTAAAATGTAAACTTTATGCTGTTAAATTTAGACTCTAATGTGTAAATTTTCAACATTTAAATTCATGTGCTAATTTTACAGATTGTTGTGCATATTTTACAGATTAAAGTGTGAATTTTATACACTATTACTTGAAGAAGTGTCGGTGTGGAACTAATACACTTCTGTAATTTACAAATCTATTCCGAAAATTATATTCGGTATATATGACTTTTGGTTAAAAGTTGCACAAAAGCTATTGAATATTATAATTTCACCCTATTTCATATCAATAGGAATAAGAAAATACTTTAAATCTTATAAAACAGTCAAAATAATACATAAATACATTATTAAATGTACACGTTTTGAAACAAAGGTTCATATATCAAGATGCAAAATAGTCCTTTGATGGCAACAACTATCTAGAAAGAACTGAATTAAGTTTAATTCATAAAACGTTGCAGAGGATCAAACGCTTCATATCAGTTCACGGAAAGATAACTAAAAGGTCTAGAATTGTGACCGAGCGATGAAGAAATGCCATTTAGTCACTTTACAGTCACGTTCTCGTTGAGTGAATGGCAAAGTTTACGTTATGCTGTATAGTAATGCATTAACTTTATTTGTTAATGTTGTGTGTTGTGAACTTAGACAAGGCAATCTACATTGTGTCAGTCCACCCAGCTGAAATTGGGTACCGGCTTACGCTGGGGGTTAACCTGCGATGGACCGGTGTCCAATTTAGGGGGAGGCTATGTCCACGGAAACCGGGGATAAGCAGCAGCCTTATGCGCCTAATGGCACAGAGATAGATTTAACGTGTTTACACTGACCTACTTTTTTCTGGTCTCAATGTGTCACGGCAGCATGACCGTTTATTAAACCCTTTAATCTATGCATCACCCCCCTTCCCTCCCCCCAAGTACCTGTTCTGTGATATTACTCATCTAATTGAGATAATTTATCTAAAAAGAAAAGAATACTTACGTTGGCATATTAAATGCTACCCTCTCGTATAAGCTTTAAAAATGTCATACAATCAGAAGTTATCTTTCATTGGTATTTTTTAACTGACTCAATAGTTATAGTGTTTGCATATACCAAATATAGCCTTATAGTTTCTATAACACAGCAACTATAGAGTCTTAATTGAGACGACTTTTAATCTGATGTAGGTAGATAATAAACCGTCTAACCTTTATTGGGAAGCTTAGTTCAGTTCATTTCAGTTCAAATGCTAGGGAGCTGTGTTAACTTAAGAGCATGTGATCAAGTTCAAAGCTTATTTCTGTTTTTATAAGCTTGCTGTTGTGTAAATCCGATTTTGTAATGCATGCAATGTATGTATTATATGTATTATTGTTCAATTGATTTTTCTCAACACTGTAATTAATGCAATTCAGAGAATAAAGAAACTGTAATTGTTATTGTCAAATTGTCATTGTTATTGATTTAGTAACTGACAAAAAATGGCTTATGTTTAATGTCCAGCGGGTACTGACAATTATTTTGTATATTATTTTTTGGAGTCTATTAAAAAAGGGTATTCTGGCATTATCACTATTTGGTGCATTAATGCTTACAAAACTTAATATCTCGTCATTAAATGATACATTTACTAAAACTTTTCGTGCGTCTTCTGATTTATATGTATTAAGTATTTGAACATCTAGATCTTTTCTAAAAAAGTATAGAGACACCTCTACTGTAAGCTGAGTCTGAAAAAGCGTGTATCGATTTACCATTCATTAGTTACATGTAATATCATATTTTTCTTTTAATTTGTCTATAAAATGTGTTTCCTGTAATAATAAAACATCAATCGTAATCAGTGAGGTGTTTCCCTTGACTGGTTTTCAAATCGCTGGGTTTTTTTATGCATAGCGGTTTACTAGTGCGGTCGACCGCGACAGATGAACTCGTATTCTCTGACTGGGAATTTGCCTTGCTTCAAAGAACACAGGTAAACGCAGGTAGACACAGGTAGTGTTAGTTGACAGGTGAGTAATAACAAGTTTAGCTTTTTTTTTTAAAGCTAACCGTCTTTAGAACAAACCCTTAACAGCAATTAGTTTTCAAAGACAGTTTAATTCTTTTATATAAATGTTACCTTCCCTTCATAGCATGGCGAGTGGAACATTTTATGTCATGTGTCGTTTAAGCCTTTGTGTCTAAAATTGAGAACTGCGTGCCCGAGCTTGTAAGTTGAGATCGACTATAGGGTAAAAGAGATCTTAGGTAGGGTCGTGGACTCGTATTATTTTTATAAAATCAAAGTTATCCCACTGCATTTATCTATCTAAGGTGCAAATAACTTTACCGATATTAGGCATACCGCATTATTTTTTTTATTTTGTATAAATATTTGAATAAACAATGCTAAAAGAAAAACAAGTATTTTCAACAGATATTATATAATGTTACTTTCAACTAGTTGGACCTGAAAACCAAAGGCTGAATTTAATTCATAGCAATTTTGTATTGCTTTTTCGTTTTCTTACTTTTTAAGATTTGAAATCTACGAAATTTGTTAAGTCGTACATGAAAAAGATCATCAGAAAAATATCTCCTTTGCGCCGAACAGTATTTCAACCAATGAAATAAAATTAATGTAAATTTTCACATCATATATTTTCTAACAATCACAAAGGAAAGGAAGTGCACAACCCGGAGACTGTAAATTATTTCAACTCTTTATACCGTTTTCAAGACGGTAATCACAATCACAATCACATAGAACTTATATACAGTATATGAACAACTTATTTACACAAAATGAAATTGCACTAACGTGGGTTTCACAATGCACAACGCACAACTTTATATACACTGAAAAACCTCCTGGAAAAGTCCATCACAGAAACAAGACGCCTATTTCCAGGGAAAAATTAAAAAAATCACGGAGCAAAAATCGACACGTCCGACCTGCTCAATGACACGTGACCACCATCAATGATATGATATACTTTACTTTAATAACGTTTAGATATTCGTATATTCGTTACAACCGAGTTTACTATTACCATATATTTACATTTTCCAGTGTATTTGTCTGTGGTAACACTACGTATCAATTTTGTAATATAAAACTCAAAACTTCAAATGACGCCAAATTGAGGCGCCAGCGGGGTTCGCTTATTTATATTTAAATATTTAATCGTATGATGGCTTAAAACTATATAAGTATAAGCAATAAGGAATCATTTTTTGCATAATATGAATATATACTCTAAGGGATTGCTTTGAAGAGGTGTTGGTGCCTCAGTTTTGAATAGAGAGAGCTCTGACTGGATTCTATCATGTACACTTGGTGGTTTTTCTATGTTTCTAATGAAGTCGTCTCCATACAAATCATCCATTGAATGTTTTTCCTCTTTGATAGGGGGTTCATCCTTAACTTCATCACATTTCACTGGTGGATTTAGATCAGGCCCCGAGGTTATAAAACTTTTTTCATACTCGTACTCATACTCATACTCCGTACTCCGAGTATGTGCTCCACTGAGTACGACTTTAAAAACCGAGGTTATAAAAGTTTTTGTGTACGTTCTCCGCTGAGTACAATTTGGAGTATGCTCCAAAAAGGCGATCGATGAAATTTTACGTTTATGAAGAAAGACAGAGAACGGTAATTCATGTAAATAGTCCTGGCATGTAGGCAAACTGTACATGTATTCAGATTAATTATTTATCAACAAAATATAACACATTATTTACATGTACATATTACCTTCTCCATCTGCAAGCATGGAGATGTGTCTGCATTTATAACTTATGATGAATTTTTGAGCAACAGAGACGATAAATCCAGTGTAATTGGTAAAATTATCAACAAATTGTGTTCATGTCAAATCTCTCTCTCTCTCTCTCTCTCTCTCTCTCTCTCTCTCTCTCTCTCATGAGACTCAGATAGTGATTCATGCATGTGATGATTAAGTATAATTATGTTGTAAGGAACGATATGAATATAAAAGAAAGAAGTAAGAATTTACACGGATATGAAGAGAGTATTTCAACATAGAATTTAGTTCGATATATCTTAAGTGTTCCTGGCTTTTATACGATTTTGAAATTTTACATGCCAGGAAAAGGTCAGAAACGACGCCAATACAAAACTGGAAAGTCACTGCCCCCAAGTGGATATCTTTTTTACATACATACTGTGTCATTTTTAATCTTAAGTAACGTCCATTGATATTTTTGAGCAAGCCTTTTCCTATTCATCTTTAAAATTCGAAATACATGTGTTAATTTTGATGCATTTGACATAGATATTTGGTTACTTTAGATAAAAAAGGAATAGCTATATAAATTATCTAAATAGTTACTTGCTAAAAAAATTAAACAATTTAAGAGATGAATATTCCCACAGCTAAGCTATATAGAGAAAAATCTCTCACATGAAAATGCGAAGAAGCTATTTTAAGTAGTACATGTATTTTCAATCGATTGCATAGAATAACAATAATCCCCTTCAAATCTCTCTCTCTCTCTCTCTCTCTCTCTCTCTCTCTCTCTCTCTCTCTCTCATAAATTCTAGCTTCGATCATGCAGGTTATGATTAATTTAAGTGTTATCTTTTTTTTTTTTTTTTTTTTACATAAACAAGCTTTTAATTAACTTTAAATTACCCGAATTCTCAAGCAGAATATATACGTCGATCATACTTAATGTTTTTCCATAACTGTGTATTTAAGAATAAAATTTGATGTCATTACACCAAATTTTATTTGTAGAAAGATACTAATATAATACTTAAGACTATGGGGTCACCGGGACCCACCATCCTTATATTCGAGCGTTTATAATCAAATGTTAAACCAAACAATGCATTTCACCTTACGTATACTTAGACATGTCTATGTTCTCGATGTTTTAATTCGAAATAAAGATCGTAAGGTAGGTGATGTTCCATGGTAAAATTTCTTTAATATTTGGAAAATAAAAATCAAATACTGGTAGATGGTTCGGAATGGATACTCTACCTCCTGCAGTAAAATCAAAAAGAAGTTGCGGCCTACAATGTATATTAGACAAAGAACACATCTAGATCTCTGCAGCTACATGTAGTATGTATGGTCACCTAGGAAGCCAAATATGTACGTCATACTTTTAAAAATATTGCCAATACAAAACTTAAAAATTCGAAATATTATCTTTATGTTTACATCTAGAGCCCTTTAACCTGCGTTTTAATTACTTACTGCTGATTCTTGATTACTTTCTATATTTCCAAGTAAGATTGCTTTTTGTTAACTTTCAAAATAGGTTTTTATTATCGATATTTCGAGATAAAAAGAAATGAACCTTGTTCAAAATTACTCTAAATTTCACAGCGTTTTTGACACTACAGAGGAAAGGCGATTTATAAGCCAATATTTTCCACATGCAGACAGTAACTGTTTTATGGAAAATTAAAAAAAAACAACAATCGTATAGATAAACCACAGGAAGTAGGATTCCCCCCCCCCCACTCACACACACCAACACCAACTCCTCTTAAAAATATTTAGTTCCAGGGGTAGATCCAGAATGTGAAGTTAGAGGGGGCGTCAGTATAAGACAGGGAGTATGGAGAGGCCGCTTTGTGGCCTCCAGATGGTCCAGGGCAAAGTCCTGTTGGTGACCCAGGGGGCAAAGCCGGCCCCAGAAGCTCCAGGATTCTAGAGATTTTGTAGGGTAAAAAGGAAGTCTTTAAATAGACGTTTAAGATTTTTTTTCTTCTCGTGATTACTGGTATACTTAAAGTATTAAAATTATTTACAATTTTTAAAGGTTTGTAGATTTAAGACCTACAGTCATCAAATTCCTCTGTCTTGTAGAAATCCAAGAAACATATCCTTTTATTTTTTTTCTTTCGAATGACTGTAAATTAATCAGTTTAAAAATCAAGTTCAATGGGACAATGTAAATTAATGAAGTTTTAATAAAAGATAACTATATATACCAGCTTATATTATAATAACAATGGAAGAGTCGTTAAAACACTAGTTAAGGTCTTCCGTTTCCAACGGAAGACCTTATTGTTTTCGTACTGTTTCTTATTATTAAGGTCTTCCGTTTCCAACGGAAGACCTTATAGTTTTCGTACTGTTTCTTATTATTATTATTTTTTTTTCCAAATTTTGTGCACGCGATTTCTCGAAAACTATTCGACCGATTTTCAACATTTTTTCACAGATGATGAGTCATCATCTGAATTTTATATGTTTTTGAAATTTTTGTTGTCGTCACTTCCGGTACCGATTTATCGACCATTTTGTAGTTTTTTACGACCTATTTTGTGCAGAGCTGATCTCAGAAACTATCAGAGATATGACTATGAAATTTTCAGGATAGGTAGTCTATAGTCTGAAGTTGTGCACTATTATTTTGTTTTACGCAAGTGGCGTCATTTCTTGGAGCTCGCCTGGGCACGAAAATTGAGTATGAATTTTCATTCAAAAATTTCAAACGTTTTGATCTGTATCTTTTTATCACTTGATATTTTGTTAAGATATATATAACAAAAGTGGTAGATAATCATAAGTTCTTTCCAACGAAATCAAGAAAAAGGGGCTGGCCCCTTTTTTTAGGGGCCAAGGCACTCGTAAACTCTATTACATATAACTTAAAAACAATAAAGATTTTGTAATGCATTATAGAAGTAAAGTTGTTGATCGTTCCAATATCTATTCGAAAAAATCATTGCCACGCCCATTTATTACGTAATTAGGGATTTTTAGGGGCCAAAGTACCTAAACTTTGACGAAAAATAACTAGAGAAGTATACATATTTTGTTAGACATCATAGAAGAGAAAATGTTTGAATAAATGATTTAAATTGATTCCACTGATCAAAACACGAATTTCTGTCCCCATTAAGGATCTAGAGGGCTGGCCCCTAAAATATTCAATCATTTGTATCTCAAAAATGTTCAACAATTTTACATGGGTGTAAGAACAAAAATTGTTTGTATTCTTAAGACCTTTTCAAAGAAATCAAGAAAAAGGGGCTGGCCCCTTTTTTTAGGGGCCAAGGCACTCGTTAACTCTATTACAAATAACTTAAAAACGATAAAGATTTTGTAATGCATTATAGAAGCAAAGTTGTTGATCGTACCAATATCTATTCGAAAAAATCATTGCCACGCCCATTTATTACGTAATTAGGGATTTTTAAGGGCCAAAGTACTAAAATTTTGACGAAAAATAACTAGAGAAGTATACATATTTTGTTAGACATCAAAGAAGAGAAAATAATTGATTAAATGATTTAAATTGATTCTACTTATCAAAATACGAATTTCTGTCCCCATTAAGGATCTAGAGGGCTGGCCCCTAAAATATTCGATCATTTGTATCTCAAAAGTAAACATCAATTTCAGATGGATTTAAGAACCAAAAATGTTAGTATTCATGAGACCTTTCGTATAAAATCAAGAAAAAGGGGCTGGCCCCTAAAATTAGGGGCCAATAGACTCCTAAACTCTATTACTCATACGTTAAAAATGATCAAGATTTTGTAATGCATTATAAAAACAAAGTTGTTGATCGCAGCAATATCAGTTTGTAAAACTCATTTCCAAACCCATTGATGACGTATTTAGAGATTTTAGGAGACTAAAATCTTAAATCTTTAATGTGCTGTATGTTAAAAAGCAAAACTCTTTGTTAAGCATTTTAAAGGATATTGACAATCGTATACATTATCTAAAAATAAGTGGTTGAGGTAGAATTTTGAAATTTCATTGATATTTTAATAGAATCGTTTAAAAAATTGAACGGAAGACCTACTCGTTACTCGTAACGAGATCGTATCTAGTTATTATTATTTTTTTTTTTTCCAAATTTTGTGCACGCGATTTCTCGAAAACTATTCGGCCGATTTTCAACATTTTTTCACAGATGATGAGTCATGATCTGAATTTTATATGTTTTTGAAAATTTTGTTGTCGTCACTTCCGGTACCGATTTATCGGCCATTTTGGTGTTTTTTACGACCTATTTTGTGCAGAGCTGATCTCAGAAACTATTAGAGATATGACTTTGAAATTTTTAGGATAGGTAGTCTATAGTCTGAAGTTGTGCACTATTATTTTGTTTTACGCCAGTGGCGCCATTTCTTGGAGCTCGCCTGGGCTCGAAAATTGGGTTCGAATTTTCATTCAAAATTTTCATACGTTTTGATCTCTATCTTTTTATGAGTTGATATTTTATTAAAACATGTATAATAAAAGTAGTAGATAATCTAAAGTTCTTTCGAACAAAATCAAAAAATAGGGGATGGCCCCTTTAATAAGGGGCCAAGACACTCTTAAACTCTATTACAAATAACTTAAAAACAATAAAGATTTTGTAATGCATTATAGAAGCAAAGTTGTTGATCGTAACAGTATCTATCAGGTAAAATCATTGCCACGCCCATTTATTACGTAATTAGGGATTTTTAGGGGCCAAAGTACTTAAACTTTGACGCATTATATCTAGAGAAGTAGACATATTTTGTTAAGCATTGTAGAAGTGAAAATGTTTGGATTGATGATTCTAATCGATTCCATTAATCAAAGCACCAATGTCTGTCCCCATTAAGGATCTAGAGGGCTGGCCCCTAAAATATTCAATCATTTGTATCTCAAAAATGATCAACAATTTTAGATAGGTGAAAGAACAAAAAATGTTAGTATTCTGAAGACCTTTTCAAAGAAATCAAGAAATAGGGGCTGGCTCCTTAAATTAGGGGCCAAGACACTCTTAAACTCTATTACAAATAACTTAAAAACAATAAAGATTTTGTAATGCATTATAGAAGCAAAGTTGTTGATCGTAACAGTATCTATCAGGTAAAATCATTGCCACGCCCATTTATTACGTAATTAGGGATTTTTAGGGGCCAAAGTACTTAAACTTTGACGCATTATATCTAGAGAAGTAGACATATTTTGTTAAGCATTGTAGAAGTGAAAATGTTTGGATTGATGATTCTAATCGATTCCATTAATCAAAGCACCAATGTCTGTCCCCATTAAGGATCTAGAGGGCTGGCCCCTAAAATATTCAATCATTTGTATCTCAAAAATGTTCAACAATTTTAGATAGGTGAAAGAACAAAAAATGTTAGTATTCTGAAGACCTTTTCAAAGAAATCAAGAAAAAGGGGCTGGCCCCTTAAATTAGGGGCCAAGACACTCTTAAACTCTATTACAAATAACTTAAAAACGATCAAGATTTTGTAATGCATTATAGAAGCAAAGTTGTTGATCGTTACAATATCTATCAGGTACGATCATTGCTTTGCTCATTTATGACGTAATAAGGGATTTTTAGGGGCCAAAGTTCTGAAACTTTGACACAATATATCTAGAGAAGTAGACATATTTTGTTAAGCATTGTAGAACAGCAAATGTTTGCATTGATGATTCTAATCGATTCCATTAATCAAAGCACCAATGTCTGTCCCCATTAAGGATCTAGAGGGCTGGCCCCTAAAATATCCAATCATTTGTATCTTAAAAGGGAATAGCAATTCTAGATAGGTGTAAGAACAAGAAATGTTAGTATTTGTGAGACCTTGCGAATAAATTCAAGAAAAAGGGGCTGGCCCCTTAAATGAGGGGCCAAGACTCTTGTAAACTTTATTACACATACCTTAAAAACGATCAAAACATTGAAATGCATTATATTAACGAAGTTGTCGATCGTAACAATATCAGTTTGTAAAACTAATTTCCAAACCCATTGATGAGGTAATTAGGGATTTTAGGGGACTAAAATCTTAAATCTTTAATGTGCTGTATGTGAAAAAGCAAAACTCTTTGTTAAGCATTTTAAAGGATATTGACGATCGTTTACAATATCTGAAATGGAGTGGTT
This sequence comes from Magallana hongkongensis, assembly GCA_015776775.1. Classification (NCBI taxonomy): domain Eukaryota; kingdom Metazoa; phylum Mollusca; class Bivalvia; order Ostreida; family Ostreidae; genus Magallana; species Magallana hongkongensis. The sequence goes on along the minus strand of CM027469.1, from coordinate 6,091,273 downwards.
ATTTGAAGTTTCATTGATATTTTAATCGTATCGTTTAAAAAGTGAACGGAAGACCTACTCGTTACTTGTAACGAGATCGTATCTAGTTATTATTATTTTTTTCCACAAATTTTGTGCACGCGATATCTCAAAAACTATTCGGCCGATTTCAACCATTTTTTCACAGATGATTGCCAGTGGTCATAATTCTAGAAGTTTTTTGAAATTTTTAAATCGTCACTTCCGGTTCCGATTTACGGCCGATTTTGTAAGTTTTTACGACCCATTTTGTGCAGACATAAACTCAGAGACTATCAGAGATATAATTATGAAATTTTCAGGATAGGTAGACCATCGATTGTAGTTGTGCACAAAGTAGTTTTTTGGCGCCAGTGGCGCCATTCCTTTGAGCTCGCCTAGGCTCGAAAATTAAGTACGAATTTTGCATCAAATTTGTCATACATTTTGATCTGTATCTTTTTATCAGTTAATATTTTGATAAGACATATATAACAAAAGTAGTAGATAATCAAAAGTTCTCTTTCCAACGAAATCAAGAAAAAGGGGCTGGCCCCTTTTTTTAGGGACCAAGACACCTGTAAACTCTAATACAAATAACTTAAAAACGATTAAGATTTTGTAATGCTTTATATAAGCAAAGTTGTTGATCGTCACAATATCTATCAGGAAAAATTATTGCCACGCTCATTTGTTACGTAATACGGGATTTTTAGGGGCCAAAGTACTTAAACTTTGACGCAATATATCTAGAGAAGGAGACATATTTTGTTAAGCATTGTAGAAGAGAAAATGCTTGCATTGATGATTCTCATCGATTCCATTAATCAAAACACCAATTTCTGTCCCCATTAGGGATCTGGAGGGCTGGCCCCTTAAATATTCAAACATTTGTATCTCAAAAATGATAAACAATTTTAAATAGATGTAAGAACAAAAAATGTTAGAATTTGTAAGACCGTTCGATTGAATTCAAGAAAAAGGGGCTGGCCCCTTAAATTAGGGGCCAACACACTCGTTAACTCTATTACAGATAACTTAAAAATGATAAAGATTTCGTAATGCATTATAGAAGCAAAGTTGTTGATCGTAACAATATCTATCAGGAAAAATCATTGCCACGCCCATTTACTACGTAATTAGGGATTTTTAGGGGCCAAAGTACTTAAACTTTGAAACAATATATCTAGAGAAGGAGACATATTTTGTTAAGCTTTGTAAAAGAGAAAATGCTTGCGTTGATGATTCATATCGATTCCATCAATCAAAACACTAATACCTGTCCCCATTAAGGATCAAGAGGGCTGGCCCCTTAAATATTCAATCATTTGTATCTCAAATATGATCAACAATTTTAGATACGTGTAATAACAAAAAATGTTAGAATTTGTGAGACCTTTCGACCGAATTCAAGAAAAAAGGGTCTGGACCCTTAAATTAGGGGCCAAGCCACTCGTAAAGTCTTTTTCACATACCTTAAAAACCATAAATATTTTATTATGCATTACAGAAACAAAGTTGTTGATCATAACAATATCAGTTTGTAAAACGCATTGCCACACCCATTGATGACGTAATTATTGATTCTAGGGGACTAAACTCTTAAATCTTTAATATGCAAAATGTGATAAAGCAAAACACTTTGTTATGCATTTTAAAGGATATTGACAATCGTACACATTATCTGAAAGGGAGTGTTTGAGGTGGAATTCAGAAATTTCATTGATATTTTAATCGTATCGTTTAAAAATTGAACGGAAGACCTACTCGTTACTCGTAACGAGATCGTATCTAGTTAGTATAACCAATTACTTAAAGGTGGGTATATGGGTGACTGGTCATATTTGAACCCAAGGACAGCGTAACCAAAATTTTTTTCCTGGGTTTGTTTAGTTACACCATTGAACACACGCGTTTTCTTCATATTGAAACAGTCTAATGTAGAGAAATCCCCCAAGTTAAAAAAAAAAGATAATTAAGACTCGCAAGTTGTACATTTTCTTTGCCAGAAGGAGTATGATTTAACTTTATTTGGACAATTTTTTTTAGGTTGTGGGGGGGGGGGGGGGGGGACGCCGGGTGCGACCTCCTTTACTCCGCCACTGATTTACCGCTTATTCTATAAAATGTTTCCCTTTCCAAGTTTTGTGGCATGCAACATAAATGATAATTGCCTAATAAGTAAGTAATAGAAAGCGTTAGACTTTTATGCATCCCCCATCCTTTGTAATGTTTAGAACTAACCTACATTTTCACTATAATCAAAAAATGGACCCAGCAAGTACATCTGATTGAAATTGATTAATAACGATACATGTACATTGATTTCTTTGTTTTAAATGATGGGGTGTATGGGTCGTATTTGACAAAAAACAGAATTCTTAAAAAGTCGAGCTAGTCAACGGTAGTATTTTGTACGTAGTTATACATGTATATGTACATTAATTAATGAAGCAAACTATCTAAAAGTTATTTTGATAATCTTGGTTGCAGTTCACCCTTACTCTTAAATTCACCTCCTTTATATCTAGATATGTCATTCATAAAATGGTAAAAACTTTCCATTTTAATTCATATACATGTAAATATGATTAAATTAGAGCGTATAATACAGCAACGTTACAATATGAACAATATTATATGTTTGCACTGCATTTTATTTAGATTAAATGTCTTGAGTACGACTTTGAGAAAGCTTCAAAGCTTACTTTTTGTACTCAGCCGGAGTACGAGTAGGAGTATGAAAAAGTTTTATAACCTCGATATCTTGAGTAGGAGTACGATTTGGAGCACGGAGTACGATTTGGAGTACGTGATCGTACTCAAGAAAGTTTTATAACCTCGGGGCCAGGAGTTATATCCTCTGGAAAACTCGGGAGTTCCTGCTCTTCAGTCTTCTCAACTTTCACCTCAGTCACCTGTAGATAACTGTATATTGCAATATTGATTAAGAATTAAGATTTGTATCTCACCTTAAATGCAAATTTTAAAGGAGTTATACTTGCCTTGTTCACATCAAATAAGAGTGCTTTCTTCTCTATGTCCTGAAATACACCATGACGCTTCTCATTTGACAGATATGGCAGACTCTTGAACCTGGGGTCTAGAGCAGAGCTATTCAGCAGGACTGGCTGAATGTCTGGATCAGTGTATCTGTGATGTGAAATTGTAAAATAAATAAAATATTAAAAAAGATAATTAAAAATGTGTAGTTATATAAAACTGTACAAAAAAAAATATATCATATCATGAATCATGAATGTGAAATTTGTGTGGTAATTATTTTTACCTTGTTGCTAGATCATTAATGATGGTTTTTTTTCACAAGCTGTACTAGATTATTGTCACTATCCTTTGGAGCCTTTGTTGTTTTAGAATCTCCATGCTTGGATGGATAAAGGATATGGTAGGGTGTTTACTATCACACATCAAGGTTGTAAGTGTTCCATTGGTTTCAAAACCAGGATCAACTCTTCTGCTGCTTTGAGATCATCATCAGACAGATTTTTTTCACATCCTTAGACAGACGAGTTGCAAACACTGCAGGTTGCTGCTCAATATATCTACTAAACGTATCATAGGTACTGTTTCAACGGGTTGATACATCCTGAATCAATTTGTGTTTTGGAAGTTCAAGCAACACCTGTTTTGATGCCATAATAGCTGTAGCTTTGGAACTTCTGAGAAAAAAAGAAACTATCCTTCGAATTCTACCTGCAACTCTATCAACCTGTTGACAGTTAATTGCCCTCTGTGTGGCAAGGTTCAATGTATGTGCAAAACACCTCATGTGGGGGGAAAAGTCTGATAAAATGTTACTTATTCCTGAGACAATGTTACTAGCATTATCTGTAGTAATGGCAACTGGTTGAGATTTCTTGAGACCCCACTCTTCAACAGCATTTGTCAAAACTTCAGCCAAATTTTCAGCAGTGTGAGAGGAATTTAATTGCCTGGTTTGTAAAGTTTGGTTCTGAATTTCAAAATTGTCATCAATATAGTGGGCAGTGATTGTAATATATCCTGAGCAGCCCTAGCTGGCCAACCATCAGTTGTCACTGCAATGAAATCTGCTATATTACTGTCAGTAAGAATCCTTTTTTCACCTTTGTGTAGAGTTCTGGCATCACTTTTTGTTTCATATGGGTTCTACTAGGCATCTTAAAGTTTGTTTATAAAATGCTAATCAAATTCTTAAATCCAATGTTTTCTATTGTTAAAAATGGGCGCATATCACATGCTAGAAATCCAGCTATTGCCACAGTTATGTTTCGACTCTTCTGTGAGGTTAATGGAAACTTCGATTTTAGACTTGAATAATTGTGGAGCTGCATTTGAGTTAACTGCCCTGCATGTGTGCTGTTACAAGACATCGACGACTGAGCATTTTTTAGACTAGCTGAAGCAGGGCTGACGGGGCTTTCAGTTAATAATATTGAATGCTTACGCTTCAGGTGCACGGCCATGTTGGTTGTGTTTCCTGCCTTGTAGCTGACTTCATTAAAACAGATTTTGCAAACAGTTCTTTCTCGTTCCGTAACTTACCTCCCATTCACAGTTACAATTTTAAAACCGAAATGTTTCCATACCGCTGACCGTTGTGATGCAGGCGGGTTCTGTAACTTTACCGGTTTCGCCGCGCTATTATTGTATGCATCAGTAACAATAGCGACATTGCTATCGCCCCCTTCATGATCATCTGCATCTGTCGACGTTGACGCCATGTTGTTTTACCCTCGTGCAGTGAAACTAGTTAAGCAGGCCAAGCCCAATGCATAAACCAGTAAAACCGAACCCGATTTCAAAAATGTATCGAACCGAAAATCGAAGCAGTGAATCGAAAATGGAATCGGGCCTAAATATTGAACAGTATCGATATTTCGGTGAATCGTTTCAGCCCTACTACCTACTTAGTCAATGTTGCACCCAGAGACAGGTAGAACAATGTCCAGGGATTTCCTTTCTTGTTTGTTCTTGTCCATCCTTTTCACCTCACCCCAGGTAAGATTGGTGTTTTTAGGTTATCGCAGTATCACTCTCTGGAAACACACTTCGTTATCACACTACAGAAAAAAAACTATTTGTACTTAAATTGCCTTGATTTAATTTTATTTGAATAAACATGTTTTAACACATGAAAATGTAGATATATGTCCACAACACGTGGATTTTACTCAGTATTTATCACGCTTGAGAATTAGAATTATAACATATTTAAAACGATTCTCATGTTATTTTCACCTACGTATATTTTTCGTACGTTCGTAAATGCACAACAAAAGAGACACGGAGAAGTTTTTAATGTGAATGGTAAAAAAAAAAACGATTAAAGTTTTGTAAAATCTAATACTGTGGTTTCATTAATATTCAAAGACATCAATTTTCGTTGTTAAAATGAAAAAAAAAAAGTTTCAAAGATATTTAAATTCGTGGCCAATGATCCTATTAATACAAACTGTAAGTAGAAATTGCACTTCAATGAACATTTATTTAACAACGAAATCCACGAAAACTGGTACTCAATGAATATTAATGAAACTACAGTACAGTTTAGAGCTTCTAAAGTTTTTTAACAAAGATATTCCTATTAGTAAATCATTCCAGTTAATTTGATATTACTCTAGTATAGCACCTCATATAAGGTCATACACATACCTCTGATTCAATATTTTATCTATGTCACATTAAAGGAATAAGGAATCATTCTTTGAGTATTTTGAGGTGATAATTTTGGTCTGGACGTGATCATATCCCATAAAGCCCCAAGGGCTTTATGATAGATTTGATCACGCCCCGACCGAAATTATCACCTCATAATACTCAAAGAATGATTCCTTATTTTATTTTATTCATAAACATTTTGATATTTAAATAAAAATAAGCAAACCCCACTGGTGCCTCAATTTGGCGTCGTTTGAAGTTATGGGTTAAATAGTACAAAATCGATACGGAGTGTTATCACAGGCAAAGACACTGGACAATGTAAATATTTAATGTTGATAAGACCAATTCGACATGCTTCTCAGACGATTTGTCCAGCAAGGTACAGTGATCTATTAGAATAGTCATTTAAGAAATGCACATTGTCTAGTTTCATAATTCCTGGAATGTGTACGGACTAAGTTTACCTAGGGGTGCGTAAAAATTCAACTGAGAAAACCAGACAATTAAAAATATTCCGTTATATTCCAACTATTGTTATGATGTTATTGGGTTAAATTAAGATAACTAGGTCAGTCTTTCCACTTATAAAGATAAAGGTACTACATAAGACATTGACCTGTTAATGCCTATCAAAAATGTCGTTGCAATTAAGCACCATTTCAAATTAACTTTATTTAAAACATTTCAAATAGTTTTTTGTTTTTTTTTTATTTCAAATATCAAAAAAATATTTGATTTTTTGTCTCCAATATTTTGTTTACACTATGCTATACCATTAAAAAAGCATTCATTGCAGATGTTAAAGAAAAAAAGAAGTACTATGAAATAATGTTGTATTGTTTCAGTGGTAATGTCTTATCCCCTTAATAACTTCCCTGTATGCCAGAAAACAAGTCTCTTTACCGTACACTTGGCATTTCACCTTCTACTCATTTCGTTACTTATTATTCCGTTTTAAGCATGATCCTAAGATACATGTATATTAAGTCGTTTCCGCAATGTAAAGTATCAAACATATTTAGCTGGCTGTGCTTAATGACAGGGCCACCGTGATCCAAAATTAACTTATTCCCAAAACACTTCAATGTTGTATTAGTGTTAAATTATTTTCAGTGAAATCAGTTTGCTTTAAATTGATAAATTATTAAGATTGTTGGATTCAAATCAAATACAGCTGTTCTATATTTTCAGATGTAACCAGATTAACCTGTTGGCTGCTGACTGTATACCTACTTCAGAATTGTAAACTTATTAGTAATTTTCAATATGTTGATTTTTTTTAATGAAAAACCATCAATATCATTTCACTCATACTTTGAGGTCATCGAACTCCTGTATGAAGTTTTAGTGATATTCAATTCAAATTCTGGTGCTTGCCATTACACATGCTATGGTTATTGTAGTGTCAACATCTGCTGTGAAAAAGTACAAATTTTGATTTCATTCGATCAATCTTATTGTCACCTCTGTTGCCAAAACAGCTTCAGCTTTAGTCTGTGCATGTTATTACGACATAATATGTTGGATGCAATCAGTGATCGAACCACCAACCGATAACTTCTATTCAATCTTAAAATCAAAGTGCATTATGTAAAGGTAAAACAAAACAAAAAGGAATATTGAATCAACAAATGACAAATCGCGCCAGACATTTATTGTAAGTTTTGACCATTTTAACAGATTGCCTTGGAGAGGAAACTTGCTATGTCTGCCGCCATGAGAAAGATTTCACTTCCTGTGCGCACAACAAGACCGTCTGTCCCCATGGAGAGGTGAACAATTCCGGTCAATTGTCACTTACGGTTAAAAATGCAATGCAAAGATAATGAAGTTTGATTTCTTTTAATTGTTTTTTCCAAAGCCAAAGCAGTTTATATTTCTGTTTTATTTACACTGCTTGACATAACATGCTTACCTAAACTGTCTCACACAATTTTTGATTCATTCATTTAAAGTTGCACGGTATTATAACCAATTATAAGCTTTGAAGGAGATGCCCTTCACACAGAAATCCATTGCCTTATCCAATATCTGATAAGGGATTAGGTACTCAGTTTTTACATATTTACGAATAAAGCTTAACCCCCATTGACCCCCGTTAATTTAGGAATAATAAAATATACACCGTTTACAACATTTAAAAAAAAAAATGTTTTAGACTTCGTGCGCACGTCCACTCCCAATCGACTCCTCTACTCCTATGACTCAAACTTACAAAAAACCCAGAATAACGCGTATCTTTGAAAAAAAAATTAATAATTCTATATTCTTTAACTTCTAGGTGTGCTTTACCTCGGAGAGTTTTCATGGACATGGAACTGTAGAGTACAGTTCTGGCTGTATTTCAGAGCAGGTTAGATTTTTTCCTCCACATACCAAAAACCCACATTGCAAAACATGCACATAGAATATACACATTCCAAAAAGCGACCCAAAGCAAAGCTTGCACGTTCCGAGTCATGCACATTCCAAAAGGGGTTATTACAATACCTGCATATTCCAAAATCTGCATTTTCCGACAACTGTGCATTTCGATACCTACATGAAAAGAGACATGTGCATTCAGATCTTAATCCACACCATTCATTGACATGAATGTAATAATGCTCTTCTACAGATTTGCAATACTATAAAAAACATTGACGGACGCACTACACACGCCCCTCTACAGATTGGACACATTATTGGTCGAAAAAAGCGTTCCACTGACACGTGTTTCCATTGTTGTACAGCGGAGTCGACGTCATCTGTACCCTGTAATGATCATCCATGTGCAGCAACAGGTATGGCGATAGTTTTTGTCTGCGTTTTGGTAGTATAGCAAGAAACAACACGTGGATTTAAAACCTGTGACTTTAGTAGCTAGCTATCCGTGGCCTATTGTATGTAGGGTAAACCTTTGCCTTTAAGGTGTCATAACAGTATTTCACTGAAGGTTCACGTCAAAACATGGCTGAGCCAAAATAATTCCCGAATTTTCCTTTGAATTCGGGGCGGTTCCGCACGCAACAGGAGCTGAATTTTTTATGAGATGAAAAACAATGTGTAAGAGGACTTACTATCCCATTTTTGTAATAATGCGAGGTCATTTGAATTTTTGATGCGTGTTGTTTTCAAGCACATGTGTAACCTCGAGGTAAACAAAGTCTCACGCCTTGCTAGATGCACGTGTGTATTTTGCTAGAAAATTGTTAATGAAGCGTTGTTTAAAAAGATCTCAAGAGGATTTTTTCCAGAAGTTCGTTTTGAATTTTTAATCTGTATTTAAAGTTGTGCAATTTTGGTAAGAATATATATTAAAATTTAAAACTGTAGTGACACCAGCATTAAGTGTAGATTTAACCCATATCATCTCAAACCTTATAATTCAATAATATTTGTCTTGATTGGTACATAGGAGTATTTACAACAATGCCTACAACAACAACGACCACGCCCACTACAACAACGACCACGCCCACTACAACGACGACCACGCCCACAACAACAACGCCCACGCCCACTACAACAACGCCCACGCCCACTACAACAACATCCATGCCCACAACTACCACACCCACTACAACAACTACCACACCCACCACAACAACGACAACGCCTACAATGACCACGCCCATTACAACAACGACCACGCCCACAACTACAACACCCACTACAACAACGCCTACAACGACAACGCCCACCACAACAACGACAACGCCTACAATGACCACGCCCACTACAACAACGACCACGCCCACTACAACTACGACCACGTCCACTACAACGACTCTAGTAGCAAAAAGTAAACACAACTTCTTGTTTTTGCTTGAAAATCATTGATGTTTCTTTAATGACTCTATTTACAATTGACTTGATGATGTTACATTGTGAAAAGTTTTTAATTGTTATCATGATAAAATTTTCACCATATTTTTTATAAACGCTATCATTACTGTTAATCTTGTTTTTTTTTAATTTTCAGATTCTTGCAATGTATGTAATGGGATGTCACTCTCTCTTTGTGAAATACTGTACACGCCTATGACGTGTGAGGCAGGAAAGCAATTTTGCATGAACGTTCTCGTCAACAATAAAGATGGAAGTCGGACTTTAGACCGAAAGTATGTATTTTAAAGCTATATTGAGGGTCAGGCAAAATAAATACAGTGTTCGCAGATATTTAGGTACAAAATAATTGACGATATCCATTTTCTTCTACATGAAATCTTTGACTAGATCAGTATATCCGGTATGATACCAACAATGCATTGTAATAATTTATGGGAATTGCGATAAAAAATTAAGCAATAAGGAATCATTCTGGAGTCGTGTATTGTGTGGTTATCATGACGGCCGGGACTTGAAATTCAATGAGACATGAAGAGCTTTATAACAGATTTGATCACATTCCGACCGTTATTTTCACCTCATAATATGACATAAAAGATTCGACTTAAATTGTCTTTACTAGTTTTATCCAATTTTGCACACGTACAATGTAGTTGATATATCTAAATCATAATTTATCCGACGCACTTTTTCTAGAAATACCATATTTGGCCAATAAGCTTTGTTTTTAGCTTGGTTAAGGGAATAATACCATGTCATTTTTTAATAAATAAAGAAAAAAGAAACCAAGATAAAAGCTGTCAATGTGACATCAAACTGAGTTTTCTTTTGTGTGAACAGTATCCATTATTCATTTGTGAACCCTGAAATGATGAACACTACCTATCCAGAGAATAAAGGTACTCTATATGCAGTATTTTTGCCATATAATAACTAAGTTCAATAGCCGGTGATTTTTTTTAAAAGTTAGTAAAAATCAAAATCCTAGCAAAATGCATACTTTTGATATAGGTAAAATTAATCTGCAAAAGCACAACTTCTTATCTTGAAAACTGTAGGAGGAGCTATCCGTACAATAGGGGTACACAATAGGGGTACCCTATATGCAATTTTCGGCGAGAAATGACGAAGTTCCACAGCTGGGTTTTTTCAGAAATATCAGAAATAAAAACCCTAGCAATTTGCACACCGCTGATATATGTACAATTGATCTGCTAAAGAACAACTTCCTATCTTGAAAACTGTAGGAGGAGTTATCCGTACAATAGGGGTACCCTATATGCAATTTTCTGCGGGAAAATTACCAAGTTCCACAACTGTTTTCTTCATAAATTATAAGAAATAAAAAATCTAAGTTATTTGGACACCTCTGATATATGTACAATTGATCAGCAAAAGAACAGCGCCCTCTCTTGAAAACTGTAGGAGGAGTTATCCGTATAATAAGGTTACCATACATGCAATATTCTGCGAGAAAATGAAAGTTCCACATCTGGTAATTTTTTCATAAATCATCAGAAATCAAAAACCTAGCAATATGCACACCTCCGATATATGTACAGTTGATATCCAAAAAAACCAACTTCCTACCTTGAAAACTGTAGGAGTAGTTATCCCTACAATAAGAGCACCCTTTTGGCAGCCGCCCGCCCGTCATTTTTACCAATTCAATAACCAGATTTTTCCGTTGGAAAACCCTGTTAATTAAACAGTGCAAATATCTACTTGAAAATTGCATAATGTCAAACCTTAAAATGAAAATGGGAGATAACACACTTTTAAAAAAGGGGCAAGTTTACAAAGCATTTATGGCAATCAAAAATAAACAAATTAAAAATACTTTTTTGTCGCTGAGGAAAATAATTAAAACTCAGAGAACAACAAGTAACAAAAGAAAAATAACACAATATAAAAGGAATGATAATACATGTATGTGTATATAAAACAAACAACTTGGTTTTTTTTACCCATTTACTTACTGCGATTGGCTCAGTGGAAGTTGGTTAATGCATGTATAACAGACTAGGGCGGAACACTTTCGAATAAAAATATATAACCTCGGGCTCCTGGCGATGTTTATGTCGGGGCAAGTCCACGGAATATAGTTAGTGATGATGAGAGATACGTGTAGTTTCTTTCTGCCCAAACAGTCTCGCCGTAAAACATATAACATGTATCCATTTCAGCAATTGTTTGATTAGATACGAAATCATTTGAATTATTTTTTATTATTTCGCATGATTGTGCAAACGTCGCATGCGCCATAATGGTATTTCATTTTGCATTAATGCACAAGACACCCACAAATTTAGTGGCAGCGCCTAGAGCTATCAAACGCAAAGACACAGAGATGTTAAAATAAAACATAAAGGAATCCGAAAAATATTCTTCAAACGAGTTGGTAATTAATAACATATGAAGACGAAACGTTTTATTGTGTCGAAAATTCATTATTTATCACTACATTGACTTTGGGGTGGGGGGGGGGGGACATAAATAGGTTTAAAAATAATAGTTTTATTGCTTTTTTTCATCACAGGGACATCTTATGAAATCTCGGTATTTAAGGTCAGACGACACGTTTTTCAATGTTATAAAACTTTTTAGAGGAGTTTCTTATTGATTTAATAATACTTTAACAATTTGTTTTTGTTTGTTTGGTTTGGTTTTTTTTTTTTGGCAAATTATAAGGCTATCTTGCCACGAATTCGTGCGAAATACTAGAGTATACAATTTTCTTGTAGAATCTATTTGAAATTACAAATTAATCTCCAATCGTAGAAGAGCACTGTTACAACGCACTTTGAAAAATTATGCACTTTGAAAATTTTTAATTTTGGGACTAAGTCAACGCACTTTGAATTTTTTTTTTCAAAGTGCGTTGATATCGTCGATATTAACGCACTTTGAAAAAAATGTTCATTGTTTAGTTAAAAAAGTTGATAGTTTTATATACACGTAAAATAAATTATTGTTTTAACCTTGTTTAGCTTAATGTGATATATTTAACAAAAAGATCTTATTGCATTCTTAGGTAACTTGATAAACAGTTTCTAGATAAAAAAAAAATTCTCATAAGAAAATAATTTACACAGAAAAAAAATTCGGGAGGTTTGAATTATCCAATGTAACATAAACTTCATCGCCTAGCAATTGCATTTTCCTTTTTTTTAGTATACAGCAAATTTACCTGTTATCTAGTATATTGGGCTATGCCCGGACGAATATGATTTATAAATATGAATAATGGAGATCAATGTATAATAAATTTCAACTGGCTTATTGCAAATATGATGAGAAAAAAGGATACCTTAGTGCGAGAAAATTAACCCACATCCTAATGCTTGTTTTTAATGTTATAATAGTATAATGTTCGTTAATGTTAATATCCTTTTATTAAAGTTATTTATTTGACTAGAATACGAAAAGAGGGTTACAGTAACTGTTGAAACACATAGATTCTTTAGCATACCAATGGAGAAACTATTGTTCGGCCAGCACGTTTTTTTTTTCAATAACACTGCATGTACTTATACAGAGCATATTTTTTTCCGATCTTAAATGTTTACTCAAAGTTGCTGAATATCATATGTTTTGGAAGGAACAATGAAGGGTAGGGGACCTTCTTTCTGTAATCAATTAAATGATGCACTGGTATTTGACCTGTATCTTTGGTTAACCCCCACCCCCATCCTCGATCTAAAAACGTTAGATTCACGAGTGTTAACAAATCATCATAAAATAAAAAAAATTAGATTTAGTTCGAGAATTTGTGATATAAAGATATTTTTTTCAAAGTGCGTTAACAGTGTCGATACTAACAAATGTTGATGTACCTTCATAACGCACTTTGAAAAAAATTTTCGAAGTGGGTTAACTTGGTCTAAAATTTAACGCACTTTGAAAAAAAATTCAAAGTGCGTTGATTTTGTCGGAAATTTAACGCACTTTGAAAATTGTTTTCAAAGTGCGTAATTTTTTCAAAGTGCGTTGCCACAGAGCACAGAAAGGGGCATAATCAATAATAATTTTTGAAACCAATTTTATTCAAAATCTCGGTTCTTTTTACATCGGAACTCTTTATTACGAGGATATAATAAAATGATGCTGAAGTAATGTGTCGTCTGACCTTACATTATGCCATTATCTACATATATCGCCGTGTTTGTGTCTTACCAGATGTGTTACCGAAGAAGAATGCAAAAGGGAATGGTGGGACACCACTTCAGACAGACAGGAATGTACCTCATACGACCCAAATTATTTTTTTACTCAATACTTCACTTGTTCGTATTGCTGTACCGGACCTCTTTGCAATAGAAATGTTGTACCCGACTCCAGTACGCTTTATCAACCGCATTAGTTGGAATAATAAACCACAGTGCTGAACATGTTTGTTGTTGGTTTGTCTCTTGACTAATATTAACTCTTAGTATCTCTAAACCAATCTTTAAATAGCTGAAATGTATTTCCTGTTTTCTTATCAAAATCCCAAATGCTTTCTTTATTATTATTTTGTATCATTACCTCTCTAATTACTTAAACAAGCTTTATTTCGCGACGACTTTATTTCGCCATTAACCTACCTTCTAAATCACAAATCCTGAACATGCTGTTAGCTGGTAGTTTGTTTCTTGATATGTTTACCAAAAACTAACACAACATTGTATCAACAAAGACCGTATATTACTATTTCCCTCGATATACTTGCTACTTTTATATGACCAGTGCTTAACCTTGTATCGTTGGTTTGTTTCTAGATCTAATACCGTATATCCGGTGCGGTTTTTTTTCGCCTGTCACAACATTTGCGAAAAAGGCGAATATATGTTACAGTTTTAAGTTGCGTTAGTCATATTTTGCAATTTAAGCAGTTCCATATAAAAAATAATGCAGGATAAAATTTCTGCGAATTCATTCAAAATTAAATCATCGCGAAAATTACTGGATATACGGTATCAACTCTCAAAATCTAAAAAGAAATTTTATTTCTTAGCTAGTTTTTACAAAGTACAGGTCTGCTATCCTTGGATACTGGATGGATAATAGATGCAAGAAACAACATTTTAAATACAGGATATAATCCATCCTTACGTAAGCCATTAAGTTATCAAAATTTAGCTTGAATTAATTTAATTTCAAGAATTGGTTTTGCAAAACGAACCACCGTCCATTTGGTACAGATTTTAAACTTATATCACCAATCGTAGTACGCTTTTTCCAAAAAGTTTGTGTACAACAAAAGTGACAAAAATAGCGTTGTACATACATGTACTTTTAAAAAAAAGTTTATAAAGCTTTTTGGCGTTTGCATTCCATATTTTTAACCTGATGAAAAAAAAAATGAAAAGGAATGCTAGGGTGGGTTGTTCGTTTTTTTTTCTGTTAAATTTAAACTTTAATGTATAAATTTTCAACATTTAAATTCATGTGCTAATTTTACAGATTGCTGTGCATATTTTACAGATTAAAGTGTGAATTTTATACATTATTACTTGAAGAAGTGTCGGTGTGGAACTAATACACTTCTGTTATTCACACATCTAATCCGAAAATTTTATTCCGAACATATGACTTTTGGTCAACAGTTGCACAGAAGCTATTGAATGATATATATTTATCTTACTTCATATTAATAAGTCAACAAAATACACAAATATATTCTTAGATATACCCATTTTGAAACAAAAGGCCATGTATCCAGATGCAAAATAAGCTATTGAAGGCAACAAATATCTAGAAAGAACTGATTTAAGTTTAATTCATAAAACGTTGCAGAGGATCAAACTCTTCATATCAGTTCACGGAAAGATAACTAAAAGGTCTAGAAATGTGACCGAGCGATGAAGAAATGCAATTCAGTCACCTGACAGTCACGTTCTCGTTGACTGAATGGCAAAGTCCACTTTGTGTTGTATTGTAATGCATTAACTGTAATCGTTCATTACACAGCCCTACCGTTAGACCAGTAACTGCAAAGTCGCTGGCTCGAACCCCGGCTGTGGACACATAATGTTGTGTGCTGTGAACTTAGACAAGGAACTTTATCTACATTGTGTCAGTCCACCCAGCTAAAATTGGGTACCGGCTTACGCTGGGAGTTAACCTGCGATGGACCGGTGTCTCATCCAGGGGGAGGCTATGACCACTGAATCCAGGGATAAGCAGCAGCCTTATGCGCCTAATGGCACAGAGATAGATTTAACTTTTTGACACTGACATACTTTTTTCTGGTCTCAATGTGTCACGTCAGCATGGCCGTTTATTGAAGCTTGTAACACATGCATCACCATCCCCCAGTACCAGTTCTGTGATATTAGTCATCAAATTGAGATAATTTATCTAGGTCTTATACTTAAAAAGAAAAGAATACTTACGTCGGCATATGAAATGCTACCCTCTCGTAGAAGCTTCAGAAATGTCATACAATTAGAAGTTATCTTTTATTGGTGTTTTTTAACTGACTCAATAGTTTTAGTGATTGCATATTATATAAATAGTGCCTGTTTGGGAGGGTAACAGTTGAAATTGACACCCCGAGAAAACCATTGTCAACCGACGCGAAGCGGAGGTTGACAATGGTTTTCGAGGGGTGTCAATTTCAACTGTTATCCTCCCAAACAGGCACTATTTATTTTGTTATACTGAATGTCTTTTTTAAAATTTTTAAGAAAATTTTACTGCTTTTATATAGGAATAACGTGAATTCTACAGCGAACCGTACGCGCATAATTTTTGCGCATGTAACATTTTTTAATGTTACCCGTTGCCAAGTGCGTTGCTAACGCTGAGGGTAATAGTAAATATTATTAACTGCGTCTTAACCAATCAGATTTCAGTATTTAACATGAAAGTATAACAAATACCAAATATAGCCTTATAGTTTCTATAACACAGCAGCTATATAGTCTTAATTGAGACGAATTTTAACTGATGTCGGTAGATAATAAACCGTCTAACCTTTTTTGGGAAGCTTAGTTCAGTTCACTTCAGTTTAAATGCTAGGGACAGGTGTAAATTTAAAAGCATGTGATCAAGTTCAAAACTTATTTCTGTTTTTATAAGCTTGCTGTTGTGTTAATCCGATTTTGTAATGCATGCAATGTATGTATTATATATATTATTGTTCAATTGATTCTTCTCAACACTGTAATTTATGCAATTCAGAGAATAAAGAAACTGTCATTGTTATTGTCTAATTGCCATCGTCATTGATTTTGTAACTGACAAAAAAGGTCTTATGTTTAATGTCCATCGGTTACTTTGTATATTATTTTTTTTCTGTTTTAATTAAAATAACATCTTCAAGTCTACGGTGCCGGATAAGCATGCAAATATTCATATCAAATGATAAACCATTGCCTTGAAAATAAATAACCATTTTTGTTTTAGTATACAATTGTAGTATGTCTCACCTGACTCGTGAGATATTTACCTTTGAAAATTAAAATAACATGGACAAAAATCCTGACGCTTAGATGTATCAATAATATTTATATTTAAATTAAAAAAAAAACAACTCTAAATGTATCAATACTATTTTTAAAAATATTCTTTAACCAGTGGTCTATCATATTAAATTCCTTGGAGCATTCGCTTTGAGGGTTGTACAAATACAAACCTGGCTGTAAAATATTCACATGAAACAGTAATTAAAACATGTACTGTCCAAGGTTGAATCATCACAGACAAACCAAAAACACGGGTTTTTTCGTATATAAAGGATTGCATCATTTTTCTGATCTTTGATAAAGGCCATGTCATATCCGTGCATCACACGTGACAATGGATATTTTATCTTTGTTCTGACGTCATGCTTACAAATTGCTGACATTTTTTTTTTACTAAGTACAACTATAGCTTTAGTTAGTTAGCTAGTACAATTAGGACTTTATAAATTAAAAAAAAATGATCACCAATGTTCTATGAAGCAAACTTCAAATTTATATTTATCCATGAAAATATTGCACCTATTTTAATCCACATGCTAAATACTAGTAATGAAGAGTGAATTAAACCGGGTACGTAGTCAAAATAATCAGTTATTTCACTTAAAGCAGAAGTGTAGATTTCATTCGATGCAATCGTCATTAACTTATGTCCAAATCTTGGCTGTGTTTTTTATAATTACAATACTTATAAAATAACACCATCAACTTAATAAATCAAAATATTCTTCATCGTCCAATCGAGGGTTTCGAGTGTCCAATCCAAACTTAGCAAGAGGTGTTTTCGTTTTTGGGGTCGACCCGAAGGTCAAACGTCGAAAACCCAATTTCCATTTCTTTATGCAAGCAAATATTTGTGAATACAGTGATGAAATATCCATGAATTCAATTATTCCTTCAATATGGGAGTTGCCCGACCCAAGGGCAATCTAAACACTAATACGGAAACGGATTTTTAATGTCAAATTAAAAAGATTCAAACCTCAAACTAGAAGAGTTTCTGTGAGAAATATTGTACGGCTTATTTCAGCCAAAGAACATAGCTATTGTAAAGTGTGAATTGCTCTTTTATACATGTATAACACCTTTTCAATACAAAGTGACCACACACATTAATATATACAAACATAACTTCATATGAACGTTTACACAAAACGAGATCTAGACATCATCCACAGTATTCAAAGATTACATACTAGTATGCATGAAAACAAAATTGTTTCAAAATGAGTTAAGGAATGGCATTGTTTACATAAAATACTGAGGGTTTTAGGGTTTTCAACAACAGAAAAATTCGGTACCAGTGGTGGTTTTTTTTATTTATTTCTTTATTTTTTTGTATGGAAACATCAACGGTCAGCTTATTGACAGATATACATTAAAACAATACAATACAGTATCCCTCTATCGTGTTCAACAAAACCACCAGAAAAAAAAATCAATTCCAGTTCCATAATTATTTCTTTAACACAGCTTGTGAAATGCGATGGCAATAAATCAATAAAAGGATATTTTCATGAATGGGTTCTGCGGTTCATTCACAAATTCCAACACCTAATATATGTAGCAAGCAGCGGACGTTCTTAGCAAATCAGCGATCAGGAAATCCACCCGTTGTTATGGCAACCGGAGAGTGGTGATGACGCGACAGGATATAACAGAGGCATGAACTGTCAGCTACAGCAGTGAAGTAGGGGAGTCGTCTGATAAAGCCATCTATCGATTTGTAGTCTTCATCGAGACATATACGCACAACTATAACTAACGTAGCGATTCCGCGCTGCTCTAATAACAACTAAAAGGGGCACCTTGCAAGATTTAACGAACATTTCTTAAATTAATAGCAACAGGAACAAAAGAGATTTGACTACACACAAAATAGCGCGACTCATTAAACAATCGTAACCAATGAAGGGATTCGTTATATTTGCTTGTGTGTGCGCAGCTTGGGGTGCCCCGGCGTTGAATAAGGGTAAGTTTAGATTTTATTTATTTCAAAAAAGTTTATTTAAACACCATTTATTTTCAGAAGCGGACAGTGTGTTTGATGATAGGAAATTAACAATAATTTGGAGAAAATTTACGGAAAAAAAAGATATTTTCTAACGTATTTAACAAATAAAAATGATGTGCCAAAATTGAATAAATAATTTCTGATAAATGATACAGGTGTATGATACTCTTTCATAGATATTTACAATATTACCTTTGTAACTATTTATTTGTTATTAAAAAAAGAAAAGTTCATTTTTATGCGTTTTAATGTTATATTTTTTTCTCACATATAGAAATACATTTAACGTCTATGTTGTTTTGTTGTGTGTGAGTTTGTGGTTCTGATTTTAAAACATTGTAATAATAGCCATGAGAGAGAGAGAGAGAGAGAGAGAGAGAGAGAGAGAGAGGGTGGTTTGGGATGACGAAAATGTGTGTGTGTATGTATATAAGTGTAAGACTAGCAAGATTGTACAAAAAAGCTTAATTATATAGCCATTTGTTATATTTGTATCAGTTTATCTAAGCCTTGCTTGCGAATAAAGACAAATTAAAGGATGCGAAATATCTTCCCTAGGATTGCGATCTAGTGGTCTGATTTGTAATAACTCAATATGATGATAGAATAGTTAAATATTCAACAAAAGTAGCTTGTTTGCTGGACCTTAGAAATCTGATCAGACACCAGAAAGTGACCGATTTCACAATAAACAGAAATATGGATTGCAATCTTTATTCCCCGTGTTTTTTAAATTAAATTTTTCTACTCTCCCCCTCAATGTGACATGCATGTGTTCCGCGTTTTCTTAAAATTTTATTATTTTGAATAAGTTTTTTTTTCTTCATTTTTTTTTTAATATGACCAGTGTTATTACCAGAACATAACGTTATAATATTTTATAAGGGTCATTTCTTTAAATCCTATCGTGCTGGTGCCGACAACAATTTAATGGCCGCAAACGGCTTCTTCTTACATTCTTAGAACGGAGTGTTCAGAATAGAAAGAAAAAAATGTTTAAATTTCCCTGAAGAGAGTAGCATTCGGCTAAAAAAAACCTGTAAAAATACCATGTCCTGAAAAAATGCAAAAATATTCACCAGTACATCGAAGAACACAATTCCGGTGTCTGCATCTTATAAACTCTTAACTGACAAGATGTGTCTATGGGATCTATGCGGGTTGTTATTCGAACAAACTGTTGTAAAGAAAAACTAGTATTCGCCGTCTCACACCCCCCACCGGTTTTATTATCGTCCCTTTCGTCCTTGTTGTCGAAATAGATATAAATTAGTTCTTGCTTAAATTTCTTTACAGGGCAAGCGTCAAAATTTAAACGGCAACATGGCGGACGTAACGTTATTTGAGCTGTTTTTTTACACAAACGTTCAACCATACCTTTAATTTTTAAGCCCCAAAATATTTAGAGTGACCCCCCCCCCCCCTTTGCCCGTGACGTAATATTATGATCCTACAATAGCATCGAGGTTTGCACAAACAACTGACGAAGAATGTAACAAATTAGAGAATTAAGCTATGAATTTAATCGTTATATATTATCTTTTGTTTGTTTACATATCAAACTGTAGGTCCTTGACAAAACAAAACACTTATTTGGTTCGTTACTGACTGTTTACAAAAATTTGTGGTGTCGGTAAAGTCCATAGAAGGCTCGGCTCCGCCTCGTCGTCCATGGACTTTACCGACCCCACAAATTTCTGTAAACAGTCAGTAACGAACCTAATAAGTAATAGTGTGTTAGTAAAAAAGGGAGAAAAAAGCAAAAAACAGACAAACAAACAAACAAACAGAGACAACACATACAGGGCTTACAATATGTAATTATTATAAACTTTTACAAACGAGTTGAAAGGAGTGGCTTTAGCTGCTTCTACGATTAAAAATATACACCTGTAAAATTTGCGTAGGATTTTATTGAATTGTCAATAGAAGCAAATTTGGAAACATTCACCGGATGAGGTTCAAATCGTAAAAAAAGGTGAAAATCAAAACAATCATTTGGTGACAATTCGTGAGCGGGTTATTTACAGGTAGCTGTAAATACATTAGGTTACCTGTGGTTTAACACTAGACGGCGCTCTCTCGCTTGTTTCCGCATCGGGTAAAACAAATCTGTATTTAAAAAAAATCACACACATATCCCCAGAGACCGTTTGATGTCACTCTAATGATCATTGGAGCTTAAATTATTTTTTTAACGCGCCTGTTTTCAAGGGGTATTTTACTTTATCGTTGTTTTTCATGTCTTCAATTATTTTCCCATAAATACGGGGTTTGATTATAAGTAAATGTCTTTTTATTTAAACAAATCGCAGGTATGAACAATCATATATTTATAATACAATGACACAAATTGAAATTGATTGGAGATATATTTTCGAAAATGAGCTTTTTGGTATTGGCAACCCCTTCCCTTTCCTGAAAAACAACCACCACTAATTTGGACACTTTAAAAGAGAAAATAACCTCATCTCTCTCTCTCTCTCTCTCTCTCTCTCTCTCTCTCTCTCTCCTCTCATCTCTCTCTCTCTCTCTCTCTCTCTCTCTCTCTCTCTCTCTCTCTCTCTCCTATCACATTTACAAACAATCCTTATCAGCATCAGACGATTCTCTCGTCACGTTTCTCCAATATTTTCTGAGAAAAAAAATTCAACAACCCAAAGATCGTAAACCGAATTAGTGGTAACTATGGCGACAGATTTGTTGTCAAGTGGTCAATAGATTTTGACTGTGTCTTTCTCACTGACATATTGATGAAATCAAGTCCAGTTCCTTTCAGATCTTCTTTATTGATCTTTAAATATGGCAAAATGGTCAACACTCCTTCGCCCTTTATTAGTGCGTTGGCGTACAATTCAAACAATCGGACCTCGGAGAAGACAGCATTTTTGACAGCTAAAGGTTAACATTCTCTAATATCATTTTCAATCATGTGCTTTTGTCAGGATGAACTGGTTTCGCGTTTGATTTATTAAACAAATTTAACAAAAGTTGTGAAAAAGGTCCTTTCTTGGTATATGACACTATATAAGTATTATAGTTCTGACGATGATAAAGGTTATTAAAGATTATATAAATCAGCTGACGGGTTTTTCAAAAGAGAAAAAAAAACTTCGTTGAGAGAGAGAGAGAGAGAGAGAGAGAGAGAGAGAGAGACTGTTATTTCCTGTCCATTTAGCATTGAGCACAATGAATCTGTATATATTTTCCATGCATAAGCACGACAACAGATTCATAGAAAAATGTTTTGCAAAATTACCACATAATCCCACGGTATCTCGCTCACCAAGCAGCGATTTGTCAGAACGAGACAATGTTATTTCCTCCAGTGACTCATTTAACAGTGGCGTCAGAAGCAAACTGAAAGGGGGGGGGGGGGGGAATAGACTTATTAACAAATTATTGACAAGCTATAAGCCCCCCCCCCCCCCCTCTCCAGGGGTTCCCTGTGTTAAAAAGGCAGCTTGTTAATGATTTGAGACATCTGCAACAAAGCTTGATAGAACAATTTTAACAAGAGTTTGGACTTTCGGTGGTTGTGTCAAACAGCAATGTGACGTAGGACTGTCTATTTCATTGTAGGCCACTCAGCCATATCTCTTTGAAATTTACAGGATTCGTCTGGCTTTTGAGCGAAGACTACGCAGCCGGTGTATAATTCGCTTGAAACCAGCGTCATTTTAACTTGTTTTGACGCAAGAAATAGATTGTTACATCCTACTGAAAGTCCGAGGTCTTGTTAAAATGGTTCTATATCAGGAACAGTTTAATTAGGCTTAAACTTCCTTTGAAAAACACGGATATGTCTACAATGTTATGCCTCCTTTAGGTGGAAATGAAAGTAGGAAATTGAAAGTAGGTGTACCTAGAGTGTCTCCGTCTATGTTTAATACACAGATACATTAATCTGTCTATTTGGGATTGATTAATTTGTCTGCAAAATCTGATACACCGCTATAAGCTTACTCTGGTAACGGATAAAATGGGGGCGTCCGGACAAAAACCGATTCATGGTGATAGGCATTCCAGTTTAACGCATCGAAAAACCATGATTTTTGATAGGTTATTTTCGATATATATACCAGGTCTTAATTAAGAACAACCTGTTATATCATCATTGCTCCATCAATTGAGACATTCATAATTCATCACTGGAATAAAATTATTGAAGAAATTTATTTTCGATAAAACGGTGTGTACTAGCTTATATATCCATATACACTCTAAGCTGATACATTTTCTCGCAAATATTGATTTCTTTCTAATACAAACCTACTAAACTACTTGTAAATTTATATACTCGTGCTAACCACGTGATGAAAGCAGTTCACAACTTAGTGAACTGTTTGATATTGCTAATCACATTACGTCAATTCAACGGAATTTTCCAATTTGTTTTGTTTGAATTGTTTACACATTGAAAAACATACCAACACTAATGTCACCGATATACGTCTTTTCACAGTTGTTTTTCAATAATCCAGTTTTTATGTTTCATTTACTACAGTTTATCACGAAAGACAAATGCTTATGATGGTCACGTGTTAAGCTAAGCCTCTGACCTTAGAAAAGAGATCTAAATTCAGTTTTGAATTATTGAAGAGTAAATGAAAAGCTCATTTCCTGTGGATCGGTCTTTCCTTTTGGTCGTTTCACTTGAAACGAATATATCTATTAATCATATTAATCGAATATTTTGACCTGATCAATTTAATCAGAATTATGAATTTGAGTGTTTGTTCTTTTGGTTTTGTTTTTTAATCCTTGTAACAAATGATATATAAATAAGTAAAGAAATGTTAATTCAGTCTTTGACATTTTCCGGAAAAAGTATAGTTTTCTTATTTCACATTATAAAATTCTTGTCGTTTCTATCTGGGATCTATAAAACAGATTTATGTGGAGAATTAGATAGAACAATTTTCCCCCTTAAGACCTTGCAGTGATACGATTTTTATATCAGCATCTCAAGCCTCGCCCACACTATGCGACAACGTCGCAATCTTCCCGGCGCCAAAAACAGCGATGTATCTTGTCATCTGAGCTCTTATTCACTGCAGGACACGACAAACTAATTAAAGCGTGGGCATGAAACAGACAAAAAATAATCCATCTGGATTAGGAGCTATTCTGTTATTGCTTTATTTCAAACCTTACGGAACGTAATCATATTATTAAATGTGCTTGATAAGATTAGATTGGAAGAAAGTGATATCTAAGTTAGTATACTAGATGTTTCCAATATGTTTCTCTCTCTCTCTCTCTCTCTCTCTCTCTCTCTCTCTCTCTCTCTCTCTCTGAGCTATACAGGTGGGTGTTGGGATTGATTTTCTAACGCTTTCTTCCTACTTTACGATGTGCCATTTTTCTCTAATAATAAAGTCATTATTCGCTTCACGAGAGCTGTCCTCTTGTGTATATATCTGTATCGACCATCTTTCTTACGTCACCATGACCCTGCTCAATACGTCACCCAAAGAAAACAAAAAGACCAATGATAATGGACATCAGCAATTTACAAGTCCGAACAACATACACCATACCCATAAGAAAATAACAACAGTTAATGTTTCATTCAAAAGGTGGAATAACACATCGTCACGAAATGGCTGACATCTGATCGAAACGATAGTTCGTTTCATTAAAAGATTGTTTTGTGGTAACATGTAACTTACTCCATAGTGGATAAGAACTCGGTCTTGTCATTTGTACATCCCGAGTCGAATCCGTAGGGGCTTGTTGTTGTTACTTACTGAATGTTTTTTAGATAATCATTTTTTATCCCCACACTGCAAATTGTTCGCTTATTTGACATATGTATAGTTATTTATCATTGTATCTTTCAAAATCACAAAAAATACTGTAAGATTCTTCTAGATGTGTTATTCCACCTTAAGATAGGAAGACAGTGAGTTAGCAAGAGAGAATCATAACTCACATATTTAAAGACATGAATTCCTACGTGTCTTTCTCTGAAATACAAAGAAACATAAGAAATAAGTATTTATTTACCTACTTCACATTTCCATATTGGTTTCATATTACTGTTGTGGGTGTGAAAAAACCAAAATTGTTTCAAAGTACAGACACATAAAAGTTTACCTTTTCAATGGATTCTTTTTCTATTGTTTCTTCGTTTAGGCATTTTTCTTTCTATTTGGTATGAAAGTTGATGAGAGAGTGTTAAAAAGACCCCCCCCCCCCCTCCCCTCGGCATATGGTGCGTGTAAATGACAGAGGCTTCAACATTTCTGAATTTTTACTATCATAAACATGCATTTGTCTCTCTCCTGGGGAAACTCGTTTTCTTTGGTAAATCAATTCCGTAATACTGGTTTTTTTTTCTTTGCAGATAAAGAAATAAAGGAGCTTCAATCGGTAGGTCTGCTTCATTTGCATTCCATTTGTAACATCCCTGTTTTGTTTTTTGTTTTTGTATATTGGTTTTTTTTTTGTATTTTCCCCGGTTATTGATGTTTCCGGACATAGACTTCGTCTTTTGTAAACGTCGTTGGCGTATCTTAAATAAGCTTACCAAATTTGCATGTAAATGTCCAAGTGCTATTTCAGTCCTATATGCTTTAGATAAAGACCCATATGGCATATAAGAACATCTCTAAAGCACTGATATGAAACACATCAGTAGCTATAAAAATTTCCCGCTGCGTTAAGACGGCTTGATGGTCGTATCTTTTTTAGACTGTATTGATCTCCTTTAGAAGAAGAGCTCTGTAAAATAATAGGGGAAAACTCAAAATTAGAAGAGACAATTTATGAAATTTCGTATTATGAGGGCTTGATAATCGTGACCGGATTTTATTTTTGATTTTATTATTATTTCTTTTAGACTGCACTAATATCCTATGGATGAATAGCTCAAAATAAACATATAGAAAAATGCTCATTTTTTTTATTCATTTATTTTTTTTTTCAGATAAAAAATACAGAAAATGAAATTGAGGAACTAGCAGATTTAGCAGGTAGGTTTAAGGATTTTTGCATGATTTAGACGACAAAACTTAAACCATCTTTTCTCCTCATCCTTACTCCTTATTAGTACAAACAAAATACTGTAAAGAACAGAAATAAGAATAAATGACTAAAAATTCGAATTAGAAAGATGATATTCTAATTGCGTATAGGAAGTTCCAAAAAAGACGGTCAATCAAAGAAGACAGTTTGTTGTTTCTACAAATGTCAAATATTAAGGAACACGGCGCAAGTTCAATGTTTCAGCAATAAAGAATATGTAAATACTTCTGAAATATTGTGAAGCCAAACGAGTTAACCGAAATTTGAGAAAAACGAGTAATCAAACAATAATTAAATGATAAATACCCATGAAGAAATGGGTAATAAAAAGTGAATCCAAGCCTCATTTGTGTAATTTTTTACGAGTGTTCGAAAAGTATTTCTGTGTGTACACAATCTGAATTCTTTACCATCGCATTTCTTACAGTATATCCGATTTAAACTTCAACTATATCAAATTTTAATTTTACGAAATAAAGAAAAAAAATCAAACCCCAATAAAACTAACGTCAGAATATTTGCTATTTTTTTGGTTCCTTTCAGCTGAGTCTGGATCCCCAAACCTAGGACTAGAGAAACAACAGTCGTTCTCCTACCACAACAGTAATGGGAAGGTCGACAGCAAAGCTAGAGCTGAGAGTAAAGGTAATTAACAACGGGAAGCTCGACAGCAAAGCTAGGACTGAGAGTAAAGGTAATTAACAACGGGAAGGTCGACAGCAAAGCTAGAACTGAGAGTAAAGGTAACTAACAAAGGGAAGGTCGACAGCAAAGCTAGGACTGAGAGTAAAGGTAATTAACAAAGGGAAGGTCGACAGCAAAGCTAGGACTGAGAGTAAAGGTAATTAACAAAGGGAAGGTCGATATCAAGGCTAGAGCTGAGAGTAAAGGTAATTAACAACGGGAAGGTCGACAGCAAAGCTAGGACTGAGAGTAAAGGTAATTAACAAAGGGAAGGTCGACAGCAAAGCTAGAGCTGAGAGTAAAGGTAATTAACAAAGGGAAGGTCGACAGCAAAGCTAGGACTGAGAGTAAAGGTAATTAACAAAGGGAAGGTCCACAGCAAAGCTAGAGCTGAGAGTAAAGGTAATTAACAACGGGAAGGTCGACAGCAAAGCTAGAGCTGAGAGTAAAGGTAACTAACAAAGGGAAGGTTGACAGCAAAGCTAGGACTGAGAGTAAAGGTAATTAACAAAGGGAAGGTCGACAGCAAAGCTAGAACTGAGAGTAAAGGTAACTAACAAAGGGAAGGTCGACAGCAAAGCTAGAGCTGAGAGTAAAGGTAACTAACAAAGGGAAGGTCGACAGCAAAGCTAGAGCTGAGAGTAAAGGTAATTAACAACGGGAAGGTCCACAGCAAAGCTAGAGCTGAGAGTAAAGGTAATTAACAACGGGAAGGTCGACAGCAAAGCTAGAGCTGAGAGTAAAGGTAATTAACAACGGGATGGTCGACAGCAAAGCTAGAGCTGAGAGTAAAGGTAATTAACAAAGGGAAGGTCGACAGCAAAGCTAGAGCTGAGAGTAAAGGTAATTAACAACGGGAAGGTCCACAGCAAAGCTAGGACTGAGAGTAAAGGTAATTAACAAAGGGAAGGTCGACAGCAAAGCTAGGACTGAGAGTAAAGGTAATTAACAAAGGGAAGGTCGACAGCAAAGCTAGGGCTGAGAGTAAAGGTAATTAACAAAGGGAAGGTCGACAGCAAAGCTAAGACTGAGAGTAAAGGTAATTAACAACGGGAAGGTCCACAGCAAAGCTAGGGCTGAGAGTAAAGGTAATTAACAACGGGAAGGTCCACAGCAAAGCTAGAGCTGAGAGTAAAGGTAATTAACAACGGGATGGTCGACAGCAAAGCTAGAGCTGAGAGTAAAGGTAATTAACAACGGGAAGGTCCACAGCAAAGCTAGGGCTGAGAGTAAAGGTAATTAACAACGGGAAGGTCCACAGCAAAGCTAGAGCTGAGAGTAAAGGTAATTAACAACGGGATGGTCGACAGCAAAGCTAGAGCTGAGAGTAAAGGTAATTAACAAAGGGAAGGTCGACAGCAAAGCTAGAGCTGAGAGTAAAGGTAATTAACAACGGGAAGGTCGACAGCAAAGCTAAGACTGAGAGTAAAGGTAATTAACAACGGGAAGGTCCACAGCAAAGCTAGGGCTGAGAGTAAAGGTAATTAACAACGGGAAGGTCCACAGCAAAGCTAGAGCTGAGAGTAAAGGTAATTAACAACGGGAAGGTCCACAGCAAAGCTAGGGCTGAGAGTAAAGGTAATTAACAAAGGGAAGGTCGACAGCAAAGCTAAGACTGAGAGTAAAGGTAATTAACAACGGGAAGCTCCACAGCAAAGCTAGAGCTGAGAGTAAAGGTAATTAACAAAGGGAAGGTCGACAGCAAAGCTAGAGCTGAGAGTAAAGGTAATTAACAACGGGAAGGTCGACAGCAAAGCTAAGACTGAGAGTAAAGGTAATTAACAACGGGAAGGTCCACAGCAAAGCTAGGGCTGAGAGTAAAGGTAATTAACAACGGGAAGGTCCACAGCAAAGCTAGGGCTGAGAGTAAAGGTAATTAACAAAGGGAAGGTCGACAGCAAAGCTAGAGCTGAGAGTAAAGGTAATTAACAACGGGAAGGTCGACAGCAAAGCTAGAACTGAGAGTAAAGGTAATTAACAAAGGGAAGGTCGACAGCAAAGCTAAGACTGAGAGTAAAGGTAATTAACAACGGGAAGGTCCACAGCAAAGCTAGAGCTGAGAGTAAAGGTAATTAACAAAGGGAAGGTCGACAGCAAAGCTAGAGCTGAGAGTAAAGGTAATTAACAACGGGAAGGTCGACAGCAAAGCTAAGACTGAGAGTAAAGGTAATTAACAACGGGAAGCTCCACAGCAAAGCTAGGGCTGAGAGTAAAGGTAATTAACAACGGGAAGGTCGACAGCAAAGCTAGGGCTGAGAGTAAAGGTAATTAACAAAGGGAAGGTCCACAGCAAAGCTAAGACTGAGAGTAAAGGTAATTAACAACGGGAAGGTCCACAGCAAAGCTAGGGCTGAGAGTAAAGGTAATTAACAACGGGAAGGTCCACAGCAAAGCTAGAGCTGAGAGTAAAGGTAATTAACAACGGGAAGGTCCACAGCAAAGCTAGAGCTGAGAGTAAAGGTAATTAATAAAGGGAAGCCAACTGCAGGTCTGTAGCTTTCGGAGAAAATTCGGGTTAACCTGTGTGTTAATAAGTCCATAATTAGGGCGATTTTGTACGTAGTAAATTGTGATTTTTTTTTTTATTGGTGGATCTCAAGATCTAGCGCAACATAAGTTTTTCATTCGAGAGTTACAGACCTAAGTTTGAGCTAAAGTAAAAACATACTAGCATATTGAAAAAAAAGCAATTGAAACATTCAATTATACCTCGCAGTGCGACGGCACATTGAGAGAGAGAGAGAGAGAGAGAGAGAGAGAGAGAGAGAGAGAGAGAGAGAGAGAGAGAAAGAGATCAGTGACAAATAATTCTCTTAACCGATTAATATTCTAACAAGGAAAACACAGAAATAGAAAACCGTGCCCTCAATATGATAGTAATTCTGTCTTTATTTTAGTGGAAATAAATAAATAATAATTAAAAAGGGTATATTTTGCGTACTTACGCCATAATTTCAGTAGATAAGACTGTTGGTTGCGTCATTTTCTTTCGAAATATCAGGACATTTATTTACGGTATTTTGAGCTGAAATGTTATTCTAAGCAGGTGGTTTTTTAAAAGTTCGTTAACACCGATAAGACACATTTTTCTAGATTGTACCTAGTTTAAGAAGATTGTTATTTGTTGTGTGATATAACTGTTAGTTTGTACTTTACCATACGATAAACAACTTTTAATTGGTGTATCATATTTATCCCGCATGTAACACGTGTTTTTATTTTTACTTCAAAACTCACCAGCATTTGTTTAGCATAAGTAGGTTAAGGACGTTGTTTACTCTTACTGACAAACCATTCGTTTACTATATTATGGAATTAGGTTCAAACAAATTTGGACTTTTAGCAAAACAGAGGAAATTCGGACTAACATTTTCAGATTTTGTTTTTCACTGAAATATTTTTGGTACGACTGTAATATTCAAAGTTAAGATTTTATTTGTAAGTCAACTTAATTTTGCATATTTTATGTTGTTTTTATCTCACTTTTTCGTTTAGATATTCGAATGGCACCCACTACAAAAATATTGAAAAATACTTAAAACCGATAAAAGAACCATATCTCAAAATTTTGATCATTGACCTCATATAACTGTTATGCCTGCAGAGTAAAGTAAATATACCTAATTTAATGCTATAAATGTTTTAGTATTATCATCATTCAATTTTTTGTAAAATTGAATCAAAAAAGGGTAGGAATTTGAAAATGATAGAGGAAATTCGGACTGGAATATTCATTAAAAATTGTAAATGAAAACTGAATGCTTTGTGTCTGTTTAGTGTCACTGCTATTCACAAACTGTATTTCAATTTTAAAAGAGTTTAGCAATTTGTATTATTTTCACAATTAGGAAAATTTCAATCATAATGTAAAATTTTTAGGGACTTTTCTTAAATTTTCAAAAAATATGCAATGGCCATTATCTCGAAAAGTAGGTTATTGACCTACTTTTTTGAAAGTGAAAAATAGCACTACCATGATAGGTCTTCAACACACAATAGATGGTTTTTCATTATCATCAGTGGAATTTTTTTTTCATTCTGTGTAAACGTATACCTTAATTTTCTTTCCTTCCAAACAACATTTGGATAATAAAAACATAATTTATCACAAGTTTGTTGTTTATGACAACTTCTTAGCACATTTTGATCACCAGTATGAACAACATTTTATGCCATACATATTCCCGGTAATATTTTTTGCGTACCTATCCTCACCGAAAAGTTAAATTCGTATTTGCACTAAGTCGAGGAGAAAAAAAACCGTTATGTCCGCAAAGATTGTCGTAAAATAATGTTTTTTTGTAAGTTTTTCTTTCTTTTTGATCTTGTTCAAGTCTTTAACAGTGCCTCTATTTTCAATTTAAATGCAGTTTTCCTAAAAAGTTTGCTAATCGCTTCCCATTACTTTGGAACCGTTGATTTTCCTAAGTTTTACCCGTTCTGTTAAACGGTTGGATAATAAACTAGAAATATACAGGAGAAAGTCGTTTTCAATTGTCTTGCTTTACTTGACATATATTAGGTTTATATATTTGTTGGGTAAAATCACTTACTTGTTTAAACATTGCATTTCAAATAGTTCAATGTATTTTAACCGACTTTTATTCGCGTGCGAGAAATTTACGTGAGGTTCGGGAAAGCGTCATTGTTGCGAATATTTGTCGCCGCGGATTAGTGTTCGCCGTACAGTTGTTATAAAAAAAAGCAGGTGGGGATAAAGCTTGGTCGCGAAATTGATTTGCTGCGAACTAAACTACAAGAGGAATATCGCGAAATAAAGTTGTCGCGAATAATAATTACTTAAGTAAGCGGAATAGGAAAATTAGCCTAAGATAAAACAATTTCTCATGAATAAATGTTCTAAATACATTTCAATATCAATCTATTGTTTTTCAATGAAGCAGCCTTAATCAAAAGTATAGACATATCGGTATTTCATCTTTTCTAAAATAATTTACGAGTGATATTAATAAAGCTATTTTGAGAATGGCTATGGATCTCCTCATCAAATAATTTAAAGTCGTAAAGGCCTATTTTCGTTGTTTACCGGTTTTTTCGTTGATGTGTCAGTTTTCAGTTTCAGTAAGAAAATGAACTCTTCCAATGTTTGTTTTCGTCAAGGTAATAAATTCGATGGGGGAGGGCTACCCACGAATACCACAAAAATTGAGCCACCACGATTTCTATTGATTCCCCAATATTCGATGTAGAGAAAAAGATCTATAGAAAACATATGACTGTTTCAAAGATTTTTTTTTTCAAATTTAATAATTCTGTTTTTTATTTTTTAGTTTTTAACTCCCAGACAGGAAACATTATATCCGATCTACAACAAGAGACGCTAGGTCAGGATAGCAGCAAAACGAAAACGAAACTAGACATCCCCGCAGCAAATATTCACAAGAGTGTGATTAGCCAGAACAACGGAGAAGACACTATGCCAAAAGCGGTAAATGAATATTTTTTAATGACAGATCAGTTACGTTTTCGAATAGTTATTTGCATGAAAGAGTGGTGAAATGAATCTATTTTTTTTTTCTTGCTTTCTTTTATTTATTCATTTTTTTTAAAATTTCACTCAAACGTGTTTTGCTCATGAAATGACGACATCGAAGAAGCGCGTAAAGAGGAATAAAGCTCTTCACTGCTCTAACACATTTGAGATTTGCTAAATACCTGCTACGTGTATCTTTGCGCTTTCTGCCTAATAATACCCTTGCTTCTTTACTGTTCTTATTAACTGAGTGCGTTGACAAAGGTATCAATTCTTCTTTACATGATCACTAGGGCTCGTAAATGTGGTTCAAAATGTCTTTACGTTCATAAGTTTTTTTTCTCCTTCATTTTACCATTTTAACTCCGTATTATGCAAGACTTGCCTACACATGATTTGAGGTGACATGCAAATGCCACAACCAAGTTTCATTGGTTCTGAATTTTGAAAGATAATTACAATAGAAGAAATGTAACATGAAGGTTGCAGAAGACTGAGAACGCATGAGATTATCCGCACAATTATTTTATATCCAGATCAGATAGTCAATTATAGTTACGCCGCTAACACCTGCAATGGTCCCTCAATCATAAATAAATAACTAGAAATCCTTCCTCGGCTAATTAGCAAGATGGAAACTATTTGTTTTCCGCCCCCAAAGACTAATGTTTGCTTTGACCCGATGAAAATCACGGGATACGAACTATATATTACCACCTTATTGGGATGCGCTGCTCTAGCGCTGTTTCGAGGCTTTTCCCCTGGTGTGGGTGGGTGGGTCTGTGGGTGGTTATATGTCAAAGGTGATCGTTATATGACTCAAATTGCCTCTCTCTATCGTTGGCGCTAAATGAAATATTTCAATCCGTATATTCTTTCACGTTCCTTAGTGTGTTATTTCAAGCATTTTACGGCAGTGATATAACATACTGTCTAAGTCTACGTCTTTTTTTATTGATATTAATGTCTTGTTATCTGTTACATACATGTAAAAAGATGAGCTAAACGCCTTGTTTGTGCCTTCATCATAAAAATGCAGTTTTTCAATCGCTCGAAAGGTTACTGCGATAAAAGGAGGCGCCGTAAAATACTTCCCACATACAAGCTGCAAAATGGAGTTTTATTTTACATAAATGGCCTTTTTTCATAGATGTATAAGATACGGGATTCGTTATCAACCCCCGAGAGAGATACAGTAAGGCTGTCGTCCCAGGGTCACGTAGTGTATACAACTTGTCTTTTTTTTTGAGTAGTGTTTAACATGTATGTTAAATGTAAACATGTGGACCTAATTTCCTGGTATTGATGATATTTGATACAGATGATATGTTTTAATAGAATATTTTACGAAAAGAAATAGTGTATCGTATCTACCTGCTCATGCTTGGCTTAAATGAATAAAAACGCTCCATGATCGCGATAGAGTGCGAACCAACTGTTTATTTATCTTCTGACCTTGACCTCACTTTTTACAATATGGCGACAAGCAACCAAAAAAAGAGTTCCCTATTTAGAAGCCTGGGTCATTCACAACATCGGACGTAGTTGTTGTTAGAACGTCAGCATTTATTGTACGCAACAAGGAAATAAGAACCAATGTGGACTCAAAATGGCGCATACTGAAATCAGGAAGAGAAACGCAGATTGTGATTGGTCAAGAGACCTAGTTGTTTTTACAAATCATGTCTTTTGTTTTTTATGTAGTGCTTTGCGGCCGGCTTTATGAGTACATATATAATGAGGCGATAATAGTGTATTGTAGCTATTTTATTATTTATATAATTTATTGTAGCATATTAGTGTAAGGAGCGCACTTCATTTTTTTTTATGTCCAGGTTTTTTAACATGTGATATTTTCTATCGCAAGACAGCAATTATGTCAATTTTAATACAACAATGAAAAACTGCTATGATAAGGTTGCATTAATGCTTTTTGTAAGCAACTAATATTTTTTTATATATTCATTGATTAAGATAATATCGGATTAGAAAGTGTGATATTAGACGGTTTTCTAAAATTGCAGTCAACAGTGTTAAATCTTAATGTTCCTTATTGGATAAAGATAAAACATTTTTAACTCTGTTCCTCTCCCTTGATCGGTCAAATCTAGGGCTTACCAGAAGTTAATATACCATTTACAACTTCTGCGCAGCTATTTCGAAATTTAAGACCCTTTCAACGAAATAAAACACTCTCCCCAGTTTCCATTATCTCATTTTCTACACATAATTACGTTTTATTTTATCGTCGAGCGGAAGCTTTAACTTTATATTTTACGGATCTTGAGCCCGAGGCAAATGACCGGCGCTGTTGTGTTAGCTGATGATACCGCGTTAATTCCTGTCATACTGGTAAATTTCCACATAATTATCAATTGAAGTAATACTAGAGATCAGTTTTAATGAGTTCTGTCGCGTTATAATACATTGTTTGTTATTTTACGGGACCAAAAGCTAGATAATATTTGCCCAAGGTGCAAAAGATAGTGTCATTGACCAAACATCATTTTTAAAAAAACTTCTTTTTTCTGTGTTATATGGACAAGTAAATGATAAAGTGTTGTAAACTGATAGCCTTTTTTAAATCTCGAACCTAACAAAACCGAACCTGTTTATAACATATCGTTATAAGCTGAAAACAATCTCATTTTCCCGACAAATATGTTGTCCATTATTTATGAATTAATCCAAGAGAGAGTACCATCAACCTCCACCCCCCCCCCCCCCCCCGACCCCGAAAAAAAACAACTAAAAAATGAAGACTAAAAGTATAAAAAGCCTTAGCTTTTTATTGTTCATATTATTTCTATCATCTGTAAACAGTTTTCTTAAGTCAAGCAAACAATAACATGTGTAAATAGAGATAAATGTGTTTAGAATATTCGTGCCAACCATGTTGTAATGTATCTCAGCCAAACATTATACAATATGATGTGTTATACAACGAAATATGTTACATATAAGATAAATCATATATAAAAGAATTCATTTTATAGTTTTCTGGGGGTTTTTTTCATTGTTTGTTTTTCGAATTTTTTATAAACTTTTTTCTTTTAGCACATGAAAAACTGGCTTGTGATAATTTTTTTGTAATTTAGAATATGCATGTAAAAATAAGAAATGAAAAGTTACTTTTTTTCACTTCAGGATTATGACTATACGGAGGCTTTTAAGTTCACCCCCGCGGCGGTCGCCGAGTACTTGTTCCGGTCAGGGGAGTTCCAGGAACTCGAGGAGGCCCTGGCTGACCTGGTCAACTCTTCTATTGTAAGTCAGAAAATTGTGTTCTAGATGTACATGTAACACGTTTTTTGATTGTTCCCAGCAAACTCTCTATTTCTTGTTAAAGATAGATTTAACCCAAAATTTGATTGGTCGCAGCAAAGTCTCTAATCTTACTAAATCTTATAAATATATTTGACGCGTTCAAGGCCATTCTTACCTACTCATATATTAATGGGAAATGACTTCATCCTCTATAAAGTTTCGTAATCCAGTCGTTTTCAGATACGTTTTTCTAAACTCTACCGGAAAGATCAGATGCGTTGCGATTGACGACACGTTGTAGTTTTATCGGGTCTTTTCGTTAAAGCTCGGAAAACGCATTGAATGTGTCAATGGGTTTTCGGATATCAGAATAGTTTTGTCAAACCCACATCATATTTCACAATTCAAAAAATGCTATAAAGATCTTACACAGTTGGGATCATAGAAATTTAACAACAGTCAAACATCTTTTAACGGTTAATGATTTTGTTTTTAATCTGTATAGTTTGTTAGTTATATATGGTAATATTAAGTGAAAAAAATAGAAAAACAGATGTTATCTAATACGTACATGTATCTCATGTCGACCTTAGAGATGATGCAAATATAGATTGTCCTTTAGACATAGACAATCGAAAATTAAAGGAGAGAGAGAGAGAGAGAGAGAGAGAGAGAGAGAGAGAGAGAGTATGTTTGTAATTGATTTAATTATTTTAAAAACGTAAAAAAAGTATATAAAGGGGAGGCAGCAGGTCTGTAGCTAATCAGACCAGAACTGGCGGAAGTTTTTATACGCCATAAATTGGTATTTTTAAATACATAAGACAACTCGTAGCTTTGAGGACATCTATCCGAATCTTTTATTTTTTTAAGACTGGGAGCATCAGACATGCAGTTAATATAGAGGGTAAATAACTCTCACTTCTCAAGAAAAGAACTTAATTTAAAAATAAGCAGTTTATATTGCAACCTTAAAACCCTTCGATCGGAAAATTTCGTATTTCTAATTTTTTAATCAGACAAAAGGAAATGGATTGTTTGAAGATATTGCAAATATCCTTTTAATGATTAAATGATAAATGGAGTCTGCTCTCATAAATAGAAAAATCCAAAGATACAAAAATAATTCCTCAATATCCGCCACCATGCTGTGATATGAATTGCAAAACAGCAGTTCCTGGAACTTGGGTATATGGGTAGAAAGAAAAGGGAAATAAATGAAAAGCGCAAGTCGTTTGATCGGAAAGAGCCCTACTGTTTCTTTCCGAGATATATACGAGAGATAGATTGGATATCAATACACGGGATGTGGTACCCAGTTGTATTTAATCATTGGATAATCTCAGGGCACGAGAGAGATAGAGAGAGAGAGAGAGAGAGAGAGAGAGAGAGAGAGATGGGTAAAGGGAGATAGAGAGATAGAAACAGGCATATAGAAAGAGAGAGATAGGAAAGAGGGAACGTCAGGCAGAAAGAAAGAGAGACAGAACGGCAGGAAGTAGAGAGACAATAGTAAAGTTTTTGATATACCAATCCAGATTCGCTAATGGTGCAAAAAAAACCCCTTTGAAATATTACCCAAAAAGGCCACTAATAAGACAACATTTTCCTGTTAATCGATACAGCATATAGATGATACAAAAAATTGATTAGTATTTCGAACCAAAAAAATATACGTGGGTAGTGTCACATTTTACGCCGCTTGTCAAATGTCAGCTGATATAAAAGAAAAAAACACTTCTCAAATATTTGAAGACGATTTTGTCTGTAGATCAGACATCACCCTTTAGTAGATTCTTTCTAATTTCTCGCATTACATCTCATCTTAATATCAGTTTGCTGGTGATTCAATCAGAACGTAATCATAGACGTCACTTTACAAGTGAGGATGAACACAAAGTTATTTGTTATACTTTCATGTTAAATACTGATATCTGATTGGTTAAGACGCAGTTAATAATATTTACTATTACCCTCAGCGTTAGTAACGCACTTGGCAACGGGTAACATTAAAAAATGTTACATGCGCGAAAATTATGCGCGTACGGTTCGCTGTAGAATTCACGTTATTCCTATATAAAAGCAGTAAAATTTTCTTAAAAATTTTAAAAAAGACATTCAGTATAACAAAATAAATAGTGCCTGTTTGGGAGGATAACAGTTGAAATTGACACCCCTCGAAAACCATTGTCAACCTCCGCTTCGCGTCGGTTGACAATGGTTTTCTCGGGGTGTCAATTTCAACTGTTACCCTCCCAAACAGGCACTATTTATATAGTATAAATGTCATGGCGACCTGTATTTAGACTAATCAAAGATTTAATCTGACATGTGCGCATGTCTCCATATAGGTGTTGTTGATGTTACGTTCCTATGGGTAAATGAACAGAGCTCCATAAAAAAATATTTTTTATGAATTCAATGTGCTGTTTTTAATTTCGGTTTTAGGTTTCGCACCTTGTCTTGTTTAAAAATAATTAAGCAATGTTTCATGATTATCATCATCTTATTTCAACTGTTAAATTCTTCTTTAGAGGTTGTTAAAAATTATGAATAAAAATAAAAACCAAAGGAAGTTATTCCTGTTGTTTAATTCGTGATAAAAAAATTCCCTTATTGAAGAAAAACCATTTTTCTACAATAATCGCAACCTTCTAATAGGTATGATCTGAGGAAGAAAGGAGTCAATTGCTTTATTTATATCTTCCTTTAAATTATTCATATAAAGTGGGCAAGAGTGCGTAAAGTATCGTGTCATTGATCCGAACATAACATACCGGGGAAAAGACTTCGCATTTCATGACACAGAAGAAATAAAACTCGGTTGGTGTATAATCGTGTATTATGCGTTTATGTACATTTATTTCCAACAACACTTCCACGTGAGAAAACGAGCAGGCAAATTTTGTTGCTTTTTTTTTTCAAAAGTCACAGATTGAATTAAATAAGGCGTACAAACAATGGAATCGATGGTTTTACTGTATAATATAGCATTCCTGTTTTAATCTGAAAATAGTAGGTATAAAAAAGGGGCCTGAAAAGGAGAGAGAGAGAGAGAGAGAGAGAGAGAGAGAGAGAGAGAGAGAGAGAGAGAGAGAGAATCCCGGCTTTTGAGTGTCTTATTAACCTTCTAATGGAAAAAAAAATAAATATCACGACAAAAGACACCCTAGCATTTGGTTCTTGATAAGTTTGTATATTTACAGTTGTAACCATTTTTCCCTATGAGTGTTTAGCGTTTGATCGAAAAGACTCCCATTGTTTCATACCGAGATACGTACTAGTGATAGATTGGATATCAATACACGGGATGTGGTACACAGTTGTATTAATTCTTTAATCATCCTATAATGTCCAGGGCAGGAGAGAGAGAGAGAGAGAGAGAGAGAGAGAGAGAGAGAGAGAGAGAGAGAGAGAGAGAGAGAGAGAAGATAGAGAGAAGATAGAGAGAGAGAAAAAAAGACAGAGAGAGAGAATACTTTTGTACATCCCTACGTAGAAAATGAACTTTCATTGAAGGTCAATGATCGAAAGACATTTCCGAATATATACATTTGTTTCTGATCACACTAGCTTACGTCAGTGCGATTTATTGATCTATTGTTAGACACCAATAATAGGCGACACATGATAACCCAGGTCCTCGAATTACTCAAATAAGAGGGCTAGAGAAACGTGGCATTTTTTTTTTCAATTTTGGGAAATCTAAAAGGTATTATTACGCCCACGAATACTGTTTTCTTTGAAGGTCAATATAATATGCAAAGAAAAATACCAAATTGAACTTTGATATGTTGAAAAACAACCACGAAGTTTTTGACTGCAGTTGCATTCCTGATGACTGCTGTCAAATATCATTTTTTGCGTTTTTTTATTTGAAGCGAAGTTCAAAGAGGGTATGTATCCTTCATGTTCAGTCAGCGAGTGCTCAGTAGTGAACCCACGAAAAAATTTCAATATTTCTTTCTGTTGAAAAGACACCAGAAAGTTTCATACATGAGTCTTTTTTAACCATACGAGTACATGTGTATGCTTAGAATAAACGTGAAAGTCATATGAGAGAGAGAGAGAGAGAGAGAGAGAGAGAGAGAGAGAGAGAGAGAGAGAGAGAGAGAGAGAGAGAAAGTTGTTTGTAAACTAACTCGCCATTACTGGAGAGCATATTTTGTTTCAACTTACGCCCATATTTACTTTCGGTCGTAATCATCCAGTTCTAGATAGTAATAGGTACTAAATAGGGCTTTGGCTTGAACTCAATCAAACAGAAAATTTATTTTAAGAAGTGGCTATTTACGGAATGTAACTAGTGTATAAAGCCGTATGTAGTTAAGCTTCCGTTTGTCGATGAATGCCATTAATGATGAAGTAAATGTACCGTGTGCCGAAAAGGGAGAATTTTACGCCCTAAAATCAATGAGGCATTTCAAGTCTTACTCAATCAATTAATTAACGGACGCATTTTATCGATACAATTCTCAATTAAAAGCGTTGTTAATATTTTTATCTGCTCAAAAGAATAACGTCCTATCCGATAAACTTCATCAGGAATGTCCTAATTAGTCTAATTAGTACGTGAATAAGAGTGATATGTAAATATATGAACCTGTGTTGCAAAAAGTTTACTCGGTTAGTTTAGCGAATATGTGAAAATATTCTGCGTGGGTGTTCGTTATTACCGAAATAGCAAATCGAACCCGGTCCGGATATATCTACCATCGATTCCTCTTCACAATGGACCGGTTACGACCAAAGAACAAATGCTCTGGCTACATTAATGTGTCGATTCAAAGGCGGCCATTCTTGATGTTCGTCTGATAAATCACTGTCATCCGCGCGCTTTGTGTTTGTCAATTATCTCCTCTCCAAATAAAGCTTTCCGAACAGATAAATCACTCGAAAGACCCTGATTAGTATCTTTTGAGCGCTTGGAAATATTCTGTGCAAATATTAATCTAAAGTCAACCGGATATAGTTGTAATATCATAATTATCTGGTCTCAACACAGTATGTATAAATCATTATCGATCAATCATCTCAGATATTACGGGAATTTTCATTACAGAAATGGCAATGGTAAAGCTACTTGCAAAAGAAGAAATTTATAATAGATTTAGAGAGAAAGTGAAATTAGCAATTATAGATGACTTCTTTTTTAGCAGATCAGACTTGATAATTGAATTAAGTTCTGCTATCTATGAGTAAAAGGCTCGTCGCCAACCATCGTACAATATTTGTAAATTGAGAGAAATGGTGTATCCGCATTGCCTTTGTGATCGCATGTTACAGACTAGATTTTTATCAACGAAACCCATCCTCAAGTCTCGAAATGCAATTTGATAAGCTGTCCGACAAGTCTGCACTTTAAGTTGAGAAAAGAATGGTAATATTTAATCCTTTTTGTAGCAAAATTGTCTCTACAATTTATTAAAACAATATATGTACCATAGGAAGAACCAACTATATTATCAAGTAGGTAGCAACGGAAGTTTTTTTTTTTTTTTTGGGGGGGGGGGGGGGCTTCTATTTTTTTAAATTGAGTTAATAATCTTATATCCTTATCCGCGCCACAACGGCGCATAGGGCCCGTACTTATCCGTGTTTAGTTTCAATGTGCTAGGCGAATGAGAGTTATTATCTTCCTATGTATAGACACCAGTCCATAGCAGGTTAACCCCCTGCATAAGACGGTACCGAGTTTCAGTTCTGTGGACTGAGAAAGTGAAGAAAAAGTACCTTTACCTAAACACAACACAATGACCGCAGCATGGTTTGAACCAACGACCTTCAAATTACTAGCTTTATGACCACTGAGTCATATTATCACATCTATTAATTGAAAAGAAAACTTCTTTTAATGTTTAAACGTAGAAAAGTGAGCGTGCAGCTTAGTTTGTCTCTTTATATTTTATATTTTTGTCATCACGTTTTGTCTGGTCCTTCTGTTTTGTAAAACTTTGATGCGTGCCTGTATGAAGCGTGTTGCGGTAAACATTGTCAGTATTGTTTAGTCTGAAGTCAAATCAGGTCAAACAATTATGCATCAATGATTAAGGAAGACAATTTTCTTAAAGATTTAAAAAAAAACAGAAACGCAAAAAAGTTAATTGCAAGTTAGACAGAATTGCGAGCAAATGTGGCTAGAATAATTGGACAACCCGGAAGAACAATACAGGAAGATAAGGAAAAAGTCACCCAAAATAACATGTTGTTAAATCGTCAATGGTTTTATTAAAAACATATAACGATTTATTATTTATTGAGTCATTAAATCTTACGGTCAAAAATGCTGAAACATTCCTTTGATTGGCGATTTTTTTATCATCATACCAGCACCAACGACATTTTTTTTTAATTTAAGATGCTTGCAGGAATCTCTGGCGACAGAAAGTTAATCGTTTTCTCAAAGTGCTGGTCGATAAACATTAATGGAGATCTCCTGCCGCAATCTGAAACCGTATCTGTCGTAATTAGGGTTATTATGACGTCATACGGCATCTATTTTTGGCAATTGCGGCTAGTAGATCGTGACGTTCGGTTTCCGGTGTGTTGTGGTTAACCATTATAGAATTGTTCGGGAACATGACTTTTTCTGTTTACTGTCATAAAAGGTCGCATGGATTGTTCCCGTTCATTCAATAACAGAAACAGATTTTAGGAGAACGATTAGAGATTAGAGTAAATGGCCCGGATGTTCAGACTTTAAAAATCCGGTGCAGTATAAACTTCCTTTGTAAGATGAGCGTTTGATTGAAATAAAAACACCCAAAAGAAACCAAAATGAATTGATAGATAGCTATAAAGATAGATGGATATAAAGATAGATAGATAGATAGATAGATAGATAGATAGATAGATAGATAGATAGATAGATAGATAGATAGATAGATAGATAGATAGAGAATGATAGATAAAATAAAATCACCCAAAAGAAACCAAAATGAATTGACAAATGGATAGATGGATAGATAGATAGATAGACTAATTCAAACTAGTATCAAGAAGTGTGTATGATTAAATTTTGATGTTTTAATTCTTATATGATTTAAAAAGGTCAAGTTGAATATTGGATAACTTCTTTTTAACTAATACAGTAAAACTCGTTTAGTACGAACACGAATATACATGTAGCAAATTCTCGGGTATAGCGAAATTTATTTGTTTCTTAACAAAACTTTGCAAAATGTTACTGTTATAATGAGTTCGGATGTAACGAATTTACGTATATAGCAAACTGATATTGAGTCCCGTAGCGGTGAAAAATAGCGAAATTTAACACTTTTTTAACAAATTTCTTTACAGTTAAAGTTTAAAAAGTTTGCACTACCATTTTACATAATAGTTTGATTGATTTTTTATCCATATACATGTATTTTTTTTTTCAATTCATAATCCGAATATTTAAGGTTTTAAGGTAATGTAATTTTTTGTTTTAAGCCTCAATTAGCAAAAAATATAGTCTGGTGAAAGTAAACATGTACATGTATATAGTAAATTCGCTATAGTTATTATTATGAATTCGTTATACGGATATAACGAATTACGGATATAACGAAGTAAATACATTGGTCCCTAGGACTTCGCTTTAGCCGAATTTTACTGTATAGGGCAATCGGATAATATCATCTATTTTGATACGTGAAAGTAGGTCAGATCAGTAAATTAAGGCAATTTTAAAAAGTATAGCGGTCAACCATTAAAACTTTTAATTTTATACCTGTCATCGAAATCAAGATTAGAACCATTTTAACAAGAGCTTGGACTTTGGGTAGCTGTGTCA
This sequence comes from Magallana hongkongensis, assembly GCA_015776775.1. Classification (NCBI taxonomy): domain Eukaryota; kingdom Metazoa; phylum Mollusca; class Bivalvia; order Ostreida; family Ostreidae; genus Magallana; species Magallana hongkongensis. Next base: position 6,048,065 of record CM027469.1, on the reverse strand, counting down.
AATAGCCATGTGACGTAGGCCTGTCTATTTCATTGATGGCCACTAAGTCATGTCTCTTTGATATCAACACGATCTGACTCACTTTTAAGCTAAGACTATGCAATTTGTGTATGTTTCACTTGAAACTTACGTCATTTTTAACTTGTTTTGACACAAAAAGATAGTTACATCCTTTTGAAAGTCCGAAGTCTTGTTAAAATGGTTCTGAAAGGAATATAAATATGGATCACTGGCACAAATAATATGACGTTCCTCGGTTCGTTTTTGTCTTCTTCTTTCCTTGGCGAAATGCCAAAATCTGCCAGCAAAGTAAATTACCTGAAAATTAAAGGAGACATCGCGATAATAGGCCAAAATGTCCTCGGTAGACCTGTTAATGAGTCTTTATCATACGGATGATGCTGATGTTAGATTACTAACGGACACCGTATATGCGAGAATCCGTTCAATACTGACATTTATTTTGTCCGATGGAATTTATTATCCATAAAAATATTCTTGTCGGCTAAAGGTTGGCATACTTAAGAAGATTAGTCAAAAGTTTCTTGATTACTTTTTTGAATTTTGTTTTAAAACATAAATCAGGAATCTTTGCTAAATAGCAATGTTTCCGACGTGATAATATTTCATATTTAGGCGATTTTTCGCCTAAAGTATAGCTAACCAATGAAACTGAACAGAAAAGATAGTGAAATAAAAAAACCATGCTGGTGTAACACGACAAAATAATCTTGTTAAATTGCAGTATAGTAACAATCTGATAATCTCTTTGGATAAAATGATCGATGAAATTAATTTAAAAGTTTTTTAAAGAACAAGGCATCGAATGACATGTATGCTATAGAAACAAAGGAAACAAGAACTGCAGCGGTAGTGTAACTTGTGGGAAAAAATATACCAGAATTATATGAAACAAACAACAACAATGCCGACCCCCCCCCCCAAAAAAAAAAAATAAAATAAAAATAAATAAATAAATAAATAAAAACAAATAAACAAAGAAGAAAGAACAAGAAACAAAAACAAAATAAAAAAAACCCAAACAAACAAGAAAAAATTAGAACAAAAACAAAAACAAACAAAATTAACAAAAAAAAAAAAAAAACCCAAAAAACAAAAACGTAAAACAAAAACTAAACCAGAATTTTTTTTACTATTATAATGTTTATACTACTGCCGGCTTTTTTAAATTTGAAAAAAAAAAACATCACATTGTTGCATGTGTTATAAACAAAGCTCTATGCAAACATAAAACAGTGTGAGAAGACGTTCGCCTTTCTGCCCTTTATCTTAAATGTGTCAACACGGGAGTAAGGAACTCTAGAGTACATAGAACTGTCATGGCAAAGTTCACAACAAACTAATACCGTGATTAGATTGTTAGACTGCATGTCCATGGCTTCGCCTCGCGATTTTTTTTTCCTTCGTCAATCTGTTAATTATCTATTAGGAGTTAGGGTTTGAAACCCAATAAGTCGGCATTATAGCTAGGCCATTGCCGATGTGTGTTCAGAAGGGGGATCTTTCTTTTTTATTATTTAAAATAAATGTGAATAATTCCATAACATTTATACATAGTTCTTTTAAGAGCTTAAAATAGCCTAAAAATGTCCAATCATCGAGTACTTTAAAACCCCAATGTGACCGATTGGTTGACTCTTGACTTGACTCTCTGTCCTAATATAACCTGTAGGAACTGAATACAATAGAACAAATACAACAGAATAACAAAAAAAAAAAAATCAATTGGCGGTTGCAGTCACAATGATCAGAACAGAACAACGTTTAATGAACACCATGGTCGATCATAATTATTTTTTTTCAAATTTCGTTGATATATTTGAGTCAGTTATTTAATGAAATATCATTTTAAAATAACGAAATACAACATCTAATGGTTCACTGGGTTTGTAATCATTTCAGACACAGATTAGCGCGTGTTTGGGTGTAGGTTTTGTTATTTCTTTGCATTGATCTTAACCGTCATCAATTTATATTAGATAATTAACTATTAAATGTATTTTATTGGCTATAATGCCGATAGCAAGTTTGTTGCCCCCTAGACAGCAACTATTTCAAGAAATGCAACCAAGGGAAAAACTGCTGTCGAGGGGAACAATAATCTTCCAATTGTCGGAATAGTCAGTAAATAGGTATTTTATTATACGAAGAAATCTTTATATGTCGGCGATGCATTTTTTTAATACTAAACAAATCAGAATAATCTAAATTTGAATTTAACGCAACGATTCAGAATACTCCAAAGGCGTTCCGAATTTTAAAACATAAAAAATCGAATGCCGCCGGTCGGAAACCATTTCACGATTAGAGAACTAGTATGTTTATTCGTCGTTATTGTACATGAATATTTACAGAGGCATTAAGAAATATATTTATTAGAACAAGGATCGACAGGATTTTATCACGTACCATTAAAGTTAATACCCTTGTTATTTAACACTGTGATACTGTTAATATCAATCGTAAAAAAAAATCCTTTTCATTCTCAAACAATAAAATTCTTATTTTTATGCAAGAAATCTAACCATAAAATTATGAGATGATTATGACGTCATTAAGATGACCTGAAACGGAAATCAAAATGTATTTGCTCTTCATCAGCTTTAAACAAAAACATGTATGCAAATGTTCATAAATAAGATTATAAATATTCATGAGCCCAATGAACTATTTTTGTAGATGACGCAACAACAGGCTGATACATACAGGGAGGACGTCAGAAAAGAGTACAACGTCCTCGTTCAGCAGGCTGCTGCCTCAAACATGGTGAATACTCTATCTACGTCATTATGACCTCATAATTGTTCTGTCAATTTCAGAGTTGTAAAGGTATTCTACCCAAAGTCTGAGGATTAACACATTTACTTTTTAAAATAAGTATTTTAGTAATTCTCAAACCTTCATATGATGCTAACATAATATCTATTAAAACTAATTTTCATCGAAGAATTTGGTCACTTTTTGTTGTTTGAAATGGTTAATTTTGCTTTTATATCCTCAAATGTGTGCTATTACAATTTTATGTTAATGAGCCAGATAATCACTGAAATAAATTCGTATGAAACAATGTTTTAACAAAGTCCGTTTTTATTCGTTGAGAAATTGCTATCCACTTTAAATGAATGGGTAATTTTCAATACATATTATCTGATTGACAGAACTTACAAAAGCAGGAACCTAACAACCGGTTCCTCAGTGATTACACCACCCTTAACGACATCTACCGGATGTTTGGGTATAGTGACGTCATTCCTCATCTTGGCATTGACGAACTTCAGAATAAAGAAATAATGAGAATGGCTCTATCACGTGCTACTTCCTTAATCGAGGTCATTAGAACGCTTATGGATGAGTGGTTAGCCAAGGCAACTATAACAGGTACCGGCTGTCTACTGATATTGATTAGATGGGTGCTAAATTTAAATTGTCTTATCTCATGTAGAGTAAGATTGTCATTGATGGTCTTAGCAAGTGACTTCAAATCCAATAAAACAAGTTAATACTGTATTATCTATTTCATTTAAAGTTGTGGTCTTAAGTGTCAGTTATCATATTCAGTGACGTACGTCCTATATACTATAAAACAAGTTTGGCACACGTAAAACTGTAATACATATCAGAAATTAACAATACGATTTAAAAACATCCCTTAATTCTGGTATATGGTATGTTTTTTGTTTAAATCTGTTCCTGGCTTTAATTAACACAAGGACAGTTTTCACAGAAACAACAGCATCATTTTCTTCTTTTTTTCGGCAAAAAAAACACCACTATTTTTTTTCTTTTTGACATGTGAAATACATTGAATTTCCGTCAATAGGTATATCACAGATAAACATCACACACGTCATATTTCTTTTTTAGGTGACCCCGAGGCTGCAGCACTGTTGAGTGACATCCTTCGTCACGTGTCGAAAGATTCCAACCCAGATGATCTTTCTCAGATGAGGGAAATCCTGTGTACGTACATAAACATTGATGTTTCAGAACGACGTTTTTGAAAATTTGACATTCGCGCGCAAGGATGTCAAAAGCTAAATTTAATATATAATCATTTTATTCCTTCGTTTTTTAAAGTATTCCTAATAACTCTAGTTACAAAAAATCGGGTTCTCAAATATGCAAACAATTGCTGACAATTATAAAATGTTTTTTTTCTTCAATTTTAGACGACATTTTCGCCAATGAAGTACTGAACAGTCTTGAAAAGCGCCCTCTAGGCGACTACGAAGATGTGCAGGTGGATGATTCAATGTTCGGTATTCCACCAGAACAATCCGAAAATGAAGGTATAAAGCATACACAGGAAACGGAAGAGAAGCAGGAAAATGCAGACCAAATCGGAAAAACAGAAGAGAAAATCCCAAAAGCAGTCAAAGGTCAGTATGCATTTATATAAGAAGAGTTATCTAGTAAAAAGTATTCTGGCAAGAATATAAGAACGTATATTATTCAAATAAACAGGATGATTTTATTTCAAGCAGCTCGTTTGTGAAGAACCGACAAATAAACAAAATGATAATTGAATTGAAAAGCCAACTAGTTGAACAACTTAATTGTAAAACACAACTTTTTGGGAATTTTTAGGCACTAAAAGTTAAGTCTAAAAAGTAATTATTAAGAATGAAAACAAAATCAAAGGTATCGACATGGTGACGATATGTTTGTATTAATCAAAAAAAAATTTCTGGAAATGAAATTCAATTGCCCACAAAATTTATATTGCGTAATGCATATTAATACTTTTGAACGTGTGCCATAGTGACGTCAGCAAAATTGGCTTTACACTTTTTAACTCTTTTTTAGTCTGTTAAATAAAATAAATCAATTAATAATTGTAATTGTAATTTTGCATTTGTAGAGACCAAAACAAAAACAGAAAAAGAAGTCAAAGAAAACAAGTTGAAGATGTGAGAAATAGGCGGGGATTTTGAAGAGAGGAATCAACAGTCCAAGTAGGAGGAAAAACAAAACAAGTAGAAAACAATCCTTGGTCGAGTTACTGATGAAAAGGTGTTTTATATCTGTGTATACATGTAAATATGATCAATTTGTTACATTGTGATTTCAACTCTCACATTGATGTAATTGTGAAGACATACAGCCAATTCGGATACATTGTGACGATTTCATGAGCAAAAATCGATGATTTCTTAGAATAACACACTGTTTTTGAATCATTAACAGTTAAGAGTAATTTCAGAATAGGTTCACACTTCTGTATTGTCTAAATTTAAAGGACACTCAATCACATATCAAGTAGTTTCTCTTTACTCTCTCGCAGATCCTTTTGAAAGAAAATTTACGAACAGTTATAAAAAAATTTCCAAAAGAAACACACCTTAACAAATAGTTTCTTATGCAGATGATTATTATTAAAATGTTTATAAAAGTATACAGGGTATCATATTCAAACATTACTTTCATCAAAGGTTGTAATTACACTCATTTTAATTAGCAGGGTATAAGTTTCAAATGGCAATGTGATTCAACACTATTCTGTAATTAAGGATATTAATGCCCATGTCTTTAGTTTCATCTGCCCTAAATATCAACGTTTAATGGAAAAAACAGGATTCTTTTCAAAATTCGGCAAAGTCACATGGATTAACAATGTCCGTATATCATGCAGTGCAACATGCTAATAGGGAACAGTCTACTCTTAAACAACTGTTTAGCGTGATATTAAAACAGCCAGACCCACAGTGGAAGGATAAGAAAAAATCGGTGCAACTATTATGTCAACATTATCTTCATATGGATTTCTTTGTCATTTCCAAAACAAATATACTTACATGAAATGGTAATTCTTTTCAGAAGGGAAAGTTTGATATATCCGAGAAGAGATGTCATTTTTACTATGAAAATTTGCTTCATTCCAAATTCAAACCACCATACTACCAATCTGCATCAAACAAATTATGTCATATTGTTTTTTTTTAAAGTTAAGAGTATTGTTATTGACGGATGTAAGAAATGTACAGTGTTACTTTCAGCTTTTAATATATGTATCATATCATGTTTGTTTGTGTTTTCAAATTTTACTTGTTACTATTCTTAATCTTTGTTATTTTTCTGGGTCTCACCAAACGGCAATCTCATAAATTAAGGAAACATATTTGCTAAATTATACAATTTGACTTTTTAAAACTATTTTTTGCGTATCAATAGAGATTAAATGCTTTCCGACTTGTACCAAACATTTAATTACTTGAAAGCTTAAAACATTGACGAATTTGGAGGTTTTGAAATATTAATGATTAGTGAGATATTCTTTACTGGTGTATTTATTAAGACTGATTCAGATAAAACAAGACATTGCATTCCTTGTAAACTTCAAAGATTTTTTTCTGTATTTTTATACCAAATTTCATTATTTGTTATTACACAAATTAAATAAATCTTGTGCCTTTGTTGTTTATGGGATATTTATTCATTAGATTGCTTTAAGAGAATACTACGTTAGACCATTCTTTTGGACTAGATCTTTACATAAAGAGCTGATTGTCTTTTCAAAGTGGGTTAAATTTGGTAACAAATCAACCCAATTTGAAAAAAAAAATAAGTGCGTAAGATTTGGAACAAAGTAATGCACTAATGAATATCATTTACTATCTTTTGGAGCGAAGAGGTGACAGCCATAAATACATGTTATATAAAAGAACATTGATACCTGGAGACAGGTTCCAACCCCTCATCTATCCTTCCCCAACATATATTAAGCAAACATATAAACTTTGCTGCATTACAGAAAAATTAAAAAAAAAACCCCGATACAATAATAAATGTAAATAAAGATATTTTAGATGAAAACAAAATAAACACTTTCGCAATTGCATTATAAAAATCAAACATAAACATTTAACATTATAAACGTCTATTTTTTTTCATGTTGTTTCTTTTTTAGCGAGTGAAATATCAGACACTTAAAGGTGTTATGCATTGATTGCATTCGGGTTTGGCATTACCCATCGTCATGTTAAGTATTGAAAAGTTTGTTTTTAATGCTTACAATGTTGAACTACATGAGTTTATTTGAAAATGTCTTAATCTAGAAACTGTTAATTAAGTCATCAGCTAGTGTATCACATTAGCTAAACAATGTTAAAACAATTATCCATTGTAAACAAAATATATCAAACATTTCGATTAAATATTAAATAACTTTTAATCAAAACTGCAGTTATATCAATGATATTAAAGCACATTAAAATAAGATTAACATATTATCAAAGTGTGTTGACTTGGTCCCAAAATACGCGCTCTTTGAAAAAAATAGTGGGTAATTTTTCAAAATGTTATAGAATGCCTTTTCGACAGAGCTCGGAAAACAGCTCAGATGTATTACATTGACTTCCAATGCACCACCTTCCCTTTTTAAATGGAATACCCTAAAATATACCATAGAAGAGAAATAAAAGGGTGTGTGGTCGATGCTATTATTGGCGAAGAGTGACTCTGTTTTGCATTATATTCTAACATCCGGCAATGTTCATACATTTGGGTTGTTTTTCTGAGCTCTGGCGGAGAGGCACAGGAAGTTGTGATTGGACACTTACAATGATCGATACTCACATCAAGTTGTTATTGGACACTAACAATGATCAATACTGCCCAAGAAGTTGTTATTGGACACTAACAATGATCAATACTGCCCAAGAAGTTGTTATTGGACACTAACAACGATCAATACTTACATCAAGTTTTGATTGGACACTAACAACGATCAATACTGCCCAAGAAGTTGTTATTAGACATTAACAATGATCAATACTTACATCAAGTTGTTATTGGACACTAAGAACGATCAATACTTACATCAAGTTGTTATTGGACACTAACAACGATCAATACTTACATCAAGTTGTTATTGGACACTAACAAAGATCAATACTTACATCAAGTTGTTATTGGACACTAACAACGATCAATACTTACATCAAGTTGTTATTGGACACTAACAACGATCAATACTTACATCAAGTTGTTATTGGACACTAACAACGATCAATACTCACATCAAGTTGTTATTGGACACTAACAACGATCAATACTTACATCAAGTTGTTATTGGACACTAACAACGATCAATACTTACATCAAGTTGTTATTGGACACTAACAACGATCAATACTCACATCAAGTTGTTATTGGACACTAACAAAGATCAATACTCACATCAAGTTGTGACTGGACACTAATAACGATCAATACTCACATCAAGTTTTGATTGGACACTAACAACGATCAATACTTACATCAAAGTCGAATACAAACACTGAAAAAGATAGATGTTAAAGGTTGAAAAAAAGAAAGGTGTCTACAACGTCATGACCTTGATTAAGATTTCCGAGAACCTCAAATGGACGTAAAAATAGAAAAAAATTATATGAGGGTTTATGAGATTTTGCAACAAGACTGACTCTTCAGAAGAGAATAATGTCTTAAAATACTGAAATACACCTGTAAAAAGTGAATAGGTGGATGTTCCTGTGACATTTCGAAGGTGTGAAAATATTTTCTCATGAACTTTGCATTATTAGAGGACACCAGTCAGGGTGAAAAGAAAGTATTGGTAATTGATTTTTGTTATTTATTCGTCAGACGAGACTTCACAGATCTAATATAAACCAGACAGCAGTGGGATGTCAAATAACACATCTAGTAAAGTGTCTACAACGTGTACAAAGAGCAAACGAAGTTAAGATGGTCTCTTAATTCACAGACTAATGAAAGATGGAGAAATATACAGTAGATACAGGAATAATATGTTCACATGAAAAAATGAAGCTCGGTCATTCAGTCAACTAAATGGTTACCTAAATGTGTCTGGATTGCATTAAGTCAGCTTGTTATCACCATTAATAACCAATTAGTAGACATTCAGAAAAGGTTTTTGAGTAATTTTTTTTTGGAACATGAATATTGTTGTTCAAAATAACGCTAGCCTAGTGTTAGTTTTCAAGTTCCTCACTCGGCATTCAGAACGTCTAATACTGAAGATAAGCAGATAATTTCGCTGGTTTTAATTTCACTACGTTCGCTTTGTATCGTTAATCCGCCGAATTAAACCCATCTTGAATACTATTATTAGTTTAAAAAAAAAATTCAATGCTTATTCTTTGATCATTGCAGCTTAAAATCATAACAATTGTGTTTGGTACTTTTTGAGAAATAGTGAAATTCTAAACAGGAGAAAAACGACTCACAAAAGCTATGTGTTCCGGCTGCTCTTTTGCAGCACATTTGGAGTTCAATAGGTTATTGCATGATATGTGGTGACATATTAAAAGAAATAATAATCATTAAGAGTGTGGGATACTGAAATTCCACCAAAAAGACGAGATGCACGGTCTAAAAGGAGGCTTTGCCGAGTCCTAGGCCGTGAATTTAATGCAATATATGTCCACAGATGAATTACATAACCAGATAATATCATGTAATGAATGATTAACTTTTTGGCATTATTTGACATTAAAACGATTTCTGACAAATTTTTCTTTTGACGATCATTAATTAATTTCCGTTTTTCCCCCAGAGGCTACAAATACTGCAGTTAAGGAAGAGGGCTTACAAGATTTTTTTTTTCAATAAAATATTATAAATAGTAATCAACGAAGCAACTATACAAAATAATGACTTAAAGATGGGCTCATTCCATAACTCATCATTTCCTGAACAGTATAAGACATTAGTTACAGTATACGATGTTTGTTTACATTTTACAGCGGCGTGGTAACACACTGTGTAAGACAGCTATAACCTTCACTGTTGTTTCATACTGGACAAACCGTTGAAATTGAAGTAATTGATATACAATGCCAGCGCCCCCCCCCGCCCCCCCCAAGGATTAGGATAAGAATTTGAAGATTTTGGAAAATTCAAATCCCCCCCCCCCGCTTTTTTTGGCTTGTCAAGAATTTTTGGAGATGAGTCTGCCCCCCCCCCCCCCCACACACTTTAAAAAACGATGCTACGTGTCTGCAATATAAAGACAAAGAGAACCTGCAAAACAGTGTCACTATGATCAAAGAAAGACAATTCCTTTTTAAAATTGCAATGATATTTATTAACAGTAGTAATGCTTTATGATCCTTCAATTTGTAACAAGTTGTTCGTTGTGCTTCTGGTATCTGATTGGCCATTTCGAAAAAAAAGCAAAGTATTTGTGATTTTTTTTAAATGATGGTACGTGTAATTTGTTCTTAACGTAAGTCTTTTCGTATTATATTGTTTTATTTTAGTTTTACTATCCACAATGATGCTTCAATATATTTTTTGAATCCAATGTATTGTTGATCATATTCTATTATGAACTAGAATTTTACAGAATTCTGAAAACCGTACACCGTTTTCAGCTCATTTCCCCCGTTTTCAATTTTCAATACATCCCACTGGCCTTTCAAAAAAAAATCAAAATCAGAATCACTTTAATCAAGGGTGATTGTTGTCAAATAAGGGAAACTTTTGAACACAATGTAATGCAAAAAAAGCCAAGTAAAAATGTTTTTTTTTTTTTTTTTTTTTTACAAATATGATTCATATACATATTTTACGCACATTAACCATTTGAATCAAATAATAACTCAGCGCCATAAAAATGGATTCATGAATTTGAGAAAAAATGTTTTTAAAATTAAATGAGTTTCTGTAAACAGTTATCTGGCCAAAGAAAAAATAAAATTTGATGCAATTTTGCCTTTAGGTTACAAAAAAGAAAATGTCACTAAAGGTGACCGCATTGCACAGCTTTTGCCCCTTAGTGTGGACATTAGAGTGGAATCATTAGAATTTGTGGTGGCTAAATTTTTGTGGTATTTATGCTCAGACCTAAACCATGAAGTTACATCCTGGACGAAAATTAATTTTAAGGAAAATTTGATTTCTCCTTCTGGAACTTAAAACAATTGCATCCACGAATTTATATCCCTACGAATAAGCCAAAATAATAACAATAATAAAGTATTTTTCTACAAACATTTTTACCTTTTAAAGGAAATCAATGCCGACTTATATCAACCAATGCTCTCGCAATATGTATCATTCCTTAGGACTGGTCTTAAAATGTATCAGCCCTAAGGACTGGTCTTAATATGGGTCAGTCCTTGGGACTGTTCTCAATATGTATTAGTCCTTAGGACTGGTCTTAAGGGTGTTGTAAGCGACTCAATACAGTTTTAACTGCGAGTACATCTCAATGTTGCAGGCAGATGTTCAAAGTTATAATCATATTTCTGTTTTCGTTTTGACATTTAAATATTAAGGGGACACTGCCACTGGATATGCATAAAGCATTTGTGGGGGATTAACTTATACTTATTTCGATTAAAATTAATAAGAGACGCTACTCGTTAAGACTAAGGGCGTTTCTATTTCAGTTTGTCAGACGTATCAAATTATGCTTTAAATAGATTGACAACAAGTTATGTCTTACTTGTAAACAGGTAAATGCTCTTTCCCTAAAGGAAGGGAGCATAGAATAAACAAAAATTTAGGGTTCATAAATATTTCATATTCAGCCCATTGTTGATAAACAGTATTACACACCAATATGTTTGCCTTCTGTTTGTTTTTTATGTTAGACCAATGACATTTCAACGTTGAAACAACCGTTGCTGTTCTTTCGGTAAACCATTTGCAAACATATGAAAACGTCGCGAATTCTTCGAAAAAGATGTAAACTGATATAATATTATTTAATATACATTGATAACATATTTGTTTTATTTTCATAAGGTATTCATTGATGAAATCTAATGCGTATAAAGTTAAAGAAAAAAGGAACAAACAATGCATTTGAATTGATTAAAAGTAAAATTAATCTTAACAAATGCAGTTCATAAATTCAATCAACACACAATAACCGATTGAAATATTTCAAATCATAAATATAGATGTCATTCTAAGAATATATCTTAAAAATGAAATGAGATTTGAATACTCAATAAACATACTTCTTTTAAAGGCAAGTGAAATAAAACCGGGTAAAAATTTACTTTTCAGCAAAAAAAAGTGTATGAAAAGTAACTACGAAGTGACTTGATAACTATATACCAGAAAATATTCGCCTCTGTTTTATTTTCGCTCCTTTTGCCCTCGTTGTAAGTGGGCTAACTTAAGTATTATCGAATTCCAATGTTCTAAGTTATCTCTTTAGTACACAAAATTTAGGGCAAATTTAAGACGGGGCAAATGTAGAAGGGCAAAAATACCAAAAAGGCCTGCATGCAATATACAGTTTTGCCAATTAGTCGCCTGTTAATACATAATTTAAGTCATTCAGTGACAATCTACGCTTTCCATTACCGTTAAACCAAGTTTACTGAATGGCAGATTTTAATCTTTGTCTGCGAAGTGCACAGGCAAAAGCTTTTTATTATCAGAACGAATTTGGTGAGGGTTTTTTAAGTAGCTCTAGGAAGAAAATGTGGGTTTGATTATACATGTACATAGTTGTATAAGTATGTACAGTGCATTCTGACAAAAAAAATGCAATTCACTGCGCATAAATCACGCTAGTTTTTAAAAAGATAAAATTAAAATATCATACCACATTCTGTGCAAACTTCCATTTTAAAAATTCATTCAGTTTACGAAAGTGTATACAAGTAGTCGTCGCATCACATGTCCGAAATATTTTCTAAACAAACAATCTTTTGCATACCGACCTCTGAAAGCAGACTAAGAGTCGTCTTTTTATAGGTCAACAAACTACGCTAGAGGTTTGGGGTAATGATGGCGTGTCAAGTGAAGAAATAATAACAATCTGCGGTAGAATGTAAGAGGATATTTTTGTATAGATATAAACAGAATTTTGGTAGGTTAAGGGAGAATAAACGAATCGGTTTCTATGTAAATTTCCACTTTTCACTTTTGTTTTAATTAAGGAATGTTAAGAGAGAGAGAGAGAGAGAGAGAGAGAGAGAGAGAGAGAGTATATTCATTTTTAATGGGTTTAAATATTGGAAGTGCATACATTTTGATTTTTATCATGGATGAATTTTTATGTTTTACGTAACGAACAAATGACTGGTGGTCAAACTATGATTAATCAAATCTACCTCAAATGTTTAGAAATGAATTGTTTGGTTTTCGCTATTATAGTAATAAAGAAAGCAGAAATTGAAAAGCAGCTTTTGAATTTGACTGTTTTCATTTTTCTTAATGCAGAGTCTTTTTGTAAAGAGAAAAGTACAGGCTAATAAAGAACACGGCACTATTCTAAGTGTATCAGAGCTTAGGATTTGTTTGTAGGGTGTCGTAAACAACTTGGTACAGCCATAACTGAGAGTGTATTAGGCGATTGTTGTAATCATGTTGATATTTAAACAAAAGGATGAACAATGCTCTTAAATAAGCATATTACGTGTCGAAAGTCTGAGAATATTATTTTGAAATTTTAAAGACAAGTAATGACTATCAGTTTGCTGACATTTTTTCAGACATTATTTTGCTTACAAAGAGCTAATGATTTGTTTGTAAAGAGAGGGGGTTTTGAAGAAAGAAAATGTTAAAAGATACAAAACGAGATACAAATATGTTTTTCAAATTTTGTTAATTATTAATTAACAATTTTTCTTATCAAAGTTTGTTTGCTTTTATGTCTTCGCCAGTGACTCTTAAACTTTGAAATAGTCATTACCAGTTCATTTGATAAACAATTATGTAAACAATTGCAAAATTAATGTCTTGTATTGTTTTCTAAAAAAAGATTTAAATAGAACAATACAATCATCATTTTTGATTCATTTATATCATAAGATTTTCAAGGTTTAAAAAAATACCTTAAAGTTGAAAATAATGTTGCATATCAATTTTCTTTGATATATTTTTGTGTGGATAGAGTGAAAATGATCCTTTGAAGGATAACTAGGGTTTAAGTTAAAAATCCAATGATAGAATATGCCATTAAAAGTTTTTAACGAACATGTTGATTCGAATTTCTTGATGAACGTTAACAAATCACAAAAATTAGTATTCATCAAATATTAATAAACTCAAAACAATCATTTAAGCTGCAATACCACATAATGAGACATATCATATTTCACATGGATTCGCGGGATCAACTGTTTCACAGGATAAAACTCTGCAAACACTCAACTTAAAGGTGACTAAAAGAAAACATAAAGGTTACTAAAAATCTCACCCGGTAGATATCTCAAACATCTTTTGAATAGAGAAATAGATTTACTTTTTATTGTCAGCAATGTAAAGGCAAATTTGATGGGCATTTTATACACTGCAGATTACAACATGTTTACTGTATCATTTTATTACTATATGCGCTAGAAAATCACAAAGCAAAGTCGAAATTATCACCTTTTAAAACAAGAGCGATAATAATTGATGAATCTGAGAATAATTGTTTATTTCGAGAACTCTGAATTCTTGTATTTGAAGAATGAACTTAATATGTTATCTGTATATATTCTGTCATGTTTCTTAAATATCATAAATGTTTTAGAAATGTTCTTTTGATTGCATTTGACTTGTCCTACAATGTTGCAAGAAAATTACACAATGCGTTTGTGGCAAATGCATGTAGAAAATAACAACAATACGAAACTTCGGCATGTGTTTTTGATTACGTAAAACATAATTTTGTTTGGTACTTGATGTGAAGAATAAAGTATTGAAGAATAAAATAGACACAGAGATAGAAATAGTCAATTTTACTAAAAGTGACGTATATTTTCTCACAAACCCTTGACTTAAGAAAATAGAAATAAAATTGATAAATGCCATCTCCAAGGGAACCTACCTCAGTAAAAATGCCTTTTGTTATATTTTTTTACATATTAACATCACTTTGTTTTCTGGAAGATTAACTTTCTAAATGCTTAATAGTTAAACAATAACGTGTTAGTAAGTGTAGGAAAATGAATTTGACAAAATTGCAGAAAAAAAACGTTTATCGCGTTAGCGGTTATGTATTTTTTTTTTTCTACAATGATCACCACCTTCATTGTCGACATGGATAAGCATATTTTATTGTTTATATCCACAGTTCATTAAATGAATAATTAAATATATCATAAAAAGTATGTAAAAGTAACTAAATCATCATTGTTTGAAATCGGTACTTTTGATAAAAGAAAAAGCCAAATCGTCTTAAATGGCGACTTTAGTCTAACATCGTGATTGTTTAGTTAAGTTCGTGGTTTTTTTTAAATTGCTGAATGATTCAAATTATTTTACAAGATTAATAAATAAGAAGCTGTTATTTAGTTTGATTTGATCATCTAATTGTAAAAACACAGTTTTAAGATGTAGATGAAGAAGCTAAGAAGTTCATAAATACAATTTAAAAAAAAAAAAAACAACCAGAACAGCTAGGTACAGGTTAATTCATATTAAATTAAAATTCCAACCTAGACACACGCTCATTAAAAAAATCAAAAGGTGAACTGAGAGCCAAACCAAACATATGCACTTAGATGACATTATTATTATTTTTTTGTATGTGGTCCAGTAATCTAAAGATACTGTTGACGCCATATTTTGACGCACTTTCTATAAAAACAAACAGTAAAATCAACTAAAGTTTTATTATTATTTTTTTTTTAATTTTTCCATAAATTCCACCTGCCAGTGTAGCGCATTGATCAAGAGCGTTAACTTCGGAGTTGTAAGTCAGAAATTTAAATCCCGCTGGAGCTTTTACAACTTTACCTTTCTGAATTTTTAAGGTCTTACGCTTCCGAGCAGAATACCTTACTATTACTCTGAAAATTTTTCAGAACTCTTATTATTTGTTTTCTTCAAGACGCCAACTTTGATCCTTAATATGTCGCTCGTTTCTTCACAGATTGTTTTGAATTGTTCAGGTCTGATTGCATGCCGCTCAATGTTGTCGCTTCATATATTAGTTGATAAAAATCCCCATCCAGTTTTGAGTTATTCTCCTTTTAGAAAAATTGAACGACATCTTTTGTCCGGTGGGTTTAGCTTTAATGATGACTGGCAGAGTCTTATAGATGGGCTGGTTTGGAAGCTGATACGTTAAATTTGTGCAAGACAAATTTCATTTGTTATTAAAATGCAAATAAAAGAAGTGGTATAGGTGTTAAAACAAAGGTAAGAAAAAAAATACTAAAAGAATAATTTGTTATAAGATTTATTTTAAACGTTCTTGGTCTTACCGAGACCTTTCATTCGGTATACAAAAAAGGGGCTGGCCCCTATAATTAGGGAGTTAGAGGCGTCAAAAGTTACTTTGTCAATTACTTGTAAAGGAATAAAAATTTTAAGTGCATTATTGAAGCAAATTTGTAAAGAAATTAGTTCTGAATCCTTCTGTAGTATTCAATTTTATGTTTTCGTAATTTATAGTCGGCATTTGCAAAAAACAATTTTTGTCAGATCGGTCCATTTTTGTGAGGTGTGCACGGTAAGGAAGTTATGAATAGGTTCCTTGTAATGCACTTACTGATACATGCAGCGCGTAAAGATGATTCCACATAAAATTCCCAATGGTTTTTATTCATATGTACATTTGTATGTTTCATTTCATAAAGATAAACCTCTTTGACCTTATTTTTGTTGTTTGTTTCATAACTGTGCCCCTTTCTATATTTAGATGCATTACGCACGCACGAAGCATCATGAGGGGGGGGGGGGCAGGGGGAGGGGGCTGGCCCCCACCTCTTTTTCTCGCAGCAACACATTTTTTTTTAAAATTTACATATGAAAAATGGAATTTTCATCGAGTTGCCCCCCCCCCCTACTTTTTTTTTGGAGGATGTAAAAAATTGATATGAAAGTAAGGAAATTAGGATTTAAATTGAAGTAATTTACCACGCAAGCCCCCCCCCCCCCCCCCCCCCAAAGATTAGGATTTTGAAGATTTTGGGAAAGTCTTATTTCCCTTTATTATTCTTTTTTGCTTGTCAAGATTTTTTGGATGAGTTTGCCCCCCCCCCACTTTCAAAAACGATGCGATGCTACGTGCCTGTTACGACGCTTAGTTAACCGACCGATAGTAGAGTCGTTAGGTGTATTCAGGCCGTCACCCAGACGACAGTGCATGTGCTTGGAGAGCTGGACATACACATGTTTTACGCCCCACTGTTTACTGTAACATTTTGAATTGTTTCAGTATTGGGAGATGTGTTAATTAAATGGTTCCAATGCATGGTAAATAAACTCAACTTTCTACTATAAACGGCCGTCATATAAAGCACAATATGTATTACCGACATGACAAATGTACGCTGGCAATTTAAATGGACACGGGATTGCTATCGATAGAACATTTGTTTTAAAGCAAAACAAAATACTGATTAACGATGAAGATAATATTATCATCGTGGAGATGATTTTAAAAAGTGAACTTAATATTCGTATACGATAATTGAATCTAAAGCCGCTTTTTAAGTTACGGTTATTAGGGATATTAATTATGACGTGCCCCGCGTTTCGCGTTTTTTATTTGCAAAACATCTACAAACGAAATATCAAACGACCTTCAGCAGCAATTTTAAAATCATTTATTACATACACAATTTTAAGGAGGTAATTAAATGAACTGTGCTTTATAATTGTACTTGCTGTCTTCCATGGAAAAAAAAGTGGCATGGTAAAAATGGTGCTCAATGTTGATCAACTACGCTATAGCCTTAGCAATCAAAAATATTTAAAGGAAGTGAACATGAAAAAATTATCAAGGGCTCAACTTTGTCTGTTTGATGTGTATAATGATATCTGAAAACCGTTTAGACAGAACTTTCCTCAGTAAAAAGATATACCACTTAGAATAACTAATTCTTGCAATCCATGAGCGCTGCCATATTGTTAAAATCATTACCTCCCTGCTGGGTTATCTCTAAGCATCTAAGAGAGGGCAGCACTGATGCTGCCGTCAGTGAGACACATTGCATTTTTACACACGTTTAGTAACAGAGATAAAATGCTATCATCAAAATGTGAATGGAAACTTGAAAGGAATGTAAAGATTTGTCATTTTAAACAGTGTTTATGGAGGAAGATTTTGGATCTCAGAATGATGCATTCCCACCAGCAGTTAATGTGACATGTAACTAGAATGGAATGTCCGTGGATCAGTGTTATTGTGACCTATTTATTCTTGCACTCGGGAATTTCTTGTTTATGAGTGTGATACATAAATGAGCCCACAAGGTGCATTGCAGAGCATCCAGACTTTTAAAAAGTGTCTTAATCCTGTTATTCTTCTAACAACATAAACAGAACCGGCGTACATATCATCAAGAACTTATGTATCAAAAAAAAAAAATCAGAAAAATGTCCAGGGCATTTAAATAAAAAGTAACGGTAAGAAACCCCACATGGAAAATGAAATTACTATTTTATATTAATTTAAAGAGAAATCTAAAAACAGCATTTTATTTATGTAAACACTGACTGCAACATCTCCGTACAAACATCTGGAATGCGATGGTCTCATATTTCACAAATTAATTTATCTAATCATTTTTTGTACCAATCACAAATAGTTATCTGAGGTTTATTTATAGAAATGTACTCAATCCTTGTCTTCTCATGACAGTACACAAAATTTTTCTTCACATCAAGGCATTTTTTTTTCTTTGTAACTTTTATCAACTCTGTACATAAACACTGGCCTAGTTCCAACATTGACCCCGTCACCAGCAGCAATGTGGCTTATCTACGTCAGAGAACAGATGTATGCTGGGGAATAATGGATTACCTCCATAAACCTTTCTCTGAGAGTGTTAAATTGATAAAATCTCTTGATAGAAATAAACAAAAAGGTAACAGAACTCATTTTTAAGTTTCAAAAGGCTTTTAAAATTTATTAAGTAACAATTATTTTTTTCATGTTTACTTCCTTTAAAGCTGACATGAATTCATAAAAGCATTTGGTCGCCATATTAGTTTCGATCGCTCCTCTACTGTCACTTGGGTATATATACCTGTTGAGAAAGTTACGGTCGGTTGCTTTCTGATCGAGGCATCCAGGTTGCACGGACTTCTAAATGTATGATTTACACAATGTAGTAAAATGTAATAAATTATAAAGGAAGCAACAATCAATAAAATACAAAATATATTTATTCTTTGAAAGAATTTCCAAGGTGCCCGTAATATTTTGCACAGATAGTGCTGCCTGACTTCGCATGCACATCGAACACGCGTGTCGTTCATACAGAATGCATAACGTCTGCATCATTTTTAAAACCCCGCGGCAGTACATCCAACACAGTAGCTAAATGATAGTCAATCCAAGAAAGTAACAACGTAACATCGTTTCTATCCATTCCTACAAAAACGCTCCGTTTCTAAAATCCATGCGATCATTGACATTGCGCGATCTGCCACAGTGTGTAGTTTGCGCATGTGCGATGTTATAATATACAGAGGAAAACGGTCTACACTTATCGATGATTTTTGAAATATCTGTGGCTGGATTTCAGTCTGTCTTGTTTCGTCATTCATTGGATATGCCTTGCCAGTGAAGTGGTTGTCATATTATTTTGTTCCCTACGTGTTTCTACACGTCTTTTCGTCCAAGGTAACGTGTTCGGGTTTTAAAGCATGAAGCATGAATAGTGCTCTCGACCTTATATAGGGGGTGTATAGCAATGAGCAGAACAAAAGAAATCGACAACTAATATGGCGGTAGTCGGAGATAAAAGGGAAGTAACGCGTATTTATGAATTCATGTCAGCTTTAACAAACTGTATATCGATAGATTGACACATTTACAAACATTCAGACCCGCAATGTGTTGGGTTGTTTTTTTTTTTTTTACAAATTCTATAAAAGGTAGACTAAATAACTGAATTCCTTACCGTTTTTCGTTTGGGGTATTTTGAATCACTTGTGTACGCTATTGTACAAATAGATTAATAGCCATAAAGATAAACACTTTAAGTGTTTAATTTTTAAAAGATATTGTGTACGTGCAAAGCAATGCAATGCTATGGCTTTCAAATTCTATGGCTGACTGATACTGGTTCTGCTTGATCTACAAATAACGAATGTAAGACGTAGTATTGGGGTGTTGTTTTTTTTAACAAATAAGTATTGATTTCTTAAAAGCTTGCGATACTAAACAAAGTATTTCATCGGAAGCATTATTAGTTACCTTAGCTGCATATATGTAGCTCTCGGTCTGGAAAAATTGACTACCATCCTAAATTTTTCATACAAGGGCTACAACTTGCAGCTAACATTACCTTTAAAAATACATTTTGGAATTTGCCGCTGTTCATAAATTCATGCAAAATACGCGCAGATTCAAGTGGTTATATGTCGTCTGATATGGGATTTATGACGTCTATTTATATTGTTTTCATTAAAATTATTTCATTATTTCAAGCTTGTGTGTGGAATGAAAAGAGTATCACATGTTATATGATATAAAAGATTAACAATATTCAAGGCCATTCCGTCATTTTCAAACAATGATAAAAAGGACTCTCAAATAAGAAAAATAGACGCAGAATAAACTGCATTCACGGTATATGGTCACATTGTATGATGTGTCTCAAGAGTTCCTTTTTTGGACTCGTCCACTATAACTGCAAACAATCAGTGAATGAGACATTCTGGCGCAGAGTCTTGTAAATGAAATTTCCATTGGTCAGAATGAATTCTTTCGTGAGTGTCAGGATATGTATAAAAATAAATTTAATCGTTCAAAGGTTTAAATTGTTAACAACGATATATGAGATCGAATGTTTCAGAACGATTTACAAATCCAAAATACAGTTTTTTTTAATCGGTTGACGTGTGAGCATGAGTATTTATTAGGCAGGCATCCTTACACCCTATTAAAGTAAATACACCCTCCTGTGACGTCATACATTTTACATAATTCATGAATTCATTAAAATTCTTGCAAGTAGATTTGTAATTTGTAAGTTATTATAGGTGCACATCAAAAACTCAAATCAGTGTTTACTTGGAGATATTTTTTAAGCGTTTTTCATCCTTATATTCGACATAATTCAATTATGACAAAGGGAAAACACTCTTTTCTATTTTTCTCTAAGTGATATATCTAAATGCTATAATTTTTCTAATGTAAACAATTTTTTTCTTTTTTTTAATTAGTTTTAGTTTTCTGGCATAGTAGGCGATAAAAGGACTATGTGCGGTATGGTCAAATATCTGCCCCCGATTCAACCAATTTTTAAATAGCATCGTATAAAAATGAAATCTTCACAAATCATTGTAAAGAGGATGCCTATAACTTTAATAATGATTTTAGTCATCATTGCTCACTCCCTGTTTATCTATGACGTCACCTAAATGACCTAATTCCCGCAAATTTGCAAACAAATGAAGATATTCTCATTTTTGCTCTATATTTTGCATTCGGAAGTATAAAGCGCAGGTCTGCTCAAGTGCGATTTTAACATATCTTTTTCTTCAGATAGTTATACATATTATACTAAAAAATGGTACTTGAGCAAGCCTGCGCTCGATGTTTCCCAGTCGAATAACCATCGGAAAACACGAAGATTTTGCTACAAAACATCAATTTATCAAAATAATGCAATATTCATGACGTCATTTTTACATTATGACGTCACTGTGGTGATAACCTTTTACACCTTTATTTCCAATATGATTTTAACTATCTTTCACCTTATTTTAAAGCTCTTTCTAAAACTTTGATTTTGGGGGGCAAAAATTGCATAAAACCGCACTTAGTCCTTTAAATATATAAACAAGTATCCATCCATTTTATTTGATTTTTAAACAAGAATAAGTGTGATTTTCAGATGACAATTTCAGCCTTTGGTTTTTATTACCTTACATCTTAAATAGTATGGATACATATATATTTAATTTATTTTTTGATGAAATTCAAGTCCAATAAGTCAAAAAAATTTAAGTTTTTTAACTTTGAACCCATAATTTTATAGGTACGGAGTTACCTTAATTTAAGACAAATGGAATCGTCCAGCAGATAGAGAAATACTTTTCAAATTTCCAGACTGCTTGTTATAATAAATCTATGATTTTGTTTGTTAATAATAATTCAACATCAATTATCAAATATCAATGTGCACTCTAGTACGCTAGTACACAATCTAGTACCCCCCCCCCCCCCCCCCCCCCCCCGGCCATGATAAATAATTCTAAATCGGGATTATGTGCTTGCATGTGGCAGAAGAAAAGCTTGAACTTAACTGTTTAATCAACTATAAATTACCGATATCATCTCTTTGGAAATGTATTTCTCCGTAAGTAAGTACTTGTAGTAACTGATATATGTAATTGTGAAAACCATAGAGGAATACATGATCTGTGCATAATAACTGTTTGATACAATGTTTCTTTTTTCCAACATGCTTTAAGTCTATGATAACAAGCATTCTGAGAGTATTGCATGAGGAAAACACGTCCCCTACCGGTTTGTGGAGATTGTGAAAACAATGCACTTTTATGCAGAATACCGAACCCGAACATTAAAAAATTGGAATATAAAAAAATAATTTTCTAGGAAATATGTCAACCAGACGCTACAAAAGTGTAAATTTGATATGTAGTTTGACATTTTGAAACTGTTCAGCAAATCTCATATTATTCCTCAAACGCATGAAGAAAAAAAGTATGGAAAACTGAAGTGGGACAGACAGACAGACGGACGGACAGACGGACTGACGGACGCAGAGGAAAGCTATAGTTCCCTCCAGTGAAAACCGGTAGGGGACTACTAAGAAAATATATGCTTGACTTCATATCTGAAATTTTCTTTATTCCCCTTTTTAATAAACAAAAGAAACCAAAAAACAAAATTGATCCAGATAAATATTATTACATGTATCAGAAATAAACCTAAAAAACAAACTACACATTCATCCTCTACCCATAATATTGCCTTTTCATTATTTGTCATCGTTGTAGACCCATGTAACAATCTATTAAGTAGGTGCTTGCACGAAAAGGAACCCCTTGCTGATCTACGTTTTCATAAAGAAATATAAAGAAAAAAAAAACAACATATTTTGCCTTTTTGATGTAAAAAAAAGAAGAAATTAGTTCTCAGTCTCTCTTAATGCTTGTTTGTTAGCGGATAATCTTAGTTCATTTTGCATATCCTTTTTGTAATTTGAAAAAAGAAATGCGATATGAATTCTTTTTTCCATGCAATATTTCGGATAAAGCAATGAAGAGTGGTATCTTAAAACTTCATACAAAATTTTATTACACCATTAAATTGTAAAATGCTTACATTGAAAATTGTGCCCGATTTCTTTTTAATTAAGATAAAACTTTATTGATTAAAAAAAACCTGATTCTTTGAGACAAAATGAATTGACATATCAATAAGAGTTTGACAATCTCTAATTGCAGGTCTGTAGCTCTTAGTCTGAAAAAGAAGTGGATGGACGATCTGGTACCCAGATCGTCCATTCTAATTTCTTGAAAATTGCCATTTCTTTCGTACGTGGACGCAATACTCACCGAGACTTAATGGTTCGTTTCTTTAGTTTTAACTGGCAGTGTGTTGAAAGGTTATATTGGCATTCCGATAATTTTGAAAATGAATAATTAAATAAAAATGGTTACAATTACCGTAAAATTACCGGCATTGGTCTTCCCATGCGTGGATCTAGAAGGGAAGGGGGAGGGTTCCAGCCACCCACACACTACCCGCAAAATTTCTTTCAATTACATGTACATTATAAATTTACAAAATTTACCTCGACCATCCCCTGGCAAACTCAAATAACTGTCAGACCCTCAACCCCTACCCCCGGAAAATTTATGATCCGCGCATGCTCCCCCTCCTCGAAAAACAAAATTATTCTTCAAAAACCCCTGTAAAATTTCCAGGATCTCCTAAAAGATTCATTTGCGTTTGCGTTCGATAAAAATCCGTGTAAAATGTTTGCCAATGGTCTTTTTACCTACATACCGGGCATTCCCACTGTGTGAAAAACATGCAGCGAATCAAACTATAGACAACGTTTAAAGATATGTATACATCTGATATTGTACCATGATCAGGTATCAGTTTTTTGTATTACGTCAAAAGTATGGCGCAGGTACGACGGACGACCTAATCGTTGCTTGCAACGAGCTCGTGTCTAGTTATTACATATTATTTAGCCAAATATTGTAAAATCTTAACTGGTGAAGTATTTTTTTATAGTTTATTTGTATCTTCTGTAATATCGATATGTGTACCATACCACCTTAATATTTTGTTAGGTTAATTATTTGTTATTAGTCTAGTGGTCCAATCAAAGAAAAAATGGTATCAAACATTTAGATTGAAAATATTCTGTGATTGGGTCAACTTAATATAGAACATATTGTGATCTAAATTTCTCATATGAATAGATGTTACAAATAGAATAAAAAAGGAAATCATTAAAGACCCAACAAATATATTTAATTACATTCGATTCTATAGGTAGTAAATGTATGCTTAATATGTTGTTATTGAGTTTTTACCGAGCGCAGCGAGAGGCAGGCGATGCCCGCCTAGCGAAGCGATGATAAATGGTAGCACGTATATATATAAAAAAAAGCAAATGAAATATTAGTCAGAGGTACTTAGGCCAACACACATTTCTATCAGCCCTGTGCGCCGCCATATTGGCAGCCATTTTGTTTTTAAAAAGTTAGTTCTTTCATTGATTGACTGATACTCATCGATGTTTATTGCCCCTAAACTCGATAAAAATGTCCCAGTGTTTCAATAGAAGGTTCTATTAATTAAAAGAAATAAAAGAGGACACCAGATAGGTTTCAATAGTGCTTCAATCAAGAAACACGACTTGTTCTATGTATGTATTATCAAATTATCAGATGGAAAATAAAAACATTAACATCAAAAAACTGATCTTATTGATACTGAATAAAGTATTCAATTCTATTACCGCGGCATTACTATGAATTAACTTGATAAACAATGAAAGAAAAAAAAAAGAAGTTTGGATTAACGTAACTCTTTTCGGCTATATCCAAAGACAAAACATGTACGTTTTACATCCGGAACATGACATCATATTGTAGATTGAGCACTTGATGCATAGTTAAATTTTCGCAAATTATTTAAGTAGGGAACCAGGCGGATCCTACTGTATGCGTTTCATATAAATTGTTGTACAAATATCAAACTGCACTGTGTTAAATCTGCGCTCGGTCCAACGGTCACACCGTTTTGCATATTATGTTTTCTGTTAATTTCATAGTTGCAATTGGGTGACGTGAAATTTTCAAAACCGATCTGACTACCTTATATCACAGACAAAAAAAACGGACATGTAAGTTAGAATGTAATTACACCAGCATAATGACACGGGATTTCAGTTCAATCTCGCTGTTAAATTCTTGTAATCAACTCGGTCTGGATGCAGTCTTCTGTCTTCTTTTCTGTTCTTGCCGGAATGTCAACTTTTTTCTTCATGTCAAAAATGTTAATCAAGGTTTTTCTAAAGTATTCATTGCATTTGCAGTAAATGAATACATTTACTGAACAATTAATGATTTTACCCACTTTTGTCACCCATACCAGTTCATGCGAAATCCGTTTATCGCTCTGAAATTAAAACAAATGGAATTATACAAGTGTTGCTCTGGAAGCGCTATGAATATTAAAAAATGTTTATTAGTATGTTGTCCTGATAGATTTGTTTACTAAATGAAGACACGTCTTATATAAAGAATAGAAATAAATATACTGTGGAATCATCATTGTTTGTGAGGGATCAATGTTCGTGACTTTCGTGGGTTACCCTTCCCACGAATTAACATCCCCAAGAACTTGTGCACTTTCAATTGTACAAAAGTATTCAAAAAATTATGCGATTGCTAGCCACGAACACCCCCCACCCCCCACACACACGAATAAAAATGATTCGACAATATTAATGTTTAATATGTAGCATAGTAAAGTCATAATGGATGATTGATCATCGAAATCTAAATACATACCACGAAAGCCAGAAGAAGACACTGTCCTATACACTGTACAGCTATTCGTATTACAAAGAAAGTTACAGTTTTCAAGATCATTCGTGTTATTTGAATATTCATATTCTTTTTTCCGCCATGATTTTGTTCAGAGTTCTTGATTTGTCGAAGTATTAAGAAACTGACTGTTACTGTCACAGATAAAGGTAGTGCCATCAAAAACCAACAGTGCACCCAGATTTCCCACATAAAATAACCGCTTGATTTGCTGAAAGGAGTGGTCGATAATGTTGATTGGCCATTCACTGACAACTGCTCCGGATTCAGTTGGAACTTGAAAAAAATGGGAATAGCCATGAGGGAACACACAAGATATAGACAGGAAACCCCGATGTAAGTTGCGTATTTTGAGTTCCGCCCTTGCTGTAATAAAAATTCAACTTTGATGAAATCTGATTAAATCAAATTAAACAAAGATTCTTGTTTTTGTGCAAATGTTTTACTTATCTAATATATTTCTTTCACTTGTTGTCCTTATTTTAAATATAACTTTTAAGCAAGACTAAGTTAATAATAAATTTCGTTTTAGGGTATTTTGTTTTATCTCTGGTCATTAGAGAGCAAAGGTTGAAAAGAAAATTTACCTACCTGAATGAATGGTTTGTACAATTTAAAAAATCGATCCGTAGTTACGGCCGCTAGCATCCAGTTACTTGCATAAGTAAACACTGAAAATAAAGGCAACCCAGCGAAAGAAAAATATATTCCATATGAAGAGGATTTAACAATCTCAGGGAAGTATAACGGCAAAGGTTCAATTGTAATATATAACAAGCACACTATGACGTCATTAATCGATTTCATCATCATAAGAAACGTAGTAGATGACGTCATTTTTGGACTTACGCCACACGTAGCATGATAACAAATTACCAGGAATTCCAATGGTTCCAAAAAACAGACCAAATACGCAAGATACGATTTTGTGTAAGCGCTGGACGTTTTTCACTGCCCCACTTTCATCAATGTCCTCAAAGGTATGACTGTCGCTGGCATTCATATTGGTTAAACACGTGTTAGACGATCGACATCGGAAACAAACAGCTTCAAGCTCAGCATCGTTATGTCGTCATGATTAAGGTTTCGTTGTTTTTGTTGTAAAATTAAACGTTATTGCTAGAGGCCTTTTCTGTATTAAACAAATCTACAAAAAAAAAAATGCAAAGTCAGTATAACATAATTATAAGGAGGAAATCAAATATCAAAAAGAAAAATTTATTATACGGTCAAAGCATGGCATAGCGTTTGTTTAACATATATACCAAGCAGATCATTTTCTATAACCTATCATTGTAATCCAAAAGGACTTTTAACGAAAATATGATTTGTTAGAACACAATTTTATTGTTACAGATATACATTTGGGGTAGGGGACAAGTTATGTTAACGTTGCATAGATAGAGTTCTCATTTTATGAAAATAAACATTTTTTTTTGTAATTCTAAGTAAATTCTAATAAGATAAGAGAAACTATATTATACAAAATTGAGTAAATATAGCATCAATCATGACCTTACGCATGGATTACATAGATTGTTGAATATTTTTGAAGCTATTATAAAAAAAAATCAATGTTTTTTGAAAAAAATTAGGAACAAAAAAAAAAGTATAAAATTAAGAATTCCCTGTACATTGATATTTATTTGTTTAGTTAGTAGAATTTCTTGCTTGATTAAAAAAAGATGTTTTTCATAAAACTTACAACCACCGTGTTTGAAAGAAATGGAAGCAATATTCTTCTTATCCCCGAAGTCCACGGTCAGCTACGCCTCCTTATGACCTGAAACATTTACCCAGCAGGCATACAACGTTATACAAACGTTGAAAATACGTTGATTCTAAGTAGATGCAGCAAGAATGAAGAGTAAAAATGTTGAATTAAAAAACAACTTTAACAGAGAAATAAACAGAGGGAGAAAAACAAGTTACCTCATCACAGCGTATGTATGTTCTTGGCTTGCATTACTTTATGAAGTATAAGATAATGCTTTTGAACAACATTTATATAGTTAAATCTCCATAGCTGCCATTGGGCGATACGAAACCACCAATTAACACTTAGATCACGGTCATGTATTTCTTCCTGCACTTTCTGTTTACTGATTGAGGTTTCACAACGGTATTGATTGTAAATTTGACCATGTTTTTCTTTACAACGATATTGAGGTCCATGTAAAAATATAGATGATAGTTTTATGAAAATAGTTTTAAGGAGGTCCCTAGTTATATACGTCTTTTGACTTTAAATTGATCTTTCTAGAAGACAAAAAGTAGCAATAGTAGTACATATCTAAAATCTTAAACATATTTGTTTATAAATAAAGCCTTATTTTGGAGTTCACAAAATTTTTTCATTCAAAACGTACGATTTTTCAACGCTTTATACAACCATTCCCCATGACAAATTAAAATCTAGGCTTTTAGATATCATCGTACAGTTGTTTCGTCAATAAAAATGGTAGTCGTAAAAATACTTACCTTGTCATTAGAACTCTGAAACATTATTCTGTAAAGAAAAATCCTTCTGATTGCACACACAAGTACTCAGAAATCGACATTAAAAAGATGCTTGAGTTTCTGATAGACAGTATCTATGTCTTTTTTTTCATATCAAGTCTTCCAACAATCTGTTGGAATTTCCGTGGGTACCTATTGTGCCCTATTGTAAGCAGACCTATTTTTTTTAATTCGTATGAAGCAGAATGTATTCGAAAGCTTTTACGTGAAAAAATAAATCACTCGTTGTGGCCTTTAACTCAACATTCAGGTATATGGACGACGTATTATCAACTAACAATTGTTAATTCCATTGTTACGTCGACTCGATATATCCCAGTCGACTTGAAATAAAAGATACCACAGAGTCTGCGTCATCTGGCTCATATCTTGATATTTTATTGGAAATGGACATTGATGGTAACCTAACAACAAAATTTTATGATAAAAGCTGATGACTTCAATTTTTCTATAGTCAACTTTCCTTTCTTAGGCCAAAAGAAATATTCATGTTTCATGTCGCCCAACCAATCCCTATCTTTTACCCTCTGACCCTAAAAGTTTTTAGTGATCATGGTGGTGATTGGTAACTTCGCCAGAATTTCCTCAGAAAAAGAAGCAAACGTGCCCAATCTTCTGAGTTCACAATCGTGTAATTAACCTCATTGGCAAATGAACGATAGAAACTAATCTACAGTACATTTTTACTGCATAAATTAACCTTGTGGCTATCTTACCTTCAGGGGTTATGAATACGGCTGATGCAACAACATACTGTGCATATTGCATTGGAAATAACAAAAACGATGTTTATTACTTTCAATCCTGATATAACAATTAGTTAATAACCTGTTATTAGTTAATAACTGCAATCAATGTAAAACTTATCATAAAACTACTTTCTATATGATCTCGTGAAATTAAACAGATCCTTTATATAGCGTATTGTAGTACATGTTAGTGGGTCAAATGGTTGGACTAATACCCAAAATACACGTAAATACAGAGATTGGTTTAATTAATATTGACATTAAGCTAATAAAATACAGAAATATTTATCCAGAAAAGATACCTTTGTACACGTGTAGATTAAATTTTGCAATTTAGCATTAGATATAAAAATAAATCTATTTAGTTTTTTTTTTGCCTGTTGTTTTCTATACACTACATGCATCAATAATACAAAGACCTTTGAACATTTTAAATCATCAATGACATACCGTACACTGTGAGTATACTTCTTTCTCATTATTACACACATGCTATAAGTTTTTAAAAATAAAATATTTTTTTAAAATATTTTTTTCCTTCTTACCTACCCTAATTTTTTGGTCAGGTGACATCAAACAGGAATATTTTTCTTTTGGCTTTATGTAGCAATAAACCTTCATCACCTGCATATGGTGTTTTTGTCTCTCAGTTTATTCGATTTGCAAGGGGCTTGCTTTTCGTAAGGCAAGGCAAACTACCGACAAACAAGTTGATAAATCAGGGCTATCAACAGTCTTGTTTGAAGACATCTTAACTTGAGTTCTAAAGTCTATACAACGACCTTGTCAGAAAATACAATCTTCCACTGTGCCGTATGCTAACTGACGTTTTTTCATACTAATTGTTAGACCAAAATTAACAACTAATTGTCTTTTCTATTACGACAAAGAGTACACGGGGGATGTGGCCGGTCAGCAGAGGATGCTCACTCCTCCTAGGCACCTGGTCCTACCTCTATCTGTTTGGAGGTCCGTGTTGCTCTGTATTTTGTATTTCTTTATATGGATTTTTTAGATAGTTGACGGTTTGTTATTGTCATTTTTTTTTCATTCAAACACCATTAAAAAAAAATTAAGAAAAAATCAAGAGTATTATATCAGCATCAACGTATACAACTTACTTTCAAAGAAAACACAAAGTACAGAAAATTTTTGGGCAGAAACTGTACATAGAACAACGTCTGTGGAATCTTTCTCTGTAGACATGAACTTTATTGATCATTCTATGTAAATAATTTGATTTCTAAAATCACAGCTCATTTTATAAATATATTTAAATTATTTATCTGCTCTGAGTTATACAGACAACGGTTTTGAAAAAAAAATAGTTAAATAGTATTATGGATACTTTATGGGGATTTTTCAGGTGAATTCCATTTACCTGTAATTACAAAATATGTTTGAAATCGATACAGAGGGCAAAAAGCTAAGGTTTCTTCATCGGCACGTTATTTCTCAATGTGGATATTGACAAAAAAGGTTATGATGGAAATCATTGATTGAATTATCTATAAAGTAAGTCTCAGAAATACATTGCACATTCAATCATTGAAAATTATCACCCAGATATTGTCATGGTCTTGCAAAATTTCTGTAAACTTTTTTTATATCTTGAGCTGAATTTTAATCGGACAAGTTTTATTTATTTTTTTAAATGTGTGGTTCTCGAATGATCATCAGAATGTGATGCAAGAATATATCGGGACACACTAAGAAACACAGGTGTCGCTGGCATGGTCATAAACTTTTAATGATAACTGAGTCCCTCGTTTAACGAAAATATACCGCCAATGCACGAAAAAGAAATCAAACGTCGTTCAGTAGTAAAAATACCAATCTAATATTATACCTTAATATAATCATAATTTGTTTGGAATTGCCCCACCCTCTCCTTGAAATATCAGCCGCTGATCCAACTGTATAAGCAAAAAATAAAGAACTTTTAGATATGGATATTTTTACTTTTTAAGTATTGTTTAATTAGTTAAGTTCAAGTTTGAAAAATAATCCCTCTCTCTGATGGTTCGAGAACTTCCAGGCGGCAATCCCAAACAAATAGATATTTTAAAATATTTGGCTTCTCCGACCGACTGTCTAGTAATTTCATTTTTCAATTTACATAGGTTATCACGTGTCTTTGTTTGTTTCTTTGTTTTTAAATTCCCCTAATGTTGACCTATACTGATAGTGTAATATATTATTTATATTTATTTTTTTGATATTATATTTTTATTTATAGTTAATGTAAAGAGAGAGAGAGAGAGACAGACAGACGGACAGAGCGTTATATATATAAAAAAAATGCATTCGTAGTTAAATATCATTTAATGACAAAAGAACATATTTTGTACATAGGAGTACAGTTATAACAAAAACATGGTTAACAATATACATGACCTGGAACATCTAATTGATTATTTATTGATTGATGACTGATTAATTAATGGATAACAGCACTAATATAATGTTAAATATGTATATAAAAACGTCTATCTCTTTTTATTTTTATTAAGAAACAGAATAAGTTAGAATATGTACACTGAATAAATAAAATACAATCAGAAGGTATTCTGTCCTTTGTTTATGACAGAGTAAATCATAAACCCTTTAAAAGTTAAATTTAGTCGTAATTTTATTTCCAGTGTTTCCAAAACGCCTTGAAAATGGAATGAAAGCATTTGACAAATGAGTTATACTATGAAAAAAAAAAGGAATCGAATCATTCAAATGGGGCGTGCAAAAATATAATCATGTATATCAATGGAAAAGTAAATTGAGACATTAGTTTACCTATCGACCTTAAAATGCGATGAGACATCAAATAATGCAAACTTTTTAAAAAAAGCTTTCATCAAATATTTTCTTTTTTGGCCAAGTATGTCCATGAATTAAATTTATGTTACATGGACATGTACTATGTATAGCCGGCTGAAGAATTATTCCCTATATCAATCTAAGTTAGAACATACAATATTGTGCAAAATGAAAGCAAGTTCTCAATAGTGTGATACAGTCTATCGACATGAGTCTTAAATGCAGATAGGAGGTTTCAATTAAAAATGATAAAACAATGCTGAGAATAGGTAATTCTCATATATTGCAGTACAGGTCTAGATGAATTATTATAAACTTTTGAAAACTCAGTTTTGGAGGTAAACATGTAGATATATAATCTAAACTTATCAAAGCATGAAGATGATGACAATGGGTTAACCGTAACCTTTGACCTATGAAACAGTTTATATAACTAAACCCTGACTAGAAATGAAAATATCAGAACACCACAAAAAGGGTCTTCATCCTCGGTGCTTTGTTGTTGTTGTTGTTCCCAGATGTATCAACTCTAAAGCAAGAAGTTGTGGTGTTGTATTTCGGTAGATGCTTCATTCCGTAAGGTATGATGTTGATATATGTCTTTTTTAAAATTCTGTTTTAAATGCGGGGAGGTTATGCTATGGGAGCTGCAAAATAAACAAAATCAGTATATGTAACAGAGAAACTATATTTATAAGACGTGTTTTAGTTTCAATTAAACCAAAGTAATACAGTGCCTTTGTTTGACTATCTTTTATGGTAAACATGATGAGTAAAAAAGAATAGAAATGGAAATAAAATAAAATAAGACCTTAAGGAAGTCTACTTAACTAAATTATGAAATGCTCACCCATTGCGCATGCCTGATCCGTGCATCTTACGTCACCTGTGTTAGCGCACACGCATGTATTACAATTATCGCCCTTGTTGAAATGTTGACCAGACTTGTACTTTTTGCCACCGTAAACGCAATCTATAACATCAAAATATATACAAATGAAATAAAAAAAAAATACAAAGATGAACCCAATCTGAGGTTTCAACATGTTTTGAAACAAAATTAAATTAAAAAGTATTAAATTAGAAAGTTTAAAAAAAAATCATTAGCTTTAAAATTGAGATGAACAGAGTAAGCAAAGACGTATCAAAGGAAGTGTTAGACATATATGTTTATAAAGTTTTTTGAAAATTGAAAATAAGATCTACTCTCTGTTCAATTTGTTTTTATCCACAAAAAATTACTTCTCTCATTGTAAAAAAAAACATGTTTATTTCAGTTTTCTTTAATTTCAGGACCTTTTTAGTGATGGAAGAGAATCAAACACCATGAATTTTTTAAGTGAGTTGATATTAATTACACGTTAAAAAAGATTTGTTATCACTTGGTGAATACGTGAAGCTTGTGACGTAATTTAGCCATACCTGGGAAACACGAGAGAGAGAGAGAGAGAAAGAGAGAAAGAGAGAGAGAGAGAAAATTGATGCATACATGCAGCAAATGAAGTACTTGAGCCATACCTGGGAAACACTGCATCTCTGTACAGCTGATGGAACCGTCTACCATACACCAACAAGTGTTACACGTATCAGGGGTAAAACTCTGACCAGCATTGTAGATGGCGCCTTTGTAATTACATGCTGGAAGAAACACATAGGTACAGTGTACAAGATTCATTTCAGGTAAGTTTATGCATTGTAATGTTGAGAGAGAGAGAGAGAGAGAGAGAGAGAGAGAGAGAGAGAGAGAGATACGGAAAGGGATAACTTACTGTTGTGACACCTTTTCTCTGAGCATCTGACGGTGCCATCTGCCAGACATTTGCAAGTGTTACAATTATCTCCTTTGTCAAATGTGGCGCCCTTTACGTATAACTCATTGCCGTATCGACAATCTAAAATATAACAAAAATGTTTTTCTTATATTAATAAACGAATATAATTTTAGGCTTTATTTCTACATAATTGTCAATAATTTGCTTTGGATAAGAAAACACATATTACGAGACGAGAATAATATATGAATCACAATGATAACATTTTATTCAGACGTCTGGTACGTGATAAAATCTGATATATTAAAACAAATCTACTTCATAAGCGAGTTCAAAAGTTTATTGTCCTCTACCACACATAACAGAAGCATTCAAAACGTCCATTAGTACATGTACTTCTCTTCTTTTCGAAATCGTAATTGAGGATTGTTGAAAGTTTTAACCAAAAAAAAAAAAAAAAATTTAAAGTCCAATATTTGAAGTATATTGAATTATACATGTATGTTTACTTAACATAGTACACAACATTTTCAATAAGATATCAATTAAATTAAAACATATCAAAATAAACTAAAGACAAACTACAGGTGTGTAACGCTTACCTGGATAACACGGGAAGTCTGTACACGTGAAGGTACCGTCGTTCAAACAGGTGCAGTCGTTACATCCGTCCCCACTGCGGAACTGACGACCGGCCGGGTAAAACTTGCCGTTGTGTTGGCAGTCTAAAATATGCAACAACAGCTAGCCAATAAATACAACGATCATCTTCAGATACATATACTATACTTATCAATGTATTTAAAGGTAAGTAAACAGCAACATCATCCTAAGTTATAGACAAATGTGTTCAGGCTCCACAATCACCAACATTTCAAATCCCTCATCTCGGTCCTTAACTCAAAGTCTCAAAAGAAATGTGCATAAATTTGAGGGCACAACTCGGACTTGAGGCCTGAGTTTTTACTTTAGGGGACTTGGTTTCGATTGGGGCAAAACTTAAATGTAATCAATAACTCATATTATATAAGTTAAAAAGAAACTGCATTTGATATAACTATAAAGTTTGATAATTTCCTTGAGTGCTAAAACAGAGCTCCTTTTCTTTAATTCAGGGAACAATTTGGTCTACAAATGGCCAGGAGTATTCAACACTCTTCAACACTGATTATTGAATGTCTTACATGGCAGACAGGAGTGTTGATCACAGCTGATGTCTCCTGTATCCATACACGTACACCTGTTACAACCGTCGCCTTTAGGGAAGGAGCTTCCCGACTTATAGGTAGCTCCCATGTAAACACAGTCTGAAAATGTTAGAAATAACTTATAAAATGAATCAATTTACACATGCAAGTGAGAATAAACAAGTTTCACACAATAGTTCTAAACAATTAACACATGGTTAATAAAGATATTCGAGAGAAAAACAATTGCGTATATTCTTAATTTGGCATTTAAATTGCTAAGTGATAATGGTTCTTTGTACAAATAAATACTAATAAAAGTGTATTATATATCGACAACACTTTTCAATTCTCTCTCTCTCTCTCTCTCTCTCTCTCTCTCTCTCTCTCTCTCTCATGATTTAAAGGATCCTATTAACCTGAACGTTTTCATTAACTATGTTAAAAAAATGATGTGTTCGACATATTTAAGTATTTGAAATAAATGTCTTTCCTTCAAGAAAATATCTTCTTCCTCTGTCCCTTATATCATTTAACTCATCATTCTAATGAGCAATATAAAGGTCTTTTAAACGTTCAATTAGGTTTTCTTGCATGAAAATGTCATTTGTTCATTATGAAGAGCCATTAGCCAGATTTTGTGGTTAACATATATGCATAATTTATGCCATCATTCCAGTTATTAATGTTTTGTTCTGAATCAGGTCAATGTTTGAAATTTTAAATGAGAGCTGTCTTCTCGGAAGACTTATCATACCAACATATTTTGAATTTTACCTTTGGCAATATTTGATAATTTCTGTTTAAAACGGGTCAAAAAGGTTGTTTTAACAGTTCTTAACTGTATACTCATTTTTATTGATTATTTTCTTTTTGTACAATTATGTCACGCATTCAAAAAGTCATATCAACACAATGTGTTAATTTATAGCAGTTGCTTGGTTACCTTGGAAACACTTGTTGTCGGTACACTGGACGTCACCTGATTCTAGACACGTGCACTGGTTACAGCTGTCTCCCTTACCAAACACGTTTCCAGGGGCATATGTGCGACCCAGGTGTTGGCAACCTGTAAATGTCAACAGGGTTTAAGGTTATTAAAGGTTATAGACAGATCTACTTAATAGAAATAAACTCTACCGTAAAAAAGATAAACTTACATTCGTAAAATTCAAAAATAAACCAGAAATTCAAATTGTTTTGTGGTTTACTGAAAATTACGATTGAGCATTAACTTGACGCATATAATGGCTTTGATTAGTATAAATTAAATTTTCGTTTTACATTCAACTATAAGTGGTTACAAATTCAAATGCACTTCTGTTGAAATTTAAAAGATTATTCATTATATCTTAATTTTTTTTATAGATATACTCTTAGTCAATATAGGACATATTTCGTACAATCTACTTTATATTGGTAAAGGCAGTATTTCGTAAAGAATGGTAAAAAGTCCTCTTATATTCTAGAACTTGAATTATATTCAACTTTAACAGACATTATTAGATACTTACCTACACTTCTACTGATACTTATTTTAATTTAGAAAGATAAAATAAATTTTAGCAATGTCTACTTCGAAACCTGAGTTAACTTTCAGTCAACAATTTAGATTTCTGTTATAATTAAAATTTTTACCGTATGTTTATTTCCCCTTCTAAAACCTTTTGGTATGTTCATTTTTCATTCTTCCTCCAGACATAAATGATACATTCTTTTTCAGGCAATATAGCGTGAAGAAGAATTCGTTATGCACAATATACATGCAAATACGTTTTTTTTTCTCTTAACTTAACTCTGGATAATTCATTTTGGTTGTCTATCAACCATGGGTTTTGAGCGCTTTTAAAATAAAAGGACGTCATTGTTATTTGGTTTTTTATTTTTTTTTATTTTTTTCTTTTAAGAAATTAAAATTTCTGTTAAGTTTTGCATAAAGCAGATTTAATCTTGTCAGGCATTTATTTCTACATGTCCCCTATGCAATGTTTTCATGCTTGTATTGTTACATTTTATTTATATATATTTTTGGACGAGCAAAATTTCGCAGGCACCAGACAACACTTGAAAGGGATAAAAAGTTGGTGGGTTAAAATAAATTGAAATAATTAAAAATGGATGTCGTTAATTCCCTATTAGAAAGGTTCAATGCCATCTAACGAACAAACACTGTTGATCATCGCTTTCTTTGTCTTCCTTTATTGAATGACTACTTTGATCCTTGGTATGTTCTGGTAGTCAATTTAACAATCTACTAATAAACCATTAAATTTATTTAAAAGTTGATAATGTTTATCAATCTGCTTTTCCTGCTAGGCTTATTTCCGCCTATAAACGATTATCATTATCCAATAAATATTTTTTTTTATTTAGAGGTCCCTAATTGAACACTCATTTACTTTTGTTGCTATACCTCTCAATATTTAGATTGAGTTCTCTAATTATTACATTTTTTATAGAAACTATTACTGTTTTGAATTATTTGCGCTCTATCATTTATCGAACTTCTGTCTAGTGTTTATCTGGACAAAACGTGTGAATATTATATTCCAAATTCCTACTTTTGTATTTATATTGTCCTTGGCTAGATCTGTGCCTTCATTTACCGAATAGAATTGAATAGGCAGGCGGTAATCATCAATTACCGTTTGGTGTTTAAAAAGCTATATTCAGTATTGATTAAACCTTTTTCTGTATTTATTTTGGCGAATAAATATTTTGATATTGGCGAACCTTACACTGAACATTTTTTGGTATTTAATAAGTGGTGTTCAGCCTTTAATGAACCCTGTTTGTATACATGTTGTTACCTGGATAGCATGGGTATTGTGTACATTCCACCTTCCTGCTTGGCATACAGGTGCATGTATTGCAGCCGTCCCCGCTAGCAAAGGTGATTCCAATCTTGTACATCTGTCCCAAGTAGTCGCAGACTGCAACATAAAAAACAATAAATTATACAATACAACCATGCAATAAAGTATGGTTAATTTCTTGGTAAATACGTTGACATATGCGTATTTCATTAATAAAGAAAAAACAAATAAAAACTTATTTTTCATTCTAATTATGCAAAAAACAATTTTATTTGGGTTCTAGTTGGTCGACCTATTTATGCAGTGCAATCTAATTGGTTAGATTCTTTTTTTTTTTTTAATATAAAATATCCCTCCGCTGAGGCCTTGAAGCAATTAAAAGGTCAATATAGATAAATAATGCCTTGACGTTTGTTTTATACCTAGATTATTAAAGTGTTACGACACCGACAAGATAACACTACTGTTGTCAGGGTAATGATTAATTAATCATAATGTATTTAATCGTATATGTCTAACGTAAAAAAACAAACAAACAAAGAATGACAATTCTACACAAAAACACGTCTATTATTTTTTTCATACCCAAATCATTTCAGTTTTGTCAATTTTTATACGTTAGAAGTGTTGAATAATTTCTATGTCATTAAATCTATGTATCAACTGTCAACGATTTTTTGTTTGAATGCGGTCTTGTCTTGAGATATTCATTTATCAATTGTCAAATGATTTTCTGTTGCACTTCATTTTGTTTGCAATATTAATGGTTTGTGCCTTTCAGACGTTGGTCTTGAGAATAACTTCAACACTTAATCGAAATTCATTTTAATTTCATGTACGTATAAAAACGAAACTTTTTAACGGCCATTTATATATTTCATTTCTCCCGAGGCAATACGTGCAAATGAAAATCATTAAGTATTACACATGGTTTCCCAACTAGTTTTATACAATTAACACATAGTTAATAAAGATATTCGAGAGAAAAACAACTGCGTAGAATTTTTATTTGACATTTAAAAAAGCTAAGTGATAATGATTTTTCTTAGAATAAAAACTAATATAAAAGTCTATTAAATATAGACAAATCTCTCTCTCTCTCTCTCTCTCTCTCTCTCTCTCTCTCTCTCTCTCTCTCATCTATTACTTACAATCAGCTGACGTCTGTGACACAATCATCATCACCAACAATCCAATGCTTTGATTCCACATGCTGGCACTAAACCAATACAACGTACTCGAGCGCAAAAGCAACCTCTTCCTTTAAACCTATTTAACTTCTATACTCGTCATGGCCTAACGCGCCCATTATTTTTACTTATATATGCCCCAGTCATTGTTACGTATACAAAAAAGGTTAACGGTGGATGAAAAGAGAAATTTCACGCCGAAAGTTATGCCAATCATTAAGATATGGTAATTTCTTCTCCACCACTCCCAATTATATTTCCTTCAATGATATGAAGTGCGGTTAAACAGTAAATTTATGAATAAATTAGTTATGGTAGTCTTCAAAAAGAGGACATTTTGTTATCATTCAGACACATAGCAAACGCAATGGTCATTGTAACAGACCACAGTATCCCCTCTCCCGATATAAAATCACATCTACCTTAAGTTTATCAAAATATATAAGGCGCAAATTTTCTGATGTTTTTCTCCTTTTGTTTGGGGGGGGGGGGGCAAAATAATTTCATTCAAATCATGACATAATACCACACAAAGCTAGAAGTTTATTCAGATTCTCTCACTCTATCTCGTACGTCGTGTAAGTCTTACATGGATGAAACAAAACCGCAAACCATTTGACTTTCAATGCAAACAGTGACAATGACAGAGAGCCCAATGTTCAATACATCTTTTGTATGAATACAATGTTTATTACCCAAGATACGGATACTTTACAATCAATCATTGTAGTGGTAACACATTTTATTAAATCTTAATTTTATTATCAAGAAGATAATCACGCGCTTTTTTTAAACACATATAAAGAAGTATGAATTTAATTCTTAAGCAAGGAAGAATGACGTCAAACCAAACAGTTAATGTTCTGTGCTGTAAAAGATGCAATATTATTTCTTCTTACCTGAATATCAAACTTGGAAATCAGATATATGACAACACATTGCAGTCCCATTTTTGCGATAGTTGTCAAAGTGTCCGTTTACTGTTCTTTGACGATAAGTATCCCCACGCTCTATCAGACTGAGGCTGTGATGGCTTTGTTTCGTTTTCTTGAGAATTCTATGAATCTCAAATTATATATGCCCATTAAGATTTAATTGTGAGACTATCTTCGAGAATATCAAACTTTTTTTTATGTTTAAAAGAAACTTAAAAATGCCATGATTCTGTATTAACCCTATTTAAATGCTAAATGTGCCAGCGACAGCCTTGCTCTTTTTGTAGAAAAAAAAGTAAGACAAATAACTGAAAAGACCCTCGACGCGGAGCAATGACCAAATAACATCAATTTGCCGACTGTTTTATTACTTAAAAAGTAGTATTTTTATTTTTCCAAACTGTTCGTGTACAAATGCAGCAGACTTAATATACATTTTTTAACCAAAAATTCTTACTTGCTCCGAGATGACTATATGAAAAATAAAATATATGAAGATGGATACTGTTAAAAACGCAGATGACAAACCTTTTAGTTTGAAACAAGGAACTCAAAATCATTTTTGATCTGTTATACTACAGAAAGGTCTTAGATTCAGTGATGACCATACTTTGCGTGTATGGAATACGTTAAGCACCTTAGAACCAACAAAGGTAATATAAGACATCGAAGTAAATGACATAAAAGTGAATGTTTCCAGATGGAGAACCGTTAATGACAGATTTATATAACGAGGAAGTGTCACTTCACAATCAAAAGATCCCGTTCTATTTGAACTTGGAACTTCAGAGTTCGTTTAGATGTAAAAATTTATTTTGAAGTTTATTACCAATTTAAATTACATTCAAAAAATGATGGGACAATAAAATGCTTCATTAAAAATCTATATGAGTTTATCCTGCCAATGATATACGTTTGATGTTTACCTTTGAATTGGTAAAAAAAAGGTTTTGTTCATATAAGTCTGACTCCCATCTTTAAATTTAAAATTAGAAATCAAATACATGTGAAACATTATCCACTACAGCCTAAACCCCTTCACCTCAAAAACGATCATCCAATTAAAAAAAAAATCTTTTAAGTTATTCATTTAGAATATCAATATAAAACTATATATACCACTTCATTGATGCACTTGTTTAAAGCAAAATTAACTATCTGACGAAAATGCCTAAGCCCACGCACCCCCCCCCCCCCCCCGACCTACAATAACA
This sequence comes from Magallana hongkongensis, assembly GCA_015776775.1. NCBI lineage: Eukaryota > Metazoa > Mollusca > Bivalvia > Ostreida > Ostreidae > Magallana > Magallana hongkongensis. Next base: position 6,006,903 of record CM027469.1, on the reverse strand, counting down.
AATCATTTTAAAAGAAACCGAGAGACTGTAGCTTAAAAAAGCAACCACAAATCTAAATTAAAATGATAGTGTAATAAAAAGGGTTAATTTTTGCATTAGCATAAAATGATCTATTTCAGGATTTAAAGAGCCACAGCAATGTTTATATTGGTACAGCTAGACACATTTCTATTTCTTTATACGTACAGCTTGTGTGTATATATAGACGGTTTCCTGATCCATGTCGCGACTCCACAGCTCGCTGCACCAAAATAAGACTTTATTTATTGGACAATTTCAGATGAAGCGCAGCTTTATTTATGCTTCTAAGAAACCAAAGTATTCATCATGGTTTAACGTCAAAACGCATGGTCTTAAGCCGCACGAGCTATTTGTAAAAGACAAATTGGCAAAGTCTCTAAGTGGACTTTCCACAGTATTCAGTTTCTGATTTCGATTTCTAGTTAAAGTGATGAGTACAACTTTTGTTAAGGATTACAAATTTGGTTCCGTCATTTTCTTTAAAGAGTACCATGGAGTGGGTATGACAAGTCTTCCTTGTCTTAATCCGCTAAAATGAATCGGTGTACATATAAACACATCGACTGGAATGACATCCATATTGACCAGTTATTGCAAAAAAAAATTGTGCTTAATGCAATCAGAGATTTAAACATTAAATGACTCTCCTAGTCTTTGACAAAGGTGCTTGATGACTGGAAACCCCCCCCCCCCCCCGTTTTATTTATTCTAATTGAATTAGTCTTTCACAAAGGTGCTTGATGGCTGGACCCCCCCCCCCCCCCCCCCACCCCCACCCCCACCGACCATTTTTTTTTAATGTAATCAAATCAAGGGATCTTCTCCTATATTAATTATATAATTTTTAAAAACTGTTTAAAATTATATCCAAGTGGATAAATGAGAGTAGATACATGTAGGGGCGGGGGTCTTGTAAATAAGCACCTGTGGTCTCTGAAAAATTCATGTGCAAAAAGCTTTTAAAACTGTTTATAATTCCTTATTTTAAAATTCAATTTTAGATTGTATATTTATAGACACACTAATAGAAAATGTGAAAAAAAATCATTTCATATCCTAATTTTGCACAAAATAGTAACTTTTGATTGACAGGCGTAAGCTAAAGGGTTAATTCGTTGCACACTTAGACCGCAGAATAATTTATCATAATAAAAAAGGCAGATATTCACTTATAATTTATTTGAATAAATGCGTTGTAAATGTGAAATAACTCTGCACGTTATTTAAAATCAGTAGGCATGCCTGGCTACATGTTGAATATATATCATAAATAACGATTTGTCATCACAGATGATATAATATACAAAAGTATAAAAAGCTTTGATGAATTAAGTGATTAATTATAGCTGTACAGATAATAAATGGTATATTCATGCAGTTTTAAAATCAACGATGACTATAATAATTAAATAATAAAAGGACTAACAAGTTAAATAAATGTATTTAAAAAACGAAACAATATTATGATCATAACATCAGTTGTAAGAGTATAACATACTAATCAGTTAGTTAATCGTTGTTTAAATCATTTGCTTAAAATAGAACTGCACATTAAATGATAACAAAAATTCAAGAAAAAAAGAATAAAAAAAAAGGTAGTAAAATTACGTAATATCATACGAGTGAACAATACCGCTCTTATCTAAACCGTGTACAAGAAACAAACAAAAAATAAATGATGAATACCTTTACTTGCATGCACTGATGTAGTAAAGCGGTATAAATTCTTGTTAAAAATGTAACAGTATTCAGCTTTTCAATTGAGTATGTACACAATTCACAAATAAATTATTAGTAGATTGTATCATAACTATTCAGAACAAGGTTGTTGGGTTGTTGTTTTTTGTAATATAATGTAGCAGCAATAGCCAAAGTAAAAAAAACAAATATACATGTATCTTAGGTCATGCAAGAAAACTGAATGTAACAGTAAATATGATAAAACAATAATTCTATTAAACGAGCTGTATGGTAAGAAATATGATCTTATCAAAAGGTAATAGAAATAATGCACGTTTAAAATACCATGCGCTAATAAAAAAAATGTTCTTTTCTCATCATATGACAGGTTTTTTTTTTTTAACTTTTAACTTCCTTCCCTAAAATGTTATAAACGTATCTGAGAAGAGATATATCTGAAAACAAATGTATGTGCTAAAAGTTAATTTTGAACACAGTGTAATGACCAGTTTTGGGGAAACTATGAACACAATTATTATAGCAGTTGTAGTTCATTGTATCATACATTTAATTGTCATCATCGAGGTGGATTTTTTTTCTTTTTAATGCTTTTGAAACGTGTAAAAAAACAATGCTGTCTCTTAAAACTTTGGAAATCTGTTCAACACCTTTGGTTCTGTTTACGCCTCGGGTCATTAAAGTGAACACAATGAAAAGGTCACTTAGAATTTTTCGGGGACAAGCTCGACAGAAGTCTCATTTTCACCGTCAAACTTATGTCCTCTTTCCTTTAGTTCATATTGTTTTACCTAAAAAATAAGACACAAATGTCATTTTTTTAAAAAACTTTTTATATCTTATATTATACTTTTTTGATAATTGTGTAGTTCATTATAAACGTTTTGCTATAGAGTGTTTACAAAAAAGTGCAATGAATTGAATATGTCGTTTAATCGTTTACAATACGTACATATTATTTCATTAAATAAAGGATGTTTGATACTATGTAAGCAATACATATTCTAATCAACATCTTAAATTTCAATGTGCATCCTTGTTTTTTATTATAATTATTCTTTTGCTATTCATGTATTTAAATTACTTAACAAACAAAAGTTCTTAACAACTGTTTCAAGTATCTCATATCATAGGTTTCTTTTACTTAACAAATATATATCGATTAGATCATTAAAACAAAATTACACAAACATACCCGTTTAGAATCAAGCATTCTTCTGAGATTGAACAGATACTTAATGTCTACCTCGTCAGCTGTTCTTATTCCACCTGTATTTCCGGGAAATAAAAATTATCACATGAAACAATGTTATATATTCATATTACATTAAACTATGACATCATTTTATTTCGGGGATGAGTTGTTGATAGTCATAGAATAAATAGTTCCTTTTCAGTTATTTTACGGTAAGCAAAAGTGATTCATCTGTATATAAATGCTATATTTGTAATGCTTCGAATAATAATAAATTGTATGCAAAACAAATACTTTAATTTAGTAAGTGATCGGTTCAAGCTGAATCATTTATTTATTGGCGTAAATCTTTTCTCGATAAAACGAGTTAATGCCCTTTCTCCACCAAAGTATCTTTTTACTCCATAATGTACTTGTTCTACAAGTAACGATATAGGTGGTATTGATATGATTTAAACATACTGGGGTATTTTATTATGCAAATATATATTTACATAGATGGAATAGGCAGCAGGCAATGCCTGTGTAAGCTTTCTCCATAAGGTGCAAGGCAATACATATCAAGTGCAAGATATAAATGATAAATAGGTGGTATTGATAGTTTAGTCGGCATTTTTTTTTTTTACAGAAAATTTTTTTTAGTTGACATTGAAGTTGAAATTACCGTTTATAAGACATTCACAGGAAAATATTTATTACCAAATTTGTTCTAAAAGCTTGTACATAAAATTCACACATTATTTATGTTTACTAGCCTTATACTTTTAAATATTTTTACTTTTTAAATGATCAACAATTCCAATTAACAAAAAATTGTAGAAAATCAAAGACACTTGTTGAAATCTTGATAAAGAATCTTAACAGCGAAATAAATGCCTCTTGGGGGGAACCTACTTCATTATTAGATACTTTTATGTCATATTTTACAAATACAATTTTTTCATTTAGTGAATACAACACTCTGATTGCTAATGCATTTTTTACGTAAGCAATTTGAATTTTGAAGAGCAAGTTCTGACTCTCTTACATACGGGCGATTATGAAAGATTATGGAAGAACAGTGTCTGTATAAGCTAACAACATGTATACAACATGTATACTTGTTGGATTTTTTTTTTTTTGATTTTTTTTGATTTGTTTTGTTTTTTTTTTTTGGTTTTTTTTTTGGTTTTTGTTTTTTTTTAGGGAAAGTAGAGCAGTTGCAATATTTTAATAAAAAAGATCTACGTACCCGTTAGGACACTGACTACCATCCCAACCAGCATACAGACCAACATTCCTATTGTGGTGTACCAGATGTAGCTAACCTTGTATATACCCAGAATCTTATGGAAACTAGCAATGAAACGAAATACAAATAATTTAAGCACAGTAAATAAAGTGCATAATATTTAACATTTGAATCTTTTAAATAAATATATATTCTATATAATTGTCTAAATCCTCACTGTCCAGTATGGTCTGCAACACTTTCAAATGATTCCGTTGTGGAAAAATTCGACTGAACTGGTGACCTGCCAAAAAAATTACTTTGTGTAAATTGTCATTGTTTTAAAGCATACTATTTTTCTAAAAAAAAAGAATGAAATGAACTTTTTAAAAATTTATAATTACAGGGTTAAGTTTCGAAAAACATTATCAAGGATATGAAAAAGATTTGAAATGTTTGTTTTGAAAAATGAAAAAAAGTGGTATAAAAATGAAATGCTTACGTATAATTATTGAACTGATTAAACATAGATGTGGCCGTACAGTTAGATGTCGGTCCCCCGGGTAACCTAGGTGTGGCAAACTTTTGTACCACCTGACCTAAGGCGATCCAAAGTAAGAAGGCAAAGCCAGAGAGACATCCAGCTATAGCACCCTGTCAGCGAAAAGTTTATAGAATTAAACATTGGTTAGACATATGCCAGTCAGTCAATTCATTGTAAAATGACTATTTAATTCAGTCAGTGGTAGTATTGTATGGTTAACCATCGGATGAATTGTGCCACTCAATCAGTTGATTGCTAACTACTTTTAACCGATTGTTAATTGACTTTTACACTCAGTCAATTTCAGGTTTGTAAAGTTAAACATTGGATGAACTGTGCTATTCAGCCATTTAATTGTTAACTGACTATTGCAATCTGTCAATTAAGGTATGTATGGTAAAATGTTGGATAAGTAGATACCTTTTCTTCAACTTAATGTATACTGGCGACCTAATAGTACAGCTCTGCCAATCTGTCATTTTAAAGGTAAAATCTGTTCATTTCAAGTATGTCTACTGTTTTACACTGCCATTTTTTCGGTTTGTACAGTAAAACCCCAGGGTAAAATAATACTATTCATTCATCTGAATGGAAACTTATGACTGAGGCACAAAGCTTTTTCAATGACTCTTTAGTTATCATATAGTCTTTTTTTTGTCGCTGAATGCATGGTAAAGTTTCAGCTTCATGGATGATACTCTAATCCATACTTTACAAAAGTTGTTTTCCTTTGCGGGATCATTTATAATGTCAACAGGGAAAAATCAACTTTCTCCTTCTTTTTGCTACCAAATATTTGGGCGTCCTGTGAGGAAATTTCACTGAATCTAAGTTACCATTCGTGGGTTGCCTTATCTTGGGGCAGTCATAGGCACAACGGAAACGGACGTTTACCATCAAATGACAGAGTAACAAACCTCTAATCAACAAAGGCTACTGTGAGAAATCTACGGTTATTCCCAAAGACGACTGCCAAAAGACATAACACTTGTTTTTGTGATGTACCTTTGCATTTGCTGATTTAAATATGGCGCCCATTAGAAACATCCCTAGAATTGGCCCATTAACACATGATGTCGCCGTGCTTGTCATCTTCAAAATGGAAACATAACAACCCTTAGATTACAAACATTTTTTTAAAACATCTATACAAAATTTATTAAATAAACAGTGTTTTGAAATGAAAACCAGTTAAAAAATAATAATAAAGAAATACATAAATAAATCGCGATAAGTAAAATACTAGTAATTTTTTTTTTGGGGGGGGGGGGGGTTTATAAATGAACTTTTTCATATCGTTTTGCCTCTTCATCTTCCATTTTTTTTAAATTTGATTGAGTTTATGCAGTAGACCAATGTCTTGATTTGTTTTTCATTTTGTGAATATATGTTATCGTAAATTGATATACATGTAGCCAGAATTTCCTACCTGTACAATTGGGCCTCCAAGCAGGTAAGCCAGGTAGGCGAATCCTATAGCTAGGGATCCAAATACAACAACTAACAAAAAATATTAACTAAACTGTTTTACTACTCGTAAATTATCTTAACTCAAAGCAAACACAAATATCAGACAGGAATGGCTGATTAGAAACCATTGAAATATCCTGGTAAAGTATTAAGAATGTTTCTTGATAGAAAAATTAATCATTGTTTGGCATCTATAAAATGTAATAAACATTCCTTTGAGCAGGTAAAATGTTAAATTTAAGACCGCTAAAGACACTGTTTAAAAATATTTTATTTAATTGCAATCTGGAAGCAGTTCATTTCATAATCTTACATTGTCTTATTACTTTTTTTCCTATTTTGATTATTGATATTAGAGTCTCACCGAGTATTTTGCCGAACATTGTGGCCTGGACCTCAGAGAACCTGGCCCCACAGTGCGGCTTAATGAAGTCCTCCCATGTTATGGTGGGGAGGCTGTTTAGTCCGGACGACAGGGTGCTGTTAACAGAACAGGGAGGTTAATGGTAGTCCTGTCGTAATACATTGATTGACCGCGTAAACAGAACATGCAGAGAGGCTAGTAAGGTTGGTTTTTTTTGTTATATTGTAATACATTAATTGACTGTGCTTTAAGATTTTATATTTTTCCCTGTCTTTTAATATAAAAAATAAATTATATATCATCTATGTATTGTAAGATAGAATTAGAAAATTATATGTCCAACTTCTTTGTGAAAAAGTCGATTACTTTCGATATTCAGACATTATTTTATATGGTTCAGTTTACATTTACGGTGAAAAGATTACATTTACCTCTTTGAATTATGAAGGTTACAGAGCGGTCGATGTTTATAATGGAATAGAGTGTTCGACATGGAACAGGGCAAGTAAATTCTGAGTTAGATAGTGATGATTAAATGAATACCCTTTAAGAATTGTATAATCAAATTAAGTGAGAAAAATGTAGCTCTGTTGTTCACTTATTGAGTCCATCTAATAAACAATCGTACGAAATGAATCACCAGTTTGCATAATACTTAATCGTCTTATTATTCATAAAAGCGTGTTTATCAATAATAGCCTAGCTTCATCTTTATCGGCATTCGTCTAATATGTATGTATTTTTGCCATTTAAGCATTGCATTCATGCAAAACAGCCACTTTGATCGTCTACCAAACAGGATATTGCAAAACTGGATCCATATGTCCCTGCTATAAACACTGCTTATATAGTACAAATGTATGTTTTTACATTAGATGAAGTACCTCAAAGAGGCGCTGAATAAGGCAGCTAGGAAAACACCAGGCATACCAGGTGTGCTATCAAAAATGTCCATAACAAAGTAAGGCAGTACCTGTAAAATAGTCATATTATTACAGGTAACAAAAACTAAAGGCAAAAACCAAAAAACAACGGAAGAGATCATTGCGGTGAAAATATTCACTTTGGTTAAAATGCATTTCATGAGCAATAATGAAATAAAAGCTACAAGACAACATTGGGATGTAAATGTATAATTTGAAAATATTCTACAGTAATTTGTACAATGATGATCATTTGATATTCATTGAAACAATTAATGCCTTCTGTGGTGATTCATGTGGGATATGAAGGTGGCGATGATATTGCAGTACTTTAGCTAAAAAATCCCAGCCAAATAGTCTTCTATGGGAATTCGAGTCTGATACTGTCATGATTATTTCATGGCGTCTGTGATTCTCCTTAAGTCTTTGCGGGTTTTCGAACAATCGATAAACGGGGCATGTATATTTCAGTCTAGCTGTTTCTATAGAGCTTTGAATTAACTATAAGTTTTCGTAGGAAATAGAGGGAACAAAACTCGGTTGTGCAAATATCATGGGCATCATGTTTAGCAATTTTGCTGATTTTTTTTTACTTTCGGCAGTACAAGTATAGGTAAGGTTCCCACCTGTTCAGGTCGAACAATAATCTTTTTGTTCAGAGGGTCACATCCCTGTTGGACGTTGTATGCGAAGGCCATCAGACCGAGGAAACAGGAAATGGAACCAAATAGGGCAAAGCCGGGAATAGCCAGGAACGAGGCCCTGAAGAAAAGTCAAAGTTGAATCGTACGATCAAAATTCAGTTCATGCATACTTATGAGAATTTAGAAGTAAAGCATGAATGATAACCCTTACCATATTGTTCTGTGTGTCTTGCTGTACATTCATGTATTTTTTTTTATGCGGCTTGCCAGTTATACATATTTTTGAAATATTTATTGCGTACCTTTCCATACTTTCAGTAAACTTAGTGTACATGTGTTTACTGCTTCCTTTTTCAATACAGTCATTTAACTGGCTTTAATTTTGCTGTACCATGGATTGATTTAATTGATAAACACTAAGAATACAGCACGTTTTGTTATTGAATATCTCGCCTACTCTCTGCTTCTTATACTTTCTACATGTGGTCGGTGTCGACATGATTCGCTGTATGACCCTTTGAGTTCATGCTACTACTTACTGCATTGCCTTCCCCGTGGTCGGTGTGGACATGATTCGCTGTACGACCATTTGGCTGTAGCCCAGGGAGAAAAACTGAATCATGTTGGCTATTACCATACCCCAAACCGTGTGTCTGACCGTGATATCAGGGCTGAACCTTTAAAAGATAAGTATTGATTGATTGATTAACTGATTGATTGATTGATTGATTGATTGATTGATTGATTGATTGATTAAACAATCAATTTTGTTGCTCGTTTATACAATATGTATACTGATGATTGATTGTCTTATTGATTAATTGTTTGATTGATCGATTTGCTCTATTCTCTAGTATGAATAATGCTTTTAACAAATACATCAAGAAAAGACATCTAAGTGAAACTGACATCAGGTTACCATAAAAGACATCATTTCAAATCAAAATCATTTTATGTATAAAACAACTCAAATAATATTCTATTTCATGACGTAGATGTTCTACTTTCTCGACATAATGATGCAATTAAACAGCAACAACAACAATGTGACATTTTCGACATCAAACATGGAGAGAAAATAAAATATAATCGTGCAGTGACAAGAATTACAGAATGCGTCAACTTTTTCTTATATACATACCAAGTGCTGTTTATTGCATGGAATATAAAATAGCAATTGCAATGTGTATGTCTTATTCATTTAGAATAACTTATATTTTTATTGTATCTATATATCTTATGAACACTAGTTACTTACTCATCGAACTGGATCCGCCCGTACTCTTCATTTATCCGCCAAACTTCGTTTGATCCGCCAACCTTAATTAGTCCCTAATAACAGGTTCGAATAATACAATGCACATGTAGTGTAACGTAATATGATCAAATACGCTATAGTATAGGTACAGTTGTAACAAGTAATTTACTTTATTGCTTTAGTTTATTCGCGCTGCATAGAATATAGAGTAATACAGAATCACGTCTTGGACTTACTTGAATGAGGATAGCGAATATCCCAATAACGATGATGATGGACTGAAACACATCCGCCCAAATCACGGCTTTGAAACCACCCTGTAGGCAAAAATCATAACCTTGACATAGAACGTAAGGAGACTGAATGGTCCACAAATTATGTAATCAATTTTCAATGCGCAGATCCAGAAAAAAATTCAGGGGGGGGGGGGGTCGACGATTAAATGAGTTTGCCGGGGGTGGGTTGGTCTGAGGCATATTTTAATTAAGTTCACAATGTAAATTTAAAGTAATTTGAAATTTGCAAGATGTCCCTCTGCCCCCCCCCCCCTAAAAAAAGATCTTTGCATGATCTTTAACTTTTATTTAGCTTTAAGCCTTTCCTTAGTTGAGAATATTTTTTATATGCACAAAACTTCATATTTGATGATTTTCTTATATCTCTTTACAGAAATTTTCTTTTAATGGAGATAATATGGTCTTAAAAATTGCCACAAATATCATATCCCTTTATCGGATGTCGAAGGAACGATCAACACATATTAAATAAAAAATATGTCAACAAATAGCAATGAAAAAAGTTACGTGCATGTAAAGTTGTCAATAATAAACTGGTTTTACGAGAAATCACAAGGCAAAGTTTTGTTTGTTTTGATATAATAGTTAACTCATTTACTTCATTTTTATTCATATTTTTAAGTGAGTTTAGTGAGTGTGATGTAGTCTATATAAACATTAAGGTCTTCAATCGTTTTTACTCTCTAAGATACACGTATGTAATCGTCAACAAGATTTTCAAGTCATTCAGTTACCAACTCTACTCTTTTTGTAGAAAAGTGCTTATATTTGTGGTCAAAATCAGGCTTGGGGCTCAGCAATGCCGTGAAGAAACGGTGACGTCACCATATTTATATCGCCTAGCTTGGAATCGAAAGGACTGTGGCATCACTTGAAACCTAATCTCAATTTTTGAACTTTATCTCATAGCTGGGGCAGATTTGATGAAAGAGTCATATAGCCGCCATCCTTCCATTATAAGCCTATAATCCAATGCATAATTAGATCGAGTTTTCCGGCACTTTATTGCATGGGGCTCTTATCCATGATTTATACAGAGTGCAAAACCAAACCATGCAATGAAGATTGTGTTTCTCTGGTTAGTTTATGTATTTTGCTCTTCTCTTATTTCATTTAAAAGCGCATCAACTGGAATTGTTATTCTAGATTTCGAAATAAAATGCAGCAAATTCGGCAATTGATACGTCTATAGGATGCGAAATAGAATGTGCAGTTTTTTGACAATCAGAGGCCATTAATGGAATAAAAAATATCTCGGTCGTTTAAGAAACACAGAGGTCGTACTATTGATGTGTAGAATATCCCGCCAGCAGCTACGATAATCATTGAGGCCCAAAGAGGGAACTGTGTTACTGAAAAAAAGAAGTTTAGGTTAAAATATAGAAGCTAAAATGAAGAGTAAAATTGTCAAACGAAACTCACTGACTGAAATAAACAACTGTTGAAAATGAAATGTTAAAAATATTGTATGCACAATCAATTTGAATTTAAAAAAACCCTAAAAACCTGAAACTCATGCGCGCATGATTTTTTTTCAAAGATTAATGTTTGAATACACTGTATATGTGTTGCGAAGAGAGAGAGAGAGAGAGAGAGAGAGAGAGAGAGAGAGAGAGAGAGAGAGAGCGAGAGAGAGAGAGAGAGAGAGAGACTTTACCAGTTTTTAATGTAATTGCTGGCCCATAAACTACCAGCCCCATAAATATTGCCTGCAATGTAAGTAAAACGAGAAAGTAAAACAAATAACTCCTAGAAAAAATTAAAACCCCAAAAACTGCGTTTTAAAATTCAGATTATAGAAAAGTAAAAAGATATAGATATCAATACATGTCCTTATCGGTGGATTGACTCACATAGATGATGACACTCATAAAGGAGGCTAGTTTTCTGGGGCCAGTGCTTTTGTATCGTGCCTCTAGGTACTGAAGAAAAATAATAATTTGATTAAACGAAATCTTAAATTAAAAAGAAAACCAAAATAACTCTTTTTTAACATGTACATGTAGATTGCAAATCAAATATATAAAATAATAGCCGTTAATGTGTGACGTTAGGATTCTTTATTCTTGTCATAGGACAGAATGTGTGTAGAAAGTTGACGATGATCGAGTACATACACTGTATACTGGAAAATATTACATTTTATTAAAGTTTACATTTCACCCCTGATACTTCTGTTTCGATTTTGAATCAGTAAAAAAATGATGCTGTAAATGGCATTGTTAGAAACAAAAGAAATTGATACTTACCTCAAATGCGCTCCGTATTTTGAGAGGGTGGAGGAGGGGGGCCTCAAACACTGCCACCAAAACAAAACCTAACCCGACGCCTACAAAACTTAACCAGAACATAGATCCGTATATGTACATTTCACCGGGATATCCCAGCATAAAAATAGACGACTGGTACGTCACAAGCATCGATAGCGCCACCGGAAGTGCACCCATGTTCCGGTTGCCATAGTAGTACTTTTCTGTTGTATCCTGTCCGCCTCCAAAAAAAGCGTGGTAAACTCCGATCCCGAGCGAAATGCAAAGACACATCGCAAAAATTACATAGTCCCATGCCTCAAATGAACGTATCGACATTTTGTTTCACTCAGGTACGTTTATCTAAAATTTAAAAAAAAACGCACAAGAGTATAGATACTGTATGAAATCAGACTACACTAAAACCATTTTAACAAGATCTTGGACTTTCGGTAGGACGTAGCTAACGTCAAAACAATTTAAAAATGACGCTGGATTCAAGCGAAATAGTCACTGATTGCGTAGCCTTAGCGCAACAGCAAGACAAATCGTGTTAATTTCAGAGAGCCATGACTGAGAGGCCAGCAATGTTTGACACAACTACCCAATGTCCAAGCTCTTGTTAAAAATGGTATTTTATGTAAAAGATATATATCTAGTCAAACAAAAATTGTTGTCAAACGTTCAGAAATACCTTTTTTTAAATAGTCACGCTAGAAAGAAATACAGTCAAAAAATTAACCAAAGCCGAAATAGTTATAGGAAGAATCCAGCTTATTACTTGCAGCTCTGTCGGTTTAAAATTCGAGTAAAGGAGGAGTCAGTTCATTATAAATCTAGCACGTAAATTCCATTCCTCCCAAAACAATATCTTTTTGTCTTTTTGGCTAGGCAATTTACGTCATAAGTCACTTGTTTTATTTTCTTTTTTTTTTAAACAGAGCAAAAAATGCCCCAATTTCACCAAGCATCAGTGTATATTGCAGATAATTCTTCTGAGTCTGCATTACGGCAAACCAATGAGGCACTCAAATGAGGCACTCCAATTCAAAAACATGTGTATTCGTAGTGCACAGATATCTATTTCCACAGTTCTCTCAGTGCAAATGGGCCTTGGGGTTTCTCTTTTTAATTGTTTGGGTGAGTTTCATTTGCAGATTTTCACTTTCATAATTCAAGCAGCGAACTAATTGTACAAAGGAAGTTACCAATTCTATACATCAACTACCAGCATTGAAATTAAAAGAAAAAGTGTATATGCTATCAATATGATTGCTTCAAAACAACACTTTTAACCTCGATTCAAATAAGAAGATTTTCTGAGGGGGAAAGGGGGGGGGGGGGTCACCGGATGAAGTTCTGCCATTTAGTGAGCTGACTGTTAGGTATATTCAATCACATTTAAGTTATCTTTAAGTTATCTTTCAGTCACATTTCAGTTTACTGAATGGCAGAGTTTGATCTCGTGGGTCGTCTTAATCGACATCACAACAACGACATGCATACGGTCAAAATTACAATAGAAACTCCATACACAAATGATTAAGCTCTGTCAATGAATCTCAAAGTCCCTAACGCCACTACGTGTACAATGTAGGCGAAATACTACTGATAATTTCGATTTCGTAAAACTGCTTGTAAAAGTGTGTAATAAAAACAAACCTTGCACAATTGCTTTCTGTAAAACTCAATGTAAGAAATTGTACATGAGTTACATAAATAAACAAAATGTATTTATTACACTGATTACATGTTTAAAGACATATCTTATCTTATGAGCCAGTTTTAAACAAATCAGTCAGAGAGAGAGAGAGAGAGAGAGAGAGAGAGAGAGAGGGAGAGAGAAGTGGGTCATAAAACATGCTTAAAAGTCACTGAGAAATGCATTGAAAAAGATTTAAAGCGTCCTATTAATTTTCTTACACTGATAAACAGGTAACATTTTATTTTGAGGTGGGTACTGTGAAATAATTTACTTTACGTGGGTTGTTAAACTGTTTATGTGCATGCAAGGGGTACTCGGTTATCTCTGCGGTTATAACCCGTCGCACCTACATGTGTTAGGTTGCGCTCGAAATCTAGTAAGCGGTTGTCACTAATGCACTGCATGGGGTGTAATTCACATTCATTCATTATCTGTCTCCTGAAAATAAATTCCGAGGCCCTTTGATGAATAAAAAAAATATTGCATAAATGCTGAGAATGGCAGACAACAGAGAAACCATTAAGTCAATTCCCCATTGATGATTGTCGAAATGTGAACTTGATGCCTCTGAACTGTGTGCATGTTATTTTTATATATATAACATTGTAGTTTTTGTTATGATGATGGGAAAAAAAGAGAAGTTACGGCGTAGCAGAGAATATTTCTTCTAAGTGTATTTTCCATGAATACTGACGTTCGTTACATTGGGTGCCTCTGTACTTTTGTTTATTAAGTTAGCTAACCGCATTCTAAAGTTAAATTTGCTTTTTTTGTGATCTGTTCTTTGTCTGACTTTCTGTTTGTTTATTTTTGTCTCTGTCCTTTTGTTTGTTATTATGCATGTCTGCTAAATTTTTTACATTTTTAATTTTCGATTTTCTAATGTGTGTGTGTTACAGGTGGGGGGGGGGGTCTTATAATCTTTATAATAGACCTAAATCTTCCCTCAAACGTGCACGTAAATTTTTTTGTCTTACTTAGCTTCAATGGTTCTTTAAATTTTTCGCATTGGCTTAAGAGTAAAACACCTTCCTTTAATCACCAACCCCGACATACCCTCTCTAACCAAATTGCCTAATCCAATGAAATGAAAAACAATAGACAGTTTTTCTTAAGAGAGTGGGTTATATCCTTTTTTTTTCTTTTAAAGAGGGTGTCCTGAATGCTTACTATAATAATTTGATCAACAGTTTAAGTACACAAAAATGCATGCATTTCAATAACATGTTATAGAGCTCTAAACGCATAAAACTCCTTTCATCATTTGCGTTTATTTAATCTCCACTGGGTTTTAAGAGTTGATTTTGATTAAAATAAATGAACATTTAAAAAAAAACGCAGGCTCACGTGGTATCTACACTGATCATGGAGACTAATCTGACACGGATCTGACACGTATAATGTTTCCAGGTAATGAGAGAGAGAGAGAGAGAGAGAGAGAGAGAGAGAGAGAGAGAGAGAGAGAGAGAGAGAGAGAGAGAGAGGAACTCGAAAGAGAGAGAGGGAGGAACTTGAAAGAGAGAGAAAGAGAGGCCGACTGAGAGAGAGAGAAAGAGAGAGAGAGAGAGAGAGAGAGAGAGAGAGAGAGAGAGAGAGCTTGATGACAAATACCACATATCATTGTGCACGATGGACAGTGAAGAAATGTCCTAACACGTTTGTTTATACATATATACATTGGGAGAAAAGACATGAACAATAAATCACATTGTAAAAAAATGATGAATAAGGAAAAGAAAGGAAGTCATACTACTAAGCATGCAAGCATGCATGATACGTGCTTACATATAGCCGAAATTGAAGTTGTGAATATTATTAAGCATTTCAGCTTCATTGATGTACACCATCGTATAATTTATTTTGGGGGTGGGAAGGGGGGTGAGAGGGGGCTTGTAAACGTACTTGTATAATTAAAAAAGTAAACAATAACTAATTTTCAAAGGTTTGATTTTTCATGACAGTGATTCATTATATATGCTATCAGTTGTCAGTACCATGCATCTAGACAGGTGCAGTACAATATAAATTAACGTAGTACTCTCAGCAAACAAATAATACACTTTTAAAATGAAACGACCCATGCCCAATTTGCTTCAGATGTATCATCAGTTCATATCAGATCATACCCCCCCCCCCCCCCACACACACACATACACACAAACATGCAAGGAATAGAAATTTTGAAAATTTCAGGTTTTTTTTTTTATTTCCTCGACAAAATTCTTGGAATGAATCTGCTCGTCCCCCAACTATTTTCAAAAACGACCCTTCGTTGTCTAATATCAAAGGGTGGTGGTAGGGGTGACTTTCATATTATTACGTTATTGCATGTGTGAATTTCTTAATTTAGGCGAGTACTTATTTCTGCGATTTCGTTGATTTGCACCAAATTGCAAAAATATGAAATCGCGAACTCAATAATTTTTATAGTTTCAAACTGTCTAAAAAAGAAATCCGAGATTTCAAAATTTGTGAAATGTGCTTTATGCGATTTTATGCAGAAATTAATCCCTCGCATTAAATAAGGAATTAGCAGTAATATGCATTGAACTGTAACATATCACAACAAATGCAACGCATAGCTCGTCAATTTACACACGAAAGAAAGAAACCATTAGTTAAATCTGAAGGTACATGTTGGAATAGGTAAACTTGCAGTGTCAACTCCTCGTTCAGTTCTATTTAGATAGATAATATAAAATAGATCATAATTCACTTACCTTTAAATGTCTTTTGAACAGCGTTAGAATTACACTCAGATTCCTTTGCTTATTTTGAGTGTATTAACCAAGACCGAACTATTTGCTAATGAATTTCTAAACTGAAATTTAAAAATAAAAATCACACATAAGGTCAATCATGTGACGGACTTAAAAATAAATATACATGTAGCATGATTGCAACAATTATGTTCATTACAACTAATTTTGACACGTGATTGATGCATCTTTGTTTTATTACAATCTTTTTGGGACCGACTTTTCCTTGAGTGTCATTTTTACAGGATTGTAAAACTTGTTTGAAATAAGCACGGCGTAGTTTAAGTTCCGATGAATCAAATTCTTGCGTGTGTTTTAATTTTTTAGTGGATACTTACATTGTAGATAAACCCACGCGCGTTAGATTGCACGGTTTATTCTCCAATAATTATTAGCAAGCACTCGTGCATAACATATTCTTATGCGCAAAATCACAGGTAAATTTCCGTCTAAGACCAAAACATTAAAAATTGAGTTTTTTTGGTTTGAATGTCATTCAGCAGAAAAACGGAATGCCGTGTGCATACTCACAACGAATCCCAAACGTTTATCCTGCGCCCATTTTACTCCCCTGAATAACACAGAGATGTCACTTTCACGGAAAACAAATACTTTAACAAAACATATGGCGGGATGACATGTCCTCAGCAGTAACAGAAAAAAAAACTAGACGAGATAGCTCCGTACAGCACAATACCGCACACCTCTCTGCTGTTTATTCCCGGGTCTCGACGATGTTTACCCTGCACTATTACACAATCGGGAATCAGTGTATTCAATATCTATCTGTGACAAAAATCTCAATTAGCTATTTAAATCTATTGACGATTGTAAAAAAAATAAAAATAGAATTTTTTTTTAAACCCATGAAGGTACGTCGGCTAGTATTCAAACCCAGGTATTTTATTACATGTAATAAAGACAAGTGTAAAAAAAATAAATGCATTGAATGAAAGTGGGGTAAAAAATAGGTGAGAGAAAATAAAGGCGAGAGAGAGACAGACAGAGACAGATATGATAAGTGCACAGAAAAAAAAAAAGAGAGAGAGAGAGAGAGAGAGAGAGAGTTTTGACAGAAAGTAGACCTGGGAGCTTAAAGCTGTTGCATTCAATCATTAAAACATGGCATTTTTTTATTCATCGCAATTTCATAAATTTGCTTAAATATGTTACAAAGCAGATCGGCCGATAGTGCATCCAACTCCAGAGATGATATGATTTAATATGTGTGTCACGTGGGAAAGTTTTTCACTTAAATATACAGTTAAATACAGATAGGCATCGAATTTCAAAGAGTACATGCAGCGTTTGATCAAATGATACCAAAACATGGGTCGTGAGAGTTTCATCGTTCTCTTTTATCTCTCTCATTATCTCTCTCTCTCTCTCTCTCTCTCTCAACCATTTTTTTTTAAACTCAAAAAACAATGAACAATAAATAATGTTAAATGTCATATCCCGGAAATACAGGAACGCGCTTTGCTTAAAATGCATAAAAAAATGCAGGCATGTCTTGATTTTTTTTTTAATTTTAGTTTTTCATTTACCTTTTATTTGAATAAAAAGATGATTAAACAGATGGGGGGGGGGGGGGGGGGGGTGGAAAGACATTCAGAACTTATACTTGTAGTTCCTGAACACACTTTCTATATTCTGACGTTGAGTGAAGAAAGTGGAACAGCTGCCAAAGTTTAACAATCTCGACATTTTTATTTAGATGTAAGGAATTTGCGATACTGCTAAAATGCATTACGTTTTCCGAGAATTGACAATCTAAACAGCCAAACATGTTTCTGTTTTGTCTAGATAAAGGGGAGGGGCTGGGATTACTATTTTTTTTATTACATCTAGTAATTTTTCACGGAATCTTCTTTGTTGGTGTTTTGTTTTTTTTTTTTTTGTTTTTTTTTTTTTTGTTTTTTTTTTTTGGGGGGGGGGGGAGGGCTTTCATTAGTATTTCTAGTTCGAATAGAGGAACAAGAAGCTTATATTTTTTTTTTCTTTTTAAATAACATCCCCTACCCAATGATGTTATATTTAGTATTTTGATTTTTTTTCGGGTGAAACACAACACGGAATAGTATTTGTAATTTGCTCTTTGCTCACTTGAATTATATCTTCAATTACAAATGCACTACATTCATTAATTACATTGTTTTATTAGAAACACATCAGACAATTACGTTGTAAAAGATTTCTGTGCATTATTAATGTAAAAAATTCAGTATTGACCATTTTTTTTAAAATTGTGGTATTTGATGTAAACATTTGTAACTATGAATACAACTATCTTTTAACTTGATCTGAAAACAATGTAACATTAAAAACAACCTGATTTGTTTTAAAATTTGGCGTGAAAAGATACAATATATAATTTAACTAATATTTTTCGGAAGTGCATATGAAATTGGTTTTGTAAGTTGGGCCGTTTCAGTTTCAAAAGCAATCATTTTAATATTTTTTTTTCAAACGCGCGCTGATCGGGACGTGTGCTTGTGCTCCAACATGTAAACTATGATAAGATTTGACGAGAGTTATATACACCATATGTAAAGTTAGTTGTTTAAAATTAACATCACCGGAAAATACTTTTGGTTGTGTGGACAAGGTTCTATAGTCAGAGAGTTTAATATTCTCCATTTTCAAAAAAGAATCCAAAGTTATTGATTATTTGATTAAAAACATATGGTAAAGATGTGTAAAATTAATTGGTATTGATAATACCCCCCCCCCCCCCAAAAAAAAAAAAAAGAAAAAGAAAAGAAAAAAAAAGAGACCCCCCCTCCCCAAAGATAAAAATGCATATTAAATAAAACAATCCACCTCTGCAACGAATTAATAGTTTCTGATCAGCGCATGCGATATTTGCCACACGTGCATTATAATGCATTTTATAAAGATTGTAATTTTTTTTGAAAGTGCATTTTGTTTCTTAAACCAAGCTTTCCTTGAATTCGTTTTCCAAGGCCAGGAAGTGGTTATAAAAATTCTATAAATGTATGAAAGGTTTTGTACGGGAACTACTGTGGCGTTCTTTATGAATGATTATATTGTATCAACTTTTAAGTAGGCCAATAGTTCATCTACATAACCCGCTGCAATACTAAAATAGCTCAATGGTTCCGTTTTTCTCGCTCGGTCAAACAGTAGCAAAACTAGAGCAGAGCTCGTGGCAAAGCCACGAGTAGGTCTTCCGTTGTTGCTGCTAGTTGAAAATACAGTAGTTGGCCATAAGTATGTTCCCAAAATGGTCGACGTTCACGTAGATCTCGTCATATCACCTGAAGTTTTTTGACTAACTACTTCTAACAACAAAGAAAAAATGACTAGGCAAACATATATATTACTTTGTATTATATCCTAGGATATGAAATATTCTTGCAATTTTCCTCGTTTAACGATGTAAAGGCTCACAATCAATATAAAGTGAGACTACTCGAAATGTCAACTACAACTTTTTCTAGGTCACGGAAAATTCGGATTTCGTCTTTTTACCTTTGTAACTGTATTATTAGCATTTTTCACATAATTCCAATGATGTTAATGTCTGAACAGTATGTAAGCCAAAGTATGTGTTGATGCTGTCATTCTGCTCTGTTTAATTGGGACTATAGAAGTCTGGTTATCTTTTTCTAACACACTATTGGCGATTTGTGAATTGACGAACAATTACTTATGAAAAGCAGTCTACTTACAGTTTTATTCATCACATTATATTTTGGTCTTGCTGTAAATCAAGCTGTTTGATTTTTGAAAGCATGTTTTTGGTTGGTTCTGGGGACTTTGAAATGGGATTCAGTCATCTCGTGGTTACCTAATCTTACAACTTTCAGATCGAGTTACGATTTTACCATTATTCCGGTCTTCCGTATTTTAAAACTTTACATAACAGTTTCGGCTGTTTATTCCGTTGATCCTTCCAGTTTAATTTATGTATAAATCCCAAATCTGACATCTGTATTACGACTTGTTTCTGTCTTCCCATACGTTTTTTGTCGTTCGTCGCCATGTTGTTGTGCAGACGATAAATGTTTACCAAAGGGGAATAACTCCAAAAATAAACTCGGCAAAAGAAGAAAAAAAGTCGGAGAATCATAGGGCACATTTTTTAAATCTGGCCATCAAAAAAAAATGCTTTATTTCCTTTTAAAATGTACCTAACAGAAAAAAAAAAATGTTACGGCGGCCATTTTGGGAACATACTTATGGCCAACTACTGTATATGTGATATTGTGTCAAACGATTATAATTACTAAACTTTCAGTTCTGCTTTTGTTATAAAAACGTGTTGTGATTGAAAGCCGGCATATAAAACGTGTTTTGAAAAAGAAAATGTTTCAGGAAAACTATTTGTCGCACACAGTTTATGTAATCGTAACAAACATTATTTAAAAAATGAGATATTTAATGGCGAGTTAAAGGACTATGTGCGGTTTGGTCAAATATCTGCCCCCGATTTCAAATAATTTTTAAATAGTATCGTATAAGAATGAAATCTTCACAAATCATTGTAAAGAGGATGCCTATAACTTTAATCTTGATTTTAGTCAGTATTGCTCACTCGCTTTTTATCTATGACGTCATCTAAATGACCTAATTCCCGCAAAGTTGCAAACAAATGAAGATATTCTCATTTTTGCTCTATATTTTGCATTCGGAAGTATAGAGCGCAGGTCTGCTCAAGTGCAATTTTAACATATGTTTTTCTTCAGATAGTTATACATATTATACTAAAAAATGGTACTTGAGCAAGCCTGCGCTCGATGTTTCTCAGTCGAAAAACCATCGGAAAACACCCATATTTTGCTACAAAACATCAATGTATCAAAATAATGCAATATTCATGACGTCATTTCTATGTTATGACGTCACTGTGGTGATAACCTTTTACACCTTTATTTCCAATATGATTTTAACTATCTTTCATCTTATTTTAAAGCTCTTTCTAAAACTTTGATTTTGGGGGGCAAAAATTGCATAAAACCGCACTTAGTCCTTTTCAGAGGGTAGCAAGCATTGTTATAAACAGTATGTACTCATGTGTCATGTCAGGAATTGTGTTTTTTTTTTAAACCAAACTCGTTTACAAAACATGTAACCTTTCCTCTAAGATAACTTCTTTATTTAGTTATTTCTAAATTTTTTAAGACAATGTGCAATTTAGAATTGTTGCATGCTGACAAAATTTACAGGCCCTGAAACGTACTACTACACCAAAAAAGCGTGTGACTTACGTGCAAGAAACTTTTCGTGTTAACCGTTTAGCGTTTCGTGTGAATCGTAAAGCGTTTCGTGTAAACCGTTTAGCGTTTCGGACAAAGCGTGTAAATCGTTTCGAGCAAAGCGTGCGAGAACCATGTGAAACGTTCATCAGATTTCATTCGGAACTCTCTGACAATTTGTTTCAAAATGGCGCCCGTGTTTTACATTACATGTACTTTAAACTGTTTGTGATTGGCAAAACTCTTTTGTATGTATTTTCATGAAAAAAAAATCTAGAAGAAATGAAATACTTATCTTTTTACAAAATTGAATTTATTTTTAACAAACAAAAGAAAGGTACATGTATATGTATTAAAAGACGACTAGTTACAGAGTACATGTATATATAACGTTTTTATACGATGTTTCAGTACTGGTACAGTCGTTTTACCGGTAACGAGTATTTGCCAGTATCAGATTGAACCACGTGTAGTTTTCCTAGTTTCGGTTCATTGCGACAGAAGTATTATTTGGCTGCATATATTGATAGATATACGGGAAAAACAAAGGAAAATGGCAACTACTTATCATCAATTACTATTATAAAGTGTTTTTATGAAAACTCAATATTATAAAGTAACGCAAATGAAAACTGTTCAAGTCCAGTTTCAATTTGACGGGAAAACGGTATGATAAAAATAACGATCATATTATTTGTTTAAATGACATATTCCCACAATTGTTTTTCCTTCTTCATTTATAAGTCCATTAACATGTACCTCTAGTATATTTTTGAAATCAATTCGCCTCAAAATATTCGGTCAGAAGTGATAAAGGGCGCTTAATTCGATACTGGGAAACGAATACGAAACTAGGAAAATGGAGAGGGTGTTGAAATTACTGTCTCCGTAATTCATCCTTTATATTTTCGGAAGTTTGATACTACAATTTAGAAGGACAAAGAAACGCGATTTAAACAAAAAATAAAAACATTTGGAATTCCGATAGTAATAGTTGCATGCACGACGAAACCGCATACTGATTCGTTACCGGTAAAATGACTGTACAATATTAAAATTCGCTATAAATAAAAAAAAATATTAAATACAGTTAGCAAAACATGATTTCTGTTGGAACAAGCCTTAATCAACTTTAACTTACAAGACATCGGGTGAGACCTGACTGAACCTGTCAATCAAACTCTGTATATTTGTTTTCATTGGATGGTCAAGCGTCTCTTTTTTTTTGTCAATAACCAATGGAAAAATTAATGACTTCAAGGTAATCGGAATCAGTATTTGATGAAGCACACAATTTAAATGATAGAAAATTTATTAATTATTTGAACAAAATTAAATGTAAACATAGAAAGAAAATATACTGATCATTTCTATGAATTGCAGGAAGTAAGTTCTTTGGAATCCCGATTCTAGATATTTTTTACAAGTAATTATTCTAATTATTTAAACCACTGTTAACGGAAAACAAGAGGTCTTAGAAGTAATTAACGCACAGGGATTTGCCTACAATCTACAGAGTCATGCAATTAATCATTATGGGAATCTTTACGTATGGTACTTAATTCAAATAGATCATGATAATCTATACACTGTACGCCGTTATACGTGTAAGGAGCGCCGGTATTGTATTGTATTGTTTATTACCAAGAACCATACGATTCATAGGTAATATATACGAATATTGAGTCAAAAATTTAAATCATTATTATTTCTTGTTCTTTTCAATACCATGTTAAATTACTTTGAAAAAAAAAAATCAGAAATAGTAATTACAACTTTCTTTGTTGTTAAATCATTTGAATTTTTCTGAGCTACATGAATATGTACAGACCATATTTATTTACGCAAATGATACGACATAGGAAAAAATGATCGGATGTTTGTATAACATTGTTTTCTAACGAATGTGACTAATTTAATTTTAAATATTTTTCAACATTATCAATGTAAATAATATCAGATTTATTTACTATTTGTATTTTTACATCGTATTCTCTGAAACCAATAAAAATACTAATGTTAAAAGAAAAATCAAATCCCGTCGAATACTGAAAAACCGATTTAAGTTTGTAATCATACGGATTTTATTTTTGGTATTGACTATTGAGTTACGGTAACCTTTTTTCTGGATGATTTTTTTAAATTTATTATTTTATGTAGTAAACGCACCATTTCAACTGTCACTCAATTACATAACAATTGATGACCCGGGGCTATATATGTTCTGAGCTGTGTGCGCTGAAGCGACACACGATTCTCGGTCGCACGTGGCGATTGAATTAACACAGACTGACCGAATAAACAAACGGGTGGGAAAGTGAAACAAAATGTTACACATAAGAAGAAGCCACCAAAAATGACTTCGACAGATCTTGATATCTTTTCGCCAATTAAAAAAAAAATACAGCGCGAGCTCCTGTCAGGGGGGGGGGGGGGGGGGGGGGGGGGGGGCAGCAATGAGTTCGCTTCCACAATGAAACGAACATGTAGAAAAACTACAGAAGTGATTAATATATGACCGATAGAATCTAATCTAAAGTTGTTTAAAACTCATGTGAATATTCTTTTAAATAATCATCGAATGCCTCAACTCAGGACATTCTTTTATCGTGCTAGCACCTACCGCAAACATGTAACATGGAACTTTGATTATAATTTGATTTGATTTTTAAACTATACCTTGTACGCTATCGTATACATCAATGCTTAATCAACTATACAAGTAAAATAAATTTATCTTTTCATATAAAACCAATATAATAGTTGAAAACATAACAAAATATAGTTGTGTCCGTGCAAAATTTGAAACATGAGCGCGTGATAAGGTACATGTAGAAGATCACGAACCGACCGCGGGTCACTTGTCCACTCGCGCCGGATCTCCTCAGCCATGTGCGATGGATGATCATCATTTAAATGTTTAATATTTAGGGGTTGTTGTTGTTGTTGATTTAAAACATTATTTGTACAGTTTATAAAATATTTTACATAAACAAACCAACCATTAATTTCTGTCTGACGATGTTTCCGATTTGGAGTAATATCGTTCATTAATATTCATTTACACTCAAATTTAATTAAATAAATCCAAAATGGACAAACTTTTATAACATAAAATTAAAACAGTTCTTGTATTTACGGCTATATTAACTCAAACACCTTCATATGCATGGAAGTGTGCGTCTCGGTGTGCCAATCTTGTGTATTAAATAACCGCTAAGTAGTGCAGCCGTGGCTGATCTCCTCGGCCGTGGGTGAACGATAGATTACGTAAAGGTACAACGCACAGAACCGCACAGCTCAGAATCCAGGAAGCTTTGAAATGATTGCCGTATAATGACCTTACTCTATCAAATAGAAGTTATTTATTTTAAACTTAAAACCCATAATTGATCTATGTCTATTATTGCTTTAGATTGAGAATGACATTGCTTTTATTAATTAACTGAACGATTTCTTAATTGACACCAAATTGTTTAATTCATAAAAAAATATGTGTAATCAAAACGAAAACAATTCTTGAGTTTGCGGATAAATAAACTCATATATGAGAGACGCAACTCTTGTGTATTAGATAACCGCTGACCGCTAGGTATTCAAGCCGCGACTATCGTGCCCCGATTTTCTCGGCCGCGGACGAGGGTGAGCTTACGTAATGGTACACACACACAGCTCTGATTCAAGGTATATTTTTAAATGCATGGAGTTAATAACGAAAATGTAATGCATAGATTTTTTTAATTCCATATTTTGTGGTTTACTAGAAAAGAAAAACAATGATTTGTTTTCCAAAACCCGTTTTAAGGATTGTGCATTATAAAAACTTAACAGCAATGACTTAAACTCCTAAAAAAAGCATGTATTCTAAAAAAAAAAATTCTTATGAATTAATGCCTCCTGTATAAACCAGCATACTTTCTGCGGTAACTTCATGCCAGTTGTACGCACAAAGTCTTTCGTTAACTTGTCAAATAAAAACAGGTACATGCTAACATGTAAAGCTTTTTACACTCATACTACACAAATCACTTACAAAATAACATTGAAACGACCTTCATGAGATCCCAACAAACAACTTTTCCAGCGACAGCCATATCAAAATCCTAACCGTTTTTGAGTTATTAAGCAAAATTTTTTAGGGGCCATTGGCCCTTAATTTAAGGGGCCAGCCCTTTTTTATTGGTGTCAAATGAAAGCCCTTGATATTTTGCACAACTTTTATTCTACATGTCTTATCAAAATATTTTTCGTTTAAAAGATATAAAGGAAAACATGTCTGAATTTTCGCACTTTTTTGAATCCTGTTTTTTGACCCCCTACCTTTTCCTAAATAAAAAACGTAATCTTAAAACAAAAACAGATGTGCACAACTACAATGTCTCTGTTATTCAAATTCGTTGGATTCCCATTCCCAGCTATCATAGTCTCGGAGCCTTTGTCTGGAAACAAAAGGCCCTAAAAAAATTTAAAAGGGGAATAACTCTTTAACGGAAAGGGAATTCTACATTTTATGAATTGCTTAAGATAGTATTTTGTCAAGTACATTAGCCCTGAAAATTTGAGCAAAAACCGTTCAGAAATGAGCAAGATATGAAGCCTCAAAGTTCGCGTCTAGGAAACAAAAAAAAAAAAAGAAAAATAAGAATAATCTTAATTTTTTTCCCGCACAATAATAGAAAGGTCTTCCGTTGGAAACGGAAGACCTTAATAACTCGATACACTTTTTTTCAAGAATTACTATGGAAAATAGCGAAGAAAAAACAGATATTGTTTAATTAGATTCTAGGAAATATACGAGACGAATCGTGAAAGATAGAAAACATAAAACTTACAGCAAGTAAAAAAAACCAACAAAACAAACAAAAGCTTAAGGAATAATGATAGGCAGGCAGACGAACGGAAATACAGACAGATAATAGTTGACAATGAGAGAGAGAGAGAGAGAGAGAGAGAGAGAGAGAGAGAGAGAGAGAGAAGATTCACTTACATATTTAACGCAAGATGAAGCTTTTAAACACAGGTGAAAAGTTATGCAATGAAAAGGAGAGTTGTTTAGACGCTCCTCGGCAGATGTTGATTATTATCTTTAAAAAAGGGGGAAACGTGTACGTGCAACAAGAGAGAGAGAGAGAGAGAGAAGAGAGAGAGAGAGAGAGAGAGAGAGAGAGAGAGAGAGAGAGATATGCACATCTTTCCAAAGTAACATATCATTTACAGATTCACTATTTGTGCAAATTGTTTGAAAACAGTATACAAGGATTAGGGTCAACGCCTTTGCAGTAATTTTCCCTATCAGTCGGTATCATATTACTCGGATGTAATTTATATACGCAAGATCCCATTTATCTTAAAAATATCAACAAACTTTGCAAGGTTAGAAATTAAGACGAAAAATGCACAAGATGACAGTCGAGTTTCGGTTCTATATTACTAATATCACTGCTAAATCAATTAATATTTAGTTGAAATTTTAAAAACAATGTAAAAGAATACTAATGATGATTACACAAATTCAACGAGCTGGGATGGAAAAAATTCAGGTAATACCAGAGAGAGAGAGAGAGAGAGAGAGAGAGAGAGAGAGAGAGAGAGAGAGGAAGGTTAAGGTGAGTGACCTATTTAACTATTTATTCCGAGTTCCCACTAAACGTGACACCGGACCTGAACGTGCATGTTACCTGTGCTGAAGTAACGATAATCGTGACACACGTTACAACTCCACGCGTTCGCTTGCCTTTGAATATTATAACTCTAACTCCATTAAATATTTTATTTTTTTTCCTCATGTCATTTATTTCCCTTGGTCAACAATTGAATTTAACCAAATTTGAATACAAAAACAATTCTCATGCGCGGATCTAGGGGGGGGGGGGTCATAAGAGGGGGGGGGGGGGTCCAGACCCTTTCTTCAAAGTGTATTATAAAATCATGTCTCAACCCCCTCTTCCCCCTGTGCAAACTAAGAGAGACGTCCGACCCCCCCCCCCCCCGATAATTTTTTTCCGGATCCGCGCATGGTTATACTTAAAGTACACATGTCAAGGTGTGTCAGTGAATATAACCCTTAAAATCTAATTCAGAAAATCAATCATATCATTGTTTATGAAAATAGGCTGCTTTTGAATCGTCTTAAGTACCAAATTTGCATTTTTAGTTTTACACGTACAAACATATTAAAGACTGATTTCCTTGACAAGTAAGATGTCTTAATTCATATCAAAATATTCCCATACAGTGAATCCCCTTAAGTTTGCATCAGAAATCTGCAATTTTAATTTCCTGCAAATACAAACTAAATAATATGTTGATATGGATGCCGTTTCATGTATGTTTTATATCCGTGACTAAGAGCGTATATATAAAGTCTTTAAAATGAGGATACACAAATTCTATATACAGCTTAAACTTAAATATGGATATAAAAATAAGCATTGAATGCTTAATATTGGAAGTCGTTGGTCCTATGACACACCAAAGCCACGCAGACAAATTTTCATTCCAATATTTAAGAATTAGCATTTAATATTTGCCGGTATATATATGCACTTTAGTAAGTTTATATGATAAATTATCTTGGGTAGAGCGAACTGATTTTTGTCACAGTCTGAAGGATGGCGAATCACTTTCATTATGGGACTTATCTTTATTTACCTTAACGCACTATGAGCAATATATATAGCAGATCAATTTTTGTACAGGACGACAATAATTCAATTTTGCTTCAATTAAAAATTCTCAAAGGCTTTTCCCACAATAATTTAGCTAACAGAAATTTTAAAAACTATAATATTTTTTGTCATGTTTGTAAAAAATAAATTCAGCGTGGAAATGCAGCTTATATTTCTTTAAATTTTGGTTGATCGATTGTTAGAAATGCATTACAACAATTGATCTGCTATATATTCCTTAGAAGAGAAATTTTTCTTTTTACAAAAATGAATGATTTTTCAAAATCTTAAATATCATAAAAGTTTAAGTGACATGCAGACTTATCATACTAGCAGGTTTTTGCAGGTTTTTAATTTAGATTGCTGCTGCTATATTGAGTCGAGTACATCTCATATCCCCGAAAAAACTATTCACATTTAAGTAACTATTTAAAGTTATATTCACGAAAAGAAAAAAAAAATATATTCTTGATTAAATTAACAAAAGATAATTAAATAAAAACATTATCTAAGTTAAAAACGCGTACTATATCGGAAACAGCGTTTTCAGTAAACACTGCATCAGGAGGGAAACGACGATCAAACTTTTAATATTAAATACGTTTTCCTATATTTTAAAACAATAGTACATTTATCTTTATGAAAGGAGTTAGGAAGGAAGCATCGTACGGCAAGATAAAAGTTCATTCAATATTCGAGGAACGCCAGCTGAACTCTGTCGAATGAACAAGTGACGGCGGAACGCCAATGTTTTCAAAAAAGCAAAAGGATTGTTTGTTTACAAGTTACTAATACGGAAGAGAAAATACATTGAATATGAATGTAAAGTATTATATTAAACAGAAGTTATGGAAGTAGATAATTAATACATAGATCATCACGTTTTACAGGCGAGAAAACTAATGAGGGTTTGATGGTTGTAGCGTTTTTAGACTATGCAAATCTCTTTTTAAAAAGAGCTCCATATTGAAAAATACTTAAATTGAGAAAGTAAAATTGTTGATTTTTTCTTTTCCATATTATTCTTTACAGCATAAAACTTGTGAGGGCTTGATGGTTAGAGCACTCTTTAGACAATGTAAATCTCCTTTAACAAAAGAGCTCCTTATCAAAATATGGGAACATACCAAGATTGAGAAAGTAAAATTGTGGATTTTTTCTTTAGTATATTATACTTTACAGTTCAAATCCATTTCTTTTACATCTTATGGTTAAATCGTTGATCTCAATTTCTTATGCTTAATACTACTGAATTTATATCTACGACACCTGTTTAAATCTTATAAAATTCGTGAAATTCAGAAAGTTTATTTAAAATCAAATTGTAGCTGTTAAAGATATGATCTTTTAAACAATGTTTTCTCCTTCTCTTAATTATATCTGTTCATTGTACATTTTTCAAAACGGCATTTGATGTCAAAATTTCCCTTAATTAGAAATACTTACCAACAAATGCCAATAGGGCTGAAATTGCATTTTTGGTGCAAAAAAGGTCAAATTAAAAAAGCGATAGGGACGAACACTGACTGACCCCCCCCCCCCCCGCCACCACCACCACCCTTTTGTATCTCTGAAGTATGTTTTGTCTACATATTTCAATGATATACTTCTCAAAACTAGTCTGCATGTTCAATCAAATTGCGTGTGCACAAATATCAGTTTGTGTATTGAAGATATCCATACACTCACGAGTTGTAGTAAACATAGCTATATGAATGATATGGATTGACATCACTATGGTACACATGTACTAGTGTAACCAGTGTTTTCTCTGTACATATACCGTCAGTAGCACTATACTCACCGATAGAGAACTGTCGGATCATTTCTTATTCAAAATCATTTTTGGAAGACTCTGGAATTCATTCTGATAACATTTTATCCGCTATATCATTGTTATTGGATGTCTTTCTCGTGAATGATATATGATGAAATTACATTTATTGGATAAAAAAAGACAAGTTAAACCTGCTTAATTTAACTGGATTGGCTGAAATGAATTGATGACATTCACACTGAAATATTGGCCTAATTTAAGTGCTCAGGTCCTCCAATTGGGACATCAAGTACTATACTACTCATAAAAATGTGCCTATTTGCATTTCATTATATCTAATACATACCATACTCCAATTTTTCATGATGTGTTCATGCTTTTAAAAGATTTTTTTCACAATGCTGATTAGCCTTGTTTCGGCTCAAGGCTGTAAATAGTTCATGTTTGTCTGATTTAGTAAACATTGGAATGGGTGCATGCCACTTCCGCAGCGACTTATTGCATACCATCACCACTCCAACACCATCAGTGGAATGTGTAGTTTTATTTCTGAATTACTAGTAATCTACTTAACATGACGTTTGGTCACAACTGACCATTACAGGATAAAACATTTCATTTAAAATTATAATATCCATACAAGCAATGGTTATAATGGTAATAACCACACAATAAAATAATGATATATAAGGCATCTAACTCCTATGCAATTTTGTTTCAAGTTATTTCATATACGATGTCGATTCTAATACTCTCTCTCTCTCTCTCTCTCTCTCTCTCTCTCTCTCTCTCTCGATAGCTAAACAAAGTAAATATTGTTTCCGTTTGTAAATACTTTGAAAAAAATATATATATACTATTTAATACCAAACTTAACTAAGAGAAATGAAAAGGCAAACCTTTTTGTTGCACATTTTAAAAACTAGAATTAAACAGAATAAAATTAAAAGATGTCAAGAGGGTCCTCAAAGAAACAAAACCATTTATTTTTAGGTGAAAGAACGATGTCATGTATTACATGAAACATATTTTGACCAAAAAAAAAGAATGCAAGATTGTTTCCATTTCCATCGTAATCCCCTTTGACTTAACCTCGAAGACGTAGCTCTTATGTTTGAAAATAAGATTCTGCAATCGATTTGCAAATCGATTGCTTTGCAAATTGCTTTGAATGATTCCTTAGTTAACTGTTCAGTTATAGAAATTGGGGATTTGCTTTAACTATATGAATGTTTTTTTCAAGAAAACACTAAACTATAAGTTGAAAGTAAATCCAAACTATCTTTACTGTATAGCGCGTATTGGAAACCAGTCAATCAATAAAATAGTACTTGCCTTGTTTTTAATAATACGTACACTGTGTCATGTGCAATTAAATCAATTAAATACATTCTAATAAGATTGATACACACTGCATTTGTTTAGCAATTTCAAAAGACATATATATTTACAAGCACATAATATCATTACTGCAACATTCGAGTGTTTAACATTGAGACTAATATACTTACCCTTTGTGCTTCATATAATCAATTATAAGTGGTATATGTTTATAACCTCTTCTGTATTGCTGTTATATATATAAGTGCTTAGAGAAAGCTGTATTGACGTTACTTCCGCTGATCGAGCAAAGAGCACATCATAGTGTTTTTCCATCTAAAGTTTTTTAAATTTCATCTTTAATGTTTTATATTTGGTATTCTGCAAGATTTTATGAAAAACATCTAAAAGTTTATTTGATATTTCACAGAAATCTCTTACTTTTTCACTTTTTTTCCTTTGAAAAACAATCGCTCTTAATACATTCACTTATATATTCATTTGAGTAGCCGTACTGTAAAAAAAAAATACCAACAAAACAAAACAAAAGCATTAAAAAAAATATGTGTTTGAAAATGATGTGGAGAAAAAATAAAGATGCATAGAAGAGCCTGACACGTCATTTTGCCTTGCATTTTTGTTATTCGGAAAGGATAATGATAAAAAAAAATCATCATATTTATCTCTAAGTTACTTGAACATACGATTATTATTTTTTTTTTACAATTTCACACATTGAAAAGCAAGAAAGATTGTGCTAAAGGTTTTTAAGCCTATACAATTGAAGAAATTCAGAAAAAAGTAAAACGTCTTAACCAAAGGCCAAGGCAGTATAGGTAACAGAAAAACCACAAAATCCAGAGATAATCTAAGTTTACCAAATTCAAGTTACTGTCATTTACAAAAATTCAGATAATTGGAAATCAAAATTTGTACATGACAACTACAAATTTTGATTTCCAATTATCTTATTTTTTGTAAAGAACATTACCGTTGTCAAAGTTGTAAAAGAGTTTTAATAACGTCGGTCATTTTTGCATGCAAACCTCATATTATCTGGAGACCAGTATCGTATTACTCTAGATCGCAAATACTACTTTTCTGTACTCTCTTGAAACAAGGTTAAAAAAGTACATCGGCCTTTGACCGATATTGCTAAGTATTTATATTTTCATTGACTACTGTATTCCATGAGGGATTGTACTATTTAACCACTACAAACAAAACACAATTAAAAGGAAATAAGGAACAGTTGTTGATTCCTGTCCCAGATTTTAACACCATTTTGACACTCCTCAGGATAAAACACTGCCATCAAATAAAATGCTTCTTAATTAACATTAACACACATGACTAAAAAATAACTTCTTGTAAGGAACACCGACAATACTGAATAATGTGAATGGAGTTATACAATTATCCAAATACCTTTCCTGGTTAAGAATTGTTAATTTTTACAATACTAGCTAACGAATACTGTATATTATAGTCGGAAAAGGGAAAATAAAAGTCCTAGCGGGGTTTTAACCCATGACGTACATATTTTTAAGCGACAACCAGGCCTATTGCGTTACATGTTTACCTCACCTGAGCTGAAAGCTCAAGTGAGCTATTCTGTTCATATTTTTTCCGTCATCCGTCTGTAAACTTTTTTTCATTTTGAACTTCTTTCTCTAAGACCGCTTAACCAATTTCAACCAAATTTGGCACAAAGAATCATTATGGAAAGGCTAAATTAATATAAATTGCAAAAAAAGAGCGATCTTTATTCAAAGCGGGTAAAACCTCAAATCAGTAGAAAAGGGGGGGGGGTGCATTTTCAAAAATCTTCTTCTCAAGAACTACTTAGTCAAATTTAACGTAATTTACAACAAATAATCCTTATGGAAAGGGAAACATAAATTGCAAGAATTATGGTAACATTTTGTTTTCAAATTTGATAAATTCACGAAAATAATAATAAGACAGAGAGAAGGGGTCAATCAGTTTAGCCTCGGGCTCGATATTTCATATATCGAAAACCAGGCTAGAGACAAAGGACAAGTCTTTGTAAGAAACAGCCATCTTGAACGGAGATGAATTTGCTTGTTGTGCAACAGTTTACGTGCGAAGGGAATATTTGTAACATTCATAATACATGTGTGCCGTTTATGTGAAGCAAATTGAGGTTAAATATGTCAATGCGATGACAATTTTACTTATGACGGTGGTTTTAGCTTGTTTAGATTTTCGTTTCGTTTCTTTTTATTTTAACTTGCGAGGAACCCTCGTGAGTATTTTCTAAAATTTTTACGTGTAGACCGGTAAATCAGACAGCTGCTTGTTTACATGTACCTGCGCAAACTCTGATGCACTTACAACATATTATAAAATACTATTCATTATGTTGGTACATATAATTTGGTACGATTTCTACGTAAACGGTATCATTCCGGGACGCCCTGTATATGAAATATTTCTTTGAATTAAAGATTACACCCGATGCATAGTTATCCCTATTTGTTGTGTCTTTCCTTAAAAACATGACTTGAGGTGATTTTTTTTTACCTTTAATTCCATGTTTACATTGTTTTAATGAATTTATTACTATGATACCTACCCTGTAAATAGGCTGTTGAATATAAAGCAAGTTTGGATACTAAAATTACTTACTTCACACAGAAGGTAAAAAATTGCATTTTTATCTTAATCAAAACATATTGTAGAAGCATATATTTTCGTTTGGTAAAAATGTCGTTGTTTCTAAGACATGTACAAATAAAATTTAATTTCGTCATATCGTAATCTTTTTGTATCGATAATACATGTGCTTTGGTTAAAAATTTGGCATGAATTTAATGTCGTAGTTATACTGCAAACGAAAATAACGAAATTAAATCCTCAACGAATATTTCTGCTTCTACAGTATATTAAATTTATTACATGCAAAGTTGTTTTAAGAAAAATGTATGAATTTATTTAAAACTGTTTGGTCCAATTTTTTTTTTTTTGGGGGGGGGGATTTACAATATCAAATAGTTTTCTATACAAACCAATTATCTTAGAAAGTAATGGCTTTTCTCATAATAACACCAATAGAATCGGTCTCCTTTTAAAGTTAGAAGTATTCAAAGTAAATTCAACAATTTCTTTTTGGGCAAACGAAAAAACAAACCGAAATGCAACATGGGAATGTTCAGAAAAGGGAACCGTTTGGATTCGTCCCCCGAATGATTGGGTTTATTCAACCCGCATGTTATGCATCGATTGTAAACAAAGTAAACCTCAGAAATATGAGCAAACAAAATATACACAGGTTAATTTAAATTTACCTGAACAGTATAACCTTTATTTATACCGATGTCAAAGTCGTAATACAGCCATGCCGGTCACGATGTCAGGGACGAATTTTAACATGAGGCAAAATAACGCAATACCCTTTTATGTCGTTTGTTTTATCAACAATTTTTTTACATATTTTTTCATTGACATTTGGCTTAATTAACCGGGAAAACTACTGCAATGTCTATTATTAATATACACATAGTTAGCGTAACCATCGTTTAAAAATGTGCACAAAATTTGACATAAAATCGGACCAGGCAGCTTTAACAAATAGTCAAATGCAATCTATATAACGTAGATTTTCAATCCACAAATTTTCAAAAACGTTCATACAATTTTGACATGTAAGGCATTGTTTTAAAAAACACAACAATAAAAAGAGTGTACCAAATGACGTCTTTTTTATTCAATGACGACGTTAAGTTGATGAGTAATACTCCTCACAACAGACACTGTACGGGTCCAATTTTCTCACAATATAAAACA
Organism: Magallana hongkongensis; assembly: GCA_015776775.1. Classification (NCBI taxonomy): domain Eukaryota; kingdom Metazoa; phylum Mollusca; class Bivalvia; order Ostreida; family Ostreidae; genus Magallana; species Magallana hongkongensis. The sequence continues at coordinate 5,971,770 of CM027469.1, read as the reverse complement.
TTTTATGTGTCTTGAGTTTTTTCCCAGGGTATTGTTGTTGTTGTTGTTTTTTTTTTTTTGGTTTTTTTTTTTGTTTTTTTTTTTTGCACAACGATCTGGAGTTGATGTTTGATAATACAGTTTTAAAACGTAAGATGACTGCAATCTCTTCCGATTTGTCCTTAGTTAATTGAAGGTAAGTTCAACCAAAAAATATGATGCAATTTATTACATCATAATTAAAATAATTTAATGTTTTTCTCCTAAACCTTTTTTGTGAAAAACAATAAAAAAATATTTTTAATTAGGTCACAATGCACAGCGAATTTTTTTCACCCAAGGTATCGTAATCTAGTTTCACAAATACCGGTAAACGTTAACGTTCAATTGCTCAACCTTCCTTCTGTTCTCATTTAACAATAATGTGTTTTGTTTGATGATTCATGCGGGATATGAAAGTGACGACAATGCAGAAAAATACACTATCCACGTATTTTTTTCTGAGTTTCGTTATCTCCATAACCCGCGTGAGTTATATAAAAAAAGATTAATGTTTAAATTTACATTGTGTTTTTTAACAACTAAATCCATTGATTCTTAAAAGTAGGTATAATTAAACAATATTGCCGATGTATATTACTATGTCAAATGATATAATCAACCAAGTCGTCTTCTGTGGACATTTGAGTCTGACATAACACGATTTTTCTTTCGTGAAGGCGGTGATTTTTTCTTTGCTATAGGTTTCGACTAATCGACTTATTAACAGGGGCGTGTAGATTTCATTCTTGTCAGTTTCTACAAAATTATTACCAATAACTTCCTTAAGGAATAGAGAAAATAATAATCGGTGGATGTAAATATAAACATATACATGTATTTACATCTACCAAAACGGATTTTTATGGGATCCTATGAAGCTAATGCTATTAATTGAAGGACTATATTCGATAAAGTCTTATATTTGCTTTTGTTTTTTGAAAATAAAAAAAATCAAATTATCTGATATGAGATTGAACAGGTTTACGACTTTGTTGTAAGTTCTTTTGTAAATGCAAACCAGAAGTTTAAAATTTTTTCAGCATTGTTTGTTCCTCTACCTTAATGACGTCATGTAAATGATCATATTCCCACCATTTACCGGAACATGAAAAGTTCATCAGTTTTAAGTCATATTCAACAGTAGGACGTCTAGAGTGCATCACGCTCGGAAACCATCTTCACATTTTTAACTGTTTATATCATTTTGCATGTTATATTGAAAACATTAATTGGCGTTGGACCAAGCATGCGCTTGAATTTCCTTTAAAAACAAACTGATAGGAAATACCCAATTTTTAGCCTAAATACAAACGTTTTGTTAAATCAGATAATCATGAAATATAATACTTGTATTATGACTCCGATCAAACATTTTATATTGTTACACTTTAATTACATATGTTCTAATCTTTCTTTATCCAACTTTTAGACTCTATTTATAACTTTGAATAACTCTCGCACTTAATAATTTATTCTACAAATAATGAAAATTGTTGTTAAATCAACCTAAATTGAATTTTTATTAACTGAATTATTTTTCTTAGGTTTCCACCAATTCGATTATCGTGGCATGTAGAAGTAAGTCCTGTCAGTTTCTACAGAGCTATGACTTGCAATCAATTTTCGTAGGAAACAGAGTGAATCATACTTGGTGGATGTAAATATATCTGCTTTAACGAAATGTACACATTTTGAGAATCTGATGAAAGTGTCTGACTGTTTTGAAATTCTATATAAAGAGATCTGCATATAAAATATAGAAGGTACTTGTTTTGTGATTAATAGTTTATTGCTAAATCATATCAGAAGATTTAAGGACAAACTAATTGCTAAATTTGTGCCTTCGGAAGTGTTTTTGGCAATGCAGTGCAATTGTAATTGGTTGCTTAACATGATTTACAGTGTCAAGAGAAAATAAAATATTATCTGGACCATATAAGTTGTTCACTTTAGGCCCTCCTCATTTGAAAGTAAAATAAAAACGACAAAGTCTAAGAACTATTGGCAAAACCACAACGTAGTTTATCTTTCACTTCCGTTTTATAAAACCTAAAGCGGTCGGAATACTCGGACAATATCCCGATAAACTAAGAGAAAAGTCGGTTTATTTTTAAATAAAACACGCTATTGAAAGCTACAACCAGAGTGGTTAGTCTAATATCCACATTCTTCTCTCGTGGGAATAAGGAATATGGTGCATTTAGCGCAGCTTTGGAGTATCGTGAAAGTCCCCTGACTGCAAGCATTCGATTAATGTTGTAAAAACGCTTTCTGTATTGGCAATAATTGTTATTTAAGATTTTTTAAAGGGTTGGCTATATATTGTTTCATGTTTTCCCCATTTCCTGTGCATTCAAGAGTCATATCCCGAGTATATCATAATTTGTAAATTTTAAATCCACATATGAACAGATTCACAATTGTTTTGGAAGCATATTATTTAAACGTTTATCTTATAATATGTCTTAACATTTTATAAACATGTCGCGTTTTATTTACTCCTAGTGGTTTTATCTCCGTTACAATTGATTTTCTCTTAAATTTGAAGCAATTAATTGCAGTTACTTCCTGTAAAGGATTTAACAAGTCGGTTAGTAATTTATGTATGCAAACAAAGGCACAAAAGATTGTAAGATGTTAACACATTGCTTTTTATAAAGACTGTTTTCGAATTTCCTCTTTTCAAATGTAATTATTCATGAATAGCAATTTCTTGTGTTTATATTTAATACGAGTTCAAACTAATTGAATAATGGTTTGAATGACGGCTTTAATTTAATTTCAAAATATTTATAAATGTCATTATTAAACAACGTTTACCTGAACACCATACGGAGCAACTTATCAGTGGAAGCAAACATATTTCTTTCGAGTACTAATCGTTTTGCATTGTCCTATAGATTAGTTGGCCACTGTATGCATCGATTTTTTCAGCCTTAAAAAGAAACAGGGGATTCAAGATATGTATTTAATGGTTAGATAACGTACACCCCATGCGTGTATGGGTCGATGGGAATAAGATGGGGAATAAGAAACCCTGTAAATTAAACCTACAGTCAAAGATAATTGGTAGATGCATGAGGTATTGTAGAATTTGATGATGTTTATTTCCATACATGCTTTACCCTTGGGTATAGATAATAACCTGTAGTTTCTCCTTTAATGACGAAAATATTCAATACATTTTTCTATTTATGTTGATTTACTAAAATAACCCTAGTAGATAAATATGTATCTTTTATTCATCACTTCAAGAATTCTAAATTATTTAATGTACATGTACAATTCAGTGAATATTGTGAAATATAAATAACATTTCATACATGTACGTAAATGTGTTCCATGTGTTAAAGCTTGATTCGATATCAGAAATATTCTTATATAAAATTCCATGCATTGTTTTCTCCTAAAAACTCTCGAAAATAACACGTAAGAAGTTATTTTGAAGCAAACTGCTTTCACAAATTTCTTCTTTAGAGTAGTGATTTCGTATTCATTATAAAACTAAATAGCAATAGTTTTTAACTAAATCATAATTGATGTTAATTATTAAGGAATGAGTTTGAATAATTAAGATAAATTTACTCGGTTTACTAATAAAAATAAATCATTGGTGTAAAAATGCAATAATACTAGTGTTATAGAATAACAAAATATATTGTACACAAGACACAAACTCTACCAACCGTAGTAATGATTCGTATATTAACAGCCGTTTATCAGTGAAATAAAGTGGGTCACCAAGATCTTAATATGCGATCAGAACAGATTAATCTTGCTAGATAGGCCATTATCCCTGTAAGTTACAAAGACGGCTGTCAAGATGACGTTTTATCCTTTTGAATGTGCTAACTCTGTAATATTTTTATTTCTGCAATAAAAAAGACACTTAAAATAAGACATCTAGGTAATTTAACATATAAGTACATCATCAATTGAAGATTTTTTTTTGTTTTTTTTTTCTATTCATTATTTCGATTTTTTTGTGGACGATACTACCTCGCTGAATAAAATATCATCAACAATGGGAAGCTCTACACAACAACAAAACGTAAAAGATGCATTGCTGTCCAAAGGGACGCAAACCGTGACAGTCTCTACATGAACAAATATTGACTTGTAATAAACATATATGTTTGTTGTAAAAGACCTTTTAAAAACACACACAAAAACAATTTTAAGAAAACAATTGCGATTAATACATGACAAGTGTACACGATATACGCCGTAACTGTCTCAACCCTGACCCTCGAGACATTATCTGTAAGACTTCACTGAACACGCTGATATAGTGGTTCTAATAAATATACAATACATATCTTCAGGGGTGAATTCTAGAACTTTAGAGTAGAAAAAAAATCGGTACATATACTCACTTATCCTTTCATAGAAATTGTTTGTTAACTGATTATGTCTGCACAACTTAATGAATAACTTTTTTAGCCGATAAATACGTAATTATGTCAATAAGTCGGTTTTTTTCTCATAATTTGTAGTACATTTTGAATTTGCATAATCGTTGTTGCACTATAAAATTAAGCTAATATCAAACTTTGAAAGGGTGAAATCAATGAAGTAACAAGTAAATTTATTATTTACACGTACAAACGCTAGTCGAACACTCTCTGCACATAAAGAAGTCGTGTTCGTATCAGCATATCTCTAAATGCTTTCCCTATTAAAGAAAAGGGCATCTCACATTGTAGTAACAGATGCGCTGGAGACGGAAACAAACGTTCAATTTAATAGTTACAAACTTGTTATGTATCAATTACAAGTATATTAAAAGAGCTAGATGCTGCTGACCATTTTAAAATATATATTCACCCTGTATAACGTTATAATATTTAAACTTTAAACTAAAATCTACAGTCATTTTCTTTTCTAGATGATAATTTTTAGCTAAACAAACCATATTCAAAAATATATGGAAATCTGATCGTTAATTTGTTGACATCCTAATCTTCTGCACGTAATTTGTTCATTATTTTTTAATCATATGTAGAAACATAAAACCTTATGATATTCAGGAAGACGTATTAATTTAATGTGAATAATGCCCATACTGATTCATTATTCAAAATTCATACTACGTATATATCTAAACTGAATTCAATTTTAAAAGGTCCCAAAGAATAGGTATAGCTATGATTGTGATTTCCATACAAAAAAAAAAGGTTGATCTCAACAATGAAGTATTATTTATTCAAATGTCAAATGAATTTGTTCAGAGAACATTTTTATACTAGCTGCTCTTGCTTTGCAGATCTATCCATTTTTGCATCATAGTAACAAGGTCAACAAAATGGGAGAAGAAATATCACGATCTCTGAAACTTATGTACTATTGTTATAGCTAAATATGTTTCTTTTGTATTGACTCCAGACCTTCAAATTCGGTCGGAGCAATATTGCTAATAATGAAAACAGAGAAAATGAAGTAAAGGTTAGAAAGGTGTGCAAAAATTTGTTTACGAATGGGCGTGGTTAGTCGGTATCGTATAGTATATAAGGTGGATCGGTCACCTCAGCCCTTATCTAACACGATCATAACAATGAAGGCTACAGTACTGTGCATTGCCCTCCTTATCGCCGCGGGTAAGTAGCCTTTTACAGAATCAAATGAGATATTCGAAAAACATTTAACAAATTCGTTATTAAAAAATGAAAAACCAAACGGGGTTGTAAATTACAAAAGAACATAAGGAAATCAGTTAACGAAAAAAAAAAAAAAACCTTAAAAATTCAAAAAAAGGTAATATATGATTATAAGAAGTCATCTCTAATTAAAAAAAAATCACATCGATTTTAATAAAAAAATTTACCAACTCTTCAAATCTATTTCAAGATAGAACTTTGGACTTATTTGTATATCATTTTCATAAATTGGGCGGGTGTATTAATAACAAAAATTAAAAGTATATTTACTATAATTTAGGTAATACAATGTCTTCAACATGATACACCTATGTAGACGATAAGTAATTGTATATAGTATATTGCATAATAAACGTGAAGTTTAAGGATTATTTTGGAAATATAAGCAATATATATATGGCAAAAAACATGACAATTTTGGGACATATTATTCATTGTTAATCATCAATTGATTATTCTTTTGACAACTTTTATCCCGGTGTAGGTAAAGAGCTGATTATTATTTGTTAAAAACTAGATGTTGAAATGTCGAAAGCAAAGCAAAATAATAAATAAAATGATACATATAAGGTATTCATATGACGTCATTTAAAGTCATCTCTAATTGGCGCACTGTCTTATCTTGATACAGATGTTATCATGCTAGAAATCTGATCATTTCAAACAGAACTGCGATATTATAAGCATTAAGAAAAGGGTTAAAAATTTGAGAATTACAAAGCTTTTGAAAACAGTTTCAATAATTAAATATATAAAAGGCCCATGATCTCAAGAAATGCCTTTTTATCTTTCCTCCAGTCGCCGCTGAGCGCTGCACCTTCTTCCACCACGAGTGTTCCGGCACCACGTGCACGGACGGTGCCCCACATTGCGTGCTTGGAACCTGCAGATGTACACAAAACACAGGACATGGTATGTACATTGTAAAAAGCAACATTTGAAACAACACATAGTTGAAATCAACTTTTCTGCAAAGGTATTTATATGAACATGTTTTACTTACTATCTGTTACTCGTCAAATACGTAACTATTTTTGCTGATCAGCAATTTCCGTTTCTCAAATTTACAACAAAAATATTTAATATTTAAACAATAATTGTAGACATCCATGCTAAATCGCAACTTTTCGTGATACATGTAACTGTATCTTTAACAATACATCAATTGTTTTGACAATGGGAAACATTGCAAAGACAACACCCTATATAATCTAAGCTAGATTTTTAATAAAACACGAGATGAACCTGTGCCATTCAGTTAACTGAAAGATGACTGAAATTTACTGACGGATAACTGAATGACAAAGCTGTGCCACTCGGTCATGTAACAAGGCCTTTCAGTTAGCATTCAGTTCACTGAATTGCTGAGCTTCATCCTGTGAAACATACATATTATACGATAGAATGAGCCATTTATTACATATTTCATCAATGCAAAAATCAAGAACGATAAGCCGTGAACAATTTTTACGGGTGCTGAAATTTTACGGTAATTTCTCGGTAATACAAGGGCAGAAAAACCTTACTACATGTTTGTTATATTCATTTATAATAACGTTGTATTGTATGAAAGAAAATTATAGTGTTAAAAATCGTTTCACATGACCTTTCATTACATATTTCAGCCTGCACAGGCGCCTCTGACTGCACAGACCACTGCGCTCTGTTCGGAGATCAACATTGTGTGGACGGTTTCTGCCATTGCCCATTCGACAATGTTCTCCCCGGAGTAGGAAAATAGATATTCTAATAAAAGATACAAATTTATTAAATCAGAACTTAAGTTTTGTTTCACTGAGAGAATTTTAGTGACGTTGAGGTGGCAGGGTGGTCAACAACCATAAAAACCTACCTTGATATTTCATTCACTATTTGTTATGCTTCAAGTGTTATTTGATATAAAAAAAATAATCTTGAGGTGTTAAGTTCTTTTTTTTTCTCTATTAGATCATGTTTTAAAACAATTCTTATGATCTGAACATGATAAAAACTAACAAACCATCTTAAGCCGTAAAAAATTTTAGTAGCAATATACATTTATAAGCTACAGTTTTCCTCTTTATCATGGATCTGGTGCATGATGAAGACAAGATAGGATTCGTACTTCTCAAAATGGCCTGGAGAGGTAGAGGAAGGGGGGTGCTTAAAATTGCTCACATTATAGTTAATCTTGTTTGGCTGATTCTCTATAATGTCAAAATAATTGTACTCTTTAATATTAAAGTAATGCACATTAATAATTGACGTTTGCAATTTTTAAATCCATGTTTTATGAAAACTTTAGATAGTGTCTATGATATTGCTCTGTCAATCAAATAATCAGCTCTGTGTTAAATATAAGAAATCGATTTTATGAAGTTTTTGCCAAATATTGTAAATATTGTTTGATACAACAATTTCAAATCACCTTTTACATTACATACCACACAAATCATTTGCTTACTTTTTGACCTGGGTTAAAAAGAGAACAATGGAGTCAGCTGCTGCTATATTTATCTCGGAAGCGTACTTCTGCTCTTTATTTTTTTAATGCAAATACGGGTTTCCTTTTCCTTAAAGTGTTTTTGAATGTTTTCCATAGAAAGAAAGTAAAATTTTTATGTACCAAAGGGTTGCAGACAGTACGCATGTCCCAGCGTAGAAATTGTCTAAACATTTTAATTGAGTTAATCAGATATGAATATTTACAGTTTTTATAAAACATATCAAAACTTCATAATCTTCTATTGTAATGTAGTCTGTATGGTGTACGTTATTTTCATACGTCGTTTGAAAATATTTTCAAACCAGCAGAGGACTTTTAAAAGATATCACGGCCAGAAAATGTCTTGAAAAACGCATTAAAAAGCGACGCCATATGACCGCATGGAACAGCGCGCCATCATAAAATAGTGTTGACTGGGGTAAAACACCGAATATTAACAGAACGGACGATGGAGGAAACAGGAAAAACATCGAAAGAGTTCGAGTTTACTTATCTGCAATTGGCACAAGTGATATTTTGATGAAAAATGCGATTGTACCCTCTGTGAATGCGGCATATTACTCTGGGGTAGACCCAGGACTACGTCGTTATAGAAACGTTATTAATTCAATGTCAGACTGGGACGTGTGGCCTGTATAGGCAATGTAATGTGCATTGATAACCCCATTACAAAAATGTACATTGCTCTGATTTTTATACATATACATTATTATACTCTTTATTACAGTATAAAAAAACTTTTCTGATAATGGCGCTGTTATTTTGAATCAATTTACATAGTGTCCACGAACTTTTTGGACAACCCACGCATATATATATATATATATATATATATATATATATATATATATATATATATATATATATATATATATATATAAACTTTAGATCACTGACACCCATGTTTTATTATGCCAAAATGATACTGAATACATATCTAGGCAAACTGGATTAATCTTTTAAAATTCTTCATATTTAAAATGTTTTTATTTCAAATCAAAATGTCACTATTATATGAATTGTCTATTTTAAGTGCAAAAAGGTCACACACAAATGTATGCAGCTGCATAGTCCCTCTATTCATGATCAGTGTGTCTATCACGCATAATTAAAAACAATATTACAAGAAAAAGGTTTGCTAAATGAAAAATACCGACAACAAATCGTTATCAGGCTAAAATCACATGTTAGGTGCAAAAAGGTCAAATTAATTGGCCATAACTCAGAGGGATGAACACTGACTTCCCATTATCTCTGTATCTTTAAGTGTGCTTTGTCTACAGATTTCAATGATATACTTCTTAAGAAATTCCCGATACAAGAACACTTAGGAGTGGGATACCTTAATTCTATTTCTTGACCCACACAACGAATTATGTCTTTATCTTGTTCTTGTCGGAAAAGCCCTACAGAACTTAGGAAAAGAAAAATATGCCATTGCTAATTTAACCTAAATCTAAGTAAAATTTTGCCACACGAACAATTAACACAAATATCGCTAATGATATGAATTTGAAATTATATCATTAGCGGACGGTTAGGTTGTTCGTTAATGATAAAATTATATCATTAGTGGTCAACATCCTGACCACTAATGCAACATTATTTCATTAGTGGACGGTGTATCGTTAAAGGTTGCTACAAAGGAGAATATGATCTTTTTCTGGGAAATGTCATTTTTAGAATTTAATATTACTTTCAATGTTACGTCTCACAATTCACAATAGTACTGCCTAAATTGACAAAGTTAAAAAAAAAATACCGCATGCGCTAAATGAACGGGATTTTGTACAATATATAATGTTAGATTTGTCACCTTATTTCTTATCGTGACAAGTCCTTTACAATGAAGGTCATAATCTTGTGCGTTGCTATTCTTGTAGCTGCAGGTGAGTGTAACACGTTATACATTTATATGTACTCACCGCTCTGAACGCGAAATGTTTAAAGGTTTCAAAGGGTATAAATAAGTCAAACGTAAAAATGTCTTAAAAACCTAAAATATAGTTTCTAAAAACATTTTTTTAACAATTTAATTACAATTATTACCAAATAAACATAGCTAAGTATATTCAAATTTTATTACTTATTTTTACCGAGTAAGTTTGTGTAGTTTGATCAATGTGTTTTTCAATGCATACAAGATAAAGCTTTGAACTAAACTAAACATATTGGTTAATTTGTTAGAGGAATGTAAAAAAACCCACAAGACCACGTTGTTCCTATAAAGGACCCTCTGACGGCAAGTGATAATTGATAATACTTGAATTTAAAATATCTTTTTTTTCAATATTCCATAGCTATACAATTTCGAATTTATAATTGTAATATTGTAAGCTGCAGCTGCCAACCGTTGTTAATTTCCATATGGTGTGTTTCTAAAAATTGTTCCATGGGTTGAATGGGTTAGAAAGAGAAACATCAAACATTATTGAAAGTGTGTTCATATAGAAACGATCAGGATTCATGATATTCTAAACTTCAAACTGTTTATTTGTTAAAACAAAGTCAATAAAATCGATCCTTGTAAAAGAAAACCGTATTAGAAAACTATTTGTCATTGAAAAGCCATAGTGTTATTTTAATTGTCATTTGTTAAAATGTTTGTCTGATGCAGTAACATTGATGAACATTCTGTTTGTTACAATTTATCAGATTAACTTCTGTTTTCCTAATATTGGCTGTCTTTTGTTAAAGCCATTCTAAACAACATTGTGCAGGAAATATAAGAGCTAAAAACAATTACACAATTATAAACAAATTTAATACTTCAACAACTTAGACATCACATCAACTGTTTTATGGTTAAAGATACGATATCTTTTTTTCATTTTTTGGATTGCCATGAACGTATAACTATATGAAACAAATCGAAGCGGAGTTTAAAAATTCAGAAAGTTTTAAACTAAACATTTTTTTACATGTTTTAGATGCTTTATTCAACGATATTAAGAGATGTTAATCACGTTTATGGTTTTAAGGTAAGATTTATCTAAATTTAGAAGATGAAGGTCCATTTTTTGCATTTTGACATGCACGTAAGATTTTAGCCATTCAAGGTTGACATGCTTTTGTGACAGAATTCCATTTCAGTGCGAAATGATATTTCTCTTGAATCTTAAGAATTCGTGTTGGTTCAATTTTCTTTAAAGGCATTGATATCTTTCATCTTCAAATCAATATCCACTAATTAAAATAATCAAGATTATAAGATTGTCATCATGAATCTGTAAAATTTACGCATTCAACAATAATCGACCCCCTTAAGTTTTAATGATCTAACAATACTTTTATTCAATGGATAAATTACAGTATTTCACTGTTTAAAATGTAACATAATTAAATGGTGCTATGTTTAAAACAACTTTAAGCTCGCAGTGCTTATTGTTTTTATTTCAATTTTTATTCCGTTTTTACACCAATATTAGTTGGTTCTGTTGTTCATAAATTGAATTCTTTTTCTACTGGAGCTATGCATAAAACAGAGCAGTTTAGCAGATGTTTGCAGGGTGCTTAAGTTTTTTGTTTTGTTTTGTTTTTTAATAATTCGTATGTAAACTATTTAACTGAGGCTACATTTGTAAGGTTTTTATCTAAACTTGATGATAATATTATTGATATCAAGTTGGCATAAGGCATTTAAATGCATTGTGATTCCATTTTTATTTATTTTTTTTCACAGCATTCTATAATTGTTTACATACTTGTATTATATCTATTGAACATTAATACTTTAGAATAATAAATGATATATGTATTTTTTAAAGCCGCCGCTGAGCGTTGTACTTTCTTCCACCACGAGTGTTCCGACACCACGTGTACAGATGGCACCCCTCACTGTGTGCTTGGTACCTGTACTTGCACGATGAACACCGGACAAGGTATTATAGTTGCAACCCCCCCCCCCCAAAAAAAAAAAACAAAACAAAAAACAAAAAAAAAAACCAAATGTCGATATAACAAAACTTCTGTACAAAACTTCTATTTTAAATCAAAGTTATTTGAACGTTAGGCTTATTTTGAACTGAAGTTCCAAAGAAGTCACTGTACGTACAAAGTCAATGATATAGGCTGATTTCGGTGACCTTTGCGTCTGACAAACAAATGCATAAAGATTTTCAAAAGTAAACGTAGTGAATGGTGTAGTCGATGGTAAACTTCGTTAAGTATTATTATCATTTTAGAAATGCATGATTTTGCATTTCATTTATATTGTTTCATTTTAATTTAAGTTTAACTTTCTTAATTAAATGTTTTATTATTTTTGTCCTAATTGGATGCCTATTAGAAATGTTACGTTGCTTTAACTTTGTGTTGTCACCTTGTCCAGATCAGTGTTAAAATATTTTGAATGTTATGTTTTGTGATTATTTAAGAATGACTGGATGTTTTCGTACAAAACGAAAGTCAATGAAACAGAAACAGATGCTCGGACCGTACTATTTTTGACAAATCTCCATATTTTCACTAGTTAAAATAGCTGATCAAAGTACTGAAGCACTGACGGGAGTTGATTTCATCGATTATCATTTATTTAAAATCAACTTATCTTGCATGGCAATTAGTTTCCAATCTGTATTTGAATTACGCACTTTTTTATAATATGAATTTTTAGACTTTTCTGACAAAAATTTCGAGAAACCCCATATGAATCATGTTGTGTTATATCTAAAGATAGATTTTAAATTATGTCCTAGTAATCGAAACAATTCTAAAAATTGTATGGATCCAAGCACTATTGATATCGAACTCTAGTCTTGTTCAACCAGACGCTCGGCTGTCTCCGTTAATCTCCGAGAACCAAGAGAGCATCTCTGCTTGTCGGATATTTACGGAGACAGCCGAGCGTCTGGATGAACATGACAATATTAAACTCTGGTGAAGGAATAAATGAGACTACAAAAATGTCTAAATTGTTCGAATTATATAAAATCTGATTATTTTCAAAGTGTTTAAAGATAAGTTTCCTTTAAAAAATGCTTCAGTTTACATTACATCGAATTTTTCTATTACTTTCAAGAACTAAGTCATGTCAGCGGTGTATTTTGTGCTTAGGTCCAAACACTGTTTCACTTTCGGTTTGCCACAGTAACTGCATCGGAGAGTTGATTAAATCAACTCCCAAAAATTACCATAGCTAGGATACACGATTCTTCAACAACAATTCGTTTTTGTACCATTTAATACTCGCTGAATGATATTTTTATACAGCTAAACCTCTTTTTCAGCCTGCACGACAGACGCTAGTTGTACCGATCACTGCCTCCTGTTTAGTCATCAGTATTGTATTGACGGTCATTGTCACTGTCCATTCACAGGAGGAAAATAAATGTTTAAATAATGATTCTCTCTGTTAATTTGTCACTTACGTTGTGATAGTGAAATTTCATATGACATTGTGCTTTTAATAGCTTATGAATTCATGATTAAACTTCATTAATTTTTACACTAATTCTTGAAGTTGAACATTTGAAAAACACAAAACTGTAAAATTAGTATGTGGAAACAATTATGAGAAAAAATTATTAATTTATTAATAACATTTGCCCCTCTTAAAAAATTACTTACGAGCATACTACTGCAGTACATTTTATTCAAATCTTGTATCCTTTAATGAATTGCTATGGTGTTCAATTTTAATGAAATTCCATAAAATTTTAATTCTGCCCTACGTTTCGAATGCTATGCTGTGAAGTATTTAAAACAAAAGCTTAAAATCTGTAGTATGCTACATTGTATGCTTTGCAAAAACATTTGAACAAAAACGCATACAAGATAGTCCAAAAATTTTGAAGTAAAACAATATTTACATTAATTTTTAAAATGTACACTAAAGATTAGCCTTGAAATATCTTTCAACAGCATGACATTTTCATTCGACATTGCTTGCCATGGGATACCATATCACACGTTATTATTTCAGTTTTTAATGAGCCATTTATAGGATGCATTGAGTTGACTGTATGATGCAGTGAGAGAACATATAAACAATGTTTTGTTGTAACAATCTGGTCATGGAATTATAATATTATCCGTTATTCTAATTTAGAGTGCTATCTGAGCAACAGCATCGTGTTTATAATATTGGGCTGATTAAAAAATACCGCTAAAATCACATCCAAGTCTCATTGAAAACCGTGTTATGATTTTAAGGACATATGTAATGTAAGCTTGCCATACTTGGCTACAGATGTGGCTAATTGATGGTAAACATATTCTAGATAAATGGTAACCGGATGATTTCAACCTTTTATTTGTTTATTCAAATTGACATGAATAACATTGAAATAAAAGTTTATTTATTTTTTCATATGTAGAATAGATTTTGAAGGAAATAGCATATGTTTAAAAGTTATCAAGAAAGGGTTTGTGCACTGGGGTATTTCCAGAGTATTTCATACTGTACAGAACAATATAGATAAACGAATCGTACTCTACTGTTTGGTGCTAACCTTATTAAGAATCATGTTTTGAAATTAAGCCATTGATCTTTACGTCTTATTTTTATACAAAAAACCAAAGATGTAAATGTTTGCATAAAAAACATTTTTAATTTTGATCGTATTTGTTGGCTTTTAATCAACGGTTTCATGTTTTAAAAAGACAAGGTTATTATTAGAATGTTCGCTCAGTTCTTGAAATTCAAGTCACATCTAAAATCAAAGGTCATCAGAATATGTTATGTTTTGGGGAAATTTGAACCAGGATTTGGAGCACAACGAAAATGGTGAAATGGCGGAAACCCACGTATGAAAAGTTGATAAAGGTTGGGACGGGTCTTCAGCACTTAAGTATTTCTAGAATGACATGTGGTAATAACGCACAGTGTTCAAAATCAAAAGCCCAAAGGCAAAATTCAAAAAAAGCCAGAGCAAACAGGGACCAGTAAAAAAACATAGATGTAGGATCATGTGCCATGAAGTATGCATCCTCTGCTGACCGGTCACACCTGCCGTTTGTTCCTCGTCGTAGTCGGGAAAACGTAAACATAGACATACATTGGGTGGTTAATTATATTCTGACAATTGGTATGAAAAACGGCAGTCAGCATGCGACCCAATTGAAGACTGCAATTACTGATAAGGTCGTTGTATCGACCATTAAACTTACAAAAATATAAATTCAATCGAAACTTTGAACAGATCTGTTTTATCAACGAGCTTGCCTCGCCTCAACAAAACTGTTTCTACGTAGAGCATGCCTTTGCGTATTGACTTAACCGAGAGACAAAAAATCCATATGCAGTTGATGAAGGTATATTGCTACATAGGTAAGGAGAGCTGACTATAGAAAAATTGAAATCATCACGATTACGTTACCATTAAAGTTTCTTTCCAGTATAATATCCAAATATCAAAAAAGATGACGCAGACTCTGCGGTATCTGTATTTAAAGTTCACTGAGATAAATTGAGTCGACGAAAGTGGAATTAACAATTGTTAATATCTCGTCAATATACCTCAATATTGAGTTGAAGGCCATAGTGAATGGTTATTTATTAATGTTCAAGTTTTTTTTTAATAGTTAGAATATTTCAGAACACAGATAACACTGTTGTCTAGACTCATATTTTTTTTTTTACTGAAAATGAAATCTTTTTATATATTCATAGATTACACCTTTAAGAAATGATGTTTTAAAGTTAGATGAAATAGATAAACTATTCCCAAAAAATCCAAAAACGAGTTTGACCAAATTATCTAGATTTTAAAACGCATGCGCGTACTTTTAAGTGCCCAGGTATATATAACGCTAGATCAGTCACCCTAATTCTTATCTTGGCATTTTTAACAATGAAAGCTACGGTGTTGTGTATTGTTCTTTTTGTAGCTGCAGGTAAGTATAAACCATTTCATTGGCAGTTCACAGTGTAACATTACTTTTGGATCTACTCTTGGTCGATCAATCTCTAGGTTGATGTAAATATCGTTATTTTTTGTTTGTTTGGTTTTTGTAGGTGTTTTATGTGCATGGTTTAGAGGGTTTCTCCTTAAGTACTGTTTATGTCTTGTGTTCCCCCAATTAAACACAAATTTGATTCAATTTTGAATTAATTTCTGTAAAAAGAAAAGGATAAAGAATGAAATCAAAGAGTGAAGAATGCAAGAACTGTCTTTAAACTTATTTTAGTCGCCGCTGAGCGATGTACCTTCTTTCACCACGAGTGTACATCCACCTCGTGCTCTGAAGGAGCCCCACACTGCGTGCTTGGCACCTGTACTTGTACAACGAACACCGGGAAAGGTATTATTACTCTAAAACAAAAGCAATTACCAATAAACTAGATTTTTGTGCAAAGTTGAATTATCAATTTCAATTTAATATATTATACCTAAAACGATTATAAATAACCGTTCTCGATTAGATTAACATTTTTCAAAAGGCAAATAAAGCTTATAAATGGCATTGGGTTTATAATTGGCCTTGTTTGAAAATACGAAAAATTTTAAATTTCATGTTTAAAAAAATTGTTGCATTTGCTTCATACAAAACAAAAGCCAATGTAACAGAAACCAAGTAATAAATAACCGATGGTTTTCTAGTTTTACATGCATTTATTTGTCTGCTGAATAAAACCAAGCAAGCGATTGTCTTAACGATAATGCATATATCGACCATAAGTAAGCTACATTATATAAATAGTGCCTGTTTGGGAGGGTGACTGTTGGAATTGACACCCCGAGAAAACCATTGTCAACCGACGCGAAGTTTTCTAGGGGTGTCAATTTCAACAGTTACCCTCCCAAACAGGCATTATTTATTTTATTACACTGAATGTCTTATATTTAAAGAAAATTTTACTGCTTTTATATAGAAATGAAGTGAATTCTACGGCGAACCGTACGTGCATAATTTACGCGCATGTAACAATTCGTTTTGTTACCAGTTGCCAAGTGTTTTGCTAACGCTGAGGGTAATAGAACAGATTACCAATTGCGTCTAAACCAATCAGATTTCAGTATTTAACATGAAAGTATAATAATTTATAATATGTAACATTTAACTGTTATCTTATTACACAACAGTTACGATAAATCGCTAAATAAAATCAGTGCCTGTGTATTTTTTTTGCAAAATTAAACCCTTATTTGATGGTCATAACAACGCCTGAACATTACATGTTTCAGCGTGCACGACCGCCTCTGACTGCACCGAGCACTGCGCCCTGTTCGGGAACCAGCACTGTGTGGACGGACATTGTCACTGTCCATTCGACAACGTTCTCCCTGGAGGAAGAAAATAAATCGTCAAATAAAGTTTCTAAAAGTGACTTGAAATTTATGGGATTTAATATTTCAACATTTTCAACTACGGTTATTAAAGTTTACTCGAATCCAGTTATCAAATTATCAACCGATTTCAAAACTGTTTTTGCAAAAACAATTATCATTAAGGAAATGTTTAGTATAATAATAATTTTTGGGCTTTTTAGTAAGTTACTTTTTTAAGGCTGACCTCCTATCGTAAGTTAGCACCGTCACCCAGATATCTGGTTAAACCCTTTATTTTTGCTACACCCGATTGCACACCTGAAACTCGTTGCAAACGTGTAGTACTCTTTTTTTAGTCCTTGGATTTGATGCGTTTATTTCTTGTTTTATCTGCATATACTGTTGATAATTTCATTTGCCACTGAGTAAAAAAGCGAGGCAAATGTAAGGTCCAGCCATATGGCGGAACGTGTCTTTTAACGAGCGAGTTCACTTTTAAATGCAAACATGCTAACCTAATAAACAAAATACAATAACAGATGTTTCAAAAATTAAACAATAATATGTTTTGTTTGGTAACTCATTGGGTGTATAAAGGTGGCGACATTGCAGAAAAAATACATAACCCGCTAAATCGGGTTATCTTTTTTTCTGCAATAGTCGCTACCATCATATCCCACAAGAATCATCAAAGAGAGCGTTTTATTGTTTATATTTACATCTTTCTTTTAACTAATTGATAAATAAATTATAAAAAAAAGGTATAAAGAAATTTAAAATTCACTAAATTGCTGTTAATGTACATAAGTACCTTAGCTAAAAGAAACAGCCAAACCGTTTCCTGTGAGACTTTGAGTTTGACGTCATCATGATTTTTTCGTGCAGTCCATGATTTTTCTTAGGCGTCCTCAATCCGATAAAAAGGGCGTGTAGATGCCAGTCACGTTAGTTTCCTGTAAGTTTTAGCTGATGTAGATTTCGACCAATCGTTAAACGGGCCATGTAAATTTCAGTCTGGCTGTTTCTATAGAGCTATGCAATAACTATAAATTTCCATAAGAAATAGTGGGAATCATACTCGATAGATGTAAATTTATATTGTAATAGCATATGCATGGTATACCGGTTTCTCTATATCCGGTACAGTGATGTTATGAAATTTTCTATCAATAAGAAGTTTTTGAACTACACACAAATAAATCTATTTGCAATATATTAGTCTGGCATTGTAAACATATGCAAAGTTCAAGGTCATAGCTACTACCTACATGTATCTCTTCTAAGGTGTATTCTGTAGACGACCTAGGTCAATATGTTTGCCTAACAATAACAATGTGCTATTAATAACAACACTCAATCCCGTTAAGGTCATTATTTGAAGCACATAAAAACGTAGCTTATTTAAAAGCGTACCGTAAGCGTGTGTATAAATGTTTCATAGCATACATCTATCACATCAGTAACTGCAGATGTCATAATTATACTTCTTCTTTCGACCTTTACTTACATAACTCTAGGAAACTGTCACATAACTATAATTTAGATCTAAATTTGAACATTTATATATTCTTGGAGATAAAAAAAATGCAATTGATTTAATTGTGTAAATGACATATATGAACTGACATAATTAAGGTTGAAAAATAAATTATATTTGAATCCGATAATGTTTAAAACAATAGTTCATGTCCACAATAATTTGAACATTCTTTTATCGCATCTAATAGTACATTGTATTTTTTTTTCATTTCAGTGTAATTGATAATTCAAGAGATTCTTTTTAATAATTACATTTGCAAACTTTGTAATGCACCATTTTAATGAAAGGAAATCTCTATTATAAGATATAGTTTAAAAAATAATCTAGAATTCACATTAATATTTTTTCTAAACAATGGCTATGTTAACTGAAATAAAAAATAATGACACCATTTGAGTCCAAAGATCCAAATACAAGTTGAATTGGTTGCGCGTCATAACCGTTCTTCTTGGTGTAATTGATAAACCTCTTTATTGTTATAAGATCTTCTTTAGATTTTATAGCTTTTAAAAATACACGGAAAAGTCTGAAATTCACAGCAGAAATATTTATTATAATAACTTAATAACCAAGCTTAAATATCTGTACGTTTACACTGCAAAACCAACAAGCTAATAAAAAGAAACCTGAAATCAAAGCATTAATTTGAACTAGCCTGAAACATCTAAAAATTGTATTTTTTAGGGATAATGTCACCATAACCAAGATTTTATTATTCAATGAATGAAATTAAACTTCAATATTGTTGCTCATAATCAATGAACAATCGAAATAGATGATCAATATTTATCAGACAAGAGAGAACAACATATCCTTAATTTGAACCCTTGTTTTTTCAACTAATGGTGTTCACTACATGATTCCTTTTGCTGGACTCCAATAAGTTTTACCAATGCAACAATGATAATGGATCTTTAAGTATTTACCTTTGGTTGTGTACGTTCAGCAAACTAATGTTATGTTTTGACGATGGAAAGTTGAAAATCTAAATCTGCACACGATGAATGACCATCTTTAAGTTCTCAATAAAGATAGCTTAAAGATGCTTAAAGGTAGCTTAAAGACGATCTTTAAGCCACCTTTAAGCTATATGTGTTGCTTAAAGATGGCTTAAAGAAAGCGTAAAGATAGCTTAAAAGCAGCTTAAAGACTATCTTTAAGCCACCTTTAAGCCACCAATAAGGACAACTAATAGGTCCTTAATGTCCAAACTTCTTTAAGCCACCTTTAAGCTTCCTTTAAGCCACCTTTAAGCCATTAAACAATCTTTTAATTCAATTTTGTGCTTAATTTACCAACAAAATATATTAAATATATGATAATGATATAAAGGTATTAAAAACGGTTTTTGTTCTAGAAAATAAAATGAAAAAAAAAAATAATTAAAACGCCCAAGACGAGAATTGAATCCGGGACCCTTCGTTACCAGCATCACCTCACTTCCTCTGCGGCAACTAACACTTTTTAGGTGGTTTTTATATCCTATATATCAGTTGATATTGAATCAATGTATTCAATGTGTATTTTGTACTTGAAAATATCTTGACTTCCATTCAAATTGTAACAATCAATTATATCTAATTTATGAATTACATGCATGTATTTATTTAGAATGAAATACGGAACTTGGTCTTCAGTGAAAAAAAAAAATATTATACCTAAATTAGTAAATAAATTTAAACCGAGTAGATTCATAGCTAAATGAAATGCAAGGAAGAAGATGAAATCATGTCTTTTATTAAATGCATTGAAATTATTAGGATATTTGTTCTACGCAATTTTCCCGGTTTTCATTATCACGGAGCCGTCCCAGTATGTTTAAATATTCAATTGTATACATGATTTTTAGACTATCAATTCTATAACAAACAATTTTACCGATTACGGGTGGCGTATTTACTGCATTTGGCAATTGCAAATGATGTATACATATACTTGTACATACAATTGTATGATGTACCAGGCTGGGTATGTGACATATTTACTCTTATACATATATTTAAACAATTAACCCCTATTTATGATCACCGGTACAGTAATTAATTAGCCTCTAGATTTTACTTTTACATACATGTATCTTTAATTTGTAGAGGTAATATCTTTAACACAAATTTAGGAAATCATACTTTGAAAATGAATAACAAATGTAAATAAACCTTTATTCACTAGACTTATCGTATACACGTACATACTAAGATTTCAATGACTTAAGAAACCCTGACTTGCACCTGGGCACACGACACACCTGTTGTGTATATCTTGTATATTCTGTATTAGTTCCAGGGGTTTTCTTAAGTTGGACAAACAATAAACTCTAATTAGATATACACAAACGTGCACGTCGGCACACGACACAACTGTTTTGTATATCTTGTATATTCTGTGTTAGTTCCGGGGGTTTTCTTAAGTTGGACAAACAATAGACTCTAATTAGATATACACAAACGTACAAAACTACACAAACAAAGAAGTAATATCCTGCCCGATATAACAAAGGCAGTTTATAGTCTTTTCATCTTTAACAGGTATCTAGCAGATCTAGAATTAGACCTAGAAAAAATACATACATTAGACCGATTATTAAACTAAATCATGCATTTTTGGTTCATTATTTTTATTTTTTTTAATAACCGGATGAACTAAGAGAGAGAGAGAGAGAGAGAGAGAGAGAGAGAGAGAGAGAGAGAGAGAGAGATTTATTTATTTCACCGATTAATTTATATCAGAAAACAAACATACTTAAATATTATTTCATGCACAAATTTAGATACAGAGACTGCGCTCATCCCTACAACGAATGTTATAACGGCAATCTGTGTCCATCGGAGCGGTGTTGATGATAGCAATCTGTGTTAATAGAGCGACAATTAAAACCGCCTGGAACACCCCCCCCCCTTCCTTGGAAATTATATCATCACTCGGATCACCCCCTCCCATCCCTATAAAAGAGCTTTTGCATTTAATATATATTTTTATTGTTCAGTTTTGATCAAACTTGACTTAAATGGAACTTAAAGATGGTTTAAAGACAACTTAAAGGGAGCGTTAATGCCACTTAAAGATGCTTAAAGGTGGCATAAAGATGGCTTAAAGTGGACTTAAAGAAGTTTGGACATTAAGGACCTATAAGCTCAGCTTAAAGGTGACTTAAAGGTGGCTTAAAGATTGTATATCCTTTAAGCCACCTTTACGCCACCTTTAAGCCACCTTTAATGACTTGCTTAAGGTAAGTTTTGCGGTTACAGGGAGATAACTCACACCAGGCTTGGGGTAATGCTAAATGTAATGGTAATGCATTGCAATGCATTACATGTTTTCAAAGTAATGCTAGTAATGTGTAATGCCACAAAATTAGCATTACAAGTAATGGTAATGTAATTAATTACTTTCCAAAATCTAATGTAATGCTGGCATTACATGGCATTACTTTGCATTACTATGCTTATTTATGCATGTTCATTTATTAAAATGTAATGAAAAAATGAATATTTGAAATTGAATTTGATTAAATTTATTTATAAATAAGAAAGAAATAATTCTTGAGATAAAAATGTTTTAATGGTATCATTAAAAAAGGTTTAAAAAAATCATATTTGAATTGTTAATATTACTAAATATAACAGCACAATTTCATAACATTTTTAAGAGTGTTGTTATAAAGAGTTTTTAATCATTTAAACAATTTACTCCAATTAGTTTGCATTTCAATAAGAAATGTGTCAACAACACACTATGTCCCTATGATAATCTAAGTATCAAAATAATCTATTGTTATAAGAAGTGCTAAACATCCCAATCCCCTTCCCTTCGCTATGTCCCAATAGAAAAGGAGACACATGCACCTTTAAAAGCAAAATGAATGCAATGTCTATCCATGATGAAAATAAATATCACTTCCAATATTATAACCCATTTGAAAATAATTTTACTTACTTAATATCTTTCTCCCCCCTCCCCCTCTCTCTCCCCTCTCTCGTCTGTCTCTCTTGTATCTTAAGTACACTGTACATTAGTTTGGACTGATAGAAAATACAAGATTCATGTATTTTTTCTATTATTGCACTTAATTTATCCTTAGATAAAGATCGTCAACTAGTACTTTTCAGTCCAAGCTTCGACTGCTCCTGTAAAACATTTATTTAGTATAGCTCGGAAAATTTTTAAACTAACAGGATGCAGTTGATGAACCCTTTGAAACTTCGATCATAAAGTGCAACAGCAATCTTTTGTCTTAAAGTGTCCTTAGTAGAAAGCAATACGATTAAAACACTGTATCTTAAGAAATATAACTGGGAAAAACCATCTGTATATGAATTAATACAATTAAGTGTTCAAAATTATAGATATTTGTGTAATCTGGGGAATGTCTCTATTTAGCTTTTAATAACCGCAACATTATTCCATAAATTGTTTTTTGTTATGCATGTAATTCTCTGTCTCTATTTCGTATCCTACATTGTATCAAGCCAAATGTCAAAAAATATCATTTTACTTATTTGATACGCATGCTGTTCATAATGCCACAAGATGATTATATATTGAGCAAATAAAGAATGACTCTTGTATATATAGTCATATATAGTCATTGAATTTGAACCTGATACTGAGCATGAACCTGTAGATATGTTAAAGAGTGTTTTATATTTGAAAGATTTGCAAAAACTCTTTTTTAAAACAAAGTAATGGTAATGGTAATGCATTACTTTACTCATGTAATGGTAATGTAATGCATTACTTCAAGAAAATCAAGTTATGGTAATGGTAATGGTAATTTAATGCCCAAATTCATGAAGTAATGGTAATGTAATGCATTACTTTACAATGTAATTCGCCCCAAGCCTGACTCACACATATTCATTGTAACGTAACACCAACTGCCCTTTATTTCAGTTATGACGTCAACATTTATATGACGTTATAATTGATTTCAGTTTTTTCTTATTTCGCGGTTTTTTTTAGTTTCAATGAAAAAATAAGAGGACACAAGCATTTTATCAATTTTCACGAAAACGAAATCCGCATCATATGGTTTTGAATAGTGTTTTAGAAACATCAGATTACATATATTCTAAGATACGTTTTTCCTGAAATCGGTGGACTTGGAAAGGTTTCAAATTAGATGTTTTCGTTTACATAATAGTAGTCCATAATTAAGACTTTTGTTGCATTTTATTCTATTTTATATAGTTCATCAGAAATAAATAAAAGTGAATCATGATATTAATAGTGATATTATTTTCGAACATTTAAAGCATAAATAACCCCCATAATAGTCACATATAAAATGAACATATTTTCACGAAATTGTTTACATTTCATTAAAATGAAAATTGGAAATCATGAACTGTGACCTTTTGTAGTTATAAAACCGGACGGGCAAAATTCATTTGAATTTCATGAGAAAAAAAACTTTAGTATAGTGAACAAAATTGTATGTAAGTTTGGTACAACCTCTAAAATATGCAAGCCGAACACCTTACCTTAAAGATTGTTTTTCGCCCTGTGCGGGTTTGTAATGATGTATGCAGAAACATACTGCTACATTAGAAATCAAAGTACTGAGAGTACTGAAAAACGGGTTCTTGAAAGTTTGAATTTGTAATTGTCTTGGATTTCCTCGAATATGCTTCCAAAATTCATGAGTTTGAATTAGTTGTTACAATCTATGTTAATTCGGGTTTTTTTGCAATTGTCTGATACTCTGTCTAAATTTTACTCTATCCTGGCCTTCATAATTGTAGAAAATTGACACAACTGTTTATTATGTAAAATAGGACCCCAAGGACAAATTTTAAAAATTACTACTAACCGGGAAAATCAAACAACTATATCAAAGTAGATAATTTTAATCATTAAATTTATTCAATTTTGTGATCCAAGGGAAAATCCACAAGTCGGACGGTATCCGTAATAAGAGTTAAATGAAAACCCCGAAAACTCTAAAACTGCTGAATTAACAAACAAACTGATCATTTGTATACCGATAACAAACACAGGCATCTGACGTTAGAATTTTTTTTACAATAAGATTCCAAGAACTTTGACAATAAACAGATTTGTCACGGTTGCCATTTTGATTTTTAAGACCGACTTTTCTGACACGATTGTCTTCCTTTGCGATTCATGCAAAATTAAAAGGTAAAAATAAGTCCGTTTGCCACTTACTACTTTTTTGTGTACAACCGTTCCTTTCATTAAAAATCATACTCCGAAAATCAAAGACATAGATAACAGAGATTGTCAACTCCGCCATTAGCGTGTAAATGTTACGGGACCAACCTTACTTAGAGAACTATAGGTGCAACAGTAGTCATGTTTAAGTCATTGGATTTGAACCTGATATTGAACATGAACATGAACCTGTAAATACTTTAAGCATGTTTTATTTATGAAATATTTACAAAAACTCTTTATTTAGTTTTTAAATTAATTTTTTTTTAAACTTACTGACTTTTCACAAAGTAATGGTAATGCATTACTTTACTCATGTAATGGTATTGCATTACTTTACTTATGTAATGGTAATATTACATGTATGCATTGCTTCAAGAAAATTAAGTAATGGTAATGGTAATTTAATGCCCTAATTCATGCATTATTTTACAATGTAATTCAACCCAAGCCTGATTCCAACTAAGTCAGAAAACATGAACATTAACATTTAACTTGGTTCTTCAATTGATAAGATTGTATACATTATATGATGTATAAGTCTTCCAAAATGTATAATAAATTATAGATTATGCTTACAACGCGTTGTTTAAAATTTAAATTCAGTTTAATCAACCAAAGAGCCAACGAACGAGAAGGCAAATTCAGACTTGTTTTTATTTTCTTTGTACAAAATTCCTTTAGAGACGAAATTTTAACTTTGGCTTGCGCATGAAGTTTGATAGTTTTTATGTGAAAGATTGTCAAAATAAAATCACAACTTTTCAAAAATGGCACATTGCGTTTGGGAACTTAAATTTCTATTCCAATTACAACCTCTTCTATTGAATAATGAGCTCGTACACCAACTGAATCGTCAACGGCGCTGTGCATTCAGTTACGTAATTTATTCAACATTTGAACCCGAGCAAGAATATGTTGGTCAATGAAACTATTTGTTTATTTTCTAAATGAAATTTTGTTTATACACAGAGGACTTAAAAAAGATTTAATGCGTGTTTTTATGATACATATTTACTAAAATGCATGAAAATTTTCTGCACTATTTTCTTACGCGTAGACTCAATTCATGTGTTCTACGCATGCCTTCCGGTTTGAGACTTGGGCTGACAGTAAACCAATAGACGGGGTCACGTGACCCCGTCTAAAAATGAGTGAGTTCCGTACAAAAACATTTCAAGCGGTTTTTTTTGTGAATCACGAAGCGTCCCATACAGACTTTCTAATCCAGAAAGGTGTTTCATTAAATTTGAATTGTCTTTCTCATTATAAATTTACATAGTGTTTCGAATCGTAAGTTTTTAATCTCGATTTTTGTCCAATATCTAAATTCAAGTTATTGATATTGTTTAAAATAGTCACTACAATTTACTCTTTTATCAATATCTGACTGTTAAGAATATAATTCTTATCAACTCTCGAACATATTGTTAAATACTTTATAAATATATAAGCATGTATTTTATTACCACCCACCGTATGGAATCTCTTTTTTAATATTTTGATAAAAGTAACTTTGTTTTTATCGGTAAATGTAATGTTATATATGCAGTGTGACTATATCTGTTATTTAACTACCCCCATCAACAAATCTTGGTCACAAACGAAGCAGTTATTTTCATTCAAATGCCTTGTGTATGTATTTTAAGCTATCATTTAAAACATGATAATGGTTAATATATTTAAATACCTACCGCATAACAAAAACATGGCTACAGTTTTTGTTCTGAAGATATTGATCGAACTTAGACCGAAGTAGATTCATTGTTACACTGTGGCATGTTTAAAACGCAATGCGCTTAGATCAATGTACGTGCGATACATAAAGTGGGTTGCCATGTGCAAGTAATTGCAATACGGTAAGAATATATAAGCTGTGTAAACAGAGGAATGTGATTTCTATTGAGGCCCTTGCTTAAGGTAAGAACAGTTTACAAGTAGCATACTTAGTTTTCTTTTACATTAAGTTCATTACTGCCTTATTCGACGTTATGAAAGATATTAAAAAAAAGAAGACAAATAACAGGTAAACTAAGTTTCTTAAATTTGAAAATCAAGCCATATTATTTTTAATTAAAGTAATAATAATATAATTTCATCATTTTCTATGTGCAAAATGATTGTGAATTGACAGAAAATACCTAACCTTTTACGCAGCACTGTTAAGGTTTACTTTGTGGTCGCGCCGACCCGAAAGTACGGGGAATGTTAATTATGACATCATACAAAACAAAATGTCGTTAAAACTGATAATAAAGTAATGTCCAATTGTTATGGTTACAAAAACATTCAACTACATTAAAATTACCTACACAGGAAAAATGTCCACATGTGTAAAATATGTTTAATATTTTACACATGTTTTGCACATACAATGCATGTGTACAACACATGTTTCAAAATGTATATGTTGAACACATATATTGCACACGTGTGTAACATATGCTTTTTACATATGTTTAACACATATAGAAAAAAAATATATGTTCAATACATGTCCGTTTCAAACAACATATGTAAAACATATACACGTAAAAAAAATGTTTTACTTATTATTCATTTTCGTGACCTTCACCTATATTAATGCATTTATTAGTAAATACATGTAAAAAGAAAATTTATTTAACAAAAATTTGCCGACTAACTTACAGATAATTTATTAGATAACCTATTCCGGATTTAAATCTTGATTGGCTTAAATTTTGTCGTTTGCAATCATACGTCATTTTTTACGTCACGGAGGCAGAAGATGTTAAATTTGCAGATTCGATTTGAAGCTAAAGGTAAGGTTTTTCAATCATTCTTATTCATTTATTTGTATTGTAAAATTATATAAATATTGCTGGTAGCAACCTAACATTAGTCATTTTATAACGCGTAAAGTAGCTCAGAGCTTGTGTTCTCATGGAAAATTCGGGTTGAAAACAAGAAACCTGCATTGTCAACGATCGAAGTTAATCCAAAATACTTAGATGAAATTGATGAAAGATTTTAGATGAAATGTATTGGCAAATATGGGGATTTGATGTATATATATTAAAAAAGGTATATACTACATCTGCTATATGGAAACGGTGGGTCTGTAGGTAAACATTTTCCACAAAGTTACAACTCAGCAGCTGTAGCTGGCAAAAAGTAGATATTAAGAAAAAACAATGCTTGAAAATTTAGCCAACATTAAATATATATTTAAAAAAGTGAAAGTAGAAAAAAAGACTAGAGTAAAGCACGTTGCAAAGTAAAATAGGTTTTCCATAAAACTTAAAGCTGCAAGTCGAAAGTTTTACATAATTTTGTTGTTGTTGTTGTTGTTGTTGATATATCAATACTGAACATTAAATTGATTTTTGAAATGTTCCTTATTATGCAACAAGTTGCTAAAATGTTCAGTCGGTTACTTATTAATTAAATCAAGTGAGTTCTTACTGTATGTTTATAAACACACTTTATTTTCAGACAGTTTACAGAAGACATAAATTTTTCAAGATCTAGACATTCTTCTTGAGTTCATAGATAGTTCTACACTGCGGATGGTATAAAAGTGACAAATCATGGTAATTAAATCTATACACGTAGAGTTCTGACTGTATTGTTAAAATTAAGAATGTTGGTACCTTGCACCGTTTAAATGTTGAAAATCTAATTTTTACAAATAATTCAAGTTAAATTGAAAGAGATATTATGTCTGTTTTCCTCCTCAAAATTAAATATATATTTTACGCCGATTTAAAGACCTCTGACGATTGCATTAAGTTGGTATTACCAGTTTAGAAAGAAGTCCACACATGCATTGCTAAGGTCAATGCATTGAAAAAAAGGAAGTTGAAGTTAGATCGACAGAGAGATGGCTAGTTTTAAGGTTAGTTTACCAGTTTCGTTGCAAAAATATGTGCAGTATCAGAATTATGTTAAAACCGCTTGGTGGCTGCATGTTTGTTTCATTATTTCGTATCTCAGACTACTTGAAATTGTTAGTTGTTAACAATTAACAGCACTTGTTACAATTATTGTATGACATGTAACATGTTCTTGCAACACAACATTAAAATATATATATGATGCTATGTACACACAATTCTGAAAATCTGGGTGTTTCAGGTTTTTTCAGTCCATAGCTGTAATAATGGTAACCATCGGATGTAGTAACAGTTTACCGAATGTTAGAAGTTCTGGCCAGAGTTTAAAGGAGAGAATTATAATATGATATACATGATTCTATAGTAAAAACCACATATATGTAAGTTCTGTTACAGATATACATGTATTTAGACTAAAATGAAAATTTGATTCTTAAATGACAATTGAATTTATATCTTCAATTTATGAAATATACAATGACTATAAATCAATTTGAGATGTTTTTTTCTGTCACCAGAGTTCTATCATCAATAGAAAAAACAACAACAGACCAAATATATGGGAACCTCTGCAGGAAAAAGAAGAAAGAAGAATCAAGGGTTACCAAGATGTAAGTTAAAAGATTTGTTGTGATTTCTCTATTTTTCAATATTAGTACATATTCGGACCTAGATTACTTATCTAATATCGTTCTGTAGGGATTTTAGTTTTAAATCTATATAATGTAATATTATTGGATTGAGCAACAAGTGTATCATGTAAAACAGAGACTTGGAAAATGATAACTAATTTAAAATAGAATCAATACATAACTATGTATGTGAATTTTTTCTTTTTATTTACAGAAACAAGGAAGAGAGAAATGAATTGTAACATGACAATGAAGAATAAACTCCTTAGACCAAATTCATGAAGTTTTTGTTATTATTTTTTTATATGCGCGGTATGCATTTGTAACAGTATACTAATGAACTAAGTATTGGTATCAAGGAATAGTGTGCAATATGAAGCACACTGTACTTAATATAT
Organism: Magallana hongkongensis; assembly: GCA_015776775.1. Lineage (NCBI taxonomy): Eukaryota > Metazoa > Mollusca > Bivalvia > Ostreida > Ostreidae > Magallana > Magallana hongkongensis. The sequence continues at coordinate 5,941,797 of CM027469.1, read as the reverse complement.
TTTAAAAGAAGGCCTAAGTAAAGATGAACCATTATTGTTGGAAATCGCTAACAAAAAAAAGTGTATACATGAATTTCATATATAAATTGAAACACATATATTAAACATATAGAATATATGTTTTACATATATAAAATATGCTATGTTTAATTTCACACATGTTTAACACATATTAAACACATGTTAAATATGTGTGAAAACACTTTATATATGTGTGCTCTTTTTATGTGTTTTACACGTGTAAAACATATATGTAAAATAGATGGTTAAGACATGTTGCACACATGTGGATATTTTTCCTGTGTATGTGTGCAACTTTGTAGTCAAATAACTTACTGATTGCGATGCACTTGTCGATGTGACGATATATTGTAGAGAGAGGCGGATCAATCAATTTTTAACATGGAAATTGCATTTTATAGATAAACAGAGCATGATCTTAAAACAATTATCATACCATTAAATCATATCTATTGTTTTGATTCGACATGTAATTACTCTTTAGGTCGTGTATTATTTCTAGTGTGTTTAATGTTCAAGTTCGATGTGTTTGACATCGGGAAGCCTATCTAAATCTGCCTTTTACAAGGGCATACACTTCTTTAATCATAGCGATGTTTTGGGTATAAATTAACGAACTCTTTAATTTATTTAAAAAAGGCCTCTGTTTTGATAAAATCTATAGAATGATTTAAGAAACACGTAAAATATAATGCGAAGGTCATATACATTCTGAACACGTCTTTTTTTCCCTTACATTTATCAGAATACAGGAAATATTATTAATGATCCAGCTAATTCTAAACAATAATAAACTTTTGTGATGCATTATACCTTTATATTTTCATATTATTATTTACTTTTTAATAAATAAAGAGTATTTTAAAACTAACAATGTTGTTGAGAAATAACAGATTTTTTGACTGATATCAAACTTGGTAATACTTTAAAATTAGATAACTACCGATTAATTTCAGTTCAACTTGTCTCAATATGGAAATTTTGTAATATATCCCAAAACCCATATATTTTTATGCAACAGGTTGCAATACTGACACCTGGACCATCGACATCATGGACGAAGCAAGTGCTCAATATAGAGTACGCAAGTGTTCAAAGTGTCTCGGGGACAGAGAATATTACTGTGTAACGTGCGAGTGCGATCTTTGTCTCCAGTGTAAAGAGAACCATGTAAAAGACCTTAACACAATAGACCATTTCGTTGTGGTATACTTGTTCCCTAAACAAGAAGTCTGTGTGAAGCATCCTGATAAGATGTATGAAAAATACTGTACAACTTGCGAATTGCCTGTCTGTTATCATTGCAGAAAACACAGAACACACATACAACTGAATGTAATATCAGCATATAGTATGCACCGACAACAACTAAGAGAAACCATTCACACCCTCAGAAGTGAGGCCCTCTTTTGCAGACCTGTCATTCTGTCAGGAATCAAAGCTGATTTCAAAACATGTCGCTCAAAGTTTTTTCGCTATGAATCTGAGATGTTGAAAAAGGCTCAAACAATTATTAAAATTATTAATAGCATTTTACGTGGTAATCTAAAACACAGATGCTTAAAACAGAGAGGAATAATGAACGGACATATTTCTAGCATACAGGTACTTGAACACATGCATGAACAGTCAGCTACCTCTGCACTCCAATTTCTCTTATTCACTAAAACAACCTGTCTCTCCCAAATACATCTTATATGTCACACCACCAACCTCATCTCAATGAATGAATCACCAAAAAGAAAAGATGCTTTTGAGTTACTAAGTCAATTCAAAATCACAGACAAAGAAAAACGACATGTAGGAAATGAGTGTCTGCTAAAAATTATGTCTAGTCCCAAGTTATATCAATCTATTTCAGTAATAGGTTTTGACAAATTAAATCACATTTCGTGTGCCTCATCAGACAAGGTTTGGGTCAGTGATATTTCAAAAACGCCCATTTTAACAAATAAATCAGGAAGGGCGCTGCATTATTCAAGAGATTCGAATAGATTAATGAAAGGAGCACACACAGTGAACAGTGACAATGAATTTATTTATATTGATAAGTATTATAACATCAACAAACTGTCCAAATCTTTGAAAACAACCACTATTGTTATGCAAACACCAAATTGTGAATGGAAACCACGGTGTGTATACTGGTCCCCGTGGACTAGGAATCTACTGGTTGGGGTGTACAATGATAAAAAAAGGGGCATGCAAGGTTACCCGGTTCAATCAGAACGGACAATTTACAAAAATAACACAACACGATAAAACAAACCTAGGACTAGATAGTTTACAACAACTGTTGCTTGATCCTGAATATATAACGGAAAACAATAATGGGGATGTCATAATATCTTACTCCTTCGTTTCTAATGGAGCCGTAATGGCGACAGATTGTGGTGGAAAACATCGTTTTAACTACACAGGACATCTATCAAGATCGGAACTGTATCCATTGGGAATATGTACTGACGCACTTTCACACATCCTGGTCTGTGATGGTAAAACCAAAACTGTTCAAATGCTAAACAAGGACGGTCGGTTCCTGTCACATCTACTGATAAAGCCATCAGGGATATTCTCTCCACACAGCCTAAGTTATGATGTCAACACTCACCGTCTTTGGGTTGGATCAGGGGGAAATAATAAGGTGTTTGTTTACAGCTATATTACGCGACAAGAGGCTTTTGCAGGTAAGTCTGCTCCACCATAACTTGAATGCTAGTAAGATGTATCATACTAATCATAACTAAATAAGAATAGTTCGAATGTAAACAAATAAGTCTGTGTTGTTTAAATTGCGAAATGTCAATCAATTATTGCAATCTGTTTACATTAATGTTTGTTAAATTTTAATGATAAAACAAATAAGTGCATTGTCGAAGGAACGGCAGATAAATGTTTCCCTGATTGTGAAAAAACAATATGACTTTTAAAACAACCCGAGGTAATGTACAACATAAGAAATCCTCTTATCAGAATATTAATGTGTTGATATCACCAATAATTTTTATACTTGCTTATGCTTTAACTAGTTTCAGTCTTGAATCAAAACGTCGTTCACATAAAATAAAGATAACCCATGTTAAATGCTTTACAAGTTTTTGACAGATATATGCAAACACATCAAAACCAAGAACTAACCAAAGTTTTTCAAGTAAAGTTGAGTTATGAAATTTTGTTGTATAACGGAAATTTTAAGTTTTATTCTGTATAATAATACAAGTAAATAAGAAATACCCGTTTTGTTAGACAATCATATACACATAAAGCAATCTATTTGTTTTAATGAAAAATAAATAAAACTCTTCGAAAACGGAATACTCTGAACCAACGGTCAATCGGAAGCCCATTTATTTGATATGTATTGTAAAAAAGATAAACTCTATACAGAGCAGCAGCACATTTTAGAATATCCAAGATAGGTATAATTTATTTATCATTTAAATCTATAATTCAAGTATATTTTTTGCTATATTGAAGTTTGTTAATGACCTCCTTGTGGGAGAATTATCAAAATATATCACGTGACTGTCAATTCAGGGGACCACACTGTCATACAAAGTGGCATATATTATGCTGTTTCATTTAAAATCAGAATTCATAATAGAATAACTTTACATAAATATTTTGTAATAATTGATAACTTTATGAACGTTTAAATTCGCTGAAATTTTCATAGTGCACCTTAACAAAGCTGCAGATGTATGAAAATTTCAAATACTTTTATATCGTGATTTTCAAATTATTTTATATATGACGCAAATATTTAAACGTTTTTTAAATGTATGTTTCATTTGTGAAAGGTTTTTGCTTTAGTTTGTGTCACGAAAATACTAACATAACGATGTGAAATCGCTAAGTAGCAAATCGCTAAGTTTTTGTTAATTATTTTAAATAAATTTTTGTTCTTAAAAATTTGGTTGAAATGTGTCTTTCTTAGAAACACGAACAAAATATATAATTCAGTTAATTAACGTACTCGTTTCTTATTATCAAGTTTTTTTTTCAATTTGTGCAGATAATTTCTCAGAAACTATTTATGGTTTGAATATGATATGCCAGTTGTAAAACTGGTTTGCACTTTTTAACTCGAAAGACAAAAACTACTGATTTCTGTGGGACCCAAAAGTTCAAATTTTATGGAACTGAACAATCAAATTGTTGGTATTATAAAAATGACAAATGGTTTGAAAAAGCAATATAGAAGAGAAGATGTTCTGAATATTTCTTAACAATAAAACACCAATAAAGTTATGTTTTGGTCCTTAAAAAGAGATAATGGGTCGGCACCTGGATCACTCTTTTCTATATACCTCAAGAATTGTAAAGTAATTCTGAACACTCGTTAAAAATATCTTTGAAATAATGAGAGCTTGAATCTGCCATCTGCAACCAAGTACAGGGGGCGGACCCTTCACATTTCAGGCCCAAAATGTTTTGTAGTCTCTCATTTATATTTCTTGTGCTTCTTTAACTTGATTCTTGTTCTTCATGAGGAATCTCTCTTGTTTCCAAATCATGTTCACGGTTAAATGTGCCACATACGTTTCACATTTGTTTAGAACAAACATATATGGAACATAGGTGTATCATATGTGCATCATGGGTGATTTTTCAACATATGTTAAACATGAGTTCAAAAACATATGTTAAACATGTGTGTTTTATCTACCATCGAACTTACAAAAACATGACTTCAAACGAGAGCATTGAAATTTTAAATTAAATTCAAATTCAAATAAAATTGATATCAAATCTGGATTTAAGCCGGAATTCGCTTTAGATTTGTTGTTGACAAACATACGTCACATTTTTACGTCACAGAAGCAGAAGATCGAACTGCAGGATGAATGAAACAAAGGGAAAGAATTGTCAAGCTTTCCTTTTCATTTACGTTCATTTGAAAATTATATCGTACAGTAGACGATGGCAAAAGAGTCAACCTACAACATGTAGCGAGTAGCTGTAACTGTGTTTTCCGGAAAACTTCGGGTTGAATTAATGACGATAAGATTCCCCACAGAACTAGATATCGGCAGCTTACTAGGTTTTTTATATTTAGAATAATCAATACTGATGGAAAACCATAAAATAGCTGTCGATAGATAAGACGCATTTATAAACTTAAAAATTTTAAAAAGTAGCAAACACTATAATAGATCGCATTAATTGTACCTTAGTTTATATCAACATGTTAGAAGGAAGTCCAAAACGTTGAAAAGATTTGGACAGAAATCAGGATGAATATTCTAGAAGCAAAAGTTTATACTCTCTCTCTCTCTCTCTGTCTCTCTCTCATAATTTGCAAATGAAAGATATTAAAAGTAATATAAATTGTTATAGGAATGACAACAATAGAGATTAAAATGTAAAAAATGTAATTATTTGAAGTAATTAAATTCATTTTTAATCTCGAAATCTTTTTTTCTCTTACTCTAACTTTAGATTTACAAGTTGTGAAAATGCCAAAAAAATGGAATGTTTCCCAAAGATCAACTGATTTTTTGGACAAACAGTTAAAGCGGTTCAAACAACAAGATGGAGTGTATCAAAAATGAACTGAACAGAAAAAATCTTTTAATTCTATTTAAAATAGTATATATTTGGCACGTATGTGATACATAACAAAAATATACATTGGAACCACATCCGTTAAATGTATTGTATTTATCACGTGTGTTTAATACAAGTGTTACAAACATTTCATGTGTGTTCGTTAACGTACGTCAAACATATGTGGTACTTAAATCACGTTAAACGTACGTGAGGTCACATTCGTATCACTCAGTTTAATATATTTTCATTCAATTACATCGCAGGGGCGTTAAAGGGGCATGGTCACGATTTTGATCAAAAATCATTTTTTTCGGTTTTAACGTATACAATGCTTCAGTAAGGCATTTTTAATAGGCAACCAAAATTTGAGTGTCATTTGTTGAGTTATTAGAGGGTTACAGAGCTTACAATTCTTCGCTATGTAATAAGTTTTTGTTCATATTTTGAACGTTGAAGTAAAAAATCCAGTTTTAGACCTCAAATGAATGTGTTAACCGTTAGGAACTGTTTATTTGTGCGTAAAAAGATTTTTAACTGGTATATTGAACCAGTGCAAACAAAAACAGGATACGAGCCTTGTTTACATGACGAAGAGTTGTGAGCCCTGTTTCTTGCTTAAAACTCATCGACTGGCACCCAAATTTCATTTGATCATTAGAAATGCACTCCTAAAGCATTGTAAATAATAAAAACAGAAAAGTAAAATTTTACCAAAATCGTGACCATGCCCCTTTAAAAAAGCATATGGGCAATTTACAGTCTTTTTTTGACTGTAATATTCAAAATCGTGAAACTAAATAAATATTTTGAATATTCTCAAAAACTTAGTATTGTCCTTTAAAATAGGTGTCAGTGCAATAAAATCGGGTACTTCATTACTGCCACATAAGTGCATCATCACGTGACAACTATAAAAGCTTACGTATATTCCTTAACATAAAATGAGATAGAACACTACTACTCCACGGTTTCCAAAATAAAAAAAACCAAGTGAAGGCAAAATATCTCAGCTTAATCAAAACCGCTGCTAGGATCCTATGTTCTTCTTAATTAAATAGTTATTCATCCAGCTCTCGTAAAACCTTCCAAACTTTTATAAAGTTTGCACGGAAAACGGTGTGTTGCATTATCACAACACACAACATAGGACTCTAGCAGTACTTTTCAATTTAAGCATTGACCAATCTAACGATACTTATATAATTTCAAGTTCAATATATACGAGGTAGTGTTGTTCTAGTCGGATTTTCATATCGTAAACAACGACAGAGGAAAGCCTGGTCGAGAAATAAAAGCAAATATACATACCTTTTAGCGAATGATTGATAAAACTAATGTCTCTCCTAGTATTTTCATGTTCAATTTTCAATAACTCACACCACAAAACTTTACTAAAGTTCTTAGATTTATTGTCACAATTTGTGTTGAAAGGCCTGCAATTCGTTCGTTTATAAACTGAACTTTGAAACGATAAAGAGGCAGAACCGTGAAAATGACTTTATTTACAGTGTAAAGAAAACATATATCGCTACTGCATACAACCCTCTACACACAAACACACTCACACACTCAATTCACACATGCAAATAGCTGAAAAATCACATAACATATTTTACACAAACCATATTAACAAAGATAAATTAACCCCCTAAATACCCCCCCCCCCAAGATATATAAACAGAATAGATAACCCGACTATGGCTGATGTCATTTATGAAAACTTAGTCTGGACAGTGCTTTTGGGAAGTTGTATTTAATAAAAAAAATTCACCCGCAGCAGGTACATGCATAGTTGAGACCACAATTCAGGTTGATCACTGGTGACAAGGATGCATCACACGTTTATGTATATCGCATAACCTGGTACATGTGCGTCCATCAGTTAGATCAAACCTTTCGTCACGGATGTTACTGGACCATATCACCAACTCATAAAGTGCTTGTGCGTCCGCGTGTGTCACATTTACCACGTTGACGATGGGTCCACGATGGTTAGTTTGTCCTTGTCCTGCACCCACGGAAGATACCGTCATGTATATAACCGACCACACCCACTCACATAGTCACCTAAAATTCAATTCATTGTCGTGTCCTCAGTGAAAATTACAACACTTCGCTGTTAAAAACAACACATTATATTCAACCGTCGGGCTACCATACTTTATATTTTTATGCAAAAAAACAAAGATGTCATAAAACACTATAGACCAAAGGACAACATATTTACACTTAAGGATGACGTTTACTCACAATGAAAAAAAATTCCACTGATGATAATGAAAAACCAACTATTGTGTGTTATAGACCTTTTATTGTAGTGTTATTTTTCATTTTCAAAAAAGTAGGTCAATGACCTACTTTTTGAGTTAATGGCCATTGTATATTTTTGGAAAATTAAAGGAAAATCACTTAAAATTTTACACTATGATTGAGATTTTCTTAATTGTGAAAATAATACAAATTGCTCAACACTTTTGAAAATGAAATACAATTTATGAATAGCAGTGACACTAAATACATACAAAGCATTAAGTTTTCCTTCACAATTTTTATAAATATTCCAGTCCGAATTTCCTCTATCACTTTTCAAATTCCTACCCATTTTTGATCCAATTTTACAAAAAATTGAATGATGATAATACAAAAACATTTGTAGTATTAAACTACTTATATTGATCTTATTCTGTTGGCATATAATTTATATGAGGTCAATGATCAAAATTTTGAGATATGGTGTCTTTTCTCGTTTTTAAGCATATTTCAATATTTTTTAAATTCATGCCATACGGTTATTATAATGAATAAATGGGGTAAAACTACCAGAAAATATGCAAAATTATATAGACTAAAATATAAAATCTTAACTTTTAATATCAGAGTACTTCCAAAAATATTTTAGCAGAAAACAAAATCTGCAAAATTTAGTCCGAATTTCCTCTGTTTGGCTAAAAGTCTATTTTTGTTTTGGCATAATTCCATAATATAGTAGAAATATCGAATGTTATGTCAATAATAATTCATTTCACAGATACTTTTTGTGTTTAGAACAAATTTTACTCATGACATTGAACTTTATAACAATCCGAATTCGAGAACTCAAACCCTGAGTAAACAACACCCTTAAGTATGCGTATTCTAAATTGAAATGATAAAGAAAAATACTTCTCACTGCTGTTCTTTCTCAACACGGTTTATCGTTCTTTTACCCAGAGGAATACTTTTCAAACACTCCACATACGATTAGACATAGACCACACAGGTCCTACGACATATTGTAAAACTCTACGAAGGTTCATACAGAAAGACACACCTTCTCCCAACAACGACCTGGCCGGAACTAACTCATGCACGAAAACCGGTTTAACAGTCAGCGACTAGCTGACCGTGGCACTCTATTGAGCGCCGTTACCCACAACAAATTAATAGACAAATAACTTTTGGTGAACATATATACAAAATTGTGACATACCTCCCCTTTCAAGTTTCAAATTTTAGAAACCATATTTTGACCCCAAAAAAACACAAACAGGCTACTTCACGTGATGACTCAAAAAATCAGCACCTACATTATCAATGCCTTTGATAGCTTGTATCGTGAAATTGTTTGACAGCAAAAATATTGCCAAACGCATCAACCTTCCATTTGAAATTTTTGATCTATTGAGATACACCAAAGGTTGATGATCAGTCTCGAGAACAAAAGTCCTACCGTACAGATATGCTTGGAATTTTTTGACTGCATATACTATAGCCAAGCATTCTTTCGCAATGACTGAATAACCTCTTTCTCTTATATTCAACTTTCGACTTGCATACGTAATTGGGAACTTTCGCTCATGCTCTTGCAACAAAACTACACCTATACCATACTCTGACGCATCTGTTCTCAAATAGAAATCTCACTGGAAATCGAGCAATCTCAGAATAGGGGCATACAAAAGCAAAGACTTCAACGAACTAAAAGCTTTTTCATGTCAACACGGTTTATCGTACTTTTACCACACAGGAATACTTTTCAAACACTCCACACATGATTAGACATAGGCCACACAGGTCCTTAGGCATATTTTCAAACTCCACGAAGGTTCATACAGAAGGACACACCTTCTCCCAACAACGACCTGGCCGGAACTAACTCATGCACGAAAACCGGTCTAACAGTCAGCGACTAGCTGACCGTGGCACTCTATGGAGCGCCGTTACTCACAACAATTAATAGGCTGATAAAACTATTTGTGAACATATATACAAAATTGTGACATACCTCCCCTTTCAAGTTTCAAATTTTGGAAACCATATTTTGACCCCAAAAAAACACAAACAGGCTACTTCACGTGATGACTCAAAAAATCAGCACCTACATTATCAATGCCTTTGATAGCTTGTATCGTGAAATTGTTTGACAGCAAAAATATTGCCAAACGCATCAACCTTCCATTTGAAATTTTTGATCTATTGAGATACACCAAAGGTTGATGATCAGTCTCGAGAACAAAAGTCCTACCGTACAGATATGCTTGGAATTTTTTGACTGCATATACTATAGCCAAGCATTCTTTCGCAATGACTGAATAACCTCTTTCTCTTATATTCAACTTTCGACTTGCATACGTAATTGGGAACTTTCGCTCATGCTCTTGCAACAAAACTACACCTATACCATACTCTGACGCATCTGTTCTCAAATAGAAATCTCACTGGAAATCGAGCAATCTCAGAATAGGGGCATACAAAAGCAAAGATTTCAACGAACTAAAAGCTTTTTCATGTCAGCACGGTTTATCGTACTTTTACCACACAGGAATACTTTTCAAACACTCCACACATGATTAGACATAGGCCACACAGGTCCTTAGGCATATTTTCAAACTCCACGAAGGTTCATACAGAAGGACACACCTTCTCCCAACAACGACCTGGCCGGAACTAACTCATGCACGAAAACCGGTCTAACAGTCAGCGACTAGCTGACCTTGGCACTCTATGGAGCGCCGTTACTCACAACAATTAATAGGCTAATAAAACTATTTGTGAACATATATACAAAATGGTGACAGTTTTAATTTGAATATGTTTACAATGCTTTCCGATCAAATTCACACGACATTCAACTTTTAGTCATGAAATCTGGGTAATTCAACCTAATTTCTAAAACAAAATTGTCTTCAGCATTTTTTGTTTGATTTAGGTCTACATTCCGATGCTTAAATATTTGAATATATACATAAAAGATACGATTTGTGATTTCACGGAATTACATATAACTCTGATTCCATATGCTTCCTTAACAACCCCGCGATTTATAGTTAACCTTCTGCAGAAAAACCTTTTTTAACTATGAGTCTATTTGAAAGCTAGGTATTCCATACTCTACTGTTTGTGTTTGAAAAACCGGATCCAAATATCTCCAGTATGATAAGCTGTATTAAACAATCTCTATTGATAATACTATATATTTCTTTTAGTTAAATGCTTTTGTAATTTGGTGTAATGAGAAAAATACATGTTTTTATGTTTAACAAAAATGTTGTTTGTGTAGATATTTGCATTAACATGGGAAAAGAAGGCGACTGATGTTCGAACAATAAATATTCTTTTTTAGGTAGACAGACCTCATTCAATTCTACAAAAATGATTTTCAGGAAAGTTAACACAAGTTACTAAAGTTATATAAGCATAAACAAATTATAATATTGAAATCAAGTAATAATTTAAGTATGGATTATTTCAAATATTGTTTATATACCATCTCTCTTTCAATTAAACATAGTTAGAAAAATAGGATTATAACTATATTTATTATCATTGTTATCATTATTGCTATTATTATTATTATTATTATTATCATTATTATTATTAAAGGTAAATTAAACTTTAAAGAAAAAAAAAGCATTTATAATTTTTTAGAAAGATATCTCTAGGTTAAACATATATTGCTTTATTTAAAAATAAACCAAGTTTTTATGTTATAACTCTTTTAATTATATTGTATCATATTTTACAATAGTTTATCAAATGATTCAATATCGAATATGATAAAATACAATTTTATATTACATGTACAACATAGTTCATGTATGTGATAAATTATCGATCTTATAATAAGAAAAAGATTAATATGACACATCATTTAACACGAATCGCATTTATCATGCAAATGTGTCTGAGGTAGGACAAGGTTTTCTGAACATGGTTGATAATGAAGATCAGACTCTGTATCTTAAGCTAGCCTTAAATCCAAATGTATATGAACCATGAAAGTTGATAAGGAAAGCATTTTCCCCATCATTCAAAACTGCATTTAGTTACTAAAAGATCAACCATGCGGGTTTGAATATGTAAGAACCATTATTTACTGAAACGTGACCAGTTCTAAAATCAAAGTACTGAAGAACTGACGGGAGATGATTTTGTCGATGTTTATTTATTTTGAAATCAGTGATATGTTATTTTGCATGACAAGTATATGTAGTTTCTAATTTGAATTACAAACATTTTTATAATTTGAATTTTTGGACTTTTTCGACAAAAATATCGAGAAACCCCCATATAGATCATGTTAAATAATATTTAAAGATAAATTTAATTCAATCAAACTATGTTTCAGTAATAAAAATATTTCTCGAAAATTGTATGGATCCAGACAATATTGAACTCTACTCTCAGTCAACCAAACGCTCGGCTGACACCGCAAATCTCCGACAAGGATTAGCGGAGACAGCCGAGCGTCGAGTTGAACGAGACTACAGTACATGCATATTGAACTCTGGCGTAGGAATACATACGACTACAAAAAAATATTTAAATTGTTCGTACCATTAAAAATCGGACTATTTTCAAGGTATTTATAAATACGTTTACTTGAAAAACAATGCTTTAGCATACATTACATCGAATTTATCAATTATTTTCAAGAACTAAGTCATGTCAGCAGCAATGATTTGTGCTGAGGTCCAAACACTGTTTCACTTTCGGTTTGTCTGAGTAACTGCATAGGAGAGTTGATTAAAATCAACTCCCAAAAATTAATCTATACTCTAACTACCAAAGAAAATGAGTGCTGATTTATTTTCTAATTGCTACCATATTAAAAAGTTAGGGTAGGATGATACATATTTAGATGTTAAATTATATTATATGTTAGTCAGAAAAGTCAGCCTTTTAATAACATCAAATATCAGAGGCTCTCAAATAAATCACAATCACCTGACCCTATATTTAAAACTATGGTTTGCTTAAAAAAAACACATCAAGAATGCAATAGATGTTATTTAAGTATACTCCAGAAACGTAAACATTTATCAAATGCTTTTTTCATTTTTTTAAAAGATGAAATACTAAGGATTTTAATAGTCAGGTTTGTTGGCATGCACAAAGTTACGACTGCTCGTTAGTTTGAATTAACTCGAACGAATTGGTAATGTTTTGTAAAACAAATACTGATGAAACGAAGTTAAAACTATTCTTTAAGGATGTTCACTGGTGGTAAAGTGGAAATATATGGAGGCATCTTTTGGAAGCGAAAGCGTTTTATTTTCATCGCGTAAAAAGTATACATTCCCGAATAGTTTTTAAAGTAGATAAACAGAATGACACCTTTGTGGGTTTTTTTTTATTTGTTATATTTAAATCTTCAACAAATCCATCTTAAATAAATTTTTGAAACTAGAAATAGTGATGTGGAAAAAATCGAAAACTAGGTCACTAACACAGATTTTATTACGCATATTTACACATTGATGCCATGGCTGAAACTTGTTCTGTAAATTTAATCAGAGAGCATTGTAAACAGATTTGAAATAGTTATAAGTAATCTAAGGACTCTTATTAAGTAATGTATGATTTATTAAGATGTTAACACAAGAATACTGAGAGAAATGTTAGTTTTATAAATTATTTCCTAATACGTATGTAAATTTGCTTTTATTTCTCGGCCAGGCTTACTTTTGTCGTTGATTACGATATGAAAATCCGACTAGAAAAAAAACTACCCCGTATATTGAATTTCAAATTTTACACGCATCGATAGTTTAATGCTCAATGCCTAATTTGAAAATTGCTCCTAGAATCCTGTGTTTTGTGATGTTTTGATGCAACACACGATTTGTTTATTGTTTAACGGAAACCGCAGGTTGTGTTGCTCTATATCTTTTTGTTAAGTAAATATATTTTAGCCATTTATTGTTGTAAAGTGATATTGCATCAATGTGGCAGTACTGTACTACCTGATTTTATTGCACTGACATCCATTTCAAAGGATAATATTAAGTTTTTGATCTGATTCAAAACAGTCATTTAATCTCACGATTTTGAATATAATAGTTACATGAAAATTAGACAATAAATTGCCAATATGCTACCTTAACAACCCCGCTAAGGCCCTTTCAAAATTTGTTCTGACCGGAAATATTTAAGATAGCGTCAACCGTTAATAAAACAAAGGTTTATCAGACGGGTAGTGTGCACAAAACGTTTGAGATAAATAAGAGTTACCTATAATATTGTTATAATAATTGTTTATGTATATACTGTTCGTAATTCTAATAATGTCAATATATTTTGTAATTGATTCAAATTTAAAGGTCAATTGATGAAAGTAATATATGCTTTATCATGTAGATCTTAATGTAGCCGCTACTGATGTGAACAATTTACGGAGTAAAATCCAATCCAATGAGACAGAAACCCCACAGCAAGAAAACAAGTGTCCGCTGGAACTGAAGTCTTGCATTACGCTTCAGCAACATTTCACAGTGTCTGAAACTTATCAGTGTCGTCATATATCTTGTGCGACATCAGAAAGAGTTTGGGTCAGTGGTCTAGACAATATAATCTTTACAAGTACAGCAGGTGAAATTTTACATCACTTGGATGATATTTGTATATATGGTAACGGATCCCACACATTAAATAGTGAAAATGAACTGTTTTATATTAATGAAAATTATGATATTAAAAAAATGTCACGGGATTCGAGTATGACCATCACCTTTTTTAAGAAGAAAAAACACTCAACATGGACACCTTGGTGTGTGTATTGCTCATTGTCAACTGGGGATTTACTGGTCGGTATGACTAAAGCTAGACTATTGGAAGGTATCGTGATCAGGTTCAACCAGAAAGGACAATTGATACAAAAAATACAACACGACAGCGTTGAATCTGAACAACATTATAACAAAAACGTAACTCTGTATAGACATCCTTTATTCATAACAGAAAACAATAATGAGGATGTCGTGGTGTCTGATAGTGACAGAGCTGTAGTGGTGACAAACCGTGGAGGAAAACATCGTTTCAACTACACAGGGATTTTATCTGGATCAGATTTTGCTCCGAAAGGAATATGTACTGATGCGCTTTCACATATCCTGGTATGTAATAATCAAACAGTACAGATGCTAGATAAGGACGGCCAGTTCTTGTCACATCTACTGATAAGACCATCAGGGATATTCGCACCACAAAGCCTTAGTTATGATGTCAACACTCACCGTCTTTGGGTTGGAACATGTTTCAACAACACTTTGTGTGTATACAGTTATATCAAGAAAAAGGGCGCTAAAACGAGTAAGTATGCTTTCATGTTCACAAATGAAAGTAAAATAATAATCCGCATCTATAAAGCATAAAAAGATAAAGTATTTGATGAATGCATTTTTTATTGTAATTTACATATCACCCCACATGTTAATGTAAAACCACATAAGTTTTACATATTAATTTGGTTTTTCACCTAATTACTTTAAAGGGGGCTTTAAGGTGGAATAACACACCTGGAAAAAGTCAATCAAATTAACACCAAATTATTTGATTATGAAAGAATTAATCAATAATAAACTGTACATGTGTCAAATAAGCGAAAAATTTCCAGTTTGGGGATAAAAATGAATCTCTAAAAAATTCAATATAGTAAGTGACAACAAAAGCCACTTCGGTATTCGAACTCGGGATGTATGGATCACAAGCCCGACACTTTATCCACTCGGCTATGGAGTAAGTGACGTGTTATCGTTAATAAAATTCTTTTAATAAAACGAAATGTCGTTTCGATCAGAGGTCAGCCATTTCGATCAGAGGTCAGCCATTTTGTGATGATGTGTTATTCCACATTAAAAGGGGCTTTAAAAGGGGCAAGGTCAGGATGCTGGTAAAATTCTATTTTTCTGTTTAATATTTACAATGCTTTAGGATTGCATTTCTAACGATCAAATGAAATCGTTAGAGTTATAACCAAGATACAGAGCTCACAATACTTTGTCAAGTAAACAATGCTTGTGCCCTGTTTCTGTTTACAAAGATTCAACATAACAGTAAAAAATAGTTTTCAAGCTGATTTGTCTATCTTTTTATTCATTTTAAGCATAAATAAATTGTCTCTAACTTTTAACACATTTATCTTAATTGTAAATCTCAAATTTTGACTTCACCATTCAAAATGTAAACAATAGCATAATAAAGAACTCTAAGCTTTGTGGCTCGCTTTTATCGCAACATATGGCGTCGGAAGGGAATTGAAAGTGGGGAGGGGGGGGCTAAACTGATTCTCAGAAATATTGAGAGAGAAAAAACTAATTCCCCAAATCAGGAAAATCCTAATCCATGGGGAGGGAGGTGGGGGGGGGGGGGTATACTACCTATACTATACTTCAAAAAAAAAATCTTACCTACACAAAAAAATTCTTTCCCAAATCATGGAATTTAATGGGCTAGTATACCTATGACTCCAACTTCTTAATCTTAATCTTTCGAGGTAAACTTTGGCTTCTTATTATTTTGCCTTGAAATGATTGAAACTCTTCTGTATGAGACGTTTTTGTTCAAATTTCTTAGCATAGCATATCATATCATAGCATAGCATATCATTAAGCCCTTCATTTCAATTTCTAATAGCATAATATACAAATATCAGAGCATTGCATTTAATTACAATGCATAGCATTAAAATTGCATACCATAGCATAGCATAAAATTGTAAAAGGTATAGAAGAAAGAGTTGTTATTTATTCCATTTAAAAATATATATAACATAATAGCCTTTTTTTAATGTCTAATGTGTTTATATCTTTATCAAGCCCCCGTTGTTATGAATTGGCAGAGTGAAATCAAAATCAGAAACAAAGAAAAACCAGTGAATATGAATTTGTTTCTCCCGAAACTGATGCTTCCCTCTAAGTTACTTAGATCTTTAACAGTTACAATTGACAAAGGTGGTAATCACATTTCCTTTGTTGCACCAGCCAAGGTCTGGATAAGTGATGGAAACATAATCTTTTTGACGAACACGAAAGGTGAAATAATACATAATATTATATAAATAGTGCCTGTTTGGGAGGGTAACAGTTGAAATTGAAACCCCGAGAAAACCATTGTCAACCGACGCGAAGCGGAGGTTGACAATGGTTTTCGAGGGGTGTCAATTTCAACTGTTATCCTCCCAAACAGGCACTATCATTTTGTTATACTGAATGTCTTTTTTAAAAATTTTAAGAAAATTTTACTGCTTTTATATAGGAATAACGTGAATTCTACAGCGAACCGTACGCGCATAATTTTCGCGCATGTAACATTTTTTAATGTTACCCGTTGCCAAGTGCGTTGCTAACGCTGAGGGTAATAGTAAATATTATTAACTGCGTCTTAACCAATCAGATTTCAGTATTTAACATGAAAGTATAACAAAAATAATTTATGCAACGGTTTATCTAATGGAGTGCACACAGTAAATAGTGATGGAGAGCTGATTTATATTGATAAGAATCATAATATCAACAAAGTTTCAATGGACAGAAAGGAAACCACCACATTTGTAGGAACAACAGGTTCTACATGGAAACCACAGTGTGTTTATTGGTCCCCGCTCAATAGAGATCTTCTTGTTGGAATGTATATGGAGATAACTGAGTATCAAGAGATAGGTAAAATCATTCGTTACAACCAGACTGGACAAATCACACAACAAATACCACAAGGCGACAGAGAACTTGAACTGTATACAAAACCAAGATATATAACAGAGAACATAAACGAGAATATCATTGTTTCTGACTATTCCCTGTGGTCTGGTGCGGTGGTTGTGACAGAGCGTGGAGGACACCATCGTTTTTCGTACACCGGGCATCCTCCAGAATCAGGGATATTGCCAAAAGGAATATGTACTGACACACTGTCAAACATCATTGTGTGTGATACTAGATCCAAAACAGTTCAGCTGATAGACAGAGACGGTAAGTTCCTGACACATTTACTTACCGAATCACTAGAGATGGGAACACCACAGTGCTTAAGTTATGATTTCAACAATCATTGTCTTTATGTCGCATACAACGAAATGGTGTGTGTCTATAAGTACGCACCCAAACAGGATTTTACTGGTAAGTGTCATGATTAATATTTTCAATGGAATAAAGATTTAACACAATTTTGCCGTTCTGTATTAATAACATATATAAATCTATGTTTATATGCGTTTTAAGATAAACTATATTATCTATTGACTAAAACAACACTGGTTTTTGATATGTCGTATCTCACATGTTACTTGTGTGAGTTTTTTTAAACATGCACAGTCACTAATTGGCATAAGTTAAGATTTAAAAGCATGGCATTGAGTGTAATTAATCAAATCAAAAATGAAACTCATATTTGACAATGTAAGTAGAACATTCTTTGTTTTTTAAATGGAGTATATACTCTTTATTGGCTGAAAATGAATTATTGATTTGTTGTAGATGTCCATGCACACTGACTATTTAAGAATGGATAATAGGATACTGGACAAACAATGTAAGGAAAGGTTTCTAACAAAATCTAGTTTGGTCCAAATCATATTTGGTGTTTGTTACATTCTCCGACAGCGAAAGTTCACCTGTGTTTTATTCACATAAACTATATTAATGGCGTCTCTTTGTACCATATATCATATACATGTGTGACGTATTAATACAATATCAGTATACATTAAGATATAAGATAAGGTATATTTTTTTCAGTTTTGGACTCGGAGGGCTTATGTTTACAATTATTAGAGATAAATTTCTAAATGAGAGATTATACATACGAAATAGTCCATACATATGGACAAAGATGGCGACCAACACAGACGTTAGTGGGCAGCTCAGGAAAGTTGAGGGGTAACTTAAAAATTTCTGTATGGAAAATTACTGTGATCAAGACTGTTATATGGTTACTCTTGTTTTGTTTCGACATATTCAGGCGCAAGTAGCTGAATCTATTTTGGCTATTTGACTTATAGGATTTTATTTCTGTTAACTACTCATGTCTTCAGAAAGTTCTGCTACAAGTGTATCAAGATCAAACCGTAAACAAAGAAGTCCATAAGAGAATATTACAAAAACCTGTAGACGCAGAGCGTTTTCATCTTCATTGCCGGAAATAAATAAATATTATAGTAAAACTGATGATTTCACGACTCTGAATATGGCTTAGTCCAGTTCTGACCTCTGTGGCTCTACTGATTTTTCTGCAACCCAACAGCCCTCTTAATCGAGACCCAGGGTTAAACATACAGCCTACCATATCTTATTTTCAAAGCAACACAAAATCAAAACTTTATGACCCAGCTGGTTCCAGTTCTTTCTACTGCAATAGCCCCTACTATTCAAGCTGCAATCCAATCAGCATTTAAAGATCTGACTGATACAATCCAAAAACAGTCGACAAAATTAGATTCACTGTCTCAAAAATTCTTAGAGGTTGAAAAATCCAATGAAGATTTTCAAAACCAAATCTGCAATCTTGAGGACACAATCATTGATCCAGAGCAATACGGGAGAAGGATTGTCCAGTTCCTGCTGGTGATCTTACTGACATCAACACAGATCACATTATCATGGGTATCTGTAAGGATCACCTCAACATTGAACTGGCTGAAGACGAAATCTCAAGATCCCACCCCATTTAAAAACCAAATAGCAAACGAAATATTAAAATTATAAGCAAAATGGAGAACTGGAAAATAAAAAACTCAGTATACCAATCTAATAGAAAATTGAAAAACTCTTCATCACAAAGGACTTCACCCGATACAGACAGGGCATCGTTCAAGAACTTACTGAAAGAACACGGGCCGGTGAAATACATTCCTTTTGGACCAACGATGGCAGAATCATTGCAAAACTACCAGAAAGGGGCCGTAAATTTACCATTTGATCAGTGAATGAATTGCATCAGCTAGCACCTTCGGAATCATAAATGATCTATTAAACTGGTTTAATTTCCGTCTTTAATATATCAAAACTATCAAGAAATGACGCCTGTTTGGGCATGCAGAGCGTTTTGATGCTTTCAGTTACCTATATATGCAAACAGTTATATACATGTGAGTTTAAAATTACCATCAGTAACCTTATTTCACATAACTCATTATTATATATTAATTCATATAAAATATCCCCACAAACTGTCATTGATCTTCCATCATCTGATGTTCATTAGCTTTCATACCATGTTTTTGTATATAGTTTTTTTGTTCGCATTGTTTACAGACAATCCTGTTCTTTCAAGCTCGAATCACATGACATTTTTTAAATTACCTTCACCACGTGACACACCTTGTTTTGTTTTCAAGAATTTCTTGTTTACCCCTTTTTAGTTTTTTTATTTCTTCGAATTCGCTATCACATATATCAAAGATCATATTAAGATGCAATATTGTTTTTTCTTTGTTCACGAAATGTCACTAGCGGCAAGGATTTTTCTTTTTATGTAGTCTTGAAAACGTACACGAGTACTAATGAAGGGTAATACCATTCAACAATATCGCGCCGCAATTGAGGCATTTTATATTGGCTGTAGACGTACTTATAAAGTATTGTCTTTTTGTATATTCAGCACTAGTGATTTTATTCATTGGCTTCTATACTACCTGAAATGTTATTGCTCTGTGTGGAACAGAGTATTCACAAATTGTCCAAACCATTTTTACATTTATTCAGTATTGTGTACACATTATTTATATTTTACTATTTTTGTGTGGTAACATTGAACCTAATCCAGGTCCGATTGAAGACAATGCGTATACTTCGGATAAAAAACATTTAAATGTTAGAAGTATTCGTAACAAAGTTGAATATTTGTTATAATTAGTGTCGGATTTTGATATTCAATGCTTTACTGAATCTCACTAAGACGCAAACGTTCTAGATAAAGACATAACAATTAAGGGATTTAATAAAAATTTATATATATATATGTATATATATATATATATATATATATATATATATATATATATATATATATATATATTTATATATATATATATATATATATATATATATATATATATATATATATATATATATATATATATATATATATATATATATATATATATAATATTCCAAAAAAAGCGTTTTTTCAACTCATTATCTCTTGGGGTAGGGTGGGGCCATTGATGAGGAATGGAATTTTTACCTTAGAGTTTCTATGGAGGGGAAAAAACAACTTGTGTGGAGGCATCCTCGAGTATTGTTTTTTTAATTCATAATCCCTTTGGGTGAATGGGGCCATAATGGAGGATTTTTTTAAATTGAAAAGAAGAAAACTTTAAAGCGGCTTATGTTATAAACCAAAATCTCAAAATCAGCTCAACTAAAATGTGGAAAAAACTTTCACTCTTAATCAACAGATATATATGTTCTCTACTAAGGTGTCTAGCTTTCTTAGCTATTTTTTAATTGATATTAAAGATGATCTAAAGCTTTTCTGATCAGTTGAGGATACTGCTGCTGAAATGAGTGATGTGGTCCATGTGCCTTTTTAAACGTTTAGCGATCTGGCCCCTGGGCCCTTGTTTATGTTGACTGACTTTTTGGTACTTATTCTTTAGCGATTATTATATACCGAATCATACCGAAATATATGGATTTTTTTGTTTCCCCGATTACGACAAAGAGAACACGGCGGTTGTGATCGGTCAGCAGAGGATGCTTACTTCTCTATGCCACCTGATTCTACCTCTAAATTTTGCAGAGGTCCGTGTTTGTTTTGCTCGTGATTTTTGTAGTTTTCCTTTGTACTTTTTATTTAGAACAGTGTTCGTTTTTGCCATATTTCATTTATAGCCCTCATTTAAGTTAAAGTCGCCTCAACATATTAAGACTAAAACGATTTTTTACAGAGGTGTAACAAAGCGCTTATGTATTAAATGAGTCAAAGGGACTTTAATATTATAAATTGCAAATTGTTTTTTTTAATTTCCTTTACAAATACGAAAGCTTGCGATTATCAGCAATTGGGTTTTACTTTCTTGCAACATATAAACACTATCCTGTATCACAACAGCATATGGCTGCTTGAAGTATGATTATGATTCTTATATGTATGAGTCTAATTAAAGCTTTCTTTTCAAATTTTATCGTTTGTTTTGTACTTATCTATTTCATTTTTTTGTAATAATCAATGTGTCATTACATTAAGTAGGTGAACTCTTGATCTGTTTTTTTTGTAAGTTGGCATTAGTTTATTATTACCCATGAAATGATTATTATATAACAAATTAAACAACATAACATTTTTTATACTTTAATGCAAGCTAATGAAACCACTTAAATAGGGCCAATATAACTAAACATCTTTTATCCCTGTAATTTAAACTTGTTGAGCCTCTGATGATCCTCTGTTAGACATCCCATCTTATGAATGACTGTCACATTTAATGTCCAAACTGTTTACCATAGTTTTTACCTGTATATATATTTTTATTCACATCAGGTGTCCATAGATTTATTTTTAGTACGTTAAACTCACTCAACTGGTTAGGCATTTAAATACCCGTACTAGTGTAGTCAGTTTGGGCCTAGCAGGCACCTGAGAAGGACATGCTGTCCTGTAATAGAGTTAGTCCAACAAAATATTTACATCTGAGTATTTTCTAACTAGGTTCTTCTCACTTCTGAGGTAAGAGAGTTTTATTTTAAAGTTTGTTAATTGTTAATTTCACTTGCAATGACAGCCAAGTTCCTTTTTGTGTTTTTGTTCATTTGTTCCATAAAGTTGTGTTAAACTTACCATATTGTTTAAGTACATAAAAACTGGTAATGTTTATAAAGTATACAAAGTAATTGTAAAGTAACAATGCTCCGTAAACATTGTAAAAAGTGTGTATAGTAATTGCGTGAATTCAGTGTATAAGTAAACATGCTATTTGTATGATATATATATAGTATGTGTAAAGTATAAAAATATATAAGTAAAACATGAGTAAAAGTATGCATGTATATATAAGTAAATACATGTTAAGTATATGTGTAAAGTAATGTATATGTATGTGGAAAAACGTGCATAGAATATAACCCCAATGTATGGTATATACAGTTATGAAATGTATACTATTAATAGATCCCAGCATTGCAGTATTCAGTATTCAAGGGAGTCACTCAGTCAGCCTTCAAAAAATGGAACCACCATAGACATTCATCATTCAACAAGTCACCAACTTTGGCCTGTCTTACACAGATACACGGACGGATGGTTTTGTGAGCCCGCTGAGGCCGCCATTGCTGACCAGCCAATAAGTGACATACAAAAACTTAAATATATTTATCTGTAAAAAACTGAATTACAAGTAAAACAAAATGTATTGAGCAGTATTAAATGTAGTTAATTATTCAACTAGTTATTGTTTCTGACAATCAGCACGGCCAATCTGTGACAATAACAGCAAACGACTGATGGATTATCTGGCTCAGCGTCTCTCTTTTTCTGTCCCTTTAATTTCTACGTCTTGGACCTGATGAATTTTTGGTTGATCTTCCAGCTTTAGTATTCTACCGTGGTGATGGACCCCTACATGCCCAACATACTCTTAACATCGACAGTTATTGGGTGTCAACCTCAACATCTAGTTTTTTATTTCCCTTTATCTCAAACCTGTTGAGTCTGAGTAGCCTGGGTTTGACCACCCATCTGTAGTAATCTATGATGATGAGGGAGCCCCTACAGACGGTCACTATGTCCTCCATATCAGAGTCTATGATAATGTCACAGTACCCCAGGCTCCGGTGTTGGAGGTTTGTGGCAAACGTGGTGGAGCGGTGCGGGAAACAGACCGCCTCGTATTCCTGAAATGTCAATGGATAATGATATTCACAATAAACTATTTTTTTCCATAGGCTTGGAAAGTATATAAACAGATTCAAAATTTGACCAAAAGAATTGATACACTGTCTTTTGATAACCAATGTATATTAGGTGACTCTGAAACACTAACCTCATGTCTCAAGCAAAAAACTAAGAATAAAATTGGTTTTGTATATATCATTTTACTTAGTTCTACTAAAAATATATGTCCGTGCTAATCATTATTCATAGTTGATAAGAATAGCTTTAAGCCTCAACAGATATTCTTCGGGCTTGGCATACGAACAATATATAATATTGAACAAGTATTAGACGGTCTGTTTATAAATGCACTGTTCGGACAACAATTTACAAAATGATGGATAAAATTAACATCATCGCTGGAGTCCGTTTCCTCCTCAGCATTTATCTTCGATTCAGATCCCCTTCTTTTGTTTTCAAGTAGAACAGAGCTTTACATTTATTACATTTCTGGTAATCTTAAAACCTTATAAACATGTTCAAATGGGGAAAAAAAGATTTGAAATAATCTCGAAGCACTCACATAATTTGATTGCTTTTCACAATTACGTTAATTAGCATAATTACTAACATATATATCACGAAAGATGAAATTTCCGCAACAAAAAATAATAATAATAATAAGATTAAGATATAGTATGAACCAAGTCTCTTTTAAAGAAGTATCACGTTTATTTTCTAAATTTCGTGCACTATTGCATTCAACTTGTAACATTGTGATAAGCAGTTCCCTAATCTACCGGATATAATTGAAAGAAAAGGAAATGACGTCAGAAGGGACTGTCCACTCAACCCCATACGATTCAACCGTGGACAGTGCGTCAGAATGACCTCAATGACGTCATCTTGCAGACCTTAAATACGATTTTTAATTTGTTTTTATTGTTTCAGAGCAGTGTGTAAATGTCCTAGAAAGGTCTTTAGCACCAATTTATGTGAGGAAACGAAAAAGAACTATGAGTAATATGAGTTTATTTGTGTTGATCGTTACCGAAGTTGTATATAGGCAGTTGTTCAAAATAATTTTATTTACAAGTCATTGTACTGCGTTGGTAAATGCATGCACGCGATAGCCAAAATGTTTTTACTTGAACCACTCCCCAAGCTTAGATAATTGAAGTCAAGATGGCGGAGACTTTTGGCTAGACTGATTAGTGTATTCATCAATCAAGTGAGTAAGGTTAAAAAGTCATATGAGTTTACGCCATGTAAACAACAGCCGTTTATTATGGGGAAGACCAATTACATTTTTGAATGTTTTAAGTTTGAGGAATTGAGGTCACTGAGATACAATTTTATTCCTCACATCTTTAGGAATTTTTTATGAAATATAATAACTATTGTAATATTTAAACAAAATACAATAACTAGTAAGTAGTTGTGGAAGACAATGTACCAAATATATGCTCTCAAATATTCTCGATAAAAATGGTTTTCCATAAAGGTACACTGTCAAAGATTTTGACAGGAAACCGAGTGCATGCCTCAGTATGAAAAATTAAGTGTAAAAATTCGAATAATTTACAATAGTTATTTTTTTGTTGTTATTCTACCGAGGGGCCGTATAGTACAATAACATTTGAACGTCCATATAAAGTCATTGTTTTTTTTTCAGGTGAGCGATGTGGCCCCATGGGTCTCCTCTTCACAAGTCATTTTGTCTAAGAAATGGAAACTCGAGCTGTGTTTACATAACAACGAATTTTTACTTCTGTATCTTGCTGGTAATTTGACTTTATAACATTCAATAGTTTTGTCAATCATTTAAAATACACCAGTAAACCGTTTTAAACATAAAAATTAAAAACAATTTTTGTGGATCTCAAATCGTGCCCAAGTCCATTTAATGTTTCCTATATGTTTTATGCTAAAGTGGACCACCTTTTTAAGTCTTAGGATTAGTCTGATGTAAAAAAAAATTATATCTGATAATCTTAGAAACTTTAACATTGTAGTTCTGGAGAACACGATATCAAACATGTTTCTTATATAATTCAAACATAAACTTTAAACCTGTTCTGGCACCCAGTATTAGTCTCAGGGTCACGGTGTTAACAGATTAATCTGCCTGCCCTATCTGAGAATGCTTGTATAGTAATCTTAAAAACGGTAGCATTGTAGCTCCTCACAAGATTTTCAAACATTTTCCCTATATATTTCTATTTTATACTTTGAATGCCTTTTGAGCCCCAGTATTGGTCCAGAAGTATGAATTACAAAAACTTTATAAAAAAGCGTATATATTCACATTGGTATTTCTGGTGTTGTGATTTTTAAGAAGGCTATGTTTTAAGACACACAGCTGATTTTACTGTTTTGAAATTATCCCCCTATTTAAAAATTGATTTCCTCAGTTGAATGCTTTGTAGGAAGTTAAGTAGAACTTGATTCAATGGCTCAGAAAAAGAAAACTGTGAAAAGGATCAAACAAATAGACGATCAGAAAACTTATGCAACCTTCGGTTATACCCACGATTCATTATTGTTGATATTATAATGCTTTGTATCAATAATACCAGCAATGGGTACATGTACCACTGTTCCTCGACTCCACACTCGTCCTGCTTTTAAAATCGCTAGTTGCAAACGAAAACAAGTACCTTCCTGCAGATGTTTGCTTTGTAACATCATGGGCTAATAAATAACCAGCACGTAGAGTAACTTTGCCATAACACACATTTCGTCATTCTGTGAGTTTGCCCCCTGAATCTGGGGCACACAGTTATTCTATCCCAAGGACTCATGCTACCTGGACTACGTAGGAGTTTCCCCGCTTAGCTGCTCATGCAGCCACGATTAATCTCTTTTCGTGCAACTTTTCCCTCTCCAAGGACTTCAGATAATTTTAAGCAAAGTTTGCTTTTTGTGCTGACTAATTCACGAAACACAATTCACCTGCAGGATACTTTTTCAAACCAGTCATCTCGCTCTTGGTTAAATGACACACATCGTGAAGCTTCCCGTTCTACCTTTGCTCTAGACTGCCTGTCTCTGTTTTTTTTATTTTCTGAATATAATTTGTAAGTGCTTCACGGGTACCAGGGTAAGGCAAGGACCGGTCGACAACCCCACCAGCCAATCCTTCTGTCTTCCATTATTGGGACAATTTAGAACAATTACTTCACAATCACAGTGCACATTTCATTTTTATTCTATAAGAAAGGTATCTTCAGATGATATAAAAATTTTATACCTGATTTGCATAAAAAATAAATAGTTCACGTTTAACATGTTTATAAGTATCTGACACAATACCCAGGGTGGTAAGCAAATCTCCAGATTTGTTTACAATTGAACCCTTTCAGACCCAAGAAAAAAAGAAATTGAATAAAATGATAATTTATCTTGTTTAGAATTAAACATCAACCTAATAATACTGAATTAATTAGATGTCCATTGTAATCACGCCTCTGGGTATCTAACGCAAAATCAATAGATAATAATTAAAGTAAATCTAAACATTTAAAAAAGCACAACTTGTTAATAATTATGCATTTCAATGCTTTTTTAAATCTATTTTTTTTCTAATTATCTTGAAATAAAAAAATACAATTATAGATTTTGAAATGTATTCTAATACATTTCTCAAAATAATTAATTGTACATTTGTAAATAAATACATTTTCAAGTATCTAATTTCGATATAAAGTAATTGACCCCAATCTTGATCCGCCTTAAATGTAGAAAGATTCCCTTCAAATGATATATTGATAGATGAAAACAAATAAACGGACACAATTTTTCACAAAAATGATACAAAGCTGATCACAAGGCGGTGTAATGAAGTATAATGACCCATGTAGAATAATGACCGGGGGTCATTTTTCTACGTAGAATAATGACCCCCCTAGCTGAAGAATAATTGGATTTTTCTGAAGAAAAAAAACCGGGGGTTATTTTTCTTCATGTTAAACATGAAGAAAAATGACCCCCATAAAAAATTGACCCCCCCCCCCCCCCCGTTAACATGAATAGAAATTGGTTACACCGTATCCAAGATATGACTTTGAAGTTACTTTATTTTTCACTCTGTTCAACTGATTTTGAAGTTATAAACACCGATCTTGTAAATAAATCGCTGTATATAGTTTTTTCTATCCGTAGCAAGCACACGCAAAACACTCTTACAATGCCACCATTTGATTTTTAACAGTTACGTTTCTTCTCTCGTCGACAAACGACGGGAAAAGACGCATATACAGAAAAATTCATACACAATGAGGAATGAACGACCAATCATGAAAGAATAATTATTGTAATAATATAAGCAATATTCATTGGTGAATGAATTGTCAATCGAAGAATGATGCATGTATATACATTAATGGAAAAAGACTCAGGGGGCAGGTAACGTAGGAATATGAGTACTTCTTATTTACATTTCTTGGGGAAAGTGATATTTTAAAAAAGCATTCTGAGTTAGTTTTGTTTTCTTCTACGTAATACATGAACATCAATATTCTAAACATTTGTGGTAATTCTGTATTTGTGATCATGGATAGACTTTATTCTTTTAGAGCAAATTTGTGAAGAGTACCTGAATATAGTAAATCTTAATATATAATAAACACTGATCGATTATAATAAGAAACGATTGTTTCTAAAAACGATGATGAGAGGTTAGGGCTCATGTTAGGGGTTTATAACCCTCTTGATTTTGATTTTATCACACGATCTATAGTGTATCCAACGTTACCAATGATCATACACACTATTGATGCGTTATTCATCTTTGACGATTTTCCTTATTGGTCGTTCACCTCTACTGGCGTAATGGCTCTAACTTCAGCTTGGTTATAATGCATACCAGTGGAGTAAACTTTTCATTATTTTGGTTTCATCATTAATTCTGGGTGATGCACTTGTATACCCAGCAGTTTGTATTGCGGAAATCCTCAATGCAAGTATAAATCATGAACAATATGAAGAATATAGAAGATGCGACGGCGAAGCGCGAAGATGCGAAGACGAAAGTGCTAAGTTGGCGAAGGCGAAGAAGTGATACTACCGCTTCTTCGTCTTTGCAACTTCGCACTCTCACCTTCGAATCTACGCGCTTTCGCCTTTTTAGCTCACCGAAACGAAGTCAATGGGAGCATATGCTATACCCCCGGCGTCGGCGTCCGGAGCTGGTTAAAGCTTTAGTTGCAGCTCCTGTATCTAAGCTATTACTTGTTATCTCTTCACCAAAGTTACATGGAGGATGCATCTGGACCTACTGAATCTGGTTCTTAACTTTCAGATGCTGGAGGAGGTTAAGGTTTTGGGAGCAGGTTAAAGTTGTTGTTGCAGGTGCCTTAAATAGTAATATCTAAGTTACTGCTTGTCCGTACTTCACCAAACTTACATGGATTGTGTGTCTTATGATACTGACACACCAGACGGGCTTGAGTGCTGAATCTGAGCTATAGGTTTCGGATGCAGGAGGAGGTAAAGGTTTTTGGAGCTGGTTAAAGTTTTTGTTGCAGGTGCCCTCTAATGATAATATCGTGAATACTCCTGGTCCTAACTTCACCAATCTTGCATTGATATAGTCTTATGATACTGATGCACATGACAGGCTTGAATGCTGAATCTGAGCCATAGGTGTATGATTCTTGATGAGGTTTAGTTTTTCTGAACATGTCACATGTTTTATAGACGATAGCTTGCATAGTTGATTTAACTATATTATAAATGAAACCTAGAGGTTGCTTTAGATACAATGTTAAGGCGTCCCGATGCTAAAATACGGCTGGAAAACGATATTATTTGAATCATCATACTTGGACCGGGAGTATTTCTTAAAATCTATGTTATATTTATTGACACCGATGTTGAACATTATATTTGATGCATTTTTGTGACGTCATATGTTCTTTGTAATCACGTGACGGGCGAATCATAATATTGCATATGATCTAATTAAATCGCATCGGCGCAGGTGATTAATAACATTAAATCCTTTGTTAAGTCATATACTTTGAAGCTCTTGCTTGGGAAAGAAATATATATTTCGTTTATGGAAGATATTGTTGAAACATTCCACAAAATCATCGAAATAATGCACATTTTTACTAATCAAAAGCGATTTACAAAAAAATGGGGTAAATCCGTAGGTTTCCCAAGCACGATTCACATTGGTACTTATATTCTCTTCCAATTTTACGTAAATTATTCTAATATTGTGTTGATCTTTCACCTGCGCCAAGCTGGTTTTACATGCATAAAAATTTCTTCATTCATTTACCCGTAGCAGGGAGAGTCTCCAAACCACTAGTTTATAAATAGTCTTTTACTTAAAACGAAGCTTTAAAACTGCCGATTATTTGATACTGGTTTTTAATTAATTAATTTTGTACGTCCGGCATTAACGGCGGCACCTATGTAAAGGAAACATGCGGTTTTATAGTGGTTTGATATAATTTACTTTTAACGTTTAGATACATTCCCTGAGAACTATCGACAGGAATGCAGATCATGACGTCAAAGTTAATTATGACGTCATATCGTATGAAGTACGGACAAGTGACTTTCAACACATCGCTGTAAAAGCCATCGGGAAGCCTTAACATGCCCGCGTAGGTTTATGATTCTTGTTGACGTTTAGTATTTTGGAACAGGTCACATGTTTTATAGCTAGATAGATAGCTTCCATAGTTGATTTAACTATATTATAAATGAAACGCAGAGGTTGCTTCAGATGCAAAGCCTGATCTCCATTATCAAGGATGCTAAAGAAATCTCCTACCTTACTCAAACCTGCTTGATCGATAGATGTAGTTGTTAAATGATGTAGCATGGTCCCTATGATATTATAATATTATAAAATATCGTATCATACGATATTGTATAAGATATTGGTTTATAAGATATATTATCATATCACATGGAATTGTATTTATGAGATTTTATTGTATATTACTTTATCATATGATACAATGGGTATAGTATGATTGTATTATATAATATTTTACTTTATCCCATGATATTGTTTCATTTGACATGATATAATGTTTATCAAATTATATTGTATTTTATAATATGATATCATATTATGTATCAAATATGATACAGTATCATACAATACAATATTATACTATAATGTCTACATTCACTTTCTTTCCCTCTATTAAATTGCATTTGTTAATTTTAGTGATATTTACACACAACACAGAAGACTTAATTACCAATTCTGTTTCGTTTGAATACATTCAGTATTTCTTCAGTATTTGTCGAAGAACAAGAACTGACTCTTCTCGCGACTTCAAACCGGAAAACGACCTGATATTATACTTACGCTGATAAATATTTCATTGATGTAAATATATGTTGACAGTTAAATGAATTCAATTGATTAAGTTTTTAGTATACCAAGAGTAAACTCATTAAATTACAGAAAGAAAAATAAAACTGTGTTATTAGAATTTAAAACGCTGCGTACTATTTTTGTCAGCATATTGTGGCTGTCCCAGTGGCTATTCTGTTAATTTCGCATAACTTGTTGAACAAGACAGGGCCTTTTAAAAAAATCATATTTGCGGGAAGGAAATACATGTTTAAAAAACGTAAATATAAGTATTGAATCATTATTTTTTGAAAGATGTGGTCTCATAACTGCAACAATGTGTGCAAACAAATTTTTATAACGCGCTAGCGCGCGTTATACAATTTGTATGCACACACCGTTGCAGTCATGAGACTACATCTTTCAAACAATAATGATTCAATGCTTAATTATACAATATGATATTATATGTTTCAATGTTATGATGTATTATTGCAGTTTGATATTGTTTCATATAATACAATATTGCATTATGTTTTATAATATTGTATTGTTTGATCAAATACAATAATGTATAGCGCAATACAATGTCATATCGTACGTTACAATATCACATCTCACAATATTTTACGGTATTTTATGGTATTATATATTATATATTGTAATTATGATAGGATGCAAGTTTAATTTTTTATTTTTATATTGATTAATATATGAACATATGATTATCATACAATTTTTTAACAGATGATATACGATATTGTTTCACAACAGAATCCCTGAATATCCAAGATCATAAAGGATGGTTTTCATATAATATGATAAAGGTGGTCTCATAAAGGCGATGACTCATAAAGGTGATGCCTCGTCTCGGTGAGCTTTGTAATCTGTGATTACTTATGTTTTATAAGTGTGGAGCTCTCCATCTTTTAAAGGGTTCCGAGGCATATTTTGGAAATTTTATTTTTATAAAATTAATTAAATAAAATTAACCAGGTGGATGGGGTCCGGACTCCCTCTCCCATTTTACTGCGTGAAATTATTAATATTTAATTTTGCGGGGGGGGGGGGGCTATCCCCCTCGAGATCCATGCATGAGCAAGGAGTGTCGCATAATGAAATTACATTGTTACTGTGTTTGGTCCACGGTAAAGAGACGGCTGGTAAGTGACAGGAGTCTGGAAGTGCATTTGTACACATTATGGCGGACATTAAATTTTGTTCGGAGTAGATAATGATTAGGCATAGCCAGCACTGGTAAACATATATGTTACATGTAAACAATAAAATATTTATAAACATTCATAGTAAGCGCGATGGCCTAGCGCATGCATGCCAATAATAGCATGGATAAATCGGAAAACCTTGGCGAGTACGGTGCCTGTGAATGCAATAAAAAAAGGCGAAGGCGAAAGTGCAAAGATGCGAAGGCCAGAGGGCAAAGTTGGGAAGGAGCGATAGAAGTATCGCTCCTTCGCCTTCGCACCTTCGCACTTTAGGCATCATCTTCGCGCTTCGTCGTCGCATCTTCGCATCTTTGCTCTTTTGTCTTTGCACTATCGCGTTTGCAACTTCGCCTTATGGTCGAAATGGCCCTATCGGAACACCATAGATATATGTAAATGTAATTGTTAAGATGACAACCATACCCCGATGCAATACGTCAATATCTTGTTATGACGGAAGGATTTTTATTTTCTAGGATATACCCCTTCTTTCACTTTAAGTTTATTTGAATATGAAAATAATTTCTGTTACTTTATGTAAAACTCAGCGGTAAAAATTACAAGAGTGTAAAGACTATTTCACAAATAATAAACAAATGAAAAAAGTCCTGGCCCTGATGGTTTTACAAGTGAGTTCTTTAAATTCTTCTGGAGAGACTTAGGAATATTTATCACAAGAGCAATTAACCACTCTTTTCAAATAGGAAACTTTTCAGAAATAAATAAACTAGGTGTTATTACATGCATTCCCAAATCTGGAAAACCTAAACAATTTCTGAAAAATTGGCGTCCCATTACTTTACTAAATGTTATTTACAAGCTAGCTTCAGGAAGCTTAGCTGAACGCATGAAAACTATTCTAGATAAATTGATAAATAATGATCAGACTGGATTTTTGAAGGGAAGATTTATTGGGGAAAATATAAGACTTATATATGACCTTATGTATTATACAGAGCATTACAACATACCCGGCCTTTTAATGTTAATTGATTTCGAAAAGGCTTTTGACACCATCTCATGGAGTTTTATCTCAAAAACACTAGACTTTTTTAATTTTGGACCCTCCTTCAAAAATTGGATAAAAACATTCTATAACGGAATTAAGGCATGTGTGATTCAAAATGGTATAATTTCAGAATACTTTTATCCAGAAAGGGGCTGTAGACAAGGTGACCCAATATCTCCATATCTCTTTCTTCTCTGCGCTGAGATTTTAGGAATATTAATAAGAAATGAAAAAGACATCAAAGGTATAATTATTGATGGAGAAGAATACAAAATATCTCAATATGCAGACGACACATCAATTATAATGGATGGTACACCACAATCATATGATGGCATTCTTAGGGTTTTAGACTTTTTCGCACAAGTATCAGGCTTAAAAATAAATTTTACAAAAACAAAAATGGTTTGGATTGGTAGCAAAAAATTTTCAAAGGATGTATTTCATCATTCACGATGGAAACTTAGTTGGAACAATTTAAATTTTGAGCTTCTAGGTAT
The DNA here is from genome assembly GCA_015776775.1 of Magallana hongkongensis. Classification (NCBI taxonomy): domain Eukaryota; kingdom Metazoa; phylum Mollusca; class Bivalvia; order Ostreida; family Ostreidae; genus Magallana; species Magallana hongkongensis. Next base: position 5,908,095 of record CM027469.1, on the reverse strand, counting down.
CAAATTTTCAGTTAAATTAGATGAAATGGAAGAATCAAATTATTTACCAAAATTGTCTGAAATTAGAAGATTGATAAATCAGTGGAAGTTAAGAAAATTAACACCAATTGGTCGAATTACGATAATCAAGACACTAATAATACCAAAGCTAAATCATTTGATACTAGCATTACCCAACCCAAAAACTGAATACCTAAAAACTTTTGAACATGATATTTTTCATTTTCTATGGGGTAAAGTTCATAAAGTAAAGAAAAGTACAATTATACAAGATTATAATCATGGGGGTCTCAAAATGGTTGATTATGGAAATTTTATCACAGCACTCAAAGCTACTTGGATGAGAAGGCTAATTAAAACTGATACAAAATGGGTAAAGCTTTTAGAATCAATTTTGAAAATTAGTATCTCTGAAATATGGAGAAATGGTCCTAATTATTCGTACCTTCTATGTAAAAAAATTAGAAAATTCTTTTTGGAAAGAAGTGCTCCTCAGCTGGTTAAAAATAATTGAACAAACGCCACTTAGTAGACCCCAAATTATAAATGATAATATATGGCACAATCCCAAAATCACCATAGACAATAAATCAATATTTATCAAAAGTTATGTTAATAAAGGATTTATTTTTGTTAGTGATCTGCTTAATATAGATGGAACATTTAGAAACTTTGATGAATTGAAACACATTAATCCAAAGACAAATTTCATAGAGTATGCAAGTTTAAGAACTGCAGTTACAACCAGACTACATACACAAGATATACACTTACCAAACCTACAGAACACATTACAATATGGACCAATTGTCCCTAATCATATTCTATTGTTTATTAATACTTGTAAAGGTTGTAAACCCATGTACAACATACTATTAGACAAAAAAAGAGAAATATGTACATCGATATCAAAATGGAGAGAAAAGGGTTATAACTATTCACAAACTTCTTGGAGTAGAATTTTTGAACTCCCTTTTAAGTGTACACAGGAATCAAAACTACATTGGCTGCAATATCAAATACTTCATAAGATTGTCCCTACAAATAAATATCTTTTTAATATAAAAAAAAGCAGAATCTGCTGTTTGCACCTTTTGTAAAAAAGATGAAGAAAGTATTGGTCATTTATTGTATGAATGTAATATAGTAAAAGAATTGTGGTGTGATGTTGAAGAGTGGATTTTTACACAGTTTGAAATCTCGATTACATCTGATATTCAATCAGTTCTTTTTGGAAAATACAAAAATAAAGAAAGTTATAAATTTTTTTAATCTGATAGCTCTTATTGTGAAGCAATATATTTTTTCATGTAAATATAAAAGTAATCCGACACCAAATATACATGCCTTGAAAAAGGTCATAACAGAAAGAATCTTAACTGAAAAATATTTGCTGTTGAAAAGATGTAATTATAAGGAATACGAAAGCCACTGGCAGAATATCAGTGAAAAATTGTAGTTATAGAGATAAGTTTGTTTTTTTTTGATCGATGTGAACCCTCATATCATTTCATTTGTTTCCAGTATAGCATAGTCTATACTTGTATTGTAATCCACCTGCATAATCTCTATCTCTCTCTCTCTCTCTCTCTCTCTCTCTCTCTCTCTCTCAAAATCAGCTTCACTTCATATGAAATATACAAAACTATACTATTAAGTAGAAATAGTATAAAGACTATGTAATATGTTTATAAAAATGTTACAATCAGTATTATGTTAGATATGTACATATGTTGTGAAATGAAAAACCCAATTAAAAAAAAAAAAAAAAAAAAATAATAATAATAATAATAAACAAATATACTGAAAAACTTTAATCTACAAGGGGGTCATTATTCTACAGGGGTCACTTTTCTTCATTTTTATGAAAATGACACTTATTCTTCAGGCAAAGGGGTCATTTTTCTACGTAGAAAAATGACCCCCGGTCATTATTCTACGGGGGTCATTATTCTTAATTACAGCGGCTCCAATATGGTAGCCTGTACGCAATTGACATAAATTCCCCAAACAAGATTATACTGCATACTCTTTTCCTCGTAATCGTCAAAGAACAGCCCATGTTGGCGAGTGCGTGATTCTTTTTCAGGAATTAAAAAAGATAACGACATTCAGATTTTGCGTGCATCTTCCTAAGTTATAGGTTTCTGATCCACTCCGCTTCTAAAAAGCCATGACCGATTAGACTATTCCGCAATAAATTCCATGCATGTACGTAGCTTTTTCTGCATGGCAACTGTAAATCAGATTTCTATTTTAACTACGAAATGCTTTTAAATAAAAGAGATCACAGACGTATTTTTGTAAATGAAAGAGTGTTAGTTTCTATGACAAAATAACGTTTTAAACAAGATGAACGGATTCAATATGTTCGTTAATAACTAAATACAAATACAACATATATTTAAAAAATAACAGGAGTCGGGCTTTGTTCACAAAAGAAAAATGAAATTTTGAAAAAAAATGAGATCAAATCAAAAGCCCTTCAAAATGAAAAGTCGAACTTTCTTAACTACGGTTTTTTCCGTGTTTATACAGTTATTAGCTACATGTGTGCAAAAAACAATACGGACTCGCGCATTTTCGCTAAAATAGGGTTTTGCACCATAAATAAACGCGATATCTTACATTTTTGATTTTGACTTTGAAAGTAATACTACAATGTAACAAAATAAACACAAGAGGATTTTTCTTCTGCTGTATTTTTTATCGATAAATTTATACCATGACAATATGGGGCGAAGGAGATTTAAAACATTACATCATAATTATGATTTTAAAAATGAATAGAGAAAAAGAAAATACATCAGAGTTATAAAGGTAGCTTTGTGAGTGTTAATATATTCTCCTTGAAAGAAATACATAGTTACAAACTGATAAGAAAACTCATAATTTGTAATCCAAGAAATTGTCATTGTTTGTCATTTAATGAGTTAACTAACAATGCCTATTCTAAGCGGTAATACTAGAGTAGTAACCCTTGCTTTATTTGAATGCTATGCGGAAATAAATGACTAACAGATTTAAATTTCAAACGGACAACTCATGTAACACAGTCATCTAAAATATCTTTTGGACATAAGAGATAGGTAAACAGACTGTAAAATCAAATTAAGTTAATTATCAGCTAAAATGTAAGCCTTCACGGTTAAAACAATTAGAAATTCATAATATTGACTTCAATTTGTAAAGATTTTTTTCATTTTACTAAAGAAAAGTCTTGATTAAAATCTAAACCTAATAAAACAACTAATAATATAAGTATGTCTCTTTTGAAACTTTTTTTAACTGAAGTTATATTTTCAACCACAGCTGTAGTTTCTTGATATCATGATTACTTAAACAAACAAATTTTTAAAAAAAAACCCACATATTTTTGACATCATCACTCATGCTTGTTCTGTATATTTTGTTTCATTCGAACGTTTTCTTTTTCTTCCGTTTAATGTTACCTTTAAAAGACGAGAGTAACAGCAATAAAATTTCCCTCACAAGGATCAGATTTATTGACTTACATGTATGACGGAATTTTTTCATATGTATGTTTTATGTTTGCTTATTAAGTTTAAGCAAGTATTGACAGATATCCAGAGTGAACATGCCATTTCGTTTTAATCTGAAGATGTTGAAACGCAATTGATAACAATTGAAAGAAGAGTTTTTATGTTGATTGCCTCAGTCTTTTTGACCAACATGCAACAAAACCAAAGTTTTTAACTAAGCAAACAATATTCACATTTATTTTTACGGCTAACCTTTAGTCTTTTGGGCATTTTATGCAATAGCCACGCTTTTTTTTTAAATTCAAGAATCCTTCTGCATGTAAAAAAAAAACAAAAAATGAAATGAATTTTGTTTGACACTTGACAAAATCTTCTGAATCATTAAAAGGCTTCTCAGAAAATGTCATCACGTTCATTCCCCAACGAACTGTTTAACACTGGGGTTTATTGTGTTTACGTTTGAGAAAAAAATCGTTATACTTTGTATGTATTATTAACATAACCGTGTTTTTTCATATTTACAAAAATATTAATGCAAACCTCAAACGATAGGATTATCTATCTGTAGTATTATACCACTGTAAGGGAGTTTACGTTTTTTAATCAATAGCTGTTCATGAACAGGGTCAACAATCGAATCTTTGTCTGGCCGTGTCTGTACCCTAACTTTGTTTAGCATGTTTTACCATTGTATGGTTTGATCTCTCGGCTGCCAACACTAGTCATGAGTCAGTCAGGGAGCCACATCTCAAAAACTTCTAACAAGGTCGAAATCAAAATCTAAGTTTGCTTTCTTTTTTATCTTTAACTTGTTGAGCCTGAGAAACTTCGTCTTGACATCCCACCTGAGGCTGTCTACATGTACATGTTTATATGTATCACAATCAAACACTTCCTGTCATCAACAGTTACAGAGTGGCGACTTCCGCATCTCGTTTTTTGGTACCTTTATCTTACAATTTGTTGAGCCAGAGTAGCCTTGGTTTTGACAGCCCAGCTGTAGAAGTCTCTATTGAGGGACCCCCTACAGACCGTCGCTACGTCGTCGATTCCAGAACACTAATCGATGATACTGTCACAGTATTACATACTTAGATATTAGAGGCTGGTGTCAAACGTGGTGGAGCGGTGCGGGAAACAGAGTGCATGCCTTAAATTATGTAATGTTACAATCATTGACAACATTGAATCCATAAATAATTCTGAATTTTTGTTTTATCTTAAAAAGATAAAATCAAAATATGACAAATATTGTGAAAACGTTTCAATTTTACCTAGAAAGTGTTACTCTAATGTATATAAGGAATGGGGCATTAAAATGTATATAAATGCATCATTTGCAAACCAGCACAGGATGAATGACCATCTTTAAATCCTCCTTAAAGATAGCTTAAAGGTGTTTAAAGGTAGCTTAAAGACGATCTTTAAGCCACCTTTAAGCTATATGTGTTGCTTAAAGGTGGCTTAAAGAAAGCATAAAGATGGCTTAAAGGCAGCTTAAAGACTATCTTTAAGCCACCTTTAAGCCATCGTTAAGGACAACTTATAGGTCCTTAATGTCCAAACTTCTTTAAGTCACCTTTAAGCTACCTTTAAGCCACCTTTAAGCCATTAAAAAAATTAATTCAATATTGTGCTTAATTTCCAACATAATGTATTAACTTTATGAAAGAAAATATATTAAAACGGTTTTTTTTTCTAGAAAGAAAAATGAAAAAAAACACCAAAAAAAACCGGCCACGGCGTGATTTGAACCCGGGACCCTTAGTTTACAAGCATCACCACACTTCCTCTGCGCCACGGCAACTTACATATATATGAGCGTTTTTATATCCTATAAATCAGTGGATATTGAATCACTGTATTGAATGTGTATACTTGAAAAGATTTTGACAAACAATTCAGTTTGTAACAATCAATTATATCTATTTTATAAATTACATGCATGCATGTATTTAGAATGAAATACGGAACTTGGTCTTCAGTGAACAAAAATATATTATACCTAAATGGAAACCGTTAGGTTCACTATAGTAGGCTTTCTTAGTTAATAAATTTAAACCGAGTAGATATACGTTCATCTAATTTATAGCTATAAAAATGTAAGAAAGAAAATGAAATCATTTCTTTTATTAAATGCATTGATACTATTAGGGTATTTGTTCAATTTCCCGCAATTTCCCGGTTTTCATGATCGCGGCGCCGTTCCAATATGTTTAAATATTTACATGTAATTGTATGTACATGATTTTTAAACTATCAATTCTAAAACAAACAAAATTACCAATTACCGGTGACGTATTTACTGCATGTGGCAATTGCAAATGACTTGTACATACAATTGTATGATGTGCCAGGCCGGGTATATTTGACATATTTACCCTTATACATATATTTAAATAGTCAACCCCTATTTATGATCACCGGTACATTAATTAATTAGCCTCAAGATTTTACTCTTACATACATGTATCGTTAATTTGTAGACGTAACATCTTTGAAACCCAGAGCTAGGAAATAATACTTTGAAAATAAATTACAAATGTAAGTTAACTTTTATTCACTAGACTTATCGTATTCTCGTACATACTAAAATTCAACGCCTTTAGAAACCCTGACGTGCACCTGGGCACACGACACACCTGTTGTGTATATCTTGTATATTCTGTGTTAGTTCCAGGGGTTTTCTTAAGTTGGACAAACAATAGACTTTAATTAGATATACACAAACATGCACCTGGGCACAAGACACAACTGTTGTGTATATCTTGTATATTCTGTGTTAGTTCCAGGGGTTTTCTTAAGTTGGACAAACAATAGACTCTAATTAGATATACACAAACGAACAAAACTATGTCTAGAAAAACAAAGCAGTAATATCCTGCCCGATATAACAAAGGCAGTTGAGAGTCTTTTCATCTTTAACATGTATCTAGCAGATCTAGAGTTAGAAATAGAGAGAGAGAGAGAGAGAGAGAGAGAGAGAGAGAGAGAGAGAGAGAGAGAGATTTCACCGATTAATTTATAATAGGAAACAAACATACTTTAATTAGTTTTATGCACATATTAAGATACAGAGACTGCTCTTATCCCTACAATAATTTTGAAACCCCCCAAAAAATTATAAAGAATTTTATAATGGCAATCTGTGTCTATCGGAGCGGTGCTGATGATAGCGATCTGTGTTTAATGGAGCGACGATTAAAACCGCCTGGAACACCCCCCCCCCCTTCCTTTGAAATTATATTATCACTCGGATGACCACCTCCCATCTCTATAAAAGAGCTTTTTCATTTATTATATGTTTTTATTGTTCAGCTTGATCAATATTGACTTAAAGGCCACTTAAAGACAGTGTAAAGGCAGTGAAAAGAGAGCGTAAATGCCACTTAAAGATGCTTAAATGTGGCTTAAAGGTGGCTTAAAGAAGTTTGGACATTAAGGACCTATAAGCACTTGCTTAAAGGTGACTTAAAGGCGGCTTAAAGGTTGTATAGCCTTTCAGCAGCTTTAAGTCACCTTTAAGCCACCTTTAAGGACTTGCTTAAAGATGGTTTTTCGCCCTGTGCAGTGTATATATTGGGGTTCATTTATAATGATAAAATAAATATAAAATATAAAAATATATGAGATTTCATTGGTGTGGTTTAAAGGTATAGTTTTTTTAGAAAGCAAAATTGTTTGTTATTGCATTGATAATCCATTTGTATGGGTATAGTCCACAAATGTGTTCTCCTTTGGCGGAAATGTTAACTTTCATAGCTCCGGCTCAACTTTCATTCAGCAGCGAGGGACCTCTTGAATGAAAGCTCATAAGAATTGTCTCTCTCCTGTTGAAATTTTGTGGTATTGAGTTAAATTTGTTTTCCTGCAAAATGCGAAAAAGTAAGAAAATTCACAGTTTTTGGAAAAGGTGCACATCAAAATATGATGAAATGACGATAACAAACCGTCAACCATTTCAAAAATCCATAAAACGAAACAAAATTCAAAGCAGAGCAACACGGACCTGCAAAAATAGAGGTAGGATCAAGTGTCTAGGAGAAAAGAGCATTCTTTGGTGACCGGCCACACCTGCAGTGTGCTCTTTGTCGTAATCGGGAAAAAAAAACAGAAAAATCCTATAGCAATCAGGTGATTAATTATGGTCTAATATTTAGTATGAAAAACGTCAGTCAGCATACGACCCACTGGAAGATTGTATTTGCTGACAAGGTCGTTGTATCGACAATAGAACTTACGAAAAGATGACTTCAAATTTCAATTATTCCCTTCAAATAACAATACAATTTTGAATCTTGGTTCTAAAATTGATAATCCTCCCCTCTGACATGTGTTAAACATTCCGATTAAAAAATATCCCAATAAATGAAAATACACTCTGCAAGTATAGGAACTATTTTTGCTAAAAGCAAAAATAGTTTCCTTGTTGTCATACCGATTCTAAAAATAGGTAAAGGGATATACCAAAATGTCAAGTGAATTTGTTCGTGAAAATATGTGCTAAACATCTCCCAAAATAGATGGAAAAAAACCACCTCAAAATTTAAAGGTAGCTTTGTATGTGTCATTGTTCTCTTGTTCATAAAAAAAGTAAACAAAACTTCCTTCTTGGGTGATCATTTTGAAACTTTTAAAGGCCTTGATAACAAACATTTTGATTATAATCTGATAATATGCACCACTATTATTAAAGGTTTTAAAATGCAATAAATTAGGATAATACTGACACCGTCAGAGGAATATGTTTCTTCTTCAGGACCTATCGTTGCTTCCTATTCTTATTCTTTATTCTTATTTTTTTTTTTTTTTTTTTTTTGCTGTTTCAAATTAGATTAAAATAAAAAAAAAATAAAAAATATGTACTAGTAGTACATTGTAAATCAAAAAAGAAGCATGTCAATTTGTAATTCATGACGTTGTAAGTTTTTGTCGTTTTATGCGTTGCCTCACAATGTCGATTCTAACCGGTAATACTAGCGTAGAAAACGTTGTTTCATTTAAATGTTATGCAAACAAAGATCACTATGTGATTAAAATTACAAATTAACGGGAACAAAAAGATGATTGTGAAAAACTCATGTAACATGATTATCTTATATATGTTATGGACATAAATACAAGATACAGATTGTAAGATTCAATTACTTTTAGTTATCAGCTCACAATAAACCTATACGGTAAAACTATTATAAAATCACAATATTGACGTCCATTTGTAAAGATATTTTTTTTAAGATTGCACAAAAACAGTCTTGATAAAAATCTTATTCTAATAATACAATACGACTGATAATATAATTATTTCTCTTTTAAAAATCCTGTTAAACCACATCTGTAGTTTTGTTCATATAATGTAAACTCAAACATCAAGATAACAAAATATAATGTATTGACACAATCACTCATGCTTTATTCAGTATTTTTGTTTTAGTTTGGTCATTCCTTACTTCATTTTGTTCCGTATAATGTTATTTTTAATAGAAGGAAGTAACGGCAATAGCATTTCCTTAACGTGTATCAAAATTAATTTTCATGTATGACGGGAATTTCTTGATATGTATATGTTAAGTTTTCTGTCTGTGTGTAAGCAAGTCATGAAACAACATATACCCAGTGTGAATGTCATATCGTTTTAATCTGACGGCCTTGAAACACACTTCAAAACAATACATCAAATGTACTAGGGGACATAAACAGGAGGGTTTTTTTGAGTTGACATTTCCTAGAAGTTGTATCAGTCATTTTAACAACCTGAAGCACACGTAAGTTTTTGACTGAGCAAAAAATATCATTCATATTTGGTTTTGCGATCTTTGTGATTTGTAGGTGTTTCATGAAAAAGACACACTGTTTTGTTTTATATTTAAGAAACTATCAGCATGATAAAAAATGATAATGGGCTTGCTTTGTCACTTGATCAAATCAAACCTTGAAGGGCCTCTCAAAAATGTTTATCCCGTACTAACCAAGTTCATTTTCCATTTAACTGTTTAACATTGCAGTTTATGGTAGAAAGGTACATTTTCCGTTCTATTTTATTGTTTATATCTACTTTTTTCTTTACACAAATTGATTGTAAAAAGTAAATTAATCTTACTTAATTACTGTTAATGTACATCAACCAGTCAATCGTTTCATATGAATCTGACATCATCATTGCTATTTCTAGTGTCCGTGATTCTTGTATCTTTCGACCAATCGGTAAACAAGGCGTGTAGATTTCAGTCCTGTTCGTTTTATAAAGGTTTGAAATAACGAAAGTTTCCCTAAGAAATACAAGAAATCATACTCGGTGTTTGTCAATATAGACGTATGAGTCCGCCAATATCGTCATTGTTCACTTTAAAGAGCTGCAGTTTTCTGTTATTATTTCTAACATGAGGTTTACAAATCATTGTCATTGTTACGGAAAGTTACGATGTTTCCGTTTCAACAAAAAGTTAGTTCTTATGTAAAAATTTAAAACATAAACCTAACCATGCATGTATAAAGGCACAGTTATGGGTAAATAATCAATATTGCCACTGTTTATCTTATCAATACCAAATTAAACATCATAGATATGATTAAATACACACAAAAACGTCCTCATATACATTGTTCACATCTTTCTTTGTTATTGCCAAGTATAAAGTCCTTATATCGATGTGCATAATCTGAGCTTTGATATAAAAAAAAGATAAGTAAAATGTGTATTTAGAGTATCGGATTATCTGAGAAATCTGAGAAAGTGAAGACAATTACAGTCTATTCATTATGCCAGCAAATGTCTTATTTTTATTTTCACTTTTATTTTTACATGTACATACATACACCACTTATTTAACTTATTAAAGTATCTGCATATCGTTTCCTCTTCCTTGCTATTTTATTATCTTAAACTTAAATTAATAAATTCTTAACAATTTAAACGCCCCGCCCCGCCCCCCCCCCCCCCATCTTGACAATTTAAACTTTCCTTCTCGATACTTTTTTTTATCCAACGGTTTTCATAAAAACATATAAAACTATTTAGGCAGAAGACACGACAATTTATTTTACCTGTTGACAATCTTAATGGTCGGATTTCTTTAAACACGCAATGCCTTTTTAAGTCCTAATGGTTTCATTTCTCTTTAACTCAACGGTTGGCTGAATCATTTAAGAGCGGTTGTAGGTGCGACATTGCATTTAAGAGCAATCTTAAAGGTGTCATATATAACAAAGAGCTTAACACACTCTGTGTATTGTATTTTTCAGGACATTGTTAAACACAATTTCAATTTGTAAAGGTAATCCATTGAAATGGACCCGTCTATACTATGTTAAGAGTTTCCGTTGTTATTCTTGATTCAAAATTCAATTTACTGAAAACGAGATGAAGAACTTCATTATCTTTCTGTTTTTCTTTCATTGCTTTTCGATCAAACAATTTACCAGTTTTAGAGTATTTTACAAACTGACACGTTAAATAGAAATATGGATACAAATTAAATCAGGTGTCATGTGAATTACGACAGGCCGGGCATATACATGTTCTAATAAAGTAGTAAGGGATAAAATGAACTTTGGGGGAGGGGGGTTACAATACAAAAGTCAATAAAAAATTATTTGTATCATGCATTTGCTCTATTCATCATAAAATTTACTCAGTTTACAGTTTTAAACAAGAATTTTACATTAAAGATATCATCATACATGTTCCTCTTTTTGGTAATATGGTAATGTTATAATGAAATTGATAATATATCATATGTAATTGAACAGTGATGTCACTAAAACGATTTAAGAACAACGTTGTAAACAAGTCGAAACCAAACAGCTTTTTTGCTTTGTTAAATCAAGAATGTAAGACTCAACTTTTCAAAGGAGACGATTTGTCTATTCATATTATCTATTAAACTGATGTTTATTAACATTAATTTAGTTGCTGTTACTTACTCTTTTTAAAATAAATAGATTATTTTAAATTCTCTTTGGATGGTTTGTTTCAATTAAGCGACTCTTTGTCAATTAATATTTACATTTCCAGGTGTTTTGTGTCATGTAAACCTAAAGACCAAATTTAATTTTTATTTATGATACATTGGCACATAGCCTTTATCTTGCGTGCTCACCAACACCACTTTGTTGTTTTTTTTAGCACAGTCTCCGCTAATTAAAGAATCGATATGTATCAAATGACGTACACCAGGTGCACAGCATCAAACAAATACAATGTGTGCATATTGTGAAAAAAAATGTTTTGGAGTTTAATACACCTAATCAATACATTTGCTCGATAGAAATAGAGAAAATATTGGATCTATGAACAAAGTATTGTTACTTGAATGACATATCAGCATTGAGTATAAAACTCCATGAAAATAAATGTTTAAATACACCTAATCAATACCTTTGCTCGATAAAAAGAGACAGAAGGTGCATTGAAGATTGAATCCATAAACAAAGTATTGTTACTTGAATGACATGTCAGTATTAAGTATCAAACTCCATGAGGTTTACAAGCAAAGTATCAAAACTGATTATTCTTATTAATGCACGTGTTTAAGATCTAGATGAAAATAAAATTTTTTTTGAAGGAAAAACAGTTCCCAAGTTCTGAACGTGAAAAATCTACAAAATATCAATTAAGGTAAGAAATTATTCATTGTTATGGGAATTACAAAAATACAAATGCTATTGATAGTAAAAATAACATTTTGTCAGAAGATGCAGTACATGCCTACGTTTTGTTTAATATATTCAAAATTAATACGTCAAATTCGTTGTCCTGGCATTTTGATTTGTATGTTCGAAACAATTGTATTTATTTCAAATAATCTCAGTTTTGGAAGAGCACAGTGTGAATGAAAAAATGAACAAAAATAGTCCAAAAAATATTTACAAGTTTGGCTTTCAAATAGTAGTTTTATAAAGTCTGAAAGTTTATATTTATTAACACAAGTTTGTAAACTGTTTTCAGGTAAAATTCTTGAATTTAGATAGTGTATTATATATATATATATATATATATATATATATATATATATATATATATATATATATATATATATATATATATATATATATATATATATATATATATATATATGTTTACAAGCTAATCGATGCACATGTAGTTAACTATTCTAATCACTTTACATCTAGTGTCGATTGTTTGTCTGTTCTGGCTGTGAACATTTTACAATTTTGAATTCTTTTTCAAAGCCACTGGGTCAAGTTCAACTAAAACAGCACAAATCATTCTTAAGTGAATTTGTAAAGGGAATCCATTAAATGAACCCGTCTATACTATGTTAGGAGTTTCTGTTTTTATGTTGATTCAAAATTCAATTTACTGAAAACGAGACGAAGCGCTAATTTATCTTTCTGTTTTTCTTTCATTAATTTTTCATTAATTTTCGATCAAACCATTCACAAATTTTACAGTATTTGACAAACTAACATGTTCAATAGAAATATGGATACACATGAAATCAGGTGACATGGGAATTATGACAGGCCGGGCATATACATATTCTTACAAAGTAGCAAAAGATAAGATAAACTTTATCTTATCTTGGGGGGGGGGGGGGGGGGGGGGGGGGGCGGTTGATTTTACAATACAAAAGTCAATAAAAATTATTTGTATCACGCATTTGCTCTATTCATTATAAAATTTACTCAGCTTACAGTTTTAAACAAGAATTTTACGTTAAAGATAATAACATACATGTTCCTGTTTTATTTCATAATGTTAATATAGTAAATTGAATGTAATAATACCATTGAAAATATATCATACGTAATATGAAAATATACCAAAATAAGACAATTTATACTCACTGAACATGTTGTTAAAACGATTAAAGAACAACATTTCAAATAAATCAAAACCAATTAGTTTCTTGCTTTGTTAATTCAAGAAGAAAATTCAAACTTACATGTATTTACATGTTCACTAACATATCATGTGAAAGGTTGAAAACAGTTGGTGTCGGTTTTGACTTGCTCGTCCATTCATTCATGTTATTACAGTCAGTTCAAGCATATCTTTTACAACATACACCATATCATAGCATAACATTGAAATCTCATAGCATAGCATTGAAATCTCATAGCATAGCATTGAAATCTCATACCATAGCATACAATCTCATAGAATCGCATTCGTCACATCATACCATATCATACCATAGCATAGCATACAACATTATTTTAACTCGATTTTAAATGTTTTTATTTGAACAAATAAATGTTTACATGATAGATTTGTGGTAAACTTTGGCTTCTTACTATTTTACTTCGAAATGTGTGGAACTCTTCTGTGTATGAAGGCGTTTTTGTACAAATCTCATAGCATACCATAGCATAGCATAGCATACCGTACCATTAAGCCCTTCATTTCAATTTCTCATAGCATAGCATACAAATCTCATAGCATATCATTAAAATCGCATACCATAGCATAGCATTAAATTGTAAAAGATATGCATGAAATGACTGTATATCTTTTTTTTTCTAAAAGCAAATAAAAATAGGCATGCTTTTTAAAAATATATGAATTAAGATAGCATTGATGACTCAAACTGACGAATTTCTAGAACTCAAAGTTTTTCGATAAGTGATTATCACCGAGGCAATAAAAATATAAATAAAAATAAAATTAAAAATTGTACGATTTAGTTACTTAATGCATCGGGTTTTTTTTAGAGAACCGACTCACAGCTGATAAACAGTTGCGTGCCACCAAATAGTTTGTAAATTGTCAAATTGTTTACTCTCCGACAAAGATACATGTATCTCACTTTATTGGTTAAAGTTTTAGGACATTTTCCCATTTCAATCTTCTCATCCGTGTCTGTCCTTTGATACACTGTAAGTGACGGTGTTTTCTTGTGCCCTGTTACTGCCATGATCTGGGCTGAGCTTGACGTGTATTTGGTAGGAATTGTGGCTCCTGTCGCCCTTATCGAATGGTTAGTGTAGGTCTGTGTCAGGCCAACATTTTCAGTTAATTTCGACATAAATTGTACTAATGTTTTCCCCCGATTTATAAATTACAGTACCAAGAGATGTCCTGATGTTTTATGCCTCCCTTGGCCTTTGCCATAAACTTTTACATTAGTGACTTAGTTGGTTCAAGTATTTTTAAAAGATGTTATTGGACAAAATGGCGATCCAGGAAATTCGGGCACCACACCAGATATTGACTCTTTGTCGTTAGCTCTGGGGTGTTCCGTCAATTAATCACTACATTTAATTAGTTATTTCAAACCTGACTTCGGATCTTTCTTGACCTGGAATGTTGACCTTGATATTGACTGCGTGTTTCAACTGAACGCCGACAAAAATATAATCTAATGTCAAACTGCACTATGTTCTGTAATCCACAAGGTGTATCAGGACTCATATGCTTAGAATCGTAAAACTTCTGTGTATCGATTTGAACGTAACGGAATTGTGTTCCACATAACCTTCTACAATTCTTTTCAGTTCAGCGAGGGCGACCTTAAACGAGACGTTAACACCAAGTCATTTATTACATCGATTTTTCTTAAAATATGCCACTCTGTAAATATGTATTTGAAGCATGTCTCATGTTTTTGAACGACGTTGCCTTATATTGTTCTCCATCTTGCTTGTGGGCACTGATATGAAAATGTCTCAAAATTTCATTCAACCGAACTGGTTCAAACAATTCAAAATATTCATCCTGTATCTTTCCTTAAGGTAAGCTTTCAATATACGTGCAGCCTTAACGTTGCTTTTTATGGTTTCCTTTTCAGAACATTCCATTGGTGCAATTTGGTTTATTTGTACCTTTCTTCCTTTTGTTTGCCCATTAAGAAATTAAATAATTTACTTTGAAAATTTCTAACTTTGTAAAGAGACCTGCTGGTGTAAATATTCAAAAGTCTAAAAGTTTCTGAGATTGTTGTTTTGTATGAAGCAGTATTCGTTACTGTAATGGCAAACAAATTGGATCATGCAGCTTTACTGTATCCAAATTCAACAAAATTTTTAAAAAAAATAGAACATAATCAAAGTACTTGGAGTACTATTGTGAGTATATTTTTGTTCAACTTTGAATAAGTTCAGGTTTCAACGTTTTGATAACCACCTACTATACAGATAATATGATCCGTGGTTTGATAACAAAACCAAAGTAATATTGAACAATTTCCAACAAATAACTCAGTTTCCTCTACAAACTATATAGCTGTGAATTGTTATAGATACGAATTTTAGACCCAAATGTTCGATTTGCAACAAAACCATAATATAACACTGAAAGGCTTTCTTTAGTGACTCATTCAGAATATGAAGGTGGCGAAATTGCACGTAATGTATTTTTTCTGTAATGACTGTTATTTTCATAACCCGTATGAATCATCAAAGAAAACATTTTATCGTTTATATTTACATATTTTTTTTTTACCATATTTATAAATTTATTGTAAAACAAGTTAACTCACTAAATAACTGGTGATGTACATCAGTATGATATCTTTAAGAAACAACAACTCGTCTTTTATGGGAATTTAAGTCTTACATCACCATAATTTTTTTTAAAGCACAAAGGTTTTCTAAGGTTGCTCTAGATTTCGACAAATAGATAAATGGGGCGTATAAATTCCAGTTATGTTAATCTCTAT
Organism: Magallana hongkongensis; assembly: GCA_015776775.1. Classification (NCBI taxonomy): domain Eukaryota; kingdom Metazoa; phylum Mollusca; class Bivalvia; order Ostreida; family Ostreidae; genus Magallana; species Magallana hongkongensis. The sequence continues at coordinate 5,891,969 of CM027469.1, read as the reverse complement.
AGAGCTTTGAATTGACAATTAATAAGTTTCATTAAGAAAAAGATGGTATGATACGTGGTTTGTGTGAATGTATATCGATAAGCATTCTTTCTATTGAGGGTGTTCCTTTTTTAAAATTTTATTAAAAACTGTTTTCAAAATTTCTTATTGAATTATTATTTAGATAAGAATGCTTTTAAAACAATCAATAAAGAAAAGTTTCAATGAAAGTAAATTTACAACAAACTGCAAATCAAGCATGCATTCAAAATTATTGGAGAAAGGTTCAAACTATTATAAAAGATTCTCTATTGTAAATCAAAAATAGGAGGGGCTCAAAATTTTCAAAATATCTTGCACATATTTTAAAAAAGAAAAGAGTGCAAAACCCAATAAAATAGCATTACCATCGTGTTATTATCCTTTTGGATCTCAACCTATCAATAGCTCAATTTTGCCGAGATAAAATGTAAACGTCTTTGGTTGTTTTATTGAGTAATCATTTTGGTCGTTGCAAAACCTTAACGATTAAATCAACACAAAAATGATGTAATGTTTACTAGTGAGCTTTCTAAGGGCATAAGCTTCTAGGATTTCTTGTTAAGTTTGCCTTTTCTATTAAACCATGAGGCGGAATTCGGCAATACGGTCTCTTAACGGTACCTTCGTTAACCACATCCGAGGCTGATCAGGAACAAAAAGAAACCACGCCCACTTTTATGAAACACATTACGTATCTTTAATCTATGATCTGGACAGATTATCTGGAATCACTTTTACTCCCAAATACGTAATGCCTGTTTGTTCGGATACCACGTATACATCTTTTGACATGAACGTAACACACATTATTGCGGTAGAATCTAAAAAGACTTGAAGATATTTTTTGTTTCACAAAAGGTAGATATCGACTAAGCAACAGCTGATACACTACCGACTGTTGCTAAAAAAAACTATTTAGGTCTAAACCGTTGGCTGCTTGTCGTATTTAGAAACAACACAGGAGTTTGATACCAATGTAAGAATCTTCGGTGCAAAAATGTCCAGAATTTAGTAAACCTAACTAAGTTCTCACTTATTAGAAAATCAAAGTATACACCACTTCAAATTCTAACCTTTTATAACAATTGTAAACACTCTGGGACACCTTAAAAAATGTTTAAGAGTTCTTGTTTTATGTAACTTGTGATTTCAGTTCGTGAGATCATAATTTATGATTTTCCCCTATTTTCTAATGTTGTCGTCCTTTGCTTCTTTCGAATAATGATATCTTTAATGCACGGGTGTAAATGCTAGAATTCCCTTCAGGTATATCGAACTTAAAAACTTCCATGTTTGAGATGAGTTTCCTGATGGGTATGTATAATATTTACCTATTGTGTATAAGCAAGTCTTTAAGTAATAGATACCCAGTTTAAATATGTCATTTCTTTTTAATCTGACGGGGTTGAAACGCAATTGAAAACTATATCCTTTATGTCAGAGTCGGTGACACTGTATAATGTTTTCATTTCAACCTAATATGTGTTTTTTATGTATTAAAGGAATACAAAATAAAGCATAAGTATATATATATATATATATATATATATATATATATATATATATATATATATATATATATATATATATATATATATATATATATATATATATATATATATATATATATATATATACATCAGTTGCAAACCAATCTATATCTTAGGGTTCATTACTACTTATGTGGTATAACGTTATAGTTATTTTTATGATGCATTCTTTCTGCTATCGCGTTTATTTGAAAATAAAACAACATTAAAATGACAAGGGGAATTGCCCTTGAAAATAAGTACTAAATATCTCCCAAAATAGACAAAAATCCATCTAACAATTTAAAGGTAGCTTTGTGTGTGTCACAGTTCTCGTTTTAATAAAAAGGTAAACAAAACTTCTTTCTTGGACGATCATTGTGAAACAAGGCTTTGATAACAAACATATTAGTTTAAATCTGATAATTTGGACAATTTGTCCAGTTGTTCTTAAAAGTTTTACAATAAAATAAATAAGATTAATATTAACATCGTCAACAGGATAAAAAGTAATGACTTTTAGTTATCAGCTCACATTAAACATACACGGTTAAACTATTTATAATATGATCACAATATTGATTTCTGTTTGTGAAGAAAATAGTTAATATTACACGAACACAGTCTTGATTACAATCTAATTCTAAAAAAAAACGAGTAATGATATAAGTATGTCTCTTTTAAAAATATGTTTCAACCACAGCTTTAGTTTCTTCATATCCTGTTAACTCAAACATCAAGATTACAACAAAAAATTATCATTGACATAATCACTCAATACTTTATTCCGTATTATTGTTTTAATTTCATCGTTCGTTTTTCTTCTTCCTCGGTATACTTTTATCTATAATAGACGGAAGTAACTGCGATAGAGTTTCCTTTACGTGTATCAAATTTATCAACTACCATGTATGACGGGAATGTTTCTATATGTATGTTATAAGTTTTTTATTGTGTGTAAGCAGGTCTTAAAGTAACAGACACCCAGTGTCAACGTCATTCCTCTTTAAATTTACAACGCTAAAACGCAATTGAAAACTATACACCAAATGTTCTGAGGAACATAAACAGGAAGAAGACTGTTTTTTTTAGTTGTCATTTCCTAGAAGTTGTATCAGTCCTTTTGACCAACCTACAACACACGTAAGTTTTTAATTGATCAAGAAATATTACTCACATTTGGTTTTGCTTGTACGTATGTCATGTTATAAACACACTGTCTTGTTTTTATTAATGAAACTACCAGCATGATACAAATTGGAAATGAACTTGCTGGTCATTTGATCAAATTGAACATTGATATACTCTAGATATAGATTTACCTTAATCGTTTTTATCCTACCGTTTGGTGAACTTGATTTGTAATCAAAGTAAACATATCATCCATTGAACTTCACTTTTTTATGCTTGTATTATTATTCGTTATTTTTTTCTATGTCTAAATTTCGGGGTATTATTAAGTGTTTGCACAGGTACATGTAGTATGTTGTTACCATAAACATCTAATAACTAATAACATTGTATAGTAACTAACTGTATTTCAATTGGCACAAAACAAATATATGTGTATAAACGTATGAATCCGTCAGAGCTCACTTTGAAGAGCTGCGTAATGCTGTTAATATTTTTAACAGAATGTTTACAAATCACTGTCATCGTTAGAGAAACTTCGGATGTTTCCGGTTCATTAAAAAAAGGTAAAATTTTAATGTCAAAATGAAACTGTCATAACATTACGATGATCCTTAATAATTCAAACCATACGATTATCACGTAAAGTCAATGTGTTAAAACACGTCGTCATATACACTGTACACATATTTACTGTATTTGCCACACCTACATGTATAATGTTCTTATCTCGATATGCAAGGAAGCTAATCCATAATTTAAACAAAAAAGATTAGTAAAACATGTAATCAGATATGTTGAAGGGTGGATGTACACACAACTTAATTTAAACGTTCCTTCTCTTAAATTTATTTTTATCCATCGGTTTTTATTAAACCACTTAACATTGTTCAAGTAGATAACACGACAATTTATTTCACTTATTGACAATGGTTGGATTTCTTCAAACACGCATTGTTTTTTAGGTCTTAATGTTTCATATTATCTTTAACTCAACGGTTGGTTAAATCTTGTAAACACAGTTTTAGGTGCGATCTTGAAATTTCAATTTAACAAAGAATTGAAAGAATATACGTGTTGTATTTTTTATGACCTTGCTAAATAAGAATTTCAATTTGTATAAGTAATCCATTGAAATGAATCCGAATATACTACGTTAAAGTTTTTCGTTTCTTAAAGTTGATTCATGCCGTATTTCAAAATAAAATTTACTGAACACGAAAAAAAGCGCTACATTACCTTTCTGTCTTTCTCTTGTTAGTTTTCGATTAAACAATTCACAAATTTTACCGTATTTAACAAACTAGCACATTCAATAGAAAAAAAATTGGTACAATTGTACACATGGAATCACATCTCATGTGAATTATGACAGGCCAGGAATGTACGTTCTGACAAAGTAGTAAAAGATAACACAACTTTTTAAATCGAAGATGGGGTGAGGGTGGATACCTTCTGGATCTGAACTTTGAAACATGCACAGCAATCAGTATATCATCTTTATTTTGAACAGACATCTGTTAACAGCAGTCGTTAGAGATTTCAGAAATAACCAATTGGTTTTCCTGGACGATAATGTTCAATACCATTTGTCTGTATTCCAGATCAAATAAACAACAATATATGAGGTTCCAACAAAGCTATGATCTTAACGAAATGAATATTGTTTAAAAGTATTTAAAACGAGATCAGGACAGTTCATGACCTGAAACAAGTTGCTCATGGCATTTGAGTTGGTTCATTTTGGTGTATATTTTAGCCTTTACCATAGCTTGCCATGAGGGTTCTGATTGTATTGGGTCCTACAGAACATATATTTAATATATGATGATACAGAGCTCCTGTCATAAATCCGATAATTAACCGAGACATCCGTGGCGATATATCTTGTTTTTAATGTAAAGGTGGTATCATGGATATTATGGGAATGAAAATGTTTTTTTTGTTTGAAAAGCTCTGAAATTCCTTTGTATGTGAACGAGTTTTAGTTCAAAATTTCAAAACATACCATACCATAAGCCCTTTTGTTCCAATTTCTCATAACGTAGCATACCAGTCTAACGGCTTTGGTGGTGCTAGTATATATCAGTTCATCAATATCGCATTACATGAAAAAATGACAATAACAAACCATGAACCATCTCAAAAATCCATTAAACGAAATACAAATTAAAAAAATAAAAATTAAATTTAAAAAAAAAAAATAATAATTAAAGATTGAAAAAGAATAAAAAAAAGAACATATAATAACATTGAATTGTAAAGAATGTGAATAAAACAAATGTATTTTTGTGTAAGCGTCTCTGTATTATTTACATTATTACATTCATAATATCAAATCACAATTTACCAAGTGATAAACATTACAAACATTTTTAATTTTGTATAAAAACACAATTTATATAAAGTTACAGGTTTTGCATCTAAAGCTGCATGAAAATAAAAAGACACACACAATTCTGCGCACTCAAACTGTACACGGCCTTGTTAAACGTGTTTAATTTTTTAGATTTTAAATAACACACATCACTCTTGGTCAATAAATCAGTATCAGCATTTACGTTTGGCTTCTCAATTGGATACAAGGTCACGTGCCATTGGTCAGAAGTAATGTGACAAAATGGCCAATAAAAAACAGACATATTGAAACCATGAGACCTAAAAACACTCACCGCTTGCCGTGTTGCACAGAAGACAAAATAAGGAATGAGTTAAAGTGAAGTGGTTAAAGATATGCGTGAAATAGTTGACTCATTAACATAACATTGAAAAAGATATTCATGAAATAACTGTATTTTACTCTATGTAAGGTTAAGATTTTTTTTCTTTTTTGTAGAGATGGGCCGTAAACGTCCAGCGTCTAGCCAGGAGAAAAACAATGGCGGTAAAAAAAGAAAAACTGATAAAGATCGGACACCGCTGAACGATCCAAGCAAATCAAATCAACCAAGTACTTCTGAAACTTCCAGTATGCAAAAACAGTGTACATGGTTTAATTCACTTATGGCTATTTTGAATTATACACTTGTCAATGATATCGTTTTCCTCTGTGTCAGTTTGTTTGTCTGTGTGTCTGTTTGGCTGTCCGTCTGTCTACCACACTTAAGCTCTCAACTTTTTTTTTACACGTTTGGGGAATAATATGAAAATTGCTGAACAGCTAGTAAATTACAAACATCACATTAAGTTTATACTTTTGTAGCGTCTGGATGACATATTCTCGAGATAATTACTTTTTTTAGATTTCATTTCTTTAATGATCGAGTTAGCTTCTGGAATTGGTATGCACTGAATGAACGTGACATATATATGGTCAGTAATAATGGCATGCATTGCTTTATAATTTTTTTTATCATTTATAACTACAGAAAAAGTACGCACATGCAAAATAGTGTCAGGCATTGGGTTGTTAATTGTATAGACAATTCTCGGGTTTGCTGACGGATTTGTGTTTGCTTTGTTTCAGATGTGTATTTAAAAAAAAAAAAAAGATTTGTGGCTGTTTGTTATATAAATTTTAACTTATTTCATACTATACAAACAAAGAAATAACATTTCTACATTTGTGATGTGTATATTTAATATACAGGGTCTAAAGGTTATGCACATCCAAGCAAAGGAGTAAACGGTAGGGGACATGTATTGCTAATTCAATATTTTAAAATATATTGCAATTGATTGACTATTATTCAAAATATTTTATATTTTATCTATTATTATTTCAATGTTAATAAAACTCAACATTACAGCTAGTGCTGTTGCCGAAAAAAGAACTGAGCCGTCTTTGCCTGATAAGGTGATTTTTCTATAAGTTTGTTATTATGAATTGATCCATTATATTGCTATGTTTGATTGAAAGCTAACAAAACATCGCTTATGTAAATTGCAGATATTCAACGATCCTATCCATGGCCACATTGAAATTAATCCTCTTTGTGTAAAAATCATCGATACCCCTCAATTCCAAAGACTTAGGTCCATTAAACAACTTGGAGGGACCTATTTCGTTTATCCTGGCGCAAGTCACAATCGATTTGAGCATTCTATAGGGTTTGTATTTAAACCTTTGTTTTAGATAAAATGTTTGGTAGGTCTGCCAGTTTTCATAATATGCTAGATTCAATAAAAACGTTTACCTTTATTTCAACTCATTTTAATCTATTGATATATCAGTATAATGGCAATGTTATTGATGTATCCGATCCATATTAGGACCTTATTTTCCCAACCTTGAATATCCATCATGTGCTTCATACTTTGACATTTATTTAGATCATTTTAGAGTAGAAAAAGTTTTACCGAGAGAAATTTTCAAAAACTTATTAACTAAGCAGTAATGTATAAATGAAGATTGCGTTATGGTCTAAGGGGACAAGCACATTTAGAACAAATACTAGGAATATCAATAAATGCCTTTGTGGAAATGAATATTTTGTTCTGAGGAATACAAAACTATTGAAAATAAATTTTATACCGTATAGATTTCTTAAAAATATTTTTTTATAGAATAAAAGCAAAGGGGGGCAACTCTTCTAGAAAAGGAAAATGTCATTAATTAGGACACAATTCACTTTTACATATTAATACTTAAACATGATAATCATGTCCAAGTATATGGAGTTTTAACCCCTTACACATCTGTTATGCAACCAGGTTTATTAAATATGGGGCTATAATGGATCGGATACCTTAAGTTATTTGTTGTTTACAACAAATTATCTTAGAACAAACTACCTGACATAATCCATGTCCGTTTAGAATTAGATATTGTTGATATGAACATTTTGGGAAGACTGATTTAAAAAAAACACAGAACTGCAAAGACTGTATAGATGTTGTTATGACAAAAATAAACCATATTTTATTTAAAACTGATTTAGCTATACTTTTGGTTCAAACTTTCAAGGCAAATAAATCAAAACAAAGTTTATCCCAATTTATACTAGATGCGTTATGGAAAAAATGCATAACAGGTAAATTAAGAATTATATATAAAGTTGTTTTCCGCTTCTTTCAGCGTTTGCCATTTAGCTGGACAGCTCGTCTCTGCCTTGAGAGTAGGAAAATCAGAATTGAACATCACTGACGATGATGTTATGTGTGTACAGATTGCTGGACTGTGTCACGACTTGGGTATTTACGTTTGGTCTAGATATTGCAATCTTTTTCCGTACGTCAAGATCGGTGTTGTTGTTTTTTTTTTCTTGTCTTTTAATTTAATATTTGATCATTTTTTTTCCTTAGTATGTTTTTTTAATGTGAAATAATCCATTTGTGTGGAAACGAAAAGATAGATTGTAAATTTTAAGACTCTTATTCTACAGTGTCATAGGGCCCTAATTTTAAAAATATGATTAATTTTAAAAAAAAAATTATTCTTCATATTATGCACATCTGAAAGGAAAAACAAATTCAAAGTATAGTCACGCAGACAAAGAGGCTTTACATTAAGGATTTTATTCTGCACTTGAAACAATTGGTAGTGTGAGCAAAGATATTGGCTTCATTTATCTTTATTTCCAAAAACATCGGTAAAAACTGTATATATCATAAACCTAGTAGTGTATCAGCCCTTATACACGTGTTTTGGACTAGGTGAGACAGCGACCGGAAGCTAGGGCTGTATCGCCCTCGGGGCTGATATTTCTCTGTCTCAGCCCGTCATCAAGGGGGTGTATTGCCCTCAAATTTGAAATTGATAATTTCCATATATCTCTGCTTTAAAGTAAGACTAGTTTGTGAAATTACGAATAAATAACGAATACATAATACAAATTATCACCTTACACGTCTGAATATTTTTATTTATTACCGAAAATTGAAAAATAATAATTCAAAAAATAGCGCCAAAGAGTGATGTGTATCTAAGTAAGGGGAGGTAACCTGCACAACGGTTGTGTATTTAGAACAATAGCACGCTTTATTTAACATCAATCAACGTTTAAATTATGGAGGATGTAGAGATAGAAGGATGGAACGAGACTTAATCTTAGAAAACCAGAGATTAGACTAAAAATTAAGGTGTTAAAGTAATGGACGCGCTTATGAACGTTCTCAAAAAACTTTCTAGTTGCTATAACAGTATGGATCGTTTTGAGTGGAATCTGACGGGAAACTTAAGAAATCCCAGTGAAGGAATATGATTCATAACGAAGCTGCGTAGGATGGAAGTTTCTCTCGCGATAATTTTAAATTCTAGAAGATAGTGCTTCATGTCAGACGACAGACTCCCTTCTACTGTATTTCAAATGACGATGGTTTGACAAAAGAGTCCGACAACTCTTACAGTTTTAACACATATAAAAAGAAATAAGAACGAATAAATTTTGTTAATCCGAAAAAAATCTATAGCTTCTTCATGATATTTGAATTAAAGTCTTTGATTTTAGATATATGATATAAACAACATCACACTTTTGTTTTGATCTAGTCCCTTGTATCAGCCCTCGGATGGTATCGGCCCGCGCCCTTCGGGCTTGGGCCAATACCAACCGCTCGGGCTGATACAAGAGCCGAGATCAAAACAACAGTGTGATATTCTATATATATATATATATATATATATATATATATATATATATATATATATATGTCAAGTTTTAGGGATATGCATTGCATTACAATACCAAAAAGTTGAATTAATAATTGTTTCATTGAACTTCGATTTAAATTTGACTGACTGACCTGTTGCTATAGGACATGGACCATTTTCTCACATGTTTGATGGCAGATTCTTACCAAGTATTGGCAACAGAACAAAGGTAATGTTGTTATTTTGGAGGGTGAGTATCCAAAAACTAACAGATTTTTGAAAGAATCACTACAGCCCGTTTTCCTCTTCTTGATGTTTTTTTTTAAAACACAATTCAATAAAAGTGTAAAAGCTGTACATGTGTTAAAAGTTGGAAAAATAAACTAGTGTGTCAAGGATGTTCCGAACTTATATCATATCGTTTCGATTTTTTAAGTTTTATTTACAATACATGATTTTAAACGACAGCAGTTGTCAGTGAAATTTTAGGTAATTTTATAGAAATAAACAAGTAGTTAGAATGGTTCATGCACAGGGCCATCATGGCAAGCGATTTAAATTTTAATGATGAGAAGTTTCTATTCTGAAGACCTTAAAATTTTCCTTCAAATGAGGCTCCTAACAAAATAAGTTGAATCTAGATGTTAAAACATTTTTATATTTACAATGATGCATTGATGACAACAGATTTGCCTTTTGTACTTCGTTCAATGTATACACTTCGCACTTGTGTTTTATCTCCATTTCTCTAGTCAAATCTTACAAAATTTAGTCTTCTTATCCTCTTGCTGAAAGGCATACCGAAATGCTTACAATCAATGTACATAGGCTTTTGAATGAGAGGATGGGCCGTCAACATTTACTGTATAGTCTCTGTGAAATTACAAGTTTAAGCGACCAATGCAACTTTTGTAGATTTCACAAAGCACAATTTCTGTTAAAGTTCATAAGCTGACCTTTGCAAGAAAATTCATTTAGGTTATGGGATAATTGTCATTTTATGGAATTTGCGCAAAATGAGATATAGTGTTTCTTTAAGTCAATTAGTATAATTGGAAAGTAATGGTAATATTTACTTTTGATCAAGCATGTTTTAATTTAAATAGTAAAATCGTTATTGCCTAAAATACTGAGAACTGCTGCATGCATGCTGTAATTCTTGGGTTCAATGATTAACACGCAGTCTTTTAAAGGTCTAAACCGTTCTCGGTTTTATTTCAGCATGAATCTCTGTCTGTAAAAATGTTTCATCACTTAGTAGAAGAAAATAAACTGGACACAGAATTTAGCGTTTATTTTAAAGAAGACCTGAACACGAACAAAAAATTCATAACGGAACTAATCGAAGGGCTCACAAAGGATGAGACTGAGGTACATAAAATGATTCTTTACGATTGAGAATTAAAAGCCATTATGGATATTTTAATACATTTTGTAAATGGTAGATAACTACATATAGCATTAGGAACTTGATATACCACCAGGTAACATTTCCTTAAAATATCCTCTTAACAATCGGAAATAATTCGTTTATATAACTTTTTAAATGCTTATGGTTTTACGAATTGTATACATTTGAGACTTATCAGACCATCAATGAATTATAAGTATTTTTATGTGAATTATGTTAATTGTCATTAGATGGAATTATCACAAGATAATATCAGTGATAAACTAACGTTTGATAGTGTTTGTTCATCTAGAACATGGCGTTTGCTCGCAATGATATGATTATAGTTTCGCATCATATTTGATTTTATCTGTGCGAGAAATCAATTCTATAAATGTTTTATTGTATTTTCACGCTTTTAGAATTTACGGCGTAATTACCTTTTGTTTTCGTTCGGTTTTGTTAGCATAATTCTAAATGAAGTTTTGCTAGCTATTTATCTGAAACTTAAGGAAGATATTGACACGATATTAATACAGGCAGATAACACAATATACAATATATATCTGCTTTTTCTATAATCACATAGTCTTCTTAATTTTAACTGAATCATTAGCAGTAACATTGTTTTTTACTTATTCTTTTTTTATTCTCAACTTTGAAAATGAGGAATTTAAAAAAAATTAAGGCACTGAAGCTCCCAGGTCGTCCATTCTTTTTTTTTAGACCCGGGGCAACGGTGCAATCAATTTTGATTATTTTTTAAGCATACATAAAAGTTTTTTGTGTGTCGTAGACTAATGATAAAATATGACACGCATTTGTTCGTATGTGTGTCTTTCAGGGCTGGCCATACGAAGGAAGGGGTCAAGAAAAAAGATTTCTTTATGAGGTAACTCTTAGCAGAATAAATAATTGCTTTGTTCTTTGTTCATAAGAACAGTCGTTTTATGTGGTGGTGGCGGGGATCGTACTAACTATCAGCAAAGTGATTTTATTCATCGTCAGTTTCATTGATATCTTGATTTAAAAACCAAATTTTGAACTGTAGGTTATTTTTTTCACCCAAAAACGATTTTTTTATCATACTTTGCATCTTCAAAAGTCAAAAGTTTCTGATCCGCTCCGTTTAACATATACCATTGTCCGCAAAGACATAGTTTGACTGGGTTAGAAACATCGAGCGTTAGTTTGTGTCAAAAAAGTTTGCATGATCCGATGAGAAACGTTGTTTCAAAAATGATGTTAATTGTCACTAGCAGAAAAAGTAGGTCATTGGCCTAGTTTTTTGAAAATGAAAAATAGCACCACAATAGTAGTGCTAAAATGTACAATAAGTAGTTTTTCGTTCCTTTGAGTGGATTTTTTTTTGCCCCTGAGTAAACGTAATCATCAAATATTACAGTACTACCAAAATATTTCAGTGAAAAATAAAATCTGAAAAATTTTGCCTAAATTTCCTGTTTTGCTAAAACTCCAACTTTGTTTAAGCCTAATTCTATAGTACAGTAAAATTAACAGATGTTTTGTTAATTATAATTCATTTCATAAACACTATTTGTGTTTAGAACACATTTCTTTCACGACATTAGACTTTATAACAATCCGAATTTGAGAACTCAAAGCCTGCATAAACGACGTTCTTATGCATATTTTGCTTCATTCTTCTCAATTTTCAAATTTATGTCAAATTTATGTCTCATTGCTCAAATAAGCGGACTTGAATCTTTTTTTTTAATTCATCATGATACCCTTTACAGATTGTTGCAAACAAGAGAAATGGAATTGATGTGGATAAATGGGACTACTTTGCTCGAGATTGTCATATGCTTGGGATAAAAAACAGCTTTGATCATGCACGGTGTCTGAAACTTGCCAGAGTGGTAGAGGTTAATGGAGAAAAACAAATATGCTTCAGAGATAAGGTTATTTTTTTTAAATTCATCCTGTAGAAACAACCCTTTTCAAACAAAATGTGCATTCATGACAAAAGGCCATAGAAATATGTTTTTTTTAATTGTAGGAAGTAGAAAATTTGTATGACATGTTTCATACTCGGATCAAGTTATACAGACAAGCATACGAGCACTGTGTGGGAAACACCATAGAAATTATGTATGATTAAGATATTACTCCTTTATAAATGTTCATGGGCTAGCCTTAAGGTCATGAAGCATTTTCAAACTTAAGTCAAATTTTTGGTCAGTCATAAAATATTTTTGTCATTAAGTGACAATTGGAAATTGTAATTATCAACGTTATGTTAAACACTTTTGAATTTGATTTCATTCTTTCAGTGTTTTTAATCAAAACACATTAAGACAATGCAAAACGATTGACTTAAGTTTAATATTGCTCTATGATCTTTGTGTCTGTTGTTTTTCTACGTCAAATCAGCTTTGAATACTTGTAACAGATAGTTTTTGTACATTTTGATCGATTTTTGAATTACCATTAATATCACAGCTGTGACTGTTGTAGCGGCTCTTTAATTTAAAGTTGAAAATATCTCGTAGGCGGCACTGTAGTCCACATTCGTTTTTCCTATTCAAACCTTAATAAAACGCTCAAAAGGGTAAATAACAGTGTTAATATTAGAAGATTACGTAAATCAACATGTTTTTAGTTAGTACATGTAAAAAATATTTCATTTAATGCGTAACTTATTTTCATATTTAGAAAAAAAATCTTTATTTGCCCTATGTCATGCAGATAAGTTGCATCATAAATTTAGACATTACATTTATCTTTTGTTTACATATAGACATGAAGGTTCGGCATTTTTGCAAAGTAACAAAAACTTTTGTTTTCTAGTTCTGTCTTATAGTCTTATAATGATTTGTATTTTATTGCTTTCTTGTCTTACTTTCAGGATTTCGGAGGCAATGAAAAAAGCTGACAAACACATAAGGACGCCTGGGAAAAACAAGTAACATTACATCAAACACCTATAAAACAATATCATATAAATGTTTTGATTGTCATTACTAGAATAAGCAATCGATGTTCAGTCATTTTCATTTTCTGTATTGTTTTGCCAGCGACTTCTTTAAAGAAAATCTGTTTTTTTCTTTGTTGCAATGAGTTGCAAAAGAAAATTCGATATTTAATACTGTTGGCTTTTTGTTGGATTATGTTCCATGTATAGATGTCATAACACTTGTTACATAATTATTTCTTAGTAAGACATTCAGTATATCGGGGACTCTAGACGACATGGAGGCATATGAAAAACTAACAGATTCCATTGTCGATCGAATTATGTGCTCACAGGCTAAGAGTTTGGAGGAGTCCAAGAAAATATTAATGAACGTTAAGAACAGGAAGCTGTACGTATGTTTGGGGCACGCGCTTTCCGGTGAAAAGATGGTAAGAAGATTTAAAAAACCCAATAAAAACATTACATTTTATCAAGCATGTGGTGTAAATAAATGCAAACTGATACTTTAAGTTAACATGCCATTTGTATAAACAGATCAGCTTAAATGTTCTATCATCTTTTTTTCTCTGAACATTTATTATACTGTTCTTTGTAATAAAACCTGTAAATATTTTTATTTGTTGCAAATGAATCGCTTTAATATAGCTATTTCAACCTCTTTACAGTAGAATATATAAAATGGAATATTTTTTTTATTGAATTTGCCTTTCAAATACATAATAAGTTACATTTAAACATATTGCTACTTTTGTGCTTTTATTAATACATGAGACCTTTTTGTTATTTAAAGGCACTGAAATGTATAATAAGTGGTAATTTAAAGTGAATTGTAAGAAAGTGTAAGTAATGTAAGAATAGCGCTTGTGGATGATCTTTAAAACGAAACCCTTTTGAACTTAAAAAATGGACTATTTATATTTCATTACAGTTTGTATTCATCTGTATGGTTGTCATGGCCCCATTTACATATTCTAAGATAGTGAAAATTTGACTGTGAATTTTAAATACATTATGTGAGAATTCAAAAACTCATTAATTTAAGTTACATTTAAACATATTGCTACTTTTGTGCTTTTATTAATACATGAGACCTTTTTGTTATTTAAAGGCACTGAAATGTATAATAAGTGGTAATTTAAAGTGAATTGTAAGAAAGTGTAAGTAATGTAAGAATAGCGCTTGTGGATGATCTTATAAAACGAAACCCTTTTGAACTTAAAAAATGGACTATTTATATTTCAATACAGTTTGTATTCATCTGTATGGTTGTCATGGCCCCATTTACATATTCTAAGATAGTGAAAATTTGACTGTGAATTTTAAATACATTATGGTTTACAAATGTTTGACAATTAATTAATTAAAGTGTTATATGTCACTATCATTTTTTACCTTTGACCTTTTAATAAGATCATGAAATTTATACACATAAAGCAAATACTTTGTGATGATTCTATCATTATTTCAAGTTTTAAAAATCAACAAAAAACTAAATATCAACATTCTTAATTGTGTAAGACTGAAGTGGGCAACGACCAAATAGATACCTTTAAAAGTAGTCTTCGATTTTTTTGGAATGCTATATACCTCTCTTGTTTTATTCGAGTGAATGATGAGTATGGTATTAAAGAAAGTGGATTGAAATTTAATTTTAGAAAAAATAATATGCAATAACGTGTGCATTTGAGAAAATATTTCAACTGATCTAAATATTCACGGGTGTTATGAACTACCTAAATATCTAGTTTTAATTCACATATGATTACATGTATCATAGTGCGCAATTCCTTACAATAATATTACAGTGTTTGACAAAACATTCATTAAATGATTTGATTTTTAGATGATTTGTTACTTAATTTAAAAAATGTTAATTTTGTCGTATTTGTTTCTGCTTAAATAAGCAGAAAGTTGTGTTCTGTTATGTACAATCGTGAACTGAAGTGTGTTGCATACTTTTTTCTTATTTATAGACTGATGAAGCAGTAATGAAGAGATATGTGG
This sequence comes from Magallana hongkongensis, assembly GCA_015776775.1. Taxonomy (NCBI): domain Eukaryota; kingdom Metazoa; phylum Mollusca; class Bivalvia; order Ostreida; family Ostreidae; genus Magallana; species Magallana hongkongensis. The sequence continues at coordinate 5,876,421 of CM027469.1, read as the reverse complement.
AAATACTAAAGAAGAACGGCAGCATGTTACGCGAAAATGATGTGACTATTGATGTAAATATGTATTATTATAATCGATTTTTTAAATTTAATTCAAATAACGGCAGACTTATTAGAATAGTTTTAAGAACTATATCTGCTCCAAAAACCAGCTATAAATGCTTAAGTACGATAACTCAGTGTATGAGTTTTTGAATTCTCATTTTCATAAGGTTTTATTGTATTTATGAGTAAAATTTGCTCTAAGCACACTCAATAACAATAAAACGAATAGATATTGACCAAGCATTTAATATTGTTTATCTTTTTTTTAAAATAAGGCCCAAAGAAAATAAACTTGCAGAAAAAGGGGAAATGCAAACTAGTTTGTTTTTCAGGGAAAACAAACATTGACAGCACTGATTTTACGAAGACTTTGTATATGTGTTACTTTAAATAGCTAGTTATTTAACCTCACATCTTCCTTCACATCCTTGTATAACAAACAATGCAAAAAAGGAAACCCTCCATGGCATTTTAGACAGTATATATAACCGCCAGACTTGTGCTGTTTTGGGGTATTTTCCGTACCGGGCGATTACCATGGAATTAGCTCAACACTAGCTATATTGCTGTGTATTTATTTACTTCTTTTTACATCACTGTTCATAATTCAATTTATATATTTTCATTAGTGAATGTGATGTCATTTTTTTACAAATTGTATTCATGTAAATGTCAAAACGAAATCTTAATTTACTATATTTGAAAAAAAATGACCAATATGTATTTGCTGTGTCTTCTTTACCGAGATATGCTTATTGCAGGTTGTGAAATTGAACTACGGCATGAAAGACAAAAACCCAATCGACCATGTCCGCTTTTACAAAAAGGATTCTCCAGATAACGCAACCAAAATAGATAAGAATGAGGTAGGAGTTAATGTCATTCCTTCAAAATTATTAACTAATTGAAATCATTCTCTAATTTAAATAAACTGTGTTCTTTCTTTCTCACAACAAAAATGAATTACTTAGGTGTCTTTTCTGCTTCCGAAAATGTTTGCCGAAAATCAAATCAGATTCTATTGTAAGAAAAATGACGAGAAAAGCTTAAGTGAGGCCAATGATGCCCTAAAGGACTGGTGCCAGGAAAAAAAATGTTCTTTGGTATGTGTTTTGGTATTTATGATTGCAAAAGGAAAATAGTCACATTTTATTTGTTCGTTGCAGACGTCTTGCTTTTTTGTGTTAAACTTTACAAATGATTACTTATATTCAGAACCACCGATAATAAAAGTTTGGTCACTTAATATTGACTCTATTCCAGATCAATGGTAGTCATAGGATTGCAATGACCCCAGTAAAGTCTACAGACAAGAGAACAGCTAGCGGTGATTCATAAGCACGATTTGAAGAATCAATCTTATATGATTCATTTCTTGCTAGAAGGGACTCTGAAGTAAACTTTGTGACATATGCGTACTGATATCGATTGTTCGCTAGAATTTGCATGTATGCCAAGATTAGTGAGCATTGTGATTTATAAAATAATGTTGTTGGTATTGCACCTTTAATCATAGTCGGTTACATTTTTGTTTATTTATCTAACATATATTTTGAATCCATATAATGCTGTCAATTAACACCAGTAACAAACCATTTTTTTCAAAGTTATATTTAATGTTGCAGATTCATTTTTCTTTTTAGTTAGGACGTTTGAACATCTTTCCATGGGAGTGGTTGATTTAATAATTAACTCACAAAATTTCAATAATGTTTTAAAAAATAAGAATAAATCTCTAAAATTTAAAATTTAAAACATGGTCATTGAAAATAACAGTTAAACAGCTTTACGTAGGAAAAAAAAGAGTGCATATTATCGTCTTAAATGAGAAGTGATTTTATTTTTTGATCACCTTTGTGTATGGTCAGTTTAATTGTCCGCCTGCCAATCCGTGATCTTTTTTTTTTTTAAATATTTGGTTTCGTTTTCAAGACTTTTTGAATTATTTAAGGTGATATGGATACCTTTAAGATCTGATGTTATGTTGTATTATTTATCGAAACAAGCAATTAATTTAAGTATAATTTCATGAATGGTTTTTTCCCAAATTTGACATCCAGCAGCGTTTCTCTTATACTCAATTTAACTTGGCTCAAAGCCTCCTCAGATAAAGGTGACTCATCGCTTTCAAATTGAATTGCCTGTTATTCAAACGAAAAAGTAACAATTGTTTGAAAGCATTTAAAATTTGTTGTTTTTTTTTCTTAATCTTTTTATAAAAATCCATTTTTTTAAAAGCTGAAACTTATATGAAAGCCTCTCAGACAGTGGACAATCAAGTTTCGTTAAATCATAAAACCTTAGGTAGGATTTGGCATTAATGAGGGTTGAAATTTGATTTTATTATTATACTTGCAAACTTAAAATTAACGCAATGTGTTTTTGACACATAATACAAATAGTTATTGAATAGTAACTATAGAATTAGATTCACATTCCGTTAAGATGACCTTTGAAATGAAAATTATTTAATTCTCACTTTATCTGCACGTATCAACTCCAAACTAACAAAATGTGAAATACTTTAGAGACTATACCATATATCTTAATCTAGATGTCATTATTAAATTTTTATTGTAGACTTAGCCTGTAAAATATATGTTTGAAGGAGTTCAGTCAGGGTTCTATCCATGACACCTGTCCTATTGTTCTGTAAATATTAAGAATTCATACTGTGTTATGTATTAAGGTTTTTTAAAATAAAATGAATTTTTTTTGTATTGAAATTAGTATACCTTATAATTATTTGAAAAAAAAACCCAAATAGGACATACTTATTATGCAAATATCTTATTTGCAATTTTTATGGTTCTTCAAGACTTTGATTACACATAGAGAAGGACATTCTAAAGAAAAAGAATCCAATATTAAGTACTCTTTAAAGTGGGTTTGTCTTTGGATAAGCAGAGTTTTCTCGCTATCACTTCTACAAACGTTTATTTAAATCGTCCATAATAATATGTGCTTATTGTTTTCAAAATCGAACAAATGACAATAACTGGATAGTCCCATCATAGTAAGTGGCCTTCAAGTCCTCGAAATCAATTATACGTGTTTAATCTGAATATAGCCAACAACTAACCTGTAGTAATCAAATAGTTTATTTTTGCATTTTCAAGCTTGCGGAACATCGTTTTGGCCTTCAATCAATGGCAGTACATGTATATATATATATATATATATATATATATATATATATATATATATATATATATATATATATATATATATATATATATATATATATATATATATATATCACATACTTATATTATCCTCAAGATCTATAGAAATGGATCGTCAACAGCAGCATTCAGTTTCTTATTTTCGTAAAACTTTTCAGTCTGATGAGTCTAGGTTTTAAATCTGGTTGTAATAATCAAAAACGGGGACCACACTTCTTGATATCTACTACTTAATTGGGTCAAAGTCTAACTCTTGGTTCGATTGTCTCTGTATCTTGAACTCCTTGAGCCCGACGAGTCTCAGTTTGACCTTTACCTATAGGAGTCAATGACGGTGAGATGTTCATATCAAAAACAAAAGAGGCTTAACTATAATTTTTGAATTTATCGGTCCCCTAATTTAATTATCGTAAATTCTTATGACTCATGCTCTGACGTCCCACCTGCAATGACATTTAGATGTATCAAAATCAAACACTTTGAATGACAACATAATAACTTTTGTTTGTCTTTTTAATTTAAAATTGAAGAGTCTGAGTAACCTCAATTTGACATCCAACCAGAGGCAGTGTACAAAAGTATCACAATCACTTCTCAAAATCAACAATTACGGAGTGTCAGCCCCAACTTTTAGGTTTGAATGTCCCTTTATCTTAAACTTGTTGAGTCGGAGAATCTTCAGTTTGACATCCAAACTTAGGCATTATACACGTACATATGTATATGTATCACAATCAAACACTTTCAAAAAATCAACAGTTATGGAGTGGCAACTTCAGAATCTAAGCTTGTTGGTCCCTTTATCTGAAACTTGTTGAGCCTGAGTAGCCTGGGTTTGACCGCCCAGCTGTAGTAGTCTATGACGGTGAGGGAGCCCCTACAGACGGTCACTATGACCTCCATATCAGAGTCTGTAATACTGTCACAGTACTCCAGACTCAGGTGTTGAAGGTTTGTGGCAAATGTGGTGGAGCGGTGCGGGAAAAAAAGCGCCTCGTATTTCTGAAATGTTATTGGTTAATGATATTCACATAAAGCTAAATATTTCACAAGCTTGGAAAGTATATAAAACTAATCGAAATTTGGCCTTAAAAACTTGAAATATGTCATTTGATAACCAGTGATATAACTTTGAAACACTAACTACATGTCCCAAGAGGAAAACTAAAAATATAAGTTGTTTTGTATGAATCTTTGAAAAAAATGAAATAAAAATATCTTGGCTGTGCTATTAATTGTGTTATTTATTGTGTATGTAGGTGATAAAAATATCTTCCATCGTCTAAAATCACCCTCGTTGCTTGACATGTGGACTAAAATATTAATAATAAAGTTTAGTCAGATTGAAAACAAAATCATCTACTGTTTTGACAGCATTTTACAAAATGATAAATAAAACTAACATCATCCCTAAGTACGTTTCCTCCTCAGCACTTATCTTCAAATCCAGATCCCTTTCTTTTGTTTTCAGCAAAAGCAGTGCTTTGCGTTTATTCCATTTCCCCTACAGACTGTCGCAACGTCGTCGATTCCAGAGTGCTAGTCGGTGATACTGTCACAGTATTACAGACTCAGATATTGGAGGCTGGTGTCAAACGTGGTTGAGTGGTGTGGGAAACAGCGTTCATGCCTCAAATTATTTAATGTTACAATCATTGACATCATTGAATCCTTAACTAATTTTGAATTTTTGTTTTATTTTAAAAAGATAAAATCAACAAATGACAAATGTTGTGAAAACGATTCATTTTAACCTAGAAAGTGTTACTCTAATGTAAATAAGGAATGGGGCATTAAAATTAAATAAATGCATCATTTGCAAACCAGTGTATATATTGGGGTTCATTTATAATGATAAAATAAATATAAAATATAAAAATAGATAAGAGATTTCATTGGTGTAGTTTAAAGTTATAGTTTTTTTAGAAAGCAAAATTGTTTGTTATTGCATTGATAATCCATTTGTATGGGTATAGTCAACAAATGTGTTTTCCATAGGCGGTAATCTTAACTTTCATAGCTCCGGCCAAAATTTTCATTCAGAAAGTGTTACTCTAATGTATAAAAAGAACACGAAAAATGGGCATTAAAATGTATACAAATGCATTGTATATGGTTGGGTTCATTTATAATAATGACATAAGATATAAAACATCAAAATAGATAAGAGATATCATTTGTGTGCTATAAAGTTATAGTTTTTTTAGAAAGCAAAATGCTTATGCATTTATAGTCCATGTATATTGGTATAGTCTACAAAGTCTATTCCATAGGCGGTAATGTTAACTTTAGGGTTCATAGCTCCGGCCCAAATATTCATTCAGCAGCGAGGGACCTCCTGAATGAAGCCTCATAAAAAATGTCTCTCTCCTGTTGAAATTTTTTGGTGTAATTTAAATTTGTTTTCCTGCAAAATACGAAAAAGTAAGAAAAGTCACAGCTTTTGGAAATGGTGCACATCAAAATATGAAGAAATGACGATAACAAACCGTCAACCATTTCAAAAATCCATAAAACGAAACACAAATTCAAAGCAGAGCAACACGGACCTAACAAAAATAGAGGTAGGATCAAGTGCCTAGGAGGAAAGAGGATTTTTTGCTGACCGGCCACACCCACACTGTGCTCTTTGTCGTAATCGGTGAAAAAACAGAAAAAATTCTATAACAATCATGTGATTAATTATGGTCTAATATTTAGTATGAAAAACGTAAGTCAGCATGTGGCCCACTGTAAGATTGTACTTGCTTGCTGACAAAGTCGTTGCATCGACCATAGATGACTTCAAATTTCAATTAACACCTTCAAATATTAATTCAGTTTTGAATCTTGGTTCTAAAATTATTAATCCTCCCTTCTCACATGTGTTAAACATTCCGATTTAAAATGTCCCAATAAATAAAAATACACTCTGCAAGTATAGGAACTATTTTTGCTAAAACGCGTTTCTTTGTTGTCCTACCGATTCTAAAAATAGGTAAAGGGATATACCAAAATGTCAAGTGAAATTGTTCGTGAAAATATGTGCTAAATATCTCCCAAAATAGATGAGAAAACAACCTCAAAATTACAAGGTATCTTTGTATGTGTCATTGTTCTCTTGTTAATAAGAAAGGTAAACTAAACTTCCTTCTTGGATGATCATATTGAAACTTTAAAAGGCCTTGATAACAAACATTTTGATTTTAATCTGATAATATGCACCATCGGGCCAATTAGTGTTAAAGGTTTTAAAATGCAATTAATAAGGATAATACTGACACCGTCACAGGAATATGTTTCTTCTTCATCACCTATCGTTGCTTCCTATTCTTATTCTTTATTCTTATTATTTACAAACTGTCGGGAACAAAAAGATAATCGTTACAAACTCATGTAACACGATTATCCAAGATATGTATGGACATGAATATAAGAAAACATATTGTAAGATTCAACTACTTTAAGTTATCAGCTCACATCAAACCTATACGGTAAGACTATTATAAGATCACAATATTGATGTCCATTTTTGAAGATACGTTTTTAAAGATTGCACAAAAACCGTTAATAAAAATCTAATTCTAATAATACGACTAATAATATAATTATTTCTCTTTTAAAGATCATGTTAAACCACATCTGTAGTTTTTTTTTCATATCATAAACATCAATATAACAAAAAAAAATAGTATTGAACCAATCACTCATGCTTTAGGTTGGTCACCCCTTTCTCATTTTGTTCCGTATAATGTTATCTTGAATAGAAGGAAGTAACGGCAATATAATTTCCTTAAGGTGTATCAAAATTAATTTCCATGTATGACGGGAAATTCTTGATATGTATATGTTAAGTTCTCTTTCTGTGTGTAAGCAAGTCATGAAACAACAGTTTCCCAGTGTGAATGTCAAATCATCGTTTAAATCTGACGGCCTTGAAACACACTTCAAAACTATACATCAAATGTACTAGGAGACATAAACAGGAGGGTTTTTTTTTTGAGTTGACATTTCCTAGAAGTTGTGTCAGTCATTTTGACAACCTGAAGCACACGTAAGTTTTTGACGGAGCAAAAAATATCATTCATATTTGGTTTTGCGATCTTTGTGATTTGTAGGTAGTTCATGTTAAAGACACCCTGCTTTGTTTTTATTTAAGAAATGATCAGCACAATAGTCACTTGATCAAATCAAACTTTGATGGTCTTCTCTAAACTGTTCATCCCGTACTAACCAAATTTATTTTCCATTCAACTGTTAAACATTGTTTATTACTTGTTTTTATGTTTGAGAAAAGGACATTCGTTGGATTTATTAACATAAAAGTGTTTTTATATTTATAATAATGCAACCGTCAAACGACAGGCACCTATCTCCTCAAAACCAACCTCAGCTTACATTTCTTTTTCCCGTTTTTGCTGTAGTGTATACAAATGAGTTAAAGAAAACAGCTTCTTAAAATCAACAGCTATGAAGTATATTTACATCATTGTACCCGCACTTTCAAAAGAAAGTTCGGGTATATTGTTGTTACCCTGTTCCGTCCGTCCGTCCGTCCGTCTGTCACGTTTTACTTTCTCAAACTGCTCTTACATCTTATAAACCAGCAAACTGAACTCTTGGAGTTTGATTTGGGGTATCATGTTGTTTTGTAAGAAGGTTTCAACAATTCTGTATTAGTCCTGGGGGTCAAATAATTGGTAAAAAATGACGTTTTTTCACAAAAAACCTTCATCCTCGAACTCACCTCCTACATTTTTAACAGTAGACAAATCATCTTTTGGAACATGTTTTAGGGTATCCTATAGATGCGCAATAAGGTTTCGGAATTTTCAATTTTGTCCTGGGGGTCATTTTATGGCTAAAAAATGACGGGTTTTTTTTAACAAAAAAAATGGTTTCAAAAACGTCATTTTTTTTGGCAGTAGCCAAATGATCTTCTAGAATATGATTGGGGGTGTCATATTGAGGTGTAATCAGGTTCCAGAATTCTTTTTTTATTAAGGGGATCAGTGGGCAACAAAAAAGGACGTTTTTTTTGCAAAAAAAGTATGGTTCTCAGAACTCCTCTTACAACTTTTGGAGTAGCTACGTCATCTCTTGGAATATAAATGGGGCTGTCCTATAGATGTTCAATAAGGTTTTAAAAATTTAAATTTCATCCAGGGAGTCAAAAAGTAGCAAAAAATTGACGTTTATCACTAAAGAAAACAACATAGATCCAAGAGCTCCTCTTATGATTTAATTGATAGACACATCATTTCTTGGGATATGATAGGGACTGTTCTATAGATGTGCAGTAAGGTTTTAAAAATTTAAATTTCATCCAGGGAGTCAAAAAGTAGCAGAAAATTGACGTTTTATATCACTTCAAAAAAACATAGATCCTAGAACTCCTTTTATGATTAAATGGATAGACGCATCATATCTTGGGGTATAAAAGGAACTGTTCCACAGATGTGCATTACGGTTTTGAAAAATTAAATTTAACCCTGAGTCCCATTACCTACAAACCTTTTGATGCCCTTTAAGGATCAAGAATATATATATATATATGGTTAGGGGTGGGGATCTCAACCGTTTTCGAGATATTCGTGCACTTCCTGTTCGAGGGGGGTTATGACCAGCCCCGGGGCCCATGACCTACATACCGTTTGATGTCCCTTGACACAAGGAACAAGAATATATATGGTTTAAGGGTGGGGATCTCAACTGTTTTGAAGATATTAAGGGACTTGCTGTTTGAGGGGGTCAGGACAACCCACAGGGTCCATGACCTACATAACATTTGATGCCCCTTGACATCAGAACCATGAATATATATGGTTTAGGGGTCATGAATATAACAGTTTCTGAGATATATGGTAATTTCAAATTCCTGGGGGGTGGGGATGACCCAAGGGGTCAGATCTAATAAACCATATATATTGCCAGTAACAGTCAATATATGATTATGAACACCCTATATTATTATATCTTTGTCCGTTTTCAAGTTACCATTTACAATAGAGTCTACGATTCTTCCTAAAAGGTTCAATGTTAGACCCCACACCCTTTTGACCCCCCCCCCTTTTGACACCCCCTCCCCCGGAAAAGTGGTCGTCTAATCCAAAATAAGAAAAATTAAACCAGGGTGTACATCTTCATATGCAGGCCTATCATATCCTAGAGTTTTGTACAATTCTGCTCAGCCATCTCTGAGAAACAAGTTCAGAGTGGGAGACAAGAAAAAGAAGAAGATGAAGAATAATAATACATGTATTAAGAACCGTACAAAAACAATAACTCTCCAAATTTCATTCGGGAGACTTAGTTGTAAAGATTAAATAGAGATAGGATCATCAAACATCAATAATTTAAGGATAATTGACAATTTCTGATTCTAAAAGGGTCAGGATGACCCCTTAGGGTCATGACTTACATGCCATAATGATCTGATGCGCCATGACCTAAGGAGGAATAATATCTTTGGATTAAGGTGGGGATCTCAATGGTTATAATGATATTTGATAATTTCAGGAAGAGCACTTGGGATCATGACCTACATACCATCTGAAATGCCTTGAACAAAGAAACATTAATATAATACATGTATGTACATGATATATGATTCAATTTAAGAACCCAGATATAGATCAATCATCAGTTATCAATGTTTTGTAATACTTCCTATGTATATATATACATGTATTAGTTTGTGTTTTGTTCTATACAATTCATGTTCATGACTGTAGTATGGCTTAGTCCTATTTTAAATTACATTAAAAAATTGTCAGATATATGACTTGGAACCCCCACCCCAAAGAAACTCAAATATAAACTGCCCCCCCCCTTAATTGTCAAATGATCAAAATATAATTTGGATGTGTCTAAAAACTTTTATAAACTGGTAAAAAAATGTTATTCTTAAAAAAAATTACATTACACCTTGCATAATTGGCAAATGATCTATTGAGAAATGATCAGAGGTCATATTTCTACCTTGGGATCAATAACTAGTATTCACTGACAAGTTAAAATTAATAACAATAAATGATTCAAATTATAAATGTTAATACTCCACATTCACCCCCCCCCCCCCCTCCACCCCCCAATCTAACCTGGTCTAAAGATTCAGTCTTAAAGTAGTCCGAGTATTGCACTACGTCATAATACGGATTTTACAATATTGGTTCGACTTTTACAAAGCGTTTTTGATATCCGGTATTGATTTTGCTCTACTTCGCTGTTGTAAACAATGGCAATAATAAGCAATTAGAACGGTAATATATGTATTCTATGAGAGATCGAAATGATTAATGTTGAGAAACTCGATTCTGTTAAAGTAAAATGAAAAACAAAGTTTCTGATTAACCAGGATCTCAGGTATGCTTATATCTTCTTTGTTTTGATCCCCCCCCCCCAAATTTTTCTTTTTCTTTTACTAAAACCGGTTTAAATTTAGAGACAAAAGCTATTTCGCATTTAATCAATCGTCAATTTATTAATGTTTAAATGATATCAAACATTGTTGACAGATCTAGGCAGAAAACTGTAGCAAAATGTGATTTTTACGGATTTTTTCGTCAGGGTCTACTTCGTTTAGAGCTTATAGCGTGAAAAGTAATCCGTCAACATATAATTTATTTTACCAAATCTTTTTTTTGACATGTCAATCTATAGAATAAACACCATGAATTTAAGTTTGAGTCCATAAAATAGTAAAAAATTACCAAGCGCGATACTGGCATTGCATGTTTGTAATCTATTTTGATACATCTGGTCCATAAAGCGTACATACTTACAAAAATTTGCGCAAAATTATTGATGAGATATGGCTTAAATAAATAATTATACTCTATTTTGCATGCTCAGTTCTAATTTTCCCAAAATTGGTAATTATTTCTTTAAAAATGGACGTCTGGCAAATTTCATAATTGTCAATAATTTTCGCAAGGGGGTACACCCGTCTGAGAGCTGATAACAAACAAACTAGCATGTAAACATACATATTTTCTGTTGTACATGTTTTGCTAGAATGTATATCTATCATTTAAAGCTAAGCTTTTAATGATTGAGCCCATTTAGTGCCGAGTATAGAACTACCTCAATTCTCAATACATTCTTACATGTGTACAGTAGCAAATTTTAAATCATTTCTTGATTGCTTTTTCTCTCCTGATGCACATTAACATTTTGGAAATTGCTTAATCCGGTTTTTAAGATTTATCAACAAAATGTTATATGCATGTGTATTCACCTATTCGGGACAACTGTAAAGTCTCCTAAACAAAGCAGTGTCACCATTAGGGTAGGAATAACCCTGATGGGTCAAACACTACATATGAATAAGATAAAATACTTAATTATTAAGTTCTAGAATGTTCTAGAGTTAGTCTCCAAGGGGGCATAATAATCTATATACAATTTTACGCGCAATGACAGAAAAAGCGAGAATAAATTATTTGGTTTAGGGATGAGGATCTCAGATCTCAGAAGTTAAGAAAATATACTGTGAGTGACTATCATCATTTCCTATTTCATAAAGGGGGGGGGGGGTATTTAAGACAACACCTGGGGGTCATTAATGTACTTTACACAATTTGATGCATCATAATGACATTAGATGATATTTTGTATTTTCCTGTTTCGTGGGGTCAGAACAGTCGCATAAGATCATGACCTACATTGTATTCGATGCATTATAATACATTAAGAAAGAAATACTCCTTCCTTCCTATTATAACTCATATAAAAATGATAAGTGTCTACACTATCTTACATGTAATACACACATTTAATACGAAATTGTTTATACAGGGTCAATATGGAATCAACTCAATATTGCAAGTCTGATAAATGAAAAAAATAACTTTTGCAATTAAAATGACAGAAACTTTACAAATGCCATAGGATAGGTAACGATGATAAGCTTAATATTTAAATATTAAAAGATGATGATACAGTATGCTGTCAAAGGGAGATCACATTTAGAAAGTGAAAGTAGAACTTAAGTATGCTGGCATCTCATTATATTGTGCTACTGCTACTACATGTATCATGCTTACCTACATTGGTCAACATTATAATGATAATCCAATTAAAACACAATAATGAATTCCTTTAGCTGATCTTAACTAATCCTTTTCTGCATATGGATCACACATACATGTATGCATAAACACGTGAACCCATCTGATTGAAGAGCTGGGTAAAACTAGTACCCGCTAATGAGACCTGCAGACCTGCGTTGTGTAAGTAACTTCAGACAAAGATCAGTTATTTGTAACATGCATGTATTTTTATGATCTATTCTTCAAATCCACTTGCACTATTTTATTAGGTAAATAACAGCTTTAAGGTGGTGCAGGACACCTGCATATTGTAATGTATACTTCCTATTGAGATAAACAATAAAGTATATTAAATACTAATTAAATATTTACCCCCCAAATAATGTTACCTAACATTATTTGAAGCGCAATGGGTTAGAGTGTTTACATGTCTTTAAGAGCATTGGGGTCCAAGGTGTATTTTTGGTAATAAATGAATTTTAATGGGGGGGGGGGGTCTGGACCCCTCACTCCCACCCCTTCTCTAAATCTCTGCACACGATGATGTACATGTAGGCACACAGAAGCAAATCTAAAACCGGCAACCGCCAAGGGGAGGGGGCATAATTTAATTTTTAATTTTGTTCGTAATAATTATATATACCATTATACTTGCTATGACATGCAATGTTAAGATTATTGATTAACTGAAAATTCACTGCAAATAGTTCAACCCCAAATTGCACAAAAAGGCTGCTCATGTGTATTATCATATGGGAAGGGATCTCATCCTTCAGTTATGAAAATTATAATTTTTAAATGTAATACCGGAGCTTGCATGTGGCCTCGCTTCATTTTTAATTAAACTGGTACAAAACAGTGTTATTTAGGGGCAAATACTTGGTGCAGGTATTATTGTCTAATGACAGCATCTAGTTTAGATTGAAATGGCCTTTTTCAAACATTAAATTTGCGGTCGGTTTAACTTCCAAGCTGTAGTATTTTGCCACCGTAGCGACTCTTATCTTTAAAATCAATTACATTGTAGCTGAAGAGAGTCAACATCCGATTGTCGGTCTGCCCGTCTCTGTACCCTGAAATTGTTTAGACTGTGTGCCTTTGTTTTGATTGATTTTCGGCCGTCTCAAAATCAATTACTTACGGGTTAAAAGTCATATTTTAACTTTTCTTTCCTTTTTAAGTAGCTTTCCTCGCCTTAGAAACTTATTAATCTTTAATAGCCTGAGTTTGACCGCCCAGCTGTAGTAGTCTATGACGTTAAGGGAGCCCCTACAGACCGTCATTATGTCCTCCATGTCAGAGTCCTTGACACTGTACTGTCACAGTACGTCTTTTTACTAATAGACATAAAGTGTCAAAGTGATTTACGCGCTATGCATATCAGAAAAGAACTTTAAAAAAAGCTAGAATTTTGTAAAATAGATATACTCAAAAATTACTCAAAAATTATTTAGCTCAGTCGTGTTTATTGTGTTAATTTGGTGAACTTAATATGCAATCGAAGTAAACATGAAAAATGACAGTAGCAAACTGTCAACCATCTCAAAACTCCAAAAAACGTAATACACATTCAAACGTATACACGGACCTCTAAAACGATAGAGGTTGGGTCATGTGCCTAGGAGGAATAGGCATCCCCTGCTGACCGGTCACACCCGCCGTATGCTCTTTGTCGTAATCGCGAAGAAAAACGGAAGTCCGTAAACAAATAGGCAATTATTTATGGTTTAACAATTAGAATGGAAAACGTCAGTCAAAATGCGACCAGGTGGAAGATTATATTTGCTGATAAGATCGTTGTATCGACCATAGAACATTCGTGATATTCTATGACTTCAAACGAGACTGTTGTTAGTCCTGTTTTATCAACTTGTTTGTCAGTAGTTTGCCTCGATTTAAAAACTGTTCATACAGAAAGCATGCCCTTGTGTATCGAATTAACTGAGAATCAAAAACACCATATGCAGGTGATTAAGCTATATTGCTTAATAAGTAAGGAAAGTTGACGATAGAAAAACTAAAGTCATCGCATTTATCATAAAGTATTGTTGTTACCATTAATGTACATTTCCAATAAAATATCTAAATATGAAACAGATGACGCAGAATTTTATTTCAATTTCTCTGGGATATAGGCTATAGAGTCGACGTAAGTATGGGAATAACAATTGTTAATTGATAATACGTCGTCGATATACCTGAATGTTGAGTTGAAAGCCACAGCGAGTGAATTTTTTTACGTACAAGATTTTGAATAAATACTGTTTACAAAAACACAAAAATAGGTCTGCTAACAATGGGGCACAATCGGCGCCAAAGAGAAATTCAACAGACTGTCGGGAGGCTTGATTTCCAAAAACTCCATAGATGTTGTCTATTAGAAACTCAAGCATCTTTTTAATGTGAACTTCAGAGTACGTGTGTGTGCAATCAGAATGGTCTTTTATAGCAACATAATATTTAAGAATTCAAATGACTGGTAAGTATTTTTTACGACTTCCATTTTCATTGATGAAACAACTGTCGATGATAACAGAAAGCCTAGATTTTAATTTGCCATGCGGAAAGGTTGTATAAAGCGTTGAAAAATCATACGTTTTGATGTTATTAATTGTGGTAAGATTTTGTGACCTTAACGTTTCTATTAATTCTTTAAAGTTTTTTAGTATCCACATCTGTTTCACACCGCTTCTAGAGTATGTTGTTTTTCAGTACTCTTAAAGTTTCTCTACTGTTAGAATTTGTGTAAGGGTTAAAGGGCGAGGTTTGGTAGAACATTTACTGGAACCTGCTATTCGGGATTTTCATAACCTGGAGTTATCGTTCGTAACACAAGTTACCTCTCCATTAGAGCAGGTATCATGCTATGTAACCAGTATAAACAAATGGTTCAAATAAACATTTTTTGTTTTGTTTAATCGGTTATTGATGTAAATTGTCAATGTAGAAAGGCGAATGTGCAATTAAAGGATGCTGTTATTCTAAAATACTTAAAAAAAAAACCAGTAGAGAGATTTGACGAGCGCGCTTAATTGTACCATATCCAGGCACATACCATGGTTTTTGAATGTGGATTGGAAGGGGGGGGGACTCATAAAAAACTTGACAAACCAAAAAAAATAAAAACAAAATTAAAACTTCTCAAATCGTGAAAACTCTAATCCGTGTGTGTGGGTTGGTGGATGGGTGGGGTGCATGGGGTGTCGGTGTAGTGTAATTTACTGTAGTGCATACCTTAAATCATAACATCATTTCCTTCTTTTCACAGATTCATAATTTTTTTACTTGCTCCGAAAAAGGTGGGGGGGGGGACTTCATGTTTATTCTCTTTTATATATATGTAAATTTATGCAAAATATCGTTGAGCTGAGAAATAAGTTGAGAGGGTAGCCACCCCCATGATGCCACGCGCCTTCCATCTACCAATAAATAATGCAGTTGCTGGCGATGAGGTGCGTGGTTTCAGGAGAGTGCTACTGATACTAAATATATATGCATACTTTCCCTTGGGTCCATATTGTTTTTGCGTTGTGCTGAGAAGAAAAAAATATGGACAGTTCGTTAAGTATTTATATTTCTATATTTGATTTCTATAGAAAAAGATCTATTTTTAACTCCAGCCCTCTCTAATATTTATAACATCTTTCATTCCTGCGTTACAGATGGCTTCATTTCATCAGAGAAACTACTATACCACCATCCATTTGTTAGCTCACAAAAGGAATAATTGTCCCAAAAAATTAAGAATCCAAATGTCTTTCATTCGCAATGTTAAAACTATGTACATCACATTATACATTGTAATCAAACGCATTCTTTGCATTCATTTTAATTTTTTTAGATAACTTTTGATGTTTTCTGTTTGGTAATTTGAATATTATCAAATGTTTTTTGCTGTATGAAAAGTCGTTATCAACTAACGTCGTATATGTGAACTCCCGCAATGTCATCTTCGACTAAGCAGAAGTACTCTATACCTGCTATGAGGGGACGATAACTCTTTCAGTAACGATAACTCTAGTTTATGGGAAGAACGAATTTATTTTTTTGTGATTAGGAATATGATATATATTAGTGGCATTGATTCCCTTGCTGGCATACTGCAGTTTGAAAACATAACGTGGTACATGAGCAGTATTTTCATCCATTGAACTAATTTTTTTTCTCGGTTTGTCACTGATATGTAGAATAAGTAAGATTTTGCCATTATGACTGTGAAAACAAAGGCTACATAAAGTGTTTGCACAGGTACTTGTACTTATCTGTTTCCCTGAATATCAACCTCATAACATTGTATAGTAACTAACTCTAATTTAAATTGGAATAAAACACATATGTCTATTTAAAACATAAAATGATTTCTTTGGTGAATCAAACTGAATATGAAGGTGGCGACGTGGTAGAAAGGTACATATTCTATTGAGTTTTATTGTTTATATCTATTTTTTTCTTTACACAAATTCATATTGATTATAAAAAGTAAATTAATTTAAAAAAATTACTGTTAATGTACATCAAACCGCCCAATCATCTCATATCAATCTGACAACATCCTAACTATTTCTAGTGTCTGTGATTCTTGTAGGGTCGCTGTAGGTTTCGACCAATCGGTAAACATGGCCTGTAGATTTCAGTCCTGTTCGTTTTAAAAGGGTATGAAATAACGAAAGTTTCCCTAGGAAATACTAAAATCATACTCGGTATATGTCAATATAGACTTATGAGTCCGCCAATATCGTCATAGTTCACCTTAAAGAGCTGCGTTATTTTGTTTTTATCTTTAACATAAACTTTACAAATCATTGTCATTATTAGAGACACTTACGATATTCCCGTTTCGACAAAAAAATATCAATATTATCACTGTTTATCTTATCAATACGAAACATAGATATGATTAAATACACACAAAAGCGTCCTCATACACACCTTTCACTTCATGACTGTTTTTGCCACGTAAAAAGTCCTTATATCGATGTGCAAGATATTTTAGCTGAGCTTTAATTTACAAAAAAGTAAAATGTGTATATAGAGTATCTGCTAATCTGAGAAATCTGAGGAATTGAAGACAATTCAAGTCTTTCATTTTTACTTTCTTTTCTATTTTTTAACATGTATATATACCACTTATTTAACCTATTAAAGTATCTGCATATCGTCTTCTCTTCGTTGCTATTCTTTTTTCTTAAACTTAAATTAATAATTTCTTAACAATTTAACCCCCCCCCCCCTCCGTCTGACAATTTAAACCTTCCTTCTCTCTACATTATTTTTATCCATCGGTTTTCATAAAACCACCTAAAGTTGTTTAAGCAGAAGACACGATAATTTCTTTTACCTATTGACAATCTTAATGGTCCGATTTCTTTAAACACGCAATGCTTTTTAGGTCGTAATGGTTTCATATTTTTCTTTAACTCACCGGTTAGCTCAATCATGTCAGTGCAGTTTTAGGTGCGACATTGCAATTAAGAACAATTTTAAAGGTTTCATATTTAACAAAGAGCTTAACACACTCTGTATTGTATTTTCAGGACCTTGTTAAAAACAATTTCAATTTGTAAAGGCAATCCATTTAAATGGACCCGTCTTTACTATGTTAAGAGTTTTCATGGTTAATGTTGATTCAAAATTCATTTTACTGAAAACGAGACGAAGCGCTACATAATCTTTCTGTTCTTCTTTCATTAATTTTTCGATCAAACAATTTACAAATTTAACAGTATTTCACAAACTGACACATTAAATAGAAATATGGATACAAATTAAATCAGGTGTCTTGTGAATTACGACAGGCCGGGCATATACATGTTCTAATAAAGTAGTAAAGGATAAAATAAACTTGGGGGGGGGGAGAGGTTACAACACAAAGGTCAATAAAAAATATTTTTATCATGCAATTGCTCTATTCATCATAAAATTTACTCAGTTTACAGTTTTAAACAAGAGTTTCACGTTAAAGATATCACCACACATGTTCCTCTTTTTGGTAATATGGTAAATTTAATGTAATAATGAAATTGATAATATATCATGTGTAATATGACAGTGATGTCATTAAAACGGTTTAAATACAACGTTGTAAATAAATCGAAACCAAACAGCTTTTTTTGCTTTGTTAAATCAAGAATGTAAGACTCAACTTTTCAAAGGAGACGATTTGTCTATATTTATATTATCTATTAAAATGATGTTTATTTACATTAATTTAGTTACTTTTACTTACACTTTTTAAAATAAATAGATTATTTAAAAAGAATTGAAAAGTTCGAGTTTCGAGATTAAATTGCCGTTAAAATTAGCAAATTCGAGTAAATTTTGGTTGTATTTCTTAGTTGATTCACAATATCGTCGCTAGATGGCGCCATTAGATGGTTTGTTTCAATTAAGCGACTCTTTGTCGATTTATATTTACATTTTAAGGTGTTTTGTGTCATGTAAACCTAAAGATCAAAGCTCCTTTCTATTTATGATACATTGACCATTGGCGCATAGCCTTTAACTTGCGTGCTCACCAACACAACGTTTCTTAGCACAGTCTCCGTTTATTAAAGAATCAATATGTATCAAATGACGTACACCAGGTGCACAGCATCAAACAAATACAATGTGTGGAATTTAATACACCTAATCAATACATTTACTCGACAAAAAGAGACAGAAGCACGGTGCATTTTAGATTGGATCTATGAAAAATGTATTGTAACTTGAATGATATGTCAGCATTGAGTATAAAACTCCATGAAAAAAAATGTTTTGGAATTGAATACACCTAATCAATACATTTGTTCGATAACAAGAGACAGAAGGTGCATTTAAGATTGAATCTAGGAATAAAGTATTGTCACATGAATGCCATATCAGCATTGAGTGTCATATTTAACAAAGAGCTTAACACACTCTATGTATTGTATTTTTCAGGACCTTGTTAAAAACAATTTCAATTTGTAGAGGTAATCCATTTAAATGGACCCGTCTATACTATGTTAAGAGTTTCCGTTGTTATTGTTGATTCAAAATTCAATTTACTGAAAACAAGATGAAAAACTTCATTATCTTTCTGTTTTTCCTTCATTGCTTTTCGATCAAATAATTTACAAATTTTAGAGTATTTTACAAACTGACACGTTAAATAGAAATATGGATACAAATTAAATCAGGTGTCATGTGAATTACGACAGGCCGGGCATATACATGTTCTAATAAAGTAGTAAGGGATAAAATGAACTTTGGGGGAGGAGGGTTACAATACAAAAGTCAATAAAAAAATTATTTTTATCATGCATTTGCTCTATTCATCATAAAATTTACTCAGTTTACAGTTTTAAACAAGAGTTTTACATTAAAGATATCATCATACATGTTCCTCTTTTTGGTAATATGGTAATGTAATAATGAAATTGATAATATATCATGTGTAATTGGACAGTGATGTCATTAAAACGGTTTAAATACAACGTTGTAAATAAATCGAAACCAAACAGCTTTTTTTGCTTTGTTAAATCAAGAATGTAAGACTCAACTTTTCAAAGGAGACGATTTGTCTATATTTATATCATCTATTAAAATGATGTTTATTAACATTAATTTAGTTACTTTTTCTTACTCTTTTTAAAATAAATAGATTATTTAAAAAGAATTGAAAAGTTCGAGTTTCGAGATTAAATTGCCGTTAAGATTAGCAAATTCGAGTAAATTTTGGTTGTATTTCTTAGTTGATTCACAATATCGTCGCTAGATGGCGCCATTAGATGGTTTGTTTCAATTAAGCGACTCTTTGTCGATTTATATTTACATTTTAAGGTGTTTTGTGTCATGTAAACCTAAAGATCAAAGCTCCTTTCTATTTATGATACATTGACCATTGGCTCATATCCTTTAACTTGCGTGCTCACCAACACAACGTTTCTTAGCACAGTCTCCGTTTATTAAAGAATCAATATGTATCAAAAGACGTACACCAGGTGCACAGCATCAAACAAATACAATGTGTGGAATTTAATACACCTAATCAATACATTTGCTCGACAAAAAGAGACAGAAGCACGGTGCATTTTAGATTGGATCTATGAAAAATGTATTGTAACTTGAATGATATGTCAGCATTGAGTATAACACTCCATGAAAAAAAATGTTTTGGAATTGAATACACCTAATCAATACATTTGTTCGATAAAAAGAGACAGAAGGTGCATTTAAGATTGAATCTATAAATAAAGTATTGTTACATGAATGCCATTTCAGCATTGAGTGTCATATTTAACAAAGAGCTTAACACACTCTGTGTATTATATTTTTCAGGACCTTGTTAAAAACAATTTCAATTTGTAAAGGTAATCCATTAAAATGGACCCGTCTATACTATGTTAAGAGTTTCCGTTGTTATTGTTGATTCGAAATTCAATTTACTGAAACCGAGATGAAGAACTTCATTATCTTTCTGTTTTTCTTTCATTGATTTTTGATCAAACAATTTACAAATTTTACAGTATTTTACAAACTGACACGTTAAATAGAAATATGGATACAAATTTAATCAGGTGTCATGTGAATTATGACAGGCCGGGCATATACATGTTCTAATAAAGTAGTAAGGGATAAAATGACCTTTAAGGGAGGGGGTTGCAATACAAAAGTCAATAAAAAAAATTGTTTATCATGCATTTGCTCTATTCGTCATTAAATTTACTCAGTTTACAGTTTTAAACAAGAATTTTACATTAAAGATATCAGCATACATGTTCCTCTTTTTGGTAATATGGTAATGTAATAAAGAAATTGATAATATATCATATGTGATTGGACAGTGATGTCACTAAAACGATTTAAGAACAACGTTGTAAATAAGTCGAAACCAAACAGCTTTTTTGCTTTGTTAAATCAAGAATGTAAGACTCAACTTTTCAAAGGAGACGATTTGTCTATTATCTATTAAAATGATGTGTATTAACATTAATTTAGTTACTGTTACATATTCTTTTAAAAATAAATAGATTATTTAAAAAGAATTGAAAAGTTCGAGTTTTGAGATTAAATTGCCGTTAAAAACTTCCATGTTTGAGAAGAATTTCCTGATGTGTATGTATAATGTTTACCTTTTGTGTATAAGCAAGTCTTTAGGTAATAGATACCGAGTTTAAATATATCATTTCTTGTTAATCTGAAGGGGTGAAACGCAATTGCAAACTCTACACTGTATGTACCTAAGAACATAAAGAGGGAATTTTTTTGAGTTGGAATTTCCTAGAGTTTGCATCAGTCATTTTCACAAACCTGCAACAAACGTCAGTTTTTAACTAAGCATAAAATATTATTTAACGTTTGGTTTTATGTGTGAATCTTAGGGATTTCATGTAATCGACACACTTTTCCGTTTTTGTTGAAAAAGAAACTATCAGCAAGGAACAAAAATGGAAATCAACTTGGTTGGTCACTTGATCAACTCTTCAAAAACCTTGAATGGCTAATCAGAATATTGACTTCTGTTTGTGAAGAGAATTGTTAATATTACATTGATTAAAATATAATTCTAAGAAAACGACTAATGATATAAGTATGTCTCTTTTAAAAATGTTTTCCAACCATAGCTTTAGTTTCTTCATACCTTGTTAACTCAAACATCAAGATTACAAAACAATATCATAGACATAATCACTCAATGCTTTTTTCAGTATTTTGTTTAATTTGGTCGTTCCTTTTTCTTCTTCCTCCGTATAATTTTATCTATAATAGACGGAAGTAACTGCAATAGAGTTCCCTTTTCGTGCATCAAATTTATTAACTTCCGTGTATGACGGAAATGTTTCGATATGTATGTTATAAGTTTTTTATTGTGTGTAAGCAGGTCTTGATGCAACAGATACCCAGTGTAAACGTCATTTCTGTTTAATCTTACGAAGCGGAAACGCAATTGAAAATTATTACAATTCAAACTTTCTCATGTTCGACAAATTTAAACCTTCCTCCTCTTTACTTTATTTTTATCCATCGGTTTTCAAAAAACCATCTAAAACTTTTTAACACTTTTAATGCTTAAGTAAAAAATTTAATTCCGTTTTAGACCTAAAATGAATATGATGAGCTGTATGAACTATTTCTATATGATTATAACGAAATGAATATTATGAGCTGTATGAACTATTTTTATATGATTATAACAAAATGGAAGATATATAAATTATCTTCAAAAAGTTTTTACTTTAACAATGTAAACAAAAACAAGACGTGAGTCTTGCTTACATGAGAACGAATTTTCATCTCTGTATTTGCCTATAGCTCTACAAATGACTTTCAAATAAAATTGGTTGATCATTAGAAATGCATTTTTTAAACAATGTTAACAATAAGAACAGAAAAATAAAACTTGAATAAAACCGTGGCCATGTTCCTTTTATTGATAAGATGCAACATTATATCCCCAATCAAACCTAAAGCGTACATTAAAATCAGTCGCAAAACCGAATGCACGGATCTAATTATAAACTCCTGGGGATGAAGTGTTTCGATTGATATTTGTTGCTTATGTTGAGAAGGGGTGGGAGAGGCAACAACTTTTTCGCTGACTATGCGATGTTAGTGAATACAATGAGTTTGTACGTATGATTGTCCGAGCACCCTCTCCCGATCCCCATCTAGAACAGTACATGATCTACCTCGTAAATTTGCTCTATTGTCTAATTTCAAATACGTATGGTTATCCATGCATTTATGGCTGTGTATTATATAAATATTCTAATATATTTGTTGTTAATACGTTCCCTTATTGAAACATAATTTTTACGTTTATTTGCATTTTGTTTGCCAATGTTCTTGTTGCATTATGTTAAAATTATTTTTCTTTTATATTTCCAATTTTAATAGATTATCTTTTAATCGCAATTATTTCTTTGTCTAAAAGATATTTATAGTATTCAATCGAATATCAATGTTCGTAACTTTTTGAAAAAAAAAATTAAAGTAAAAAAGATGGGTCCTCCCTAAAGAAAATTCAAATCCATGATCACAATTATTGAATTCCGACCTTTAAATAAACGACCAAATACAATATGCAACCTCTGTGAAAATATATTTTGAAATGAAAAGAATGTTAGCATTATGTTCGATTAGTAAATAAGGACATACAACTCAGTTAAAGGTGAAGAAAAAATAGGATCCTAGACTTTTAAGTTAAATCATCTACAAAGTATTCTTTTAAGGTAAGAAATTAGTCATATCAATAGAATTTACACAAATACTATATTCAAAAGAGAATAACTTATGTGTGTTCTTCAATTTCAAATAAAATGAATAAAAGTCATATTATTTAATATTTAACGTCTAATGTCTTGTATAAAAGACTTTCTCTTTTCCGGTAAGGCCGCCATTTTGAATCTGGATCCGCGCTTGACTTGGAGCGGCAAAATAACTTAGCAACGTAAAACGCAGTAAAGGTTGCCGCCATTTTGTATTGCAAGCTGGGTTTGAAGGCGGCAGCTCCAAGATTTTGTAAAATATAAATAACTAAGCATAACTTAGTTTTAAAATAAATAAAAAGTTCGGGTTATTTTTACACGAAAGTCTAATTACTGTAAATGTCTCCTTCAGTCATTTTGTACACACAATTATTTTAGAACTGTCGTTGTCAGATTTCTATTGCTTGCCAATGGTAAATATATTCGTATTTTAACTCAAACATCAGTGAAACTTGGTCAGAAGGTAGTCGCAAAAACTTGTAAAATGAACATATATCATTTGATTTCTTATAACATTAACCGTAAGTGTACCTGCACTTAAAAGGGGATGTTCAAGTTTTTAATCTCAGAGTTCATGGCATTTGACATTCTTTTGATATTACTTTCTTTAACTATTTGTTGGGGTTTCTTCGATTTTTATACCAATTTTCACACTAATTCGTCATTTAAAAAGGGAAATATTTGAATTGTCTCAATAATTTCCGAACAACCCTCGTATATATCTACACGCCCTGAATGATTGGTCGAAATCAGCGGCTGAAACTGTTAAGAAACTGATAATGGGGTTATGTATTCTTTTTCTGCAATGTCGCTACCTTCATATCCCGAATGAATCACTAAAGGAAACATTTTATTGTTTAAATAAACATACACACACCCTCAATCACACAAACACATATTTTTTGCTTTCTGGTATGTGTTGATGAACATCCCAATTGAATGATCACAATAAATTTGAATTGAAAATTAAAATCCAATGAATGCCTTAATCACAGTCTTCTGTTTACAGACCAGTTTGATTTTGTATCAAAATCATGGGAGGATATCTATACTCCATTTTTCAATGCTATTAAAAAAACACTTGACTTCATGAGGACCAATTTTGGTGAACTGCTAGTGTTTTTTTAGGTTCATACATCATATTTCTTTAATCATTATGATTATTGATTTGTCAAGGTAAATGGATATATCCAGAAAAGCAACCAAAATTGAGCCATCATGAATACAAATGATTCCATTTTATACTAGAATATGACTGAATAATAACAAAACATCAATACTAATCATTTATGCAATTTTATATAGCAGTCTCATGATATTTTCACATATTCAACAATGACATAAATTCAACAATGACATAGGTACACTAAAGTTTCTGCTAATCAGTCTAAGTCAAGCATTACACTTCACAGCGCACATTAGTGATGCAAAAAGTTAAATATATTTTCTGATGGTATAGACATAACATATATTGCATGCAAAGATAATAGTCCACAGAACTATTCATAATTATTTTAATCTCGTACAATATGTCACTTCCAAAAGTCTTACAATAAATATCAGCTAAGTTTGTCTTGTATGCCAAGGTGATGCTCATTTTAAAATTAATCTTCATCTATTGAACATGCAGATTTTTTTTGGACTTTTTTTAATTCAAAAAACGACCTTGTTCTCTCAGCACAGGGTCTGCTTATTTGGTTTTGTTTCTTGGCTAATGTCTTTGTTTTTGGTATTGTAAATTTTGAATTCTAATTCTTCAGAGATGTTCACTTTCCTGGTTGTTAAAAACTTATTAAATAGAACTTGCTTTCCCTTGTAGATTTTACTGCCCATGTTGATTCACGTAATCGAAATTTGGAAAATTGGGTGGTCAACCTGAAATTTCCATAACCATACAAAGATCTCCTCAAGTTCTGCATCTGACTGTTTGTAATTTTCTCAAGGCATTCAATAAGGGCTGGTCGTTTTTTCGCTTTCCAATCGGATTCCATCTTCATCCTGTTGTTTATTGATACTGTGTTGTTATCCAGAGCTCATGTATAATTCCATCGTTGATAGGCCAAATGACATGGTTGATGAGGTTGTCATGTAAGTGTTTGTCAAAGGAAGTTGGATATTTTTAAAAATATGGTTTCAACTTATAGAAGGTGGTTTCAGGAGACGTCAAGTGATCGCAGTTTTTAACAACGCCTTGTGGTCCAAAAATTTCTTTAACAAATTTTTTGCGATCTTCTTTTGAACACCCAATTTTGTCTTGTAAATTACGACGAATGTTGTCTTTCAAATGTTTTGTGCAAATTAAAGCAAATGGGTTACTGCAGGAAACACATGGTGAATTGCTTTAGTTAAAGCCTTTTCCTCATCACTTCCAAGGATAACATAATAATAAAATGAAAGTGTTACTGAATGCATACCTCTTTTGAAAAATGATAATTAACAAATCAATCTAACGAGAGAGAGAGAGAGAGAGAGAGAGAGAGAGAGAGAGAGAGATGTCTCTAGTGCGTGAATACATATAATGTTAAAGTATCAGCATGTAATGTTGAGGTATCATCATATATTGGAGATTATCCACATAAGGCGATTGAGGCGTTCTATAACACTGCATGAACAATTTATCAAAATTTTTAATATGCATGCTTCTTTCAAACAAATGATAATCAACAAATTAAGAGAGAGAGAGAGAGAGAGAGAGAGAGAGAGAGAGAGAGAGAGAGAGAGAGAACAATCGCCCAATATCATATCGTGTGGAAGATTCTGGTAGTATTGATTGTCGTCTACTGTAATCATCGCGCGCAGTTCTCCGGACACTGTTGTCTGCTAATACTCTGGAAACCAGTTGGCGCCGTTTTAGTTTAGCGGAAAAGATCGCTTGTAGTACAGACCGGGATATTTACGGCGGGCGGAATTCCATACACATCCAACTCTCGCTGTAAGCCTTTGTGAATTATCGTGCTTTAAAAGGTTAGTGTTATTTTTTTTATTTTCAAATTATTATTTTTCTGTTAAATATATATAATTTATAGAAATTTTGTTGTAGATTTGCTATATCTACATATCACTGATTTGTTTTGTTGGGATAAAGCATGCAAATAAACGCCTTAAAAACAACTAATTATTGGACAAATCCTTAAAAAAACATTACGTCTTTTTCCTTCTTGACATCATCATCATCATCATCGTCAGCATTATCATCACCATAATCGGCATCATCTACAACGAAATCTATTTTTGTAAATAACTTTACAATCAATAGAAATGATCGAAACACATATATTTAAAAACCACTCCACAGCGTATCGAACTCATTAATAATGCATATGTTGAAAACATTTATATAATCTGCGCGATACATTTTAGATTATTAAGAGAAAAGTAGTAAAACGTCGATATGTTTTGACTTCGTCAAGGTAATTTTAAAGAGGTGTTCTTTGCAAACCGTTCCTTATTGGAGACGATACCTGTTATTTATGTGAATTTTTATTAGCGGTGAAACCGGGGGGGGGGGGGGGGGGGGGGGGGGGGGGAGGGGGGCTATAGTTTTTATCGCGGTTTGGCAATTTTTCTGCTCGTCTTTTCAAGAATATTTTCGTTATAGTTTGGCAAAATGATTTTAAACTTCCTTTGTAGTTTAATTATGATTCTATACAGATAGTCGTTACTTTTAATCAATAGGTATTTGCGTATCTAAATTTAAAATGGGACTTATTTACAATCAGGTTCAGATTTATATTCATTTATTTCAATCTCAAAACCATTTTACAATGGTATGAATAGATTATAAAATATATTAATTTTTAAGATTTTCTAATTTAAAAAACAACGACATACATGAAATTACAAGTATAAAAAGAGGTAGTGCAAGGCACAATCATAAAGGTGAAAACAGAGGCCGCGGATTCGATTTACCCAAATGGACCTAAATAAAACCAAATTCAAATGGATCTACGGGTGATTAAGAAATTCATTTTAAACGACTAGCTCCTTTTAATTGATAATCAGGTTTGTCCTTTAAAAATAACCGAATTTTATCCTCACCTATTTAGATTTAACACATCAAATAAGAGAGAGAGAGAGAGAGAGAGAGAGAGAGAGAGAGAGAGAGAGAGAGAGAGAGAGAGAGAGAGAGATTGCAGCTAATAATTAGCATTATCTGACAAGTGAATAATTTTTCCGTGTGTTGTTAAATAATACGTGTTGTTTGTCCTAATCTTTAATTTTGTCTTTGTGTTTCAATCTTTTGTTAGATAATAAGTCAAAGGTTCTCCCGTTGCATGTTCTAAGGGCGCGACAACGCTAATGATGGTAGGGGCGCGACAACGCTAATGATTGTAATAAGCGGCTTGAAGGGAGCTTAAGCCGTGGTATATATTCTAGATCTGTCTTTTTTATTGTCATTAAATCCTTGATTTTTTTCTCATATGACTTTGTTATTGTTATGTTATAAATTTTGAATTAACTGGGTGTAACTAGTTGTCATGTCGTAAGTTTTGTATTTACACCCACCCAGCGAATACAATAGCTACAACATGACAATGTCACATTTTGTCTTCCTTGCAATCTTTTGTTATTGGAACACAGCATTTTTTATAATTGTTCATTTTTTTTTTCATTATTTGATGAACAAATAAAATATACAGTTAGATCGAATTTAAGTCGTAAAAGTTAAAAACATGTCCTGCTGGAATTTTCGAGAGATTTATTCATTATGCCTATATTTAAAACATAAAAAAATCAACAGTGAGAATCCAACCGATGAGTCGACAATAAGAGGGATAATTTATACTGCATGTTGGGAAAGCAACGGAAATCGATCGCCGTGCGCGCCTGCATATATATGTCATTCAGCAGAAATGAATAGGAAAACAAAAGGAAATTAGGTCGAAAGAAACACAAAGCGCACAATCTGAAAATACAATTACATCAACTGATTGAATTAATTAATGTCCGGGGGAAACGAGCAAGCTCGAATTTCCTCAGTTGAGACGCTTCCAGTTCGGAATAATACATGTAAAAAGCAGTTCCGCTTTGTGATGAAATCGTTGTGCATTGCTCACCGCTACAAAAGGGTGTCCTATTTACTTAGATGTTAATATAGATTTTACATTTCTGAACTAACATGGGTTGGATTTCCGCATTAGCATGCGGTGATGTTATGTTCTCAGTAAAATCAAACAATTTTCTACGACAGTTCTCGATTTTAAAACCTTTCATCTATTTCACTCAATCTGTTGTATTTTAGGTGATTAAAGGCAAATATTTAGAAATCAAGAACTTAAGAACATATGTATTTAAAAGGGAATATTAAAAAAAAAAAGATTCATTACTCTTCTCAAAAAGAGATCACTATTCCTTGGGGAAATTAGTTTGAAATGGTTACATTTAAGGAAGTATCAAATTAATTGAATATAAAAATCCTCAAATGGACGATCGATTTTATTTAAGTAGCTGTGCATTACTTGCAAATCATATTGAAACCCCGGCGTTAATCATGCATGCATTTCAGATAAATTAGCTTTTACAAATAATGGTTTCCTTGGCACGGTGAACCCTTCAACTATTCAGTATAGAGAGTGAATATTCTTATTTAGAATAAATTGAAATTTTTTTAAAAAAGTGTATATTTTCACATAGGCCTTGCATCGCATCATGGGCGCGCATAAATGCGTACGATTTTCTTAAATCGTTTCGTTAGTAGCCACTTTTACACATTAAAGACACTTTGGAGGTAGGTTTAGGGGGAGGGTGTTGTTTCATATCCATTTGAGAATGTTTTGATGAATGATCTAACGTCATAAAGAAAATAAGCATATATTTCAGATACATAGCTCAATTCACTTAAATTCAGGGCCATAGAACGTAGACAAGCTCATGTTTTAAATAAGTCTCATTTTTGGGAGTTGATTTTAATCAACTCTCCTATGCACTTACTCGGGCAAAGCGAAAGTGAAACAGTGTTTGGACCTAAGCACAAATCAATACCGCTGACAACATTTAGTTCTTGAAAATAATCGATAAATTCGATGCTATGTATTCTGATCTTAATTCTCAAGACATTTACGGATAGCTTATCACTTGTAACAATTCTCAAAGGACATAAATATCACTAGAAAAAATGAAATGTAAATGAATAGACATTATGGCATTTATGAGGAATAATTAACTCATAAGAATATTTTTAAGAGAATTGCTATTCTTTTTTCATTTAATTAATAAATATTAAAACACTGCTGTAATGTCATTCCTTTATTCCAGCAGTCAAAAATTTTACTTGTGACAGTCCGATATATTAGAGAGCTTCTAGATATCAGACCATTATCAGTGGTTACAACACTGTTATTCTTTAAAATCAGGCTGTCTCAGGAATCAACAATGATATTCAATGGCTATATATGCCTCAAACACTTCTGTACGAAAAAAATATCACTGTTCTCTGCCCTATAACGGGCCTCGAAACTGTTTTATATTATTTCATACAGAACTGCTTTCGGCATACTAGTACATCCATTACATAAACACAGTCGCTAAAAGGTTTTATTTTTCACTTGAACAGTTCGTGAACGGTGAGCGCACGGTGATTGTGCTCTAAACGAACGGCGAGTGCACGCTGAGCCGAATTTGGATAGCGCTTATGAACGGTGAAATGAGAGCGAACGCAGAGCGCAAAGTGAACGTTGAAAGATATATGTACTCTATGTGAACGCAAGATGAACGATTTATTCGGAGTGCCCCGGGCGGTATTGTTACATTGTGTTTCGTTGGTAATCAGGAAATAATAACAATAAACTACATGTTTGTATTGTTATAAGCCTAAATATAATATTATCTGACTAAATAATAAGTGAACACTGAACGAACACAGTGAGCGCATGCAAGGCGAAATCTTTGTGAACGCACAGTGGGCGATTTGTGCACGATGAGCGGGGACGGAGCGGAGCGGAGAGCGCACATGAACGCACGGTGAGCCCACGGGAAACTGGGAAAATTAAACATTTCAAAGAACTGAACCCTGGCATCTAACTGCTGTAAAGCGCCAGGATTGGGTGAAAATATCGAAGCCTTGAAACAAATAAAATAATCATGTAGAATGATGTACACAGACTGTTACAGTAATGCATCAAATTCGGGATTACATATATCTCTATTAAATTCAATTACCGTATCTCTGACATATTTATATATTTATTTTTACTAATTTGTGATTACATCGGTAGAATTCAATGATTAATCCTCAGTTATACATTGCGCATCATCAGCATTACTTCATGCAGTTTCAAATTGCAGAAAAAAGAACTTTTAAGACACTGACATATATAAATGTACCGCCGTTATATTGACCTTCAGCACTGGTCCCTGTAATATGTTTTAAACTATATTGTAAATAAGCTTTTCATGCTATTTTCATCAATAAATTTATTTTCATAAATTAATTATAATGTCTACATGATAATTTTATTTATGTTTTTTTGTTTATTTTAGTAGATTCAAGTCATACGTAGTTTTATCATTTCATGACGTTACTTAACAAAAATGACGTCTGTTCTACATTTTTCATCAAAACAATGCCATATTGTAAACTCCGTTTATAAAAAAGTATGATAGATATCGAAAAAAGAAAAAGAGTTATAAAAAGCTAAGATTCTACCCTATATTTTACCAAAATATGGTAATTTTTAATGATAGGGCATTTGTTGATGCTTCGTGGCTCTAGCTCTTTTGTTTTTACACCCACCTAGCGAATACAAAAGGTACATTTTGTCTTCCTTGCAATCTTTTTGTTTTATTAAAACACAGGATTTTTAATAATGTCGATGCAAATAGCATCTGTTCATTTTTTTTTCATTATTTGATGAACAAATATAATATATAGTTAGATCGAATTTAGATCGTAAAAGTTAAAAACATGTCCTGCTGGAATTTTCGAAAGATTTATTCATTATGCCTATATTTAAAACATAAAAAAAATCAACAGTGAGAATCCAACCGATGAGTCGACAATAAGAGGGATAATTTATACTGCATGTTGGGAAAGCAATGGAAATCGATCGCCGTGCGCGCCTGCATATGTATGTCATTCTGCAGAAATGAATAGAAAAACAAAAGGAAATTAGGTCGAAAGAAACACAAAGCGCACAATCTGAAAATACAATGACATCAACTGATTGAATTATTAATGTCCGGGGAAAACGAGCAAGCTCAGATTTCTTCAGCTGAGACGCTTGCAGTTCGGAATAATAAAACGCAGTTCCGCTTTGTGATGAAATCGTCGTGCATTGCTAACCGCTACAAAAGGGTGTCCTATTTACTTAGAATGTTAATATAGATTTTACATTTCTGAACTAACGTGAGTTGGATTTCCGCATTAGCATTAGCATGCGGTGATGCTATGTTCTCAGTAAAATCAAACTATTTTTGTTTGCGGTCCTTGATTTTAAAACCTTTCAACTATTTCACTCAATCTGCTGTATTTTAGGTGATAAAAGGCAAATATTGAGAAATCAAGAACTTGAGAACATATGTATTTAAAAGGGAATATTTAAAAAAAAAAGATCCATTACTCTTCTCAAAAAGAGATCATTATTCCTTAGGGAAATTAGTTTAAAATAGTTACATTTAAGGAAGTATCAAATTAATACAAAAATCCTCAAATGGACGATCGATTTTATTTAAGTAGCTGTGCATTACTTGCAAATCATATTGAAACCCCAGCGTTAATCATGCATGAATTTCAGATAAATTAGCTTTTACAAATAATGGTTGCTTTGGCACGGTGAACCCTTTAACTATTCAGTATAGAGAGTGAATAAATTGAAAATTTAAAAAAAAAAGGTGTATATTTTCACATATGTCTTGCATCGCATCATGGGCGCATACAAATGCGTACGATTTTCTTAAATGGTTTCGTTAGTAGCCACTTTTACACATTCAAGACACTTTGGGGGTATGTTGCGGGGGGGGGGGGGTGTTTTTTCATATCCATTTGAGAATGTTTTGATGAATGATCTGTCATCACTAAGAAAATAAGCATATATTTCAGATACATAGCTCAATTCGGGGCCATAGAGCGTAGACAAGCTCATTTTTTAAATAAGTCTCATTTTGGGAGTTGATTTAAATCCAATTTCCTATGCACTTACTCGGGCAAAGCGAAAGTGAAACAGTGTTTGGACCTAAGCACAAATCAACACCGCTGACAATACTTAGTTCTTGAAAATAATCAATAAATTCGATGCTATGTATTCTGAAGCATTGTTTTTCATGAAAACTTATTTATTAATACCATGAAAATAATAAGATTTTAAATTGTACAAACAGTTTAGATATTTTTTAAAGTCGTATGTATTCCTGCGCTAGAGTTCAATGTAGTCTCATTCAACCAGACGCTTGGCTGTCTCCGTTAATATCCGATAAAACAGCTTTCGAATGTATTCCTACGCACCAGATTTGGTGATTGGGTTTTCTGCGTTATGGTAAATATCACTCAAATCAGCCAATGCAATTTAATAGAGGGAAAGAAAGTAAATGTAAATATTTATATATATATTTTGATAGATAATTTGATAAAGTTTGGCGTCAAATTTAAACAATGATATTGATTTTTTTTAGATGATAGACTTTATAAAATTCCCAATTCATTTGTTTTCTTCATCATTCCTAGTTGTCTTTTCAGCGAACAAATAAACATTTGATTGATTTTGCAAATGCACAGTTGTTTTTTTAAATTCCAATATCCCTCTTAGCTATCGCACAGAAAATTCGCTTTCGAACAATGACAGTTATTTCAAAATCAATATCCGGATTAATTTCTTTGAACCTCAGTGTCGGAGATAAAACCAACAGTTTTGACAGATGAATTATGGCTTTCTATTTCTATTTTTATGTTTTTGTTTTTCTATAAATGCTAATAAATTACAGGGTAACCTTCAAATTATGACTTCAAAAATTGTTCATTTACAGGTGCACCATTTTTCTTTTCAAATGATTTCTTTATAAAAATGCTAATACCCATGCGTTTATGAGACAACTTCCGAATTAACTCGGTGCGTTTTGAGAAACACTTACTTTAAGGGTATTCTTGACCTTTGGAAAAAAATGTGCAAACAAGCCTAAACTTCTAAATTCCTGAGAATATGGAATTCGACAAAACACTTCACTTAAAAATGAAAAAAATATCTTAAATTTGGGTGAAAAAATCAACTTTAAAAAAATTATTGCCATTTTTAAGAACAAAAGTCTCTGCTTTATTTAAACTCGGGACCTGCGGGTCAGTTGTCCGAAGCCATAAGCTACACACATTCTATCACGAAGACAACTAAATTTTTCGAAATAGCAGTTGGGATGAAATCCCCATATTGTGACATTAATGTCTTTGAAAGTAAAATTTACGGGCATAAAGAAAAAAGGTTATAGAATTGACTTTATATTTGTATTTTTCTATTACAATGTCGTTGTTATGTATCGGTGTTGAGAGCCCTTAGTGTAAGTGCTTCCCAATATGCACAAAGGGAATCCGGATGACGTTACATAAACGCGTGCGTATTAGTATTTTTATAAAGAAATAGTTCTTCTAATGTGTATGGATTGATTTAAAAAAAGGAATATGGACAAAGTTCAAAGTAACGTTCTCCGTTTTGTTTATAAAAAACCTGCAAGTTTCTATTGAATTTATGGTAGAAATTGTTATTACATTGTTACATATTACACTGTTTTCATATTACCAAAAATAAAATAGGTAGACAATGTGTACAGATTGCGCTGATGATATGGCAATACTGATAATATGGCATAGCTGATTTACTTGAGAGATCCATTTTGCAAGATATCCGGTAAAACCAGGTTTACATTGATAAATATGTCGACCTAAAGATAAACATTTTATTTAAAAGAGGATTAGCATACTAAGCATCTAGAAAATGCAACAGAACTTTCATGTGCATGTTTTCTTTTATCACTTGTTGACCTTTTTTGACCTGTAAAAAATCGATCACGTGTCACTGTTCTTTGTTGTACTTTGCAATACACGTCCATTTTGTCCTTCAGTCGAATCATCTGTATTCCACAGATCTATTTTAAAATGATTTATCTACTCTTGTGGTTTCACAGACCAATGGATCA
Source organism: Magallana hongkongensis (assembly GCA_015776775.1). Taxonomy (NCBI): domain Eukaryota; kingdom Metazoa; phylum Mollusca; class Bivalvia; order Ostreida; family Ostreidae; genus Magallana; species Magallana hongkongensis. Next base: position 5,841,814 of record CM027469.1, on the reverse strand, counting down.
ATGCTAAATGCAACGACTCCATCAGTTCCTTAAAAGATAACCCACACCCTAAAACGCGAGTTTACATGAAAACTGTAAACTGTTTTTGTCGAAAAGGGAAACTTTCACGTTGTTTGCATTTCCATTATCATTGAATGACCCAAAACACACAACGCAAGCGATCTGTTTGATTGTAGTGTAATCATTAAGGTTTTCCGCTGAGAGCGGAAAACCTTACTATTATTCTGAAAATTTTTCAAATTTCTTATTATTTTTTTTTTTCTTCTAGACGCCAACTTTGATCCTTAATATCTCGCTCGTTTGTTCACCGATTGTTTTGAAATTTTCAGGACTGATAACATGCCGCGTGATGTTGTCGTTGCATATTTTAGTTGAGGAAAATCCCTATCCGGTTTTGAGTTATTCCCCTTTTAGTAAAATTTAACGACTTCTTTTGTCCAGGGGGTTTAGCTTTAACGATGACTGGCAGAGTCTCAAAGATAGGCTAATTTGGAAGCTAATACATTGAATTTGTGCGAGATTTATTTTATTTATTATTTAAATGCAAATAAAAGGGGTGGTATAGATGTTGAAACAAAGGTAAGAAAAAAAATCCAAAAAATTCGCGTATTTTCCGTGTTAGTTTTTTACCTGATAAAAATTTGTTATAACATGTATTTTAAAAGTTCTTGGTCTTACCCAGACCTTTCATTCGGTATACCGAAAAAGGGGCTGGCTCTTATAATTAGGGAGTTAGAGGTGTCCAAAGTTTCTTGTCAATAACTTAAAAAGGAATAACTATTTCTAATGCATTATTGAAGCAAAGTTGTAAAGAAATTAATTTTGAATCCTTCTATAGTATTCAATTTAATGTTTTCGTAATTTATAGTCAGTATTTGCAGAAACAATTGTTGTCAGTTCGGTCCATTTTTGTGGGGGTGCGCACGTTTATGAGGTTATGAAAGGGCTTCTTGTAATGCACTAACTGATACATGTAGCGCGCAAAAATAATTCCACATAAAATTCCCAAATGTTTTTATACATATGTACATTTTCATTTCATATAGATAAACCTCTTTGACCTTATTTTTGTTGTTTGTTTCATAACTGTGCCCCTGTCTATATTTAGATGCATTACCAGACTCAGGTAACCGATCGATAGGAGAGTCGCTAGCTGTATTCAGGCCGTCGCCTAGACGACAGTGCATGTGCTTGTAGAGCTGGACGTACACGATTAACGCCCCACTGTGTTACTGTAACAGAGAGATTTTGAATTGTTTCAGTACTGGGAGATGTGTTAATAAAATGGTTCCAATGCATGGTAATTAAACTCAACTTTTCTACAATACGTATACACGGCCGTCATATAAAGCACAATGTGTATCCTACTGACATGACAATTTAAACGAACGCAGGATTGCTCCCGATAGAACAATTCTTTTAAAGCAAAAAAAAAAAATTACTGATTTGCGATGGATATAATATAATTATCATCGTGGAGATGATTTTGAAAAGTGAACTTTATATTCGTATACGATAATATTTGAATCCAAAGCCGCTAGTTTTAAGTTACGGTTATTAGGGATATTAATTATGACTTGCCCCGCGTTCCAGGTTTTTTACTTGCAAAGTATCTACAAACGAAAATACCAAACAACCTTCAGCAGCAACTTATAAATTATTTATTCCATACACAATTCTAAAGAGGTAATTAAATAAATTTTATAAATGCTTTATACTTGTATTCGCTATCTTCCATGGAAAAAAGTGGCATGGAAAAAATGTTGTTCAATGTTCATCAAATACACTGTAGCCTTAGCAATCGAAAATAATTAACAAACTGTATATTGATAGATTGACATATCAACAAACATTCAGACCCGCATTGTGTTTTCTTACAAGTTCTATAAAACGTAGACTCAATGACTGAATTTTTTACCGTTTTCCGTCTGGGTTATTTTGAATCACATGTGTACGTTATGTGTAGCCATATAGATGAACACTTTAAGTGTTTAAATTTTAAAAGATGCAGAGCATTGCAATGTTAGGACAATAAAATTCTAACAATGTACATGTATATGATGAGGCCGGTGAGACTGATACTGGTTCTGCTTGTTCTACAAATAGCGAATGTAAGACGAAGTATTTGGGTGTTATATTTTAAACAAATATAAGTATTGCTTTCTTAAAAGCTTGCATTACTCAACAAAGTATTTTATTGGGATCATTCTTAGTTACCTTAGCTGCATATATGTACCGCTCTGTCTGTATCCCGGAAAAATTGACTACCATCCGAAAATTTTCATACAAGGTCTACAGACTTGCAGCTAACAGTACCTTTAAAAATACATTTTAGAATTTGCCGCTGTTTATAAATTCATTAAAAAGACGCGCAGAATCAAGTGGTTATATGGCGTGTTATATATGGGATTTATGACGTATATTTATATTGTTTTCATTAAAATTATTTCATTATTTCAAGCTTGTGGGTGGAATGAAATCAGTTTCACATGTTATATGACATAAAGATGTCCTCTCCCCACTTTTTCTCGAAGCAACTATTTTTATAAAATTTACATTAAAAAAATGAATTATCATGGAGTTGCCCCCCCCCCCCCATTTTGGTAGCATGTAAAAAAAATGGTATGAAAATCATGAAATTATGAGTGAAATTTTGAAAATTTTGGAAAATTCATTTTTTTTTTCTTTTTATGCTTGTCAAGATTTGTTGGATGAGTTTGCCCCCCCCCCCCCCACTTTCAAAAACGATGCTACGTGCTTGGAAATTACTAATTTCTTTATTCCTCTCTTTAATAATCAAAACAAACTAACAAACATAACCGATCCAGATAAATATAATTACATGTATCAAAAATAAACTTAAAAAACAAACTACACATTCATCCTTCACCCACAATATTGCCTTTTCGATATTTGTCATCGTTGTAGACCCGTGTAACAATCTGTTAAGTAGGTGCTTGCACGAAAAAGAACCCCTTGCTGATCTACATTTTCATTAACGCATACAAAGAAAAAATATATATTTTGATTTATTTTTGAATTTCTTTTGATGTAAAAAAAGAAGAGGAGAAATTGGTTCTCAGTCTCTCTTTATGCCTGTTTGTTAGCGGTTAATCCAAGTTCATTTTGAATATCCTTTTGTAATTTAAAAAATGCGATGTAAATTTTTTTCAAGCAATATTTCGGATAAAGCAATGAAGAGTTGTTTCTTGAAATGTTATTAGACCATAAAATTGTAAAATGCTAACATTGAAAATTGTGCCCGATTTCTTTCTTTTTTTTAAGGTAAAACTTTATTGATTTAAAAAATGATTCTTTGAGACAAACAAATTGACATAATCAATAAGAGTTTGAAAATCTCTAACTGCAGGTCTGTAGCTTTTAGTCAGAAAAAGAATCGGATGGACGACCTAGGACACAGATCGTCCATCCGAATTTCTTGAAAATTGCCATTATTTTCGTACGCGGACGCAATACTCACCGAGGGTTCCAGACCCCCCCCCCCCCCAGCGAAATTTCTTTCAATTACGTGTACATTATAAACTTACCAAATATGCTTCGGACATCCCTTGGCAAACTCCAATAACCGTCTGACTTTTCAACCCCCACCCCGGAAAAATTTTCTGATCCGTGCATGTTCCCCCTCCTCGAAATACAAAATTATTCTTCAAAACCCTTTGTAAAATTTCCAGGATCTCCGCATATATACTAATAGATTCATTGGCGCTTGCGTTCGATAAAAATGCGTGTAAAACGTTTGCCAGTGTTCTTTTTACCATCGTACCGGGCATAACCACAGTCCCGCTCTGTGAATAAAATGCGGCAAATCAAACTAGAGACAACGTGTTAAGATCTATATTTGCTTATAACCATGTAGTATCATCGTGCAAAATGCACTGTTCACTTATAATTTTTTTTTTACTTTACTACTAGTAAAATTCAACATCTGTTTCGTAATTTTTTCTCACAGTTTATTTCTTACGTAGTTACTTTTTTATTTAGTGATTGACACTTATAAGATTTTATAGAGACAGAGTGTCATGTCTCAAGGACTGTTAATCTCTTAAAACAACATTGTGCAATTATCAGATTTTCATTTCGTGGACATCAAAGACTCATTGAGTTTATTTAATTATTTTATATCTGTGAACCTTTCACTCAGCTTACGTAAATCATTACCTGTTAATTGTAATTTATTCTCATTGTTAAGATTCTTATAAATAGTTATGTACAATTGTCAATGCACAGTCTGGAATACGGCGGCCAGCCCCGGCCACGTCCGACTCTCCCAGTCTTGAGTCCGGAGGCCACTTCTGGCCATATCCGACTTGTTTGTAACATGTCTGTCTGTTAAATTGTTATAATGTTGCCATCGTTGAGTCTCGACCAATAATGTGGAATCCTGCATCAATTGCCAGTTTATTTCTCTGGAACTGTATACTGGTGGACCTTCGGGAATACGGCAAACCTACCCTTTGTTTTAGCTTACGGCCCAAAGCGCGCCCCAACCTTTTACCTTATACACTTTACGCCAACATTCCCTCACCCGGTTCGTACTGCACACGAGCGATGCAGATCCAGACGAATTCTCTATCACCGTAAAATCTACACGGTCACAGAAATATAATACTTTGTTTCTCAGTGTTTACACATCTAATATTGTACGATGGTCAGCTATCAATTTTTTGTAATACGTCACAAGTATGACGCAGCTACACCGGAAAACCTAATCGTTGCTTGCAACGAGCTCGTCTCTAGTTTTTATTTCTGTTTGATTGACGTGTACAACATGACCAATGAGTTAGCCGCGATCCTGCTCTGCTTCATCCAATACTGCACATGTGAACATTTCGATTCCAGATTTTTATTATATGCCCCCCCCCCTAATAACTTCAACATAACTATATAGAGTAACTGTATTGATTAAAGTACTCAATGTAAATTAAAGGGTCAATATTATGTCATTTGGTTTCTGATACGGACACCACTACATAAATCTGATTTTTTTTTAAAGGAAAAAAGTCCATAAATCATAGTAATATCAGGAGTAAATACTAAGCATAGTAGTTACTTAATATTCTTTAAAAAGGCCAATGATCGGTTCGGGATGGAAATACGTTATGTAGCTACCAGCTAGACTACCTGTGTTCATTAGCATTTCTTTCTTACTTATGATACCAACTTAACCAAAAACCTGTGTTTTCCAACACAAAACATCCTTCCCCTTAGAACAATTTTAACAAGAGCTTGGACTTTAGGTAGTTGTATCAAACAGCAATGTGACGTAGGTATGTTTATATCATTGTAGACACTCGGCCATGGCTCTTTGAAATCAACAAGTTTTGTCTGGCGTTTGAGCCAGAACTACGCAATCGGTGTATATTTCGCTTGAAACCAGCGTCATTTTAACTTGTTTTGACGCAAGAAATAGATATCTACGTCCTTCTGAAAGTCCAAGGCCTTGTTAAAATGGTTCTAAACCCAGAGTTCAGATCGGTTAAAACACACTCCTCTGTATGTCCTTAAGATCTCAAAACATGACCTAGTTAGGTGCAGCCTGCTTCTGAGAGTCAGGTAAGCGACCTCCAATTACGGGTGTAAGTATCTTTGTACGACTTCGAATTCCGCAGGTAATGAGGCAATAAAGCCCCGGTAAAGACACGACAAAGAAAGGAGTTGCAGAAGACGGCAATAAAAGAGAATCATATAAACAGGGCAGGTGTATGCCTTTGCAATAGAGCCAGAAAAGCCTTGAAATTTAAACGATTTATTACCGAGTCGTGTGTCTATGTAATGTTTATGATATTTTTTTTCGAGTTCTGTACCATTATCTTTGAGGTCAAGGTCTGTGAGTACAGGTGTTTTCGACAACAATACGTACAGGTAGGCATCTTAAAGCAACGGGGTTTTTTTTAACAAAAAAAACGAAACAAAAAAAAAGAAATGGAGAAAATATTGAATTCTGTTACAGTTAAGGATCTAATAAATTTACATGTACACATCTAAATCAACGCCTTATTTCTATTAATAAAAAATACAGGAAATATTTTCAATTCATAGTAGTTTAGAATTTACATTTCTTATTGCAACAACCATAAATTTGAAATTTGGAACAGGAATCAAAATTCCCAATTGATAATTCAAGCTGGTGAACTACTCTATTTAGTACAAACTTTAAATACTGGGTGCGACTGTCTCCAATAAGATTATGTGGGGTTTTTTTTTTTTTGTTTTTTTTTTGGTTTGGATTGGTTTGTCTTGTTTTTTTAATAACATTATGATGTCTAGTTTCTGATCTCTCTAGGTGAATTCATTCTTGTCAAAGTTATTCTTCAATTATGTAAATACATAAACGATGTGTACATTTAAAGCTAGTCTTAACCTGCATTGTGTGTTTTATCAATCCCTTTTATACATTTTTTTTTTGTATTTCATGCGACGCGCCGAGAAGATTGCAAATTGTTTAATCAAAAATTTATAAAGCTGAAATGCTATTGATTTATTAGATATCTTTGGACATTTAAGGAATTCCAATCTCCGAAGAAATATCAGAAATACATGTCAGTGACGAACAATTGAAACGATGTAAGAAAATAGACCTTTTTTTCATTGACAAGTTCCTTTGTTAAAATAGAATCTGCATTTTTGATCCATGCAGAAATTCGCAAAACACATTGACATCCTGGCACTTTTACGTGACCTGCAATGCATAACTCCCAGAATGTCTATTTTTTTAGCAATGTATTTAAAGATGACTCGAAAGAGTGAGCGTTCTAAAATAGAGTTTATGAACTTTGTACATTCAAGTAAATTAGTTAGTATCCTTTTAACACGGTGATTTTAATGGCTTTATAAATATTGAACAAAACAATCTGGAAAAGGAAACCTTGGGTTGCTAAAAAAAAGAATCATCAAGCTTCTGGGTTGCTGTTGGCTTTACAGATCTAATGATAGCTTTTGTGCAATTAACAAACAATTGCCTATTCATTTATTTTATTCGAAGGGGGGGGGGGGGGGGTATTCATTAATTTCTATCTTGGTGGTTGCCGGGAGGGGTCAGTATTTTATAGCTTGTTATAATATCGTTTTTACATTCTGCATTAAGAATTTCGTGTGATACAGGTCAACAATTTATTACATTCTGCATTAAGAATTTCCTGTAATACAGGTCAACAAGGTATTACATTCTGCATTAAGAATATCCTGTAATACAGGTCAACAAGTTATTACATTCTGCATTCAGAATTTCGTATACAATTATAAGTGACCTTTATTGGTGCAGAACTTTTTTGGATCAGTCAAAGAGCGCTTTGTAGCTTTGCTGTTTCACAGATAACACAGCTTTAGAACAGTTTCATAGAGAAACTTGTCGACAATTTTGTGTGAAATAAATCGCTATTGGATAGTAGATTATCCTCTATTTATCCTAATACTTCATATCTCGAATTTTATTGAGTTATAATGCTTCATTCTGCAATAAACACCTGATTATAACCCGTATGATCATAACTAATAATTGCGGTATTTAACAACCAAAAAACACGAAACATGAAAGAACTTTTTACCATTAGATATACAAGGCAATGTATCTTAGTTTGACGGGAGATTATATTTTATAGAGCCTCGCTCGATAACCATAAACATTTCAGGTATATCAGCCTCGATCTGGATTGGCTCAGCTCAATAGGTCGGAAGGTAGAAATGCGAAGAAAGAAACCTCAAGCGCTGTGATCGCCCAACAATTATAATCATTTAATTCGATCTCCTACACATGCAATCAAAAAATTTCGTTCCAACGATCTCGCCTTTAATAAGGAGTTGTTGACTTTATCGGAATCGATACCGTGTTCAGTTCTAATATTATCTTACCAGTGTAATTATGTCGTACTGTGACTATTCATCATTCTCCGATTAAAAAACGTTTTAATGCGTTTGGTCTATAGATTACAGCACTCTAGGTTTTGCAGGTGCTTGAATCCGTCTCTTAATGAACACAACTTCTCATCTGTAGCATTCGTGATATCATTTAGACGCTTAGACTGTCAATGTTAGAAGTGGCCTCGAGCCATCAAAAATGGCGGCTGTAATGGCCTCCGTAATGCACTCACCCCTCTTGGGATGTCTTATCAGAGTTCTATTCGAAGCGCTTCAGGGATTTTCTATAAGAAGAGTACAAAAGACCGATCTTTGATTTGTTTATCGAAGCTCGACCGAATGTCCCGAGAGGATTATACCTTATCTCAACGCCAAGGGAGGTATCGGTGTTAGAAATACCGACTCTGGTCTATTTCAGGATGAACCTGTTTTCCTTCTGCTCACGGAAAACCTAGTCTATCAGTGAAGTGACAGACTATATAATTTATTATTCAAAATATAATACACATGTCAACAGCAAACACGTTTGATTCTTATTGTTTAATCTAATTAATATATATATTATTTAACTAAAACATATCCTTCTTTGTTAGCTCACCTGAGCTGAAAGCTCAAATAAGCTATTCTGATCATATTTTGTACGTCGTCCGTCTGTCTGTCTGTCTGTAAACTGTCACATTTAAACTTCTTCTCTAAGACCACTGGGTCAATTTCAACCAAATTTGGCACAAATCATCCCTATAGAATGGTGATTATCAATTGCAGAAACGAAAGACCGATCTATATTTAAAACGGAGAAAACCTCGAAACTGTAGAATAAGGGGGTGCATTTTAAAAAATCTTCTTCTCAAGAACTACTGAGTCAAATTCAACGTAATTTTGCATAAATAATCCTTATGGAAAGGAAAATATCAATTGCAAAAATTATCGGCGAATTTTGTTTCAAATTTGAGTAATTTACAAAAATAAAAATGGAGATAATCGCGGTCAATCAGATTTTAACTTCTGGTTTTGTTTTCCATATCGAAAACGAAAGTTCTTTGTTTGAAGCAGCCATGTTTGAATGTTGACGCATGACAAACGGGTCAAAATGGCAAAGATGTATTTGCTTGTTGTGCAACAGTTTACGTGCGAAGAGATGAGTGAAACATGCTAAACATAGTTGTGCCGACTTTGTGACGTGAATTGAGGTTAAATGTTTCAATGCGTTTACATTTCCACTTGTGACCGTGTTTTTACTTTGTTTTGAATTTCGTTATTGCTTCTAACTTGAGGGGAAATATCGCATGTATTTTGGAATTTTTACGTATCGAATCAAATATAGACTTCAGTAAATCAGACAGTTAATTGTTTACCAGCGCAAAAATGAGCAAAATCTGATGCACTAACAACATATTATATAGTAAATACTATAGGCCTACGTACATTCTATTAATTGGTAATTCGTTACGATCTCTACGTAATAGTTGATTATAATTGTCTTTAATTGTGTGCCTATTTTAGTCTGAATTATTTCACTCATTTTAAGATACTGAGCTACAAAATTTTGTTCATAATTAGATATGTTTTATAAGGTTCAATCTTTTTTTTTAGAGCTAACTCTTCTATAGTAACTTCTAAACCACGATTTCTATGTAAACAAAAAACACATTAGGAATTTATTTGCATCGCCCTTCAAGTTTTTTTTTATACAGAGTCTGCAAAATAGGGCGCATCCATTAAGTCAACTGAATTATAACTCGAACAGTCTATAAAGATAATAAAATCACAAAAATTACGAAGCATGGCCATTGCCATTTTTATTAAAGGGCCAAGGTATTTTGAGAAGAATTATTTTTTAATTATTCTTACATTCATGTTACTTTATGACCCCAATGCAATTCTCTAAAGATCACGAATTAAAAATCCTTGAGTCTCCACTATTTGAAGATGTTTCATCACAAGTTTCGTCTTTTCTGGTCTGTCGGGTTTTTTTTCAAGATTATGTGTTATCGATAAAATTTAATGTAAGAATACGACCTTGGGATCATGGATAGCTCAACTACTTTGCTACTGGAAAGTAATGAATACACCAAATCTCTTCACGTGACTTGAACATTAACAAATGACCAAAGCTTAAGACCACAACTTATTTTTAGGCAATTAGCAACACTTGTGTCAAATTTTAGTTAAATTGCACAATTTACCTTAAACCAAATTTAATAACACACTCAGGTCATAAGGACGGACACATACATTGGTTTTTCTTTTCCATTGACCTTGAACTTGCCCAAATGACCTTGAATCAAAAACATGATACGCCCTTGGGTTAAAAGCAACAGTTGTATTAAGAAGGAACCTCCAATGCCTTTTTATAAAAAAAAAAATATACCCAAAATGTTCATCATTAAAATCATGACAAACACTTAAGTTTTACGCAATTTTTGTGTGAAGTAGAACCTTCAAATGTTTCTCCATAAGAAATGTATGGACCGAACACAGTTGCACAGACGAACAGACAAACGAACAGACGAACAAGGTGGTTCCTATATTGCCAAAAACTTTGTTTCTGGGGCTAACCTCGGGATCATATCGTGAAGAAACTGGAATCTACATCACCTGAGAATGCCTCCACACAAGCCATTTCTTTCTGGCAAGGTGGTTTTTTAGAAAAAGGTTTCTTTAGATATTTCTTTCACCTGTATACTTTATATAAATATAATAAAACAATCGAACCTCAACTTTTGTTACCCCATCCGATCATGGAAAAAGATTTTAAATTCTACACTATTTAACGACGTTGTTTACTCGGGATCTGAGTTTTAAAATTTGGATTGTTATCAAGTTCAATTTCATGATTAAAATTTGTTCTAAACACTTACAGGAACAGTATTTTTGAAATGAATTATTACTGACATACCATTCGATATTTTACTATATTATAGATTTAGGCTCAGAAAAAGTTCGACTTTTAGCAAAATTAAGGAAATACGGACTTTATTTTTCAGATTTTGTTTTTCACTGAGACATTTTTAGTAGAACTGTGATATTCAAAGTCAAGATTTCATTCGTAAATCAACATAATTTTGCATATTTTCTGTTCGTTTTATCTCACTTTTTCATTTAGATAATCTAATGGCACACGCTACAAAATAATGAAAAATACTGAAAAACGATAAAAGACACCATTTCTCAAAATGTTGATCACTAACCTCATATATAGGTGTTATTGCCTGCAGAGTATGGTCAATATACTTAGTTTAATGCTATAGATGTTTTAGTATTATCATCATTCAGTTTTTTTGTTAAATTGAATCAAAAAAGGGAAGGGATATGAAAACTTATAGAGGAAATTCGACCTGGAATATCTAAAACAAAAAAATTGGGAATGAAAACTTAATGATTTGTAACAGTTTATTCTAACTGCAATCCATTAATTGTATTTCATTTTTAAAAGAGTTAAGAGATCTGCATTATTTCTACAATTAAGAAAATCTCAATCATAGTGTAAAATTTTTAGGGATTTTTCTTAATTTTTCAAAAAAAAAAAATGTTTACTTGCCATTACATGTAACTCAAAAGTAGCTCATTGACCTACTTTTTTGAAAGTGAAAAAAGCACTACCATGATAGGTCTTTCACACACAATAGATGGCTTTTTCATTATCATTAGTGGAATTTTTTTTCATCTTTAATAAACGTATACCTTAAGAAGCTTCCAAAAAAAATAAATAAAAAGATTTGCTGGCCGATTGGTTTTTGAGAATATTTTTTAAAAGATTTTTCTCTATATATTTTTATGTGAGAATTCGACAATAATTAAAAAAAAAAATATTGAATTGACACTAAGAATGTTAACCCACACTTAACAAATTTTCTTGCCTATTGGCTATTTAGACGATTTTTGAAGACGTTTCTCTTTATTCCTATGTAGAGAGAAAGAAGCTAGAGATTTCAAATCATGTATACGCATGTACTTGTCTATAAGGGCTTATAATGCTACACAATGTGTAGTAATATAGCAGATTCGTCAAATTTTACGTACCTATGAAGTTTAAAGGGACATTGTCACGATGTCTGTCAATTGTTTTTGGTTTAATGTTTACAATGCTTTAGTGAGGCATTTTAAATAGTCAACAAAAGTTTGAGTGTCAGTCATTGAGTTAAAAGCGAGATACAACGCTTACAATTCTTTGCTATGTAAACGAAGTTTACGCCATGTTCTTTTTAACGCGTTGAATGTTAATTCCGTTTTATACCTAAAATGAATGTGATGAACTTTATGAACTATTTCTATATGATTATAACGAAATAGAAGATATACAAATTATCTTAAAAACATTTTTTTTGTATTTTTATTTAAACAATGTAAACAAAAACAGGACATGAGTCTTGCTTACATGAGAACGAATTTTCATCTCTGTATTTGCCTATAGCTTTACAGATGACTTTCAAATAAAATTGGTTGATCATTAGAAATGCATTTTTTAAGCAATGTTAACAATAAGAACAGAAAAATAAAATTTGAATAAAACCGTGACCATGTCCCTTTCATTAATAAGATGCAACATTATATCCTCAATCAAACCTAAGGCGTACATTAAAATCAGTCGCAAAACCGAATGCACGGATCTAAATATAAAGTCCTGGGGATGAAGTGTTTCGATTGATATTTGTTGCTTATGTTGAGAAGGGGTAAGGGAGGCAACAACTTTTTCGCTGACTTTGCGATGTTAGTGAATACAATGAGTTTGTATTTATGATTGTCCGAGCACCCTCTCCCGATCCCCATCTAGAACAGTACATGATCTACCTCGTAAATTTCAAATACGTATGGTCATCCATGTATTTATGACTTTGTGAGTCAATTGAACCCGGATGATATAAATATTCTAATATATTTGTTGTTGATATGTTCCTTTATTGAAGTATAATCTTTACGTTTATTTGCATTTTGTTCTTCAATGTTCTTGTAGCATTATGGTAAAATTATTTTTCTTTTGTATTTCCAATTTCAATAGATTATCTTTTAATCGCAATTGTATCTTTGTCTAAAAGATTTTTATAGTATTCAATCGAATATCAATGTTCGTAACTTTTTGAAAAAAAAAATAATTTCAAGTATAAAACATTGGTCCTCCCTAAGGAAAATTTAAATCACATGATCACAATTATTGAATTCCGACCTTTAAATAAACGACCAAATACAATGTGCACACTCTGTGAAAACATATTTTGGAATGAAAAGAACGTTAGCATTATGTTCGATTAGTAAAAAAAGACATACAACTCAGTTAGTTATATCAATAGAATTTACACAATTACAGACGCTATTCAAAGTTAAAAACTAACCTTTAATAAGAAGATTCTGTATATATTTAGCATTCGTAAACTTATATTTTCATTAGCAATATAATAACTTAATTTGTTCATTTTTTTTTTTTTGGACGATGTTGATTAAAGTTGTATTCATTTTCAAAAGTCATATTTTTTAATATATAGCGTCTAATGTTTTGTACAAAGACTTCCTCTTTACCGGTAAGGCCGCCATTTTAATTTTGGATCCGCGCTCTACCTGGAGCGGTGAAATAACTAAGCACATTTTAACAAAGTAAATGGTGCCGCCATTTTGTATTGAAAGCAGGGTTTGAAGGGGGCAGCGTCCAATATATTGTAAAATATAAATAAATATGCATAACTTAGTTTTAAAAAAATTCTGTGTTGTCATTCAACTGATCTTAAGGAGTCAAATTTTCTAAAGGCTTGTTTTTGTTTTTCTTTTTGCATTTTGGCCTATGTAAACGCCTTTAATGAGTTCAAGGAGAGTGGCAAATTTATCGTTGGCTTCTTTCCAATATTTTTTTCTTAATGCAGTATTTTATCACATAGCTGTAGTACGTAGTGTTGTTGTTTTTTTTGAGTCCCGGTTTGTTGGGAGAGACCCAGGTCCTGCAGCTACGACTATACTATGAAAAGAGTTTTGTTTGTTAATGTTGATGCATGACTTATATCAAAATGAAATTTACTGAACACGAACAGAAGCGCTACATTATCTTTCTATCTTTTTTTCGTTACTTTTTGATCAAACAATTCACAAATTTAACAGTATTTGACAAACAATTACATTCAGTAAAAACATTAGATACACGTGTGGACATGTTATCGTGTCTCATATAAATAAAAACAGGTCGGATATATACATGTTCTAACAAAGTTGTAAAAAATAATATACAAGCTTTTTTTTTTATTTTGGGTGGGGTTGGCAGATGATTACAATACAACAGTCAATATAAATTGTTCTTATTACGCATTTGCTCTATTCATCCTAAAATTTACTCAACTTACAGTTTTAATCCTGCAGAATTTTTTAGAAAGATATTAATATACATGCACCTCTTTTATTTCGATTTAGTACTGTAATTAGATAACTTTAATGCAATGACATTGATAATGAATCATATGTAATGTGGGAATATCTTAAATTAAAGAAGTTTATACACATGCACACACCATTGATACAATTAAAAAACAACATTCCAAATGAATCCAAGGAATTTTGTCTTTGAGAAATCAAGAAGAAAAAATCAAAATGACATGTATTTTTATGTGCACGAATATATCATGAGATAAGTCGCATACAGTTAGTTTTTGATTGGAATTGATGACTCAAACTAACGAGTTTCTATTACTCAGAGTTTTGCGATAAGAGATTAACCGTGAAGCATTTAAACTAGTATGCATGATTTAGTTACTTATACATCGTTCTTCAGGGTAAACGCCAGATAACTGATATACAGTCGTGTGTCACAAATGAGTTCGCAAATAGTTACATTGTTTTGCCTCTGACTAAAATACATGTATCATACTTTCATTGGTTCAAACATGTGACGTTTCTGACAGATATATATCTGGCATATAGTGAAAATGTGTTAAATCTTAGAAAAACAAAGCACTGAATGCATGGTTATGATGTCCATAAACTACTCTACCTTAAATGTGAAATTCATGGCCCCTGGGTGAGGGATTTAGGATCTAGGGGGTATATGGCTATATGGTGTTAATGAATATCAGTTTAATAATCTTCTTGTCTATTTCCACACATCTGTAATAAAAGTTTACTTTATAATTATGCTTACCAGGAAGTCCTCTACTAATATTATAAAGGACTATATATGGTTTGAGCCTAAAATGGCCCCTAAAATGAGCACTGGCATTTTACTGTAATTCTTTGTTGTATTTGTACAAATATGCATTTCAGTTTAATTTTAGTGCCCACAATTTAAAAATTGATGACATCATAACGTTTACCTTAATTTGAAGCAGTTTTTCTTTTAGGAAACATTGAGCGACTGCTTGAACAAACAAAATATTTTCCACAAAGATGTATTTCTCCAATACGTATAAGTGACAAACAGTTCGTTCTTGTTCAAAGAGTCGCTCTATATTTCCCATTCAAAAAAAGATAAGAAAAATGTCAGTTTTTGATTGATTTTGATTGAATTTCAAAAATGCGTCCATTCTGACGTCATATACTGCCAGTGAGTGCATATACATCAAAAATGTAGGCAAAAAACATATTTCATGTCAACTCTTTTATAAATTAACAGAACAAATTAATGTACCTGAATCATTTTAAAAATAGCTAACTTTGGGGGCCAAATTTGACTAATATCATAAATAGTTCTTTCATGTCCCCTGGAATATAGACCCGGTATGCTCTTTTAGGTGACTGAATTGGATTGTGTCTGAAGCACAATAAAAAGACAGGAAAGATAGACAAGGTTTAACATTTATCAACAAAATATTAAAAGTAAACAGGGTGACAACAAAAGTTTTCAAAGAAACTTTGAAAGGAGAGAATGGGGAGATTAAACAAGTAGAATGTGTAAAATTGGGAAAAAAAGATGGGCTGGCTTAAATCATTGCTTCGCCGCCTATGAGATTGATAAACCAATTGTGTTTCTGTAGTCAGTCAGTGTCAAACAGTATTAGAAAAGGTATTAGTTTAAAATAAATAAGTACCATCATAGCATTTATAACATCTATACTGGGTAGCTGAAGCGTTCCATACTTACATTTAGGTTATCCTTTTTGTCTAGTGTTGATATAAAAAAACATGAGACACGAAAAATAAAAAATATATAGAAAAGCTGTCAAAAGATCAGGCTCAAATACCCTGGTGTCCGCAGACACAAAT
Source organism: Magallana hongkongensis (assembly GCA_015776775.1). NCBI lineage: Eukaryota > Metazoa > Mollusca > Bivalvia > Ostreida > Ostreidae > Magallana > Magallana hongkongensis. Next base: position 5,825,764 of record CM027469.1, on the reverse strand, counting down.
AGATAGCATGCTGTACCTCTGCTATGTTTTGGGGGTGCACTACATTCGATGGAATTTGAGCTTTGAAATATGAACAGCGATAGAGTTTTTAATCGGACGTGTGTTTTCAGACGGCAATTTACATATCTAAAATAGCTGATTGTTTTTCATGACGATTATATCAAGTACCATAGGACTGCATTCCAGATTGCATAAATAAAATACAAAAATATAAAAACGAATCCTAGTTCCAACAAAGCTATAATTTTATGAAATCGATGCGAGTAAACGAGATCATAACTGTGGATGATCTGAAGCAAGTAGTTCCTAACTGCGTGCGTGGTAACTGTATATGTATTTGCACAATAAACACCCACCGGGAAAAGCATTACTACGATATAACAAACACGATTGCTAATAAAAATTATTGTTTCTGATTTTTTTTTAGCTTTTTATCTCAAACCAATAAACCGTATAACGGGCAATTTTTTACTGCTGTGATTTTTTTACGAATATGTCATAAAAAAGAGTGATTTGAATTTTTACGCGTATTTTTCTTTACCAATTCGACATGTCCGTAAAAATAAAAATCATCTGTGTTAAAAGTTAAGACACATACATATCAGAAAATCGTTTTTCTGTTAACGATTCCTTATATTTATGATTGTGTTTATACATTTACGTTTATTTCATATGTGATATACACTTTACTTATTCATATTTATCTGGGTATCATCACTGATGTACACCATGTGCTCGTCTCATTTCGATTTAACGGGAAAAAAAGAAAGACAACTCCATTTCAATTTTTTTTCTCTCTTTCTTTCTTTCTCTCCCAACCTAAAAAGACATCTAGCTACTAACGTGGCATTATACGTAGTTTTAAAAATATGAAAGATCTGAACTGTTATCACCACGTGACAAAAAACGCTCAAATATACCTACATGTACAGCCGTCAGGGACTGAGCTGAAGGTTATGAACATTACTCTCACACGTACGATGTAGAAATTTACGTGCGGTGTTTTTTTTTACTTCTGTGAAAATTTACGCGTCTAATTTTTACGGATTTATACAACTCGTAAAAATTAGTAAAAATTAGCAGCACGTAAAAAAAATACCCGTTATACTGTATTTCACTTAAAACGGTTAAGTTGAAGTATCATATCAAAAATATTGGTAATGAACCAGTAACATAACATTTCTAGAAGATAAGTAATAAACCTAACAAATCCGTACTATTTTAAAAAGTGCACGCACATAAGGCTTATAAATGGTATGACGATTTATACTTGACCTTATTTAATCAAATAAGGCCAAGTATAAATCTTAATGAAACATTAAACATTTCAAATTTTATGAACAAAAGTTAATGTATTTGCTTCAAACAAAATAACAGTCAATGAAAAATACGATGGCTTAAGGACGTTGTTTACTCAGGGTTTGAGTTCTAAAATCCGGGTTGTTAAAAAGGTTAATTTCATGAGTAAAATTGTTTTAAATGCAAATAGTATTTATAAAAATGAATTATTATTGACATAACAATCGGTAATTTTACTAAAAAATTGAATTAGGCTCTTACAAAGTTTGACTTTTAGCAAAACAGAGGATATTCGGACTAAATTTTACAGATTTTACCTTCCACTGAAATATTTTTGGTAGTATTATAATATTAAAAGTTTAGATTGTATGTGTTAGTATTTATAATTTTAGCATTTTCATCATTCAGTTTTTTGTTATATTGAATCAAAAATGGGTAATAATTTAAGTAAACGTCATCCTTAAAAACACGTATTAATTTTATAATTCTACTGAATGAATCGAATATAGCTCTTGTCTTAACTATGATGCATATATTGACCAAAATTCAACTGTATTTTGTTATTTGTAACGCTAATAATTGATTTTAACAATAATTATGATAAATCACAGATTTAAAACAGCCTGGGCCATTTTACTGTGCAAAATTTAACCGTTATTGTTTAGGCATAAAACACGACTAAATATTATATGTTTCAGCTTGCATAACCTTCCCTGACTGTACCGACATAACAATAACATTTACAAAAATACACATGTTAAAAACTAACATTTAATGAGAGGATTCTGAATATACTGGTATAAACTTATAATTTAATTCAAAGTATTTTAAATTGATTTGTTGCTTTTTTTTCTCTCTGGTGATGTTGATTTAAGTTGTATTCATTTCAAATGATTACCTTAACTCTACAACATAAACCGTTTATATGTTCAAAATAGAATTCCTTATTTGTGTTCTACAATTTGACAAAGAATAAATTAAAAGTCATATTATTTAATGTTTAACGTCTTTAATCGTGTATAAAGGATTACCTGCATAAAGGATAGACTGCACTTTACCGGTAAATCCGCCATTTTGAATCTTGATCCGCGCGTGCACTGGAGCGTCAAAATAACTAAGCAACAGTTAAGGGCGCCGCCATTTTGTATTGTGAGAGGGACTTGGGGACGCATCCTTCAATATATTGTAAAAAATAAAAATAAACATACCTAGGTCCTCAAATATGTATGTGCTGGCATTCAACTGATCTACCTGGTTGTTTGTGGTCAAATTTCCTAAACGTTGTTTTTCTTAAGCACTTGTTAACGTGTTAAATAAATTCAAGGAATGTGAGAAATTATCGTTGGCTTCTTTCAAATATCTTTTTTTATATTGTAGTTTTTGATTAAATGGCTGTCATTGTGTCGTTTTTGAGTTACTTTTTCGGGAGGTTTTTTTTATTGCATTCCATGTAGATTCACCAATTGTCTTTCTGGACAAATTTTATTCATATCATCATAAACAAAAGGCATGGTACCTCACTCAGTTGATTCAATGTTAACATTTTACGTCAACTACCTCAACCAATTAATAACAATAGTGAATTACGTGTTTAACAATGTAACGATATTGGAATGTGAAAAACAGAAACATAGCAATAGTGTTTTTCTTTCTTTTTTTTCTTTAATGCAAGCAACCAGACTTTTGAGATTCCAAAAAATCATTCCAATCTAATATGCCTGTGTCATTTCTAAAAATCTATAATAAAAGAAAAATTACTCATTTGCGAGTATACACTTCGTTATAAAAAAGTAATACATATGCACGTAAAATTAGGTAGATTTAATATTATAAGTTAAAATATATTCGTATAAAACAAGAAATAAATAGATGTAAACATTAATAACATAATGTAGAACTCTTTTCTTTCACTTCATGTATGCAAGCAGTATGTACCATACTATACTACCATACTACCAAATTAATATTGACACAGTTTCAAGTAGTTTACAGTAACTGTAAGTAGTATTGTTATACTTTCATGTTAAATACTGAAATCTGATTGGTTAAGACGCAGTTAATAATATTTTCTATTACCCTCAGCGTTAGCAACGCACTTAGCAACGGGTAACATTAAAAAATGTTACATGCGCGAAAATTATGCGCGTACGGTTCGCTGTAAAATTCACGTTATTCCTATATAAAAGCAGTAACATTTTCTTAAAAATTAAGACATTCAGTATAACAAAATAAATAGTGCCTGTTTGGGAGGATAACAGTTGAAATTGACACCCCTCGAAAACCATTGTCAACCTCTGCTTCGCGTCGGTTGACAATGGTTTTCTCGGGGTGTCAATTTCAACTGTTACCCTCCTAAACAGGCACTATTTATATAATAACAACTAGTTTTCATGCTTAAGAATGTCGCATTTTTGATTACTTCAATAGACTAAAACTGTAGTTATCACATAATATGTGAAAGGTGTGACCGTTGGACCGAGCGCAGATCTAACACAATGCACTTTGATTTTTGTAGAAGAATATTTTTTTTGAAACGCACACGGCAGGATCCGCTTAGTTGCCTATCTAAATCGTTAGCCTAGTTTAACTAAACGTCGCGTGCTGAATCTACAATATGACGTCATGTTTTGAATGTAAAACGTACACGTTTTGTCTTCGGAAAAAGCCGAAAAGAGTTACGTTATTTCGAACTTTTTTTTATTTCTTCTTTTATTGTTTATCAATTTAATTCATATAAATGTCGCGGTATTAAAATCGAATACATTATTCAGTATCTAAAAGATCAGTTCCTTGATGTTAATGTTTTTTGGGGTTTTTTTTTCATCTGATAATCTGATAAGACATACATAGAACTAGTCGTGTTTCTTGATTGAAGCACCATTGAAACTTGATCTGGTATCCTCTTTTGTTTCTTTTAATTAAAATTACCTTCTTTTGAAATACTGGAACATTTTAAGCGATTTTATTGGCAATAAACATCGATAAGTACCTGTCAATTAATGATCGAACTAACTTTTTTAAAACAAAATGGCTGCCAATATGGCGGCGTTGAGGGCTGGAAGATTTTTTTTTTTGGCCTTTGTATTCCCGACTCAATTTTTATTGTTTACTGATTTTCTTATATATACATGTTACAATTTATCCTCGCTTCACGACGCGGGCTTCGCCCGCCTCTCGCTGCGCTCGGTAAAATAGCATAGTGCAAATGAGTATATACATATGTGGAACAGAGAGTACAAAAACTCCTTGCCTGAAGCGATAGTTAGGCTTCATATTATATTGTACTAACAAAAATAAATATTATTTTAATGATTTTTTTTAAATGTTATTTTATCAGTCTGACAAAATGAAAAATAAATGGTTTTTGTTCTATGATTCAATTATAAATATCTATTTCTTCGGACCATTTATAAATATTTCATGTCGGCATTTGTAAAATATACAATTTTAAAAACTTTCGAAAAGTATTATTATTCATTTAATTTTATAAGCGAGATATGCCACTTAAAGAAAATAAGAGAAAGAATGCGGGGCAGACAGGAACCACGCAACCCAAGAGTCAAACGACTGAGCAGGAGCATGAACCATCCGAGGCTATTGAGAGCAGTGGGGAACAGCCTAGTCCCTCTTCCGAGGTTCCCGGAGAGCATGGACCATCTCAAACTCCCAACAGACAGACAAGTATTGTAAAAGCTAATGTGTGCATGAATGTACTCTAAATGTTTCTCCACAAAGTTACCCCATGCCAATAGAACCTCCACTGTATTCCATCAAGCAATTTATCTAAAAGTCTGTAAGCTAAGATAATACGTTCAGAATTTATAGCCCTGCTTCTCGACAATACATTTCTCTATGTGGAGGCAGAAACACAAACATGTTTCAACGAAAAGGAGAAATTGAGGGTACTCTATGGCTAACAAAAATTAATTCAATCATAATAGAAAGTTGACAAATGATTTTATAGTATACAGCTGTATATATTCTACTGGCCACCCAAATTCATTCCAATGGCTACTAAATTATATTTAAAAAATCTTATGGAGGGGGAGGGGGGGGGGGCTCACGATGGAACGATATTGGAAAAAAGTATGATAAACAGTTAAGGTTTAGGTGAAGTATTGATAAATCAACCCCATGGTCAAAGAAAGATTACTAATTATGGTTGATGTCCATGAAACACCACAATCAAAAGCTCGCACAATCACTAATTTTTCAAATGCATCATACAACAAAAGATACAATTTTGATTCAAAAGGTAGCAGTGACAGGATATGATGTCAATACAGGCATACATATACATGTATCAGATGTGGAGAGGGTCATTAATATTTCCTTGCTCCTGTCAAGTTCTAGCATACGTGCACCTTAGGAGTTATAATCACCTCCAAGGCAGGGTCAAACCCGGCTTCATTCTCCTCTCCCCGTCTCTACATCATTTCAGCAAAAATCCCAAAGCCCTAGGATACGAGCCCTAGGAAGAACACACAACGAGTTTTTTTATTCACATTTAAAATTTCCTTAAATTGCCTCAACCAAATAAACAATTTGGCGAATAAATAGATAAAAAAAAACTGGAAGCGAAATAGAAAAGATAATAATCTAAAACTCCTTATTGAAATCCTAATGAAAATTCAAACAGAATTATGCTATAATGACACTATTTAAGCTTAATTTGCCTTGCTGCACGTTCGTTAGCTCACGGAAACACTGTTAAAAAAGTAAAAATGAACAAACCAGACTTCTTTATTTCTGCGAAAATTAATCACTCAATAAATTGCTTTTATTCCTCTATTTAACCCATTCGTGGTTTAAGCATACTATCTTAAGGTAGAAATGCATCTTTTTTATACAAAAAGTAGAATGGATATTATTTAGTTGTCTCTTTAACATGAAATCTGATTGCAGATAAACGTTGAATGGCTTAAAGATCCCCAATTTGTATTTCCTTTACTCTATTTTTTAGCATTAGCATCATGAAACCTTACCGTTATCATGAATATTTGATCACACACTATTACGGCATTAGTGATCTTTCAGTTCTTCCAGAGATGTTCTTAAACAGCGCATTATCGTGGGCAAAATTGAAAAAAACAACAACAAATAAATAAATATAACAAAAACAGCAACAGAAAGACGGAATGTTTTATATGTTAAAAAATTCTTTAACGTTTTCTCATTTACAAATTCAGAAGAAAAATTTAGGCGTATGAGTGTATATGTTGTCAAATCTGGTAATTAATCAAATATTTACTTGAATTCAGTTTTATGTATTCATTGACTAAAAAAAATCGGCAAAACGAAATTCAAACCTGTATATAGGAATGCAACCTATGGATAAACAAACATTTATTTTAATTCCTAATGCGCTTCCATTAATGATTTTTCTAAAATCTGAAACAAATACGTGAGGGAGAAATTCTATTATGGGAAAAACTACTATTTAGTAGCTCCCCCTTCCCCGGGGAAAAGGAAACTATGTATCAAATTTTGCGGAGGGAAAAACCACTTTTGGGGACAACTGCTATACAACACTGAATACAAAAATCCCCAGCTAGAAAACGGCACATAACCTCGATTTCCTGTTGAAAACTTCCGTTTTTTAGATTAAACCTTAGAACATGTTGGTGAATTTTGCAAAATATTTCTTAAGCAGGCGTTTGGTGTTCTTGTTTTTGAAGGTATGAGAACATTATCACGTGAAGCGGTCGCAAAATTGCCCCACCCTTGCAATACAATGTTCACGGACTCCTTAAGGTTGTTAACTATACGTCACAAAACAAATTTCGACGTAATTCAAAGGTTAGAAGGTCTTGGCCGTGTCCGATGTAATTGAGACCTAGTAGATGTATTAAACAAAAAAACGAAGCTGAACTAACAAGTGAGTTAAAAAAAAATTTGATAAGACAAGAGCTTGAATGCCCTTTGTAACAAATGTGATATAAAAGTTTCTTACCACATCCACTTAATATCTTTATCTCTTCCTTGACTTTATTATGAAGAGAGCCTCATAATTTTCATGTTGTTAAGAACGTATCAAAGGATTGTATGAGGATCAATATGTATTTGATTTTGATACTGAAAAGTCCTCTTCCAATAATGTTTTTTATCAGAATTTCTGTTTTACGTTCTAACGGCAAGTATTATTTTTTTCGTCTAGCATGGTTTTTTTTTTATCAAAATTAAAGTATATTGAGTCTACGAAAAGGAAGCTAATTTACTAATAATAAATAAAGTTTGTTCTACAAATGTACTACAAACAATTCATGAAAACCAGCATTATTACTTTTTTTTCGTATTCAAAACACTTTAGTTAATGATAGAAGTATTATGCTGGATCAAATGATAATTTTTTGCCGTTAAATTATTTCGACTTAATCGGACCAAAATATAATAACTATTTAATAAACTATTTTTAAAATTTTAACTTTGATGACATTTAACTTTACAGCAAGCAATGGACAACAAGCTAAAAAAAAGGTAATTTATCAGCAATTTTTTTTATGAATTGGTGAATTATGAAAATTATTGAAATTGCATTCTTTTTAGTAGTGTAGAAAGTATTTTGATAATACAACAACTGAGCTTTTTGATCAAAATTTGTCCGTATTCTGTCATTTTTGTCATCGTCGTTTGTTAGTCTTGAACGTAGTCGTAAACTGTTTACATGTTTATCGTCTTCTCCAGGCTCACTTGGCCGAAGTCAACGAAATTTGTTCAAATAAAAGGTCAAATCCCCATGAAGGTAGTAGTAAATTAGGAAATGATAAAAATAGGTTTGGGTGTTGAAAAAATTGTCGGATCAAGAACCATACAGCCTGTGTATTGGAATGCATATCAAGGAAACCGGAGTCCAAGAGGTTCTAGGAAATCAGCCTACACCATAATAGAAACCGCAACTCTTAAAGCTAAATTGATGTACATTGAGCTACAAGGCCAATAGAGTCAAACCTTAAAAGAACTCGATATGATACAGTCTAAGATTTCTAAGATTGCAATTCTGCTTGAGAACCTCTGCATTGCCAAGCGATTATTATTATCTCAGCTGAACTTATGCTTTGCCCATGTGTGCCTATTGACAGCTGCAAGGACCGGGAGTAAGAGGTTTTAACTCTAAACAAAATTAGATGTATTTACCTGAAACTTACACGAGAAACATCAGGCCTGCAAATGAAGCTCATAAATTGCAAGAAAATGGTGACAAGTTATTTGTCGACCAACCTTTATATCTAATGACTGTGAAGTTGGATTAATTGTTTGATACAACCCTTCAAAGCCGAGTACGAGGAGATGGTACTTGAATTGTACCTGTACGAGCTGACTTGGAAAGGGGCGTAGTGGAAATTGTGGACGGCCGTACTCCTGAGAGTGATACAAATCATCCCATTAGGACTAGCCACTGTACTGTTCTGCGAGATGTACATATGCATACCAAACCTGAAATGACTGGCTATACCACAAAACAAGTTGCAATTTCCATTAGAAACAAACACCAAGGAAGTTATAAATCCAGAAAAATTAACAAGAATGATGGACTTAGACTTTAATGAAAATCATGAGAACTCAAAGCCACTGTTTGACGATAATAAACCGTATTGGATAATGGAATAAAAGCTTTTTACACAATATACATGATGTGTCACTGCCATTCCAAGATAACATGCTCAATCTTCCACACAACCAGGTTATGACGCTTGAACAACTCAATCACTTCAGAAAGAAGCTGTTGATTCCAGGGCCAGTCTCTGAAAAAATAGTACTTCCAGGACGGGACAAGATGAATTTATTTTTCGTCGTTTTTTTCATTTTTCGGAAAGAAATATTGCGGTTTTTTTGCGACATTGTGCAGATGTTCCATCAATTCAAGATAAAGGTTGAACATAGAAACAACCTTCTCTTAAATAAAGCGATGGGGAAACAGATATTGATATAAATCATGTCAAGTCTCATTAAACGTTAAGAATTCAATGGTGCGTGAAATCTGACCCTTTTCATTAATTCAAGATCAGCCTAAAAGACCGACAATTTACCAGGAATGGTATTATGTCAACCTTGAGCTAAATTATTTTCTGCATCATGTATTTTAGTTGAAAAAGATCATACAAAATCTGTGCATAAAGCAGATAGACTTGGAAACCAGGACGCTGTATAGAATACCTAAATAACTTAGAAACTTTGTGTTTTAACGACAGAGTGTCATCACTTTTCCGACGCTGGTACAGATGGTTATGCTCAATGTTAGTATGTCCGTCTCAGCAGCCAGACCATTGCTTCTTTTAAAAGCAAAATCTATGGTTGTTTCAATGAACCCTTAACTGTTCCACTTTTAGAGCTTTCAGTTTTCTTAGTATCAGTCAGGGCTAGTTGTGTCCGCATTAGGGAATTTGCATTCATCAAAATAACGAATTAGTTTTTGACAGAGAGGAACGTAATTCTCGTCTACATTTTGAATGAATATACTCTTTTTTGTGTGGAATAGATCCAGGATGATACAGTACAATTTTAAAAGAATAATGTTATTTCCAGAGAAAATCCTGTAGATATAGCGTCATGTGTTGCAATAGCTGGCATGGCAAAATATGTTTAATGGAGCAATGTTTTTGTTGGCGTCAAAGAAACCTTTCAACAACATTTAAAAAAACAACATTGTAGGAAGATGACATAGACGTTTAGAGTGGCTAGCTATCTAAAATCAAGGTCGAGTGCAAAGAATCCACAAATTTGATAGATAAGTTGGATTGTTATTCAATTTGGACAAATGCGGACAGAATTGTTGTACATGTACGTTGTTTGAAATTTAAGCTTAAAGCTGAACACTGCTCGTAAATAGGCCCTGTCCGAATTATTTCTCTTTCATCACTGATGAACCTACAACCCCTTTATAAGGCGAAGATCTCTAAACAGTTCAAAGTACTTTGCTGTAGAGGTCTCACTTGTGTGAACGTTCATATTGCCTCATCGTGTTACTCGGTCGCCATGAAATTATCAAATTTTACCCACTTTTTTTATGCCAGGAGAAAACTAAAATAAAAAGTTTGGACAATGCATTATTTACAAACAGAATATGCAAATAGAATAAGAAATTCGTGGAACTAAATCCAAAGGCCACGAAAGGAATATTATACGTCCGCCACGAGTTTCAGGTGTGCAATTGGGTGTAACGAAATCGAAGGGTTTATATACCACATACCTGTGTGACGGTGCCTATTTACGAACGATGTTCAACTTTAAGCTCAAGCGTTTAAAACCACTTAACCCTTGACATAACATGAAGCAGTTATCAGTTGCAGACGCAGGAGCAGCAGTGATACGCACAAGACACTGTCATGCCTTTAAAAAGGTAGTCATTGCACTCAACCCCTATATTAATAACAGAGGCATTGTTAAATCGGGTGGACATTGAGATTATGTTAAAAGCTAATTATTCTACCCTCAAAATGGCCAGGATTTGTTTTCAATTACAACTGTATATTTTGCAAAATGGATGCTACCATTTACAATTCTTAAGGTATCAATACCTTCATTGGTAATACATCCCATATTATTAAACCAATGTGTGCTCCCTGACCGGAATTAAAACGAGAGGGTGTCCATTTTTCTCCTGGTCGTCATAAAACTAAAACACGTTTTTCCAAACCCACTCCATCTAAAACACGTCATTAAATGTATCTCTACTTTAGTGTTTATTTAAAGTTATCTATCTGTTTAGTGTACACAATGCAAGTCTTTTCTTCAGGTTTTCCGCAAGATTTCGGATTTTTTTCCCAGACAAAACACTTGTGGAACTTTTCCTCGTATATTTTTCTCTGGATCGTTTATTTTAACACAGTTTGAGGTCTTAACTGATTAAAATTGTACATATATAATATAAGGGGTTCTTCTGTTTGTTTTTGACAAATTCAAGCCTCCTAATATAAAAAAATGGCCTCCTACTTTCTACACTTCCATGATCTTTCAAACATCTCAGAACTCCACTAGACTTTGACCCGTGCGTGCACGGGTTGACATTGCATATGATATCAGGCATTTACAAAATAGACATCGAAACACCGTATATTGTAATCCGAGATTCCTCTGACTCTAACCCCCGCTTTTATATTGTGACTTGCGGGGGGAGCGGGGGTTAGAGTCAGAGGAATCTCGGATTACGTATATTGTTGACATTTGCATAACCAAACTTCAAGCCTACAATAATGCTATTAATTTCACTGCACTGCTCTGATGAGTTGGAATAATCTAACCGTGTCTCGGGAAAGGTCCTCATCACAGTTAAAATGCCTCACATGAATTACCCCTCCCATATACCCGTAATTTAATGTATAGTCTGTCCCAAGTTATTGCTTCCATCGCTTTTTGGTGATTTTTAATAAAATTACACATACATGTGAAAGAAATACAGTTGAAATTGTTAAAAGGGAATATCTCAAAGATATCTTCATTGAACAGTTATCCCTTTCCACTCAGAAAAATTCACAGTAACGAAAACAGATTCCTTGCAGAGATTTATAACTGGGAATGTTTACATCTTTTCTCCATTCGGAATATACTCAGAATATATCGCGCAATTTTTTCAACATTATCATCCGGGCTTATTAATGGCTCATGCAATGCAAAATCTCTGTAGAGTTTCAATTTTTGAATGTGTATCGAAACCTGAAGCGGTAGAGGAGGCGTTTCAAAACAGATAATCTGGACATTTTTGATATTAGTGGATGAACGTAGTTTGAGCACAAGGGTATTTATTATTATTGAAATATCACGCAAAAAGTGGTTGAAGCAAAACCTCGGGACAGAGTACATGTATAGCAGAACATTGCAGAATCGCTCCAAAACGATTTTGGAGAAAATTGATAAAGTTTGAAAATAAAAGTCAAATTGTTCACAACCGAAAATTTTGAAGCTGTAAATATCTTTCTTCGAAAAGTTTAATTCTATAATTGCAGAATTCAACATATTTCAAGAACGCTTTTTACACACCATGTTGGCATTCGACTCTCGGGTTTTTTTTTTTAGTAAAAGCGCTGTGTTAGAGTTATCTCCCGTATTTTTTTTTGGATGAACAGAAAAAAATTCCAATGAAAATTAACACGCATTTGTTTTATCGTTTCCAAGTTTATCCATGCAAATGTGATATTGTGGAAACATAAAATAAAGAGCCTCCCGGGATTTAGCGTGAATGTAAAGCGCATGCGCAAGATTGTAAAATCCAAAAAATTCAGATGATTTCCGGAATTTTTTGAAGAATTTTCGTTGATTATTAATCAACGAAGCTTGATTGAGAAAATATAAAAACAATTTGGTAATCTTCAAATACCAATGATGTTAAAATATATAAAACAAAAGACAGTACTCTTCCGCTTTATCGGTATTAAAGCTAAGAAATTCGAGTCTATTATTTTAATATAGTAGTATAGATACAAAGTTGGTTGTGGATTCCTTGTTTGGTTGGCAATCTGTGACCCATTCATACCCACTCGTTTTAACTCAACAATGCATTTCTTTCTTACAATGACAGCTCTCGTTTTGTTTTGATACCATTTTTGAATAACCCCTAAGGTCAGATATATACGTCATAACTTTTAGTTTGCAAAACAAAAGGGATAATTTGACATGTTTACCTAAGATGTTCACTTAACGTTATTGACAAAAATAAAGAAAAGAAAAACTAAATTATCTTTACTTTTGGCACGCCTCTGTATTTGCGACAAAGATAATAACCTACGTAAAAACATGTTGGTGTTCTCTTAATGTCAGCAGGTAAAGATGGACATGTCAGGAGTGCAAAAGTCGTCATTGGATCTCAAATCTCAGACATACATTCAGGGCAAAAAAGAGACTTATCGATACTGAAGAGCCCAGTCCAACATATCGTACCGCTGTAGGAGATCAAGAAACTCCCAAAAGGGAGCCCATTGATTGATTTTAGTCAAATTATAAAAAAAAAATCGTTATACTGTAAAAATCGATTCCTTCATTGAAAGCGAGAAATGTAATCGAAGTATAACTTTGCATATTTTTGTTTATGAAAACTCTTTAGTGTTGTGAGGTTAAACATACTAATTCATACATTGGTCCAAGCGATTGTATTGTGTATTTGCATATATCTGTTATACATGTAAATAAGATGCAACGGAGGTAAAACTCATTATTGTATACCTGATTTTTTGTTGTGCACATAGTTCAATTTTTAATATCAGTAGGCCATTTTTTACCTACTGATTTGCTTGTTTAATTTCACTTTAAATAAGAGTGGATATAATCAATGTGAACATTAAATGATACTTGATGATGAACCTGTAACGGAATTAAAATTTATCAGTGACACCCACTATCTTATGATTTATCAGACCATTGAACATTTTCATGCTACGATTTGTGATAATTAATTATGCAAGCATCCTAATATAGAGTAAATTCTAAAGTGTTCAAAGAGTGATCTTTGGACTCATTGTTTAACCCTAACTTGATAAGGAAATATTTGAATTTAAACATAGAAAAAAAATAAGAATTAAATTCTACATTACAGATATTCAATGACCCTATTCACGGCCACATTGAAATTCACCCTTTGTGTGTGAAAATCATCGACACTCCTCAATTCCAAAGACTTAGATCCATTAAACAAGTTGGGGGAACCTATTTTGTTTATCCTGGCGCAAGTCACAATCGATTTGAACATTCTATAGGGTTTGTATTTAAACCTTTGTTTTAGATTCAATGTTTGGTAGGTCTGTCTATTTTTAGAATATGCTAGATTCATCAAAAATGTTTACCTCATTTTTAATTTATATATATATAATATATATAATAGGTTGTAAACAACAAATAGCTTTATAACATTGCCATTATATTTATATATATATATATATATATATATATATATATATATATATATATATATATATATATATATATATATATATATATATATATATATATATATATATATATAAACGAGTAAGTCCTTGGTATAGGTAACGATATAGAACAATGTTTTCAGTAGACGATAACACAATAATCCATTTCTTTCAAATTTAATCCAGAGCGCTTTCGCCTGATCGGCTCTTCAGTGGATTTCAAATTATAACAGAAATAACAAACGTTGACGTCGTTATTATGACGTCATACAGTAGACAACGTCACGAACAGTGTAAACAATATTTGGAGATGGCGGCAAATATTTTTTACAAACACATGTAAACGTAATAAAATATGTACAAATGATATTGTTTTAAAATAAGAGGTTATTGAAATGAAAGCTAAATAAAGTCAATGCAGAATAAATAATGCAATTATCGATTAAGTTTAGGTTTAAATTTTTTTATGAAATATTGTTCTTTTGCAAGTCGCAGCTGATTACTTTCCTCGCGGACTTTGTAAAATGGAAAAATTTCAAACCGGCCTCTCCCGCACATATCAAAATGTTCACTACACGGAGTGTTACGAACAGAAGGATCCCTTGGAAAACAACACCACTTTAGTAAGCTTTGATGTCACTAGTCTCTATACGAACATTCCGCACAACTTAGGGCTAGAAGCAATTTCTTTCTGGATGGACAAGCAAGGTCACCAAATTGACCAAAGATTTCCAAAAGAGTTTATATTGGAAGGATTACAACTCATTCTTGAAAACAATCATTTCTTTTTTGACGATAAATACTATTTACAAATCAAAGGAACGGCAATGGGCACTAAAGTTGCACCAACATATGCAACCTTGGTATTAGGCTTTCTTGAGGAAAAAATGTATGCTGAAACCCATGAAATATTTGGAGATGATTTTGCAAATTACATAAAAAATCAATGGAAGCGTTACCTGGACGACTGTTTTATTTTTTGGAACAGATCACGCGACGATTTATTAAATTTTCACAAGTTACTCAATGATCTGCATGAAAACATTCAATTCACGATCGATACCAATGAGAAAGAGCTCCCCTTCTTGGACGTATTAATAATTAAGGAAAATACCAATATTTCTACCGATTTATTTTACAAGAAAACAGACAGTCACCAGTACCTTCTTTTTAATTCATGTCATCCTGCTCATACGAAACGCAACATTCCATTTAATATGGCCAGAAGGATATGCACAATAGTTTCAAATGAAGAAAGAAGAAACAAAAGATTGGAGGAACTCAAAACATTTCTTTGTAGACAAAAATACCCCGACGGTCTTGTGGCTGAAGCCATACGAAATGCAAAACAAGTACCTATTTCTGAACTACGAAAATTCAACAGGGAGAAAACACCCGGAAACAGTTCCACAGAGATCCCGTTTGTCGTAACCTACAATCCTAGAAATCATAATATTTTCGATACCACGAGGCATTGTTTACCGATTTTACATCAGTCAAAAATTCTAAAGGATATTATAAAGGAAAAAAATCTTATCTACAGCAGACGACAACCCCCTAACCTTAAAAAACTTCTTACAAGAGCCAAATTTACAGAGATCCCGCTTGTCGTAACCTACAATCCTAGAAATCATAATATTTTCGATACCACGAGGCATTGTTTACCGATTTTACATCAGTCAAAAATTCTAAAGGATATTATAAAGGAAAAAAATCTTATCTACAGCAGACGACAACCCCCTAACCTTAAAAAACTTCTTACAAGAGCCAAATTTACTTCGACTAAAGAAATTTTTCGGGTTTCAAAATGCGAGGATTCTCGATGTGGGACTTGCGCCTATATTCAGACAGGACAAACAATTTCATTTAAAAACGGTACAGTTTTCAAAATCAACTCTAATATGAACTGCAAATCTAAAAATATCATTTATTGCATGACCTGTAATGGATGCGAAGAAAATTACATTGGCCAAACAGGGACCAAACTAGCCGACCGTGTGAGGGTACATAAGCAGCAGATAAGGGATCCTTCTGTTCGTAACACTCCGTGTAGTGAACATTTTGATATGTGCGGGAGAGGCCGGTTTGAAATTTTTCCATTTTACAAAGTCCGCGAGGAAAGTGATCAGCTGCGACTTGCAAAAGAACAATATTTCATAAAAAAAATTTAAACCTAAACTTAATCGATAATTGCATTATTTATTCTGCATTGACTTTATTTAGCTTTCATTTCAATAACCTCTTATTTTAAAACAATATCATTTGTACATATTTTATTACGTTTACATGTGTTTGTAAAAAATATTTGCCGCCATCTCCAAATATTGTTTACACTGTTCGTGACGTTGTCTACTTTATGACGTCATAATAACGACGTCAACGTTTGTTATTTCTGTTATAATTTGAAATCCACTGAAGAGCCGATCAGGCGAAAGCGCTCTGGATTAAATTTGAAAGAAATGGATTATTGTGTTATCGTCTACTGAAAACATTTTTCTCTCTCTCTCTCTCTCTCTCTCTCTCTCTCTCTCTCTCTCTCTCTCTCTCTCTCTCTCTCTATATATATATATAAGTATAATGGCAATGTTATAAAGTTATTTGTTGTTTACAACAAATTATCTTAGAACAAACTACTTGACATAATCTATGTCTTTTTAGAAATATATATTGTTGAAATGACCATTTTAGGAGAACTTATTCAAAAAGGACACAGAACTGCAAAGACTGTATAGATGTTGCTATGATCAAAATAAATCAATTTTTTTAAAACATGGATATAACTATACTTTTGGTTCAAATTTTAAGGCAAATAAATTAAAACAAAGTTAATCCCAATTGATTCTAGATGTTATATGGTTATCTTTTCGTTGTATAAAACTAAAAATGCATACCAGGTAAATTATGAATTATATATAACGTTATTTTCCGCCTTTTTTCAGCGTTTGCCATTTAGCTGGACAGTTCGTCTCCGCCTTGAGAGTAGGACAATCAGAATTGAACATCACTGACGATGATGTTTTGTGTGTACAGATTGCTGGACTGTGTCACGACTTGGGTATTTACGTTTGGTCTAGCTATTGCAATCGGTTTCCGTACGTCACGATCATTGGGGTTTTTTTCTTCTTGTCTCTTACTTTAATAATTGAGCATTTTTTTTCCTAAGCATGTTTTTTTAATGTGAAATAATCCATTTGTGTGGAAACGGAAACATACATTAAAAAGAAATATTCTTTATATTATGAACATCTGAATGGAAAAACAAATTAAAAGTACAGACATGGAGACAAAGAGGCTTTACAACAAGGACTTTATTCTGCACTTGAAACAATTGGTAGTGTGAGCAAAGATATTGGCTTCATTTATATTTATTTTCAAAAATCTCGGTGAAAACTGTATATATATATATATATATATATATATATATATATATATATATATATATATATATATATATATATATATATATATATATATATGTGTGTGTGTGTGTGTGTGTGTGTGTGTGTGTGTGTGTGTGTGTGTGTGTGTGTGTGTGTGTGTGTGTGTGTCAAGTTTCAGGGATATGCATTGCATTACGATAACAAAAAGTTGAGTTAAGAATTGTTTCATTGAACTTCAATTTAAATTTGACTGACTGATCTGTTGCTATAGGACACGGACCATTTTCTCACATGTTTGATGGCAGATTCTTACCAAGTATCGGCAATGAAACTAGGGTAATTTTGTTATCTTGAAGGGCGAGTATAAAAAAATTAACAGATTTTTGAAAGAGACACTACAGCCTGTTTTCCTCTTCTTTGTGTGTTTTTTTAAACACAGTTAAATTAAAGTATAAAAGCTTTGCATGTGTTGTAAGTTGCAATAATAAACTACAAGTTGTGTGTCAAAGATTTTCCGAAATTCAGAACTTATATCATATCGATTCGATTTTTTAAAGTTTTATTTACAATACCTGATTTTGACGGACAGCAATGAAAATTTTGTAAATTCCACAAAGCGTAATTTTTGTTAAAGTTCTGACCTTTGCAAAAAATTCATTCAGGTCATGGGAAAATTGTCATTTTATGGAATGTGCGCAAAATGAGCTGAAATGTCTCTTTAAGTGAATAAGTATAATTGGGAAGTAATGGTAATTTATACTTTTGATCAAGCATGTTTCAATTTAAAACAGTAAAATCCTTATTGCCTTAACTACTGAGAACTGCAGCATGAATGCTATAATTCAAGGGTTCAATGATTAGCACGCAGTTTTTAAAAGGTCTAAAGCGTTCTTGGTTTTATTTCAGCATGAATCTCTGTCTGTAAAAATGTTCCATCACTTAGTAAAAGAAAACGAATTGGACACAGATTTTAGACTTCATTTTAAAGAAGACCTGAACACGAACAAAAAATTCATAACGGAACTACTCGATACCAAGGATGAGAATCGGGTACATAAAATAATTCTTTATGATTTTTGCTTAAAAACGGTAATGCCTATTTTGAAACATTTTGTGAATGGTAGATAAGGGAATATAGCATTATGGACTTGATATACCACCAGGTAAAATTTACTTGAAATATTCTCTTATCAATCGGAGATAACTCGTTTATATAACTTTTTAAATGCTTAGACTTTCATGAATTGTATACATTTGAAACCTATTGGGCCACCAATGAATTGTATTTTTATGTGAATTACATTAGTTGTCATAAAAAGGAAATATCACAAGATTATATCAATGATTTACTAACTTTTGACAGTTTCTGTTCATCTAGAACATGGCATTTGCTCGTAATAGTATGATTATAGTTTTGCATGATATTTGATATCTGTGCGAGAAACAAATTCCATAAATGTTTTATTGTTTTTTTCAACGCTTTTAGTCTTTTGGACGTAATTTCCTATTGTTTGCATTCTGTTTTGTTTGCATAGTTCTTAATGAAGTTTTGTCACCTATTTATCTAAATTTTAAAGGCGATATTGACACAATATTAATACAGACAAATGACACGATTTACGATATATATTTGCTTTTTCTACATTCACATAGTCTTCTTAATTTTAACTAAATTAGCAGTATCATTGGGTTTTTTTTACCCATTTCTGTTGCAATATATTACTCTATTTTATTCTCAACTTTGAAAATAAGGAATTTAAAAAAATCAAAATTGACGGCACTGTAGCTCCGAGGTCGTCAATCCGATTTTTGTTCAGACCGGGGGCTACGGTGCAATCAATTTTAAGTATTTTTTTTAAACATACATAAAAGTGTTTCTGTGTGTCGTAGACTAATGATAAAATATGACTGATGCATATGTTTTTTTGTTGGTCTTTCAGGGCTGGCCATACGAAGGAAGGGATCAAAAAAAGAGATTTCTTTATGAGGTAACTCTTGGCAGATTTAATGATACTTTTTGTTCTTTGTTGTTAGGAACAATCGTTTTTTGTAGTGGTGGTGGTGGTGAGGGTCGTATTTAACATTTAATCAAAGTACTGAAGTACTGACGGGAGTTGATTTTATCGATTTTTGTTAATTCTAAAATCAACCATATGTTATTTCGCATGACAAGTAGTTTCTAATCTGTATTTGAATTACGCACATTATTATGATATGAATTCTCGAACTTTTCCGACAAGAATTTCGAGAAAACCCCATATAAATCATGTTGTGTGATAGTTAAAAAAATAATTCTATCAAACTGAGTATCAGTAATCGAAAGATTTTTAAAAATTGTAAACGTCTGGATCAAAGCAATATTGAACTCCTCTAGTCTCGTTCAACCAGACACTCGGCTGTCTCCGTTAATCACCGACTACCAAGAGAGACTCTCTGTTCGTCTGAGATTTACGGATACAGCCAAGCATCTGGTTGAACGAGACTAAATTGAACTCTGGCGTAGGAATATATACGACTACAATAAATGTCTAAAGTATTCGTACTATTTAATATCTGACTATTTTCAAGGTATTCATAAATACGTTCCCTTGCAAATTAATGGTTCACCATACAGTACACCGAGTTTATCTGTTATTTTCAAGATCTAAGTCTTGTCAGCGGTGATGATTTGTGCTTAGGTCCAAACACTGTTTCACTTTCGGTTTGCCATAGGAGAGTTGATTAAAATCAACTCCCGAAAAGTGATTTTATTCATTGTCAGTTTCATTGATATCTCGATTTACAAACCAACTTTTGAACTGTAGGTTATTTTTTCAACCGAAAAAAGGTTTTTGTTATTATACTTATTTGCATCTTCAAAAGTCAAGAGTTTCTGATCCGCTCCGTTTTACATAAACCATTGTCCGAATAGATATATTTTGACTGGGTTAGAAACATCGCGCGTTCGTATCATAAAAGTTTGCATGATCCGGTGAGAAACGATGATTCAAGACTGATTATAATTGTTTAATTGTGATCAGCGTAAACCGGTGTCAAGTAAATCTAAAAAAGAATAACTTAAGGCTATTGGTTTTTATTCCGAGTGGATTCGTCTTTTCACAGATTCGATCACTATAAACAAAGTGTTGATGGGAGCAGCCATATTGCTAAAATATTTCGGTTTTATGTTCATCTTCTGATCGGTAACAACAATAAGTCACAGAAATTTAAAACTGGATTCGTTCAATGATTTCGAAGTCGTAAACCTACATAATATTTTTTTCTGTTTAGTCAAAAGCTTATGAAGAGCGGTGCAAATCCCAAACTCTTGATTTTTATTTTCATATTATGTGTTATACGTACTGATAGTCATGTGTCACAGATTTTTATAAAACATCCTTTTATGGCATCACTGTCAAAGCAAAAATTAAGATCAGGCATTGGCACTATTACTTAAACATGTAATCACATAATAATCGATTACATAGTGGAATTTTGTGTAATCGATCATCAATCGATTACACTCATTTTTGTCTTGTAATCGATTGTAATCGATTACTTTAAAACAAGTAATCGATTAATAATCGATTACTTTTCGCGGGGGTGTAAAGGAAGCATATGGGCAATTTAGCGTCTTATTTTGACTGTTTTACTCAAAATCGTGAAATTAAATAATTATTTTGAATAAGATCAAAAACTTAGTATTATCCTTTAAAATAGATTTCAGTGCAATAAAATCGGGTAGTACATAACTACCACATTGGTGCATTATCACGTAACAACTATAAATAGCTTACGTATATTCCTTAACATAAAATGAGATAGAACAACACTACCCCGCGGTTTCAAAAATAAAATAAACATACCAAGTGAAAGCAAAACATCTCAGTTTAATCAAAACCGCTGCTAGAATCCTATGTTTTTCCTTTTTGAAAAGTTATTTATCCGGTTCTCGTAAAACCTTCTCAACTTTTATATAGTTTGCACGGAAAACGGCAAATTGCATCAAAACAACACACAACAAAGGATTCTAGCAGCACTTTTCAATTTAAGCATTGATCAAACTAACGATACGTATAAAATTTCAAGTTCAATATATACGGGGTAGTGTTGTTCTAGTCGGATTTTAATATCGTAAACAACGACAGAGGAAAGCCTGGCCGAGAAATAAAAGGAAATTTACATACCTTTTAGCGAATGATTGATAAAACTAACATCTCCCCAAGTATTCTTATGTTCAATTCTCAATAAATCACACCACAATACTTTATTAGAGTTCTTAGATTAGTTATATTTTGAATATGTTTACAATGCTCTCCGATCAAATTTACACGACATTCAACTTTTAGTCATGACGTCATCAATGTGTAAATCTACATAATACAAACTAATTTCTGGAAAAAAAATTGTCTTCAGTATTTTTTATTTGTCTTTGATCTACGTTTAGTTGCTTAGATATTTGAATATGTACATAATAAATAAGATTTGTGATTTCACGGAATTACATGTAGCTCAGATTCCATATGCTTCCTTAACACCCCCGCGTTATTATTTTTCACTAAAATGTAATTATACCTCTTCTGAACATAGTGTATAAATTATTGAAGTTTATTAAATTTAGAGTTAAAAAGAGATTTTCATTAGGAATGATATAAAAATTTGAGACTTACTATTGCACTCTTATTAAAATAACATTTTAATAATTTCTACTGCTTATCCACATGTCAAAGTATAATCAATATGAAGAAATCAGTCTATAAAATTAAGTAAACGAGGGAATGTTTTAGTAAGGTTTAGGTAAAATTTATACCTTGCACCTTTTGTTATCATAATTATTCTGTTATTATTGGTTTCTTGAAAATCAGAAATTGATTGAAATTTGATAATTAAACTATTAATGACAATATGCAAAAGTAACTGAGCGAACATTGCTTCCTGACTTGAATTAATTGTTTTTAGCGCTTTTAATTGTTCTAATTAAAATTTAAAACTTACTGGGGCCATAGTTTAATTGTTTTCTAAACTGTAGGGTGGTCACACCTCATTTACAGCATTGTGGATTCCTTAACTGACCAAGACAAACACCCTTAGTGACACTTACAAACCTCTTTGTCTGTTTTTCTGGCAAAATAGACACAAAATACATGTACATGTATACCCCCCTCTCTCTCCACTCTTTTCCTCTGTTTCTATCACAATAATGGCCAATCAATAGGCAGTTATATTGTACTCTTTCTCTCTCAATAATGGTCAATCAATAGGTAGCTTTAGTGGGTTGTTTTTTTTAAGACACATTAGGTTAAATAATCTAAAAAAATTTACAAGGCATTGTTAACGCATACTGAACAACTGATTATATGTTTCTATATTTAACTGACAAGTTAACCAATATTATATTTTAAGTAAAAGTGGAAAATCATACAACATGGATACAATCAATTTTATTCTGTTCATAATATTATAAATAACACTTGTAAAGTATTTTTCTATTAACAAGAGCATCACAAAATAATTATGTGAAGAGTAATCAAAAGAAATCGAAAAAGTAATTATAATAACACTGAAATTTTTAGCTGTAATCGAGTAAATTACGATTACAAGTAATCGAAAATCTATTCGATTACATATTACTGTCGATTACTTGAAAAAGAGTAATAATTACAATCGATTACGATTACTAGATTACGTTTACCCTTTGCCTGATATATATATATATATATATATATATATATATATATATATATATATATATATATATATATATATATATATATATATATATATATATATATATATATATATATATATATATATATAGTGCGAGACTTAAGGTAAACGTTTACTCAGAAGGAAAAAAGTCTACTGTTGATAATGAAACACTATCTATTGCGTTTTAGACCTTTCATGGCATTGTTTTTTATCACTTTCAAAAGAGTAGATCAATCACCTACTTTTTGAGTTATTGGCCTTTGAATATTTTGTTGAAAAGATAGGAAAAACCACAAAAAATTTAACACTATAATTGAGATTTGTTTATTGTGAAAATAATACAAATAGCTTAACACTTTAAAAATAATATACCGTTCATGACAGGCAGTGACACAAAATAGCAAAAAACATTTAGTTCAAATTCACAATTTCAATAATATTCCAGTCCAAATTTCCTCTATCAGTTTTCAATTCCCTACCCATTTTTGATTCAATTTAACAAAAAACTGAATGATGATAATACTAAAACAATTATAGTTTTAAATTAAGTATAGTGATTATACTCTGCTGGCATAAAATTTATATGAGGTCAATGATCAAATTTTGAGTTTATCATTGTTTAGCAGTTATTAATAATTTTGTAGTGTGTGCCTTACAATTGTCTAAATGAAAAAGAGAGAGATAAAACCAACAGAAAATATATATAATGATGTTGATTAATAAATAGAATCTTAACTATGAATATTACAGTACAACAAAAAATGTTTCAGTGAAAATCAAATTCTGAACAATTTTGTCCAAATTTCCTCTTTTTTGCTTAAGCTCTAACTTTGTTTGAACCTAATTCTATAGTATAGTAAAAATTACGAATGTTTTGTCAATTATAGTTCATTTCATACATAACTTTTGTGTTTAGAACACATTTTACTCATAAATAAATCTTTATAACAATCCGAATTTGAGAACTCAAAACCTGAATAAACAAGGTGTTGAATGCATTTTTTGCTTCAATCTTCTCAACTTTTGAATTTATGTCAAATTTTTGTTGCGTTGCTCAAATAAGCGGATTTGAATGTTTTTGTATTTTTTAATTTACCATGATACCCTTTACAGATTGTTGCCAACAAGAGAAATGGGATTGATGTGGATAAATGGGACTACTTTGCTCGGGATTGCCACATGCTCGGAATTGCGAACAGCTTTGATCATACTCGATGCATGAAATCTGCCAGAGTGGTGGAGGTTGAGGTGCAAAAGCAGGATAAAGAGCAGGATGAAAAGCAGATATGCTTTAGAGATAAGGTTATTTTCATGAATATCTGGTAGAAAGTCTTCTTTTTTGAATGGGTATGCATAACAAAATGTCTTAAAAAATATGTTCTCTTTTTAGGAAGTACAAAATTTGTATGAGATGTTTCATACTCGGGTCAGATTATACCGAGAAGCATACGAGCACTGTGTGGGAAACACCATAGAAATAATGTATGATAATCAGATCACTCCTTAATAAATTATATTAACAGTTCAAGTCATGCTATTTTAGGTCAATTAGTTTTCGTACCTTTATCAACTATTTGTTATACACTTCAATCGCTGTTAAAAGAAAAAAAAAGTATTACAGTCGTGGCTGTTGCTTTGGCACTTTAATTTAAGTTGAACGTGACTTGTAAGAGGCATCGTCAAATATTTTTCTTCTTTAAACTCAAACAAAACGCTTAAAAAACTTAGTTGAAATTACAGATATTTCTATATATTTTCATATGTAGCAAAAATAGTTTCGTTTTTCAATATTATCGATGACCATGCCTTGAATGGGAATGATCATGATTTATATTCTATGCTTTTTTACTTTTAGGATTTCGGAGGCAATGAAAATGGCTGACAAATTCATTAAAATACCTGGAAAAAACAAGTACCGTACTCAGCTATTAACAAAGTTATATCAATGTTCTGTTTTGTCACAATTAGAAAACGATGTTTATCTATTTTCCCTTTTAAGCTCACCTGGGCTGAAAGCTACAGTTAGCTTTTCTGATAACATTTTGTCTGTCGTTCGTCAGTCTGCTCTTTGTAAATTTTTCACATCTTGGTCTTCTTCGTTTAAAGCATTTGGCCAATTTCAAATAAATTAATCACAAAGCATCCCTATGGAAAGGTGAAAATAAATTGCAGAAATGAAAGGCTAATTTTCATATAAAGCGGAGATTACCTCTAAACTGTTAAAAATGGGGATGCGATTTTTTTAAATTATTCTCAAGAACTTTGAGTGTAATTTTATCTATTTTAGTATTGATCATCCTTATTGAAAGAAAAAAAGAAACAGATCTGAGATCTAGTTTCTTTTGATTATCGTTTCAATTTCATTAATTACACTTTGTAACATCGCCTGTGCAATTTTTACGTATGAAATCAAACATATATAAATTTGATAGCTGACTGATAACATGCGCAAATTGAACAAAATATGGTGCATTTATGGGGTATTGTGCATTAAAGTATTCAGTGTATTATGAAAGGATAAACAACAATTTTGAATTCTTTTAAGCTAGTCAAATATGTATCGTTAGATAACAATGAAAGTGAAATGAACCAAATTCACATGACTGACAACATATAAGAAGCCGGTCATCTATACATCCCCTGACAAAGAAAAAAAATTAATTTCGTCAAGATATCTGCGTTAAATTATTCATTTTATTTCATATTTTTATAAAGTTAAAAAGAAAAACGTTTATGGAGGTATGATTAAGAATATCGAACCATTCATTTATTAGGTACAAAATGTGGTCGCTATACATTGAATACCTAGATTGTCTAGAGTTTTCTAATTTCTAGCCATATTTGGGTGTCAAGATTCGAATTAAAAGTAAGATACTGAACTGTGCCCACAATTCTGTGTTTGCACGCAAATCTGAGGCCATACTATCGTTCGTTTACATTTTAAATGCTGAATTGGAACTACCGATTCAAAAAGTCTCAAGTTGAATGTAATAAATTAATGTGAACATAAGTTGAAAATGACTCAAACCTAGCAGAATTTTAAGCTCTCTATATTCATTTCAACTCTTTGATTGACGCTTAAATTTTGGCTGTTCCTTTGAAATGTCTCGCTAATTATTTAATACCTGTACAGAAAAAATATAAGGATGTTTTGCTATAACTTCTCTCTGGACTCCCTTCTTATAAGATGTATTATATGAGATCTTAACTAATTTTGATATTTTTTTATAGACACGAATACGCGGTATGTTAATGAAGCATTTGGGCAATTTAGCGTCTTATTTTAACTGTTATATTCAAAATCGTGAGATTACAAAAAAAAAATGTTTTAATTTAGAACAAAAACTTAGCATTATCATTGAAACAAAAGATATTACAAAATAATCGTGACGCAGTTTTACATCACTGCCACATCGGTGCACTATCACGTGAAAACTATAAATATTTGACGTGTATTCCTTGACATTAAATGAGATAAAACATCACTACCCTGCGGTTGCCACAGAACCATAAACTTATCAAATGAAGGCAAACCATCCCTTTTATATAAAAACTGCTGCTATACTCCTATTTTCTCTCTAATTAAATAGTTATTCATCCGGTCCTCAAAGCCTTCCCAACTGTTATTCAGTTTGCAAGGCATGTCGCATTAAAACAATACATAACACTATATTCTAGCAGCACTTTTCAATTTAAGCATTGATTAAATTATCGATACATGTAAAAATTAAATATAAACATATACCGGGTAGTGTTGATCTAGTCGGTGTTGTGTATAAAAAAACGACTGGGGAAAGCCTGGCCGAGAAATTATTTTAAAAAGTTAGATACCTTTTAGCGAATAATTTATAAAACTAACATCTCTACCATTTTTTTCTTTGGTTCAATTCTCAATAAATCACACTAAATTACTTTATAAAATATTGTTAGATTACTTATTTTTTTTTAACCTGTTTACAATGCTTTCCGATGAAATTTATGCGACTTTGGACTTTCACGCTTGACGTCGTCAATGTGTAATCCTATGTAATACAATCTAATTTGTGAAAAAAAAATGTCTACTTTTTTTTTGTTTTTTTTTTGTTTGTTTCGTTGCTGGAACATTTAAACATGTAGATAATAACTAAGATTTGTGATAACAAGAAATTACACGCAACTCAGATTCCATATGCTTCCTTTAATGTAATACTCCCACGTAAATAAAAACGAAATCTTTTAAACAGTTTCCATGGTTCTTGCACATACTTGTTATGGGGATAATTAATTGCATTATTGCTGTTCTTAGAGAGAAAATATTACCGGGAAAATTTATCTTAGTTTGTAGTCATTTCTTGTTTTTGAATAAATATGAACTAATGGGTGGGCCTTTGTACAATAGAGTGATTTGCCTGTGAATACATTGATAAGACTCATTAACATATCACGTGACAACATTTTACGTTCGAGTGTTTTAATTCATCAAGCAAGTGAGTAAGGTTATACAATGTCACACGAGTTAATCAAATTAAAATTTTAAATGGTTTTGATTTAATAATCTGAGCGCATTGATGTACGATTTTCTTATATCAAATTAAGTGAGTTTTTTCATTAGATATAATACCGGGTAAAAAGTTGAGAAAGCAGATGTACCATGTAATGTAATATATTATGATCGGTGTATAAAGTGATCAAAATATGTGTGTGATGGGTAGGGGCTAAAATAAGGGAACTTCTAATTAACAGTGTACCCCTGCCGAAAATTTAGTTATTACCTTGCATAGGATCTTATTTTCGGTAAAAAAAAAAAAGTGTATGCAAAACATAAGTATCATGGTAGTAGTCGGATATTTATTTTCTGTTATTCTACTGAGGGACCCTATGACACAGTATCCATTGAACGCCCATGTGTAATCATTGTTGCTCAGGTGAGCGATGTGGCCCATGGGCCTCTTATGTATTGGAAGTTTGGTCTTCCTGTACAAATTTGCACGAATTTTCTTTATAGAAAATCACGTTTTAAATCCGTTGCAATGAGCTTTAAAGAGAACTTCAATATTTAATATGGTTTGTTTGTATGATCATACTACATGTCCTGATGCAATGAACATTTGGTGTTTGAATATTTCTTAGCAAGACATTCAGTATATCGGGGACTCTAGAGGACATGGATGCATATGAAAACTTAACAGATTCCATTGTTGATCAAATAATGTGGTCAACAGATAAGAATTTGGAGGAGGCCAAGAAAATATTGATCAACGTTAAGAAAAGAAAGTTGTACGTGTGTTTGGGACACGCTCTTCTCCCCCAAAAAATGGTAAGAATATCAAAAGAAAAATGAATGTAAACTAAACATTGCCCACATCGCTCTAAAACCAAATGTTTCAACCAATGGTATGCAAAATGAAATTTACCCGGTACATTGTTAAAATTTGCCAGCAACTAAGTTAAATTAGATATCTTTGTGCTGCTATGAATAGAGGATACTTCTCTGTTATTAAAAAGCACTAAAATGTTTTATAACGGGTTACAAAGTTAATTCTGATGTAATATAATGTAAGAATAGAACTTATTAATTGTATTTTAAAACAAAAACTGGCAGCTCTTTTAAGCTGAACACCGCTCGTAATTAGGCACCGTCACACAGACACCGATTGCACACCTGACACTCGTGGCCAACGTGTATAGTTTTTCTTTCGAAATCTTGGAATTTTATGCAGTTTTTTTAATTCAAAATTTATAATCTGTTTGTTAATGATACATTCACCTGTTTATATGATGTTAGGATTCGTCTGGCTAAAAAGAAGTGCGTAAAATTTTATACTTTCTTCGCAACCAAGTAACATGGTGAGGCAAGATGTACGTCCACACAGGTGAGACCTCTATGTAACAGTAAAATACTTTAAAATGTGGTGGGGTCTGCGGTTTACATAGGTATTGTAGGGATAGCTGTGATTGACGACAAGCACGACAGACAGTGCTAACTGCAAGCGGTGTTCAACTTTAAGGTGTCTAAACACAAACTGTACTTTAAATTTCAAAAAGTTTAATTTGTATTCTAGTTATTCATTATTAACATATATCAAGAAAGTGAAATTTTGAATTTTAGATAAATTACAATTTACAAATATTTGAAAGAGGTAACAAATAAAAACACATTTTGTGTATCGTCATCATGTTCGATCTTTTTGAGAAACTTGAAATTGTATCCTTGTAAAGCTTGTAAGGTGTTGTAAGGTGTTTAAAAACATTTCGCACCATTCTGGTACACTTTGAATGAATTAAGCTAGAAGGAAATCAATTATCTCAAATTACCTCAAAATTATCTCAAAATTAAAATTCTTAGCGATGTATGGAACCGTTGAGTTATGAACGTTCATATATATATATATATATATATATATATATATATATATATATATATATATATATATATATATATATAATGAAAATGAATAGAAAAAGTATTTGAAAAAAAAAGATTACTTAAAACAATTGATATTGAGATGATATATAACTTGAAAGGAAAAAAAACTTAAAACTTGTCTTTTGCTTTCTCCTAAATTAAGCAGAAAGTTGATGTATTATATAATGTGTAATCATGTGTTGAAATGTGTTGATTTTTTTTTTATAGACTTCTAAGGAAGCAATGCAAAAATATGTGAAAAAACTGAAGGAAAACGGCAGTACTTTATGCGAAAGTGATGTAACTATTGATGTAAATATATTATCATAATTGACTTTTGAAGATTTGATACAAATAACAATTAAGTAAAGTAGCATTTGTAGTCTTTGCAGAACTATGTATGCTCTGAAACCAGCTATGATATTTAGGCCTATAACCTCGAAATATTAGACAGTCGCTAGTTATTAATCACAACAGGGGGTAACTTAGGCTATAACGATGTCTTTTGAATTAGATGATTATCATATTATTGCATTTGGGGTTAACTTTCACGATCGTAAACTCAGAACAAAGGGCAACTTCAACCTCTCTTTCTGAGGAAATTCTGGCGAAGTAACCGACCACAAATATACTTATATTTACATAAACTTGTATTTAGGCTAAGTAGCCCCTAGGTTGGTCACTGGGTAGATGTGTCAGATAAAATAATGTTTTCACTGACAGAGACAAGCCTTTATTCTTAGCGTTTGTTTACATCGATTCCAAAATTCCATAATAGAGAAAACCGAATGATTAGATATGAAAAATCCGGAAAAATAAGGATAAAAAGTTTGATGTGGCGATAATATTACTAATGCGGCGGTGCCTGAAAAACAAATCATTATTTTGTTTGCCCTAGCCTGCAAAATATACATGCGTCTAGATTAACATGTTCTGTCTGTAAAAAGTGTTTTGATATATGAATCATGTTTTGAGTATGATTACATGTACTCAGTGTTTGAGTTTACAAATTCAAATTTTTATAGAGTTTTAATGCATTCAGAAGTTAAATATGTTGTAAGCAAAGAAAACAGGTTTAAACGACCAAATATTGACACATCATTAAATTTCCTTTATCTCTAAAGAAAGTTATCCTCAAATAAAATAGACTTGTGGAAAAACAGAGGAAATTTAATTTAGTATCTTATGTTTTCAATATTAGTAGCACACCCACAAACACAGAGAGAGAGAGAGAGAGAGAGAGAGAGAGAGAGAGAGAGAGAGAGAAATTGTAGCATACACTACATTTATTTAATACTTATTCAAGTCACATCGTCTTACTTAAACTGTTTTTAACATTTAATTGGGTAGATCTTTTCTCAATAAAGAAGTGTTCAACCAAGGCGTAAATGATGAATACTATCTAATTTTAAAAAAGTCAATGATTACTGTCAGTAAGTTTTTGACCTAGTGTTTTGGAAGTAAATATAACACGGCATTCATAGGTTAAAAAATGATTTTTTTTTTCATGTATTACAATCAGGCGACTTTTTTGAATACTTATTAAACACCCAAGTAGTTGATTTGAAAGGAAAGTCTTAAAGGGGCATGGTCACGATTTTGGTCAAATATTATTTTACTGTTTTTATTATTTTCAATGCCTTAGGAATGCATTTCTAATGATCAAATGGAATTTGGGTGCCAGACGTTGAGTTTTAAGCAAGATACAGGGCTCACAATTCTTCGTCATGTAAAGAAGGCTCATGCCCTGTTTTTGTTTACATAAGAAGAATTGTAAGTTCTGAAAGTCGCTTATAACTCAACAAATGACAGTCAAAGTTTGGCTGCCTATTAAAAATGCCTTTCTAAAGCATTGTAAAAAATAAAATCGTGTTATTCTTTTTAATGCAAATGTCACAACCTAATTTAAATTAATCATATTTCAACTTTGACAAAAAAGAATGGACAATGTGTATGTGTTTACATTCATTACAGGTTGTAAAATTGAACTACGGCATGAAAGACAAAAACCCAATCGACGAAGTCCGCTTTTACAAAAAGGATGATCCAGATAAGGCAACTAAAATATATAAAAGAGAGGTAGGAGTCAATGTAATTCCTACAAAATTATTCACTACTTAAAGCAATATCTAATTAAAATGTCTGCATTCCTCACAATTATGAATTTTTAGGTGTCGTTTTTGCTTCCCGATACGTTTGAGGAACATCAAATCCGATTCTATTGCAAGACAACTGAGGCGGAAAAGTTACAAAAGGCCAGAGAGGCTCTCGATGACTGGTGCATGGAGCAAAAGTGTTCTTTGGTATATTCTCTCTGCATTTATGTCTTCGAAAAGAAAATGATCAAAACTTATACACTCGATTATGGAGTTATGCAAATAATTAAAGTTATGATAAAGATTCTGTCACATGATGTTGATTTTATTCCAGATCAAAGGTAGTTAGATGATGCAATGACACCAGTCAAGTCTAAAGACTAGAAAACAACTAGCAGTAAATCTACTGATTCATGAACACCATTTGAGAATTAAGCTAATTTGATCCACACTTCGCTAGAAGAGCCTCTGACACACTTATCCTGCAAACAAAATCGTTCTCAAAGTACTGCATTGATGTCAAGAGTATTGCTCTTTGTAAGTTATACATGTAAACTAATTCTGTTTGTATTGTTCTTTTTATAATAGTCGTTATACCCCCCTTATCAAAAACCATATCCACGAAAAGTAATGGGTCATTCAGGTTGTCAACAAAACGTAAAATATAACTCCAAACTGGCCAGACTAACCCTTAAAGCAATATTTACTCATTTTTGATATTACTTTATATTTGTGTCGGGGTGGGATTTAATTCGGTGCTTATTTGTGGCTTGATTATAAGTTAGAATTCAACTTGTCAAAACATAATGTGTTTATTGACATATTTTACATAATATATGAATACTACATGTACCTATAAAATAAGATTGACAATTTTGTGAGATGGTGTAAAGAGATGTTGTATTTTTCGTTCTAAATGTACTAAATAAGTTCTTATTTATGACTAAATGGGACATGGTCACGATTTTGGTCCAAAATTATTTTTCTGACTGTAATGTTAACAATGATTCAGCAAGATATTTGAAATAGGCAACCGAAATATCAGCATCATTTGTTGAGTTTTAAGCGAGTTACAGACCTTCAATTCTTTTTTATGTAAACCAAGTTTGTGTTTACATTTTGAATGTTGAAGTAAAAATTCAATTTTTAGACTTAAGATAAATGTGTTAAGCGCTAGAAACTGTTTATTTATGCTTAAAATGAATAAGAAGATAGACAAATCAGCTTGAATTTTTTAATGGTATATTGACACTAAGTCAATAAAAACAAGGAACGGGCCTTGTTAACATGACAGAGTTGTGACCCATGTATCAGGGTCATAACTCTATGACTGCCTCTTAAACTTTACCTAATCGTTAGAAATACATTCCTAAAGCATTTGCAATAATAAAATTACTAAAATTGAATATAACCAAAATCGTGACAATGCCCCTTCAAAACTAACATTCTATATTTTCGAAACCATAGCATATATCTAAATATAAATGTTATTATTCAATTTTTATTGTAGACTTAGACTTTGGAATATTTAACGCCCCTGTCAAAATTGGCGCATGAGCAGAAGCTACAAAATATTAGTGCAACCGATTAGATATGAATCATAAACTGTTGCCGAAATAATTGCATTTGAAAAAGTATTCGTAGCAAATTCGCACGATCTAAGCGAGTGTTGTTCGATGTAACCATTCAATAATGCGATATATCAATGAAAGCGACTGCTGAAAGATAATGCGATAGGATCGCGCGAGAGACCAGGTGATCGGACGATTGGACGTGCGCCAATACGATTGGACGTGCGATCATGCGTTCCATGGTACGAATGCTCGTGCGAGTCAGAGGGGGTATAATATATACCACCCATTTCCGACGCTCTTCAGTAGACATAGTTGAAAGCAAGAGAACATGCCGCCCAAGAAGAAACAGATATGCAGCGGCATTTATCAATATATCTCAATATGATTATTGTATTACTATCTGATTGCTCTAGAAAGTCACGTGACAAGGGCAATTTCATAAGAATGAAAAAGTCAATATGAGCAAACGTGTAGACAAATATGATTACATCAGTGATATTTAATCAGTTATGATTTTCCTTATATCATCAAAACCAACTTAACTATCTATAGTTCAGTAACTTAAGAAATCAAACAATCACGACGTTATTGCTATTGAAAAGTCAAACAATTTTTAGAAATCAACAATTTTGTAAAATCATGTTGTTAGGTATAATGAAACGTTTATTGCAATTATTGTTCAGAGAATATGACGATTTATTCCCTCAGAAAAACAAATTTCCCTCGGGCGAAGCCCTCTGGAAATTTAATTTTTCTTTGAGAAATAAATCTTCATATTTCCCTCACCATCATGCAATAAATGTGTATTGCCAATTGTGGTCTGAAAACGGAGATGCTTATACAGGGTATATATACTAGTGGCAAAGCATAGCATATTGAGGCTTACAAGTCGTGCCATGATAGTTAAACGTTACAAGGGTACATAGAAAGTTGAACAACATTATCATGGTAGCAAAACACACGCATATACAGCAGCGATTCATCTTACGACCTGAAGAAATCGAGCATCACTCAAACGATTATGCGAAACGTTGTAAAACGTTCGTACTAATGTTCTTGCGTTGCAGTGCGATGATTTGGATCGCATTCGGTTGCATCTGAATAGTGTGCAAGTCCACTATTTTGAGGAACACTAAAACGTGCAACGAATGAGAGAGCTCAGTGTGAATAATAAATTCCGATCGCGAAGTGTTGTAAAGTGCTTGTGCGCCAACTGTGATGGGCTTTATGACATGTATTTTAAATGAATTAAGTCAGGGTTTTATCCCTTACAATTGCTTTATTTTTCCTTAAATGTTAAGAATTTATACTATGTAATATCTTTGTTTTTTTAAATAAAGTGAAAAAAGATAAACACTGTGTTGACATTTCATTTAGAATAATAATAATTATATATAGAAAATGAACATGACATGACCATACTTACGTTAGTTTATCATTTACAATCCAATTTACAGAATATGGGTTTTCAAGACTCTGGGGATATTTATGTATAGAGGATTGACTAGAAAAAGAACCCAATTAGTATTGTCTTTGAGGTTCTTGTTATAACTACTAAAAACGACTTCTTATTAAAACTGTATGTACTTAGTGCCCCCCCCCCCCTCCGAAAAAAAAACCGAAGAAAACTGTACTGTGCTGTTAGTGACAGTTATTTTGCATACAACTTCATTATGGCTTTTGTTGTCCAGGTTAGCGATGTGGCTCGTTGGTCTTTTGTTTCATGTTTCATTTCGTTTCAAGGTTTTGTCCGGATGACTTTCAGAAACCATTTAAATATACCATATAGACGAAAACAAAGAATCCCTTTGAAAGATCATGCAATTTTAAAATCTATGTGAGATTGCTTCTGTATCTTTAATTTGTTAAGTCTAAGGGTATAGAAACCACATAGCCTATCAGACTAAGTGAATATTAAGTCAAAATTTTAAATACATTTTTAATCCGAGTATCGCCGAATCTGTTTTAATCAAGTAGTTCATATCTGTATTGTCAACTTGTTGCGCGTCTAGGGAACCTCGTTTTGAACTCCAACAAATAGCAGTATAAATATGCATCACTACCTCATAGTCTATTCCACATCAACAGCTATGTATCGTCAACCAATTCAGGTTCTTATATATCTTTAATTTGTTAGGTTGGATGAGTCTAGGTTTGAACTTGAGCATTATTATCCTATTTACACAATCAATTTCATACACAATCAATTTCAACAACTAAACTAGATCAACATATGAATCAATATTAGCTTGTCTCTATATCTTAAGATTTGGCCTCCAGCTGTAAAAGCCTACCAATGTAAGAGATCTCCACCAAACAATTCCAGAGTATAACCCTTGAAAACTATATTTATTTGCCCCTTTATTTAAAATGATTTGTAGTCTTATAACTTTTGGTCTGCCGTCCCACCTGCAAAAGTATTCATATGTAGGCCTAGATGTACCAAAGCCAAACACTTCTCAAAATATACACCTAAAGAGTAACAACCTCAAAATCTATAAATGTATTACTTTTTAATTTAAACTTGTCGAGTCTCTGGAACCTCAGTTTGATATTATCTGAGATAGTATACATATATATTACAGTCAAACACTTCTTTGAATTTTCTGCTCCAGAGTGTTATCATCAGAATGGAAGTGTGTGTGTCCCTTTATCTTAACCTAGTGAAGTTTGAGTAACATTACGTTGACATCCCACTTGAGGCAGTAAACATGTACACATTTAAACGTATAACAATCAAATACTTCCAGGAATCAACAATTATGGAGTGTTAACATTATAATCTAAGTTTGTTGGTCCATTCATCTTAAACTTGTTGAGCCTGAGTAGCCTTGGTTTGACCGCCCAGCTGTAGTAGTCTATGACGGTGAGGGAGCCCCTACAGACCGTCACTATGTCCTCCATATCAGAGTCCGTTATACTGTCACAGTACTCCAGGCTCAGGTGTTGGAGGTTTGTGGCAAATGTGGTGGATCGGTGCGGGAAACAGACCGCCTCATATTCCTGAAATGTTATTGGAAAATGATATTTACAATAAACATAATATTCAATAAGCTTGAAATGTATATAACAGAATCAAAATTTGGCCAAAATAATAAGCATGTCTCAAGGGAAAAACTAAAGATTAAACTGGATTTGTGTTCACCTTCGTTGCTTGACATTTGGACTTAAATATTAATCAAGTTTCAGTCAAACTGATAAAAGGCATCTACTGTTTTGACAGCATTTTACGAAATGGTGAATAAAACTCACATCATCGCTAGAGTCGGTTTCCTCATCAGAACTTATCTTCGAATCCAGTTCCCTTTCTTTTGTTTTAAAGAAAAACAGAGCTTTACATTTGCTCCATTTCAGGTAGTCTGAAAATAAAAGATCGAAACATTGTTAACATGTTCAGATCTGAAAAAAAGGATTTGAAAATTAGCGCAGTTAGATAACAACAAAACACATTATAAAAGCATTTACGGAATTTGATTGCAAATTAGACATTTCACAATTATGTTAATTAGCATATTAACTGACATATATCTCACATAGAATGAAATTGTCTCAATAAAAAAATTAAAAGTTTAAGATATAATATGACCCAAGTCTCTTTCCAAAATCAATATGAAAATTTCGTGAACTATTGCATTCAACCTATCAAGTGGTGATAAGCAGTTAAATAATTTACCAGTATATAATTGAAAGAAAAGGACCTGACGTCAGAAGGGACTGTCCACTCAACTCCATACGATTCAGCCGTGGACAGTGCATCAAAAAGGCCTCAATCACGTCATCTTGCAAACCTAAAAAAATGTATTGACGTTTTTTTTTATTTTTTGTTTCAGAACATTACGTATTTTCCCTACAAAGTTTTTTAGCGCCAATTTATGTGATGAGATGAAAAAAGAATTATGAGTAATATGGGTATGGAGTTAACAAAAGATATGAAATAAGATATGTTTCAAAAGTCAGAATGGCAATGAATAAAATACAGAAGACATAAAGTGTTGTCCCTTAAAGGATATCAGTTGTGAACTATATGTGTAAATCATTCTTCAAACGGTTAAACAGCATCTGATTATATCAGGTATCACAATTCTTGATATGTTTTATATGGAAATTTGCCTTTTATTTTTGTTACTTCACCTATCTTAAACTTAACTGTGAAAGATTTCTTGTCAGGCATTAAATAATGAGATTTCGTAAGTAAAGTAATCAGGCAGTTGATTACCAAGGCACGCTTGATCAAATAATGCTAAGACAAGAAGCATCATTTTCTTTTTTCTAGTATATTATTCTACATAACATTGTATGAATAAATGAGTTAATATCAGTTGATCGTTTACCACAATGGTATACAAGCAGTATTCCAAAATAACATTATATGCATTGCACTTTGTAGATAAATGCATGCAGGTAATAGGGAAAATGTTCTTACTTGATCCACTCGCCCAGCTCAGATCAATGAAGTCAAGATGGCAGAGACTTTTAGCTAGACTAATAAGTCCATTCCCTGATATAGACTTTACGCTGGCTATGTTTAGACTACGTAACTGCCGGAAGTTCTCACAGAGCAGTCCTAGATGACAGATCAGAAAGCGTCCCCTGCCGAACACTGAATGACGTCACACAACTCTTCTTCCGGAGTAAGGAATTTATTCCTCTTTCTGTTAGTTCTTGGCAATAGGAAATGTCCAGAGATTTCAACTTTAATGAAACAAACACCAGTGCATCATTATGTCTAGCTTATAGTTACAATTAAACAATAAACTGAAAACATTGTTCACATATAAAAGAAAACTTCTACAAAGACTTGTTTTCCAAATATATAAAAATTGAATATATATCCCTATATTCTAGTTTTAAGAATGTTTTTGGTTCAGGAGAAGGCATTCGTGTAACATACATTTTCTGTAAGTTTTGCCGCCATTCTAATGGCTGTGACGTCATGGATGTCCGTTTCCTTTAGAGAGAGTGTTTCTATGTCCGTGTTGGATACTGCTGGGACCACGCTCCAATCCGTCAGTCTGCGGACATCTGAAGTTACATTGTAAACAAGTGAAACGTTAAATAAACCATATGACCGTTTCATACTTCTTTATTGCAGTGGATCAAAATATCTTATTGCTTTTATTGATTATGTCAATTCGCCTAGCCAATGCACCAGACTACTGACTATCAGGTCCCTAGTTCGATTACAGCATGAGACATTTGTTAAAGTACACCACACATATTTTTTTTCGAAATTACTTTACTGTCAGTCGTTTCCTAATCGTAAACATTATCATGATGATAGTTTAGAATTCCTTATCACAACTACTTACAACATTATCGCAGAAACCTTGTCCACACTGGTGGGACTTTTTTTTTACTTGTATTAGTTCATAACAATTAAACTGCTAATTTCAATCTGAAAGTTCAATGTTTTCCGTCATTCTTAAATAGTACTCTTCAGATTCTAAAATATCATTTTTTTTAAAGTATCAATTGCATCGCTTGAGCTAAACATTATGACAGGTGTGGAAATCCCTTATCATATAACTCACCATCAAGTTCCAGTTTTGTGAGCTTCCTGCACTGTAATCCAACGGAACGTATGTGTTCAGCGTCGATAACATGGCAGCCAACCAGAGTAAGCTCCCTTAAATCTACACAGGTATCCACAAGACGTTTCAGAAGGTAGTTTGGAAGCTTTGGCCAGGATAACTTAAAGGTCTGCAGGCAAGGGTTTTCAGTTAAGAATGTGTCTAGTGCGTTCTCTAAAGCTTTCTGTTTGTTATTGGGGTGGACTATCTCTTCAAGGTCTATAGATCTGATGATTGGTTTATAGACACTTTTCATATGTGGTAAACATTCTTCCTCACTCTTTAACTGTCTTTGTTTTGATTTCAAGTCTTTTATCAAATTTCTCGAAAGTTCATTTAGCACCACATCAGTATGTACACTAAACTCTTCTAATTGGTTGGATGCATCAACAGCGTTTTCGAGAGGTTGTGAAAGATCTACACTTTCTTCAAGGTGTCCACCGCAAACAGCATCCTTTCGACGGTAACAAAAGTTCTTCTTCACATTCTGGAGGAGGCTGAGAGTCAACAAAATGATCTAGTTGTGGAGATTGCAAAAGCAGATTTTCTTCAATGATAGGACAGTATTGTGTGGTTTTCAACACTATCAATATCTGTTTTGACATTTCCTTTTGACAATATGGATTGAGAGGTAGTGGCATGGTCCAAAGAAGACTGTACCAAGTTAAGAATTGTTTTTTGATTAAGGTTTAAACTTCCTTCATCCAAACTCTCTGCTTCAATAGCTGCACTTGCATGGTTTACTTTGTTTTCAGAGTTTTGAACATTATTTGATTCTCTTGCATATCCAGCACAAACTGAATGGTGCTTTGTTATTAACTCTGGTAACTGTTGTTCATCTAGTGTTCGTGGTATTTTGGATACTATAACTTTACCATTGTCGTTTAGAGTTTCATTGATATTACATAAATCTAAGGATTGTAGTCTTTCATTCAAAACAATATCAATATGGTCCACAGAACATGCATTGGAAGAGTCAGATTTCAAGAAGCTACAAGTACTGAAGCTTTCAAACATATTTAATGATGTTGTTTCTGACAATGTTAAGGGTAAGTCATTGGATTCACAGTTGGCAGCAGAAAGATGCATCTCACTACTACAATTATTTGGTCCATCAATTTGAACCATACCATAAGAATGTTTGTTACCCACAGACTCTGGGGCAGGAGAAGTCTGAGATTCAGAATTTTCAAAACATCCTGAGAGAAAGGAATTTCCATCTTCATGTACTTGTTGAACATCTTCAGAAGACTGTAACATAGAGTTGCTGTTTCTAGAACCGCTCAGATCATCTAAAGTTTCAGATGTGTTTTCCTCAGAATATTCCTCTGATGCACTGTGCACATTTTTACTGCCTTTCGTTGCAGATTGGTGCTCTAATGTATTGAGCACATTATCCCTATCACTCATGGCAGTTAGCATAGCTTGGTGCTCTGATGTATTTGGCACGTTATCACTATCACTCATGGCAGTTAGCACAGCTTGTTTCTCTGATGTATTTGGCATGTTATCACTATCATTCAATGCAGTTAGCACAGCTTGGTGCTCTGATGTATTGTGCACACTATCACTATCTGTCTCTGCAGCGAGTATACTTTGACCAACATCGTAATAACAACTATTTTGAATGACACTTCCATCCTGGGTTGGGATATCACATATGGCCTCTCTTGACTCAGTTTGCTCTGTACACAAATCAGTAAGTTCTGGAGCTGGAGAAGTTCTTTCACTACCATTTGACAACAAAACTGTTGCTTCAGCCTGTAAATGAGGGCCATCTTTAGCCTGTGAAGTGACGTTCTCATTATTATGATTCTCTGTTATGTTTTCACTGTTTTCAGAAGATCTTGCAGTTTCTACTGTGTCACTGATTTCATCATCACCTCCCAGAAAACTCCTTGGAACTTCTAATCCAGCGAGACATAGCAGACACTCTAGTGTTAACTACAAATTGAGGAAAAATAGTTTTATTATTCCAATTAACCCAAAAAACTAAAATAGAAAGTTAACATATGACATTGTATAAGACATAAAAGTTAAAACAAATCACATCATATATAGAAGATTCTGAAATGACTACCAGTACCAAGAGAATATGTTTTGCCATGTATCCCCCCCCCCTAGAACTTTTGATGTGCTTTTAAAGTGCAATCTATTATTGGTATCCAAAATTTCAGTAAAGAAAACATGTATACTGGAAATTCCTTATATTACGCGAGTACTTTAAATTCCACAATCCCGGTAGTTTGTATCAAATCGCGAGAATATAAAATC
The DNA here is from genome assembly GCA_015776775.1 of Magallana hongkongensis. Taxonomy (NCBI): domain Eukaryota; kingdom Metazoa; phylum Mollusca; class Bivalvia; order Ostreida; family Ostreidae; genus Magallana; species Magallana hongkongensis. The sequence continues at coordinate 5,784,644 of CM027469.1, read as the reverse complement.
GTGAACGTTGAACTTTTCTCCTTATTTCTTATAGTTCTGAACTCTCAGATACGCGGATATTAATTCTTGGTGTTTAATTAGGAATCTACAGTATGTACACAATATGAATCTCTGCCATTCAATCAACTGAATGTTAACTTAAAGGTTTGAAAAGTGGTCTTACAGTTAAATTACAGCTAAATTGAATTGATTCATCCTGTGGTATTTCTTTCTGTTGCTATGAAAATAATCAGAATATCACAGTTTTAAAGGGTACCTTTGTCCAAGACAGACAGACGTGTTGTAGTGTAGGCCCTGTCAGAGAAGCTAGGTTATGTATGGCTAGATTGGTAAGACAGCGGCACCCAGAGACGTCTATACTGGTCAGTGAGCAGGGGTATTCCTCAGTCTCCTTTATATGACAATGCGAAAAAAAAAGAATAGAACAGGTGATAACATTAAACAGTTAAACATGGCTATGGGGAAGTGCCAGGGACAAGCTATTTTGATTTGCTATGTCCTTATGCAATAATTAATATACATTGTTTTACTATAATACACTTTTAAGGGGAAAACTGACTTCCATGTTTAATAGAATTTGTTCTAAGGGTTCTCCCTGTAACCAAGTTCTACTGTATGTCAAAATTTAATTCATTGCATCTACATACAACTAAGAAAAACAAACAGGTCAGAAACCTACCACTATCATTCTTCTCTTTTAAAAATAAACAGTAAATCATACCAGGATCTGTCACACACGAAGTGAGCCTCAAACCTACCTTATGGATAACACATATGCAGCTCAGCATAATTGCTTAACAAATAATTTTTCAACAAAATATGAGTGAGCATTTTCTTATGTTCTATGATTTGGCCAAAATAAAATTATTGATTGTTTGGAATTGCCTCCTGCCTCATTGAAATAACCCCTGCTGATTAACTTTTATTAGCAAAAAATCAAGAATTTTTTTTCTGTTGTTGTTTTTTTCGTACAATTTACAAGTTCATTCAAATTTCTATTGTCTACCAATTTTTGATCAGCTGAATTTCCACTTTGAAAAATAAATAAAATAAAATCCATCCCTCCACCTTGGATCTGGAAACCCCCAGGTGGCAATTCCAAACAAACATGTTTTTAAGGATGGCCTAGTGTCTTGTCTTTCATCATTGCAGTCAGTTCCTGCTTTCCTACTTCATTTCAGCCTCAATCATTTATTGTCAATTTTTAGTATCTTAGCTCAAAGCACCATAGTTAAAACATTATAATGTAATATCTACCGTTGTGTGCTTTCTCCTGCGGTGCTGGTCTTTGTCCAGTAGGAACGCTTCGTCTGTGATGTTATTGCAGGAGGAGACATTGAGGTGTCTCAGCTCGGGAAGATTTTTCAAAATGCTCTGAAAGAAAAAAAGAAAAACACAGTACTAAATGTGTTTGATGTTTGAATCAAGGCACTAATATATACAAACAATCACTATTCTTGACTGTGTTATTTCATCATGATAAAATGCTTATCACAAATGCGCTTTAATGGAACCTCCTTTGAATTCCCTGTTATATCAAAAGCATAATGATATCTAAGTATGTACTCAAATATAACATTTGATTAAAATAATATAATTATCTTAGCAGTGTTTTATATAATAGAGTTAATGAAGAATTAAATACTAGAAATTTTTTAAGTAAAAGTCTACCCTGTAACTGATTTTTAATCAGGAGCATAACTGACAATAGTCAAATGGGGGGGGGGGGGGGGGGGGGGGGGGGGAGGGGGGTCTGCATTTATTTTATATTTGGATCATTAATTTCAAACTAGGTTACCTTTTTTACAAAACTTATCTACAATTAGAATTGACAAGATTGAGTCTTAAGTTTATTCCCAGTAAATGATCTTTAAGCCTGATATCAGATAGCGAAGATCTAGAGATTTACGTGAACGACAGAATCATCTACAGTTGTACAGTCTTCCACACTCAGCGACGTCAGGTGGAAGCCGGCCATCTTGATTAGCACAAAGAAATCAGGCAACATCATCTGGCTGCACTTCTTGAGGTCAAGGCTATGAAGTTTCTTACAGCTGAAAATCAAAGAACTGAAAGTATTCATAGGCTCCAAAGAAAAGATTTCCCCAGGTATAAAGCAACAGGTTGATTTGAAGGGGTGCTGACCTTTCACTTTTAGAAAAATGTTCTATTTTTCTGTTATATTCTTACTAATGAAAATTAGACATAAGAGAAAATTAGCCTGTACAGGCTGACCCTTAATATCAAAAAGAGTAATCTTGAAGGTATAGGTACAGATATTTTTATATTAGTTGTATTCAGTATCAACAAATTAAAGTAAATGGAGTACTTCTTTGGTAACAGCAATGAACACAAATATATGTTGTAAGCTTCAAATTTAGACAATTTTTGTTTTCAATGATTCAGATAATTCTATGAGATAATTTCAATCTCAACTACATTCCTCAAGATTTTAATTGAAATTCCTTGTGAGATTGTATGAGTGTGTGAATGAATGTCAATGTGAAAAACTATTAATTGCAAAATATTAATAAAAAAAATTCTTACTAAGGCACAATCTTGATGAACTTGGACGGCTTGATATGAGTACAGTTGACCAGTCTGAGATTCTGGATGTGTGGGGAAGCGAGACCTGCTAGGATTTCATCGGTCAGGTTCTTGGGATAGAACTGTACCATGTGATTGAGAAGGTCCTCTGTTACAGCACTGAGAAATACAAATATCATGTAAATGTAATTATGTAGAATTTCAATTTAAATAGTTTTAAATTAGGGCAAAACTAAAATGGGACTGTTTATTCTTTGTTAACATAAATTGGAAAAAAGTCTAAATACGGGAGAATTAAGAAGATCATGTATATGTACATATATGAAGGTAATGTACCGGTACATAAATAATTACTGTAGTGTACAAAGATCTTAATATAAACATGTACTAAATATTCACTTGCAAAATATATATGTACATGGGAGGAGTACATCCAGGTTGAAGTAACATTACATTTCTACAGATCAAGGATGGGATCAAACCCTGTCTAGTCTCTAGTCAGGTGCTCTATCCACTAATCAGTCTGGTGTTTGAACAAGTCTGATCCGCACAGAATAGTTTTTCGAAGTAGAATATCAATCACAAAAACTGCAAGGTGCTGAAGCACTGTACATAGCTAGAGAGTGAAGGCCACATAAATCAAAATATGTTGTCAACCTAAAGCTAACTCTCAACCTCATTAGTCAGAGTTCTATCAACAAATTTAAGCTGTCTTGCACAACATGCACAAGCAATATGAATTTATCATTATTAGTCCATCACCTATTCTGTATCGAAAAACCCAGTAGACAATGCTCAAAGTACGTTGATCGTCACGCAACAAGACTGTTTGTATACCTGTGGTAAGCCAGTTTGAGGTACTCAGTGACATCCTTCCCATTTGTCAGATCTAGCAGATTCTGAACACAAATCAGTCTAGCAATGTGTTGGAGGGATAGGGGCTCAGCCATGTCTTTATTCTGAATCTGAAATTAAATAAAAACGCCAAGTTTTTCCTGAATTAGAACATAACCCACTTTTCCATCCAATCAGCAGTCACTAAACATTCTATTAAATGATTTTTTAGTTGTTAAGAATTTCTCTAAGTTGATAGCAACGTCACGTTTTCAATTGACAGTTTAGAGAGCCGTAAACAGCAGAGAGATGATATTTGATTTGCGCAGAACTTTTAATCAGCCAATGAAAAAGTGGGTTACTACCGGTAAAGTGTGTTAGATCATATTATAAATAAGTAAAATTTATGCGATTAAGAAGGTACATGTAAAGGTAATAGGTAGGGGTTCATAGTCTTGCTTGCAAAGTAAATTGCCTCACACGACTTCTACATACTACCCCCTGGTGAGACCCGTACAATTCATAGCATCCTCAACTCCTTGGCGAGCATACAAGCAGAGCTGCCAAATTACTGTGCTAATGCTTTACATTCACATTACCAGCTCGTCTCATGTGCCAGGTGCCCATTTAACCCCTGGGTCGAGAGAGTGCACTAGTAGAGTAAAGTGAGTAATTTGCCCAAGGTTACAAAGTTACAGCGATAGTCAGTGATGGACCAGACTCGAACCAGGGGCTACCGGGTAACTAGAATTACCGAAATACCTGTGATTTACCGAAATGCCCTTCAAATACACCGAAATGCCTCATTTGAGCACAAATATTTAACATCATAGTTTAAATATAAGTGTTTAAAAGTATTTCCCCAATTTTCAGTTTGATAATGTAAGTACATGTACTTTGACATAAATAGCGATTTTTAACATGTGTAGACATTGGGTTGAGAACGATAACTCTTGCATGAATTGCTTTTCACTCTAATAGAGGTGTGAACTTTTATTCCCAGAATAAAATAACTAAGAATTAAAAATAACAGTTTATCAGCTTTTATTTTTTAATATCATATAATAATTATCAAAAATCCAAATAGAGTGGAAGCAACTATAAAAATAGCAACTATTTTAAAGACATAATTCCTATCAGAATTGCTCCTTTCTCTTGCACATGTATATAACACAAGTTCAAGTATTATAATAAATATACATTTATTCAAAAAATTAACTTTATATACAATAACTATCTATATAAAATACTAGACATACACTCTTTATGGCGTAATAATGGGCATTTTGGTGTTTTTGATGGGTATTTCCGTGTTTTCACCGGGTATTTCGGTAAATCGCGGGTATTTCGGTAATTCTATGTACCGGGGGCTACCGCATCCAAATCGGTCGACCCTTCAAATGTGCTAACACCTCTCGCTTCGCTACCTCCAGCCCCTTTCTAATCGCGCAAATTTTATTATAGAGAAATTTGTTATAGTTGAGTTATATTACTGGAACTTCTAATGACTATCATTTTCGATGACAAAATATCTAATAATCGCAATATAATATTGTTAAATCACAATGTAATGATTTCCAAATCAAATTCATTATTTGCACACAGAGAGAGAGAGAGAGAGAGAGAGAGAGAGAGAGAGAGAGAGAGAGAGAGAGAGAGAGAGAGAGAGAGACACTAACCAATTTGCTCTCAGCCTAACATAATTCCTTGAATAAGGCTTATTTCCGATTTAGCTTGACTCTGGTGGTGATCTATCATGATTGTTGATATTCACAACGATTGCATTTTCTGGTTTCCGTGTTCGATGATTGCAATTATTCATCCGTGACCGATATACTATGGTGTGTATTTGATCTTTGATTGGTATGATAGTTTTAAAAGTGGATAATTTTTTTTTGGAAAAGCATGCACATCTGTTTGACTCTGTACGAATCCTTAGGCTGCCTTTGATTTTCCAATCTATTGTCATCGAGATCGAAGTTCTGAGAATAAATTTTCATGTAAACAAATCGTGATTTTTTCGGTGAGTATCCTGCTTGTATACAATAGATATGTAGGCCTACTCATAATTTAATGAGATTGCAAAAGGCACCATGTCATCAGATATGTAAATAAATATCAAATTACAGATCGTCAGTTTTAAATGTTGACGTATTTTGGGTTTTTTCTGGATAATTCGGTGTCTGATTTTAAACAAATTAACATAAACTAGTGAATTGCACAGCCCTCCAACCGAGCCCCTAAATAATATGTGTGTGTGTGGGGGGGGGGGGGGTGATTTTGTTATTTATCTTCCTAACAAAATTATGTCAAACTATGTAAGGCGTTACGGCTCAACTCCAATATTTAAAAAGGACAAAGTAAGAACTTTTATGGATTACTGAATGGAGGTATCCCTACTATAGTCAGCTGATAGTTAATAATCTAAAATTATGTTTTCACATTTAAGATGTGATGTTAACCTTGGACAGGTTGACGATTGACAGTTGACACTTTCCATAGCGTGATCTACTGTCAACCAGCTATTGGGGACAGGTTGACAATTGACACTTTCCATAGCATGAACTACTGTCAACCAGCTATTGGGGACAGGTTGACAATTGACACTTTCCATAGCATGATCTACTGTCAACCAGCTATTGGGGACAGGTTGACAATTGACACTTTCCATAGCATGATCTACTGTCAACCAGCTATTGGGGACAGGTTGACAATTGACACTTTCCATAGCATGATCTACTGTCAACCAGCTATTGGGGACAGGTTGACAGTTGACACTTTCCATAAAATAATTTATTGTCAACTGGGGGAGAGGAAGTCGCAGATAGTTGACAAACTCTTTGACTTTATCTATTTTCGACCGGGGACAGGTTGACGGGTGACAGTTGACACTTTCGAAAACATTATCCACAATAAACCATGGGACAGGACGAAGCTGACTGTTGACATTTTCTTTGAAATTTTCTACTATCGACGTGGGGATAATTCGATGGTTGATACTTTCCATAGCATAATATTTTTATTTTTTTTGCAAGCATTTATATTACATATTAAATCATAATAAATTGTATATCAACTTGATATATATTGAGAGAGAGAGAAAGAGAAAGTGAAATAGAGAGAGAGAGAGAGAAAGTGAAAGTGAGAGAGATGTGCTATAGATATTAAATAAATTCTTCCAGTTACCCAGGCCTCATTAAATAGTACTTGTCTAATATTATTTTTACAAGCAATATGTCTATTTATGTCATACATAATCTTGATGAAGGATATCATTCAGAGAAGGTTTCTTACTACAACATCTCAGACTATATAATTATATACTGTAGAAGCAGAAATATTCGTTGAGGATTTAATTTCGTTATTTTCGTTGGCAGTATAAATCAACAAAATTAAATCCATGTCGAGTTTTTAACCAAAGTATTAATAAATGAATACAAAGAGATAAAAATATAACGAAATTAAATGCCAACGGAATTTTATTTGGTTAAAAAAACAGGAAATTTTGACCCAACGAAAATATGTGTTTCTACAGTATATGATATTTAATTTGTAACACGTGCAAGGCAATAATATATTTCTCTTGATCTATTTTCTCGTGAAATCCAAGAATGAAATAGCATAAGTACTGTCGACCGGAAACAGGTTGACAGTTTGACCTTTCTATTACACAATTCTGTCAACAATTAACAAATCCAAGCTATCCAAGAAATTAACCCCTGTTAACCTGTTAAGAAAGAACAATTTTATTTTGCCCAATAAATCTTGGAATGAAATTTCCACAGGGTCTTTCAACAGCTCCTGTTAGTTATAGATAGCATGTACTGTATTACTTTAATTGCATATGCTGATTAAAACCTCTATAATTTGTTACAGTATCAATTTTTACCTATATATTTTCAGCCTTAATTGATCACATGATTTGTCATGTGATTCTGTATGAAGCTGCACTCCTCCTGACATGCCTACTTGGGGACTTCCTGCCATCCACAGTGAGTGGTAACCATGGCAACCTGTGGAGAGCTTTGATTGACAGCCTCACTCATGGCGGCGTGGCTTTCTTTTCCTGGGCAGTCCTGGTACAGGCCAGGAACATGAGAGGATTCTGGGAGAGTTTGATCTGTGGACTTCTGGGCATGGCGATAGACAGCGACCATTTTATTGCTGCCAGATCCTTGTCATTACAGGCAAGTATAACCCCCTATCTAGTTGTATACAATTATTTCTGACTTTCTGTGTCACAATCTTATATATCTCTATTTGATGGTGTTCAAAATAAATTGTTATCATTATATTGCACCTTAAATCTTTATTTTGAAGACATGTAACATCTGTTTCATCCAAAAAAACATTATAATTTACTGTTTAGTCCAATCTGAATAAAATCAAATCTTTGATCCTCTCTAGCAATTATATGGAGCAACAAAAACTGTTGGAGTGGATCAAATATCTGATTTTATTGATTTTTTGTCTTCATCTTATTAATCACCAAATAGTGTCCCCGTAAAATTTAGGATAAGAATATCAGACATTGACTTGACAATTAAACTACATGTAAGTCTTTTCATTTTAGGCTGCATTGTCTCTGAGGTCACGACCTTTCCTCCACTCATCGACCTTGACCCTGGCCCTTTGTGTCCTCCTCTTCCTGACAGGGCACGCCCTCAACAAGGGGTGGATCAAGCTTCTGTCCGTCATGTGTTTTCTTGCCTGGACATCACACCATGTCAGGGACGGATCAAGACGGGGCCTCTGGTTCCCTCCCCTTGGATCCACCCCTGCTATTCCGTACAGTATCTATGTCACAGTGACCTGTTTAATGCCACTTGTCATCATGTTTTGTTACAGACATGTCGTGTGGATTTCATGAGCTTGAATGCTCACAGACAGCTGTTCAAAGAAGCAAGACTAAATAATATACTACCTGTATGATGGCAGACATTAATAATACTATGTATGAGTGAATACTAATTTATTTTAATAATATATATTCTTTTATAATGTTATATTTTTTGTGGTTTATTTGTTAAAGATGATCTATGCTAGTGGAGTTATCATTCTTGATTAATAATCCCCTTTTTGTGGCAAACATTATTATTCAGATTTTTTGCTAAGTTATTTGGCAAAATTCTCCTCACATGTATTTGAAAGGAAAAATGGTTTTTTACCTACATCAAACTCATGTGTTGTAATTTCAACAAATATAAGCAGATGAAATAGATAACACATACATTTTTTTGCACATTTATGCATAAATATTATGTTACATTTGCTAAAGTGCCCATGTATATAATATACATATAGAGTGCTGGCTTGCTGGCTATGAAAAAAAATTGTGGTTTCCTCACATTAGGAATTAGGGTGTACCCTCTCCCCTCTTTACGTAACAATGAAATACATGTAAGTCACATTGTGATTGGATGCATTCTGTTATAAATATTTCTAATTCTAATTTAAAAGGACCAGGTACTTGTTAAGTTAATAAGCTTGAAAGAGTTATCTTTCCTGTTGGGATTTTTTTTTTCTGATAAAATTGTTAACTGTAAAAAATGACCCTATTCTCTTTTTACAAAATACAGAGAAGAATGGCAGTGTTTAGATAAAAACTATATAAGTGAAAGATTTTATGAAAAAAAAAACTTTTGGGATTGTTTCCATCAGCTCTTAACTTTGGGAACATGTAGACAGGAGATAAGCATAGCAAACTAATCCCTTCCCCAGCGAACAGTATTGCTATAATACAGCTACAGTAGGAATACTGGTAATTGATAAGAATTGAGTTTTAAAAAAAAAACACATTAAAATGATAAAATAAAATACATTTTTAAATCAATGTATTAGTATTAAAAGGAAATGTTCAGTAGACTCACCCTTATGTGTTCTGTGAATTTGGTGTAACAAGTTGAAATTGTTCATGTTGCATGCAAAGTATTACCTTAGAATGTAATATAGAATTTAGCAAAATAGATATTCTTGACTACAGAAAATACTCTGGGTTTTCTCTCTCTCTCTCTCTCTCTCTCTCTCTCTCTCTCTCTCTCTCTCTCTCTCTCGTAGCTAGAGTTATCTTTCCTTTGGTATATGAGCGATTATTTTGCCTCAAGATATAATTTGATGAAACATAATGTTTACATTTATGAATAAACATTTTAAAAACAAAACAAAAATAGATTTGAAATGAAATGCATATTTTTAGACGATTTCTTTCTGATTATCTCAGCGGGAAAAAAGATATTTTTACGTACGTACATGTTGTTTAGCCATTGGCTGAAAGAAGAAACCTTAGATTATATAACATACGATTCTTGTATTAGCGTATGTACATTTTGCATTCAGTAAGGATGTGATTATAAATATTGAAGACCAATTGCCCCCTCTCCATGGAATTATTGGCTACTGGTGGACTTTTATATATAGGTGTGTCGTGAAAATTATAAATTATGAAAATCAATTAATCGAAATACTGTCAAAATTTCTATGAACACAGGTAATAAAAATGTAGGTTTCATATGTCTAAAAATAGCCACGGAAGATTTATTACTAATATATGTAATAGAATTTTAATCGAAAGTAGCACCTGGAGAAAAGTTTACGAGGAAAAATAAATTAAAATATTAATATTTATTTTTTTTAAACCACAAATTATAAAACCACAAATAAAAAAAAGCAATCAAAAGTTATGGGGCGAATAATATTCGGCCTCATTCGATATTGAGAGTTCGTTTGATCCTCCTCAAATTCACCAATGGGCGTCCACGGCCTATTTTTCATCAACTCCACATGGATGAACCAATGAGGTATACACATAAAAACAAAGCTAATTTCAAATTTAAATAGGAGAAACGGTTTGTTTTGACGGTTTAATTGATCAACCATAAGCAAGCACGCATTTTTATTTTTATTTTATTTTTTTAAGCCCAGTGGCTATCAAATGAAAAACAAGTCTCGAATTCACACGTCAGTTTCATTAGCGCACGTATCGACTGCAATGGCCCAACTACACGTAACTAGCTACATTTTGATGTTAATTTCGACATTGAAATTGGTTGATTGTGAGTACCATTTAAAATATGTTTATTTCTTGTTTATCCACATATATCGGTTTAATATTTTTTGTTCACTCACCATTAAATGTACTATGCGCGTAATTGAACATAAATGACCTGTTACGCATAGCTGGAGAAGAAGTCTTTCAGCTTTTTACCCCATTTATTCATTTCATTTTCTACTTTAAAACTTTTTTTTTTGGGGGGGGGGGGGGTTATTCTTTAAACAAAATTTGATCCATTAGCCTCTACTAACCCCATGTGCAGAAACTGCTATAAAAGCATGATAAATCATACATGTCAGAATTTATTAGTTTCGTTCATTTTGTTCAATTATATATGTCTGCCATTTGTGAATGTCTCTCATTCGTAAAATTCACGTATGCTAATTAACAGACCACAGAGTTTAGCTCGTAAAATTATTTTTAATACCTTGCTAAAACCTCAACAATGAAATGAACTTTAATTTAATTTTATTAGTTATTTTTTTTCTTCATAAACGCTACGAAATTCAGTAATGTGCATGTACTCCTAATATTATCCGCATTCCTTTCTTTGGCGCATAAGTTCATGCCTATTTCACGGAAGAAAAACACATTGGTACTTTTGTGGTATGTAATAGTTCACACAAATCTTCACAAAAGACGTACTTGCAATTTTCGTCTCCTAGATCCACATATGCCTCATACAGTAGATAAGGTGTACGGAAGTAACAACGTTTATGAATTAATTAAGACTCAACTTTATTTCAATGCAGCATTTGTTTTTCGGAAATTTCCCGTTTTAAACATGTTAGTTACCATCTGTCTATCGCTGTACTTCTTTCTCTCTATCTCTTTAGCTACCTGTACTTATCTCGGACGAACCTACAAGACCGCGGACAGGTTTCCCAATGGGGAATCTTGCAACATGTGCACGTGCCGGGAGTCCGGAAAAGTGGACTGTACTACCATCACCTGCTACCAGTTTCCCAGTAAGACTTAAACCCAATCTCCGCTGACCAGGAATTTCCGGTTAACCGGGTTACCCCCCCCCCCCCCCGACCCCAAAAAAAAAACCACCCAACCAATGAAAAGTTGGTATTAGCCGTGTCATGTTGTAATTTTTTTTTAATTTACCGGTTGGCAGTAAATAAAACATGACAACTTGTAAATTTTGTATATACTGTCACACGATAAATTTTGATTCAAAATTTACGACATGCACAGCTGCTTTAGAACCCTCAAGCTAAATGTTGAATATTATAATCAACTTTCAGTGTATGTCGGAGATGACATCCACCCCCACCTTCCACCCCCTCATCGTGCTATGCCACGCCATGACGACCCGGAGAGGACCATGAATATAATGTGGTCGTGGGCTGGGACTATATATTCCTTCCCTAAATTTAGTTTTTAAGATATCAATTAATGATTTAGCGTAGTAAACACTACTTTGCCTTTGAGTCAGCGTCTAAAACCACAAGTCATTGTATAACTTCCCTTTATTAACTCTTTGATAGAGAGTATATTTGCTTAATTTTCTCTAAAACTTGTTTTTAATTAATTACACATAAATAGGACGCAATGCAACACAAGCACCCGGCCGTCTCTGAATCGCGGTCCGGGGATATAGAAATGCAAAATATTATCGAAGTGGGGGGATAGGGAAAGGGGGTTAGATGCAAATACTAACTTTGCCAATTTTTTTTACATGTATTGTTAAACTGTAGAATTTAGCCCGAATACTGTTTTTACTTTTGATGCTGATATGTTAATGAAGAACCCCCCCTCTCTCTCTCTCTCTTTCACTCTCTCTCTCTCTCCCTTGCTTCTTGCAGGAGAAAGATAGATATATATGTTTAGCTTGTTATTCAAGTTCTATTCATTCATTGTGAAAAAGTGTTGCCATTCAAAATTATGCAAAAATACCCCTATCCTCTCTTCCCGAAAAAACATCGCCCTAGATAGCGACTGATAACCCATAATTTGTTCATCGCTCATATCATGTTCTTTCAATTTCTTTTAACGACTATTTTGTCGACACTGATTTTACACCCTTGATTGCCAATATACATGTAAAACAAGAACCCTTATTTTGCCTGCTTAAGTCGGTGACACTGACCCTATTCAATAGTTCTGTCAGTGAATGCACGATAAGCTATCATCGCGGGGTTCTATCTGTTTATATAACGTGACCTTGTAAACAGAGATTCTAATACTTTTATTAGATTAGTTCGTCAAGTCATTGAATGGATAAAATTGCATAAGCGACATCATTCAATGGTTTACAGATAGAGACCTTTGGTACACAACCAGTATTAGTTTGGTCAAGAGCTCGAGTGTACAGTGGACGTGTAATACATGAATACATTATCAAAACACGTACATATATGATAAACTTATCTACTACATGTATTATTGAATACATTTATATTTTTAAAAAAATGTACAGCCACGTAAATAGTTCCATCTCATTTTTGTGTGTAGCACCCAAAAAGCAGACGTTTAGTAAATAAATACTTTGTGCACATTCAGTACACATAGTCGAGGTCTTATGTCTAAGTTCCTCGGTTTAACATGTACTGTTATGCGCTCCAAACCAGAATACACATTAAAGTATATTAAATTCATATCACAAAAGTTTGATTTTGTCTGACTCCGTAATGCTCTATCACCGCTCAATCCAGGCCTCTGCCTCGTGTTGTAAACTTCCGAGAAAAGCCTCTCGAACCACCGATACCGGAAGTAAGCGACCACGTGGCATGAACACAATCGCCAACAGCGTGTCCATTCCGGTCCGATGCGTCTCAGTGAACTTGCAGAAGCACATGCGCATACGGATTTTCCGGATTCAGATCTTTATTAAAAGACCCGTGGAGTTTGAGATTCACATAAGTCCCGGTAAACAGGCCCCGCGGTCTTGACTCGTGCTCCAGAAAAGTCGGAAGAACATCCTCGTTGTTGGCAATATCCAAGGCCTCTTTCTTTTCAAAAGTTGTCGCCCTTGTCAGGTCTGTGGACGGCCTTAAACACAGCCGCCATCCGTCTATAACCCGGTCCTTCTGAAACACCGGTAATTTGTGCCTCTCCCACAGGGAGTTTAGATGCACCAGATCCCTGGTCTTTGAAATATATCTGTTCATTATGAAGCACACAACACAAAAATTAAGGAACACTGGCTGAAAAAAAAGAAACGTGATTTTACATCAAATGTGGTTGTTAGTGAATGTCAAACATCTATGCAGTAATACTTGATATGGAACAATGTTACGGACATAATCTTCTCACTTTTCTGATTAGGGATACCTATTTATTTTGCTGCAGGTAGTTTTATGGATTAGCTTTGGGATAGAACAAAGTTTTTTTTAAATATCTTCAGCTAACATGGACATAAGGATGTATAGGATCCCTTGAAACAGCCACAACCTTATTTAAAGATTTGCACATTCTGTTCACAAGTTTACATAAACTAAGATATCGATATCAAATCAATAGTTAGTATACATATGTATCCGTACATGTATGTATGAAAGCTAAAACATTGTCCTAAGGAGAGTGGGGGAGTTCAAGAATTATTCGAACATTCAAGTTTATTTTTGATGGGTCAAAATCTTTTATTACAAAAACAAACAAAAACAGAGAAAGGTGGATTTTAGGATTTACATGTAGACTGGTCTCTACAATTAATCACACGCATTTACTAACAAATATCTATCTATCTATCTATCTATCTATCTATCTATCTATCTATCTATCTATCTATCTATCTATCTATCTATCTATCTATCTATCTATCTATCTATCTATCTATCTATCTATCTATCTATCTACATGTAAATATCTCTCTCTCTCTCTCTCTCTCTCCTATCATCTTATGACCCCTCTGTCCTCCCATACTTCTTCGACATCCCCCGTCCCGTGTCACTGCTTACTCAGCTGTAGGTAGATAAGGACCTTGTCCCCGGTGATCAGGTGTCTATCGGCTGGAGAGATAATTGACCTTCACCTCACATGGCTGTCTGAATATACAGCTGAGTCGGCCCACAGCTAAGATACACGTCACAATATCGTGATACCCCCCCCCCCCCCCAAAAAAAAAAAAAAAAATAAAAAAAATAACGAGTGACTGACGTTCATAGTAATAGTACACATACGTATCTGAATGTGACACGACGTGTTACAATTGTTTACTGATCTACAGTCCTATGAAATATTTCCTGCATTGAGAATTGAAGAAGAAAATATTTATAATAAATGGCGAAATGGGGAAATTATACGGTACAATGAGAAGCCTTAGTTTTCCTCTGTAGTCTATGTTTACTAACTGCTAGATAATACGTATCCAGTTTACTGCGCTTTTAACAACACACTGCGCTATAAGTGTGGACCCGCATAATTTAAATATATATCAACTGAAATGTGTGCTACTTGTCTCCGTTTTAATATTGCTGTGTAAACATTTTGAATTTTGAAGTAGATCATTTTTTTTTCATATACTGTATAGTATGTTGGTAAACAAATATTGTGTCTGGACGTAAAAAATTATTATGTTTGGGTGTGTGTGTGTGTGGATGGGGGGGGGGGGGGGTATCTAATGTAATGAACTCAACAATTTGAAATAGGTAATCATTTTTTCAATTTATTCACGACTTTAATTATGCACCATGCGATGGAAATAGTTTCAAATAAGTGGGTTTCTTGTTAATATAGTGGCAATGCATATAACATGTATTTTATCGTTTTATGCAGTAATAATTTCGACAAATAAATGGTTAACTCTGATGATTCACATGCAGACTCTGCTCTTGTAAAATGTTTTGCTTCCAAGTGCAGGCAGTTAGTATATAGTAATATTATAATATTTTTCACAGAAAGACGTGTAGTGTATGTTGAAATTATCATTATCATCATCATTTTCATCATGAAAGTGATAAACAATTCACACGAACTATTCCAGATAGCGGACAAATACATGAACCTGTTGAATCGCAGTATCTAATGCAAGCTGTTGAGGTCACATTACATTTTAATGTTTAATGATTGATTATGAATTAGTCTTTCTGGGTTTTTTTATTGCCTTTGGCTTTTATAGTATTTGCATAGCTTTACTTTTGAAAAATATTCATGCAATATTTTGCAAAGAATCGCGTGCCAGGAGTTCTCATTATTGATTGCCGTAACGGGATTTTTTAGTTTTCATTAGATAGTATAAATGTGTGTAGTGGAATCAAGATAAACGACTTCGTAAAGTACCATTTGAACACAACTATTTCTTTGTTTTAAGATTACGCGTACGGTAACTTGATTAATGATCTTTAAAATAAAACTTGGAATATTGACTGCAAAGCATCGCGGCGTGTCCATTACTAAGGGTTGTCATAAAATTGATATATTATATATCTACCACCTTTTAAAATCAATATATTCAGACAAAAATGCAGACATATTTCACAGGAACCAGACAAATTCTATTTAAGGGCGACAAAACTGATAAGAGACCTAATTATCTCAATTATTTCTCAATTGTCTCTGTTTCTCTCTCACGTACTCATTGCTTCAGTGTGCTTAATTAAAAGAAAATGGTCATTTAAAAAAAAAAACCGTATTGTTTGATATGTGTTGCTGTAAAAAATTTATCACGATTTTGTTTTTGTTTTAGAATGCCGTTACAAGGGTTTGGTTCACGAGGCCGGAAGTCGGTTCCCTTCCGGTGACGGATGTAATGAGTGTATCTGTACCACTCTGGGTGTCCCCCAATGTACCAAGTATAAATGTTACCCCGGTATGTTATATTTTAACAATATCATTCTTTCTTAGGTGATTCATGCGGGATATGAAGGTGGCGACTGCATAACCCCCCGTTAGCGGGTTATGTACATTTATGTACATTTTTAGCGCTAACGCGGGTTATGTACTTTTTTAGCAATGTCGCCACCGCACATAGTTCAATTCTTATCAGGGTATGGTTTCGTTTCTGCCATTGTGTTCTCTTGTTGGCGAATGTTGATTCATGTATGCATAAATGTAAACAAAAGTACATATGCCACATTAGTGAATATATTGGCGCATGTAATGGTTCTCAGTTTGTTTCGATACATTTTATAAGTCTGCAAACAAGTCATGTTTATGAAAGATTTATTATATTACACCAACCTGAGCTTATACATTGTTTGCAGCGCTAGATACGGAACGCTTAAAGTGCAAGCAAATGTAAATATAATCTTAATAGAATTTGCTTACAGTGCATTTAAAACAATAAAAAAAACCATAATGCTTAATTTGACAAGTATATAGAGAATGCTTGTTTCTTCGTTGACATTTGTTCCTAGATTAATGATTGCTGATGTCTATAATGGCGATTACGTTAGATTTTGTCTCTATGTGACTTTTAACTGTTAACGTTTTATACTTTATCCTGTCTTTTCATCTCTCTCTCTCTCTCTCTCTGTCTCTCTATCTCTCTCTCTCTCTCTCTCTGTCTCTCTCTCTCTCTCTCCTCAAATCGTCTATTAGATATGTATACATTATTTTTTTTTATATTATCAGACTGCACATATAACGGATTAAAGTATAAAAAGGGACAAACGTTTCCAAAGGGAGATAACTGCAACAATTATTGCACGTGCACAGTGACCGGTAAAGTGGAATGTACCCAAAATACGTCCTGTTTCTCAGGTTTGTAGAATCATTTTTGTCTCTCTCGGATTCATTCTCTATATGCCTATCATACATGTTATTCTCTTTAACTTGGGTTTTTATCAAATATTTCAATTCAAGTTTAAACGCTACCAAATTTCATATTCAATTAATTGATTGAATTATTCAGACTGGCTAACTGTTTACTGTAAACGTATTATATTTAGCGTGTACGATATTTAGCGGAATATGATTTTTTAACAAGTTAGCGTGGATTTGATTTAGCGCATTTCTGATTGTACCTATTTATCAACTTATATATTTGACATTTGGCGGTGTACTTGATTTAGCAGACGACGTTTTCCGCCAAAAACGCTAAATAGAATACACAGCCAAATGTAATACGTAAAACTAGTAAATTGATTTATCGATTGTTTGTAGACTGTGTGTACAATGGACAGACATACAGTACGGGGCAGGAGTTCCAGTCGTCTGATGGCTGCCGACTCTGTCAGTGTACCCCTGACAGATCCTACACGTGCTCAGAGAACTACTGTCTCAGAGATTCCAACAACCTGCTCAAATAAAGATTAAACAAAAACTTCTCTTAAACGTTATCTTCTGTTTATAACGTGTGATATAGCGTACAACCTTTTTATCCCGAAGCCTTTGTAAAACGAACTTCCTACGACAAAAATAAGATGAAACTACTGTCTCAGAGATTCCAACAGTCTAGTTAAATAAAGATTAAGCAAAAACAGCGTTATCGTCTGTTTATAGCATGTGTTATATCATACAACCTTTCTATCCCGAAGCCTTTGTAAAGCGAACCTCCTACAACAACAATAAGATGGAACTACTTTTAATATCTGTTATAACTATTTACCTTACCAAACAAGGAATAATGCAATGCCTTCTTGTTATTAACCTGTATGTATGTCAGGTCTGTCTCGAGTTATTTTACATATGTATGCAACATTTGTGTAGATGTGTTGTAAAAATAAAATATTCATTGGATGGATTGGTGGATGGGACCCGACAGTAAATGATTAACATTTCATGCAAGCAGCAATATGTGTAAGGTTTTACTTTTTATTTGTGAAAATATAACAAAAAAATAATGGTCTGCCTTTTTTAACTTGATCGAAGGAAAGAAATTCTGTTTAAAGTGGAAAAACACACCTGGAAAAAGTCACTCAAATTGACTGTAAATTATTTGATTATGAAATATATAATGTTGTTATACTTTCATGTTAAATACTGAAATCTGATTGTTAAGACGCAGTTAATAATATTTTCTATTACCCTCAGCGTTAGCAACGCACTTAGCAACGGGTAACATTAAAAATTGTTACATGCGCGAAAATTATGCGCGTACGGTTCGCTGTAGAATTCACGTTATTCCTATATAAAAGCATTAAAATTTTCTTAAAATTTTTAAAAAAGACATTCAGTATAACAAAATAAATAGTGCCTGTGTGGGAGGATAACAGTTGAAATTGACACCCCTCGAAAACCATTGTCAACCTCCGCTTCGCGTCGGTTGACAATGGTTTTCTCGGGGTGTCAATTTCAACTGTTACCCTCCCAAACAGGCACTATTTATATAATAAATAAACTATACATATGTCAAATAAGCGAAACATTTGCAAATTAGGGATAAAAAATGAATATCTAAAAAATCAATTCAGTAAGTAACAACAAAAGCCCCTACGGGATTCGAACTCGGTATATTCAGATCACAAGCCCGACACTTTTTCCACTCGGCTATGAAATAAGTTATAAGTTACCGTCGATAAAATCCTTTCTATAAAACAAAATGTCGTTTCGAGCAGAGGTCAGCCATTTTATGACAATGTGTTGTTATCCCACCTTAAAGCTGAACACCGCTCGTAAATAGGCACCGTCACACAGATACCTGGTATATAAACCCTTCGATTTCGTTACACCCGATTGCACACCTGAACCTCGTTGCCGACATGTAGTATTCCTTTCGTGGTCGTTAGATTTTATGCATTTTTTTCTTATCTTATGTTCATTTTCTGTTCGTAAATAATGCATTGACCAATTTATTTGATGTTAGTATTCTCCTGGCTTCAAAAAGTGCGTAAAATTTGATAATTTCATCGCGACCGGGTAACACGGCGAGGCAAAATGTACGTCCACACAGGTGAGACCTCTACAGCGAAGTACTTTGAACCGTTTAGAGGTCTGTCCCTTATATAAGGGTTGTAGGGACAGCAGTGATTAAAGAGAAATATGGCGGACAGTGCCTATTTACGAGCGGTGTTCAGCTTTAATAATAAACTATCACTTTCTTTTTTTATTATTGATTTTTTCAATATGCAAATACTGAATTGTTTTAAACCATGTTCATGCTATGAGTAAGAGTGGAAATTCCCAGAAACATCAATATTCACATTTTTTTTTTGTAAAAAAGACTTTACAACATTAGTATGCTTCAAAATGTAAATGGTGAACTCTAACTCTTTATAGGCTATGATGTATACTCATAATCAAAATTAAAATATGTTTTGTTTCTTTTGAATTTGTCCAATATACGATTGGTAATATAATTACAAACAGAAATTGGACACATTTATAAATATTTAATTGCTGTTTCGTTTAACACAATCAAAATTACCCAATTAACACTTATTTATTAGTCATAATCATTGAATGAATCGGAGTGTCTTTCATGCTATAAATTCATGTTCTGATTTCGTTTTGGGAATATGAATGAGAATTGTCAAGTATGAAAAACCATACAAAGTATAGAAAAACATCTAAAAGTTGATCAAGATTATTAGCGGCTTATTTAAAAATCTCTATATAGCAACAAAGAAAAGAAAGAAGTATTATAATTTTAATTTAGAATGTTGTCTAAAAATATTATTAATAGACTTCTTTTTGAATTTTTTATTCCACCACAAATCAGGTTTACAACATCATAAATTCCCCTATTTTTCCGATAATAAGAAACTAAAAATAAAAGAAAGATATTTGGATGACTAAGACATTTTACCAAAACAAGAACATATGCATGAAAACCCCACCACAAACTTCCTTTTTTGTTGTCTCCGCTCCTCTAAGAACGTTCTGAAACATTTAAACCATTTTGATTGATAATCGATCATATTTTTGAAAAAATTCAGAGTTCAAAATTGTTATCCTTGAACATGCGTTTGCTCAAAATATAATGAATATAAATTAAATGCGAGGTTTAATCCAAAAGTAACGTTATATATAAAAATGTTAGAGAATTGCGTAAAGTGACAAAGTTTGCGTTTTGATATACATGTATCTACATAATTCAGTTTAGATCAGAAAATGCATAAAGATAAATATTTTTGGAGATACCATATTTTATTGAGCGTTTAATGAAAAATAATCGCAACACGCTAGTGACGTCATATCTTGATTTTGGCTTCCTTATATACTTGATCATAAATTATTCCCAAACAAAGAATTGTTCATGATGCTCTATTCAATTATATGTTTTCATAATAAAATATCATTTTTTTTGTATTCGATTGAGTAGTATTTTGGATTGTTAAATGTGCGATCAGTTCTATAGATAGCTCTTTAAATAGTTATGGTTCTAGCCGTATTATATGGCTAATAAGAACCTAGCTTTTAATGTTCTTCAGACCTTATGTCTCCTGATTATACATTTTTTTAATTAGCAGATTAAGGGTGGTACCTTAAAGTCTGTCTGTCTGTCTGTCTGTCTGTCTGTCTGTCTGTCTGTCTGTCTGTCTGTCTGTCTGTCTGTCTCTCTTTTTCTCTCTCTCTTTCTCAGGGTTATAAATCAATAATAACAATTACCAATCAATGATAAATTGATAATTGAATCGTTTCATTAGTTTCATGTTTCTTTTGTTTTATTTTGTTATTTAGATCTCAGGTTACGGAATGAACGGTTACGTTTCTGATTTTTTATATTGTTAAACAAATTTAATGTTATATCTGTTTTAAAATGTTGTGTTTTTTGGACCTTTTTTAAATTTTAGATTGTAATTCTCTTGAAGAAAACAAACCATAAAGATAAGTTAATCTTCGACCAGACAATGTCACGTATATGTCATGTGGTAAAAATTTATATCATTTTTATTATGGAACAAGATTTAATCAATCTTTTTTAAAATTTAAATATAAATTGCAATGGGACAGATTTTGATATATCATCTTATATAATGATGCGTCCTTG
Source organism: Magallana hongkongensis (assembly GCA_015776775.1). Taxonomy (NCBI): domain Eukaryota; kingdom Metazoa; phylum Mollusca; class Bivalvia; order Ostreida; family Ostreidae; genus Magallana; species Magallana hongkongensis. Next base: position 5,763,390 of record CM027469.1, on the reverse strand, counting down.
GGGAGCACGGTGCAGTGTGTGACATTACTTTTGGTTTCACCCCTGGACAAAACAGGAAGGTACATCAACTTTTTAACAGTTGAAACTTGTCAGCTTGAGATACATTTTAACTTTTCAAACACACTGATCTAACGACATACATGATAACTGTCCTTTTAAACACAAGAAACTATTTATTTAACTCTAATATCAGATGAAAAAAATATATATATACTTTACATCTGTCAGTTTCCTTATCTTTCAATGAATAACAGTTTTATTAAAATTTTCCAAGTAATATCTTAAAACTACAAACAAATCACAGTAAAAAAAAGATATGCTGACAATTTTAGATGTGGACTTGTGCAAAATAGCCCAGAATTGTATGTAAAATTTGATCTTAATCTGAGTTTTATAAAGTGAATTTCTGGTCAAATTTTGTATTCAAAATTAACCATGCAGACGTTTGATGACAAAAACAATCATTTACAAGAATGTTTATGAAAACAGCTAAAAATATAGCCTGCAGTTCATTAATCATGCACAAAAGTGACTTAATCATAAAGATAATACAGTGGTTTTATCGCTGAAATGTAAAGTGCCAAAAGTTCCTTAACTTAAATACATACATATACATATACATATAACACTGCTACAAAATTAGGGGTCATGATATGTATGCCACAGAATCGTGCCTAACATTGTCATGTTACAACCAAATTTGACGTCTAGATATAAACTTAGAGTTTACCATTAAAACAAAATCTTAATAGAGTATCAGGACGTCAAACTAAAGGATTTTACTTTATAACGAAAAGCTGCAAGTTGCCTCAATATATCACTGCCTTGTTTTGAAAAACACGTACAATTTTTATTATAACAAGAGTTTGATTGATTGGGGTTGTCGTATTTTAGAATTCTATATGAAAGGCCATTTGTTTCTAAGCAGGTATTATGTAAGATTGATATATCTATTCTCTCAAAACCATAATGGTACAAGATATGCAAGACAAATCCGCAAATTCACATATATAAAACAGTCAGAATGAGCAGAGCTGGATCGTTTTACTTGTAGAAAGCAAATCTCATAAATTTTAGTTATGAATAAATAAATATACAGAGTTCCTTTGGGTTTTTTTAATTAATATGTATACATGATATTCATGTGTTGGTGGTCCGGTTGTTTTGGTTTGTCTGCTTTACAGATGTATATAAAAATGTCTTCTTATCTTTTCCGTATATCATTCTTTTAAAAACGACACAATTCTTGTAAAATGCATACATAAAAGGGATTGGTTCAGTTTTCTCTATGCATCATTGAATACTAGATATCAGATTTAAAATCATATTTCAAAAAACGTAAGTATGAACTTTCGTTTGTATCAGAACTTTTGAAATCCATGAAAAAAGACAGGAGTAAATAAACGAAGTTGACAGCCAAAAGGTACACTACAAAATCAAATTTTCCTAATGATACTTACAATGCTTTTTGTACTTGGTCTTACATTTATTTTTTCCCGACAAAATGATCTTGTTCTTTAAAAATAAATACCCAGATCCTTAAATTCTTTGACAGTTTTTTAACTTCTCCATTAAATTGAATGTATGTTTTTGTTGGTCCATTGAAAAAATGAAAACTTAGTTTTTTGTTACATTAACATGGAGTTTCCATGTTTCACAGTGCACAGAGAAAACGTTTAGAACAAGATTTAGATCACTCGGAACTTGCATAATATTACAGTATGGCCTGCTTAGAAAAATATGACTAGATGCATTAAAAAACTCCATAAACAACTGATTTCATTTTTGATCAGAAACGTTTCAGATCGTTAAAATAATGAGAAATGAAAAGGGGGATAAATTTCCCTTGACGGGCCCTGTTATTAGTGTAATGGTTAAAATTATACGTGGTATTTGCGCGAATCGCGTGCCGTATATTTTACCTGTGTTTATTCTATTTATAGAGTTTCTGTTCAGCGCAAATTCTTTTTTTTAGAGATTATGTTTCTTTAAACTTATTAAAAATATCTTTTGAACATTTATCTAGTTGTTTTCGATTCTATTATGATAATCAGCAAAGTGAGACTAATTTGTGAAATTATTTATTTACTTATTATAATATTTGAGATTTAAACTAGTCTAACAAGTTTATACGGAGTCTCACTTCGCTGACGCCCTTGAGAGTGTTCAGGTGTGAAACGGGTGAAACGTGTGAGTGATACTAGTACCTTACATTATTTACGGTAAGAGAGTTATTTTCATGTTTGGAATAACTATTCATTTGTATTATATTCCATACACAGTAATTTAAATATCATTTATGTGAGAATAATAAAATTGTTTTATATGCAGACTGTTTAGAGAAATGTATAGCGATTTGAGATAACTTCTAATAAGTCTGTAGTATTTTTAGATTTAAGCATAAATATATATGGTGGTTTTTTATTATATACAGTCATACCTGTTGGAAGTGAGTGCGCTAGTCTACTAATTGACTGTGTGTGGCACCGCCGCCATATATTGGAGGTTCGTTGATGTCATATGTTGAAGTAAATGCAAATTGTGTATTATTAATTTTTTAGTGTTTCTGTGTGTGTCTATTTGTAATATGAGTTATTTTGTTTATATAGTAGCTCATTGCCAATAAATTTAATATTTAATTGAAATAAAGAACTTGAACAGAATAAGCGATTTTATTCTATTACAAAATGGCGTCGTGGACAGGATTTCAAACATTTTAATTGGCAATGAGTTACGGTTAGGGTCCATACACTGTGAAGACGCTCAACGTTGTGATCTGATGTGGCTGTGGCAATTTTGGCTGAAGACCCTGTTATTGTGTTGACAATACTTCGATGATCATCATAGACTAACGGTCAACTGATATCAAGAACTACGTACAAACACCGTTCTCAACGCAACGATACATTGTCAAGGACCTTGGACATTCCATCCTCATTACAGTGCGCGTGTTCCAATCAACAATCAACGCCCATTGAGGTGATAAACAACAATTGCACCTATTATTAACTGTAAACTCACTTATAACATTGTTATTTGTGCATTGATTTGTATTTGAAAATGCCTACTAAAAACGAAATCAAAGAATTATTTGACCGTGAAAGAGAAAAGTCTGACCAGTTAGAAAGTGAGGTATTATTACTACATCGAAGGTTAAAGAAAGCAGAGCATGAATTAAGCTTGAAAGATGAAGAAATGAAACAAAAGAGTGATTCAAATCCAAATAAAACTGTGTTTGTTGCGAGAGAGAAGAAGATTGCAAGGTTGTGTGGGAGACCTGTGAAAGAGAGTGACCCTGATGTAGCAGAATGGCTTGATGATGCTAGGCAACATTTGAAAGTTATCAATGACAATGATGCTAGGATAGATTTTTTAATGGATAACTTAGGTGGTCAAGCTAAAGATGAAATAAGGTTGAGACCAAGACTAGAGAGAGATACAGCAGAGAGAATCTTAGAAATCATTAAGAGTGTTTTTGCAAGTACAGAAACTCTCGGAGCGCTGCAACAACAATTCTATCAACGAGATCAAAAACACGGCGAGTCGCTGCAAAATTATTCGTTAGCCTTAATGAAACTTCTTGATAAGATCGTGGCAAAAGATGAAAACGCGGTTACCGATTTTGATGAAATGTTGAAAGAACGGTTTGTTGAGGGCATTAGAGATTCATCTCTCCGAAGAGAGATACGACGGTTCTCATTCGAAAAGAAGGCTATGTCATTTGGTGAGTTTAGACAAAAAGTGTTACAATGGTCTGAAGACTATAAAAATGAACCACTTAGCAAATCATTTTCTGCACATGAAATCACTTCACAGGAAAGTGTTAAATCAAAGGTTGTTAAAGATCAGAGTGAAGATCAATTGTCAGAAATTTTAAAAATATTGAAACTTCAGCAAACGCAAATTGATGAAAATCAGAAAGAATTGAAAAAATTGTCTGAAGCCATGAAAACAAGTAAACCACAGTATGAAAATAAGTATTTGCAAGGTAGACAATTTCCAAATGTTAGACAGTCCCATATAACATGTTTTCGTTGTGGTGGGAAGGGGCATAAAGAGCAAGACTGTAGTACTCAGTTAGACACCAGTAGTTTTTCGCGCAAAGGTAAGTCACAGGGGGCATCGTTCTCTAATCTTCCTTTAAACGAGAAGCGTCTGTTGTAGAGAGTCGCCCAGCGGACGAGAGAGCAGAGACGAAAGACTCAATTGATCAGAGAATCATAGATAGAGTAATAGGACAATGTCCTGTCGTAACGGTACAGATTGAAGGTAAGCCAATTTCGTGTCTAATTGACACTGGTTCACAGGTATCTACAATAACCGAGTCTTACTTTCGAGATCTGTTAAAATCTGAACCCAAATTGATTGACGTAACAAAATGGATGAAAGTGTCTGGCGCCAATCACTTGCCTATACCATACATTGGTTATATTGAGGTAGTGATAGACACTGCGCATGGTTCTGTGCCAAATGTTGGTGTACTGGTTGTCAATGATACCACAGACCAATACGGTAAGCAGAAAAAGTTGCAAGTTCCCGGAGTACTCGGAAGTAATTTCTTCCGTATTTTAAAGGAACAGGTTGAGCAAAATTTATATTCAGTCACTGAACATAACGATCAGTTGTTGAATACGTTGTCGATATTTGAAATGAGTACGTCAATTTCAGGTTCCAAAAAGTTGAGTTTTGTCAAAGTTGCAGGTCAAGATCCTATTAAAATACCAGCCAATTCAATGAAAGTTGTTATAGGTACTACACGTCAGACTTCTAGAAACTTTAGTGGTTTGGTACAAGCAGTACACGGTAATTATGGCACTCTTCCTAAAAACACCTTATTGATTGATACCTACGCAGATGTAGAGAACGGCAAGATCCCAGTCAGAGTCGTTAACATAGGAGACGAAGATGTTTGGTTGAATCCGAAATCCAGGCTTGGTATACTTCATGATGTAGAGGTTGAGTTTGCTAGCCAGCCGAACTGTCATGCAGAAATAGAGGTAAGGAATCAAGAGATCAATGTGTCTATTGAAAGTATTCAAAAATGGAAAGATCATGATGTCAAAGCAGTTGTCAGTACAAAGAATGCGATTCAGATTCATGGTGTAGAAGTAGATATTGGAGAAAATTTATCAGTTGAGGAGAAAGAAAGATTAATTTCAATTCTAAATACTCACCAAGATGTTTTTTCTAAGAACAGTGACGATTTAGGGTTTACTGATACTGTCAAACATAAGATTCTTACATCAGATGAAGTCCCTATCAAACTACCACATAGACGCATCCCTCCTAATCAGATCGAGGAAGTGAAGTCGCACATCCAGACTCTCCTGAAGCAAGGCATAATCCGACCAAGCACAAGTCCCTATGGTGCTGCCGTTGTCCTGGTGCGCAAGAAAGACGGAAGTTTACGACTTTGCGTTGACTATCGACGACTCAATCTTAAGACGATAAAAGATGCGTTTCCTATCCCAAGGATTGAAGAAGCATTGGATGCACTTCATGGAGCAAAGTTCTTTTCTACTTTAGATCTGGCACAGGGTTTCTATCAGGTACAGATGGATGAGCATGACTGTCACAAAACAGCTTTTAGAGTTGGTCCTTTGGGTTTGTATGAGTTTGTTCGCATGCCTTTTGGTCTTTGCAATAGTCCAAGTACGTTCCAAAGGTTAATGGAAGCTTGTTTGGGTGACAAGAATTTTGAAATTCTTCTTTTGTACCTCGATGATATTCTCATTTTTTCTCAGTCTTTCGATGAACATTTAGAACGGCTTGTATTTGTGTTTGATAGGTTAAGAGCTCACAATCTAAAAATCAAACCGTCAAAGTGTCATTTTTTTCACAAGGAGGTGAATTATTTAGGTCATGTTGTCAGTGAAGATGGTGTCAAAGTTAACCCTGATAAAATTGCTGTTATTAAAGACTGGAAAACACCTCAGACAGAAAAAGATCTTCGTTCATTTTTAGGGTTAGCCGGGTACTATCGGAAATTTATTAAGGGGTTTAGTCAGATTGCTGCTCCGCTTCATTCTGTTCTAACTAAACAGGAGAAAAAGGTCACAGGTAAGAAAATGGTAACAAAAGAAATTCCGTTCAAACAAAAATGGAATGCAGATTGTGACAATGCATTTGAAAAGCTTAAATCATGTTTAACGAGCACTCCAGTTTTAGGCTTTCCAAACTTCAGCTCTCCATTTATTGTTGAAACTGATGCGAGTTATGATGGACTGGGCGCAGTTCTGAGTCAGCAACAGGAGTCCGGAAAAGTAGTCATCTCTTATGCATCTAGAAGTCTCAGACCAGGTGAGAGAAACATGTCGAATTATAGCTCAATGAAATTAGAGTTACTTGCACTCAAATGGGCGATAACCGAAAAGTTTCGAGACTATTTACTGGGTAGCAGTTTTATTGTATACACAGACAACAACCCTCTTAGCTACCTTAAGACATCAAAATTAGCTGCTAGTGAGTTAAGATGGGCATCTGAGCTGGCACAGTTTAATTTTGATATCAGATATAGATCGGGAAAGGCGAACAAAAATGCAGATAGTCTTAGCAGAATGTACCGCGAAAGTAATTCAGAAGAGATTTTAGCAGATTTCTCACAATCTACTTCTTTAAGAGAAATTATTACAGATTATCAGAGACTTGAAACGGACAAAGATCTTGAAATCACTGAAAGAAAGGAATTAACCCCCATTTTACCAGGATATACAAATGAGGAACTCAGAAAACTTCAAACGGAGGATCCAGATATCAACAGAGTTTTCCAATGGTTGGAAACTGGCCACAAACCAACTTCCAGACAAATTTCAAGAGAAAGGAGAGAGGTGAGGAAATTTCTTCGAAAGTTTCATTTGTTACAACTGAAAAATGGTGTGTTGTACATGACCAGTAAAGGCTTGGACGGTGAGTATTTGCAATTAGCTATACCAGAATGTCTTAGACCACAGATAATGGAGTCTTTGCATGATAGTTCCGGACACCAAGGTCGTGAGAGAACAATGGCACTTATAAAGAAAAGATGCTACTGGCCAGGAATGATAGCGGATGTTGTAAGATGGATTGAAAGATGTGAAAGATGCATGATCGCTAAGACACCGATCCCTACAATCAGACCATCACTAGGTAATTTATTAGCAAAGAGACCTTTAGAGATTTTGGCAATGGATTTTACTCTGTTAGAGAAAACTTCAGATGGGTTTGAAAAATTTTTGGTTCTTACAGACGTGTTTACAAAATACACAATGGCTATTCCTACAAAAAATCAGAAAGCTTCAACAGTTGCTAAACACTTGGTCAATGAATGGTTTCATAAGATTGGTATCCCTAGTCGATTGCACAGTGATCAAGGTAGGAATTTTGAAGGTGAGGTCGTGAAGGAGCTATGTAAAATATATGGTATTAAGAAGTCACGTAGCACGCCATATCATCCTGAGGGAAACTCGCAATGCGAAAGATTTAACAGGACACTGCACGACAGGTTGAGAACTCTCGACGCAGATCAAAAGAGAAAGTGGACAATGTATTTACCAGAACTTGTTTATGTGTATAATGTTACTCCTCATTCTTCTACAGGTTTTTCCCCTTATTATCTCCTTTATGGAAGAGAACCGAAATTACCCGTAGATTTCTTACTAGGGATCAACAATGACAGCGAGTCCTTCGAAGTAGATGAATGGTTACATACACACAGAGAACGCCTTCGATACGCATGGGCTGCTGCTGAGAAAAACACAGAAAAAAGTGCAGAAAAACGACGCGAGTTCCATGAGAGAAAATCTACTCCTTGCTCTATTGATGTCGGAACAAAGGTTCTCTTGAGAAATCATGTACAAGGTAGGAACAAAATACAAGATGTGTGGAAACCAGATCCTTATATCATAACTGAGAAATTGCAAGAAAATGTTTACAAGGTTAAGTCAGCGGATGGGTATGATGATGTAAAAGTTCTACACAGGAACGAGATCTTAGATACTAAGGAAAAAGCCCAAAATGATATTGACCCTTGTGAAGAGCCTGACTCAGACGAGGAGATAAAGACATTCGAAGTTACAGAAATAGAGAATGAAGGAGATAACCCTGATCCAGAATCTCAGGTAAGTTTAGATGAAAACGATAATAAACAAGAGTCGATGCCTCCGGAAGATAATATTGCAGAGAACAAGCAGTCTGATATTTTAGATTCTCCATTGCAATTAACTCCGGGTCAGAGTCCCACTGACAATAAAGTTTCTGTTGGACATGGGCAAGAAATACCTCTTAGACGCTCTAATAGGTCAACGGCGGGTAAGCATCCCAACCCTTTCAATTTGCCTAAATCAGTGTTATCCAGAAACATGTCAGTAAATGCAGATTCTTCTAGTTCTGAGTTTCAGGATTTCGGAAATGCTGTAGCAGCATTAGGTGCAAGTCTAAGCGCAAGCTTAAGTCAAACGTTTTCAGAATACTTGCATATGAAAAACAGGTCAAACTCAGATGATTGTACATAGATTTTTTTTGAATGGGTATCCAGTTTTATATGTTTGTTGATGAGGGCATCAACATAATTGCGCGGGGGAGATATGTAATGGTTAAAATTATACGTGGTATTTGCGCGAATCGCGTGCCGTATATTTTACCTGTGTTTATTCTATTTATAGAGTTTCTGTTCAGCGCAAATTCTTTTTTTTTAGAGATTATGTTTCTTTAAACTTATTAAAAATATCTTTTGAACATTTATCTAGTTGTTTTCGATTCTATTATGATAATCAGCAAAGTGAGACTAATTTGTGAAATTATTTATTTACTTATTATAATATTTGAGATTTAAACTAGTCTAACAAGTTTATACGGAGTCTCACTTCGCTGACGCCCTTGAGAGTGTTCAGGTGTGAAACGGGTGAAACGTGTGAGTGATACTAGTACCTTACATTATTTACGGTAAGAGAGTTATTTTCATGTTTGGAATAACTATTCATTTGTATTATATTCCATACACAGTAATTTAAATATCATTTATGTGAGAATAATAAAATTGTTTTATATGCAGACTGTTTAGAGAAATGTATAGCGATTTGAGATAACTTCTAATAAGTCTGTTGTAATTTTAGATTTAAGCATAAATATATATGGTGGTTTTTTATTATATACAGTCATACCTGTTGGAAGTGAGTGCGCTAGTCTACTAATTGACTGTGTGTGGCACCGCCGCCATATATTGGAGGTTCGTTGATGTCATATGTTGAAGTAAATGCAAATTGTGTATTATTAATTTTTTAGTGTTTCTGTGTGTGTCTATTTGTAATATGAGTTATTTTGTTTATATAGTAGCTCATTGCCAATAAATTTAATATTTAATTAAAATAAAGAACTTGAACAGAATAAGCGATTTTATTCTATTACATTAGTCCCCTACCGGTTTTGACCGGAGGGGACTATAGCTTTCCTCTGCGTCCGTCAGTCCGTCTGTCCCTCCGTCTGTCTCTCCCACTTCAGTTTTCCACACTATTTTTCTTTATGCGTTTGAGGAATAATATGAAATTTGCTGAACAGCTTCAAAAGTCAAACTACAGATCAAGTTTACAGTTTTGTAGTGTCTGGTTGACATATTTTCGAGAAAATTAATTTTCTATATTCCAATTTTTAAATGTTCGGGTTCGATATTCTGCATAACTGTGCATTATTTTCAAAATTTCAACAAACCGGTAGGGGACGTGTATTGCTTAATATGCAATACTCTCATAATGCTTGTTAAAATTGAAAAAAAAAATGTGAATGACATACTGTTTACTCTTATTACTCACTATTTTGATTTTTATTGTTCGTCATACTTTAAGTAAAAAAAAAACTAATAAACATTTTACCTGCAAGATAAATGTATTTATTTTGCATTGAATTTTGGAGATCTAGAATACTCTTATCAAATAAAAAAAAACAAATTGGGAAATATAAATAGATTTTTGGAAGAACCATGATTAGTAAGAAAATTCATGCTTTAACTTACAAAGGAATCATATATGAAAAAAAAAACATTCTGAAAAAAAAAATTAATTTGTTAATCACTTTCTTGTAAAATATTAAGAATAAAGGTACATACTTACTATACTAAATAGAAAACAAATATTTTAATGATCTAAAGATAAATAGAATAGTGCACTATGCTTTAGACAAGAAAGATTCTATAAAAAATTATAGCTTTATGATAGGAATTGATGGATGAAATCTATTTCAGGAAATGAAATACGCATATTATGAAGTACGTTTGATGGAACTGCTAATTAAAAAAGGCGCCATGATGCCATGAAACTTACCCCTGTATATCACGGTTCTATCTTCTGTAACGCAACAAAGAAAAGTTTTATTTCATACTTAATTATCGCTACTCTAAACTAAAAACCTGGATGTTCAACGTAGAAATAGTTGCAAAAAACTTGCAGTTTGCATCTAAATATTCTCTTTATAATAAAAAATTAAATTTTCTGTAAACACTTTATTTATTTATTGTTTGACAAACACGTCTAGTATATTATTAAAAAATCCATGTTTGTATTTATCAGCATCGACATCCTTTGTTTATCAGTGTATGTCGTAACCTGCAATATTTACAAGATTTATACCGATATTTCGTCTCTATATGACCTACAGACCAATATCTGAAGAAAAAAAAGTTGTTGTTCATGCATGAGAGAGAGAGAGAGAGAGAGAGAGAGAGAGAGAGAGAGAGAATAATCAATTCTTAGAATTAACGAAGTCGAAGTGATATATTAATATTTCATGCATGATACGCAATTTTCCTCAATATTCTATTCGATTTATTCTCGATTTTAATTTAGGCAATATTTGTTTTTGCTTATACCTTTAAAATCTTTATGATGTATAATATCGTAATAAAAATAACAAATTACATTGGAATTGCTATAAAAGTATATTGAATATGAAATTCGTTTTTTAACGGCGTCCTTGTAAATTATCAAAAACATAATTTTTTATCTATACTGAAAAAACCAAGCTTAATATAATATCTACATGTAGTATCAACACAAAAAGAACACATAAAAACAGCACTACATTAATTACATATCGGCAAATAGGGTACACATTTTTATTATGTTTTTGTGCAATTAAATAGCAAACGATTTTCGAGGAATGCTGTCGGTGTAACGCACGTAGACATGACTGAACGCCTCTGTCAATAGTAAAACACCATTTGATTTTACATATCTCTGTCATCACGTTTAAGTTGACCAAATGAGTAATGTCTCGAAAACACCTACTAATCATAAATTCAAACCACAAAACATTTGGCGAAACAATCAGTTAGCTTGTTAACATTTCAAAATAAATGCAGTTACGCATGTGATTATTATTTTGTTGATATTTACACCAATGTCACACTTATTTAACAATCCCCTTGTTTTAGCATTACTTTTAATGCACGTATTGCGTTAGAGGGGGAGAATTCAGTGAAATTGAGACACGTTTTCTGACATTTCCGAGTGAAATGCTTTCCTTACAAATCAGGATAAATTATAATAAAATAAATGAATTGCATTTTGATAAAAACAATTTCCATAAGATTCAAAATTCCATTCATATATCATTCTAATATCTGGTAAACATCTTTGATCATACCATATCTATGATGTTTTGAAGTTTTTGGTCAAGAATCTATGTTTTTAAACTTATCTATGTCACTGCGTGAAATTGACGGCATAACATAGTTGAACACGATTATCATGTTCAATATCTTAAAATATCATAAACAGACAATGACCTTAGTAACATGCTACAACTAACAACATCAGCCTAGTAAACTACCTTCTAACATTCACAAAAGGCTAATGACGAATAAACTGTCAACTCTCTAATAAAAACAGAATATTATAAAAAGTGTCCATACAGAGAATATTACCTTTCTAAATAAATTTTCGAATCAAAGTAGACATTTTTCTTGTATTATTTATACATTATTAGCTTTAATTGCATATTTTATTATAAAATCAGTGAAGTTTCATAGTACCTTGTGAATAGGTACATTTCAGTTGTAAGAGTATTGCGTCCAACTTATATACAATTACAGCTAACACCAATTCTTCTATGATAACATATTTCATATTAGTCTTTTTTTTTCCTTACACAAATACATGTATTATTAATGTTTTTCGTGAAATTCGATAATTATGCCTTAAATCTATCATTGTATAACCAAAAATTATAAGAACATCAGAAATTTAATCTCTGTATGACTTCAGTACGGACCAAGTCTAACAATATTACTTATGAAAATATTAGAATTAAGACAATTGGTGAGCAATTGACAGTACAACTTCCATTTGATTAGATTGAAAGAAATTCTAAACCTATCAGCTTATTCGTTTAATTGTACATGTGAATATGATGTTATAAATAGTAAAAAAAAACAATTCATTGTTGTCTGTTACATGCAATGACAACAAACAGTGTTCAAAATCAAAAGTTCGACGGAAAAATAGGAACAGAGCAAATACGGACCTTTCAAAAAATAAGATGTAGGATCAGATGCCATGGAGGAGTGAGTAAAAAACAAATCAATGTCTAGATCAATTAAAAAATGATACAAATCTGTTGATTTAACATACTTGAATACAATTCATTAAATCAAATGTTGTATGTAAACTTAAAGAGGCAATTGTTTAGATAATTAAAATCAGAACATGTTTCTTTAATGGTGATGGAGATTAAAAGGGTTCATGCTGTACATAAATGTCCAAAACGGGTATTAAATAACATTTATAGCTTCTCTGTTCCACTTAGCATGTCCACGCCCAAATCTAACTGCGTAGTTATATCTTTACTTATTGTTCTTGATATTTAGACCGAAAACCATAAACTTTTATTTGACAAAGTAACCCTTTTATAAGATAAGTGAGGATTCCATCAGGTACAAATAAACTAAATGGAATTTTTATAGCCTCTTAAACCAAGACCTCCTTTTTTCATGACAAATCAGATTAGAGTCCTTAACAAGATCAGCATGGACGAGAAAACTTTGACCCTGGTTGCATTCTTTTAATTGTTGGAAAATATTTCATTTCTAAATGGACACTTATTCAGATTTTTCACAATGTGCAAGGATGCTGACTAGTTAACAGAAGCATATATTTGATCTTAAATTAACCAATTTGTTTTATATTAGGTACAAAAATAAGCTAGTTGAATATTTAATAAAGTGTTGAACATAAAGCATTTTACTTGTAATTTCAATAAATGAAATATACTTTGTTTTTTACTTTGTTATTGATTATGAAAACACGCCAGTAAAATGATAAGAAATCTAACATCACGTGTGTCACAATTTGACTGATATATCTAAATACATTGGATAGAGTCATTTATACTGTGGAATCATAATAATTTGTGGTGGCTCAATTTTCGTGGTTTTCGTGGGTAGACCTCCCCCATGCATTTATGTCCTTCACGAAAACAAGTTTTGTAAGAGCAAGGTTCCTTACCTAAACTTAATACCAGTAACCCACAAAAATACATCCCCTCGAATAAGCAAAATGCCAACAATCCACGAAAATTGGCCCCCTTGAATTTCAATGATTCCACAGTATATGTGCAGTCAGTGTACAACTTCATATTCACTGAATTATGTCGCAATGAAATAGTTATTTTTACTTGCGTTTGAGCTATACAGTAGAACATCATTAAAAGAAAATACATACATTTTACACTAAAGGTCATTGAAAGAAAACAATATTAGGACAAGTGTCATTACTATTATTACTATCTCCTAAATTAGGAAGACAGAATAATACAACAATGTGATACTCTATATTATACGACCGACACAAACATGCGTTTAGAAATTCCAGTAGTTTGAAATATGTTAATAATATAATGGGAAACTAGTTTGTTGTTTTCGTAAAGGTTGCTTTAACATCAACAAAATTATGCATTAATCCTATAAATTCTAATATAAAGGAAAATGTTGTGTGATTAATAAGATGATTCAGAAAAAATACTATGCAAGTGGGCGTCCTACAAAATAATTATTTGATCTGCAATGTCATCGGTGATCTTTTAAATTAATATAGCCGGAGAGAATAATAACTAGCTCGGTTCATTGCTTTCGATTTGATACAAAACATAAATCTAAAAAACATATTTAAAAAAAAACACTTTATCAAACATCATCATATGATGTTAAATTTCTCTTATTGTGTCTTCAAATAGGACACTGTAAAAAAAAACGAAAACGAAAATAAATTTTGTGTAAATACATGCAAAGAAAAATAAAAAATAATTCCATTATTCCTATTTGCGAATGTTTTAAAAAAATTCGAACACAAAGTACAACGTTAAATTCGTAAGTGCAAACAAAATCTATTTGTAAAATCCATTTTTGAAAAAAAAATTGTACGCTTAATGAAGAAGTTTGATACACATTGATACACATTAGGTTTATTTAACCAAACTCAGATGTGTACTTAGCCTATTACAAATTGCAAGTTAAAAGTCACATATTATTTTTTGCCAAACATCATTCAACATACGTACCCAATGTAAATGGAAAAAAGTATATAAAAAATCAAATATCTTCTTTCACTTCTTTTTCTTAACGTATGAATATAAAAATACCAATTAATGGCTGGTATATGTAAACATTTGATATTGATACACATTTACGAACTCATCAATTGCATAAATTCTAAGCGTATGAAGATAATAAAAATTCACATAAAATGGCCGCCATATATTTATATGACTTTCATACGAATTTGTGAAATTTTGAAAAGAAAATCTTTCAGTTTTCCATGGAGAAACACGATGTATTACGTTTTATTAAAATATTAGAAAATTTCTTCACGATTCATCAAAGCACAACGTTCTAAAATGGATCCTGATATATCATAATAAAAAAAAATCATGCAAGTTGTTGACAATCACAAAATTATTCATGCCTTATAATCCGTCCCGAGTTATTTTTGTTATTGCTGTTTGTATGTTCATTTCTCTTTATTTTGAAAATATATGATCGATTGGAAATTGATTACCGTTGGATGCAGCCTGAATATTTTAATTAGATATTTTTCTATTTCACTCGTAGACTGTTTCATGAGAAATACAGGTAAGCATAAATCACAAGTATTCATGAATCGTCTGGAGTGAAATAGACAAAACCAAAGTAAAAACAAGCCCACAAAAATCTGTCAAGCCGGAACGACGAATACATGTATGATGCAATTTGTGAATGGTTATTAATTCTGATTGCAAATTTACACATTTTTGACAAAACTAGGGTTTGTCCTTCAAACGCCTCGCTGTAGCTCAACAGTTTACCGGAACTTCCGTATCTACTGATTTGGTCTATATAAACTGAATTTTGCTCGTCCGTTAGCACAAGCCATTTGGATTCATTATTGTTAACTCGGTGCATATCAAAGTTAATAAGTTGAAATTAAAGGAAGATACTCTCAACAGGACTAACGATGAAGAATCTTTCTATGCTTTTGTTTTTCTTAGTTTAGCTTCACGAAGTGTTGCCGATTGTAAGTATAGAACATGGTAAAAAAACAACAATATTTGAATGAAAAAAAGTCTTTCAAATCATCAGTTTTAATCATTTAAAATTGTTGCAAATTATAAGTGTTCAACCTTAGATAACTGATCTTTTTTTTTCATATGACGTTTATTTGTCCTTTGCTATAAATGTGATGAAAACAAACTCAAGTATACATAAGATTCCAATTAATCGTGATTTAATGTAAAGTTAAGAACTTTTCTTTCATGTATTTGGTTTTATTTGAGTGTTTACGTTAAATTAGTGCAAATAAATAAATATTTATTGTTCTGTCGTCAAATAAATGCATTTTAAATTTATCTAAATAAGCAACTAAATAGCATATGCATATAATTTAGAGGTAAATCATTTTTGCAATCTTGCATTCATAAATTATTCTGTCATAATGTTTGATTCGTTACTGTGTATAAATACAATTTGAATGTACCTTTCCAGATATTAACATATCACTAACTTGACTACATGTCTGCTTGCATATAAGTGTATTGTATCATGGTATTATTAAGTTATATTGTAGGGCATTATAACGTGTACAAAACTATTTTGGTACTGCACTGATATATTAAAAAGGACAGACGACCGACCAATATAAATAATGAGACAATCGTAAGAAAGGATCATAAAACCATAGCTTTATATTTATATAGAGCACTGATATTTGCCATGACAATAAAATGTTTACGGCCTTCAAATTCGTGGCATATTTGCAAGTGTTAGAAATTGAAATGCATGACGGAAAAAGTACACATTAGTGTGTTGATAATTCCTTTCTTGTTGTTATAAGCGTATCGCAATAAAATGTCTTTCGGAAAGATTAGAAAGGGATTAGAGCACACATGCAAATAACAAGCACATTCAATATATGCTTTGTAATTTTGATTTAAAAAGATTTATTAATCAAACATGTTTTTTGATAGCACCAGATCCAGTCTACAATTATGGACCTCAGAGCTACACCAAAGATTGTAAGTATTTTGCTTTCGTTTCATCACACTTTTCATATTGACATTTACTCGTATTTATTTGATTTAAAAAGATATGTTATTAATTAAAACATGTTTTTGATAGCACCAGATCCAGTCTACAATCATGGACCTGAGAGCTACACCAAAGATGGTAAATATTTTGCTCTCGTTTCATCACATTGACATTTACTCGTATTTATTTGGTGTCTACAATATAAGTTTTACTTTTATCTTTGTATTAATATTCATATGATCAAAGTCAAAACTTACACCTTAACATTTATCAGTATTATATCATTTGATTTAGATTTTTGTCAATTTTTTAACTTAACCCGAAGTTTTTTTTTATAAATTTCAATTCTTTTTTTGTTCTAAACTAGATATAGTCCCCTACGTACCTAACGGGTATACGATATATTATAAATAGAAGATTGCCATATGAAAATGAATATAAGCTTTTTGTTTCTGTTGGGTGTTATTTTATACGTAAAATTAAGATGTCTGCAATCATTTGAGATGCATATTTTAACTTTAGCAGATTGTGACTACTTGGGTCAACTCTACAAGGTGGGCGTGGTTTTCTCGGCGGGAGACGGATGTAATGAGTGTCAGTGCGGAGCGGACGGAACGGTGGAGTGCACCAAGGATCCTTGCTACCCAGGTACTTGTTTTAGCTAAAACTGAACAATGATTAACACTCTTTAAACGTTTAGTTCTTACATATAGTGACTTTAACAAAACTCCATGGACTTATCTTTTTATCTAAATCTAAATATTCAACTACATTTTTATTCAAAATTGAACGCGTCCATTTTATACAAGCTAAGAATTGTCTAAATAGGATTGATCGTTTCGTCAATCGATAGAGGTGTCTGTATTTTAATATTCCATGCTGGGTTTTTTTATTCAATTAACATTAATCTAATATTTGGGATAAGATGATGATGGGGAAAAATAAGTAAAAAGGATCGATTATTGTATCAAAATGAAGAGAGTTATATGTTTATCACAGTATATAAACCATTTTAATATGAGGTGATATTTCATTTCATCGCTGAAATTTAATATATTTTTTTTCTCTATAGGATGTAGACATTTAGGAATGACATATACTGCTGGGGATATATTTCCCATGGGAGATGACTGTAACACGTGTAAATGTCTGAGAACGGGAAAAGTTCAGTGCTCCGAGAAAAAATGTCATCCAGGTAATTACGAATGCTCAAGACTTTATAGTTTTGAAAGTACTTGTGTTGCATATTGCTTAAATTCCAAATCTAATTGTATTTACTACCTTAACACTCCAAAACAAATTGTTCTTACAGACTCACATCCAAAAACAAATTGTCTCTACTATCCCAACATTTCAAAACAAATTATATTTTCAACTTCTGGAGCCGTTTGATTGATATAAAAAATGACATCCATGGTTTTAAGCCTTTTTTTAAACTCTGCAAAAAGTTTATCTACCTGTACTTATCTAAAATAATTTCAACATGTCTACTGTTTTGCAATACCACGCCATTATCAAGCGACTTTCTAACATTCAATTCAATATATTTAGAAAGCAAAATACATGTATGTTATAATTACTGTCCCCTTCTTGCCATCTACAGACTGCTATTATGGAGGCGCTAGATACACCACCGGTAACGTGTATCCTAAGGGAGACGGCTGTAACAGGTGCACGTGCATGGTGACCGGGGACTCCTTATGCACATCGGACACTTGTGAGCCAAGTAAGCCATCTTTAACCAACTCTCTCTCTCTCTCTCTCTCTCTCTCTCTCTCTCTCTCTCTCTCTCTCTCTCTCTCTCCATATATTTGAACACATCTCTGTGCCATAACTTAAGAACCTTACCCAAATATGCCACAGAAATATTAAGCTACTATTAATAAACTATAAGTGATCAACTTAAAAATATTGCAGCTTGTGAATTCAATGGAAAAGTCTACAGCACAGGCCAAAAGTTCAGAAAAGGGGAAGGTTGTAATGAATGTGTGTGTATGCCAGGCGGAGTAACCCAGTGTACGAACAAACCTTGCTATCCAGGTAAGCCTGTTCTATATCAAACTATCGTTTTCTTTAGATATTGTAAAAAGAAACTGTTCTCATTTGAAGCATTTTTTTTTCTTGGCTCTGTCATACGCAATTGCTCTGATAATCTTCCTCTAAATATTCACTTTTTACGAACTTGTCATATAATGACAAAATCGGGACTCATTGGATATTGCTTTAGTAAAATAAAAGGTTTGAATTCATTCAGATTTTCAAAAATAAGATAATTAATTTTTAATGCTGTTTATTCATTGATATTCTTATCCATGTATTTGGTAGTTTTCTCTCAAATTTTAATATAACGTAGCAATGTTGTGTCGTTGCCAAAATCTTAGTACTAGTCAAACTGGCTGTCATTAAATAAAACCTGAGGGGAAAAGTGAATTTGCATTTATCTTATTTCTTTACAGACTGTGTGTATGAGGGACAATATTACACAAGAGGAGATATTTTCGACAAGGGAGACAACTGCAACAGTTGTAAATGTATGGCTGATGGCACAGTTCAGTGCTCCGAAAAACAATGCTTCCCAGGTAATTCAAACATTCACTTTTTTTTAAACACGTAGTGCATTGAACTATAGAGCACAACGTAATCTTAACAAATGAAATTGATATCATAATTCCGTTTTATAAAGAAAAAATGATTGAAAGATTTGACCCAATGATTTCTTCAACATATTTTAAATTCATCGTTAAAGCTCCACATTCTTCTGAAGAAAAAATATATATCTCGTTTATCAAGTCCTTATTCTTCTTTTTATATTTCATATTAGATTGTCGTTATAAGGGAATTGTATACAAAGGCGGTCAAAGCTTTAAACCAGACCAGTGTAATACGTGTTGGTGCACAGTTACCGGGGACATCAGCTGCACAAAGTTTTCGTGTTACCCAGGTATTAAAAATATTAATATAATTATGACTAAATGTAATGTATATGTTGAGTAATAATCGACACATCCATATCCATTTATCTTCAAGTCGTATCGTTACCTTCGCTGTACATTTTACATCTATTATTTCAATTTTCCAACTCATCTTATTTAAATTATGTGAATGCTGCTTCGCAAATGTTTATGACTTATTTTTAAATCAATCCATAGATTGTGGCTACCAAGGCAAAATTTTCAAGTCTGGAGAGAGTTTCCCTAAGGGAGATAAATGCAACACATGTATTTGTTCTATCACTGGTGAAGTAAGATGTACCGAAATGTCATGTGTTGACAACTATAAAACTAAGAAAACACAATCCTACATTACTAAGAGACGACCCACCTTATCATATGACAGTAAGTATTAGATCGTGGGATTCATAAGAATGAAAACTGGTGTTTATTCCATTATAAGGTCGTAGACTTTAAATTGCACGTCATGTAAATATCAATAGAAACCTTTTTTTTAAATTTAAACATTCTCATTAGAATGAAAAAAAAATATTTAGATTATAATTTGAAACATGATACGTTATTAAAAACATTTTTTTCTACATGGCTGCTTGCAATGTATTGTTGAACTAGATTTTACAACAAAGTGTGTACAAAAAAATAATGTATGTTTAACAAAAGAATTTGATGTGGGGTTTTTTAATTCTTTTTTTGTTTTGTTTATAGTTGCAAAAACTATCATCATTATCATATTAATTGATTAACACGTTTCTTTAACCTACAGTAATCCGTCTGTTTTTCAGATGAAGAAAAATAAAAGAACTAAATCCAGTCCAAGATATGTTTGAATTCCAAGTTAACATTTCAACGCTGTTCTTTATGTTGTTAATCATTACCATTTTGTTCTATTTATTAACATTCACAAAATCATTGTTGTTGACAATCGTCTACAATTGAATAAATACTTAAAATATACTGTCTTGATGTCAGTTTACTACGATCCCATTTGTATTGCACGTCAGAACTAGAGGCAGTTCAATAAAGACTTTATTCCTGTGTTATGTACATTCCATTTCTTTTATTTACTTTAACCTGGCTCTTAATAATTTATGGTACACTGTATATACCCATTATCTTTATAAGGTTGCTGTAGTTATCGACAAATCGATTATCGGAGCGTTTAGACTGTCGTCGGTCTGTTTCTATAGAGGTATAAAATACAGTCAAACTTCGTTATCTCGAACTAGATAGGACTGTTTTAAAAATTCAAGATACCCAAGTATTCGAGATACCGAGGGTAATATAGTAACAAAAAAATAAGTGGTTTGGACTTACACATTACTTTGACATACCCATTGTATTCGCAACTGTAACTAAGTTTCCGTGAGAGTAGAGGGGATCAAAGGGTATTTGTAGATATAAAACAATTACAATGGTCAGCCTTTTTTTATCTCGATCTATTGTAACAACTGTTTAAGGTGAAATCCTGTTTAACGATAATCTATATCATTCTTTTACAACATTGTTACATCCAGCATGCATATACTGAATTGAGTTTAAATCAAGCTCATGCCATGATGCTATGAGTAATAGAGAATATTCTCAGATATATCAACAGTTGCATGTTGAAAAATAAACAGTAGACTGTATAACATTAGTATGTTTTGAAAAATGTAATTTGTTAACTCTATATAATTTATTGCATATATTGCATTATCAAAAAGAAGATATGTTTCGTTTCCTTTAAGTTTGCTTGATATACGATTGGAAGTATTACAAATCCTTAAATGGCCACTCTGAATTGTCATTAATATTTAATTGCTGTTTAATTTCACACTAATCAAATTTTCCAATTAGCACTAAATTAAGAGTATTCATTAGTCATAACAATTAAATGAATTGATGAGTCGTTCTTGCTATAAATACATATTTTGATTTCTTTTTGCGAATATGAATGGAAATTATAAAGTATGAAAAACTATAAAATTTAATTACAGACAGCTAAAAATTGATCATTGCAATTAATAGCCTGATAAGGCAAATAACAGAGAGATTATTTTAAGTTAGAATGTGGTCTTAATATATTATTCATATCCGTCTTTCTGAATTCTTTATCTCAGCACACATTAGGTTTACAACATCATAAAATCCCCTATATTTCCCATAATGAGAAACTAAAAATGAAAAAGATATACGGAAATATTGAACAATGACTAATGAAACTTTATCCGAACAAAAACATTTGTAGAAACCTCCCTAGAAACCTCTTTTTGTATTTGTTGCTCTCTGAACCGTTTGAAACATTTAAAAATAGTGGTATGATTAATTGACCGTATTTCTGAATTAGAAATTTAAGGTTCAGAATTGTTATTCCTGAACATGCGTTACGCATGAAATTGAATGAACACAATTTGAGTCTGAAGGTTGATCAGAAAATAATGTCAAAGGTAAAATCGTTAAAATTTTGAGTAAAGTAACAAAAAATCACACCTTCAAATATCTATCTAATCAAATTCAGATCGAAAAATGCATTAAGATAATTATTTCTGAAAATACCATATTTTATACAGTGTAAGTTGGGGATAATTGTCGCGCGCTAGCGACGTTATTTCTGGATTCTTGGAGTCATATTGTAATTTTATAATAACTTCACAGTTTAGTCTCAAACAAAGACTTTGTCATAATGTTCTATTCAAAATTGTTTTTATTTTTATTAATTATTTTTTTTTACTTTGTACTTTTGGTTGTGTTCTGTTGAGTATTTTTTTTGGATTATCTTATGTGGGATCAGTTACATCCACTAGTATATTCCTTCTAATAGTCATAACTCTAGCTTACAATATGACGGATGACATGATACCCAAGCTTTATATATTCTGTTAACCTTATGTCCTCTAGCTATGCAACTTTTTTATTAGCATTGCATACATTGAATTCACATTGAGGATACTCTAATATCTTTCAATTTCTCTTTACATTTTCTAGTAATTTTTATCAATCTAAGATAAAAATAAAGATACAAAACAGGGACAGAGCAAACACGAAACTCTACAAATATTTGAAATAGGGTCATGTGCCATGAAGGAGTGAATATTGTCTGTTGACCAGTCACACCCAACGTGTGCTCTACATCGTTATCGGGAAAACGGAAAACTCCGTAGGCAATTCGGTGATTAAGAATGAACTAACAATAAGTATGCAAAATGTCAGTCAGCATTCGACCTAACGGAAGATTGTAATGCTGATTAATTTGTTAGTCATTAATATTGTTTTCAATTAAAAAGAATCAAAACGTGAAAGAGATGACTCGAACTTTGTGGTATATTTTATTTCAAGTTCACTAGGATATATCGAGTCGACATAAATATGAAAGTAGCAATTGTTAGTTAATTAAATGCCGAGTTGAATGCTACAGCGAGTGATTGTCTTTGTTGTACAAATCTTTGAATCAATTCTGCGTCATATGAAAAATAGAATAAAAGAGATACGATGTAGACACAATGTCAACTTGATGCCTCTCCTCATTGGAATGTGCACAAATTTGAATCTTCACTACCTAAGGATGCATCCACTCAAGTGTCAGCTTTCCTGGCCGATTAGTTTCTGAGAAGAAGATTTTTAAAGATCTACTTTTTATATTAATATGTTAATCTTCGACCCTCTATTGTGGCCCCACCCTACCCCCAGGGGTCATGATTTTCACATCTTTGAATCTATACTACCTGAGGATGCTTCCACACAAGTTTCAGCTTTCCTGGTCGATTAGTTTCTGAGAAGAAGATTTATAAAGATTTACTCTATATATTCATTTGTTAAACTTCGACCTCCCATTGTGGCCCCATCCTCAGGTGAGCTAAAAAGGTTAAGTTTATAATTCAATAAGTTGGTTTCTGGAAGAACAGATTTTGATAATTTTCGTAATAAATATTGACAATTTTTTTTACTTTTTTAATCTTTAGCTTTTAAGATCTGTGTACAAACATAGAATTGTGAGCAAATCTCTGTATCTTGCTTATAATTCGAAGCTTAACACTCAAATATGGTTAGTAAATAGAAATTGTAAACAATTAAACACAAGAAACATGCACTACATGTATAACAAATTAAGAACACAATTTATTTTTTCGAAATGAATCATATATATATACATGTATATACCTACCTTCCCGTAAGCGATATCAATCTCTATTAAAACTGAATAAACTAGAGAAAATGCCGAGCATCTTAACAAAACCTACTGCATTAATCTACCATTACGCAAAAGATAATGCCGAATTACCGATAGAATGAATTGTATTTCAGTACCCCTACATCAGATTTTGCTTAATTTGCGCAGGTAAACAGTTAACGTAACTGTTTGATTTACCGAAGTCTCTGTTTGATTTGATACGTAAAAATCACGAAATACAGACGATAGTTTCCAGGTAACAAAGCATAAATAATGAAAAAGATAGGAAAATCAGAACAAGCTAACACCAACGTCATGTGTGAAAACTGTCAACGCATTGAAATATTTAGCCTCAATTTACTTCACAAAATCGGCACCATTATATGTTTCAAAATTTCCCTTCATACGCGAACTGATGCACAACAAGCAAATTCATCATAGTCAGATCGACCCTTTTTCGTATAATGTCATGGCTGCTTTAAACAAAGAACCTCGTTTTAGAAGTATGGAATACGAGTCTTGGTAAAATGGGTATGCAAACCCGGGCCGTGGCAAAATAAATGCCGGGGCAGATCGGCAATCGTCAATTCCAAATACGCATTATTTTGCAGCAATATCTACAGCGAATACAAATATACTACTCCATCAAATATCCTGAAATTTTTAATGAGATTGGCAGATTAATAACTGCCAATCTCTTGTTTTGCCCAGGCCAAGTCTTGCCTACTACTCATTTACCGGATGCCGAGCCCGAAGCTATTAAACTGATTGAAACACGCCTTTCCTTTATTATTATTTTCGTAATAACTTAGATTTGAAACAAAATTACCCCTTAATTTTTGCAATTTATATTTTCCTTCCCATAAGGACAATTTATGCTAAACTACGTTGAATTTGCTTCGGTAGTTCTTGAGAAGAAGATTTTTAAAAATGCACCCCCCTTTTTCAACAGTTTCAAGGTTTTCTCCGCTTTGAATACAGATCGGACTTTTATTTTTGCAATTTATATTCGCCCTCCCATAAGGATGCTTTGTGCCAAATTTGGTTGAAATTGGATAAGCGGTTTTATAGAAGAAGTTCAAAATGTAAAAAGTTTACAGACGGACAGACGGACAGACGGACGGATAGACGGACAGACGGACGACGGACAAAATGTGATCAGAATAGCTCACTTGAGCTCTCAGCTCAGGTGAGCTAAAAACAACGTGTTTTCTGGTCAGCAGCAACCAGTACAATTTAATATATCTAATTTTTGTTCACTTCTAAATTATTAGATATCGAAGGATGCATCGTTTCGTTATTTGCTTGTCTGGCCTTTTTTGTTTCTTGATTTAAAAATATACAACACCGATTATGTTACTTTATGAATAGTGACGTTTATTCATTTATTTTACACACAAAAATATCTATGTTATATCTGTTTCAAAATATTGAAGGTATGTATAAGCAATACATTGCTCTGAAATAAAAACCTTAAAAAGACGTACGATTTTATAGCGGCGGTGTGATGTACATGTCATATTCTATAAAGTCATAACGTTTTAATTATTCAACATGATCTACTCATTGTTTTAAAATTTGAATAAAAAATTCAATTAGACATATCTTGAACTTATATGATACAGTGTCCTTACGAAGCGCGGTACATTGTTCGACACTACGTTTGGTTTCACCCCTACACTATATAAAAAAGAAACTATATTAACCTGTCACATTTTAAAGCTCACAATCTGAAATGCCTTCAATTATTTAAACCCACTGATCTACTGACAATTGTTTTAATGAGAAGGCAAAAACTGTTATCTCTGATACAAAATGAAAAATAAAAATATACAGTTCGCATCTATCAGTTAGCATATCTTTTAGTGAATAAGAAATATATAAAAATGTCCGCGTACATGTACAAATACATAAAACAAATAACCTAGAACAAGTATGTACGCGAATTGTTTGCAACATTCCAAGAACTATATGTAGCATCTCATCTAAAATTCAGATCAATAAAGTATATTATCAGTCACATTTGATATTCAAAAAAAACCAAGAGGAACTTTAATGATTTACGTAA
The DNA here is from genome assembly GCA_015776775.1 of Magallana hongkongensis. Lineage (NCBI taxonomy): Eukaryota > Metazoa > Mollusca > Bivalvia > Ostreida > Ostreidae > Magallana > Magallana hongkongensis. The sequence goes on along the minus strand of CM027469.1, from coordinate 5,737,702 downwards.
ACATATATACAAGGATGTTTAATTACACAGCTTTAAAAATAATAGTTTGTCATTCATCAATCATGTAAAAGGTGTGCATACCAGCGATGATACCAGTTAATTCAGTGTAATGTAAAGTGTCAATTTACTTAACAGGCACCTTTACTGAAATATAACAGACCACTGCACAACAAGGTGTTGTTATGATATGCTTGCCATTTAAACATGCCTTACATTGTCATAATGAAATAAATTGTATCCGGATTTTACCTCCAGAAATATATTTAGAAACCTACCATTTTCAAAAAAAATTATAATAAAATAAAAAGCATCTTATGACGTCAATCCAAACGGAGATTTTCAAATTGCTTCATTTTTTTAACGTTGTTTCATTTTAAAGTACCTTTTTTCTACTCTGTCTGATTAATTGGAACTGTATAATTTTAGAGTTCTGTATGAAAGGTTCTTTGTTTTAGGCATATATTATGCAGGGTTGTTTTAGCCCATAATATTTTAAGTCAAAAACCAGCTACCCTTTCACACTGAGGATAAACACTTTTTTTGTTGATTGATTTTGTGGTGATCCAAAATACTACTATAAGAAAAAAAAAACCGGCAAATCTATAAATAGTTTGTTTTAAAGAGAAAAATACATACTTAAAAAGGAAAAAAAACCGTTTATGATAAAATAACATCCTCACAAAAATGATAGATTAGCTAATCACCTTATTGCATATGAATAAAATTAAAAGTACACATATACTTTTTTTTAAAATCTAAATGATTTAATGCTATAAGTATAGTGCCACTGGATCATGAAACAAGAATAATTATTTATTAAATTACAGTTTCGTGAATTTGAATCAAATAATAAAATATAATTTAGAAAATCAAAGCATATCAAAAGGGCATTTTATGTGACTCCTAATAAAAATAATGCACAATGACGTCATCAAACGGTAGATTTAAACTTAAAACGTACTGTTATCACTGGAAAAATATCATTCTCCATTGTTCTCCCCTGTGTAACGTCAAAAAAGATATCATATCTCTTACTTAATCATTGCTTCTTTTTAACTAGATATTGGACAATCAGCGAAGTAAAGGCCAAAACGAAACTCGCAGTATACGTCTATACATTCTTTGGTCAAACAACAAACAGATTGTCTGCACACACTTAAGGATTAGTGTTGAAATGTTTGACAAACATGGTATTTGATAAATGTAAATAATCTCATCATTTTCGATGATATAGGACTTCTATACAACGATATGTTTGTTTTTATTTTCTTAATCTAGAATATTTATTATTACATGTTTTACGCGTCTTTTAAATAAATTTCGACATCAAAATTGTGAGCTCCACGATGCATATCCTAAAATGTGCCAACAATTTTGTTAATGTAAAAAGGTTCAAAGCATAACAAACAAACTTTACATTTTTGATCATTTCTTATCAATGTATGTAAAAAAAAAGTATCATTAGATATAAGATTGAAAGCTTTACATTTTTAACTCTACGCTACATTAATACTTCTTTTTCCATGTTTAACAATGATGTCACATTGGGTACGAATGCACAGTGTAATATCAAAAATTTAATACAAGAATGGTATCTGTCACATTTTGAGTCCCGTATATGTCAGCATTTCCATCCTCCTGTTGATATGTTTATAAATACAAGCTGTAGTCAGCAATATCTACAAGATAAATACAGAAATAACGTCTCTAAATCTTTTACAGTCCTATTTTTGTTCAACTATAACAATATCATTGACTATAAGTGCTTTGAAATTCATAATAAAATGTTGTGCAATTTTGCTTTTCAAAAAAGAACCCACCAAAGAATGTCCAATATTTACGTATTAAATAGAACAAATTTTAGTATTCAGTATCAGCATTAAACACCAAAATTACTTTTAGTCTCATAAAGCATCGACCAAAAAAGAAACCACCCAAAAAGTTTCATAGAATTGACAGTTTTTTAGTAATATTTTGCAAACCAAATTTTCGAGGAATTATCGGTATTACGCACGTAAGCATGAATTGACTTCTCTATTGTTAATAGTAAAACTACCTTGCTTCTACATATGTCACTCGTCCTGTCTGTGTTGACCTAGTGAGTAATATTATAAAAACACCTACTAATCCTTAATTAAAAACCAAAACATTTGGCGAAACAATCAGTTAGCTTGTTAACATCTAAAAAAAAAAAAAAGAACGGAGCTAACTGACTTTAGACAATGCACTGACGCATGTCAGTACTAATTATTTCGTTGATATTTTGACGCGTGTTAGAATTATTTACTCACCTTTTTTTTATGAGCATCATTTTTAAAGGCAAGAAAAAAATAATGAAATTGATACACTTTAATGCGCTACGACATTTCCGAGTTATATATCCACTTATAATTAAGATCTATTGAAATATGTTTATTACATTGTACTTGCATTTTAATGATAATTTTAATTAGATTTAAAATGCCATTTCTACTTCATTAAATGACATAACAATTACATTGGTCATAACATTTCTATAATATTTTGAAGTGTTAAGTCTGGAATTTGTGTTTTTTGAATATACATGTATATATTTTTCATCGTCAAGGAAACGAACGAACGTATTTGAACCATTTCCGTCTATTCAATTAGTTTTTATCTTATATCCAGGTCAACATACAAAGGCTGCATTGAAATACAACTAACATTTACAAAAGGATTATGACAATAGAAATCAATGAGTACATGTATAAGTGAAATGCTACAGAGGCCTTCTGCATAACTCACAATTTGAATTATATATTAACGACATTAGCTAAATTCATATGCATCTTCGTCATCAATTTCAAAATTTACAATCTGAATCGTATTACAATGTAGGATTTGAGTTCTTTACTATTTCTTGTTTTTTTTTCTGTTTGAGCTGGCAGTTGATACGTTGATACACTGACGTTTTTACTTATTACTTAACACCCAGTCAAGATTTACGAATCTGGGTTGAAAGTTTAATTCTAACGCTATGACTTCAAATCATAAATAATATTTTCATTTTTGTCATGGGGCAAAACACTTCGTACTTAACACTTTAAAATCAAAAATTTAAAATCAAGTTTAACAGTTATCCTAGTTGCATTTATGACATTACCGAATAATCAATCAAATTTAAGTTAAATTAACTTTGATTTCCAAATTTCACCTGCTGAATTTGAGCTATGCGATAAACTATCATAGAAATAATATTATACTGAATACTTTTTACCCTGTATATCATTTGCGAATAATTCGTCAGGGAAAATAGTATTTAGAAAAGTGTCATAACTAGTATTTCATTGTAGTCTTTACTTGACCAGGAAGATATAAAAATACATAAAAAAGAAATTCCGTACGGTATTAAATGATTGACACAAACATGCGTTAAGAAAGTTTTTAAGTCGAATATATGTTAATATTATAATGGGAAACTAGTTTTTTGTATTCACAAAGGTTGGTTTAACATCAACAAAATAACGCAATCCTCCTGTGAATCCTAACCTGATAGAAAATTCTCATTGTCGTGTTATTAATAAGACGATTAAAAAAACGGCACTATGCAAGTGAATGTCTTACCAAATAATTTTTTGATCTGCAATGTCATCGGCGGTGTTTGAATTCAGCAGGCATGCATAAGATCCAGCTTTAGTTACCTTTCTGCATGTGGAATTGTTTAAAACAAAAATGTACAACAAAATAAACAGAGCAATTTAATGTTATTTTGTCTGCAAATAGGAAAACTCTGGAAAAAATAAACAAAATGAAATGAAACATTGTGTAGATATATGTAACGAAAAATAAACAGTTGCCCTGATTTCTATTTGCGAATGATGTACACTTAGAGAAGATTTTTGATAAACTATAGGTTTTCTAAATATATTCTTGTTTACTAAACATATTACAAATTGCAATTTGGCACTGTTAAAAGTCACATATTTTGTTTGTCCTCACCAATCATCATACATGTATACATCGATTATATTTAAAGACAACATATATAGAAAAATGAAAATTCATCAAAAGTGCATTATTTATAAACGTATGATTCTTTAACACCATTAAAACCAAGCTGTACATGTATATTCATTAAATATATAGTCAATTTTATAGAATTTAATAACAGGTTCGATTACATATTTTAGAAAAATAGAAACAGTTTTAATGTTTAATTCATTTCTTTTTCTTTTCTTTTTTTTAGGGGGAGGGGGGGGGATTTCTTCACGATTTAATAAAACGTTACGTTCTAGAATTAGCCCTGATACAGCATAAAAAACGAGAGTTTTTAATAAGAAACGGAATCTTCCCATGCGTCATAATTCATCATTTGCTGTTTTTGTTATTGTTATTCGTGGTTTTTTTTTGTATTTATTTTGAAAATATATGATCGATAGGAAGTTGATTTCCATTGGAACTAGCTAACAACTTTTAATTGGCCATTTCACCTGTTGATTGCCTCTGTGAAAAAAAGGTAAGCGTAAATCATAGGTATTCATGAGCAGTCGAGACCGAGAGAAACGAAATACCAAGCCAAAAAAGCCACAAGAATCTGTCAAGTTAAAGCGATGATTATGATGCAAATTGCAGCCATTTATTAATTATGATTGCAAATCTGCACCTATTTGACAAAATTAGGGTTTGTCTTTCAAACGCCTCACTGTTGTTGATCAGTTTTCCGGAACTTCCGTAATTACTGCATTCGTCTATATATACGGAATTTTGATCGTCTGTAGGCACAAATCGTTTTGGCCTGAGACTGTTAACTTGATCCTTAAAAAAGTTTAAAAGTTTAAAACCAAAGGGAGATAATCAGAAAGATTCAGGATGACGAGCCTTTTTATTATCCTTTTTTTCGTTGGTTTAGCATCGAGTAGTGTTGGTGATTGTAAGTATAACATTTTTATAAGCCCCTTATTATTATCACTTAAAGAAATTTAATTATAGGTTTTAATCTTTTATAAATGTTTCAAAATATATGTTTTCAACTTTTTAAACATCTGTTAATTTTTTAATATGGTGTTCATAGTCTTAACTATAAATAAGACCGCAGAAAATTGTATATATTGAAGGTTTCAACTCAATTGTGATTTTATGTGAAAGAAAAAAAAAGCATTTATTAGAACTTTTTTGTTTCATGTATTTGCTATTTAGCTAACGTTTTCTAAACATACTGGACATAAATCCATTATATTTTTTCATCGAGAGGAATTTTGCATTTCAAATTGGTTTATAATAGAAATAAAAGAAGAATATACATCTATTTAAAAAGTATAATAGTTCTGTTTATTTGCATTCCTAACATATTCTGTCAAAAATTCTAATTCATTGCAGCAAATGAATACAACATGCATGTAACTCTCTGAATATAGAAACAAGCCATCATCTTGACTGTATATGTCTGAATGTATAAAATTGAATTGTCGCATAGCACTATTAATTTATATCTGAATATGATTAAGTACACGCCGATTAACAATAAAAATTGGCCATGGTTACAAAAAGATGGCTAAAACGATATTTTCCAAACATTTATGTATTTTTTTTTTTTTTTGCAATCTGTTTTTCTAATCTATCATAAATAATGACGATTGCCGAGACAAATGTCGGTACATTTTTTTGGAGTTTTTTTTATTTTAATGCATTTGTTGGAAATTGAATGACCTATCCAAAAACAATATATATCATATTTTATTTCATTTCATTTTTACGGTAAAAAGTTAAATAAACATTACAATGAAATATGTTTTTGTATAGATGGAGAAGAATGGAAATTTTTATATTTGCAACCTACATGTACATACAATTTCTGTCTTGTTTAGGAAAAGTTGGTAATTGGTATATATACTTTTTAAATAGCACCCGATCCTGTTTGCAAGTACGGACTACAAAGCTATGGTAGAGGACAAGCCTTCGTTGATATAGTTGGCAGAAAATGCATGTGTTCACAGGACTATAAAGTAGTCTGCGATACCAAAGATTGTAAGCATTATAATCACATTATGAAATCGAAATTTACTCGTACTTATTTTGTGTTTACTTTTATAGGTATATATTAAACATTTGATATACATATTTTTCAGATTGTGATTATTTGGGTCAAATCTACAAGGTGGGCGTGGTTTTCTCGGCGGGAGACGGATGTAATGAGTGTCAGTGCGGAGTGGACGGAACGGTGGAGTGCACCAAGGATCCATGCTACCCAGGTACTTGTTTTAGCTAAAACTGAGATATAGGCTGTATTGTTTCAAACGTTTATTTATTAAATGTGCAAATTTTAATTAAACACTTTAAAATTTTTATCCTTCTAGCTATAAATATTATTCACAGGAAGATCGTATCGGCAATGAAAAACGTTGTTTGTAATTCTGATATGCAACGCTGTTTTTTTTTTTTTTTAAAAAGAATGAAAGAGGAATGTAAAAGTTGGGATTTCTATTAAATCTAGTGCACTATTTTAAAAATGATAATAAGGAAAAATCTAAAATGGATTTATAACATATTATAATTTTAAAAAATCAGCTACATCACAGTTTATTTCATTATGATTCGATTATTCATTTTCATTGCTCACTTTGAATATTATTCATGTCTCTACAGGATGTAGACATTTAGGAGTGACCTATACTGCCGGGGATATATTTCCCATGGGAGATGACTGTAACACGTGTAAATGTCTGAGAACTGGAAAAATTCAATGTTCCGAGAAGAAATGTCATCCAGGTATATACGAATACACAAGACTTTATCTTTTCGCTAATTACTTGTCTTGGATTATGGTAACATTCCAGAACAATTTGTCTCTAATAGATGCACATTTTAAGAAAAAATCTCTCTAAATGCCTCTTGAGCTGTTAGGTTGTTACAAATAATATGACATCCATGGTTTCAAGCCTGCTTTTCTTCAAACTTGTACTCCGTCAAAAAATTATCTATATGTTCAAAACAAAATAATATTTCACACCCTTATCAATTGCAAATTGCTTTCTTTGCAACATTGCATTTAATTTGTCAGCCAACTGGCATAAAAGCAACATATAGGCTATGGAGATTTATATAATAGGCATATTTTTCTTTTCTTATTTCCAAAGACTGTGTATACGGAGGCGCTAGCTACACCACAGGTGCCGTGTATCCCAAAGGAGATGGTTGTAACAGGTGCACGTGCATGGTAACAGGGGAGTCAGTCTGCACCTTGGACTCTTGTGAGCCAAGTAAGTCATATTTTATCAGGCACCCCTTTATAAGCAATGATTTGATTCATTATACCACAGAAAAATAAAAATTAAAACTCTGTGAAATTATTTTAAAAAAGATTTTTTTGTAGCTTGTGAATTTAATGGAAAAGTATACAAATCTGGCGAAAAGTTCAGAAAAGGGGACGGTTGTAATGAATGCGTGTGTATGCCAGGTGGAATAGCCCAATGTACAAACAAACCTTGCTATCCAGGTAAGCTTTGACCAAAGTATTATATTCTTTTCTTTAAATGTTGAAAACTAATCTCATATTAAGCATATGGTTTTTTTTTTCTTTTGACACTGTCAGATGCAATTGCTCTGAAAATATTTTTTGGAAGCATTCACTAATACTAATTCGTCATAAATGACAGAATTGTATTAAGTTAAATAATGCTGCAGTAAAATGAAAGAATTAAAGTCATTGGGATTTTCTCGAATTTAGTTTATGTTTTACATAATATGTTTATCATTATTCTTATCTATGCATTTTTTACTTTTTCAAACGTTATTCCAACGGAACGTTGTTATGTCATTACAAAAAGATAAATGTTTGTAAAAGTGGCTTCCATTTTATAATGCTTGAGCAAAATTAAAAATTTGAATTTATTTTACCTTTTTACAGACTGTGTTTATAAAGGACAATATTATACTAGAGGAGATATTTTCGACAAGGGAGATTACTGCAACAGATGTAAATGTATGGCTGATGGGACAATCCAGTGCTCCGAAAAACAATGCTTTCCAGGTAATCATCACAAGCAATTCAACATGAATATAGACACACTCGAATTACTCGGTGAAGTAATCAAGGAGCACAAAGTTGTTATTCATAACTGATTTTATATCATTATAATTTGGTTTCATAAAGAAAAAGAAAAAAAACTAATTGAAACATTTAATGCAAGCAATTTATATCAAAAGTGTCAATCAATGCATTGGTTTCACATTTGTCTGAAGAAAACGAATACCTCTAGTTCATTTAAGTCCTTACTTTTTTTTTTTTTACCTTAGATTGTCGTTATAAGGGAAGTGTATACAAAGCCGGTCAAAGCTTTAAACCAGACCAGTGTAATACATGTTGGTGCACAGTTTCCGGTGACATCAGCTGCACAAAGTTCTCTTGCTACCCAGGTATCTTAAATATTTTCACATTTATGACTAATTGTACTGTGTATGTTTAGTGTTAATAAGCACATTAAAATGTATACCCGTTCTGGTCCTATTGTTATCTTTGATGCATAATGTACATCTTCTTTTTTTCAATTTTCAGCTCAATTTTTTTTTTATGTCAATGCTCCTTCCCGATTTTTAAAAAGAATTATTTTATATTAATCAATAGATTGTGGCTACCAAGGCAAAACTTACAAGTCCGGAGAGAGCTTTCCCAAGGGAGATAAATGCAACACCTGTATTTGTTCTATTACTGGTGAAGTAAGATGTACCGAAATGTCATGTGTTGACAACTATATAACTAAGGAGCCACAGTCCTACATTACTAAGAAACAACCCACAATTTCGTACGACAGTAAGTATTCAGTCATGTGATTCATTAAATTAAATGCGTGACGTCAGTGGCATCAGAAGCAATTTGTAAGTATAGGGGGGATGGGGGAGGGGGCTAGACTAATCATCAGAAATCTCGACAAGCAGACAAAAAAGATGAATTCCCAAAATCATCATCCTTTTTTTTGGGGGGGGGGGTATCATACCTATAGCTCCAAGTTTCAATATCGCTATTAATATTACCTTATTGGAGAAAACTTGGGGGTACTGGCCCCTCTATGTTGCTATGTGCCTGATGGTTAGGTCTATGTTTGCAAAAAAAAAAAGTGGGGGGCTAATGCCTATGGGGGTTTATTACTTTAAGAAGCCGTATTCGTAGACTTTTTATGCTTAGACTGCTAATACAAGTAAGCTATGGATTCGATTATTGAACTAGATTTCACAGCAAAGTGTGTAGGAAAAATAATATACCGTTAACAAAAGCATTTGATGTTTTTAATAGAACCCGTAACTGTATCATGTGACTACAAGGGCAAAGGTTACACTTCCGGTAACGTGGTCCCAGCTGGTGACGGATGTAACACGTGCTCTTGTCAGCCGGACGGAACAATGAATTGTACCAATTTTCCTTGTCTAAGAGGTAAACACCAAGATGACATTTCAGTGTGAGAAAGCATGTTTTACATTTATTTCAGAAGAAACTGTACGATGAACTAAAAATTGAAAGGACTATAAGCGGTGATATGCATTTCTAGCCCTCAAAATTAAAATTGTATAGAGACTTTTAAAACAAAGGCTCAAGATAATTGAAATCATATTAAAATAAGTTTGTATAAAGTTTTCATGCCAGTGACGTCCTAGAACATTGATAACGCCATTAGGATTGTTGTTTTCATAGATTTATGTTTTGGCGCAAAATATGGCTAATTTTCGACGGTTTTCTTTACTGGAAAATATCAAGAACATGCAATTATATGTTAGAAAGTCCTTGAGTAGGCATGCGCTCTTTACCTCAAAAGGTAAAAGATCAAGACAAATTGAGGCTAAATTTTCTCTTTTTTGTAAAATTGCGAGATATATCCAATTTGTGTAACGTTGTAGATGTACACGTATTAGACAATACTGGCTAATATCAAGAAAATGTCATAAACCACATTTGTAAATGTTTAATGCAGATTTGATACGATTTTTTTTTAATTAGTTAAAAATTGGGCTAGGGCAGTTATTTGCTCATATGAAATCATATTAAACTCCTTTTTCATCTGTCTATGTTTCAGAACTTCATTAAATGACTCACGCGGATCTTGTGATTTTTTTTTAAAGGGTTACAGAATATAACAGATTTTAAGATAAATGCAGTGTGTTCAGTGGCATAATCACAAAACTTTTCCTTCATTCTGTTTATATTTTTAAAAAGAATATCATAATTTTTCTATCGTTTGATCAATATTTTGTTTCATATGTTTACTTACAATAACCCGTCTGTTTTGCAGATGATGACAAATAGAAACCTGAACCCGGTCCCAGATTTATTTGAATTCCAAGTTAACTTCTTGTATTCTTGCTTTATGTTGTTAATCATGTCCATTTTTATTCTATTTATTATCATTCATTAACCATTGTTGTTGACAATCGTCTGCAATTAAAAGCAATACTGAATTATACTGTCTTGTTATGAAATTACTATAATTTTTATGGCCCTTTATGTTGGAACCATGGACAGCTCAACATTAGACTTTCTTTTTGCCTTATGTACATATACTTTCTTTTATTTACATCTACCCGAATATTGTACCTTTTTTTTCAAAACCGATTCTGATTCAGTATATCTTCTGATGTTTGAGGGCACACGAGGCGCTTCTTAATGTCAGAAAATTCTTCATAAAAATTTAGATTATTTTTGTATGTAAATGCAATTAGAAGTTAAGGCGCCTCACTACACATTGAAATAGTTTTCTCAAATCAGCAGAAAACTACTTGATTATGATAGAAAGCATGATAGATAAGAAGTATATATGTCAAATAGGCGACAAAATGTGCAATTTTAGATAAAAAATGATATTTTCAAAAATTTCAGTCAGTAAACATAAACAAAAGCCCCAGGCAGATTCGAACTCATGAAATGCAGTTCACAAGCCTGATACTTTAACCACTGAGCTATAACGATATACATCTGAATCGATTGATACAAACAGTTTAACAAAACATTTAAATAGCCATCTTTTGACGTAGTGTCTAAAAAGTATAAGTCCTCGGTGTAGTAAAGTACCTTAAGTTATAAAATATATTTTCCATTTAAACTATCGCCAACGAGAAAAATATTATACAACATGAAAAATGATGATGGCTTATTGTAATGGAAATCTTCGTATTGGGGATATAAGGAATAATTCTTACAAAATGACAGAGAATATGTCACCTCTGACCTTATTATTTTGACAATTCATCAACCTTAACTAGCTTTACGTTCTCACGGCTTTCTCGTTTCGTGTTTAGAAATTAAAAATTAGATCATTTAATCTCTTGTTAAAAAATAAGAACTTGAAACAAAATTTCAATACTGATTCATGTTTTTCTTAGAGTTTATCTGAAAGTAATTTTTTCAATAAAATGATTTTGGTAATTTTTGCGGGAGATAAATTGGTGGTGGCTTTTCCAAAAAATTACATAACCCGCGTTATAGATACTAGTAAATACACAATGTTTTTTTTATAAATTATCTGCATTCTATTGTTAATATTACCATCTTTCCTTAAATAATTGATAATTGATCGTAAAAAGTAAGTAAACTTCACAATACTATTGTTGTACGTTTGACATAAGAAACGGTCATTTTTTTCTATATGCATTCGAGTCATTATCATGATTAATTGTTGCAGTCCGTGATGTTTTCGACCAATCGATTAATAGTAAGTGTAGGTTTTAATCATGCCAGTTTCTACAGAGCTATGGAATCTTATGAATTTCCGTAAAAAATAGAAAAAAAATAAAACTTGGTGATAAAGATATAAACACATATTATTCAAATGCATATTTTTTTTTATATATCAATGCAGGCTTATTTGCTTACCAGTAAATTAAATCTTGTTCATAGAAAAATGAAAGAAAACACATAAGATGATGTTACTTTTATTTGAAGTTATTCGTTTTCAAAGTCGATCTTTTTAAAGATCTTGTTTCTCATAAATCAAATTTGAACTACCTATGTTACAAAATATTAAAAATTGGATTGATAATCATTTCTTACAATTTTAAAATGGCATTGTCACGATATATGTCAAACTTTTTTCCGTATTGTTATGGTACCAATGCTTAAGTGAGGCATTTCTGATGATCAACATATGTGTGATTGTCGGTTTTTAAAGTTATAAGCAAGATACACAGCAGACAGTTTTTTATTGTGTAAACAAAGCTTGTACCATGTTGTTGTTTGCATTGGTTCAATATATCGTAAAAAGACTATTTTCAAACTTAAGAATTTCAAATGTCAGGCAAAGATTAATAGGTTTATTATAAGACAAAATTTCACATGAAATCGTACCAAATAGGAGGATTTGGAGAGCATTAAAGTCAAATTTAAAATGGTGCAAGTTAATGTTATTTTAAACTGTGGGGTTTTTTTCCGGAGATATGCTCCTGTTTTTCAATTATATCCCTTTTTCAGGACACATTCTCCTTTGCTTGACCAAGGAAATTTTAATTTATTAATGAATAGAATATCGATCAAATTATACCAGGAAAATTTGGCATTATCAAAGAACGCATTACTGGAAGACCATATCATGAATCCAAACATTAAGTTAATTTTAAGCAGAGATACTATCTTAACGGTACTATGCGACGGTACATTTATATATAAACATACATGTATTGCCAAGAGATGATGACATGCTTCTTTATTCAGAACAATATATTCAGGTTGAGTTTATATGCAGCAACCAATTCAAATTGTTAACCAAATATTTCAGGAACGCAATTTCGTTTACATGGTTAAAAGTACATGCATATGTAACAATTGATGTTTATTCAAACCATTTAAAATTTAAAAGTTTTTTTGGCCACAGAAAAAATCAAAGTACTGAAGAACTGACGGGAGTTGATTTTGATATGTTATTTTGCATGACAAGTACATGTAGTTTTTAATTTGAATTACGCACATTTTTATAATATGAATTTTTGGACTTATTCGACAAGAATGTTGAGAAACCCCCATATGAATCATGTTAAATAATATTTAAAGATAAAATTAATTCAATCAAACTATGTATCAGTAATAGAAATGTTTCTCGAAAATTGTAAGCAATATTGAACTCTAGTCTCGTTCAACCAAACGCTCGGCTGACACCGTAAATCTCCGACAAGGATTTACGGAGACAGCCGAGCGTCGAGTTGAACACTCTGGCGTAGGAATACAAACGACTACAAAAATATATAAATTGTTCGTACCATTTAAAATCTGACTATTTTCAAGGTATTTATAAATAAGTTTCCTTGAAAAACAATGCTTTAGCATACATAACATCGAATTTATCAATTATTTTCAAGAACTAAGTCTTGTCAGCAGCAATGATTTGTGCTGAGGTCCAAACACTGTTTCACTTTCGGTTTGTCTGAGTAACTGCATAGGAGAGTTGATTAAAATCAACTCCCAAAAATCATTTACTTGAAATATATCAATGACAAACTCGCTTCATAGCAAAAATATACATATAAAATGATACTATAAATGTTACAACGCATTTGCATTCTTTAACATGATGATATTATTCATTCAAATTTTGAATATATATGCTGATTGATTTTATCACGTTATTCATAATAAATACACATGTAAAACATTTTTTTAACTAGGCAAATAAACAATTGAGAAGAAACAAATTGATAAGATAATTTGAAAGATTTCTTTAGAACAATGCTACACATATGATTATAAAAACAAAGTTATATTTACTGTGGGTAACACAACGCAAAGCCAAACCAAGAAAAACAAGGACATATAAAATGTCTCCTCATCATATTTTTGCTGATTGTCTCCCTCTGTAATTAACTTTAAAGCTGTAAAGATAACGGTATCGGATCCAACTGGTTTGTGCTAGCAGATCGGCAAAATTCCCTATATAAGGACCAAAAAATCCAATCAAAATAATTGACTAATTCCAAGTATCAACATGAAAATAATGTATATAAACGGCAACAACCAACAAGCAAAAAAAAAACCCACACACTTTAGATAAAATTAATGTGCTTGTCAACAATTTTCAAATTTTTCATCACAATAATTAAGGATCCTGTTAGAGTGTGACATTTTAATAAATATTGAATAAATCTAAAAATTCCAGAAATTCTGGTAATAGACTATCTTTTTTTTTTTTTTTTAGAAAAAGCAATTAATTTTCTTTATTAAGTTTGATTTTTTTAACACGCTATCAATTTTTATTTTGATACGTTTAGGCAAATATTCAATTAATGCATTTTGATCATAGACATTTTATATTGGGTAAAGGATAAATAACGTTACATAAGACATAATTTACAATGCCAAATTGGATTTAAGTACACATTTAAATTTGTTTATAAAAAACAATTCTTTATCAAAAACAACCAAAGGGGTATTTTTCTTTGACAAAAAATATTATCTAAAGATAAAAGTCTCTTACGCGCTTTGGAATTTACGTTTGATATAGAAATTTATTTTAAAGCACTTGTCTATTAAATGTGATTTACACAATGTTTCTTTTAGTATACATTATTTTTCCGAGTGCTCATAAAACCACCTTTACATTCATAGGGCATTTACGTCCAGAGCATAATTTCTTATTCTGAATCATCATATTAAAATAGTGATTTTCTTTCATATTAGATTTTAATGTCGAAATGCATAAGTGTTGATTGTAAACTAACCTTTTGTGAATATAACAAACTAGTTTACATTTTATTTTTGTAATATTTTGCGCTAACGGACTTTCTTAAAGCATGTTAACATCATTGTTATAATACGGAGTTTATATTCGGTGTATTTTTCACACTCTTACTGATCAAAGACAGAGTACTTATGCTTATAATACTTGTATTCTGAAACTATGGAGCCCGGATGAGACATGTTCATGTGGTCCATTAACAAATCATCGTAATAAATGTTATAACATTATGTTGCAAACAGTATATTTTTCATGCTTGCTGCAAAGTAGAATTCAAATTTGTATTTCCCTCTTTGTCATTGAAAAAAAATATAACATTGGTGTATAGGTGTAGGTATAGCAATACACAATTCAAAATTGTCAGTCTTTGATAACAACTGGTCGCTCTCGAAAAACTATTTTCAAACAAAACTAGTTATGTGTAATTTTTTTTTCCAGTATCAAGAGCAGTAATCAATTAACTTATGTTTTTATATCTTCCTTTTACCTGTGTAAAACTAAAAGCATATTACTTCACTGATGTGAACGTGTGAAGGAAAAAATAATTTAAAACTGTTTATCGAAATATGAATATAAATATGAAAAAAAACACATCAACGCATCATCGATGATTAGGTAGTAAGGCATTGTTGATTATGAAAGGGCACGACGAAGATGTAAGTCGATGAATCGATGACTCTATGGAACGAGAGAGAGAGAGAGAGAGAGAGAGAGCGAGAGAGAGAGAGAGAGAGAGAGAGTACGTTTTAGCATTCTTTTAGTTTTCAATTATATGAATAATAAATGGTTTTTTTCTCACCTTGCAGGATTAATTATTTTGCAAAAAAGAAAATACAGAATTTTCATATGGAATGTTCGCTTTATAACAAGATAATGAAAATACTTTATTTTAGTTCATTCATCTATGAACAATTATTGAGAGAGAGAGAGAGAGAGAGACAGACGGACGGAAGGAAAGACGGACGGACAGACAGACAGATAGGCGGATAGACAGAGAGAGATGAAGGTAGAAATCAATGCAAATGTCATAAAAAAGCATAAAGCAAGACTTTTTTAAGAGAAAAAGGTATTGCTGAGAAAATACAATTATTCTACATGTGATTCTATATGTATAGTTATGTCTTAATGTTCAGAAATTTAATTATCATCAAAAACCTTTCATTAATGTCCTCTCCAGCCTTTTTTCTGCCATTTAATTAGTTTTACTTCCGTCAAAAAGCACAATTACCGCCAATTTCTTGTAAAAATACATCAATTACTTTCTAAGGAGAAATACTGTGAAATCAATGAAATAAATCTCCTTGTGGATTGATGATATTAAACAGTGTTTAAGGTGACGAAATGTTTCAGGGAAACATGCCTTTTAAACCCCAATTAATAGATTTGTTGATAATTAACAGCCACCACAAAAGCTAATGATTCCACAGTATGTACAGTGAATCTAAAAAAAAATATCTATAAATCAATGAATACTGTTGTTGAAACTAGCGTATAGTTATTGATAAGGCGGTTCTTTATTCTTCGTTTCACCGTGCACTCTGTTTCCACGAAAAATCAGTTTAACGTAAATAATGGATATTCACGAATCTTCCCGAGCAAATAAGACAAAACCAGAGTACAAAATACCACAAAAATTGTCAAGCTGACGCGATTAATATGAGGTCAAGTGGCGAATGATTATTAATTATGATTGCGAATATCCACCTGTTTGATAAAAAAAATAATGTTGCCTTTTAAACGCCCAACTGTAACAATCCATTCCCCGAAAAGTTCCGTATTAGCTGCCTTATTCTATATAAACGGAATTTTTTGAGTCCGTAAGCGCAAACTGTTTCGACCCGATACTGCCAACCTGTGACATAACAAAGTTAAATTCCAAGGGAGATAGTCAGCAGACCTTAGGATGAAAAGCTTGTTTATATTTCTTGTTTATTTTAGCTTATCATCGAGTAGTGTGGCTGATTGTAAGTACAGAAATTTTCATATGATCAAATAAGTAACACTTTTCTTGCTTAAAAAACCTTGCAAATCATTTGTGTGGGTTTTTTTTAAATAATTATTATTTTCAAATTATATATGTAAAACTTCATTATTTCGTTTTTTCGTTATTCGTTATTTCCTTTACCACTTTTTTTAACCTATTTATATTCATTTCAATATAAAGATATGTTAGTTACAAATAAGATGAAGTCAAACTGTATTACATCTAAGATTTATATAAAAAGTTACTTAATGTACGAGAATTAAAATTCAACAAGACATTTATTACAACGTTTAAATGCATGAATTCTGTACAAAGCGATTTTGTCCTTAATATTTTGCAAATAAAACAATTATTTTTTTTTTTACTCAAAATGAAGTTTGTAATAGAAATTGGTTTAAGCTATAAAATACAGTAGGCATATATATTAAAAGGAAACAACATTTTGCAATATTGTATTTCTAGCACATTCTTTCACAATCTGTGATTCGTTGCTGTATGTAAATACAAAAAATGAACGTATTTTTCGGAATATCGAAAAACGCCATCATCTTGACTATATGTACGTTTGTATATTTGTTTACAATCGCATAGTATCATTAAGTTATAACTTTGGGCTTTACAAAGTGTTCCTCCAAAGTATTGCACTGCACGGATGTATTTGAAAAGGTAGACGGCCATCTAAAACATAATTATTAAAAAGGGGATGTCGTAAAAAATAACTCACCAAATAATCAAAGCAGTTTAAAACCATCGTTTGATATTAATTGAAAAGAGAAATGCCAATCGAATGTTATAGAGGTTTAAAATTTCGACACATTTATGGAACTATTGGACAATGAAATGCATATAAAAATATTTTACATCATATTTTCTTTCTTCTTAAACGTAATTTATATTATTACAAACATTGCAACAAAATATGTTTTCGAAAGGCTATAAAGAAATAAAAAAATTACATTCAAATAACATTTACATACGATTTATCTGTTATTTTTAAAGGTATTAATCACGATATTTTTAATAGCACCAGAAACAGTTTGCAAGTATGGAATACAAAGCTATAGCATAGGTCAGACCTTTATTGATCTAGTCGGCAGAAATTGTACGTGTTCATATGACTATGAAGTTGTCTGTGACACCAAAGAGTGTAAGTATTGCAATCTCATTATTGCTCAGCTCCCTTTTTAAAATGATATTTACTCGTATTCAAAAGGTGTCTTCTCTTTTTTGAACTTGCATCTAAATAGTTATCGGTTCAATTTCATAAATTTACCTTGACAATATTGAATGTAAAATCATTTCGTGAAGATATATGTCAGATACTTAATTCAATACACTTGCAGTTGGATCGTTTTTATGACAATGACAAAGTTGTAATCTTTATGAACATAACATTAAGAAAAGTGTATGTGCATCTTTGTATATATATATTTTTCAAATGATATATGTACAGTACAGACTGCAAATATGTACATTTTGGGTAATATTCATATAATTATAAATATCTTATGTAATAAAGATTGCTGTTCCTTGAGTTCCATTTTTCACGTAGACATTTGTGGATTTCAAACATTTGAGATATTTTTTTTTTTCAGATTGTGATTATTTGGGTCAAATCTACAAGGTGGGCGTGGTTTTCTCGGCGGGAGACGGATGTAATGAGTGTCAGTGTAGAGTGGACGGAACGGTGGAGTGCACCAAGGATCCATGCTATCCAGGTACTTGTTTTGTCTAAAACCGAAACATTAATTAACAATTTTAAAATGTTTAATTACTTAAATATATTAACATTATCATAAAACCTAGAAGTGGGAACTTGCTACCGTCAGTTCAATTTTGTCTTTTACAACATACACCATAGCATAGCATAGAACTGAAATTTCATAGCATAACATTAGAATCTCATAGCGTAGCATTGGAATCTCAATGCTATTGAGAATGTGTTAACAAAGATGATCGTATCGTCAATTAATAATGCTATTTATATTTCGATATATTATGCTGTTTTTGAGAATGAAAGATCAAATAAGTGGATGCAATACATTATTTGGTGATAACGAATTATCAAAGTAGCAATGACAATAAAATAATAAGATATAAGCCACATCACAATTTATTAAATGTTTCATAATTAGGTATTATTCATTTCACTGCTTATGTTTTCTGTCTCTGCAGGATGCAGACATTTAGGAGTGACCTATACTGCTGGAGATATATTTCCCATGGGAGATGACTGTAACAACTGTAAATGCCTGAGAACGGGGGAAGTACAGTGCTCCGAGAAAAGGTGTTATCCGGGTAATTACGACTTCACAATTAAGATTTTAATTTTGATAGTTACGTATTTTTGCTTTGCTCCCCATAAAGTGGACCGAAAACCCTTTGCCAGCGAAGATGATTTTAGATATGCGGCCTACAATTCTAAAAAATATTGTCTGTACTACTTTTTGAGACATTAGAATGTTGCAAATAATATATCATGTATGGTTTTATAGATCTGTTTTATCAAATTGGTATTTTACAGTTAGTTAACTGGTATCTAATATAAAATTGAATTGTCCATTTTGTTGTGCAATAATACACCTTTCTTGAATTCCTTTCCACCATTGACTTCAATTTTACAGCCAACTGTCAAGAAAGCAACATATGTATGGAATAATTCATTGTATCCTCTCTGCCTTCTACAGACTGCTATTATGGAGGCGCTAGATACACCACCGGTAACGTGTATCCTAAGGGAGACGGCTGTAACAGGTGCACGTGCATGGTGACCGGGAAGTCAGTCTGCACCTCTGACTCTTGTGAGCCAAATAAGCCAAGTAAGCCTTCTTTTACTATATTGCTCTCTCTCTTTCTCTCTATATATCTCTCTCTCTCTCTCTCTCTCTTTTAAAATTCTTCATTTGTTGAGCATCCACCCTCCCTCATAGGAAAGAGAACATACTAGTGCTTTCCCCCATTTATATTTGTATGGGTCTCCATTAATCTCTTTTACTTCTCTCACCCCGGCGCCTTTAAGAAAGGCAAACTATTATATATGTTATATATAATACAAGGCTAGTTATGCTTTTTAGTACAGCTAATAAAATTGTTAGAAAATTTACCGACATTTCTTACCATGGTATAGAAATAACTATAAAACCTTTTTGACTTAATCCAATATGCCACATATACTTTTAATAGACTCTGTCAAATGACTTTTTAAACAAAATTTATTTTGTAGATTGTGATTACAACGGAAAAGTGTATAAATCTGGTGAGAAGTTTAGGAGAGGTGACGGTTGTGACGAATGCGAGTGTTTACCAAGTGGAAAAACCCATTGTTTAAACAGACCTTGCTATCCAGGTGGGTTATTACACAATTTAAATTTTTTTTTTTTCAAATCTTTAAAATTATTCTAATTCAAAGAATGTTTTTTCGGGGGAGGGATAAGTACTGTCAAATTAACTTGCTTTGAAAATCAATTTTGTGGAATACCTACTTTTTCCAAAGTCATGATGAAATGAAAAATCTGAGTTTATAATTGCTTTAGTAAATTAAATAATTATTTAAATAACTATGCTTCATGTTGTATTTAATTATTAATAAGAACTTTATTCGTGCATTTAATCTTTTTTTTTAAACAAAATTTTATGTAACATAATTTTGTAACAAAAGGGTAGGTATTTGCCATATTTTAGTAAAAATGGCTTTTTCTTAAAAAAAGGAGGAAATTGGATAAAACTTGAATCATTATTATTTTAGCAACAGACTGTAAGTACGAGGGACAATCGTACAACAGAGGAGATATTTTCAACAAAGGAGACAAGTGCAACAATTGTACATGTTTGGAAGATGGCACGGTCCAGTGCTCCGAAAAACATTGTTCTTCAGGTACTGTAGAACACCACGAAAAATGAGCCACCGCGAATTCTAATGATTCCACAGTAATATTCGTAAGATAGTAACACAATAGACAAATGCTCGCGTCAACATCACGTGGTTAATTAAACCGTGTAAGGAAAAATGATCATTCACGAATGGCACTGATTATTACAACTTGGTTTTTCAAAGAAGAAAATGAAACAATAGAAACGTTTTACACAGATAGTTGCCGTGAACACATTAGAATTCATCGGGGCCAATCGTCGTGGATCTCATGTATTAAAGGCTCGTGAGGACGTAACTTTGTGCATTTTCTTATACGATTATATTGTTTGATATCTGGTATTTACAAACAAATATGACTTTAAAACCCTAAATTTATTATTCGTGAAGAAGATTAAAATTCATGGATGAAAGATACCTACTAATTCCACGAAAATTGAGCCACCACGAAATATAATAATTCCAAAGTATACTAGAAATGACTTTCATTGCTATAGTTCCACATTTTCTGAAGAAAAAAACATCTTCTTCATTTTAGTTATAACTTGTCTTTTTCATATTTTACATAAGAATGTCGTCATAATGGCACTGTATACAAAGCCGGTCAAAGCTATAAACCAGACCAGTGTAATACATGTTGGTGCACAGTTTCCGGTGACGTCAGCTGTACAGAGTTCGACTGCAACCCAGGTATCTGAACGATTCATAAGATAATGATATTAAGAATATTATATTTTCATTGATCATTAGAAGATCTAAACCAATTACGTTTGAGTCTAATCGTTTCATTCGCTGTATATATTACATCAACTACTTGAATTTTTTAGCTAAGCTTGTATATAAAACAGGCCAGTTCTGTTTTGTGTATTCCCCCCTATATATCACTTTCTAGATTGTGGCTACCGAGGCAAAACTTACAAGTCTGGAGTGAGTTTCCCAAAGGGAGACAGATGCAACACATGTATTTGTTCTATTACTGGTGATGTAAGATGTACCGAAATGTCCTGTAATAACGACTACAAATCTAACGAACAACCTAAGTACGACTACAAAACTAAGAAACAACCCACATACGACTACAAAACTGAAAAACAACCCACATACGACTACAGCGCTGAGAAACAACCCACATACGACTACAAAACTGAAAAACAACCCACATACGACAACAGAGCTGAGAAACAACCCACATACGACTACAAAACTGAAAAACAACCCACATACGACAACAGCGCTGAGAAACAACCCACATACGACTACAAAACTGAAAAACAACCCACATACGACAACAGAGCTGAGAAACAACCCTATAAAGACTACAGAACTGAGAAACAACCCTACAAAAACTACAGAGCTGTGAAACAACCCACATACGACTTAAAAACTGAGAAACAACCCACATACGACAACAGTGCTGAGAAACAACCCTATAAAGACTACAAAACTGAGAAAAAACCCTATAAAGACTACAGAGCTGTGAAACAACCAACATACGAATTTAAAACTGAGAAACAATCCACATACGACTTTAAAACTGAGAAACAACCCACATACAACTATAAAACTGAAAAACAACCCTATAAGGACTACAGAGCTGAAAAACAACCTACATACGACTACAGAGCTGAGAAACAACCCACATACGACTACAGAGCTGAGAAACAACCTGCATACGACTTCAAAACTGAGAAACAACCCACATACGAATACAGAGATGAGAAACAACCCACATACGACTACAGTGCTGAGAAACAACCTGCATACGACTACAGAGCTGAGAAACAACCTGTATTCGACTTTATAACTGCGAAACGACCCACATACGACTACAGAACTGCGAAACAACCAACATACGACTACAGAGCTGAGAAACAACACTCATACGACTACAGAGCTGAGAAACAATCCACATACGACTACAGTGCTGAGAAACAACCTGCATACCACTACAGAGCTGAGAAACAACCTGTATTCGACTTTATAACTGCGAAACAACCCACATATGACTACAGAACTGCGAAACAATCCACATACGACTACAGAACTGAGAAACAACCCACATACGACTACAGAACTGAGAAACAACCCGCATACTATTACAGAGCTGAGAAACATCCTGCATACGACTACAGAACTGCGACACAACCCATATACGATTACCATTACTGGCACTAAAAAGTACTGAAAGTGCCATTTTTGCTGATATTTTCTGATATTTACTGATATTGTACGGTTATTGCTGAGAATTACAAATATCATTTTGACTGATTGTTTTACTGTTGTTACTGATAATTGCTGTGAGTTTTGATGCTAAGTGATATTTACTCAGATCTACTGTTGGTACTAATAATTGCTGTCATTTACTGAGAATATTTTAAAGCCCAAAAACATTGTCTTTTGATTATAAAATAACACATATTTCAGATATAACACAACTATTTTGAGTTTTATTCATTTATATAATTATATATTCTTTTTATTTATATGATATATAGCACACAGATCACATTTTAGACCTAATATTAGAAAGCCGGTTGAAATATTGGTTAATAAAGGCAGACTCCACAAGAATTTTCATGTCTAAATGCGATCGACAATATATTTTTCAACAATAAAAAATCCATATTTCTAAACATTGTTGTTTTTTTTTCAAAATAGAGAAGATACCTGGTCAGGACTTCAAAAATGTCTTTGAGGTTTCACTTCATAGAAAGATAAGCCCGGAAGAATATGTGTATTGTATACCTATTTTCGGCAGATCAGGAGGTTTGAATGTCGCATTTCAACCTTATAATTGTCAGTCTGATACCTTGTATATTACATTACGTAGTATCCGTATAGAGGTATACATGATCTTGAGAATATTTAATCAAAGTGAAAAGAATTTTTTTAACAACAATATGAATAATGTATTAGAATTATTTTCATATTCATCATTTAAATTTTGCGTTTGATTCAAATAGAGTTGAATACATAAAATTAATTATTCTCTCTCTCTCTCTCTCTCTCTCTCTCTCTCTCTCTCTCTCTCTCGTGAACAAGTACTTTATTTATGCACTAGTATGCGGTTGTTTGATTTTAAAAAAAGGACGCAAGATTTAACTGATTTTCCTTTATAAATCAAAAATTATATAATTAATGTCCACGCTTAAAAGCATGCAGAAAAAGGTCTTTTGTGTGTCGTGGATCAAGAAAATCCTCAAACCTAATAGACAGCGCTCGGACTATACACACTACAGGGTGACCGCAGCAAGGTGTGAAAACTGGCCACCTGTGTATATGTCTTGCAACCACAAAAAACAACTATTGAACTGAAAAACAATCTGCATACGACTACAGAGCATAGAAACAACCTACATTCGACTACAGAACTGAGAAACAACCTGCATACGACTACAGAGCTAAGTAACAACCAACATACGACTACAGAGCTGAGAAACAACCCACATACGACTACGTAACTGGGAAACAACCAACATACGACTACAGCGCTGAGAAACAACAAACATACGACTACAGAACTGAGAAACAACCCATATACGACTACAGAACTGAGAAACAACCTGCATACGACTACAGAGCTAAGTAACAACCAACATACGACTACAGAGCTGAGAAACAACCTGCATACGACTACGGAACTGAGAAACAACCAACATACGACTACAGCGCCGAGAAACAACAAACATACGACTACAGAACTGAGAAACAACCCACTTACGATTACAGAACCGATATGGCACTTATCAGTTCATGTAACAGTAAGCAGTGTAAAGACAATGTATTTTTTTTAACGATAAACCTAACTATTCAGTGCTTTGCATAAGGAATTTATTGCAAGCAGACATATAAAGAGGAAAAATCAAGAATTATGGCTTCAAATAAAATTAAACACAATTATCATTACATTTTTGTTTAATTAAAAGCATTATATTTCAATTGATTTCACACTCAAAGATTATACTCCCGGTAACGTGGTCCAAGCCGGTGTCGGACGTAACGCTTGCCGGACAAAACAATAAGATGTACTGACTGCCCTTGCTTAAAAGGTAAAAACCTTGCAAATCCCGTGTGTGTGAAGTCTTGTCATTTATCCTGTTTAAGCAGGGACTTGAAATGTCAATTCAAATGACTATATGACACAAATTATTTTAAGACGTTTAAGACTATAGGATGTATGAGTGATTTACAAATTAAATTCGAGTGATAAAAATATCATAATAAAACGAAAACAGTTTCCACTTCTGTTTATTATTATTTTTTAAGAGCAACTTACTTCAGTATTCTATTAAGTAACCGATTTCTAATTCCTCAATATGCATATGTAAAAGTCGATCTATCCATTTTTTTTCTTCAGATAATGACAAAAAGGAGACATGAACTCTGTCCCAATCATTTTTAAATTCCATTTCCACATGTTTGGTCTCATTGCTGAATGAAGATTGAATAGTCCTAGCAACTTTAAGACTCAATCTGTCTTTTGGAAGAAGAGCTCTTTATAAAAACAAAGGAAAATACTTAGATTTAACGGTCTCCAATCCTCAGCAATGTTCGACAACTCTCAATTATCCGGATTTCTTTTATTCTTACCATAAAATAAATAACTTTGATACGGACACTTTCAATTATTAATCTACTTCCAGTATAACCAACAATCATACCACTACATGCTTGGCATAGTGGATCCACAAAGTTCTCCCCCTTAAACATATGTTAGTAAAGAGTTCAAGCCACCGATGCATTGAAACTTTTTTTAACTCAACTTTTTTCGTGATCCCATTATGTCCATCGTAGGCAAATTTACAATTACTTTGTAAAATGCATGGATATCAGCTAACGTTTTTAATTTATTTCATTTCTATTATTAAAGTTGGAAAGACAAATATCATTCTTATGATGAAAAAATACTTTGAGGCTGAGGAAGGGAGAACCTTAAAAAACAGAAATGTATGGATTTTTTTTGCTTTAAAATAATGTATAGCTTAACATAGCATATGTAAAACATTAGATATATTTGATGGTTTATTGTCTTTGTTATACTTTCATGTTAAATACTGAAATCTGATTGGTTAAGACGCAGTTAATAATATTTACTATTACCCTCAGCGTTAGCAACGCACTTGGCAACGGGTAACATTAAAAAATGTTACATGCGCGAAAATTATGCGCGTACGGTTCGCTGTACAATTCACGTTATTCATATATAAAAGCAGTAAAATTTTCTTAAAAATTTTAAAAGAGACATTCAGTATAACAAAATAAATAGTGCCTGTTTGGGAGGATAACAGTTGAAATTGACACCCCTCGAAAACCATTGTCAACCTCCGCTTCGCGTCGGTTGACAATGGTTTTCTCGGGGTGTCAATTTCAACTGTTACCCTCCCAAACAGGCACTATTTATATATTAACACCCAGCCTACTTAATATCGTGAAACACGTTCATTTCTGTTTTATTTGTTGTTATTACTTACAGGCAATTGCTGTTGGCAGTTATCTGCAATTAAAAGCGATAAAAAGAAATCTATATCTTGTATAATTTAACGTTAATCAAGCTATCTATATAAATCAAAAAGCTTTGTCAGACCTCACAACAGTGTCTAACGGTTTTGCCTTTCTAATACATTAATATTCATTTTCTTCTAGTTCATTTTATAACTAGAGTAATCTGCTATAAAAAAAAAACCAACACATTTCTCTTAATAATAAACTTGAAGAAAACATTTCAAACAGTAGTCGAAATAGCTAGATTTATATTTATTACTGGTTTTTATCATGCTAAAAACATAATAGTATGAAAAAAAGAAATCGTATATTTACCTTTATCTTTGAGAATACGAATTTGTGGATTTATATAAATCATTGCAAACATTTCATTACGTCACAAAAATCATGCAATCTTCTTACTACAGTTGTTAAACAATTTATTCAATGTATTCATAATTATACATTTCTATTTCTTTTCTTAGGAAAAAACTATGAAAAAATAAATACAAAACAAACAAAATCTCCCTCTATCATGCTTGTACGGCGTTAACCTTGGAACACAAAGGTTAATTTGGTTTAAAAATGCTAATTAAGATCAACCGCAGTGCAAACCGTTGTTTTATGATATTATTTATACGTAAAAACGTGATTGTAAATTGTTTTCAACTGTTTATCTTTCTATGTATCTCCACCGTCGTCCAATCAAGCGTTTGTATTATGCAACATACTATTAGAGAAGAGAACATAAAAATATGATAATCCATAACGAACACATATTTTTAATACACACTTTATGATAATCATTTATATAAAGCAATGTGTTTTATATGCCAAGATTTCCTTCTAATTTATGCTTCATTAAACTGTCTTGGTAATAAGAAGATAATGAGACTGTTTTTAAAGAAAATCAAGGCTCATGATTTAGTTGAAAAGGTAAGCATGCATATAAGTGTGCTTGCTGCCTACTGGATAAAACTTGTATCAACAGTCGACTTAGCATATAAAATTTACGCCAGTCCCTTCTTACTGAAAATAAAGAATTAAAGTGTTTTAACTAATTTGATTTTCATTATTTCTTTATGACAGGAAGTAGTAAACTTTGATATGATTATGTCAAATATTCATATAAAACAAAAGCCAGCAGTTTTAAGAGTATGAATTCATAAGCATCCTATGGCCAAGAAAAAACTTATCTTTGGTGTATATATTGATAATGCTTTATTAACTTTCAAGGTAATGTAAATTGTAAACTACTGATCATTTACTTCCAGCGTGAATGAAAAAAAAATGACAAAAACAAACCGTCAACCATCTCACAAAACCATAAAACGAAATACAAAATTCAAAGAGCAACACGGACCTCCAATAAATAGAGGTAGGATCAGGTGCCAAGGAGGAGTGAGTATTCTCTGCAGACCGGTCTCACCCGCCGTGTGCTCTTTGTCGTAATCGGGAAAAAACGGAAAAGTCCGTAGACAAATAGGTGATTAATTATAGTCTCACAATTAGTATGAGAAACGTCAATCAGCACGCGACCAAGTGGGAGATTGTATTTGCTGACAAGGTCGTTGTATCGACCATAGAACTTACGAAAACTTGACTTCAAACGAGACTGTTGATATTCTTGTTTTATCAACCTTTTTGTCAGTAGCTTGCCTCGGCTTAGAAACTGTTGATACGAAGAGCATGCCCTTGCGTATCGAATTAACTGAGAGACAAAAACATCATATGCAGGTGATGAAAGTATATTACTACATAAGTAAGGAAAGTTGACTATAGGAAAATTGAAGTCATGTTCTAATAAAGTTTTGTTGTTAGGTTACCATCAATGTCCATTTCAAGTAAAATATCTTAATATGAAACAGATGACGCAGACTCTGTGGTATCTTTGATTTCAAGTTCACTGGGATATATCGAGTCGACGAATTGAGAAAAAAAAAGATTTGATTATTGTACACGTTTATTGGTTTTTAATAATCTAAAATATGTTAATCTTCAACTGATTGTGTGTAATTCTGAATTACTTTTAGAGCAAACTTGAAATGTTTCATCAATTTCGGTTGCATTCTTCCTTCAGACAATGCTAAATTCATCATTTGTTTTTTTTTTTTTTGCTATTATCTCTTATAGAATATCCATGCATATAAATGCATTTTTATCTTGAATAATCTTTGATAACAATGAATGATTTTTCAGATTTTTTTTATTGCAATATGAATGACAACTAATGTTTTTGGTGGGATTTCTTGACGCATGTACATGTAGGGTTTATATTTTATAGCCATTTCTTAATGGATAGTGTGCTATGATTTGTCTTTTCTGTCACATTGTAAAATGAAATATTAACCATTAATTCTTTTTTTTTAATCTTTCCTGATTATGGTACACATTTATTCAGTTATTTAAAAAATGACAGGTATATCTTAAGTGTGTTTGAATGACACCATATTTTTAGGTATTTTACATAAATGCAACAATCATTAAAAAAAAAAAGATTGTAAATATTTGTGATTTTTTATTTTTTCTCTATATAAGGAACATATCAAGCGTTCAATAACCAATTACACATTCATTCTCCTGTAAACAGTGCAAATCTGAAAACGATCAAGTGACTTATTTACATGTTTTTGGTAGTTTTTTGTCGTTAAACGATCTTTTTTACTTCTTCTTATTCGCAACACATCTTAATTTAGTTATTAAAATCGGCTACTTTAAGAGTAAGAAATATGTTTAAGCATTTCAGAACTAAACAAAATATTTTTTATATAACAGAGTAATTAGAATGAGGTTTGCTTTAACTTTTTTTTCAATTATTAAACACTTTTCATTTTCGGATATTTGATATGTTACTAGTTTTGATAAACTTCACAACAGCTCAACAAATTATAATCTTGTGCTTTTTAAGGTCTTCCGTTTTTAACGGAAGACCTTATTGTTATTGCTTTGTTTCTTTTTCACTATTATTAAGGTCTTCCGTTGGAAACGGAAGACCTTATTGTTTTTGCTTTGTTTCTTTTCCTCTATTATTAAGGTCTTCCGTTGGAAACGGAAGACCTTATTGTTTTTGCTTTGTTTCTTTTCCTCTATTATTATTATTATTTTTTTTTTCTCCCACGTTTTCTCGAAAACGCTTCAGCCGATTTTGATAAAACTTTCAGATCTTGTTAATGACAACATTTGTAAGAAAAGTACGTGGGATTTTTTTGGTCGTCACTTCCGGTCCCGAGATATTAAAGATTTTATGTTTTTGCTTGTTCACGAGTTTTCTCCAAAAGTATTTAAGATAGAACTTTCAAATGTTCAGAGATCGTAGAGAGTGAACGGCCGCAGTGTACTACGCATATCCGAACGTCCGCCGTCACTTCCGGTCGTCAGCGGAAGGAAATGAAAAACCTTAATTTTTCAATTTTTTGAACTTGAATTTTTTTTATGCTACTATTCGATAGAGACACTCTAGAAACCTCTGAATATGAAATCTGTTTTAAAATCGATCCATGCATTTTCGAGATTTTGGGCTCCAAAGTTCTGAAGCGAGAGTCCGCGTAGCTCAGTCGTTAGAGTGGTGGACTTGTGTCCAGGCGACCCGGGTTCAGTCCCCGAGTGCCGATTATTTTTTCTTGCTTAACTGTGTTTTGTTTAACGATTTTATCTTTATAATGATGGATTTGAATGTTTACGTTTTCTTTTTGTCATAAATAAAAATAATAGCGGCTTTTTTCAGTACAAATATAGAGCTCTTTTCTGTCAACTGCTCGCTAAATTCGGACGATTGTCGCATTGCCGGCATCAAAGACATGCCGCCGAAGCACCCCTGCAGTTCGACCGCATTAGAGTTCACTGGATCGCTTTGCCGGCATCAAAGAAATGCCGCCATGTCAATGATTGTATACACACAACATTTAGCAATGCACCAACGTTTTAGTATTTCACATGGCTTAAAAAGAAAGGTTGTTTTGTATTTATTCAAACATTTAGATATGTACATGTATGCATGTATACATGCGTTTATTGACAAATGTTGCGTTTATATTGAATTCCTGAACACTAAAATCTCTCTCTCTCTCTCTCTCTCTCTCTCTCTCTCTCTCTCTCTCTCTCTCTCTCTCTCTCTCTCTCTCTAAAAGATCTACTACAGGTAACATGGAGTAATGAGGCTAGAGGCTAATGTACATTTGACGTCAAAAAAGTAAATACGTATTTTTTTCTAGTTACGGGATTTTGTCTACGGATGTTATTTTTTGAAATTCACTGTTCAATGATTTAATAACAAATCTATTGACTGTCTGGGATTAAAAAAAACGATTTTTATTATCAACTGAATGCTTAACATTGGTCATTTAGACATAACACTTGGGTATCGTTTGGATTCGGGAAAATGGGGAATAAATAATCATACTATATTTCTAATGATGTAGGTTATTTTATTTGCTGACTTACCAGAATTTTTTATTATGCAGTTATTGTCGGCAAAGAAAAACTTGAGACAAAAAGAAATATAATAGATATGAAAAAGCAGATAAACCAATTATAAATTTCTTTGTCAAATCAGAGACATAAATGTTATTTATGTCTCTGATCAAATCGATTTCTGATTAATCTCTCTCTCTCTCTCTCTAGATCTCTCTCTCTCCCTCTCTCTCTCTCTCTCTCATCATACATATGTAGTGTTTAGCATGTAAATGTTATGGCATTTTATATATCTTATTTCTGAAAACTTTAAAAGTAAAAAGTAAATCCATAAATTGTGTTTGATGTAAGATTTTAAAAGATTATTGCAAATGTTTCTCGACTTGTTGCAATACTGCTGTTGTCATAGGCAAAATCCCATCGTGAGCTCTGGACCGGTAAATGTCAGAGTAAAAATAAACTGGCGACTTTGAGAGAATAATTGCGTATATCTCCGCTATTGTAAGACCCATCAACTTAAAATTCGGCAGGAGTGTATCTCAGACATTACTTTTATGAAACATACATGCACGTTGCGAGTGTTTTAAAGATTAATTGATTTTTTAGGATTTTGAAGCGAGCTGGTAGTTTTCTATCTGGGTCAGAGTTCGACATCTTTCTTTATTTATGGTTTCATTGAAATTAATGTTGAAATGGGCTTGGCCCCTGTGCAGCCGCATAATATTTCTGTTGCATGTATATTTCTTTTTTTCTGTTTAGTCTGAATCTACGATAGCGTGTGAACTACTTATGAATGTAAGAACTGTGGAAATTACTGCATCAAATTTTTACCGAATAAATTTACGTGTTACTGATTTCGTTATTTCTACATTTATAAAGATTTTATCAATCCTGCTGAAATAAAACAGTCAAACATAATAGTAAACGACACGAACAAAAAAATCTCAAAACTGAAATACATGGGTAAACTGCATCAGTCATTGTTTTAGGACTTCCCCTAATTGTTGTTACCCGAATCCGAGATCCACACCTTAAAATTCTATTTTCGATTTATTTACGACGAAAATCAAGCTCGGGTCTTTTCACCCCCCCTCCAGACAAAAACACGCGTCAATATTTCAAATGACCTCGCACTGTTACCAAACCTAAATAGTCAGACATCTTACACTTTGTTTTTCATCTCATACAAAAACTCAGCTCTTCTCCCGGGCGGAAACGCCCCAAATTCAAACACAAATTCGGGAATTATTTCGCGTCAGCCATGTTTTGAGACACCTGTAAAGGCTGTGTGTTCTAATCTCGCCGGAGCCAAGATTTGTTCTTTATTTCTTTCTCTCCTTTTTATTTAATTTTCTAACTAAAATAATCAACATAAAAAAGGGTTGTTGGACTGTAGTACAAGTTGAAAAACTCTCTTCAATTAAGATTTAGACAAAAACAGTCTTTTATTATTAGGGTCTTCCGTCTTCAGCGGAAGACCCTTCTATTCTTATTGTTATTAGGGTCTTCCGTTTACAAAGGAAGGCTCTCTTTTTTTCTTCGGTTTCTTTTTATTACAGGTTATTAGACCTGTTATTAAGTCAAAAGACCTCTTATTTAATATGAAATAAAATGGGACTGGTCCTTAAAATTAAGGATCCTACAGGGTGGATAATCCTTCATCCATCGCTCTTTTAGATCACATCTGCATTTCCTGATATGTTTCGTTGATGAAGATAAAAGGCAAGGTCATTTCCTGTTCTAAAAATCGGACGGAAGACCTCCTCGTTGCTTGCAACGAGATCGTGTCTAGTTATTATTCTTTTTTTTTTCTCCCACGTTTTCTCGAAAACGCTTCAGTCGATTTTGATAAAAATTTTAGATCTTGTTTATGACAACATTTGTAAGAAAAGTACATGGGATTTTTTTGGTCGTCACTTCCGGTCTCGAGATATTAAAGATTTTATGTTTTTGCTTGTTCACGAGTTTTCTCCAAAAGTATTTAAGATAGAACTTTTAAATTTTCAGAGATCGTAGAGAGTGAACGGCCGCAGTGTACTACGCATATCCGAACGTCTGCCGTCACTTCCGGTCGTCAGCGGAAGGAAATGAAAAACCTTAATTTTTCAATTTTTTGAACTTGAATTTTTTTTATGTTTTTTATTCGATAGAGACACTCTAAAAACCTCTGAATATGAAATCTGTTTTAAAATCGATCTATGCATTCTCGAGATTTTGGGCTCCAAAGTTCTGAAGCGAGAGTCCGCGTAGCTCAGTCGTTAGAGTGGTGGACTTGTGTCCAGGCGACCCGGGTTCAGTCCCCGAGTGCCGATTATTTGTTCTTGCTTAACTGTGTTTTGTTTAACGATTTTATCTTTATAAAGATGGATTTGAATGTTTTCCGTTTTCTTTTTGTCATAAATAAAAATAATAGCGGCTTTTTTTCAGTACAATTATAGAGCTCTTTTCTGTCAACTGCTCGCTAAATTCGGACGATTGTCGCATTGCCGGCATCAAAGACATGCCGCCGAAGCACCCCTGCAGTTCGACCGCATTAGAGTTCACTGGATCGCTTTGCCGGCATCAAAGAAATGCCGCCATTTCAATGATTGTATACACACAACATTTAGCAATGCACCAACGTTTTTAGTATTTTACATAGCTTAAAAAGAAAGGTTGTTTTGTATTTATTCAAACATTTAGATATGTACATGTATGCATGTATACATGCGTTTATTGACAAATGTTGCGTTTATATTGAATTCCTGAACACTAAAATCTCTCTCTCTCTCTCTCTCTCTCTCTCTCTCTCTCTCTCTCTCTCTCTCTCTCTCTCTCTCTCTCTAAAAGATCTACTACAGGTAACATGGAGTAATGAGGCTAGAGGCTAATGTACATTTGACGTCAAAAAAGTAAATACGTATTTTTTTCTAGTTACGGGATATTGTCTACGGATGTTATTTTTTGAAATTCACTGTTCAATGATTTAATAACAAATCTATTGACTGTCTGGGATTAAAAAAAACCGATTTTTATTATCAACTGAATGCTTAACATTGGTCATTTAGACATAACACTTGGGTATCGTTTGGATTCGGGAAAATGGGGAATAAATAATCATACTATATTTCTAATGATGTAGGTTATTTTATTTGCTGACTTACCAGAATTTTTTTTATTATGCAGTTATTGTCGGCAAAGAAAAACTTGAGACAAAAAGAAATATAATACATATGAAAAGGCAGATAAAACAATTATAAATTTCTTTATCAAATCAGAGACGTAAATGTTATTTATGTCTCTGATCAAATCGATTTCTGATTAATCTCTCTCTCTCTCTCTCTCTCTCTCTCTCTCTCTCTCTCATCATACATATGTAGTGTTTAGCATGTAAATATTTAGGCATTTTATATATTTTATTTCTGAAAACTTTAAAAGTAAAAAGTAAATCCATAAATTGCGTTTGATGTAAGATTTTAAAAGATTATTGCAAATGTTTCTCGACATGTTGCAATACTGCTGTTGTCATAGGCAAAATCCCATCGTGAGCTCTGGACCGGTAAATATCTGAGTAAAAATAAACTGGCGACTTCGAGAGAATAATGCGTATATCTCCCCTATTGTAAGACCCATCAACTTAAAATTCGGCAGGAGTGTATCTCAGACATTACTTTTATGAAAAATACATGCACGTTGCGAGTGTTTTAAAGATGAATTGATTTTTTAGGATTTTGAAGCGAGCTGATAGTTTTCTATCTGGGTCAGAGTTCGACCTCTTTCTTTATGTATGGTTTCATTGAAATTAATGTTGAAATGGGCTTGGCCCCTGTGCAGCCACGTAATATTTCTGTTGCATGTATATTTCTTTTTTTCCGTTTAGTCTGAATCTACGATAGCGTGTGAACTACTTATGAATGTTAGAACTGTGGAAATTACTGCATCAAATTTTTACCGAATAAATTTACGTGTTACTGATTTCGTTATTTCTACATTTATAAAGATTCTATCAATCCTGCTGAAATAAAACAGTCAAACATAATAGTAAACGACACGAACAAAAATTCTCAACACTGAAATACATGGGTAAACTGCATCAGTCATTGTTTTAGGACTTCCCCTAATAGTTGTTACACGAACCCGAGATCCACACCTCAAAATTCTATTTTCGATTTATTTACGACGAAAATCAAGCTCGGGTCTTTTCACCCCCCTCCAGACAAAAACACGCGTCAATATTTCAAATGACCTCGCACTGTTACCAAACCTAAATAGTCAGACATCTTACACTTTGTTTTTCATCTCATACAAAAACTCAGCTCTTCTCCCGGGCGAAAACGCCCCAAATTCAAACACAAATTCGGGAATTATTTCGCGTCAGCCATGTTTTGAGACAACTGCAAAGGCTGTGTGTTCTAATCTCGCCGGAGCCAAGATTTGTTCTTTCTCTCTATTTCTTTCTCTGCTTTTTATTTAATTTTCTAACTAAAATAATCAACATAAAAGGGTTGTTGGACTGTAGTACAAGTTGAAAAACACTCTTCAATTAAGATTTAGACAAATACAGTCTTTTATTATTAGGGTCTTCCGTCTTCAGCGGAAGACCCTTCTATTCTTATTGTTATTAGGGTCTTCCGTTTACAAAGGGAGGCCCTCTTTTTTTCTTCGGTTTCTTTTTATTACAGGTTATTAGACCTGTTATTAAGTCAATAGACCTCTTATTTAATATGAAATAAAATGGGACTGGTCCTTAAAATTAAGGATCCTACAGGTGTATAATCCTTCATCCATCGATTTTTTAGATCACATCTGCATTTCCTGATATGTTTCGTTGATGAAGATAAAAGGCAAGGTCATTTCCTGTTCTAAAAATCGGACGGAAGACCTCCTCGTTGCTCGCAACGAGATCGTGTCTAGTTTTTATTGTTTTTTTTTCTGTCACATTTTCTCAAAAATGCTTCAACCAATTTTCATGAAATTTTCAGATCTTATTCATGACAAAATTTGTAAGAAAAGGACACAGGCTTTTTTTGATCGTCACTTCCGGTACCGAGATATTAAAGATTTTACGTTTTTGCTTGTTCACGATTTTTCTCAAAAAGTATTTACGATAGAACCTTCAAATTTTCAGAGAAGGTAGAGAGTGAACGGCCGCAGTGCCCTTCGTATATCCGAACGTCCGTCGACACTTCCGGTCGTCACCGGAAGAAAATGAAAAACCTTAATTTTTCAAATTTTTAGATTTGAATTTTTTTTATATTTTTATTCGATAGAGACGCTTAAAACACTTCAGAATATGAAATTCGTGTTAAAATCAATCCAGGCATTCCCGAGATTTTGAGTTCAAAAGTTCTGAAGCGAGAGTCCGCGTAGCTCAGTCGTTAGAGTGTTGGACTTGTGCCCAGGCGACCCGGGTTCCATCCCCGAGTGCCGATTATTTGTTCTTCCCTAATTTTGTTTTGTTTAACGATTTTACCTTTAAAATGATGGTTTTTATTGTTTTCCGTTTTATTTTTATCATAAATAAAAAATAATAACAGCTTTTTTAGTACAAATATAGAGCTCGTTTTTTTCAGCAGTTCGCATCGCCGCCATCAAAGACATGCCGCCGAAGCGCCCCTGCAGTACGACCGCATTAGAGTTCACTGGGTCGCTTTGCCGGCATCAGAGAAATGCCGCCATCTCAATGACTGTATGCACACAACATTTAGCAATGCACCAACGTTATTCTACATGGCTTTAAAAGGAGGACTGATTAGTATTTGTTCACATATATAGATACACGCTTGCATGTATGCATGCGTTTATTGACATACGTTGCTGATATACTAATTCCCTAAACACTATAAAAAACTAGAAAATCTCTCTCTCTCTCTCTCTCTCTCTCTCTCTCTCTCTTTTCTCTCTCTCTCTCTCTCTCTCTCTCTCTCTCTCTCTCTCTCTCTCTCTCTCAAGTACATAAGAACTAAGTACATGTAACATGCAGTAAATTGGATAGAGGCTAAATGTACATTGGCGTCAAAAAATTATACATGTATTTATTTCATGTTACGGGATAATGTCTATGGATTCAAATAATTTGAAATTCATTGTTTAATGATTGTCTTCTTACTGATTGGAAATCAACGCTAAAAAGTCATTTTTATTAATGATGGTGTACTTTTTCCTTTTTTGTGCATGTCTATATACTGATACAAATCTGTTGCCTGTCTGGGATTAAGAAAAACCTCCGAAGTTTATACTCGTAACTATACAAACGAACGGGTGACTGCGACAAGATTTGAAAACTGACCACCCGTTTATGAGTGTTTGAGCCTAAAAATAAACAGATGTAAAAAAAAAATCAATAGTTACATCTTTCAAACAACGCTTATACATTGTTTTTAACATATGTATTTTATTTAATACCAAATATTGCAATATGTGATATTTAGAATTTAATTTTCTACGTTTAATATAGAAGTCACCGACCGACCGCCCCCCCCCCCCTCCAAATTCATAAAATCATTTAGTTTTTAGGGCCCGATTTTACTTGGTCTTTGATCTTCGACCTTTAATTTCAACTAATTACCATTATAGATTACTGTACTAATTACCAGACCAATTCGTTCATTATTAACAGAGTTATGAAGCTTTTGGCATCTGAGTTTTAGTTGTTGTGTTTGACATGTACTGTAAAAAAAAAATTCTGACTCCCAAGCCCTTCACTCAATCCTAATGAACATTCGTGAAAATGAACCTCTGACCCCATTCTTATTGTCTGTCAAATATGCAGCGGATTGAACAATTAAGACGAAATTCCTGAGATTAAACGGCGCTTGTTGCCTATACGTGGAAATTAAATTTACACACTGTACACGCACTGACGACCCCCCCCCTTCCTATTCACAAAATCATTTAGTTTTTCTGGCCTTATTTTACTGGATCTTTCATCTTGAGCCTTTATTTTCAATCTAATTCAATTCTAGATTACTGTACTAATGACCAGACATATTCGTTCATTTTTAAGAGAGTTATAAATTTTTGGGCATTTGAGTTTCGATTGGCGTGCTTGACATGACTGTAGAAAAAAACCTTGGACCCCATTTTTATTGTCTGCCAAATATGCAGCGGATTGAACAATTAAGAAGAAATTCCTGAGATCAAACGGCGAGTATAGCCTGTACGGAGACTTAAAATTTACACAGTACAAGGGATGTAAGCAGCCGCGTTATATTTCTGTTGCATGTATATTTCTTGTTTTCTATTTTGTCTGTATTTACGATAGCGTGTGAACTACTTATGAATGTTAGAACTGTGGAAATTACTGTCATCAAATTTTTACCGAATAAATTTACGTGTTACTGATTTCGTTATTTCTACATTTATAAAGATTTTATCAATTAAATAAAACAGTCAAACATAATAGAAAACGACACGAAAAAAAATCTCAACACTGAAATACATGGGTAAAATGCATCAGTCATTGTTTTAGGACTTCCCCTAATTGTTGTTAACCGCATCCGAGATCCACACCTCAAAATTCTATTTTCGATTTATTTACGACGAAAATCAAGCTCGGGTCTTTTCAACCCCCTCCAGACACAAACACGCATCAATATTTCAAATGACCTCGCACTGTTACCAAACCTGAAATGTCAGACATCTTACACGTTGTTTTTCATCTCATACAAAAACTCAGCTCCTCTTCCGGGCGAAAACGCCCCAAATTCAAAGACAAATTCGGGAATTATTTCGCGTCAGCCATGTTTTGAGATACCTGCAAAGGTTGTGTGTTCGAATCTCGCTGGAGCCAAGCTTTGCTCTTTCTCTCTATTACTTTCTCTCCTTTTTGTTTCTTTTTCTAACTAAAATATTCAACATTAAAGGGTTGTTGGACTGTAGTACAAGTCGAAAAACACTCTTCAATTAAGATTTAGACAAAAACAGTTTTTTATTATTAGGGTCTTCCGTCTTCAGCGGAACACCCTTCTATTCTTATTGTTATTAGGGTCTTCCGTTTACAAAGGAAGACGCTCTTTTTTCTTTGGTTTCTTTTTATTACAGGTCATTAGACCTGTTATTAGGTCAAAAGATCTCTTATTTAATATGATATAAAATGGGGCTGGTCCTTCAAATTAGGAATCCAACGGGGTCTATAATCCTTCATCCATCGCTCTTTTAGATCACATCTGCATTTCTTGATATGTTTCATTGATGAAGATAAAAGGCAAGGTCATTTCCTCTTCTAAAAATCGGACGGAAGACCTCCTCGTTGCTCGCAACGAGATCGTGTCTAGTTGTTATTATTTCTGTCTTATGTTTAAAGAATTTCCAAACACAATATCTTTTTTTCACTCTTTATGAAATCCTGACTTGAATAATCAAATTCTATGCATTAAATATGTCATGTTTTGCTTACGCATAGTCCAATAAGGCGATTTTCTGTAAATAATGCGCGTAAGAGAAATATTATTATTATGACTCTAAATTTATCACCTAATTAAATCTATGTCCGGCTTGCAATTTCTACACTACAGGAAAACATAGACAGTTATGGTTAGGTAATAATTTTTAATCATGAAAACGCCTTTCCATCGATTGTTTGCATACCAAAAACTAATCCTGTCTTTATAACCGTAATACAAAACAAGAGGCCGACTTCAGTGGTGTTTAACACATGTTTTGATGGATTTGTTCACGTCTCAACTTATCAAAGTTTTTTTCGCAATTTATCAAATTAACATATTTCCTTTTTATTCATCTTTCATAAAAATTATTATCAAATATAGGTTATAATTTTCTTTGTATCTTTTCTTTTATCCACCAAAAAAATTAATGTTTTGATTGATATATAGATTCTTTTTTTGTTTTATATAGTACAGTGTATATAAAAAGTCAATTGTTAAGCCCAATTAGATTCTGGTTTCTAAAAAGATCATTTAGGAGTGCATGCATACATTTAAAAGTCATTAACAATATCATAAATCAACGAAACATGAATCTAGATAAACGTATGGCCCTCTAAAGATAAAATGTAAATCAATACGCATTAAAAAAAAAACCGCACAATGTAATTTTTTGCTTAAAAAATAAGTTGCTTTTAATTTCAAACCGTCTCTTATGGAAATTTCAATTTTAGCCCTCTTTTAATCGAAAAGAAACTCTATTGGGATTTGATGTGGTGTACCTCAAGCTAACAGAATTGTCAATCTTTAATACAAGAGCCCATTAAGGATTCTTTATTTGTGTATGCTAGAACAGAATATATGCGAGTCATCTCGTGTGATGAACAGATCTGCGAAAGTAAAATTAAACTGTACATGTTTCCTTAAATCCGATGATTATATATTGCTAAATTAATACCCACTTAAGGTCAAGATCTAGTAAATGAAAAGTGCCTACAAGTAAATGAAATTCAAGGTATAAATCATTTTTTTTAATGATTCTTCATAACAATACCTTGTTTTATAGGGTGTACCGGGGCTT
Source organism: Magallana hongkongensis (assembly GCA_015776775.1). NCBI lineage: Eukaryota > Metazoa > Mollusca > Bivalvia > Ostreida > Ostreidae > Magallana > Magallana hongkongensis. The sequence continues at coordinate 5,697,852 of CM027469.1, read as the reverse complement.
ACATTTTTGGTAGACACAATGGAATAATCATGTTTAAAACAACCATTTTCTATTAAATATGCAGGATTAAAGTAACAAATCTCGGAGTTTTGTCCATGTTGTTTAATGAAATATATCTAGAATGCCTTCAGTCTCTCCAAAACGGTATTTAACAAGCTATTGCCCTCCTCTTTAAAATGATGTCAAATTGAATATAAGTACTGGGATTACTTTTCCAGTGATTAAATATAGAATGTCAAAACATGGTCTTTTTTTGTACGTAATTCCTTAAAGCTGTAAAATACGGGAATACAATCAATTATGAAGTCATAATGGTTCTAGCACCAAAAAGACAGTCTGGGATCATTTACTAGATCTTGACCTTAAACAACTACATGAATGGTTCGTTTCCATCTTCTAAAAAAGTTTTTGCCAAATGTACTTGAAGAAATGGATCGTGCAACGCTTTAAAAATTCTATGATTTCAAATGAATTGAATAATAGTTATACTTGAATGATATGTGGGAGTCTTGCTTCTAGACTTGATTAACGAACAAGGCACACCCCATTCACCACAGGTATCCGAATAAAAGGCAAGGTCATGCTATACAACACCCACACCTAGGTCATTTCTGCTGTTCACCCATTTTACTTTAATTACGCCTTCAGTAAACATCCTAATCCGGATCTTATTTTACAAATTTAGTTAAAGTCAAGGTGCTCAAAGTGCAGCTTAATCAATAATTATCTAAAAAATTATTTTGATTTTCTAAATCTAATAGATATAGTATTTTGAAAATAATATATTCCTATTTTTTTTTTGGGGGGGGGTATTTTATTTCCTTTTTGTTTTGGCTCGGAATTTGTTTTCTAACTTGATATTCGAAAAACACCACATTAATCTGAACAATTATTGTACGCCTCCTAAGAACATTCCTGTTTCATTGCAAAGCAGCATGAAGCCGGATCCTATATGTGTTTGTTTGTTTATCAAATTTGTCACCAGTTACGTCGAATGTTTTGTGAAAATAATAATTCTTAATAACATGTACATGTATCTGCCATTAATAAGTGTGCACATTCTGTCATTTCATCTCACGCGTCCTACACAATACTTTAAATTCATGAAGTATGCTAATTATAATTTTTGCATGCTAGATTAACATCAACGACAGTCATCATGGAACCACAGAACTTATTAAAAACAAACCACTTTATGAAAATAAATCTCTGTCTTTTTTCCTATTTGTCAAACGTGTTCGGCATCATTACGCCTCGTTATGAAGCAATATCAATCCGGAACTTATCAGTTAACTATAAAAGAAGCCCTCTTTCCAGATTGATAATTCAGTTCAAGATTTCTTGTGCATCTGACAATCACATTGGGTGTTTTTTTTTCACGTTCACTTTCCACCTCAAGTACTTTTTTCCTCAAAGATGTTTACTTTTCTTTCTTTTGGATTGTCTTGCTTTGCAATACAGCTAGTTATGACTGGTGAGTATCATTATGTTGCTAATGCACAGGAATATAAAAGTTTCAATAAAGTATGAAATATACCACGTTGCAAATACTTGGTAGATATTATTTTTTCTGATTGCTAATCATGTAAACCGTTTCATTTTTATAATTGTTTGTTTCAAATTGATAGATACTCCTTTAACGTTTTAATTTTCTTTTTCCTACAGTTCGCTGATGATCCTCAGTGTACATACAATTTTAATACATATAACGTTGGACAGACATTCACGAATACGGCGGGAAGACCTTGTGTATGTTTACAGGACGGCAGCTACAGGTGTAAAGAAGTAACAGGTATGTGCTTTTAACATATAATTTTGTGTTCTTTCTGCAAACATGAAATAGTTGATTGCATATATCTTTAATTTTATTTTCGCCTTGTCTTTGCTACATTAAATTCACCTTGTGCGAACTATATATGTTATATTGTAAAACATAATAAGTGACAAAAATTCCAAATTCTTTCTCGCAAAATATTACGCTGCGAAACAGTCTTTATTAAATATCAGATCGCGTATCTTATTGTAATAATTGATTGCAAATGGTTTTTTTAATAATTGATCTTTTGATGTCTTTGTTACATCAAGTTAAACTTGTGCAAGCAATAGATGTTATATTGTAAATCTTAATTTGTGACAAAAAACCAAGATTCGTTTAAAAAAAAAAAAAAATCCGAGTCTTAAGTCTAAATTAAATGACATTTTGCGTCTAAAGATTTGTAACAGTAAATAGTAACTGTTTAAATGCAAAATAAACTGTCCGCTAATAAAAAGATGGTTTACAAAAGGAATTAATTTGTACCATAACTTTTAAGAAGTTTTTGTGTGAGCTATTATTAATTATTATTGAAAAGGGTATACATCTGCTGTGTATAATATTCTGATAAAAACTCGTGATATTTTTTTCTTTGCAATGATATGAGGGTACTGAGATTACTGAGATTAAGTTAAATTGAATGGTTGTCTAACTTACGGAATGTAAACTGTTGGTTTGTTTAATGATAATAGGAACATGAGGCGAATGAGCTTTATAGATTAATACGTCTAGTACATGTCTGTACACATGTACCATAATGAAATAAATGAAATGAACGGAAATTTTAAAACGAAAAAGGGATAAATGGTTCGTGTCAAACTAACGTTCCTGACGACCTTGCCTTAAGATATTTTTAGTTGATCACCCATGGTCACCCATGGTATAACAATTTCCTGAATCATCTGTTAAAAGAATAATTATTTCAAAATGATAATGAGGAGTACGGTTTTAATTTAATAGATCATTTTAAGAAATATTGTGGGGACTATTTAAAAGTATTAAACTATTTGTAGTAACTTTCTAAAAACAGAGCATATTTTTCAATAAATTTAAATCTTGACAGTCGATATGTATTAATAGAATACCTTGTGTCATGTTAACGAACAGGGCTGGAACAGGTGTGCCATTAATCATATGTCTTCTAATTAGTCAAGCGTCAGAGGTTAATGGCCATGTCTGATACGAATGTAAGTCAGAAAATAAGGGATTTCAAGTTATTGACCTTTTTCTCCTCTAATAACAATCTATCTTTATATGGCAAAAGAATAGAAAAGAATTAGCAAAATTGAATATATTTGCCCTGATTTTGTTGATCAAATTAAACTTTGTGTGAAAACAAGAATAAATATATTTACTTTAGTCATCAATGATGTTAAGTTTAATTCTAGTCAATATTTAATTACTTTCAACTGAATAAATTCAGATAACAGGTGAATAATTTTTTCTAAGTAAATAATCAAACAAAAGCTGCACATCCGTATCAATGTGTAAGCCACAAACCATACATGTATTTTTGTCTTTAACTGAAATAGAAGATACATTGAAAACATTTTAAAAAGTTAAAATCATTTTTTCTTCTACATGATGACAAACATATTTTAGTTGCATTTTTCTGTGGTTGTGGGACACAAAGTATTTATTACAATCTCAATTACAAACAACATGATAAATATAATTAAGAAAATCCACAATGCATAAGTTAAACTTGTGACGTCATCTGATTGAATTATAAGAAGTATTCATCTGATATTTCAGCGGTCAAAAAGACAGGTTGTAGTCCCTCAATGCCAGTACCTGGGAAGGGTTTACAACGCCGGCGAAAGGTTCCCAGCAGGGGACGATTGCAACTCGTGTGAATGTCAAGCAATCAGGGGTACCAACATGTACAGACAAGAGATGCTATCAGGCCGCAAGTGAGTTCTTTTACATGCTTTGAATTATTACCGTTTCATGCATGAAAGATAGAATTTAATCAGGTTTATAAACAACCTAAAAAGATCAACATTTTAAGTTTTATTTTTTTAAATACTCGTTTTAAATTAAAAGAAACCCCAACCTAATTATTTTTTCATTTTAATTCAAAACCATTAAAAGAATTTTTTTTTTAAATAAAAAAAAAACCAAGACTTGTATTATTTCATAATCATTAATCAATATTTTCCTTACAACAGCCTGTGTACATTTGGGAAAGATTTACAAACCCGGCAACACGTTTTCTCAGGGAGATAGCTGCAATACATGTACTTGTATGAACACAGGAAAAGTACAATGTACGGAGAACAAGTGTTTTCCAGGTAAACTTTTCGTCAACTTTTTTTTAATCAAATCATCAAATAAAAATATGTACTATTGCAAAGGTAATGGTTTGAGTAAAAATAGCAGAGGGTGATGTTGGTATTAAATAACATTGAAAATCTTTATATATATTTCTATTTTTCTTATGTTTCTTTTTTAGATTGCATATATAATGGGCAGACATATAAAGCCGGGGCTGTGTTTCCCAAGGGAGATAACTGCAACAGGTGTACATGTATGGTCACCGGAACTGCATTTTGCACCAAGGATTCGTGTGCACCAAGTAAGACAAATTAATCTACTTGCAAACATTTTATAAGTTTATTCCATGTATATTTTAAAGTTAAATTTATTCGATTTCAAAATACCCCACATTCTTGTGGTTGAGGCTTTTCGCTACAACTAAAATTGTTATTTTTTACTTACCGTTGTTTATGTTGTTGCTTGTCGCTTGCATATGTGAATTTTTTTTCAATTTCTTCCCAACAGAATGCGACTTTAAGGGTAGACAATACGAGGTGGGCAGCTACTTCCGTAATGGTTGTAATACGTGTACCTGCGTTGATGGGGGAGTTCTAAAGTGTACCAACAAACAGTGCAAACCAGGTGAGACAATTTATGAATAATCTGTTTACTTTCTTTTTAAAAAAAAATATTTGTGTTAGGAACAACACTTTTTCCATGTTAATGAAAAAATACAATTGTCAGAATTTTAATAAACAAAAACATTGTTCACTTAATATAAGGCTAAAAAAACCGATGACTTTATAAATGTAAACCTCTGTGTACTTTTTTATAGATTGTGTGTATCTTGGAGAAGGTTATATGAGTGGTGATGTGTTTGACAAGGGAGACAACTGCAATACCTGTAAATGTCTGGTTGATGGTACCGTCCAATGCTCGGGAAAATCTTGTTTCTCAAGTAAGTACTTCTTCTTCTTCTACTATTGTTAATGCTTGTATATCATTTTCTCTTTCTTCTTAATGAAAATGACCAAACATTTAAAACAAACAAAATTATAATGTCCTATTATGTTGTTCTATCAGATTGTCGTCACAATGGCGTTGTGTACAAGGCCGGTCAGAGCTTCAAACCAGACAAATGTAACACGTGCTGGTGCATGGTCACCGGGGATCTAAGCTGCACAGACATGTCTTGTTACCCAGGTAAGCATAAGAAATCATTATACAGTGATTTTTGACGATCTGAGGGAAATTATATTGGATTATGTTTCAATGATACCCTAACCGATGATAAATAATCCTATCAATACAATTTGTTATAAGATAATGCATTTCGATTGACTTTTTCATTTTGAGAATCAAATCAAGAGCGGAATCTAAAGAAACTGGTTCTAATGAATTTTGAATATTTTTTTCTAAGATTGTAAACATCAATGGAAAAACCTACAAGGCCGGCGAGACCTTCCTTAAGGGGGACAACTGTAATACGTGCACATTGTACTGTGACTGGTGACGTCACATGCGGGAAGGAGTCATGTCTTCCGGTCCAGACCACCACCCAGTCGTATATCCCACTCCCTCCTCAACCAACTTCGAATTATATAGGTATTCAACGATTTTTGTTATTTTTATATACGTCGTTATAAAACTAATAGCTTGAGACATTTGTCAAAGTTTTAAAGCCTTGAACTAATAACTATGTTCAGTGAAAGAAATGTATGTTTACTCATAAAACAAAAGTCTCTTGAAGTGATTTGTCTAAAAAGAAACAACACACATTCGTCGACCATACATCTTGTCACTTTGTTTATGATAATTGAACAATCTTTCCAGTTTGACAGTTTTAATTCATTATTTTTTTCTATTTTCATTTTCAGATGTAACAGTAAGATGCCAACACAATGGCTATACATACAACGTCGGGGAGACAACTCCATCTCAAGATGGCTGTAACGAATGTACCTGTCGTCAAAATGGCAACATGGAATGTACAAATAACATTTGTAGTAATGGTGAGTTGCTGTTGCTGATTTTATCTTTACCTAAGGAAGCTCAATACGCAGGCATTACAAACACGTTTACCCTAATACTTTGAATTTTTTTTAAATTATATTAAAGCAAAGAAAATTCCCAAATTTGTAAAATTAGATATCTGAGTATAAGTATTTTCTTATATGTTTATCTTTCTTCTGAATAAATTTAAAATAGTATACAAATGACCACAAACAGCAAGCCCTGTAAAATACTTCATACTTTACATTCGATTGTAATTTCATTGGTAACCTTTAGATCTATATAAATAAATATATATAATATTTTTAAGTATATTTTTATTAAATATCATCTTCAATAACTTCTTATTGGAGTAGAAATATCATCAGTTCTCATCTTTCAATGCGTTATTTTATTTTTACTTTTAGATGACAGAAAATAAACTCAAAGCAACAATCCACGAATATGAATTCCAAAGTCACTTTAATTTTTTGAGCAAATATTTATTTTAATTTTCAATTGATGTATATACCTCTCCAATTGTATATCTGAACTTTAATATAATCATTGTGTTTCATTGTATCTTTTACCAAAAAATGTAAACATCATGTGTGCTCAAAAACATTTGCTTACACAGGGTGTGTATGTATGTTTAAGTAGGCAATCGTTTTATAATAAAACAGTTATACAACATATGCTAATTAGTTTTATTTCATTGTTTAACACTATAATTGCATTTATAAGAATATCAACGGTTTGTTATGATCGTTTGCATAGAAATAGTAATGCTTCAAAGCTCGTCTCCTTGTAGGACAAGCTTTTGGTACTGAATGCGAAAATACGTAATGGAAACAAACATTATGATTTGATAGAAACACCTATAAAAAGTACTTACTAATGAAATACAGTACATTCTTCTGTCTCTGAAAACGCCCTCCCCTAATTAATAATTACATTTAGTGATATCATTTTGGTGCCTTAAAACACACACAAAAAAAAAATATGTGAATTGAGATTTTTATATCTTACTCTTTACTTGAATGTAAAGAATTATAATTAACATGTTTGGGTAGGCAGTTAATATATGTATTTAAATAAAACATGGTTATTTTTCCTATATTCCTTCTATTTATTCATTTAGTACCTTTCGTCAAAATTTCTCTCTAGCACAGAAATATCTATAAGGAAATCTACAAGTTCTAACGTTCATTAAAAGCACATTCTAATTGCTTGAAAAGGATTCACTATCTCTTCTTTAAGCAACATTTTTGTGAATGATCAGTATTTAACTTAGTATCATGTAACACTTTATTACAAGAATATTTATATATACAAATTGTTCAGGGGTGATATGGCAAAGGTTACTATTGAAGATAACATTGTACATACATGTATGAACCTAAGACTAGAAAAAGATGTCAAAGAAACAACTATTTTTGATAATTTTGAAGAAATAAAAGTAATAAAATATCAAATTTGAAAAAAAAATAATAAGTTTTCTGATTTTATTACTTTTACAAAGGATCAGAGTTTATATAGTTGTACTACCAACAGCCTTAATTCTTTAACCTGAACCTTGCAACATAACGGATTTCAGCACTGAATTTGTGAAAAATCATGAGTCATTTAAGTTAACGTCTAAACCATTTAAGAAAATCCATTTAATATAAAATACATTTAGCGTTTCATCAATCGGATGGTTTAAACTACAAAAAACAATTAATTAATGAATACACAAGAAGGGTAATCAATATGATATTTTAATTTATGACTCAAAAAAATACACCACAACAAAATAAAACCTATAGATATAAACAACTATTCTTGGCTTTTAACAATACTTTTTGGGGGGTTTGCAAATAAGATTAATATACAATAAATAAATCCATAAATACATGTAATCTTATATCATCTAAACCTCACTCACAAAAAAATCTTTTATCAAGGTTGTTGTATTTGATAATGATTTAAAACATCAACTGATAGCATTCAACATGCATGTAATAGTACTAGAATTTAATTTCATTTTTTTTTATGTTGAAATATAACTTATGGGCTCTTGTAACCATTGTTGATGTAAAAATAAACAATAAACATTATGCACTAAATGTTTTCAATTGCTTAGCATTTTAATACTTTCGCTATAGCACTTTATCTATAGACTTGTTCATTGATTGAAACAAAAAGTTTTCATTAATTATATGGAAAGAAAGTAAAAACAATCAACTGCACTTGATTATGGTTTACATGTAAATGAAGAGGAACAGAAGTATTAGCTACATCTAATTTCTGCTCAGGTCTCTTTGCAAAATTTCCATTGACTTTCTACGTTATTGACATATACATTTTCTTCCACTTACACGCATAATTTTTTTATTGGAAACATTTATTTCATAATTCACTACATATATGCCTTCTCTTACTTTAACTCACATTTTGAGGAGACTGGGTGGTGAAGAAAGTACCATAAGATTAACTTTTAACTCTGACATATGACAAAATTGGCCATAAAGTAAAATTTAATTAAGTAAAAATCCAAATATTTTGCCTTAAAATTTGAGTGTTTCTTTTTTTCAGAACTCTTTTTCACAAGGAGTTAATATTAGCACCGATCATCCAGTTATCATAGACAGGCAAATTGAATTCAATAGAGTGACCTATGTTCATGTATATTTGCGAAGAAAATAACAATAGTATCAAAAATTCAAGTGTAATTTGGTATTATTATTATTCTTTCATGAGAAAAACGAATACCTGATTGATGCGTCGATAATCCGTTAGTAACCTACCTGGCAAAGGGTTTTAACGAATTATTATATGCGCGTAAATTATGCGCATACGGTTACCCGTAAAATTAATTAAAGAAGTCAGTTGTGCGTTTGAAAAAATGTGAATAAATAATTCTAAAAAATCAATAAAGTTTTCCTTACAATTAAGACATTCGATATAATGAAATAAATTGTGTCTATTTGGGACGGTTACAATTGAAATTGACAACCCTTGATAACCATTGTCAACTTCCGCTTTGTGTCCGTTGACAGTGGTTATCTTGGGAATGTTTCAACTGTTATCCTCTATAATATAACACGGAGTGAAAGTAATGTGAAACAAATATAAATCTAATACAGTATATTCTTAGTTCCCTGAACTCATATTTTTTTTTAAGTTCAACAGAAATCGCATAATGCTGATCTTATCAATATGCCCATTTTTATAAAAATCTAAAAACGCCTGTAACAATTTTTGCATATATCATAGCATACATTTTTTAAATCTCTGGTGTTACACCAATGCTACATTTGTATATATTAGTTGTTTTAATTTAAATCTATTGAACAGATATGAAAATATCAATATGATGTACACTGTTTTTCAATTGATGTCATCTTAAAACATCAAATTTCTTCATATTTAAGAACCAGTAGTATAAAATCCTCTATAAATGATCTTCAGTTCATCTGCCGGCCGTTGTTTCTAAACTTATTCTTTGTTGTACAATTAACCACCTCATAGTTCCCTGCATTTTGAAATTCAAAACTCCCGCCTTCAAGGAACTAAGCGCTTAAGAAACCTTGATCTGCCAACCATTGTTTGACGACGTGGTAGTTCTGGTCCATCCAGTTGATATTCCCCAATGTCTTTTCTATGGCTTGCTGGAACGCACGGGTTCCTGAACCCATATTTGGATGGAGCTTTACGAAGTCTTCTAACTGTATTTAGATAACAATGCAACATAAATGATAAAGGAAAGAAATCAACTTTATAAATTTTTGATAATTTGAATATGAATTATGTTTGATTTGTTACGTACTGGAGAATAATAGGAGTCAATTAGTCTACATATCATTATTACCTTGAACATGATTTTGACAAATGCACGATTAAATGTTTATTAAACATATGCAACGGTACATAAGACATATTATGGTCAGATGACACGTTCCTGGAGCATTTTTTTGTATCTTCTCGTAATAAAGAGTTCAAATGAAAACTATTATTAAGGTCTTCCGTTTCCAACGGAAGACCTTTCTATTATTGTGCTGGTTAAGATTATTTAGGGTCTTCCGTTTCCAACGGAAGACCCTCTTGTTATTCTTCGGTTTCTTTTTATTATTATTTTTTAGGGTCTTCCGTTTTCAACGGAAGACCCTCTTGTTATTCTTCGGTTTCTTTTTATTATTATTATACTTTTTCTTTTTTTTTTCTGACTCCTTCTCGGCTTTATAACTCAAAAAGTTTCCAACCGATTTTAATGAAACTTTCAGAGATAACGTGAAACTATTATCCCTCAAAGATGTTAAAGTTTTCTTGACAACGTCAATTCCGTTTTGACGTAACGTCATTTTTAAAATTTTCAAAAAGTCATTTTGTCCGCGGCGTTTCTCAAAAACGTTTTGAGATAGAGGCTTGAAATTTTCAATGGTTATGATTTAATCGATTTACCTCTGTAATAAGGCTCGAAATGAAAATCTGTCACTTCCGCTCGAAACCGGAAGTGAAACAAATTTTTCGAAAAAATGAATTTTCTGATCAAATCAAAAACGAATATGTGTTTTGTAGAGCTTATTAAACTGAATCTAACACTGAAAGCCGTTTTAAAATCGGACGATGCATTACAGAGATATTGGGATTTAAAAATCGATTTTCCCGGAAATTTTGATTCCGCGTCCTTGGTTTAAAAAAAAGCATAACGTTAATAGTAAAGTTAACTCGTACCAAAAATAATTGTTAAGTCGTACTTAAACACATTCGGATTTTTTTTTGTTAAGTCGTTCTTAAAATCAAAAAGGTTTTTGTTAATTCGTACTTAAAATCATTCAGATTTTGTTAAGTCGTACCAGGAAAAATTCGATTTTTTTTCATCTTTTTATTTTAGTTACTCTTGTTATTGGTTTAAGAGCTCTGCTTCTTACAGGAGTTTCCAGCTTTACTTCCGGTATTAACGGAAGACCCACTCGTTGCTTTGCAACGAGCTTTGCTCTAGTTTTCTTTTTCTTTTTTTTTCTGACTCCTTTTCGGCTTCATAACTCAAAAAGTTTTCAACTTATTTGAAGGAAACTTTCAGGGATTATGTGCAATTATAATGCCTTAAAGATATTAAAGTTTCCATAACAATGTCACTTGCGTTTTGACGTTACGTCATTTTTAAACTTTAAAAAAAGTCATTTTGTCCGCGACATTTCTCAAAAACGCTTTAAGATAGAGTCTTGAAATGTTCTGTGGTTATGAATTTGGCAATTTACATGTGCAATAAGGCTGGAAATAAAAATCCGTCACTTCCTGTCGAAACCGGAAGTGAAACAAATTTTTCGAAAAAATGAATTTTCTGATCAAATCAAAAATGAATATGTGTTTTATGAAACTTATCAAGCTGAAACTAATACTGAAATCCGTTTGAAAATCGGACAATGCATTACAGAGATATCGGGGTTTAAAAATTGATTTTTCCGGAAATTTTGTTTCCGCGTCCTTGGTTTAAAAAATAGCGTAATGTACAAAGTAAAGTTAACTCGTACCAAAAATAATTGTTAAGTCGTACTTGAACACATTCAGATTTTTTTTGTTAAGTCGTTCTTGAAATCAGGAAGGTTTTTGTTAAGTCGTACTTAAAATCATTCGGATTTTGTTAAGTCGTACCAGGAATAATTCGATTTTTCCATCTTTTTATTAGGGTCTTCCGTTTCCAACGGAAGACCCTCTTGTTATTCTATTGTTTCTTTTTATTAGGGTCTTCCGTTTCCAACGGAAGACCCTCTTGTTATTCTACGGTTTCTTTTTCTTTATTAGGGTCTTCCGTTTCCAACGGAAGACCCTCTTGTTATTCTACGGTTTCTTTTTCTTTATTCTTATTATTCTTTTTTTTCTTTTTCTGACTTTTTTGGAGCGTCATTTCTCAAAAACTACTCAACCGATTTGCACGAAATTTTTAGGAGTATCAGAACAATGTCGTCGCTACATTTTATTAAATTTTCAAATGATGACGTCACTTCCGGTTTAAGATATAGACGATTTGTAAATTTGTAAGGGTCATTTTGTCCACGCATCTCCTCCGAAACTAATCAAGGTAGAAGCTTAGAATTTTCAGGGATTGTAGATGAATGTCTGTAGATGTACCCCCATGCTTCCAATTATGAAAAATGTTCAAGGCCTTGAAGCTCGTTATACTTTTTTTTCTTTTTCTGACTTTTTTGGAGCGTTATTTCTCAGAAACTATTCAACCGATTTACACCAAATTTTTAGGAGTTATAAAGCATCAATGTTGCTACTGATTATTAAAACTTCAAATGATTACGTCACTTCCGGTTTCAGATATGGACGATTTTGTAAATTTTTAAGGGTCATTTTGTCCACGCATCTCCTCTGAAACTAATCATGATAAAAGCTTGAAATTTGCAGGGATCGTAGATGAATGTCTGTAGATTTCCCTCCATGCTTCCAATTGCGAAAAATGCGCAAGGCCTAGAAGCTCGCCTGAACCTGAAAATTAGCACCAAATTTTTTCGCAAAATTTTCGCACATTTTCCGTAATATCTTTTGACGTATAAATATTTTGTTAAAACATGTAATGCAAAAGCTGTTTCAATTTGCACGGGCTTTAATTTGATATCAAGAAAAAAGGGCTGTCCCCTCAAATTAGGGGCCAAGAGGGCTCTAAAGTCTATTTGCGATAACTTTTTAGTGAACAATAATTTGTTATCAACTATAGAAGCAAAAATGTTCATTGTACAGCTGTTTATCTATACAGTACCATACTTAAGTCATATATTACGTAATTAGGGGTTTCAAGGGGCCAGAAGTTCAAAACTTTGATCATTAATATCTGAAAAAGGAGAAATATTTTTTAAAGCAATGTAGAATAAAAGTTGTTCAAAATAATGTTTTGTACAATATGCTACCTTAAATTTTTTTGTTGATGACCCCATTTAGGAGTTAAAGGGTCGGCCCCTAAAACACATTTGTACAGATATCTCAAGAACGGTAAACATTTTGTGAACACTTGTTAAACAAAATATGTTTATATTTACAAGACCTTTTATTTGATATCAAGAAAAAGGGGCTGGCCCCTCAAATTAGGGGTCAAGAGGGCTCTAATGTCTTCTTATAATAACTCTTTACTGAACAATATTGTGTTATTAATTATAGAAGCAAAAATGTTCATTGTACAGCTGTTCATATATACAGTACCATACCTAGGTCATATATTACGTAATTAGAGGTTTCAAGGGGCCAGAACTCAAAACTCTGATCATTAATATCTGAAAAAGGGGAAATATTTTTAAAAGCAATGTAGAACAAAAGTTCTTCAAAATAATGTTCTTAACAATATGATACAAAAAATGTTGTTGTTAGTGGCCCCGGTAAGGGGTTAAAGGGTCGGCCCCTAAAACACATTTGTACAGATATCTCGAGAACGGTTTACAATTCATGAACACTTGTAGAACAAAATATGTTTATATTAGCGAGACCTTTTATTTGATATCAAGAAAAAGGGGCTGACCCCTCAAATTAGGGGCCAGAAGGGCTACTAAGTCTTTTCATAATAACTCTTTTCTGACCAATAATTTGATATTAATCATAAAGCAGCAAAGAAGCTTTTATTAAGCTTAATTTAAAACCGAAACCCGTTTTAAAATCGGACGATGCATTACAGAGATATCGGGGTTCAAAAATTGATTTTTCCGGAAATTTTGATTCCGCGTCCTTGGTTTAAAAAAAGCGTAATGTTTAAAGTGAAATCAACTCGTACCAAAAATAATTGTTAAGTCGTACTTGAACACATTTGGATTGTTTTTGTTAAGTCGTTCTCGAAATCGGAAAGGTGTTTGTTAAGTCGTACTTAAAATCATTCGTATTTTGTTAAGTCGTACCAGGAATAATTCGATTTTTTTCATCTTTTTTTATTTAAGTTACTATTTAATTATTTTATGAGCTCTGCTTCTTACAGGAACTTCTAGCTTTACTTCCGACATTAACAGAAAACCCACTCGTTGCTTTGCAACGAGCTTTGCTCTAGTTATTCTATATTTTTCCTCTGACATTTTTCAAGAGCTATAACTCAAAAACTGTTCGATCGATTTTCACCAAATTTACAGGACTGATAGAACATAGAAAGTGCTTGCGAATATAAAATTTTGAGCTGATGACGTCACTTCCGGTTTGAGATTTTGAGGATTTTGTGAATTTCTAAGGACCATTTTGTCCACGTAACTCCTCCGAAACTAAAGGGTATAGAAAAGTGAAACTTTCAGGAATATGTAGATGAATGTCTGTAGATGATCCTCTGTATTTGACATTGTGGAAAATGCGCACGGCGCCGAAGCTCGCCCGAGGTCAAAAATTGGCACCAAAATTTTTGGCAAAATTTTAACACGTTTTGCAAAATATCTTTTAACCTTTTGATAATTTGTTAAAACATGTAATGCAAAAGTTGTTAAGATTTACACGAGCTTTTGTTTTGTTTTAATAAAAAGGGGCTGGCCCCTTTAATTAGGGGCCAGGAGGGCTCTAAAGTCTTTTAATTTTAACTCTTAACTGAGCAATAATTTGTCATTAATTATAGAAGCAAAAATGTTCATTGTACAGCTGTTTATCTACACAGTACCTTATTTTAAACATTTGTTACGTAATTAGGGGTTTCAAGGGGCCAGAAGACCAACACTTTGATCATTAATATCTTGAAAAGGAGAAATATTTTGAAAGGCAATGTTGAACAAAAAATGCTTAAAATAATGTTCTTTAGAACATGGTACCTTAAAATTTACGGTTTGTGGCCCCAGTAAGGAGTTTAAGGGTCGGCCCCTAAAACACTGTTGTTAAGATATCTCCAAATCGGTCAACAATTTATGAACACTTATTAAACAAAATATGTTTATATTAATAAGATCTTTTATTTAATATTAAGAAAAAGGGACTAGCCCCTCAAATAAGGGGCCAAGAGCGCTCTAAAATCTTTATATAATAACTCTTTACTGAAAAATATTTTTGTTATTATTAATAGAAGCAAAAATGTTCATTGTACAGCTGTTCATCTATTCTGGACCATACTAAAGTCATATGTTACATAATTAGGGGTTTGAAGGGGCCAGAAGTCCAAAACTTTGATCAATATTATCTTGAAAAGGAGAAATATTTTGAAAAACATTGTATAACAAAAGTTGCTGAAAATAATGTTGTGAACAATGTGATACCTAAACATTTTTCGTTGGTGGCCCCAGTAAGGAGTTGAAGGGTCGGCCCCTAAAACACAGTTGTTCCGATATCTCTATAACGGTTAACAATTCGTGAACACTTGTTGAATAAAATATGTTTATATTTGCGTGACCTTTAATTTGATATCAAGAAAAAGGGGCTGACCCTTCAAATTAGGGGCCAGGAGGGCTATGCTACAAAGTCTTTTTATAGTAACCTTTTTCAGAGCGATAATTTGTTATTAATCATAAAAGCAAAAATAAAAGCTTATTAAGTTTAATGTAAAACTGAAATCCGTTTTAAAATCGGGCGATCCATTACAAAGATATAGGTGTTTGAAAATTGACTTTTCTGGAAATTTTGATTCCACATTCTTGGTAAAGAAAAGAATGTTATGTTCATAGTTTAATTAACTCGTACCTAAAATATATCGATAATTGTTAAATCGTACTTAAACACATTCGGATTTGTATTTGCTAAGTCGTTCTTGAAATTTATAATGTTATTGCTAATTCGTACCTAGAATCATTTTGATTTTGTGAACTCGTACCAAAAATAATTCGATTTTTTTTTCTTTTTGTTTTATTTACTTATGTTTATTGGTTTAAGAACTCTGTTTCTTAGAGACAGTTTTAGCTTTACCTTCGACATTATCGGAAGACCCACTCGTTGCTTTGCAACGAGCTTTGCTCTAGTTATTCTTTTTTTTCTTTTTCTGACTTTTTTGGAGCGCTATTTCTCAAAAACTATCCAACCGATTCACACAAAATTTTCAGGACGGATAAGGCATGATCGGCGCTACATATTATAAAATTTTTAAATGATGACGTCACTTCCGGTTTCAGATATTGACGATCTTGTAAATTTTTAAGGGTCATTTTGTCCACGCATCTCCTCCGAAACTAATCAAGATAGAAACTTGAAATTTTCAGGGATTGAAGATGGATGTATGTAGATGTACCCCCATGCTTCCAATGACGAAAATTGCTCAAGGCCTCAAAGCTCGCCTGAACCTGAAAATTGGCACCAAATTTTTTCACGAAATGTTTGCACATTTTCTGTGATATCTTTTGATATATAAATATTTTGTTAAAACATGTAATTCAAAAGTTGTTTCAAATTACACGGGCTTTCGTTTAATATCAATAAAAAGGGGCTGGCCCCTTAAATTAGGGGCCAAGAGGGCTGTAAAGTCTTCTTACCATAACTCTTTACTGAATAATAATTTGTTATTAATTATAGAAGCAAAAATGTTCATTGTTGGGCTGTTTATCTATACAGTACCATACTTAAGTCATATGTTACGTAATTAGGGGTTTCAAGGGGCCAGAAATTCAAAATTTCGATCATTAATATATGAAAAAGAAGAAATATTTTGAAAAGCATTGTAGAACAAAAGTTGCTTAAAATAATGTTTTGTACAATATGCCGCCTTAAATTTTTTTGTTCATGACCCCATTTTGGAGATAAAGGGCCAGCCCCTAAAACACAATTTTTAAGATATCCTAAGAACGGTTAACATTTCGTGAACACTTGTTGAACAAAATATGTTTATATTTGCAAGACCTTTCATTTGATATCAAGGAAAAGGGGCTGGCCCCTCCAATTAGGGGTCAAGAGGGGTCTTAAATCTTCTTACAAGAACTCTTTATTGAACTATAAATTGTTATTAATTATAGAAGCAAAAATGTTCATTGTTGGGCTGTTTATCCTTACAGTATCATACCTAAGTCATATATTACGTGATTAGGGGTTTCAAGGGGCCAGAATTCAAAACTTTGATGATTAATATCTGAAAAAGGAGAAATATTTTTAAAAGCAATGTAGCACAAAAGTTGTTCAATATAATGTTCTGAACAATATGATACCATAAATTTTGTTGTTAGTGGCCCCGGTAAAGAGTTAAAGGGTCGGCCCCTAAAATACAGTTGTTTATATATCTCGATAACGGTTAACCATTCGTGAACATTTGTAGAACAAAATATGTTTATATTAGCGAGACCTTTAATTTGATATCAAGAAAAAGGGGCTGACTCCTCAAATTAGGGGCCAGAAGGGCTATTAAGTCTATTTTTAATTACTCTTTTCTGACCAATAATTTGATATAAATCATAAAGCAACAAAGGAGCTTTTATTAAGCTTAATTGAAAACTGAAATCCGTTTTAAAATCAGACGATGCATTACAAAAATATTGGGATCTAAAAATTGAGTTTTCCGGAAATTTTGATTCCACGTTCTTGGTTAAGAAAATAGTGTTATGTTCAAAGTTTAATCAACTCGTACCTAAAATAATTCGGAAATTGTTAATTCGTACTTGAAGACGTTCGGGGCTTTTTTTAGTAAGTCGTTCTAGAAATTGTAAAGGTTTTTGTTAATTCGTTCTTGAAATCATTCAGACATTGTTAAGTCGTACTAAGAATAATTCGACTTTTTAAAAATATGTTTTTTATTTTCTTTGCAGTTGGTTTTAGAACTCTGCTTCTAACAGGAACTTCTATTTTTACCCTCGACACCACCGGAAGACCCACTCGTTGCTTTGCAACGAGCTTTGCTCTAGTTATTATTATTATTCTTTTTCTTTATTTTTCTGACTTTTTTAAAGCTTAATATCTCAAAAAGTTTTCAACAGATTTACATGAAAATTTCAGGGATTGTGTACCATTATCGTCCCTAAAAGATGTTAAATTTTCAACTACAACGTCACTTCCGTTTCAACGTTACGTCAATTTTTATATTTTAAAAACGTGATTTTGTCCAGGGCGTTTTTCAAAAACGCTTCAAGATAGAGACTTGGAATTTTTTGTGTTGAAGCATTGATCGTTTTTATTTGGAAATAAGGCTGGAATTTAGTTTACGTCACTTCCGGTCTAAACCGGAAGTGTTTTAAAATTTTCGAATTTTCGAATTTTTCGTTTTAATTTTAAATGTTTACGAAGTTTGTAGAGTTGTTCATGCTGAATACGAAACTGAAATCCGTTTGAAAATCGGACGATGCATTACAGAGATATCGGGGTTTAAAAATTGATTTTTCCGGAAATTTTGTTTCCGCGTCCTTGGTTTAAAAAATAGCGTAATGTTAATAGTAAAATTAACTCGTACCAAAAATAATTGTTAAGTCTTACTTAGACACATTCGGATTTTTTTTTGTTAAGTTGTTCTTAAAATCAAGAAGGTTTTTGTTAAGTCGTACTTAAAATCAATCGGATTTTGTTAAGTCGTACCAGGAATAATTCGATTTTTTCATCTTTTTATTTTACTTTCTCTTGTTACTGGTTTAAGAGCTCTGCTTCTTACAGGAACTTCCAGCTTTACTTCCGACATTAACGGGAGACCCACTCGTTGCTTTGCAACGAGTTTTGCTCTAGTTTTAGTTACTTTTGTTATTGGTTCAAGAGCTCTGCTTCTTACAGGAACTTCCAGCTTTACTTCCGACATTAACGGAAGACCCACTCGTTGCTTTGCAACGAGCTTTGCTCTAGTTAAGGTCTTCCGTTTCTAACGGAAGACCTTTCTATTATTGTGCTGGTTAAGATTATTCTTATTTTTCTTTTTTTTTTTTTTTTCTTCCTAGACGCGAACTTTGAGGCTTCATATCGTGCTCATTTCTGAACGGTTTTTGCTCAAATTTTCAGGGCTAATGGACTTTACAAAACACTATCTTCATCAATTCATAAAAGTTAGAATTCCCTTTCCGGTAACGAGTTATTCCCCTTTTAAATTTTTTTAGGGCCTTTGGTTTCCAGACAAAGGCTCCGAGACTATGATAGCAGGGAATGGGAATCCAACGAATTTGAATAGCAGAGACATTGTAGTGGTGCACATTAGTTTTTGTTTTTAGATTACGTTTTTTATTTAGGAAAAGGTAGGGGGTCAAAAAACAGGATTCCAAAAAGTGCAAAAATTTAGACATATTTTCCTTTATATCTTTTTAACAAAAAATAATTTGTAAAGACATGTAGAATAAAAGTTGTGCAGCATATCAAGGGCTTTCATTTAACACCAATAAAAAAGGGCTGGCCCCTTAAATTAAGGGCCAATAGCCTCTAAAAGTTTTTGCTTAATAACTCAAAAAAGGTTAAGATTTTGATATGGCTGTCGCTGGAAAAGTTGCTTGTTGGGATCTCATAAAGGTCATAACAATGTTATTTTGTAAGTGATTTGTGTAGTATGAGTGTAAAAAGCTTTACATGTTGACATGTACCTGTTTTCATTTGACAAGTTAACGAAAGTCTTTGTGCGTACAACTGGCATAAAGTTGCCGCAGAAAGTATGCTGGTTTATACAGGAGGCATTAATTCATAAGAATTTTTGTTGTTGTTGGAGTATAAGCTTTTCCTTTAGGAGTTAAAGTCATTGTTGTTAAGTTCTTATAGTGCACAATCATTAAAAACGGCAATTGGAAAACAAAACATTCTTTTTCTTTTCTAGTAAACCAAAAAATTTGGAATTAAAAAACTCTGTGCATTACATTTTAGTTATTAACTCCATGCATTTAAAATCTACCTTGAATCAGAGCTGCATGTGTGTGTGTACCATTACGTAAGCTCTCCCTTGCCCGCGGCCGAGAAAATCGGTTACCATGCTCGCGGCTGGACTACCTAGCGGTCAGCGGTTATCTAATACACGAGAGTTGCGTCTCTCATATATGAGTTTATTTAGCCGCGAACTCAAGAATTGTTTTAGTTTTGATTACACAAAATCTTTTGTGGATTAAACGAGTGGATGTCAAGTAAGAACTAGTTCATTTAATTAATAAAAGCAATGTCATTCTCTAAAGCAATAAAAGACATAGATCAATTGTGGGGTTTAAGTTTAAAATATATAACTTCTATTTGATAGAGTAAGGTCATTATACTGCAAACTTTTCAAATCTTCCTTGGTTCTGAGCTGTGCGTTTCTGTGCGTTGTACCTTTACGTAATCTATTCTTCGTCCACGGCCGAGGAGATCAGCCACGGCTGCATTACCTAGCGGTAAGCGGTTATTTAATACACAAGATTCGCACACCGCGACTTACTCTTACATGCATATGAACGTGTTTGAGTTAATATAGCCGTATATACAAGAACTGTTTTAATTTTATGTTATAAAAGTTTGTCCTACTTGTATATATATTTAATTAAATATTTGAGTGTAAATGAATATTAATGAACGATATTACTCCAAATCGGAAAAATCGTAGACATAAACTAATGGTTCGTTTGTTCAGGTAATTAAAGTACTTTAAAAACTGTACAATTAATGTTTTAAATCAACACGCCCCCTTCAAATATTAAACCTTTAAATGATGATCATCCCTCGCACATGGCTGAGGAGATCCGGCGCGAGTGGATAAGTGATCCGCCGTCGGTTCGTATTCTTCTACATGTACCTTATGACGCGTTTAAGTTTCATATTTTGCAGGGACACAACTATATTTTATTATGTTTTCAACTATTATATTGGTATAAGACGAAAATATAAATTGATTTTACTTGTACAGTTGATTAAGCATTGATTTATACGACAGCGTACAAGGTAGTTTAAACATGAAATCAAATTATAATCAAAGTTCCATATTTGCGGTAGGGGTTAGCACGATAAAGGAATGCCCTGAATTGAGGCATTCGATTATTATTTTAAAAAATATTCACATGAGTTTAAACAACTTTAGATTAGATTCTATCGGTCACATATTAATCACTTCTGTAGTTTCATTGTGGAAGCGAACTCATTGCTGCCCCCCCCCCCCTTTCCTCCCGCCCCGCTGACAGGTGCTCGCGCTGGATTTTTTTTAATTGGAGAAAAGATAACAAGATCTGTCGAAAATCATTTTTGGTGGATTCTTCTTATGTGTAACATTTTGTTTCACTTTCCCACCCCTTTGTTTATTCGGCCAGTCTGTGTTAATTCAATTGCCGCATGCGACCGAGAATCTTGTGTCGCTTCAGCGCACACAGCTCAGAACATTTATAGCCCCAGGTCATCAATTGTTATGTAATTGAGTAACAGTTGGAAGGGTGATTTTACTACATAAAATAATAAAATCATAATATAATCTATTTGAATTGAGTACCATGCGTATAGATTCCCATAATAATAAAAAAAATTATTTCCTCTCTATGTTTACATTTAATTTTGTTCAAATAATTAATAAATTTTCAATCATTTAAATTGTGTGCTTCATCAAATTCTTCATCAAAGACTGATTCCGATTACCTTGAAGTCATTAATTTTCCATTGGCTTTTGACAAAAGAGAGACGCCTGACCATCCAATGAAAACAAATACACAGAGTTTGATTGACAGGTTCAGCCAGGTGCAGGTCTCACCCGATGTCCGAGGTACCGTTATGTGTGCTGTTTGTACACAGCCGAATGGTCTCAGTAAGAGTTCTCAGTAGGAGTTATCGATGTAAATAAATAATAAAAATACATGCCTATCAAAACATGATCGTGCAAGTTAAAGTTGATTTAGGTTTGTTCCAATAGAAATCATGTTTCACTAACTGTATTTAATATTTTTTATGTATAGCGAATTTAATATTGTTTCAGTACTGAAACATCGCATGAAAACGTTAAATATACATTTACTCTGTAACTAATCGTCTTTTAATACATATACCTTTCTTTTGTTTGTAAAAAATTCGTTCAATTTTGTTAAAGTAATGTAAAACACGGGCGCCATTTTGAAACAATTTTAAACCGAATGAAATCTGATGAACATTTCACACGGTTCTCGCACGCTTTGCCCGAAACGCTAAACGGTTTACACGAAACTCTAAAAGGTTTACACGAAACGTTTCTCGCACGTAGGCCGCACGCTTTTTTGGTGTAGTAGTACGTTTTAGGTCTGTAAATTTTGTCAGCACGCAATTTTAAACTTGCATACAAAAATTGAGAAATATTTTAATATAGAAGTTATCTTTGAGAAAAGTTTACGTGTTTTGTAGGCGGGTTTAGTTTAAAAAAGAAATACACTTCCTGACATGAATCACGAGTACATACTGTTTATAACAATGCTTGCTACCCTTTGAAAATTTAACTCGCCATTAAACATTTCATTTTTTAAAGAATGTTTGAAACGATTACATAAACTCTACTCGACAAATAGTTTTCCTAAAATATTTTCTTCCTTTCTTTGTTCAAAACACGTTTTATATACAGGCTTTCAATCACAACACGTTTTTATAACAAAAGCAGAACTGAAAGTATAGTCATTATAATCGTTTGACACCATATAACATATATTTTCAACTCGCAGCAACAACGGAAGACCTACTCGGGGCTTTGCCACGAGCTCTGCTCTAGTTAGGGTCTTCCGTTTTCAACGGAAGACCCTCTTGTTATTCTTCGGTTTCTTTTTATTATTAGGGTCTTCCGTTTTCAACGGAAGACCCTCTTGTTATTCTATTGTTTCTTTTTCATTATTATTATTTTTCTTTTTCTTTATTTTTCTGACTTTTTCAAAGCTTAATATCTCAAAAAGTTTTCAACAGATTTACATGAAACTTTCAGGGATTATGAAGCATTATTGTGCCTCAGAGTTTTAAAATTTTCAACTACAACGTCACTTCCGTTTTTACGTTACGTCAATTTTTAAATTTTAAAAAAGTAATTTTGTCCAGGGCGTTTTTCAAAAACGGTTCAAGATAAAGACTTGGAATTTTCTGTGTTGAAGCAATGATCGTTTTTATTTGGACATAAGGCTGGAATTTATTTTCCGTCACTTCCGGTCCAAACCGGAAGTGTTTTAAAATTTTCGATTTTTCGAATTTTTCGTTTTAATTTCAAATGATTACGAGGTTTGTAGAGTTGGTCATGCTGAATACGAAACAGAAATCCGTTTGAAAATCGGACGATGCATTACAGAGATATCGGGGTTTAAAAATTGATTTTTCCGGAAATTTTGTTTCCGCGTCCTTGGTTTAAAAAATAGCGTAATGTTAATAGTAAAATTAACTCGTACCAAAAATAATTGTTAAGTCGTACTTAAACACATTCGGATTTTTTTGTTAAGTTGTTCTTAAAATCAAGAAGGTTTTTGTTAAGTCGTACTAAAAATCATTCGGATTTTGTTAAGTCGTACCAGGAATAATTCGATTTTTTCATCTTTTTATTTTTTTTTCTCTTGTTATTGGTTTAAGAGCTCTGCTTCTTACAGGAACTTCCAGCTTTACTTCCGACATTAACGGGAGACCCACTCGTTGCTTTGCAACGAGCTTTGCTCTAGTTATTATTATTATTCTTTTTCTTTTCTTCTGACTCCTTTTTTGCTTCATAACTCAAAAGGTTCTTAACCGATTTTGATGAAATTTTCAGAGATTTTTGCAAAATGGCGTCCCTCAAAAGTATTAAAATTTTAAAGAGAACATCACGTCTGTTTTGACGTGACGTCAATTTAAAAAATTTAAAAAAGTCATTTTGTCCCGGACTTTTCTCGCAAACGCTTTAAGATAGAGGCTTGAAATTTTCAATGGTTATGATTTGGTCGATTTACCTCTGTAATAAGGCTGGAAATGAAAATCTATCACTTCCGGTCCAAACCGGAAGTGAAACAAATTTTTCGAAAAAATGAATTTTCTGATCAAATCAAAAATGAATATGTGTTTTGTAGAGCTTATTAAGCTGAATCTAACACTGAAAGCCGTTTTAAAATCGGACGATGCATTACAGAGATATATGAGTTCAAAAAATGATTTTTCCGGAAATTTTGATTCCGCGTTTTTGGTTAAGAAATTAGTATCAAGTTCTTAGTTAAATTAACTTGTACCTAAAAATTAATTGTTAAGTCGTACTGTAACACATTCGGATTTTTTTTGTTAAGTCGTTCTTGAAATCGGAAAGGTTTTTGTTAAGTCGTACGTAAAATTATTCGGTTTTTGTTAAGTCGTACCAGGAATAATTCGATTTTTTCATCTTTTTATTTAGGTACTCTTGTTATTGGTTTAAGAGCTCTGCTTCTTACAGGAACTTCCAGCTTTACTTCCGACATTAACGGAAGACCCACTCGTTGCTTTGCAACGAGCTTTGCTCTAGTCTTATTTTTCTTTTTTTTTTTTTTCTTCCTAGACGCGAACTTTGAGGCTTCATATCGTGCTCATTTCTGAACGGTTTTTGCTCAAATTTTCAGGGCTAATGGACTTTACAAAACACTATCTTCATCAATTCATAAAAGTTAGAATTCCCTTTCCGGTAACGAGTTATTCCCCTTTTAAATTTTTTTAGGGCCTTTGGTTTCCAGACAAAGGCTCCGAGACTATGATAGCAGGGAATGGGAATCCAACGAATTTGAATAGCAGAGACATTGTAGTGGTGCACATTTGTTTTTGTTTTTAGATTACGTTTTTTATTTAGGAAAAGGTAGGGGGTCAAAAAACAGGATTCCAAAAAGTGCAAAAATTTAGACATATTTTCCTTTATATCTTTTTAACGAACAATATTTTGTAAAGACATGTAGAATAAAAGTTGTGCAGAATATCAAGGGCTTTCATTTAACACCAATAAAAAAGGGCTGGCCCCTTAAATAAAGGGCCAATAGCCTCTAAAAGTTTTTGCTTAATAACTCAAAATCGGTTAGGATTTTGATATGGCTGTCGCTGGAAAAGTTGCTTGTTGGGATCTCATAAAGGTCGTAACAATGTTATTTTGTAAGTGATTTGTGTAGTATGAGTGTAAAAAGCTTTACATGTTGACATGTACCTGTTTTCATTTGACAAGTTAACGAAAGTCTTTGTGCGTACAACTGGCATAAAGTTGCCGCAGAAAGTATGCTGGTTTATACAGGAGGCATTAATTCATAAGAAATTTTTTTGCTGTTGTAGTATAAGCTTTTCCTTAAGGAGTTAAAGTCATTGTTGTTAAGTTCTTCTAGTGCACAATCATTAAAAACGGCAATTGGAAAACAAAACATTCTTTTTCTTTTCTGGTAAACCACAAAATTTGGAATTGAAAAACTCTGTGCATAACATTTTAGTTATTAACTCCATGCATTTAAAATCTACCTTGAATCAGAGCTGCATGTGTGTGTGTACCATTACGTAAGCTCTCCCTTGCCCGCGGCCGAGAAAATCGGTTACCATGCTCTCGGCTGGACTACCTAGCGGTCAGCGGTTATCTAATACACGAGAGTTGCGTCTCTCATATATGAGTTTATTTAGCCGCGAACTCAAGAATTGTTTTAGTTTTGATTACACAAAATCTTTTGTGGTTTAAACGAGTGGATGTCAAGTAAGAAATAGTTCATTTAATTCATAAAAGCAATGTCATTCTCTAAAGCAATAATAGACATAGATCAATTGTGGGGTTTAAGTTTAAAATATATAACTTCTATTTGATAGAGTAAGGTCATTATACTGCAAACTTTTCAAATATTCCTTGGTTCTGAGCTGTGCGTTTCTGTGCGTTGTACCTTTACGTAATCTATTCTTCGTCCATGGCCGAGGAGATCAGCCACGGCTGCATTACCTAGCGGTAAGCGGTTATTTAATACACAAGATTCGCACACCGCGACTTACACTTACATGCATATGAACGTGTTTGAGTTAATATAGCCGTATATACAAGAACTGTTTTAATTTTCTGTTATAAAAGTTTGTCCTACTTGTATATATATTTAATTAAATATTTGAGTGTAAATGAATATTAATGAACGATATTACTCCAAATCGGAAAAATCGTTCGACATAAACTAATGGTTCGTTTGTTCAGGTAATTAAAGTACTTTAAAAACTGTACAATTAATGTTTTAAATCAACACCCCCCCCCCCTTCAAATATTAAACCTTTAAATGATGATCATCCCTCGCACATGGCTGAGGAGATTCGGCACGAGCTCGAGTGGATAAGTGATCCGCCGTCGGTTCGTATTCTTCTACATGTTCCTTATGACGCGTTTATGTTTCATATTTTGCACGGACACAACTATATTTTATTATGTTTTCAATTATTATATTGGTTTAAGACGAAAATATAAATTGATTTTACTTGTATAGTTGATTAAGCATTGATTTATACGATAGCGTACAAGGTAGTTTAAACATGAAATCAAATTATAATCAAAGTTCCATGTTTGCGGTAGGGGCTAGCACGATAAAGGAATGCCCTGAATTGAGGCATTCGATTATTATTTTAAAAAATATTCACATGAGTTTAAACAACTTTAGATTAGATTCTATCGGTCACATATTAATCACTTCGAATCTGTAGTTTCATTGTGGAAGCGAACTCATTGCTGCCCCCCCCCCCCCTTTCCTCCCGCCCCGCTGACAGGTGCTCGCGCTGGATTTTTTTTTAATTGGAGAAAAGATAATAAGATCTGTCGAAAATCACTTTTGGTGGATTCTTCTTATGTGTAACATTTTGTTTCACTTTCCCACCCCTTTGTTTATTCGGCCAGTCTGTGTTAATTCAATTGCCGCATGCGACCGAAAATCTTGTGTCGCTTCAGCGCACACAGCTCAGAACATTTATAGCCCCAGGTCATCAATTGTTGTGTAATTGAGTAACAGTTGGAAGGGTGATTTTACTACATAAAATAATAAAATCATAATATAATCTATTTGAATTGAGTACCATGCGTATAGATTCCCATAATAATAAAAAAAAATTATTTCCTCTCTATGTTTACATTTAATTTTGTTCAAATAATTAATAAATTTTCTATCATTTAAATTGTGTGCTTCATCAAATACTGATTCCGATTACCTTGAAGTCATTAATTTTCCATTGGCTTTTGACAAAAGAGAGACGCCTGACCATCCAATGAAAACAAATACACAGAGTTTGATTGACAGGTTCAGCCAGGTGCAGGTCTCACCCGATGTCCGAGGTTATGTGTGCTGTTTGTACACAGCCGAATGGTCTCAGTAAGAGTTATCAGTAGGAGTTATCGATGTAAATAAATAATAAAAATACATGCCTATCAAAACATGATCGTGCAAGTTAAAGTTGATTTAGGTTTGTTCCAATAGAAATCATGTTTCACTAACTGTATTTAATATTTTTTATGTATAGCGAATTTTAATATTGTTTCAGTACTGAAACATCGCATGAAAACGTTAAATATACATTTACTCTGTAACTAGTCGTCTTTTAATACATATACCTTTCTTTTGTTTGTTAAAAATTCGTTCAATTTTGTTAAAGTAATGTAAAACACGGGCGCCATTTTGAAACAATTAACTTGTCAGAGAGTTCCGAATGAAATCTGATGAACATTTCACACGGTTCTCGCACGCTTTGCCCGAAACGCTAAACGGTTTACATGAAACTCTAAAAGGTTTACACGAAACGTTTCTCGCACGTAGGCCGCACGCTTTTTTGGTGTAGTAGTACGTTTTAGGGTCTGTAAATTTTGTCAGCACGCAATTCTAAACTTGCACATAGTCTTCAAAAAATTTAGAAATATTTTAATATAGAAGTTATCTTTGAGAAAAGTTTACGTGTTTTGTAGGCGGGTTTAGTTTAAAAAAGAAATACACTTCCTGACATGAATCACGAGTGCATACTGTTTATAACAATGCTTGCTACCCTTTGAAAATTTAACTCGCCATTAAACATCTCATTTTTTAAAGAATGTTTGAAACGATTACATAAACTCTGCTCGACAAATAGTTTTCCTAAAATATTTTCTTCCTTTCTTTTTTCAAAACACGTTTTATATACAGGCTTTCAATCACAACACGTTTTTATAACAAAAGCAGAACTGAAAGTATAGTCATTATAATCGTTTGACACCATATAACATATATTTTCAACTCGCAGCAACAACGGAAGACCTACTCGGGGCTTTGCCACGAGCTCTGCTCTAGTTTCTATAATGATTTTTAAAATGATTAAAATTTACTTGTATATGGATATATGCCTAAATGGCCGAGTGGTTGGAACCTTGGCTGCTTTCTGCCAAGGCGTAGGTTCTAGAGGTTGTGAGTTCGAAGCCCGGCCCAATTTAGTGAATTTTGTTGTGCTGTTTTATTTGTTTTTATATCAGCAATTTAAGTGTATTTTCAAGAAGACTACATAGGAAATTGCAACCTCTAGCATTTTGCTGAAATGCCTGGTAAGGTATCTTAGTTTTTTGAAAGAAAGCTTGTCCGAGTAGTGGTGAACCATTAACAAATTCCTGGAAAATGTCATATAAAATTGAGGAACGTGTCGTCTGACCTTAATTAACATTCGTTGATAGAACAGAACAATCATATACCTGTTTGTATATTTTAACTACATGCTGAACATGTATCAGTGACATGCGAACTGTATGCAATACTTTTCTTTTAAGAAGGAGGGGGGGGGGGTTCTTTTATACTTTATATGGAGCTTTTCTTTGTAGGAGATTAAAATGGTCGAAAATTTTCTATGACCATCGAACCCTCTTAAAAACTGCCCAAATTCTATCTAATCATACTTACATGTAGTGGTAGAAAATTGACCTCATAACCACCTC
This sequence comes from Magallana hongkongensis, assembly GCA_015776775.1. Taxonomy (NCBI): domain Eukaryota; kingdom Metazoa; phylum Mollusca; class Bivalvia; order Ostreida; family Ostreidae; genus Magallana; species Magallana hongkongensis. The sequence goes on along the minus strand of CM027469.1, from coordinate 5,669,179 downwards.
CTCATAAAATACATTTCGCTTCTAAATTCATCATGAAAAATTTACTTTCAATTCATTATTTTTTCTTTTAAATAATGATGATTTTTTAAGTGGTAAGTATTGCAAAGTACTGTACGTTCACGTCGACATTATGAAAATATATCAAAAATAAGAATACCTGTTTGAGTTCAAAATTTGTGTTAAAAGGGGCGGTTACTCCAGAAATCAACCGAGTAAAGGCGAAAAAGGATGATCCAAATCTGAAACGAAGCATCGGGTGAAACAAGTACACCATGCAGCAATTCGTGCAGAGACAAATAACAAAACATTGAGAGGACAACATAGTTCGGTGGCGATTTATTTGTTTTGGTAAATTGTTTGTATCAATTGAATATCGTCAGAGCTCAGTGGTTAAAGTATCAGGCCTTTGAACCGCGGATCATGAGTTTGAATCCCCTTGGGGTTTTGTTCACATTAACTGAATTAAATTGTTTTAAATATATTTTTATCTCTTAAAAAATAGACACTTTTTTTGGCCGGTTTAGCTTACAAACTTCTTATCCGTAATGCTAACAAGTAATTTTCTGCTGATTTGCAAAACATTTTAGGGTGTAGTGATCCACCTTAAAACATCCTAAAGACGGCTTAAATCAAAATAAATGTTTGGTTTGTTTTATTATAAAACATTTGACTGAATACAGTGTATGCCAATGCCATGATCACAATCATCTGACACATCTTGTTTTCAGGAATCAGTTTTCCGTTGTTCTGTCATTTGAGTAATGGGTTTGTATATCTAAACTTTAAGAAACTGTTTAACGAATTGAACAGCACCTTAAAAACAGTGTTTATGCATAAATCAGGCATCCAAATATATAGTACACATATATGTAATTTAAGGTAGGTTCTTAGGTGCATGCAGCAGCGGGACATTATTTTTTTTTAAATTCTTATGTATCAATGACGAGACATTTTACAAATATACATGTATACATAACGTTAAATATGCAATATACATCATCATGTATGCATTCTTAATAAATTGCTTAAATAATTTATGTCTAGGTCCAATGAAAAAAAGAAAGAGCATCTAATCGTTTTTTACTTTAAGTAAGGGAAATTGAGCCATTTCGACCTCTTTGAAAACTCAAAAAAAAAAAATGAAATATTACTTGTCAAATAGATAATCAAATTGAACATTATATGTAGCATCGACATGCAAAATTATAAACTGGGGTGAAATGTTAGCATGGTAACAAGTGCTGTAGATGCAATGTGCTTCGACATTTATTAAAAATTAGTTTTGAAATTTTGATAGGCTCAATATTGGCCCACATGCGCATGCGCGTCATGTTGACGTGCAAAATACCTGCTTCAGTTCAAATCTGGTGTTAAATTTAGTTAAAATTCCAGACACAAGACGCGCGAACTTATATAAAACACTCCCTTGTCTGAAAAAAAAATTTGTTTTGGTCGTGAAATGGGATAACCAAAGACAATTCTATATTTTCTTTTAATATGTCAGATAAGTCCTATCTTGCCTGTTGAAAAAAATGAAACCCGGAGAATGCCCCTAATGCTGCCCATCTTTCATAAACTGTTTATGCTTACGCATCTTAAATTGTTATAAAGATTTTCATATTGTGGTTTCATTTCATTCCTAGGCTCCATTTTTGTGTATTTAATGAAAATCACAGTTTCAATGATAGTTTATGGAAATGTGTGTACATATGCAATGCATGATCATTTCAATACAGTCATTAATGAAATCACATTATGCTCAAACGTTGATTGATCGACGCAAATTTGTTTAGAATGATTTCAAAGCAGATTTACAAATCGACATAAAAACTGTTGAACGTAATTTCTGGATACACTTACTCTCTCATGAGTCTCTCCCAGTTCTCGCGGACGAAGTCCCACGTGAGCCCACGCCCAATCTCGTTCTCCGAGATGTAGACTATGACGTTAGTGGCATCTTGTTTTCGGATTTTAGTTGGATCTATTGAATACTGTAAATATCTGTAATTTGATTTATAAAAAAACATACAATGTTAAAATATAACGTCATATTACATGTACATATTTTTCACACATCGGATAACGTGATTAAAAATGTAAATTAAAATTAAATTAAAATTTAAACATGAAAACTTTTGTAGATTTTGTTCTGATAAAATGAAGAGTATGCCTATATGGAAAATATCTGTAAACACATATATGTGTGTAATCTTGCAGTTCAGACTTTTTATTTACAATCTTGACCTCAACAATAAATACAGGTAACTGGCTCTTATGTATGTCATAAATTAACCAATGATATCAAATCTTTTTATAACGCAGTGTTTTCATTTAATGCTTTCCATTTACTAAGCCTAACTTGAACTTGCATTTGCACATTTGTAAATACAGTTCTGTTGTATCTCATGTGTTTGGCATTAATATGGTTTAATTCACTGTAAACAGCGCATGCGCCTACCTTCCTAGTACCCAGACCTTACTGCTACATGACATGGCTAACATCAGCCTGGACTGCTCCGAGGCTACGTTGGACTGTTTATACATCCTGTAGGCGAAGTCCCATTCCTCGGTACCGCCGTGTCTTATCGCACTACAATACACGGTCAAACGGACAGACGCACGGATCCTGAAACAGACAAAATAGATGCAGTTCACAACTCAACTAACCACATATAAGCTTATCATAAGAATATTCTTCTCGTCTGGTGGGGATGTAAATAACATTATAACAGTCAATATGGAACTCCAAAACAATTCAGTCTTCTGAACAAGTCCAGATTTCATAATATTTTTTTAAGTATCAATGTGGGCACAGCTTAAAAAAAAAATTGTACATTTTATAAATGGAAATAAAACACAAAACAGGATGAGTCAATTATCAATACCTAAGCAGTATTATTTATACAAAAGATATGGTTGTTTCAAACAAATTTAATGCGGATCACGGTGTAATCATGGAATATACTACAAACTGGTTTTTTTCATTTAGAATGGCTATTTTTCTTTATCTATGTTTGTGTAACTGATAAACTTGTAATAGAAATAAATGATAATAATTTCATTTAAAACAAAGTTAATTACGGGTTGTTTGACGGGTTGGACATCCATTGTTTGTACAGACGGGAGGCCTCGCTGACACAACTCTCTATCCCATACTTACACGCCTCGGCTGCTATTAGTGTGTTCACATATCTATTAAGAATAAAAGGCAAAAAAACAAAAAACGATGATTTTAGACTCATTAAGAGTACAATACATTTCTTTTATTTTTATTTATGCATTGAAAAATCTATTTATGCAGCTCATACCTCTAATTGTTTTTAGAGGCTGATATTTTCTTTTGACTCATCATTAACAGATAAACAATGGATACTCACGATTCGAGGTGGGTGAAGTTTGAACTGCTGAGAGCAGAAGGAGTGAAAATCCCACTGACTTTGTGTTTCATAAATCTCTTGAATTGAAAAGAAAACGTGCATAATTAAGCAACAATTTCGAGTGCTTCTTTACTAAACGTAAATCATTATTTGTATAATTTGAAGTAATGTTTAGTTTTTAATTGCAATCAAAATATTAGTATATTTCATTGAAGAATCATCTTATTAAAAAAAACTTGCGCTTTGACATTGATAAACATCTATGCGAAATGAAGATATAACAAACCACAAAATTAAAGGAAATTACCCGTACATCCGGTTCGTGGGTCATAAAATTTGCGAAAACGGGGAAAATGTGTATACTAACATTTCTTTTAATTTTCTTTAGTCATTTTTTTTTGGCAATTTAAAAAGTTTCTTATTATTAGCGAAAAATACCTGATATAATTTTCAGGTATTCAATATTTTGCAAAGTTAAAGTGATGATGAATAAATCAAAAATTAGATCATCGCGAAAATTACCGGATATTCGGTAATTACGTACAGAAAACGGTCCGTAAAGTGCTGTCCTTTCTAACATTGAGTCGACGTAACCTAATTCTCCTAGGGAGGCCTTCCACGGGATAAACTCCTTCTCCTTGTCTAGGTAGTTGACAGTCTTGAGGGCTATTGTCATACTGACATCGCCAGATCTATCCAAAATTATTATTATTGATAAAGACGAGTTCGAAAATAAGTTTATTTCACTAAAATTCATTATTATTGATAATTGATATTGATGATATAGATGGTTTAAACAATGAAAGATTTGAAATTTGTAAAAAAAAAAAAAAAGATGCAATTTTGAAAAAGCGTAATAAAAACCCTAACAACTCAGACACAAAGCCCACAAACAAGAGCATATGCTATCGTTTTGGAATTATTGAAAAAAAAAACAACATACACACTGTACAACCCTTCAACCATATTAAAAATACATGTTATTTACGAGTAAAATAAGCATCCAAATATATGATGTAGAAAACTTAGCTAAGAAATTAGGAAAAAATCTGTCTTTCATGTCTTTTGAAGTCGAGAAGAAATTAATTAAATAATAAGGAATCTTAAAGGGCTTTATAATAGATTTGATCACGCCCCGATCGAAATTATCACCTTATAATATTCAAAGAATGATTCTTTATTACTTATATTTATATGATTTTAAAGCATCGTACGATTAAATACTTAAATATAAATAAGCAAACCCCGCTTGCGCCTCAATTTGGCGTCATTTGAAGTTATGGATTATATAGTACAAAATTGATACGTAGTGTTATCACAGGCAAATACACTGAAAATGTAAATATTACATTGTAACACATATTAATGTTCATACTTAGCTAGATTCCAAGCATCGTTTATCATCTGTGCCCTATTGGTTGGGTGGATAACCTAAAACAGTATGTAAAATAATATGTGTTTGATGAATACCATTAACACCAAGAGACCTCCGAATTTTGTTTTGTTGTATCTATTTATTTAACTGATATTAGCTTTTGTTGACATTTTCTAACCGTGTGGTCTTCATTCAGTTGATTGATTAATTTGTTCCAATTCTCGTCACTGTAAGTCACGCGATAATACCCATACTGCCTCACGTTACCAAGGATCCAATCGGATTGTAGAACACTCGCAGATATGACTTCTACAAAATAATATACAGGATTGGATAATACTTTAAATTCATAAATGTAAATAATTTATTATACTCAGTCCTATCAAATTCTCGACTCTTGAATAATAAAACAAGTCTTTAATCAACTGATAAAAGAGTAAACATTTATCACTTCCATTCTATAACGAATGCACAATACAAAAAAATCTAAATTCTACTCTACTATTTATGACAGACAATAAATTGATTCTGTTGATTAAAATAAGAATATATAGAAAAGCCTGTACCTTTGTCTGTTTTGTGCATCCAGTGGATATCAGCATCGGTGAGGTCAAAAGTTGTGTTGGATTTCGTTGTGTAAGTAAATGGGATCTCCCAGTGATAGCTGTGAAATATGCCAAAAGAAAAATATACATGTTAACATGTATATTTTTGTCCTATGCCCTTTTATATCTTTCATTACCTCTCTTAATATGGTAAATGAATCCCCGGTTTAAAATGATTTTGTTTCCTTTACTAACATGTAGCTCTCTCTCTCTCTCTCTCTCTCTCTCTCTCTCTCTCTCTCTCTCTCTCTCTCTCTCTCTCTCTCTCTCTCTCTCTCTCTCTCTCTCCTCACTTGAATGGTGACACATAAGTCAGTGGGTCCACCGCGTGATAGTCCCTCAAGTATCTCTTCTGAGTTATCTGTATGTCGCCGTCCGCCATTACGGTAACGTTGACGACAGGGTAGTTCATTTGAAGCGTCCAGGTGTCCATGATCGCTTTCACATTGAGGTTTTTATTCTCTATGGCAGATTGCTACAATGGATTTGCCTTTCTAATGGTCCAACAAAATCACGTATGTCCATCGATTCTTATCGTTCTTATAAACAGAATACTGTAAACCAACTTTTTTTTGCTTGCGTGAAATTTTAGCGAGGTTCGCGAGAGCCTCGTCGTCGCGAATATTTCTCGCCGCGAACCAGTTTTAATTGTATTGCTGTTATACGAAATACGGGTCTGGATAAGGCTTGGTCGCGAACATAAGACGTCGCGAACCAGTTTATTGGAAATAAATCGCGAAATAAAGTCGACGCGAATAAATGTTGGTTTACAGTATGGTTAAAACATTTTCAACCGCGTTTTATGCTTTTTGATCAGTTGTTTTCAAAAGTATTTAACTAAAACATTGGATGGTTTTGTGCAAAAATTGAAAAGTAATCTTACATTGCCGAGCGCAAACCAGAGGTCGTCGTGGAAGGCGGCTTTATAAGCCAAGTTGTTCAAATATCTCTGGGAAAAAATATTGAAATTCAAGAATTAAGAATATAAAATGCTACATTCCACAGAATCTTTTTTTTTTTTTGTATATTGTGATCTCAACGATTATAAAATTCATATACAATGATTTGTGTATTCCTTTTCTTTTCACGTGACTTGCAAAAATATATTTACCTTTAAACCATTTCTGAATGTTTCTTCTCCTAGGAAAAACCGCATCATTCGAATTATCGATGAACCCTGTTTTACGTAAAGGAAACAAAATTAAGATGTTTTCGTTGTTTATTATAAAAGCTATGCCAAGGCGATAAAAATTTACAAACCTTTCCGTAGGATATTCTATCAAATATTTCGCTGATTTGGTCCGGATGGTATACGGGTACATAGACCGGATGTGACGTCACTAATCCATCGAAATTAAACACATCTTGAATATCTTCCACGACTATTTGGTCAAACTAAAAGGACAATATCAAAATATTTCATATATTTTGTTAAAACTTTCTTTCCTCAGCAAAATGAAAATTGTTTTAACTAATTATTCAAAATGATATTTTAGTATTTTATTTGTTTTTAATATAAAATTTGACATTCACAAAGCATACATGTAAGAACAGTTATTTCAATGTGATTCGTTCGCTTCTTTTTTTTGGTATAAAACATCAAAATTTATATGTTTACAGTACCTTATTTTCCATGTTTAGTATTATTGTTCACTAAACAAGCCATTTCTACTTTTAAGTAGGGAGCAGGTTTCGCAGCTTATTGATTTCGAAAGTCTGTCCTAAGGTATTGCTTTTACCACATTTTGATGATTTTTAATTAAAATAAACATACCTAGCTGTCAATAAAGTACAATTCTAATCGACAAAAGGGGAACAATGCTGGATTTCTTCATCGATTTTTCTGTTTTAATCTGAAGAACTTCAAAGGAAAAAATCAAACGTAATTTTTATATCTGTTTCTATTCATTGTAAAGTACTTGGGACCACTCGCACAACTGTTTAACGTTATCATCCGGGTAACTTTCATGTTTTTGCAATGTCATATCCCCACAGACTTTTTATTCCGAACGGAAGCGGTAGAGGGGGCGTTTTAGAAAAGATCCATGTAATCTGGATTTGTTTCTCAATCTAATGAATGGATGTAGTTTGGGAGCAAATATATTTAGTATTATCAAGATACTACGCACAAAGTGGTGAAAGCAGAACTTGGGACAGAGTATATAAGTATCTAACTTTCTAAAGGTAAAGGAATATTACCATCTTCCAGTCAGGGTGGACGTGATCCACTCCCATATATTCTATGAAGCTGGCGAACCCTTCATTGAGCCAAAGATCGTCCCACCAAGATGGCGTCACCAGATTTCCAAACCACTGGTAAAACAAAGAAGTGATCGGCAGGTGAGAAAAAATTGGCCTACACTGTTACTAAGAAACTCACAGAACTGCCAATGCTTTTAAAAAGGTTAAGAGGATTCAAGAATCAAGCGACCAGGTTACATCGGCGTACGATCCTTTCAACTTGATATAATTGTACCTGACATCAATATCCAAGTAACATTCTGAATATAACCTTGAAAATAAAATTATATCTCTTTTCCTTTTAAATGAAAAACAAACACTTTAAAATAGGTTGTGTGCTATTTTCCGACTTCTTTTCATCTGAGTACGACTCATATGTTTTATTTGAAATCCGAGCATACTGTCAACGTATTATTTTTGGCCTGTACGTTATTTGGCGAAAAATCGTTTTGAACAAGTTGGCGTGGATTTGAATAAGCGTAATTTTGAATGTCACTTTTTTATGCTCATTTGAATAACATTTACTTTACATGTACTTGATTTAGCGGAAGCCGCATTCTGCTAAAAGGCTACATAGAATACACAAATGTACATGTAGTACTGTACTGTATTACAGTAATCGTTACCTCTGGCTATTTTATTTTACCCACCTGGTGGGCCAGCTCGTGGGAGACCACCACGGCCACCCTCTGTTTGTTGGACTCGGACGACTCCTGGGGATCGTACAGCATGGCGGTCTCTCTGTAGGTGATCAGGCCCCAGTTCTCCATGGCTCCGGCTGCAAAGTCCGGCACGGCAATCATATCTGTGGTAGAGAGTCAGTTAAATATAGCTTGCTGACCTTACAAATGCTTTCATATTAAGTTATTCAAATGAGGAAATTATTCTAGAAGAGTTCATTATTTTATTGGTTGAGTAAATAAATAAATGATACTGTTACAATAATAGAAAAATGGTCAATAGACAAATACTTTAAAATGTATAGGCCAATATAATCACAGTTGAACTATATTCCAGTGCAAGTACTTATAAACTGAATACAAAATTTGAAGAAAAAAAACACTTAAAGAAAAAAAATGCCTTGGTATATCTGTATTAGTTGTAACTAAATGGTTTAGAAACATTTTAACAAGACCTTGGACTTTCAGTAGGACGTAGCTATCTATTTCTTGCGTAAAAACAAGTTGAAAATGACGCTGGATTCAAGCGAAATATACACCGATTGCTAGTCTTGGCTCAAAAGCCAGACAAATCTTGTTGATTTCAGAGAGCCATGGCTTTGTGGATGAAAATGAAATAGACAGGCCCACGTCACATTGCAGTTTGTCACAACGACCCAAAGTCCAAGCTCTCGTTAAAAGACGATGACATACCTTGCTTAGGCAGAGGGAATGGTATGCCAAAGTACTCCTCGAAGTAGGAGAGAATCCGGGTCCCCACAGAGAGGGCGTACTCCGTCTGGCTGACCGCCTCGGGACGGGCCCAGGCCCGGTACTGTACAAACGGAGGGGGTAAAGTAAGTTATAACATGTAACTTACAAGGAGAAGGGTAAATTAAGTTAATCTAATATGTAATTATACAGATAGACGGGTATTATCAGTTGATATCAATCGCAATTTCTCGCGCCTTTCCGGCAGGCTCGGAAAAACACCTCGAATGTATTACCTAGGCGTCCATGACAACCCCCCATTTTGTAAAACTTGAATAATAAATAGAACATATTTTACGATCTGTTGAGATCTGAGCTATACTTCATTAAAGTAAACGATATGCACTAAATTTAACACAGAAGCGGCATACAAGACTGTCTAGCCGATACTTATTTAATGGGAAGCGACTCCATTTTGTATAAAATTCTAACATCCGGTGATGTTAAAACATTCGAGGTGTTTTTCCGAGCTTGCCGGAAAGGCCCGAAAATCTGCGATTGCAGTTGTTATATGAAACTGTACAGAGAAAGTGGTAAAAATCGGTCATGATATGTAATGGAGGCGGGGTAAAATCGGTCATCAGATGTCACAGTACGGAGGGAATGGTAAAATGTATTGATTTATGTAATTGTACAGGGAGAGGAGTAAAATAAGTTGTCAAATGAAACTGTACAAAGGGAATGGTAAAACCAGCAGTCATGTGCACAACAATTTTGCATGAAGAGAGGCAAAATCTGTTAATTGTTAAATGTAATTGTGCAGAGGAAGTGTTAATTCAGTGATTATAGGCAATTGTACAGAGGCATAAATAAAATAAGTTATTATATGTAAGGGTACAAAGGGAGGGGTAAAATCAGTCTTTAGCTGTAGTGGTATAAAGGGAGTGGTGAAATCAGTCATTAGATGTAACTAAAATTGGTCATTATAATCTTCATAACCTTTCATTATATATTAATATTGGTAAATACATGTATAACTCTTGACTAGGAAAGATAGACTTTCCTGTTGGTCAGAATATATTAATTGCAGAAGACACATACCCTGATACCGTTTGACGTCATATTTTCTTTGTAGTCAAAGTCACAGATGATGAAGGCCAGCAGGTAGGAGGACACGGGAGGCGTGACGTTAAAGCTGTCAGCGATCCAACCATTTCCTCTGCGCATGTATTAAACGGGAGGTTATCAAGGGGAACAAAAATATTTTTTTTAATGAAAAAGATGCTTTGTTAGTGCTGCTTAAATTCGAAACATGCAGTTGTATGATATTTTTTTTTTACAATAAAAATAGCAATTTGATACATGTATATATTGTGTATGTTTATTGAAGAATGAATGCACCAAACAATGTCGCAAAGACAAATTTGCATCTAGGATTAAATTTGGGTAGATGTATGATTAAAGTATAATTAGCATAATTTTGGTACATAGGAGTGAAGAAAATATACACAAATTAGACAAGATAAGAAACACATGGATTATCAACTTCCCTGAAAAGTCAATATATGTATCAGTAGTAGATGATATGCATGTATGAAAGCATAAAAGAAGGTGACAAAATATGATATTTTTGTTGGAATTGCCAAGCATGGGTTGAGGTTTAATGTCTCAAATTGGTTGATATCGAAAAATTGTTCCAACTGTGTTTAAATAAATCGGTCAACGAGTTGCAAATAGCTTACACATCGATATCTTGCTAACAATGATAAAACTATCTCGTCGTTTTGATATTTGAAAAACGAGCAACAGCTTTCTGATCTTTTAGAATTTCAATCTTTAAGATTCTGAATGGGTTTTTGTATTTTCTAATAATTTAATTCTGGTTGTAACGCGCTTTTTGATTCACAAGTTTAGACAGTTTATTGACTTTGACTTATTTATGTTCGCTCCTTGGGGAGCATAAGGCCGCCAGTCATTATTACCCCTAAACATGACCCAATAAACATATTTCTCTTTCACAATATTTTGTCTTGCAGTCAACCTGCGAAGCTCTTGTAAAGAAAACAAAAGCAAAATGAATATTCTGGGTATTTTCAGGACAGCAGAGAAAATATTGAAGAATCATATAAACTGTTTAAAGCTTATTACTCAGATTGACAGATACATGTAGCTCTATAATAGCTGCCATTTTACCTCTCCTCTGAATGCATATGCTTCGTATTAAATATTGACGTCATTTGTTCTTTTCGCAACAATGTGACGTCATAAACAGCTTTAATGGCGGGTTCATCAAAACAAGGGAGTACCTTTCTTGCAGACGAAGGAGCTAAAAAGGATACGGCTGCATATCTGAAACAGAAATCAGTCCACATAATTTAAAGATAACAGCACAATGTTCACTCACCTATCTTGGAGTTTAATATCGGCATGTTCGACAATGACGTCATTTTGCTTTTTCGTACTAATGTGACTTTAAATTTTGCTTTGATTGCAGGTTCGTCGAAGCAGGGAAAGGCTTTCCGAAGGTCCGTGGCTTGAAATTGTGTGACAGCTGCGTATCTGTAAAACACGCTCTAAGTGTGAAAGGAGAGAGAGAGAGAGTACATTTGGAAAAAAATTAATAAGCATTAGGATAAGACGGAACGATGTGGATTGGTGATATCTTTATTGTTATGTTCATCGAAAGATATAAGAAATTTGAAGAAATTAAAAGTTGCACATGAAAAATGAAAGTGTATATATCACGGAATAGAAGATGAAGATGATGAAGTCACTACTTATTAGTGATGACATTATGATGGTTAGATTATGTTAGAGAAATGTAGTTTTAAAAATTTGAAAATAAAGCAATGATGGCATATGGGAAAATCATGGAAGCTGGATTAAAAAACACAGAGAAAGAAATCACAAGAACAGTGGCTCCATCACTCAATCACTTAATTGGACTCGGTCAACAAATATTAGCTACAAATTTAAACAAGTGTATCCGTCATATGATTTAATCCCTTACGTACGCAATGATGACAGCTTTGTACAATGACGTTATCCTTCTTGTAATTATTAGTTAATGGCTACCGTATGTATACTAATACAAAAACGTGAATTATCTTTCTTTTGTTAATGCATACATTGTAGAACATGTATATAAACTGACCATATTATGATTAATTCTAATTCCATTAAAAAAATTCAAATTTTAACTAAGTTTATTTACTGATACCAAATATAATATACATTTAATAATCACATGAATTCATAATAAAAATTTTCTATAACAATAACTTGATTCAAAGGGTCGGATCAGGTCAAAATGCCAGGCGCGGATCATCAAATCATCAGATCAAACGAGACGATGATTCGATGATCAGATTACATTTTTAAAATCAATTGTATGACGTTCTCTTATACAGCTAAAATACACCCGTTATTTGATGTGTACTTCGTCCTTAGTTGCAGAGTTGGTTGATACGGAATCGGAAACCCGCAGTGTGAACTCCGGTAAATCGGATCACACTCCGTAAATCTGACAGTATCAAGAGAGGAAAGTGATAAGTATTAATATCTAATAAAAGATGGAATTTGAGGTTCAATATAACATATCTATCAGACGTTGTTCTCAATATACGGTTGATATCACTCAGGGAATACATTTTTCATATTGCACTGTGTATTATTACGCCATCCGACGTCATAGTGAAGCATTGCGTATGTTTAGGCGGTTGACGTACATGTAGCATGAAAAGTAAATAATATAATTTGGTTGAAAAGTGTACAGTTGTACATAAGAAGCATTCAATGTTCTTTCATTTTTTTTCATCAATTTATAAAAATATATTTGCATTTCCATTGTTCTTTCCCACTGTATGCCAATACGGAGGAGCTGCAATTATTTCTCTATAATTGCAATTGCTCTGTCTTTATACTATGACGTCATAAAGGTGTAACGTTATATATACTTTTCCATGACGTTATAGATTTAACGAGGCCGAGTACAGAACGAGTACGCATGCTTTCGCGCAGCGTTTCATTTGTATTGTGACGTCATCTTTTTGCTTGTTTGACGCCATGGCGTGATAGTTTTATCTGCAGATATTCAGCGAAATTTGTTGAAAATGGCTCGTTTAATGCGTAAAATTAATGTTATATTGTGGAATAAACATAACTGTCTCGAAGTATAAGCTATATTTGGGCTCGGGTCGAAAAAGTGAAGAGGGTTCAGCAGGCCAAACCCTCTGTCACGTTTTCTTAACCCGCCTAAATATAGCTGAATTCATATATTTCAAGACATTAACCATGTATTTTACATTAATGACCCTTAATATGTAATGTTATATTTTTTTTATTACTTAAATATGTCTGAAGGCTTTAATAATACTATAAAGATCACCTTTTCCGCCTTTGTCAAATAAAAAATAGCCATTATCTGACAAATCTGGGAAATTGGGCATACAAAAATCAACTTTGATAAGACCCCTGGAACAAACCAGGAGGTAAAAGGTTTTTTTTATTTGACCATTTGATGCATTTTAGCAATAACTTTAATATGTAGAACAGAAAAAGAAATCCCTAGGGCAGAAGTTTAAAAAAATGTGCAAAATTGATACATTTCAAGCGAAATCCCATAGGGTTCTATGTTAAAGATTAACAAACTTTGAGATGACCCCCTAAACAAACGGTGTGGTAAATGTCTTATTTTTTAATCTTAAAATAATAATTATATCAGTAGAAATTCAGGTAAAAAATTTCATTAAAAAATCTAGGGCAGAACTAATTAGACCCGGCCTCGTTAAACCACTATACGATACATCATGTGTTTTTCTCCAACTCCATTAAAATTGACGTATTTAATATTAAAACATGTTTTTGATAACATTTTAAAGGAGTTACTGTTATAACATATCATTGATTCTGTTGACAAATTTATGTGAATTAAAAAGATACATTACAGTCTGAATGTTTACTTTTGATGTAATAGCTAAATGTCAAGGTCTAGGCTAATACAAGGTATTTGCGAGTAAAATGATGCAAATATAAGTAATAAACAACGTTATTTAGTGAACATGGCGTTATGAATAGCAATTGCTCTGTTGGCATATTTTCCATGATGCGCTAGCGCGCATCATGGAATATGCCAACAGAGCAATTGCTATTCATAACGCCATGTTCACTAAATAACGTTGTTTATTTCTTAAATGTTCGAAAATGTTTTTGGTTAAAACTTAAGAAACCTTTTTACATGCGTAAAGTTGTTGACGTCTTGCAGTAAATGTGTTGAGCAACTTACAATACTAATTTTTAAGGCAAAGATTAAGGTTTAACAAAAGACGGGGTAAGACGTACGATAAAAAAGAATCTCTCATGGTTTGCGACTGTATTTGAGTTTTGTCCACGAGTTGTTTTCTATCCCCAAGCCTTTGTTATAATATACATTTGGTCATATATTAACCGTTGATGAATTAGGCTTGTTTTGAAACAGTCCTAGTACTTCGTCATATGTAACCTTCTGTCTATTTTATGCCTATTTAGCTACAATAAATAGCTGCTCAACTTTTGACTTAAAATTAAGGTCCTATTACGTACCATTTTTCACATGATGATAATATTCTACATGCATGATTTTAATTAACAACAAGTGAAAAGCTGTCAACGTGACAGCAAACCGGGTTTTCTTTTATGTGAACTGTATCCATAATCCATGTCAACCCGTATTCAGTGAAATGGAGTACCCTATATGCAATATTTTGCCAAAAAATGACTAAGTTCAAAAGCTAGTATTTTTTCGATAAATTATCAGAAATCTAAATCCTAGCAATATGCACACCTCTGATATATGTACAATTGATCTGCAAAAGAACAACTTCCTATCGTGAGAACTGTAGGGGGAGTTATCCGTACAATGAAGGTACCCTATATGCAATATTTTGCCAAAAAATGACTGAGTTCAAAAACTGGTATTTTTTCGATAAATTATCAGAAATCAAATTTCTAGCAATATGCACACCTCTAATATATGTACAATTGATCTGCAAAAGAACAATTTCCTATCGTGAGAACTGTAGGAGGAGTTATCCGTACAATGAGGGTACCCTATATGCAATATTTTGCCAAAAAATGACTAAGTTCAACAGCTGGTATTTTTTCGATGAATTATCAGAAATCAAAATCCTAGCAATATGCACACCTCTGATATATGTACATTTGATCTGCAAAAGAACAACTTCCTATCGTGAGAACTGTAGGAGGAGTTATCCGTACAATGAGGGTACCCTATATGCAATTTTTTGCCAAAAAATGACTAAGTTCAACAGCTGGTATTTTTTTCATAAATAATCAGAAATTAAAATCCTAGCAATATGGACACCTCTGATATATGTACAATTGATCTGCAAAAGAACAGCTTCCTATCTGTAAAACTGTAGGAGGAGTTATCCGTACAATGAGGGTACCCTTTTGGCAGCCGCCCGCCCGCCCGCCATTTTCACCATTTTAAAAACCGGATTTTTCCGTTGGAAAACCCGGTTAAAAATGGGCAAGGAATGATAATGATTTATACGTACATAGTCTTGTTATTTCTCTGGTAAGAACTCAGGTACAGTCCATGCAGGTCGTCCTTGAGCGGACCTATAAATGCAAGGTCAAGGTCATAGTAATGACCTTGCGTCAGCGGTACGTTAGTAAAGATAATCAGGAATTGGCGCTTCGTGTCGAACTCGTGACTACGGTAATGTACGCTGTGTGACGAATCAGCCGATGTAACCCGGATTTCATCTGTCAGGTTGAGTTGGTTGCTATGAAGCGTGATGTTGTTCGTTGACTGGTGACATTTGACCCGGATGCGGACAGTACCGTTAAAGGTGAACTCTTCCGGTGGTCCGTCATACAGGTTTGGTTGTAGTTCCACGGTGTACAGTTCGGGAAGTACGGAGCGAGGGAGGCGGACATCTTGTAAAATGGACGTCGGCGCAGGCGTAGTGGATGGAATGGTTGTAGTAGTCTTTCTACAGGCGTTACCTAGAGTCAGCAATGGAATAGAAGTAATTAGTCAATTATAAATTGGGACCTCTAGGCTTTATCATAACGAACGCGTATAAAATGGCTTTACAACGATGATACACGTACATATCATGCTAATAGATATCTAAGCATTGAATGGTTTTGTTTCGTTTTTTGGGTTTTTTTGGGTTTTTTTTTTTGGGGGGGGGGGGGGGAGTTGTTGTCGTCGGTCCTATGGCACAAAAAGGCGGTGCAGACAAATCATCACACCGCGCTAACACACGGTATTCAATTTGTCTGCACCGCTTGGTGTGTTATAGGACCGACGACATCAAAAAATCCCTTACTTTAACGACTGCCCAGTTTGAAATAAAAAGTAAAATGATGATAGAATAAAATGTATTTTACTTATACTTTAAATATTTCTTTTTTTTTTTATTTCCTGTTAACCTTCTGAACAGTTTTAAGTTCTTATATATAACACGTTCAATATCTATGAAAGGAAGATGTGGCAATAGGGAATTTAAAGAATAGCGATAAATACATGTGACGAATCAGATTTACAGTTAGGGCAGGTTTGTTGTTTTATACATGTACATGTATATTGTTTACAAATTCTTTGAATTCGTTTCTGATGTATTACGTTTATTTTCGATCTCTGGTGTTGCTTGTTAAAAAATATAAACTTCTGCAAGCATGATTAAATTTTGGACAGACCTGTGATATATTTTACTTCGAAAGTAATGCCGCATCAGAGGCAACGTTTAAATCTAAGGTCGGTGAAATTATTTGTATTACGCATGCATGATTAAATGCTTGGATAGAAGTTGAAGACATTGACTCTCAAAAATAGTTAAACCACTTTCCTTAGTTTTCTCTTTTCTTTTCTTTTTTTTTCTCATTCACTTTAACCAGAAGAAAAATTCTGACAGAAGAATGTGTGATATATATTGTATTATGATAACGGCGATAGGCTAAATTTTCGTTTGACTTGCTTATCACAAAAATCTCATAATTCGTAACATCTGGAAAACACCTCCCTCCTTAATATCATCTTTAATAATAGATTGTGTAAAGAATGAATGCGAATTTGATGCCGTTTTCTCTGCATGAAATCTGATTCTTCAGAGCTCTTATGTTATTGTTTGGAATGCAGGGTTGTGTAAAAGAGGTTACAAGCAACGCCGCCCTTTGATTTTTCATTCACTAGTTTTACCCAGTTCCCTGCGGCGCGTTCAAGATTTCATCGTTTTTAATGGCATAAATGATATTAGTTTATGGGGTTTTCAATAAATTTACGGGAGGGGGAAAACTTTCTGACATTAAATAAAATATAAAAAACTGTTAGATGCTTAAGAATGATAATTATTTTCTTCGCATAATATGAAAACAATAACTTAAGTCTTTATGTCAAGGCAAAGTGCACACTCAACAAAAAACATCATATTTGACTGAATTTGCGAGAGTGTTAATATAAAAGATATAAAAACGATATCAGACATTCAAAATGATCAATTTATGAGAATCCCTATTTTACAAGACGTTTATGTCAAACTATCTCAGATATTTTAAACTTCCAACTGTTATAAAAATGTGTTTGAACAAATTTGGTTTAGGTTGAATTATTTGTTTGAATAACTTACACATCTGTGTCTTTGTCTAATACAAACTATGAGTGTGTCTAGTTTTGTGATTTCATTTTTCAGTACCAAATCAATATTTTGGTATTGCTCATTTAAAATATAAGATTTGATAAAATTACAAATGAAAATTGCAAAATGTGTGAAGTTGTCATCGTTAATTCATCAATTACAGACACATTGAAATTATCCACTTTGATATCATTTGCACGTTTTAAATTATATCGCCGCCCTTTAACTTATTAAGGGTTTAAGGTGTGTTTAGCTGAATATTATACAGTTATTTAATGTTTGAGCAGTCGATAGATCCGAATATTTTTCCCGAGGTGCAGGGAACAGCTCAGTATGATCTATAGCCCGAGGCCAACGGCCAACGGACTCGGGCAATATATAATACTAAGCTGTTCACTGCACCAATGGAAAAATTCGGGTCTATTGACAGTTCAGGCATAAAATAATTGTTTTATTACCTAATTCCGTTTCTAGTATTTTAAGTTCACAATTATAAATTACAGAAGGTTTTCATACCATTATCCATTAAGGTCATTGTTAATCAATACCAAGATGACCTAGGGATAAATTTTAAGAACAATAGTCAAATAAACATAATAAAGTTATTTTTTAATATTGTAGCAATTTCACTTTTTCTAAAATACGTCACCGGTCCAGTAGATCGCAGTCTATTGACCGGTGGTCCAAGAGATCAAATTCTATTGACCGGCAATCAATAGATCACTTTCAAACCTAAATACACATACAAATTAGGCGAAAATATTTAATATGAAATAAAACAAAAAAAATCCTTTAATTAATTAGGTAATAAAATCCATTATTACCTAAGTAACATGTTGGCTTGGTAGGTCGTTAGATCGACTTTTTAATGCAATGGGGCAGACATTACTGACTTCCGACTTTACCTTTATATACTTATTGTTTAGTCTTCTGATTATCTCACTCACAAATAATATATATTATTTACATACATCAAATATTCATCCTATATCAATAAGCGACCACTTTAAGTGTATTATCATCGCCTCGTAATAACGCTAATACTATTATTTTAACCCTATGCAAGCTGTCTCTAGTTCTCCTGCATTTTTATGTACAACACGGCACGTGTAAGATTTCGCGCGTGCTGCACCGTAGGAATACTGCATCTGATAATTCTGTTTCCATGTCTTATCTTGATCAGATATCAACTGGCATCGCATTGCATTCTATGTTTGTGAATGTTTTCTTTTTTCACTATAACAACGAGTATATCCAATTGCTCTTTAAAATAACTTCGAAAAAGACCTGAAATGTAAACTGTTGTAAGTATAGTTATTTTAAACGAAGAAATAAGAACAGTCCTACATAAAAATCACCTACCAAAGGATAAACTGCAGTTTAAGATTTGTACGTCAAAAAATTGATGAAGGGTCCGTTAATTGTTACTGAAAATTGGAGGGTGGCAATGCTGTTTAAATTCTTTAATGGCGGAAGAGGTGTTGGGGTGAACAAAAATCTGTGCTACGAGTTAAACTACTTTTCGGTCATAAAGTTCTTATTTGAAATAAAGTACATTTCATTAGCATGCTCTGGATAAAAAAAAATATTTGTGAATATTTCTTGTTTTAAATAATATAACGAACAGTACTTACAATCAACCGATCCCAAAATCGAAATAATCATCAACAGAAAGTTTTTCAGAGACGCCATGTTGATGATCATATGAAGACTGGATACAACAGACTTTATTCATACTAGACTAGACTTGATTTAATAATTATAATTGGACTTTGTACAGTCAAAAATAAAACTGCAGGCGTTAAGGAGACAAACCATCAATTAAACCATCAACACATGCATTGCATAGATTTAGATTTGGAAACTTTTACAACTTCATTTATTTCGGGACTTGTATCAAAATGACACCTTTTTTGTTAATTATGATAGCATTTATAAAATTCCCCTTTATAAACGATTATCATAGCTATATGGTTCTTAATTTCTACATTTTTAAATCACTGTTCAAAGAAAACAGACGTTTCTTTGATACTTTTTGTGCGTGTCGTGCAGAAAACAAAATGTCATTAGTTGTTAATGTTGGCCCTAGGTTTATACACGTAATATTTTCAACTATTAAATCTGGAAAGTTATATTGTATTTTCTATGCATAGATGTGTAAGTTTGCAGTGGTTTTATAGTGTTTAAAGCACATACATGTATTTGCAATCATAATTTATCTACATCTTTTATCTAGCAAAACATTGAAAATAATTTAAATTCGACAATTTCGCTTTTTTTTTTACTCAGATTCCACTTTTTTTGATACCTAACAATTATACACATTTCTATTTCATTATGAAACACATTGATGCAGTAAAAGAAATAAATGTGTATTTATTTAAACGTTTTAGAATAAGGTGCTTTTGGGGCTTAAAAAGTATATAGGTCATTGACCTTTGTGGGAAAGGTCACCTTAACAATTGCAGAGAGAGAGAGAGAGAGAGAGAGAGAGAGAGAGAGAGAGAGAGATTACTAGGTAAGAATGAAGAATATCTTATTAACTAGAGCAGAGCTCGTGGCAAAGCCCCGAGTAGGTCTTTCGTTGTTGCTGCGAGTTGAAAATATATGTTATATGGTGTCAAACGATTATTATGACTATACTTTCAGTTCTGCTGTTGTTATAAAAACTTGTTGTGATTGAAAGCATGTATATAAAACGTGATTTGAAAAAAGAAAGGTAGAAAATATTTTAGAAAAACTATTTGTCGAGCAGAGTTTATGTAATCGTTTCAAACATTCTTTAAAAAATGAGATGTTTAATGGCGAGTTAAATTTTCAAAGGGTTGCAAGCATTGTTATAAACAGTATGTACTCATGATTCATGTCAGGAATTGTATTTCTTTTTTAAACTGAACCCGCCTACAAAACACGTAAACTTTTCTCAAAGATAACTTCTATATTAAAATATTTCTAATTTTTTTAAGACTATGTGCAAGTTTAGAATTGCGTGCTGACAAAATTTACAGACCCTAAAACGTACTACTACACCAAACACCAAAAAAAGCATGCGGCCTACGTGCGAGAAACGTTTCGTGTAAACCTTTTAGAGTTTCATGTAAACCGTTTAGCGTTTCGGACAAAGCGTGTAAATCGTTTCGAGCAAAGCGTGCGAGAACCGTGTGAAACGTTCATCAGATTTCATTCGGAACTCTCTGACAAGTTAATTGTTTCAAAATGGCGCCCGTGTTTTACATTACTTTAACAAAATTGAACGAATTTTTAACAAACAAAAGAAAGGTATATATATTAAAGACGACTAGTTACAGAGTACATGTATATTTAACGTTTTCATGCGATGTTTCAGTACTGAAACAATATTAAAATTCGCTATACATAAAGAATATTAAATACAGTTAGAGAAACATGATTTCTATTGGAACAAACCTAAATCAACTTTAACTTGCACGATCATGTTTTGATAAGCATGTATTTTTATTATTTATTTACATCGATAACTCTTACTGAGACAATTCGGCTGTGTACAAGCAGCACACATAACCTCGGACATCGAGTGAGACCTGCACCTGGCTGAACCTGTCAATCAAACTCTATGTATTTGTTTTCATTGGATGGTAAGGCGTCTCTCTTTTGTCAAAAGCCAATGGAAAATTAGACTTCAAGGTAATCGGAATCAGTATTTGATGAAGCACACAATTTAAATGTTAGAAAATTTATTAATTATTTGAACAAAATTTAATGTAAACATAGAAAGGTAATAAAAATTTAAAGCTGCTTGGTCCGATTTTTTGGTAATTACAGTATCAAATTTTTTTTAATATACAAATCATTTATTTTAGAAAGTTATGGACTTTCTCCTATTTACACCAACAGAATCAGTCTCCTTTCAAAGTTAGAAATATTCAAAGTTAATAAAAATAATTTCTCTTTGGGCAAACGAAAAAACAAACCAAAATGCATCACGGGAATGTTTAGAAAAGGAAACCGCATGGTTTCGTCCCCCGAATGATTGGGGTTATTCAACCCGCATGCTATGCATCGATTGTAAAGAAAGCAGACTTTAGAAATATTGACTAACAAAACGTACACATGTTTATTTGTAATTTGTCTAATCATTTCGATCTTTATTTAAAGCGATGTCAAATTCGTAATGCAACCATACCCGTCTCGTCGTCAGGGGTGAAATTTAACATGAGGCGAAATAACGCGGTACCTTTTAATGTCGTTTTGTTTTGTTAGCAAATTTTGTACGTATTTTTCTTCATTGAAATTTGGCATAATTTACGGGTAAAACTACTGCAATGTCTATTATTATACATATACTAAGCATTGTCATCGTTTAAAAGCGTGCATAAAATTTGATATAAAATCGGACCAAGCAGCTTTAAATATTATTGGAATCTATACGCATGGTACTCAATTCAAATAGATTATTATAATATTATGATTTTATTATTTTATGTAGTAAAATCACCCTTACAACTGTTACTCAATTACATAACAATTGATGACCTAGGGCTATAAATGTTCTGAGCGGTGTGCGCTGAACGACACAAGATTCTCGGTCGCATGCGGAAATTGAATTAACACAGACTGGCCGAATATAACAAAGGGGTGGGAAAGTGAAACAAAATGTTACACATAAGAAGAAACCACCAAAAATGATTTTCGACAGATCTTGCTATCTTTTCTCCAACTAAAAAAGAAAATCAGCGCGAACACCTGTCTGCGGGGCGGGAGGAGGGGGGGGGGGGGGGGGGGCAATGAGTTCGCTTCCACAATGAAACTACAGAAGTGATTAATATGTGACCGATAGAATCTAATCTAAAGTTGTTTAAACTCATGTGAATATTTTTTAAAATAATCATCGAATGCCTCAATTGAGGGCATTCCTTTATCGTGCTAGCACCTACCGCAAACATGTAACATGGAACTTTAATTATTTTAAACTACCTTGTACGCTATCGTATAAATCAATGCGTAATCAACTGTACAAGTAAAATACATTTATC
Source organism: Magallana hongkongensis (assembly GCA_015776775.1). Taxonomy (NCBI): domain Eukaryota; kingdom Metazoa; phylum Mollusca; class Bivalvia; order Ostreida; family Ostreidae; genus Magallana; species Magallana hongkongensis. Next base: position 5,646,554 of record CM027469.1, on the reverse strand, counting down.
TTTTCATCTTAAACCAATATAATAGTTGAAAACATAATAAAATATAGTTGTGTCCGTGCAAAATATGAAACATAAACGCGTCATAAGGTACATGTAGAAGAACACGAACCGACCGCGGATCACTTATCCACTCGCGCCGGATCTCCTCAGTCATGTGCGAGGGATGATCATCATTTAAAGGTTTAATATTTGAGGGGGGTGTTGATTTAAAACATTAATTGTACAGTTTTAAAGTAGTTTACATAAACAAACCAACCATTAGTTTATGTCTAACGATTTTTCCGATTTGGAGTAATATCGTTCTTTAATATTCATTACACTCAAATATTTAATTAAATATATACAAGTAGGACAAACTTTTATAACATTAAATTAAAACAGTTCTTGTATATACGGCTATATTAACTCAAACACGTTCATATGTATGTAAGTGTAAGTCGCGGTGTGCGAATCTTGTGTATTAAATAACCGCTTACCGCTAGGTAATGCAGCCGTGGCTGATCTCCTCGGCCGTGGGCGAAGGATAGATTACGTAAAGGTACAAAGCACAGAAACGCACAGCTCAGAATCAAGGAAGATTTGAAAAGTTTGCAGTATAATGACCTTACTCTATCAAATAGAAGTTATTTAGTTTACACTTAAACCCCACAATTGATCTATGTCTGTTATTGCTTTAGAGAATGACATTGCTTTTATGAATTAAATGAACTTTTTCTTACTTGACATCCAATCGTTTAATCCACAAAAGATTTTGTGTAATCAAAACTAAAACAATTCTTGAGTTCGCGGCTAAATAAACGCATATATGAGAGACACAACTCTCGTGTATTAGATAACCGCTGACCGATAGGTAGTCCAGCCGCGAGCATGGTGACCGATTTTCTCGGCCGCGGACAAGGGAGAGCTTACGTAATGGTACACACACACATGCAGCTCTAATTCAAGGTAGATTTTAAATGCATGGAGTTAATAACTAAAATGTAATGCATAGAGTTTTTTAATTCCATATTTTGTGGTTTACTAGAAAAGGAAAAGAATGTTTTGTTTTCCAATTGCCGTTTTTAATGATTGTGCACTCTAAGAACTTAACAACAATGACTTAAACTCCTAAAGAAAAAGCTTACCCTCCAACCAAAAAAAAAATTCTTATGAATTAATGCCTCCTTTATAAACCAGCATACTTTCTGCGGCAACTTTACGCCAGTTGTACGCACAAAGACTTTCTTTAACTTGTCAAATGAAAACAGGTACATGTCAACATGTATTGCTTTATACACTCATACTACACAAATCACTTACAAATAACATTGTTACGACCTTAATGAGATCCCAACAAACAACTTTTCCAGCGACAGCCATATCAAAATCCTAACCATTTTTGAGTTATTAAGCAAAAACTTTTAGGGGCTATTGGTCCTTAATTTAAGGGGCCAGCTCTTTTTCATTGGTGTCAAATAAAAGCCCTTGATATTCTGCACAACTTTTATTCTACATGTCTTAACAAAATATTTTTCGTTAAAAAGATATAAAGGAAAATATGTCTAAATTTTTGCACTTTTTTGAATCCTGTTTTTTGACCCCCTACCTTTTCCTAAATGAAAAACGTAATCTAAAAACAAAAACCGATGTGCACCACTACAATGTCTCTGCTATTTAAATTCGTTGGATTCCCATTCCCTGCTATCATAGTCTCGGAGCCTTTGTCTGGAAACCAAAGGCCCTAAAAAATTTTAAAAGGGGAATAACTCGTTAACGGAAAAGGAATTCTAATTTTTATGAATTGATGAAAATAGTGTTTTGTAAAGTCCATTAGCCCTGAAAATTTGAGCAAAAACCGTTCACAAATAAGCACGATATGAAGCCTCAAAGTTCGCGTCTAGGAAGAAAAAAAAAAAAAAAAAAAAAATAAGAATAATCTTAACCAGCACAATAATAGAAAGGTCTTCCGTTGGAAACGGAAGACCTTAATAAATGATAAAATTATGAAAATATTTTCACTATCTCTGAATCGTTAAAATGATGAAGTGTCTAGGTATCTGTAAAAATCCGAATAGAGATTACCGATTAAAAAACAGGAAACTTTATCACAGTTGACACAAACGCATCACTGTATTTTGCTTCAATTTCACCGTGGAAAATTTTATCGAGAGGCCAACGATCTATATATTGATATGATGTTTAAATTCATTATTATTCTTACCAGTTGTGTCTCGGAGGCGAACTTCTGCATTCATGTTCATTTTATCACAACGTTAATCATTTTATCATAGAAATCTCAACTGAAATCTCAGAACTGCAATAACGAAGTATAAGTCTATTTCAGCCTGACTTATTAATCTAACCCATCTATAAATCATATAGGAATTGACAAGAACCGTACAGGGGGATAACATAAAATAGCTTCATTTCATTGCTTACAGAAAGCAGATCACACGCCTATATAAAAGTTCACTGCATTACAATATATATATATATATATATATATATATATATATATATATATATATATATATATATATATATATTTTGAAAAATAATTCAAAATCAAACTGCAAATGTTTTAATTAGTAAAATTAATAATCTTTCTTTAGAAAGATTTGGCAAGTAGATTTAATTACAGTGTTGATGGTTTAAGCAGAAACAAGAAATGGAATGAACTGTAATTTAAGAGCAAGGTAGCGACAGTGATTACACCTATGTGCATTATGGCCACTGATTGATGAGGTTTGAAGGTTGTACGCACACATATTGCTTATTCTGACAAATATTTTTTAAAAAGTGAATGGGAATAATTAGTTTTACCTCGCAGGCTGTTAGCGTCTAAAGTACATGACTGCATATAAATGTTGTGCGAGAAATGAATTGATTGGGGAAAAACCATCATTACGATAAATTGAAAAAAAAGAAGAAAATTTAAATAATTCAGACGTCATATTATTTAACAAAAATCCGGTTTGCTGAAGATATTAGGAGAAACTCATTAATTTCATTTTATCAGATGTCCGCAAACTATTAGAACAAAAATTGCCGGGGAAAATCCCCGTATATACATGCATACTGTTAAATTTAAGACGGATAACAGAATATATATTATCATATCCGAAATATGCCAGTCGTAATATTCAATCGCTTCCCTCCTTGCGATGCCTTTACTACCTGTAGTAAATTATTCTTATCACCTATTGATTTATATATTGCGTTGTAAAGTCTTAAGCTTCTAGCAAGTACCTTAGAAGATCACTTTACAAGCTTTCTCTATTTGCGTGTTTCATTTGTAAAGTTCAGATAAACGCAGTTTGTGAATTTTTAACTAGGATACTTTTTTTTTAATTTTCAGGATTTCTGTATTTTGAATCTTTTCTGATAAGAAGAAATAGAATGCAAGATGAATGTTAACCCTACTCCCCCCCCCCCCCCCCCCCCCAAAAAAAAAATAGAACGGAAGATGAATATTACCCCCCCCCCCCCCCCCCCACAAACACACACACACATACACCTCACGTGGTAATAAAATGATCAAGGTAAAAGATTAAATTTTTAAGATCGTATAAATGCACGATCACAAACGCTTTACATATATACATGTATAGGAATATGTACAAAGGCATTTACTTATTCAACAATTTAAATAACTTTTTAAGAAAGAAAAACATATTTATACTGAACACTCGCTTTATAATACTTTTTGATATATACGCTACTTTATCTGTTTAGACAGTAGTTATATACAAATACCCTGTACCTAGATTCGACATTTGAATATTTCGTAGTGTGATGCATTCATACTTCCATGAATCTTCATTGTTAATTGTCAAAAATTTCGTCCACACAATTTCATTGATTTTATTATTTAACAAAAAATATTTTTTAAAACAAAACTTGAAATGGTTTGATGTAGATGACACTTCTCTTTGCGAAAATCAAGAATAAATGGGCGAAAAGTAACGATGTTTTTCTTATTGTATTTCAAATACTTTGCCAAAGTGCAAATGTGTCTGTTAAGATTTGTTTTATATTTGAGTATGCAAACACTATCAGCCCTTAATTCTTAGAAATAAGACGAGGTTTGCATTGAATCAAAGGAATACAACAAAGGACCAAGAATCAGAGAAATTAATTCGATATGACACATTTATGGAGCAGAAAATAAGAAGCATCGCGAGCTAGTAAGGATCTGGATTATATAACAAAGAGAGAGAGAGAGAGAGAGAGAGAGAGAGAGAGAGAGAGAGAGAGAGAGAAGGAAGCTGACTTTAAACCGTGGATTCTTTTACCATATGAGAGGGAAGAAGATAGAAAAAAGAGGGATCGAAAACAAGGAGAAAGGAAGATGGAGAGAAGAAGAGAGATGCACTTGCACCTAAGGGGGTTTTGTTGAAAACAAGAACTAATTTGCCCCCGGTGTATCGACTCTAGGGAGGGAAAGATGTGTATCAAATTAAGTGCTATTTGTGTACGGTTGTATTCAAATGAACAACCTCGCGTAAATGCCTCATTAAAGTTGCTTTTAATTGTAGGTATAACAAAAATATACGGTCGGAAACTGTAAACGATTTCATAACATTGCAATGAGGTGAAAATCAGAGAGAGAGAGAGAGAGAGAGAGAGAGAGAGAGAGAAGAGAGAATGAATGAATGAATAAATGAATGAATGAAAGAAAACACTTACATATGCTCGTGTCTCCATCATCTATAACTTCCTTGCATTTATCAATTAATCCCGCAGTGGAACTGTCGGTATCGGCGGGGGCATCGGAGCAGGTTGTCCCCTTTCCGGCAAAGTACACCAGAAGTCCTACGCCGATGACCAAGCAGACGACAAGACAGAGAATCAGGACGCCCACGAATATTGAAATAAAACAGCCCTTCTTCCCACTACCCGGTGTTAGTTCTGCCTCGCTGTTGTACTTCGCCATGTCTGAGAAATCAAACGATTCCGCTTTGCCCATAGCGAAAGTTTTATCCGATTGTGCCAAATTGTTCCGTTTCCGATCCGAGCTCACTCAACAGGGGCTAAAAGGGTTTCGTGGTGGGGGTTTCAAAATGGACGCGACATTGATTTACATAAGGTCTTGAGATTTTGATTTCTTCACTATCTAAGTTTTATTAACACGACTGCGAATGTCTTTTAAAATGATAGATTTCATGAATAATCCAACAGTGAAAAAACTATTTCAGAAATATTGAAGTTAAAGCACAGTTTTACAACCCGAGCATCGTAATCCCAATACATCAAAGCAAATTCAGGTCTTTTTCACGTTGAACGCCTTTTAAAAAGTTCTTTTAAAGACTGTATCTATCTGAGAAAATTCACACAAACCTTATCTAGTGAATGCACTGAATTGTAGCTTATGTTAATTAGTAACCTTTACCTGTTGTTAAATAGATGTATATTTCCAAATGTCAAGGTATACACAATCAGGTGATTTTATTACCTATGGGGATTACCTACTCTATATATTCAAGTTCAAATTAAGTTGCAGAAGTTACCTGTGTACCTTGAGTTTGGACCTTAAGGAGCTGTATCAAGTACTTTCACCTGTTTTATAGATAGGATATCGATTGATTTATCAATTGATGTATTTATTGATGGTCTTAGATAGTCCTTAATTACATGTATTGATGCAAAATTACGCAATAAATTTTTAGCTCCATCTAAATCAATCATTCCATTCATATATATTATGTGAAATATAAATTTTAAAAAAGTGTGAAAGAAGTTTTAAAAGTAATTGAAATAATACATTTGTGAATTTATTTAATAAATTAGTGTAAAGATTTTTAGATGGAAAATTAATATAAATGGACAGATGAATTGATTGATGCACACACTGTGCAACTTTCGGGATTTTTTTTTATTTCGAAATAATTCTTTCTTTCTTTTCAAAGAAAAAATCATGACCTAATTTAAACGAATACTCACGCCTTTAAACCGACCTATTTCTCTCTGATTTAGACCGTCATTCATGTAAGAGACTATCTTTGCAGACAGTCGACATGACGTGCATGTTGGCTCTGTATTTACGAGATTGATTTCCCATTTTGTTCTTAGAGCTCGTAAATCATTCTTCTCTCTGCAATTGGCGAAGATTTTTTTCTTCATTTTTTTTTCAAACCCATAAAGTTTGAAAATCTTGATAAGGGCGGGTAATTCGTCAGACAGCTTATTGCAAGCATCACAACATTTTGATATTCTAGTCATATGCGGATCCAGAAATTTTTTTAACTCGATCGACGAAAACCGATGGATAATTTTGTTTGCCAGGAATTTAAAGGAGATAAGGTCCAAGGCCTATTTTCAGCATTAATTTCATGTGCATGTGAATTGTACATAAGTTTAACAGACCAGTAAAAAATCTCTTTCAAGGTGGTGTGTCCATCTTCTCATTCAGTTTAAGCATAAATAAACAGTTCCTAAGTTTACTGAATTCATTTTAGTTCTAAAACTGGAATTTTCACTTCAACACTCAAAATGTAAACAAAGGCTTTGTTTACATTGCAAAGAATTGTAAGCTTTGTAACTCGCTTTTAACTCAACAAATGACACTCAAGTTTTGGTTGCCTGTTATATATGCCTTACTGATGCAGTGTAAACATTAAAATCGGAAGACTAATTTTTGACAAAAGTAGTGACCACGCCCCTTTAAGATTATCGGGTTCTTTTGATTTTAAATATACCCACAAGATCTAGATGGTCTCTAACATACTCCCACCATCTTTGTGTTTCTACACGTAATTTTGAACTTCGAAGCTCTGTACACTATTGATATACATGTAGGTTATGAGATAGCGATTCCGAAACATCAACGACTGTATATATATATTTACTAAGGGGGGGGGGGGGGGAGGGGGAGGGTTACTACCTATATTTCCTGATGTTGAGTGAAGCAGATCCAAGGATGGTTTTTGTGGATGGATGTTCCACGAGCATACTGTTTATGTATCATTTTAACTATCAAGGGACCCCCGTTTGAATTCCTAGATCCGCGCTAGTTTCTTTGTCATAGATCTCCACATCATTTATATTGCTGATAAGGTAAGCAGGCACGTAGCATCGTTTTTGAAAGTGGGGGGGGCCAGACTCATCCAAAAAGCAAAAAAAACAAAAAACGGAAAATTCCAAGTTTCCCAAAATCTTCAAAATCCTAATCCGTGGGGGGGGGGGGGGGGGGGGGGGGGGGGGGGGGGGGGGGCTGGCGTACTATATAACTTCAATTTCACTCCTAATTTCCTTATTTACATATCAATTTTTTACATGCTCCCAAAAAAATGGGGGGCCAACTCCCTGATTTCCATTTTTTATATGTAACTTTTAAAAAATTTGTTGCTGCGAGAAAAAGTGGGGGGGCCAGGCCCCCTGGCCCCCCCTGATGCTACGTGCCTGGTAAGTAATAAAAATGACAGCCGATGGGCTATGCCTATACCTGACATGATTGATATCTTACATTCCCATTTTTTCAGATTCTAACTATCGATTGCTCTTATGATTAACGCATGTGCGCCATGATTAATGTATCTGCACCAACAAACAAATCTGGGTTATGCATTTCGTTATAACGTGCATTTATTCCAGATTCGTGCAATTTCGTGTATTCTTGTTTGGTTTATATCGGCTGATAATGTGTATCTGCAGTATAGGATTCAGAATTTCTTTTAATGTAGTAGCTTGAAATCCTTGAATTTTGTTCGAAAATGAAATAAAAGGAGTAAAAAACACAAAATTCTATATTTCAAAATTTATTCTAATTAGATTTCTACAACATACCGTCACAAATTTACCAAACGTATAAAAGTAAAAAGACCTAAATACACCGAAATATTCTCTTACAACGAATTGATAACACATACAATGACAAACTCGGACTTCACGGTCCTGTCCAAGAGTTGACGCCCCTTCTTTTTTTTTTAAGCTAAATCATTTAAATACCCATCCACAATTCTTTAAACAGCCAGTACAGACTCACATTGCATTAAATATTCAGTCCAAACTTATGCAAATATCTACTTAGCTTAATAGCAAATATATTAATAGTTAATTTTACATTAAAATAAAAACATAAAACCGTTTATAAATTATTTTCATTATTATTAAATTGCTATATTTATACTTTTTTACAGGCGGTGTAATCTACATATACATTATAAAATATGTAATGCAGACTATTTCAAAATGCACATTGAGACTAAAGCTTGTTAAATTTGTAGCTGCATAATATATATATTTTTTTCATTTTAGTTCACAACCAATTCAGAATTATTAAAACTAATGAAGATATGTCAATAAGCTTAAAATTAATACATAATGATGCGGCTTTCGCTTTGTAAGAACGATAACTCTAGGAGAAACTTTGTCAGATCTCTCTCGGTAACCAAAGGGGAGAAACTCTTGATCTAAATTCAACAATTTTCAGATAAAATCCGGAATTCCGAACAAGTAGTTTCCCCGGGCGGCTCTCTCGTTAGAAACAAAATATTCTATCCATAGCATTTCAAACACTTCTCTGGTAATGTTTTTACCCTGAAAAAAAAAATACAATATTTTAAGAATTCTCTCTCTCCTCTCTCTCTCTCTCTCTCTCTCTCTCTCTCTCTCTCTCTCTCTCTCTCTCTAATTGCAACGACGGATGGAGAAATTATTATACATAATGTAATTTACGCCTACATTGATAATTGTTCCACTAAAATTTATATAAAAACACATATCAGCTGTAAACTTAAAACTAACAAATGGCATGCTTTACATTCGACGTTAAATTTATCTTGAAAGTTATCCTTCTTTGTATTATCCTTATATATTCAACACCCCCCCCCCCCCCCATTTTTGTCAACCTCAAAATTAATTTCTAGTCCTTCCCAGATATCGTATACATGTACTTTGATATAACATTTCAGAAGTGGTCTTAATAAAACCTGCTTACATCAGAGATTTTATGGAAGGCCTCCCTGCACTCCTCGACTGGGATCCCGTACGACTTGTTCCAGACCGTGGTGTACTCGTCTATGTCAATCTCGTTATCACCTGAAATCAACATGATATAAAACGCTATCAGGACACTGATTTGACTGGCAATAAATTTACTTTCATATTCCTTCATGCGTGTAGTACGATACAGGCACGTAGCATCGTTTTTGAAAGTGGGGGGGCCAGACTCTTCCAAAAATTTTGACAAGCAAAAAGAAAAAAAAGTGGAAATTTTAACTTTTCCAAAATCTTCAAAATCCTAATCCGTGGGTGGGGGGGGGGGGGGGGGGCTTAGCGTAGTATATATCTTCAATTTCACTCTTCATTTTCTTATTTTCATATCAATTTTTTTTCATACTCCCATAAAAAGTGGGGGGGCCAACTCCATGGTAATTCAATTTTTTATATGTAAATTTTAAAAAATGTGTTGCTGCGAGAAAAAGTGGGGGGGGGGGGGCCAGGCCCCCCCCCCTGATGCTACGTGCCTGCCGATATACATGTCCTCGTATACAGGTGCGCTTGAACTTCCAAAAGAGTACACCGTGTACACTTTTGTAAATTAAGTGTTGTCGTGTAATGTTTACTAGTATGATTTCACTGGGTGTACATGTACACTTTTCTACACTGAGCCAGGGGGTAAAAAAATGATTGAAAGTTATATAACATATTGGAAGTCGCATATATAAGTTTAAATTTTGAATGAAAGCTACTTAATTTGAAATAAATGTTTAAGTTATTGATTGCTGTAGGAACAAAATGTCCTTGAACATCATATTATCTGTTAAGGATCTGCATGCTTTTCCACCGTATTTATTCTTAACTCCCTACACCATGAACACTACACCATTAAGTGCACTTGATATACAATACAAAATGTTTACACCGGCGTACACCAAGTTCAGCAAAATCAAGCGCGCCCTATATATCATGCGCGGATCAATACAGAGGGATGGGGGATAAGATTTTATAGAAGAACCCCCCCCCCCCCCCTTTCACACAAACACGTTCCTTGCCTGGAAATTCTGTGATAAGTCTCGATTAAAAAAATTGTAGTATCATCCGAATTCACAATTTACGAACAAGTAATCGTACTTACATGTTATTCTAAAATATAGATTATATATAGATATATATTCGACCTTTATCTATCTTGGCTGTTTAAAAATCACGCCCTCTATATCATTTCTAATAAGTGTCATGTGTTCGTTTTGTTTTATGAATCTTGACAGTTTCTAGGAAAGCGTTAAAGTGATCCAGACAAAGATTACTTCTATCATAGTCTCTCGAGTATGGATTCAGATGCAATAAGGATATTATCTGGATTTAGAAAAATTGATAACGTAGTTTGCATTGCAAGAGTCCAAAATATAGTATCTGCTCAAAATTATGAAATAATCAGACTAATGTACGTATAATTTTGTGAAACGCTTTATATTTTCATCGTTGTTCGAGTAAAACTGTCTAATAAAAATGATCCTATCCATTTACACAATGTTAAAGGTTATTTACTGGCCTATATGTTGTTTTTTTTAATAAAAGGAATGCGTTTAACAGGACCGACTTATCCCATTATGCTGAACAGTAAACGCATTTCATGGCACAAAGTATGGAGTTTGTAAATTAAATACGTCGAATATTCCAACCAACGAATAATAAGAATTAATGTAGCAGCAATAGAATAATTTATCCTCTAAAAATAAGAACAGTGTTGACGCATACCAATACTTAATATAACATACGATAAGAATTTCTAATTGTTGTGTAAAGTAATTCTTTTACCTAATCAAACAGCACATCACAAATACAAGTTGTCTTATATCGATACACTTTTGTTAACACATTGCTTTGACCACGAATATAATATAATATACAAAACTTTTTTTGTGATAACTAATTCTTTAAACCAATCAAATTGTGCTTTATAAACAGAAGTTGACTTATGTTGATACACATTTGTTATCACTTGCCTGATTTGTCATTGACTTCGAACATGAACTGCATGAACCTCTGCTGCCACTCCGGGAAAGGTTTGCCGTGTTTTACCGACTGCAGACAGTCACTCCACATCTGGACCCACTCGTCCTTGGAGACTTTATCATCCTGAAACATCAAAAATAACCAACATGTAGAACTAAATACTGTATACAGGGTTAATTTTCCCCATGTTACATGTATTTTTGCCTTTCGTAACTTGGAACGGGTTCGCTCCGACTTGAATACGCCCACAGAAAGTTGTGTTAAAAAAGAGATAATTTGAGACTTTGGAATTCGCCCAGTCTTAAAATCATCTGCTGACAACGAGGGCGAAAGAGGCGAAAAAAAAAAGGGATGAATATTTCCCTGTACAGAGTATGTATGTACCGATATAAAAAGCAGTTCCTATATGTACATGAAAGACGGGAGATTTAGAGATCTAGAATTTTCCATCAGGACCCAAAGGAATTGAAACATTTTATCAAAAATCCCAGATGATTTTTAAAACTAGTTTCGGTAATTAGGGCGATCTTTGTGAACTCTGACCTGGTTTTCGTCTGCGTACTTCTTCAGGTCGTCCCAGATGAGTAACAGTGTGTCCTTTGCCCTTGTTATACTGGTCCCCGTCCTTGGGCCAGCCAAGGACACTGACGAACTTCTACAATCATGATAAAAAATCATTTTATTCATACTTCTACTTTCTGTATTGTCTTTATAGAGACTGACTTTAAATTGTCTTTGTAAGTCTACAGACATATACTATTGTATTAGGATATATGTATCTTGTCACTATTTTAACTTATGTATGCATATTACGACTCAAAGAGAGGGAAGAATAGACTTGTAGAAACTTCAGAAAATATATTTAAGTGAAATAGAGATGGTGTTCGGTATTAAACATAGTTAATGGTACATTGTATAACATCCATTTCATATACATTTGTATTTTCTCTATCTTTCTGACTCTTTCTGTCTCACCCTCTCTCCCTCCCTTCTCTCTCTCTCTCTCTCTCTCCCTCTCTCTCTCTTTGAGACTAATATCAAAGTACAGTACTATAAATAAAACTTTTAATTACGAATTTTGCTTCTCAATTTTCCGGAATTAATGAGCAAAAATCGAGGAAATATAGGTCAATCGATCAATACCAAGAGCCATAAACCATCTTTATTAAAAGAGATAAAAACGACTTCCCGAGAAAAAACCCCAGAACTCTTAATGACTAGAATTCCCATGTGAATTCGACTTCGGCATACAATTATACAGCATGCAACTAAATGAAACTAGATGACATTGCAATAAAGGCTTAAAGGAATAATGGATTCCTAATTAAAACCAAAAAGTTTTTCTACCGTATATTCTTGTTTTTTTAATCTGAAACCATTTCAAAATAATCAATGCTTACAAACATGCACTGGATATTGTTCAAAACATTTAAAGTCAATGATCTAAATATTAACTGTTATAATATTAGATAACTTATATTATATCTTGTACGACAGATAATGTATAAAGAATATGGATCTTTTCACTAAACTATTCTTTAGACATCCATTATTTTAAATGAATGCATAAAGACATTTAGAGGGAAAGTAATGACAAATACTTGACAAAAACGATGGAGAGAGAGAGAGAGAGAGAGAGAGAGAGAGAGAGAGAGAGAGAGGATATTTAAAATGAGCTTTTTTCTTTATAAGCAGATTTTAACTTAATTCATGAAGATTAAAAAAACCAATTAAATATATGGGGAGAGATAAGAGAGGGGGAAAGAGAAAGGAAAATCTTAATGAGCTTTTTTTCTTTATAGCAGATTTTAATTTCATTTATAAAACTTAACAAACAAAAATCTATAATAAAAACGATATTCGCTGATCTATTCAAAGCAAATAATAGCATAGTAATAAAAATCTACTTAGTTGAATTTTCTATTCTTCTATCCCTTTGAGAATAAGGTGTGACATTCCATCGAATTATCGTCGTGATGGCTTGTTAATAATTCATATCTTATTTCTGCTTGCGGTTTGTGGTAAGGGGTAGTGAACACAATTTTGCTGCTGACACCTTGCCTATCTATTTATAGAAAGATTTTTATTTTGTTTCTTTAAATACGCCATTAAGGATAAAGTTCCATTGAGTTAATTATCAGCGCTTGTGTATCGACCGTTTGTCAATTTAATAGATTTAGTATTCGTTTAATGTCGTTCACTGAAGCAAACATGAATTAAGTTGGGCCTACAGTTACTTTGAAGACAGCCAGAGAGAGAGAGAGAGAGAGCGAGAGAGAGAGAGAGAGAGAGAGAGAGAGAGATGCAGATCGACAAGAACAGAAATGGGGGAAGAGGGAGAAAAAGTAGATTGAAAGACAGAATGATGACGAGGAAATGTGGGGAAGTTAAAGATGCGATATGTAAACAAACTTTATATCGTGTTTATCTTTAAAAAAAGAAGAAAGAAAACAACTCACGTCTATGGCTATGAGGAAGTCGTCTTTAGCAATGACACCGTCATCATTTCTATCTGGAAAACAAAGCAGGATAAAATAAAACGCATGTACAGGTACTGAGGCACTTTACCATAATCTAGGTACCACTGACTGACAGTTACATTTTGGTATACTTACACATAAAATAAGCTGGCGTCCAAACATTGATTTAGTTGTTTTAAGGATCAGATACTAGTATTCTAAATGACAAAATTATATCATCGATCAAAATATAGGGGTTAATACAGTTACTAGTATTAGATATTAGGGGTTAATACAATTATCAGATATAGTAGTACTGTCATCCCCCACCCCCCCCCCCTCCCCGAAAAAAAACCCAGCTAGAATATGCGTGTGTCCAGAATTTTTTTTTCAATGGGGATGACTTTGTTGGCAACGGGGAAGGCTCAAAATCGGTAACTCTACTATGTGGATTGAACAAGTTTGAGTTTTCTCTAGATCCACGGATAGCTACAAAGCATTGAACAGGCTGACCTCTTGTTCACCCCAGACATCTCACTTAGAGAGAACTATACCAGTGGTCTAGATATTTGATTTGTTTGTCTCAACATCTTTTAAGTGTCATAAACTCGAATGCATCGCTGAAATCGAATATTTTGATATACAAAGCTACGAATGCTGATGTAGATATTTTTTTTACCTTTATCAGCCTTCCAAACATGCAGTCTACAGTGCTTGTTTATCCTTTATCTTGTAAAATATTAAAATTGTAGTTTTCGCTTCTGAGACATATTATTAAAAGAATATTACGCCATTGGTTTGGACTTTGTCTCTTATTGAAAGGGCTTAAGTAGGCTACCTGGTATATAAGCTTGTCAGTGATATTTACTAAAATATGTTTGCAGTAAAGATAAGTACAAGTAATACGAAACTGTGTCATTTTAGCAGAAAATAACATTTTCGTTCAAAAAAAAATCTTCATGAAAATTGCAGCTTATATTGCTTTAATATGGTAAAATAAGCAGCTCGTTTATTATAGTTTTTTTTAGTTTGTTCGACAATCAATATAAACATTTCATATATTTAATAATGGAAAACAACCCAGCATAAGCTTAAAACTTGTACAACGTCGTATATTTTCATACAGAGTCTATTTCCCAGATGGTACGAAAACTGCACTGCATTGATTTCATCGCCGATATCAAAGAGTGCTTTCTTTCCAGAAAATAAGAAAAGTGACTGACAATATATAAACATTCGTATGACAATGTTTGCAGTGAGAGATAAATATCTTGAAGTACAACAGGAAAAAACCAAAAGGTTTGCATGTAAAAACAATGATTAAATTTACTGTGAATCATTTACCCAATTGAGCTGCTAAAGCTAATATATGGCCAAAAAAAAATTATTGTTCGTTTGGAAAAGCCTCCAGCCTCATTGAAATACCCCAGGTGATACAATTTTACTAACAAAAATGACGAACCTTTTTTCATATGGAGATTTTTATATTTTACCAATTATTGATTTATTGAACTTCAAGTTTGAGAAAAAAATTCTTTCCTCCCTCCTGAGTCTAGAGACCTCCAGGCAGTGATGGCCTTATCTACAAATGTTTATCACTACTATGTCCTAGATTCCGGACAGTCACAAAAAACTATAATAAACGATCTGTTTATATAAAATTGCTCTTGGCAAGAGAGTGTGCATGGCTGACAATCGAAGAAAGGGAAAAGTAAAGAGAACAAAAAACTAGATCAAATGCGTGGGAGTAGGCCCAGGTCGTACATATTGGCTAACACTATATGACAGGCACGCGGAAAATATCGCGATAAGGATCTGCTCTATAGCGTTATACGGCCCGTCCACGCCATCGGCGGATATCAGGGGAACTATGGGAAATCTGTTTAATTACTCATTGAAAAAATGACGATAAAAAGACACAGTAGTTCCTTAGAGTGTTTGATGTTTACTGTTATCAAGATGTTACACGGTTGTTTTGTGGATTATTATCTCTGTAAAATACATATTAATTTTCAAAAAGGAGAGGTCACATAAGTAAATATTAAAGACCGTTCTAATAAGGAAGTGGTAGGGTTTTTTTCTCTATCAAGATCATTCAGACGATATTAGCGATCTGATTTATTTGTTAGTTTAGTTTTAGAACCTCTACTATTACAGATTAGGTAATAACTATGTAGTATTTTGACTAGTTTTAGAAATGCTCAATTTGTTGTTCAGAAAAAAATATATATATAAAGATATGCTCTTTATAATAATCTTTAAAATTTTAATATGTAATTAAATAGTAATTATTAAATATCGTTCTAAAAACGGATAGATAAGGGTTTTTTTCAATCATGATCATTTCTTCGAAATCATTGTTTTTATTTGTTTGTTAATTTTAATGAACCCCATTATTTTGCAGAATGTGTTTTTCATCAGTTTTGGAAATCCTCAATTTGTTTTTCATTGAAATAAAATTCTTATTCTGCTTTTCATAGAAATGTAATCCTGCGGCTGAAAGAAATGAAATCCTTATTTTTTGTTCATAGATATGAAACCCTTAATTTAATGTTCAATGAAAAGAAATCCTCAATTTGTTGTTCATCAATTAATTGTTCAATGAAAAAAGTGAAAAGCTCTTTTAAAATAATTCTTTTTCCGTTTTGCGTATTAGCAACAGCCAATTACATTAAAAAGTTCATTTTTGTTTTCAGCTAAATCATGGTAAAAATTGGCCGTATCACTGCATTGCATTGATCCTATTGCCAATAATATACAGTGATTTATTTCCAGATGGTCCCGAACCTAATCGTGGCTGCAGCCATGAAAGCTTGGGTATGACACTGTTTACAGTGAGAGACAGAAAGCAGTACAGGTGTATACTATATGCAGGGTTTTTTCGCCCTACTACAATTGCAAACATTTTTGCCCCGTCTGGAATTTGCCCAGAAGCAGTTGTGTTTAAAGAGAGATAATTAGACACATTTGAATTCGCCAAGTCTTGAATTCGCCCGGTGACAACGAGGGCGAAAATGGCGAAAAATTAAACGGGGCCTAATATTTCCCTGTATACATTAGGCACACTAAAAACACAAGGATTGCATGTTCAAATTAATAATTATTCTTTTCATTCCATAGTGTGAGCTATGTTTACAAACCCTAAATTTTATAGAATGTGCATGCAATATTTTGACCAGTTTTGGAGATCATCAGTTTGTTGTTCATATGAATAAATATGTGATATGCTCTTTTAAAATCTCTTGCGTATTTGAAATAACATTTAAATTCGAGGGATAAAAATAAACTTTTAATGTTGTTTTTTTGCTCAGTCATGGTGAATTTCGCCGTATCACTGCACTGCATTGATTCCATCGTCAATAAAAACAGAGATACAACTCATTGTGGATCAACATTTCAGAGTAAAAATAAAAGACATTATTTACAAACAAAATCCCAGTGAGAATTTCCCTGACACGAAGACCTGTCAGTTCTTCCCGTGGATCAATAAGCTACAATGGTCGCAGCTATTACCATCATAATTCAAAGCCTCCAAGAGACCCAGACTACTTAAAAACTGTCATCTCGCCTGACGGGAGCTTGGAAACGTGACATAATGTCTGAAGACATATGTCACAACATAGGAATGGCTTCCAAGACGACTCAATCAAAGAAAAAATAGGTTTGAAAATGAGAAGAAGCATGCAATGTTATGAGTACTGCCATGTCATGATCAGATTTAATAAATATTCATTTTCATACATATTATGGACAGTTGATACAGTGCATTCTTAAAATAATGTCAGCATTTATCATAAAAAATACTAGAGAGAACTGGTCACCGGTCAATAGTTGATTACGACCTTGACCCCTGAGTTTAAAAAATTAAATAGCATATGAAACAGAACAACAGAAACTATAATAGTTTGCAGTCATATACTAAAAAAAGTGTACGTTTTCAACTGTTTTTGCTCCACGAGAATTCGATCTACAGAGGACAGGTATAGTGAAATCGTCCTTTGGACGTGGCCTTTTACAAGGTTACCGAATAAAAAAATTGTCTCTGTCATAATACGTTAATTAGATATGGACCATTACTGTTATTTACACATACACAATGTAATCTACGCCACCATACTGAGTTTGAGTTTGGAGACAAATAGACTAAGCACTACTTGAGTAGATAATACAGACGGAATTTTTTCATAAAATGTACATGTATCACTTGCGATTAGTGTGTGATGCTGATCATTTCATTAAAGAATCCGACAACATATAAAAAAACTGGCTTTGATTACATGTCTATCGACCACGCATTACTTAGAATTAACCGAGTGGCATTGGATACCGCAGAACTCGAGCACATCCATCGTGCGGTGATGATAAATCGGCGCTTGTTGCTATCATAAGGACGTGACATGTAATACCTCCGTAAAAGCTGTGATCTGATGCCAATGTCGTCGTTAGCACGATATACAGAATAATCCTCAGAATTTATTGACATTGCGCTCAAGGCTAAACTTAAGTCTTAAAAGGGCAAGGTATTCGTGGTCAATCGTTTTCCTTTCGAAGAGAACTATTTCAACAAAACCTTAAATTGGTATTTTTGAAGGACGTATCTATCCATTTCTTCAATCAAAACAAGTAAAAAATTAGGCTGGGTTGATGTGATGTAACCATGTGCAGTCTTTGCTTCAAAAGCCAGACAAATATTGTTGGTTACAATGAAATAGACAGGGATATGTCATATTGCTGATTGACACAACTGCCAGAAAGTCCAAGCTCTTTTTATAATGGTTCTAACTTAACTATCCAGTTTCCTGAACGTGATGCGCAGATGAGGGATGTGACGTTAATTGCTCCGTACTCTGTCCAAAGATATCTTCGATTCCCATGTTACTTAATTATTCGATATTTATAAACACCTCAGGGTTCAAACGATGTTCATTCAAAAGTACGACATTTTTTAAAGATTTCTCAGTTGAAACGCCCCTGTTAGCTTATCAGGTTTCAATACACGGCTATAAATATTATGTCTACGTGGAGTGCGTATTGCAGTAATGCCCGGATGATAACGTTGAAAAATTGCGCGAGGTATTCCGTGTGACTTCCGAATGGAAAAAGATGTAAACATTCCTCATTGTAAAATCTTCGTAAAAATATATATTTTCGAACCTATGATTTTTTCAAGTAAATTTGGTAATGTGTCAATGAAGATGTCTTGGAAATTTTCCCTTTCGTCCATTTTAATTGCACTTCTTTCACAGGTATGTATATTTTTATTAAAAATCAACCAAATGTGCTGCATAAATATCTACGGACAGACTATAATCAATTATATTAATCTCGTTATACCGTTCTTCTACCATATATTTCAATATAACTTTTCTTTCAGTGCTGGAAGTGTGTAAAATATCCGCCATAAAATACTTTAGAAATACCCAAAGGCCAAAATTCATGTAAAAATGCATAGACTACTGAGTATTCGGTTACATAATATCTTGTTTCTGTTGAATGTCATTTTCGATTAAATTCCTAAAGTACAGTCTCCAAGGAAATATGGTGGCGACCCTTTAATTATGTTATCAATCAGATAAACTGAAAAAAAGACACGAATTCGGATGTTTTCGTTCTTAAATGCCACGTGTATTTACTAAAAGAAAATCCCGACATTTTATTGCTACGGTAACTTCGACAACTTACGTAACAAACAGGATATGACATTCATAAAATGTTAATTATTTACCAGGATTCTTAAATTGGTTCCGTTATGGGCCTGGCAGATTTAATTTTGATCGGACAAACGCTACCAATGACATTGACCTTTAAAATACAAGAAAGAGAAATCCAAGGTTATTTTAACTCAAGACAAGTACAAACAAAGAGGCTCTGTTTAGAACCGTTTTAAAAAGAGCTTGTACTTTGGGCAGTACGTGACCAACTCCGATTTTTACGAAGGCGGGGACTAATCATGGTTAACTGTCCAGTCATTGGCTAATAGATATGAATATATTGAACGCAATGACACTCGGCAGACTTCACCAAGAGATGTATATTTTGCTGAAACAGCGTCAATTTCACACAGCAGAGGAGATCTTTGCAAACAACTTTCCGGTTTTTACAGTCTATGAATATTTATGAGCTTCACTTAGCGAATTAGAAGAAAACAGTTCAATATTTGACAGCTTGTTCTGATGAGCAAACTAGATAGTAACATCCCACAGAAAGTCCAAGCTCTTGTTTTAACGGTTCTTATTCAAACATTAATATCTCTGCAGAAATTTATAAAAGGAATTCTATCTATCCCTGAATTCAGGAAAAGAAGCTCGTAACAAATCCGAGTGAAACTCAAAAACTATGATTCCAAATTTACATCTATCAGAGATATTTCATTTGTTGTCCGACATCCTTGCAAATATTGCCAATTAATTACAAAGACGAATCGAGGAGAAAAATAATGAAATGAACAGCATAATATTTCCTTGTACTTATTGTAATTACAGTTGTGAGAGCTTCGTAATAAAGTCTTAGTCCCCGCTCCACGCCACTGTTCAATTTCAACAATAAATCAGATCTGGAGAATTCATCTTCTCACCAATCTACAGTTTGCGATACTTTGATTATGTGAGTAGAATTTGCCGTGCCGTTGTGATTGTGTGTACGACTCGTTTCTCTCCGATTAAATATTACTGGACAGATGAATCGTTTCTTTGTTTGCTTTTATCATAAGCTTCTACAGCTGTCTGTAATATCTTATTTGATGAGTTTGGGATATTGAAGAAACATTATATCACACAACGAAACGATTCACTTCCCGAACGCAATCTTGTACTGTAATTCATAGAACACGAAAACTAAATGGGCAGCATGTATATTAATATATTTCAAAGAAATGCTTGCTTTTTTTTCAGTAATATATACCTTAATATAGAAATTGATCTTAGTGCAGGAATGTAAGCATACTCTTTATATCTGTAATTATCTAATTGTGTATTATCAAATTAAAATACAGTGTACTTAACGTTTTTCAATGCACTTAATTTACGATATGGAATTCCTTTACTTTCAATTAACCAAGAATCAAAGAAACAAATGGATTTGACTCGATCGTATTTATTGCGCAATACCACGATCTTCGTGTATTTGTTGGTCGATCTTTGAAAGGTCACTGTCACCAGCATAGGAAACAAGTCCCGCCTTTAGAGAGATCGCTGAACGATAAGTTGGACAGACTGATCCATTGCGTGCACCACAGAAAGATAACGGACTTACTCCGCTTAGTTTGAAGCAGCAAATTATATCATTATTCTCTCTCTCTCTCTCTCTCTCTCTCTCTCTCTCTCTCTCTCTCTCTCTCTCTCTCTCTCTCTCCGAACACTTACCATAAAGAATATTGAAGACTCGAAGAACTTTTTTGGTTTGGAAATCGGACAGTTGATTTTCTGCCATTATTGAGCGAATGATATCTGAAAAATGAAATAAAAAATCACTGTAAATTTCCTCAAAGATATGAATACCCTGTTGTGTTGGAAAAGACACACTTAATGTGTGACAATTTTGTTTGGATATGTTCCTTAAATTCATAAAATAATTCTAAATTGAACTTTAATGATTGTCATCAGTTCAAGGGATTTTTCCTCTTAAAAGTGGTATGCAGCACGACGGTCCCTAATTCTAGTACATAAGTTCGGACATAGATTACCGTGTGCATTACATGCAAAGCGTACGGTTATGACTATGTGGTTAGGCTTTACACTTTAATTCGCAAGTTACAAAAGGAATGTAAAATGGAAAAGAAGGTGGGTGGGTGATTGTAAACTACAGACAAGTAAAATTGCATGCAGCAGCATCCCCATGGTACGCACTGCCAACTTAAAGTAGGAACATTGTCAAGGGGTGATTTGCAAAGCTAAAAAATCATGAACAATAAGAAAATATGAAGTGTTAATTATCCTGTACCCCCTACACAATATAGGAGAGTTGACAAATCTAAAATCTTTCCCTAGAGATAGTGTTAAGTTTAAGTTTTAAGTGAATCAGAGGTAGTTTTGCTCAATGAGAGCAGAGGAATTGTAGAGACAAAGCTCCCCAGAAAAACACGCCCTAGGCTAACTAATAGAATCCGGATAGGGCCATGTTATGGAATCCGGATAGGGCCATGTAGTTCACTATCGCACCATCGACGCTTGAGTCGCGCTATCGCATCATCGACATCGCACTATCGCATCATCGACATCGCACTATCGCATCATCGTCATCGCACTATCGCTCCATCACACTGTCGAATCAAACGTCGATGGTGCAATGATGCGATTGTGAACTACATGGTCCCTATCCGGTTTCCATATACATGTAACTATGTTAACTATGTTAACTTATCACAAGAAAAAGATGCCTTGTGCTACCAATCAGGTAACTCGCTCATTATTTTTGTTTTATGTACTCGATAATATCGATAATTTAAAATACCTAATGATACAATAATAATAACTTTAATTTTGACAAATCACAATGTAATAACTTAGAAGTATGCAACATTCGATGTTTTCAATACAATTGTTGTCTACAAACTCTGGTAATCGAAAATGCACACACGGTAAGCAACTTAGATATTCTCTTTGTGATAACATGAGTCATAAAATTATTTGCAATAAATTCCATGACATTTTACGCTCATACATGTTAGACATCGATAAACTAAGCATCATTATTCTCCAAACGACTAGAATCAATCAATCAATCAATCAATCAATCAATCTATCAATCAATCGAGCGTTGTGAGATGAGCATCTGAACTTATTCTTTTACCATGTTTACTGATCCAATGAGCTTAAATCAAAATATTTATACGTGCTGAAGTACAAAGTCAATCCAATGTAACTCTTTGCTGAAAATGGTAATGAGATGATTTAGGAATGATTTAGGAATTGTAACCAAGAACATAAAAGAAAAAAAAGAAAGATATGTTTTAGTTAGATAATATATATATTAATTAGATTAAACCATAAGAATCAAACGTGTTTGCTGTTGGCATGTGTATTATATTTTGTATAATAAGTTATATAGTCTGTCAATGCACTGATAGACTAGGTTTTCCGTGAGCAGAAGGGAAACAGGTTCATCCTGAAATAGACCAGAGTCGGTATTTCTAACACCGACACCTCCCCTGGCGGTGAGATAAGGTATAATCCTCTCGGGACATTCGGTCGAGCTTCGATAAACAAATCAAAGATCGGTCTTTTGTACTCTTTTTATAGAAAATCCCTGAAGCGCTTCGAATAGAACTCTGATAAGACGTCCTAAGAGGGGCGAGTGCATTACGGAGGCCATTACAGCCGCCATTTTTGAAGGCTCGAGGCCACTTCTAAAATTGACAGTCTAAACGTCTAAATGATATCAGAAATGCTACAGATGGGAAGTTGTGTTCATTAAGAGACAGATTCAAGCACCTGAAAAACCTAGAGTGCTGTAATCTACAGACCAAACGCATTAAAACGTTTTTCATCAGGAGAATGATGAATAGTCACAGTACGACATAATTACACTGGTAAGATAATATTAGAACTGAACACGGTATCGATTCCGATAAGGTCCACAGGCGTATCAATTACCAGACGAGAGTTAAAGGGACTCCTTATGAAAGGCGAGATCGTTGGAACGAAATTTTTTGATTGCATGTGGAGGAGATCGAATTAAATGATTATAATTGTTGGGCGATCACAGCGCTTGAGGTTTCTTTCTTCGCATTTCTACCTTCCGACCTATTGCACACTGAGCCAATCCAGATCGAGGCTGATATACCTGAAAATTTTTATGGTTATCGAGCGAGGCTCTATAAAATATAATCTCCCTTCAAATTAAGATACATTGCCTTGTATATCTAATGGTATAACGTTCTTTCATGTTACGTGTTTTTTGGTTGTTAAATACCGCAATTATTAGTTATGATCATACGGGTTATAATCAGGTGTTAATTGCAGAATGAAGCATTATAACTCAATAAAATTCGAGATATGAAGTATTAGGATAAATAGAGAATAATCTACTATCCAATAGCGATTTATTTCACACAAAATGGTCGACAAGTTTCTCTATGAAACTGTTCTAAAGCTGTGTTATCTGTCATACAGCAAAGCTACAAAGCGCTCTTTGACTGATCAAAAAAGTTCTGCACCAAAACAAAAGGTCAGTTGTTGGCCTGTACTGCAATTGTACACGGAATTCTTAATGCAGAATGTAATAACTTGTTGACCTGTATTACAGAAATTCTTAATGCAGAATGTAATAACTTGTTGACCTGTAATACACGAAATGCAGAATATAAGAACGATATTATAACAAGCTATAATATATTGACCCCTCCCGGCAACCACCAAGATAGAAATTAATTAATACCCCCTTTGAATAAAATAAATGAATAGGCAATTATTTGTAAATTAAACAAAAGCTATCATTAGATCTGTAAAGCCAACAGCAAGCCAGAAGCTTGATCATTCTTTTTTTTAGCAACCCAAGGTTTCCTTTTCCAGATTGTTTTATTCAATATTTATAAAGTCATTAATACCGCCGTGTTAAAAGGATACTAACTAATTTACTTGAATGTACAAAGTTCATAAACTCTATTTTAGAACACTCACTGTGTCGAGTTATCTGTAAATACATTGCTAAAAAAATAGACATTCTGAGAATTATACATTGCAAGTCACGTACAAGTGCCAGGATGATAAAGTAAAGACATTCTTCAATGCGTTTTGAGAATTTCTGCATGGATCAAAATTACAGATTCTATTCTAACAAAGGAACTTGTCAATGAAAAAAACGGGTCTATTTTCATACATCGTTTCAATTGTTCGTCACTGACAAGTATCTCTGATATTTCTTCAGGGATTGGAACTCCTTAAAGGTCCTTAGATACCTAATAAATCAATAGCATTTCAGCTTTGTTATAAATTTTTGATTAAACAATTTGTATTCTTCTCGGCGTATTGCATGAAATTAAAAAAAAGATGTATAAAAAGAATTGATAAACACACATTGCAAGTTCAGACTAGCTTAAATTGTACACATCGTTTATGTATTTACATAATTGAAGAATAACTTGGACAAAAATGAATTCACCTAGATAGGTCAGAAAGTAGACATAATAATGTTAATAAAAAACAAGACAAACTAATCCAAACCAAAAAAAAAAACAAAACAAAAAAAAACAACACTCAAACAAACAAAAAACCCAACATAATCTTACTGGTCAAGACAGTCACGTTGCAGGAAAATGTTTACATTACCGGGTATTCAAAGTTTGTACTAAATAAAGTTCATCAGCTTGAATTATCAGTTGGTAGTTTTGATTCCTGTTCCAAATTTCAAATTTACCGTTGTTGCAATAAGAAATGTAAATTCTAAACTACTATGAATTGAACATATTTCCTGTATTTCTTATTAATAGAAATAAGGCGTTGATTTTAGATGTTTACATGTATATGTATTAGATCGTTAACTGTTACAGACTTCAATATTTTCTACATTTGTTTTGTTTTTTCTGTTTTTTTGTTAAAAAAAATCGTTGCTTTAAGATGCCTACTTGTACGTATTGTTGTCGAAAAGACCGGAAGAGGTATACCTGTACTCACAGACCTTGACCTCAAAGATAATGGTACAGAACTCGAAAAAAAAAATTATCATAAACGTTACGTAGACACACGACTCGGTAATAAATCGTTTAAATTTCAAGGCTTTTCTGGCTCTATTGCAAAGACATACAACTGCCCTGTTTATAGGATTCTCTTTTATTGCCGTCTTCTGCAACTCCTTTCTTTGTCGTGTCTTTACCGGGGCTTTATTGCCTCATTACCTGCGGAATTCGATGTCGTACAAAGATACTTACTCCCGTAATTGGAGGTCGCTTACCTGACTCTTTTTGCATCTAACTAGGTCATGTTTTGAGGACTTTAGGACCTACAGAGGATTTAAGGGGAAGGATGTTTTGTGTTAGGAAAAGACAGGTTTTTTGGTTAAGTTGGTATCATAAGTAAGAAAGAAATGCTAATGAACACAGGTAGTCTAGCTGGTAGCTACATAACGTATTTCTATTCCGAACTGATCTTTGGCCTTTTTAAAGAATATTAAGTAACTACTGTACTTAGTATTTACTCTGATATTACTATGATTTATGGGCCTTTTTTTCCTTTGAAAAAAAATCAGATTTATATTTTGGAGTGCCTATCAGAAACCAAATGACATAATATAGACTCTTTAATTTACATTGAGTACTTTAATCAATACGGTTACTCTAAATAGTTATGTTGAAGTTACTGGGGGGGGGGGGCAAAATATATAATAAAAATCTGGAATCAAAATTGTCAATGTTCTCATGTGCAGCATTGGATGAGGCAGAGCAGGATTACGGATAACTCATTGGTCATGTTGTACACGTCAATCAAACAGAAATGAAAATGATTACAATCAAACAGATCGCGTGCGTTGTGTGTTTTAGGTCATTCGATGATAATGGATATTCAAACAACGTGACAGTTTCCCGTTTCGACAAAAAACAGTTTACAGTTTTCATGTAAACTCGAGTGTTGGGGTTTGGGTTATCTTTTAAGGGAGTTATGGAGTCGTTGCATTTAGCATTGATCCATTGGTCTGTGAAACCACAAGTATAGATAAATCATTTTAAAATAGATCTATGGAATACAGATACTCTGACTGCAGGACAAACAGGACATGTATTGCAAAGTACAACAGAGAACAGTGACACGTGATCGATTCTTTACAGGTCAAAAAAGGTCAACAAGTGGTAAAAGAAAACATGCACATGAAATTTCTGTTGCATTTCTAGATGATTAGTATGCTTTTAAATAAAATGTTTACCTTTAGACCGACATATTTATAAATGGAAACTTGTTTTTACCGGATAACATGCAAAATTGATCTTTCAAGTAAATCAGCTATGCCATATTATCAGTAATGCCATAACATCAGCGCAATCTGTACAAATTGTCCACCTATTTTATTTTTTGTTATATGAAAACAGTGTAATGTGTAAAAATGTAATATGTAATAGCAATTTCTAACATATATTCAATAGAAACTTGCAGTGGCTTTATAAACAAAACGGAGAACGTTACTTTGAACAGTCTATATTCCTTTTTTTAAATCAATCCATACACATTAGAGGGATTATTTCTCCATAAAAATACAAATACGCACGCGTTTATGTAACGTCATCCGGATTCCCTATGTGCATATTGAGAAGCACTTACTCTAAGGGCTCTCCACACAGATACATAACAATGACATTGTAATAGAAAAATACAAATATAAAGTCAATTCTATAGCTTTTTTTCTTGATGTCCGTGAATTTTACTTTCAAAGACATTAATGTCACAACATGGCGATTTCACCTCAACTGCTATTTCGCAAAATTGAGTTGTCTTCGGAATCGAATGTGTGTAGCTTATGGCTTCGGACAACTGACCCGCAGGTCCCGAGTTTAAATAAAGCAGGGACTTTTGACGAAACATTTTTTGAAGTAGATTTTTTCACCCAAATTTTAGATATTTCTGTCATTTTTAAGTAAAGTATTTTGTAGAATTTCAAATTCTCAGGAATATAGAAGTTTGGGCTTGTTTGCACAATTTTTTCTCAATGTCAAGAATACCCTTAAAGTAAGTGCTTCTCAAAACGCACCGAGTTAATTCGGAAGTTCTCTTATAAACGCATGGGTATTAGTATTTTTATAAAGAAATAATTTGAAAAGAAAAATGGTGCACCTGTAAATGAACAATTTTTGAAGTCATTATTTGAAGGTTACCCTGTAATTTATTAGCATTTATAGAAAAACAAAAACATAAAAATAGAAATAGAAAGCCATTCATCTGTCAAAAAATGTTGGTTTTATCTCCGACACTGAGGTTCAAAGAAATTAATCCGGATATTGATTTTGAAATAACTGTCATTGTTCGAAAACGAATTTTCTGTACCATAGCTAAGAGGGATATTGGAATTAAAAAAAAACAACTGTGCATTTGCAAAATCAATCAAATGTTTATTTGTTCGCTGAAAATACAACTAGGAAGGATGAAGAAAAAAATGAAATGGGAATTTTATAAAGTCTATCATCTAAAAAAAAACCTCAATATCATTGTTTAAATTTGACGCCAAACTTGATCAAATTATCTATCGAAATACATATAAATATTTACATTTACTTTCTTTTCCCTCTATTAAATTGCATTGGCTGATTTGAGTGATATTTACGCATTAACACAGAAGACCCAATCACCAAATCTGGTGCATAGGAATACATTCAGTATTCTTTCAGTATTTTCTCGAACTTCAAACCGGATCACTACCTGATATTATACTTACGCTGATTAATATTTCATTGATGTAAATATATTTTGACGGTTAAATGATTTCAATTGATTAATGTCAAAAGTAAATTCATTAAATCACAGAAAGAAAAATAAAATTGTGTTATTAGAAGTTAAAACGCTGTGCACTATTTTTGTCAGCATAATTCGGCTGTTCCAATGGACTCTTCCGTTAATTTCGCATTACTCGTTGAATAAGTAAAGCTTTTTAAAACAAATCATATTTGCGGGAAGAAAATAAATGTTTAAAAACAATTAAAAATATAAGCATTGAATCATTATTTTTTGAAAGATGTGGTCTCATAACTGCAAAAAACACCTCCGTTGATTTTGTAGAATTTACATTGAAGTTGTTCAATGTAAATGTTGCTAGCGCTCGTTATTCAATTTGTATGCACACACCTGTCTGGTTGAACGAGACTACATTGGACTTCTAGCATAGGAATACATACGACTTTAAAAATATCTAACTGTTTGTACAATTTAAAATCGTGTTATTTTCATGGTATTAATAAATAAGTTTTCTTGAAAAACAATGCTTCAGAATACATAGCATCGAATTTATCGATTATTTTCAAGAACTAAGTGTTGTCAGCGGTATTGATTTGTGCTTAGGTCCAAACACTGTTTCACTTTCGCTTTGCCCGAGTAAGTGCATAGGAGAGTTGATTAAAATCAACTCCCAAAAATGAGACTTATTTAAAAAATGAGCTTGTCTGCGTTCTATGGCCCTGAATTCAAGTGAATTGAGCTATGTATCTGAAATATATGCTTGTTTTCTTTATGACGTTAGATCATTCATCAAAACATTCTCAAATGGATATGAAACAATACCCTCCCCTTAAACATACCTCCAAAGTGTCTTTAATTTGTAAAAGTGGCTACTAACGAAACGATTTAAGAAAATCGTACGCATTTGTGCGCGCCCATGATGCGATGCAAGGCCTATGTGAACATATACACTTTTTTTTTAAATTTTCAATTTATTCTAAATAAGAATATTCACTCTCTATACTGAATAGTGGAAGGGTTCACCGTGCCAAGGAAACCATTATCTGTAAAAGCTAATTTATCTGAAATGCATGCATGATTAACGCTGGGGTTTCAATATGATATGCAAGTAATGCACAGCTACTTAAATAAAATCGATCGTCCATTTGAGGATTTTTATATTCAATTAATTTGATACTTCCTTAAATGTAACTATTTCAAACTAATTTCCCCAAGGAATAGTGATCTCTTTTTGAGAAGAGTAATGAATCTTTTTTTTTTAATATTCCCTTTTAAATACATATGTTCTTAAATTCTTGATTTCTAAATTTTTGCCTTTAATCACCTAAAATACAGCAGATTGAGTGAAATAGATGAAAGGTTTTAAAATCGAGAACTGTCGTAGAAAATTGTTTGATTTTACTGAGAACATAGCATCACCGCATGCTAATGCGGAAATCCAACCCATGTTAGTTCAGAAATGTAAAATCTATATTAACATCTAAGTAAATAGGACACCCTATTGAAGCGGTGAGCAATGCACAACGATTTCATCACAAAGCGGAACTGCTTTTTATTATTCCGAACTGCAAGCGTCTCAGCTGAGGAAATTCGAGCTTGCTCGTTTCCCCCGGACATTAATTAATTCAATCAGTTGATGTAATTGTATTTTCAGATTGTGCGCTTTGTGTTTCTTTCGACCTAATTTCCTTTTGTTTTCCTATTCATTTCTGCTGAATGACATATATATGCAGGCGCGCACGGCGATCGATTTCCGTTGCTTTCCCAACATGCAGTATAAATTATCCCTCTTATTGTCGACTCATCGGTTGGATTCTCACTGTTGATTTTTTTATGTTTTAAATATAGGCATAATGAACAAATCTCTCGAAAATTCCAACAGGACATGATTTTAACTTTTACGATTTAAATTCGATCTAACTATATATTATATTTGTTCATCAAATAATGAAAAAAAATGAACAGATGCTATTTGCGTCGACATTATTAAAGATTCTGTGTTTTAATAAGAAAAGATTGCAAGGAAGACAAAATGTGACATGGTCATGTTGTAGCTTTTGTATTCGCTTGGTGGATGTAAATACAAAATTTACGACATGACAACTAGTTACACCCAGTTAATTCAAAATTTAGAACATAACAATAACAAAGTCATATGAGAAAAACACGGATTAATGACAATGAAAAACAGTTATACTGTAACCGATATTCATGATCTTGTAAACTGCAGACTATTTATGCGGTCAATGAAGGCGTAGGATGTCTTTAAGATTTTCTTCAATTATTAAACATTCGATTATTTTCAAAACTTACATGTTCATGTAGAAAAACGATTTTTTTTTCCAGATTAAAAACTTCTTTGCGATTATATGGACTAGCTAAAACTCCTTCGCGATTATCATGTCAGAAGACTTTAAACCTCTTACGATTATTTGCAAGACCTCAGACTTCTTTGCGATAATCTTAAAGACTTGAGACTTCCCTGTGATTATCGTCGTTAAGCTCTTCATTATACATCATACTTAAGAAGTTTTTATCGACAAACTGTCTATCGTTCATCATTCCCTAAGACAAAGCGTCTTGTTAACCTTTCATCGATTGTTCAAGCGTTAAGAAGATCTAGACAGAATATATACCACGACTTAAGCTCCCTTCAAGCCGCTTATTACAATCATTAGCGTTGTCGCGCCCCTTACATCATTAGCGTTGTCGCGCCCTTAGAACATGCAACGGGAGAGCCTTTGACTTATTATCGAACTAAAAGATTGAAGCACAAAGACAAAATTAAAGATTAGGACAAAATAACACGTATTATTTACAACAAACGGAAAAATTATTCCCTTGTCAGATAAAGCTAATTATTAGCTGCAAACTCTCTCTCTCTCTCTCTCTCTCTCTCTCTCTCTCTCTCTCTCTCTCTCTCTCTCTCTCATTTGATGTGCTAAATCTAAATAGGGGAGGAGAAAATTCGGTTATTTTTAAAGGACAAACCCGATTATCAATTAAAAGGAGCTAGTCGTTTAAAATTAATTCAGTCTTAATCACCTGTGGATCCATTTGAATTTGGTTTTATTTAGGTCCATTTGGGTAAATCGAATCCCCGGCCTCTTTTTTCACCTTCATGATTGTGCCTTGCACTACCTCTATTTTTACTTGTATTTCACGTATGTCTTTGTTTTTTTAATTAGAAAATCTTAAAAGTTAATAAATTTCATAAGCTCTTTATACCATGGTAAAGTGGTATTGAGATTGAAATAAATAAATAAATATAAATCTGAACCCGATTGTAATAAGTCCCATTTTAAAACTAGATACGCAAATACCTATTAATTAAAAGTAACGACTATCTGTATAGAATCATAATTAAACAACAAAGGAAGTTTAAAATCATTTCGCCTAACTATAACGAAAATATTCTTGATAAGACGAACAGAAAGATTGCCAAACCGCGATAACAACTATAGCCCCCCCCCCCCCCCCCCCCCCCGGTTTCACCGGTAGAGGACTAATAAAACTTCACATAAATAACAGGAATCGTCTCCAGTAAGGAAAGATATGCAAAGAACACCTCTTTAAAATTACCTTGACGAAGTCAAAACATATCGACGTTTTACTACTTTTTCTCTAATTAATCTAAAATGTATTGCGCGGATTATAAAAATGTTTTCAACAGATGCATTATTTATGCGTTCGATACGCTGTGGAGTTTGTTTTTTAAATATATGTGTTTCGTTCATTTCTATTGATTGTACAGTTATTTACAAAAATAGATTTACACTACAGTTCGCTAAAAAAAAAAAAAAAAAAAGGGGATCGAAAAACTCCCCCCAATACTTAACAAATTAACATGTAGCACCATCATTATATGAGTTAAAGAAAGGGTGAATGGTTTAATCACCATTACAATGTGTATTAGATCGTTGTAGATGATGCCGATTATGGTGATGATAATGCTGACGATGACGATGATGATGATGTCAAGAAGGAAATAGACGTAATTTTTTTTAAGCATTTGTCCAATAATTAGTTGATTTTAAGGCTTTTATTTGCATGATTTCCCCCCACAAAACGATTCAGTGATATAGCATATCTACAACAAATATCACATTATACTATTGCAGTTAAGAGTCCGCAAGCTCATTATTTTTTCTATGAATTATAGATATTTAACAGAAAAAATAATAATTTGGAAATAAAAAAAATAACACTAACCTTTTAAAGCACGATAATTCACCAAGGCTTACAACGAGAGTTGGATGTGTATGGAATCCCGCCCGCTGTAAATATCCCGGTCTGTACTACAAGCGATCGATTTTCCGCTAAACTAAAACGGCGCCAAATGGTTTCCAGAGTATCAGCAGACGACAGTGTCCGGAGAACCGCGCGCGATGATTACAGCAGACGACAATCAGTACTACCAGAATCTTCCACACGATATGATATTGGGCGATCGTTCTCTCTAGCTCTCTCTCTCTCTCTCTCTCGCTCTCTCTCGATTGATTTGTTAATTATCATTTTTCAAAAGAGGTATGCATTCAGTAACACTTTCATTTTATTATTATGTTAAATCATGAAAAATTAAAAAAAATAATTCAGTTCTGATTGGAATTTAAAAGTGTCTTTTTGAAGTTATGAAAAATGAATTTAGTAGATCATCATAAGGTTTGTATCAGAAGTACTTTATTACAGTGGCATCGAGGCAAATTTAAAGTGTGTGTGTGGGGAGAGAGAGAGAGAGAGAGAGAGAGAGAGAGAGAGAGAGAGAGAGAGAGAGAGAGAGAGAGAGAGAGAGAGAGACTTATCAAAGATCTTGACAAGCCAATAAAGAAGGGGGGGGGGTGTTTATGGTTATGCATATCTTTACAACAAAAAAAACACCGATAAGCCCATGTATGTATGTATATATTTCTACAAAGGTTGATCCATTCGTTTAAAAATTATGACATACAGTGAGAATTGTAAAGCCATGTACAGTGTAAAATGACTCATACAATAATTAATACATATTACCTGCTCTGTGTGAATAGAGATCGATTCCATTCCTGATGCTTGAAAACCCTACGCGACTTGTATGTAATATTGAAAAATATAATTAAAAACAACCTGCCCAAATATAGTTTATGGTTCTTAATTTGTTGTTGGTTTAATAAGCCACGTGTAGAAGCACGGTCTATTTATCCTGAAATGTCAAGAATTTCATCCAATTAAACTGATATTTACTGCTTTTCAAATGAAGCTCTGAATGAATGGTAGTCCGTTAATTTTATGTCATCCAGTATTCCCCCATCCGCCAGCCTTGTATAGAGAAATTACATTAAACGTTTTGGAGATCTTGATATTGCCTTTGTACCTGTGAATGTCGGACGCTTGCAAGCACACAAAACAAAATGTTTACTAAAAATAGATTCCTTCTTATAATACATAATTAGTGTGGTAACAGTAATGTAAAATCATGACATAAATAAACACAACTTCGTTATTTATGAACTTAATGCCTTCTCTAGAAATTATATCGCAACGTAGGAGACTAAACGATCTGCATGCAGAACTAATTAATCAAAGTTTTATTTTTCACAGCATAACATATCTGATGGTGCATATTTAGATAATGATACTTGAGTAAGTATTTTATAAAAGAGAAGTTAATATTGTAAACAGTCGCTTGTGACGAGTCATATTTTACTATACGCTACAGCGGCGTCGGAAACAAATTGAAAGAGAGAATGCGTGGGTGTGTGTGTGTGTGGAAGGGGGGGGGGGGGCTAGGCTTCTCAGAAATCCTGACATTCCAGAAAAGTAGTGGGAGGGTGATGCTTACCCCCCCCCCCCCCGGTTCCGACGCCTATGCGCTAAAGCATCATGTTTAATTTGGACAGTTCTTAATAGTTTTTCAGATTCAAAACCTTCGTCCATGCACTGGAGAAGAATATTTTTGTCAATGCTTCTTTGTTTACAGCTTTATTATTTTAAAGGGTTTTTCCGGTTTACCTGCATTTTATATCAGCAATATTCTTTGATCTTTCAATGAACATCTGGTCCAAGTGTTTACCTATGGCAACTGTTATTCGAACATCATAAGAAGGCATGGTCTTTATCTCCCCATGAGTCAAAAGAGCTTTTATTTTTTTCTTTCTCATTTTGTGTTGCACACATCATAAGGCACTTCCATGCATGATCTGTATAAAATAAACACTACGGCACTAAAAAAAACCGCAGGGGAGTTAAGAGTCTGTTCTCTGATACACTTGAATGTCCTCTCTCCGATGATAATCTGCAGAGGCTACACTAGTGTTTTTCAATATTGCTACTTCTCGGGTCCTTCCGGTAGAGTTCGGAAAAACACGTCAACTGTATGAACATCTCCGGAAGTTAACATCTTATACAAAATAGTATCTAACCGTGCTATCTGCCCTTGGTGAAAAGTCATCGAAACTATTGAACGGCGGCATTCGATTTCGCTCCTTTTTAATCTCGGAACATCTCTGACTTAATCTGATCGCTACGTTGAATTCAAAGTTCGATAACTCTAATTTGTTTATCAAATGAAGTTTTCTTTCCTATTCACTGACACTTTGGACGATCGCAAGTTTATTGCCCCCCTCGACAGCAATTATTTCCCTCGGCTTCGCCTCGTTATACATAGTTGCTGTCTTGGGGGACAATAAACTTGATATCGTCCTTATAGCCAGCAAATAAGTATATATTATCATTAACTTCAATCAGGTCTAGATTACACTTCAAGATATAATAAAATGGTCTGTATTTATAATAAAGTTTCATAAAGGGGGGGGGGGGGGGAGGTCGTCATAAATGCCTGCGTTGATCGTTCGATGTTGTTTTTCTGCTTGTTTAAAAGGCCAGAGAAGTTTCCGATTGTAGTGTTTTATGCGGATTCTCCGCTATGTGTGACCGACACATCATTGAGTTGTGCTTAGTGCATTAAGAACAAAGATTGAAGTACCAGAGTATAATGTCATTTTCAAACAAGATTTACTTTATGAATGGGTCCATGTCAGCAGTGCCTTCCGACAATAGCGATGATTTGTTTGGTAGAGGAAACGTACAATGTATTAAAAAAAGTTTATGTTGTTGTTAAAATGTTTTTCTTTTTCTTTCGAATACCTCTATAAAAACAACGATGATTTTCTTTTTCTTCCGGGTCGGATATGGCGGGAATGTGTATAACATCGGAATAACGTACGACATATATGAAGGATAAAGGAGCTGTTTCCGTCAACACCGGAAGTCTCCGATGTAACATGGATAAGTGTGGAAAAAGGTTAATTTGAAATATTGTAAATCGAACCTGAACGACGATGTGAGATTTTACAAAAAATGTAGAAGATAAATGTTGCTTTAACTGTTGTGCAATTTCAAATTTTTCTCAACATGAGGGAGAGAAGCATTGCTTTTAGGATATTTCTGTTACATGGTAGGAAATACTAATACACTTTTACTGACAATTTTAATTACTGTACTAAAAAGCATAGTTGACCGTTTATTATAACATATTAAGTTGCTTTTTCTTTAAGACGTTAAGAATGGGAGGTTAACGGAGGGGGGGGGGGGATGGAGACTCAAATAAATTATTAATGAGGAAGAGTGTGTTTTATTTCCCATGATGGAGGGTGGACAGTCGCCAAATCAACTTATAGATAAACCTTAAAATTGTTAACATATTTTTTAATTATAAAAATAATATTTAGTCAAGGAAAAGAAAGATTTTATATCAAAAATATTAGAGTTTTTTCCTATAGATTTACACAAGGGTTTTTCCTAAAGAAGATTAATAAAGTATGAAAATGACAATGTACATCCAGCCATCTTGAAATGTTACATCATTTCGAAGTAGGAACTATTTTTTGATATGCTCATTTTACTTCCTAGAACTACTTTTATATTACATTGCACATTAAATAAACCTGAAATGTTTGCAAAGTGTAAAATTAACAAAAAAAACATGATTAAGATACAAATAAGAGAGAGAGAGAGAGAGAGAGAGAGAGAGAGAGAGAGAGAGAGAGAGAGAGAGAGAGAGCTGCACATGTCACAATGATTATCATTTTTCATTACATAGTTATCAGGCTCGGGTTTTGTCAGGTGAACATGACAACAACAATACCAACAATGCCTTTATCAGACGTGACGTCATCATCACCAGCAGATTCCTCTAGGTCTACCTATTCTTCACAGACCTCTGACAGGTAATTCAATGCAGGACTATAACTCGACTTCTTCCATGGGACCTTCCTGATACAGTGAATGTAACTACTCTAGAAGCAAATAATATGACGTCATCAACAGTTGCAAGCGACGCAGACTACGAACTTGTCGACTGCATCGCTACCAACAGGAGAAATGAGTGTTGGAGCCTCAGAGTCTTTAACTTCAGGGAAAACAGTGGTTACAACACACTCATCTAACACTCTGATGACGTCAACATCGGCGTCACCAACAGACGCTGGCAGTGTAAAACCCACACAGACGGAGGTAGTCAGAGTTCGAACACCACTATTCACTGTTCTAATGACAAAATTATCAACAACAGATGTTTTTCTCTCCACTGATCTCATGACGTCAGAGAAAAGTATCGTAATGATGACCTCACAAAAAATGATGAAACACTCTACAATAAAAAGAGGCAACAATTCTGCCCTCCTCTGATTCTTATACCACTATGAAAGCGATTGATGACGTCATCGCTCCGCATCAAAACGCTACTGCTACAAGTAAGACGAATACCCTAAAATATTTTTTTTTTATTTTTTAGATAAAAACAAATTCTAAAAATAGAACATGTATGGATAGCCTTCCGTGTTTGTTTGTTCTCCCTTCGTAGACAACTGTGTCCTAAGCATTAATTTTTAAAAAGTCCTTGCTAATGAACTTTAGAAATGTTTATGCGTCACTGCAGATGATACGTGTTTAAAACTTGAAAAAAAAGTTTGTTATATTAAGATAAAAAAAAACTTATTCCAAAGATAACATAAAGGGCAGTGGGTACTTGTACATAAGGTATGCAGATTGACATGTGACATTGTTTTCATACTCAGTTCAATGTTTATAAAAGAATGTGATGTACAAGATGATTGGTATCAATTCTTTTCATAAGGAGGATGTTGTTTTGAAGATAGTGTTTATTGTTTTGTTATGTTTTTCAGTCATTGTTTCCATAGTGGCTGTTGTTTTCTTCGTCGCTGTTTTAGCAATTGCTCTGATCTGCGTGTGTAGAAGGTAAGTTAAAAGAAATTGTAAAATGTATGGTTTTTTTTTTATATTTATGTAGTTAATCATCTTCCCCTTTCTCTCTCTCTCTCTCATCATTCTGTTTATTAAAAGCAATTAGAAATTTACTTCATTACAAATTTTAAAAGCCTTTCATACACATCATATCGTTATTCAACAGGTGAAGGTTGAAAAAGGGGGGGGGGGGGGGTGCCAAAGAAAACACGAGAATCGTTATGATCATAGGAAAATGTAGTTCAGTATTTTTATCAAAACATTTGAAAACGGGGGTTTCATTGGGGTTGCTGATGTTAATGTTTCTTCAGAATCGGTCTCTGGAAAATGGAAATCCGGAATAATATCAGGAAAAAAATTAAGGGGGTGGGGGGGGGGGTGAAACAGTCTAAATGAAGGTGACCCTTCTAGATTTTTTTTTTCATGGTGGGCTGATATATTTCTTTAATTTCACTCCTACCCCTCCCAACAATGCTATATGCATACTTTAATACTTTTAGAAATTTGAAACGGATGCATGTAAACAGATAATTCAAACAACACTGTTAACTCTTATATTGTGTTTCCTAGACGAAACAAGAAAAACAAATCCAGGACATTAATGCCTAATCAGCCCCCGACATTCCACGCCTCCCACCGGGCACTGGAGTTTGAAAATTTGAACGACGCCTCGTCTCCCGGGGAATTCCTGATGGACAAGGCCATCATTGACCTAGAATCTTCTCCCAACACGGACAATAACGCCATGCAGGCTTTAGCTCTGTTGGATAACGCCACAGAAGAGTTCGGGTCAAAAGAAATAATCACTTTTAAGACTGGTTCACAGGAAGAACTTGGCGAAAAAAATGGGAATGTTCCGAATAAGTCAGAGCACGCCTCTGACTCAGACTCAGAGGAGGAGAATTCCGAGCCCGACGAAAAAGATGAAAAAGAAAAACCAGACGACAAGAAAACCAAGGAAAGTTCGGATACTGAAATTGAAGACAGCGTCCTAAATAAAGAATATACTAATGGAGAAAACATGGAGAAGGAATTAGTCGCGGGTACGGAGACAAAACCCGAGAAGAGCGAACCGACAACGATGGAAACGAACTCCGAGCCAAAGGATATGGAAATCAGCGGTAAAGAGGAAAATGATATCAAACCAATACCTGGTTCTGAAAATAAAACTGATGGCATTACGCCAGTGTCTGAACTTTGACCTTTTTATTGCGCATTTTTTGAACTATGCACAAAGTATAGTTATTGTTGTCGTGTCGGTGTACAAATCGCGTAGCAAGCGAGATTTGTGATGGATATCATATAAAGTTTTGTTTGTTAAAATCAGTTTACACGCTGAGCTTCCCGACAAAATCTTGGTTTACCTCAAGTGTGCAATCCGGTGACAGGGTCGCACGAACCGGAACAATACAGCAAGGAGTTAATGTTTGTAATGCATAAAAATGGAGATTTACATCAGCTTAATTTATTTTTGTTCATAAACATTTATTTTTTTTTTACAAGTTTTAAGGCTTATTATCTTTTTATCAATTTTTTCTTGTAGCTTTATGTTTTGTTTGCGTCTTTATTTTTTTTCAATCGTACACTTCCTGCGTACATACATGTAAAACTAAGGGATCGTTTAGAATATCTTGTTTGTTCAGTTCTTTTTATTAAACGTTTTGTAAACATTTTTGTTACTGTTTGTTAAAATGTATAATCTAATTATTTAAATCCGTTAGATAAAACAAAATATAATCAAGGATATATATATTGGTCGTGTAAACAGTTATTGCAACTATTAATGCAGCTATTTAAAGAGGAAGCTGTTATTTTTTAATAATTCCACGATATTCTATTTTATAGGAAATCTTTTTAAGACGTTATCTACTGAAAAAAAAGATAACTCTGGATGAACTGATACACTAAAATCATCAAATCATACGCTTGTATTTAAAGATACCTCTATATAAATATTAATTGATCTGAACGAGAGAAGTGAATTTTCTAAGCACTAAAAGGTCAAAAGATTAAAAAAGTCTTTATAATAAGGGCATCAAATTGATCGTAAAACACAAAAAACCGCACATTTCTTCGATGCGCGGATCCAGATTTTTTTTAAAGTCTTTTTTTCTTCCCCACGGGGAGAGGGGAGAAGGGGGTTCGAGGAATATTTTGCTACGTAAATTTAATCAAATTGAATTTTCCTGCGGTATGGGGTTAGGAGGGGGTGGGTCCTCTCCCAACCCCCTCCTGATTTTCGCATGCCTTCGATATCCTATAACAGTTTTATAATACGTTTTTGGGGATAAAATACATTTTAAAATTGTCTTTGTGATATTTATTCTGAAAATAAATAAAATATCAATTCAAAATTAGTTGTTTTTAATTTTATAGGATTATATGAAAGATGGCTTAAAAGAGTCACTATTACTTGTAATTGTAATATTTACAACTGAAAGAAAACTGATAAAAATGAAATACACAAGTTAACACCCCACTTCAGCTATTCGTATAATACACAGCACAACAACAGCTCATAAAAAATTAGGCTTCCTTTTTTCCTCATGTCAAAAAAAAAAGAAGAAAAAAAATGTCAATATTCTTCCACTAAAACATTTCTCATTTATTCATCAAAACAAATACAGTGTTTTGTGCTCCGATCCGCAATCCATCACACAAAAGGGAGAAAAAAACTATTACCCCCAGAAACGATCCAAATAACAGGCGTATTAAAATGCGGTCGGCAATTAACGTCCATTAATTAATTAAGACGGATAGTAATTTATGTCAGCGCGTGCAGTCATTTTATGCCCAGATGCATGTAAAGCTTCACAATCTATAATCATATAATGTTCAAAATAACCTTAAACGTCAAACACCGCTGTAAAGTTTTGTAAACTACATTGAAATCATTTTAAAAATTCAAATGAAATTCTTCCTAACATTCGAAATTAATACACCGCTTTTCTCAGGGTTTTAATATCAAACTTGATCTTAATTGAAAGAAGAATTAGGGAAGAAGGATTAAAACGAAAGGTACAGATATTAAGCTTAAATTCTGTTTTTATTTCAACATAACGGCTTTGAATCTGACCAAAAAATGGATTATTTTACATAATATTTGGGGTTTTTATAACTGACTTGCATAGTTTTGTTAAAGTACATTTCTTTTTAAAGATATTGTATTATAGAATAAATGGGAAAAAATTTTACACATAGAATTATAAAATCATCATTGATAATTGAGATAATTTTGCAAAATATTGAGTACCTACTGTACCTTTTTCAACGATAATTTAAATTCATTATACCGGGTAGTTATGTAATTTTCATTAATAGTTTCTGCATCGAAAACAATGACGTCATATCAGGACTTAAGTAAGACACCGATTTTCGTGTTTGTCATTTGGATGCATGTATCTTTTGGTTACGGTAAGTGAAATCTCTCTCTCTCTCTCTCTCTCTCTCTCTCTCTCTGTATAGTGAATTTTACAACAGATCCTAATATTGTTGAATATTAAGTTTTTTCATTCAGAGAATTTGTCTCTCAAGAAAAGTACAAGAATAAGCTCCAATTTTCAAATGTCGAAAGACTCCAGCACGCGAGCAGTTGACGGAAATAAAGAACAGCGCATGCCAGAGTGTACAATGACAACTTCCGGTCAGCGGCAAGCATGGTGGCAGGTGGACCTAGGCGTGGAGCAGAGTGTGTCACAAATACATGTCCTCTACCAGGAGAGTACGTGGCCATTATTTAACTCTACAATCCATTAAAAAAAATCCCCTAAAACAAAACCGTCATGTTAGAAAAATCAGCGTGTTTATGACTAAAGAAAGTGTAATTGTGACGGGAAAGGGGGCGTGTCTTTTTAGACATTCTGTTTCCTTTGTTATTCCTTTCCTCTGAAGGGTTTCCATTCCGTCTACTGTGCCTTACTTTTAACCCTTTCCTCAGGAGGTTTAATACAATCTAAAGAAAACTCTGATGCCAGTTTTTTTTATAAGTCATGTTAAAGTTTAAAGTAATCCCATCAGTTCAACACTTTTCTCTTTAATATGACTTCTTCCGTTGTTTAGTATTTTCTACTTAATAGTTAGTATTTTTCGATGATGAAATCGCATCTCAAGTAGCAGAAAACTCCATCTCTTCAATTTTATTTCCTTCCGGGTTTAATTTTCGAACAATTTTTTGTACACTTAATAATTTTTTTTACAAGGAAGTCCTGTCAAACGTTAAACTTCTTTTCTTATCTAATTCTTATCTAATTCATAAACGTGTACTTTCTGTAGCGATGATTCGTCTTCATATTTGTTGATAAAGCAAAAATAATTTACCTATGTCGCCATATTGTCATAAATGTGTGTCACTATATATGTAAACTTCATTGCATCACAGGGAAATTTATAACTTGCGTGGATTTGACGCTGTGTAAGACTATCTATCTTTGACTTGATTTTATTTGTCGTGTAGAGTTGACATACACGGAAGTCAAAATCTGTCCGTTCTCGTTACTAGTAGGTATATTGTGATATCCATACTCATGTGTGGATTCAGATTTTTTTACTGGGAGGGGGGTGGGTTTAAGGGATTGTTGTGTTTGCCGGGGTGGGTGGGTGGTTGGGTCCAAAGGATATTTGTGTATGCCAGAGGGGAGCCAGGGGTCCGAGCTTTATTTTTGGTAATTTTAGTATGGGAAAATAATAAGTTTGGATTTTCCAGGGAAGCCCCCTTCCCTTAGATCCGCGCATGATATTAATACGACATCTCGATAAAATTTTTGTCCTACCACAATCTTCCGACAAAGGGAAATAATTTACACAATGCTATTTAAAAATCTTAGATATTGTAAAAAAAAAAAAGAAGAAAAAATAAAGAGCAGTTTATTATGTAATTATTATGAAACCAATGGGGACATACAAAACTAAAATAAAAATATATACCTATGTGTATTGTTTACATATACCAAGTCATTTCAACTTGTAATACAGATAATAATTAGGTTATTTGAATCTGTCTAATGCACATATACATGTGTTGTTTGTTTCATACATTATATATACATTATGCATACGTACTTTACTATACTCACACAGGGTTGTTTCTATTTGTTTTACAGGACAGGCAGACACCGAGTCCCGGATTCGTTTGGTGGGCGGGGGTAGGGCGGAGAGCGGCAGGGTGGAGCTGTTGGGTGACTCGGGGTGGGGCACGGTCTGTGACGACCTGTTTGACGTCAAGGACGGGGCCTGTCGCGTGTGTGATGGCGGGATTCCTACCGTAAGTCGCCACTGCTATATGTGAGAAATATAATAGGACAGTTTTTATTGATTAGCGGCTATTTTTAATATGCCAGGCAAATTTTTGAAAGGGGTGGGTAAAATTTGACAAAAATAAGGGACTACAAGGAGATGGTCTCCGCTTTAAAATAATATACACCCTCCCAAAAAAGTGAGAAAAAAACAAGTCGTTTGCATAAATTCTCTACACCAAACTGCTGTCTCAATAAGCATATGGAGGGGCAAATAAAAAAAAAGTGTTGGTGAAATTTTATGTGCTTTTCTAAAAAGTGCATGGTCCCATGACTCGAGGTCTGTGGCATTATTATTTTACATTGTTCAGTATCTAGCAGGGTAAAATAACTCGATTAATCTATGCTATGTAAAGGAGCCAACTTTTTATCTTATACAGTAATATTTACATTTCACATATATTTTGCATGTAAAGCTACCGCAGATATAGCACCATAACACAGACAGGGTACTAATAGGTTAAATCACGAGTTTTAATTGTGACGTCACAAACGTTTAACGCTGCTAAATACAACGTCACAAGTGAAAATCAAAGATCACGCTTGTGGCTGTTACTGTGGCTCTTCCATTAATTTGAACTTACCCATAGGATAA
Source organism: Magallana hongkongensis (assembly GCA_015776775.1). Classification (NCBI taxonomy): domain Eukaryota; kingdom Metazoa; phylum Mollusca; class Bivalvia; order Ostreida; family Ostreidae; genus Magallana; species Magallana hongkongensis. Next base: position 5,603,662 of record CM027469.1, on the reverse strand, counting down.
TGCAGTAATTTTGAGGTATAATGTATCGTAATGATGACCTCACAAAATGTAGAAAAAAAGATATTTCAAAAGAATTTAGCAAATGTCAACATTGCAGTTAAAACATAAAGAACGGTCTAATTATAGAGACAATGTTAAAGTCCGCGAGGAGGCGTACTATGGACCCGGGAGGGGCCCAATCTTGCTCGATGACCTCATGTGTATCGGAAACGAGACTGATCTGACGTCATGCGGGAACGCCTTTCAGAGTCAACCTAACTGTCGCCACAACGAGGACGTGGGGGTGGAATGTGAGGGTGAGGACATTCGTTGCTTCTCGGGCCTTTTCTTGTAAGGGTGAGCTAGACATCCGATACTTCTCGGGCCTTTACGTATGAGAGTGAGTTAGACATTCGATATTTCTCGGGCCTTTTCATGTGAGGTTGAGCTAGACATTCGATACTTCTCTGACCTTTTCGTGTGAGAACATTCGATACTTCTTGGACCATTGTGTGAGGATGAGGACATTTGATATTTCTTAGGCATTTTCGACAGGCAGGGGAATATCTTTATTACTGAGGATATCATGTTTGAGGATAATGACAAGCGATACTTTTTTCCGAAAGCAGAGAAAATAAATTTATTTATAGTAACTGGGTCTCTCTTTTCATATCAAATGATTTAAAATAATTTGTTTAGCTCACCCTGAACGAAAGTTCAAGTGACCATTTCTGATTACCCATAGTCGTCTGTCTGTCAATTCGTACAAGGAATTATATTTAGAATTTTATTCAATACGAAATGGAAGGAGTGAAAAAGTACTTTTCTAGTTATACAATGGGAGGAAATGACAAAAGACTAATTATAACATTGGATACATATTCAGATTACCATGTAATTTTTTTCTCTCAAAATAAGTCTAGAACTTTTTAATGTCAGTTTTTCCCATAATCGTAAACACGCAAAGAGAAATTCCCTGATAAAACTTAAATTATATGACTCCTTGTAACAAAATGTATTTGTTTATTTTTCTTATTAAAAGGAGGAAGCACTATGGCTGGGTTCAAAATATTTGTATCTGATACAAAAGACTGGTGGGGCGGCCATAATTGTTTTCATCATAGCGACTTAACAGCGCCCTCTAGCGTCATGGATGTCACATGTCCTGTTCACGGCCGTTACGTCACGTTTTACAATGAACGGAACGCCACTGACGTCTACCCCCTAATCTACTCAAAGTTTGCTTACATTCAGCTTTGTGAACTGGAGGTCCTAGGTACGTAATACTTAAATTGTCAGTTAAAAATATTCTTCTGGTCAGCATATACTAGTATATGACATTAATATTCTTTTGGTTAAAAACTGTAATGTGATACAATGGTGATGAACAAAGTAAGTGAAATTTCTGTAAAATGAAAAAGACAGCATATTAAGATGACAGTGTTACTGCTGCTGCTGTTTAATATCATAACTGATGGTTAAGAGAAAATGATGATGATAATGATGATATGATATTCTATAAGGTTGTTCTGTGGGCATTTACGGGAAGGACTGTAAAAAGAAATGTCCACAAAATTGTAAACAAGGACGATGCAACATCGAGGACGGACACTGTTTTGACTGTGAAGATGGCTTTACAGGGCAACGTTGTGATGCTGGTAAAATAAACACAAACATTATTTTTGTTTACCCTTTGTAAAAAAATAACAAATCCGCATAGTTTGTATATTGATGCATGATGCTATATACAATGAATTGTGTTTGAACAAAGTTTAACCTGTTCTATAGAGTGTGTCAAGGGGAAGTTTGGAAAAGCGTGCAGCAATGTGTGTGGAAACTGTCTTAACGAGGCGGCCTGCAATTTTATCAATGGCGCATGCGCAGGAGGGCTGTGCTCCTGGCTGGATGGGCTATTACTGCAACGAAAGTAAACACAGCAGTATAGAATAATTATGATCAAAGAAAAACATAATCTACATACATTTGATGTCAATGTTTAAAATGAAAACAAAAACAATTTCACAATTTTAGCGTGTAGTGCTGGCTTTTATGGATTAAGGTGCAATACCACATGTAGCTCTCATTGCACTAACCCGTCATCATGTGATCACGTGACCGGAAGCTGTAAGGCAGATTGTCAGGACGGGTGGCAGAGAGATAACTGTGACATCAGTAAGTCAAGATCTACCGACACCAAAGATAAGCTAAGAAATACATTCATTGAAAAAAAACGCAATTGAAAGTAAAAATATGTTTCAGAATGTGACGACTTTACTTATGGAAAAGATTGTCAATACACGTGTGGGAATTGTTTCGATGGGAATGTTTGTCACCACGTGAATGGCACGTGTTCTAACGGATGCGCTGCAGGATACGTCGGAGACACATGTCAAAAAGGTAGGTAACTTTTAAATATTACCTGAATGGTTTTTATCTTGAACAAAACGGCACTCATCAAAACATCAAGGTCATTTTTCTCTGTTTGTTATTTTAACGTTTTCTCTAAAAGTACTGTATTGTTGATTTCCATCAGTGCTTTAATTTTTCATGCAGACATCTGGTAAATATCAGCCAATATATGATGCATTTTTTCTGAACTTTTACAGAATGCGATCCAGGATTTTACGGCCTTATGTGCAATGACGTTTGCAGTGAGCATTGCGCCGACCCCATGTCATGTGACCACGTCAATGGCAGCTGTGAGACCGGATGTCAGGACGGATTTTTGGGGTCAAAGTGTACCGATCGTATGCAGCTATAGTCACAATTATTATGATATATATGATGTATTATGAGTACTGTTATAACCAATAGTAAACAGCCTACATGTATCAATAGTCATGATGGAATATATTGTGCATTGTCAAAGCAAATAATATCTAAATGTAAAGTGAAAGTAGTCACTTACTGTTAGAAATGAATGTTATGAATATGATTAAATCAAAAACGATTTCATATTAAGGCGACTGTTTGTATGGTACAAGTTTTAAAATCTTTTTTTTCCACTTTAGTGCAATAACTCTTACTGAATTGGCTAGATCTCAAAATCCTTTGAAATGTGGTAATGTGTTGAAAGCCCAAAAATACCAAAACATATAAAGTTCATTTCCATAGTGGCGGTTAACTTAAATCGATCGATTTAAAAATTTACGTTTTCCCGTGTTTCTAAACTTGTGCAAGTCGTGAAATATAAATACATGTACAACAACAAGGTCATGGTTTTTTTTTTATATCGGTAGAATGTGGGGGTTCAACGTATGGTATAGAATGCAACGAATTATGTGGTCATTGTGTGAATAACGAAACTTGTTATCACGTGAACGGAAGCTGTGCAAACGGCTGCGCAGCGGGATGGGAAAATGATGTCTGCAAAAAGAGTAAGCATTTATTGATTCATTATATTTGAATGACACTTAAAAAATATCATCATAATCACCTCCTTCCGCATAAAAAATGGAATAAAAAAAACAATGATGAATTAAATAAAAATTGTTACAGAACCTGACGTTATTTTGCATTATAAGCTGTATATGCCTCTCCTCTTTCCTTTATGCAGAGTGTGATCCGGGTTACTTTGGACTTATGTGTAAGGATAAATGCAGTCCCAATTGCTTGAATCCTTTATCATGTGATCACGTGACAGGGTCATGTGACGGCGGATGTAAAGATGGCTGGATAGGGTCCAGATGTAGGGACGGTGCGGACCATTATTGACTTATAGTTTAGTTGATTCAATTTGAAGAGCAGAAAGCACACATCAATAATAATGACAATCATGAATCATTAAAAAGTTTCCTCCAATCAATCAATCAATCAATAAAATAACTTTCATATTTTGAAACACTACAAATGATATTATTATAATTTGACAATGCCTTCAGTTTATATAGATTTATTACATTAACTATACATTGATAAACACAGTTAACAAATGACATCAACGCCAGACTTTAGTTTCTTTGACTTTATCTTTCTTCATTAAGTTCTTAACTTTACTACATATTTACTATACTATACTACATATTCATCCTATAATAAAGACATAATTCCGACTGTCAGTGACTAAAATAAAGATTATATTGATGTTAACTCGTACACCATTACGCCATCTTAAATATTCACTGTCTTATCATTCATTCTTTATTTCTTTAATTTAAGCTTTGCAGCTCATCATTTTATACAAATTAAACATAGTAAAGTACAGAAGTAGGCGTTTTACAGGAGACCTTATCCAAGTTACCAGTCTTTATAAATCCGTCATAACAAAATATAAATTGATAAATTGAAATTTTACATTCCATACAAAAAACTAAATTTATTGTATTATGACTATTTTCCAAAGCTTCGACAAGTATCATTGAATGAAGTAAGTTTCTTCGGAAATATTGAACTGTGCTTTGCTATTTCGTCAAATATGTATCTTAATCTATGTAGCATTCCTTTTCAAAACATTTATATTCTTTACTGAATTACAGCCTGTCAAGAGTTGACGTTTGGCGGGAACTGTGAACTAACATGTGGTCACTGTTTTAACGGAGAAATCTGTGATCACGTGAACGGCACGTGTCCTAGTGGGTGTGCCCCGGGCTGGACAGGGACTATCTGTGATCAAAGTAAGAGAGAGAGAGAGAGAGAGAGAGAGAGAGAGAGAGAGAGAGAGAGAGAGAGAGAGAGAGAGTCATAGGTAGTTAAGGTATCGGCGATGGAAGAGAGGAGACTTATTGAGATTATTTGGTTGAGAAAAATACCGGTAAGGAGTAACAAGTAAAAAGAATAGTTACTAGGTAATTCAAAGTTAGATAATTGAAGGTATCTAAAAAAGGTAATTGCTGTACATGTTGTTTGGCTTTCTAAACTACTCAAAATAAATGACTCTAGGCATAAACACATGCATATATATAATAAATTATTGTTTTTCATTTAAGATTCCAAATGACATTCGTTTTCTATTCTGTTTATCTTGCCATGAGACCATCCAAACATGCACATGTACATGTGATATAACGGCATTTCGTTATAGAATGCGAAGAAGGGTTTTTCGGTCTAATGTGCAAGGATGAATGCAGTCCACATTGTGTCAATCAGCAGTCATGTGATCACGAGAGCGGGGCCTGTGAGGGCGGGTGTACGAACGGATGGATCGGCGAGAGGTGTACGGAAGGTAAAATGTGCTGTTTACTGGTCTGCTGGAAATTAAAACTCACTTTGAATAAATGATGTCATGAAATCCGTTACAATACTGAAGTATCCTTTTACGACAGTTTTTTTTTATTCTAAGAATTCTTTACTGTACTTACTATTTTTAACTATGCTTAAGTTCAAGGTTCAATGTAATCTTGACAATGTGTATTTCAGAATATTTCTGGCTTAAAAAACCCCCCCAAAAAACAATATGTTTGGATGAAATTGTCTTAAGCATTCTATATTTTACTTGTAGATTGTATAAAATAACGTTGTTGAGCTTTAATGAAATCGTAAGCGGTATATTCCACAAAGTGCATAATTTATGTGAAAATTTCTCTGAGTTAGGTTTCAACTATTACTTGTTTATGTATAGCTTGCTCGAATGGTACATTTGGTGAAGGATGTAACCTCACATGCGGGCACTGTTATGGAAACAGTGCTTGCGATCACGTTAACGGAAGTTGCGTAAGTGGGTGCGCATCAGGATGGACTGGGACTGTGTGCAACAAAAGTGAGCGAATTAGAACTTTTTTAACAGCATTTCAATGTCATCATGCTTATATTGAAACTAAAATGTTGATTTTGAAGTTACGAATATGCATACAAGCAATTCCTCTGTCCATTATACATGAATCAAGAACAATTCTTGTTTTTGAAACGAAATAACGATCTCTCCTGATAGAGTGTCCGGCAGGTTTCTTTGGAATCATGTGTAAAGACCGATGTAGTCCCAATTGTCGTAACCCCTTGACCTGTGATCACGTGACAGGGCGATGCGAAGTAGGGTGTTCAGATGGCTGGATTGGAGATAAATGCACTGAAGGTATGAGATAGATAGAAAGAAAGATAGTGGGAGAGAGACAATGAAATATATTTGTTTATTATATTTTATAAGTAATGGATTACATATAATGAAATGTGCCGTCAGTACTGGTTCTATTCATTTAGTTTATTCTATTTGCAACTTTAGAGAATCTAGGCCTAAACATCAACTTATCTTCATTTTTACATTAGATTGGGTTTGTTTTAGATAAATTGATAATAATTAATAAATGACGATCTTTTTTTCATCGCTTTCAGAGTGTGAGAGTGGTTACTTCGGTAAGGACTGTGAGAATATGTGTGGGCGGTGCTTCAACAATGACGTATGTGATCACGTGGACGGTTCCTGTCCAGACAGCTGTTCCGCCGGATGGAAGGGACCGGATTGCAAGGAGGGCAAGTTATCAGATGTTTTATGCTACATTGTTTCATTGTTACTTTAAACATAGAGCTATAAAATATTGAACAACATATTCATGTTGGATACTTTTTTTTAAATTATTTGATTTGTCTTATTGCTTCATAATGTTAAAACGGTATTCATTAAATAGAAAGAAGATAATACATGACATCTTGTTTGAAACCCCAATATCACCGCGCAATGTGGAGCATGGTTATCATGTTGAAAGACTAGAATAAAACTTATATATAGGATTCTCTCGTACTATTTATCATAAATAGTGCATGTTGATCGGTTTAGATCATAAATTATTTTTACTGATTGCATAAGATGATCGAACTTCATTTTTTAATGATATAAATCTAATAATATTTGTGCTCTGATGACTGTATTTTAAACTTTTCTCCCTTTTCGTCACACAGCGTGTGGTCCTGGGTTTTATGGTGTGTTGTGTAAAGACACTTGCAGCCCCTATTGCCTTGACCCCTCAGAATGTGACAGTGAGTCCGGGGAGTGTTACCTGGGCTGTCTGGCGGGCTGGGTCGGTTCGAAGTGTGACCAGAGTAAGACATGTTATCTTACATTTTGTACTTTTTGATAAAAATGTATTTTTGCCTATTGGTCAAATACAGATATATTTCTGAACTGGTTTATGAAATTGTCAAACAAATCCTTAAAAAAACCAAAGAAAAATATAATTCATGCAAGTATAGGCATATAAACCTAAAAATGAAAGTGGAGCTATTATCAAATTTTTGAAATTATAATATAAGACTGAAACACGGTGTTGTGTTTATCTAAATTGATTGAACTCTCTATTTGAAAATCGCCATATCATTGTACACTATTTCACTTTCAAATTGGCTTTTGTTTTTAAGGCTGTGAGACTGGTTGGTATGGTCCAAGCTGTGAAACCAAATGCAGTCATTGTTACAATGAAGAAAGCTGTGACAAGATCAACGGAGCATGCGCCAACGGATGTGCTTCCGGTTGGATAGGGAACACTTGCAACAAAAGTACATTGTTTAAGGTCAGACGACACGTTCCTCAATTTTAGATAACTTTTTTCAGGAATTTGTTAATGGTTTACTACTACTCTGACAAGCCTTCTTGCAAAAAATTAGGGTACCTTACCAGGCATTTCTGCAAAATACTAGAGTATGCAATTTCCTATATAATCTTCTTTAAAATACACTTCAATTGCTGATGTAAAAAATCAATACACCACAGCAAAATTCACTATAATAGAACTATATCTCCGCCGGGGCGGGGCTTTGAACTCACAACCTCTAGAACCTATACACTTCTGGCACTGAGCGGCCACGGTTCTAACCACTTGACCATCTAGACATATTACCACATCCAAGTAAATTTTGATCATTTTTAAAGTAATTTTAAAATTAATATTTTTTATTGGAACTCTTCATTACGAGGAGATACAAAAAAGATTCTCCAGGAACGTGTCGTCTGACCTTAATAGCTAAGTATTCATTTGGTGATTAATGTTTGCAGAAGATATTTGATAGAGAAAATATTATCTAAATTTCTTCACAGCCTGCACAGCGGGTTTTTATGGAATAATGTGTAAGGATCAATGCAGTTCCAACTGCCTCAACGCATTAGATTGTGACCACGTGACCGGTGCCTGTATTGGCGGATGCTTGGCCGGATGGACAGGACCAAGATGCAACAGAAGTGAATATGACGTTCAATAGTCAATCAAACTGAAACCTAATGTTTTAAAGAGGTCATATACACTTTAATGTACTTTTTATTGTCCTAAGAAAAAAAATAAATATGATTTTACTGCAATTAATTGAACTTTTTATTTCTATTTTGTGAAGAATGTGATGACAAATCGTTCGGAGAGGCGTGCCGGAAGGAGTGTGGGAGTTGCTATGACGACACTTCCTGTGACCACATCACGGGGGAATGTCCGGGGGAATGTAAAGATGGATGGTTGGGCAACTTTTGCAATAAAAGTGAGCAAATTAAAAAAGATACCTTAAAATTATAAATAAGGTGTCTTTTGATCGATAACGCAATTCTGTTTTTATCTTATACGCATTGTCACTGATTTGCAGTAACGCTCTTGACAATAACCTCATACCTGCTTCTTTCTTTGCTTTTCCTGTTACGAAACATTTTTGTACCTTGTGACGGTAGAATTGAAATATAAGATCTCAATTGTTCTTATTTTAAGGAAATGCGTTGCACATAAAAATATATAAACACATTAGGATACAAAAAAAAAGTTCCCGAGTAAATAGATTCTACCTTATTATTTTGATACAAGTTTTTATCTCTATAAATACTTTAAAAATGCTATCATTAACTTGTATATTGCAAAAGCTTGCGCAGAAAACTACTTTGGATCGAAGTGTCAACAACAGTGTGGAAATTGCAAAAATGGTGACGTATGTAACCACGTGACCGGACTTTGTCCTACAGGATGCGCAGAGGGCTGGATAGGAAGTCGATGCAATATTGGTAAAACTTCTTGTATACTGAAATCACAATTTCGATCATTTGATATGTCCGATGTAAGCCCAAATAATATTTTTTTTTTCATTTTCGCTCTGATTTGATTTGGCGATATAGTTTTAAACACAATTTAGAAATCATATATTTCTAAAATCAATATTAGAAAAATAATTTCTAATTTTCATACTGTTCAACCAATGATGCTTAAAAATACGGTATTGAACTTTTTTGATGATTTATTATGAAGCGTGCCAATTTGGATATTACGGCCAGGGTTGTAAAGAGATGTGCAGTGAACATTGTCGCCATGCCAACGACTGCGATCACGTGACAGGAGTTTGTTCTAATGGATGTTTTGACGGTTGGCTTGGAAAATACTGCGATCAAAGTGTGTAATTTTCTATACTTGTTATACAATTAGCTTTTTATACATATTCAACGTCAAATGCTAAGTAGTCAAGAATTTCCAAAAAATGAAATAACTAAAAATTGATTAAAGTTCTGTATTTTCAATTCATTTTATTTCGACATAATTTTGTTGATATTTTCTTTCATAGTCGTTATTAACGTTTATTTGCATACAATGAACTTGTCAATTTGTAAATTTTACTTTTATTTCGAAACCAGGTTGTACAAAAAGAAAACCCAAACAAACAAAAAATAAAACAACATTTCTTTTTACTTTTTTGTATTAATTTAAACGTGAATCCAAACCAACGCAATTATTGGACAATAAACGCACACATTTGTGAACAATTGTATGCTCTCTTAGATTTTTAAATGTAAGGACAGTCACACAGGCATCGTCCTCCAAATACTTTGTAGGGTGTGGAGAGGGGAGGTTCGGACCCCAGTGCCCCTTCCTCTGTGGTCACTGTTTAGATGGGGTGGTGTGTGACCATGTCAACGGGAGCTGTCCAGCGGGGTGTTCTAGAGGCTGGCACGGCAGATACTGTAATCAAAGTAAGTGTACTGTAATCAAAGCAAGAGTATTGTCATCAACGTAAATATACCGAATAATGCAAACAGGTGATATGATAAAGTGTATAATATATGACTGGATAGTTGATGAAACCATCACTATTTTTTTTTTTAAGATTTATCAATTTTAAACGATTATGAAGCTGCTGGGAGTCCTTAATAAAACGCATAGTTCAATATGTAAGACAAGGCCAGGTAAAAAACATATGAAACTCCTCTACTTTCATCAAAGTTAAGGTGGTATGGGGGCACTTCCATATTGTGACGTACTTCCTATCAACAGAATTATTAAAATCAAGTATATTTTGTAAATTTGTTTTTTTTTTCTGAAATTTTTACCGATCAGCTTAGTGCGTTTGGCTAGAGCTTTAAACTACCCGTCTGTAAAAAATATTGTTTGGCTCAATATTGAAAATTAGAATGTTCTAAATCGGCGAAAGTATTTAAATTGTAATTTACTTTTATCCGCATTTATATCAACAGATATCCTATACAACCTAACTGACCACAAAACTTTTTCATGTTAATGACCAAAAAGATATGTGTTACTTAAATCTTTAAAATTGGTAATGTATATTTATCTCCATATTTTTTAAAATAAAAAATGACGTAAACGTTGACTAGTTTTATCGTATACTTATAGCCTGTGATGACGGTTATTTTGGAGAGATGTGTATCAAGGAATGCGGCGTTCACTGTCTAATGACCAACAGGTGTAATAAATCCTCGGGGGTCTGTATAGGAGGGTGTAAGGCAGGCTGGACAGGAGAGTTCTGTGACAGTCGTAAGTATATCTTAGATTAATAGGAGAGTTCTGTGACAGTCCTAAGTATATCTTAAATTAATAGGAGAGTTCTGTGGCAGTCGTTATTATATTTTAAATTAATAGGAGAGTTCTATGACAGTCGTAAGTATATCTTAAGTTTAAAGGAGAGTTCTGTGACAGTCGTAAGTATATTTCAAGTTAATAGGAGAGTTCTGTGACAGTCGTAAGTATATCTTAAGTTAATAGGAGAGTTATGTGACAGTCGTAAGTGTGACTTAAATTGATAGGAGAGTTCTGTGACAGTAGTAATAATATCTTAAATTAATAGGAGAGTTTCTGACAGTCGTAAGTATATCTTAAATTAATAGGAGAGTTCTGTGACAGTCGTAAGTATATCTTGAGTTAATAGGAGAGTTCTGTGACTGTCGTAAGTATATCTTAAATTAACAGGAGAGTTCTGTGACAGTTGTAAGTATATCTTAAGTTGAAAGGAAAGTTTTGTGACAGTCCTAAGTAACAGATATAACAATCCTTTCCGCTCTGATAAACCCAACATTGAGTATGTATTGTTTAGTAACAATCACATCGCTCATTCAAAATAAAAAAATATGTAAGCTATGTTGTCCTTAGGATCCAGATTCTAACATATGGACCAGATGATACAAGCATTAAAAAAAAAAGATTTAAAAATCATAGAGAAATGTTGCACTTTGCACTACATATATTCTAAATCAATATGTATAAGAAAAATTACCTTACATTTTAAAAATCCCGAAATTACGACGAGATGTGCTAGTTCAAAGTATTTCCACATATATTGATATTTAGTATACCTTGATAGTTAATGGTTCTTATTATTAAAAAAAAATACAGTATATGATCACATGCACAAAATGTTTAATTCCCTTTTGCATACCATTTGTATATTTACTATAAAGTTTTACTCAATTGTTCAGGCTAACCGTTCGGTAGGAATTAACAATTCCTTGTCTGGTGGCACATATGATTAGAAATCATCAGGAAGGATGCTGTCTAATTTCAGTTGATTTATTTTTAGCATGCCCCGTTGGAAATTATGGATTCCAGTGCTTATATAACTGCAGCGAAAATTGCTTAAACATTTCGACCTGCAACAAGGTCAACGGTTCTTGCGACGGAGCATGCGCAACTGGATGGGGTGGAGATTTATGTAATCTAGGTAAACAGTTTATTTTGAAAAGTGACCAAAATTATTTTTCATTTTTGAAGCGCAACTGCATGACCACAAACCACGGATTAGTTGGAAGAAGCAAACATGTAATTGCATACGTAGCAGTATGAAGACATTTTAATTACTCATTTATAACAGTATCTAAATACAAAAGCAAACACTTTTCTAATATCATTTGAAAAGAATACTCATTGTTTAACTTATAACTTGTGTAGAGTTGAATGGTACGCGAGTTTCGGTTCCTGCTAGTCTGGTTCTGGGGGTAGGGATTGGCGGAGGTCTGGTATTTCTTCTTGCAGACATCGTTATTGTAATATTGATAGCCAGGTAAGTCAGCCTTAAAATGTGATACTTTAAAACATTGACTCCAACAAAAAAGAGATTATGTTTTCTGAAAGTAATCATAAAGTAAGTAATAGTAATAATTATAATGTACGCTTCGTATGTTCATTTCAGTATACACTCTTACAATATCTCACTAAGTTTTTGGAAAAAATCATTAGAAAAATTTCATTATTTTTTTGTACAAAATATTTGGTTTTCAATATTTACACATGTAATAATATGGATAAGAATTAATATGTTTTTTAGACACACAAGTAGGTCAAGGTTAAAAGTTGGAGGTCAAGGTCGTCGGCTGAGCGTCCTTAGTGTCAACTATTACGCCGACGTCCACAGCAGTAATCATCAAGCAAACAGACAGGGTATAGACGCGTTACTCTGGAATCTTTAATACTGACATGACAAACAATAAATTATTGTCTCAAAGTCACTTTGTTGAAGCCCAAATGCATAATGAAATTGTTCATACGTAATCGTATAAAGATTGAAATTAAAAATAAATATACAGGTTCTTGTTTTTTGCTCATATCGATTCTTTTTCATTTATTAAAGTCATGTTCTGCTTCATACATTGAATTGTGTAAGACATCGCCAGCCTTAATTAGATGTATCTAATAAATGTTGCTTGATTTTATATTTAAAGAAGACACCCAAAATGAACTTGAAGAAACAATATCTCTTCCAAGAGTACCATACCAAAATCAGAATCTCAAGTATGTTTAAAAGATATCTTGTTTATGACATAAACTAACACCATTTGTTGTTTAAGGTTTATATTCATAAAATAACATTTTATAATTAACAAACAGAAATTGAGATGAATGATGGTTGTAATGGTAAAATGCCGAGGATAAAACATTTGCAATTTTGGAGATAAAGAACGCAAACAAAATCAACATTAAATATTATTTTTTTCAGGTCCTATCAAGAGAACAGAGGTTATGTTACCAAAGATGATAGATATATCAGCTCCTGGGAATAAACGAAGTTTTAAAGAGCACTTATTATTTCCTTCTGGTTATAGCTCGGGATTCGTTACATAATAAAGCATCATCATATTTAAATTGATTTTGAATTTGGCGTCATAGCACATGTATACAATTAGTAAAACACAAAAATAAATGTTCAAGGATGTTCTGTCTTTTCTGTCTTTTCTTCTGTCTCTAAAGACTTCCTTATTTGACTAAAAAACTAGATTTCAAATTTGTGTTTTAAATATCTATTAATGATATATAATAAATGTATGCCAAAAACAGTTTTGTATGGAAAAATCAGAAAGTTTTTAGACCTTTCAAGGCCGAGAACTGTCTGATGTTTTTTATCCAGAAGTTTTTGAGGCAAATATTGCACCTTAAACACCGCCATTGAATTTCATTGTCGATTTACCTATGAAAGTTCAATATTAAAGAATATCAGTGCTGCATTGGAATCTCCGTTTTGTGACACACTATCATTAACAGTCTAAAGGTGCGATCACACGATGCAATTTTCCATCAGATTTTCAATCGACTTGCTCAGGAAAGTTGATTGGAGTCGATTGTTGAGGTGGTCACACGATACGATTTTACAGTCGATTTTTGATTTATAAAACCTATTCAATATTTTTGTTTTACGGAGAAAAGTCATTGTGACGTCACGATTCTCACCAGAGGGTCGATTGAAAATCGGACGAACTATAGATTTTCAATCGACTTCAGACTTTGCTTTCGATTTTCGACTTAGGTGGTCACACGGTACGATTTTAGTCGAAAGCAAATCGAATGAGAAAATTTGATGGAATATCGTAATGTCTGACCGCACCTTAAGTCACGCATTGTGGATGACCTATAGGAAACTGTACATAGGTGTGTATATCTTTATTTTTCACCCATTCAATTAAAATACCGTTATGAATTAGCCAAACATTCCAAAAAAGGGTAAACACCACATAAATGTATAACTCCATTCAGTGTTTTAGATAGATGACTGATATTCTAATAAGTCAATTAAAGCAATACTCCTCAGGGTGAAAATGGCGATTCGTTGAATAGATAAAGTTTTTTAAGCTAATACTCGTGTCTAGTCACTACCTCTTTGTTGTAGAATTTACGAATTCATAATGTTAACCCAGCAAGCCACCTATATTTTATTTAAATAACGCGATGTTATCTATAGCTTCCGACTTCCTTCCGGTCAAACACCTCAGTTTAATAGCTCGTTTAGCGAATTTACATATTTTTAGTATAACACTATCATCTTTGTCATGTGAGAATTTTTGTAAAATGAGTAAAATAAATTTCAATAATGTGTGTGATACATGAAGTTATGTTTTTAAGATTTGTTATACAGTCATGAAGTTTGTATTTATTTGTGTGACATTTTTTGCGTTGTGTCAGATTTCACATCAGTATGGTAAGTTTTAATCATTTTTTAATTTGAATGCTTAGAAAAAGTACTAATATGATTCGCAACATCAGATATATCTGTAACAAACACAAAAATATTATATTCATGATGATAAACGAAGATAAAATTAAAATCATTTTATGTGAAATTGTTTGGTTAATTTTTTTTTACTGCCCTTAAATAGAAAAAAAAAACCCTCGAATGTACCGGTAATTATTTCATTCTAAAGTCTAATGGTTATAGATACGTTTCATGCAACAGGTAAACAAGTATTTAATTGCAATAGTTTGTTATATTTTAAGTTAAATGAAAATAAAACTTTTGAAAAGTAGATTTGTTAAAGACATGTACCATTCTCTGCTTAAAACACATTGTATAAGAAAATACTTTAAAATACTTTGTGCTCGATAAAACAAGAAATAATTAATTTGAAAATTAGGAAAACAGGAATGAAGAAAATGATATAAAAATAAGAGCAAAATACATTAATGGTTGTTTTTATTTTAAGTCAATCTAGCTCTTGGTAAGCATGCAAGTATCAGCTCACGCGCACATTTCTGGAGCAGACCGGAACTGGCTAACGATGGTGATGGGGGTCAAGTAGACACGAAGTGTACCCAGACGGTAGGGAATGACACCGAGGCTTGGTGGCAGGTGGATCTCCAGGGGGCGAGCATTCTGTCTGTACAGATCACTTATGCAGAGAATAGTAAGTACATTGTTATGACCAAAATAATAATTACAATTTTTAGCAATATCTATTTTTCTTTCTTAAAAATGCAATTGATCTGAAACATCCGTAAGAGCTTGAACGGAAAATGGGGTGAGGTTGTGGATCTAGAAGGGGCGATCGAGTATTCCGTCTGTACAAATCACGTATGCGGAAAATAGAGAGTAAGCTGCCAATGACCACTATTCTAGAAATAATCAAAAATTATACATATTCAAATTTCATGAATGCCATTGGTCTGCTTTTAACGTCCATAAGACCTTTGGCGGTAAATGTGGATAAGGGTGTGATATCGGTTGAGATAAATGTGCATGGGTAACATACAAAGTAACAGTGATACACTCTATATGAATCCGAAGGGTTTTCTACTGTCTGTAAAAAAATCGATGATTATTAATAACATTTGGTGAATATATTTAATGATGCTTGTGATTTTTTACCTTACATTTATCGGTTATAAAAATGTTAATAAAGTGAATCAATATTCAGACTGTATGTATATAGGGACTTAACTTATTCACTCTCTTTTGGCATTTTTAACCGTTGATTTTATCTTAACCAAACCCTTGTTATTTATAGGTGCCGATACGATGGCTGGATTTTCAGTCTACGTATCTGACAACTCAACTCACTTCCGGAACGGCCATCTTTGTTTCCATCACAACGCATCATCACTTCCTGCTTTAATTCTGGAATTCCAGTGTAGAGTTCACGGCCGATATTTCACGTTTTACAACGAGCGACGCCAAGACGTCAAATATCCTGAGGCTTATTCGACGTACGCTATTGTAGAGCTATGTGAAGTGGAAATCTTAGGTAAATGGATTCTAAATATATTAGAAAAATGGGTTTCCCCCCAAATGAATATTTGCATGTAGGCAAAATGAACATGGAAACAAAAACTCCTCGTAAAAGAGTTGTATTTGAATCAATCATTTGCCAATTTTCTTTTTTTTTTAAATTAGAAATGTCGTCAAGCTATGTAATGAATCATTACAACCTGTACATTGAAGTTCAGATCGAGTAAAGTAAGATATACATAATACCTGTTAACAGGTTGTGAGAGAGACGAGGGTGGGTTCACTTGTCTCCCTTGTTCCACGAGCTGTGAGGACGAGGCCTGTGACATAGAGACGTCAGAATGTCTACAGTGTCACGCTGGGTACCGCAGACCGGATTGTACTCTAGGTATATTCATAACATTATTTCATACTTCAAATATTATTGTTATTTACTGTTAACAAAATATATCTAGAATTTCTTACATTTTGATCAAAATCATTGTACATTAATCTTACTAATTTTTGTTGGATTTGGAAACAATACCTGCATGAAATTTAGATCAAATTGAATTGGTAATGATGAATCATTAGTTTGATACAAACTTAGATTTGATTTTACAGCATTAAAAGGTATTACATGCACATCGAAGTTTTGTATTCAACGTAGCCCTAAAAATGACTTAAGATAATAGATAAAGTGAGATATTTTTATGACGACTTTATTTTCATGGCGATTGTTCTGTTACTGAAATTAGATAAGAAATACATTATTCTGCTTTAATATGAATATTTTCTTACCTTGCATTCTAATGTCCAGAATGCCAAAATTCAACTTACGGGTCCAACTGTTCGGGGCGATGTGGACATTGCGCGAATGACCTTACTTGTGAACATGTGAACGGTACATGCGCAGACGGCTGCCAGACAGGCTGGTTAGAACCATTCTGCAATAGTAGTGAGTACAATCTTTTTTCTATTTACAACACAGGTTTGTGATTCATAACGAATTAGGTTTCACCAAAATTTTCTGGATTGGATAATTGGCATATATTTTAATGTGAAATGGTTAATGGCGCAACAATTGAAAGTTAACAACTTCTTTCTTTTGTTTAATAGCATGTCCTGTTGGGTATTATGGTTCAACTTGTGACAACCCTTGCAGTGACAGGTGTAGGTCCCCAGGACAATGTGACTCTGTCACCGGGTACTGTGTGGGCGGTTGTATGGATGGATGGTTAGGGAATCTCTGCACACAGCGTAAGATGTCATTGCCGATTTTTGTTCTTATGTTAAAATATTGATTAAAATTGATAGAGGCTAAAACAAACATTCCTTGAGAACAGGCTAACTTGTGTCTTTTACTTATTAACAATTTTTAATTGTCAATGAGTCCATGACTATAATTATGGACAATTAAATATTGTTAATTAGTAAAAGACACTTGTAAAAATATTCACTGTTTAGTTATTTTTTTTTTATATTTTAATTAAAATGTTAACTGTAAACGTTAGCGCTAGCATTTAAACAATCCGTAATACTACAAGTATATTAAACCACGCGGTATCTGTGTATTCTTTATTAGCAATTTCTTTAAGAATTATTTAAGTATCTAAAAAATGGTAACTTTTAGTTGAATTTGATCTTGACAGAGACAAACCCGTCAGCTGTGGCGGTGGAAGAAGACACGTACACAACAGAGATAGTGATAGGAGTTATAGTAGGAGTTCTCGTTCTTGTCATTGCCATCGTCGTCATCGTTGTCTTTATAAGGTCAGTCAATACACCAAGGTAACTACTAACACATTGAGAACGTACTCTTACTTTTGAAGTTTTTTCACCACTGATATTACCAAAAGCATTTTTTTCAAATTCATTTAATGCGCTATTTGCATCAATATTATTATTAATTTCATTTGATAGCTTGTCTTGACTTTTCTGTTGATAAATAATTGACCGATAATGAGTGTGTAATTGTGTGCAAAATGATCTACAACATTCATTTTTATGACCAAAGCATTTTTTTTTCAAAAGAAACGTTGTTTTTTTTATCAGAGAAATAAATCATCTTTAAATATTTAAATTTCAATATATGGTGTTTTTTTTGTAGATATATTCAAAGATCAGATTCTCGAATAATTGCCCACCAAAAGAAGTGACATGATGTTAAACTGAATGACTCCGGTGCTCAAAATAATGTTACTTGAACGGAAATCGAATTTAATTCATGAATTTACTTCCAACTGAACTGTTATTGATTGAACCTGATCGATATATTCTTCAGATTTTATGTAATTTTATGTACAAAAACTGAAAAAGTTATATGTACTGTATCATCTATGAGAGAGAGAGAGAGAGAGAGAGAGAGAGAGAGAGAGAGAGAGAGAGAATGAGAGAGAGAGAGAGAGAGAGAGAGGGATATTTGTATAAAATATTTTTATTTTTATTTTTAAGTTCATTATCATTATAATATGATATTTATCATGATATAGACGTATTCTAAAATCCTATTGCTCTTCCAAATATTTACATATTATATAATTGAAAATAAACATATTATTTTATTACATGTTTTACTCAATTAGTATTACTTATTAGGTTTGTTACTGACTGACTACAGGAGCATATCGGGTTCATCAATCTGATCATTGAGACTAACCATGCAACCTGATATACTTCTGTATTGCATTTTTAGTCGAAAGGTTTCCAAATCCCCATTCAAAATCCTGGAAAAAGATCCCGACTTATAAGAACACGATATGATGCCAGGAGCGGTGGGGACTAGAATCCATTGACTAGCGAAGATGACTTATTTTGCTCAACCTAATAAAATGATCATTGCAAAAGATGGATCCAATATTATCCTTTATTGCCTGCATGCAATATTCTTTTTATCATTAATCAAACACAAACAAAAATTTTAACACAGTAAACACCAATAATGTTATGCTTAGCGTATAACCAATATTAATAGGAAAAATGAGTCTAAAACTACAAAAAATCACGACAAACGATAATTGTACATTGTGAGAGTGCGTTATCCCTGCAGCTAATTTTTTTTTCAAATAGGGAAGCAATGATCCCATTGACTGTCGAGTTTTATAAACAGAAACTTCTGTTGTCTGAACCGTCTTATTAGACGGTCAACGGCGATAACTGAAGTTTCCCCTTTTTAAAGAATAAATTCCACCTTTTGCAAACAATGCGCATTAGCATTTTTCTGTCACGTTAAAAAAATCCCCAAAACAAATACAAATCTGATTTGAGCTTTGCATTATGCTTTTTGAGCGATTGTTTTATGAGAAAAAAAAACCCATCACCATTAATGTTTATGAATATGTTAAAATGACATGTTCCTCTGTTTCTATTATTATGGTTTTGAGAGAATAATTAAATATAATATTTGATTTCATATCAAAATACGTAAACTTACATTATTATATTCGTTTAAGTACTTAAGAACAATTAATATAATATGGAAATAAATTCTGCATTATTTCATCAAAGGCACACTAGAAACTACCACATGTATTATGTATATATCTGTTATAGAGTGTAGAGCGGATACAATGCCCTTGTGGTCAAATATACATCTTTAAATAATTGAACTATCAATTAATTGTTAGAAATGAAAAAAGAGACCCGAAGCCTACAGAGGTTAAGTGACACAGATCATGGCATAAACTCCCCGCTTGATAACTATTTAATGAACAAAATTGTTAAAGAACGTGTAAGTTAATGGGAATTTAGCGGTTTTTCCCCCATTTAAATGTAATTTCTGTTTCCGTGTTTACTCATGTTAATATTCATATTTCAAATTGTGTCTATTCAACTTGAACATGAGTTTGCAGCATGCGCACACATAAGTAAAACTATAACCTGATATACAATTGCATTGAAAGAACACGGATGGTAGAATTTAATTCATCTGAATTTTGGTCAACACAGATGCTTTATGAAAACTGTAACATAATTGTTTTTGGTGAATGTTGTGCACTATGGATTATAGACATATTTTGGTGGCAATTATTTATTTCATTATAATACACAGAGCTGAACAATATGGTAAGATAATACTAGCATAAAATCGAGTCAATAGTTTAAAAACATTTATAAAACATTGTTGAAAACTACATTTTGAAGTTATAGTAATGCACATATAGATATCTTAAAGTGGCATGGTCAGGGCATAGTCAAGTTTCTAGCTGTCGTGCTTACTTTTGAATGAAATTTGAAAAGTTAATTTTGAATAATTGATACACATTTGAATGTCGATTGTCAATTAACTCGCTAGATATAGGACTATAGAGTCCTTGATAGTTAACAAGAGTCGTGTTTGATTGTTTTGTGAAGTAAAAAATAAAAACCATTATTACAATTAACTTAAGTTCGTTGAGCGTCTCGGGTATAGCTTGACAACTCATGAACGAATCTTTTAGGGCTACAAAATCATTATCAACATAAAAAATGGAAAAAGAAAGAGAAATAGATCCTTGTCAGTTCATAGTATTGCTACGCCTTTCTAAATGATTTTATATCTAAAGTTTATCTATATCCAATTATGAATAATTTTTTTTAAAGAATACAACAAAATTTTGGAATGATTTGTTAAGAGTCATATACATTAAACATATAAATTGATTTGTTGAGGCAGTGTTGTAAAACCAAAGGGGAAAAATGAAATGCAATGACTGTAGGTATAAGCGGCATTAATTCAGACAATAAAAAACTAACATGTTATAACATAGCCTGGATTACTGATTGACATTTGTAGAGCTTATTTAAGATCCCCAAAATTCCTTTTAACTGTTTACTTAAAATTTATGTAAAATTCGTCATCTTTCTTAATATAAAACTTATTTCAAACCACAATGTACCTTTTGATTCGTCAACCGGAACGATGAACGACGTATATCTCCGCCCGATTGAAATTGTTTACATGCGAGCAAACGTACATGTATCATTAGAGAATTTACATCTTTTCTGAATTATTTAAGATGCGTTTTTGTTGATCAGGAAGTGTAATTTTGTATATTTAAATTGTAATTTGATATATAATGGATTACCACCTTATCTTTGTGACAATATTGAACTATGCATTGATAAATGAATCCTTTCAATATGGTATGATTATATTATTTTAAATTAATTTTAGTCAAAACATGAATTTAACACTGTTCTAAAACTTCTTCATTTATAACGCTAAATTTTTCTTATTATTACTAATCAAACAAAAAAAGATATTTACATGTTTGAAAATTAACAAATTTATCTGTTGTTCATACAGAAAACCTGGCTCTAGGTGGGACTGTGACAGTGAGTCAGAGATACAACAACAAGGACTTTGATCCCAGCCTCGCTGTGGACGGTGACCACAGTACGGACCTGTTAAAGTGTTCCTTAACTGCTTCCGGTCAAAAAGAGGCGTGGCTTACCGTGGACTTAGGGGAGGAGAAAAATATTGCATCTTTATCTTTCATACATGGTGGTTGTAAGTTTTACATTCAAAGTATTCTTTTAAACCTAGCTACCGTAAAGAGAGAGTCGTAAAGTTATAGGCAAGATCTAGGACTCACAATTTTTGTCAAGTATATAAGGCTCGTGCCTTGTTTTTGTTTACATAATTTTATTAGGTTCAATATACCATTAAAATTTTTCTTCGAGCTGGTTTGTCTGTCCTTTAAAATCGTTGTAAGCATAAACAGTTCCTAACAAAAGCTTTGTTTACATAGCCAATAACTAAAAACCCTGTAACTCGCTTATAGCTCAACGACTGACACCCAGATTTTGGTTGGTTATTAGAAATGTATTATTGAAGCAAATTAAACATTAATATTGAAGAGATAATTTTTGATCAATGACCCTTTAACAATTTCTGTCGTTATTCTTTAAGTTAATAATGATATCGTTATCTTGTTCATTCGTAAACAGTAGGAACCAATGCAAAACCAATAGATTTGTCAACATCGGGTATTTTTAGGAGCGGAAATTCTAGCACAGTTCAAACAAACACAGTTTCCGGATGGCTCTGTTATGATCATTTTACTGTAAAGGACGCTCAAGTTGTGTGTTTGATTTGGGGACTATTACCGTGAGTTTTTTTTTCATCCTTTGTTTAAACAAAAATATTGATGCTAATAAATGATATACACAAATGGCATAGAAACCTTTTCGTAAGCTTTACAAAATTCATGTACATGTATAGGGTTAAAAATACCAAATTTTCAACCTCTTTCAATAGTATATGTTATTTTGAGCAAATTGTTGATTATGATTTTTGATGAAATTTCGCCTGAAAACCAAGCTCTAGTGATGATCATTGTTATTTTTCTGACATATTTTACCCGAATCATGTTTATCCCTTACAGAGACAACAGTCGTTTTTCAGCACAAACATCAACAAATGAAAATTCATTTGCAGATGAAAATTATGAATGCATCGGAAATGAAACAAGTATACTTGATTGTTCAAAGAATTACGAAAAGTGTCCGCCTTTTAGAGAATTTTTTGAAAGGACTGAGCTAAATTGTAAAGGTAAGGGACAACGTGTTTTATCATTATCGAATTGTTAATTAATTCAAGTGTTGATTGTCTAGAACTTTTTAGAATGCATTGGAAGATATCATAATGTCTTATTTTTATCTTTGTAAACTTTGGTATCGTTTTTAATGCAGTATTATGTGATTAAAGTTTCATTTCAAAAGAACGTAGTCATACTGAAAATAACTGGAGATACAATACCGGTAAACACACATAAACATTGCACAAACATTATATGCGAACATTTAAAAATGTTAAAATTGGAATGTAAAAAACATATTTTATGGGTTCATTATTTCCTAAATATGTATATACAATTAAATGAAATGAAAATGTAGCAATTTTCTTAATAGAAGGAGATACCCTGTCGGGATTTTCAGTGCATCTGTCTAACACCATAGACTGGAAATCAGGGACCCTGTGTTATCAACACGACATTACACAGCCACTAAATAACACCGTCACTATCGACTGTTTAACTCCCGGTCGTTATGTTACGATTTATAATTCAAGGAATAATACTGATATATCCCTGGTATCAGAGTTTGCTTACCTCAATATTTGTGAATTAAATATTACAGGTAACAGCTTTTGGAATATGTCATTGACAGAAACAAACAAATAGTAGTACATTGTAGTATGTGTTAAGCAATGTTATGTATTCGTTTAATAGGTTGCAACATAGGTTTTTATGGAGAGAACTGCACAGAATGTCCAGACAACTGCTTAAATGACACCTGTCAATTTCAAATCGGGCATTGTTTTGGTTGTAAAGATGGATTCCAAGGTGAAAAGTGTGAAGAAGGTATGAAGTTATTAAATATTTTATTTTTCCTTTTTTGTTTTTTGTTTCTTTTGCCTACCTGTCTTTTATAGCTGCAATAATATAATTTTTAAAAAATGTTGATATATTGCACTAGAGCTTTCTGCTAAATTAAAAAAATGAACAGAATATTAAAAAGATTTGAATTTATTTGGTTGGTCACTTTATTACAATATTGCTCATGTGAACCCAAAATGATTTTGCTTTTTAATAGGATAATATATTGAAAAATATTTGCAAATATTAACAAGAAAATTTCATGGTAAGAAAGCATTTTAATAACAAGCTTTCAACACTTCTTTTTGTACTATATTTGAAGAGTGCCCCTCTGGTAGTTATGGGAGGGCATGTTCCCGTCAATGCGGAAACTGTCTAAATCAGGGGTCATGCGACCATATTAGTGGAGTATGTCACGGCGGCTGTTCATCTGGGTGGACGGGTGATAGATGTGAGCAAGGTGAGTCAAAGACTTAAAAATATCATATTACAAATACATTTCAAATGAAATATAATATAAACTCCCTCGAGTAATTCGCTGCAATTTATTCAAAAGGATGCTGTCGTATAGCCCTTTTAAACCACGCCAAGCATTTACAATATCTATCATCATTGACCCTCTAACGCATTTACGATTTATAATTCAAGGAATAATACAGATGCATCCTTTATATCGGAGTTTGCTTACATTAATAATTGTGAATTAAGTATAACAGGTGAAAACTTTTAAAACACATGACATTGAAGAAAACAAACTTTTAGCAGTTCATTGAAATATATGTATAAATATCTTATATATTTGTTTTAAAGGTTGCAACATCGGTTTTTATGGAGAAAATTGCAGAAAATGTCCAGACAACTGCTTAAATGACACTTGTCAATTTCAAATCGGGCATTGTTTTGGTTGTAAAGATGGATTCAACGGCGAAATGTGTGAAGAAGGTGAGAAGTTACTTGTTAGCCCGATGAAACGCTACACTTAAAAGTTTTCAAGCATGTCTTTATGTTTCACTAAAGCTTTCTTCTTAAAATAAATTAAGAGCGTAACATTCTTTTATGTATGTTTAAAATATTTTTAGAATGTCCTCAAGGTAGATACGGAAAAACATGTTCCCTTCAGTGTAACCACTGTATAAATCAGTCGTCATGTAACCATATTAGTGGTGTTTGTGAAAGTGGTTGTTCCTCTGGTTGGATGGGTGATAGATGTAACCAAAGTGAGTCTAAAATCTACAATAGATTGTAAATACCCAAATTTATATTATTTTGTACGAATTTTTAAAACTGAAAAAAAAATACCATTTAAAGAATGATGGTAATTCGCTCGGTGTGGATATGTTCGTTCGCTTAATAATTTCATTTATGCTGTTTCGACAACAAAACTTGCTTATATTGGAATACGTTATTGAAGGAATGTGTTTAAAACTTAGCTTTATTGAAAATCATGAAATATTTTCAGATATCCTTAATGGTAGTTTTGAAATAACATTTAATAATAACTTTTTATTGGGGTGTATATAAATAGTTATTAATGATGTTTGTTTACCACAGTGATTGCTAATTCAATATTTACAATGAAATACAAATATGCCATTAGCTACTTGTTAAAAGAATGTATATGATAAAACACCCAAACTGCTCTTTACTATAAACATATATTGAAAAGAATAATTACTTTACGAACACCCCAGAACAAACATGAATTTGTATAATTCAATCAATTTCTTCCAGAATGCCCTTCTACGCTTTACGGGACAAATTGTAACACGACTTGCAGTGAATACTGTCAAAACAGAATATGTAATCATATAAATGGCTACTGTCTAGAGTGTATTGAAGCTCGCATTGGTAATTTTTGTGAAAATATATTAGCTGCACAAGGTAAGACATCAGGTTTGTTACGCTGATATTTGAAAGAAATAAAATTGGGAATGATCACTTTATGTTAAGGTATATGATAACCTTAAACAAAAAAAAAGACACAGAGTGTATTCTCAAGAAGATTGTGCTAATGAAATTATTAAAATGAAATATTGAATAATTGCCTCAATTATAAACTGCTTTTTGTCTTTTTCCAGCAGCTTTTCCAATAGTCTCGTTCTTAATCGCAACAACTTCTATTTTATTCGTATTAGTTGTTGTATTCACCTTTTTCACTTTGAAACGGAGATGCATGTCTTCGAGAGAAACGTCAACACTAAATTATGATGTTTCGGGCGTAAAAACTTTTGACAGGAAATATGAGACTCTTCAAAGGGAGAAAAAGACAGCAGCAGACAAAGCTTGAACAGATACAACAGCTGAGTACATGGAGATATCAGCTATTACCTCTGACATTAATTTGAATATATAATTATTTGACTTAAACACTGTTTGCACATATAATCAAAGAATATGTTCGAATATCACTACCCCTATTCCCGAAAAAAAGAAAATAAAAAGAAGGAAAAATGAAATCACAGCCAAAAAATACGGTTTATGAAAAAAATTATGAACGATATAAAAGTTTGGAAAACAAAAATAATCAGGATACAAATTGACGATGAAATACAGATAGAAAATGTTGCCTTGCAAATAGCTGTTATATAATATTCATCTTTTTGATTGATAAAATGTTTTTTCGTTAAAAGTAACAATTTGTGTGATGTTGATTGTTGGCTATTGCATTGAAATGCCCTGCATACTTTTAAGCTCTTATTCGTCTCTTTTTACTCCCTCTTTGGAAGTTAAGTGAATACTTATTTCCTTGTTGTTAGACTGTTTAAAGATTAAAAGAAATTCTAATGTTTACTTTTTACAAGTAGACTATAATTGATTATTACAATAAATGCGTGTCTTGTTTCAGATTTTTTTTAAAAATTATTATTGGACCTACCTTTGAAAGTTTTTTATACATGTCAAATTTACAGTTCTTCTGCTTTTCGACTCAAATTATGATTCTTGTAGTGTTAAGATTATAATGGCATACAAGGATCTTTGCAACTGTTTCCTTTTATTTATTTATTGTGTTGCTGTGTTAGAGAGTTTGTTTCAGATTCGTATCATTTGTTTTTAGAGACAAAAATCATAATGATACGTGTATTCATGATACAAATAATGTAAATTTATAAGCTGCAAACTATTGCTACCTATTGCAGGATTGTACATATAATTCAAATTTTAATCATAATAATTAATTGATTAAATTCGCACATCATATCATGAAAATGCATTGAATGTGTCTATAATGAAATGTTTTTTTCAGCCTTACATAATAAATGTTTTTCTTTAAATATTGCTTTTATTTTTATATATCAACAACAAAAACATGTATTTCATAAAAAGAACCAAATAGATATAAGGCTCAAATAAAATACATCCTGCGTCATGTATAAATGTATCAAAGAACTAAACATAATATCTTTTTTTATCTGCATTTATTCGCTGTTTTGAACATATTTCCACTGAGAATATTTTACATTGATTTATGAATAATTTCTACCGGATATTTTTTTTTTCAATTTATGAAGTTTTTGAAGGTAATGTTTCAACGGCGCACTCTTTCAAAGTGCATCAAACTTTAAACCTTTATTTTTCTGTGACTGTACAAAGGAAAGCAAAAGGTATTTTATCTGTAATGCTTTAAAAATATTATTACTATGTTAATATTATTATGTATAAAAGAAAAATAACCCGTTTACTTATATGGATGTTGCTTTAAAATTAAAACATATTATAAAATCATTTAATATTTCAAAATTAAAAATCTCATCAATGTAAGTCTCAGCTGTCAATTTGCAATAGTTCCTGAAACGTTCTACTTGTCCGCATGAAGGGTAAAAGAAAGATGAATGAACGGTCAGTGAACTCTAAACGAATGCTCTGTGAGTGAATGGTGGGCAAACGCTGAACAGAATTAGGTGGACAATTTTGAACGGTGAACGATGAGCGCACACATAACGCGAACGGTGCGTAAACAGGGGCACAAGATGAACGGTAAAAGCACAGTGAACGCAAGATGAACGATTTGTTCGGAACAACTCGGGTGTTATCCTCCGACTCTTACTTTGACAATAAAACATATTCAAATCGAATTCAAATTTAAAAAATGTTAGTATTGATTCGTTACAAACTATTGCAAGAACAGTGGCGTATATTCAATGCATTAACATTTGATCAAGCATTGAAATAACATAGTATCTGCTATGGTGAACGAATGGTAAGGTAAAAGTAATATATTTTAATTTTAATTATGATTGATAATTTACTGAAATCATAAAGAAATAATTTATCATTAGTAGGGAGAACGCTTTAAACAGGCGTAAAAATTAGGATAAAACAAAAATTCATGTAAAATAAAGATTTGTTACAAAGAAGAAGGGAATTGCTATCATAGTTAAAATATACATAATGGTCTTGGGAACTTTTTTTTCATTAAGAAATCTAAACTGAGTTCATGAAATTGCATTTCTGTTTTACACATTTTATTTGTTTTCATAAAGTCTTGTCTTCATATATTTTCTCTCAATTTCCTTTTGTTGTCATAATAAACATAAACTTACATGCTCAATGAGTGTCATTCATTTGAAAGCCACTCAGTGACCCGTAAACGAATAGTGAACAACGAAATGTAATATATCTAAGAATTTGGAATAATTATTAATAGAAAAATCAATACTCTTATGAAAAAAATAATAAATTTAGCTGTGTGTTGAAAAAATTAAATTGTACGAAGTGGATTTTTCAGTTGTGTTAACATCAACTTGTACGTAGAATTGTTATTTTTTTAAAAACCTTTTTATTACAAGCTATTGATTTTTATATAATTACATGTATATAATTTTTGAAAAAAAGGTCATTTTATTTTTTCACACTGTTTCACAAGTATTATCAAAATGTTAGGCTAATATTTTGGTGATCGGCCATGCTTTTTTGAAATGAAAACAATTGAACAATATAGGTACCCGTTTTTTCCTAAATTATTGTTGGCCCATCACTTTAGATATTAAAAATATTTTCAATTAATTGGTTTCTTCGTGTATTTTTACTAATATAACATCAAAGTTTAAATTTGTTATGTTGTACAAGAGTTGACAAGGTTAAAAATATGAATAAAACAAGTGTTTCTAGGCTCACATTGCTCACAATGCTCACATGACCAGAAAAAGCTGATCATTAATCATTACATTGTCAAATTCAATATATGTTGACATATAAATACAGTAAATCTTGCACACAAATCTGTCAGTTTTTATCGACATATTTTTATGACAAATACAAAGACCCCTTTGTTGTTTTCAATTAGTATTTATAAGAAAAATTATCTTCATGTCTTTGAACTAATAGTGCTTTAAAAATCTCTCTATTTTTGGCCACATTTTTTGCCAGGACATAATAGTTTGATCAAATTTAAATAATATCTGCACAACCAATGCTTTCACGCTTTTTTGGCTGAATGTTTTCCCCGATGATTTAAAAGATTAATCTCTTTATCTTACTACGTATAAAATTGACATCCCCATTGTGGCTCCATCATAACCCGGGGATTATGATGTGAATAAACTTGAATCTACACAACTTAATGAAGATGCTTCTACACAAGTTTGAGATTTTCTGGTAATGTAGTTTTTGGGAGGATTTTAAAAAATTGTGTCCATATGTTTTGATGTAAAACTTCACCTAGTTGTTGCCCCACCCTACCCCTAGAGACAATGAATGTAAAAATCTAATTTACCTAAGGATGTTTTTACACAAATTTGAGCTTTTCTTGTCAAATAAAATTTTAGAAGATGTTCTTTAAAGATTTTATCTATATATTCTATCAAAAACACCATCTCCCATATTGTGCCCCCCTACCAACCCCCTGGGACCTTGATTTTACCAAATTTGAAGTTATACAAGAGTTGATGCATGTTGCACATTGAGTCATAAAGAGAGTTCTATATAGTTGTTTTTAAGCAAATAATAAAAGAACGTAGAAAAAGGTTGTCCTTCTTTAAATCAACTAAAATTAACATACATTCGAACCTTTGTGTATGTTAAAAGGCCTTTAAATGCTTCACATTTTGTTGATAGTATTTTTTACGAAATTTCATATTTTCAGAATATTGCTAATAACATGTTATTGTAATATACTAGAAATAACGATTTCTGGCAATTATATAATTCTGCTTTTTATTAAAACTAATAAATATTGAATGATTGCTTAATTCCTTATAATCACAGGTAACCGCTTAAGGTCGAGATATAGAAAATGAACCCAGACAGTCTTTTTTTATGCTAGAACCATTATGACGTCATAATTAATTTGATAAATCTTTCCCGTGTTTTACAGCTTTAAAGGAATTATGTAGAAAATAAAACAATATTTTGACATTCTATATTTAATCACGGAAAAAGTTACATGTATTACGGTACCTTTATTTAATTTAACATCATTTTAAAGAGGAGGCCAAGAGCTTCTTAAATGCCGTTTCTGGAGATATTGTAGACATTCTAGATATATTTAATTCGTCAAAAATGGACAAAACTCCGAGATTTGTTACTTTTTTCCTATATATTTCATAGAAAATGGTTGCTTAAAAGATGATTTTTCATTGTGTCTACCATACTACAAAACATTTAGGCTCTGTACGCCCTATGAAACAATGATATTGTTATGAAGCATCATTAAAAGAATGTTTATCTTGAATTTCATAAACCTGTAGGTATCGTTCATTTATTAGATCTTGACCATAATTACATATATTTGTAACAGATTGTGATAAATCATCAATATGTATTGTATTCGCGTTTGCAACACAATTACACATACATTTATGTGTAAAAGAAAGCAGTCTAGATAGGTTTTTTTTTTACTTATTTTAATGAATTATAATGAAATAAAAATCAACACGATTTATCCAATTATGAATCAAATTTTAAACGAATTCAACAAAATTTTGGAATGATTTTTAGAGTCATATACAATTAATATATAAATTGATGTCTTGAAGCAGTGCAGTAAAACCAAAAGGAAAAAATATAAAATGCAATGCCTGTAGGTATAAGCGGCATTATTTCAGACAATAAAAAAACTAACAAGTTATAACATAGCCTGGATTACTGATCGACATTTGTGGAGCTTATTTAAGATCTCCAATATTCCTTTTACTGTTCACTTAAAACCTATTTAAAATTCGTCATCTTCCTCAATATAAAACTTATTTCAAACCACAATGTACCTTTTGATTCGTCAACCGGAACGATGAACGACGTATATCTTCGCCCAAGTAAAATTGTTTACATTCAAGCAGGAGTATCATTGGAGTATTTATTCATCTTTTTTACGGACGTGGTAAAGACGCACTTAAAGTCGCTGAATTATTTAAGATGCGTTTTTGTTGATCAGGAAGTGTAATTTAGTATATCTTAAATTGTAATTTGATATATAATGGATTACCACCTTATTGTTGTGACAATATTGAACTTCGCATTGATAAAAGAATCCTTTCAATATGGTATGATATTATATTATTTTGAATTAATTTTAGTCAAAACATGAATTTAAAACCGTTCTGAAACTTCTTTATATATAACGTTAATTTTTTCTTATTACTACTAATGAAACAAATAAGATATTTACATGTTTGAAAATTAACCATATTAATCTATATGTTGTTCTTTCAGAAAACCTCTCTCTCAATAAGACGGTGACGGTAAGTCAGAGATACAACAACAAGGACTTTGACCCCAGCCTCGCTGTGGACGGTGACCACAGTGCGGACCTGTTAAAGTGTTCCTTAACTGCTTCCGGTCAAAAAGAGGCGTGGCTTACTGTGGACCTAGGGGAGGAGAAGAATGTTGCTTCCATTTCTTTCATACACGGTGGTTGTAAGTATTACATTGAAATCCACCTTTGTTATCAAGCAAGATATTCCATTATAGCTGAATAGATATCGATGTACAGGTAAACTAATTGTGATTATTTTTTATATCAACTTCTAACTATTATTATTGATTCCATAACCTTCATTTAAGGGGGTTGTTAGGTTTTTTGTTTTTGTTTTTTTTTATAATAGCTCCTCAAAATAGCATTCAACATTACATACTGATTCAAGCCGATATAATCTTTAGCTATGTAATCCAAGAGTAACGTCATGATTAATGTCATATATTTTTTGTTTGTAAAAAAAGTAACCATTATTTCATTATTTATTTACCAGTAGGGGTGAATGCAAAACCAATAGATTACAGTACATCCGGTATTTATAGGAGAGGGACTACTACCATAGTAGAAACAGATCCTAATGATTCCGGGTGGCTCTGTCGTAACCATTTTACAAAATATGATGCTCAGGTTGTGTGTTTGATATGGGGATTTTTACCGTAAGTTAACTTCATGTTTTGCTTTTCAAAAATACATGTATTACTGCTTGATAAAAAAATGTCGATGAACTCAATATAATTGCTAAGACATAACAAAGGAGAAAATGCACATTGTTACTACGGCATATTATTGATATTCTATTATAATTTATCGTCGGTTAATCATTTAAGTTATGACAAAACTAATAAGGTAAAGTTTTCTTTAGGTTTAATTTTTCTTTAATTTCGAATGTTTTGAATAATCTATAAATATTTAAAATTATTTTTTTTTAAAAAATCCGACCTTACCCTTATTGCCCATATTGCCTCAATCTACCATTTGAATCTCCTTTTAGTGGAGTGTAAAATAAAAAAAAATCTTTGTTGGAACTCGCTTAGCAATAAAATTATTTTACTTATTGTAATTTTTTAATTATTTTTTTTGTCCTTTTTATAGTATATTGTTTATTCTATCAATATGATATAACGTATGCTATATAATATTATATATTAATATTATTTATCTTAGTTTTGTTTTTTATAGTATTTTCTATCAATGAGTATTATACTATTTGTGAGACCATAATATTTACCTAAATGTTTCCGTTTTTTCACGATTACGACAAAAAGCACACGACAGGGGTGACCGGGCAGCAAAGGATACATACTCCTCCTAGGCACCAGGGGCCCGTTTCACAAAGCATACTTAGGAATAAGTTATATCTTAGAAACTTTTTCCTAAGTTCATTACTTATCCGTTTTGCAATTCTTGTCTTATTTTATAAAATTCCTCATTTGTGTCTCATTTTTAGACAGATAAATCGATGTCTTAAGAACAAACTTAACATGGCGACTGTATTTATTATATTGAAATTAATTTAATACTCATCACTCTACTTTATATCAACCAAAAACTCAAGAACTATCAAGATATAGATATATTCCAATTAATTTCTTTGGTGTATCCTTTTAGTTTATTACAATAACTATTTTTATATTATATGGTCACAGATTCATAGCGGGTATAGTTAAAGCTGGTGCATTGGTGATAATTAGATTATTCGTGCCCGAGAATCACTGATCTCTTAAGTAATTTGATAAAACAGTAATAAATACTGAACAATACTCAATAACAGAATGACCATTTGTCCTATCCCTCAACCAAACAAGAATTTCTTTTACAGGAGAATTTTTAGGGGTTTTCTTGTGGTGCTCATTTATTGTTAAAGGGGGGGGGGGTGACCGGGAAGTGCTTTAGAAATCTTGACGCTCAGTCCTTCATGGGAAGGCTGCTTCATTCAGATCAGAAACAGAAATTTTGCTTTCTATCCTCGCTTCTTCCATCAACCCGGATGCATTTACAAAGTTTATTTGCTAATTGCGATGTTTTCTTTTTGTTTAAGAAAAACATTACAAGAAAACATGCATTTCATTGAGCTTGGTTGTCTCCGTAAATCTGCGACAAGCAGAGAGGGGGCTCTCTTGCTTGCAGGATATTAACGGAGACAGCCGAGCGTCTAGTTAAACGAGACTAGAGTTTGATATCAATAGTGCTTGGATCCATACAATTTTCAGAATTGTTTCGATAACTAATACATACTAGTAGTTTAAATCTATCTTTAGATATTACACAACATGATTCATATGGGGTTTTTCGAAATTCTTGTCGGTAACGTCTAAAAATTCATATTATAAAAAAGTTCTTAATTCAAATACAAACTAGAAACTAATTGCCATGCAAGATAAATTGATTTTAAAATAAATGATAATCGATAAAATCAACTCCCATCAGTACTTCAGTACTTTGATTTCTAGGATGTTTCCATGTGAATAAGGGAATGAATTTTTACATTTACTAATTAAGTTTACATTCGTGTCACAATGGAAAGAATTAACATGATCGGTATTTATTTTGAATTAACAATATGCTATAAAAGTGCCTTAGGATGTATCTTAAGTTAAGTGCCTTACGCTAAGAAAGCTTTGTGAAACAGCTGTGACACATCTTAGGAACTTCCTAAGATATAACTTAGGCATATCTTAAGTTCTATCTTAAGAAACATCTTAGGAAATCTTTGTAAAACAGGCTACTGAACCTACCTCTATCTTTTTAGTAGTCCGTATTGCTCTGCTTTGAATTTGTATTTCGTTTAAATGGATTTTTGAGATGGTTGACAGTTGGTCATTGGCTTATTCCATTTCTACGATATTACAAATGTTTGACTGCTATCTGTACAGCAGACCCTTTTATTACTTACAGACACTGTAACAAATTTTAACTGGTACTTTAAGGTTATTTCTTAATTATATAATGTGAAAATAGTAAATCATCATTTAAGACAAATTTGAAACACTCTATGGTCTCTAAATATATATTTTAATTGATTTATTAAAATCTATC
The DNA here is from genome assembly GCA_015776775.1 of Magallana hongkongensis. NCBI lineage: Eukaryota > Metazoa > Mollusca > Bivalvia > Ostreida > Ostreidae > Magallana > Magallana hongkongensis. The sequence continues at coordinate 5,569,513 of CM027469.1, read as the reverse complement.
AGCATGATTGCTATGAACCTGCAATGAATTATTTTGAAATACAATTTGACTGTTAGTTGTAGTTTATTTAAGGTTGAAATATATTTTACGGATGCGAAAATTGATAAAGAACTTACATGACGTCATCATACTTGACCTTTGACCTTCTGATTTTAACTTAGAATTTGATCACCATAAAGTATGACACCCTGTTTGTAATTTTAAATGATAAAATGCCCAATTGCACGACAATTAAACGAACGCAAGCCTGAATCTAGGACTCACAATTATCAAAATACACTGTACCTTAATTTTGTTTTTCCTGTTTTTAGTAATTAATGTTAATTTATTTCTTTTTATTTTCCTACGATAATGGATAAAAAAATATTCATTCCATAACAATAAGCCATTTTTTTTGTAAATTTGAGCAAGAAAAATGAATTTTTTTTTTATTTAAGAGTGTTTCCTATTTTTTTGTTTGACGGGATATAGGCGATTCTCATTGTTCAACACATTAATTTGATATCTGCATCAACAAAATTTTAGCTGGGTCTACTTTTCTTTACTGTGTTAGTTTAACATAATTTTAGAACGGGAACTTCCAAAATAAACACTTAACAGATTGTGATGTTATTGCTTGTTGATTCTAATCACACAGAATGTAACAACATGAATATAAGATTAATACTCGTCTGGGTATTTAACCTTGAAATGTAAGCATGATGCTATTTATTTTACGGAGAATAAAATTGAGTTTGTTCTTACGATTGTGTCTGTTTGAGGCTATGATCAACATTTATTACGAGGCAATCTGTTAAAAAAATCATAATATCATGTGATGTATACTCTGTAACATTGAATGTTGCTTTTTAAACTGTTTAGGATGATTAACTTTAATTGCATCAATTACATTTTGGATGAATGACACTTTACATACTATGATTTTAAATTGTTTTATTAAATGGTGCAGCATGAATCGAGTGACTTTTTGTTTGATCGAGGCATGAAAAAAAATGGAAGACCGGGAGACTTTTTCATCATGTCGATACTCCAATTTATGAAGTTTTTTGTCATTTTTTCTTTGATACGTCGATTAAAGGAAAAAACTATCAAAAAAAACAAAACCTAAAAAACAACTTTAAGATTCATTTCTCAAATCATGCTTCTCCTTACAGAGACAGTGGTAATATTGATTCGTCAGGTTCAAACTCTTTTGGGTCATTCTCAAGCAAAAATTATGAATGCGTTGGGGTTGAAACAAGTATACATGATTGTCCAAATAACAACAAAAAGTGTACAACAGTGTCTACACCGACATTCCTTCCAAGGACCACACTTAGATGTAAACGTAAGACGTATTGAATACATAACAATATATACAATTGTACATTTCTTTTACTCGTCTTTAATGCAACATCAAACACCGATCAAATACAGATATAGTTTACTGTTTACCAATAATGGATTTTTTCTTAAAAAAATGTTTTTTATTTCTGTATTAGATTGGTTAACAAATTTTCCCAAATACTTGCAGAAGGAGATACATTGTCAGGATTTTCTGTGTATGTGTCAAATACAACAGACTGGAGATCAGGGACCCTGTGTTATCAACACGACATAGAGCAACCTATGAATAACACCGTCAATATCGACTGTGTTACTTCCGGTCGTTATGTTACGATTTATAATTCCAGGAACAATACAGATGCATCCCTTGTATCGGAGTTTGCTTACATCAATATCTGTGAATTAAATATAACAGGTAAAAGCTTAAGAATATATGACATGGACGGAAACCAACTAGAAGTAGTTTCATTGTGGTATGTGTTAAGAAATGTTATGTATTCGTTTTATAGGTTGCAACATCGGTTTTTATGGAGAAAATTGCATAGAATGTCCAGACAACTGCTTAAATGACACCTGTCAATTTCAAATCGGGCATTGTTTTGGTTGTAAAGATGGATTCCAAGGTGAAATGTGTAAAGAAGGTAGGGAGTCATTAGATAGTTTATTTTTTTTCGTACTTTTATTTACTTTTGCCTACTTGTCTTTTAAAGCTTCAATAATATAATTTAAAAAATGTTGATATATTGCATCAGAGCTTTCTGCTAAATTAAAATATAATCAGAATGTTAAAAAGATATGAATTTTTTTTGGTCACTTTATTACAATATTGTTCATGTGAACTCAAAATGATTTTGCTTTTTAAGGAGATAATATATTGAAAAATATTTGCAAATATTAATATGAAAATTCGATGGAAAGATCACTTTTTTAATAACAAGCTTTCAACACTTCTTTTGTGTACTATATTTGAAGAGTGCCCCTCTGGTAGTTATGGGAGGGCATGTTCCCGTCAATGTGGAAACTGTCTAACTCAGGGGTCATGTGACCATATTAGTGGAGTATGTCACGGCGGTTGTTTGTCTGGTTGGACCGGTGATAGATGTGACCAAGGTGAGTCAAAGACTTAAAAATAGAATATTACAAATACAGTTCAAATTGAATTTAACTCTCTTGAGTAATTCACTGCAATTTATTCAAAAGGATTCTGGCGTATAGCCCTTTCAACAAACACACAAAGTTTATACAGTATCAACATATACCTTCTTGAAAAGCAACTTATGAGAAAATTAATGCTTATGCAAACCTTTCATTCTTTAAAGCAAAAAAATATACATTTACCTTTATAAAATACAAAAACTTTATTCCATTTATCTTCGCTATTCTAGTGCTGGTCACAATTAAACTATGCTGAAAATAACTTTAAACATGATAAACTCTGAACAGTTTGAAATTATCAAAGCATTTTTTGCACGACACATTCAATGCTTTTCTTTTTACACCACACCTTTTCTTAGATTAAACCATATGTTCTTTCATACTAATCAATTTATTTAAACGTCAAATGCTTATCTTGTTTTCCTTTCTTGCTTATTTCAGAATGTGCTTCTACTCTGTATGGACCCTTCTGTAACACGTCTTGTAGTGAATACTGCCAAAACAAAACATGTAACCAGTCCTCTGGACACTGCATAACTTGCATTGGATCAAGATCTGGTCCTTTCTGTGAAAATGAGATAATTCCTGAGAGTGAAGGTTTTAGTAAGAGATTAAGATAAACTTTTTTGATAATTTTAATTATCAAATTAAGATAGCATGACACATGAAAATAACTTCAATATGTTTTATCATTCAATAAATAAATTGTAATATCACAAATCGATGTTTAAGAAGAATTTGCTTGTTGCGTAATCTAAACCTCAATTTCTTGATCGAAGCTAGAGAGGCAACAAAGATAAATTTGAGTTTTACTTTTACGCTTGTTGCTTTGCATAAACTTTTATGATATCATTTTCTATTTTTTGTTTTAAATTGAAAACAAATCGCTTTGCTGTATTATTACCTTCTCAAGCAAATCACTAATTACACGATGTAAAATATCTAATGTTTGATCATTTGACATCATGTTGCATTGGCATGTCTTACTCTTTTTTTTATTTCTTTTTATAACACTCATAATGTATCAATAATGTGCTAACTTCGTAAAATTTGTTCTTATATTTTGTATTGGAATAAAATGTTAAATATTCGGAATAAAAGTGCCTTTATATTTTCATAGGTAGTTCTGTTGCTGTAGAGGATATCCCTTTCACAATCATTGGGGCTGTAGTCGGGGTGTTTGTAATCGTGTTGCTAGCCCTCCTCGTAGTGTGTCTGCTTGTTAGAAGGTGTGTCATTAAGTTAAGATAAAATAACATGTATATGTAAACTATCTATATTTCAAATACTCGACCAGCAGTATCATTATTTGCTATAGCATTCTTGAAACTGTGTCAAAGTTTTTATGAAGATAATAAGAAAAAAAAAATCCAGCGTTGGCCTCCCAAACGAACATTTTTTTAATACACTGAATAACTTATCTTAAAAAAGAAGAAAAAAAATTCTGCTGACGTGAATTTTACGCAAATCATGTGCACATAAATTAGGCACATGTTACATTGTGGTACCCGTTGCTAAGTGTGTTGCCAACGCCGAGGGTAATAAAACGGACTATAAAATTCGTCTCAACAAATCAGACTTTTGTATTTATCATTAAAGTATAATAATATGCTTATTATGTTTATTAAAATACCAATGTTACCCCCTTTACAGAAAACGAAGACTGGACACAAAATCAGAAGACGCCATCGGGCTGGAACCGATGGAGACGCCGATGTCAGAGAGGAAAACAAATGTTTACTTTGACGACACAGACGGTAAATCAATGTTAATTTTAATATCAAAACTTTTGAAATGTATTTGATGCAATCTTAAGACCTTGTCATCCATAGCTGTTAAGATGAATTGTTTCCCTCATGACTGAATTTTTTTAAGTAAAACCTAATAAAATTAGTACTGTATAGCAAATAAGTTGAATAGTAGATACGAGATCTTTTAATAGAGTTTATTTTATTTGACCGCCAAGTAAGACACGTTGATTTTAGCATTTGTTCTCAATAAATGTTCATAAATTATCACTACTTCTTTTCTTTTCTTTTCTTTAAATACCTCTTTTTTTCCCATACAGTTGCTGCTCCAACTACATTGTATTATATGCTATATCTTTCAACTCAATTTCACATGAAACGTTATCTCAACTAACTACATGTACGTGTATTGATAAGATACTAATTCATTCATGCTAGTTACTTTTTCTTACTGTATTTCTTTTGCAGCTCTACTAAAAAAAAATAACTATTTTAAACTTATAAACGTATTTTTTTTTCAATAAAAATAACCATTGTTTACTCAAAATTGATTTAATTTCATTTTCAACTAAATGTGACAATTTCCTTATAAACAGCATATGTCTTTGTTTCACAGAAGAATACCCGATGAGTTACCATAATGTCAGCTATATTACAAACGCAGAGGAACAAAGGGATTCAGAGTTAGAAGACACAGAAAGTGAAATTGAAACCAAAAGTGGGGGTTCAATGGCGGATCTAAATAATGTTGAGCTCATCAGCGAAAATTTAGGAGACATTTCCATTAAAGACCTCCATGACTATATTTTGAGGAAGCATGAATTAATGGACGAGGGCTTCAAGGCAGAATTTAAAGTAGGGAAGATTGCTCTTATCATTTCCTCAATCAGCTTGATTTTAATTTTCTACTGTTAAATGCATTTCTTAAAGGTCAAACTTAAAAACAGTTTGATAAACTTATCAATTTACAGCGCATAAATAATGGTTTTTGTTTTTGCTTTTTATAAAAGGCTTTGCAACAATATTTGTAATGCAATGTGTAAATCAATCATAGATTTTTTTTTGGCAATACAACTCTACAGCTGTATCTATCTACTTTTGTCATTTTCTCATTTATATTTTGCAAATAAGTGTTTGATGTTGAGTTTACTTTTAAGATACTACCATTGTATTGCATTTTAAAGGAGTCAAGTAAATGTTATAATATAATATAAATACAATAATTTAGCAACTAATTTTGTTCACTATTAATTTATTTTTAATACGAGTGAAGTTAATGCATTGTTTTATGTTGATGTCCAGATCTCAGCAATATATTTAACACGAAGAGAGACGTGCTTTGCTTAAATGTAAATAAGTTCAGCCAAAAGCAATTCTTGACTTGATCTTGATGTGAATAAATTATGCAAACATCTTAATCTATCCATTTATCCATGTGGAATGCTTTCAGTTTTCTTCATGTTTGTAGATTGCTACAATGGTTTATCATCTCTTCCACATTATAGTAACATTTAAAACTGAGAGTAATATAAGTATATAATGGGAATGTCTAAATATATATGGGAGTAGTAGGTAGGCTTCATCAAAACATTTTCCAGTTTTTTTGTGTCTTTTTTTATTTTATCGTTTATAGGCTTTGCCAGAGGGGGACATAAATCGATGCTCTGTTGGAGGCCAAGATAAAAACATTTTAAAAAACCGCTTCAAAAACACCCTACCATGTATGTGCATATTTTGTTTCTAATTCACTTTGTCAACAACATTGTTTTTTTATTAAACATGATAAAGATTTAAAAAATGCATTTGTACTTGATATTGCTTTATCTTTCTAGATGACCATACACGAGTTATATTAAAAGATAGCAATGGTGAAGATTATATAAATGCCAGCTATATTTCTGTAAGTTTTATATTATGTTATACCGTTGAAAAAAAAATATAACACGATTTATCATAATAATAATTCGATGCAGTTTTTGTGACATTTTGTTATTTGATTAAAATTTGTAGGATGCCTTTGGTAAACAAGAATATATTGCATGCCAAGGTAGGTTTTAATTCGAATCTCACAACAAACAGTATACTAATGATAAATGGATCTTGATAAATATATTTGATAAATTTTATAAATTAAATCATACGATGTATAGAAATATGTTAACACATTTTCTTTTCTTAACTTTGACTATTACATGTATTAAAAAAATAATGCTCAAATTTGTTAAAATCTAAATTACTATTTTGTGGTTCATCAGGCCCTAAACCTACCACAGTGACAGACTTCTGGAGGATGATTTGGCAGGAAACTATTCACACAATCGTTATGTTGACGGGGATTATCGAAGGGAAGAAAGTAAGTCTGTCAGGACAAAAACACAAACATAAAATCACAAACATTAAAATACAACAAAACGTCCGCATTTACATTTCAAAAGCAGTGATGGATCCTTTCCTTGTCATTATTTTAAAAGGGTCATTTATATTCTAGTTATTATAATAATCGAGCAGAAAAAGACACGAACTAGTTTTGTATAAACCGACAAATTAATTTTCGAAAAAAACCCATAAAAAACATCCTTAGTAAACTTAAAAAAAATAATTATGGATGTAATATTTTTTCTTTTCAATTTATGTCTGTGTCCCTGTTTTTTAACCATGCTTGACAGATTTATCTTTAATTGAATTTTAATGTTATTGATGTACATACCATACATGATCGACTATAAAAAATATATCTCTACAATTATTATGCAGCCCAACATACGCCCCAACAATACGTTATTTGAATGCATTGAAACGTACATTACATAATTGATTCGTAGTGTAATCACATGGAGACACAGAAAATGTAAATATATTTATATATCATAATTGACCTACGAAATTTATTAAATAAGGATTTTAACATCATAATATGCATATAGCAATATGACTCTGATCATTAAATAAGGCTGAAAAAAGACACATCCATATCATAATTGACTTCTTAAAACTGTTTGAACGGATTTGAACATTGTGATATATACATACATATGGATATATTTTGTAACGGTTAACAGCGGAAATGTGAACAGTATTGGCCTTCTCAAGGAAGGACGCTCATTTATGGAAAAATATCAGTGACTTCATTGGAAGAAAAGAACTACGCATTTTATACCATTCGACGCTTAAAGATAACAAATGATCAGGTATAATTTTAATATTTTTCAATCTAATTAATACATTTGAAAAAAGAGCCATACAGATAACAGGCAACCTTAATAGTTTATTAAGCTTGAATTTTTAAATTTGTAATTGTATATCCTATGTATTGATGTTGTGGCAAAGTAAGTAATCCTCTTGATTTCTGTACCAGTATGGTATAGAACAAATTCTGAATATATTCAATATATCAAAATGATAAAAAAAATCACACTGACGCAATTATACACCTTAGGACAACAACAAGGAAATTCGTTACCAGAACCATTTTCACTTCACTGGGTGGCCAGACCATGGAATTCCTTCAACATTGCAGCTTCTTTCGTTCTATTTCCGGGTTAAAGATCAAATTAAAAACGATGGGGATTCATCACCTCTTGTTGTCCACTGCAGGTTAATTAATCATAATTATATTCCTTTTTAACATATGTTTGCAAATTAACAAATGGAACCTTTTAGAGTATTAGTGAAAAAAGTGAACGTTTTCGTCAAACGCATCTATTTTATACAAATTTGATTGCTGGTAATATTCAGACATGAATGACTTTCGTTCGTTTGTTTCATGACATTTGCTATTCTCTACCAAAAATAACGCAAATAAGATCTACAGGCTAGGCACACCTTAATCATTAAAATATCTTTTCTTCCAACAGAAGTTGTATTTTAAAATTAAAAAAAAACTCGATTGTAAAATTACTTAAATATCTTTTTTCTTTTTGTAGCGCTGGTGTTGGTAGAACGGGTACATTCATAGCTATTGACGCGCTTGTGCAATATGGACTAGAGAAAGGAACAGTGAACGTCACTAAATATGTCAGCGTTATGAGGCGAGACAGAATGCACATGATCCAGACTTCGGTAAAAAAGATAATATTTGAGGAAAGGAACAGCCAATTTGTTGTGTTTTAAAAATAATTAAAACCAATTACCTCTTAAATATTTAGTGTCTTACAGAAACATCTTGACGATAAACAATTTTAACCAAGTGTGTATTTTTTTTTAATTCCTGTGTTTTAGGGCCAATATATTACTGTTTACAAATGCCTGGACGAATTTTTCAATTATCCACGCCACGTTATTTGCCGGGACATCATTAACGAGCAAATCGGATCAACTTTGACGGAAGAATTTCAGGTTTTACTACTAACAGCATTTAAACACGTGTTCCTGCTTTATTTGTTCATTCACAACACGTTTAATTGTACATAATACTACACCTTTCTTTTTCATCAGGAAGTGTGCAGATACATTAACGAACAAAGGAAGCTAAATGATTGGGATGCTCAACTCGGTAAAACGATTCACTTGTACTTTGATTGATTTTATCTTAAGCCAAAATTCCCCTTCAGCGTAAACAATTTCTATATTTTAAGGCAAACGATTGTACCGGCAATTCTTTTTTTTTCAAGGTGAAACTGAGAATAAGGATCGCTTGATAATCGCTGAATTTCCTGTAAGTGTGTTACAATTGACAAGCGACGCTAGTTTTATCTGTCTTTGGACCTCAACGATTGTACAGGGATATAATGACACAAAAAACGTTATTGATACAATTTCCTTAAGTACAAAGCATCTTAATCATTTGCAATGCCATACGAGTGAAAAAAATCAAAATATCACAGGGATTAAATATGTTTTATTTAGGAACAAACTGCCGCGTATGCGTTTTGAATTAAATTCAAATATGTTTATAATCTTTTTGTCTGTCTTTACGTGACTTAAATGCAACTCCAAAAAAAAAAAAGAAATGAATTACTCCGGCCAAGACAATAATTAAATAAAATTTACAGTTTTAGAAAACCAAACCAAATATTTGTATTAAAAAGTACATTATTTAGATAAACGAAACATTTTTTATGTGCTCTCTAACGATAAAGTTTTATATTTTTACTTCAGTCACTTTTGCTTGAAGAGGGTTTCCTATTATCGAGACATCCATCTACCAAGAACCTCCCCCAGTTTCTGTCCTTGTTGGTTGACGTTTCTCCGTCTGTGGTCGTCTTCCTAGATTTAGAACAGTCAACTGTATGTATATCGTTGCATTATTTGTTCAATAACGGTCTTTGTATTATCCTGTCTGTTTCATCATACGTGATATTGTAGAGTCATAATGTTTAAGTTCCTACAATGATTAATATTCACTGACATTTTGTGCTGTAAAAACCCACGTCCCTTTTAACTTAAACCAATGACAATTTCTTCTTTCCTCAATATTAAAGACTGACCAATGGATACCGGAAGGAAGCACTCTGGTTGTTGGTAGATATGTCGTAAAACAAACCAAGAGTCGAGTGACCAGTGTTAATAAAAGAATGTCGACCATTGGTGTAGCTATTCAGGTAATACTGGGGAATATGTGCATGTAACATTAATATAATTTAAGCAAGCATCGTTTCTTTCATGGTTTATATTATAAAATATAACCATATACATGTAGTCTCCACGTGTTCATAAGATCAGTTGTAAAGAAACACTTGTTACTTCTGACGTACATCGCATGTTATTTAGATAATAGGCACACACAATCGACTTTAAATTTCATTCATTATTTTTTTCCGGTCTAGCACGGGGATGATGTAGAGGTCGACATTCGATTAATCGAGCCTGTGGCACAAAAAGATTCAGATTACTCGAATGTAACTCCCCTATCGGATATAATAGATGCCTTCACGAGTCTTACTGTTCCGAAAGACAAACCAGTTATCATTTTCAACAAGTGAGTTTACAAGAAATATTACATAAGATTAAATAAAGACAGTTTTGACAATTTACTTCATATTTTATTCACTGGCATTGATATGAATTTGCCTTAAATAGAAGTCAGTGTTAAATAGAAAACATTATTGAGTTTTGTTTGATTGTTTGTATTTTTTTTACATAGCCAAGACATAATGTTTGAATTCTAAGAGACATTGCATTGTAAATTGTTTAAGAGATGGACTTTATTTCTTAAGCATGTGTCACGATTCATTTCACATGGTGATGATGCAATTAAGTTATAAAGTAAGCAAGTCACATTTATTAAAGTGAAAAGTGTTTCATATATACCAATTCAGATTATAATACAACAATTTATTGTCACATCCGGCCAATTAGACCTGAAGGTCATTGATTAAATATTAACACGGATATGAATGCTTTGATGTTCAGTTTGTCTTATTCTGAAAGTTTAAAATAATAAAAGAGCACTTTCTGGACAAAAGTTTGAGAGTAGTGTATTGAAATGAATTATTATCGTTAGATTTTACAGAGCTTTAAGTGTTATATAAAAACGAGTTGCGTAAGCCATTAATTTGACATCAATGCAACAACTTTTGTTTCATTATCGATTCCAATCATACGAAGTTATTGCTATGTTTCTAACATTTATACATCACTTTTTATTTTTTAATATTGTAATTGGTAATGAGAGTTTCAATTATATTTCTAACAAAATGAATACGTAAATTTTTTAAAAACAAACCATATGTTCATATTTTACATAATTGTGTGCAGTGAGAATAGCGTAGAAGTCCTTGTGACAACGATCGTTCTGAATGCCCTACATCAGCTGTGGGTTGACGGAGAGACAGATATCAGTTTGATATCTAGATATCTACTGACACTTCAGCCATCAGAATCCATGTCTGTCGTAAGTGTGCTCAAACACTGTGTAACATGTATTTTATGACAAACACTGTATCTGTAGTCAAACTGAATTGTGAATCTGTGGATACTAATAAAACCAAAACACACAGGTTGTGGTATCTAAATATGGTTAATTTTTATCATGCAGCAATTTTCTCTAAAACAAGTTTCTTGTGCATTGATATCAATTTAATATAAGTAACATAAACACATATTTTAAGAAAAAAAATGTTTTCAGTATATGTTTAAATGCTTGTTAAATGAACACAAAGTGTTTAATTATCAAATCATGTCTAAAATCTTTTATCTATAATAAAAAAAACCCCAGATAAACAGATTGGTGATTATCAGGCATTTGTTTTCGTTTTAGGACGATTATAAGAAATGTTACAGACTTGTTCATCGATTTGCAACACGAAATTTTTCAGCAGAACTCAATTTACAGGAAGAGCATGTTTATGCAAATTGAGAGTTTCAACGGTGACGAAAACTTTAAAAACCTTTGCCCTTTTCTGAAATTCCGAAATTTTTGAATACATGTGTCTTTTATTAAAACAGGTTTCTCTTTAAAATGTAGTCACATATATTTTAACATTTTGTATACATTCGATGTATCATCACTTAGCATTTTACATTTTATCGATAACTGATTGAAATTCTAAGATATAAACTCCTAATGATGTTGTTAGAGTTGGCATTAATTGAATATATTGGATACATAATATTGTATATTTTTATTAAAACATAAGCACATAATGACATCAATAAATGAAGCAGCAAACAATCCACAGTCGATAAAATCATTACCTCATTTTTTTTAAACAACAACATAGGTTTTTAAGTGTCAATGCAAATACGGATTTATTTTAAGAGAACATAATCAAAAACGGTATGAAGTTTGCATAATTATGGTGCATTGTAAATTTTATTACTCAACATTTGTGCTTTGATTTTTTTACGGAACAGTGTATTGGCGCATTACCCATTGTCGAATTGGATATTTGCCAAATGAAAATTGTTGAATAAGATTTGGCCCATTAACAGTTTTTGAAGGGGTCAATATCCAATTCAGTTCATATTGTGACATTTGATAATACATTAACTATATATGTATGGACTGTTTGTCCAAATACGCTAAACTTTAATAAAAACCTCTGGAAAAAAACTGTTTATCATTTTTTTTACATGTGTGTATACATAATATTTACTTGTACGTCAATGCAATAATTTGAAAGAGAAATATAAAACGGTATGAATTTTGCATCATTGTGGTCGATAGTGGCAGTCGCTTCACCAGTACTACTATGGAATATATACCGGTCGAGTAAGTAACGGTTGGTTGCTTTCCATTAGAAACGTTCATGTTGCACGGACTTTTTTATGTCTTGATCAGAACAGATAGGCCTTTAAACACCCACTGGTGTATTGTGTGAAAATAATTACACTTACAGATGAGATACTGTACACGGGGCTATTTTCGTCCCGATTTATAATCGCCCTTCTACGATGTCAAACTGCTTCGACCCGTCCTGAATTCGCCCAGAAGCAGTTGTCTTCAAAGTGATAACTATAAAGATTTGGATTTGCCCACTGAGAACAAGGGCGAATGTAGCAAAAGTTTAACGGTAGCTAAATGTCCCTGTATTAGTATCGCATTTATTTTTGGGAAAATATCTTTAATCAGTTTTTGTGATAATTTTTTAAAGAAAAAAACAAGAAATACTGTTTACTGTTGCAATTTGCCGAAACCATATTTCTTTATTTTAATGCAGACAAATGTATTTATTATGAAAACTTACGTAAGCGCATAAATGAATGTATTCAGAAAAAACAAAGATAAGAATTAGACCGCTTAATGCTTTCAATTCAAACGCTTTTTTAATTTTATTTTTATGTTAACATTTAAATGAATTTTTGGGCTAAATATCATATTAATCTAGTTTTTTTTTTTAAACTTTAACCCGTAATTAAATCACAATACGACCTATACATGGCAGGGATAATGTATATGAAAAGGTCTGTTCAAAAGTGTAACAAAGACCTAGGTCGGGTAAAAGGCAAAGTAGGCCCTGTTTTCAATGTTCATGAAATTTTTAATAATATATGTTTGGAATAAGTAAAGTTTCAAAACAGTTTATATTTTACAGTATTTTTAAGGTAATCAAGAGATAGCCTCATGTATAGTTATCCAGTTAACCAATAACATCATAACGTCATGAACTGTACTGATTTTTTCGTTATTCAAATATTGATGATAGAAAGTAAACGCTGGTATATGATTTAATTTAAGACATATTCTATTCATCATTCCTTTGCTTTTTACAATAAGGCATGAAATACAGTCTGTGATTATTTAAAAATGTGTATATCATCGTCAAAGTGCTCTATGTAATTTTTACACACAATTTTTTTTAGAATCATCAAAGCATGTAAAAAAAATGGTAAATTTTAGTTGAATTTGATCTTTATAGAGACAAACCCGTCAGCTGTGGCGGTGGAAGGAGACACCTACACAACAGAGATAGTTGTCGGGGTCCTAGTAGGAGTTCTCGTTCTTGTCACTGCCATCGTCGTCATTGTTGTCTTTATAAGGTCAGTCAATACACCAAGGTAACTTCTTACACACTGAGACACCGTCTCATTTTTGAAGTTCTTTCACCACTGTTATACCAAAAAACGATTTTTTCAAATTTATTTCAAGCGCTATTGGCATCTTTAAAATAAATTGACCAATTATGAGTGTGTTATTGTGTGCAAAAATGAAGTACAACGTTCATTTTTATGACCAAAACATGTTTTATACAAATGAAACGTTATTTTTTTATCAGAGTAATAAATCATCTTTAAATTTCAATACGTGGTGTTTTTGTAGATATATTCAAAGATCAGATTCTCGAAAAATTGCCCACCGAAAGAAATGAAATTATGTTAAACTGAATAACTCGCTGCTCAAAATAAATGTTACCTGAACGGAAAAATAACTTAATTCATGAATTTACTTCCAACTGAACTGTTATTGATTGAACATGATCGACATATTCTTCAGGTTTTATGTAATTCTTTGTACAAAAACTGAAAGAGTTATATATACTGTATCATTTATGAGAGAGAAAGAGAGAGAGAAAGAGAGAGAGAGAGAGAGAGGTATTTGTATTATATAGTATTTTTTTAAAGATCATTATCATTAAAATATATTTATCATGATACAGACGTACTCTAAAATCCATTGTTCTTCTACATATTTATATATTTCATAATTGAAAATAAACATATTTATTTTTATTACATGTTTTGCTCAATAGAATCACTTATAAGGTTTGTTACTGACTGACTACAGGAGGATATCCGGTTCATCAATCTGACCATTGAGACTGACCATGCAACCCGATATACTTCCGTACTGCATCTTTAGTCGAAAGGTTTCCAAAACCCAATTCAAAATCCTGGAAAAAATCCCGACTTAATGATAACACGATTTTGATGCCAGGAGCGGTGGGGATAAGATCCCTTGGCTAGCGAAGATGACTTATTTTGCTCAACCAATAAAATGATCAATGCAAAAGATGTTATTATTCCTCTATCACTATCCTTTATTGGCTGCATGCAATATTCTTTTTATCATTCAAAACAGGAAAAACCAACAATGTAATGCTTAGCGTATAACCAATATTTTATGGAATAAATGAGTCTAAAACTACAAAAAATCACAACAAACGATAATTGTACATTGTACGAGTGCGTAATACCTGCAGCTAGTTTTTTTTTCAAATTGGGAAGAAATGATCATATTGACTGTCGAGTTTTATAAACAAAAACTGTTGTCTGAACCGTCTTATTAGACGGTCAACGGCGATAACTGAAGTGTCCCTTTTTGAAAGAATAAATTCCACCTTTTGCAAGCAATGCGCATATGCATTTTTTTGTCACGTTAAAAAAAATCCACAAAAACAAATAAAATCTGATTTGACCTTTGCATTATGCTTTTTGAGCGATTGTTTTGTGAGAAAAAAAAACCCATCATCATTAATGTTTATGAATATGTTTAAATGACAAGTTCCTCTGTTTCTATTATTATGGTTTTGAGAGAATAATTAAATGTTATATTTGATTTCATATCAAAATACTTAAGTACTTGAGAAGAATTAACATAATATGAAAAAAATTGCGCATTACTTCAATAAAATCACACTGAAAACAATCACGTTGTATTACATATCATATTACTATTATTACTCGTATGAGTAATAATAGTAACGCCCATTAGAATTGAACTAAAGATCAATTGTCAGAAATGAAAAAACAGAGATACGAAGTGCTACAGAGGTTAAGTGACACAGAGCAAGGCATAAACTCCCCGCTTGATAACTATTTAATGAATATAATTGTTATAGAATGTGTAAGTTTAAGGGAATTTAGCGGTTTTTCCCCCATTTAAATGTAATTTCTGTTTCCGTGTTTACTTATGTTAACATTCATATTTTAAAGTGTGTCTATTCAACTTTAACATGAATTTGCAGCATGAGTACACAAAAGCAAAATTGTCAGTTGATATAAAATTGCGTAGAAGGAACACGGATGGTAGAACTGAATTCATCTGAGTTTTGGTCAACACAGATGCTTTATTTAAATTGTTTGCTGAATTTTCTTTGGTGAATGTTGTGCACTATGGATTATAAACATTTTTTGGTGGCAATTATGTATTTCATAATATTACACAGAGCTGAACAATATGGTAAGATAATACTAGCATAAAAATAGAGCCATTGATTTAAAAATATTTATAAAACATTGTTGAAAACTACATTTTGAAGTAATAGTAATGCCCATATAGATATCTTAAAGTGGCATGGTCAGGGCATAGTCATGTTTCTAGCTGTCGTGCTTACCTTTGAGTGAAATTTTAAAAGTTTATTTTGAATAGTTGGTACACATTTAAATGTCGATTGTCAATCTACTCGCAAGATATGGCTATAAAGTCCTTGATAGTTAACAAGACTCGTGTTTGATTGTTTTGTAAAGTAAAAAATAAAAACCATCATTACAATTAACTTAAGTTCGTTAAGCGTCTCGGGTATAGCTTGACAACTCATGAGCGAATCTTTTAAGGCTACAAAATCATACTCAACATAAAAAATGGAAAAAGAAAGAGAAATAGATCCTTGTCAGTTCACAGTATTGCTATGCCTTTTTAAATGATTTTGTATCTAAGGTTTATTTATATCCAATTATGAATAGATTTTTGAACGAATTCAACAAAATTTCGGAATGATTTTTAAAAATTGATTTCTTGAGGCGGTGCTGGGGAAAAATGAAATGCAATGGCTGTAGGTATAAGCGGCATTAATTCAGACAATCAAAAAACTAACATGTTATAACATAGCCTGGATTACTGATTGACATTTGTAGAACTTATTTAAGATCCCTAACATTCCTTTTACTGTACACTTGAAATCTATCTTAAATTCGTCATCTTCCTCAATATAAAACTTATTTCAATCCACAATGTACCTTTTGATTCGTCAACCGGAACGATGAACGACGTATACCTCCGCCCGAATGAAATTGTTTACATGCGAGCAAAAGTATCTTTAGAGAATTTCTTCATCTTAAAATCGCTGAATTATTTAAGATGCGTTTTTGTTGATCAGGAAGTGTTTTTTTTTTTGTATATCTTAAATTGTAGTTTGATATATAATGGATTACCAGCTTATCTTTGTGACAATATTGAACTACGCATTGATTGAAGAATCCTTCCAATATGGTATGATTATATCATTTAAATTAATTTTCGTCAAAACATGAATTTAACACTGTTCTAAAACTTCTTTATATATGACGCTATTTTTTCTTATTACTACTAATCAAACAAACAAGAATTTTACATGTTTGAAAATTAACAAATTTATCTGTTGTTCGTACAGAGAACCTTTCTCTCAATAAGACTGTGACAGTGAGTCAGAGATACAACAACAAGGACTTTGACCCCAGCCTCGCTGTGGACGGTGACCACAGTACGGACCTGTTAAAGTGTTCACTAACTGCTTCCGGTCAAAAAGAGGCGTGGCTTACCGTGGACTTAGGGGAGGAGAGAAATATCGCTTCTATTTCTTTCATACACGGTGGTTGTAAGTATTAAATCGAAGTTCACCTTTGTTATAAAGCAAGACAGTCCATTATAGCTGAATAAATATCAATGTATAGGTAAACGGAATGTGATTATTTTTTATATCTATTTCTAACTATAATTATTGATTCCATAACCTTCATTTAAGTGGGTTGTTAATGTTTTTTTTAAAATAGCTCCTCAAAATAGCATTCAACATTACATAATGATTCCAGCCGATATTATCTTTAGCTATGTAATCCAAGAGTAAGGTTAAACTTGATGTCATATTTTCATTATTTTGTTAAAAAAAAGTAACCTTTATTTCATTTTTTTATTCACCAGTAGGAGTGAATGCAGAACCAATAGATTACAGTACGTCGGGTATTTATAGGAGAGGGACTACTACCACAGTAGAAACATATTCCGGATGGCTCTGTCGTAACCATTTCACAAATTATGATGCTCAGGTTGTGTGTTTGATATGGGGATTTTTACCGTGAGTTAAAGTCATGTTTCGCTTTTCAATAAAAACATATACTGTTGCTAGGTAATAAAAATGTTGATGAACTCAATATAATTGCTAAAACATAACAAAGGAAAGAAGATGCACATTGTTACTACGACATATTACTGATATTTTATCACAATTTATCGTAGGCTTGTTTTTTAATTGAATCACTTAAGGTATGACAAAGCAGATAAGGCAAAGTTTTGTTTAAGTTCATTTTTTCTTCAATATCTAATATTTTAAATGAAATCTGTAAATATGTAAAATGATAAAAGAACATCCGACCTTACCCTTATTGCCCATATTGCCTCAATCTACCATTTGAATCTCCTTTTAGTGGAGTGTAAAATTAAAAAAAAATCATTGTTAGAACTCGCTAATCAATAAAGTTATTTTACTTATTGTAATTTTTTCATTTTTTTTATCCTTTCTATAGTATATTTTTTAATTCTATTATAATATATAATATAATATATATTATATAATATTATATATTAATATTATTTATGATAGTTTTGGTTTTTCATAGCATTTTTTTTAACCAATCAGTATTATACTATTTGTGAGACCATAATAATCGCCTAATTGTTTACGGACTTTTCCTTTTTTTCCCGATTACGACAAAAAGCACACGGCAGGTGTGACCGGTCAGCAAACGATACCTACTCCCACAATGCATACTTAGGAATAAGTTATATCTTAGGAAAGAAGTTTTTCTTAAGTTCAGTACTTATCCGTTTCACTATTCTCGTTGTTTTTAAATGAAATTCCTCAATTATGAGACAGATAATTCGATGTCTTAGGAACAGACTTAGCATGGCGGCTGTATATATAATATTGAAATTAATTTAATACACATCACTCTACTTTTTTATAAACCGGAAAATTCAGAACTATCCCTTCAGTTTTTTACAATAAATGTTTTTATATTATCTGGTTGCACGTGCAGATGGATAGCGGGTAAAGTTATAGCTGGTGCACTGATGATAATTAGATTATTCGTGCCCGAGAATCACTGATCTCTTAAGTAATTTGATAAAACAGGAATAAATACTGAACAATACTCAATAACAGAATGACGATTTTCTTTAACAGGATAATTTTAGGGGTTTTCTTGTGGTGCTCATTTGATTTTTTGATAAAGGGTGGGGGGGGGGTATAACCGGGAAGTGCTTTAGGGATCTCTACGCTCAATCCTTCATGGGAATGCTGTTTCATGCAAATCAGAAACAGAAAATTTTGCTTTTGATCCTCGCTTCCTCTATCAACCGAGATGCATTTACCAAGTGTATTTGCGAATGTTTTCTTTTTGTTTAAAAAACCCCCAAAACAAAACCTTACAAGAAAATATGCATTATAGTATATTTGGTTTAAAAGTTCCACATCCCTCAATTATAAATCCTATATACTTGTCACTATATGTGATTATTTTATTCAATTTGGAATATACATGTACCTTTTGATATAGTAAGATCATATAAGGATACATGTACCTCACCGAGCATTTATAATTTAGAAAAAAACTTTCCTGTATATGTCAATACAGGCTATTCATAATGGATTAACTAGACAAAAAATGCACTCTATCATTTACTAAAACAACAAAAATTCTATAGCAATGACCAATGTTATCAATTGATTCATGCGGTCATACTCAAATAATATCTAAATTAAGGAAATATATGTGCATATGGCAAAAACAAGATACTACGATCAAGTCATTCTCTTAAATATAAAAAACCGTTTTCAAAGCTACAATATGTTTTATTATGTAATTCTTATGTACCCGTGTAGGCATGTGGATGTAAAAAATCATACAGAGTTTCAGTACATGAACATAGACACGACACTTATTACACTCTATTTACATATTGGCCTTTTTTCTAGGATGTTTCCATGTGAATAAGGGAGTGGATTTTTACATTCACTAATTAAGTTTACATTCGTGTCACATTGGAAAGAATTTACATGATCGGTATTTATTTCGAAATAACAATATGCTATAAAAGTGGATTAGGATGTATCTTAAGTAAAGTTCCTTACGCTAAGAAAGTTTTTTGAAACAGCTAAGACACATCTTAGGAATTTCCTAAGATATAACTTAGGCATATCTTAAGTTCTATTTTAGGAAACATCTTAGGAAATCTTTGTAAACAGGCTACTGACCCTACCTCTATCGTTTTACTGGTCCGTGTTGCTCTGCTTTGAATTTGTATTTCGTTTAAATGGATTTTTGAGATGGTTGACAGTTGGTCATTGGCTTATTCCATTTCTACGATATTACAAGTGGTTCACTGCTATCTGCACAGCAGACCCTTTTGTTACTTACAGACACTGCTATAAATTCTAACTGGTACTTTAAGGTTATTTCTTAAGTATATAATCTGAAAATAGCACTTCTAAATCATCATTTAAGACGAAAATTTGCAACACTCTATGGTCTCTAAATATATATTTGAATTAAATAAAATAAAATCTATTAGCATGATTGGTATGAACCTGCAATGAATTATATTAAAATACAATTTGACTGTTAGTGTTAGTTTATTTAAGGTTGAAGTATATTTTACGGATGCGAAAATTGATAAAGAACGTACATGACGTCATCATACTTGACCTTTGACCTTTTGATTTTAACTTAAAATTTGATCACTATAAAGTATGACACCCTGTTTGTAATTTTAAATGATAAAAGGCTCAATTGCACGACAATTAAACGAACGCAAGCCCAAATTTAGGGCTCACAATTATCAAAATACACTGTACCTTAATTTTGTTTTTGCTGTTTTTAGTAATATATGTTAATTTTTTTTTCATTTTCCCACGATAATGGATAAAAAAATATTCTTTACATAATAATTAGCCATTATTTTGCAAATTTGAGCAAGAAAAATTAAATATTTTTTATTCAAGAGTGTTTCCTCGTACCCTATATTTTTTGTTTGACGGGATATAGGCGATTCTCATTGGTCAAAACGATACTTTGATATCTGCATCAACAAAATTTTAGCTGGGTCTACTTTTCTTTACTGTGCTAGTTTAACATAATTTTTAGAACGGGAATTTCGAAAATAAACACTAAACAGATTGTGATGTTATTGCTTGTTGATTCTAATCAAACAAAATGCAACAACATGAATATAAGATTAATACTCGTCTGGGTATTAAACCTTGAAATGTCAGCATCACGCTAATTGTTTCATGGAAAAGACAATTGAGATTGTTCTTACGATTGTGTCTGTTTGAGGCTATAATCAATATTTATTGCGAGGCAAGCTGTTTAAAAAATCATAATATTATGTGATGTATACTCTGAAACATTGAATGAGGCTTTTTAAACGTTTTAGGATGAGCAACTTTAATTGCATCAATTACATTTTTGATGAACAATTCTTTACATACTATGATTTTAAATTGTTTTATTAAATGGTGCAGCATGAATCGAGTGATTTTTTGTTTGGTCGACGCATTAAGTAAATGCAAGACCGGAAAACTTTTTCATCATTGCGATACTCCATTTTTTATTTGATACGTCGATTAAAGGAAAAAAAATATCAAAAAAAATAATAATATAAGACTCATTTCTCAAATCATGCTTCTCCCTTACAGATACAATGGTAATATTGATTCGTTTGGCTCATCATCTTTTGGGTC
This sequence comes from Magallana hongkongensis, assembly GCA_015776775.1. Classification (NCBI taxonomy): domain Eukaryota; kingdom Metazoa; phylum Mollusca; class Bivalvia; order Ostreida; family Ostreidae; genus Magallana; species Magallana hongkongensis. Next base: position 5,548,188 of record CM027469.1, on the reverse strand, counting down.
ATTCTCAAGCAAAAATTATGAATGCGTTGGGAATGAAACAAGTATACATGATTGTCCAAATAACGAAAAACAGTGTACAGCACCTTCAGAGATATTTCGTCCAAGGACCGAACTTAGATGTAAACGTAAGACGTATTGAATACATAACAATAAATACAATTGTACCTTTTTTTACTCGTCTTAAATGCAACATCAAACACCGATCAAATAAAGGTATAGTTTACTGTTTACCAATAATGGATTTTTTCTTTTAAAAATGTTTGTTATTTCTGTATTAGATTGGTTAACAAATTGTCCCAAATACTTGCAGAAGGAGATACATTGTCTGGATTTTCTGTGCATGTGTCAGATACAACAGACTGGAGATCAGGGACCCTGTGTTATCAACACGACATAGAACAACCTATGAAAAACAGCGTCACTATCGATTGTGTTACTTCTGGTCGTTATGTTACGATTTATAATTCCAGGAACAATACAGATGCATCTCTTGTATCGGAGTTTGCTTACATCAATATTTGTGAATTAAATATAACAGGTAGAGACTTTTAAAACACATGACATTGAAGATAACAAACTTTTAGAAGTTAATTGAAATATATGTATAAATATGAAATGTATTCTTTCTATAGGTTGCAACATCGGTTTTTATGGAGAAAATTGCAGAAAATGTCCAGACAACTGCTTAAATGACACCTGTCAATTTCAAATCGGACATTGTTTTGGTTGTAAAGATGGATTCCAAGGTGAAATGTGTGAAGAAGGTAAGACGTTACTTGAGAGCCACATGAAAGCTATAATCATAAGTTTTCAAGTATGTCTTTATGATTCAATAAAGCTTTTTTCTTACAATAAATTAAGAGCGTAACATTCTTTTATTTTTTATTTTTTTTATTTTTTTAGAATGTCTTCAAGGTAGATACGGGAAAACATGTTCCCTTCAGTGTAAAAACTGTATAAATCAGTTGTCATGTAACCATATTAGTGGCTCTTGTAAAAGTGGTTGTTCCTCTGGTTGGATGGGTGATAGATGTAACCAAAGTGATCTAAAATTTACAACAGATTGTAGTTACCCAAATTTGTTTTTTTTAATTTGAATTTCCAAATCTTAAATTTTTTTTAAAGAATGATGGCTTTTTGCTTGGTGTGGATATGTTCGTTCGCTTAATAATTTCATTTACACTGTTTACTTGCAGATATTAAAATTAGTTATTGAAAAAAAAACGTCGTTATAATTTAAATTTATTACGAATACACGACACATTCGTTATTACCTTAATGGTATTTTTGTAATAAAATTTCTATGAAGCGTTACTTTCCTATTGCAAAGCGGTTTGTTTATTTTAAATATTTTTTTTGTGGGGGTGTATATAAATTAATGCAGATTGTTTAACACAGTGAGTCAAATATTTATTTAATAATGAATATGACTTGCCTTTTTAAAAATTGAAAAACATTCTAATTCAATATTTACCATGAAATACATAAATGTTATCAACTACTTGTTAAATAATTGTTATGGTAAAAACGTCCAACCTGCTCTTAACTATAAACAATATTTAGAGTAATATTTACTTTACGAACACAACACCCCAAAACATACATGAATTTGTTTAGTCAATCAATATCTTCCAGAATGCCCTTCTTCGCTTTATGGGCCAAGTTGTAACACAACTTGCAGTGAATACTGTCAAAACAGAATATGTAATCCTATAAATGGATTCTGCCTAGAGTGTATTGAAGCCCGAACTGGTAATCTTTGTGAAAATAAATTAGCTGCACAAGGTAAGACATCAGGTTTGTTACGCTGGTATTGCTTTCTTATAAAGATAATATCGGAAATGATTACTAGACGTAGGCACATAGTGTATTCTCAAGAGGGTGATTCTGCTTTGATTAATAGAAGTCAATACTGAATAATTGTCTCAATGCATTAATAACCTGCTTTTTTGTTGTTATTTTCAGCATCATTTGAAATTGTTTCGTTCTTAATCGCAACAACTTCTATTTTATTCGTAATAGTCGTTGTATTCACCTTTTTCACTTTGAAACGGAAATGTATGTCTTCAAGAAAGTCGTCAACATTAGATTATGATGTTTCGGACGTAAAAACTATTGACAGGAAATATGAGACTCTTCAAAGGAAAACAAAGACAGTAGCAGACAAAGCTGGAACAGATACAACAGCTGAGTACATGGAGATATCAGCTATTACCTCTGATATTAATTTGAAAATACAATTATTTGACTTAAACTCTGTTTGCACATCTAATCAAAGAATATGTTCGAATATCACTACCCCTATTCCCCAGAAAATAAAATAAAAAGATGGACAAATGAAATCACAACCAAAAAATACGGTTGATAAAAAAAAAAATTATGAACGATATAAAAGTTTGGAAAACAAAAACAATCAGGATACAAATTGACGATGAAATACAGATAGAAAATGTTGCCTTGCAAATAGCTGTTATATAATAATCATGTTTTGGTTGGTAAAATGCTGTTATCGTTAAAAGTAACAATTTGTGTGATGTTGATTGTTGTCTATTGCATTGAAATGCACTGAATACTTTTAAGCTCTTATTCGTCTTCTTTTATTCCCTCTTTGTACGTTAGGTGAATACTTATTTCCTTGTTATTAGACTGTTTAAAGATTAAAAGAAATTTTAATGTTTACTTTTTACAAGTAGACTATAATTGATTATTACAATAAATGCGTGTCTTGTTTCAGATTTTTTAAAAAAATTATTATTGGACCTACCTTTGAAACTTTTTTATACATGTCAAATTTACAGTTCTTCTGCTTTTCGACTCAAACTATGATTCTTGTAGTGTTCAGATTATAATGGCATACAAGGATCTTTGCAACTGTTTCCTTTTATTTATTTATTGTGTTGCTGTGTTAGAGAATTTGTTTCAGATTCGTATCATTTGTTTTTAGAGACAAAAATCATAATGATACGTGTATTCATGATACAAATAATGTAAATTTATAAGCTGCAAACTATTGCTACCTATTGCAGGATTGTACATATAAGTCAAATTTTAATCATAATAATTAATTGATTAAATTCGCACATCATTTCATGAAAATGCATTGAATGTGTCTATAATGAAATGTTTTTTTTTTCAGCCTTACATAATAAATGTTTTTCTTTAAATATTGCTTTTATTTTTATATATCAACAACAAAAACATGTATTTCATAAAAAGAACCAAATAGATATAAGGCTAAAAAAAATACATCCTGCGTCATGTATAAATGTATCAAAGAACTAAACATAATATCTTTTTTTTATCTGCATTTATTCGCTGTTTTGAACATATTTCCACTGAGAATATTTTACATTGATTTATGTATAATTTCTACCGGATATTTTTTTTCAATTTATGAAGTTTTTGAAGGTAATGTTTCAACGGCGCACTCTTTCAAAGTGCATCAAACTTTAAACCTTTATATTCTGTGACTGTACAAAAGAAAGCAAAAGGTATTTTATCTGTAATGCTTTAAAAATATTATTACTATGTTAATATTATTATGTATAAAAGAAAAATAACCCGTTTACTTATATGGATGTTGCTTTAAAATTAAAACATATTATAAAATCATTTGATGTTTCAAAATTAAAAATCTCATCAATGTAAGTCTCAGCTGTCAATTTGCTATAGTTCCTGAAACGTTCTACTTGTCCGCATGAAGGGTAAGAGAAAGATGAATGAACGGTCAGTGAACTCTAAACGAACGCTCTGTGAGTGAATGGTGGGCAAACGCTGAACAGAATTAGGTGGACAATTTTGAACGGTGAACGATGAGCGCACACATAACGCGAACGGTGCGTAAACAGGGGCACATGATGAACGGTAAAAGCACAGTGAACGCAAGATGAACGATTTGTTCGGAACAACTCGGGTGTTATCCTCCGACTCTTACTTTGACAATAAAACATATTCAAATCAAATTCAAATTTAAAAAATGTTAGTATTGATTCGTTACAAACTATTGCAAGAACAGTGGCGTATATTCAATGCATTAACATTTGATCAAGCATTGAAATAACATAGTATCTGCTATGGTGAACGAATGGTAAGGTAAAAGTAATATATTTTAATTTTATTTATGATTGATAATTTACTGAAATCATAAAGAAATAATTTATCATTAGTAGGGAGAACGCTTTAAACAGGCGTAAAAATTAGGATAAAACAAAAATTAATGTAAAATAAAGATTTCTTACTCTTTTTATATTTTAAAAGTTTGTTACAAAGAAGAAGGGAATTGCTATCATAGTTAAAATAGACATAATGGTCTTGGGAACTTTTTTTTCATTAATAAATCTAAACTGAGTTCATGAAATTGCATTTCTGTTTTACACATTTTATTTGTTTTCATAAAGTCTTGTCTTCATATATTTTCTCTCAATTTCCTTTTGTTGTCATAATAAACATAAACTTACATGCTCAATGAGTGTCATTCATTTGAAAGCCACTCAGTGACCCGTAAACGAATAGTGAACAACGAAATGTAATATATCTAAGAATTTGGAATAATTATTAATAGAAAAATCAATACTCTTATGAAGAAAATAATAAATTTATCTGTGTGTTGAAAAAATTAAATTGTACGAAGTGGATTTTTCAGTTGTGTTAACATCAACTTGTACGTAGAATTGTTATTTTTTTTAAAATCTTTTTATTACAAGCTATTGATTTTTATATAATTACATGTATATAATTTTTGAACAAAAGGTCATTTTATTTTTTCACACTGTTTCACAAGTATTATCAAAATGTTGGGCTAATATTTTGGTGATCGGCCATGCTTTTTTGAAATGAAAACAATTGAACAATATAGGTACCCGTTTTTTCCTAAATTATTGTTGGCCCATCACTTTAAATATTAAAAATATTTTCAACTAATTGGTTTTTTCGTGTATTTTTACTAATATAACATCAAAGTTTAAATTTGTCATGTTGTACAAGAGTTGACAAGGTTAAAAATATGAATAAAACAAGTGTTTCTAGGCTCACATTGCTCACAATGCTCACATGACCAGAAAAAGCTGATCATTAAGCATTACATTATCAAATTCAATATATGTTGACATATAAATACAGTAAATCTTGCACACAAATCTGTCAGTTTCTACCGACATATTTTTATGAAAAATACAAAGACCCCTTTGTTGTTTTCAATTAGTATTTATCTTCATGTCTTTGAACTAATAGTGCTTTAAAATCTCTCTATTTTTGGCCACATGTTTTGCCAGGAAATAATAGTTTGATCAAATTTAGTTAATATCTGCACAACCAATGCTTTCACGCTTTTTTGGCTGAATGTTTTCCCCGATGATTTAAAAGATTAATCTCTTTATCTTACTACGTATAAAATTGACATCCCCGTTGTGGCTCCATCATAACCCGGGGATTATGATTTGAATAAACTTGAATCTAGACAACTTAATGAAGATGCTTCTACACAAGTTTGAGATTTTCTGGTAATTTAGTTTTTGGGAAGATTTTAAAAAACTGTGTCCATATGTTTTGATGTAAAACTTCATCTAGTTGTTGCCCAACCTTACCCCTAGAGACAATGAATGTAAAAATCTTAAATCTAATTTACCTAAGGATGTTTCTACACAAATTTGAGCTTTTCTTGTCAAATAAAATTTTAGAAGATGTTCTTTAAAGATTTTTTCTATATATTCTATCAAAAACATCATCTCCCCTATTGTGCCCACCCCCCCTACCGACCCTCTGGGACCTTGATTTTACCAAATTTGAAGTTATACAAGAGTTGATGCATGTTGCACATTGATGCATAAAGAGAGTTCTATATAGTTGTCTTTAAGCAAATAATAAAAGAACGTAGAAAAAGGTTGTCCTTCTTTAAATCAACTAAAATTAACAAACATTCGAACCTTTGTTTATGTTAAAAGGCCTTTAAATGCTTCACATTTTGTTGATAGTATTTTTACGAAATTTCATATTTTCAGAATATTGCTAATAACATGTTATTGTAATATACTAGAAATAACGATTTCTGGCAATTATATAATTCTGCTTTTTGTTAAAACTAATAAATATTGAATGATTGCTTAATTCCTTATAATAACAGGTAACCGCTTAAGGTCAAGATATAGGAAATGATCCCAGACTGTCTTTTTTATGCTAGAACCATTATGGCGTCATAATTAATTTGATAAATCTTCCCCGTATTTTACAGCTTTAAAGGAATTATGTAGAAAATAAAATAATATTTTGACATTCTATATTTAATCACGGAAAAAGTTACATGTATTCCGTTACCTTTATTTAATTTAACATCGTTTTAAAGAGGAGGCCAAGAGCTTCTTAAATGCCCTTTCTGGAGAGACTGTAGACATTCTAGATATATTCAATTCGTCAAAAATGGACAAAACTCCGAGATTTGTTACTTTTTTCCTATATATTTCATAGAAAATGGTTGCTTAAAAGATGATTTTTCATTTTGTCTATTATACTACCAAACATTTAGGCTCGGTACGCCCTATGAAACAAAGATAATGTTATGAAGCATCATTAAAAGAATTTCATCTTGAATTTCATAAACCATTAGGTATCTTTCATTTACTAGATCTTGGCCGTAATTACATTTATTTTTAACAGACTGTTATAAATCATCAATATGCATTGTCTTTGCGTTTGCAACACAATTACACATCCATGTATGTGTAAAAGAAAGCAGCCTAAATAGGGATTTTTACTTATTGTGATCAATAATAAAATAATAATCAACACGATTTTAACCAATTATGAATCAAATTTTAACGAATTCAACAGATTTTTGGAATGATTTTTTAGAGTCATATATACTTAATATCTAAACTGAGTTTTTGAAGCAGTGCAGTAAAGGAAAACATGAAATACAATGCCTGTAGGTATAAGCGGCATTAATTCAGACAATAAAAAACTAACATGTTATAACATAGCCTGGATTACTGATTGACATTTGTAGAGCTTTTTTAAGATCGCTAACATTCATATTACATTCCTATTACTGTTCACTTAAAATTTGTGTAAAATTCGTCATCTTCCTCAATACAAAACTTATTTCAAACCACAATGTACCTTTTGATTCGTCAACCGGAACGATGAACAACGTATATCTTCGCCCGAGTAAAATTGTTTACATTCAAGCAAGAGTATCATTGGAGTATTTATTCATCTTTTCTACGGTCGTGTTTTAGACGCACTTAAAATAGCTGAATTATTTAAGATGCGTTTTTGTTGATCAGGAAGTGTAATTTTGTATATCTTAAACTGTAGTTTGATATATAATGGATTACCACCTAATCTTTGTGACAATATTGAACTACGCATTGATAAAAGAATCTTTACAATATGGTATGATTATATTTTATTTAAATTAATTTTAGTCAATTTTAGTCAAAACATGAATTTAAAGCTGTTCTAAAACTTTTTTTTATATAACGCTTTTTTTTCTTATTACTGCTAATCAAACAAATAAGATATTTAAATTTTGAAATTAACAAAAAGTATCTGTTGTTCATTCAGAAAACCTTTCTCTCAATAAGACGGTGACGGTAAGTCAGAGATACAACAACAAGGACTTTGATCCCAGCCTCGCTGTAGACGGTGACCACAGTACGGACCTGTTAAAGTGTTCCTTAACTGCTTCCGGTCAAAAAGAGGCGTGGCTTACTGTGGACCTAGGGGAGGAGAAGAATATTGCTTCCATTTCTTTCATACACGGTGGTTGTAAGTATTAAATTGAAATCCACCTTTGTTATCAAGATATTCCATTATAGCTGAATAGATATCAATGTACAGGTAAACTAATTGTGATTATTTTTTATATCAACTTGTAACTATTATTATTGATTCCATAACCTTCATTTAAGGTGGTTGTTAAGGGTTTTTTTTTATAATAGCTCCTCAAAATAAATAGCATTCAACATTACATAATGATTCCAGCCGATATAATTTTTAGCTCTGTAATCCATGATTAATGTCATATCTTTTTTTTGTAAAAAAAAGTAACCTTTATATCCTTATTTATTTACCAGTAGGGGTTAATGCAGATCCAATAGATTACAGCACATCGGGTATTTATAGGAAAGGGACTACTACTACAGTCAAAACAGATCCTAATCGTTCCGGGTGGCTCTGCTATGATTATTTTACAGCATCTGACGCCCAAGTTGTGTGTTTGATATGGGGATTCTTGCCGTAAGTTAAAGTCTTGTTTTGCTTTTTATAAATACATGTATTATTGCTAGTTAAAAAAATGTTGATGATCTCAATATAGTTGCTAAGACATAAAAAGAGGAAAAAAATTGTTACTACGGCATATTATTGATATTCTATCACAATTTATCGTAGGCTTGTTTTTTTTATTTAATCACTTAAGATATGACAAAACAGATAAGGTAAAGTTTTGTTTAATTTCAATTTTTCTTAATCTAATATTTCGAATGAAGTCTATAAATATGTAAAATTAAAAAAAAAATCCGACCTTACCATTATTGCCCATATTGCCTCAATCTACCATTTGAATTTCCTTTTAGTGGAGTGTGAAATTAACAAATATCATTGTTAGAACTCGTTTAGCAATAAAATTATTTTACTAATTTTTTCATTATTTTTTTTTTTATCCTTTTATATTATCTTTTTTAATTCTATCATAATATATAATATAATGTATATTATATAATATTATATATTAATATTATTTATCATAGTATTAGTTTTTCATAGTATTTTTTTATCGATGAGTATTATACTATTTGTGAGACCAAAATAATCACCTAATTTTTTACGGACTTTTCCGTTTTTTCCCGATTACGATAAAATGCACACAGCAGGTGTGGCCGGTCAGCAAATGATACCTACTCTTCCTAGGCACCAGGGGCCCGTTTCACAAAGCATACTTAGTGATAAGGTATAACATAGGAAAGAACTTTTTCTTATGTTCATTACATATCCGTTTCACTATTCTTGTCTTATCTTATGAAATTACTCAATTATGTCTTATTTTTAGACAGATAATTCGATGACTTAGGAATAGACTTAACATGGCGACTGTATATATTTTATTAAAAATAATTTAATACACATCACTCTACTTTTTTATAAACCGAAAACGTCAGAACTATCAAGATATAGATATATTTCTTCGATTAATTTCTTTGGTGTATTCTTTAAGTTTTTACAATAAATACTTTTAAATTTTCTGGTCGCATATACCTATAGATAGCGGGTATAGTTATAGCCTGTGTACTGATGATAATTAGATTATTCGTGCCTGAGAATCACTGATCTCTTAAGTAATTTGATAAAACAGGAATAAATACTAAACAATTCTCAATAACAGAATGACAATTTGTCCTATCCCTCAACAAAACAAGATTTTCTTTTACGGGAGAATTTTTAGGGGTTTTCTTGTGGTGCTTGTTTGATTTTTTGTTTAGGGAGGGGGAGGATTATGACCGGGAAGTGCTTTAGGAATGTCGACGCTCAATTCTTCATGGGGATGCTGTTTTATTCAGATCAGAAACAGAAAATTTTGGTTTTTTATTCTCGCTTCTTCTATTAACAGAGATGCATTTACAAAGTGTATTTGCGAATTGCGATGTTTAAAAAAACCAACAAAAACAAAACATTACAAAAAACATGCATTATATTAAACTTGGTTTAAAAGTCCCACATCCCTCAATTATAAATCCTATATACTTGTCATTATATATGATTCATTTATTCCATTTGGAATATACATGTACCGTATGATATAGTAAAATCAAATAAGGATACATGTACCTCACCGAACATTTATAATTTAGAAATAAACTTTACTGTATATGTCAATACCAGCTATTCATAATGGATTAACTAAACAAAAAAATTGCACTCTATCATTTATACAAATTACAGAAATATTATAGCAGTGACCAATGTTATCAATTGATTCATGCAGTCGTATTCAAATAATATCTAAAGTAAGGAAATATATGTACATATGGCAAAAACGAGATACTACGTTCAATGCATTCTCTGAAATTTAAAACCGTTTTCAGACCTAGAATATGTGGTTTATTATGTAATTCTTATGCATGTGGGTGTAAAAAATCATTATTTAGAATTAACAATATGCTATGAAAGTGGCTTAGTATGTATCTTAAGTAAAGTGCGTTACGCTAAGAAAGCTTTGTGAAACAGGTAAGACACATTTTAGGAACTTCCTAAGTTATAACTTGGAATATCTTAAGTTCTATCTTTGGAAACATCTTAGGAAATCTTTGTGAATTTATATTTCGTTTAAATGGATTTTTAAGATGGTTGATAGTTTGTCATTTGCTTATTCCATTTTCACTATATTACAAATGTTTGACTGTTATCTGTAAAGCAGACCCTTTTGTTACGTACAGACACTGTTATAAATTCTAACTGGTAACGTAAAGTTATTTCTTACTTATATAATGTAAAATAAGTACTTGTAAATTGTTATTTAAGACGACAATTTGCAACACTTTATGGTCTCTAACTAAATATTTTAATTAATTTATTGTATCAGCATGATTGCTATGAACCTGCAATGAATTACATTAAAATACAAGTTGACTGTAAGTTTTAGTTAAATTAAGGCTGAAGTATATTTTATGGATGCAAAAATTGATAAAAACCTTACATGACGTCATTATATTTGACCTTTGACCTTTTGATTTTAACTTAAAATTTCATAACCATAAAGTTTGACACTCTGTAATTTTAAATGATAAAAGGCCCAACTGCACGACAATTAAACGGACGCAAGTCAAATTTAGGACTCACAATAATCAAGATACACTGTATCTTAATTTTGTTCTTGTTTTTTGGAGTAATTGATGTTAATTTCATTTTCCTACGATAATGGATAGAAAAATATTCTTTACATAACAAGTAGCCATTGTTTTGTAAATTTGAGCCAAACAATTAAATATCTTTTATTCAAGAGTGTTTCCTCGGACCCTATATTTTTTGTTTGCTGGGATTTAGGCGATTCTCACTGGTCAAAACAGTACTTTGATATCTGCATCAACACAATTTTTTGCCGGGTCTACTTTTCTTTACTGTGCTAGTGTAACATATTTTATAGAACAGGAAATTAAAAAATAAACATTAAATAGACTGTGATGTTATTGCTTGTTGATTCTAATCAAACAAAATGCAACAACATGAATAAAAGATTAATACTCCTCTGGATATTTAACCTTGAAATATAGGCATCACGCTAATTAATTCACGGAAAAGAAAACTGAGTGTGTTCTCACGATTGTGTCTGAAGCTATGATCAATATTTGTTGCGTGGCTAGCTGTTCAAAAAATCATAAAATAATGTGATGTATACTCTGTAACATTAAATGTTGCTTTTTAAACTTTTAAGGATACGTCACTTTAATTACATGGATTGCATTTGTGATGAATAACACTTTACATACTATGATTTTAAATTGTTTTAATAAATGGTGCAGCATGAATCGAGTGATTTTTCGTTTGATCGACGTATTAAAAAAAAAAAGACCGGAAAACTTTTTCATCATTGCGGTACTCCCATTCATTTTGTCATTTTTTTCTTTGATACGTCGATCAAAGAAAACAAATATTTAAAAAACTATTCATTTCTCAAATCATGCTTCTCGATTACAGAGACAGTGATAATATTGATTGGTCTGGCTCAACATCTTCTGGGTCATTCTCAAGCAAAAATTATGAATGCGTTGGGAATGAAACAAGCATACATGATTGTCCAGATAACGAAAAAAAATGTAAATCAACAACGATGTTCCTTCCAAGGACCGAACTTACATGTAAACGTAAGACGTATTGAATATATAACAATATATACAATTGTACTTTTCTTTTACTTGTCTTTAATGCAACATCAAATACCGATCAAATATAGGTATAGTTTACTGTTTACCAATAATGGATTTTTTCTTTAAAAAATGTTTGTTATTTCTGTATTAGATTGGTTAACAAATTGTCCCAAATACTTGCAGAAGGAGATACATTGTCTGGATTTTCTGTGCGTGTGTCAGATACAGCAGACTGGAGATCAGGGACCCTGTGTTATCAACACGACATAGAACAACCTATGAGTAATACCGTCAATATCGACTGTGTTACTTCCGGTCGTTATGTCACTATTTATAATTCCAGGAACAATACAGATACATCCCTTGTATCGGAGTTTGCTTACATCAATATCTGTGAATTAAATATAACAGGTAGAGAATTTTAAAACACATTACATTTAAGAAAACAAACTTTTAGAAGTTCATTGAAATATATGTATAAATATGTTATGCATTCGTTTTATAGGTTGCAACATCGGTTTTAATGGAGAAAACTGCACAAAGTGTCCAGCCAACTGCTTTAATGACACTTGTCAATTTCAATCCGGGCATTGTTTTGGTTGTAAAGATGGATTTCAAGGTGGAATGTGTAAAGAAGGTGTGAAGTTATTAGATAGTTTTATTTTATTTTTTTGTATTTTTATTTACTTTTGCTTATCTGTCTTTTAAAGCTGCAATAATATAATTTTAAAAAATGTTGATATATTGCACCAGGGCTTTCTGCTAAATTTAAAAAATAGACATAATGTTTAAAAGATATGAATTGTGTTGGTCACTCTATTACAATATTGTTCATGTGAACCCAGAATGATTTCGCTTTTTAAGAAGATGCCAATATTAATATGAAAATTCCATGGGAGGAACACTTTTAATAACAAGCTTTCAACACTTTTTTGTACTATATTTGAAGAGTGCCCCTCTGGTAGTTATGGGAGGACATGTTCCCGTCAGTGTGGAAACTGTCTAAATCAGGGGTCATGTGACCATATTAGTGGAGTATGTCACGGCGGTTGTTTGTCTGGGTGGACGGGTGATAGATGTGACCAAGGTGAGTCAAAGGCTTAAAATAGCATATTACCAATACATTTCAAATTGAATTTAATATAAGCTCCCTCGAGTAATTCACTGCAATTTTTTCAAAAGGATGCTGGCGTATAGTCCTTTTAAAGTACACCAGGCATTTACAGTATCTATCAACATTGACCCTCTAACGCAAACTTTTCACTCTTCACGCATAAATATACATTATTGAATTATTAGATATAAACGTTTTTATCTATCTTTGACAGTCTAGTGCTTGTCATAATGGAGCCATGCTGAAAATTACTTAAAACATGATAAATTCCGAACAGTTTGAAATTATTAAAGAATTCTTTGCACGACACATTCAATGCTTTTCTTTTTACACCACACCTCATCAGAAATTAAACCAAATGTTTTTCAGAGTTTTTAATCTATATAAACCTGAAATGCCTATCTTTATTCCCCTTTCTTGCTTATTTCAGAATGTGCTTCTACTCTGTATGGACCCTTTTGTAACACGTCTTGTAGTGAATACTGTCAAAACAAAACATGTAACCAGTCCTCTGGACACTGCATAACTTGCATTGGAACCCGTTCTGGTCCTTTCTGTGAAATTGAAATAATTCCTGAGAGTGAAGGTTTTGGTAAGAGATTAAGATAAACTTATTTGATAATTTTAATTATCAAATTAAGGTAGCATTACAAATGAAGATAACTTCAATATTTTTTTTATCATTCAATAAATAAATTGTAATATCACAATTCGATGTTTAAGAAGAATTTGTTTGTTGCGTTATTTAACCCTCAATATCTTGATCGAAGCTAGAGAGGCAACAAAAATAGATTTGAGTTTAACTTTTATTGCTTTGCATAAACTTTTATGGTATCTGATTTTCTATCTTTTTTTAAAATTGAAAATAAACCGCTTTGCTGTATTACATGTTTGATCTTATGACATCATGTTATATTGGCATGTCTTACTCTTTTTTATTTCTTTTTATAACACTCATAATGTATCAATAATGTGCTAACTTAGTAAAATTTGTTCTAATATTTTGTATTGGAATAAGATGTTAAATATTCGGAATGATAGTGAACCATGCATTTTAAAAGTGCTTTCAATTTTTCATAGGTAGTTCTGTTGCTGTAGAGGATATCCCTTTCACCATCATAGGGGCTGTAGTCGGGGTGTTTGTAATCGTGTTGCTAGCCCTCCTCGTAGTGTGTCTGCTTGTAAGAAGGTTTGTCATTAAGTTAAGATAAAATAACATGTATATACAAACTATCTATATTTCAAATACCCGACCAGCAATATCATTATTTTCTATAACATTCTTAAAACTGTGTCAAAATTTTTTGAAGATAATAAGAACAAAAATCAAACGTTGCCCTCCCAAACTGGCATTATTTTTTTAATACACTGAATAACTTAACTTAAAAAAGAAGAAAAAAAATTCTGCTGACGTGAATTTTACGCAAATAATGTGCACATAAATTAGGCACATGTTACATTTCGTTGTGGAACCCGTTGCTAAGTGTGTTGCCAACGCCGAGGGTAATAAAACGGACTATAAAATTCGTCTCAACAAATCAGACTTTTGTATTTATCATTAAAGTATAATAATATGCTTATTATGTTTATTAAAATACCAATGTTACCCCCTTTACAGAAAACGAAGACTGGACACAAAATCAGAAGACGCCATCGGGCTGGAACCGATGGAGACGCCGATGTCAGAGAGGAAAACAAATGTTTACTATGACGACACAGACGGTAAATCAATGTTAATTGTAATATCAAAACTTTTGAAATGTATTTGATGCAATCTTAAGACCTTGTCATCCATAGATGTTAAGATAAATCGTTTCTCTCATGACTGAATTTTTTTAAGTAAAACCTAATAAAATTAGAACTGTATAGCAAATAAGTTGAATAGTAGATACGAGATCTTTTAATAGAGTTTATTTTATTTGACCGCCAAGTAAGACACGTTGATTTTAGCATTTGTTCTCAATAAATGTTCATAAATTATCACTACTTCTTTTCTTTTCTTTTCTTTTCTTTAAATACCTCTTTTTTCCAATACAGTTGCTGCTCAAACTACATTGTATTCTATGCTATATCTTTCCACTCAATTTCACATGAAACGTTATCTCAACTAACTACATGTACGTGTATTGATAAGATACTAATTCATTCATGCTAGTTACTTTTTCTTACTGTATTTCTTTTGCAGCTCTACTAAAAAAAGAATAACTATTTTAAACTTTTAAACGTATTTTTTTTTCAAATAAAAATAAGCATTGTAGACTCAAAATTGATTTAATTTCATATTCAACCAAATATGACAATCTCCTTATAAATAGCATATGTCTTTGTTTCACAGAAGAATACCCGATGAGTTACCATAATGTCAGCTATATTACAAACGCAGAGGAACAAAGGGATTCAGAGTTAGAAGACACTGAAAGTGAAATTGAAATCAAAAGTCGGGGTTCAATGGCGGATCAAAATGATGTTGAGCTCATCAGCGAAAATTTAGGGGACATTTCCATCAAAGACCTGCATTACTATATTTTGAGGAAGCATGAATTAATGGACGAGGGCTTTAAGGCAGAATTTAAAGTAGGAAGATTACTCTTATCATTTCCTTAATCAGCTTGGTTTTTAATGGCTGCTTAACTAAATGCTTTTATAAAAGGTCACACTTAAAAGAAGTTTTATAAAGCGTTAATGCGTACAGCACATAGAATGCTACATGTATTTTGTTTTTGTTAAAGTGTATGCAACAATAGTTTTTATGCAATGTGCAAACCAAACATATATTTTATTTCCCTCCAATATTTCATTTTTGTTATTGGCTCATTTATATATAGCAAATAGTTGTTTGACGTTTGAGTTTGCTGTTAAGATATTACCATTGTATTGCATTTTAAAGGAGTCAAGTAAATGTTATAATGTTTGACCAAATACAACAATTTAGCAACTAATTTTCTTCACTATTTATTTTTTTAAACTATGAGTGAAGTAAATGCATTGTTTTATGTTGATGCCCTGATCTCGGCAATATATTTAACACGAACAGAGATGTGTTTTGCTTAAATGTAAATAAGTTCAGCCAAAAGCAATTCTTGACCTGTTCTTAATATGAATAAATTATGCAAACATCTTAATCTATCCATTTATGCATCTGGAATGCTTTCAGTTCTCTTCATGTTTGTAAATTGCTAACATTGTTTATCATCTCTTCCAAATGATAGTGACATTTCAAACTGAGAGTAATATAAGTATATAATGAAAATGTCTAAATATATCTGAGTCGTAGGTCGGCTTCATCAAAACATCTTTTTTATTTTATCGTCTATAGGCTTTGCCAGAGGGGGACATAAACCGATGCTCTGTTGGAGGCCAAGATAAAAACATTTTAAAGAACCGCTTCAAAAACACCCTACCATGTACGTAAATTTTTTTCTGCTAGCTCACTTTGTCAACAACGTTCATTTTTGATTAAACATGATAAATATAAAAAAAAATGCCTTTGCACTTGATATTGCTTTATTTTTCTAGATGACCACACACGAGTTATATTAAAAGACAGCAATAGCGAAGATTATATAAATGCCAGCTATATTTCTGTAAGTTTTATATTCAGTTATATCACTGAACAAAATAACACAATTTATCATTAGAATCATTTGATGCAGTTTTTGTGACATTTTGTAATTTGATTAAAATTTGTAGGATGCCTTTGGTAAACAAGAATATATTGCATGCCAAGGTAGGTTTTAATTCGAATCTCACAACAAACAGTATACTAATGATAAATGGATCTATATAAATATATTTGATAAGTTTTATTAATAAAATTGTACGATGTATAGAAATATGCTTAACACGTTTACTTTTCTTAACTTTGACTATTACATGTATTAAAAAAATAATGCTCAAATTTGTTAAAATCTAAATTACTATTTTGTGGTTCATCAGGCCCGAAACCTACAACAGTGAAAGATTTCTGGCGGATGATATGGCAGGAAACTATTCATACAATCGTGATGTTGAAGGGGATTATCGAAGGGAAGAAAGTAAGTCTGTCAGGAAAAAAACACAACCATAAAATTACAGCATAAAAAATACAACAAAACGTCCGCATTTACATTTTAAAAACAGTGATGGATCTTTTCCTTGTCATTATTTAAAAAGGGTCATTTATATTCTAGTTATTATAATAATTGAGCAGAAAAAGACACGAACTAGTTTTGTATAAACCGACAAATTAATTTTCGAAAAAAAACCCATTAAAAAATATCCTTAGTAAACTTAAAAAAAAAATATTAAATTATGGATGTAATATTTTTTCTTTACAATTTATATTTGTGTCCCTGTTTTTTTAACCATGCTTGACAGATTTATCTTTAATTGAATTTTAATGTTATTGATGTAGATACCATACATAATCGACTTTAAAAAATATATCTCTACAATCATTATGCAGCCCAACATACGCCCCAACAATACGTTATTTGAATGCATTGAAACGTACATTACATAATCGATTCGTAGTGTAATCACATAGAGACACAGAAAATGTAAATATATTTATATATCATAATTGACCTACGAAAGTTATTAAATAAGGATTTTAACAACATAATTTGCATATAGCAATATGACTCTGGTCATTTATTAAGGCTAGAAAAAAGACACATCCATATTATAACTGACTTCTTAAAACTGTTTGAACGGATTTGAAAATTGTGATATATACATACATATGGATATATTTTGTAACTTTTAACAGCGGAAATGTGAACAGTATTGGCCATCTCTCGGAAGGACGCTCATTTATGGAAAGATATCAGTGACTTCATTGGAGGAAAAGACCTACGCATTTTATACCATTCGACGCTTAAAGATAACAAATGATAAGGTATGATTTAAATATTTTTTAATCTAATTAATACATTTGAAAAAAAGAACATACAGATTTTTTTTATTTGTAATTCCATATCGTAAGTATTGACGTTGTGGCAAAGTAGGTCATCTCCTTGATTTCTGTACCAGTATGGTATAGAAAAAACTCTGAATATATTCAATATATCAAAATGATAAAAAAAATCACACTGACGCAAATATACATCTTAGGACAACAACAAGGAAATTCGTTACCAGAACCATTTTCACTTCACTGGGTGGCCAGACCATGGAATTCCTTCAACATTGCAGCTACTCTCGTTCTATTTCCGGGTTAAAGATCAAATTAAAAACGATGGGGATTCATCACCTCTTGTTGTCCACTGCAGGTTAATTAATCATAATACTGTTCCTTTTCAACATGTATTTGCAAATTAACAAATGGAACCTTTTAAAGTATTAGGGAAGAAAGTGAACGTTTTCGTGAAACGCATCTTTTTTAATACAAATTTGATTGCTGGTAATATTCAAACATGAATGACTTTCGTTTGTTTGTTTCAGGATATCTGCTATTCTCTACCAAAAATAACGCAAATAAGATCTACAGGTTATGCACACCTAAATCATTAAAATATCTTTTCGTCCAACAGAAAAAAAAAGTTGTATTTTAAAATTAAAAAAAAAACCACGATTGTAAAATTACTTAAATATACTATTTCTTTTTGTAGCGCTGGTGTTGGTAGAACAGGTACATTCATAGCTATTGACGCGCTTGTGCAATATGGACTAGAGAAAGGAACAGTGAACGTCACTAAATATGTCAGCGCTATGAGGCGAGACAGAATGCACATGATCCAGACTTCGGTAAAAAAAGATAATATTTGAAAAAGGAACAGCCAATTGGTTGTGTTTCAAAAATAATTGAAACCATTTATCTCTTAAACATTTAGTTTCTTACAGAAACATCTTGACGATAAACAATTTTAACCAAGGGTATATTTGTTTAATTCCTGTGTTATAGGGCCAATATATTACTGTCTACAAATGCCTGGACGAATTTTTCAATTATCCACGCCACGTTATTTGCCGGGACATCATTGACGAGCAAATCGGATCAACTTTGACGGAAGAATTTCAGGTTTTACTACTAGCGGCTTTTAAACACGGTGTTCCTGCTTTATTTGTTCATTCAAAACACGTTTATTTGTACATAACAATATACTTCTTTTTCATCAGGAAGTGTGCAGATACATTAACGAACAAAGGGAGCTAAATGATTGGGATGCTCAACCTGGTAAAATGATTCACTTGTACTTAGATTGATTTTATCTTAAGACAAAATTCACCTTTCAGCATAAACAATTTTTATGTTTTAAGGCAAACGATTGTACTAGAAATTATTTTTTTCCAGGTGAGACGGAGAATAAGGATCGCTTGATAATCGCTGAATTTCCTGTAAGTGTGTTACAATTGACAAGCGACGCTTGTTTTATCTGTCTTTGGACCTCAACGATTGTACAGGGAAATTACGATACAAAAAACGTTATTGGTTCAATTTCCTTAAGTTCAAAGCATCTTAATCATTTGTAATGTCATACGAGTGAAAAAATTCAAAATATCACAGCTATTAAACATGTTATATTAAGGAACAAACTGCCGCCTATGTGTTTTGAATTTAATTAAAATATGTTTATAGTCCGTTTGTCTGTCTTTACCTGACTTAAATGCAACCCCCCCCCCCCAAAAAAAAGGAATTACTCCGGCCATGACAATAACTAAATAAAATTTATAGTTTTAGAAAACCAAACCAAATATTTGTATTAAAAAGTACATTATTTAGATAAACGAAACATTTGTTTTTGTTCTTCCTTAAGATAAAGTTTTATATTTTTACTTCAGTCACTTTTGCGTGAAGAGGGTTTTCTATTATCGAGACATCCATCTACCAAGAACCTCCCCCAGTTTCTGTCCTTGTTGGTTGACGTTTCTCCATCTGTGGTCGTCGTCCTAGATTCAGAACAGTCAACTGTATGTATATCATTGCATTATTTGTTCAATAACAATCTTTGTATTATTCTATCTGTTTCTTCAATTGTGTGGTTGTAGAGTCATAATGTTTAAGTTTCTACAATGATGAATATTCACTGTACTGTTTGTGGTGTAAAAACCCACGTCCCTTTTAACTTAAACCAATGACAATTTCTTCTTGCCTCAATATTTAAGACTGACGAATGGATACCGGAAGGAAGCACTCTGGTTGTTGGTAGATATGTCGTAAAACAAACCAAGAGTCGAGTGACCAGTGTTAATAAAAGAATGTCGACCATTGGTGTAGCTATTCAGGTAATACTGGGGAATATGTGCATGTGACATTAATATAATTTAAGCAAGCATCGTTTTTTTCATGGTTTATATTATAAAATATAACCATATACATGTGGTCTCCACGTGTTTATAAGATCAGTTGTAAGGAAACACTTGTTACCTCTGACGTACATCGCATGTTATTTAAATAATAAGCACACACAATTGACTTTAAATTTCATTCATTAATTTTTTTCCGGTCTAGCACGGGGATGATGTAGAGATTGAAATTCGATTAATCGAGCCTGTGGCACAAAAAGATTCAGATTACTCGAATGTAACTCCCCTATCGGATATAATAGATGCCTTCACGAGTCTTACTGTTCCAAAAGACAAACCAGTTATCATTCTCAACAAGTAAGTTTACAAGAAATATTACATAAGGTTAAATAAAGACAGTTTTGACAATTTACTTCATATTTCATGCGCTGGCATTGATATGAATTTACCTTAAATAGAAGCCAGTGTTAACTAGAAAACATAATTGAGTTTTTGTTTGTTTGTTTTTTTTTTACATA
Source organism: Magallana hongkongensis (assembly GCA_015776775.1). Taxonomy (NCBI): domain Eukaryota; kingdom Metazoa; phylum Mollusca; class Bivalvia; order Ostreida; family Ostreidae; genus Magallana; species Magallana hongkongensis. The sequence continues at coordinate 5,527,474 of CM027469.1, read as the reverse complement.
GCCAAGACATAATGTTTGAATTCTATGAGACATTGCATTGTCAATTGTTAAAGAGATGGACCTTATTTCTTGAGCATGTTTCACGATTCATTTCACATGGTGATGGTGCAATTAAGTTATAAAGTAAGCAAGTCACATTTATTAAAGTGAAAAGTGTTTCATATATACCAATTCAGATTATAATACAACAATTTATTGTCACATCCGGCCCATTAGACCTGATGGTCATTGATAAAATATTAACACGGATATGAATGTCAGCTTGGATGTTCAGTTTGTCTTATTCTGAAAGTTTAATAATAAAAGAGCACTTTCTGAACACAGGTTTTAGAGTAGTCTATTGAAATAAATTATTATCGTTAGATTTTACAGATCTATAAGTGTTATTTAAAAAAGAGTTGCGTAAGCCATTAATTTGATATGAATGCAACAACTTTTGTTTTGTTATCGATTCCAGACATACAAAGTTATTGCCATGTTTCTAACATTTATACATCACTTTTTATTTTTGAATATTGTAATTGGCAATGAGAGTTTCATTTATATTTCTAACAAAATGAATACGTAACTTTTTTAAAAACAAACCATATGTTCATATTTTACATAATTGTGTGCAGTGAGAATAGCGTAGAAGTTCTTGTGACAACGATCGTTCTGAATGCCTTACATCAGCTGTGGTTTGACGGAGAGACGGATATCAGTTTGATATCCAGATATCTACTGACACTTCAGCCATCAGAAACCATGTCTGTTGTAAGTGTGCTAAAACACTGTGTAACATGTATTTTATGACAAACACTGTATCTGTAGTATAACTGAACAGTGAATCTGTGGATACTAATAAAACCAAAACACACGGGTTGTCGGTATCTAAATATGGATAATTTTTATCATGCAGCAATTTTCTCTAAAAAGGTGTCTTGTGCATTGATATCAATTTAATATAAGTAACATAAACACATATTGTAAGAAAAAAAAATGTTTTCAGTATATGTTTAAATGCTTGTTAAATGAATACAAAGTGTTTAATTATTAAATCATGTCTATAATCTTTTATCTATGATAAAAACAAAACAAGAAAAAGCAAAATGGTGATTATCAGGCTTTTTTTTTCGTTTTAGGACGATTATAAAAAATGTTACAGACTTGTTCATCGATTCGCAACAGGACATTTTTCAGCAGAACTCAATTTACAGGAAGACCATGTTTATGCAAATTGAGAGTTTCGACGGTGACGAAAACTTAAAAGACCTATGCCCTTTGCTGAAGACGAAATTTTTGAATACTTGTGCCTTTTATTAGAAGAGGTTTCTCTTTAAAATGTCTTCAAATATATTCAGTATTTTTAACATTTTTGATAATTTTCATAGATATTATTTATCTTAATGAGAGTTTGGTATATAAGAGTATTATAGGTATTTTTGTATTTACTGCGTATATAGATTAACATTTACAACAGACTCGAGACAGTTAATAAATAAATTAGTTTTGTAAGGTATCTCTACGGGTTTTGTGTTCTAATGATGATAACTCTTTAACTCTCCTTATTTTTTTTTACGTTTTGTAGAGATTCGATGTATCATCACTTAGCATTTAACATTTTATCGATAATTGATTGAAATTCTAAGATATAAAATCCTAATGATGTTGATAGAGTTGGCATTAATTGAATCTATTGGATAAATAATATTGTATATATTTATTAAAACATAAGTACATAATGACATCAATATATTCAGCAGCAAACAATCCACAGTCGCTAAAATCATAACCTCTTTTATTTAAACAACAACATAGGTTCTTACGGAAGCCCGTTGGTGCCACGTAGGAAAAATATTTTATCTGGTGGCCCCAGATAATTATTTGGCAGCCGCCACTTATTATCTGGCGGCCGCCACATAATTATTTGGCGGTCGCCAGATAAAACCTGGCTTCCTGATGCGTGCGCATGTTTTAATGGAAGCTTTTAAAAGAGTTGTGGATACACTTTAATTTATTAGTTTTATTAATTATTTCTGAAACTCGACATTAAATATCAATTGCAGAGCTTAGGGTTTTGAAAAACTGGTTGAGTTGAATGTATAGAAGACTTTGTTGTTAGAATCTAGAATGAATTTTATATTACTTTGTGCCTTGTATTATACATGTATGTTGTAAAACATGGTATTTTAGAGTTTATTTTGAACTTTTAAAACTAAAGTTAACACCCGTTCAGAAAATCTTAAAATTAAAAAACCTTAACTTGAGAGGTATTTTATGTAAACGTGTATAAGTAAAGGAACGCACTGCCTTCTATATGTTTTAGTTTTGGTGTAAGAATTTACCAACTCATATTAAAGTCAGCTTTATTGACCACGACAGCTAGTACTGGCAATATTATCACGAGAGCAGATCCATCTATGACTTTATAAGGATAAACTAGGATAAGTGTGTACTAGCATTCGTGGCCATAAAAATGAAACTATTTAACTGACTGTGTTGTTAAAATCTTACTCCAAATCACATGAAAGCAGTACAATAAAAAGACCGTGATCGGCCACAGTTTTTGGAGAGGGTTTATATAGGCTTTGCCTGTTGCCTAATCCATTTGATTACTCAATAAAATATGTTTAAATTAAAAATTAAATCCAAGTACTGAGAGTACTGAAAGGCAGGGTCTTGAAAGTTTGAATTTGTAATTGTTCACGTTTTCCTCCATTATGTTCCAAATATTATGAGTTTGAATTAGTTGTTTTAATGTACATGTTGTATGCTAAAGTTTAACTTTTTGCAATTGCCTGATACTTTGTCATAATTTTGCTAAAATCCCGACCGGGACTGATCTTCATAATTGTAGAAAATTGACACAACGGTATATTATGTAAAATAAGACCCCAAGAAAATTTTTAAAAAACTACAACTAACCGGGAAAATCAAAAGAACTATGTTTAGGTCTATAATTTAAATCGTTATATTTATTTCTTTTGTGATCAAAGGGAAAATCTATAAGTCGGACGGTATCTGTTATACAAGGTTTATGGAACTCCAAAAACTCTCAAACTGTTGAATTACCGAACAAAGTTAACATTTGTATACCGATAACAAACACACGCATCTAACGTTATAAATATTTCTTTTTTACAATAAGATTATTCCAAGTACTATAACAATAAAAAATGTGCATCATTTACACGAATCACGATACAACCGTTTTTGAAATTTCATTAAAAATCATACTCCAAATTCAGTTATCTGCTTTTCAAATCGATAAAAGCAGAAAATGGAGACCAAAAGAGAATGAATCACGTCATATTTTGTGGTAAACCTTTCCTGATTGGCTGTTATATATGATAATTGCAGATTGTTAATTTTAGCTATTAATACAGATTTATTTGATTTTAAAGAAGATGGGGGAATAAGATGGCACAAATGCCCATTCGGTTAAGTAGTGAAATACAATTTTGAATTTATTTCCCCCCAATTAAATCTATTCAAATATATTATAATACAACTTTACAAAAGCAAAATTTCTAACTATAGTCAGTTTTTAATATATTTAACAAAAAATAAGAAAAAAATATTGTCGGAAATGTTGGTGGTATCGAACCCGTAACATAAAAACCCTAGATATATAAGGTTAGCTTATGCCAGGTACTCTAACCACTGAGCCATTTCAGACACAACAAAGTGGGCTTTTTAAATATTATGTGTGACTAAGGCCACGGACTACCGGACTTGTATTATTTTTTCAAAACGGTCAATTGTTGGGATAAAAAAGGATATTTTTTGAGTATAGTGGGTCATCTCTCCACGTTTTTGTTGATTGAAATCGGTTTGTTTTCCAACAGACCTTAATTAGACTATGAGAAAACTATGGAGCACAGACCCACTCTATAAAATAAAATGCCTTGAAGTTCTAAAAATGACAATATTTGCAGGTTTTGATACGTATACGCCTGTTTGAGTCAACATATTCCAAGTATTGAACATAACTTTAGGTTAAAAATCAACGATTCGTTAAATGTATATTGTTTTAAATGATTTAAAAAAAACCCATCAGTGTTATTGATTCTTTAATTTTTCAGTAGCCTGTCCGACCGCGTATGGGCATTTGACACGCCGTATCCACCCATTTTCTTTCTAAAATATGCAAAGTTAACGCTTTTAACAGTAAAATTAACAAATGTTGTTGGACATTGTCATTTCAGGGATCTTTGTCCGTTAAATACACCCTGGTTTATTAAACGCACAATTTAATGCGTGTCTTGGAAAAATGAACTTTATTTCGAAAGCGATTTAATTTCAAATTTTTCGAGGGGCTACAATAAAGGATTTGTAAATCAGATTTGAAAACTATGATAAAAGCTTACTTTTTATCTGTTTAAAATTGAAATAAGTCCTTTTCATTTACATGTACTAGCACACAATAAATTAAAAATTTAAAACAAAACAACTATGCGTTATATCTGAATTCATTGGTCTAATATTGGTGCGAGATTTTTATCAATGGGAGAAAAATTAGCCGAGTTTCTGATGAGAGGCATTAAGATATTGATGAAGAATTCTTTTAAATCATGAATATGACTGGTTTTGTCCGTTATAAAGTATAGAAAATGTCTCATAACATTAAAACAAATTACATGATTGTATATTCCAACTAAGCCGGACAACATGAACATTAACATTTAACTTGGTTCTTCAATCGATAAGATTGTATATTTCAATTAATCTATTGGTCACCCAAAATGTATAATTTATATAGATTTTGCTTACAATGTATTGTTCAAAATCTAAATTCAGTTTAATTAACTAAAGAGTCAATGAACGAAAAGGCAAATTCAGACTTGTTTTTTTTTCTATGTACTAATTGTTTTTTAGAAATGAACAGCAGTCATAACGCGTGTTAACTGGATACCAACGAAACACCTATTTAATATGTAGAACATCTATGTATTTAACCTCGGCTTGCGCATGAAGTTCGGTTATGGTGGCATATCTCTGCCCCTTGTGTGCAAGTTATTTTTCTATCAAATATGTCGACATACAAGATAAATATGTTGACATGCAAGATAGTAATGTCAACATGCAACATAACTATGTTGACATGCAAGAAATTGCAATCTGATATGAATTATACATAATCTCAAAATATCGCCCACCTGTGACATCCAAGATGCTAGATGCTATCTTTCTATGTCGACATGCAACTTATTTATGTTAACATTCAAGATAAATATGCTGACATGCAACTTATTTATGTCAACATGCAACTTATTTATGTCGATATGCAAGTTATTTATGTCGACATGCAAGATGAATATGTCAACATGCAACTAAGTTATGTTTACATGCGAGATAAATATGTTGACAAGAACTTATAAGTTGCATGTCAACAAAACTAAGTTGCATGTTGACATAAATATGTTGCATGTCAACATATTTATCTTGCATGTTAACATAACAAAATTGCATGTTGACATAAATAAGTTGCATGTCGACATAAAGAAGTTGCATTTTAACATAAGTTAGTTGCATGTTGACATCAAAAGGTAGCGTATCTAGCATCTTGGATGTCACATGTTGGCGGTATTTGAGATTTTCTATAACTCTTATTTGATTGCAGTTTTCTTGCACGTCAACATAGTTATGTTGCATGTTGACATAACTATCTTGCATGTCAACATATTTATCTTGCATGTCAACATAATTAAGGGAAAAATAACTTGCACACAGGGGGCAGAGATATGACAACATATACTTGGAATAATCTTATTGTAAAAAAGATATATTTCTAACGTTAGATGCCTGTGTTTGTTATCGGTATACAAATGTAAACTTTGTTCGGTAATTCAACAGTTTGAGAGTTTGACAAAGTATCAGGCAATTGCAAAAAGCCAAACTTTAGCATACAACATGTAGATTGAAACAACTAATTCAAACTCATAATTTTTGGAACATAATGGAGGAAAAAGTGAACAATTACAAATTCAAACTTTCAAGACTCCGCCTTTCAGTACTCTCAGTACTTTGATTTACCCAGAGAGATTGTGGCCGATCACGGTCTATTTATTGTACTGCCTTTCATGTGATTTGGAATAAGAGTTTAACAACACCTTTCAGTTAAATAGTCATTTTTATGGCCACAAATGCTAGTACACACTTATCCTAGTTTATCCTTATAAAGTCATAGATGGATCTGCTCTCGTGATAATATTGCCTGTACTAGCTGTCGTGGTCAATAAAGCTGACTTTAATCTGCGTTGGTAAATCATTATACCAAAATTAAAACATATAGAAGGCAGTGCGTTCCTTTACTTATACACGTTTACATAAAATTCCTTTCAAGTTAAGGTTATTTAATGTTATAAGATTTCCTGAACGGGTGTCTAGTTCAGTTTTGAAAGTATAGAATCAACTCTAAAATACCATGTTTTACAACATACATATATAATACAAGGCACAAAGTAATATAAAATTCATTCTAGGTTCTAACAACAAAGTCTTCTATACATTCAACTCAACCAGTTTTTCAAAATCCTAAGCTCTGCAATTGATATTTAATGTCAAGTTTCAGAAATAATTGATAAAACTAATAAATTAGAATGTATCCACAACTCCCTAAAAAGCTCCCATTAAAACATGCGCGCGCATCAGAAAGCCAGGTTTTATCTGGCGGCCGCCAAATGATTATGTGGCGGCCGCCAAATAATTATGTGGCGGCCGCCAGATAATTATCTGGTGGCCGCCAGATAAAATATTTTTCCTACGTGGCACCAACGGGCTTCCGTAGGTTCTTAAGTGTCAATGCAAATACGGATTTATATTAAGAGAACATAATCCAAAACGGTATGAAGTTTGCATAATTTTGGTGAATTGTAAATTTTATTACTCAACATTTGTGCTTTGATTTTTTACGGAACAGTGTATTGGCTCATTAACCATTGTCGAATTGGATAGTTGCCCAATGAAAATTGTTGAATAAGAGTTCACAGGACGAAAAACAACCTTTAAGCAAGTCCTTAAAGGTGGCTTAAAGGTGACTTAAAGGAGCTTAAAGGCTATACGACCTTTAAGCCGCCTTTAAGTCACCTTTAAGCAAGTGCTTATAGGTCCTTAATGTCCAAACTTCTTTAAGCCACCTTTAAGCCACCTTTAAGCATCTTTAAGTGGCATTTACGCTCTCTTTACACTGCCTTTACACTGTCTTTAAGTGGCCTTTAAGTCAATATTGATCAAGCTGAACAATAAACACATATATTAAATGCAAAAGCTCTTTTATAGAGATCGAAGGGGGTCATCCGAGTGATAATATAATTTCCAAGGAAGGGGGGGGGGTGTTCCAGGCGGTTTTAATCGTCGCTCCATTAAACACAGATCGCTATCATCAGCACCGCTCCGATGGACACAGATTGCCGTTATAAAAGGGATGAGCGCAGTCTCTGTATCTTAAGACGTGCATAAAACTTATTAAAGTATGTTTGTTTCCTATTATAAATTAATCGGTGAAAAAAATCTCTCTCTCTCTCTCTCTCTCTCTCTCAGTTCATCCGGTTATTAAACAAAATAAAGATAATGAACCAAAAATGCATGATTTAATTTGTTAATCGGTTTAAGGTTTGTATTTTTTTTTCAATTTTCATTATTTCTAACTCTAGATCTGCTAGATACATGTTAAAGATGAAAAGACTCTCAACTGCCTTTGTTATATCGGGCAGGATATTACTGCTTTGTTTGTCTAGACATAGTTTTCTTCGTTTGTGTATATCTAATTAGAGTCTATTGTTTGTACAACTTAAAAAAACCCTGGAACTAACACAGAATATACAAGATATACACAACAGTTGTGTCGTGTGCCCAGGTGCATGTTTGTGTATATCTAATTAAAGTCTATTGTTTGTCCAACTTAAGAAAACCCCTGGAACTAACACAGAATATACAAGATATACACAACAGGTGTGTCGTGTGCCCAGGTGCACGTCAGGGTTTCTAAAGGCGTTGAATTTTAGTATGTACGAGTATACGATAAGTCTAGTGAATAAAAGTTAATTTACATTTGTAATTCATTTTCAAAGTATTATTTCCTAGCTCTGGGTTTCAAAGATGTTACGTCTACAAATTAACGATACATGTATGTAAGAGTAAAATCTTGAGGCTAATTAATTAATGTACCGGTGATCATAAATAGGGGTTGATTATTTAAATATATGTATAAGGGTAAATATGTCAAATATACCCGGCCTGGCACATCATACAATTGTATGTACAAGTCATTTGCAATTGCCACATGCAGTAAATACGTCACCGGTAATTGGTAATTTTGTTTGTTATAGAATTGATAGTTTATAAATCATGTACATACAATTACATGTAAATATTTAAACATATTGGAACGGCGCCGCGATCATGAAAACCTGGAAATTGCGGGAAATTGAACAAATACCCTAATAGTATCAATGCATTTAATAAAAGAAATGATTTCATTTTCTTTCTTTCATTTTTATAGCTATAAATAAGATGAACGTATATCTACTCGGTTTAAATTTATTAACTACATGTCAGAAAGCCTACTATAGTGAACCTAACGGTTTCCATAGGTATTATATATTTTTGTTCACTGAAGACCAAGTTCCGTATTTCATTCTAAATACATGCATGCATGTAATTTATAAATTAGATATAATTGATTGTTACAAACTGAATGGTTTGTCAAAATCTTTTCAAGTAAACATATTCAATACAGTGATTCAATATCCACTGATATATAGGATATAAAAACGCTTACATATATGTAAGTTGCCGTGGCGCAGAGGATGTGTGGTGATGCTAGTAAACTAAGGGTCCCGGGTTCAATTCTCGCCGTCCCCGGTTTTTTTGTTTTTTTTTTTCATTTTTCTTTCTAGAACAAAAACCGTTTTAATACCTTTTCTTTCATAAAGTTAATACATTTTGTTGGAAATTAAGCACAACATTGAATTAATTTTTTTTTAATGGCTTAAATGTGGCTTAAAGGTAGCTTAAAGGTGGCTTAAAGGTGGCTTAAAGAAGTTTGGACATTAAGGACCTATAAGTTGTCCTTAAAGGTGGCTTAAAGGTGACTTAAAAATAGTCTTTAAGCTGCCTTTAAGCCATCTTTACGCTTTCTTTAAGCCACCTTTAAGCAATACATATAGCTTAAAGGTAGCTTAAAGGTGGCTTAAAGATCGTCTTTAAGCTACCTTTAAACACCTTTAAGCTATCTTTAAGGAGGACTTAAAGATGGTCATTCATCCTGTGGTTGGGCTCATTAACAGTTTTTGAAGGGGCCAAAATCTCATTCAATTTATATTGTAACGTTTGATTTTAATAATAATAATTTGAAAGAAAAGAAATATAAAACGGTATGAATTTTGCATCATTGTGGTCGATAGTGACAGTCGCTCCCCCAGTACTACTATATAATTTGTACCTGTCGAGGAAGTAACGGTTGGTTGCTTTCCATTAGAAACAATCATGTTGCACGGACTTTTTTATGTGTTGATCAAACAGATAAATAAATATACAGGTTTTGTTTCATCAATTTTTTTAAACATTAGGTGATCACTATGCAAATCCAATAATCTGCAAATTTTATCTTTATTCTTTAAACAAAAATGAACAGATTCTAAAGTAATAGTAAAAACTATTAATAATTTTGCAAGACGGATGTTTTTAGGCCTTTAAACACCCACTGGTGTATTGTGTTAAAATAATTCCCCTTACAGGTGAAATACTGTACACGGGGCTATTTTCGTCCCGTTTTATAATCGCATTTCTACGATGTCAAACTGCTTCGACTCGTCCTGAATTCGCCCAGAAGCAGTTGTATTTAAAGAGTGATAACTAGAAAGATTTGGATTTGTCCTCTGCGAACAAGGGCGAATGTGGCAAAAGTTTATTGGGAGCTATATTTCCCTGTATAAGTATCGCGTTTATTTTTGGGAAAATATCTTTGATCAGTTTTTGTGATAAAATTTTTAAGAAAAAAAAAAACAAGAAAGACTGTTTATTGTTGCAATTTGCCGTAGCCATATTTCGTTATTTTAATGCAGACAAACGAATTTATTATAAAAACTTACTTAAGCGCAAAATGAATGTATTAAAAAAAAACAAAGATAAGAATTAGGTCGCTTAATGCTTTCAATTCAAACACTTTTTAAATATTTTTATGTTAACATTTAAATGAATTTTTGGGCTTAATATCCTATTTATCTATTTTTTTTTTAACTTTAACCCGTAATTGAATTACAATACGACCTATACATGGCAATGAAAAGGTCTGTTCAAAAGCGTAACAAAGACCTTGGTAGGGTAAAAGGTAAAATAGGCCCTGTTTTCAAAGTTCATAAAAATTTTAATAATATATTTTTTAAATAAAAAAAGTTTCAAAATAGTTTATATTTTACAGTATCTTTAAGGTTCTTAAAAGTAAAATCAAGAGATAGCCTCATGTATAGTTATCCAGTCAACCAATAACATCATAACGTCATGAACTGTACTGATTTTTTCGTTAGTCAAATATTGAATATAGAAAGTAAACGCTGGAATATGATTTAATTTAGGACATTTCATATTCATTATTTCTTTGCCTTTTACAATAAGGCATTAAATACAGTCTGTGATTATTTAAAAATTTGTATATCATCGTCAAAGTGCTCTATGTAATTTTTACACACAATTTCTTTTAGAATCATCCAAGCATGTAAAAAAATGGCAAATTTTAGTTGAATTTGATCTTTAGAGAGACAAACCCGTCAGCTCTAGCGGTGGACGAAGACACGTACACAGCAGAGATAGTTATCGGGGTCCTAGTAGGAGTTCTCGTTCTTGTCACTGCCATCGTCGTCATTGTTGTCTTTATAAGGTCAGTCAATACACCAAGGTAACTTCTTATACACTGAGACACCGTCTCATTTTTGAAGTTCTTTCACCACTGTTATACAAAAAAACGATTTTTTCAAATTTATTTCATGCGCTATTGGCATCTTTAAAATAAATTGACCAATTATGAGTGTGTAATTGTGTGCAAAAATGAAGTACAACGTTCATTTTTATGACCAAAACATGTTTTATACAAAAGAAACGTTATTTTTTTATCAGAGTAATAAATCATCTTTAAATTTCAATACGTGGTGGTGTTTTTTGTAGATATATTCAAAGATCAGATTCTCGAATACCACCGAAAGAAATGAAATTATTTTAAACTGAATGACTCGCTGCTCAAAATAAATGTTACCTGAACGGAAAAATAACTTAATTCATGAATTTACTTCCAACTGAACTGTTATTGATTGAACATGATCGACATATTCTTCAGGTTTTATGTAATTCTTTGTACAAAAACTGAAAGAGTTATATGTACTGTATCATTTATGAGAGAGAGAGAGAGACAGAGAGAGAGAGAGAGAGAGAGAGGTATTTGTATTATATAGTATTTTTTTAAAGATCATTATCATTAAAATATAATATTTATCAAGATACAGACGTACTCTAAAATCCATTGTTCTTCTATATATTTATATATTACATAATTGAAAATAAACATATTTATTTTTATTACATGTTTTGCTCAATAGAACCACTTATAAGGTTTGTTACTGACTGACTACAGGAGGATATCCGGTTCATCAATCTGACCACTGAGACTGACCATGCAACCTGATATACTTCCGTACTGCATCTTTAGTCGAAAGGTTTCCAAAACCCAATTCAAAATCCTGGAAAAAATCCCGACTTAATGATAACACGATTTTGATGCCAGGAGCGGTGGGGATTAGAATCCCTTGGCTAGCGAAGATGACTTATTTTACTCAACCAATAAAATGATCATTGCAAAAGATGTTATCATTCCTCTATCACTATCCTTTATTGGCTGCATGCAATATTCTTTTTATCATTCAAAACAGGAAAAACCAACAATGTAATGCTTAGCGTATGACCAATATTTTTTGGAATAAATGAGTCTAAAACTACAAAAAATCACGACATTGATAATTGTACATTGTAAGAGTGCGTAATACCTGCAGCTAGTTTTTTGTTTTTCAAATTGGGAAGAAATGATCATATTGACTGTCGAGTTTTATAAACAAAAACTTCTGTTGTCTGAACTGTCTTATTAGACGGTCAACGGCGATAACTGAAGTGTCCCTTTTTGAAAGAATAAATTCCACATTTTGCAAGCAATGCGCATATGCATTTCTTTGTCACGTTAAAAAAAATCCACAAAAACAAATAAAATCTGATTTGACCTTTGCATTATGCTTTTTGAGCGATTTTTTTGAGAAAAAAAAACCCATCATCATTAATGTTTATGAATATGTTTAAATGACAAGTTCCTCTGTTTTTATTATTATGGTTTTGAGAGAATAATTAAATGTGATATTTGATTTCATATCAAAATACTTAAGTACTTGAGAAGAATTAACATAATATGAAAAAAATTGCACATTACTTCAATAAAGTCACACTGAAAACAATCATGTTGTATTACATATCATATTACTATTATTACTCGTATGAGTAATAATAGTAACGCCCATTAGAATTGAACTAAAGCTCAATTGTCAGAAATGAGAAAAAACAGAGATACGAAGTGCTACAGAGGTTAAGTGACACAGAGCAAGGCATAAACTCCCCTCTTGATAACTATTTAATGAATAGAATTGTTATAGAATGTGTAAGTTTAAGGGAATTTAAAGGCTTTTCCCCCATTTAAATGTAATTTCTGTTTCCGTGTTTATTCATGTTAACATTCATATTCTGAATTGTGTCAATTCAAATTGAACATGAATTTGCAGCATGAGTACACATAAGCAAAACTATCAGTTGATATAAAATTGCGTAGAAGGAACACGGATGGTAGAACTGAAGTCATCCCAGTTTTGGCCAACACAGATGCTTTATTAAAATTGTTTGCTGAATTTTCTTTGGTGAATGTTGTGCACTATGGATTATAAACGTTATTTGGTGGCAATTATGTATTTCATGATAATACACAGAGCTGAACAATATGGTAAGATAATACTAGCATAAAAAACGAGCCAATAGTTAATTTTTTTTTTGAAAACTACATTTTGAAGTAATGGTAATGTACATATAGATATCTTACAGTGGCATGGTCAGGGCATATTTATATTTCTAACTGTCGTGCTTACGTTTGAGTGAAATTTTAAAAGTTTATTTTTAATAGATGGTACATATGTCAATGTCGATTGTCAATCTACTCGTTAGATATAGGACTATAAAGTCCTTGATAGTTAAGAAGACTTGTGTTTGATGGTTTTATGAAGTAAAAAATAAAAACCATTATTACAATTAACTTAAGTTCGTTAAGCGTCTCGGGTATAGCTTGACAACTCATGAACGAATCTTTTAAGGCTACAAAATCATTATCAACATAAAAAAATGGAAAAAGAAAGAGAAATATATCCTTGTCAGTTCATAGTATTGCTTCGCCTTTCTAAATGATTTTATATCTAAGGTTTATCTATATCCAATTATGAATAATTTTTTTTAAAGAATACAACAAAATTTCGGATTGGTTTGTTAAGAGTCATGTACATTAAACATATAAATTGATTTGTTGAGGCAGTGTTGTAAAACCAAAGGGGACAAAATGAAACGCAATGGCTGTAGGTATAGGCGGCATTAATTCAGACAATCAAAAAACTTACATATTATAAAATAGCCTGGATTACTGATTGACATTTGTAGAGCTTTTTAAGATCCCCAACAATCCTTTTACTGTTCACTTAAAATCTATTAAAAATTCGTCATCTTCCTCAATATGAAACTTATTTCAATCCACAATGTACCTTTTGATACGTTAACCGGAACGATGAACGACGGATACCTCCGCCCGAATAAAATTGTTTACATGCGAACAAAAGTATCTTTAGAGAATTTCTTCATCTTAAAATCGCTGAATTATTTAAGATGCGTTTTTGTTGATCAGGAAGTGTAATTTTGTATATCTTAAATTGAAGTTTGATAATGGATTACCACCTTATCTTTGTGACAATATTGAACTACGCATTGATAAAAGAATCCTTCCAATATGGTATGATTATGTTATTTTAATTTTAGTCAAAACATGAATTTAAAACTGTTCTAAAACTTCTTTATATATAACGCTAATTGTTTTCTTATTATTACTAATCAAACCAAAAAAGATCTTTACATGTTACAAATTACAATATATTAACAAATTTATCTGTTGTTCATACAGAAAACCTGGCTCTCGGTAAGACGGTGACGGTGAGCCAGAGATACAACAACAAGGACTTTGATCCTAGCCACGCTGTGGACGGTGACCACAGTACTGACCTGTTAAAGTGTTCACTAACTGCTTCCGGTCAAAAAGAGGCGTGGCTTACCGTGGACTTAGGGGAGGAGAAAAATATTGCATCTTTATCTTTCATACATGGTGGTTGTAAGTTTTACATTCAAAGTATTCTTTTAAACCTAGCTACCGTATAGAAAAAGTCGTAAAGTTATAGGCAAGATCTAGGACTCACAATTTTTGTCAAGTAAATAAGGCTCGTGCCTTGTCTTTGTTAACATAATTTTATTAGGTTCAATATACCATTAAAAATGTTCTTCAAGCTGGTTTGTCTATCCTTTTAATTCGTTGTAAGCATAAACAGTTCCTAACAAAAGCGTTGTTTACGTAGCCAATATCTGAAAACCCTTTATTTCGCTTATAGCTCAACGACTGACACCCAGATTTTGGTTGATTATTAGAAATGCATTATTGAAGCAAATTAAACATTAATATTGAAGACATAATTTGTTATCAATGGCCCCTTAACATAACAATTTTCTGTCGTTAATCTTTAAGTTAATAATGATATCGTTATTTTGTTCATTCGTAAACAGTAGGAACCAATGCAAAACCAATAGATCTGTCCACATCGGGTATTTTTAGGAGCGGAACTTCTAGCACAGTTCAAACAAATACAGTTTCCGGATGGCTCTGTTATGATCATTTTACTGTAATGGACGCTCAAGTTGTGTGTATGATTTGGGGACTATTACCGTGAGTTTTTTTTCATCCTTTGTTTAAACAAAAATATTCATTTTGATGCTAATAAATGATATACACAAGTGGCATAGAAACCTTTTCGTAAGCTTTACAAAATTCATGTACATATATAGGGTTAAAAGTACCAAATTTTCAACTTGTTTCAATAGTATATGTTATTTTGAGCCAATTGTTTACAATGATTTTTATCAAATTTCTCCTGAAAACCAAGCTCTAGTTAACAGGATGGTTAGAATTTAAAGGACTAGGTCCGACATGGTCGAATATCTGCCACCGATTTCAACCAATTTTTAAACAGTACCGTATAAAACTCAAATCTTCATAATTCATTGTACAGTTCACTTCAGTCTTGATTTAAGTCATCATTGCTCATTCGCTATGACGTCACTTTAATGACCTAATTCTCGCAAATTTGCAGACAAATTAAAATATTCTTATTTTTGCTTTATATTTTGCATTTGGAAGTGTAGAGCCCAGGTCTGCTCAAGGACGATATTAACATATGTTTTTCTTCAGATAGTTATACACATTATACTAAAAAATGGTACTTGAGCAAGCCTGCGCTCAATGTTTCCCCGTCGAAAAACTATCGGAAAACACCCATATTTTGCTACAAAACATCAATTTATCAAAATAAGACAATCTTCATGACGTTCTTTCTACATTATGACGTCACTGTGGTGATAACCTTTTACACCCTTATTTTCAATATGATATTAACTATTTTTCGCGTTTTTTTTTAAACTCTTTATAAATCTTTGATTTGGGGGGCAACAAATGCATAATACTGCACATAGTCCTTTGTTTTATTTTTGAAGAAAGATGTCAATGATGCTGACTTCATTCTATTTGATATAAAAAAAGATAAGCACGTGTTTCGTGATTGATGATCATTGATATTATTCTAACATATTTTACCCGAATCATGCTTATCCCTTACAGAGACAACAGTCGCTTTTCAGCAGAAACATCACCAAATGAAAATTCATTTGCAGATGAAAATTATGAATGCATTGGAAATGAAACAAGTATACTTGATTGTTCAAAGAATGACAAACAGTGTCCGTCTTTTAGAGAGTTCTTTAAAAGGACTGAGCTAAATTGTAAAGGTAAGGGACAACGTGTTTTATCATTATCGGATTGTTAATTAATTCAAGTGTTGTTTGTCTAGAACCTTTTAAAATGCATAGGAAGATATAATAATGTCTTATTTTTATCTTTGTAAACTTTAGTATCGTTTTTAATGCAGTTATATGATATAAGAGTTTCATTTCAAAAGAACGTAGTCATACTGAAAATAACTGGAGATACAATACCGGTAAACACATACAAACATTATATGCGAACATTTAAAAATGTTAAAATTGGAATGTAACAAACATATTTTATTGGTTCATTATTTCCAAAATATGTAGATACAATTAAAAGGAAATGAAAATGTAGCAAAAACTTGTAATGTAATCTTTTAATTTCTTAATAGTAGGAGATACGTTGGCAGGATTCGCTGTCTGTCTGTCGGACACAGTAGATTGGAAATCAGGGACCCTGTGTTATCAACACGACATTAAACAGCCACTAAATAACACCGTCACTATCGATTGTTTTACTTCCGGTCGTTATGTTACGATTTACAATTCAAGATATAATAAAGATGCATCCTTTATATCGGAGTTTGCTTACATCAATATTTGTGAAATCAATATAACAGGTAAACACTTTTAAAACACATGACATCGAAGAAAACAAACTTTTAGCAGTTCATTGAAATATAGGTATAAATATGTTATGTATTCTTTTTATAGGTTGCAACATCGGTTTTTATGGAGAAAATTGCAGAAAATGTCCAAACAACTGCTTAAATGACACCTGTCAATTTCGAATCGGACATTGTTTTGGTTGTAAAGATGGATTCCAAGGTGAAATGTGTGAAGAAGGTAAGAAACTACTTGTTAGGCCAACGAAGAGCAAAAATTATAACTTTTCAAGAATGCTTTTATTTTTCACTAAAGCTTTCTTCTTAAAATAAAACATGTCCCCTTCATTGTGAAAACTGTATAAATCAGTTGTCATGTAACCATATCAATGGCTTTTGTAAAAATGGTTGTTCCTCCGGTTGGATGGGTGATATATGTAACCAAAGTGAGTTTAAAATCTACAATAGATTGTAATTACCCAAATTTATATTCTTTTTTTTACGAATTTCCAAAACTGAAAAAAACATTTAAAGAATGATGGTTATTCGCTTGGTGTGGATATGTTCGTTCGCTTAAAAATTTCATTTATGTTGTTCCGACAAAACAAACTTGTTTATATTGGAATAAGTTATTGAAAGAATGTGGTTAAAACTTAGCTTTATTCAAAATCATGAAATATTTTCGGATATCCTTAATGGTATGTTTGAAATAATATTTAATAAAAACTTTTTATTGGGGTATTTATAAATAATTATTGAATATGTTTGTTTACCACAGTATTTACTAATTTAATATTTACAATGAAATTGAAATATGCCATTAGCTACTTGTTAAAAGAATTTATATGATAAAACACCCAAAATGCTCTTTACTATAAACATATATTGAGAATAATAATTACTTTACGAACACCCCAGAAAAAACATGAATTTTTATTATTCAATCAATTTCTTTCAGAATGCCCTTCTTCGTTTTATGGGACAAATTGTAACACAACTTGCAGTGAATACTGTCAAAACAGAATATGTAATCCTATAAATGGCTACTGTCTAGAGTGTATTGAAGCTCGCACTGGTAATTTTTGTGAAAATAAATTAGCTGCTCAAGGTAAGACATCAGATTTGTTACGCTGGTATTGCTTTTAAAGATAATATCAGGAATGATTACTAGACGTAGGCACATAGTGTATTCTCAAGAGGGTGATTCTGCTTTGATTAATAAAGGTCAATACTAAATAATTGTCTCAATGCATTAATAAATTGCTTCTTTGTTGTTATTTTCAGCAACATTTAAAATAGTTTCGTTCCTGATCGCAACAACTTCTATTTTATTCGTATTAGTCGTTGTACTCACTTTTTTCACTTTGAAACGGAAATGTATGTCTCCAAGAAAGTCGTCAACATTAGATTATGATGTTTCGGACGTAAAAACTATTGACAGGAAATATGAGACTCTTCAAAGGAAAACAAAGACAATAGCAGACAAAGCTGGAACAGATACAACAGCTGAGTACATGGAAATATCAGCTATTACCTCTGACATTAATTTGAAAATATAATTATTTGACTTAAACACTGTTTGCACATCTAATCAAAGAATATGTTCGAATCACTACCCCTATTCCCGAAAAAAGAAAATAACAAGAAGGAAAAATGAAATCACAACCAAAAAATACGGTTTATAAAAAAAAATTATGAACGATATAAAAGTTTGGAAAAAAAACCAATCAGGATACAAATTGACAATGAAATACAGAAAGAAAATATTGCCTTGCAAATAGCTGTTTTATAATATTAAGTTTTTGGTTGATAAAATGCTGTTATCGTTAAAAGTAACAATTTGTGTAATGTTGATTGTTATCTATTGCATTGAAATGCACTGAATACTTTTAAGCTCTTATTCGTCTGTTTTTACTCCCTCTTTGTAAGTTAAGTGAATACTTATTTCCTTATTGTTAGACTGTTTAAAGATTAAAAGAAATTTAAATGTTCACTTATTTCAAGTAGACTATAATTGATTATTACAAAAAGTGCGTGTCTTGTTTCAGATTGTTTTGAAATTATTATTGGACCTACCTTTGAAAGTTTTTTTATTCATGTCAAACTTCCAGTTCTTCTGCTTTTCGACTCAAACTATGATTCTTGTAGTGTTAAGATTATAATGGCATACAAGAATCTTTGCAACTGTTCCCTTATTTCTATTTATTTATTTTGTTGCTGTGTTAGAGAGTTTGTTTCAGATTCGTATCATTTGTTTTTTGAGACAAAAACCATAATGATAAGTGTATTCAAGATACAAATAATGTAAATTTATAAGCTGTAAACTATTGCTACTTATTGCAGGATTGTACATATAATTCAAATTTTAATCACAAAAATTAATTGATTAAATTTGCACATCATATAATGAAAATGCATTGAATGTGTCTGTAATAAAATGTTTTTTCAGCCTTACATAATAAATGATGTTCTTAAAATATTGCCTTTATTTTTATATATCAACAACAAAAACGTTTACTTCATATAAAGAATCAAACAGATATTAAGCTCAAATAAAATACATCCTGCGTCATGTATAAATGTATCAAAGAACTAAACATAATATCTTTTTTATCTGCATTTATTCGCTGTTTTGAACATATTTCCAATGAGAATATTTTACATTGATTTATGTATAATTTCTACTGGATATTTAATTTTCAATTTAGGCTGTTTTAAGAGGGAATGTTTCAACGGCGCTCTCTTTTAAAGTGCATCAAACTTTAAACCTTTATTTTCTGTGACTGTACAAAAGAAAGCAAAAGGAATTTTATCTGTAATGCTTTAAAAATATCATTACTATGTTAATATCATTATGTATAAAAGAAAAATAACCCGTTAACTTATATGGATGTTGATTTAAAATTGTTACATATTATAAAATCATTTAATATTTCAAAATTAAAAATCTCATCAATGTAAGTCTCAGCTGTCAATTTGCTATAGTTCCTGAAACGTTCTACTTTTCCACATTAGGGGTAAGAGAAAGATGAATGAACGGTCAGCGAACTCTGAACGAACTGTAGGCAAACGCAGAGCGCATTGTGAGTGAATAGTTGGCAAACGCTGAACAGAATTAGGTGGACAATTTTGAACGGTGAACGATGAGCGCGTACAGAACGCAAACGGGGCGTAAACAGGAGCACAAGACGAACGGTAAAATCACAGTGAACGCAAGATGAACGATATGTTCGGAACAACTCGGGTGTTATCCTCCGACTCTTACTTTGATAAGAATACATATTCAAATAAAATTCAAATTTAAAAATGTTAGTATTGATTCGTTACAAACTATTGCAAGAATAGCTGCGTATATTCAATGCATTAACATTTGATCAAGCATTGAAATAACATAGTATCTGCTATGGTGAACGAATGGTTAGTTAAAATTAATATATTTTCATTTTATTGATGATTGATAATTTACTGAAATCATAAAGAAATAATTTATCATTAGTAGCCAGAACGCTTTAAACGGGCGTACAAATTAGGATAAAACAAAAATTAATGTAAAATAAAGATTTTTAACTCTTTTCATATTTTAATAGTTTGTTACAAAAAAGAAGGGAAATGCTATCATAGTTAAAATAGACATAATTTAGTCTTGGGCATTTTTTTTTTCATTAATAAAACGAAACTGAGTTCATGAAATCGCATTTCTGTTTTACACATTTTATTTGTTTTCATAAAGTCTTGTCTTCAAATATTTTCTCTCAATTTCCTTTTGTTGTCATAATAAACATAAACTTACATGCTCAATGAGTGTCATTCATTTGAAACAGTCAGTTACCCGTAAACGAATAGTGAACAAAGAAATGTAATATATCTAAGAATTTGGAATAATTATTAATAGAAAAATCAATACTCTTATGAAGAAAATAATATATTTACCTGTGTGTTGAAAAAATTAAATTGTACGAAGTTGATTTTTCAGTTGTGTTAACATCAACTTACGCAGAATTGTTATTTTTTAAAAATCTTTTTATTAAAAGCTATTGATTCTTATATAATTACATGTATATAATTTTTGAAAAAAGGTCATTTTATTTTTTTACACTGTTTCACAAGTATTATCAAAATGTTGAGCTAATATTTTGGTGATCGGCCATGCTTTTTTGAAATGAAAACAATTGAACAATATTGGTACCCGATTTTTCCTAAATTATTGTTGGCCCATCACTTTAAATCTTTGAAATATTTTCAATTAATTGGTTTTTTCGTGTATTTTTACAAATATAACATGAACGTTTAAATTTGTCATGTTGTACAAGAGTTGACAAGGTTACTAATATGAAGAAAACAAGTGATTCTAGGCTCAAATTGCTCACATTGCTCACATGACCAGAAAAAGCTAATTATGAAGCATTACATTGTCAAATTCAATATATGTTGACATAAAAGTACAGTAAATCTTGCACACAAATCTGTCAGTTTTTATCGACCTATTTTTATGACAAATACAAAGACCCTTTTGTTGTTTTCAATTAGTAATTGTAAGAAAAATTTTCTTCATGTCTTTGAACTAATAGTGCTTTAAAGATCTGTCTATTTTTTGCCACATTTTTTCTTCAGGAAATTATAGTTTGATCAAATTTGATTAATATATGAACAACCAATGCTTTCAAAATTTTCTGGCTGAATGTTTTCTCCGATGATTCAAAAGGTTAATCTCTATATCTTACTACGTATAAAATTAACATCCTCATTATGGCCCCATCTTATCCCGGGGATTATGATTTGAATAAACTTAAATCTACAAAACTAAATGAAGATGCTTCTACACAAGTTTGAGATTTTCTGATAATTTAGTTTTTGAGAAGATTTTGAAAAATTGTGTCTATATATTTTGATGTAAAACTTAATCACCTAGTTGTGGCCCCACCCTATCCTTGGAAAAAATGAAAGTAACAATCTTAAATCTAATATACCTCAGGATGTTTCTACAACAAATTTGACCTTTTTTGGTCAAATAAAATTTAAGAAGATGCTCTTTAAAGATTGTATCTATATATTCTATGAAAAACATCATTTCCCCTATTGTGCCCCGTACCGACCCCCTGGGACCTTGATTTTACCAAATTTGAAGTTATGCAACAGTTGATGCATGTTGCACATTGATGCATAAAGAGAGTTCTATATAGTTGTTTTTAAGCCAATAATAAAAGAACGTAGAAAAAGGGTGTACTCCTTTAAATCAACTAAAATTAACGAACACTAATGCATCACATTTTGTTGATAGTATTTTTTACGAAATTTCACATTTTCAGAATATTGCTAATTACATTTTATTGTAATATACTAGAAATAATGATTTCCGGCAATTATATAATCCTGCTTTTTGTTGAAGCTAATAAATATGGAATGATTGCTTAATTCCTTATAATAACAGGTAACCGCTTGAGGTCAAGATATAGGAAATGATCCCAGACTGTCTTTTTTATGCTAGAACCATTATGGCGTCATAATTAATTTGATAAATCTTTTCCGTATTTTACAGCTTTAAAGGACTTATGTAGAAAATAAAACAATATTTTGACATTCTATATTTAATCACGGAAAAAGTTACATGTATTTCGTTACCTTTATTTAATTTAACATCATTTTAAAGGGGAGGCCAAAAGCTTCTTAAATGACGTTTCTGGAGAGACTGTAGACATTCTAGATATATTTAATTCGTCAAAAATGGACAAAACTCCGAGATTTGTTACTTTTTTCCTATATATTTCATAGAAAATGGTTGCTTAAAAGATGATTTTTCATTGTGTCTACCATTCTACGAAACATTTAGGATCAGTACGCCCTATGAAACAATGATACTGTTATGAAGCATCATTAAAAGAATTGTTATCTTGAATTTCATAAACCTGTAGGTATCTTTCATTTACTAGATCTTGGCCATAATTACATTTATTTGTAACAGACTGTTATAAATCATCAATATGTATTGTATTCGCGTTTGCAACACAATTACACATACATTTATGTGTAAAAGAAAGCAGTCTAGATAGGTTTTTTTTTTTTGCTTATTTTGATGAATAATGAAATAAAAATCAACACGATTTATCCAATTATGAATCAAATTTTAAACGAATTCAACAGAATTTTGGAATGATTTTTTTTAGATTCATAAACACTTAATATCTAAACTGATTTCTTGAAGCAGTGCAGTGAAACCAAACGAAAAAATGAAATGTAATGCCTGTAGGTATAAGCGGCATTAATTCAGACAATAAAAAAACTAATATGCTATAACATAGCCTGGATTACTGATTGACATTTGTAGAGCTTATTTAAGATCCCTAACATTCCTTTTACTGTTCACTTAAAATCTATTTAAAATTCGTCATCTTCCTCAATACAAAACTGATTTCAAACCACAATGTACCTTTTGATTCGTCAACCGGAACGATGAACGACGTATATCTCCGCCCGAGTAAAATTGTTTACATTCAAGCAAGAGTATCATTGGAGTATTTATTCATCTTTTCTACGGTCGTGTTTTAGACGCACTTAAAATAGCTGAATTATTTAAGATGCGTTTTTGTTGATCAGGAAGTGTAATTTTGTATATCTTAAATTGTAGTTTGATATATAATGGATTACCACCTTATCTTTGTGACAATATTGAACTACGCATTGATAAAAGAATCTTTACAATATGGTATGATTATATTTTATTTAAATTAATTTTAGTCAAAACATGAATTTAAAGCTGTTCTAAAACTTTTTTTATATAACGCTTTTTTTTCTTATTACTGCTAATCAAACAAATAAGATATTTAAATTTTGAAATTAACAAAAATTATCTGTCGTTCATTCAGAAAACCTTTCTCTCAATAAGACTGTGACAGTGAGTCAGAGATACAACATCAAGGACTTTGACCCCAGCCTCACTGTGGATGGTGACCACAGTACGGACCTGTTGAAGTGTTCCTTAACTGCTTCTGGTCAGAAAGAGGCGTGGCTTACTGTGGACCTAGGGGAGGAGAAGAATATTGCTTCCATTTCTTTCATACACGGTGGTTGTAAGTATTAAATTGAAATTCACCTTTGTTATCAAACAAGATATTCCATTATAGCTGAATAGATATCAATGTACAGGTAAACTAATTGTGATTATTTTTTATATCTATTTCTAACTAATATAATTCATTCCATAACCTTCATTTAAGGTTGCTGTTGGTTTTTTTTATAATAGCTCTCCAAAATATCATTCAACATTACATAATGATTCCAGCCGATATAATCTTTAGCTATGTAATCCAAGAATAAGTTCATGATTAATGTCACATTTTCTTTTTCTTTTTTGTAAAAAAGTAACATTTATTTCATTATTTATTTACCAGTAGGGGTGAATGCAAAACCAATAGATTACAGCATATCGGGTATCTATAGGAGAGGGACTACTACAAGAGTAGAAACAGATCCTATTAATTCCGGATGGCTCTGTCGTGATCACTTTACAGCGTATGACGCTCAAGTTGTGTGTTTAATATGGGGATCTTTGCCGTAAGTTAAAGTCATGTTTTGCTTTTCAAAAATACATGTATTATTGATAGTTAAAAAAACTGTTGATGAACTCAATATAATTGCTAAGACATAATAACGGAAAAAAAATTGCACATTGTTACTACGGCATTTTATTGATATTCTATCACAATTTATCGTAGGCTTGTTTTTTAATTGAATCACTTATTAAGGTATGACAAAACAGATAAGGTAAAGTTTTGTTTAAGCTTAATTTTTCTTAAATATTTAATATTTTGAATGAATTCTATAAATATGTAAAATTATAAAAAAAAAAAAACCGACCTTACCCTTATTGCCCATATTGCCTCATCTACCATTTGAACCTCCTTTTAGTAGAGTGTAAAATAAAAATAAAAAAATCATTGTTAGAACTCGCTTAGCAATAAAATTATTTTCCTTATCGTAATTTTTTAATTATTTTTTTTATCCTTTCTATAGTATATTTTTTTTTTATTCTATACTAATATATAATATAATGTATATTATATAATAGTATATATTAATATTATTTATCATAGTTTTGCGTTTTAAAGCATTTTTTTTTATCAATCAGTATTATACCATTTGTGAGACCATAATAATCACCTAATTGTTTACGGACTTTTCCGTTTTTTCCCGATTACGACAAAAAGCACACGGCAGGTGTGACCGGTCAGCAAAGGATACCTACTCCTCCTAGGCACCATGGGCCCGTTTCACAAAAAATACTTAGGAATAAGTAATATGTTAGGAAAGAAGTTTTTCCTAAGTTCATTACTTATCCGTTTCACTATTCTCGTCCTATTTTAGGAAATTCCTGAATTATGTCCCATTTTTAGACTGATAAACCGATGTCTAGGAACAAACTCAGTATGGCGACTGTATATATTATATTGAAATTAATTTAATACACATCACCCTACTTTTTTAAACCGAAAACTTCAGAACTATCAAGATATAGATATATTTCATCGATTAATTTCTTTGGTGTATCCTTTTAGTTTTTTTACAATAAATCTTTTTATATTATCTGGTCGCACGTGCAGATGGATAGCGAGTATAGTTATAGTTGGTGCACTTGTGATAATTAGATTATTCGTGCCCGATAATCACTGATCTCTTAAGTAATTTGATAAAACAGAAATAAATACTGAACAATACTCAATAACAGAATGTCGATTTGTCTTATCCCTCAACAAAACAAAATTTTCCTTTATGGGAGAATTTTTAAGGGTTTTCTTGTGGTGCTCATTTGATTTTTTGTTAAAGGGGGGGGGGTTAATACATGGAAGTGCATTAGGAATCTCGACGCTCAATCCTTCACGGGAATGCCATTTCATTCATTCAGATCAGAAACAGAACATTTTGCTTTTTATCCTCGCTTCTTCTATCAACCGAGATGCATTTAACAAGTGTATTTGCACATTGCAATTTTTTTTTGTTTAAATAAAAACAAAAACAAAACCTTACAAGAAAACATGCATTATAATAAACTTGGTTTAAAAGTTCCACATCCCTCAATTATAAATCCTATTTACTTGTCACTATATGTGATTATTTTATTCCATTTGGAATACACATGTACCGTTTGATATAGTAAAATCATATAAGGATATATGTACCTCACCGAGCATTCATAATTTAGAAATAAACTTTACTGTATATGTCAATACGGGCTATTCATAATGGATTAACTAGACAAAAATGCTCTCTATCATTTATTAAAATAGCAGAAATTCTATAGCAATGACCAATGTTATCAATTGATTCATGCGGTCATATTCAAATAATATCTAAAGTAAGGAAATATATGTACATATGGCAAAAACAAAATACTACGTTCAATTAATTCTCTTAAATTTAAAAACCGTTTTCAAAGCTAGAAAATGTTTTATTATGTAATTCTTATGTACCCGTGTAGGCATGTGGATGTAAAAAATCATACAGAGTTTCAGTACATCAAAATAGACACTACACTTATTACACTCTATTTACATATTGACCTTTTTTCTAGGATGTTTCCATGTGAATAAGGGAATGAATTCTTACATTCACTACTTAAATTTACATTCGTGTCACATTGGAAAGAATTTACATGATCGGTATTTATTTCGAATTAACAATCTGGTATAAAAGTGGCTTAGGATGTATCTTAAGTAAAGTGTCTTACGCTAAGAAAGCTTTGTAAAACAGCTAAGACACATCTTAGAATCTTCCTAAGATATAACTTAGGCATATCTTAAGTTCTATCTTAGGAAATATCTTAGGAAATCTTTGCAAAACAGGCTACTGACCCTACCTCTATCTTTTTAGTAGTCTGTGTTGCTCTGCTTTGAATTTGTATTTCGTTTAAATGGATTTTTGAGATGGTTGGCAGTTGGTCATTGGCTTATTACATTTCTACGATATTACAAGTGTTTGACTGCTATCTATACAACAGACCATTTTGTTACTTACAGACACTGCCATAAATTCTAACTAGTACTTTAAGGTTATTTCTTAATTATATAATCTGAAAATAGCACCTCTAAATCATCATTTAAGACGGAATTTGCAACACTCTATGGTCTCTAAATATATTTAAATTAATTTAAATAAAATCTATTAGCATGATTGCTATCAACCTGCAATGAATTATATCAAAATACAATTTGACTGTTAGTTTTAGTTTATTTAAGGTTAAAGTATGTTTTACGGTTGCGAAAATTGATAAAGAACTTAAATGACGCCATCATACTTGACCTTCTGATTTTGACTAAAAACGATCACCATTTAGTATGACACCCTGTTTGTAATTGTAAATGATAAAAGGCCCAATTGCACAACAATTAAACGAAAGCAAATCAAATTAAGGATTCAGAGTTATCAAAATACACTTTACTTTAATATTTATTTTGTTGTTTTAAGTAATTGATGTTAATTTTTTTTTTTTCATTTTCCTACGATAATGGATAAAAAAAATATTCTTTACATAACAATTAGCCATTATTTTGTAAATTTGAGCAAGAAAAATGAAATATCTTTTATTCAAGAGTGTTTCCTCGTACCCTATATTTTTGTTTGACGGGATAGAGGCGATTCTAATTGGTCAAAACGATACTTTGATATCTGCATCAACAAAATTTTAGCTGGGTCTACTTTTCTTTACTGTGCTAGTTTAACATAATTTTTAGAACGGGAATCTCCAAAATAAACACTAAACAGATTATGATGTTATTGCTTGTTGATTCTAATCAAACAAAATGCAACAACATAAATATAAGATTAATACTTGTCTGGGTATTTAACCTTGAAATGTAAGCATCACGCTAATTATTTCACGGAAAAGAAAATTGAGTTTGTTCTTACGATTGTATCTGTTTGAGGCTATGATCAACATTTATTGCGAGGCAAGCTGTTAAAAAATCATAATAATATGTGATGTATAATCTGTAACATTGAATGTTGCTTTTTAAACTGTTTAGGATGAGCAACTTTAATTGCATCAATTACATTTTTGATGAATAACACTTTACATACTATGATTTTAAACTGTTTTATTAAATGGTGCAGCATTTATCGCGTGATTTTTTGTTTGATCGACGCATTAAAAAAATGGAAGACCGGAAAACTTTTTCATCATTGCGATACTCTAATTTGTGAAGTGTTTTGTCATCTTTTCTTTGATACGTCGATCAAAGGAAAAAAAAATATCAAACCAAAAAAAAAAAAACACCTATAAGATTCATTTCTCAAATCATGCTTCTCGCTTACAGAGACAATGTTGATATTGGTTCGACTGGCACAACATCTTCTTCCTTCTCAAGCAAAAATTATGAATGCGTTGGGAATGAAACAAGTATACATGATTGTCCAAATAACGAAAAAAAGTGTACACCAGTGTCTACAACGACAGCAAAATTCCTTCCAAGGACCGAACTTAGATGTAAACGTAAGACGTATTGAATATATAACAATATATACAATTGTACTTTTCTTTTACTCGTCTTTAATGCAACATCAAACACCGATCAAATATAGATATAGTTTACTGTTTACAAATAATGGATTTTTTCTTTAAAAAATGTTTGTTACTTCTGTATTAGATTGGTTAACAAATTGTCCCAAATACTTACAGAAGGAGATACGTTGTCTGGATTTTCTGTGTATGTGTCAAATACAACAGACTGGAGATCAGGGACCCTGTGTTATCAACACGACATTGAACAACCTATGAATAACACCGTCAATATCGACTGTGTTACTTCCGGTCGTTATGTTACGATTTATAATTCCAGGAACAATACAGATGCATCTCTTGTATCGGAGTTTGCTTACATCAATATCTGTGAATTAAATATAACAGGTAAAAGCTTAAGAGTATATGACATGGACGAAAACCAACTAGAAGTAGTTTCATTGCAGTATGTGTTAAGAAATGTTATGTATTCGTTTTATAGGTTGCAACATCGGTTTTTATGGAGAAAATTGCATAGAATGTCCAGACAACTGCTTAAATGACACCTGTCAATTTCAAATCGGGCATTGTTTTGATTGTAAAGATGGATTCCAAGGTGAAATGTGTAAAGAAGGTAGGGAGTCATTAGATAGTTTATTTTTACTTTTTTCGTATTTTTATTTACTTTTGCCTACCTGTCTTTTAAAGCTGCAATAATATAATTTAAAAAAATGTTGATATATTGCACCAGGGCTTTCTGCTAAATTAAAAAAAATCAGAATGTTAAAAAGATATGAATTTTGTTGGTCACTTTATTACAATATTGTTCATGTGAACCCGAAATGATTTTGCTTTTTAAGAAGATAATATATTGAAAAATATTTGCAAATATTAATATGAAAATTCCATGGGAAGAACACTTTTTTAATAACAAGCTTTCAACACTTTTGTGAACTATATTTGAAGAGTGCGCCTCTGGTAGTTATGGGAGGGCATGTTCCCGTCAATGTGGAAACTGTCTAAATCAGGGGTCATGTGACCATATTAGTGGAGTATGTCACGGCGGTTGTTTGTCTGGTTGGACCGGTGATAGATGTAACCAAGGTGAGTCAAAGATTTCAAAAATATAGTGTATTGTCAAAGACTAAAAAATAGCATATTACAAATACATTTCAAATTGAGTTTAATATAAACTCTCTTGAGTAATTCACTGCAATTTATTCAAAAGGATTCTGGCGTATAGCCCTTTCAACAAACACACAAAGTTTATACAGTATCAACATATACCTTCTTGAAAAACTATTTATGAGGAAATTAATGCTTACACAAACTTTCACTCTTTAAAGCAAAAAAAAATACATTTACCTTTATCAAATACAAAAAAAAGTATTCCATTTATCTTCGCTATGCTGAAAATAACTTAAAACATGATAAACTCTAAACAGGTTGAAATTATTACAGCATTCTTTGCATGAAACATGCTTTTCTTTTTACACCACACCTCATCATAAATAAAACCAAATGTTTTTCAGAGTTATCAATTCATATAAACTTCCAATTCTTATCTTGTTTTCCTTTCTTGCTTATTTCAGAATGTGCTTCTACTCTGTATGGACCCTTCTGTAACACGTCTTGCAGTGAATACTGTCAAAACAAAACATGTAACCAGTCCTCTGGACACTGCATAACTTGTACTGGAACACGCTCTGGTCCTTACTGTGAAAATGAAATAATTCCTGAGAGTGAAGGTTTTGGTAAGAGATTAAGATAAACTTATTTGATCAGTTTAATTATCAAATAAAGATAACATTTCAAAACATATGTTAGATCATTTGATAAACAAATTGAAACATCATAAATTGATGTTTAGGAATTTGTTTGTTGCGTATTTCAAAACCAATTCATCTTGATGGAAGCTAGACAGGCAACAAAGATAGATTTTACTTTTACTCTTGTTGCTTTGCATAAACTTTTATGATATATATTTTGCTTTTTTCTTCTCAATTGAAAACAAACCGCTTTGCTTTAGTATTACCTTCTCAAACAAATCACTAATTACACGATGGTATATATCTAATGTTTGATCTTATGACATCATGTTGCATTCGCATGTCTTACACCTTTTTTAACCAAATTCATAATGTATCAATAATGTGACAGCTTTGGGGATTTGTTCTAATATTTTGTATTGGAATAAGATGTGAAATATTCGGAATGATAGTGAATTTTAAAAGTGCCTTCATTTTTTTATAGGTAGTTCTGTTGCAGCAGAAGATATCCCTTTCACAATCATTGGGGCTGTTTTCGGGGTGTTTGTAATCGTGTTACTAGCCCTCCTAGTAGTGTGTCTGCTTGTTAGAAGGTTTGTCATTATGATAAGATAAAATAACGTATTAAACTAACTGTGTTTCAAACAATCAGCCAGGATTTTTTTTCATATAACATTTTTGAACCTGTATCAATTGTGTTTTAAAGGTAATAAGAATTTTTTTCTTCTTTTGCCTTCCAAAACAGTCTCTGTTTATTTTATTACACACGCTGAGGATTATAAAACGGACTATAAAATGCGTCTCAACAAATCAGACTTTAGTATTTAGCATTAAGGTATAATAATATGCTTATTATGTATATTAAATATCAATGTGACCCCCTTTACAGAAAACGAAGACTGGACACCAAATCAGAAGACGCCATTGGGCTGGAACCGATGGAGACGCCGATGTCTGAGAGAAAAACAAATGTTTACTATGACGAGACCGACGGTAAATCTATGTTCATTTTAATATCAAAACTTTTGAAAGGTATTTTAACGTAATTTTTGTAAAAATAAAAAAAACCATTGTTAACTGAAATATAAATTAATTTCATATTCAACTAAATGTGACAATTTCCTTAAAAACAGCATATGTCTTTGTTTCACAGAAGAATACCCGATGAGTTACCATAATGTCAGCTATATTACAAACGCAGAGGAACAAAGGGATTCAGAGTTAGAAGACACAGAAAGTGAAATTGAAACCAAAAGTGGGGGTTCAATGGCGGATCTAAATGATGTTGAGCTCATCAGCGAAAATTTAGGGGACATTTCCATTAAAGACCTCCATGACTATATTTTGAGGAAGCATGAATTAATGGACGAGGGCTTCAAGGCAGAATTTAAAGTAGGGAAGATTGCTTTTATCATTTCCTCAATCAGCTTGATTTTTATTTTCTACTGTTAAATGCATTTCTTAAAGGTCAAACTTAAAAACAGTTCGATTAACTTATCAATTTTACAGCGCATAAATAATGTTGTTCTTTTTTGCTTTTTATAAAGAGCTTTGCAACAATATTTGTAATGCAATGTGTAAATCAATCATAGATTTTTTTGGCAATTCAAGTCTACAGCTGTATCTATTTACTTTTGTCATTTTCTCATTTATATTTTGCAAATAGGTGTTTGATGTTGAGTTTACTTTTAAGATATTACCATAGTATTGCATTTTAAAGGAGTCAAGTACATGTTATAATATAGTATAAATACAATAATTTAGCAACTAATTTTGTTCACTATTAATTTATTATTAATACGAGTGAAGTTAATGCATTGTTTTATGTTGATGTCCAGATCTCAGCAATATATTTAACACGAAGAGAGACGTGCTTTGCTTAAATGTAAATAAGTTCAGCCAAAAGCAGTTCTTGACTTGATCTTGATGTGAATAAATTATGCAAACATCTTAATCTATCCATTTATCCATGTGGAATGCTTTCAATTTTCCTCATGTTTGTAGATTGCTACACTTGTTTATCATCTCTTCCACATGATAGTGACATTTCAAACTGAGAGTATTATAAGTATATAATGGGAATGTCTAAATATATCTGAGTCGTAGGTAGGCTTCATCAAAATATCTTTTTTTATTTTATCGTTTATAGGCTTTGCCAGAGGGGGACATAAATCGATGCTCTGTTGGAGTCCAAGATAAAAACATTTTAAAAAACCGCTTCAAAAACACCCTACCATGTACGTTAATATTTTGCTGCTGGCTCACTTTGTCAACAACGTTCATTTTTGATTAAACATGATAAATATAAAAAATGCCTTTGTACTTGATATTGCTTTATTTTTCTAGATGACCACACACGAGTTATATTAAAAGACAGCAATAGCGAAGATTATATAAATGCCAGCTATATTTCTGTAAGTTTTATATTCAGTTATATCACTGAAAAAAATAACACAGTTTATCATTAGAATCATTTGATGCAGTTTTTGTGACATTTTGTAATTTAATCAAAATTTTTAGGATGCCTTTGGTAAACAGGAATATATTGCATGCCAAGGTAGGATTAAATTCGAATCATCTCATAACAAACTGTATACTAATGATAAATGGATCTTGATAAATATATTTGATAAATTTTATAAATTAAATTATACGATGTATAGAAATATGTTAACACATTTTCTTTTCTTAAACTTGACTATTACATGTAATAAAACTCGATTTTGTTAAAATCAAAATTACAATTTTTTTTGTTCATAAGGCCCTAAACCTACCACAGTGAAAGACTTCTGGCGAATGATTTGGCAGGAAAATATTCACACAATCGTGATGTTAACGGGGATTATCGAAGGGAAGAAAGTACGTCTGTCAGGACAAAAGCACAAACATAAAATCACAAACATTAAAATACAACAAAACGTCCGCATTTACATTTCAAAAGCACTGATGGATCCTTTCCTTGTCATTATTTTAAAAGGGTCATTTATATTCTAGTTATTATAATAATCGAGCAGAAAAAGACACGAACTAGTTTTGTATAAACCGACAAATAATTTTTTGAAAAAAAACCATAAAAACATCTTTAGTAAACTTAAAAATAATAATTATGGATGTAATATTTTTTCTTTTCAATTTATGTCTGTGTCCCTGTTTTTTAACCATGCTTGACAGATTTATCTTTAATTGAATTTTAATGTTATTGATGTACATACCATACATGATCGACTATAAAAAATATATCTCTACAATCATTATGCAGCCCAACATACGCCCAACAATACGTTATTTGAATGCATTGAAACGTACATTACATAACTGATTCGTAGTGTAATCACATAGAGACACAGAAAATGTAAATAAATTTATATATCATAATTGACCCACGAAAGTTATTAAATAAGGATTTTAACATCATAATATGCATATAGCAATATGACTCTGGTCATTTATTAAGGCTAGAAAAAAGACACATCCATATCATAATTGACTTCTTAAAACTGTTTGAATGGATTTGAACATTGTGATATATACATACATTTGGATATATTTTGTAACGTTTAACAGCGGAAATGTGAACAGTATTGGCCATCTCTCGGAAGGACGCTCATTTATGGAAAGATATCAGTGACTTCATTGGAGGAAAAGACCTACGCATTTTATACCATTCGACGCTTAAAGATAACAAATGATAAGGTATGATTTAAATATTTTTTTATCTATCTAATTAATACATTTGAAAAAAAGAACAAACAGATTTTTTTTATTTGTAATTGCATATCGTAAGTATTGACGTTGTGGCAAAGTAGGTCATCTCCTTGATTTCTGTACCAGTATGGTATAGAAAAAACTCTGAATATATTCAATATATCAAAATGATAAAAAAAATCACACTGACGCAAATATACATCTTAGGACAACAACAAGGAAATTCGTTACCAGAACCATTTTCACTTCACTGGGTGGCCAGACCATGGAATTCCTTCAACATTGCAGCTACTCTCGTTCTATTTCCGGGTTAAAGATCAAATTAAAAACGATGGGGATTCATCACCTCTTGTTGTCCACTGCAGGTTAATTAATCATAATTCTGTTCCTTTTCAACATATTTTTGCAAATTAACAAATGGAACCTTTTAGAGTATTAGGGAAGAAAGTGAACGTTTTCGTGAAACGCATCTTTTTTAATACAAATTTGATTGCTGGTAATATTCAAACATGAATGACTTTCGTTTGTTTGTTTCAGGATATCTGCTATTCTCTACCAAAAATAACGCAAATAAGATCTACAGGTTATGCACACCTAAATCATTAAAATATCTTTTCGTCCAACAGAAAAAAAAGTTGTATTTTAAAATTAAAAAAAAAACCACGATTGTAAAATTACTTAAATATACTATTTCTTTTTGTAGCGCTGGTGTTGGTAGAACAGGTACATTCATAGCTATTGACGCGCTTGTGCAATATGGACTAGAGAAAGGAACAGTGAACGTCACTAAATATGTCAGCGCTATGAGGCGAGACAGAATGCACATGATCCAGACTTCGGTAAAAAAGATAATATTTGAGAAAAGGAACAGCCAATTGGTTGTGTTTCAAAAATAATTGAAACCATTTATCTCTTAAACATTTAGTTTCTTACAGAAACATCTTGACGATAAACAATTTTAACCAAGAGTATATTTGTTTAATTCCTGTGTTTTAGGGCCAATATATTACTGTCTACAAATGCCTGGACGAATTTTTCAATTATCCACGCCACGTTATTTGCCGGGACATCATTGACGAGCAAATCGGATCAACTTTGACGGAAGAATTTCAGGTTTTACTACTAGCGGCTTTTAAACACGGTGTTCCTGCTTTATTTGTTCATTCAAAACACGTTTATTTGTACATAACAATATACTTCTTTTTCATCAGGAAGTGTGCAGATACATTAACGAACAAAGGGAGCTAAATGATTGGGATGCTCAACCTGGTAAAATGATTCACTTGTACTTAGATTGATTTTATCTTAAGACAAAATTCACCTTTCAGCATAAACAATTTTTATGTTTTAAGGCAAACGATTGTACTAGAAATTATTTTTTTCCAGGTGAGACGGAGAATAAGGATCGCTTGATAATCGCTGAATTTCCTGTAAGTGTGTTACAATTGACAAGCGACGCTTGTTTTATCTGTCTTTGGACCTCAACGATTGTACAGGGAAATTACGATACAAAAAACGTTATTGGTTCAATTTCCTTAAGTTCAAAGCATCTTAATCATTTGTAATGTCATACGAGTGAAAAAATTCAAAATATCACAGCTATTAAACATGTTATATTAAGGAACAAACTGCCGCCTATGTGTTTTGAATTTAATTAAAATATGTTTATAGTCCGTTTGTCTGTCTTTACCTGACTTAAATGCAACCCCCCCCCCCCCCCCCAAAAAAAAAAGGAATTACTCCGGCCATGACAATAACTAAATAAAATTTATAGTTTTAGAAAACCAAACCAAATATTTGTATTAAAAAGTACATTATTTAGATAAACGAAACATTTGTTTTTGTTCTTCCTTAAGATAAAGTTTTATATTTTTACTTCAGTCACTTTTGCGTGAAGAGGGTTTTCTATTATCGAGACATCCATCTACCAAGAACCTCCCCCAGTTTCTGTCCTTGTTGGTTGACGTTTCTCCATCTGTGGTCGTCGTCCTAGATTCAGAACAGTCAACTGTATGTATATCATTGCATTATGTGTTCAATGACAATCTTTGTATTATTCTATCTGTTTCTTCATTTGTGTGGTTGTGAGTCATAATGTTTAAGTTCCTACAATGATTTATATTCACTGTACTTTTTGTGGTGTAAAAACCCACGTCCCTTTTTAACTTAAACCAATGACAATTTCTTCTTGCCTCAATATTTAAGACTGACGAATGGATACCGGAAGGAAGCACTCTGGTTGTTGGTAGATATGTCGTAAAACAAACCAAGAGTCGAGTGACCAGTGTTAATAAAAGAATGTCGACCATTGGTGTAGCTATTCAGGTAATACTGGGGAATATGTGCATGTGACATTAATATAATTTAAGCAAGCATCGTTTTTTTCATGGTTTATATTATAAAATATAACCATATACATGTGGTCTCCACGTGTTTATAAGATCAGTTGTAAGGAAACACTTGTTACCTCTGACGTACATCGCATGTTATTTAAATAATAAGCACACACAATTGACTTTAAATTTCATTCATTAATTTTTTTCCGGTCTAGCACGGGGATGATGTAGAGATTGAAATTCGATTAATCGAGCCTGTGGCACAAAAAGATGCAGATTACTCGAATGTAACTCCCCTATCGGATATAATAGATGCCTTCACGAGTCTTACTGTTCCAAAAGACAAACCAGTTATCATTCTCAACAAGTAAGTTTACAAGAAATATTACATAAGGTTAAATAACGACAGTTTTGACAATTTACTTCATATTTCATGCGCTGGCATTGATATGAATTTACCTTAAATAGAAGCCAGTGTTAACTAGAAAACATAATTGAGTTTTTGTTTGTTTGGTTTTTTTTTACATAGCCAAGACATAATGTTTGAATTCTATGAGACATTGCATTGTCAATTGTTAAAGAGATGGACCTTATTTCTTGAGCATGTTTCACGATTCATTTCACATGGTGATGGTGCAATTAAGTTATAAAGTAAGCAAGTCACATTTATTAAAGTGAAAAGTGTTTCATATATACCAATTCAGATTATAATACAACAATTTATTGTCACATCCGGCCCATTAGACCTGATGGTCATTGATAAAATATTAACACGGATATGAATGTCAGCTTGGATGTTCAGTTTGTCTTATTCTGAAAGTTTAATAATAAAAGAGCACTTTCTGAACACAGGTTTTAGAGTAGTCTATTGAAATAAATTATTATCGTTAGATTTTACAGATCTATAAGTGTTATTTAAAAAAGAGTTGCGTAAGCCATTAATTTGCTATGAATGCAACAACTTTTGTTTTGTTATCGATTCCAGACATACAAAGTTATTGCCATGTTTCTAACATTTATACATCACTTTTTATTTTTGAATATTGTAATTGGCAATGAGAGTTTCATTTATATTTCTAACAAAATGAATACGTAACTTTTTTAAAAACAAACCATATGCTCATATTTTACATAATTGTGTGCAGTGAGAATAGCGTAGAAGTTCTTGTGACAACGATCGTTCTGAATGCCCTACATCAGCTGTGGTTTGACGGAGAGACAGATATCAGTTTGATATCTAGATATCTACTGACACTTCAGCCATCAGAAGCCATGTCGGTCGTAAGTCTGCTCAAACACTGTGTAACATGTATTTTATGGCAATCACTGTATATGTAGTCTAACTGAATAGTGAATCTGTGGATACTAATAAAACCAAAACACACAGGTTGTTGATATCTAAATATGGTTAATTTTTATCATGCAGCAATTTTCTCTAAAGAAAGTTTATTGTGCATTGATCTCAATTTAATATAAGTAACATAAACACATATTGTAAGAAAAAAAAATGTTTTCAGTATATGTTTAAATGCTTGTTAAATGAACACAAAGTGTTTAATTATTAAATTATGTCTATAATCTTTTAAAATAAAACCACAGAAAAGCAGAATGGTGATTATCAGGCATTTTTGTCGTTTTAGGAAGATTATAAGAAATGTTACAGACTTGTTCATCGATTTGCAACACGAAATTTTTCAGCAGAACTCAATTTACAGGAAGAGCATGTTTATGCAAATTGAGAGTTTCAACGGTGACGAAAACTTTGAACACCTTAGCCCTTTTCTGAAGACGAATTTTTTTAATACATGTACATGTGTCTTTTATTAGAACTGGTTTCTCTTTAAAATGTATTCACATATATTCAGTATTTTTAACATTTTTGATAATTTTCATAGACATTATTTATCTCTTTATGAGAGTTTGGTACATTAAAGTATTATAGGTATTTTTGTATTTACTGCATATATAGATTAACATTTACAACAGACCAGAGACAGTTAATAAATAAATTCGCTTTGTAAGGTATCTCTACGGGTTTTGTGTTATAATCATGATGTTAATTCTTTAACTCTCCCTAAATTTTTTTGGTACGTTTTGTAGACATTCGATATATCATCACTTAGCAGCATTATGTTAATTCTTTAACTCCCCTTATTTTTTTTTAACGTTTTGTAGACATTCGATGTATCATCACTTAGCATTTTACATTTTATCGATAACTGATTGAAATTCTAAGATATAAAATCCTAATGATGCTGATAGAACTGGCATTGATTGAATATATTGGATAAATAATATTGTATATATTTATTAAAAAAATAAGCACATAATGACATTAATATATCCAGCAGCAAACAATCCATAGTCGATAAAATCATTACCTCTTTTTTTTAAACAACAACATAGGTTCTTAAGTGTCAATATAAATACGGATTGACATTAAGATAATCCAAAACGATATGAAGTTTGCATAATTATGGTGCAATGTAAATTTTATTACTCAACATTTGTGCTTTGATTTTTTACCGAACAGTGTATTGGCTCATTAACCAGTGTCGAATTGGAAATTTCCCCAATGAAAATTGTTAAATAAGATTTGAGCCCATTAACAGTTTTTGAAAGGGCCAATATCCCATTTAATTTATATTGTGACATTTAACTATATAAGTATGGAATATTTGTCCAAATACGCTAAACTGAAATAAACACCTCTGGAAAAAAACTGTTTTATATTTTTTTACATGAGTGTTTACATGATATTTACTTGTACGTCAATGCAATAATTTGAAAGAAAAGAAACGGTATGGATTTTGCATCATTGTGGTCGATAGTGACAGCCGTTCCCCCAGTACTACTATGGAATATATAGCGGTCGAGGAAGTAACGGTTGGTTGCTTTCCATTAGAAACATTCATGTTTCACGGACTTTTTTATGTATTGATCAAAACAGATAAATAAATATGCAGGTTTTGTTTCAACACATCAATTTTTTTAAACATTAGGTGATCTTTGTGAAATCATATCCAAAAATACTAGGCAAATCCAATAATCTGCATTTAATCTTTATTCTTTAAACAAAAATGAACATATTCTAAACTAATAGTAAAAACTATAAATAATTTTGCAAGCCGGATGTTTTTAGGCCTTTAAACACCCACTGGTGTATTGTGTGAAAATAATTACCCTTACTGGTGAGATACTGTATACAGGGCTATTTTCGTCCCGTTTTATAATCGACCTTCTACGATATCAAACTGCTTCGACCCGTCCTGAATTCGCCCAGAAGCAGTTGTCTTTAAAGAGTGATAACTAAAAGGATTTGGATTTGCCCGCTGAGAACAAGGGCGAATGTGGCAAAAGTTTAACGGGAGCTAAATTTCCATGTTTAAGTATCGCGTTTATTTTTGGGTAAATATCTTTAATCAGTTTTTGTGATAATTTTTTAAAGAAAAAAAAAGAAATACTGTTTACTGTTGCAATTTGCCGAAGCCATATTTCTTTATTTTAATGCAGACAAGCGTATTTATTATGAAAACTTACTTAAGCGCATATTAAATGAATGTATTCAGAAAAAAACAAAGATAAGAATTAGGTCGCTTTATGCTTTCAATTCAAACACTTTTTAGGGTTTTCCGTTTTTCAACGGAAAACCCTTCTGTTATTCTACTGTTTCTTATTATTAGGGTTTTCCGTTTTTCAACGGAAAACCCTTCTGTTATTCTACTGTTTCTTATTATTATTTTTTTTTTTTCCCGCAAATTTTGTGCACGAGATTTCTCGAACATTTTTTGTCTGATTGCTATGAAACTTTCAGGGTATGTAGATGATAATAATATCTCTAGACGTTTTTTTCAAATTTTTAAAATTCACTTCCGGTTATGAGTTATTGCCCTTTAATTGAAAATTGTGGGGTCTTTTGTCCAGAGTTGATCTCGGGAACTACAGATGATAGATGCATGAAATTTGGCGAAATTGTCGATAACATTTTATAATTTTGCTGGCATGAAAATTTTGGTAATTTCTGTGTTAGTTTTTGAGCTATTTGTCGCCAAAGTTTAAGATTTTGTCGGGGCTGAAATTTTGTTGCTTTTTGTATTATAACCTTTAAACTAAAAATATTTTGTTAATACATATAGAACAAAAGTTGTTTAGAATAACGAGAGCTTTCATTTAAAATTAAGAAAAAAGGGCTGGCTCCTATAATTAGGGGTCAGCAGCTCATACACGTATTTTTCTGATAGCAAAAATCGTTATCATTTTATGAAAAAAAATTAATTTAGTTATTGTTAATATATTAAATAATGTCATTGGTATCAAATTAAACAAGTTCTGTCCTATATTTTTTTTCAAATTTCATAAAACAAATATGTGAGAATCGTAC
Source organism: Magallana hongkongensis (assembly GCA_015776775.1). Classification (NCBI taxonomy): domain Eukaryota; kingdom Metazoa; phylum Mollusca; class Bivalvia; order Ostreida; family Ostreidae; genus Magallana; species Magallana hongkongensis. The sequence goes on along the minus strand of CM027469.1, from coordinate 5,487,068 downwards.
ATGAACGAGTTAATATGTCTACATAGACACACAAGCGAACAAATGCCACATTAAGGCCCAGGCATTTACTGCATTGCGTTGTGTTGCGTCTTAGATAAATTGTTGTGATTCAATTTCATTTTTTTCATCTATATCATTTATGAATTCAATGAACACACATTATTTAAACGTTCTATGTGCAACTATTTGTCGGGGCGCCCCTGTTTGTGACCCCCGCGCGCGCGCCGAATGTAAACAGTAACGAACGGCATTGTAGAAAAGAGAGAGTCGTAATGCAGAAGAGAAGTTGTGTATTCTTTCGGTGTACACATGCATTTTCAATTTGCTGTGAAACATATGAACATGCACAGGGAACAATACTACATATTTGTTTAAGGAGGATATTTTTCTCGTGTGAATCGTTTACGAGGAAATTCTGACAGCCACACTTCTGTCGACGATCAGCCGTTGATAAGCTACGAGTAATAAAGGAGAAAAGATGGACATTAAAGTGTGTGATTTATGTGGATGTTACTGAAGAAGGTGAGGCTTTTACTCCTTTTAAAGTTTCTTGTTAACTGGTTAAAATTTAGTATATAGTATAGATGTACATGTAAGTACGTGCACACTGTTAGATGTTTTTGTTATGGTGTGGGTGTTTGTTTACTAACGTGTAATTTTTACATGTTTCATGGGTGTTTAGACTCGCTCGAGGTTCATGGGGGACTGGAAAGGGTAACTGAATTTATCTATTTAAAAAAATAACAGATTGTGAATTTTCAACTCAAAATTCAAAGCAGGGTCTAATTAGAAACATATCATATATTCTTGTGCAGAGGACTCCAAATGTAGTCATGAATACCCTGTAGACATAACTTCAAGTAAATAAAATTGTATACTTCAGACTTCAGAGTTAAAACATGACTTTAATATCTTTATGATGCCGATCATTGTATCATTAAAGAGGTATAGCAGACCAACGGGTACCCGGTACATGTACTTGTACATGTAGGTTACAAGTTAGAACTATGCCTACCATTCTACCAGTTCACATAATTTTTCTTGTTTAGCAGTTATGATGTGTACTTAAATTGTCCTTGTTAATGTTTTAAATGTAATTTTTTATTCTCTTTTTTTAATCTGACTACTGGCAGTACTGGCGTGCGAGCAGTTCTCGCCGAGGACCATTTCTCGCTGGTGCACTGTTACATCATATTTTCGTATATAATTTTATGTGTTGATAAAATGACGTAACAATGCACTGGTGAGAAATGGTACTCGGCGAGAACTGATCGCACGCCAATATTGATTAATTACAGACAAAAACTGAAGGTTGCGAGTGTTATTTTTAATTGAACAACATTGTTTAAAATAATGCTTTATATATGTGACGATCAGACCGGTTTGAATACCAGTGCCAGATAGCTCAGTTGGTAGAGCACCTGACTAGAGATTCAGGGGGCCCAGGTTCAAATCCCTTCATTATTTCTCCCATCCTGTTACAATATTGGTGTTGTGACCAACCCCTGGAACTAACAGGTTAACTCGATCCTGCCAGGGATGATCTTCGAGGGTGAAGATCATTTAAGGGGGAGGAATGTGACGGTCAGACTGGTTTGAATACCGGTGCCAGATACATGTAGCTCAGTTGGTAGAGCACTTGACTAGAGATTCAGAGGGCCAGGTTCGAATCCCACTTTGTTCCGTCGTTATTTCTCCCATCTTTTACATATACATGTATATCAGATATATGACAGATGATTAAGGTCATCACATGTTTTGCAAGATGCAATAAGTGTTAAAAACCTTTACTTTACAACAGAATACATTTAAGTGAATATTTATGTTTCTTGTTATTATTTGGTGTGGTTTTCTTGACAGTGTCACATAAACAATTTACCCGCTCCTAAAACACAAACTTTCTTTTTGTGGAATCAGCTTACCGCTGATTGGCTGCTGTTGCAGCAGGCAAATAAGATATGCACGCACAAAACACAATGAACTTATCAGAGAATGAGTTGAGTTTATTTAAACTGTTGGAATTTGGGAATTTTTTTTTAAAATGTATACTTGTGACAAAACATATATGTGGTACATACAGCTGTAGCTTTATGAAGAAAATTTTGGTTAGACCATATATACCTATCATGCAAGTAAATGATATTTACAAAAAACTTACAATTTATGGCGCACGAAATATACGCTAGTTTTATAAAGATTGACATACATGTAATGTACCACATTCTTTGAAAAATAATCTATTAAAAATTCTTCATTAAGTTTACTCATACATGTTTTATGCTTATTACACGTAGTATTGTTTTTAAAACATGTAATTTATAAGAAAATAAACAAAAACCCTCGCTAAATTTATTTGCAAACAAAAAATACACAGTAGAATTGATAAAAAATGGTATACCAGAAGCTAATACCAGTACATGTACTTTGACGCTGTTCGGTGGGTGATATTCGTTTGTAATTTACGAATTGAAATATTGACTGTTGCACTACAAGTATGGTAATAAACTCTCTCTCTCTCAAACTCTCTCTCTTTCTCAATTTGATAAGTGTTTATACCTATGAAAATTTTTTAATATTATATTATGACTTGATACTGTGGTTTCATTAATTTTCAAGGGCATCAATTTTCGTGGATTAAGTGAAAATCACAGTTTCAAGGATACGTAAATTCGTGGCCAATGACCCTATCAATACAAAATGTTAATAAAAATTGCACTTCAATGAACATTTAATTTCGTGGATCAACTAAACAACGAAATCCACGAAAATTGGTATTCAACGAATATTGATGAAACCACAGTATGCAAATTTTTGATCTTGTACTGCCTAAATGTTATGTCATGTATTGGGATATGTCATACTTATTACACTGCATGGTCAGTGTATTTTTTACAGAAATACTATGCATATGTTAATGTAAACACAGCTATTACTAGTACATGTATGTAAACACAGCTAATTATTTTTTTTATTTATTTCAGCTCAAAACAGACTCTTGTTACCACATGGCTTTTACCGGTACCTGTTGATTCTTGTGGGTCAGCTCCTGAGATTAACCTGTCACCTCTATCCACATGCATATTCCTTGTGTTCTACAGACTATTTACTGGTAATTCAAATTAAATCCGATAATGCATGAACAATAATGGAACTTGAAGAAAGCATCATGCCATGTTGTGGTTTGTGTTTGATAAGAAATTATGAAAACAAAATTAAGGCTGTTTAAAGAAATTCATAATTTCTGTGAAAATTTGTTTTCCAATAAAAGTATACAATTATGTTTCCTTTATTTTTTATTTCATAAAGATATTTAAATGTGTTTACATAATTGAAACCCCCCCCCCTCTATTTAATTGTCTGCATTAAGATTACATGTAGGATTTGTAAATGTACATTTGACTTTGAAATAACATCTGCTATGATAATTACTTTTGAAATGAACAAGAAACAACCTATTTCTACCTTTCTAAGGTATATATGCATAAAAAAGTAGAAAAACATGTCAAATTTGAACATTTTTCATTGAAATCAACTCTGTCTCCAGCTACCTGGGTGTGTTTGAATTTAATTCTAATATAAGGCAGATGTCTAACTTGTAGGTTGTAACTTACTGTTTTAGCATGGTTAGAAGAAGACTAGAAATCAGAATAGATTAGATATTCACTAAATATGATTGTTAGCTTACTTTTTTCATGAAAACAAGAAATCACAAGCAGGACAGCTGTCTATTTGTTAATTAAAATGGTACAAATCATACAATAAACAAATAAAGATCACATTTTAGAATCATTGATGATTGTTTTCAAATATGTGTGAGAAATGACTCAAGGAAATTGCCACATGTTTCATAAAATTAGGTAAAACATTTCAAACCATGACTTTTTATGAAAATCAAAAGATTGGGGGGTGGGGGTATACATGTAAGGGTATTTCTAAGTGATGTGAAGCTTTTATCATGATTATATCATGTAGGCATATGTTGTATTGAATAAGGTTTCTTTTTAAAGGTGGTTGAACAAAAGTTGACCTCTAAAAGGTCAGATAAAGATGTTTTACTATGGAGAACCCTGTAAATCTGTGTTTACTAAAGGAAATTGGAAATGGTGGGTTCACTTAAATGGCCATATTTTTATTAAACCTCAATGGAATTGGCAATATGTGGTATTCTTTTTCTCAGAATTGCATTAGCTTTCTTATTCTAAGACAAACCGTCTTTTCATAAAAATGTTAGTGTACTAAGTTAAAGATACAAGGAACAGTTTCGGATAAAGTACCGTCAATATTTTTGTAAAATTGAGAGTGACTGTACTTGAAGGTTTATCATTGTTGCGTAGATTCATGAAATGAATTTTAATGATTACCAATAGTTAGAGGGATGTCTCTTGTTGGAATTGGTAAGCAATATTAAGGCCCCTAATTTTAAGTACATGAGAAGCAGAAATAAATTGTGAAACTTGCAGCTATGACAGATATGTTGACTTTACAGTGAAATTGAAGGTTACAAACGGGAGGTTATATAACATGAAATGTAGGTGGATGGGATATTATATGCCTATTTAGTATTTACTGGGTATGAGGACAATAGCAAGTTTATTGTCCCCCAAGACAGCAAATATTTAATGAGGCAAAGCCAAGGGAAATAGTAGCTGTTGAATGGGACAATAAACTTGCTATTGTCCGAATAGTCAGTTAATTGGTATTTCATTATACAGAAGAAAACTTTATTTGTCAGCGATGCAGAATTTCTTGATGATAAACAAATTAGAGTTAAATCAAACTTTGTATTTAATGCGGCGATCTTATTAGGTCAGAGGTGTTCCGAGTTTAAGGTGATATGGGACACTTCCATGTTGTGACGTATTGTTTATCGAAATAAACAATAAAATAAAGTGTAATTATATAAGTACATGTAGTTTCTTCTCAAAAATGGTCACCTAACTCCTTAGCACAGTGGGTTAGAGGGTTTACTAGGAACCTGTAAGTCATGAGTCCGAATCCCGCTGGGGTTTTTACAATTTTTACCTTTTCAAATATTTTTAAAAGCTATTTTTTGGTTAAATATTGTAAAATTTGAAAATTCTAAACTGGTGAAAAGTTTTCAATTATATAGTACTTTAATCCACATTAATATCGACAGATGTCCCATACCACCTTAAAAAGGAGGGAAATCAAATTCTGCTAATGAATGGTTTTGATGACTATTCACCATGGGCAGATAGCATGGATACTATTTTAGATAAAAAGGCATGTTTATGCGGGCGCCTTCTAGTGATCAATTTGTCGGTCTCTCCATCCGAGATGGCTTGACAGGAGCATAGCTTCTCTCCCCTTGGCCCAATCTGGCTCATACCTCATCCACAGGGTTCCTTTGGTTGAAGGATGTGCAGTGACCTTGAACCATGTTTTTAGGTATAAGGTTAAGGCCATAGCAGAATTATATATATAAAATCCTTGTCTGGGGCATATCTTTTTTCCCTTTGGTCCAATCTGGCTAATACTCACAGAGTGTCTCTATGGTTAAACGATGTGCAGTGACCTTGCATGAAATTTCTAGGTAACGGGTGAAGATTATATCGGATCATGCAAAAATCCTTTTTTGAGAGCATATATAATTTCTACTAACCCCTATTTGGCTCAGACTTCACATAAGCAGAGCTTTTGAGTAAAGGGTGAAAGGGTGTGTAGTGACCTTGAACCTATTTTCAGTGAAAAGAAACTGTGAAGGTCATATCAGAATTATATTTTTAAAAATCCTTGTCCGGAGTATATCTTCTCTCCCTTTGCTCCATTCAGCCTCATACTTTACCCACATGATGCCTTTGTTCAAAATATATGCAATGACCTCGAATGATATTTGAAGATGAAGAGTCAAGGTCATATCAGATCACACAAAAATCCATATTTTAAGAGCATAGATATACTCTCCTTTTAGCCCCTAATTGGCTAATATTTTACCTTTACAGAGTTTATTGGTTAATGGCGTGCAGTGACCTTGAACCAAGTCTGTCAATGTGAAGGTCATAGCAGATCTTTTTAAAATTAGTTTTAAATAGTAGATTATTTTCCAAATATGCTTAATCTTGGTCAGATTGAACAAAAATGCATGTATGTTAGGGGGAATGAAATTGAATTAAAAGTTCTATGCCAGCTGGAAAAATTTTAAGTTATAGGTCAAGGTCAAAGCAGAATTCTCTGAAATAACATAAGCGGGGCCCTTTGAAATGTTCACCATTTCAATGTTGTCTGGTTCATAGTAATTTTACATAGAACATATTCACAGAAGTACAGTAAAGTAAACTTAACATCGATAAGTTTCTGACAATTAATGACGCAACGAGCACACAGTACGAAAGATCAACCTTTTGAAAAGCAGTGAAGAGGAAAAGTTGCTCAGAATTATGTTTTAAACAAAATTGATTTTTTACATAAATTTTAATTTTGCATTCTGGGTTAAGAAAAAAGATGTTAGTTCAAGGTAAAGTAAACTTGTACCTAAAATGAAGTCAAATTTGTTAAGTCGTACTTAAACACATTGGTTTTTTTTGTTAAGTCGTTCTTGAAATGGTTAAGGGTTTTTGGTTAAGTCGTACTTAAAAACATTCGGATCATGTTAAGTTGTACCAAGAATCATTCGATTTTTTTTTTATCTTTTTGTACTTAGGTTTCTTTGTTACTAGATTAAGAACTCTGCTTCTTAGACGTACTTCTAGCGTTGCTTTCGACATTAGCGGAAAACCCACTCGTTGCTTTGCAACGAGCTTTGCTCTAGTTATTTTTTTTTTTCCCCGCAAATTTTGTGCACGAGATTTCTCGAACATTTTTTGTCTGATTGCTATGAAACTTTCAGGGTATGTAGATGATATTAATATCTCTAGACGTTTTTTTCAAATTTTTAAAATTCACTTCCGGTTATGAGTTATTGCCCTTTAATTGAAATTTGGGGGGTCTTTTGTCCAGAGTTGATCTCGGGAACTACAGATGATAGATGCATGAAATTTGGCGAAATTGTCGGTAACATTTTATAGTTTTGCTGGCATGAAAATTTTGGTAATTTCTTTGTTAGTTTTTGAGCTATTTGTCGCCAAAGTTTAAGATTTTTTCGGGGCTGAAATTTTGTTGCTTTTTGTATTATAACCTTTAAACTAAAAATGTTTTGTTAATACATATAGAACAAAAGTTGTTTAGAATAACGAGAGCTTTCATTTAAAATTAAGAAAAAAGGGCTGGCCCCTATAATTAGGGGTCAGCAGCTCATACACGTATTTTTCTGATAGCAAAAATCGTTATCATTTTATGAAAAAAAATTAATTCAGTTATTGCTAATATATTAAATAATGTCATTTGGTATCAAATTAAACAAGTTCTGTGCTATATTTTTTTTCAAATTTCATAAAACAAATATGTGAGAATCGTACATGAACGAGTTAATATGTCTACATAGACACACAAGCGAACAAATGCCACATTAAGGCCCAGGAATTTACTGCATTACGTTGTGTTGCGTCTTAGATAAATTGTTGTGATTCAATTTCATTTTTTTCATCTATATCATTTATGAATTCAATGAACACACATTATTTAAACGTTCTATGTGCAACTATTTGTCGGGGCGCCCCTGTTTGTAACCCCCGCGCGCGCGCCGAATGTAAACAGTAACGAACGGCATTGTAGAAAAGAGAGAGCCGTAATGCAGAAGAGAAGTAGTGTATTCTTTCGGTGTACACATGCATTTTCAAGTTACTGTGAAACATATGAACATGCACAGGAAATAATACTACATATTTGTGTAAGGAGGGATATGTTCTCGTGTGAATCGTTTACGAGGAAATTCTGACAGCCACACTTCTGTCGACGATCAGCCGTTGATAAGCTACGAGTAATAAAGGAGAAAAGATGGACATTAAAGTGTGTGATTTATGTGGATGTTACTGAAGAAGGTGAGGCTTTTACTCCTTTTAAAGTTTCTTGTTAACTGGTTAAAATTTAGTATATAGTATAGATGTACATGTAAGTACGTTCACACTGTTAGATGTTTTTGTTATGGTGTGGGTGTTTGTTTACTAACGTGTAATTTTCCCATGTTTCATGGATGTTTAGACTCGCTCGAGGTTCATGGAGGACTGGAAAGGGTAACTGAATTTATCTATTTAAAAAAATAACAGATTGTGAATTTTCAACTCAAAATTCAAAGCAGGGTCTAATTAGAAACATATCATATATTCTTGTGCAGAAGACTCCAAATGTAGTCATGAATACCCTGTAGACATAACTTCAAGTAAATAAAATTGTATACTTCAGACTTCAGAGTTAAAACATGACTTTAATATCTTTATGATGCCGATCATTGTATCATTAAAGAGGTTTAGCAGACCAACGGGTACCCGGTACATGTACTTGTACATGTAGGTTACAAGTTAGAACTATGCCTACCATTCTACCAGTTCACATAATTTTTCTTGTTTAGCAGTTATGATGTGTACTTAAATTGTCCTTGTTAATGTTTTAAATGTAATTTTTTATTCTCTTTTTTTAATCTGACTACTGGCAGTACTGGCGTGCGAGCAGTTCTCGCCGAGGACCATTTCTCGCTGGTGCACTGTTACATCATATTTTCGTATATAATTTTATGTGTTGATAAAATGACGTAACAATGCACTGGTGAGAAATGGTACTCGGCGAGAACTGATCGCACGCCAATATTGATTAATTACAGACAAAATCTGAAGGTTGCGAGTGTTATTTTTTATTGAACAACATTGTTGAAAATAATTCTTTATATATGTGACGATCAGACCGGTTTGAATACCAGTGCCAGATAGCTCAGTTGGTAGAGCACCTGACTAGAGATTCAGGGGGCCCAGGTTCAAATCCCGGTTTGGTCCTTCATTATTTCTCCCATCCTGTTACAATATTGGTGTTGTGACCAACCCCTGGAACTAACAGGTTAACTCGATCCTGCCAGGGATGATCTTCGAGGGTGAAGATCATTTAAGGGGGAGGAATGTGACGGTCAGACTGGTTTGAATACCGGTGCCAGATACATGTAGCTCAGTTGGTAGAGCACTTGACTAGAGATTCAGAGGGCCAGGTTCGAATCCCACTTTGTTCCGTCGTTATTTCTCCCATCTTTTACATATACATGTATATCAGATATATGACAGATGATTAAGGTCATCACATGTTTTGCAAGATGCAATAAGTGTTAAAAACCTTTACTTTACAACAGAATACATTTAAGTGAATATTTATGTTTCTTGTTATTATTTGGTGTGGTTTTCTTGACAGTGTCGCATAAACAATTTACCCTGCTCCTAAAACACAAACTTTCTTTTTGTGGATTCAGCTTACCGCTGATTGGCTGCTGTTGCAGCAGACAAATAAGATATGCACGCACAAAACACAATGAACTTATCAGAGAATGAGTTGAGTTTATTTAAACTGTTGGAATTTGGGTATTTTTTTTTAAAATGTATACTTGTGACAAAACATATATGTGGTACATACAGCTGTAGCTTTATGAAGAAAATTTTGGTTAGACCATATATACCTATCGTGCAAGTAAATGATATTTACAAAAAACTTGCAATTTATGGCGCACGAAATATACGCTAGTTTTATAAAGATTGACATACATGTAATGTACCACATTCTTTGAAAAATAATCTATTAAAAATTCTTCATTAAGTTTACTCTTACATGTTTTATGCTTATTACACGTAGTATTGTTTTTAAAACATGTAATTTATAAGAAAATAAACAAAAACCCTCGCTAAATTTATTTGCAAAAAAAAAAAACACAGTAGAATTGATAAAAAATTGGATACCAGAAGCTAATACCAGTACATGTACTTTGACGCTGTTCGATGGGTAATATTCGTTTGTAATTTACGAATTGAAATATTGACTGTTGCACTACAAGTACGGTAATAAACTCTCTCTCTCTCTCAAACTCTCTCTCTTTCTCAATTTGATAAGTGTTTATACCTATGAAAATTTTTTAATATTATATTATGACTTGATATGCAAATTTTTGATCTTGTACTGCCTAAATGTTATGTCATGTATTGGGATATGTCATACTTATTACACTGCATGGTCAGTGTATTTTTTACAGAAATACTATGCATATGTTAATGTAAACACAGCTATTACTAGTACATGTATGTAAACACAGCTAATTATTTTTTTTATTTATTTCAGCTCAAAACAGACTCTTGTTACCACATGGCTTTTACCGGTACCTGTTGATTCTTGTGGGTCAGCTCCTGAGATTAACCTGTCACCTCTATCCACATGCATATTCCTTGTGTTCTACAGACTATTTACCGGTAATTCAAATTAAATCCGATAATGCATGAACAATAATGGAACTTGAAGAAAGCATCATGCCATGTTGTGGTTTGTGTTTGATAAGAAATTATGAAAACAAAATTAAGGCTGTTTAAAGAAATTCATAATTGCTGTGAAAATTTGTTTTTCAATAAAAGTATACAATTATGTTTCCTTTATTTTTTATTTCATAAAGATATTTAGATGTGTTTACATAATTGAAACCCCCCCCCCCCCCCTATTTAATTGTCTGCATTAAGATTACATGTAGGATATGTAAATGTACATTTGACTTTGAAATAACATCTGCTATGATAATTACTTTTGAAATGAACAAGAAACAACCTATTTCTATCTCTAAGGTATATATGCATAAAAAAGTAGAAAAACATGTCAAATTTGAACATTTTTCATTGAAATCAACTCTGTCTCCAGCTACCTGGGTGTGTTTGAATTTAATTCTAATTTAAGGCAGATGTCTAACTTGTAGGTTGTAACTTACTGTTTTAGCATGGTTAGAAGAAGACTAGAAATCAGAATAGATTAGATATTCACTAAATATGATTGTTAGCTTACTTTTTTCATGAAAACAAGAAATCACAAGCAGGACAGCTGTCTATTTGTTAATTAAAATGGTTCAAATCATACAATAAACAAATAAAGATCAAATTTTAGAATCATTGATGATTGTTTTCAAATATGTGTGAGAAATGACTCAAGGAAATTGCCACACGTTTCATAAAATTAGGTAAAACATTTCAAACCATGACTTTTTATGAAAATCAAAAGATTGGGGGGTGGGGGGTATACATGTAAGGGTATTTCTAAGTGATGTGAAGCTTTTATCATGATTATATCATGTAGGCATATGTTGTATTGATTAAGGTTTCTTTTTAAAGGTGGTTGAACAAAAGTTGACCTCTATAAGGTCAGGTAAAGATGTTTTACTATGGAGAACCCTGTAAATCTGTGTTTATTAAAGGAAATTGGAAATGGTGGGTTCACTTAAATGGCCATATTTTTATTAAACCTCAATGGAATTGGCAATATGTGGTATTCTTTTTCTCAGAATTGCATTAGCTTTCTTATTCTAAGACAAACCGTCTTTTCATAAAAATGTTAGTGTACTAAGTTAAAGATACAAGGAGCAGTTTCGGATAAAGTACCGTCAATATTTTTGTAAAATTGAGAGTGACTGTACTTGAAGGTTTATCATTGTTGCGTAGATTCATGAAATGAATTTTAATGATTATCAATAGTTAGAGGGATGTCTCTTGTTGGAATTGGTAAGCAATATTAAGGCCCCTAATTTTAAGTACATGAGAAGCAGAAATAAATTGTGAAACTTGCGGCTATGACAGATATGTTGACTTTACAGTGAAATTGAAGGTTACAAACGGGAGGTTATATAACATGAAATGTAGGTGGATGGGATATTATATGCCTATTTAGTATTTACTGGGTATGAGGACAATAGCAAGTTTATTGTCCCCCAAGACAGCAACTATTTAATGAGGCAAAGCCAAGGGAAATAGTTGCTGTGGAATGGGACAATAAACTTGCTATTGTCCGAATAGTCAGTTAATTGGTATTTCATTATACAGAAAACTTTATTTGTCAGGGATGCAGAATTTCTTGATGATAAACAAAGTAGAGTTAAATCAAACTTTGTATTTAATGCGGCGATCTTATTAGGTCAGAGGTGTTCCGAGTTTAAGGTGATATGGGACACTTCCATGTTGTGACGTATTGTTTATCGAAATAAACAATAAAATAAAGTGTAATTATATAAGTACATGTAGTTTCTTTTCAAAAATGGTCACCTAACTCCTTAGCACAGTGGGTTAGAGGGTTTACTAGGAACCTGTAAGTCATGAGTTCGAATCCCGCTGGGGTTTTTACAATTTTTACCTTTTCAAATATTTTTAAAAGCTATTTTTTGGTTAAATATTGTAAAATTTGAAAATTCTAAACCGGTGAAAAGTTTTCAATTATATAGTACTTTAATCCACATTAATATCGACAGATGTCCCATACCACCTTAAAAAGGAGGGAAATCAAATTCTGCTGATGAATGGTTTTGATGACTATTCACCATGGGCAGATAGCATGGATACTATTTTAAATTAGATAAAAAGGCATGTTTATGCGGGCGCCTTCTAGTGATCAATTTGTCCGTCTGTCCATCCGAGATGGCTTGACAGGAGCATAGCTTCTCTCCCCTTGGCCCAATCTGGCTCATACCTCATCCACAGGGTTCCTTTGGTTGAAGGATGTGCAGTGACCTTGAACCATGTTTTTAGGTATAAGGTTAAGGTCATAGCAGAATTATATATATAAAATCCTTGTCTGGGGCATATCTTTTTTCCCTTTGGTCCAATCTGGCTAATACTCACAGAGTGTCTCTATGGTTAAACGATGTGCAGTGAACTTGCATGAAATTTCTAGGTAACGGGTGAAGATCATATCGGATCATGCAAAAATCCTTTTTTGAGAGCATATATAATTTCTACTAACCCCTATTTGGCTCAGACTTCACATAAGCAGAGCTTTTGAGTAAAGGGTGAAAGGGTGTGTAGTGACCTTGAACCTATTTTCAGTGAAAAGAAACTGTGAAGGTCATACCAGAATTATATTTTTAAAAATCCTTGTCCGGAGTATATCTTCTCTCCCTTTGCTCCATTCAGCCTCATACTTCACCCTCATGATGCCTTTGTTCAAAATATATGCAATGACCTCGAATGATATTTGTAGATGAAGAGTCAAGGTCATATCAGATCACACAAAAATCCATATTTTAAGAGCATAGATATACTCTCCTTTTAGCCCCTATTTGGCTAATATTTTACCTTTACAGAGTTTATTGGTTAATGGCGTGCAGTGACCTTGAACCAAGTCTGTCAATGTGAAGGTCATAGCAGATCTTTTTAAAATTAGTTTTAAATAGTAGATTATTTTCCAAATATGCTTAATCTTGGTCAGATTGAACAAAAATGCATGTATGTTAGGGGGAATGAAATTGAATTAAAAGTTCTATGCCAGCTGGAAAAATTTCAAGTTATAGGTTAAGGTCAAAGCAGAATTCTCTGAAATAACATAAGCGGGGCCCTTTGAAATGTTCACCATTTCAATGTTGTCTGGTTCATAGTAATTTTACATAGAAAATATTCACAGAAGTACAGTAAAGTAAACTTTACATCGATAAGTTTCTGACAATTAATGACGCAACGAGCACACAGTACGAAAGGTCAACCTTTTGAAAAGCAGTGAAGAGGAAAAGTTGCTCAGAATTATGTTTTAAACAAAATTGATTTTTTACATAGATTTTAATTTTGCATTCTGGGTTAAGAAAAAAGATGTTAGTTCAAGGTAAAGTAAACTTGTACCTAAAATGAAGTCAAATTTGTTAAGTCGTACTTAAAAACACATTGTTTTTTTTTTGTTAAGTCGTTCTTGAAATGGTTAAGGGTTTTTGGTTAAGTCGTACTTAAAAACATTCGGATCATGTTAAGTTGTACCAAGAATCATTCGATTTTTTTTTATCATTTTGTACTTAGGTTCCTTTGTTTCTAGATTAAGAACTCTGCTTCTTAGACGTACTTCTAGCGTTGCTTTCGACATAAGCGGAAAACCCACTCGTTGCTTTGCAACGAGCTTTGCTCTAGTTTAATCTTATTTTTATGTTTACATTTAAATGAATTTTTGGGCTTAATATCATAATAATATAGTTTTTTTTTTTAAAACTTTAACCCGTAATTAGATTACAATACGACCTATACATTGCAAGGATATTGTATATGAAAAGATCTGTTCAAAAGCATGACAAAGACCTAGGTAGGGTAAAAGGCAAAATAGGCCTTGTTTTCAAAGTTCAATTTTTATTGTTATACTTTCATGTTAAATACTGAAATCTGATTGGTTAAGACGCAGTTCATAATCCGTTCTATTACCGGGTTTTCTCGGGGAGTCAATTTCAACTGTTACCGTCCCAAACAGGCACTATTTATATAATAATATATTTTTGGAATCAATAAAGTTTCAAAACAGTATATAATTTACAGCATCTTTTAAGTTCTTAAAAGTATAATCAAGAGATCGCCTTATGTATAGTTATCCAGTTAACTAATAACATCATAACGTCATAAACTGTACTGATTTATTCGTTATTCAAATACATGTATTGATGATAGAAATTAAACGCTGATATATGATTTAATGTAGGACATATTCTATTCATTTTTTCTTTGCTTTTTACAATAAGGCATTTAATACAGTCTGTGATTATTTATAAATGTGTATGTCATCGTCAAAGTGCTCTGCGTTCTCTCAAAAGAGGTATTGCTACGCAAGTTTCGGTTGCACCTCTATTAACTTCTGATGGACAATCATGTACTAAAACGACGGGCAAAAGATAAATGGAAAAATGTAGTTACTTTTTATCTAAAAGACAAACATAAAACCTAAAAAAAATTGTGTGTTTAGGGTAACCTAACCTACAAAAATGCCCCGATCCTACCATTTTTAGATGTCTGTGTTTATTCGATTGTGAATTTTATTTTATATTTATTTAAGAAAAATTCATTTTTAAATATGATACAAACAAACATTCTTAGGATTCATGCAGAAAAAATGATAAAAAAAAACCCCTACCTACCTAACCTAATTTTTTTTATCAGTGTTACCCTAAACACACAATTTTGTTTAGGCCTAAACAAATCAATAAATATTCAATATAGATATTCAATGCCTCAGTACATTATTATTCAAACTTTTATGCAAGAGCCATTTAGCGAAGGTAAAAAGTAAAGACTGATTACATAATCTAGACAGACAGATTTCTGAAACTTTGATAAAGCAGTTTTTTGCACACTTCCGATTCATCGCTGGTTTATGCAAATCAGCAGCAATCTCAACTCTTATAATCTTAAAAATTTGCTCACAAAGACTTTGTTATTTGTTGTCCTCTCTTTAAAATGATTAGGCAGGAGAAAGAATTAACAATACTTCCTACTTGCAATGCTTGTTTTAAGCATATGACAGAATATTTTGTCAATGTTGACAGAGAATAGCTTGAATAAAACGACCTCGGAAGAGAAAATTATCTTTTTAAATCTTTACTTTTCTATGTATTATTATATCTTATTAAAACAATACAACGGCTGCTTCGACAAAGTGAAATAAAATGATCTGCCCCCTGTTCAACAAATATCATAAATGATTAGATCTCAAACTAAGGAGTCTCACACTTTTTTTTTTTAGAACAGAATCATCCCTAAACTTTTATGAAACTTTCACACACACACACACACACACAAAAAAACCCCAAACAAAACAAACCAACAGACCAAGCAATCCTGAAAAACCCTTCCGAAGTATACAACATTGTCTGCCGCAGGTTTGTTTAAAAAAAGAGTGAGAAGCATCATCGTATTCATAGCGGGTATTTTATGTGACTTCAATTTTATTTTGAAATTTAAACTCTAATTTCTTTTTTATTGAATTTTATGTTTCGGGCTTCACCAATATTACCGATATTAAAAGAAACTGTTATCAATAAGTTAACCCTTCAGAAAATGTACATGGATGCAGTGTTTTTGATGTATTGTGGTTAAAAAGGTTTACACAACTTAGCTGTCAAACAATACTTGATTATCTACTTAAATCTATTGTAAGTTATTGAAAATGTATCTTTGTATCTTGTATATGTATCAACAGTTTCAATTAAATAAACTTGGCTGCAGTCTTGTATATACGAGGTTTGTCCAAAAAGGTCGTGGACACATGTAATTTTGTTCAAAATAACATTGCCATTGTCAGAAAAGTTTTATAATACTGTGATATAGAGTGTAATGATGTATATGCATTAAAATCAGAGCAATGTACATTTTTCGATGGAGTTATCAATGTGTATACATTGTTTATACAGGCCGCACGGCCCAGTCTGACGTTGACTTATAACGACGTTTCTATAACGTCGTAGTCCTGGGTCTACCTGAAAGTAATATTCCGCTTTCACCGTTTGGTCAGAGGGTACTTGTGCCACTTGTGGATAAGTACACTCGAACTATTTTGATGTTTTTCCTGTTTCCTTAATCGTTTGTTTTGTTTCTATCGCTGTTTTACCTCAGTCGACACAATGTTATGATGTTACGTGCGGTAAGATGACGTTGCCTTTCCATGCGTTTTTAAACACATATTCTTGCAGTAATTTCTTTTAAAAGTCCTCTACTGGTTTGAAAATATTTTCAAACGACGTATGAAAAATGACGTACACCATACAGACTACATCACAATAGAAGATTAACTGTACATATTCATATCTAAGAACTCATTTACAAATTTTGAACAATTTTTACCCTGGGCCGTGCATATATTCCGCGATCCTTTGATACATGACAATTTTAGTTTATTTCTATGGAAAACATTCAAAACCACTTTAGTTTGATTTGAAATTTTATGACAAAGATTTAGACATTCAATATGAATAGATAAACCCATTAAAAATTACAAAAACGCGATTATCCATAAAGTTTTTGGACAGCCCTCGTATATTTAATTCCGTTTTTATATTAATAACACCCTAAAATTGTGCTTTTCTGAAATTTATAGGTATGTACTTAAATGTTACAATAAAGAAATATCAGATCAAAGAAGACACAAGCCCATTTATTTCATAAAAGTATTTTACAAGGTTCTACTACAAAGATAACAATCATCAATTGTAAATGAATTTAAAATGACAAAAGTTTTTGGTTTTTTTAAATACATGAGGTGTCATACATATTTTTAGGCAAACATATTGTAAGATATCCTGGGTTATGATTTTTCACATGCATTCCAACAGGGCCGATATTTAATACTTAGCGTATTCAGTTCTTTGTACTCGTCTTATTTCCTTGTCAGATTTACTTGTATTTATCTTAAATTTATCAAAAAGTAAATCAGTCGATTACAAATAAAAAATTCCCTTTGAAATAACCGCAAGGGGGTTATTAAAAAAAAATCAACGTTCGAATGATTTTTTTAAAGCAATGTTCATTATCACAGAGGATATTGTTATAGGTTACATTGACTGTATCTACTGTCGGGATTTTAAAAGAAATGTTATATCAGTGTGGATAAACAACGTGTCTATGTTCGTTGGGATTTATATAATCAGATCTTCATAAAAGAGCTTTGGTGTATATTTTTAATTGAATCACTATTTATAATGAATTTCGACCATATATTTGTCACGATATTGAGTTTTATATTGATACAAAAAACTGACCAGTATGGTAAGATACTTTGTTTTTAAAATTTCATTAAAACTAAATAGAACTGTAATTACTTTCGCGATGACGTTTAATAATTAGAACCTTAAACGAATATAATGAAATCTAAAAAAAAAAAGAAACGGGGGGGGGGGGATAGTATTAGAGATAGCGGCTACTTCTTAGAAAACATAAAGGGTATTAGAACAGAAATAAAGAATGTTTTTTTAAATAATCTACTTTTGCAATCATTCATTTTCTATTCAATCAAAAAAATCCAAAAACAAAAACAAAGAAAGAACAACAAAACAAAACAAATATTCAATTCAAACTGTAGATAAATGTTTTGATTAGAAATTCTGGCCCTCAATAAGACGTTGTCACCTAGGGAATATAATTCAAACGTTGTTCATTTAGAAAACCTTTCTCTCAATAAACGGCAACGGTGAGCCAGAGATACAACGACAAGGACTTTGATCCCAGCCTCGCTGTGGATGGTGACCACAGTACGGACCTCTTAAAGTGTTCATTAACTGCTTCTAGTCAGAAAGAGGCGTGGCTTTCTGTGGAACTTAGGGGAGGAGAGAAATATCGCTTCTATTTCTTTCATACACGGTGGTTGTAAGTATTCAGATATTTTGTTAAATATTGCATTTTTACTTTCAATGATCATTTTTTTCTATCTTATTTTCATGTTAAATATTTTCATGTTAGATATTGAGATCTGAATGGTTTAGACGCAGTTTATAATTTATTCTATTACCTTCAGCGTAAGCAACACACTTGGAAACGGGTAACACAAAATATTGTTACATGCACGTAAAGTATGCACGTACGGTTCGTTGTAGAATACATGTCACATTAAATAAAACCAAGTAAAAAAAAAATAGTTATCCCCTCGCTTCGAGTCGGTTGACAATGGTTTTTCTCTGAGTGTCAATTCTATCTGTTAACCCTCCCAAACAGGCATAATTATATAATGTTGTATTTTATTTGTTTAAGTTAATAATGAAGACATTATATTATTTTTTTAAAAGTAGGAACCAGTGCAAAACCAACTAGATTACGGAACATCGGGCATATATAGGAGCGGGACTTCTACCACTGTGACAGTACATGCAGGCGCCAATAGTGGTAGTTGGCTGTGTTATGACTATTTTACTGTCAAGAACGCTCAAGTTGTGTGTTTGATTTGGGGACTTTTACCGTGAGTTTATGTTACTCATATTTGTTTAAAAAAGTTTTGCTTACTTATTTTGTATATTTCAATTTATTTATGTGCTTCTTTTTTTATAAGTTATACATTTATAGGACAATTGCTTGTAATGTTATACTTGTCTGTTTTTCTTTTTTTTCTTTTTAAAACCAAGTTTTACCAAAATGACTTTATGATTAAAATGTGTTACTGTTAACTTTTATAAGTAACGGCATTATTTCGCGGTGTATTGGTGTATTAGTCATAAACTTGTTTTCGCAAGTAAAACTCGAGTTGATAATACAACCACACAACATAGCAACATTAGCAAATCTCGAAAAATTCTCGCTCGCAAGTAATAGCTTGTTTACCGTATTGTATAACAATTGAAGTAGTGCTGAATTTAATCTAATTAATATAAGTAAACGAAATGGCCTGACAAGCATTGTTCTTTTTTATCACATTGTATATCTAAAGCATATTTACTTAATCTTAATCTTCACTTACAGAGACAACGGCCGCATCGCATTTGCATCTTCAACAGCTGAAGATTTCTTTGCTTAACACAATTATGATTGTTTCGGTAATGACGCAACCATACGCGAATGTCGATATAATGTTAAATCATGTCCTTCCTCTTTAACAAGTGGAAGGATGAAAAGGACTAACCTAAATTGTACACGTAAGAACAATGTTGTTTTGAATATTGGTTAAGTCATTTAAATGTTGATTGTCTAAAACTTTCAAAATGCATATGAAAATTTCACAATGTCTTATTTATTCTTCTTTCTGAAATATAAGAAGCTGGCAAAATAAGAAGAACATTTTGCGAAAAAAAAAAACTAAACAAATCAAAACAACACAACCCTACTATAAGCAAAAACAAATTCAAAAACGAATCAATGTACAATAACCCCTTTTGGAAAACAAAACACCCTTAAACCCACAAAAATACCCACAACCCCCCTAAACAATGCAAATAAAAAAAAAACAACCCGCAAAAAGCTTGTGTTCTTTAAGTCTTTAGACCGTTATATTTTATTTTCACAATTTCATTTCAAAAGGATTTATTCGATGCTGGTAACAACATTATTAAATTCCACAAAACACAAACATGCATCGCATTTTCATCGAATGCAAACATACTTTGAATCTGAATACACAAGTGCAAGTTGCACTATCTGATATATAAACAAATACAACCCAAAAAGCTGTATTTTTCTTTCGGTGGGGGGGGGGGGGGGTCAATGTAATCTGAAGGTGTAGATGAATAGGAAAAAAAATTCTTGGTTAGCTTCTTATAACAATACTTCTTTACGCTTGAAAATCAATCTCTGAATTTCCTTACAGAAGGAGACACGTTAGCAGGATTTTCAGTGCATGTTTCTGACACAACAGACTGGAAAGCAGGAACACTATGTTATAGGCACGATTTAAAACAACCACTGAATAATACCGTCATTGTCGACTGCTTTACCTCTGGTCGTTACGTCACCATTTATAATTCAAGAAACATTACAGTTGTACCTCTTTTGTCAGAATTTGCTTACATCAATATATGTGAAATAAATATTACAGGTAACACTTGTTCTAGTTTTAAAAAAAAAACTGTAGTAATATGCTTCTTACTCAATATACTGCAATATATGAAAAAAATAAATGTAGATTTTATATTTTGAATAAGGTTGTGATGTTGGGTTTTATGGAGAAAACTGCACAAAATGTCCAGACAACTGCTTAAATGACACTTGTGAAGTTCAAACCGGGGATTGTTTTTGTTGTAAAGATGGATTTAGTGGCAGAATGTGTGAAGAAGGTGGGGCACTATTTGTGGTCATTATGTTAATATTTAATATTCATATTGCTTTAAACTGCATTAATGTACTCAAAATAATACCGGAAAATAAACAAACTATATATTTTTTTTAGAGTGTCCCCATGGCCAATACGGCAAAGCATGTTCCTCTCAGTGTGGAAACTGTCTAAATCAGATGCCATGTAATTATTTCAACGGAACTTGTCATGGCGGTTGTTCTTCTGGATGGACGGGTGATAAATGTGTGCAGAGTGAGTATAAAATCTACTACGAGTTATAGGTACATAAAAACTCGGTTATAGCGAAGTCCCAGGGACCTATGGAATTACTTCGTTATATCCGTAATTCGTTATATCCGTATAACGAATTCGTAATACCATCTTTAGCGAATTCACTATATACATGTTTTCTTTCACCAGACTGTATCTTTTGCTAATTGATGCCTAAATTAAAATACATTACTATGATACCTTGAATAATTGGATTGTGAATTGAAAAAAATATATGAAAATAAGTTCTTTCAAACTATTTTTTAAAATGGTAGTGCAAACGTTTTAAAATTGTAAAGAAATTCGTTATAAAACTGTTAAATTTCGTTATTATTCACCTCTATGGGGCTCAAAATTAGTTCGGTATATTCGTAAATTCGTTATATCCGAATTTGTTATAACCGTACAATTATGCAAAGATTTGTTAAGCATTTTACTTGAATTAACTTCGTTATATCCGAGAATCTGTGTTTGTACTAAACGAGTTTTACTGTCCAAAAAAGCCAATGATTTATACCATATTAAGAAGACTGGATAATCAATAAATAAACCCCAAGATCTTACGATAATTTTAACCGATAATTCTTAGCTATTTACTATTACTAAGTCGAAAAAAAAATCAAAATGCTTTACCTGTATCTTTAAACGTTTATTTAAGAAATATAAAGCAATTAAAAAAATTCACCAGGATATGAAGTTGGTTGGACACGTGATCAAAGCCTGTGAAGCCCGATAGGCTTCTCTGTGGATTTGATCACGTATCAACCAACTTTATATCCCGGTGAACTTTTTAACATTGCTGTTAATTACTTATATTTACGTGTAATACACAAATCGTTCAGATATGTTAAAATTACCGAGATTTTAGGAACAGCATAATTTTGCATTGTATTACATTTGCCTCCGAAGTCGAGGTGGATATGACTGAATTCCGACATTGATAAAGCTAAAAATAAAGCCATACAGTGATTGGAAATCAAATAAACCACTATACATTTTGTTTCCTACTATTTCTGAAGTTTGTTTGTTTACAATCGATGCAGACGATGCATCTTTAATAAGCCTACTCATTTGGGGAATAAAACCAAACGGTTGTCATTTCTAAACATGCTCATTATGCATTTATTTCCTAGTTTTACTAGCAAATACTGATGCCTTGATGTACTAGAATAGCATAAAAACTATTTAATTTTTTGCCTTTTCCAGAATGTCCTTCCACGCTCTATGGACCCAATTGTAACTTGTTTTGTAGCGAACATTGTCAAAACAGAACATGTAATCAGTCAAACGGATATTGTTTCGCGTGTAATGGAGCTCGCTTTGGTAATTTATGTGAAAATGAACAACCCCTGCAAGGTACAGACATTAATTCTATTATTCAGAGTAAACATTCAGGTATTGAATGTGAATATCTAATGAATGCAGCTTGATACATTATTAAGAGAAAGTTGAATTATATGAAATAAAACATTAAAACAGTAACATTAATAATTCAAACATTCTTTCCTTTTTCAGCAAGTATTGATACTGTTTCATTCTTAATTGCAACAACTGTTCTTTTATCAGTATTAGTTAATGCATATTCACTGTACAAATTGAAACAGAAATATATGTCTTCAAGACAAACAGCAGAACGAAATAACGATGTTTCGGAGGTAATAACTGTTGACAGTAAATATGAAACACTACAAAGAAAGAAAGTCACGGGTGAAGTTGACATCCATACACCGGGGGAATACATGGAAATATACAGAGTTAAAGCAACAGAGTACATGGAAATAGACAGAGTTAACGCAACAGAGTACATGGAGATATCAGCTATTACTTCTGATGACATTGATTTGAACATGAAATAGTCTATTTGAAGCACATAGACAACAAATATGATTTGGGGTTTTATGATTTTGTATCTGTTTTCTCTTCGACCTTTGACAGAAACTATATTAAAAAAAAGGAAGTCAAATGTAACCACAATAAAGAGTAGAGTATTGGTTTGTTAATGGAGACATACCTGTCCTATGTAATCCAAATGATGTTTATAATGAGAACAAATCTTTGTGTGATGGATTTTAACTGTTACATTTAAGAACACAAAACTACGCCAGGAGCGGTTTTCATCATTACTTTCTTTTGAAAAATTATTTCGACAAAATTATTGCTATCTTGTTGTGAAACTGTGTATTAATTTCAATAATCACTAACGTTGCAAAGGATATCAAATATTATATCAATTACACTTTTTGATAATCAGATTAGATCATACACTGACAAAAGCACCATTTATATATTTTCCATAGTAAAGTTTAATAATATATCCTAAAAAATACAATTTGTAAAAAACATTTTAGCATCATTGGCAAACAATGAAACTGTATTACTTATTTAAAAGCCAGCCTAGGCTTGAATCTAGATTCCTGTGCATGTATACTATTCACAATGTGATACTATTTAAATTGAGTGCATAGCAAATTGTGTTTCGTCATTGATATTCAAAGTCATTTATGATTAATTCCTAGCTCTTTTACTGGCTTATATATTTAACTATCAAAATAAAATATAAAACTTAAAATTCACTTGCACAAGATCTAAAAAGTCAATTAGACTTTTTATTTCTGTACATTGAGCTAAAAAATAAATCGGTAATTCTCACAGTGCAATGATTAATGATCCTTATTCATGTCCTTACTTTTTCCATTTGCTCGGATGCGGCTTCGGAATAAGAAATAAAGTTTTCTTTGCTCGATAACACTCAGTATCATCTGCCTGTATTAATTTGTTGCTGAATATATGTAACATTTTTTGATAAATGTGATAACTATGCTACGCTTAAAAACAATATTGCTCCTCTTGGGTAGCTCATTCGTCGTATTGACCTCAAAACAGCAATAATTGTAGAGTTACACAGTAAAGGCTTTTTAGACATTAAGGGCATGAAGGCATGTGTTTTGTCAAGATAACTGCTGACTGTCAGCAGAAAATGCCATCTTTTTTTTGGGCGGGGGGGGGGGGGTGCCAAATGATTTAAATTGGCTATCCGTATAGTTATTTTTCGTACGTTTTTACTTTTTCTGCATATTATTTTAGTCAGGTTCGATAATAAAAAAAAAACCCGTTCCTAAGCAAAGATAGACAAAAATTAATCGTTAAGAAATATATCATCCTATTTCTAACACCTTTAGTATTCAATTGACTACAACATTTTACTCAACATATTTTACTTGGCCATCAGAATTGTCTTTTTGTACCTAAAGTTCATTTGAGTGCTATAACGCCGTCGAGAATAGCCTCGGGTATCGTGTGATATGGCTCATGAATGCTTTTATGACACGTCATAGCAAAAACATCTAGTGTTATTGCATTCAAAGTCCTGTAATATGTATAACATTGAAAATTCATACAATAAAAAATGACAATAACAAACCACGAACAATCTCAAAAATCCATAAAACGAAATACAAATTCAAAGCAGAGCAACACAGACCTCCAAGTATATAGAGGCAGGATCAGGTGCTTAAGAGAAGTGAGCATCCTCTGCTGACTGGTCAGACCTGCTGTGTGCTCTTTGTAACAATTGGGCATGTCATAGTTAAGGTAAATGTCAAAATCGGGAACATGTCATATTAGGGAAAAAACTTTCATGAATTGGTTTGTATGTCATGGTCAAAATACAAACATTGAGCCAACACGAACCTCCATTATATTGGAGGTAGGATCAGATGCCTAGGAGGAGTGAGCATCTTCTGCTGACCGGTCACACCCGCCGTGTGCTCTTTGTCGTAATCGGGGAAAAAATTGGAAAAGTCCTTAGACTATAAGGTGATTAATTATGGTCTAACAATTAGTATGAAAAACGTCAGTCAGCATGCGACCCAGTGGAAGATTCTATTTGCTGACAAGGTCGTTGTATCGACCATAGAACTTACGAAAAGATGACTTTAAGGAAGGAGCATTTTCTGGTTTTCGACTTGTCAAACATAAATTTGATTTATTGTTCATTAAATCAAGATGAAAGAAAATAGAAATAGTATATTTTTCTTTCTTTTTTATTTTCAGACAACTTGGCTTAGAAAAAGTAATCAATGTTAAGAATCTAACAAGGACTATATTTTTGGCGTGATATTGGCGTAGGATAAAATCACATGTTTCGCAATTCAGAATTGCTGCAGATCAATGAGTATATTTTAGCATATAAAAAACAATAACATTGATGTTGATTTTTTTTACTAATGTGAACTAATGATATGATACTTTGGTTTCAGAATATGTTTTTAAAATATAATTTGCTTATCAAATTACATTTGTATAAGCTTTTTAAAGCGCCCAAATATTGATTTTTGTGAAAAAATCACTAAAATCAGTTCTTTTCTCTTATGAAATGGTCAATATATGAGTTTTTCTGTCAATTTATATCTTTATATAATAAAAAGTCTTCATTATACATAAACATCAGAAATATTTTAGCATTGGAAACATTAAAAAATAATCAAAATTTCTTCAAAATGTAAGAAAATTAGAGGAAATGCGGGCTAAGCAATATCAATTTTAGTATAAATATTTATTCCAATTTAGTAGTATAAGCTGATAGATATTTTATATTCTATCATTTCATTGAAGAATAAAATCTTCAAATCTTAAAGAAATGTCTACAGAACTACGAAGAGCTACACTTATTTTTATCATCCTTTAGGTTGAGGAAAAAGGTAATGACATTGACCTGACCTTTATTCGAAAACTAAAAGGTCAATTTTGATTAAACTGATAGAATCTTTTGGTAATATGATCCGTTTGACTGTGTCAAAATTTCATGAATTTCTTATCATAAGAAGTATGTTTGATAATGAGAAGACTCCCTCCTTAAGTGAGACTGTTGATAGTCCTGTTTTATCATTTTGTTTGAAAGCAGCTTGCTTCGTCATAGAAACTGTTCTTACGAAGAGAATGCCCTTGCGTATCGAATCAACTGAGAGACAAAAACCCCATATGCAGGTGATGAAGATACATAAGTAAGGAAAGTTAACTAAAGAAATCAAAGTACTGAAGTACTGACGGGAGTTGATTTTATCGATCATTATTTATCTTAAAACAACAATATGTTATTTTGCTTGGCAAGTAGTTTATAGTCTTTATTTGAATTACGCACATTTTTATAATATGGATTCTAGGACTTTTCCGACAAGAATTTCGAGAAAACATCTTATGAATCATGTTGTGTAAAATTAAAAAATGGAATTGATTTCATCAAACTAGGTATCGGTATTCGAAATATTTCAAAAAGTGTATGGATCTAACCAATAAATGAACTCTAGTCTCGTTCAACCAGATGTTCTGCTGTCTCCGTTAATTTCCGACAAGTAAGAGATACCAAGTCACGTGATAGCTTGATGATGCAACCTCTAAAGATAGACTGACTCTCTGCTTGTCGGAGATGTACGGAGACAGCCGATGGTTGAACGAGACTATACTGAACTCTGGCGTAGGAATACATATACATTCAACTGCAAAAAAGTTCTTAATTGTTCGTACTATTTAAATTCTGATTATTTCTTAGGTATTTATAAATAAGTTTCCTTTACAAAACATGCTTCAAGTACATTACATCAAATTTATCGATTATTTTCATCAACTTGCTCTTGTCAGCGGTTATGATTTGTGCTTAGGTCCAAACACTGTTTCAGATTTTGCCAGAGTAACTGCATAGGAGAGTTGAATAAAATCAACTCCCAAAAAAATCAAGTTATCGCGTTTATCATAAAGTTTTGTTGTTAGGTTACCATCAATGTCCATGTCCAGTAAAATATCAAAATATGAAACAGATGACGCAGATCTGTGGTATCTTTTATTTCAAGTTCACTGGGATATATCTAGTCGACGTAAGTAAAGAAATATGAAAGATTTGATCACTTCTAACTTTAAGCTGCTATTATGGGGCCCATAATATTGACTCTAGCTAATAAAAACACCCAGTGAAACCCTTGGCAGGATAGCATGTTTAAAATATATATTAGTATTTTATGCAATTACAAGACAAAAGTTAACCGTTCTTGTGTAATGTGTTTTATTAACTATTAAAATACGTGGCTATGTTAAGGCTGCCCGATTAATTTCACAGCGATATGTAGAAAGTCACTTGTCTGTACTTTATAAGATATGACGGCATAGTAAACATTGACGTCACGATCTGCATTCCTTTCGATCGTTCTTAGGGAACGTAATAAGTGATATTCATTGTGCATAATAAAACCGCTTCATTCCTTTACATAGACACTGTTGTAAATACTAGTGATACTAAATTCAATATCACCGATATGGAGTATAAAAAGATCAACAGTTTTAAAGCTTCGTAATAGGTAAATTACTATTCATAAACTAATGGTTTTGAGACTCCCCCTGCTACGTGTAAACTGATGAATGATGATATGTAAATGTTTATAAAAAACGGCTTGGCGCAAGTGAAAGATAAAAACAATCTTAGTATATTTTACGTGAAATCGGGAGAGAAAATAAGTACCAATGTGAATCTTGCTGGGGGAAACCTACCGATTGACCCGATTTTGTGTAAATCGAGCCTAAAAGGTAAAAATGTGCCTTATTTCGATGGCGGTGTTTTGGTTGTAAAGATGGCTTCAATGGTGAAACGTGTATGGGTATGCAAATATGTGGAAACTTATTAATTGCCCAGACTACCCATCTTTTCTTGCACACCGCACTAATACCAAGATGTACAAAATATTTCAGGTCAGTTTACACGTAATGGTGTTATAAAAAAGAAAGACTACCTATATGCAGTTTATGTTAGTTTTCATGGTAAAAAAAAAAACCCACAAAAAACCAAAATACAAGAGAAAAACAAAATCAGAAAATAAATACAAAAACAATTTATATTTTAGCATGTATTTCCATGGTGACCAAAGAAAATCAAAGTTATCAGCAGTATAATGTTTTTCAGATCTGAACTTATCAACATGGTACATCTTAAAATGTAATAATCCATATAAATTTAGTATTATTCTTAGTTTCTTTTAAAGTAAAAAAAAAATAAATTGTGTAGCGTATAAAATCATAACATTCATAATAAGGTTTTCATTCAGAAGTAGAGTTTCACCAAAAAATGTGTTTAACAATAAAATCTACTTGTTATTAAATAAATAGTAATAAAAATAAAACAAATATGTAAGCTTGGATCATTCCAAGTATTCAAAACAAACCTTTGTGAGAATAAAATTACATGTAAAATACTTTTATATTTACTTTCACACAAAGAAAAGTACATGTTTCATTTTTTTTTTTACATTTAATGTCTTATATTATTTTGTATATTTATTCGTCATCAATAATTTTTCACATAACATTGGCACAAAAGGACGTTGAAGCTTCGACAGTTATTAACAAATGCAAATGATATATATTTTTATAAAAATTTCTCTTGATAAAAATGTACCCTTACTGTCAAAAGCATCACCAACACTTTTCACACCGTTTTTACATCATTTGTGATAAATGCACTATTTGTATTTACTTCAATGTAAAAATTAATCCAGACTGGAAATGAAATTATTTCAGAATGTATAAGCTGGATTTTATAAAGGAATCTTTAATCACAGCTCCAAGATCAAACATATCAAACCAAAAGTTGTTGTGAATTTTTTAAGCGTAGAAAAAACACATCAATTTATTAACAACATTTTGTCCGTATATATACTCAGACATATTGAAATACAGTTGAAACTAGAGACGAGCTCGTTGCAAGCAACGATTAGGTTTTCCGTCGTAGCTGCGTCATACTTGTGACGTATTACAAAAAATTGATAGCTGACCATAGTACAATATTAGATGTGTAAACACTGAAAAACAAAGTATTATATTTTTGTGACCGCGTAGATTTTACGGTGATAGAGAATTCGTCTGGGTCTGCATCGGTCGTGTGCTGTACGAACCGGATGATGGAATGTTTGCGTAAAGTGTATAAGGTAAAAGGTTGGGTCGCACTGTGGGCCGTAAGCTACATGTAAAACGAAGTATTCCCGAAGGTCAACCAGTATACAGTTCCAGAGAAATAAACAGGCAATTGATGCAGGATTCCACATTATTGGACGAGACTCAACGATGGCAACATTATAACAATTTGACAGACAGACATGTTACAAACAAGTCGGATATGGCCAGAAGTGGCCTCCGGACTCAAGACTCTGGGAGAGTCGGACGTGGCCGGGGCTGGCCGCCGTATTCCAGACTGCGCATTGACAATTGTACATAACTATTTATAAGAATCTTAACAAGGAGTATAAAATGCAATTGACAGGTAATGATATAAGTAAGCTGAGTGAAAGGTTCACAGATATAAAATAATTAAATAAACTAGAGGAAATTAGGATTGAATTATTTTTAAAAATTGATGCTGAAATCTTAATGTTGTGTACTTATTTAGTGCCACTACCATTCGTAAACTGTATCTTATTTTTTAAAGTGTTGTAATATTTGTAATATTTTTATAATTAAGAAAATCTCAATCGTAGTGTAAAATTTTATGGGATTTTTCTTGAATTTTCAATAAATATTCAATTACCATTAACTCAAAAAGTAGGTCATTGACCTACTTTTCTGAAAGTGAAAAATAACAATACAAGCAAAGGTCTATAACAAACAATAGATGGTTTTTCATTATCATCAGTGGATTTTTTTTTTCATTCTGAGTAAACGTCACCCTTAATAATGAAGAAATTATATCATTTTTAAAAAAAGTAGGAACCAGTGCAAAACCAATAGATTACAGAACATCGGGCATATATAGGACCGGGACTTCTACCACAGTACATGCAGGCGCCAATAGTGGTAGTTGGCTGTGTTATGACTATTTTACTGTCAAGAACGCTCAAGTTGTGTGTTTGATTTGGGGACTTTTGCCGTGAGTTTATGTTACTCATATTTGTTTAGAAAAGTTCTGCTTTCTTATTTTGTATATTTCAATTTATTTATGTGATTCTTTTTTTATAAGTTATACATTTATAGGACAATTGCTTGTAATGTTATACTTGTCTTTTTTCATTTGTTTTCTTTTTAAAACCAAGTTTTACCAAAATGACTTTATGATTAAAATTTGTTACTGTTAACTTTTATAAGTAACGGCATTATTTCGCGGTGTATTGGTCATAAACTTGTTTTCGCAAGTAAAACTCGAGTTGATAATATAACCACACAACATAGCAACATTAGCAAATCTCGAAAAATTTCTCGCTCGCAAGTGATAGCTTGTTTACCGTATTGTATAACAATTGAAGTAGTGCTGAATTTAATCTGATTAATATAAGTAAACGAAATGGCCTGACAAGCAACGTTCTTTTTTATCACATTGTATCTCTAATGCATATTTACTTAATCTTAATCTTCATTTACAGAGACAACGGCCGCATCTCATTTGCATCTTCAACAGCTGAAGATTTTTTTGCTAAACACAATTATGATTGTGTCGGTAATGAAGCAACCATACGCGAATGTCGATATAATGTTAAATCATGTCCTTCCTCTTTAACAAGTGGAAGGATGAAAAGGACTAACCTAAATTGTACACGTAAGAACAATTTTGTTTTGAATATTGGTGAAGTCATTTAAATGTTGATTGTCTAAAACTTTCAAAATGCATATTAAGAAATTATCACAATGTCCTATTTATGCTTCTTTTACTGAAATATAAGAAGAAGCTGGCATAATGAGAAGAACATTTTGCGAAGAAAAAAAACTAAACAAATCAAAACAACACAACTCTACTACAAGCAAAAACAAATTCAAAAACAAAACAATGTACAATAACCCCTTTTGGAAAACAAAACACCCTTAAACCCATAAAAATACCCGCAACTCCCCTAAACAAACAACCCGCAAAAAGTTTGTGTTTTGTTAAGTCTTTAGAGCGTTATATTTCATCACAATTTCATTTCAAAAGGATTAATTCGATGCTGGTAACAACATTATTAAATTCCACTAAACACAAACACGCATCGCATTTTCATTGAATGCAGACATACTTTGAATCTGAATACACAAGTGCAAGTTGTACCATCTGATATATAAACAAATAAAACCCAAAAAGCTGCATTTTTCTTTCGAGGGGGGGGGGGGGGTGCAATGTTATCTGAAGGTGTAGATGAATAGGGAAAAAATCTTGGTTAGCTTCTTATAACAATACTTCTTTACGCTTGAAAATCAATCTCTGAATTTCCTTACAGAAGGCGATACGTTGGCGGGATTTTCAGTGCATGTTTCTGACACAACAGACTGGAAAGCAGGAACACTATGTTATAAGCACGATATAAAACAACCTCTGAATAATACCGTCATTGTCGACCGTTTTACCTCTGGTCGTTACGTCACCATTTATAATTCAAGAAACATTACAGTTGTACCTCTTTTGTCAGAATTTGCTTACATCAAAATATGTGAAATAAATATTACAGGTAACACTTGTTCTAGTTTTAAAAAATAACAAACTGTAGTAATATGCTTCTTACTCAATATACTGCAATATATGAAAAAAAATCAATGTATATTTTATATTTTGAATAAGGTTGTGATGTTGGGTTTTATGGAGAAAACTGCACAAAGTGTCCAGACAACTGCTTAAATGACACTTGTGAAGTTCAAACCGGAGATTGTATTTGTTGTAAAGATGGATTTAGCGGCAGAATGTGTGAAGAAGGTGGTGCACTATTTGTAGTCATTATGTTAATATTTAATATTCATATTTCTTTAAACTGCATTAATGTACTCAAAATAATGCCAGAAAATAAACAAACTATATTTTTTTCAGAGTGTCCCCATGGCCAATACGGCAAAGCATGTTCCTCTCAGTGTGGAAACTGTCTAAATCAGATGCCATGTAATTATTTCAAAGGAACTTGTCATGGCGGTTGTTCTTCTGGATGGACGGGTGATAAATGTGTGCAGAGTGAGTATAAAATCTACTACGAGTTATAGGTACAGATAAACTCGGTTATAGCGAAGTCCCAGGGACCTATGGAATTACTTCGTTATATCCGTAATTCGTTATATCCGTATAACGAATTCGTAATACCATCTTTAGCGAATTCACTATATAGATGTTTTCTTTCACCAGACTGTATCTTTTGCTAATTGATGCCTAAATTAAAATACATTACTATGATACCTTGAATAATTGGATTGTGAATTGAAAAAAATATATGAAAATAAGTTCTTTCAAACTATTTTTTAAAATGGTAGTGCAAACGTTTTAAAATTGTAAAGAAATTCGTTATAAAACTGATAAATTTCGTTATTATTCACCTCTATGGGGCTCAAAATTAGTTCGCTATATTCGTAAATTCGTTATATCGGAATTTTTTATAACCGTACAATTATGCAAAGATTTGTTTAGCATTTTACTTGGGACTTAAATTAACTTCGCTATATCCGAGAATCTGTGTTTGTACTAAACGAGTTGTACTGTCCAAAAAAGCCAATGATTTATACCATATTAAGAAGACTGGATAATCAATAAATAAACCCCAAGATCTTACTTAAATTTTAAGCGATAATTCTTAGCTATTTACTATTACTAAGTCGAAAAAAAAATCAAAATGCTTTACATGTATCTTTAAACGTTTATTTAAGAAAAATAAAGCAATTAAAAAAATTCACCAGGATATGAAGTTGGTTGGACACGTGATCAAAGCCTGTGAAGCCCGATAGGCTTCTCTGTGGATTTGATCACGTATCAACCAACTTTATATCCCGGTGAACTTTTTAACATTGCTATTAATTACTTATATTTACGTGTGAAATAGACAAATCGTTCAGATATGTTAAAATTACCGAGATTTTAGGAACCGCGTAATTTTGCATTGTATTACATTTGCCTCCGAAGTCGAGGTGGATATGACTGAATTCCGACATTGATAAAGCTAAAAATAAAGCCATACAGTGATTGAAAATCAAACAAATAAACCACTATACATTTTGTTTCCTACTATTTCTGAAGTTTGTTTGTTTACAATCGATGCAGACGATACATCTTTAACAAGCCTACTTATTTGGGGAATAAAACCAAACGGTTGTCATTTCTAAACATGCTCATTATGCATTTATTTCCTAGTTTTACTAGCAAATACTGATGCCTTGATGTACTAGAACAGCATAACAAAACTATTTAACTTTTTTTTGGCTTTTCCAGAATGTCCTTCCACGCTCTATGGACCCAATTGTAACTTGTTTTGTAGTGAACATTGTCAAAACAGAACATGTAATCAGTCAAACGGATATTGTTTCGCGTGTAATGGAGCTCGCTTTGGTAATTTATGTGAAAATGAACAACCCCTGCAAGGTACAAATATTAATTCTATTATTCGGAGTAAACATTCAGGTTTTGAATGTGAATATTTAATGAATGCAACTTGATACATTATTAAAAGAAAGTTGAATTATATTAAATAAAAGAACAGTATAATTAATAATTCAAACATTCTTTCCTTTTTCAGCAAGTATTGATACTGTTTCATTCTTAATTGCAACAACTGTTCTTTTATCTGCATTAATTGTTGCATATTCACTATACAAATTGAAACGGAAATATATGTCTTCAAGACAAACAGCAGAACGAAATAACGATGTTTCGGAGGTAATAACTGTTGACAGTAAATATGAAACACTACAAAGAAAGAAAGTCACGGGTGAAGTTGACATCCACACACCGGGGGAATACATGGAAATAGACAGAGTTAATGCAACAGAGTACATGGAAATAGACAGAGTTAAAGCAACAGAGTACATGGAAATAGACAGAGTTAACGCAACAGAGTACATGGAGATATCAGCTATTACTTCTGACGATATCGATTTGAACATGAAATAGTCTATTTGAAGCACATAGACAACAAATATGATTTGAGGTTTTATGATTTTGTATCTGTTTTCTCTTCGACCTTTGACAGAAACTAAATTAAAAAAAGGAAGTCAAATGTAAACACAATAAATAGTAGAGCATTGATTTGTTAATGGCGACATACCTGTCCTATGTAATTCAAATGATGTTTATAATGAGAACAAAATTTTGTGTGATGGATTTTAACTGTTACATTTAAGAACACAAAACTACGCCAGGAGCGGTTTTCATTATTCTTTTCTTTTGAAAAATTATTTCGACAAATTCATTATTATCTTGTTGTGAAACTGTGTATTAATTTCAATAATCATTTACGTTGCATAGAATATCATATTTATATCAATTACACTTTTTGATAATCAGATTAGATCATACACTGAAATAAGCACCATTTATATATTTCCCATAGTACAGTTTAATAATGTATCCTTAAAAAATACAATTTGTAAAAACATTTTAGCATTATTGTTGCCAAACAATGAAACCATATTACTTATTCTAAAGCCAAACTAGGCTTGAATCTAGACTCTTGTGCATATATACATTTCACAATGTGATACAATTTAAATCGTGTGTATAGCGAATTGTGTTTTTTTTCATTGATATTCAAAGTCATTTATGATTAATTAGTATCTTTTTTTGCTTATATATTTAACTATCTAAGAAAAAAATAAAACCTAAAATTCACTTGCACAAAACCTAAAATGTCAATTAGATTTTTTTTTGTACATTGAACTAAAAATAAATCAGTACATTTCACAATGGCATGAGTAATTGATCATTTTTCAGGTCTCCCCTGTTTTTCATTTGTTCGGTTGCGACTTCAAATTAAGAAATAAAGTTTTCTTCGCTCGATAACACTCAGTATTATATGCATGTATTAATGTGTTGCAGAATATATATTGAATATATTTACTTTTTGATAAATGTGAAAACTTTGCTACTCTTAAAAAAATACTGTTTCTCTTAAGTAGATAATTCGTCGTGTTGATTTCAAAACAACAATAATTGTAGAGTTACACAGTAAAGATAATTTAGACATTAAGGGCATGAAAGCATGTGTTTTGTCAAGAAAACTGTCTGTCTGCAGAAAATGCCGTCTTTGTTTTTGGGAGTTGATTTTAATCAACTGTCCTATGCAGTTACTCAGACAAACCGAAAGTGAAACAGTGTTTGGACCTCAGCACAAATCATTGCTGCTCATAAGACTTAGTTCTTGGAAATAATTGATAAATTCGATGTAATGTATGCTAAAGCATTGTTTTTCAAGGAAACTTATTTATAAATACCTTGAAAAAAGTCAGATTTTAAATGGTACGAACAATTTAAATATTTTTTGTAGTCTTATGTATTTCTACGCCAGAGTTGAATATAGTCTCGTTCAACTCGACGCTCGGCTGTCTCCGTAAATCCTTGTCGGAGATTTAGTGTCAGCCGAGCGTTTGGTTGAACCAGACGAGAGTTCAATATTGCTTGGATCCATACGAGAAATATTTCTATTACTGATATACATAGTTTGATTGAATTATTTTTATCTTTAGATATTATAAATATGATTCATATGGGGGTTTCTCTACATTCTTGTCGAAAAAGTCCAAAAATTCATATTATAAAAGTGTGCGTAATTCAATTACATATTAAAAACTACCTGTCCATACTAATCATGCAAAATAATATATCATTGATTTTAAAATAAACATTGACAAAATCAACTCCCATCAGGTCTTCAGTACTTTGATTTTTTTTTTTTGGGGGGGGGGGATGCCAAATCATTTAAATTGGGTATCCATATAGTTATTTTTCGTACGTTTTTACGTATTCTGCATATTATTTTAGTCGGGTTCGATAAAAAAAAACCCCGTTTCTAAGCAAAAGTAAACGAAATTTAATCGTTGCGAAATAAATCGTCTTATTTCTAACACTTTTAGAATTCAATTGACTATAAATTTTTACTCAACATTTTTTAGTGGGCCATCAGAATTGTCTCTTGGTACCTGAAATTCATTTGAGTGCTTTAACGCCGTCGAGAATAGCCTCAGGTATTGTGTGATATGGCTAATGAATGCTTTTATGACACGTCATAGCAAAAACATCCAGTGTAATTGCATTCAAAGTCCTGTAATATGTATAATACTGAAAATTCATACATGACAATAACAAACCGTGAACCATCTCAAAAATCCATAAAACGAAATACAAATTAAAAACAGATTAACACAGACCTCCAAATATATAGAGGTAGGATCAGGTGCCTGGGAGAAGTGAGCATCCTCAACTGACCGGTCAGACCCGCTGTGTGCTCTTTGGGCATGTCACAATCAAGGTAAATGTCAAAATCGGGAAAATGTCATATTAGGGGGAAAACGAAACTTTGATGAATTGGTTTGTATGTCATGGTCCAAATACAAAAATTTAGCCAATACGGACCTCCATTATATTGGAGGTAGGATCAGATGCCTAGGAGGAGTGAGCATCTTCTGCTGACCGGTCACACCCGCCGTGTGCTCTTTGTCGTAATCGGGAAAAAAAATTGGAAAAGTCCGTAGACTATTAGGTGATTGATTATGGTCTAACAATTAGTATAAAAATGTCAGTCAGGATGCGACCCAGTGGAAGATTGTATTTGCTGACAAGGTCGTTGTATTGATCATAGAACTTACGAAAAGATGACTTTAAGTGAGACTGTTGATAGTCCTGTTTTATCATTTTGTTTGTAAGTAGCTTGCTTCGATGTTGAAACTGTTCATACGAAGAGCATGCCTTGCGTATCGAATCAAATAAGAGACAAAAACCCCACATGCAGGTGATGAAGGTACATAAGTAAGGAAACTTAACTATAGAAAAAAAAATGAGGTTATCGCGTTTATCATAAAGTTTGTTGTTAGGTTACCATCAATGTCCATGTCCAGTAAAATATCCAAATATGAAACAGATGACGCAGACTCTGTGGTATCTTTTATTTCAAGTTCACTGGGATATATCGAGTCGACGTAAGTATAGAAATATAAAAGATTTGATCACTTCTAACTTTAAGCTGCTATTATGGGGCCCATAATATTGGCAATAGCTAATAAAAAAACAGTGAAACCATTGGCAGGATAGCATGTTTGAAATATCTATTAGTATTTTTATGCAATTGCAAGACCAAAGTTAACTGTTCTTGTGTAATCTGTTTAATTAACTATTAAAATGAGAATACATTTTAAGAGATAAAAACTTGTTAAGACATCATCTGACCCTTATAATAAGTGTTGATCGTGCCCGGAGCTAAAAATAAAGTGTGACCCGGTCACGTATTCAAAACAACGGTGTGTGTTTTTCAAGTGGGTTTTTTTTTATCTGGCCAAAAAAAAGTATAAAGAGGACAATTTTATCGCACATCAATTTTTCTACGAAAACATACATGGTTTATTGCAACCACTATTGAAATAAAACCACTATTGAAATATATTATTTCAATAGTGGTTGGGAATGCATTTCATTAGAAAAATCATCTTGCAACCACTTTCGATCGTTCTTAGGGAATGCATCGTAACGTAATAAGTGATATTCATTGTGCATAATAAAACCGCTTCATTCCTTTACATAGACACTGTTGTAAATACCAGTGATACCAAATTCAATATCACCGATATGGAGTATAAAAAAATCAACAGTTTTAAAGCTTGTAGACCTCCCTCAGAATCTCAACAACAGTCCTGACGACTTTCAAATGAAAATATTTCATTCCATTCACATCGTTGTGTTTGGTGTTAACAAGAATCTCGGAAGTTTTCCGATCGATGGCCGCCGTAAATAGACGTATAGCAGCGACCTAAATATTACGTCATAGTGCAATATGCGCACGGATCTTGATTTCTGGGGACCGCTAATGTAAAGTCTACCCAAACTTACTCATCATTCTAGTTAAATGTTGTAAAATGCTTAGAACGAAATGAAAAAAAAAATATCTAGTTTTTGAGTACGATAATTTATTTCATAAACATTTGATGCATGCAAGTACTCATAATTGCACTTGTAATGCGTGAATGGAAAAACATATTCGTGTGTGCTTCGTATTTCACAAGTGAAACGGTATTTTTTAAAAAGTTTTTGTCTCATACATCTGCATGATAACATTTTATACTCAACAACAGTTTACTGTCTTGAACAGTATATTAACTGGTATTATTTGTAAGCCTTACTGCAGATACACATGTGCATAATAGGAAATAATCCCCTCAAAAAGTATTTGATGTGCAATTTTGAACAATGAGAAATAAATTAACTAGCACGATCAATATAATTTTGTATTAATTTTCATGTGAATCTGATTATCATCGCGTATTTTTAATGCAATCAAACAAAACATACATGCAGATTGTGTAATTAATACCGTATATGGGAACACATAAAATATGATTTACGGTTTGTTGAATTAACTTACAAAGGCAACAATGATATCTTTCTCAATAAATTTATTGCACATGAAGCCAAAAAAGTTCGCGCATTCGAGGCAATCGTGCATTTTTATACCCACACTCCGAAGGAGAAGGGGGTATACTGTTTTACTCTGTCTGTCCTTAACCAAAGATTATGTCGCAATTTTCTCAGCAACTTTTACTCGCAGATGCCTGAAATTTTAACATACTCTTTGTAAAGGCATGCCTAATGGTGGGATATATATTTGTACCAAATGGACGTCAACTTCCTGTTAAATAACGACTTTTTCATTTTTAGACTAAATTTTCCCACAAACTTCCATCAAAGATTTCTCAGCAACTATATACTGTAGGTATTTGAAATTTTAACTATTTGATTAAACATGCCAGATCGTGGGATATAATTTTTGTACTAATCAGACGTCAACTTCCTGTTATATGACGACCTGTTTATTTTTAGCCTGAATTTTCAAAAACAATTTCGTCAAAGATTTCTCAGCAAATATTTATTGCAGATATTGAAATTTTCACACACTATTTGTTTAGGCACACCATATTTTGGGATATATTTTTTTTACCAATTAGATGCCAACATCCGGTTAAATTTCGACTTTGCTTATTTTGCATATTAACATCAGAGCGTGGGTATCACCGGTGAGCATTGGGCCACAGATCTCTTGTTTATCTTATCATCTAAAAATACAATATAATTGTAAACTTTCTTCTCTACGTCTATATCAATATACACTGCTGAACACGACTTTAAAAAACAATTAAAATATCTGTTAATCTAAAAATAATGGAAATGATTGTTCAACTGCATGCAAGCAAACGAGATAAATTACAAGTCTAGAAGTAAAATGACTCTGTCTTTTCATTTTGTTTCCTTATCGACTATTCATCAATGAAAAACAGAATATGTTGTACCTTGCGTTTAGTCGACTAGAACGAGTAAAGGACGTTTATTAACGCCTGGGTGGAGCTGTTAGAAAGCAACTACAGAGGATATCATCACATCAAAAATTATCTTGTTCTATTTTTGCGATTTGAGAACGTGTTATATGAGAGTGAAAACACACAACGTTATCATAGATCGGGAATTATTTTCATAAGAGTGAAGAGTTGTTTTTTTTAAATGCATTAAGATACCTAATGGATTCCTGTAGTATATTTGCGAAAATATTGTATTGCATAGTAATACAAAAAACTTATCAATACGGTAAGACTTAACAATTTAGATAGTATAGCTGTCAATCAATTAAATATATGATTGCTTATGTGATAAAAAATTGTTACTTCACTTAAAAAGCACTATTGCAGTTTTACTTCACTACAACAAATCTCTTAGAATGAATTATTGTTTTTGTATTTTGTTTAGAAAATCTTGCTCTAAATAGGACGGTGACGGTGAGTCAGAGATACAACGACAAGGACTTTGACCCCAGCCTCGCTGTGGATGGTGACCACAGTAAGGACCTGTTAAAATGTTCACTAACTGCCTCCGGTCAGAAAGAGGCGTGGCTTACTGTGGACCTCGGGGAGAAGAAAAATATAGCATCTTTTTCATTTATACATGGCGGTTGTAAGTTTTACATTAAAGCTCACCTCAACATTTAATAGTCATACTTCTTTATTTACAACCTTGAGCTAATCCAGAAAATCATCATATCGTTCGTCTACAGTTTTTACTGTGTGAGTAAAATTTCATTTCTTTTATTTATTAGTAGGAAAGAATGCGAAACCGATAGATTATAGAACATCGGGTATATATAGGAGCGGAACTTCAAGAACAGTAGAAACAAGCCCCACTGGTAGTAGATATCTCTGCTATAAACGTTTCACCCAAAATGACGCTAAAGTTGTATGTTTTATTTGGGGACTTTTACCGTGAGTTTTTCAAATTGATCCTATAAATGTAGAACTGTTTTTTTTTTTTAAATATGAAGCTCTTTAATCCAAACCCATCTTATAACATCTTATAACATCTTACATACTAGTTCTGCTATATCATATCAAAAAGATATATGTGAAGACTGTACATTTCAAATTATCTTATTCAAATCGTATGATATGGTAATTTCATCAATTGTCTCTTAATCAAAATAAAAAAAATAGACTTCACTTTGATAAAGATTTTGTTAATTGTTTTTATTTGAAAAAAAGAACGTCACATTTAATTGAAAAATACACACAAAAAAACAAAACAAACGAAATGTACTGTAAAGAAGCTGATTGCTTTGAATTTATTTTTATAGTCTTGTTTACTGAAATTTATTGCCTACAAACAGAGACAATGGATACACTGACGAAGAAACAAGGAGATTTGGAACTTTAATGGAAAATTTTAATTATAATTGTACTGGAAATGAAGCACTCATAACAGACTGTTCAACGAACAATGATAATTGTCCTTCCATTAATGATCAAGTAGGGAGGACAGAGCTTACTTGTAAAGGTAAGACGCTATTTTTTTAATCACGCTTTGAAATACAAAACAAAAAACAAAGAATAAGGTACTATTCTATTTTATCAATCTACTCAAGCCATGTAAGGTCAAATTATTAAACTGTACATTATGAATCAGATTACTTTATATTTAATTATATTCAAAGACAAGAACGTGTAACAAGGCGGAATAATAATCAAAGATTAATTTACACAATTATAATGTCTTTGTATACTGAACATCAGAAACTAAATTCATATGTAATTCACCCTTATATCCTTTTAAAATATGTAACTTGTGTTATGTTCATAATCAAGACCCGACTTTTAAATCAACCATCACCAGTGTTGAGACTTATGTTATTTAAGGAAGAAGGGACAGTTTCTGCTAATTTTTGCCCTAGAATTCAAAAGTTTCTTAAATCTCGTGAAAATACACATACACCATCTTGAATACGTGTTTATATAAATCACAAAGGTATGCATTTTTATCTTGTTTCAAAAAATAATTTTGACTTCAGCATTTTGGCATATTTCTATTATTCAGTCAAAAATGATAAAAATGGCACATTTTCTCGTAGTATTCCGAAAATTAATACAGTTTATGTGATATCACATAATAAAGT
Source organism: Magallana hongkongensis (assembly GCA_015776775.1). Lineage (NCBI taxonomy): Eukaryota > Metazoa > Mollusca > Bivalvia > Ostreida > Ostreidae > Magallana > Magallana hongkongensis. The sequence continues at coordinate 5,445,825 of CM027469.1, read as the reverse complement.
TATAATGCAGACATAGTTTTCTAGTACAAAATATTGATTTCTTCTGCTTTTATTAAAAATTACGGGAAAATGCACTGTTTATGATGTCACAATTACCCGTGTAAAAGTAAAGCCAGATAGCTCTTTTTTATAGATTCTTACCTTATGGGTATCTTTGTGTAAATTAATGTTACATTTCAATTTCTTTTGATATTCTTAAAAATCACTCTAAAACAGGGCAAAATAACTGACACTGTACTTAGTTCTTTAAACTAATGTATAAAAAGCAAAGGTCATAAATGATGACGTCATTTAAAATTTTCAATCTACAAATATGCTTGAACCAAACAATTAATTTTTGAGACAAATAAGCGTTTAAAAAGATGGTTTGCAAGCGTTATTTTTTAATTACATTTCATTAGAAAATACCTAACCAGGTAAACGTATTTTTGTATCTAGGAGAGACACACGGGTGTGTTGTAAATAGCACTACAAAAACTTATAATATCTTAAAAAGTGATTTTTTTCGCATAGCATATTTTAGCAATAATTATTTTTTTTTACTCTCCACTGACAGGATATTTAAATGGTAGGACTTAGGCGATGTAGTCAGAAATGGCTAGACCTTATTTTGATTTTATATTTTAGATATTATTTTATTAGATTTTACATAAAGTTTAAAAAAAAATAGAATGTAGTAAAATGATAGCTAACCTGTTTTATACTGCAATAAACATTGATCTTAATACTGGTGATTTTGTTGTGAAGACTTTTTTCCTAATTGCAGATATGTGGTATATAATGCTGATTTTAATCAATTCATAAATTATGCTTGATGATCAATAATAACTAAAGCAAAGCTAGTTACAATACAACAAGTAGATCTTTCGTCAATGCTGCGTGAATCAGTGGGCTAAGTTCAAACGCATCAAAATTTAGTGCAATCCAGAGCATGGCATGACACCGGTGAAAGTTCATAATTACCCAACTACTGTCTGTCATTGTACATGTTAGTTTGTAATGCATGCTACATTAAAGTTAAGTAAAACAATAATCAAGAAAACATAAATAGCGTTGTGATTATTAAAGTCAGATACACTGTAAGTGAGCAAAACTTGTGTATTACAAAACTGCATTTCGCTAGCTGACCTACACTCGTTGGCTTTTTCCGGCCACATGCAAGAGAAGAGTTCCGTAATCATGTACTGTAAATTCCTTATATTACGCAAGTACTTAATTCCGCGATCTGGCGGTTTCGGATCAAATCGCGAGAATATAAATCGCAAACACGGAATTTCCATCCTTACTTCTTATAGTTTTGAAATCTTAGAAAATAATAGCGAGGTTTTGAAATCCGCGAAGGGTGCTTCTCGCGATTTTACGCGGATATTAATTCCTCGTGGTTAATTAGGAATCTACAGTATGCAACACTTACGAGAATGGTTTAGAATGCAATTGCAGCTACAATATGCAACAGTTTTTTATTCATACCATGTCCCTAATATTAAAAGGGATCAAAGTTGAAAAATTAAACCTATTCCAATCCTTGCTTTTAAGGTATGTTATATTGTACTAAACTTTATAAACCAAAATCCCAAAATGGTAGTAATAAGTGTTTTCTATAATTGTCCGCTTGAAAGTTATGAAGGAATTCATTTATTTATTTTTTTTATTTATCTATCTTTTATTTATTCATTTCTTCAATTGTTGTACCCTTTTTTGTATACTAATGTTTCATTTTTACACAGGTGGAGATACTTTGGCAGGATTCGCTGTCTATCTGTCGGACACAGTAGATTGGAAATCAGGGACACCGTGTTATCAACACGACATTTCTCAGTCGCTAAATAACACCGTCAATATAGAATGCTTTACGTCAGGTCGTTATGTTACGATTTATAATTCAAGGTTCCAAACAAATGTGTCTTCGTTATCCGAGTTTGCCTACATTAACATTTGTGAAATTAACATTACAGGTAACAGTTTATTTCTTCTATAAAAGTCAGTTTAGTTTAATGTCTTTGATCTTTTTGTAAATTCGCTGCAACATGAAGTTCATATTTTGTACATTTCAAAAAAAGGATGTGACATTGGATTTTATGGTGAAAACTGTACGAAATGTTCTGACAACTGTTTAAACGACGATTGTCACTTTCAAACCGGGCATTGTTTTGAGTGTAAAGATGGCTTCAATGGTGAAATGTGTGAAGGTATACAAGTGTTTGGAATATTGATGTCGTACTAAACACTTATTGTCCCTTTTTTGTATGTCTAAAAGTTGCAAATACTAGTTTGCTTGTCTTGCATTCGATTCTAAAGATATTTAAAATTAAAATTCCAGATTGTATCATTTACTTTTTTAAGAAGACTTAAGCATTTTTTTATTTTTAATAATTTTAAGAGTGTCCCCACGGCCGATACGGTAAAACATGCTCCTTTCAGTGTGGAAACTGTCAAAATGAGTTGCAATGTAATTCCATCAATGGATTTTGTCATTATGGTTGTGCATCTGGTTGGATGGGTGATAGATGTGACCAAGGTAAGTCTAATATTAAAATATGAAATACATTTCCAAATATCTAGAGTTTAATCATGCTGAAATAAAATTCAAATTAAAAGAACTGATGTACCTTTTATTTTGACTATTTGAGCAAAAAATATAAAAAAGACTAGCAGTATGATTGATTTGCTCGTAAGCATTTTTGGGGTTTTACCGAAACAATTACTCTAAAAGAGATAGAGACTTGAAATTCCTGGTGTTCATACATTTATCATTGTTTTGTGGAAATAAGGCTTGAATTCACTATCCGTCACTTTTGGACTAAACCAAAGTTTTTGTTCTAATTTCAAACAATTATGATCTCTGTAGAGTTAATTCATGTAATGCTGAATACGAAACTGAAATCAGTTTTTAAATCGGACAAATCTAGCTTTACTTTCGACATTAACGGAACACCCCCTCGTTGCTTTGCAACGCGTTTTGCTCTAGTTATTTATAAGTGTTATTCTTAACGAAAAAAAAAAGTTCTTGATAATTTGTTGAACTTGCAAAAATACAATACGCTATCAAGTGAATAATAAATATGTTTCAGTTGTAATTATATGGTAAACTGTACTATCTATCAAAATGCTTATGAAATTTTAAACATATCTATTCTTTCTTTTTTGAAAAAAAGAACTTTACAATGATTTGCAATTTATAACTCAATGTGATAGAAAGCTGTAATTCATCAAAATAAATACATCAATTGTTCTAGTTATATAAAAAACCACTAATATAATATTTTGATAAGTTCTGCACATTTATCATAAAACGTCCAATGCAGAAATTTTGTCATAAGCTATGATTTTAAAATAATGGGTCAGGCGTACCAAGAAACAGACAAAAAAGAACTCATAATGTGTTTCCCTATCTTCAAACACGTAATCAAAGTTTGTAAGGATCAAACCTTCATTTCTTCATTTTATTTTCATGATTAAACCTGCCATATACAGACGCTTACTAAGATGCCATTCATTCTTTTGTTCTAGCTAATTGAAACAGATGCGGCATTTTCTCTAAAAATCAGTTTTGTTATTTAAATGTGATGGTCGTTATGACATCTTATTTGATTTTCAAGTTTTAGCCTCTTTGGTAATTGATGCATTTGAATATTTTGACACAACCTTACAAATGAATATGTAACTATAATAATTAAAAAAAAAAAAGTAGCACCAAATTAAAAAAAAACTAAAACTATGCAACTCAATCATTGTTTTCCAGAATGTTCTTTCACGGATTATGGACCTAATTGTAACACGTCCTGTAGTGAAGATTGTCAGCACAGAACATGTAACCATACAACAGGCTATTGCTTAGCGTGTGCCGATGACCGCTTTGGTAATCTGTGTGAAAATGAACTACCTGCTAAAGGTGGGCATACAGTTATTAAGACGAGACAAAGATATGTTTTAATTTGTTTTTTTTTTAATGTTTTATTTGATGAAGAAGGTGTTATATATTTTAAAAAGGGCAAGAAAAGATTGTAATTTAAATCTTTTTAACATTTTTCTTTTCAGCAACTGTTGATACTGTGTCGGTCTTAACTGCGACGACTACCATTTCCTTAGTATTAGTTGTAGTATTTATGTTATACATAGTGAAAAAGAAATGCATGAATTTAAATTTAAGAAAAACACCAACACAAAATTACGACGTGCCGGAAGCTATAACAATCGGTAGTAGATATGAAACACTTCAAAGAAAGAAAACGTCAGACGAAACCAATCCAGCAACTGAGTACATGGAAATATCAGCCGTTTCTTCTGAGTATATCAATTTGAAGTGACAGTTATTTTAATTGCCGAAGGATTTTGAAATAAAATGTCTGTGCATTTCTTTTCTTTTCATCAAAATAAAAACAATTTGAACAAATTATTCATGAATGCACAACCAGGAAGAATACACCCATCAGCACATTTATTAAGGAAAAAAAGTTGCTCTGCTAATATTTTTTTTCTTTAAAGAAAATGTTGTTAACACTTGATTATGATCTCTCATGCAAACAATTAGAAACTTTAACGCAGTCAGTCCTTCCCTGTTTTTAAATAACCAGTATGATTGCTTCCTTGTTATTGGGCTGTTTCTGAATTGCAATAACTTCCGAATAGTATGAACAGCATGTGTTTACGCAGCACTGTTAAGGTATATTTTGTGGTCGCGCCAACCAGATAATCAAATGACATATTGTTGACTCGCATGCAGGGTTTGAATAATTAAAAGAAATGATATGCACATAAATTGGATAATCTAATATAATAATAGAATTGCTGAAAACTATATAAAAGTATGTATTAAAATATCTCATATAAATATATATAAAACTCATTTAGTCATTATTGAAAACATTGATCATCGTAGGGCAATCGAAAAGAGTGACAATAACAAACCATCACCCATCTCAAAAATCCATAAAACGAAACACAAATTCTAAGCAGAGAAACACGGACCTCCAAATAGATAGAGGTGGGATCAGGTTCCTAAAAAGAGTAAGCATCCTCTGCTGACCGGTCACACCCGCTGTGTGCTTTTTGTCGTAACCTAAAAAAAACCCGGAAAAGCTTGCCTCGCCTTAGATGTCAAAATTCAAACAAGTATTAATGTTTCCCTCAATAAGATGATTTAAATGTCACAGTGACAGACAGTAGCTTTAACACCGTATTAGAACAAAGAAAAAAAAACAACAATGATGTTTCATTATATGACTGTGTTACAGATTCACACGGACACATTCAATTCTTTGCTAGCGTAAATCAAACATTTTGTTTACATTTTCTAAGAACCAGTGCGCACCGGGAAAGGATTGTGGTAAACCTACAGATTCATCAAGAATTTTTTGGTCTACGTCCATAATGCTCTCTAATGCTTTCACCCGTAGTGCTGTGTCAAAAACCGCTAACGTTTAACCCGTAATTTACGGTGACTTGTGGTTTAAATACACGTTTTGTGTACCGCTCAAACTTTGTTTAGACCCAAAAACATCTTTACATGTTCCATTCCTTGGTATTGAGTTACGATACGAAAACAAATGATTATCGAATTTAACGTATGACGTCATGGTGATCTCACGCTATACGTTCCGCGATAATTTGTGGATCAAATATCTGTAATGCGTGTGCAAATTCCGTGAAAAGAACTTTTTAAACTTTATCAATATTCTCTCTCTCTCTCTCTCTCTCTCTCTCTCTCTCAGCAGCAGCGTAAAACATATTAATTTATAACAATAGTTATTTATGTCCAGTACCGACCTGACCCAACCTAACACCAGAGTAAACCCCAACTAAAGCCCGGGTTTACTTTTTAGGTCCACTCGGGGTTTACTCTGAGTTTACTTTGGGTTTACTTTGAAATTGCTTTTGAGGTCAACTGTATGCTCTGAAGTGTGAAGCACACTAGCATTTTATCTTACCATCCTACTGCCTGTAATGCCTACCCTTTGTCTCTTCCGAATACACAGTTAGGGTCTGCTTTCAGGGGTATACTTCTGACTGGGTTTACTCTTTGTGTCCACTCTGGGTTTACTTTGGGTTTACTCTGGGCCCACTCTGGTAATCCCGAGGTAAACCCAGTGTAAACCTAGAAAGTAAACCCATGGTTTAGTTGGGGTTTACTTTCTGCTAGGTTGGGTCTGATCGGTACTGTACAATGAACACTGTGCCATATACATTATTTTTGCAATTGCCACAATGACATTTCTGGACATATATTTATAAATCTCATCTATACAAGATAAAATAGCATTGCCTGAAGAGTTTTTAAACCCACCTCCCGTTTATGGGTCTTATCGTAAAGTCCTACTCAAATTGTTTTCCTATAGGATTAAAATAATCTCTACAAATTATTAACTCACGCAGATAGTTTTCCTAAACAGACACTAATTCATCCAGCAAATAAATGTAAAATCTGCTGAAATGTATAACCATCAGATATATTAATGTAACTTATTTAAATTAACCATAACACAATATGCATTTTTCACAAATAACTAAGCAAAGTTTGGCAACTAACAGAAATAAACTAAGAGGCATATTTAAGATAAATACACTGATACTTTTTTCCAATTTTGAACCTAACACAACCAAAAATGTTGAACAAATCCTTCATAATTATTCATAACTAACTACACATAGTCTTCTCAATGTGTCATTAATAATGAACCTAAAAATATATATTCGTGCATGCATAAATAATATTTCAATACCTTCATCACGATAGATCTATTGCACAATGTACATGTATGTATTGGAAACTAATATACACTCTCATACAGACTCTAATGAAGTAGTTTATATCAGTAAAATTCGGTACCAAGTTTACAGAGCCATGAACCTACATCACATAACAGAATTCATGGGATCTACAAAAAATACAGGTCTAAAATCTATGACCTCATAGTATAAAAAGAATAGACTAAGTGTAGTAGTGGCGGTTACTACCAAGCGAAATGAACATGGCACAATTACGTCGAAAATATTCAACATCATTCATTTGCTAAGAAATATTTTATCTGATTAAATTTTTGTCTTGACAAGTAATTTGCAAGACAAACTGTCACTTTAAAAAAGAGTCATGCATTGTAGGCAAATGGTTTTCATCCATTACACACACTTTCCGGGTGCAACATATTATTTCGGCAGAAGCATTATGATATAGTACAGCATATCAAGTGAAATCACCAATATATGTAAACGTACGTTACTGGTCCCCCCAAAAAACGCGCTAAAATATAGTTTTGCCATATAATATTTCTCTATATATGAGATCGCGTGAGCGATAAAAAAATGAAAATTGTGAGGTTTTGTGCTTTTTGACCCCAAAATCGAAATCTAGGGTAATTTTTATGGTTTAAAAATTCATTTTTTTTAAACCAGAGTGATGTTTCTAAAGTGAATATTGATGATGATTGATCGTTAACGAAGCGCAAGCTGCGCATGCCTAGTGGTGTAATTTTCATAGTTTGACAGCTGCAATGTAAATAAATACACGTGATGCCGTTTAAACTTAAAGATCTGTCAAAAATATGTTAGTCTACAGAATCTATTATTGCATGGCTAAATAATCTTATTTTTACTCCCTAATCTTAAAGACTGTATATGCCAATTTTGTGAAATTGGGCGTTTTGGATTTCAAAAAGATTCCTCCCTTAGTCGGGATAATTGGGTTTGGAGGTGTCAAACAAGAAATGTCATAAAAAGTTTCCGTTCGAAAAGGATCGTGGTTCGAGATGGCCAATTTGACTTTAGAACAAATTATGCACATATCTTTGTTCTGGGTTTATCGATGTAACCAGGAGCTTGTGTGCTATGAACTGGGAGTTTGTGAAAGGATTATAGTGGACTATTATAACTAGGCCAGAGAAGTTTGTGATAACATTCTGCAAACCAATGAATACAATGTCATAGATGGCCCGAACACTGTAGTTGAAATAAACGAAAGTAAGTTTGGGAAAAGAAAATATCAAATGGACAGACGGGTGGATGGAGTCTGGGGGTTTGGGGGCAGAAAGCGGGACTCAAAAAGTGTTTTTTCACAACTGTTCAAAACAGAACTGCCGATACCCTTGTCAATATCATAAAACAACACATTAAACCTGGATCAACTATAATTAGTGATTGTTGGAATGCCTACAATTCTTTCGACAAGGAGGGTTTTACTCATTTGACATTAAACCACTCGGTAGATTTTGTAGATTCAAACTCAGGTGCTCATGCAAACACCATTAAATCTACCTGGAGAGCATTGAAAAAAATCCTAACCATCCAACGATGCATAAAAAACCCTGTATGACAGTTATTTTCCCCAGTACTGTATTCGAAAACTATACCTCAACGATTCCACAGAACCATTCACGCGTTTATTAGAAATTATTACAAAAGTCTACAACCCTGAATCCATCAAATCCAACTTAATTACAATCACCCCAGCTATTACCACGAAAGAACCGACCACAAAACACCGAGTGGCACTTGTAGACCTTCCTCAAGATCTCACCAACAGTCTTGACGACTTTAAAATCTAAGGTAAGATTTTATTCCATTCACATCGTTGTGTTTGTTGTAAACAAGAATCTCGGAAGTTTTCCGATCTAGAATTTCAAATTGGCCGCCGTAAATAGATGTATAGCAACAACCTAAATCTTACGTCATAGTGCAATATGCGCGCGGATCTTGATTTCTGGGGACCGATAAAGTAAAGTCTACCAAAACTTACACATTATTCTAATTAAATGTTGTAAACAAAAATGCTTGGAATGAAATGAAAAAAAAATAGTTTTTGAATAAGATAATTATTTCATCAACATTTGATGCATGATTGTAGTCATAATTGCACTTGTAATGAGTGAATGGAAAAACATATTCGTGTGTGCTTCGTATTTCACAAGTGAAAGGGTATTTTTCAAAAGTTTTTGTTTGATACATCTGTATGATTACATTTTATACTCAACAACAATTAACTGTCTTAAATAGTATGTTAACTGGTATTATTTGTAAGCCTAACTCCAGATACACATGTGCATAATAGGAAATAATCCCCCCCCCCAAAAAAAAGTATTTTTAATGCAATCAAACAATAAATACATGTAGATTGTGTAATGAATACCGTATATGGAAACACATAAAATATGATTTATGGTTTATTGAATTAACTTACAGAGGCAACAATGATATATTTCTCAGTAAATCTAATTGCACATGAAGCCAAAAAGTTTCGAGGCAATTGTGCATTTTTATACCCACACTCCGACGGAGAAGGGGGTATACTGTTTTACCCTGTCTGTCCTTCTCTCTGTCTGTCCTTCACCAAAGATTATGTCGCATTTTTCTCAGCAACTTTTTATTGCAGATGCCTGAAAATGTAACACACTCTTTGTCTAGGCATGCCATATGATGGGATATATTTTTGTACCAAACGGACGTCAACTTCCTGTTAAATACGCGGGGGTGTTAAGGAAGCATTTGGGCAATTTAGCGTCTTATTTTGACTGTTATATTCAAAATCGTGAAATCAAATAACTATTTTGAATACGATCAAAAACTTAGTATTATCCTTTGAAATAGATGTCAGTGCAATAAAATCGGGTAGTACATTACTGCCACATTGGTGCATTATCACGTGACAACTATAAATAGCTTCCTTAACATAAAATGAGATAGAACAACACTACCCCGTGGTTTCCAAAATAAAATAAACATACTAAGTGGAGGCAAAACATCTCAGTTTAATCAAAACTGCTGCTAGAATCCTATGTTTTTCTTAATTCAATAGTTATTCACCCGGTTCTCATAAAACCTTCCCAACTTTTATGAAGTTTGTACGGAAAACGGCAAGTTGCATCAAAACAACACACAACATGGGATTCTAGCAGCACTTTTCAATTTAAGCATTGATCAAACTAACGATACATATAAAATTTCCAAGTTCAATATATGCGGGGTAGTGTTGTTCTAGTCGGATTTTTATATCGTAAACAACGACAGAGGAAAGCCTGGCCGAGAAATAAAAGCAAATTTACATACCTATTAGCGAATGATTGATAAAACTATCATCTCTCCCAGTATTCTTATTTTCCATTCTCAATAAATCACATCACAATATTTTATTACAGTTCTTAGATTAGTTATATTTTGAATATGTTTACAATGCTTTCCGATCAAATTCACATGACATTCAACTTTTAGTCATGACGTCATTAATGTGTAAATCTACGTAATACAAACTAATTTCTGAAAAAAAATTGACTTCAGTATTTTTATTTGCTTTTGGTCTACGTTTCGTTGCTTAGATAATTGAATATGTACATAATAACTAAGATTTGTGATTTCACAAAATTACATGTAACTCAGAATCCATATGCTTCCTTAACACCCCCGCGTAACGACTTTTTTATTTTTAGACTAAATTTTCCAATAAAGTTCCGTCAAAGATTTCTCAGCAACTATATACTGCAGGTATTTGAAATTTTAACACACTAATTGATTAGGCATGCCAGGTCATGGGATATATTTTTTGTACTAATCAGACGTCAACTTTCGTGAAATGACGACTTTGTTTATTTTTAGCCTAAATTTTCAAACAAATTTTCGTCAAAGATTTCTCAGCAACTATTTATTGCAGATATTTGGAATTTTAACACACTATTTGTCTAGGCATACCATATTTTGCGATATATTTTTTTAACCAATTAGATGTCAACTTCCTGTTAAATGTCGACTTTGCTTATTTTGCAAATTAACATCAGAGCGTGGGTATCACCAGTGAGCATTGGGCCACAGGTATCTTGTTTATCTTATCATCTTAAAATACAATATGATTGTAAATTTTTTTCTCTACGTCTATATAAATAAACACTGCTGAACACGACATTAAAAAACAATTAAAAGATTTGTTAATCTAAAAATAATTGAAATGATAGTTAAAAAGTTTAGAAGAAAAATGACTCTGTCTTTTTCATTTTTTCCTTATCGACTATTCATCAATGAAAAACAGAATAAGTTGTACCTTGCGTTTATTCGACTAGAACGAGTAAAGGACGTTTATTTACGCCTTGGTGGATCTGTTAGAAAGCAACTACAGAGGATATCAACACATTAAAAATTCTTTTGTTCTATTATCGCGATTTGAGAACGTGTTATATCAGAGTGAAGATACACAGCGTTAACATGGATCAAGAATTATTTTCATAAGAGTGAAAAGTTGTTTATTTTAAAATGCATTGATACCTAATGGATTATTGTAGTATATTTGCGAAAATATTGTATTGCATAGTAATACAAAAAACTTTTCAATACGGTAAGACATATCAATGTAGTTAGTATAGCTATCAATCAATTAAAAATATGATTGCTTATCTGATAAAAATTGTTGCTTAACTTCAAAAGCATTATTGCAATTTTACTTCACAAAAACAATTCTCTTTGAATGAAATATTGTTTTTGTATTTTGTTTAGAAAACCTTGCTCTCAATAGGACGGTGACGGTGAGTAAGAGATACAACAACAAGGACTTTGACCCAAGCCTCGCTGTGGATGGTGACCACAGTACGGACCTGTTAAAGTGTTCACTAACTGCTTCCAGTCAGAAAGAGGCATGGCTTACTGTGGACCTCGGGGAGAAGAAAAATATTGCATCTGTTTCCTTTATTCATGGCGGTTGTAAGTTTTACATTGAAGCTCACCTTAATATCTAATAGTCATTCTTCTTTATTCACAACCTTAAGCTAATCCAAAAAATCATCATATCGTTCGTCTACAGTTTTTACTGTCTGAGTAAAATTTCGTTTCTGTTATTTATTAGTAGGGACGAATGCAAAACCGATAGATTATAAAACATCGGGTATATATAGGAGCGGAACTTCAAGAACAGTAGAAACAAGTCCCACTGGTAGTAGATATCTCTGCTATGAACATTTCACCCAAAATGACGCTAAAGTTGTGTGTTTGATTTGGGGACTTTTACCGTGAGTTTTTCAAATTGATCCTATAAATGTAGAACTTTTTTTTTTAAATATGAAGCTCTTTAATCCAAAACCATCTTATAACATCTTACATACTAGGTCTGCTATATCATATCCAAAACATTAATGTGAAGAATGTACATTTCAAATTATCTTGTTCAAATCGTAATAATAAGATATGGTAATTTCATCAATTGTCTCTTAATCAAAATAAAAGAAAGATACTTCGCTTTGATTAGGATTATTATTTATTGTTATTATTTGAAAAAAGAACGTCACACTTAATTAAAAAAAAACATGTATAAGAAAACAAAAGAAATGTTCTGTAAAGAAGTTGGTTGCTTTGAATTTATTTTTATATTCTTGTTTACTGAAACATATTGCCTACAAATAGAGACGGTGGATACACTGCCGAAGAGACACGAACATTTGGAACTTTAATGGAAAACTTTAATTATGATTGCACTGGAACTGAAGCAGTCATGAAAGACTGTTCAACGAACAATGTTCGCTGTCCTTCCATTAATGATCATGTAGGCAGAACAGAGCTTACTTGTAAAGGTAAGACGCTATTATTTTAGTCACTCTTTGAAATACAAAAAACAAAGAACAAAAGTATCATTCTATTTTATCAATATACTCAAACCGTGTATGATAAAATTATTAAACGGTACATTATAAATCAGACTACTTAATATTTAATTTCACTGAAAGACAAGAACGTGCAGCAAGGTGAATAATAATCAAGGATTAATTTACACAAATATATGTATACTTGACTTCAAAAACTAAATTCAAATGTAATTCACCCTCTTATCCTTTTAAAATATGTAACTTGTGTTCCGTTCATAGTCAAGACCCGACTTTTAAAATCAACCATTACCAGTGTTTAGACTTATGTTATTTGAGGAAGAAGATACAGTTTCTTTCAATATTTGCCCTAAAATTCAACAGTTTCTTAAATCTCATGAAAATACATAGATAACATCTTGAATACGTGTTTATTTAAATCACAAAGCTATGCATTTTTATCTTGTTTCAAAAAATAATTTTGAACTTCAGCACTTTTGCATATTTCTATTATTCAGTCAAAAATGATAACAATGGCACATTTTCTCGTAGTTTTCCGAAAATTAATATAGTTTATGTGATATTACATAATAAAGTTATAAAGCGAGTTTTGTTAGGGCGACCGCTGCGGACATAGTTTTCTATTAAAACAAAACGGTATCTTCTGCTTTTACAAAAATTTCCAGGTAAACGTATTTTTGTATCTATGAGAGACACAGAGGTGTGTTGTAAATAGCACTACAGAAAATTATAATATCTTAAAAAGTGATTTTTTCGCATAGCATATTTTAGCAATGATTATTTTTTTTACACTCCACTGAGAGGAAATTTAAATGGTAGGACTTAGGGGATGTAGTCAAAAATGGCTATGCCATATTTCAATTTTATAGTTTAGATATTATGTTATTAGATTTTACATAAAGTTTTCAAAAAAAAAATAGAATGTAGGAAAATCTTACCTAACCTGTTTTGTACTACAATAAACATTGCTCTTATTACTGGTGATTTTGTTGTAAAGACTTTTTTCCAATATGCAGTAGATACAAGATCTGTGGTATATAATACTGATTTCAATCAATTCATAAATAATTCCTAATGATCAATAATAACTAGAGCAAAGCTAGTTACAATACAACAAGTAGATCTTTCGTCGATGCTGCATGAATCAGTGCGCTAAGTTCAAACGCATCAAAATTTAATGCAATCCAGAGCATGGCATCTACACAGGCAATATAGAGTAACAACTCGTATTGACCACGGTGAAAGTTCATAATTCCCCAACTACTGTCTGTCATTGTACATGTTAGTTTGTAATGCATGCTACATTAAAGTTAAGTAAAACCATTATCAACAAAACATAAATAGCGTTGTGATACACTGGAAGTGAGCAAAACTTGTGTATTACAAAACTACATGTCGCTAGCTGACCTACCCTCGATGTCTTTCCCCTGCCACATGCAAGAGATAATTTTCGTAATCATGTATGCAACACTTACGAGAATGGTTTAGAATGCAATTGCAGCTACAATGTGATAAAGTTTTTTATTCATACCATGTCCTCAATATTAAAAGGGATCAAAGTTAAACGATTAAACTTATTCCAATTTATTCTTGCTTTTAAGGTATATTATATTGTACTAAACTTTATAAACCAAAATCCCAAAAATGATGATAATAAGTGTTTTCTATAATTGTCCGCTTGAAAGGTATGAAGCAATAATATTTTAACAAATAACCTTTTTCTTAATGCTTTTATTTATTTATTTCTTCAATTGTTGTACCCTTTTTTATGTATACTAATTGTTTCATTTCTGCACAGGTGGAGATACATTGGCAGGGTTTTCTGTCTATCTCTCGGACACAAAAGATGGGAAATCAGGGAACCTTTGTTATCAACACGACATTTCTCAGCCGCTAAATAACACCGTCAATATAGAATGCTTTACGTCAGGTCGTTACGTTACGATTTATAATTCAAGGTTCCAAACAAATGTTTCTTCATTATCCGAGTTTGCCTACATCAACATTTGTGAAATAAATATTACAGGTAACAAAATATTTCTTCTATTAAAAACCAACATATGTCTTTGATCTTTTTGTAAATTTGCTCCATCATGTAGTACATGATTTGTACATTTGAAAAACAGGATGCGACATTGGATTTTATGGTGAAAACTGTACAAAATGTCCTGACAGCTGTTTAAACGACGATTGTCACTTTCAAATCGGACGTTGTTTTGATTGTAAAGATGGCTTCAAAGGCGAAATGTGTGAAGGTATGCAAATATGTAAAGAAAACTTTATGTTGTACGTATCACTTATTTCCCCCTTCTCCTACATGGCTAAAAACTGCAAATATTCCTTGCTTACTATCAATTGTTTCCCAAATTGTACGTTGTACTTCTTTGGACGGCTTAAGCATTTCTAAATGTTCAATATTTTAAGAGTGCCCCCATGGTCGATACGGCAAAACATGTTCCCTTCAGTGTGGAAACTGTCTAAATGAATTGTCATGTAACTACATCAATGGGTCTTGTCATGGTGGTTGTTTGTCTGGTTGGACGGGTGATAAATGTGAACAAAGTAAGTCAGATATCAACAACAGATTATCTTTCAAAAATAAAATAAAATTCACATTTAAAAACTAATTTATCTCTATAAACAATAGCTTCAATCAGATTAAAAGAAGATTTTCCTCCTAAATTATGACTTAGAAAAACTTATATAAAATAAGTAATGTTTAATTATCCCTTCAGCATTATTAAACAGAAATATATAGTCCCCATTTCTTTTTTTCTATCATAACAGTGATATCAATTAAGCAATTGTTATAAATAGTCAACGCATTGTGAACTTTACATGCTTATATTTATTAAATCTTGCATTTGCTTTTATACTACACTTTATCAACTGTACCTACAGATTTATGAATTCATATAATGGTCAAACGTGTACCTCCTCATTATTTGCCTTTTTCAGAATGTGCTTCTTCACAATTTGGACCCAACTGTAACACGTCTTGTAGTGAATACTGCCTCGACAAAATCTGTAACCAGACAACCGGTCACTGCATAGAATGTATTGAAGCACGCTCAGGTCTTTTCTGTAAAAATGAAATATCTTCTGAAAGTCAAGGCTTTGGTAGGTGTTGCACAAATCATTGTTTTATTTCAAATGGACAAATTTGGATAATATAAGAATAAAAAAAAAAAGAAGTCAAAAATGCATTCTTTAAAAGAAGTATTTAAAAAGGGACCACCTAACCCGTTAATTATATCAAACTAAGATAAACAGGAACATAAAGCCGAATTTTCTAGGAAAAAATCTCTTAATTTCTGAAAAGAATTATTTTATTTAAATGTAATTAAAACCGCTTTGCTTAAGTGTTGTAAAAAAAAATCAGTTGTTACACAATGCAACGCATTTAATTTTTAATAATTTAAGAACATTTAACCAAGGCATGTCCTGCACGTATTTCTTTAAAAATACAATGTATCATTCATTTGATTTTTTCTTCATATTCGGAACTCACAATATTGAAGTGAAGTGGACTAATTATCTCAGCGGTACAATCATTTTTTTTAATTGTTCATAGGTAGCTCTGTTGCTGTAGCAGATATTCCTTTCACCATCATAGGGGGTGTGGTCGGGGTGTTTGTGATTGTATTGCTAGCCCTCCTAGTGGTGTGTCTGCTTGTTAGAAGGTTGGTCACTAACTTTTAATCACGATGTATGTTTGTAATATTTCTATACTCCTATAGCAATATAAGAATTGATTTCAGAATTTTGAAAATATGTCAATGTTATTGAATAATACTATGCGTTTTTTAATAAAATACGTGAGAAAAATATTTATCATACTTGAATTTGGAGGTTATGTAATCAATACACTTTATTAACGGTTAAAACCCATTGTGTTATTTTTTTTTAAAAAAGTGACACATCTTAAATATGAAATATGACACTTTGTTTTCTGTTCTAAAAATAAGAAAATTAAATGAACAATTTGTCGAAGTGACTGTTATTTTGTTCTAATAAATTCATCTGCAAAACAATATGTTTTGATTCAGGTTAGATGTTTGCAAGATACAATATCATTGAAATTTAATATCTTTTTCAAGAGACATACTGATAAAATATAACTGAAATCAGTCCATGATATGTGTTATATATGATTTAAAAATGACTGCTGTCTCGTTTATACAGATGATGTTTGTGTATAAAAAAAAAAAGGATATTTTACTTCCTATACAGAAAACGTAGACTGGACACTAAATCGGAAGACGCCATTGGTCTGGAACCGATGGAAACACCGATGACGGAGAGGAAAACAAACGTGTACTTTGACGACTCAGATGGTACACCACTTCTTTGTTTTAAAGTTTGTATTAATCATTATCATGTAAAAAATACAAAATATTTACTTAAAATTGATTTTAAGTTTGAAAATAAGATTTCTAATAATAACACCAACATGCTTTTATCTAAAGCTGTATTATAGCAAAATAGGTATTCCCATCCATTATTTATATGCATTTGTTTTTCAGAAGAAAGTCCAATGAGTTATCATAATGTCAGCTATATTACAAACGCAGAGGAACAAAGAAATTCACAGTTGGAAGACACAGAGAGTGAAATCGAGACTAATAGCGCAAGTTCAATGGCGGATCTAGGTGATGTTGAGCTCATCAGCGAAAATTTAGGGGACATTCCCATTAGAGAACTACATGACTATATTTTGAGGAAGCATGAAGTAATGGATGAGGGCTTCAAGGCAGAATTTAAAGTAGGGAAGACTGTTTTTATCAACCTTTTCATCAGCTTCATTTTTTATTGGCTGCTGTCTAATGCTTTTGTAAAAGACATCTAAAACTTTAAAGACATTTGTTAAAATGTTTATGCTTAGAGCAGATACAATTATGTTTATTTTTTCTGTGGTTTGCATTGAAGTGCATGTAACATTTCATTTTCCGTAATGTGGAAACCAAACATAGATATCTATTTTTCAATCTTTTCCAATTTTTTGTAACTATTAATGTGGTGGAAAAAGCTATCTTAAGTTTAGTTTTCTTTTTTCATATCCATATCGCACTTTAAAAAAGTCAAGCAAACATTTTAATATTTGATCATCATAGAAACTTCCTAACAATTATATTACCTATTCATTATTTTATCTTGTGGTGAAGTCGATGCATTGTTTTGTTCTTTGTCCAGACCACAACAATCTAGATAACATGAATATAGCCAATTCTAAATTTAAAATTACTGATCTTGCTATGAATATTTTATGCAAAGAGCTTAATCTAATTATTTATCCATCTGGAATTCTTTCAATTTTCTTCATTTCTTTAAATTGTCAATTTATCTCTTCTACAGTATAGTCACATTTCAAAGAGAGAATGACATGAGAAAAGTATGTAAATAAGGAAATAGATACGTCAGTTAGGAGAAAAGTTCATTAAATTCTCTTTCTTTCAATTGCTTTTAATTTTCCGATTTTATCTTTTTCAGGCTTTGCCAGAAGGGGATATAACTCGATGCTCTGTTGGCGGCCAAGATAAAAACATTTTGAAAAACCGCTTCAAAAACACCCTACCTTGTATGTTAAGAGAGATCTTTCGTTTTCCGTTCATTTTTGGGAGTTGATTTTAATTAACTCTCCTGTTCATTTCCTCGGGCAAGGCAAAAGTGTTTGGACCTAAGCACAAATCAATACCGCTGACAACACTTAGTTCTTGAAAATAATCGATAAATTCGATATTATGTATTCTGAAGCATTGTTTTTCAAGACAACTTATTTATCAATATTATGAAAAGAGTAAGATTTTAAATTGTACAAACAGTTTAGATATTTTTAAAATCGTTGTTCAATGTAGTCTCGTTCAACCAGACGCTTTGCTGGCTCCGCTAATATCCGACAAAACAGAGTCTCTCTTGCTTGTCGGAGATCAACAGAGACAGCCGAGCGTTTAGTTGAACAAGGCAAGAGTTCAATCTTGCCTTGATCCATACAATTTCTCAGAAATATTTCGATTACTGATACTTCTTGCAATGCAAAATCACAAATAGTTGATTCTGAATAAATGATAATCGATAAAATCAACTCCCGTAAGTACTTTAGTACTTTGATGTTAACAAGATATTTCTGCGTTTCTTAATAAAGAATTGTTATTTATATATGTTAAACACAAACATATAATATAGCTATCAGTTAGTAACGAAAAGAGGGTTAAGGATTACAATGTGATAATTAAGTGTTAATGTATTTTGATTTCATGCTTATTTTAACATTTTTACACATATGTTTACATGAACAAATATATAAATCCCCACGTTCCTATTACTTAACATCTTAAAATGTGTTTATTTTTAGTTAGTGTTGCTTTATTGTTCTAGATGACCACACACGAGTTATATTGAAAGAAGACAATGGTGAAGACTATATAAATGCCAACTATATTTCTGTAAGTTTAATACTGGGTTGAACGAAAAAAAAACAAGGTTATAAAGAGAAAAACATTTATCTCCTTGTATGTGGACGCTTTCATCAACAATAGAGGAGTAATATTCTTAATGCAATTATTGTGAAAAACTTTATAATTTGTAGGATGCGTTTGGTAGACAACAATATATTGCATGTCAAGGTACGTATCTATCAAAAATATCTCATAATAACTTATATATCAAGAATTATTGATAAAAAGTAAAACCATTATGGAAGTTTATAATTATATATGATAACTTTTATCAAAGAAAGTTATTCATTGCATAGGAAATATATTCACAACATTTCAATATTTAACTATAGCTATGATGAATTAAAAGCAAAATAAAAAGTCACAGAGTCATTTTGTTCATAAGGCCCTAAACCTACAACAGTGACAGACTTCTGGCGAATGATTTGGCAGGAAAATATTCACACAATTGTTATGTTGACGGGGATTATCGAAGGGAAGAAAGTGAGTCTGCCAGGACAAAAGCACAAACATAACAATACAACATAACGTCCGCAATAAAAAAAAAAGCAGCCATGCATACTTTCCTTACCATTATAATTGAGCACAAATAAAATATAAGATTGTATCATTATCTGATGACAAATTGAATTACAATAAAACATCCGCAATTTACTTCATTATATTAATTACTATTTTCATTTGATATTTTCTTCCCATACATAAGATTGTATCAATATCTGATGACAAATTGAATTCCGAAACAAAACATTAAAAACATCCGCAGTTTACTTTCATTATATTTATTACTATTTTTATTTTCTTCCCTAGTTAAATGCCATGCTTGATAGATTGTATCTTAATTGAATATAATGCTAATGCATATGCCACCCATAGTTGCTGGCAAAATATATTTATTTAACTTGTGAGTTAAAGTTTTATTGATCAGGTTTATTTTCTTTAGAATGAGTGATATACATTATATGTATAATGACAATAAAAGAACAGAATATACAAATCAATATAATACAATAATACTTCTTACGATGCTTCGATATGGACTTAAACTATACTATTACACTTATTATTACACTCATTATACCTATTACAATTAAACTATTAAAATATATACTTTTATCATTTTAATAGAGGAAATGCGAACAGTATTGGCCTTCTCCCGGAAAAATGCTCATATATGGTAAAATATCGGTCACTTCCATGGAAGAAAAGAACTACGCATTTTATAGCAATTCGACTCTTAAAGATAACAAATGATCAGGTATTAATTTAATATACACGTTTGAAAAAATTATAATTATGGTTAACCTTGTAAACATTAATTTAGCTAGCCTTGTTCATTTGTTAACGATATCCTTCTTTTTGTTGACATTGTGGCAAATAAAGTGCTACTCTTGAAAAATTTTAAAGAAGTTTTTAAACTTATTGAATATAACAAAATGGAAAAAAAACATACTTTGGCAAATGTATATGCATCTTAGGACAATCTTATATACAATCGTAGGAAACACGATATCAGAATCACTTTCACTTCACTGGATGGCCAGACCATGGAATTCCATCAACCATGCAGCTTCTTTTGTTTTATTTCCGGGTCAAAGATCAAATTCGAAACGATCAGGATACATCACCTCTTGTTGTCCACTGCAGGTTAATATTTATAAACGTGCTCCTTTTCAAAATTTATATTAACATTGGCATCTGTACCCTTGTAGAGTTTCTATGAGAAAAAAATTGCTTTGTTTTTTCTTTTATAGTCCAACATATCTATATTGTGCAAAGTATATCATTCATTATATTTGAACACGATCAACTTTCGTTTGTTTGTTTCGTGGTATATACATTTTTCAACGAAGTCAGTGCTTAGAATAGCACCTAATTCTTAAGATTATTGAAACCTAAATCATGAATACTTATTTCTAAAATAAAGTTATCGATTTTCTTAGCATCTATATTATATAATCTTCAATATACATTTTTATTAATGCTTGCTTTATTTTTGTAGTGCTGGTGTTGGCAGAACAGGAACTTTCATAGCTATCGATGCGCTTGCGCAGTATGGACTTAGGAAAGGAACAGTGAACGTCACTAAATATGTCAGCGCCATGAGACGAGACAGAATGCACATGATTCAGACGACGGTGCTTTGAAAAAAAAATGACATTTTATGCACAAAGGAATCAAAAACAAAAATGTTGCTATTTCTTGTATTAAGAACAAAATATATATGAAATTCTTATTAAAGAGGTTGAACATTAAATTGAAAGAATTAAGATAGTGTACTTAATAACAACAACAAGAAAAGAGTTATCACTTGGGTTACGAAGCAATAGCTTTAGATTACGTATTAGACATATTGTTTTTTGACATAACAAAACAAACTTTAAATTCCTGTATTTTAGGGCCAATATACAACTGTCTACAAATGCTTAGACGAGTTGTTCAATTACCCACGCCATGTTATTTGCCGGGACTCAATAAACGAGCAAATCGGATCTACGTTGACGGAAGAATTTCAGGTTTTACTCCTAATGGCTCTTAAAACATAATCTTCCTGTTCATCAGTTCATTTAAAACACTTAATTCTTACTGTTACACATTTCTTTCTTTTATCAGGAAGTTAGCAGATACGTTAACGATCAAAGGGAGTTAAGTGGTTTGGATTCCCAACCCGGTAATACTGTAAACGTTCTGCATTTGCCTGTGTATTCTATTTAGCGCCTTAGGCTGAATGGGCTTCCGCTAAATCGAGTGCGTCGCTAAATGACATGCATATATATTATTATGTATACGAATAGTCACATTGAAGAATACGCTTATTCAAACCCACGCCAACATGTTTTTAAAAAAATCCGCCAAATATCGTACACGCCAACTATAATACCTTTACAGTATATTTCAATTGTATTTCTACTGAGTTTGAACTCTGAAGATATTTTGTCAACAAGCATAAATGTAAAGAGTTTAATATTAAGAGTTTAATAATTATTCAATTATTTTTTTTTCCAGATTGGATGGATAATTCTGATTGCTTAATAATTGCTGAGTTCCCAGTAAGTGTATTACAAAGACAGACAGACAAACAGACATTGAAGATATACCAGTATATTATTAGCTCACCTGAGCTGAAAGCTCAAGTGAGCTATTCTGATCACATTTTGTCCGTCGTCCGTCTGTCTGTCCGTCTGTCCGTCCGTCTGTCCGTCTGTAAACTTTTTACATTTTGAACTTCTTCTCTAAAACCGCTTATCCAATTTCAACCGAATTTGGCACAAAGCATCCTTATGGGAGGGCGAATATAAATTGCAGAAATAAAAGTCCGATCTGTATTCAAAGCGGAGAAAACTTTGAAACTGTAGAAAAAGGGGGGTACATTTTTAAAAATCTTCTTCTCAAGAACTACCGAGGCAAATTCATCGTACTTAAGCATAAATTATCCTTATGGAAAGGAAAATATAAATTGCCAAAATTAAGGGGTAATTCTGTTTCAAATCTGAGTTATTACGAAAATAAAAATAAAGGAAAGGCGTGTTTCAATCAGTTTAATAGCTTCGGGTTCGGCATCCGGTAAAATGGGTAGGCAAGACTTGGCCTGGGCGAAACAAAAGATTGGCAGTTATTAATCTGCCAATATCATTAATATTTCAGGATATTTGATGGATTAGTATATTTGTATTCGCTGTAAATATTGCTGCAAAATAATGCGTATTTGGAATAGACGATTGCCGATCTGCCCTGGCTTTTATTTTGCCACGGCCCGGGTTTGCATACCCATTTTACCAAGACTCGTATTCCATACTTCTAAAACGAGGTTCTTTGTTTAAAGCAGCCATGACATTATACGAAAAAGGGTCGATGTGACTATGATGAATTTGCTTGTTGTGCAACAGTTCGCGTATGAAGGGAAATTTTGAAACCTGCAAAATATATTGGTGCCGATTTTGTGAAGTAAATTGAGGCTAAATATTTCAATGCGTTGACAGTTTTCACACATGACGTTGGTGTTAGCTTGTTCTGATTTTCGTTTCGTTTACATTATTTATGCTTTGTAACCTGGAAACTATCGTCTGTATTTCGTGATTTTTACGTATCAAATCAAACAGAGACTTCGGTAAATCAAACAGTTTACTGTTTACCTGCGCAAATTAAGCAAAATCGGATGTAGGGGTACTGAAATACAATTCATCCTATCGGTAATTCGGCATTATCTTTTGCGTAATGGTAGATTAATGCAATATGTTTTGTTGAGATGCTCGGCATTTTCTCGAGTTTATTCAGTTTAAATTGTTTGATATCGCTGACGGAAATATGTAGGTATATACATGTATATATATATGATTCATTTCGAAAAAATAAATTGTGTTCTTTATTTGTTATACATGTAGTGCATGTTTCTTGTGTTTAATTGTTTACAATTTCTATTTACTAACCATATTTCAGTGTTAAGCTTCGAATTATAAGCAAGATACAAAGATTTGCTCACAATTGTATGTTTGTACACAGACCTTAAAAACTAACGATTAAAAAAATAAAAAAATTGTCTATATTTTTAAAGAAAATTTTCAAAGTCTGTTATTCCAGAAACCAACTTTAACAATTTATTGTATTGTAAACTTAACCTTTTTAGCTCACCTGAGGGTGGGGCCACAATGGGGGGGGGGGGTCGAAGTTTAACAAATGAATATATAGAGAAAATCTTTAAAAATCTTTTTCTCAGAAACTAATCAGCCAGGAAAACTAAAACTTGTGTGAAAGCATCATCAGGTAATGTAAATTCAAAGTTGTGAAAATCATGACCCCCAGGGGTAGGGTGGGGCCACAATGGGGGGTCGATGTTTAACATATGAATATATAAAGTAAATCTTTAAAAATCTTTTTCTCAGAAACTAATCAGCCAGGAAAGCTGAAACTTGTGTGGAAGCAACTTCAGGTAGTGTAGATTCAAAGTTGTGAAATAATAACCCCTGGGGGTAGGGTGGGGGCCACAATGGGGGGTCGAAGTTTAACATATGATTATATAGAGTAAATCTTTAAAAAATCTTCTTCTCAGAAACTAATCAGCCGGCAAAGCTGAAACTTGTGTGGAAGCATCCTCAGGTAGTGTAGATTCAAATTTGTGAAAATCATAATCCTGGGGGTAGGTTTGGGCCACAATGGGAGGTCGATGTTTTACATAGGAATAAACAGAGTAAATCTTTAAAAATCTTCTTCTCAGAAACTAATTAGCCAGGAAAGCTGAAACTTGTGTGGAAGCATCCTCAGGTAGTGTAGATTCAAATTTGTGAAAATCATAACCCTGGGGTTAGGTTTGGGCCACAATGGGAGGTCGATGTTTTACATAGGAATAAACAGAGTAAATCTTTAAAAATCTTCTTCTCAGAAACTAATTAGCCAGGAAAGCTGAAACTTGTGTGGAAGCATCCTCAGGTAGTGTAGATTCAAATATGTGAAAATCATAACCCTGGGGGTAGGTTTGGGCCACAATGGGAGGTCGAAGTTTAACATATGATTATATTGAGTAAATCTTTAAAAATCTTCTTCTCAGAAACTAATCAGCCGGCAAAGCTGAAACTTGTGTGGAAGCATCCTCAGGTAGTGTAGATTCAAAGTTGTGAAAATAATAACCCCTGGGGGTAGGATTGGGCCACAATGGGGGGTCGAAGTTAAACATATGATTATATAGAGTAAATCTTTAAAAATCTTCTTCTCAGAAACTAATTAGCCAGGAAAGCTGAAACTTGTGTGGAAGCATCCTCAGGTAGTGTAGATTCAGAGTTGTGAAAATAATAACCCCTGGGGGTAGGGTGGGGCCACAATGGGGGTCGAAGTTTAACATATGATTATATTGAGTAAATCTTTAAAAATCTTCTTCTCAGAAACTAATCAGCCGGCAAAGCTGAAACTTGTGTGGAAGCATCCTCAGGTAGTGTAGATTCAAAGTTGTGAAAATAATAACCCCTGGGGGTAGGGTGGGGCCACAATGGGGGGTCGAAGTTTAACATATGATTATATAGAGTAAATCTTTAAAAATCTTCTTCTCAGAAACTAATTAGCCAGGAAAGCTGAAACTTGTGTGGAAGCATCCTCAGGTAGTGTAGATTCAAATTTGTGAAAATCATAACCCTGGGGGTAGGTTTGGGCCACAATGGGAGGTCGATGTTTTACATAGGAATAAACAGAGTAAATCTTTAAAAATCTTCTTCTCAGAAACTAATTAGCCAGGAAAGCTGAAACTTGTGTGGAAGCATCCTCAGGTAGTGTAGATTCAAATATGTGAAAATCATAACCCTGGGGGTAGGTTTGGGCCACAATGGGAGGTCGATGTTTTACATAGGAATAAACAGAGTAAATCTTTAAAAATCTTCTTCTCAGAAACTAATTAGCCAGGAAAGCTGAAACTTGTGTGGAAGCATCCTCAGGTAGTGTAGATTCAAATTTGTGAAAATCATAACCCTGGGGTTAGGTTTGGGCCACAATGGGAGGTCGATGTTTTACATAGGAATAAACAGAGTAAATCTTTAAAAATCTTCTTCTCAGAAACTAATTAGCCAGGAAAGCTGAAACTTGTGTGGAAGCATCCTCAGGTAGTGTAGATTCAGAGTTGTGAAAATAATAACCCCTGGGGGTAGGGTGGGGCCACAATGGGGGGTCGAAGTTTAACATATGATTATATTGAGTAAATCTTTAAAAATCTTCTTCTCAGAAACTAATCAGCCGGCAAAGCTGAAACTTGTGTGGAAGCATCCTCAGGTAGTGTAGATTCAAAGTTGTGAAAATAATAACCCCTGGGGGTAGGATTGGGCCACAATGGGGGGTCGAAGTTTAACATATGATTATATAGAGTAAATCTTTAAAAATCTTCTTCTCAGAAACTAATGAGCCAGGAAAGCTGAAACTTGTGTGGAAGCATCCTCAGGTAGTGTAGATTCAAAGTTGTGAAAATAATAACCCCTGGGGGTAGGGTGGGGCCACAATGGGGGGTCGAAGTTTAACATATGATTATATAGAGTAAATCTTTAAAAATCTTCTTCTCAGAAACTAATCAGCCGGCAAAGCTGAAACTTGTGTGGAAGCATCCTCAGGTAGTGTAGATTCAAAGTTGTGAAAATAATAACCCCTGGGGGTAGGGTGGGGCCACAATGGGGGGTCGAAGTTTAACATATGATTATATAGAGTAAATCTTTAAAAATCTTCTTCTCAGAAACTAATGAGCCAGGAAAGCTGAAACTTGTGTGGAAGCATCCTCAGGTAGTGTAGATTCAAATTTGTGAAAATCATAACCCTGGGGGTAGGTTTGGGCCACAATGGGAGGTCGATGTTTTACATAGGAATAAACAGAGTAAATCTTTAAAAATCTTCTTCTCAGAAACTAATTAGCCAGGAAAGCTGAAACTTGTGTGGAAGCATCCTCAGGTAGTGTAGATTCAAAGTTGTGAAAATAATAACCCCTGGGGGTAGGGTGGGGCCACAATGGGGGGTCGAAGTTTAACATATGATTATATAGAGTAAATCTTTAAAAATCTTCTTCTCAGAAACTAATTAGCCAGGAAAGCTGAAACTTGTGTGGAAGCATCCTCAGGTAGTGTAGATTCAAATTTGTGAAAATCATAACCCTGGGGGTAGGTTTGGGCCACAATGGGAGGTCGATGTTTTACATAGGAATAAACAGAGTAAATCTTTAAAAATCTTTTTCTCAGAAACTAATTAGCCAGGAAAGCTGAAACTTGTGTGGAAGCATCCTCAGGTAGTGTAGATTCAAATTTGTGAATATCATAACCCTGGGGGTAGGTTTGGGCCACAATGGGAGGTCGATGTTTTACATAGGAATAAACAAAGTAAATCTTTAAAAATCTTCTTCTCAGAAACTAATCAGCCAGGAAAGCTGAAACTTGTGTGAAAGCATCTTCAAATAGTGTAGATTCAAAGTTGTGAAAATCATGATCCCCAGGGGTAGGTTGGGGCCAAAATGGGGGGTCAAAGTTTAACAAAGGAATATATAGGGTAAATCTTTAAAAATCTTTTAAGAAACTAATCAGCTAGATGATTCTTTATAATTGTTAAGACTTTGGCCCCAGGACAATTCTATGGCCTCACGAGAAGGTTCAGAGTTTGATGTACGTTTATATCCCAGATATAAACTATTGTTAAGGATCTTTTTGAGAACTGCAATACTCAACATATGATATGACTATAAAATCATCCTGTTGGAAAAGGTACTTATGATTATAAAGATAAGAATATCCAGGGAAAAATGGATTTTATTTTAAATTGTTCTTCAGGTGAGCGATGTGGTCCATGGGCCTCTTGTTATGACAAAAAGTACCCATCTTACTTTTAAAAAACGTAATCACGAAGTTTGTTAACCATTTGCATTGCAATGAGAGACATTTTAGATTGTGCACGGAAATAATGCGTAATAGATAGATGAGTCCCAAATTATTTTTGCAATTTTTTTTTATTGATGTTGTTTAACAATGGTTTCATGAAAAAGAATCAGCAGCATATTTAAAGCGTTGTCTTTACTTTTTAAAATGATTTTTTTTTTTCAAAATGCAAATTCACAGCAAAACTAAATAGGGACTTTTATGATATTATTTACTTGTGTGTTTCATACACTTCCTTTTAAAGCACTTCATCCAAATAACTAGATTTTTAACACAAAACAGCAAGGATTGCACCAAAGCTAAAGAAAGGGTGTTTTGAAAACAGTTCAAGCATGAGTTATTGTCTGTCTTTACATGGCTTTAATACAATTCTCATAGAAATTCCTTAATAACTGCAACAGGTGCATTTCGATTTTGAGAAAAATAAAGCATTTATACTTTAGGAGAAAACTTGTGTCCATTATCTATCTCAAAGCACCTGCTACGTATTTATATACTCTATTCAAAGATACAATTTTATGTTTTTACGTCAGTCACTTTTGCTTGAGGGAGGTTTCCTATTATCGAGACATCCATCTACCAAGAACCTCCCCCAGTTTCTGTCCTTGTTGGTTGACGTTTCTCCATCTGTAGTCGTCGTCCTGGATTCAGAACAGTCAACGGTTTGTACACTGGCTTATCGTTACCTATCGTTACTTACTTTGTTCAAAGACGGGCTCATTTCATTATTATACCCGCACTTTCTAAAGAAAGTTCGGGTATATTGTTGTTACCCTGTTCCGTCCGTCCGTCCGTCTGTCCGTCCGTCCGTCCGTCCGTCCGTCCGTCTGTCACGTTTTACTTTCTCAAACTACTCTTACATCTTATAAACCAGCAAACTGAACTCTTGGAGTTTGATTTGGGGTATCATGTTGTTTTGTAAAAAAGTTTCAAAAATTCTCTGTTAGTCCTGGGGGTCAAATAATTGGTAAAAAATGACGTTTTTTCACAAAAAACCTTCTTCCTCGAACTCCTCCTACATTTTCAAAAGTAGACAAATCATCTTTTGGAATATGTTTTAGGGTATCCTATAGATGCGCAATAAGGTTTCGGAATATTCAATTTTGTCCTGGGGGTCATTAAATGGCTAAAAAATGACGGTTTTTTACAAAAAAACTGGTTTAAAAAACGTCATTTTTTTTAAGCAGTAGCCAAATGATCTTCTAGAATATGATTGGGGGTGTCATATTGAGGCATGATCAGGTTCCAGAATTTTGTTTTTAATTAAGGGGATCAGTGGGCAACAAAAAATGACGTTTTTTGGCAAAAAAAATATGGTTCCCAGAACTCCTCTTACAACTTTTGGAGTAGCTACATCATCTCTTGGGATATAATTGGGGCTGTCCTATAGATGTGCAATAAGGTTTTAAAAATTTAAATTTCATCCTGGGAGTCAAATAGTAGCAGAAAATTGACGTTTATCACTAAAAAATCAAACATTGATCCAAGAGCTCCTCTTATGATTTAATGGATAGACAATCATATCTTGGGATATGATAGGGACTGTTCTATAGATGTGCAGTAAGGTTTTCAAAATTTAAATTTCATCCAGGGAGTCAAAATGTAGCAGAAAATTGACGTTTATCACTTAAAAAAAAACATAGATCCTAGAACTCCTTTTATGATTTAATGGATAGACACATCATATCTTGGGATATGAAAGGAACTGTTCCATAGATGTGCATTAAGGTTTTGAAAAATTAAATTTAACCCTGAGGCCCATTACCTACCGGAACATACCTTTTGATGCCCTTTAAGGATCAAGAATATATATGGTTAAGGGGTGGGGATCTCAACCGTTTTCGAGATATTCGTGCACTTCCTGTTCAAGGGGGGTCATGACAACCCCCAGGGCCCATGACCTACATACCGTTTGATGCCCCTTGACACAAGGTACAAGAATATATATGGTTTAAGGGTGGGGATCTCAACTGTTTTGAAGATATTAAGGGACTTGCTGTTTGAGGGCGTCAGGACCACCCACAGGGCCCATGACCTACATAACATTTGATGTCCCTTGACATCAGAAACATGAATATATATGGTTTAGGGGTCATGATTATAACAGTTTCTGAGATATATGGTACTTTCAAATTCCTGGGGGGTGGGGATGACCCCAGGGGTCAGATCTAATAAACCCTATATATTGCCAGTAACAGCCAATATATGATTATGAAAACCCTATATTATTATCTTTGTCCGTTTTCAAGTTACCATTTACAATAGAGTCTATGATTCTTTCTACAAGGTTCAATGTTAGACCCCACACCCTTTTGACACCCCCCTCCCCCCCCCCCCCCTCCCCCGAAAAGTGGTTGTCTAACCCAAAATGAGAAAAATCAAACCAGGGTGCACAACTAGATTTGCAGGCCTATCATATCCTAGAGTTTTGTACAATTATGTTCAGCCATCTCTGAGAAACAAGTTCAGAGCGGGAAAGAAGAAAAAGAAGATGAAGAATATATACATGTATTAAGAACCGTACAAAAACAATAAGTCTCCAAACTTTATTCAGGAGACTTAATAATTAATAAAGATTAAATAGAGATAGGATCATCAAACATCAATAATTTAAAGATAATTGACAATTTCTGATTCTAAGGGGGTCAGGATGACCCCTTAGGGTCATGACTTACATGCCATAATGATCTGATGCGCCTGCATGACCTAAGGAGGAATAATATCTTTGGATTAAGGTGGGGATCTCAATGGTTTTTATGATATTTGATAATTTCAGGAAGAGCACTTGGGATCATGACCTACATACCATTTTAAATGCCTTGAACAAAGAAACAATAATATAATATGTACATGATATATGATTCAATTTAAGAACCCAGATATAGATCAGTCATCTGTTTTGTAATACTTCCTATGTATATATACATGTACATGTATTAGTTTGTGTTTTATTCTATACTATTCATGTTCATGACTGTAGTATGGCTTAGTCTTATTTTAAATTACATTAAAAAATTGTCAAATATATGACTTGGAACCCCCACTCCCAAACAAATTCAAATATAAACTGTTCTCTCTCCCCCCCCCCCCTTCCTTGTCGAATAATCTATTAAAATCAAAATATAATTTGGGTGTCTAAAAACTTTTATAAACTGGTAAAAAATGTTATTCTTAAAAAAAATTACATTACACCTTGCATAATTGACAAATGATCTATTGAGATACGATCAGAGGTCATATTTCTACCTTTGGATCAATAAGTAGTATTCATTGACAAGTTAAAATTAATTAATAACAATAAATGATTCAAATTATAAATGTTTATACTCCACATTCATCCCCCCCCCCCAATCTAACCTGCTTATAAAGATTCAGTCTTCTTAATACATTCTTACATGTGTACAGTAGCAAATTTTAAATCATTTCTTGATTGCTTTTTCTCTCGTGATTCACATTAACATTTTGGAAATTGCTTAATTCAATTTTTAAGATTTATAAACAAAATGTTATATGCATCACTGCCATGTGTATTCACCTATTTGGGGCAATTGTAAAGTCTCCTAAACAAAGCAGTGACATCATTAGGCTTTACACGCAATGACACAAAGAGCAAAAATAAATTAAACGGTTTAGGGATGAGGATCTCAGATCTCAGAAGTTAACAAAATATACAGTGTATCATAATAATACATTTCCTATTTCATAAAGGTGGGGGGGGGGGGGGGGGGGTTAAAGACAACACCTGGGGGTCATTAATGTACTTTACACCAGTTGATGCATCATAATGACTTTAGAAGATATTTTGTATTTTCCTGTTTCGTGGGGTCAGAACAGTCCCATAAGGTCATGACCTACATTGTATTTGATGCATTATAATACATTAAGAAAGAAACACTCCTTCCTTCCTATTATAACTCATATAAAAAATATAAGCGTCTACACTTACTTACATATGAAATACACAAATTTAATAAGAAATTGTTTATACAGGGTCAATATGGGGTCAACTCAACAGTGCATGCAGTCTGACAAATGAAAAAAATAACTTTTGCAACTAAAATGACAGAAACTTTACAAATGCGATAGGATAGGTAACGATGATAAGCTTATTATATAAATATTAAAAGATGATGATACAGTATGCTGTCAAAGGGAGATTACATTTAGAAAGTGAAAGTAGAACTTATATACATGTGTATGTATGCTGGCAGGAATCCCATGCTGGCATCTTATTATATTGTGCTACTGCTACTACATGTATTATGCTTACCTAAATTGGTCAACATCATAATGATAATCCAATTAAAACACAATAATGAATTCCTTTAGCTGATCTTAACTACCGTAATCCTTTTCTGCATACGGAAAACACAGACATGTATGTATGGGTGTTGCTAAAACGCGGAACGGAAAACGGAACGGAATGGAAAATATCATCACGTTTATCCCTTAAAAAGGGTATAGACTGGCCAGAAACGATTTACTTTGTATCTTTTATTTATATCTAATGAATGATTATCAACATGTTGCTATCTTATTAATATTCATATGAATGTCTATCAATTATAGCATTGTATTCATTCGGCTTTAGTTGAGTACGAAACGGAAAAATTAAATGTATACGAATTGTGAAACATTAACATGATTAAACGAGCAAATTAGCTATAACTTTTTACTTATTTCTCTTATATGGTATTGCGGGCATATTAGCGTAACGTACGCAGTTAGTGAAAGCGTTTTATGCGTGTTTTGAGTATTTTTATATTATTTTCAAATATGATGTACATGTATATACTTACATCAAAATTGAATTTTCGGTGTTCTAGACGATCTTTTATCATACAGACGATACAGTATCATTGAGATGGAAGAAAAAAACTGTAGGACTGACGACATTAAAAAATTAAAATACAGTAAACATTAAAATACCCGGTAATTTGTGAAACTAGTAATTTGTGAAACTAGTATTTTTAGCAATGCAATTTTGTTTACGTTTGCATTACAAAGCATGCAGTTGTTTATTCCAGCAGCTATATACATATGATCCGAATAGAGAGCTCTAGACGTTGCCTGGTTTGATTTTCCGATTATATATTGGGACTATAGTCTGTCGATCCCAAAATATTCATGCAGCACATTTGGACGATTTATAATGGAAAATGTTGACATCTTTTCTCCATTTGGAAGTCACTCAGAAGACCTTGCACAATTTTTCAACACCATCATCCGGGTCTGTTAAAATGCAAAACCCCGTAGACTTCTTTATTTTTAGCCGTGTATTTATACCAGCTGATAAGCTAGAGAGGATCGACGTTTTAAAGAAAGAATAATGAGAATGTTTAATGCTTCTAAAAGAGAATCGCTTGAACCCTGAGGTATATATAAATATACAGCAAAAAGTGAATCGAGGATATTTTGGGACAGAATATAGTGGTCAATGCATGTACTGTTAATTTTGAGGAAATAAATATTCTTGAATAAATAATTTAATATTGCTAATCTTTCAAAAAAAAATTAAAAAGGTACATAAAGTATATCGTTTTAGCATACTTAACAAATCTATGAGGTAAATAACATTAGATAAGATTTTCCGTTTTCCTTCCGTTCCGTTTTCCGTTCCGCGTTTTAGCAACACCCATGTACATGTATGTATACACGTGAACCCATCTAATCGAAGAGCTGGGTAAAACTAGTACCCGCTAATGAGACATGCAAACCTCTGTTGTGTACGTAACTTCAGACAAAGATCAGTCATTTGTAACATGCATGTATTTTTATGACCTATTCTTCAAATCCACTTGCACTATTTTATTAGGTAAATAACAGCTTTAAGGTGGTGCAGGACACCTGCATATTGTGATGTACATGTATACTTCCTATTGAGATAAACAATAAAGTATGTTGACTATTAATTAAATATTTACCCCCCAAATAATGTTACCTAACATTGAAGCGCAATGCGTTAGAGCGTTTACATGTCTGTAAGAGCATTGGGGTCCAAGGTGTATTTTTGGTAATTTACGAATTTTCATGGGGAGTGGGGGTCTGGACCCCTCACTCCCACCCCTTCTCTAAATATGTGCACACGATGATGTTCATGTAGGCACACAGAAGCAAATCTAAAACCGGCAACCGCCACGGGGAGGGGGCATAATTTAATTTTTAATTTTGTTTGTAATAATTATATAGACCATTATACTTCCTATGACATAAAATGTTAAGATTATTGATTAACTGAAAATTCACTGCAAACAGTTCTACCCCAAATTGCACATAAAGTGCTGCTCATGTCACGATGTGTATTATCATATGGGCAGGGATCTCATCCTTCAGTTATGAAAATTATAATTTTTAAATGTATTACCGGAGTTTGCATGTAGCCTTCATTTTTAATTAAACTGGTATAAAACAGTGTTATTTAGGGGCAAACACATGGTGCGGGTATTACTGTCTAATGACAGCATCTAGTTGTATATGTTTCGTTCTTTGTGGTATTTTAGATTTATATTGCTAAAGTTTTTGCAATGACAAATATTCACTGTATATTAATTCTGTAGAAAAGTACATACTGAAGAAGCACATATTTTCGTTGGGTCAAAATTTCGTTGTTTTTTAAACCAAATAAAATTCGTTGACATTTAATTTCGTCACATCATAATATATTTGTATTCATTATTACTTTGGTTGAAATTCGT
Source organism: Magallana hongkongensis (assembly GCA_015776775.1). NCBI lineage: Eukaryota > Metazoa > Mollusca > Bivalvia > Ostreida > Ostreidae > Magallana > Magallana hongkongensis. The sequence goes on along the minus strand of CM027469.1, from coordinate 5,411,731 downwards.
CATGGATTTCATTTCGTTGATTGCTACTGCCAACGAAAATAACGAAATTAAATCCTCAACGAATATAGAGACGCCTGTTATTAGTTTTAACCATTTTAACATCTTTTGCTGAGTATTTGCTAACCCAGTACCAGTATGAATGTTGTCACTGGTTATAAGGTTTATAAGGATAAGGTTTTTAAGGATAAGGATTATAAGGATTAGATTTATAAAGATGAGTTTTATTTATGATATGCATTAAGGGATAAAGATTATCTGATTTATAAAAAAAAATCATAAGAGCGCCGTAAAATATATGTTTCTCTTTACTTAGAAATAGCTTACCAAAGCTAAAGAATACATATAGATATTCCCGTTATTTGAGGAAAAAGAATGAACACTTGATTATAAAATTCTGCTATTGTACACAATGAAGATCAAATTGCCTTTATTTATAAAAAACCTATATACTATATGGGATTACCAGCAAAACAAAGGCCAAGGGTAGAACCTTTCTAAAATTATATTGTTAAAACCTTCATCCTAAATAAGATGCCTGACAATTTCTTTGTTTCATACTTTACATTTTTCACAAATTTTCAAATCTAAATCCGTTAGAAGTATATAAGGCAAATGACAAAAAGGAGAGAAATTATTAAAATGAAATATTTATGAAGACAATACGGGAAGAGATGAATCACCAACATTTCAGAAGAAAATTGAAGCTATAAAAATCAAAATAATCATTTTCTGTTGAAAGAATATGTTGTAAACACTGAACTAACATGTTAAACTTAAATGCATTTAGATAATGACCTCCATGCTACTAACTATTTTCTTGAATTCATAATTGTTTACTGATTATGAAGCGGTTGTAGTGATCTTCATAAACCATTAACTTAGTAAAACAAAATTGACTTGGAATGGTATTTATTGTCTTATTTATTTTTTTTTCTGTTAAGTTTAAATCTAATGCGCTGTGTTTGAATTACAGTTGTTACAGGAAACTACCCATGGTCGGTCACAACACAGATTATTTACTTTCCTATTCATTAGGTAAAACCTGACAAAAATCTTCATCAAAAAGATCATAAATAATCAAAAGACGTTAAAAAATTGAGAAATTTTTCTGACTTCCTTGCTCGTCGGGGAGAGAAAGACACGATTTTTAATTTAAAAATATATAATCGACAAATATTAAAAGAAATAAGACATTTTTTTCACAAACATATTTTTGTGTTTAACGAAATGTATGTATGTGAACTGAAGATAAGTAATGGTTTGAATTAGGATACTTATGAACTAATGTTTATGTTTAAATTTGTTATAATCAAAGGTATATCTTGCAAGACATGATAAACTATATCGTTGCTTATATATGCACATTGAACAAGGTGACAGATAATTATGCCTGTATCAAGATGACAGGTAATGACCCTCTTAAGATCCTTATTTTTACCTGTTCAAGACTATTGCCTAAAGAGTATTTAGCTACTCCTGCCTTTAATTGGTCTCACCTTATTATCCTACATCATTAATTTTCCTAAAAGATTAACATAGTTCCTACACAATTTTCACCTACACAGGTAGTTTAATATGAGGAAATCAAAATTTCACATCGGGTTTTAAAATTCCATGGAAGTCTTAATCAATTTCTATATTATTTGAAATTCATGTAGTTCTCTTTTTAAAAAAAATGAGAGTCTAATAGAGAATCTTTTAATTCAATTTCTAATATTTTCCGTTCTAACTTATTTTCTGAAGGTAAATAACTCACTCTATAGGTATGAAATAACAATGAAAAAGTTATTAAAAATTCTTTAGGCAGTGGTTTATTACATGATTTATCTAATTCTTTGAAACTAGAATCTTAGACGAATGCAGAAATTCCACCTTTGCAATACTATCCGACACAGCGTTATAAGATAAATCATTAATATATGAAATTATGCACTATTCTTGTGTATAAAACGTACTCCTTTAAAATTAATTTAGAAAATATTTAATTTCGAACGCTATCATCAATTTCTTTAATCTTTGATGCATTGATATAAGCTAAATTGCACATGTAATGTTAGAATAAAAACAATTACTTCTCGATTGTTTTGTTGTTAACAAGTGAATTACTGTTATTATTTGTTCACTTTTAAAACTAATGTTTATCATTTCTATATTAGCAATTAAAACAGTATTTTTTGAAGCTGAGATTTCACAATACAAAACAAAACATTTTTATAGTTACATTATTTTTTCAATGAACGACAATTTACTCTCATAAGAATTTATAAGAATTTATAAGAATTTAAAAAAAAACCTCGCATACAATTTAGTTAATTAGGATTCAATGCAGATACGCCTGTGTGTACTAGGAGAGAATCCTTTTAAAAAAAGTGTTGATGGTGTAAATTGAGATCTATGAGAAACATATTTACTTGCACAATTTATATACATTGGTGTTTAAATCTTTGAGAATCTAAAACAAATCGTGTATTTCTAATGCAATAAAATCCCATATATGCAACTTAATACTTTCAAAAAGTCCATGGAAACAAATAATATATAGTTTATATTTGTTTAACATAACTAATAGAAGCACTTCTTGTAAGTTTAATCGGCTAATATAAACACATAATCAAGCACGGTGAATCATAGGCCAGATAACTGACTGAAAGTTTTATTGCATATTTGAAATTTTCAATAATGTGTTAGGTAGCAGGACCAAGAACAATTTCAGTGATCAGTCTACTTAGTACACAACTTGGTATTTTCATTTAGCGGTCATATTAAAGTTCGTTTTATTGTGTTTTATTCCATATTCACATTAAAAAAAATACTTGAAAATTCCTACTAGAGTGCTAAGAGCAAAACTTAAAAAAAATGGTTTGTTAATCTTTAAATAATCGATAAAAAGTGAAACTTCATGCGTGCACTTACCAAAATAAAAGGTCTAAAATTGATAAGATTTGGCCTTCTTTTATTTATTTCCCTTTAGATTTCAATCGAAAAGATTGAATACGACACAACTTGTGTTTATTGGACTTGAACGAGTAAACGAAGTTTTCTTTTTCTGCTTACGTCTGAGTGACTAAAGCTGTTGCATTACGGAAGAAAGTCAGTTGCTCTATAGTTGCGATTTGATAACGAGTTACATCAGAGTAGAACTACGTAGCGTTAAGATTGATAAGGGTTACTCTATTTTATAGAAGTGGAATTGTGTGTATCATATAATGTTTAGTGATACCTAATGGATTACTGTAGAATATTTGTGACACTTTTGTACTACGTTGTAATACAGAAAGCTTATCAATATGGTAATAGATACAACTATTTGGATAGTATCACAGTCAATTAGAAATATGATTGTTTGAATGAAAAATACTGTTCTTTCCGTTTAATAGCAATTATGCAGGTATTTTACCAAACAACACAAACTTTTTTCATTTAACAAAATGATAAAGTGTTATCTGTTGTTCATTCAGAAAATATGGCACTCAATAAGACGGTGACAGTGAGTAAGAGATACAACAACAAGGACTTTGACCCCAGCCTCGCTGTGGATGGTGACCACAGTACGGACCTCTTAAAGTGTTCACTAACTGCTTCCGGTCAGAAAGAGGCGTGGCTTACTGTGGACTTAGGGGAGGAGAAACATATCGCTTCTATTTCATTCATACATGGCGGTTGTAAGTATTTTTATGAAAAACTAATCAACCACAGATTTTCAATTTATTTTAAAGGAGCACTTTTTGTGTTATTGTATAATTATAAAACATTTTCTATTATCGAATGAACATCTATCAAAAGATACTCTATGCACATTTTGAAAGTTCGAATAAGCTGTTTTTACTTCTTCTTTTTTTAAACAGTAGGAACGAACGCAGAACGAATAGATGTGTCGGTATCTGGCATTTACAGTGATGGAAAATCTAGCGGCACCGTTCAAACAGAAGCTAATAAGGGTTATATTTGTTACAACGGTTTCACTAAGAATAACGGAAAAGTTGTGTGTTTGATATGGGGATTTTTACCGTAAGTTTTTTTAACTATTCGGTGACAGTGCTACTTATTTTGATAAAAAAAACCCTTACAACTGACAAACCTCCTGTATAATTACGTTTTTTTAAGAGCTAATTACTTCTTCAGAGCTAATTACTTCTTAAGATTTCTGTTTTGTAATATAACTCCATACATGGGTTGTATTATACACGTGTGTTGAACTTTTGCTTTATCAACGGGAGCTGCATTTATCAAATACTTTCGGTCAGAACAGTTACTATATTTGACAAAACCCCTCACGTCAACTCTTTGGTGACCCAAATATAAAAAGATTTACTTGTATATAAATAATTAAATAAAAATAAAGAAATATATATGCGTGTAGCTAATAAAATTATCAACGTTAGCTATGATTTACTGATGATGCGATTAAAACAGATTCCTATGATTTTGTTTGTAAAAAAAGAAAATATTTTAAATTTTCAATAGCTGATATTTGTTTTATAAAATATTTACAATTGTTACTTCTTCAAGTTAATACATACATATTAGTCTTTGGATCTCTGTGCATGTCAACAAACCAAACCATACGAGTCTTTACTTGTCCCGATAAGTAATAAAAAGGCTAGGAAAAAAGGTTAAGACATTTGAAAAATAGTTCGAGGTATATTTCCACGAAAACTTGACATCAAACAATCAGACCTGCATTATGTCTTATTAAATTGTATCGCTCAAGTCCAAAAAAAACCCCCTGCATGACAAAACGTTGCATCATTGACTAATCTAAACAAAAATAGGGTCGTGTTATTTAAGTTACTAGTTGAGACGCTTTTTAATATAAATCAAGTTCAATTAGATAAAAAAGAAAACCAATTGTAATGTTATTTTGAATTGGTTTTATACAACTCGTTGAAATGGAGTCTAGTAGTTTTCGTTGGGGGATTTAAAACAGTATATCTCGACAAATCCGTAAATAAAAAGCAAATAATCACGTTCCAAAACTGCTCTTTTTTCGTTCCTATAAGTTTCAACTTATTTACGACGTTGTCTTATACATTTTATCGGTTTGTCTTAATAGGAAATTGTTTTGATAGGATTTATAAAGGTGCGCGTACCGCGCAAATACAATTACGTAACAACCATTTTGTATGATGATTTTTATTTCTTGATTAAATTATTTATCTTAACAGAGTTTGAACTACATTAACTTTATTAAGTTTATCTATACACCGTTTGGAGATATCTTTGGGCCAAGATTGAACTTTATTGTAAAAGACTATGTGATCAATAATACAATCCTTTTTTAATTTTTATTTTACCCATTTTGTCTGAACTATTGAACTGATTGTGCTATATCCTATAAAGATGGCCGCCATAAAGTTTGCATGAAGTAACATACAACTTGATTGTTCTAATAATTTATCAGCTAGCATTTTTCATTCAAAAAAAATTATGCCTGAAGTGGTAATTATTGCGGGCAATTAAGAGATGACTCACCAGAGTTTATGATGAGTATACTAAAACAAATGTCTTGAGATATTCGTTGTTGAATGCAGACTACGAATTTAGCAATCAAAGTGTATTAGTCTCTTAGGTTTGAACATGTTTAATATATAAATGTGCCTTTTGTACTGTGTGTTATTAATCTAAAACATGTGGTGTATGCCATACCCGTGTCGTGATTAAAGAAATATTAAAAAAATGCTCACTCCCTTCCACCCCACCGATTTAGACCCTCAGAGTAGTTGCCTCTTCTTCTCAGACACTATGCTTAAACCATGTGCACATCATGTCTCTTTCCAAATATACGTAAATTAAAAGATGTAAAACACCCCACGCTGCATATATAAAGGCTGAGTATGCAATTTCGGCCTGTTTATATCCCTATCCTTTCGTCATTAAGTTGCATTTTTTTCCAAAACAAGAACAAACTTATACTATCGCAGTTAATTTATTCATTTCTCAGTATATTTATAAAAGAAATGTGTGTTCTTCTTTAATCCTACGATGCCATGTCAAACTAGTTTTTTTTAAATAAAAAATCATAATCGTCGAGTTGGAATGCATTGATGTTATTTGAATTGATATTTGTTTCTCATAATATTCTAAAATGAGTATGCGTTTTTTGTCAATCCTACAATAACCAGTCAAACAAAACTTACAAAGACAGGCTAAGTAACTGTGTAAGTGGGACAGAAGTCAAGATCTTTCAGTAAAGGAATGTATATTTTCTCATACGATAAAATCCAAAGTACTTGTTTACGCGCTATTTCTGTAAAGCGGTTTTTCTCGTATGCTATCGTACCATATTGACAAACCGATATTTATTTTCGCCTTAGCTACAAAGTTCTTAGCGGATTGACATACCTTTTTTTAACTTGCAGGTTCAGAATAGTTTAACATAGATCGTCAATTTCCTCATATAATGACATTAGACATGGTGTGTACATGACGTTAAGATACTTTCTAATAATAAGAGAAGTAAAAAATCCCGGGGTCCAAATCAACAGGAGATGGGTCCTTTTCTCAAACACATGTGATCAATAATGAACTATTTTGAAAATTTCATATTGTTTTCTAAAAAATGTTATACAATACTCTCTTATAAAAGATTACTTTATTTGTACAATGATATATCGATTATACAATATTGTTTAATGAAATATCGATCATACAATATTGTTTTGTTCCATTTATCACACATTGTTTTGTATGTTAATTATACTCTAAAACACATATATCACTTGCAGAGACAATATTGAATTTTCACGCGATCTTACAACCACAAATGTAGCCTCATTTGAAAAATCCGAGTATCAATGTGATGGAAATGAAACCATTATACACGAGTGTTCGACGGGAGGTAAAGTGTGTTCGTCAGACAGGGACGTCAGAACCAGGCTGACTTGCAAAAGTGAGTATAAATATGTTTATACATGTTTAAAGTACCTGATTTGTGAAAAAAGATGCAATGACACAACTTTTTATGGTATATTGTTTTAATTTCATATGAATGAACCCATCGTTAATATTTGAAATACCACCCAATACCTAACTCAGTAATTCCAGCTTTTACACAGCTGTTCCAGTAAATTTACAAGTACATTTTATCACAGAGGGTGAAACTTTAGCAAGGTTTTCTGTGTATTTGTCATCAACATCAGATTGGAAATCAGGGACCATGTGTTATCAAATGCTGTAGACGAATCACTTAATAACACAGTCAATATTAAGTGTGTTTCGTCAGGTCGTTACTTTACGATCTATAATTCAAGGAACCAAACAGACACATCATTATCCACATCAACAAATTATTCTTTATTATTGAAAAGCTTGAAAGGTTTATAAGGCTTGATAAAAAGAAATACAAAATTAATAAAAAGTTTATTTACTTCCATATATTGAAACCCGAATATGTTTACATTGTGTATAAGAAATAGGATATTATTTGCTTATTTGCAACCAAAATAATAAATTAAATGTTCAAACCCTAATTTGCATGTATTGAAACTTAGCTTTCCGCTTAATTACTATAATATACTTTCAATCATTTTAAATTAAAAAGTGATCCTAATATGATGACATCTTTAGTATCTTTTTAGATAGATTCCACGTACTCTGAATATATAATTGCTAACAGAATGTAATATAACTTTAATTTATGAGTCACACTTATTGAAAAAAAAAATATTTCCAGGAAGTGATGTTAATGCTTAAGCCAAGCACGTTTATCATTCAATAAGACTATTGTGATATACAGCAAACACATGGGGAACTTTTATCTAAATTCCAATTCAGATTTAGCACATACATGGTAGAAACCTTAGTTCGAAGGTTTATCTACATTAAATTAATTCTAATCATAATCTTTCGCTTAAAAAGATGTTTAATTACTCAAACCAAAACCATTCAGATTTAGCACATACATGGTAGAAACCTTAGTTCGAAGGTTTATCTACAGTAAATTAATTCTAATCATAATTTTTCGCTTAAAAAGATGTTTAATTACTCAAACCAACAAATTATTCTAACCAAACAAATCATTTTTTCTTGATTTAATGTTTCCTTTATATGTACGCCCATTATATATTCGCACAGCTGGAGACACTTTGTCGGGGTTCTCTGTATATGTGTCAGATACAACAGACTGGAGATCAGGGACCCTGTGTTATCAGCATGACATAGAACAACTCCTGAATAACACCGTCACTATCGACTGTTTAACGGCAGGTCGCTATGTTACCATATATAACTCAAGGTTCCAGTCAAATTCATCTTCATTATCCGAGTTTGCTTACATCAACATTTGTGAAATAAATGTTACAGGTAACAGTTTATTCCTTCTTAAATAGCCAATACATGTCTGATATTTTTGTAAAATCGCTTCAACATGAAATGTTTTATTTATACATTTCAAAACCAGGATGTGACATCGGATTTTATGGTGAAAACTGTACAAAATGTCCTGACAACTGTTTATACGATGTGTGTCACTTTCAAATCGGACATTGTTTTGATTGTAAAGATGACTTCAAAGGTGAAATGTGTGAAGGTATGCAAAATTTTGGAAACTAAATACTGAACGAGATGCGTATATTCCCCCATCTCCTGCATGGTAAAAAGCTGCATAAATATTCCTTGCTTGCCTTTATGCAGTTTTAAAGATATACATCAAATGTTTCGCAAATTGTACTATACACTTTTTTGGACGGCTGAAGCATGTCTAAATGTTCAATATTTTAAGAATGTCTCAATGGTCGATACGGCAAAACATGTTCCTTTCTGTGTGGAACCTGTCTAAATGAAGTGTCATGTAACTACATCGATGGATCTTGCCAAGGTGGTTGTTCGTCTGGTTGGACGGGTGATAAATATGATCAACGTAAGTCAAATATCAAAAACAAATTTCATTTCAATCTTTGAAAACAATTCAATTTAAAAAAAAAAATGTCCAATTTTAGATTTAAAAAGATCTCTCCTTAGCATACTGGCTTATAAAATCAATTTTTATCAATAATGTTTAAATCTCCCTACAACATTATTTAACTTAAAATATAGTCCATCTTTTTTGCTTTTAAAACACTGATATCAATTAAGCAATGCTTATAAATAGTCAACGAACTTTACATGTTTATATTTATTTAAAATGCCCTCATGTTTCTTGCATTTGCTTTTATACTACACGTTATCAACTGTACCTACATATTTCCTAATTCATATAATAGTTAAACGTGTACCTCTATTCATTATTTGCTTGTTTCAGAATGCTCTTCTTCACAATTTGGACCCAACTGTAACACGTCTTGTAGTGAATACTGTCTTGACAGAAAATGTAACCAGACCAACGGTCACTGCTTAGCTTGTATTGACGCACACTCTGGTCTTTTTTGTGAGAATATAAATTCTCCTGAAAGTAAGGGTTTGGGTAAGTGTTGCACAAATCATTGTTTTATTTTTAATGGACAATTTTGGATAGCTGTATAAAAAAAAGTTACGCCAACAAGGTTTTCCTTTAATAAAGGTATTCATAGAATGGAACAAACACATTATTTTTTTTGGCATATATTAAACTCCTTATTGTCAAATTAAGTTAAACATGAAAATAAACACAAAATACCTTAAGAAAATAAATTTCTAATTTTCTTTAAAAAATTATTCATTTCTTTGAAAGTAATGAAGAAACACTCTGCTTAAGTGTTGCAAAAATCACTAGTTACACCGTGCAATGCTTTTTATGTTTGATCATTTGACAAGATTTAACTTAGGCATACTGAACTAACAATATTGAAATAATGTAGACCATTATACTAAATGTATGCAGTTTTTATCTATTAAACATATGTACCGCTTAATTTTCGAAAAAAAAAATAGGGACTTTTTACTGATTTGCAATTTACCGTATACATATTGGACTCCATTTGATCATCAAAAATATCTACCTCCATTGTTCTTATTATCAAAAAACAAATACTATAATATTTCTCTCTTTTTTGCGCAATTATTATGACATGACGTTAACAAGAATCTTGCCATAAACTGTAATTGAAGAATGTATATCAGCAATGCTAAAGAGTGAGTATTTAAAATAAAAAACAAACTGATCGGGGTTTTTTTTTTTGGAAACTTGTACTGAAATTCTGTAAGAACGAAACCTGTTTTACTAAATTTAATTCACCTGCTAAACATGAAAAAATGACAACAACAAACCGTCAACCATCTAAAAAATACATAAAACGAAATATAAATTCAAAGCAGAGCACCACGGACCTCCAATAAGGTAGAGGTAAGATCAGGTGCCTAGGAGGAGTGAGCATCCATATCATATCATTCTACAAACACTATACTAGCATGCATTTAGCTGATGCAAACAGATGCAACATTCTCCCTAAATAAATTTTCAAAAGATTTGAGATCTTTTTAAGTTTTTTGGGGGTTTTTTTGTTTTGATTTTGTTTTTTTGTTTTTTTTGTTTTGCAGAAAAAAAAATTTCTACCATTGTGGCTCAAAAAGTTATAAAGTTATTGTTAACAATGCATTCAACAACTATCATATTTACTAAATTAATATATAACTTGAAAAGTTATAAATCTTTTAGCACTAAATAAAAGTAATAAAACTATGTTACTCAATCAATACTTTCCAGAATGCCCTTCTACAGTATACGGACCTAATTGTAACACGTCTTGTAGCGAACATTGTCAACACAGACTATGTAACCATACAACAGGCCATTGTTTAGCGTGTGCCGATGACCGCTTTGGTATCCTGTGCGAGACTGACCTACCTGCTAAAGGTGAGTATCGAGTTTTTAACACAGGATATTTTCATTTGTTTTTATTTGTAATTTAAGATATTTTTTGATGAAGAAGGTGTTATTTAATTTTTAAATAAAGGTTAAAGTAAAGACTGTAACAACGTTTCAATTTCTGACTCTTGAATATATTTCATTTTAGCAACTTTTGATACTATGTCGGTTTTAACTGCAACGACTACCATTTCCTTAGTGGTGATTGTAGTACTTATATCATACATACTATGGAAGAAATACCCGTATTCAAGACAAACACCAACACGAAATCACGATGTGCCGGAAGTTATAAATATCGACAGTAAATATGAAACTCTTCAAAGAAAGAAACCATCAGACGATTTGAAAAACAATTCCGCATCTGAGTACATGGAGATAGCATCTATTTCTCCAGAGTATACCAATTTACACAGAAATAATAATGTTTGAAAATTACTAACAATTTCCAAAATTAACAAAAGAAAACTCAAAATTAAATGTCGTCATGCTTCTTTTGTCTTCTTAAAAATATTTTTTTAATAAATTATTCATGAACGCACGACCAGGAGGAGTAATTCTTAGCACAATAAATAAGGACAACATCTTTCATTCGAACTAATTTTTTTTCTTCCTTTGAAGAAAATGTTGTTAACATTGCAAACAATAAGATGTGTGATTGTGATTTTACTTGCATATATCCATTAAAAAGTTTAAGGCTGTCTTTCCCTGTTTTTAGATTATCATTACGATTACCTCCTTGTTATTAAGCTGTTTGTGTATTGCAATAACTTAAAAATAGTCTGATCATGTATTTACTTTAAAATAAACCTCAGTTTACTTTTACATAAACGAAGACTTATTATATATCAATAGACATTTATTACGACACTTTTCCCAGCAACAAATATATTTACAATATTGAAGAAGGTGGATAAGTCATGATCAATATTTCTCTTGCTATCTTTGGCAATTTTTGGATGATTTAGTTGCACATATTTACATTTTACAATGTCACTGTCCGTGATAACCCTACATTTTTGTAACATCAAGACCAAGAAATTACTTCGAATGGCTGAAGTGGAAAAGCAAGCAGAGTTTGAATAATTAAAAGAAATGAAACTCATATAATTATTTCAATATTCTAATATTTAATCTTACAGGTGCTGAAAACTTTATAAATATAAGTATTTAAAAATAATTCTATGCATGTTTCGAAGTTATAATTTCGGTTTGGGCGTGATCAATCCTATTATGAAGCCTTTTTGGGCTTTATTTGGTATGACCACTCCCTGAACAAAATTATCAACTCACAATGTTCGAATATGAATGATTTCTTATTCCGTAAATTGAGCAAGCAGTATGTTTCAGAACATGTACAATGATTGTTTGCCTACATTAACTATTTGGATTTGTGTGTATGTGTGTCTGTGTGTTCACATAAAACGTGTTTAAAAATAAGTTTTAAAATGACACATGCTTTAAAACATTGAACATCGTAGAAATATCGGTACCAAATTCATACCAATATTGATATGTTTTCTTGTGTCAACAAGATGATATGGCTGTAACAGAAAGTAGCCTAAACACTGTATTTAAAACAAAAATAAAATAAAAAAGAACAACAATACTGATTTCTTTATACATGTATGACTCTGTTAAAGATTCATATGGATTAATTCAACTACATAATTGCTATTTTTAAACGGGAACTTCAGTATGATCTTAATTTATCTGGTTCACGTCTGTTCAGAGTTATCAGTGAAACAGTGACACATTAAATATCAAAGTACCGATGTACTGACGGGAGTTGATTTATCGACTATCATTTATATTAAAATCAACAATATGTTATTTTCCTTGGCAAGTAGTTTATAATCACAATTTAAATTACACACATTTTTAAAATATGGATTCTCGAACTTTTCCGACAAGAATTTCGAGAAAACCGCTTATGAATCATGTTGTGTAATATTTAAAAATAGAATTGATTTTATCAAATTATGTATCGGTATTCGAAATATTTCAAAAAGTGTATGGATCCAACCAATAATGAACCCTAGTCTCGTTCAAACAGATGCTCGGTTGTCTCCGTTAATCTCCGACAAGTAATAGAGATACCAGGTCACGTGATAGCTCTTGCGACCTCTAATAATAGACGAACTCTCTGCTTGTCGGAGATGTACGGAGACAGTCGATGGTTGAACGAGACTATACATTGAAATATGGCGTAGGAATACATACGACTGCAAACAATTTCTAAATTGTTCATACTATTTAAAACCTGACTACTTCTTAGATATTTATAAATAAGTTTCCTAAAAAAAATGATTCAGCGTACATTACATAGAATTTATCGATTATTTTCAAGAACTAACTCTTGTCAGCGGTGATGATTTGTGCTTAGGTCCAAACACTGTTTCAGTTTCGGTTTGCCAGAGTAACTGCATAGGAGTGTTAATTAAAATCAACTCCCAAAAATCATTTTCTGACATTGTATCTAACATATTTAATACTACAACTCTATGATTAACTATCATTTTACCCAATCAAGACTTTTGGTGTTACATGAATTTTTTTTTTTTTTTTGCAAAATGAATTATTTAAATAGATTCTAGTGATACCACACGTTTTCCATATTTATAAATAAAACACAAGTTGTTTGTGGATTGTTAGTTTTAATCTAGATGTTGACTTTTATTATCATTATATTTTTGCCATCATGATGTCAAGAGCACTGCAAAAAAGTATTTTTCATTTTACATAGAAAAAATAGCTTAATAAAACTACTTCCACTATTGTATACAAAAGTTAATTGCCTTTATTTACAAAAAAAGAAAAAAAAAACAAAACCAAAAAAACAAAAACACAAACAAAAACAACAAAAACTAAACTCTACTTGTATATGGGATTGCCAGCAAAACAACGGCCAAGTCTAGAACATTACTGATAATGCATCGCTAAAAACTTCATCCTAGCCTTACAATTTCTTTACAATGTATTTCATATTTCATATATATCACGACTTTTCAGAAATAAAATCCGTTAAAAGTATACAAGGCACACAGCGAAATAAAATCAAAGTACTAATAGTACTGAAAAGCGCTAACTTAGCTTGGTATTAAAGGGTATTTACTTTGTGCATACTAAGTGAAAAAGACTCGATTTGGTTTGTCTATATTTTAGCTTCGTTATGCGCAATATATTTCCTTATCACATCGTCACAGCCCCTGCAGTGATGTACGTAAGCTCCGCACATCAGATTCACAATAGCCCTAACAACAATAACCCGTGCAATCGTGTGTGTGAACCCCTGAAACTGCTTCTCTAACCAGTTTAAATGATGTATATTTCTGCTCATATGGGCGGTTTTCGTAGATCCGGAATCAGAAGTCTAATGACAATAAAGGGCTGCACTATGCTTACCACTTAAAAAATGATTGAAATGAATTATTTATGAACACACAAACGGGAAGAGATCAATCATCAACAGTTTAGAAGAAATCTGTAGCTATACAAATCAAAATGATAATTTTCAGTTGAATAAAACAGTTGTTAACATTAAAGGTAACACTGTGTGATAGTGATTTTTCATGTTATATTTCATTGCATTAAAATTATGGCTATTAGTTACTACTTCTCTTAAATATATGTTTTTTTCCCTGATAAAAAAACTGTTATAGACTGTCCCAAGTTATTGCTTCCATCAATTTTGATGATTTTTAATAAAAATACACATACCTGAGAAAGAAATACAATTGAAATCGATAAAAGGGAATATATCCAAGATATCTTCATTGAACAATTATCCCTTTTCACTCATAAAATTTTACAGGAACGAAAACAATTTTCTTACGGAGATTTATAATGGGAAATGTAGACTTTCAATTTTGGGATGTGTATTGAAACCTGAAGCGGTAGAGGGAGCGTTTTAAAACAGATAATCTGGACATTTTTCATATTAGTGGATGAACGTAGTTTGAGCACAAAGGTATTTACTATTACTGAAATATCAAGCAAAAAGTGGTGGAAGCAAAAACTCGGGACAGAGTATAGTTGGTTGTAGTGATCTACATAGACCTTTGAAACCGTTAACATGTTAACCTACATATAACATGAAAAGACATTTAATGGGTTGTTTTTGTTTAGTTAAACATTAATGCACTTTGTGTCTAGATTACAGTTGTTATTGGAAACTATGCATGGTTATCATAACACACGCTACTTACCTCCTGATTCGTCGGTAAAGACAGACATTATGTTCATATAAAGCATAAATTATAAACAACGCTCAAAATATTAAAACTTCATTTCACAAAGTTATTTTTGTTTCAAATACTTTATATAAAGAAGATATCTATTAAATGGAGATTAGTAACAATTAAAATTCAGAACAATTTAAACATATTTATATTGCTTAAAATGAAACGGATATTTCGCAAAAAAAGATAATTAAACTTTAAAAGTGATTATGTATGTACAATGAACACTCTGATGTTCCAGCGTAAATGTCTTTCCATAAAAATCCAGATGAAACACCATCGCCTGCTTTTGATTTACCTCGCCTAAATCCTACATGAATTATTTTCCTTTAGAATTAAAATTTTTCCTTACCAAAAATGACGTTCAAAGGTAGTTTTCCTATAGCAAATTAGGATTTCGAATCATACTATCAAATCTTTTGTGACTTTTCTTCAAATTATATTTTATTAGGAATTCCTGTCTTTGAAATATTTGAGTGGAAAGCAACATTATTAATGTATTGTTTTGTATTTCAAGCTTCTGTCTTAGGAATTTTTTTCTTGTTTAATGACATATGAAGGTCATTGCTTAAAGGCATCAAATGATCAAGCAAGAATAACCTTTTACCTTCTGTTTTTTTCCAGTGGTTTTATCAAAGATTTATTTGTATGCCCAATTTTTCACAAATTATGTCATATGGCTATTCTTTATTTGACAAAAGCGGATATGGTATCTTTAAAGTGTTATTAAAACATTCAGACATATTTAAGCAATCAAAATATAAATAATATCACATATAAATGGTGTTAAATACAAAATACATGATCACTCTCTTGAGATACATGTATTGACCTATATATAGTCGGGGCAAGAAAACGTGACAGAGGTCGAGACTTGCATAATCCTCTTCACGTTTTCGACCTGAGCCCTAATATAGCTTACACTGCAAAACATTTTTGTTTATTCCACAATGTAGTATAAATTTTACGCCTCAGGCGAACTACTTTTGAGAAATTTCGCTGAATATTTGCAATTAAAACCATAACACCATGGCGTAAACCAAGCAAAAAGATGACGTCACAATGCAAATAAAACGCTGCGCGAAAGCGTGCGTACTCGAACTGTATTCAGCCTTGTTAAATTATGACATTTAGCTTATAGCAAATTTTCATTTTTATTCATATCTGAATAGAACTTTTTTCTCAATTACTTTTCTGAAATAAAAGAAGTTTAAATGATATTGATGTGTGTTTGTTTTTATTTTACTTTGAATTGAAATCATTATATATAATTGCTTATTGCAGATCAGAATAAACAAGCAGTCCGAGAGTATTGCATAAGTAATACACCCCCGTACCGGTTTGTCAAAATTTGTGAAAACAATGAAATGTTATGCAGAATATCATTTCTTACCGTCTTCTGTACCCCGAATCAACGGCATGCCCCGAATCAACAGACCAATCCGATAACGAACCCGAATGTAATAATACAAAAAACCCCGTCGATTTAATTTACAACACAATGCTTGACACTATTTTACAGAACTTATTTGTTTGTTAGAAACAATAAAAGGAATGGTCCAAGTAATGCACGATATTATTACTGACTACACACTTTCCTCGTTTATTCAATTAACACCGAACCCGATAACAAACCCGAACATTAAAACATTGGAATATAAAAAAATAATTTTCTCGAAAATATGTCAACCAGACGCTACAAAAGTGTAAACTTGATATGTAGTTTGACATTTTGTAGTTGTTCGG
The DNA here is from genome assembly GCA_015776775.1 of Magallana hongkongensis. Lineage (NCBI taxonomy): Eukaryota > Metazoa > Mollusca > Bivalvia > Ostreida > Ostreidae > Magallana > Magallana hongkongensis. The sequence continues at coordinate 5,394,964 of CM027469.1, read as the reverse complement.
CAAATTCCATGTGATTTCTCAAACGCACAAAGAAAAAAAGTGTGTAAAATTGAGGTGGGACAGACAGACGGACGGACGGACAGAAGGATAGACGGACGGACAGACAGACGGACGGATGGACTGATGGACGCAGAGGAAAGCTATAGTCCCCTCCGGTGAAACCAAGTAGGGGAATGATAAACTATTAAGTTTTTTTTTCGGGGGGGGGGGGTGGGGGAGACATTTTTTTTTCAATTCTGAAAAATATTTTCAACAGAGAAGGATTTTTGTCAACAAGAAGTGCTACTAACTCATTCCTAGATCAAAATTTAAATTAAATGGGAAATGGGGCAGTAATGATTGTCCAACAAACGATGACAGTTGTTTGTCTTTTCAGGATTTCGCTGAGGTCACCGAACTTAGGTGGAAAGGCAAAAGCAATGATTTTACATAAGTTTTTGCATTATTATATGAACGAATTATCCTTTATTATTCAAAAGTTAGAACATTTTATACGGCTTGATAAAAAGCATATTAAAATGTTATTTACTTCCGTATATTGAAACCTGAATGTTTTTAAATTGTTTATTAGATATATGATATTATTAGGATATCCAAAACCAAAATCATTGACAGAAGTGTTAAATCCTCAGTTCCTTGCTTTAAAACTAAGATTTCAGCCTAATTCCTTTAATATATTTAGAAATGTTAAGTTAAAAGGTGTTTCAAATATGATGATATATTTTCAGTACTTTTTTTAGATTACACCTAAGTCTATTCTATGTAATGTCATAATTGCTTTCAGAAATTTACATAACTTTTATTCATGAATCACACTAACTAAATTATAATGATATATCGAGGAGCTGATGTTAATGCTTAAGCCAAGCACGTTTATTATTCAATAAATGTTATATGCTTCACAGTTATGGTACCTTTCATCTAAACTCCCGTTCAGATTAGGCGCATCTATGGTAAACTAAATACTTAATTTAACGGTTTATGTACTTTAAATGAATTTGCACTATAAGATCAAGTTTTTTATAGTTTTTTTTAAAAAAGGTATTTCATAAGATGAAGAAATTGTTATTTTATTTACAGAAAGGTTAAAGAAAAGACTCTAACACGTTTTAATTTCACTCTTGAGCTAATTCATTTCAGCAACTTTTGATATTGTGGCGGTCTTAATGGTGACCACTACCAATTCCATAGTGATAATTGTAGTACTTATATCATACATAGTAAAAAAGAAATGTCCGTATTTAAGACAAACACCAACACGAAATAACAACGGGCCGGAAGTTAAAACTATCGGCAGTAAATATGACGCACTTCAAAAAAAAAACCATCAGAAGAACTCAAATATAGTCCTGCAACTGAATACATGGAGATAGCATTCATTTCTTCAGAGTATACCAATTTGAACTGACTATAATATTATTTAAAAGATACTAACAATTACCAAAAAAAAACTGAAACATCGGTGTACATATTTTCTCTTATATATATAAATAAAAACGATTTTAATAAATTATTCATGAACGCGCAACAAGGAAGAGTACACTCCTCAACACAATGAATAGGGAAAAAATCTTCCATTTAAAATAAAATGTTTTTTCCCCTCTCTCATTTTGAAGAAAAAGTTAACATTGCAAACAATAATATGTGTGATTGTGATCTTAATTGCATATAACTAAAAACTCTAAGGCGGTCAATTTCCCTGATTTTAAATATTACGTTTGTTTCCTTATTAAGAAGCTGTTTGTGTAATGCAATAATTTAAAATGGTCTGCACAGCATGTACATGTAATTACCTCACTCGACTTTTACATTAACAAAGACTCATCATATATCAATAGACATTTCATTCACACATTTACCAGCAATATATATACATACAATATTGAGCAAGGTTGATAAATTATGATCAATGATCATAATTAACAGAAATGAAATTCACATTAAAACGTGTATGTCAATACTCTAACATTTGTTCATACAATTGCTGAAATTATGTAAATATAACATAGTGATAAAATATAAGTATTACAAAATTATTTTATAGATGTTTTCAAGTGATATTTTCAGTTGGGGCGTGGTCAAATCTATTATAAAGCCTTTTAGGGCTTTATTAGGTATGACCACTACCTGACCAAAATTTTCAACTCACAATGTTCAGAATAAGAATGATTTCTTGTTCTGTAAATTGTTTTTTATTTTTTTCTTCAATAATGAATAACACATAGAAAGGTATCTGTATGCCTAGTGACTATGTTCCATATATATATATATATATATATATATATATATATATATATATATATATATATATATATATATATATATATATATATATATATATATATATATATATATATATATATGGAATAATTGCTTTACCAGTCCAATATGACAACAGAAGTTTCATGGTGTTTGAAGTTTTGAACGTAGCTTTAAATGTTGATTGCGATGTCATCAGCTTGAAAACTATTTTGATGTCATGTAGTAGTCAATGTTTTTTTTTTTTATTTCAGAAGCAACAATATTATGTCTTAGTCACTATTGCCTTTTAAACATTTTACCGAATGTATAAACAAATAACAAGTTGGTTGTTAGTGGAATGATAGATTTGATTTATGTTTGACTTTATGTTAATTAAATTTTTGCCATCATGATGTAAAAAGCACCGTAAAAAATATGTTTCTTTTTACTTGGAAATAGCTGATCAAAGCTAAAGAATGCATGTCCCCGTTCTGTTAAGAAAACAAATGAACACCTGATTAAAAAAATTCCACCATTGTAATAAATGAAGATCAAATTGCCTTTATCTACAAAACAACCTCAATACTATATGGGATTGCCAGCAAAACAACGGCAAAGGCTAGAACCTTCCTAAAAGTGTATTGTTAAAAACTTCATCTTAGATAAGATGCTTTACAATTTCTTTGTTTCATACTTTACATTTATCACAAATTTTCAAACTTAAATCCGTTAGAAGTATTTAAGGCAAATGACAAAAAGGAAAGGAATGATTAAAATGAAATATTTAAAAAAACACTACGGGAAGAGATCAATCACCAACAGTTAAGAAGAACATTGACGCTACAAAAATCAAAATGATCATTTTCTGTTGAAGGAAAATGTTGTAAACACTGAAGGTAACACTTTGTGTGATTGTGATCTTACATGTTAAACTTAAATGCATTTAAATAATGACCTCCATACTACTAACTATTTTCTTTAATTCATAATTGTTTCCTGATTATGAAGCAGTTTAGTGATCTTCATAAACCATAAACTTAGTAAAACAAAATTGACTTGGAATGGTATTTATTGTCTTATTATTTAATTTTTTCTGTTAAGTTTAAATCTAATGCGCTGTGTTTGAATTACAGTTGTTACATGAAACAACACATGGTTGGTCAGAACACAGATTATTTACTTTCCTATTCATTGGGTTAAACCTGACAAAATTCTTCATCAAAAGGATCATAAATAATCAAAACATTTTCTAACTTCCTTGCTCGTCGGACACAATTTTAAATTTTAAAATAAATAATCGTCAAATATTAAAAGAAATAAGACATTTTTTTCACAAACATATTTTTGTGTTTAACGAAGTGTATGTATGTAAACTGAAGATAAGTAATGATTTAATTAGGATCCTTATGAACTAATGTTTATGTTTAAATTTGTTATAATCAAAGGTATATCTTGCAAGACATGATAAACTATATCGTCGCTTATATATGCACATTGAACTAGGTGACAGATTATTATGCCTGTATCAAGATGACAGGTAATGACCCTCTTAAGATACTCATTTTTACCTGTTCAAGACTATTGCCTAAAGAGTATTTAGCTACTCCTGCCTCAAATGGGTCTCACCTTATAATCCTACATCATTAATTTTCCTAAAAGATTAACATAGTTCCTACACAATTTTCACCTACACAGGTAGTTTCATTTTAGGAAATCAAAATTTCACATCGGATTTTAAAATTCCATGGAAGTCTTAATCAATTTCTATATTATTTGAAATTCCTGTAGTTCTCTTTAAAAAGAAATTAAAGAGTCCTATAGAGAATCTTTCAATTCAATTTCTAATAATTTCTGAAGGTAAATTACTCACTCTACAGGTATGAAATAACAATAAAAAAGTGATTAAAAATCGTTTAGGCAATGATTTATTATATGGTATATTTAATTCTTTGAAACCTGCATCTTAGACGGATGCAAGGAATTCCACCCTTGCAATACTATCCGACACAGCGTTATTAGATATATCATTAATATATGAAATTATGCACTATTCTTGTTTAAAAAGCGTACTGCTTTAAAAATAATTTAGAAAATATTTAACTTCTAACGCTATCATCAATTTCTTTATTCTTTGATGCATTGATATAAGCTAAATTGCACATGTAATGTTTGAATAAAAACAATTACTTGTCGATTGTTTTGTAGTGAACAAATGAATTACTTATATTATTTGTTCACTTTCAAAACTAATGTTTACCATTTCTATACCAACAATTAATACAGTATTTTTGAAGCTGAGATTTCACAATACAAAACAAAACATTTTCTTAGTTACATTCTTTATACAAGGAACGACAATTTACTGTCATAAGAATTTATAAGAATAAAAAAAAAACTCGCATACAATGTCGTTACTTAGGATCCAATGCAGGTACGCCTGTGTGTACTAGGAAAGAATCCTTTAAAAAAAGTTTTTATGGTGTAAATTGTGATATATAAGAAACATATTAACTTTCACAATTTATACAATTTGGTGTTTAAATCTTTGTGAATCTAAAAGAAATCGCGTATTTCTAATGCAACAAAATCCCAAACATGCAGCTTAATACTTTCAAAAAGTCCATGGATATAAATAATAAATAATTTATATTTGTTTAACTCAACTAAAAGAAGCACTTCTTGTAAGTTTAATCGGCTATTATGAACACATAATCAAGCACAATGAAATCATAGGCTAGATAACTAGCTGAAAGTTTTATTGCATATTTGAAATGTTCAATCATTTGTTAGATAGCAGGGCCAAGAACAATTTCAGTGATCAGTCTACTTAGTACACTTGGTATTTTCATTCAGCGGCCATATTAAAGTTCGTTTTTATTGTGTTTTGTTCCATATTCACATTAAAATAGATACTTGATAATCTATAATGTACGCTATCAGGTGAAGATGCATAAATATCACAGAGAAGAGCATTGTATCTTTTTCAGCATTGCGAATTATGCATGAAGCCAAAATTAAAGTATGACTCAGTCGCGTATTTGAGCCAATAAAGTATTTTTTATCTAATATTTTTTAACATGACAGAACAAAATGTGGTACACATATTGCAATATTATTGTAAACTGTCTTTTTTACGTAAATATAAATAAGGAGTGCTAAGAGCAAAGCTTAAAAAAATGGTTTGTCAATATGTAAATAATCGATAAAAAAGTGAAACATCATGCGTGCATTTACCAAAATAAAAGGTTTAAAATTGATAAAATTTTGCCTTTTTTTAAATTTATTTCCCTTTAGATTTCAATCGAAAAAATTAAATACGATACAACTTGTGTTTATTGGACTTGAACGAGTGAACGAAGTTTTCTTTTTCTGCTTACGTCTAAGTGACTGAGTGACTAAAGCTATTGCATTACGGAATAAAGTCAGTTGCTCTATAGTTGCGATTTGATAACGAGTTACATCAGAGTAGAACTACACAGCGTTAAGATTGATCAGGGTTACTCCATTTTATAGAAGTGGAATTGTGTGTATCATATAATGTTTTGTGATACCTAATGGATTACTGTAGAATATTTGTGACACTTTTGTACTACATTGTGATACATAAAGCTTATCAATATGGTAATCGATATAACTTTTTGGAAAGTATTACAGTCATTAAGGTCTTCCGTTTCCAACGGAAGACCTTATTGTTTTCGTACTGTTTCTTATTATTATTAAGGTCTTCCGTTTCCAACGGAAGACCTTATTGTTTTCGTACTGTTTCTTATTATTATTATTATTATTTATTATTATTATTATTTTTTTCCAAATTTTGTGCACGCGATTTCTCGGAATCTGTTCGACCGATCTCAACCATTTTTTCACAGATGATTGGGCGTGATCTAAACTTAATACATTTTTCTTAATTTTTTCGAAGTCACTTCCGGTACCGAATTGTCGGCCATTTTGTAATTTTTGACGACCCATTTTGTGCAGCTATAAACTCGGAAACCATAAGAGATATGAATATCAAATTTTCAGGATAGGTAGACGATAGTTTGAAGTTGTGCAGCATGTAGTCGTTTAATGCCTGTTGCGCCATTTCTTGGAGCTCGCCTGGGCACGAAAATTGGGTACGAATTTTCATTCAAAATTTTCACACGTTTTGATTTATATCTTTTTATCAGTTGATATTTTGTTAAAACATATATTACAAAAGTGGTAGATAATCAAACGTTCTTTCCAACAAAATCAAGAAAAAGGGGCTGGCCCCTTTATTTAGGGGCCAAGGCACTCTTAAACCCTATTACAAATTACTTTAAAACGATAAAGATTTTGTAATGTATTATAGAAGCAAAGTTGTTGATCGTACTAATATCTATTAGAAAAACTCTTTGACACGCCCATTTATTACGTAATTAGGGATTTTTAGGGGCCAGAGTACTTAAACTTTGACGCAATATAACTAGAGAAGTAGAAATATTTTGTTAGACATCATAGAAGAGAAAATGTTTGAATTTATGATTAAAATCGATTCCACTTATCAAAATACGAATTTCCGTCCCCATTAAGGATCTAGAGGGCTGGCCCCTTAAATATTCAAACATTTGTATCTCAAAAATGATAAACAATTTTAAATAGGTGCAAGAACAAAAAATGTTAGAATTTGTGAGACATTACGATTGAATTCAAGAAAAAGGGGCTGGCCCTTTAAATTAGGGGCCAAGAGACTCGTAAACTCTATTACAGAAAACTTAAAAATGATAAAGATTTTGTAATGCATTATAGAAGCAAAGTTGTTGATCGTAACAATATCTATCAGGAAAAAATATTGTCACGCCCATTTGTTACGCAATTAAGGATTTTTAGGGGCCAGAGTACTTAAACTTTGACGCAATATATCTAGAGAAGGAGACATATTTTGATAAGCATCGTAGAAGAGAAAATTCTTGCATTGATGATTCTCATCGATTCCATCAATCAAAATATCAATGTCTGTCCCCATTAAGGATCTAGAGGGCTGGCCCCTAAAATATTCAAGCATTTGTATCTCAAAAATGATAAACAATTTTTAATAGGTATAAGAACAAAACATGTTAGACTTTGTGAGACCTTTCGATTGAATTCAAGAAAGAGGGGCTGGCCCCTTAAATTAGGGACCAAGAGACTCGTAAACTCTTTTACAGATAACTTAAAATGATAAAGATATTGTAATCCAATATAGAAGCAAAGTTGTTGATTGTTACAATATCTATCAGGAAAAATCATTGCCACGCCAATTTGTTACGTAATTAGGGCCCAAAGTAATTAAACTTTGACGCAATAAATCTAGAAAAGGAGACATATATTGTTAAGCATCGTAAAAGAGAAAATGTTTGCATTGATCAATTTAATCGATTCCATTAATCAAAACACCAATGTCTGTCCCCATTAAGGATCTAGAGGGCTGGCCCCTAAAATATTCAATCATTTGTATCTAAAAAATGAACAACAATTCTAGATAAGTGTAAGAACAAAAAATGTTAGTAGTCGTGGGACCTATTTAATGAACTCAAGGAAAAAGGGCTGGCCCCTTAAATTAGGGGCCAAGACACTCGTAAAGTCTATTATACATATCTTAAAAACGATCAAGATTTTGTAATGCATTATAGAAACAAAGTTGTTGGTCGTAACAATATCAGTTTGTAAAACTCATTTCCAAACCAATTGATAACGTAATTAGAGATTTTAGGGGACTCAAATCTTAAACCTTAAATATGCTGTATGTGAAAAAGCAAAACTCTTTGTTAAGCATTTCAAGGGATATTGACAATGGTATGCATTTTCTGAGAGGGAGTGGTTAAGAGGGGAATTCTAAATTTTCATTGATATTTTAATCTTATCGTTTAAGAATTGAACGGAAGACCTACTCGTTACTCGTAACGAGATCGTATCTAGTTATTATTATTTTTTTCCACAAAATTTGTGCACGCGATATCTCGAAAACTATTCGGCCGATTTCGACCATTTTTTCACAGATGATTGCCAGTGGTCATAATTCTAGAAGTTTTTTGAAATTTTGAAATCGGCACTTCCGGTTCCGATTTACGGCCGATTTTGTAAGTTTTTACGACCCATTTTGTGCAGACATAAACTCAGAGACTATAAGAGATATAAATATGAAATTTTCAGGATAGGTAGACCATAGTTTGAAGATGTGCAGAACGTATTTTTTTTGCGCCAGTGGCGCCATTCCTTTGAGCTCGCCTAGGCTCGAAAATTGGATACGAATTTTGCATCAAAAACTTCATACATTTTGATCTGTATCTTTTTATCAGTTAATATTTTGTTAAGATATATATAACAAAAGTGGTAGATAATTAAAAGTTCTTTCCAACAAATTTAAGAAAAAGGGGCTGGCCCCTTTATTTAGGGGCCAAAACACCTATAAACTCTAATACAAATAACTTAAAAACGATAAAGATTTTGTAATGCATTATAGAAGCAAAGTTGTTGATCGTACCAATATCTATTAGAAAAAATCATTGGCACGCCCATTTATTACGTAATTAGGGATTTTAAGGGGCCAGAGTATTTAAACTTTGACGCAATATAACTAGAAAAGTAAAAATATTTTGTTAGACATCGTAGAAGAGAAAATGTTTGAATTTATGATTTAAATCGATTCCACTTATCACAACACGAATTTCGTCCCCATTAGGGATCTAGAGGGCTGGCCCCTTAAATATTCAAACATTTGTATCTCAAAAATAATAAACAATTTTTAATAGATGTAAGAACAAAAAATGTTAGAATTTGTAAGACCTTTCGATTGAATTCAAGAAAAAGGGGCTGGCCCCTTAAATTAGGGGCCAAGACACTCGTTAACTCTATTACAGATAACTTAAAAATGATAAAGATTTCGTAATGCATTATAGAAGCAAAGTTGTTGATCGTAACAATATCTATCAGGAAAAATCATTGCCACGCCCATTTATTACGTAATTAGGGATTTTTAGGGGCCAAAGTACTTAAACTTTGAGACAATATATCTAGAGAAGGAGACATATTTTGTAAGCTTTGTAAAAGAGAAAATGCTTGCGTTGATAATTCTAATCGATTCCATCAATCAAAACACCAATTTCTGTCCCCATTAAGGATCTAGAGGGCTGGCCCCTTAAATATTCAATCATTTGTATCTCAAATATGATCAACAATTTTAGATACGTGTAATAACAAAAAATGTTAGAATTTGTGAGACCTTTCGACCGAATTCAAGAAAAAGGGGCTGGACCCTTAAATTAGGGGCCAAGCCACTCGTAAAGTGTTTTTCATATACCTTAAAAACCATAAAGATTTTATTATGCATTACAGAAACAAAGTTGTTGATCATAACTATATCAGTTTGTAAAACGCATTGCCACACCCATTGATGACGTAATTATTGATTTTAGGAGACTAAACTCTTAAATCTTTAATATGCAAAATGTGAAAAAGCAAAACACTTTGTTATGCATTTTAAAGGATATTGACAATCGTATACATTATCTGAAAGGGAGTGTTTGAGGTGGAATTCAGAAATTTTATTGATATTTTAATCGTATCGTTTAAAAATTGAACGGAAGACCTACTCGTTACTCGTAACGAGATCGTATCTAGTTTGGAAATATGATTGTGTGAATGAAAAAGACAGTTCTTTTCGTTTAATAGCAATTATGCAGGTATTTTATCAAACAACACAAACATTTTTCATTTAACAAAATGATGAAGTGTTATCTGTTGTTCATTCAGAAAACCTTTCCCTCAAAAAGACGGTGACAGTGAGTAAGAGATATAACAACAAGGACTTTGACCCCAGCCTCGCTGTGGACGGTGACCACAGTACGGACCTGTTAAAGTGTTCACTCACTGCTTCCGGTCAGAAAGAGGCGTGGCTTACCGTGGACTTAGGGGACGAGAAAAATATCGCATCTATTTCATTCATACATGGCGGTTGTAAGTATTTTTGTGAGAAAACTAATCAACCACAGATTTTCAATTCATTTTAAAGGATCACTTTTTTGTGTGATTGTATAATCATAAAACATTTTCTATTATCGTATAAGAAAATAATATCAAAAGCTACTCTATGCACATTTTGAAAGTTCAAATAAGCTGTTTTTACTTGTTGTTTTTTTTTCTAAAACAGTAGGAACGAACGCAGAACGAATAGATGTGTCGGTATCTGGCATTTACAGTGATGGAAAATCTAGCGGCACCGTTCAAACAGAAGCTTATAAGGGTTATATTTGTTACAACGGTTTCACTAAGAATAACGGAAAAGTTGTGTGTTTGATATGGGGATTTTTACCGTAAGTTTTACTTATTTTGAAAAAAATCTAACAACTAACAACTAACAAACCTGCTGTATAATTACGTTTTTAAAGAGCTTTTTACTTCTTTAGATTTCTGTTTTGTAATATCATTCCATTCATTTGTTATTATACACGTGTGTTGAACTTTTGCTTTATCAACGAGAGCTTCCTTTACACTACTAAGTCGTAAAAGTACTGACATTCCCATTTTTAACTGATAAACTTAGACATTTACTGACAATGTACTGACATTACTGATAAACTTAGAAAAGTACTGACGTTTTTACTGACGGTACTGAGAAACTTAAAAAAGTACTGACAAACTTAGACAGTACTGATAAACTTAGAGAAGTACTGACACTTTTTACTGACGGTACTGAAAAACTTAGAGAAGTACTGACAAGTACTGATAAGTACTGACACCATTGTTCTTACTCCCGCTAGAGTTTAAAAGGTGTGAAATTGTATTAAATAATGTATCTTTTAATTATTATAAAGAAATAAACCATTATTAAACTTATTAATAAAATTTTCCTGGAATGAAAATGTAACTTTATAAGTGAAGGAGAATTTGAGCCTTGTTTTTTTGAAAAAAAAAAGAAAGAAACTGGCAGATTTCATAATATTTATGTCGTTGGCCTCAGTTTCGATAATTATTTAAGACAGAAAAGTCAGTAAAAATTTGCACACTTGAGCTGAAGATCAATAAACTTGATCACCCATAAAAACACCTAGTTACTAGCATTCAATCTACCCGTATAACCCATGCACGGATTTAGAGGGGATATCGACACCCCCCCCCCCTTTGCATCCTCCATGGACAAATCTAATTTGTTAAATTTGCATAAATAATAAATATGGCTCAGACCACCCCCCTACCCCCGGGAAACATAAGCAACATATTTGCTCTTCTAAAATGATTTTGGGGACCGCGCATTTTACATGGTTAATTAATGCGCTGTGTTTCCATATACTTATGATCGCAGTAAGCTTGAAGCCCTTGGGACAGAGGCCGAACGTGTTTATCTGTTATTTTGTCTTTGTGAAATAATATAAATCTAGAAATGAACCCTATCCATCAATTGAAGCTGGAGGAGACTAGGTTTTATCTATACATCTGACTCAACATTGACACAAATCTAGTTAGACCCGTATACCGATAAACCGCTTATATATCTTATTACATGTATTTTAACAAATGACAGTGTTTTGTTATTTGTAAAATAAAAAAAAAGTTGAGGACCCATGTAACCTGCCTGAGTTAAAGCGCATAATAACACAACATAATTAGCACCTGCAGATAATCACACCGATCGAAATGATCACATTCATTTTGGCTGTTTTGTCTGGTGTAATGAATCATAGAATAACTAAGTCTCCATGAAATGTCTGTTGATTCTATTTAGCAGGAAGTAGATTAGTTAATACATGTATCTATATCATGTAAATCCCAATCGGTGATAGCCATTGTTTATTTCCTGATAAATAATGAGAGAGAGAGAGAGAGAGAGAGAGAGAGAGAGTGAGTTGATTTTTTCGGAAAGGGGGATTAGCCCGGTTCTTGACACATTTAACTTTTCACAGTGTGCAATGTCTAGTTCAGTAATACATATGCAATATTGTATAGAATTGTCTTCATACATGTACATATAAAGCAATGATACAGTTCATAAATGATTTAATGCACTGATACAAATGCCGGTAATATAACGGGTAACGTAAATACACACAACAATGTTTCGGGTTTAAAATTAGAAAAAATATCATACATTTATTTAAATTTTATTTGAAAAATGAAAAATATAAGACAGCAATTAAGTTTTAATTCATATCACAATGTCAAATGATGTTCCGAAATTAAAAATTTTCCTTTTCATGTTTGAAATTCTTAGAACTGATAAATCAAAATTTTCAAATTCTGTTTTCTTACTTGACAAACTGGAGAAAAAGTATTAAGGGGTGTTAAAACAAAATATTGCATTAATGTTAAGCAGTACCGAGCATTCAGATCTTATGACGTGTATGTATATACAAGTACACGTGTGTCTGTCACCTCATTGTTCCCAATCTCGCTATCGTGCACTGCAAATTGTCAAGAAGGGTTGTGTACAGTAGCCATTATATAATCACTTATTGGCCGTTCAGATCTTAGGAAGTGTGTGTATATATAATGTACACGTGTGTCTATCACCTCATTGTTCCAAATCTCCCTACCCTGCACTGGGAATTGTCAAGAAGGGCTGTGTACAGTAACTATTATATAACCACCGACCGAGTGAGAAAAATGTCAACATCCTCTTCTTTGAAAAATTTAACTTCAATCAACCAGTTGCTAAACCTGTGTTTTTAGGTTCTTTGATCAATTGATCTGGTGTAAAATAAAACATTGGTGGATAAAAGATAAAATTGACCGCTCTAAGTTAATCTAAATAATTATACATTTTAAGTTATGAAAATTAATTAGGATTGCATGTTAACTTATTGAGAAATCAATTTCCGGGTAAACTATTAGTAACTTTTAATTCAAAATCAATATAAACTAACACTCTCATTCTCTTTCTCTCTCTCTCTCTCTCTTTCTCTCTCTCTCTCTCTCTCTCTCTCTCTCTCTCTCTCTCTCTCTCTCTCTCTCTCTCTCTCTCTCTCTCTCTCCTACATGTATAGAAAACACTACAACTACATTTACATAAAAGGTCGTGTATGTTCTTACTAGGGCCGCGGATTGATAAATAATTGGTCATGAAATTAGGATTGCAGGTTAACTTATTAGGAACTTAATTCCCGGAAAAACTATTAGTAAATTTAATTCAAAATCAATGTAACTCTCTCTCTCTCTGTTTCTCTCTTTCTGTCTCTCTCTCTCTCTCTCTCTCTCTCTCTCTCTCTCTCTCTCTCTCTCTCTCTCTCCGACAAACTGTACCAATGTTGGTATATTGGTATAAAGTTAACATGACTTTACCATGTCACCATGCACCTTGTAATAGTTGATTTTTTTTAGCGCGGTAGGTCTAAGTTTAAGATGCTTTACGTCTACAAATTGAACATGAAAAACATGGCATTCAAGGTCATTCGCAAACATCCAACTCCAATTCCACCCCCTTCCTTTTTTTACAACACAATTTTATGTGTAACAAATAAAGCCCCATTTAACACATTTCTTTAATTATGACAATTTTTCTAATCATAATTGTTGGTTAACATTAAACAAATTAAATAAAACAGACCCAGTTAATATTTCAAAATTAATATCAGTCTATATAAACTTTACACTGTATCTAGGTAGCTTAATTAATTAATGGTGAAAAATGACAAAAAAAAAGATCAGGTAAAATTTCATTCAGTAGGAGTAAGAACAATGGGGTCAGTACTTATCAGTACTTGTCAGTACTTCTCTAAGTTTATCAGGACTGTTTAAGTTTGTCAGTACTTTTCTAAGTTTCTCAGTACCGTCAGTAAAAACGTCAGTACTTTTCTAAGTTTATCAGTAATGTCAGTACATTGTCAGTAAATGTCTAAGTTTATCAGTAAAAAATGGGAATGTCAGTACTTTTTTGACTTAGTAGTGTTATCAAATACTTTCGGTCAGAATTATATTTGATAAAACCCCTCATTTCCACTCTTTGGTGACCCAATATAAAAGATTTTCTTGTGTATAAATATTAAAATAAAAATAAAAATTATATATATATATATATATATATATATATATATATATATATATATATATATATATATATATATATATATATATATATATATATATATATATATATATATAGTCCTGCGATTTTTTTAGTAAAAAAAAACAATATTCTTAGTTTCAAAAAGCTAATATTTGTTTTATAAAAAATTTACAATTGTTACTTCTTTAAGTTTATACATAAAAATTAGCATTAGGATCTCTGTGCATGTCAAAAAACCAAACATACGAGTCTTTACTTGTCCTGAATAAGTAATAAAAAGGCTAAAAAAAAGGTTGAGACATTTGAAAAATAGATCGAGGTATATTTCCACGGAAACCTGACATCAAACAACCATACCTGCATTTTTTCTCATTAAATTGTACTGTGCAAGGCCAAAAAAACAAAACTGCATAACAAAACGTTGCATCATTGATTAATCTAATCAAAAATAAGATCGTGTCATTCAAGGTACTAGTTAAAACGCATTTAAATATAAATCAAGTTCAATTAGATAAAAATGGAGTCTAGTATTATACGTTGGGGGGGGGGGGGGGCTTTAAACATTATATCTTGAAAACTACTATCTTAAATGAGACTGTTTTATACTTTAATTATTCTAAAAAGAAATATTTTACTTTCCCAATTCAACTCTTTTTTTTGTTATATAAATAATGCCTATTGTTGTAGTTGTTTTCAGAAACTTGTGTAGAATGAAAGAAAAATGTGAACAAAATAACATGCGTAGACTGAACGGAAAATATGAACAAAATAAAGTGCGTAGAATGATTTGAAAATGTGAACAAAAACCAAATTACGGGTACCATTTTCTTTTATTCTTTTAATTTAATCTTAACAGAGTTTAAACTATATTAGCTTTACTAAGTTTATCAATACACCGTTTAGAGATATCTTGGGCCATGTTTGAACTTTATTGTAAAAGACTATGTGATTAATAATATAATCCTTTTTTTAATTGTTATTTTACCCATTTTTTAACTATTGAACTGTTTGTGCTATATCCTAGAAAGATGGCCTCCATAGCGTTGGCATAAAGTAACATACAAGTTGATAGTTCTTATGATTTATTGGCTAGCATTTTTCTTTCAAAAAGACTTATGCCTGCAGTAGTGATTTTTCGCGGGCAATTAAGAGATGACTCACCATAATTGGTATACTAAAACAAAAGTCTTAAGATAATCGTTGTTGAATGGAGACTTCCAATTCAGCAATCAAAGTCTATTAGTCTTATTATATTATATGCACGTATAAAGGCTAAAAATGCAATTTCGGACTGTTTATATCCCACCCTTTCGTCATTAAGTTACAATTTTCCCCTAAATAAGCACTAACCTATATTATTGCAGTTATTTTATACATTTCTAAGTATATTTCTAAAAGAAATGTATGTTCTTCTTTAATCTTACAATGCCATGTCAAACTAGTGTTTTTTAATAAAAAATCATGATCGTCGAGTTGGGATGCATTGATGTTATTTGAATTGATATTTGTTTCTCATAATATTCTAAAATGTGTGTACGTTTTTTGTCAATCCTACAATAACCAGTCCAACGAAATTTACAAAGACAGGATGAGTAAATGTGTAAGTGGGACAGAAGTCAACATCCTTCAGTAAAGGAATGTATATTTTCTCATACGATAAAATCCAAAGTGTCTTTTTACGCGTTATTTATGTAAAGCGCTTTTTCTCGTATGCTGTCGTACCATATTGACAAACCGATATTTATTTTCGCCTTAGTTTTAATGTTCTTAGCGGATTGACATACCTTTTTTTTCCTTACAGGTTAGGGATAGTTTAACAAAGGTCGTCAATTTCCACATAAATGACATTAGACTTGGTGTGTACATGACATTAAGATACGTTCTAATAACAAAAGAAAGTAAAAAAAAATCAAGGGTCCAAATAAACGGGAGATGGGTCCTTTTCTCAAACACTTGTGATCAATGATAAACCATTTTGAATTTTTTTTTTATTGTTTTCTAAAAAATGTTATACAAAACTCTCTTATAAAAGATTACTTTATTTGTAAAATAATATATTGATCATACAATATTTTTTAATGAAATATCGATCATACAATATTGTTTTGGTTTTATTTATCACACATTGTTTTGTATGTTATTTATACTCAAAAACATATATATCACTTGCAGAGACAATATTGAATTTTCACGCGATCAGACACCCACCAGTAGAGCCGAATTTGAAAAATCTGAATACCAATGTGATGGAAATGAAACCATTTTACACGAGTGCTCGACGGGGGGTAGGGTGTGTTCGTCAGACAGGGACGATAGAACCAGGCTGACTTGCAAAAGTGAGTATGAATATGTTTATACTAGTATTTAAGTACCTGATCTGTGATAGAAGATGTAATGATACAAATTTATATGGTATATTGTTTAATTAATGAATGAATTCAATATTTATTTGTTTTATACGATATAAAGCGGTTTATAAAAAAGCGTAAAATGATTCAAACCATTTTATATCGTATAAAACTAATAACTATTGAATTCATTGCTTATAATTTAATTTTTTTTACTCTGCCTTGTAGATTAAAACGGTCATTTGACCTTTAAAATTACGTAAAATTGTCCAAAATTCAAACGTAACATCAGGCGTAATGATTCGTTTTTGACGTTAGGCTAACTAGAATGTAGCAACATTTATACAAATTTTTTTTTAACCAATCAGAAATCGTGTTACAACCAGAATTAATTAATTTTTTTCTATGAATGAACCCATCATCAGTAATTGAAATACCGCCCTATACCTCACATAGAAACTTTAGCTTTTTCTCAATTGTTTCAATAAATTTACAAATACATTTTTTCACAGAGGGTGAAACGTTAGCGGGGTTTTCTGTGTATGTGTCATCAACATCAGATTGGAAATCAGGGACCCTGTGCTATCAACATGTTATAGAGGAACCACTGAATAATATAATCAATATCGACTGTTTTACTTCCGGTCGTTATGTTACGATATATAATTCAAGGTTCCAGACAAATTCATCTTTATTATCCGAGTTTGCTTACATCAACATTTGTGAAATAAATGTAACAGGTAACAATTTAATTATTCCTTCTTTAATAGCCAACATGTGTCTTTGAACTTTTTACTTCTTCTTTCAAATGGAAAAAAAAAACTATGCCAGTGTTCTTGTATAAATCAATTGCATGATGTTTATTCGTTTTAATCCAAAACAGGTTGTGACATCGTATTTTATGGTGAAAATTGTTCAAAATGTCCTGAAAACTGTTTAAACGATGCGTGTCACTTTCAAATCGGACATTGTTTTGATTGTGAAGACGGCTTCAATTGTGAAATGTGTGAAGGTATGCAAATATGTTAACTTTACGTTAAATGGAACCTCTATTTTCTATTCTCCTGCATTTCTAAAAACTGCAATATTGCTTGCTTATTTTTATGTAGTTCTAAAGTTGTTTATCAGTAAATTCCTAAATGTGACATATGTTTTTGTTGGTTTATTTTTCAAAAGGTTTTAGCATGTCTTAATGCTCAGTATTTTAAGAGTGTTCCCATGGTCGATACGGCAAAACATTTTCCATTCAGTGTGGTAACTGTCTAAATGACTGTCATGTAACTACATCAATAGATCGTGTAACAGTGGTTGTTCGTCAGGGTGGATTGGTGTTAGATGTGACCAAAATAAGTCCAGTATCAACACAGAAATACATAATTACAGTTCACATTTTAAAATGATGTATCTTTTAAAAACAAATCAGGTTTAAAATTTACTTAAGCGTTATTTAACATAGATATATTCAACTTATCTTTGCTGTTATAGCACTGATGTCAATTGCGCATTGCATAGAATATTTCCCAAAACTAACTGATTCAAATAAAAGTCAAATGTCTACCTTTATTTATTATTTGCCTGTTTTCAGAATATGCTTCTTTACAGTTCTGACCTAACTGTAACTCGTCTTGTACTAAACACTGTCGACAGAAAATGTAACCAGACCAACGGTCACTGCTTATCTTGTATAAACGCACGCCCTTTTTTCTGTGAACATAAAACGTTTCCTGAAATCCAAAGCTTTGGTAAGTTTAAATAAAACATGGTTGTTTTTCTGTAAAGAGAATTTGATTAATTATGAAAATGAAAAATACTTGTTAAGTCTAAAATGAATTCTTAAATGAAAGTATTAATTATCGAAAACGTTTTAATATTTTGCATATTCCTGCATTTTTTAAACGTCATTATATTGAATTAAAATATTCCTGACAAAAAAAACACAAGTTCTGAAAAAAAAATTCTGATTTTTTTCTTTAGAAGTGAAAATGAACCGCTTTGCTTTAGTGTTGCAAAAACAATCACTGGTTGTACGTGGAACTCAGTCAAATTGAAATTGAATTTAAATTAGAAAACAAATGATTCAATTTGTAATGAAACCAGTATGGACAATGGATTTAATATAAGCAAAATTATATAATTGCTTGCAAGCATTTTTGAGGTTGAGCCGATAAAATAATCTTAATAGCAGCAATTAAAAAAAAATGGTGTTTAACATTTTTTTCAAAAAATAATTATTGATAATTATTATTTATAGGTTCATGTACTAAAAATGAATTTATAAACCGATTTGATATAGGATTGCATTTGACCAACATCAGTATCTACCTACATTGTTATTATCAATACAAAAACCATTATTTTCTTGTCTTTTTGTGCATTCATCGTGACATCATCATAACACGCCTTTTTTCATTAATTTTAATTGCTTTATTGTACTATTAATGATAAAAATGAATATATTCAATTTAAAAAAGAGAAACAAACAAATTTCTTTATTGTGTAACTTGTATTGAAAGTTTATTAAAACAAAACCTGCTTTACTACATTTTGATTACCTGATATATAGATCATTTTACAAACACTATAACAGCATGCATTTAAGTTCTCCTAGCTGATACAAACAGATGCGTCAATCTCTCTCATAATAAATCCATTTTACAAACATCTGATAGTTGTATATATATTTAATACAGTTTTTTATTTTTATTTGATTTTTTTTTTTCAGAAAAAAAAATAATTTTTTTTTTCCCTACCAGATTGGATCAAATATTTATAACGTCAGTGTTTACAATGCATTCAACAACTATCATGCCTGCAAAAATAATATATCACTAGAAAAATAAAATTTTAGCACTAAATAAAAAGAAATAAAACTTTGCAGCTGAATCATTACTTTTCAGAATGCTCTTCTACAGTATACGGACCTAATTGTAACACGTCTTGTAGCGAACATTGCCAACACAGACTATGTAACAATACAACAGGCTACTGCTTAGCGTGTGCCGATGACCGCTCTGGTAATCTGTGCGAGAATGAACTACCCCCTAAAGGTGAGCATCAAATTTTAGTTTTTAATTTAAGATATTTTATAAGATGAGGAAAGAGTTATTTTATTGACAAAAAAGGTTAAAGAAAAAACTGTAATACGTCTTCATTTTTAACTCTGGAACATTTTCATTTCAGCAACTTTTGATACTGTGTCGGTCTTAACTGCAACGACTACCATTTCCTTAATGGTGATTGTAGTACTTACATCATACATACTAAAAAAGAAATGTCCGTATTTAAGACAGACACCAACACGAAATAACGACGGGCCGGAAGTTATAAATATCGACAGTAAATATGAAACACTTCAAAGAAAGAAACCACCAGAAGAACTCAAACACAGTCCTGCAACTGAATACATGGAGATAGCATCTATTTCCTCAGATTATACCAATTTGAACTGACTATAATATTTTTTTGAAAGATACTAACAATTACCAAAATAAAAACTAAAATTAAACATCGGTGTACATCTTTTGTCTTCTTCAAAATAAAAGCGATTTTAATAAATTATTCATGAACGCACAACAAGGAAGAGTACACTCCTGAACTCAATGGATAGGAAAAAAATGTGGCATTTGAAATAAAATGTTTTTCCCTGTCTCTCTCTTTGAAGAAAATGTTGTTAACATTGCAAATAATAGTACGTGTGATTGTGATCTTACATGCATACAATTAAAAACTTTAAGGCAGTCAATCTTTTCCTGATTTTAAATATCAATTAAGTTTGTTTTCTCATTATGAGGATGTCTGTATATTTCAATAACTTAAAAATAGTCTGAACAGCATGTATTTACTTTTAAAAAGAACCTCAGTTTACTTTTACATTAACAAAGACTCATTATCCATCAGAAGACATTTCTTACGGCACATTTACCAGCAATATATATATATATATATATATATATATATATATATATATATATATATATATATATATATATATATATATATATATATATATATATATATATATATACAATATTGAACAAGGTTAATAAATCATTATTAATGTTTCTCTTATCTTTGGCTATTCTTGGGTGATGTAGGTGCACATATCTACATTTTATTTACTCTGTTCATAATAACGCTAAGAATATATATTGTAATGTAAATGACATATTGTGGAAACGCTAGCGGGGTTTGGGAAATCACATACATATGTTAGTACTTTAATATTTAATCATACAATTGCTAAAAACTATGTAAATATAAGTATTACAAAATCATTCTATAAATGTTTTGAAGTGATAATTTCAGTTGGGGTCTGGTCAAATCTATTATAAAGCCTTTTCGGGCTTTATTGGATATGACCACTCCCTGACCAAAGTTATCAACTCACAATGTTTAGAATAAGAATGATTTCTTGATCCGTAAATTGATCAAGCAGTATGTTTTTTTCACTGAGGAAATCTTTTAAATCGTTTAGTCGGGATATTTAAAAGCACCAGAGAATAGAAAACACGACACTAAATGTGATCCGTGTCTAAAATTTTGTTTTTTCTTTTTTCTTGAATAATAAATAACACATGGAAAGGTATGTGTATGCCTAGTGAATATGTTTCATATATGTATATACCCTGTATACATCCCTCGAATAATAGCTTTACCAGTCCAATATGACAACAGAAGTTTCATGGTGTTTAAAGTTTCGAATGTAGCTTTAAATGTTGATTGCGATGCCATCAACTTAAGAACTATAGTGATGTTGATGTCAGTGCGGATTGCGAGGTGGGTGTAATTTCTTTTGAAGATCAAAAAACAAAAATTCCCACCATCACAATTACTTTATTTATATGTTACGTGTGGAAAGTTCATTATACAAATGTTTTGTTACACACAATTTATGTACAATCATATTCTAATATATATATATATATATATATATATATATATATATATATATATATATATATATATATATATATATATATATATATATATATATATATGCTTTTTGTTCAATGTTCTGCCGAAGTTTTCATATTCGTTTCAAAGGGGCATAGCAAGAAGTCAGGCTGAGGCATATGTCTGTTATGTGTCTTTGGAGTTGTAAGAGACATTCTCTTTGTGTACAGAATTTGAATGGTAAAATTCTACCCGTCACGGCCTACACATAAAAACCTTTGGAAAAGCGCTTAATCGAGACGCCTGTTATTAGTTTTAAGCATTTTAACATCTTTTGCTGAGTATTTGCTAACCCAGTACCAGTATGAATGTTGTCACTGGTTATAAGGTTTATAAGGATAAGGATTTTTAGGATAAGGATTATAAGGATTAGATTTATAAAGATGAGTTTTATTTATGATATGCATTAAGGGATAAAGATTATCTGATTTATAAAAAAAATCATAAGAGCGCCGTAAAATATATGTTTCTCTTTACTTAGAAATAGCTTAACAAAGCTAAAGAACACATATAGATATTCCCGTTATTTGAGGAAAAAGAATGAACACTTGATTATAAAATTCTGCCATTGTACACAATGAAGATCAAATTGCCTTTAATTATAAAAAAACCTATATACTATATGAGATTACCAGCAAAACAAAGGCCAAGGGTAGAACCTTTCTAAAATTAAATTGTTAAAACCTTCATCCTAAATAAGATGCCTGACAATTTCTTTGTTTCATACTTAACATTTTTCACAAATTTTCAAATCTAAATCCGTTAAAAGTATATAAGGCAAATGACAAAAAGGAGAGAAATTATTAAAATGAAATATTTATGAAGACAATACGGGAAGAGATCAATCACCAACATTTCAGAAGAAAATTGAAGCTATAAAAATCAAAATAATCATTTTCTGTTGAAAGAATATGTTGTAAACACTGAACGTAACATGTTAAACTTAAATGCATTTAGATAATGACCTTCATGCTACTAACTATTTTCTTGAATTCATAATTGTTTACTGATTATGAAGCGGTTGTAGTGATCTTCATAAACCATTAACTTAGTAAAACAAAATTGACTTGGAATGGTATTTATTGTCTTATTTTTTTTTTCTGTTAAGTTTAAATCTAATGCGCTGTGTTTGAATTACAGTTGTTACAGGAAACTACCCATGGTCGGTCACAACACAGATTATTTACTTTCCTATTCATTAGGTAAAACCTGCCAAAAATCTTCATCAAAAAGATCATAAATAATCAAAAGACGTTAAAAAAATGAGAAATTTTTCTGACTTCCTTGCTCGTCGGAGAGAGAAAGACACGATTTTTAATTTAAAAATATATAATCGACAAATATAAAAAGAAATAAGACATTTTTTTCACAAACATATTTTTGTGTTTAACGAAGTGTATGTATGTGAACTGAAGATAAGTAATGGTTTAAATTAGGATACTTATGAACTAATGTTTATGTTTAAATTTTTTATAATCAAAGGTATATCTTGCAAGACATGATAAACTATATCGTTGCTTATATATGCACATTGAACAAGGTGACAGATAATTATGCCTGTATCAAGATGACAGGTAATGACCCTCTTAAGATCCTTATTTTTACCTGTTCAAGACTATTGCCTAAGCAGTATTTAGCTACTCCTGCCTTTAATTATCCTACATCATTAATTTTCCTAAAAGATTAACATAGTTCCTACACAATTTTCACCTACACAGGTAGTTTAATATTAGGAAATCAAAATTTCACATCGGGTTTTAAAATTCCATGGAAGTCTTAATCAATTTCTATATTATTTGAAATTCATGTAGTTCTCTTTTTAAAAAAAAATGAGAGTCTAATAGAGAATCTTTTAATTCAATTTCTAATATTTTCCGTTCTAACTTATTTTCTGAAGGTAAATAACTCACTCTATAGGTATGAAATAACAATGAAAAAGTTATTAAAAATTCTTTAGGCAGTGGTTTATTACATGATTTATCTAATTCTTTGAAACTAGAATCTTAGACGAATGCAGAAATTCCACCTTTGCAATACTATCCGACACAGCGTTATAAGATAAATCATTAATATATGAAATTATGCACTATTCTTGTTTATAAAACGTACTCCTTTAAAATTAATTTAGAAAATATTTAATTTCGAACGCTATCATCAATTTCTTTAATCTTTGATGCATTGATATAAGCTAAATTGCACATGTAATGTTAGAATAAAAACAATTACTTCTCGATTGTTTTGTTGTTAACAAGTGAATTACTGTTATTATTTGTTCACTTTTAAAACTAATGTTTATCATTTCTATATTAGCAATTAAAACAGTATTTTTTGAAGCTGAGATTTCACAATACAAAACAAAACATTTTTATAGTTACATTATTTTTTCAATGAACGACAATTTACTCTCATAAGAATTTATAAGAATTTATAAGAATTTAAAAAAAACCTCGCATACAATTTAGTTAATTAGGATTCAATGCAGATACGCCTGTGTGTACTAGGAGAGAATCCTTTTAAAAAAAGTGTTGATGGTGTAAATTGTGATCTATGAGAAACATATTTACTTGCACAATTTATATACATTGGTGTTTAAATCTTTGTGAATCTAAAACAAATCGTGTATTTCTAATGCAATAAAATCCCATATATGCAACTTAATACTTTCAAAAAGTCCATGGAAACAAATAATATATAGTTTATATTTGTTTAACATAACTAATAGAAGCACTTCTTGTAAGTTTAATCGGCTAATATAAACACATAATCAAGCACGGTGAATCATAGGCCAGATAACTGACTGAAAGTTTTATTGCATATTTGAAATTTTCAATAATGTGTTAGGTAGCAGGACCAAGAACAATTTCAGTGATCAGTCTACTTAGTACACAACTTGGTATTTTCATTTAGCGGTCATATTAAAGTTCGTTTTATTGTGTTTTATTCCATATTCACATTAAAATAAATACTTGAAAATTTCTGATATACGCTATTAGGTAAAGATGCATAAATATCACGGAGAAGAGCATTGTATCTTTTTCAGCATTGTGAATTATGCATGAAGCCAAAATTGAAGTATGACTCAGTCGCGTATTCGAGCCAATAAAGTATTTTTTATCTCATATTTATTAACATGACAGAACAAAATGTGGTACACATATTACAATATTATTGTAAACTGTCTTTTTTACATTAATATAAATAAAGAGTGCTAAGAGCAAAACTTAAAAAAAATGGTTTGTTAATCTTTAAATAATCGATAAAAAGTGAAACTTCATGCGTGCACTTACCAAAATAAAAGGTCTAAAATTGATAAGATTTGGCCTTCTTTCATTTATTTCCCTTTAGATTTCAATCGAAAAGATTGAATACGACACAACTTGTGTTTATTGGACTTGAACGAGTAAACGAAGTTTTCTTTTTCTGCTTACGTCTGAGTGACTAAAGCTATTGCATTACGGAAGAAAGTCAGTTGCTCTATAGTTGCGATTTGATAACGAGTTACATCAGAGTAGAACTACGTAGCGTTAAGATTGATAAGGGTTACTCTATTTTATAGAAGTGGAATTGTGTGTATCATATAATGTTTAGTGATACCTAATGGATTACTGTAGAATATTTGTGACACTTTTGTACTACGTTGTAATACAGAAAGCTTATCAATATGGTAATAGATACAACTATTTGGATAGTATCACAGTCAATTAGAAATATGATTGTGTGAATGAAAAATACTGTTCTTTCCGTTTAATAGCAATTATGCAGGTATTTTACCAAACAACACAAACTTTTTTCATTTAACAAAATGATAAAGTGTTATCTGTTGTTCATTCAGAAAATATGGCACTCAATAAGACGGTGACAGTGAGTCAGAGATACAACAACAAGGACTTTGACCCCAGCCTCGCTGTGGATGGTGACCACAGTACGGACCTCTTAAAGTGTTCACTAACTGCTTCCGGTCAGAAAGAGGCGTGGCTTACTGTGGACTTAGGGGAGGAGAAAAATATCGCTTCTATTTCATTCATACATGGCGGTTGTAAGTATTTTTGTGAAAAACTAATCAACCACAGATTTTCAATTTATTTTAAAGGAGCACTTTTTGTGTTATTGTATAATTATAAAACATTTTCTATTATCGAATGAACATCAATCAAAAGATACTCTATGCACATTTTGAAAGTTAGAATAAGCTGTTTTTACCATGTTTTTTTTTTTCTTAAACAGTAGGAACAAATGCAAAACCAATAGATGTATCAGTATCTGGCATTTACAGTGATGGAAAATCTAGCGGCACCGTTCAAACAGAAGCTGGAAAGGGTTATATTTGTTACAGAGGTTTCACTGAGAATAACGGAAAAGTTGTGTGTTTAATATGGGGATTTTTACCGTAAGTTTTTTTTAACTATTCCTTGCCAATTCTACCTTTTTTGATAGAAAAAAATAAACAAAGCAACAAATAAACCTGCTGTGTAATTACGTTTTTAAAGAGTGAATTACTTCTTTAGATTTCTGTTTTGCAATACCATTCCATATGTGTGTTGTATTATCCACATGTGTTGAACTTTTGCTTAATCAACAGGGGCTGCCTTTATCAAATATTTTCGGTCAGAACTATATTTGACAAAACCCCTCATTTCAACTCTTTAGTGACCCAAATATTAAAGATTTTTTGTATATAAATAATTAAATAAAAATTAAGAAACATATATGTGTGTAGTTAATATAATTCATTTAGCTATAAAATCCTGATGAAGCGATTAAAAAAAGAGGCCTGTGATTTTGTTTGTAAAATAAAAAAAAAATTCAATTTTGAATAGCTAATACTTGTTTTATAAAATATTAACAATTGTTACTTCTTCAAGTTAATACATAAAAATTAGCATGTCAACAAACCAAACCATGCGAGTCCTTACTTGTCCCGATTAAGTAATAAAAAGGCTAGGAAAAAAAGGTGAGGACATTTGAAAAATAGTTCGAGGTATATTTCCACGGAAACATGACATCAAACAACCATACCTGCATTGTTTCGTATTAAATTGTATTGCACAAGACAAAATAACTGCAAAAAAAACGTTGCATCATATATTAATCGAAACAAAAATTAGGCAGTGTCATCTAAGGTATTGGTTAAAATGCTTTTTAATATAAATCAAGTTCAATTAGATAAAAAAGAACACCTATTGTAGTTATATTTTAAATTGGCTTTACGCAACTCGTTGAAATGGAGTCTAGTAGTTTTCGTTGGGGGATTTAAAACAGTATATCTCGACAACTCCGTAAATAAAAAGCAAATAATCACGTTCCAAAACTGCTCTTTTTTCGTTCCTATAAGTTTCAACTTATTTACGACGTTGTCTTATACATTTTATCGGTTTATCTTAATAGGAAATTGTTTTGATAGGATTTATAAAGGTGCGCGTACCGCGCAAATACAATTACGTAACAACCATTTTGTATGATGATTTTTATTTCTTGATTAAATTATCTTAACAGAGTTTGAACTACATTAACTTTATTAAGTTTATCTATACACCGTTTGGAGATATCTTTGGGCCAAGATTGAACTTTATTGTAAAAGACTATGTGATCAATAATACAATCCTTTTTTAATTTTTATTTTACCCATTTTGTCTGAACTATTGAACTGATTGTGCTATATCCTATAAAGATGGCCGCCATAAAGTTGGCATGAAGTAACATACAACTTGATTATTCTAATAATTTATCAGCTAGCATTTTTCATTCAAAAAAACGTATGCCTGAAGTAGTAATTATTGCGGGCAATTAAGAGATGACTCACCAGAGTTTATGATGAGTATACTAAAACAAATGTCTTGAGATATTCGTTGTTGAATGCAGACTACGAATTTAGCAATCAAAGTGTATTAGTCTCTTAGGTTTGAACATGTTTAATATATAAATGTGCCTTTTGTACTGTGTGTTATTAATCTAAAACATGTGGTGTATGCCATACCCGTGTCGTGATTAAAGATGTATTAAAAAAATGCTCACTCCCTTCCACCCCACCGATTTAGACCCTCAGAGTAGTTGCCTCTTCTTCTCAGACACTATGCTTAAACCATGTGCACACCATGTCTCTTTCCAAATATACGTAAATTAAAAGATGTAAAACACCCCACGCTGCATATATAAAGGCTAGAAATGCAATTTCAGCTTGTTAAATTGCTACCCTTTAGTCATTAGGTTGCAAAATTTTCGAAAACAAGCATAAACCTATATTATCGCAGTTAATTTATACATGTCTCAGTATGTTTCTAAAGGAAATGTGTGTTCTTCATTAATCTTACGATGCCATGTCAGATTAGATTTTTTAAATAAAAAATTATGATCGTCGAGTTGAGTTGTATTGATGTTATTTGAATTGATATTTGTTTCTCATAATGATTCTTAATTGAGTGTGCGTTTTTGGTGTTTTTTTTTTTAATCAATCCTACAATAACCAGTCAAACGAAATTTACAAAGACAGGCTAAGTAACTGTGTAAGTGGGACAGACGTCAACATCTTTTTGTAAAGGAATGTACATTTTTTCATACGATAAAACCCAACGCGTCTTTTACGCGCTATTTCTGTAAAGGGGTTTTTCTCGTATGCTATAGTACCATATTGACGAACCGATATTTACTTTTGCCTAAGCTGCAATGTTTTTAGCAGATTGACATACCTTTTTTTAACTTGCAGGTTCGGGATAGTTTAACATAGATCGTCAATTGCCACATATAAATGACATTAGACATGGTGTTTACATGACGTTAAGATACTTTATAATAATAAAAAAAGGAAAAAATCCCGGGGTCCAAATCAAGTGGAGATGGGTCCTTTTTTCAAACACATGTGATCAATAATGAACTCTTTTGAACATTTCATATTGTTTTCTAAAATATGTTGTATAAAACTCTAATATAAAAGATTACTTTTTTTGTATAATGATATATCAATCATAAAATATTGTTTTGTTCTATTTATCACACATTGTTTTGTATGTTATTTATACTCTAAAACACATATATCACTTGCAGAGACACTATTGAATTTTCACGCGATCAGACACACACCGAGATAGTCTCATTTGAAAAATCAGAATATCAATGTGATGGAAATGAAACCATTATACACGAGTGTTCCACGGGAGGTAGGGTGTGTTCGTCAGACACGGACGATAGAACCAGGCTGACTTGCAAAAGTGAGTATGAATATGTTTATACTAGTATATAAGTACCTGATTCGTGAAAAAGATGCAATGATACAACTTTTTATTATACTTTCATGCTAAATACTGAAATCTGATTGGTTTAGACGCAGTTGATGATCCGTTCTATTACCCTCATCGTTAGCAACACACTTAGCAACGGGTAACACAACGAATTTTTATATGCGCAAAAATTATGCGCTTACGGCTCGCCGTAGAATTCACGTCATTTCTACATAAAAGCAGTAAAAAAAATTCTTAAATTTAGACAAATAATATGTCAACCTCCGCTTCGCGTCGGTTGACAATGGTTACCTCGGGTAGTCAATGTCAACTGTTATCCTTCCATACAGTCACTATTTATATAATGGTATATTTTTTAATTTTTTATGAATGAATCCATCATCAATAATTGATATACCGCCCAATACCTCACTTAGTAATATCAGCTTTTACACAGTTGTTTCAATAAATTTACAAATACATTTTATCACAGAGGGTGAAACTTTAGCAGGGTTTTCTGTGTATGTGTCATCAACATCAGATTGGAAATCAGGAACCATGTGCTATCAACATGCTATAGACGAACCACGAAATAACACAGTCAATATTAACTGTGTTTCGTCCGGTCGCTACGTTACGATCTATAATTCGAGGAACCAAACAGGCACATCTTCATTATCCACTTTTGCTTACATCAACATTTGTGAAATAAATGTAAAAGGTACCAGTTTACTTCTTTCAAATGGAAAAAATTATGCTAGACTAAGTGTTCTTGTATATATTAATTGCATGATGTTTTGTCCTTTTTAATCCAAAACAGGTTGTGGCATCGGATTTTATGGTGAAAACTGTTCAAATTGTCCTGTCAACTGTTTAAATAATGCATGTCACTTTCAAATCGGACATTGTTTTGATTGTAAAGATGGCTTCAGTGGTGAAATGTGTGAAGGTATGCAAATGTGAAAAAACTTCATGTTGAATGAAACACTTATTTTCCCTCTTCCTGCATGTCTATAAACTGCAAATATTTCTTCCTTATCGTTTATGCGGTTCTAAACATTTTTTTTATAGAATTCTTAAATTGTATTTTCTGCTTTTTTGGACGACATAAGCATGTCTAAATGTTCAATATTTTAAGAGTGTCCCTATGGTCGATACGGCAAAACATGTTCCTTTCAGTGTGCAAACTGTATTAATGAGTCATGTAACTACATCAATGGATTTTGTAACAGTGGCTGTTTGTCAGGTTGGATTGGTGATAGATGTGACCAAAGTAAGTTAAATATCAACAACAAATTGTATTTGAGATATTGAATACAATTCACATTTCAAAATAATTTATTTTTTTTAAAATAAAATTCAAAGACGATTTTTCTGAAATAATGGTATTTAAAACCTATCATTTCTACCGTTATTTTAAATCATTATTGTTTAGATATTACTTAAGCATTATCAAACCGATTTATATTCCACATATCTTTGCTGTAATATTACTTATGTCAATTAAGCATTGCTCAAAGTATTATAACTTTGTACACATACCCTTTTCAATCAAGTCTCGCATGTCACTCTCGGTGCATGTTTTCAATAACACTGTATCAGCATTCCAAACATCTGTACCTATAACGTAACTAATTTATATAAAGGTCAAAAGTTTACCTTCATTCATCATTTGCTTCTTTCAGAATGTGCTTCTACACAATTCGGACCTAACTGTAATTCGTCTTGCAGTGAATACTGTCTTGACAGAAAATGTAGCCAGACCAACGGTCACTGCTTATCTTGTATTGACGCACGCTCTGGTCTTTTTTGTGAAAAAGACAATTTTCCTCAAACTCAAGGTTTTGGTAAGTGTTGACGAAAGATTTTTTCAGTAAACACATTGTATTAATGTATAAAAACGAAAATATCTTATCACGTCTATAATGATTTACTCAGTAAAAGTATCTATAATAAAAAAAAACAAAAACGCGTGTTTATGTTTTCATTACTTTGCATATTTTATACCCCATTAAATTACATGAAGATATACATACAAGCGTTTTTGAAAATTATACTTTATCATTATTTCTTTCCTTTAGAAAAAAAAAACAGCTTTGCTTTAGTGTTCCAAAATTTGAAAACATTTAACATAGGCATGTCATGCACGTATTTCTTTAAAAACACATTTTATCATTCATTTGGTATTTTCTTCATATTCTGAACTTATAATATTGAATTAAAGTGGACATTCTATCTCAGGGGTACAATCATTTTTTTTTTATTGTTCATAGGACGTTCTGTTGCTGTAGCGGATATTCCTTTCACCATCATAGGGGGTTTGGTCGGGGTGTTTGTGATTGTGTTGCTAGCCTTCCTAGTGGTGTGTTTGCTTGTTAGAAGGTTTGTCACCAACTTATAATCACAACGCATGTTTGTAATATTTCTATACTCCTATAGCAATATTAGAATTGATTTCAGCAATTTTGAAAATATGTCAATGTTATGAACAAGACTTTGTGATTTTACATAAAATATGCGAGATATTGTTGATCATATTCGATTTTGGTGGCTATGTAATCAATACACTTTACAGTTAAAAACCATTGTGTGTATTTTGTTCAAAAAGTTACACATCTTACATATGACACTTTGTTTTTTTGTTCTATTAATATGAAAAGTAAATGAACAATTTGTCGAAGTGACTATTATTTTGGTCCAATGATTTCATCTGCAAAACAAAATGTTTTTATTCAGTTTAGTTGTTTGCAAGAAACAATATCATTAAAATGAAATATCTTTTTCAAGAGACATAATGATAAAATATAAGTGAAGTCAGTCAATGACCTGAGTTTTTTATGAATTAAAAATGACTGCTATCTCGTTTAAGCCTTTTTATGTGTATAAAGAAAACATATTTTACTTCCTATACAGAAAACGTAGACTGGACACTAAATCGGAAGACGCCATTGGTCTGGAACCGATGGAAACACCGATGTCTGAGAGAAAAACAAATGTATACTTTGACGACTCAGATGGTACAGCACTGGTTTGTTTTAAAGATTTAATTAATCATTATCAATTTAAAAAAAAATACAAAAGTATTATATTATATTTAAGAATGTATTAATAAGATAAATCAAACTCAGAACTATTTACATGTAAATTTGAAAGACTATTCCGATTCTTTGATGTTTGACGTGCTCTCGGCAAATGTCGAGTTCCGTTATTCTTTTTTGGACTGACAGTTTGTGATGCAATGTGATAGTACTCATCTTGTAATAGCAAAAAGATTGATTTTAAGTTTGAAAATAAGATTTCTCAAAATAACACCAACATACATTAATCTAAAGTTGTATTACAGCAAAAATGGTAATCGCGTGCATTATGTATATGCATTTGTTTTTCAGAAGAAAGTCCAATGAGTTATCATAATGTCAGCTATATAACAAACGCAGAGGAACAAAGAAATTCACAGTTGGAAGACACAGAGAGTGAAATCGAGACTAAAAGCGCAAGTTCAATGGCGGATCTAAATGATGTTGAGCTCATCAGCGAAAATTTAGGGGACATTCCCATTAAAGAACTACATGACTATATTTTGAGGAAGCATGAAGTAATGGATGAGGGCTTCAAGGCAGAATTTAAAGTAGGAAAGTTTGTTTTTATCAACTTTTTCATCAGCTGCATTTTTGATTGGCTGCTGTCTAATGCTTCTGTAAAAGGTCAAACATAAAAGACATTTGTTAAAGCACATGTAATGATGTTTATCTTTTTTGTGGTTTGCATTGAAGTACATGTAACATTTCATTTTCCGTAATGTGGAAACCAAACATGAATATCTAGTTTTTCAATATTTCCTTATTCTTTATAACCATTTATGTAGTGCAAAAAGCTATCTGAAGTTTAGTTTTCTGTGTTCATATCCACATCGCACTTAAAAAAAGTCAAGCAAACATAATAATATTTGATCATAATAGAAACTTACAAACAATTATATTTACTATTCATTAATTTATCTTGGGGTGAAGTCAATGCATTGTGTTTTGTTTTTGTCCAGATCACAACAATCTAGATAACAAGAATATAGTCATACATGACAGGCTTTTAAAACAGATTAGCCAAAAGCAATTCTTATTTTAAAGTGACTGATCTTGTTATAAATTGATTATGCAAATGTCTGAATTCATCCATTTATCCATCTATAATTCTTACAATTCTCTTCAATTCTTTCAATTGTCAATTTATCCCTTCTACTGTATAGTGACATTTCAAAGAGAGAGTGATATGAGAAAAGTATGTAAATAAGTCAGTTGGGCGTAAGCTTCTTTAAAGTCTCTTTCTTCCAAGTGATTTTAATTTTCTGATTTTATCTTTTTAAGGCTTTGCCAGAAGGGGATATAACTCGATGCTCTGTTGGCGGCCAAGATAAAAACATTTTGAAAAACCGCTTCAAAAACACCTTACCTTGTATGTAAAGAGAGATCGTTCGTTTCTCGTTCATTTTGTAAACAAGATATTTTTGCGTTTCTTAATAATTGTTATTAATATTTGTTAAACACAAACATATAATATAGCTATCACAGAGTAACAAGAGCGTTTACGATTAAAGAGTGATAATTAAGTGTTGATGTATTTTGATTTCACGTTAATTTTAACATTTTAATACATATGTTTACATGAACAAATATATCAATATCTATGTTCCTATTACTTAACATGTTAAAATGTTTTTTTTAGTTAATGTTGCAGTTTATGTTGGTTTATTGTTCTAGATGACCTCACACGGGTTATCTTGAAAGAAGACAATGGTGAAGACTATATCAATGCCAACTTTATTTCTGTAAGTTTAATATTGGGTTTACAATTAAAAAAACAAGGTTATTAAGAGAAAATACATTTGTCTGGTATATGGACGCTTTCATCAACAATAGAGGAGTAATATTTTTAATGCAATTATTTTGATATACATGTACTTTTATAACTTGTAGGATGCGTTTGGTGGACAACAATATATTGCATCTCAAGGTACGCATCTATCAAAAATATTTCATAATAACTAATATATCAAGAATTATCGATAAAAAGTAAAATCATTATGGAAGTAGATAAATATAGTTAATAACTTTTATCAACCAAATTTATTCATTGTATAGGAAATATATTCAAAACATTTCAATATTCAACTATAGCTATGATGAATTAAAAGCAAAATAAAATGTCACAGTGTCATTTTGTGGTTCATCAGGCCCTAAACCTACAACAGTGACAGACTTCTGGAGGATGATTTGGCAGGAAACTATTCACACAATCGTTATGTTAACGGGGATTATCGAAGGGAAGAAAGTGAGTCTGTCAGGACAAAAACACAAACATAACAATACAACATAACGTCCGCAATAAAAAAAAGCAGCAATGCATACTTTCCTTACCATTATAATTGAGCACAAATAAAATATAAGATTGTATCATTATCTGATGACAAATTGAATTCCAATAAAACATCCGCAATTTACTTCATTATATTTATTACTATTTTCATTTGATATTTTCTTCCCATACATAATATTGTATCAATATCTGATGGCAAATTGAATTCCAAAACAAAACATTAAAAACATCTGCAGTTTACTTTCATTATATTTATTACTATTTTTATTTTCTTCCCAAGTTAAATGCCATGCTTAATAGATTTTATCTTAATTGAATTTAATGCTAATGCATATGCCACCCATAGTTGCTGGCAAAACATATTTTTTTTAATTGTGAGTTAAAGTTTTATTGATCAGGTTTTTTTTTGTTTAGAAATGAGTGATACACATTATATGTTGTGAGACACTAAAAGAACAAAATATACAAATCAATATAATACAACTAGTAGACTAATTGTTCGCGAACAATTAGAGGTCTTTCCACCTCATTGTTTTTTATGTTTGAAATAAGATTGCTTCAATAGAGCTTTCAAGTCTCTATCTCGTATGGTTTCAGAGGAGTAGCGATAACAAACATTTCGTACAATAGGGGCAATAACTTTGTATTTATTCAAAGGTATGAGCTAAGAGGCTATATTTTAAAATGTCTTAAGATGTCCTAATACATCCATGAAAAAGTTTTTCTCTACTACCCTTAACAAAAGAGATCTAAAAACTCATTAATTAACAGATTTCTTAATGACCTTGACCTTTGACCTTTATGTTATTTTGTTTGGCCAAGGTAGACGCTTCCATCCCAAGTGATCCGAAGTCTCTATGATGAATAATAAAAAAGTTGGAAGTGGTTTTATGGAAATTCAAATACTTTCAGGGGCAATAACTGATAGAAGGGGGTCTCGGATCCTTTCGGTATTAGTAGATTGAAGAACCCTCTAAGTGTACTTAAGACATTGGTAAAAGTTCAAAGTCTCTATCTCTTATGGTTTCAGAGGAGTAGCGATAACAAGCTTTTCGTACACAAGGGCAATAACTTTGTAAGTTCTGGGAGTTATCAAGCGAAGGGTCATTTGGTACCATAACTTTTAATGGCCAATAACATAGAGAAAAAATTGTTTCAATATCTCTTGAAATAAAAAAGCTGTCCCTGGAAAAAAAGAGAAGAAAAAAAATAAGAATAATAATAAAAAACATAAGAACTAGTGGACTAATTGTTCACGAACAATTAGAGGTCTTTCCACCTCATTGTTTTTTATGTTTAAAATAAGATTGCTTCAATAGAATAAAGTATTTTTTCTGCGTTATTTCATAAAAATGTGTCAAACGATTAAGTTTGCAATTTTTTATTACTTGACCTTGACCTTTGACCTTTATTTCATTTTGATCTGACAAGGTAGACGCTTCAATACTAAGTGATTCCGATGTATCTGTGAATATTGATTCAAAAATTGTTTGTGTTTTAATTAAATGTTTGAAACTTTCAGGGGCAATAACTGTATGATAGGGACTTTAGACCCTTTCGGTATGAATAAATGAAAGGAGCGTCTAAGTGTACTGAATACATTAGTAAACGTTTCAAGTCTCTATCTCTAACGGTTAATGAGGAGTAGCGATAACAATCATTTCGTACAGTAGGGTCAATAACTCTATAATTGTTACATGGTAAGGGTCAATGGGTTACATTTTGAAATGCCTTATGATGTCCTTTTAAATACATGAAAAAGTTTTTCTCAGCCACCCTAAACAAAAGAGATCTAAAAACTCATTAATTTAGAGATTTCCAAATGACCCTTACCTTTGACCTTTATTTTATTTTGTTCGGCCAAGGTAGATGCTTTTATCCCAAGTGGTCCGAAGTCTCTATGATAAGTAATAAAAAAGTTTGAAGTGATTTTATGGAAATGTAAATACTTTCAGGGGCAATAACTTCTAGATGGGGACCTCAGATCCTTTCGGTGTGAATAGATTGAAGAACCGTTTATGTGTACTGAAGACATCGGTAAAAGTTCCAAATCTCTATCTCTTATGGTTTCAGAGGAGTAGCGATAACAAACATTTCGTACAATAAGGGCAATAACTCTGTAATTATTCAAAAGTATGAGCCGAGGGGCTATAGTTTAAAATGTCTTAAGATGTCCTATTACATCCATGAAAAAGTTTTTTCTACCACCCTTAACAAAAGAGATCTAAAAACTCATTAATTAACAGATTTCCAAATGACCTTGACCCTTGACCTTTATGTTATTTTGTTCGGCAATTGTAGACGCTTCCATCCCAAGTGGTCCGAAGTCTCTATGATAAATAATAAAAAAGTTGGAAGTGGTTTTATGGAAATTCAAATACTTTCAGGGCAATAACTGATAGAAGGGGGTCTCGGATCCTTTCGGTTTAAGTGGATTGAAGAACCCTCTAAGTGTACTGAAGACATTGGTAAAAGTTCCAAGTTTCTATCTCTTATGGTTTCAGAGGAGTAGCGATAACAAGCTTTTCGTACCAAAGGGCAATAACCTTGTATGTTCTGGGAGTTATCAAGCAAAGGGTCATTTGGTCCCATAACTTTTAATGACCAATAACATAAAGAACAAATTGTTTCAATATCTCTTGAAATAAAAAAGCTGTCCCTGGAAAAAAAGAGAAGAAAAAAAAAACTAGTAGACTAATTGTTCTCGAACAATTAGAGGTCTTTCCACCTCATTGTTTTTTATGTTTGAAATAAGATTGCTTCAATAGAATAAAGTATTTTTTCTGCGTTACTTTATAAGAAAGTGTCAAACGATTAAGTTTGCAATTTTTTATTGCTTGACCGTTGACCTTTATGTCATTTTCATCTGACAAGGTAGACGCTTCAACACCAAGTGGTCAAATGTATCTAAGATTATTGATTCAAAAATTATTTGTGTTTTTATTAAATGTTCGAAACTTTCAGGGGCAATAACTGCTAGAAAGGGACTTTGTACCCTTTCGGTATGAATAAATTGAAGGAGTGTCTAAGTATACTGAATACATTGGTAAACGTTTCAAGTCTTTATCTCTAACGGTTAATGGGGAGTAGTGATAACAAGCATTTTGTACAATAGGGGCAATAACTCTATAATTGTTACATGGTAAGGGTCAATGGGTTATATTTAGAAACGTTTTATGATGTCCTACTACATCCATGAAAAAGTGTTTCTCTACCACCCTAAACAAAAGATTCTAAAAACTCATTAATTAAGAGATTTCCAAATGACCTTGACCTTTGACCTTTATGTCATTTTGTTCGGCAAAAGTAAACGCTTCCATCCCGAGTGGTCCGAAGTCTCTATGATAAGTAATAAAAAAGTTGGATGTAATTTTATAGAAATGTAAATACTTTCAGGGGCAATAACTACTAGAAGGGGGCCTAAGATCCTTTCGGTATGAATAGATTGAAGAACTCTCTAGGTGTACTGAAGACATTTATAAAAGTTTCAAGTCTCTATCTCTTACGGTTAATGAGGAGTAGCGATAACAAGCATTTTGTACAATAGGGGCAATAACTCTGTTATTATTTAAAAGAAAGAGCCAAGGGGATATATTTTAAAATGTCTTATGATGTCCTATTTCATCCATGAAAATTTTTTTCTCTACCACACTAAACAAAAGCGATCTAATAACTCGTTAATTAACGGATTTCCAAATGACCTTGACCTTTGACCTTTATGTCATTTTGATCGGCCTAGGTAGACGCATCAATTCCAAGTGGTCCAAAGTCTCTGTGACAAATAATAAAAAAGTTGGAAGTGATTTTATTGAAATTCAAATACTTTCAGGGGCAATAACTACTAGAAGAGGGCCTCAGATCCTTTCGGTATGTTAGATTGAAGAACCTTCTAAGTGTACTGAAGACATTGGTAAAAGTTTCAAGTTTCTATCTCTTATGGTTTCAGAGGAGTAGCGATAACAAGCTTTTCGTACAAAAGGGGCAATAACTCTGTAACTATTTAAAAGAGGAGCCAAGGGGATATATTTAAAAATGTCTTAAGATGTCCTATTGCATGCATGAACAAGTTTTTCTTTACTACACTTAACAAAAGAGATCTAAAATCTCATTAATTAAGAGATTTTCAGATGACCGTGACCTTTGCCCTTTATGTCATTTTGTTGGGCCAAGGTAGACGCTTCCATCCCAAGTGGTCCGAAGTCTCTATGATAAATAATA
Source organism: Magallana hongkongensis (assembly GCA_015776775.1). Lineage (NCBI taxonomy): Eukaryota > Metazoa > Mollusca > Bivalvia > Ostreida > Ostreidae > Magallana > Magallana hongkongensis. Next base: position 5,356,625 of record CM027469.1, on the reverse strand, counting down.
AAAAAATTGGAAGTGGTTTTATAGAAATGTAAATACTTTCAGGGGCAATAACTACTAGAAGGGGGGCTCAGATCCTTTCGGTATGATTAGATTGAAGAACCCTCTAAGTGTACTGAAGACATTGGTAAAAGTTCCAAGTTTCTATCTCTTATGGTTTCAGAGGAGTAGCGATAACAAGCTTTTCGTACAATAGGGGCAATAACTCTGTAACTATTTAAAAGAGGAGCCAAGGGGATATATTTAAAAATGTCTTAAGATGTCCTATTGCATGCATGAACAAGTTTTTCTTTACTACACTTAACAAAAGAGATTTAAAATCTCATTAATTAAGAGATTTTGAGATGACCTTGACCTTTGCCCTTTATGTCATTTTGTTGGGCCAAGGTAGACGCTTCCATCCCAAGTGGTCCGAAGTCTCTATGATAAGTAATAAAAAAGTTGGAAGTGATTTTATGGAAATTCAAATACTATCAGGGGCAGTAACTGATAGAAGGGGGTCTCGGATCCTTTCTGTATTAGTAGATTGAAGAACCCTCTAAGTGTACTGAAGACATTGGTAAAAGTTCAAAGTCTCTATCTCTTATGGTTTCAGAGGAGTAGCGATAACAAGCTTTTCGTACACAAGGGCAATAACTTTGTAAGTTCTGGGAGTTATCAAGCAAAGGGTCATTTGGTCCCATAACTTTTAATGACCAATAACATAAAGAACAAATTGTTTCAATATCTCTTGAAATAAAAAAGCTGTCCCTGGAAAAAAAGAGAAGAAAAAAAAAACTAGTAGACTAATTGTTCTCGAACAATTAGAGGTCTTTCCACCTCATTGTTTTTTATGTTTGAAATAAGATTGCTTCAATAGAATAAAGTATTTTTTCTGCGTTACTTTATAAGAAAGTGTCAAACGATTAAGTTTGCAATTTTTTATTGCTTGACCGTTGACCTTTATGTCATTTTCATCTGACAAGGTAGACGCTTCAACACCAAGTGGTCAAATGTATCTAAGATTATTGATTCAAAAATTATTTGTGTTTTTATTAAATGTTCGAAACTTTCAGGGGCAATAACTGCTAGAAAGGGACTTTGTACCCTTTCGGTATGAATAAATTGAAGGAGTGTCTAAGTATACTGAATACATTGGTAAACGTTTCAAGTCTTTATCTCTAACGGTTAATGGGGAGTAGTGATAACAAGCATTTTGTACAATAGGGGCAATAACTCTATAATTGTTACATGGTAAGGGTCAATGGGTTATATTTAGAAACGTTTTATGATGTCCTACTACATCCATGAAAAAGTGTTTCTCTACCACCCTAAACAAAAGATTCTAAAAACTCATTAATTAAGAGATTTCCAAATGACCTTGACCTTTGACCTTTATGTCATTTTGTTCGGCAAAAGTAAACGCTTCCATCCCGAGTGGTCCGAAGTCTCTATGATAAGTAATAAAAAAGTTGGATGTGATTTTATAGAAATGTAAATACTTTCAGGGGCAATAACTACTAGAAGGGGGCCTAAGATCCTTTCGGTATGAATAGATTGAAGAACTCTCTAGGTGTACTGAAGACATTTATAAAAGTTTCAAGTCTCTATCTCTTACGGTTAATGAGGAGTAGCGATAACAAGCATTTTGTACAATAGGGGCAATAACTCTGTTATTATTTAAAAGAAAGAGCCAAGGGGATATATTTTAAAATGTCTTATGATGTCCTATTTCATCCATGAAAATTTTTTTCTCTACCACACTAAACAAAAGCGATCTAATAACTCGTTAATTAACGGATTTCCAAATGACCTTGACCTTTGACCTTTATGTCATTTTGATCGGCCTAGGTAGACGCATCAATTCCAAGTGGTCCAAAGTCTCTGTGACAAATAATAAAAAAGTTGGAAGTGATTTTATTGAAATTCAAATACTTTCAGGGGCAATAACTACTAGAAGAGGGCCTCAGATCCTTTCGGTATGTTAGATTGAAGAACCTTCTAAGTGTACTGAAGACATTGGTAAAAGTTTCAAGTTTCTATCTCTTATGGTTTCAGAGGAGTAGCGATAACAAGCTTTTCGTACAAAAGGGGCAATAACTCTGTAACTATTTAAAAGAGGAGCCAAGGGGATATATTTAAAAATGTCTTAAGATGTCCTATTGCATGCATGAACAAGTTTTTCTTTACTACACTTAACAAAAGAGATCTAAAATCTCATTAATTAAGAGATTTTCAGATGACCGTGACCTTTGCCCTTTATGTCATTTTGTTGGGCCAAGGTAGACGCTTCCATCCCAAGTGGTCCGAAGTCTCTATGATAAATAATAAAAAAATTGGAAGTGGTTTTATAGAAATGTAAATACTTTCAGGGGCAATAACTACTAGAAGGGGGGCTCAGATCCTTTCGGTATGATTAGATTGAAGAACCCTCTAAGTGTACTGAAGACATTGGTAAAAGTTCCAAGTTTCTATCTCTTATGGTTTCAGAGGAGTAGCGATAACAAGCTTTTCGTACAATAGGGGCAATAACTCTGTAACTATTTAAAAGAGGAGCCAAGGGGATATATTTAAAAATGTCTTAAGATGTCCTATTGCATGCATGAACAAGTTTTTCTTTACTACACTTAACAAAAGAGATTTAAAATCTCATTAATTAAGAGATTTTGAGATGACCTTGACCTTTGCCCTTTATGTCATTTTGTTGGGCCAAGGTAGACGCTTCCATCCCAAGTGGTCCGAAGTCTCTATGATAAGTAATAAAAAAGTTGGAAGTGATTTTATGGAAATTCAAATACTATCAGGGGCAGTAACTGATAGAAGGGGGTCTCGGATCCTTTCTGTATTAGTAGATTGAAGAACCCTCTAAGTGTACTGAAGACATTGGTAAAAGTTCAAAGTCTCTATCTCTTATGGTTTCAGAGGAGTAGCGATAACAAGCTTTTCGTACACAAGGGCAATAACTTTGTAAGTTCTGGGAGTTATCAAGCAAAGGGTCATTTGGTACTATAACTTTAAATGGCAAATAACATAAAGAAAAAAATTGTTTCAATATATCTTGAAATAAAAAAGCTGTCCCTGGAAAAAAAGAGAAGAAAAAAACTAGTAGACTAATTGTTCACGGAACAATTAGAGGCCTTTCCACTTTCCATAATGATTAAAAAAAATTCCAAAAAACGTTGATAATTATTGAGAAATTAGAGAAAAATCAATTTACGAAAAAAAAAGGAAAAAAAAAATAGGCTCCGCACAGTGGTATCGATCCGGGTACCCTTAGATTCCTAGGCGAGAGTGTTGCCACTACGCTATTTCGCTTGTTATCTGATGGAAGGTAAAATTTGTTGAGTTGTGTAGTCAACTTGGATGATGATAGAAAGAAGAGATGAAGCGTTCTTCTGTCCATCTAAAATTGATACCCAACGCTGAGGAACCTTTAGAATAGATAGGGGCTTAGCGATTGGTTGGGAGAGCAGTATTTGTTCATCATTCTATTCATAAAAATCAGTGCCGCTTGTAAACAATGTGGCCGGATAGCGTTGACTAAGAAATCAACAGGCCAGGTCAAACTCTGGTCGCCGGCGGGTATTTGAAGGTGTGGGAACGTCACGTCGGCTCAGCTGATGCGAATTCTCCCTGTGATTTGAAATGCACGTGCTTATAAATCTATTAACTGTCATGCATTCTTGGATTACAAGTACGGAAAATCGGAACTGAATTAAGGCCAGTCATGTATTTCAGCCAAGTCGGGAAATAAACAAACCGAAAGAAAATGTAAATTAAATTCATCTAAAATCGGGGTCTGGGAAGGAAGAGTTATCTTTCGTTGCACTTCAACACAAGTCGTCACAGGTTGCTGATAGAAATGTAAACAAAGATTTTCAGTGAAATTTGAGCGTGAATTTATTAAATACAAATATCGAAGCGTTGAAATTTCGTTCCTCGGGACGATGGTTCGATGCCGCTGAGGTGGATAACTTTCTTCAATATGGTTCATTTCGTTTGAAATTTGGCAGGCAATTAGATTCAGATGTGAGTAACAGTCCCATGAATTTTCGCCGAGTTCTACAGAGTTTTACTGGAGCTGGAATTTTTATTTGGAAACGTAGTCTAAAACGCGGTCTGGAGTCAAATGGCAGACAGTGTTTCACCTTTTCATGAAATTCTGACAAACGGTTGTAACACTTTTTTAGGTTTTATTTTAAAAAGAAATATTAAATTTCAAGTTCATAGATCGAGGGTCAAGTTCATATAAGAATTCAATCCTTGTAGAAAAGTAGGGGGGGTTCAAATTGTACATATAACTAAATCTGATATATATATGTTGCATACACTTATTACTCATTAGTTCTAAGAGATCAAGGTCAAAGGTCAAAGGTCAAAGGTCAAGGTCAAAGGTCAAGGTCAAACATAAAAATAAGGGGGGGGTGGTTTTAAAGAGCGTATTGCACATATAAATGAATCTGAAATGTATATGTATAATATACTTGTAACGCATCAGTCCTTTAAGGTCAAGGTCAAAGGTCAAGGTCAAAGGTCAAGGTCAAACCTAAAAATAAAGGGAGGGGGGTTGTGTTTGAAAGAGCTATTTGTACATATAAATGAATCTGATGTTATAGATGTTGCAGATACTTATAACACACCAGTTTTAAGAGGTCAAGGTCAAAGGTCAAGGTCACAAATATAAAAAGGGGGGGGGGGTTATTTCGTATGTGTTTGTGAAATCAATGAAATTAAAAGGGGAATTACTGCCAGAAGGGGACGTTGGACCCTGTTAGGATCTATAGATTGAAGAAACTGCTAAGTGTACTGAAGACATTGGTAAAAGTTTCAAGTCTCTACCTGTTATGGTTTCAGAGGAGTAGCGATAACAAACATTTCGTACAATAGGGGCAATAACTCACTAACTATTACAAGGTGGGAGCTGAAGGGCTACAATTTGAAATGTCTTAAGACGTCCTACTACATCCTTGATCAAATTTCTCTATATCACCCTAAACAAAAGAGATACGAAAACTCATAAGTACACCGATTTTCAAATGACCTTGACCTTTGACCTTTACGTCATTTATATCGGCCAAGGACGACGCTTTCATCCCAAGTGGTCCGAAGTCTCTATGATAAATAATAAAAAAGTTGGAAGTGATTTTATGGAAATTCAAATACTTTCAGGGGCAATAACTAATAGAAGGGGGTCTCAGATCCTTTCGGTATGAATAGATTGAAAGAGCGTCTAAGTGAACTACAGACGTTAATAAAAGTTTCAAGTCTCTATCTCTTATGGTTTCAGAGGAGTAGCGATAACAATCACTTCGTACACAAAGGGCAAAAACTTTGTAAGTTCTGGGAGTGATCAACCAAAGGGTCATTTGGTACCATAACTTTTAATGGCCAGTCACATAAAGAAAAAATTGCTTCAATATCTCTTGAAACAAAAAAGCTGTCCCTGGAAAAAAAGAGAAAGGTGGAAAGACCTAATAATAAACTAGTAGACTAATTGTTCTCGAACAATTAGAGGTCTTTCCACCTCATTGTTTTTTATGTTTGAAATAAGATTGCTTCAAAAGAATAAAATATTTCTTCTGCGTTACTTCATTTAAAAAAGTGTCGAACGATTAAGTTTGCAATTTTTTATTGCTTGACGACCTTGACCTTTGACCTTTATGTCATTTTCATCTGACAAGGTAGACGCTTCAATACCAAGTGGTCCGATGTATCTATGATTATTGATTCAAAAGTTATTTGTGTTTTTATTGAATGTTCGAAACTTTCAGGGGCAATAACTGCTAGAAAGGGACTTTGGACCTTTTCGGTATGAATAGATTGAAGAAGCGCCTAAGTATACTGAATACATTAGTAAAAGTTTCAAGTCTCTATCTCTAAAGGTTAATGAGGAGTAGCGATAGCAAGCATTTTGTACAATAGGGGCAATAACTCTATAATTGTTACATGGTAAGGGTTAAAGGTTTGTATTTTGAAATGTCTTAAGATGTTCTACTACATCCATGAAAAAGTTTTTCTCTACCACCCTTAACAAAAGAGATCTAAAAACTCATTAATTAACAGATTTCTAAATGACCTTGACCTTTGACCTTTATGTAATTTTGTTCGGCCAAGGTAGATGCTTCCATCCCAAGTGGTCCGAAGTCTCTATGATAAATTATAGAAAAGTTGGAAGTGGTTTTATGGAAATTTAAATACTTTCAGGGGCAATAACTAGTAGAAGGGGACCTCAGATCCTTTCGATATTAGTAAATTGAAGAACCCTCTAAGTGTAATGAAGACATTGGTAAAAGTTCCAAGTCTCTATCTCTTATGGTTTTAGAGGAGTAGGGATAACAAGCTTTTCGTACACAAGGGCAATAACTTTGTAAGTTCTAGGAGTTATCAAGCAAAGGGTCATTTGGTACCATAACTTTTAATGGCCAATAACATAAAGAAAAAATTGTTTCAATATCTCTTGAAATAAAAAAGCTGTCCCTGGAAAAAAAGAGAAGAAAAAAAATAAAAAACATAAGAAATACAAAAGGTCTTTCACCTGAAAGGTGGAAAGACCTAATAATAATAATAAAAAACATAAGAAATACAATAGGTCTTTCACCTGAAAGGTGGAAAGACCTAATAAAAAACATAAGAAATACAATAGGTCTTTCACCTGAAAGGTGGAAAGACCTAATAATAAAAAACATAAGAAATACAAAAGGTCTTTCACCTGAAAGGTGGAAAGACCTAAAAACAAAAGGTCTTTCACCTGAAAGGTTGAAAGACCTAATAATACTTCTTATGATGCTTCGATATGGACTTAAACAATACTATTATACTTATATTTACACTCATTATACCTATTACACTTAAACTATTAAAATTTATACTTTATCATTTTAATAGAGGAAATGCGAACAGTATTGGCCTTCTCCCGGAAGAACGCTCATATCTGGTAAAATATCGGTTACTTCATTGGAAGAAAAGAACTACGCATTTTATACAATTCGACGCTTAAAGATAGCAAATGACCAGGTATTAATTTAATATACACGTTAGAAAATATTATAATTATGGTTAACCTTGTAAACGTTTATTTAGCTAGCCTTGTTCATTTGTTAAAGATATCCTTCTTTTTGTTGACATTGTGGCAAATAAAGTGCTACTCTTAAAAAATTTTAAAGAAGTTTTTAAACTTATTGAATATAACAAAATGGTAAAAAAAAAACCATACTTTGGCAAATGTGTATGCATCATAGGACAATCTTATATACAATCGTAGGAAACACGATATCAGAATCACTTTCACTTCACTGGATGGCCAGACCATGGAATTCCATCAACCATGCAGCTTCTTTTGTTTTATTTCCGGGTCAAAGATCAAATTCGAAACGATCAGGATACATCACCTCTTGTTGTCCACTGCAGGTTAATATTTATAAACGTGCTCCTTTTCAAAATTTATATAAACATTGGCATCTGTACCCTTGTAGAGTTTCTATGAGAAGAAAATTGCTTTGTTTTTTCTTTTATAGTCCAACATATCTATATTGTGCAAAGTATATCATTCATTATATTTGAACACGATCAACTTTCGTTTGTTTGTTTCGTGGTATATACATTTTTCAACGAAGTCAGTGCTTAGAATAGCACCTAATTCTTAAGATTATTGAAACCTAAATCACGAATACTTATTTCTAAAATAAAGTTATCGATTTTCTTAGCATCTATATTATATAATCTTCAATATACATTTTTATTAATGCTTGCTTTATTGTTGTAGTGCTGGTGTTGGCAGAACAGGAACTTTCATAGCTATCGATGCGCTTGCGCAGTATGGACTTAGGAAAGGAACAGTGAACGTCACTAAATATGTCAGCGCCATGAGACGAGACAGAATGCACATGATTCAGACGACGGTGCTTTGAAAAAAAAATGACATTTTATGCACAAAGGAATCAAAAACAAAAATGTTGCTATTTCTTGTATTAAGAACAAAATATATATGAAATTCTTATTAAAGAGGTTGAACATTAAATTGAAAGAATTAAGATAGTGTACTTAATAACAACAACAAGAAAAGAGTTATCTCTTGGGTTACGAAGCAATAGCTTTAGATTACGTATTAGACATATTGTTTTTTGACATAACAAAACAAACTTTAAATTCCTGTATTTTAGGGCCAATATATAACTGTCTACAAATGCTTAGACGAGTTGTTCAATTACCCACGCCATGTTATTTGCCGGGACTCAATAAACGAGCAAATCGGATCTACGTTGACGGAAGAATTTCAGGTTTTACTCCTAATGGCTCTTAAAACATAATCTTCCTGTTCATCAGTTCATTTAAAACACTTAATTCTTACTGTTACACATTTCTTTCTTTTATCAGGAAGTTAGCAGATACGTTAACGATCAAAGGGAGTTAAGTGGTTTGGATTCCCAACCCGGTAATACTGTAAACGTTCTGCATTTGCCTGTGTATTCTATTTAGCGCCTTAGGCTGAATGGGCTTCCGCTAAATCGAGTGCGTCGCTAAATGACATGCATATATATAATTATGTATACGAATAGTCACATTGAAGAATACGCTTATTCAAACCCACGCCAACATGTTATTAAAAAAATCCGCCAAATATCGTACACGCCAACTATAATACCTTTACAGTATATTTCAATTGTATTTCTACTGAGTTTGAACTCTGAAGATATTTTGTCAACAAGCATAAATGTAAAGAGTTTAATATTGAGAGTTTAATAATTATTCAATTATTTTTTTTTCCAGATTGGATGGATAATTCTGATTGCTTAATAATTGCTGAGTTCCCAGTAAGTGTATTACAAAGACAGACAGACAAACAGACATTGAAGATATACCAGTATATTATTAGCTCACCTGAGCTGAAAGCTCAAGTGAGCTATTCTGATCACATTTTGTCCGTCGTCCGTCTGTCTGTCCGTCCGTCTGTCCGTCTGTAAACTTTTTACATTTTGAACTTCTTCTCTAAAACCGCTTATCCAATTTCAACCGAATTTGGCACAAAGCATCCTTATGGGAGGGCAAATATAAATTGCAGAAATAAAAGTCCGATCTGTATTCAAAGCGGAGAAAACTTTGAAACTGTAGAAAAAGGGGGGTACATTTTTAAAAATCTTCTTCTCAAGAACTACCGAGGCAAATTCATCGTACTTAAGCATAAATTATCCTTATGGAAAGGAAAATATAAATTGCCAAAATTAAGGGGTAATTCTGTTTCAAATCTGAGTTATTACGAAAATAAAAATAAAGGAAAGGCGTGTTTCAATCAGTTTAATAGCTTCGGGTTCGGCATCCGGTAAAATGGGTAGGCAAGACTTGGCCTGGGCGAAACAAAAGATTGGCAGTTATTAATCTGCCAATATCATTAATATTTCAGGATATTTGATGGATTAGTATATTTGTATTCGCTGTAAATATTGCTGCAAAATAATGCGTATTTGGAATAGACGATTGCCGATCTGCCCCGGCTTTTATTTTGCCACGGCCCGGGTTTGCATACCCATTTTACCAAGACTCGTATTCCATACTTCTAAAACGAGGTTCTTTGTTTAAAGCAGCCATGACATTATACGAAAAAGGGTCGATGTGACTATGATGAATTTGCTTGTTGTGCAACAGTTCGCGTATGAAAGGAAATTTTGAAACCTGCAAAATATATTGGTGCCGATTTTGTGAAGTAAATTGAGGCTAAATATTTCAATGCGTTGACAGTTTTCACACATGACGTTGGTGTTAGCTTGTTCTGATTTTCGTTTCGTTTACATTATTTATGCTTTGTAACCTGGAAACTATCGTCTGTATTTCGTGATTTTTACGTATCAAATCAAACAGAGACTTCGGTAAATCAAACAGTTTACTGTTTACCTGCGCAAATTAAGCAAAATCGGATGTAGGGGTACTGAAATACAATTCATCCTATCGGTAATTCGGCATTATCTTTTGCGTAATGGTAGATTAATGCAATATGTTTTGTTGAGATGCTCGGCATTTTCTCGAGTTTATTCAGTTTAAATTGTTTGATATCGCTGACGGAAATATGTAGGTATATATATGATTCATTTCGAAAAAATAAATTGTGTTCTTTATTTGTTATACATGTAGTGGATGTTTCTTGTGTTTAATTGTTTACAATTTCTATTTACTAACCATATTTGAGTGTTAAGCTTCGAATTATAAGCAAGATACAAAGATTTGCTCACAATTGTATGTTTGTACACAGACCTTAAAAACTAACGATTAAAAAAGTAAAAAAATTGTCTATATTTTTAAAGAAAATTTTCAAAGTCTGTTATTCCAGAAACCAACTTTAACAATTTATTGTATTGTAAACTTAACCTTTTTAGCTCACCTGAGGGTGGGGCCACAATGGGGGGGTCGAAGTTTAACAAATGAATATATAGAGAAAATCTTTAAAAATCTTTTTCTCAGAAACTAATCAGCCAGGAAAACTAAAACTTGTGTGAAAGCATCATCAGGTAATGTAAATTCAAAGTTGTGAAAATCATGACCCCCAGGGGTAGGGTGGGGCCACAATGGGGGGTCGATGTTTAACATATGAATATATAAAGTAAATCTTTAAAAATCTTTTTCTCAGAAACTAATCAGCCGGCAAAGCTGAAACTTGTGTGGAAGCAACTTCAGGTAGTGTAGATTCAAAGTTGTGAAATAATAACCCCTGGGGGTAGGGTGGGGCCACAATGGGGGGTCGAAGTTTAACATATGATTATATAGAGTAAATCTTTAAAAAATCTTCTTCTCAGAAACTAATCAGCCGGCAAAGCTGAAACTTGTGTGGAAGCATCCTCAGGTAGTGTAGATTCAAAGTTGTGAAAATAATAACCCCTGGGGGTAGGGTGGGGCCACAATGGGGGGTCGAAGTTTAACATATGATTATATAGAGTAAATCTTTAAAAATCTTCTTCTCAGAAACTAATTAGCCAGGAAAGCTGAAACTTGTGTGGAAGCATCCTCAGGTAGTGTAGATTCAAATTTGTGAAAATCATAATCCTGGGGGTAGGTTTGGGCCACAATGGGAGGTCGATGTTTTACATAGGAATAAACAGAGTAAATCTTTAAAAATCTTCTTCTCAGAAACTAATTAGCCAGGAAAGCTGAAACTTGTGTGGAAGCATCCTCAGGTAGTGTAGATTCAGAGTTGTGAAAATCATAACCCTGGGGTTAGGTTTGGGCCACAATGGGAGGTCGATGTTTAACATATGATTATATTGAGTAAATCTTTAAAAATCTTCTTCTCAGAAACTAATCAGCCGGCAAAGCTGAAACTTGTGTGGAAGCATCCTCAGGTAGTGTAGATTCAAAGTTGTGAAAATAATAACCCCTGGGGGTAGGATTGGGCCACAATGGGGGGTCGAAGTTTAACATATGATTATATAGAGTAAATCTTTAAAAATCTTCTTCTCAGAAACTAATGAGCCAGGAAAGCTGAAACTTGTGTGGAAGCATCCTCAGGTAGTGTAGATTCAAAGTTGTGAAAATAATAACCCCTGGGGGTAGGGTGGGGCCACAATGGGGGGTTGAAGTTTAACATATGATTATATAGAGTAAATCTTTAAAAATCTTTTTCTCAGAAAGTAATCAGCCGGCAAAGCTGAAACTTGTGTGGAAGCATCCTCAGGTAGTGTAGATTCAAAGTTGTGAAAATAATAACCCCTGGGGGTAGGGTGGGGCCACAATGGGGGGTCGAAGTTTAACATATGATTATATAGAGTAAATCTTTAAAAATCTTCTTCTCAGAAACTAATTAGCCAGGAAAGCTGAAACTTGTGTGGAAGCATCCTCAGGTAGTGTAGATTCAAATTTGTGAAAATCATAACCCTGGGGGTAGGTTTGGGCCACAATGGGAGGTCGATGTTTTACATAGGAATAAACAGAGTAAATCTTTAAAAATCTTCTTCTCAGAAACTAATTAGCCAGGAAAGCTGAAACTTGTGTGGAAGCATCCTCAGGTAGTGTAGATTCAAATTTGTGAATATCATAACCCTGGGGGTAGGTTTGGGCCACAATGGGAGGTCGATGTTTTACATAGGAATAAACAGAGTAAATCTTTAAAAATCTTCTTCTCAGAAACTAATTAGCCAGGAAAGCTGAAACTTGTGTTGAAGCATCCTCAGGTAGTGTAGATTCAAAGTTGTGAAAAATCATAACCCTGGGGGTAGGTTTGGGCCACAATGGGAGGTCGATGTTTTACATAGGAATAAACAGAGTAAATCTTTAAAAATCTTCTTCTCAGAAACTAATCAGCCAGGAAAACTGAAACTTGTGTGAAAGCATCTTCAAATAGTGTAGATTCAAAGTTGTGAAAATCATGATCCCCAGGGGTAGGTTGGGGCCAAAATGGGGGGTCAAAGTTTAACAAAGGAATATATAGGGTAAATCTTTAAAAATCTTCTAAGAAACTAATCAGCTAGATGATTCTTTATAATTGTTAAGACTTTGGCCCCAGGACAATTCTATGGCCTCACGAGAAGGTTCAGAGTTTGATGTACGTTTATATCCCAGATATAAACTATTGTTAAGGATCTTTTTGAGAACTGCAATACTCAACATATGATATGACTATAAATTCATCCTGTTGGAAAAGGTACTTATGATTATAAAGATAAGAATATCCAGGGAAAAATGGATTTTATTTTAAATTGTTCTTCAGGTGAGCGATGTGGTCCATGGGCCTCTTGTTATGACAAAAAGTACCCATCTTACTTTTAAAAAACGTAATCACGAAGTTTGTTAACCATTTGCATTGCAATGAGAGACATTTTAGATTGTGCACGGAAATAATGCGTAATAGATAGATGAGTCCCAAATTATTTTTGCAATTTTTTTTTATTGATGTTGTTTAACAATGGTTTCATGAAAAAGAATCAGCAGCATATTTAAAGCGTTGTCTTTACTTTTTAAAATGATTTTTTTTTTCAAAATGCAAATTCACAGCAAAACTAAATAGGGACTTTTATGATATTATTTACTTGTGTGTTTCATACACTTCCTTTTAAAGCACTTCATCCAAATAACTAGATTTTTAACACAAAACAGCAAGGATTGCACCAAAGCTAAAGAAAGGGTGTTTTGAAAACAGTTCAAGCATGAGTTATTGTCTGTCTTTACATGGCTTTAATACAATTCTCATAGAAATTCCATATAACTGCAACAGGTGCATTTCGATTTTGAGAAAAATAAAGCATTTATACTTTAGGTGAAAACTTGTGTCCATTATCTATCTCAAAGCACCTGCTACGTATTTATATACTCTATTCAAAGATACAATTTTATGTTTTTACGTCAGTCACTTTTGCTTGAGGGAGGTTTCCTATTATCGAGACATCCATCTACCAAGAACCTCCCCCAGTTTCTGTCCTTGTTGGTTGACGTTTCTCCATCTGTAGTCGTCGTCCTGGATTCAGAACAGTCAACGGTTTGTACACTGGCTTATCGTTACCTATCGTTACTTACTTTGTTCAAAGACGGGCTCATTTCATTATTGTATATGTTTCGTTCTTTGTGGTATTTTAGATTTATATTGCTAAAGTTTTTGCAATGACAAATATTCACTGTATATTAATTCTGTAGAAAAGTACATACTGAAGAAGCACATATTTTCGTTGGGTCAAAATTTCGTTGTTTTTTAAACCAAATAAAATTCGTTGACATTTAATTTCGTCACATCATAATATATTTGTATTCATTATTACTTTGGTTGAAATTCGTCATGGATTTAATTTCGTTGATTGCTACTGCCAACGAAAATAACGAAATTAAATCCTCAACGAATATAGAGACGCCTGTTATTAGTTTTAAGCATTTTAACATCTTTTGCTGAGTATTTGCTAACCCAGTACCAGTATGAATGTTGTCACTGGTTATAAGGTTTATAAGGATAAGGTTTTTAAGGATAAGGATTATAAGGATTAGATTTATAAAGATGAGTTTTATTTATGATATGCATTAAGGGATAAAGATTATCTGATTTATAAAAAAAATCATAAGAGCGCCGTAAAATATATGTTTCTCTTTACTTAGAAATAGCTTACCAAAGCTAAAGAATACATATAGATATTCCCGTTATTTGAGGAAAAAGAATGAACACTTGATTATAAAATTCTGCTATTGTACACAATGAAGATCAAATTGCCTTTATTTATAAAAAACCTATATACTATATGGGATTACCAGCAAAACAAAGGCCAAGGGTAGAACCTTTCTAAAATTATATTGTTAAAACCTTCATCCTAAATAAGATGCCTGACAATTTCTTTGTTTCATACTTTACATTTTTCACAAATTTTCAAATCTAAATCCGTTAGAAGTATATAAGGCAAATGACAAAAAGGAGAGAAATTATTAAAATGAAATATTTATGAAGACAATACGGGAAGAGATGAATCACCAACATTTCAGAAGAAAATTGAAGCTATAAAAATCAAAATAATCATTTTCTGTTGAAAGAATATGTTGTAAACACTGAACTAACATGTTAAACTTAAATGCATTTAGATAATGACCTCCATGCTACTAACTATTTTCTTGAATTCATAATTGTTTACTGATTATGAAGCGGTTGTAGTGATCTTCATAAACCATTAACTTAGTAAAACAAAATTGACTTGGAATGGTATTTATTGTCTTATTTATTTTTTTTTTCTGTTAAGTTTAAATCTAATGCGCTGTGTTTGAATTACAGTTGTTACAGGAAACTACCCATGGTCGGTCACAACACAGATTATTTACTTTCCTATTCATTAGGTAAAACATGACAAAAATCTTCATCAAAAAGATCATAAATAATCAAAAGACGTTAAAAAAATGAGAAATTTTTCTGACTTCCTTGCTCGTCGGGGAGAGAAAGACACGATTTTTAATTTAAAAATATATAATCGACAAATATTAAAAGAAATAAGACATTTTTTTCACAAACATATTTTTGTGTTTAACGAAGTGTATGTATGTGAACTGAAGATAAGTAATGGTTTGAATTAGGATACTTATGAACTAATGTTTATGTTTAAATTTGTTATAATCAAAGGTTTATCTTGCAAGACATGATAAACTATATCGTTGCTTATATATGCACATTGAACAAGGTGACAGATAATTATGCCTGTATCAAGATGACAGGTAATGACCCTCTTAAGATCCTTATTTTTACCTGTTCAAGACTATTGCCTAAAGAGTATTTAGCTACTCCTGCCTTTAATTGGTCTCACCTTATTATCCTACATCATTAATTTTCCTAAAAGATTAACATAGTTCCTACACAATTTTCACCTACACAGGTAGTTTAATATGAGGAAATCAAAATTTCACATCGGGTTTTAAAATTCCATGGAAGTCTTAATCAATTTCTATATTATTTGAAATTCATGTAGTTCTCTTTTTTAAAAAAATGAGAGTCTAATAGAGAATCTTTTAATTCAATTTCTAATATTTTCCGTTCTAACTTATTTTCTGAAGGTAAATAACTCACTCTATAGGTATGAAATAACAATGAAAAAGTTATTAAAAATTCTTTAGGCAGTGGTTTATTACATGATTTATCTAATTCTTTGAAACTAGAATCTTAGACGAATGCAGAAATTCCACCTTTGCAATACTATCCGACACAGCGTTATAAAATAAATCATTAATATATGAAATTATGCACTATTCTTGTTTATAAAACGTACTCCTTTAAAATTAATTTAGAAAATATTTAATTTCGAACGCTATCATCAATTTCTTTAATCTTTGATGCATTGATATAAGCTAAATTGCACATGTAATGTTAGAATAAAAACAATTACTTCTCGATTGTTTTGTTGTTAACAAGTGAGTTACTTTTATTATTTGTTCACTTTTAAAACTAATGTTTATCATTTCTATATTAGCAATTAAAACAGTATTTTTTGAAGCTGAGATTTCACAATACAAAACAAAACATTTTTATAGTTACATTATTTTTTCAATGAACGACAATTTACTCTCATAAGAATTTATAATAATTTATAAGAATTTAAAAAAAAACCTCGCATACAATTTAGTTAATTAGGATTCAATGCAGATACGCCTGTGTGTACTAGGAGAGAATCCTTTAAAAAAAAGTGTTGATGGTGTAAATTGTGATCTATGAGAAACATATTTACTTGCACAATTTATATACATTGGTGTTTAAATCTTTGTGAATCTAAAACAAATCGTGTATTTCAAATGCAATAAAATCCCATATATGCAACTTAATACTTTCAAAAAGTCCATGGAAACAAATAATATATAGTTTATATTTGTTTAACATAACTAATAGAAGCACTTCTTGTAAGTTTAATCGGCTAATATAAACACATAATCAAGCACGGTGAATCATAGGCCAGATAACTGACTGAAAGTTTTATTGCATATTTGAAATTTTCAATAATGTGTTAGGTAGCAGGACCAAGAACAATTTCAGTGATCAGTCTACTTAGTACACAACTTGGTATTTTCATTTAGCGGTCATATTAAAGTTCGTTTTATTGTGTTTTATTCCATATTCACATTAAAAAAAATACTTGAAAATTCCTACTATACGCTATTAGGTAAAGATGCATAAATATCACGGAGAAGAGCATTGTATCTTTTTCAGCATTGTGAATTATGCATGAAGCCAAAATTGAAGTATGACTCAGTCGCGTATTCGAGCCAATAAAGTATTTTTTATCTCATATTTATTAACATGACAGAACAAAATGTGGTACACATATTACAATATTATTGTAAACTGTCTTTTTTACATTAATATAAATAAAGAGTGCTAAGAGCAAAACTTAAAAAAAATGGTTTGTTAATCTTTAAATAATCGATAAAAAGTGAAACTTCATGCGTGCACTTACCAAAATAAAAGGTCTAAAATTGATAAGATTTGGCCTTCTTTTATTTATTTCCCTTTAGATTTCAATCGAAAAGATTGAATACGACACAACTTGTGTTTATTGGACTTGATCGAGTAAACGAAGTTTTCTTTTTCTGCTTACGTCTGAGTGACTAAAGCTATTGCATTACGGAAGAAAGTCAGTTGCTCTATAGTTGCGATTTGATAACGAGTTACATCAGAGTAGAACTACGTAGCGTTAAGATTGATAAGGGTTACTCTATTTTATAGAAGTGGAATTGTGTGTATCATATAATGTTTAGTGATACCTAATGGATTACTGTAGAATATTTGTGACACTTTTGTACTACGTTGTAATACAGAAAGCTTATCAATATGGTAATAGATACAACTATTTGGATAGTATCACAGTCAATTAGAAATATGATTGTTTGAATGAAAAATACTGTTCTTTCCGTTTAATAGCAATTATGCAGGTATTTTACCAAACAACACAAACTTTTTTCATTTAACAAAATGATAAAGTGTTATCTGTTGTTCATTCAGAAAATATGGCACTCAATAAGACGGTGACAGTGAGTAAGAGATACAACAACAAGGACTTTGACCCCAGCCTCGCTGTGGATGGTGACCACAGTACGGACCTCTTAAAGTGTTCACTAACTGCTTCCGGTCAGAAAGAGGCGTGGCTTACTGTGGACTTAGGGGAGGAGAAAAATATCGCTTCTATTTCATTCATACATGGCGGTTGTAAGTATTTTTGTGAAAAACTAATCAACCACAGATTTTCAATTTATTTTAAAGGAGCACTTTTTGTGTTATTGTATAATTATAAAACATTTTCTATTATCGAATGAACATCTATCAAAAGATATTCTATGCACATTTTGAAAGTTAGAATAAGCTGTTTGTACCATGTTTTTTTTTTTCTTAAACAGTAGGAACAAATGCAAAACCAATAGATGTATCAGTATCTGGCATTTACAGTGATAGAAAATCTAGCGGCACCGTTCAAACAGAAGCTGGAAAGGGTTATATTTGTTACAGAGGTTTCACTGAGAATAACGGAAAAGTTGTGTGTTTAATATGGGGATTTTTACCGTAAGTTTTTTTTAACTATTCAGTGCCAATTCTACCTTTTTGGATAGAAAAAAAATAAACAAAACAACAAACAAACCTGCTGTGTAATTACGTTTTTAAAGAGTGAATTACTTCTTTAGATTTCTGTTTTGCAATACCATTCCATATGTGTGTTGTATTATCCACATGTGTTGAACTTTTGCTTAATCAATAGGGGCTGCCTTTATCAAATATTTTCGGTCAGAACTATATATGACAAAACCCCTCATTTCAACTCTTTAGTGACCCAAATATTAAAGATTTTTTTGTATATAAATAATTAAATAAAAATGAAGAAACATATATGTGTGTAGTTAATATAATTCATTTAGCTATAAAATCCTGATGAAGCGATTAAAAAAAGAGGCCTGTGATTTTGTTTGTAAAATAAAAAAAAATTTCAATTTTGAATAGCTAATACTTGTTTTATAAAATATTAACAATTGTTACTTCTTCAAGTTAATACATAAAAATTAGCATGTCAACAAACCAAACCATGCGAGTCCTTACTTGTCCCGATTAAGTAATAAAAAGGCTAGGAAAAAAAGGTGAGGACATTTGAAAAATAGTTCGAGGTATATTTCCACGGAAACATGACATCAAACAACCATACCTGCATTGTTTCGTATTAAATTGTATTGCACAAGACAAAATAACTGCAAAAAAAAAACGTTGCATCATATATTAATCGAAACAAAAATTAGGCAGTGTCATCTAAGGTACTGGTTAAAATGCTTTTTAATATAAATCAAGTTCAATTAGATAAAAAAGAACACCTATTGTAGTTATATTTTAAATTGGCTTTACGCAACTCGTTGAAATGGAGTCTAGTAGTTTTCGTTGTGGGATTTAAAACAGTATATCTCGACAAATCCGTAAATAAAAAGCAAATAATCACGTTCCAAAACTGCTCTTTTTTCGTTCCTATAAGTTTCAACTTATTTACGACGTTGTCTTATACATTTTATCGGTTTATCTTAATAGGAAATTGTTTTGATAGGATTTATAAAGGTGCGCGTACCGCGCAAATACAATTACGTAACAACCATTTTGTATGATGATTTTTATTTCTTGATTAAATTATTTATCTTAACAGAGTTTGAACTACATTAACTTTATTAAGTTTATCTATACACCGTTTGGAGATATCTTTGGGCCAAGATTGAACTTTATTGTAAAAGACTATGTGATCAATAATACAATCCTTTTTTAATTTTTATTTTACCCATTTTGTCTGAACTATTGAACTGATTGTGCTATATCCTATAAAGATGGCCGCCATAAAGTTGGCATACAACTTGATTGTTCTAATAATTTATCAGCTAGCATTTTTCATTCAAAAAAAATTATGCCTGAAGTGGTAATTATTGCGGGCAATTAAGAGATGACTCACCAGAGTTTATGATGAGTATACTAAAACAAATGATTGCGCCCATGAGAAAAGGGTCCTTATGACGTTTTGTATAAAACAGAGAAATAACGTCATAAAGAAATGACGTTACGTAAAAGAAAAAAAACTTGTTTGATAGTACAAAAAAGCGGCGCTGCAATTTTGTTACTTTGTTTATGAGCACATGTCTTAATAGCAAAGCCCTATAATGCAGTATCTTTTATAATAAATAAAATGAACATATTTATATTTTTTATATTTTACTCATAACTCACGATCGAATGTAGATTCCGTGCTTGTTTGATACGAACAAGAGACAAATCTTGATCATCGGCATTAAAAAAAACCCATGTACATGCATACTGGAAAGAATAACACTATTGAACAATTTATATCCAGGAACAATTTACATTGAGGTACTGAATCTGATATGAATGTTTTGAATATAAATTAATTGGAAAATTACCGGTTAATGAGAAATCATTATATTCGCGACTGCGTTTTCGCTACCGATTATAACTTGTTGATCCGCCCGTCAGCATCTGTTGCCGCCTTTAACTTCATGTAGGTCTACCATTTTCATCCAAAGCCACTGAATCTCTGACGATTCGGGTCCAAAAACAAGCTTAACAATCTGGATGAAACCCATTACCTTTTTATTGCACGATAAATACTTCAATCACTGTTTAAAAAGGCATTTATATATGATCACGTCGTAAAACAAGAAAGATAATCCACTTGTTTAGAAAATACCATGAGGTTCCGCACGGGGAAATTGATAATAGAAAAAAAGATGTTTAATTTATTTTATCTGTTCAATATTTATTAGTGTTATTTTAATCAAAATTAAAGGGACTAGTGAATGAATTATTATTGAAAATATGTGTTTAATTTATAGGTTGATACTACATGTACATCCAGTCGTTTATCAATTGATATAGCTTGATATTACTCCAAACTGTAAGATTTTTAGTTATGTCATTTTGTTGATTTTTTAAATACATAATGATAAATGAAATTTTATAAATTCATTATGAAACTAAATTCTTAGTATGAATAATAACCTTTCACTTTAGCTTCATCATTTATTGTACTGTAACTTACAGTTATTCAAGTTAGAATATTTAGAAGAAATTATTCATGGCTGTCATTATTTTTTTTTAAGTCCGTCTATTATTCCACACTGTTTTTATTGCATCTATTTAAAAAAGATTAGATATATACTCTGAAAATTGTTTTAACTGAATGTTATAAATAAAGAAAATGTTTACAATAAGTACAAATTGTGGTGCTTACAGATTTAAGCGCAAAAGCAAATGCAAGTTAATTTTACAATTGTCATTTAATTGTTGCAAATATGAATTTATATAATATAAGCACCACCTTTTTTTGGCCCCCGCTCTGTTTTTCCTGTGGTCTGTCAGTAATATATTTAAGCAAAATAGCAGAATTATTTAATAAATGATTATAAAGTGCCGATCCGATAATTTAGAATAAAAATTGAAATAATTTTTTTTTTCAACTCTTCATTGGTTTTAGTGCTACAAAATTGTAAAGAACAGATAAACATTTAATCGGCTACTTTCTCTGTGTTATCAAAATGTGTTCAAAACAGCGTACATGTTTATTGTAATAATTAATGATAGAATATTTAAAAAGAGTTTTTAAAAGCTAAATTCACTTCTGAAATTAAGTTTACAAAACGTACTTGTGATCTAATATTTTAATTACGTATGCAGGCTAGTGATGTACATGTACTGATTTAGATTATTTAAAGCTAGCATTGATTACAAGTTCGTGCAAAAAAAAAAAATAGCAATACGTATTTATAATTGATAAGATTTTAATTTTTTTTTTCCAATTTAAATTAGTTGTCCAAAAGTTTATGGAGCTTGATTTTTTAAATAAAAATTATTTTGGGGGAGGGGAAGGGGTATTGACCCACGTCTTTGGAAAAAAATCCTAAATGACAAAAGGTTGTGCGTACAACATCTAATATAATGTGTAAATAGCAATAAAAATATAACCTGCTCAGTTTGTTTTATAATATATGTAGATGCATTCCGACAGATAAGATACTAGTAATATTAGAGAACGCTCAAAAACATGAAAGAAATGTTTTTTACCAAAAAAAAGTTAGTGTGCTGCTGATTTAAAATTTCCGTGGCAGCTACATATACAAGCGCTAAATTATTCATGTGTCGACAAATACCCGATGTTAACAAATGAGCTAACTCATTGTACTAACGTGTGTATTTGTTCACGTGTCGACAAATAACCCATGGAACAAATGAGGCAACTCATTGTATTAACATGTGAACATATTTTGAGTCATTACATTTTAATTAAATTTAGAGGTAAACTATAGTTTTCATTAAAACTAAGAGTATCTAACTTGTGCCCGATTTTATTCTTTGACAAAATCACATAATTTATTGCTTCAGGAACTTGATAATCTATTTAATGAATAATTTGGCATTGACAAAAATAGTATGTGCTTCAAAAACATTAAGAAAATGCTACGAGAGAAGACAGTCTAAAGCTTTAGTGCTTTTATAGAGATTTCAGTAAATGAAATGCGAGTAGAGGGGTAAATTAATCAAGTTTCACGATTCGAAACCTTTGAACGTTTTCATTTCCATATCACTTCCATTAAAATGTGACCACCTTTTTTTCCACTACGCTTTAATTGTTCATACATGCAGTAAACTGTTGTCAGTTAACTTTATGAAATTATTGGTGCTCGTTATTTCCATGATTTTACATTCTTGCAATTTAACACAAAACAAAAACAATGCGTATTAAGTGCTCACGTAAAATATTTTTAAAAAAATACTATAATATCAGCCACGTTACATATTGATTTACACATAAAAAGTAAACAAAATTAATATCGTTAAGAGTTTTATTAATGGCAATAAGCGTGGGATAAAATATACATACGTTTCGATCCTGAACAAATTTAATTGAATTTAAAAAATAAAGTATATCTCATTCATATTTTGACTTAATAAATATTAAAAGAATTTTAACTTCAATTTTCATTTAAACACATTTACGAATTTATTGAAATGAACATGTATCTGTATCGCACATTATCATGTTTACTATCAAAATGTAGTCCCCATTTAGTTTTGTAGGTGTCTATGCTAATTTTTAGACTCTCGAGATATATGCCAAGCTTGCGAAAATGATTATTATTGTATGGATATATACTACATGTATTTTAGAACTTGGTGAACTCATTGTATCGTTTATTGATACACGTAGGAGCAAAATAACCGGCTCAAATTGTCTCTCTAAGAGCGAAACATCCCGCAATCTTACCTAAGCTTGCTGCGTATTTTCATAAACCGGGGGGGGGGGGGGGTGTTGCAGCAACCACACTACCGCTTAGCTTAAAAATGCGGTTTTTCATTTAAACGTTTTGATTGCGGAATTTAGGTTTTTAATTAATACACAATTAGGTATAATAATGTACTAAGGAACAAGATCAGTAAATATGAAAGAAAGTAATTTAAATTATTACGGACTAAAAAAATATTAAAGCAACATATAATTAAGCAAGCCGTGACAAATTAAAAACGAATCAAAGTAAAATACGAGATAACCATTGATATGATATCACTAAAGTAACAATCATGTATAAATGTACAGAAGAATAAAGAAGTTAAAGCAAAATGAGAAAAAGAAAGATCGACTTTTAGAGAAGTTTCTTTTTTCATAAAGCATGCACAGGAATCCAATGCCCATACATGGCACCATACATTTTTTTAAATGCCATGTTCATTGTACTTAGTTATTGATAATGAATAATTTTAAAAACATTCTTTGAATTGTACATGTAGTTTATAAAATCAGTTCTTTACTAGACTAAGATATGATTTATTCAGAAAAAATGAAAGTGCGTTAAAAGACTTCATAGTTTTCGTGACAGTTACATTTTCAATGTGCACGTGTACGGAGCCGCCCCGGATTATATAAAAAAAATTATGTATTGATATATATGCATTATTATTAAAAGTTATCAATAAGTTATGTAATAAGAATTTTATTATGATATCTTCAAAAGCAAGGATTATAACAAATAAAACAATGGGGCTATATACCTAACATAAAAATGACGTTGATAAAATCATTACGTAACGTCGCAAGGTGAACAACGTCATAGGTAAAAAAAATCCTTAACTTTAAATGCCAAAAAAAGATATTTATAGTTATTGGATCTTCATGAAACTTCATAACTTTAATCTTCTGACATATATAAGTATAAATCCATAAAAATCTGGAATTGTGAAAAAATGCCATAAGGACCCTTTTCTCATGGGCGCAATCAAATGTCTTGAGATATTCGTTGTTGAATGCAGACTACGAATTTAGCAATCAAAGTGTATTAGTCTCTTAGGTTTGAACATGTTTAATATATAAATGTGCCTTTTGTACTGTGTGTTATTAATCTAAAACATGTGGTGTATGCCATACCCGTGTCGTGATTAAAGAAATATTAAAAAAATGCTCACTCCCTTCCACCCCACCGATTTAGACCCTCAGAGTAGTTGCCTCTTCTTCTCAGACACTATGCTTAAACCATGTGCACACCATGTCTCTTTCCAAATATACGTAAATTAAAAGATGTAAAACACCCCACGCTGCATATATAAAGGCTAGAAATGCAATTTCAGCTTGTTAAATTGCTACCCTTTAGTCATTAGGTTGCAAAATTTTCGAAAACAAGCATAAACCTATATTATCGCAGTTAATTTATACATGTCTCAGTATGTTTCTAAAGGAAATGTGTGTTCTTCATTAATCTTACGATGCCATGTCAAATTAGATTTTTTAAATAAAAAATTATGATCGTCGAGTTGAGTTGTATTGATGTTATTTGAATTGATATTTGTTTCTCATAATGATTCTTAATTGAGTGTGCGTTTTTGGTGTTTTTTTTTTTAATCAATCCTACAATAACCAGTCAAACGAAATTTACAAAGACAGGCTAAGTAACTGTGTAAGTGGGACAGACGTCAACATCTTTTAGTAAAAGAATGTACATTTTTTCATAGGATAAAACCCAACGTGTGTTTTACACGCTATTTCTGTAAACCGGTTTTTCTCGTATGCTATAGTACCATATTGACGAACCGATATATACTTTCGCTTAAGCTACAATGTTTTTAGCGGATTGACATACCTTTTTTTTAACTTGCAGTTTCGGGATAGTTTAATATAGATCGTCAATTTCCTCATATAAATGACATTAGAGATGGTGTGTACATGACGTTAAGATACTTTATAATAATATAAAAAAGGAAAAAATCCCGGGGTCCAAATCAAGGGGAGATGGGTCCTTTTTTCTAACACTTGTGATCAATAATAAACTCTTTTGAAAATTTCATATTGTTTTCTAAAAAAATGTTGTACAAAACTCTATTATAAAAGATTACTTTATTTGTATAATGATATATCAATCATAAAATATTGTTTCGTTCTATTTATCACACATTATTTTGTATGTTATTTATACTAAAAAAAACATATATCACTTGCAGGGACAATATTGAATTTTCACGAGATCTTACAGCCACCAGTGTAACCGTATTTGAAAAATCCGAGTATCAATGTGATGGAAATGAAACCATTATACACGAGTGTTCGACGGGAGGTAGGGTGTGTTCGTCAGACAGGGACGTTAGAACCAGGCTGACTTGCAAAAGTGAGTATGGATATGTTTATGCTAGTATTTAAATACCTGATTGGTGAAAAAAATGCAAAGATACAACTTTACATGGTATATTGTTTAATTTTATATTAATGAACCCATCATCAATAATTAAAATACCGCCCAATACCTCACTCATTTATTTCAGCTTTTACAGAGTTGTTTCAGTAAATTTACAAATACATTTTATCACAGAGGGTGAAACTTTAGCAGGTTTTTTGTGTATTTGTCATCAACATCAGATTGGAAATCAGGGACCATGTGTTATCAAATGCTGTAGACGAATCACTTAATAACACAGTCAATATTAAGTGTTTCGTCAGGTCGTTACTTTACGATCTATAATTCATGGAACCAAACAGACACACCATTATCCACATCAACAAATTATTCTTTATTATTGAAAAGCTTGAACAGTTTATAAGGCTTGATAAAAAGAAATACAAAAATAATAAAAAGTTTATTTACTTCCGTATATTGAAACCCAAATATGTTTACATTGTGTATAAGAAATAGGATATTATTTGCTTATTTGCAACCAAAATAATAAATTAAATGTTCAAACCCTAATTTGCATGTATTGAAACTTAGCTTTCCGCTCAATTACTATAATATACTTTCAATCATTTTAAATTAAAAAGTGATCCTAATATGATGATATCTTTAGTATTTTTTTTAGATAGATTCCACGTACTCTGAATATATAATTGCTAACAGAATGTAATATAACTTTAATTTATGAGTCACACTTATTGAAAAAAAAATATTTCCA
Source organism: Magallana hongkongensis (assembly GCA_015776775.1). Taxonomy (NCBI): domain Eukaryota; kingdom Metazoa; phylum Mollusca; class Bivalvia; order Ostreida; family Ostreidae; genus Magallana; species Magallana hongkongensis. The sequence continues at coordinate 5,330,770 of CM027469.1, read as the reverse complement.
GGAAGTGATGTTAATGCTTAAGCCAAGCACGTTTATCATTCAATAAGACCATTGTGATATACAGCAAAACATGGGGAACTTTTATCTAAATTCCAATTCAGATTTAGCACATACATGGTAGAAACCTTAGTTCGAAGGTTTATCTACATTAAATTAATTCTAATCATAATTTTTCGCTTAAAAAGATGTTTAATTACTCAAACCAAAACCATTCAGATTTAGCACATACGTGGTAGAAACCTTAGTTCGAAGGTTTATCTACAGTAAATTAATTCTAATCATAATTTTTCGCTTAAAAAGATGTTTAATTACTCAAACCAACAAATTATTTTAACCAAAACAAATCATTTTTTTCTTGATTTAATGTTTTCCTTTATATGTACGCCCATTATATATTCGCACAGCTGGAGACACTTTGTCGGGGTTCTCTGTATATGTGTCAGATACAACAGACTGGAGATCAGGGACCCTGTGTTATCAGCATGACATAGAACAACTCCTGAATAACACCGTCACTATCGACTGTTTAACGTCAGGTCGCTATGTTACCATATATAACTCAAGGTTCCAGTCAAATTCATCTTCATTATCCGAGTTTGCTTACATCAACATTTGTGAAATAAATGTTACAGGTAACAGTTTATTCCTTCTTAAATAGCAATACATGTCTGATATTTTTGTAAAATCGCTTCAACATGAAATGTTTTATTTATACATTTCAAAACCAGGATGTGACATCGGATTTTATGGTGAAAACTGTACAAAATGTCCTGACAACTGTTTATACGATGTGTGTCACTTTCAAATCGGACATTGTTTTGATTGTAAAGATGACTTCAAAGGTGAAATGTGTGAAGGTATGCAAAATTTTGGAAACTAAATACTGAACGAGATGCGTATATTCCCCCATCTCCTGCATGGTAAAAAGCTGCATAAATATTCCTTGCTTGCCTTTATGCAGTTTTAAAGATATACATCAAATGTTTCGCAAATTGTACTATACACTTTTTTGGACGGCTGAAGCATGTCTAAATGTTCAATATTTTAAGAATGTCTCAATGGTCGATACGGCAAAACATGTTCCTTTCTGTGTGGAACCTGTCTAAATGAAGTGTCATGTAACTACATCGATGGATCTTGCCAAGGTGGTTGTTCGTCTGGTTGGACGGGTGATAAATGTGATCAACGTAAGTCAAATATCAAAAACAAATTTCATTTCAATCTTTGAAAACAATTCAATTTTAAAAAAAAATGTCCAATTTTAGATTTAAAAAGATCTCTCCTTAGCATACTGGCTTATAAAATCTTATTTTTAATCAATAATGTTTAAATCTCCCTACAACATTATTCAACTTAAAAATATAGTCCACCTGTTTTGCTTTTAAAACACTGATATCAATTAAGCAATGCTTATAAATAGTCAACGAACTTTACATGTTTATATTTATTTAAAATTCCCTCATGTTTCTTGCATTTGCTTTTATACTACACGTTATCAACTGTACCTACAGATTTCCTAATTCATATAATAGTTAAACGTGTACCTCTATTCATTATTTGCTTTTTTCAGAATGCTTCTCTTCACAATTTGGACCCAACTGTAACACGTCTTGTAGTGAATACTGTCTTGACAGAAAATGTAACCAGACCAACGGTCACTGCTTAGCTTGTATTGACGCACACTCTGGTCTTTTTTGTGAGAATATAAATTCTCCTGAAAGTAAGGGTTTGGGTAAGTGTTGCACAAATCATTGTTTTATTTTTAATGGACAATTTTGGATAGCTGTATAAAAAAAGTTACGCCAACAAGGTTTTCCTTTAATAAAGGTATTCATAGAATGGAACAAACACATTATTTTTTTTGGCATATATTAAACTCCTTATTGTCAAATTAAGTTAAACATGAAAATAAACACAAAATAACTTAAGAAAATAAATTTCTAATTTTCTTTAAAAAATTATTCATTTCTTTGAAAGTAATGAAGAAACGCTTTGCTTAAGTGTTGCAAAAATCACTAGTTACACCGTGCAATGCTTTTTATGTTTGATCATTTGACAACATTTAACTTAGGCATACTGAACTAACAATATTGAAATAATGTAGACCATTATACTAAATGTATGCAGTTTTTATCTATTAAACATATGTACCGCTTAATTTTCGGAAAAAAAATAGGGACTTTTTACTGATTTGCAATTTACCGTATACATATTGGACTCTATTTGATCATCAAAAATATCTACCTCCATTGTTCTTATTATAAAAAAACAAATACTATTATATTTTTCTCTTTTTTGCGCAATTATTATGACATGACGTTAACAAGAATCTTGCCATAAACTGTAATTGAAGAATGTATATCAGCAATGCTAAAGAGTGAGTATTTAAAATAAAAAACAAACTGATCGGGTTTTTTTTTTGGAAACTTGTACTGAAATTCTGTAAGAACGAAACCTGTTTTACTAAATTTAATTCACCTGCTAAACATGAAAAAATGACAACAACAAACCGTCAACCATCTAAAAAATACATAAAACGAAATATAAATTCAAAGCAGAGCACCACGGACCTCCAATAAGGTAGAGGTAAGATCAGGTGCCTAGGAGGAGTGAGCATCCATATCATATCATTCTACAAACACTATACTAGCATGCATTTAGCTGCTGCAAACAGATGCAACATTCTCCCTAAATAAATTTTCAAAAGATTTGAGATCTTTTTAAGTTTTTGGGGGGTTTTTTTGTTTTGATTTTGTTTTTTTGTTTTTTTTTTTGTTTTGCAGAAAAAAAAATTTCTACCATTGTGGCTCAAAAAGTTATAAAGTTATTGTTAGCAATGCATTCAACAACTATCATATTTACTAAATTAATATATAACTTGAAAAGTTATAAATCTTTTAGCACTAAATAAAAGTAATAAAACTATGTTACTCAATCAATACTTTCCAGAATGCCCTTCTACAGTATACGGACCTAATTGTAACACGTCTTGTAGCGAACATTGTCAACACAGACTATGTAACCATACAACAGGCCATTGTTTAGCGTGTGCCGATGACCGCTTTGGTATCCTGTGCGAGACTGACCTACCTGCTAAAGGTGAGTATCGAGTTTTTAACACAGGATATTTTCATTTGTTTTTATTTGTAATTTAAGATATTTTTGATGAAGAAGGTGTTATTTAATTTTTAAATAAAGGTTAAAGTAAAGACTGTAACAACGTTTCAATTTCTGACTCTTGAATATATTTCATTTTAGCAACTTTTGATACTATGTCGGTTTTAACTGCAACGACTACCATTTCCTTAGTGGTGATTGTAGTACTTATATCATACATACTATGGAAGAAATACCCGTATTCAAGACAAACACCAACACGAAATCACGATGTGCCGGAAGTTATAAATATCGACAGTAAATATGAAACTCTTCAAAGAAAGAAACCATCAGACGATTTGAAAAACAATTCCGCATCTGAGTACATGGAGATAGCATCTATTTCTCCAGAGTATACCAATTTACACAGAAATAATAATGTTTGAAAATTACTAACAATTTCCAAAATTAACAAAAGAAAACTCAAAATTAAATGTCGTCATGCTTCTTTTGTCTTCTTAAAAATATTTTTTTAATAAATTATTCATGAACGCACGACCAGGAAGAGTAATTCTTAGCACAATAAATAAGGACAACATCTTTCATTCGAACTAATTTTTTTTTCTTCCTTTGAAGAAAATGTTGTTAACATTGCAAACAATAAGATGTGTGATTGTGATTTTACTTGCATATATCCATTAAAAAGTTTAAGGCTGTCTTTCCCTGTTTTTAGATTATCATTACGATTACCTCCTTGTTATTAAGCTGTTTGTGTATTGCAATAACTTAAAAATAGTCTGATCATGTATTTACTTTAAAATAAACCTCAGTTTACTTTTACATAAACGAAGACTTATTATATATCAATAGACATTTATTACGACACTTTTCCCAGCAACAAATATATTTACAATATTGAAGAAGGTGGATAAGTCATGATCAATATTTCTCTTGCTATCTTTGGCAATTTTTGGATGATTTAGTTGCACATATTTACATTTTACAATGTCACTGTCCGTGATAACCCTACATTTTTGTAACATCATGACCAAGAAATTACTTCGAATGGCTGAAGTGGAAAAGCAAGCAGAGTTTGAATAATTAAAATAAATGAAACTCATATAATTATTTCAATATTCTAATATTTAATCTTACAGGTGCTGAAAACTTTATAAATATAAGTATTTAAAAATAATTCTATGCATGTTTCGAAGTTATAATTTCGGTTTGGGCGTGATCAATCCTATTATGAAGCCTTTTTGGGCTTTATTTGGTATGACCACTCCCTGAACAAAATTATCAACTCACAATGTTCGAATATGAATGATTTCTTATTCCGTAAATTGAGCAAGCAGTATGTCTCAGAACATGTACAATGATTGTTTGCCTACATTAACTATTTGGATTTGTGTGTATGTGTGTCTGTGTGTTCACATAAAACGTGTTTAAAAATAAGTTTTAAAATGACACATGCTTTAAAACATTGAACATCGTAGAAATATCGGTACCAAATTCATACCAATATTGATATGTTTTCTTGTGTCAACAAGATGATATGGCTGTAACAGAAAGTAGCCTAAACACTGTATTTAAAAAAAAAATAAAATAAAAAAGAACAACAATACTGATTTCTTTATACATGTATGACTCTGTTAAAGATTCATATGGATTAATTCAACTAATTGCTATTTTTAAACGGGAACTTCAGTATGATCTTAATTTATCTGGTTCACGTCTGTTCAGAGTTATCAGTGAAACAGTGACACATTAAATATCAAAGTACCGATGTACTGACGGGAGTTGATTTATCGACTATCATTTATATTAAAATCAACAATATGTTATTTTCCTTGGCAAGTAGTTTATAATCACAATTTAAATTACACACATTTTTATAATATGGATTCTCGAACTTTTCCGACAAGAATTTCGAGAAAACCGCTTATGAATCATGTTGTGTAATATTTAAAAATAGAATTGATTTTATCAAATTATGTATCGGTATTCGAAATATTTCAAAAAGTGTATGGATCCAACCAATAATGAACCCTAGTCTCGTTCAAACAGATGCTCGGTTGTCTCCGTTAATCTCCGACAAGTAATAGAGATACCAGGTCACGTGATAGCTCTTGCGACCTCTAATAATAGACGAACTCTCTGCTTGTCGGAGATGTACGGAGACAGTCGATGGTTGAACGAGACTATACATTGAAATATGGCGTAGGAATACATACGACTGCAAACAATTTCTAAATTGTTCATACTATTTAAAACCTGACTACTTCTTAGATATTTATAAATAAGTTTCCTTAAAAAAATGCTTCAGCGTACATTACATAGAATTTATCGATTATTTTCAAGAACTAACTCTTGTCAGCGGTGATGATTTGTGCTTAGGTCCAAACACTGTTTCAGTTTCGGTTTGCCAGAGTAACTGCATAGGAGTGTTAATTAAAATCAACTCCCAAAAATCATTTTCTGACATTGTATCTAACATATTTAATACTACAACATTATGATTAACTATCATTTTACCCAATCAAGACTTTTGGTGTTACATGATTTTTATTTTTTTTTTTGCAAAATGAATTATTTAAATAGATCTAGTGATACCACATGTTTTCTATATTTATAAATAAAACACAAGTTGTTTGTGGATTGTTAGTTTTAATCTAGATGTGGACTTTTATTATCATTATATTTTTGCCATCATGATGTCAAGAGCACTGCAAAAAAGTATTTTTCATTTTACATAGAAAAAATAGCTTAATAAAACTACTTCCACTATTGTATACAAAAGTTAATTGCCTTTATTTACAAAAAAAAAAAAAAAACATAACCAAAAAAACAAAAACACAAACAAAAACAACAAAAACTAAACTCTACTTGTATATGGGATTGCCAGCAAAACAACGGCCAAGTCTAGAACATTACTGATAATGCATCGCTAAAAACTTCATCCTAGCCTTACAATTTCTTTACAATGTATTTCATATTTCATATATATCACGACTTTTCAGAAATTAAATCCGTTAAAAGTATACAAGGCACACAGCGAAATAAAATCAAAGTACTAATAGTACTGAAAAGCGCTAACTTAGCTTGGTATTAAAGGGTATTTACTTTGTGCATACTAAGTGAAAAAGACTCGATTTGGTTTGTCTATATTTTAGCTTCGTTATGCGCAATATATTTCCTTATCACATCGTTACAGCCCCTGCAGTGATGTACGTAAGCTCCGCACATCAGATTCACAATAGCCCTAACAACAATAACCCGTGCAATCGTGTGCGTGAACCCCTGAAACTGCTTCTCTAACCAGTTTAAATGATGTATATTTCTGCTCATATGGGCGGTTTTCGTAGATCCGGAATCAGCAGTCTAATGACAATAAAGGGCTGCACTATGCTTACCACTTAAAAAATGATTGAAATGAATTATTTATGAACACACAAACGGGAAGAGATCAATCATCAACAGTTTAGAAGAAATCTGTAGCTATACAAATCAAAATGATAATTTTCAGTTGAATAAAACAGTTGTTAACATTAAAGGTAACACTGTGTGATAGTGATTTTTCATGTTATATTTCATTGCATTAAAATTATGGTTATTAATTACTACTTCTCTTAAATATATGTTTTTTTCCCTGATAAAAAAACTGTTATAGACTGTCCCAAGTTATTGCTTCCATCAATTTTGATGATTTTTAATAAAAATACACATACCTGAGAAAGAAATACAATTGAAATCGATAAAAGGGAATATATCCAAGATATCTTCATTGAACAATTATCCCTTTTCACTCATAAAATTTTACAGGAACGAAAACAATTTTCTTACGGAGATTTATAATGGGAAATGTAGACTTTCAATTTTGGGATGTGTATTGAAACCTGAAGCGGTAGAGGGAGCGTTTTAAAACAGATAATCTGGACATTTTTCATATTAGTGGATGAACGTAGTTTGAGCACAAAGGTATTTACTATTACTGAAATATCAAGCAAAAAGTGGTGGAAGCAAAAACTCGGGACAGAGTATAGTTGGTTGTAGTGATCTACATAGACCTTTGAAACCGTTAACATGTTAACCTACATATAACATGAAAAGACATTTAGTTATTTAATGGGTTGTTTTTGTTTAGTTAAACATTAATGCACTTTGTGTCTAGATTACAGTTGTTATTGGAAACTATGCATGGTTATCATAACACACGCTACTTACCTCCTGATTCGTCGGTAAAGACAGACATTATGTTCATATAAAGCATAAATTATAAACAACGTTCAAAATATTAAAACTTCATTTCACAAAGTTATTTTTGTTTCAAATACTTTATATAAAGAAGATATCTATTAAATGGAGATTAGTAACAATTAAAATTCAGAACAATTTAAACATATTTATATTGCTTAAAATGAAACGGATATTTCGCAAAAAAAGATAATTAAACTTTAAAAGTGATTATGTATGTACAATGAACACTCTGATGTTCCAGCGTAAATGTCTTTCCATAAAAATCCAGATGAAACACCATCGCCTGCTTTTGATTTACCTCGCCTAAATCCTACATGAATTATTTTCCTTTAGAATTAAAATTTTTCCTTACCAAAAATGACGTTCAAAGGTAGTTTTCCTATAGCAAATTAGGATTTCGAATCATACTATCAAATCTTTTGTGACTTTTCTTCAAATTATATTTTATTAGGAATTCCTGTCTTTGAAATATTTGAGTGGAAAGCAACATTATTAATGTATTGTTTTGTATTTCAAGCTTCTGTCTTAGGAATTTTTTTCTTGTTTAATGACATATGAAGGTCATTGCTTAAAGGCATCAAATGATCAAGCAAGAATAACCTTTTACCTTCTGTTTTTTTCCAGTGGTTTTATCAAAGATTTATTTGTATGCCCAATTTTTCACAAATTATGTCATATGGCTATTCTTTATTTGACAAAAGCGGATATGGTATCTTTAAAGTGTTATTAAAACATTCAGACATATTTAAGCAATCAAAATATAAATAATATCACATATAAATGGTGTTAAATACAAAATACATGGTCACTGTCTTGAGATACATGTATTGACCTATATATAGTCGGGGCAAGCAAACGTGACAGAGGTCGAGACTTGCATAATCCTCTTCACGTTTTCGACCTGAGCCCTAATATAGCTTACACTGCAAAACATTTTTGTTTATTCCACAATGTAGTATAAATTTTACGCCTCAGGCGAACTACTTTTGAGAAATTTCGCTGAATATTTGCAATTAAAACCATAACACCATGGCGTAAACCAAGCAAAAAGATGACGTCACAATGCAAATAAAACGCTGCGCGAAAGCGTGCGTACTCGAACTGTATTCAGCCTTGTTAAATTATGACATTTAGCTTATAGCAAATTTTCATTTTTATTCATATCTGAATAGAACTTTTTTCTCAAGTACTTTTCTGAAATAAAAGAAGTTTAAATGATATTGATGTGTGTTTGTTTTTATTTTGCTTTGAATTGAAATCATTATATATAATTGCTTATTGCAGATCAGAATAAACAAGCAGTCCGAGAGTATTGCATAAGTAATACACCCCCCTACCGGTTTGTCAAAATTTGTGAAAACAATGAAATGTTATGCAGAATATCATTTCTTACCGTCTTCTGTACCCCGAATCAACGGCATGCCCCGAATCAACAGACCAATCCGATAACGAACCCGAATGTAATAATACAAAAAAACCCGTCGATTTAATTTACAACACAATGCTTGACACTATTTTACAGAACTTATTTGTTTGTTAGAAACAATAAAAGGAATGGTCCAAGTAATGCACGATATTATTACTGACTACACACTTTCCTCGTTTATTCAATTAACACCGAACCCGATAACAAACCCGAACATTAAAACATTGGAATATAAAAAAATAATTTTCTCGAAAATATGTCAACCAGACGCTACAAAAGTGTAAACTTGATATGTAGTTTGACATTTTGTAGTTGTTCGGCAAATTCCATGTGATTTCTCAAACGCACAAAGAAAAAAAGTGTGTAAAATTGAGGTGGGACAGACAGACGGACGGACGGACGGACAGAAGGATAGACGGACGGACAGACAGACGGACGGATGGACTGATGGACGCAGAGGAAAGCTATAGTCCCCTCCGGTGAAACCAAGTAGGGGAATGATAAACTATTAAGTTTTTTTTTCGGGGGGGGGGGGGGGGGTGGGGGGAGGCATTTTTTTTTCAATTCTGAAAAATATTTTCAACAGAGAAGGATTTTTGTCAACAAGAAGTGCTACTAACTCATTCCTAGATCAAAATTTAAATTAAATGGGAAATGGGGCAGTAATGATTGTCCAACAAACGATGACAGTTGTTTGTCTTTTCAGGATTTCGCTGAGGTCACCGAACTTAGGTGGAAAGGCAAAAGCAATGATTTTACATAAGTTTTTGCATTATTATATGAACGAATTATCCTTTATTATTCAAAAGTTAGAACATTTTATACGGCTTGATAAAAAGCATATTATAATGTTATTTACTTCCGTATATTGAAACCTGAATGTTTTTAAATTGTTTATTAGATATATGATATTATTAGGATATCCAAAACCAAAATCATTGACAGAAGTGTTAAATCCTCAGTTCCTTGCTTTAAAACTAAGATTTCAGCCTAATTCCTTTAATATATTTAGAAATGTTAAGTTAAAAGGTGTTTCAAATATGATGATATATTTTCAGTACTTTTTTTAGATTACACCTAAGTCTATTCTATGTAATGTCATAATTGCTTTCAGAAATTTACATAACTTTTATTCATGAATCACACTAACTAAATTATAATGATATATCGAGGAGCTGATGTTAATGCTTAAGCCAAGCACGTTTATTATTCAATAAATGTTATATGCTTCACAGTTATGGTACCTTTCATCTAAACTCCCGTTCAGATAAGGCGCATCTATGGTAAAATAAATACTTAATTTAACGGTTTATGTACTTTAAATGAATTTGCACTATAAGATCAAGTTTTTTAAAGTTTTTTTTTAAAAAAGGTATTTCATAAGATGAAGAAATTGTTATTTTATTTACAGAAAGGTTAAAGAAAAGACTCTAACACGTTTTAATTTTAACTCTTGAGCTAATTCATTTCAGCAACTTTTGATATTGTGGCGGTCTTAATGGTGACCACTACCAATTCCATAGTGATAATTGTAGTACTTATATCATACATAGTAAAAAAGAAATGTCCGTATTTAAGACAAACACCAACACGAAATAACGACGGGCCGGAAGTTAAAACTATCGGCAGTAAATATGACGCACTTCAAAAAAAAACCATCAGAAGAACTCAAATATAGTCCTGCAACTGAATACATGGAGATAGCATTCATTTCTTCAGAGTATACCAATTTGAACTGACTATAATATTATTTAAAAGATACTAACAATTACCAAAAAAAAACTGAAACATCGGTGTACATATTTTCTCTTCTTCAAAATAAAAACGATTTTAATAAATTATTCATGAACGCGCAACAAGGAAGAGTACACTCCTCAACACAATGAATAGGGAAAAAATCTTCCATTTAAAATAAAATGTTTTTTCCCCTCTCTCATTTTGAAGAAAAAGTTAACATTGCAAACAATAATATGTGTGATTGTGATCTTAATTGCATATAACTAAAAACTCTAAGGCGGTCAATTTCCCTGATTTTAAATATAACGTTTGTTTCCTTATTAAGAAGCTGTTTGTGTAATGCAATAATTTAAAATGGTCTGAACAGCATGTACATGTAATTACCTCACTCGACTTTTACATTAACAAAGACTCATCATATATCAATAGACATTTCATTCACACATTTACCAGCAATATATATACATACAATATTGAGCAAGGTTGATAAATTATGATCAATGATCATAATTAACAGAAATGAAATTCACATTAATACGTGTATGTCAATACTCTAACATTTGTTCATACAATTGCTGAAATTATGTAAATATAACATAGTGATAAAATATAAGTATTACAAAATTATTTTATAGATGTTTTCAAGTGATATTTTCAGTTGGGGCGTGGTCAAATCTATTATAAAGCCTTTTAGGGCTTTATTAGGTATGACCACTACCTGACCAAAATTTTCAACTCACAATGTTCAGAATAAGAATGATTTCTTGTTCTGTAAATTGTTTTTTATTTTTTTCTTCAATAATGAATAACACATAGAAAGGTATCTGTATGCCTAGTGACTATGTTCCATATATATATATATATATATATATATATATATATATATATATATATATATATATATATATATATATATATATATATATATATATATATATATATATATATATATATATATGGAATAATTGCTTTACCAGTCCAATATGACAACAGAAGTTTCATGGTGTTTGAAGTTTTGAACGTAGCTTTAAATGTTGATTGCGATGTCATCAGCTTGAAAACTATTTTGATGTCATGTAGTAGTCAATGTTTTTTTTTTTTTATTTCAGAAGCAACAATATTATGTCTTAGTCACTATTGCCTTTTAAACATTTTACCGAATGTATAAACAAATAACAAGTTGGTTGTTAGTGGAATGATAGATTTGATTTATGTTTGACTTTATGTTAATTAAATTTTTGCCATCATGATGTAAAAAGCACCGTAAAAAATATGTTTCTTTTTACTTGGAAATAGCTGATCAAAGCTAAAGAATGCATGTCCCCGTTCTGTTAAGAAAACAAATGAACACCTGATTAAAAAAAATCCACCATTGTAATAAATGAAGATCAAATTGCCTTTATCTACAAAACAACCTCAATACTATATGGGATTGCCAGCAAAACAACGGCAAAGGCTAGAACCTTCCTAAAAGTGTATTGTTAAAAACTTCATCTTAGATAAGATGCTTTACAATTTCTTTGTTTCATACTTTACATTTATCACAAATTTTCAAACTTAAATCCGTTAGAAGTATTTAAGGCAAATGACAAAAAGGAAAGGAATGATTAAAATGAAATATTTAAAAAAACACTACGGGAAGAGATCAATCACCAACAGTTCAGAAGAACATTGACGCTACAAAAATCAAAATGATCATTTTCTGTTGAAGGAAAATGTTGTAAACACTGAAGGTAACACTTTGTGTGATTGTGATCTTACATGTTAAACTTAAATGCATTTAAATAATGACCTCCATACTACTAACTATTTTCTTTAATTCATAATTGTTTCCTGATTATGAAGCAGTTTAGTGATCTTCATAAACCATTAACTTAGTAAAACAAAATTGACTTGGAATGGTATTTATTGTCTTATTATTTAATTTTTTCTGTTAAGTTTAAATCTAATGCGCTGTGTTTGAATTACAGTTGTTACATGAAACAACACATGGTTGGTCAGAACACAGATTATTTACTTTCCTATTCATTGGGTTAAACCTGACAAAATTCTTCATTAAAAGGATCATAAATAATCAAAACATTTTCTAACTTTCTTGCTCGTCGGACACAATTTTAAATTTTAAAATAAATAATCGTCAAATATTAAAAGAAATAAGACATTTTTTTCACAAACATATTTTTGTGTTTAACGAAGTGTATGTATGTAAACTGAAGATAAGTAATGATTGAATTAGGATCCTTATGAACTAATGTTTATGTTTAAATTTGTTATAATCAAAGGTTTATCTTGCAAGACATGATAAACTATATCGTTGCTTATATATGCACATTGAACAAGGTGACAGATAATTATGCCTGTATCAAGATGACAGGTAATGACCCTCTTAAGATACTCATTTTTACCTGTTCAAGACTATTGCCTAAAGAGTATTTAGCTACTCCTGCCTCAAATGGGTCTCACCTTATAATCCTACATCATTAATTTTCCTAAAAGATTAACATAGTTCCTACACAATTTTCACCTACACAGGTAGTTTCATTTTAGGAAATCAAAATTTCACATCGGATTTTAAAATTCCATGGAAGTCTTAATCAATTTCTATATTATTTGAAATTCCTGTAGTTCTCTTTAAAAAGAAATTAAAGAGTCCTATAGAGAATCTTTCAATTCAATTTCTAATAATTTCTGAAGGTAAATAACTCACTCTACAGGTATGAAATAACAATAAAAAAGTGATTAAAAATCGTTTAGGCAATGATTTATTATATGGTATATTTAATTCTTTGAAACCTGCATCTTAGACGGATGCAAGAAATTCCACCCTTGCAATACTATCCGACACAGCGTTATTAGATATATCATTAATATATGAAATTATGCACTATTCTTGTTTAAAAAGCGTACTGCTTTAAAAATAATTTAGAAAATATTTAACTTCTAACGCTATCATCAATTTCTTTATTCTTTGATGCATTGATATAAGCTAAATTGCACATGTAATGTTTGAATAAAAACAATTACTTGTCGATTGTTTTGTAGTGAACAAATGAATTACTTATATTATTTGTTCACTTTCAAAACTAATGTTTACCATTTCTATACCAACAATTAATACAGTATTTTTGAAGCTGAGATTTCACAATACAAAACAAAACATTTTCTTAGTTACATTCTTTATACAATGAACGACAATTTACTGTCATAAGAATTTATAAGAATTTATAAGAATAAAAAAAAAACTCGCATACAATGTCGTTACTTAGGATCCAATGCAGGTACGCCTGTGTGTACTAGGAAAGAATCCTTTAAAAAAAGTTTTTATGGTGTAAATTGTGATATATAAGAAACATATTAACTTTCACAATTTATACAATTTGGTGTTTAAATCTTTGTGAATCTAAAAGAAATCGCGTATTTCTAATGCAACAAAATCCCATACATGCAGCTTAATACTTTCAAAAAGTCCATGGATATAAATAATAAATAATTTATATTTGTTTAACTCAACTAAAAGAAGCACTTCTTGTAAGTTTAATCGGCTATTATGAACACATAATCAAGCACAATGAAATCATAGGCTAGATAACTAACTGAAAGTTTTATTGCATATTTGAAATGTTCAATCATTTGTTAGATAGCAGGGCCAAGAACAATTTCAGTGATCAGTCTACTTAGTACACAACTTGGTATTTTCATTCAGCGGCCATATTAAAGTTCGTTTTTATTGTGTTTTGTTCCATATTCACATTAAAATAGATACTTGATAATCTATAATGTACGCTATCAGGTGAAGATGCATAAATATCACAGAGAAGAGCATTGTATCTTTTTCAGCATTGCGAATTATGCATGAAGCCAAAATTAAAGTATGACTCAGTCGCGTATTTGAGCCAATAAAGTATTTTTTATCTAATATTTTTTAACATGACAGAACAAAATGTGGTACACATATTGCAATATTATTGTAAACTGTCTTTTTTACGTAAATATAAATAAGGAGTGCTAAGAGCAAAGCTTAAAAAATGGTTTGTCAATATGTAAATAATCGATAAAAAAGTGAAACATCATGCGTGCATTTACCAAAATAAAAGGTTTAAAATTGATAAAATTTTGCCTTTTTTTTTATTTATTTCCCTTTAGATTTCAATCGAAAAAATTAAATACGATACAACTTGTGTTTATTGGACTTGAACGAGTGAACGAAGTTTTCTTTTTCTGCTTACGTCTAAGTGACTGAGTGACTAAAGCTATTGCATTACGGAATAAAGTCAGTTGCTCTATAGTTGCGATTTGATAACGAGTTACATCAGAGTAGAACTACACAGCGTTAAGATTGATCAGGGTTACTCCATTTTATAGAAGTGGAATTGTGTGTATCATATAATGTTTTGTGATACCTAATGGATTACTGTAGAATATTTGTGACACTTTTGTACTACATTGAGATACATAAAGCTTATCAATATGGTAATCGATATAACTTTTTGGAAAGTATTACAGTCATTTGGAAATATGATTGTGTGAATGAAAAAGACAGTTCTTTTCGTTTAATAGCAATTATGCAGGTATTTTATCAAACAACACAAACATTTTTCATTTAACAAAATGATGAAGTGTTATCTGTTGTTCATTCAGAAAACCTTTCCCTCAAAAAGACGGTGACAGTGAGTAAGAGATATAACAACAAGGACTTTGACCCCAGCCTCGCTGTGGACGGTGACCACAGTACGGACCTGTTAAAGTGTTCACTCACTGCTTCCGGTCAGAAAGAGGCGTGGCTTACCGTGGACTTAGGGGACGAGAAAAATATCGCATCTATTTCATTCATACATGGCGGTTGTAAGTATTTTTGTGAGAAAACTAATCAACCACAGATTTTCAATTCATTTTAAAGGATCACTTTTTTGTGTGATTGTATAATCATAAAACATTTTCTATTATCGTATAAGAAAATAATATCAAAAGCTACTCTATGCACATTTTGAAAGTTCAAATAAGCTGTTTTTACTTGTTGTTTTTTTTCTAAAACAGAAGGAACGAACGCAGAACGAATAGATGTGTCGGTATCTGGCATTTACAGTGATGGAAAATCTAGCGGCACCGTTCAAACAGAAGCTTATAAGGGTTATATTTGTTACAACGGTTTCACTAAGAATAACGGAAAAGTTGTGTGTTTGATATGGGGATTTTTACCGTAAGTTTTACTTATTTTGAAAAAAATCTAACAACTAACAACTAACAAACCTGCTGTATAATTACGTTTTTAAAGAGCTTTTTACTTCTTTAGATTTCTGTTTTGTAATATCATTCCATTCATTTGTTATTATACACGTGTGTTGAACTTTTGCTTTATACTACTAAGTCGTAAAAGTACTGACATTCCCATTTTTAACTGATAAACTTAGACATTTACTGACAATGTACTGACATTACTGATAAACTTAGAAAAGTACTGACGTTTTTACTGACGGTACTGAGAAACTTAAAAAAGTACTGACAAACTTAGAGAAGTACTGACAAGTACTGATAAGTACTGACACCATTGTTCTTACTCCCGCTAGAGTTTAAAAGGTGTGAAATTGTATTAAATAATGTATCTTTTAATTATTATAAAGAAATAAACCATTATTAAACTTATTAATAAAATTTTCCTGGAATGAAAATGTCAAATTTATATGTAACTTTATAAGTGAAGGAGAATTTGAGCCTTGTTTTTTTGAAAAAAAAAAGAAAGAAACTGGCAGATTTCATAATATTTATGTCGTTGGCCTCAGTTTCGATAATTATTTAAGACAGAAAAGTCAGTAAAGATTTGCACACTTGAGCTGAAGATCAATAAACTTGATCACCCATAAAAACACCTAGTTACTAGCATTCAATCTACCCGTATAACCCATGCACGGATTTAGAGGGGATATCGACACCCCCCCCCCCTTTGCATCCTCCATGGACAAATCTAATTTGTTAAATTTGCATAAATAATAAATATGGCTCAGACCACCCCCCCTACCCCACGGGAAACATAAGCAACATATTTGCTCTTCTAAAATGATTTTGGGGACCGCGCATTTTACATGGTTAATTAATGCGCTGTGTTTCCATATACTTATGATCGCAGTAAGCTTGAAGCCCTTGGGACAGAGGCCGAACGTGTTTATCTGTTATTTTGTCTTTGTGAAATAATATAAATCTAGAAATGAACCCTATCCATCAATTGAAGCTGGAGGAGACTAGGTTTTATCTATACATCTGACTCAACATTGACACAAATCTAGTTAGACCCGTATACCGATAAACCGCTTATATATCTTATTACATGTATTTTAACAAATGACAGTGTTTTGTTATTTGTAAAATAAAAAATAAGTTGAGGACCCATGTAACCTGCCTGAGTTAAAGCGCATAATAACACAACATAATTAGCACCTGCAGATAATCACACCGATCGAAATGATCACATTCATTTTGGCTGTTTTGTCTGGTGTAATGAATCATAGAATAACTAAGTCTCCATGAAATGTCTGTTGATTCTATTTAGCAGGAAGTAGATTAGTTAATACATGTATCTATATCATGTAAATCCCAATCGATGATAGCCATTGTTTATTTCCTGATAAATAATGAGAGAGAGAGAGAGAGAGAGAGAGAGAGAGTTGATTTTTTCGGAAAGGGGGATTAGCCCGGTTCTTGACACATTTAACTGTTCAGTAATACATATGCAATCCCAATCTCGCTATCGTGCACTGCAAATTGTCAAGAAGGGTTGTGTACAGTAGCCATTATATAATCACTTATAATTATTGGCCGTTCAGATCTTAGGAAGTGTGTGTATATATAATGTACACGTGTGTCTATCACCTCATTGTTCCAAATCTCCCTACCCTGCACTGCGAATTGTCAAGAAGGGCTGTGTACAGTAACTATTATATAACCACCGACCGAGTGAGAAAAATGTCAACATCCTCTTCTTTGAAAAATTTAACTTCAATCAACCAGTTGTTAAACCTGTGTTTTTAGGTTCTTTGATCAATTGATCTGGTGTAAAATAAAACATTGGTGGATAAAAGATAAAATTGACCGCTCTAAGTTAATCTAAATAATTATACATTTTAAGTTATGAAAATTAATTAGGATTGCATGTTAACTTATTGAGAAATCAATTTCCGGGTAAACTATTAGTAACTTTTAATTCAAAATCAATATAAACTAACACTCTCATTCTCTCTCTCTCTCTCTCTCTCTCTCTCTCTCTCTCTCTCTCTCTCTCTCTCTCTCTCTCTCTCTCTCTCTCGCCTCCTACATGTATAGAAAACACTACAACTACATTTACATAAAAGGTCGTGTATGTTCTTACTAGGGCCGCGGATTGATAAATAATTGGTCATGAAATTAGGATCGCAGGTTAACTTATTAGGAACTTAATTCCCGGAAAAACTATTAGTAAATTTAATTCAAAATCGATGTAACTCTCTCTCTCTCTGTTTCTCTCTTTCTGTTTCTCTCTCTCTCTCTCTCTCTCTCTCTCTCTCTCTCTCCGACAAACTGTACCAATGTTGGTATATTGGTATAAAGTTAACATTACTTTACCATGTCACCATGCACCTTGTAATAGTTGATTTTTTTTAGCGCGGTAGGTCTAAGTTTAAGATGCTTTACGTCTACAAATTGAACATGAAAAACATGGCATTCAAGGTCATTCGCAAACATCCAACTCCAATTCCACCCCCTTCCTTTTTTTACAACACAATTTTATGTGTAACAAATAAAGCCCCATTTAACACATTTCTTTAATTATGACAATTTTTCTAATCATAATTGTTGGTTAACATTAAACAAATTAAATAAAACAGACCCAGTTAATATTTCAAAATTAATATCAGTCTATATAAACTTTACACTGTATCTAGGTAGCTTAATTAATTAATGGTGAAAAATGACAAAAAAAAAAAAGATCAGGTAAAATTTCATTCAGTAGGAGTAAGAACAATGGGGTCAGTACTTATCAGTACTTGTCAGTACTTCTCTAAATTTATCAGTACTGTTTAAGTTTGTCAGTACTTTTCTAAGTTTCTCAGTACCGTCAGTAAAAACGTCAGTACTTTTCTAAGTTTATCAGTAATGTCAGTACATTGTCAGTAAATGTCTAAGTTTATCAGTAAAAAATGGGAATGTCAGTACTTTTTTGACTTAGTAGTGTTATCAAATACTTTCGGTCAGAATTATATTTGATAAAACCCCTCATTTCCACTCTTTGGTGACCCAATATAAAAGATTTTCTTGTGTATAAATATTAAAATAAAAATAAAAATTATATATATATATATATATATATATATATATATATATATATATATATATATATATATATATATATATATATATATATATATATAGTCCTGCGATTTTTTTAGTAAAAAAAAACAATATTCTTAGTTTCAAAAAGCTAATATTTGTTTTATAAAAAATTTACAATTGTTACGTCTTTAAGTTTATACATAAAAATTAGCATTAGGATCTCTGTGCATGTCAAAAAACCAAACATACGAGTCTTTACTTGTCCTGAATAAGTAATAAAAAGGCTAAAAAAAAGGTTGAGACATTTGAAAAATAGATCGAGGTATATTTCCACGGAAACCTGACATCAAACAACCATACCTGCATTTTTTCTCATTAAATTGTACTGTGCAAGGCCAAAAAAACAAAACTGCATAACAAAACGTTGCATCATTGATTAATCTAATCAAAAATAAGATCGTGTCATTCAAGGTACTAGTTAAAACGCATTTAAATATAAATCAAGTTCAATTAGATAAAAATAGAGTCTAGTATTATACGTTGGGGGGGGGGGGGGGGGCTTTAAACATTATATCTTGAAAACTACTATTTTAAATGAGACTGTTTTATACTTTAATTATTCTAAAAAGAAATATTTTACTTTCCCAATTGAACTTTTTTATTTGTTATATAAATAATGCCTATTGTTGTAGTTGTTTTCAGAAACTTGTGTAGAATGAAAGAAAAATGTGAACAAAATAACATGCGTAGACTGAACGGAAAATATGAACAAAATAAAGTGCGTAGAATGATTTGAAAATGTGAACAAAAACCAAATTACGGGTACCATTTTCTTTTATTCTTTTAATTTAATCTTAACAGAGTTTAAACTATATTAGCTTTACTAAGTTTATCAATACACCGTTTAGAGATATCTTGGGCCATGTTTGAACTTTATTGTAAAAGACTATGTGATTAATAATATAATCCTTTTTTTTAATTGTTATTTTACCAATTTTTTAACTATTGAACTGTTTGTGCTATATCCTAGAAAGATGGCCTCCATAGCGTTGGCATAAAGTAACATACAAGTTGATAGTTCTTATGATTTATTGGCTAGCATTTTTCTTTCAAAAAGACTTATGCCTGCAGTAGTGATTTTTCGCGGGCAATTAAGAGATGACTCACCATAATTGGTATACTAAAACAAAAGTCTTAAGATAATCGTTGTTGAATGGAGACTTCCAATTCAGCAATCAAAGTCTATTAGTCTTATTATATTATATAACATTTTTGAATAAGTTTTCTCGTTATGTCACAAATGAGATAATTTTATTACTATGCCCTGAAAATTGCTGAATCACACCGGAAACAGTTATATTGCCCTCCCGGAAACAGTTATATTTCACAGGAAATAGTTATATTGCCCTCCCGAAACTGTAATATCACCATCGCGTGCAAGAATTCTGCATATTAATTACGTCGGGTTCGAAATTCAACGAGTCAGTTGCTAAGCAAGCGTAAACAGATCCGCGAATTTTAAACATGTCAGGCCAACGTCTGCGGTTTGTTCATCTAAATTCAGATGTACTCGATAGTTTAATTGATGAAAAAAATTCGGCAAATACGACAAAAGAGAAAAACTCAAGCATTAGTGTTTTAAAAAAATTTCCTCTGCCTTGTGAATTAAATAATATGTTGATAACCCGAGTTTGATTTGTTTAAAAATGTTATATAACATATATCACATGTCTTCTCGGGCGACAATACCAGAATATTTGTCCCTCGGTGACAGGAAAGCCCTGGAGTGTTATGTCGCCCTCTGCCTTCGGCATCGGGCGACATAACACTCCAGGGCTTTCCTGTCACCTCGGGTCAAATATTCTGGTATGTCGCCCTCGAAGCCATGTAATATATGTATAATATGCACGTATAAAGGCTAAAAATGCAATTTCGGACTGTTTATATCGCACCCTTTCGTCATTAAGTTACAATTTTCCCCTAAATAAGCAATAACCTATATTATTGCAGTTATTTTATACATTTCTAAGTATATTTCTAAAAGAAATGTATGTTCTTCTTTAATCTTACAATGCCATGTCAAACTAGTTTTTTTTTAATAAAAAATCATGATCGTCGAGTTGGGATGCATTGATGTTATTTGAATTGATATTTGTTTCTCATAATATTCTAAAATGTGTGTACGTTTTTTGTCAATCCTACAATAACCAGTCCAACGAAATTTACAAAGACAGGATGAGTAAATGTGTAAGTGGGACAGAAGTCAACATCCTTCAGTAAAGGAATGTATATTTTCTCATACGATAAAATCCAAAGTGTCTTTTTACGCGTTATTTATGTAAAGCGCTTTTTCTCGTATGCTGTCGTACCATATTGACAAACCGATATTTATTTTCGCCTTAGTTTTAATGTTCTTAGCGGATTGACATACCTTTTTTTTTCCTTACAGGTTAGGGATAGTTTAACAAAGGTCGTCAATTTCCACATAAATGACATTAGACTTGGTGTGTACATGACATTAAGATACGTTCTAATAACAAAAGAAAGTAAAAAAAAATCAAGGGTCCAAATAAACGGGAGATGGGTCCTTTTCTCAAACACTTGTGATCAATGATAAACCATTTTGAATTTTTTTTTATTGTTTTCTAAAAAATGTTATACAAAACTCTCTTATAAAAGATTACTTTATTTGTACAATAATATATTGATCATACAATATTTTTTAATGAAATATCGATCATACAATATTGTTTTGGTTTTATTTATCACACATTGTTTTGTATGTTATTTATACTCAAAAACATATATATCACTTGCAGAGACAATATTGAATTTTCACGCGATCAGACACCCACCAGTAGAGCCGAATTTGAAAAATCTGAATACCAATGTGATGGAAATGAAACCATTTTACACGAGTGCTCGACGGGGGGTAGGGTGTGTTCGTCAGACAGGGACGATAGAACCAGGCTGACTTGCAAAAGTGAGTATGAATATGTTTATACTAGTATTTAAGTACCTGATCTGTGATAGAAGATGTAATGATACAAATTTATATGGTATATTGTTTAATTAATGAATGAATTCAATATTTATTTGTTTTATACGATATAAAGCGGTTTATAAAAAAGCGTGAACTGATTCAAACCATTTTATATCGTATAAAACTAATAACTATTGAATTCATTGCTTATAATTTAATTTTTTTTACTCTGCCTTGTAGATTAAAACGGTCATTTGACCTTTAAAATTACGTAAAATTGTCCAAAATTCAAACGTAACATCAGGCGTAATGATTCGTTTTTGACGTTAGGCTAACTAGAATGTAACAACATTTATACAAATTTTTTTTTAACCAATCAGAAATCGTGTTACAACCAGAATTAATTAATTTTTTTCTATGAATGAACCCATCATCAGTAATTGAAATACCGCCCTATACCTCACATAGAAACTTTAGCTTTTTCACAATTGTTTCAATAAATTTACAAATACATTTTTTCACAGAGGGTGAAACGTTAGCGGGGTTTTCTGTGTATGTGTCATCAACATCAGATTGGAAATCAGGGACCCTGTGCTATCAACATGTTACAGAGGAACCACTGAATAATATAATCAATATCGACTGTTTTACTTCCGGTCGTTATGTTACGATATATAATTCAAGGTTCCAGACAAATTCATCTTTATTATCCGAGTTTGCTTACATCAACATTTGTGAAATAAATGTAACAGGTAACAATTTAATTATTCCTTCTTTAATAGCCAACATGTATCTTTGAACTTTTTACTTCTTCTTTCAAATGGAAAAAAAAACTATGCCAGTGTTCTTGTATAAATTAATTGCATGATGTTTATTCGTTTTAATCCAAAACAGGTTGTGACATCGGATTTTATGGTGAAAATTGTTCAAAATGTCCTGAAAACTGTTTAAACGATGTGTATCTCTTTCAAATCGGACATTGTTTTAATTGTGAAGACGGCTTCAATGGTGAAATGTGTGAAGGTATGCAAATATGTTAACTTTACGTTAAATGGAACCTCTATTTTCTATTCTCCTGCATTTCTAAAAACTGCAATATTGCTTGCTTATTTTTATGTAGTTCTAAAGTTGTTTATCAGTAAATTCCTAAATGTGACATATTTTTTTTTGGTTTATTTTTCAAAAGGTTTTAGCATGTCTTAATGCTCAGTATTTTAAGAGTGTTCCCATGGTCAATACGGCAAAACATTTTCCATTCAGTGTGGTAACTGTCTAAATGACTGTCATGTAACTACATCAAAAGATCGTGTAACAGTGGTTGTTCGTCAGGGTGGATTGGTGTTAGATGTGACCAAAATAAGTCCAGTATCAACACAGAAATACATAATTACAGTTCACATTTTAAAATGATGTATCTTTTAAAAACAAATCAGGTTTAAAATTTACTTAAGCGTTATTTAACATAGATATATTCAACTTATCTTTGCTGTTATAGCACTGATGTCAATTGCGCATTGCATAGAATATTTCCCAAAACTAACTGATTCAAATAAAAGTCAAATGTCTACCTTTATTTATTATTTGCCTGTTTTCAGAATATGCTTCTTTACAGTTCTGACCTAACTGTAACTCGTCTTGTACTAAACACTGTCGACAGAAAATGTAACCAGACCAACGGTCACTGCTTATCTTGTATAAACGCACGCCCTTTTTTCTGTGAACATAAAACGTTTCCTGAAATCCAAAGCTATGGTAAGTTTAAATAAAACATGGTTGTTTTTCTGTAAAGAGAATTTGATTAATTATGAAAATGAAAAATACTTGTTAAGTCTAAAATGAATTCTTAAATGAAAGTATTAATTATCGAAAACGTTTTAATATTTTGCATATTCCTGCATTTTTTAAACGTCATTATATTGAATTAAAATATTCCTGACAAAAAAAAACACAAGTTCTGAAAAAAAAATTCTGATTTTTTTCTTTAGAAGTGAAAATGAACCGCTTTGCTTTAGTGTTGCAAAAACAATCACTGGTTGTACGTGGAACTCAGTCAAATTGAAATTGAATTTAAATTAGAAAACAAATGATTCAATTTGTAATGAAACCAGTATGGACAATGGATTTAATATAAGCAAAATTATATAATTGCTTGCAAGCATTTTTGAGGTTGAGCCGATAAAATAATCTTAATAGCAGCAATTAAAAAAAGATGGTGTTTAACATTTTTTTCAAAAAATAATTATTGATAATTATTATTTATAGGTTCATGTACTAAAAATGAATTTATAAACCGATTTGATATAGGATTGCATTTGACCAACATCAGTATCTACCTACATTGTTATTATCAATACAAAAACCATTATTTTCTTGTCTTTTTGTGCATTCATCGTGACATCATCATAACACGCCTTTTTTCATTAATTTTAATTGCTTTATTGTACTATTAATGATAAAAATGAATATATTCAATTTAAAAAAGAGAAACAAACAAATTTCTTTATTGTGTAACTTGTATTGAAAGTTTATTAAAACAAAACCTGCTTTACTACATTTTGATTACCTGATATATAGATCATTTTACAAACACTATAACAGCATGCATTTAAGTTCTCCTAGCTGATACAAACAGATGCGTCAATCTCTCTCATAATAAATCCATTTTACAAACATCTGATAGTTGTATATATATTTAATACAGTTTTTTATTTTTATTTGATTTTTTTTTTTTTTCAGAAAAAAAAATAATTTTTTTTTTCCCTACCAGATTGGATCAAATATTTATAACGTCAGTGTTTACAATGCATTCAACAACTATCATGCCTGCAAAAATAATATATCACTAGAAAAATAAAATTTTAGCACTAAATAAAAAGAAATAAAACTTTGCAGCTGAATCATTACTTTTCAGAATGCTCTTCTACAGTATACGGACCTAATTGTAACACGTCTTGTAGCGAACATTGCCAACACAGACTATGTAACAATACAACAGGCTACTGCTTAGCGTGTGCCGATGACCGCTCTGGTAATCTGTGCGAGAATGAACTACCCCCTAAAGGTGAGCATCAAATTTTAGTTTTTAATTTAAGATATTTTATAAGATGAGGAAAGAGTTATTTTATTGACAAAAAAGGTTAAAGAAAAGACTGTAATACGTCTTCATTTTTAACTCTGGAACATTTTCATTTCAGCAACTTTTGATACTGTGTCGGTCTTAACTGCAACGACTACCATTTCCTTAATGGTGATTGTAGTACTTACATCATACATACTAAAAAAGAAATGTCCGTATTTAAGACAGACACCAACACGAAATAACGACGGGCCGGAAGTTATAAATATCGACAGTAAATATGAAACACTTCAAAGAAAGAAACCACCAGAAGAACTCAAACACAGTCCTGCAACTGAATACATGGAGATAGCATCTATTTCCTCAGATTATACCAATTTGAACTGACTATAATATTTTTTTGAAAGATACTAACAATTACCAAAATAAAAACTAAAATTAAACATCGGTGTACATCTTTTGTCTTCTTCAAAATAAAAGCGATTTTAATAAATTATTCATGAACGCACAACAAGGAAGAGTACACTCCTGAACTCAATGGATAGGAAAAAATGTGGCATTTGAAATAAAATGTTTTTCCCTGTCTCTCTCTTTGAAGAAAATGTTGTTAACATTGCAAATAATAGTACGTGTGATTGTGATCTTACATGCATACAATTAAAAACTTTAAGGCAGTCAATCTTTTCCTGATTTTAAATATCAATTAAGTTTGTTTTCTCATTATGAGGATGTCTGTATATTTCAATAACTTAAAAATAGTCTGAACAGCATGTATTTACTTTTAAAAAGAACCTCAGTTTACTTTTACATTAACAAAGACTCATTATCCATCAGAAGACATTTCTTACGGCACATTTACCAGCAATATATATATATATATATATATATATATATATATATATATATATATATATATATATATATATATATATATATATATATATATACCTGCTTTCACCAATAGGCGGACATGGCTAAAAAACCATACTTAGGCAGACATATATAGTTTTTTTTAAATCTCAATATTATTCATTGTCCATCTCAACAAGCTATTAAAACACAAAAGTATGTTCATTGGTAGACTGTTGTTAAGATATATTGCATCCAAAGAGATATACATTTTAAGAGGTCTGCCTAATTTTTCAAAACCATGTAGTAGACTTTAAGCTGACATTATATAAATACAATATAAGGTAGACATATATTAATATTTGAAATGCCTATCAGGCAGACAATAATATAAATAGTAGTAATTTCAATATACATTCAATAGTGTTAATTAAAATGCAAAAGCAATTGCATTCTACAAACATTATTTTTTGGTAACCTAACTCCTACCTTAATTGTATAGTATTTATTTTAAAGCAATGTCGTATTCATCTCTTAACACATTTTTAAGTGTATATTGTCCGGTTGTGCCAGCAAATCTGATTAAAAATTTATATTTTATATAGTCATAGGTAAAAAATTTATTCAAATCTAAATTAACTGATTAATATTAGAATCATTAAAACTTGATGAAGAAGTCACAACATCATTACTATTTTTTAAAGGAAATAACTTTATAATTTTTAACTTAAAATAATAATTTTATTTAAATTGTACACTGGTACATGTAATAACAAACCTCTTATCAATTACAAGAAAAGCGATTCCAAGTTTTAATATTTT
The DNA here is from genome assembly GCA_015776775.1 of Magallana hongkongensis. Classification (NCBI taxonomy): domain Eukaryota; kingdom Metazoa; phylum Mollusca; class Bivalvia; order Ostreida; family Ostreidae; genus Magallana; species Magallana hongkongensis. The sequence continues at coordinate 5,304,226 of CM027469.1, read as the reverse complement.
TAATATTAAAACACCGATGATCAGAAATATATATATAACAGATGAGAACATTAAAAATGAACTAGTATTACAAATGAAACTAACATGATATCTCATTTTAATTTGTTCTGGACATGAAAATTACTGCATGATATTGTATTTTGATTTGATATGCACTTACGTTGTAAACAGATCAACACAGTTACCGAAACAACTGAAGCAATGATATAAGTACATGTATCATAATTATACACATATTGATAACATGCTCAATAACTAAAATAAATCTAATTCATTATTACCTCCATTATTGTATAAAATATAAGAATTATTTTTTTAATTAAATGTATTAAAATTTTAAAGATACAGCTTAAACTCTAACGGACTACAGAGTTTTAAAAAAACAAAAACTTTGTACGGTTGTACTAATCCATTTTAATAGTTTAGTAAGTTTAAATTAATTTTAGGAGTCACTATATTCTAATTAACAGTAAATACTTAACTACATGTATTTCATGTAAACATGAAAACATTTATATTAACTCAACTATGCATATTCATAAACATTAGTTCTAATCGTTGGTATATGAATAAATTAAACCCAGGTACATGCACAACATTCTCATAATAATTAATAGATGTTTAACACCACAGTAGTTTTTCCTTAAAAGATTATGTCAACAAAAAAACCAATGCACTCCACGGGCCTGGTTTTTTACTTCTTTGCCTCAAAACAACTATGTAATATTTCTGAAACACAATCAAGGAAGTGTGTTTAATTTTTGTTTCCTATAGTTAAATTAATTTAAAAACAATATGTAATACAAAGACATAATGCAACTTCTAGATCTCTACATTGTATATGATAATCAAGCAAACTTTATTAATTGCCATCAGTTGTGCAAAAAATTGAAATGGGATTTGATGGGGAATAATTTGCTTGTAAAATCTATGTGAAGAAACATTTAAACATCAAACATGTAGCTATCTTCAATGTTTGTTAGAATAACAGGCAGAATTTAAATTTGGTTTGAAAAGTGACCAAGATAATTTCCAAACAAGAGGTCCATAGGCCACATCGCTCACTTGAGCAACAACATCAATGATGAAATCAGCTTTATACGGCCATTTAGAAAATATCTGAACAATGTAGGAAAATAGATTTTTAAAACACATTTTATTGTGCTATACATTGAGCTTCTTTCGAAAGTTGATGATTTTATCATCAATTAACTACATGTTGAGCATTTCATTTCTCAAGAAGATCAAGAAGAACAGTTCATAACATCAAACTTTGAACACATTGTGTAGCTCAGGGGCCACAGTTGAGAACAACTGAGAATCATAAAGGTCAAGATGATTGGTTATAAGCAATACCATATGAATAACAAATAACAAATACAAATAACATTTGAGTTTTGGAGAATCAGAATTATTTCCTAGGTAATTATACCACCCACCCCCCCCCCTTATTGTGACCTAATTATACCCTCAAGATCATTATCATGATTTGAACATGATGAAATTTGCACTACCTGATAATTCTTCAACATAAGTCACAGCATGGCTTTTGAGAAAAAAATTTAAAAGAAAAAGATTTTTAAAGATTTTTTCTCGATATAATCTTATGTAAAAATTTGCCCCCCCCCCCCCATCTTGACCCCTCCCTAACCTTGAGCATCCTGATTTAATCAAAATTCAACACAAATTACAGCTTGTCTGACCTTTTGGTTTTTGAGAAAAAGGTTTTGGAAGAGTTGTCTTTATATATTACTTATATAAATACTTATATATTATCCCATTGTGGCTCAACCCTACCCCCTTGAAACATGATTTAAACAAACTTGAATCTACATGACTGAGGATGCTTCGACACAAGTTTCAGCTTTTCCAACCAAATGGTTTTCGAGAAGATTTGTTTAAAATATGATATGTAAAATAAAAATCATTTCCCTTTTAAATGGGACTTAGTCCTTCATTTGAGCATATTTGAAAGCCATTTAAAGGTTTCTTTGTGCAAAGTTTGGTTGAAATTAGCCCAGTGGTTCTAGAGAAGAAGTTGAAAATGTGAAAGTTGACAGACGTCATACAAAAAGTGATCTGAAAAGCTCACATGAGCTTCAGCTCAGGTTAGCTAAAAAGGAGTAAACAAAGGTATTTGATTGAAAGTTTTGTTATAAAAAATCTAAAAAGAAAGTTTTTTTAATCGATTGGAATGATTCTTTTTTCTTTTGTTCTGCTCATTCATAATTTTTGTTCTGAGTTGCAGAACTGTGCAAGCAAGGGATGTCGATCTGCTTAAGTACTCCTCCAGACATGTTTTACCTGAAAGAAAACATAACTTTATGAAATTTAAAGTGCATTGCGTCATATAAGAATACTAGTATATCTACATGTAATATTTAATTCTATAATATATGTAAAGTGTGTGTAATGTAAAATAAGAGGCCCACGGACCACATCGCTCACCTGAGCAACAATTGTCTTAACTCTGATCAAATTAGCAGTTCAGTATCAGAATATCTTGACAACTAAGTACAGTAGATATTGCAAAAAAAAATTCAAAGTCTGCTAAGTTTTATCCACATCTTTTTTTTGGTAAATACCAAGCCCCTTTTGTTGTTGTACCTGTAAGAAGATTTTCTCTATTCCTATATACCCCCCCCCCCCTATTTCGTGGCCCCACTTTTCTCTAGGGAATCATGGTTTCATCAAACTTAAATCTGCATAGCCTGTGCTTTCAAACAAAGTACTGAGTTTTGGACCAAAAACTTTCCCAGAATATTTTTAAAGATTTTTTCTAAATATTCCTATGTAAGAATTCAAACTGCCATCGCGGCCCTGCCCTACCGCTAGGGACTGTGATTTTGCAAACTTGAATTTACACTACCCGAGGATGCCTCTACACCAGTTTAAGCTTTTCTGGCCAAATAGTCTTTAAAAAGAAGATTTTTAAAGATTTTTTCTATATATTCCTATGTAAAAATTCACCCCCATTGTGCCCTCACCCTACCCCTGGACTATTTAAACAAACTTAAATCTATACGATCTGGGGATACTTCCACTCAAATTTGGGCTTTCCTGGCCTAATAGTTTTTGAAAAGAAGATTTTTAAAGATTTTCTCTATATATAAAAAATGATCCCCCATCGTGGCCCCGCCCTACCCCTAGGTACAATGTACCATGATTTGAACAAACTTGATTCTACATGTACATTATCTGAGGATGGTTACACGCCAATTTGAGCTTTCCTGGCCTAATAGTTTTTAAAAGATTTTTTAAAAAGATTTTCTCTATATATTCCTGTATAAAAATTTATCCCCCAATTGTGGCCCCACCCTACCCCCGAGGACCATGATTTGAACAAACTTAAATCTACACTATCTGAGGATGCTTCTGCTCAAATTTGAGCTTTCCTGGACTGATAGTTTTTGAGAATAAGATTTTCTCTATATAATCCTATGTAAAAATCTATCCCCCCATTGTGGCCCCACCATACCACTAGGGACCATGATTTGAATAACTTGAATCTACACTACCTGAGGATGCTTCCATTTTAATTTGAATTTTTCTGGCTTAATAGTTTTTGAGAAGAAGATTTTTTAAAGATTTTCTCTATATATTCCGATGTAAAACTTCATCCCCCTATTGTGACCCCGCCCTACCCCCGGGGACCATGATTTCTACAAACTTGAATCTACACTACCTGAGGATGCTTCCATTTTAATTTGAGCTTTTCTGGCCTAATAGTTTTTGAGAAGAAGATTTTTAAAGATTTCCTCTATATATTCCTATGTAAAAATTGATCCCCCTATTGTGGCCCCACCCTACCCCCGAGGACCATGATTTGAACAAACTTGAATGTATATTACCTGAGGATGCCTCCACACAAGTTTAAGCTTTTCTGGCCGAATAGTTTTTGAGAAGAAGATTTTTGAAAAATACCAACAAATTTTCAATAATTCTCAATTATCTCCCCTTTAAATAGGGCGTGGCCCTTCATTTGAACAAACTTGAATCCCCTTCACATAGTAATGCTTTGTGCCAAATTTGGTTGAAATCTGCCCAGTGGTTCGGGAGAAGAAGAAAAAAATGTGGAAAGTTTACAACGACAACGCCGCCAACGACAACAACAACGCCGACGACAGACAACGGACAAATTTTGATCAGAAAAGCTAACTTGAGCTTTCAGCTCAGGTGAGCTAAAAACCATAAGTTACTGTCACTATGCAAAGTTTCCTGTTTGCATAACTGTATGCATATTACATGCTCAAATAAAGGTCTCGACTGAACGTTGTAGATAACATAAACTTACAGAAAAATTGCTTTTGTCAAAGAATTTTTTCACTGAAGCATGGAAAGAAAAAAAATACGAACTTGGTAGACTGTTTCCCTTTTCGGTGTTTACCCACTCCTTAAAATCTGTTATTACAGCTTTCGTGTTCGCTTCTGTCCAGCGAAATGAGTCTGAAAAGATAAATTCAAATGCTGGATAGTCTTTGGAAATAGAAATTTTAAAAAAAAGTGTATTAAAAACTCAAAGCTTTTTCTTTGTTTTTACTTTAATAGTAATGATTGATATGCACAAGTTATACATAAAACTCATAAAAAAAATTTGTACAGAGTTTAATTTTGATGAGACTTGCAGAATATTAGATCAGCATATTGGTTTATTTGTAGAAATAAAGGATATTACAAGCATATTAAATCTAGACCAGAAAATATGCACAAACATGTAATCATTTGTTGTATCAAGTAATGCAACTGCTGGATCCTCAACTTGGAGCTTACTAGCAGAGCTGCCAAACTACGGCGCTAATGCTTTTTATCCACATAGCCAGGTTGTCTCATGAGCCAGGTACCCAATTTAACCCCTGGGTAGAGAGAGTGCACTAGTAGAGTTAAGTAACTTGCCCAAGGTTACAATGTTACAGTAATAGCGACAGACCGGACTCAAACCCGGAGCTAACGTGTCCAAATCAGTCGAAGCTATCAAATACGCCAACACCTCTTTATAATGTATCATATGATATTGTTGTATGAAATATGATATTATATCGTATAATACAATATGATACGATACAGCATAGTATTATTTTGTTTGATACAAGGTATAAGGGAACCTGCTCCAAAAACTTTAACTATCTCGAAAAACATTAACCTAATTTGGCATCCAAAACTTTTGCATTCAAGCCTGTCCAGTGCATGAGTATCATTTGATGCACCATTCATACAAGTTTAGTGAAATTAAGACAAGTAATAACAAGGATATAGTAATCAAAGGGCACCTGCTCCAAAACCTTTAACCTGCTCCAAAAACCTCCTCCACCATCTGAAATTCATGGCCCAAATTTAGAATACAAGTCTTATGTCCGTAAGTATGTCAAGATGCACAATCAATAATAATTAAAATACGGGACCTGCAACAATAACTTAAACCAGATCCGAACGCCGAAGCAAAAAAAAACTGGGGGTATAGCATAAGCTTCCCCAGACTTCATCTCTGTGAGCTACGAAAGAGGTTCTCTCTGGTAGTGGGATTCATGCAAAGTGTATATTACAGACTAACCTTTTCTTTGCTTCTTTCCTTCACTAACAATTTCTGCACTTTGTGTTCTAGTATCTGTTAAGTTTAAAATCAAGAGAATTAGTATCAATATATTAATTAACATGCAAAGTCACATATTGTTTACCAATTTTAAAATTAACAAATAATAAGCATGTAAAATATTTTTAAAATCCTGACTATTCTTACCTTTTGTCTTTGTCTTCTTCTCATGGCTTTCTGGTGCCGCTACTGGTAAGCCATCTGAGAAAGAAAAGCAATTCCATTTACATTTATCGAAATTGATATACCTAACATAGTAATGCTACTTAAAAGTAAGATGCAAAAAACTGACTTTCGTATGAAGTATGTTTTTACCTTCTAGCGAGCTCAAAAACTTCCCCATATGCAAGACCTCGGTCACTCCTGGAGGACACTGATAGTTGTCCTTATTTATTGCCTCATTATGACCTAGATGGTCATAAAATATTTTTCTGTCATTTTCCGACATATCTAGGGTAGCATAAACTGTTGACACTCTGTGCCTATTTTTTGTTGCTGTGACTGAGGATATGCCAACTGCTTCACACACAGTGAATACTGCATGCCATCCAGAGCAATGTGAACTTGAACTTTTTGTTGCAAACAAAAAATTATTAGTCTCTGCAATCCCAAACTTCTGCCTGTGTGATATTAGCAGTTCAATTGGCCCTACCAAATCATTCGGAATCAGAACTGGAACACACTTTCTCCCTTTCCCAGCCATGTATGCTAGTTTATATTGGCCAATGAGGTACTTTTCTGCATCATCTTTAACACTTTCAACTGCTTCCTGAGGTATCCAGGTTGAATTTATGGCATCATACCATTCCTCAAGCAGTAGCCTTGAACCCTCTTCTCCTCGTCTGGCATTATATAGAGTTAATCGGGCGACTACTAATGAACGAAGCCATGTGTACCGATTAAGTGAAAAGTTTTCCACGGTGTCATCTATTTCTTGAATGAGAAATTGTTTCAATTTCCTCATTTCATCTTCAAGTGGAAGGCTCTTGGGGAGTCTTGCCTTCTTTAAAGAGTTCTTCTCTGTGTGATATCTGGCTTTACCAACAATATCAGGAAGGTTGAAATTGTACGCTTTTCTGAACCTCTCCAATTCCTTAACTTTGGAGTCAAGCTGTGTTTCTGAGTAATATCCCAAAAGAATCTTTATGCTTCTTTGGAAAATGCTGTTTAAGTTCATTTTCAAACCATACTTCTCTCCTTCTTCTCCTGTGCATAAAGTTGAGAAAGCTTCCTTTAGAGTTGACAGATGGTTTCTTTCATACATTTCTTCAAACGAAAGCTCCTCTTCTGCAATAGACTTGAAACAAAAGAACAGTCTGCTGAGTTCTCTCATTTCCATCATGACTTCTCTTCTCACCTCTGTAGTTTTACTCGATTCTGATCGTCTAGCAAGATAATGTTTATATCCAATTGTTTGAACAATCTTGGACTCTCTTATGAAGTTTCCAATAGAACCATCTCGAAATTTATTCAGGATATTCAAAACAAACTCTTCACTATAGTGAAGGTCGAGAGGCCTTAGTGTTTTAGTTTTAACTGGCTGAGCTTGACTGCTACAAGTTTCTTTGTGTTTGTAAAACGTTCTGTTGGAAAAAAACTTTTTACATGCCAAGCACATCCGAAGCTCATCCGGCGTTTTTGGTTTCCTCTCCCTCATCAATTTGGTATCATTATCGTCCAAATGATGCATGTTGTATTTGTATATTCCTTCATGACGTTTTTCTTCAAACCATTTGTTTTGCTCTTCAACTGGTTTTTTAAGGATGGCTGCAACTTCCTCATGTGTTTTTTTGTGACTTGTTATATGCCTTTTCAACTTTCCTCCTTCAATTATTTTACTGCAAAACACACACATTCGACCTGGTCTCTGAAAGAATAGAATAGATATGATTAATGCAAGCAAACTTAAAGATGAATATCTCTCTAAATTTTATAAAAGATCCTTCACTGTAAGAATATTTGTTAATCTAATGGTCTTTTTCTTCATAAAATTGTTACATCAACATTCTACTACATACTTCCTTTTTCGGTTTAGCTCGGGTACTTTTTAACGCTGAATCTTCAAATCTCTAAAACAAAGAAAATTTATAAATCTATAAATTTTAACTTTAAGCACTGATTTTTTACAACTAATTCAAAAATATTCATGCTATACATAAAGATTAGGATAACGAAAGTGATTTTAAAGTTGAAATTAATCTACATGTATATGACTTTAAATTAAAATGAAGTAGTTATGATATCTTAATTAATTGCAAAAGCACAAAATGCTTTCTGAGATATCAACAGGAAACAAAAGTGTTACAACCTATTAAAAAAAGTAAAAATTGCTGGCATTGACCTTTGACCTCAAATCCATCTTTAGGTCATGAAGTGTTTAGATTTTAAATTCATTGTAAAACCTCAAAAACTTTTATATAATGCATGGTAACAAAAACGTTTTATAGAGTGTTCTTTAAAATTAATATCTTCAAATCTCTAAAACAAAGAAAATTTATAAATCTATAAATTTTAACTTTAAGCACTGATTTTTTACAACTAATTCAAAAATATTCATGCTATACATAAAGATTAGGATAACGAAAGTGATTTTAAAGTTGAAATTAATCTACATGTATATGACTTTAAATTAAAATGAAGTAGTTATGATATCTTAATTAATTGCAAAAGCACAAAATGCTTTCTGAGATATCAACAGGAAACAAAAGTGTTACAACCTATTAAAAAAAGTAAAAATTGCTGGCATTGACCTTTGACCTCAAATCCATCTTTAGGTCATGAAGTGTTTAGATTTTAAATTCATTGTAAAACCTCAAAAACTTTTATATAATGCATGGTAACAAAAACGTTTTATAGAGTGTTCTTTAAAATTAATATCCAGCTTATGCAGTCAAATTGATATTAACTTATTTTTACCCCTCTTAAGCAGACACCTTAACTTGTGTCCTCCAAATACTGTTTACATATATATAGTTCATATTAAAATATCTGAGACAGAATACGAGAGACATTCTTTCTTAACTTACCCCATCATCTTCATTGAACACTTCTCCAGTATTCTCTTCTCGTTGCTCTAAATCCATTTCCTACAAAAAACACCCCATTAAGTTAAAAAATAGGTTGGAAATACCAAGCTTGGGTACAGTACCAATCTTACAGAAAGTGAACCCAGACTAAACCCTCGGTTTACTTTCGGGTTTAACTCCAGGTTAATTAGAGTAAACCCAGAGTAAACTAGAGAGTAACCCCTGTAAAAAGACCCCTTAGGCAGACGCTACATGTGTATTTCGAATATACGAGAGGTGGGCATTACAGGCAGTAAGATAATTAGATAAAAGATGGGTCTGCTTCACATTTCAATGTTTAAAGAGGACTATAAAAGTAAACACGAGTAAACCCAAAGTAAATACTGAGTGGATCCATGGTAAACCCAAACTGGACACAAATTTCCAAAAGTAAACCCAGAGTAAACCCCAAGTTAACCTCGAATGTATACCAGGTGTTTAGTTGGAGGTTTACTCTGGTGTTAGGTTGGGTCTGATTGGTACTGTAGTTATAATGAATACATGGTAATCTTCACCATTCTACACTTCCATTTTCTAAATATGTATGAGATACAGGATTAATTACATATTTTTATTATAGATTATAGGTGTATAATTAATAATTTCTTTTACCCCTCTTAAGCAGACACCTTAACTTGTGTCCTCCAAATACTGTTTACATATATATAGTTCATATTAAAATATCTGAGACAGAATACGAGAGACATTCTTTCTTAACTTACCCCATCATCTTCATTGAACACTTCTCCAGTATTCTCTTCTCGTTGCTCTAAATCCATTTGCTACAAAAAACACCCCATTGATTTAAAAAAAAGTTGGATATACCAAACTTGGGTACAGTACCAATCTTACAGAAAGTGAACCCAGACTAAACCCTCGGTTTACTTTCGGGTTTAACTCCAGGTTAATTAGAGTAAACCCAGAGTAAACTAGAGAGTAACCCCTGTAAAAAGACCCCTTAGGCAGACGCTACATGTGTATTTCGAATATACGAGAGGTGGGCATTACAGGCAGTAAGATAATTAGATAAAAGATGGGTCTGCTTCACATTTCAATGTTTAAAGAGGACTATAAAACTAAACACGAGTAAACCCAAAGTAAATACTGAGTGGATCCATGGTAAACCCAAACTGGACACAAATTTCCAAAAGTAAACCCAGAGTAAACCCCAAGTTAACCTCGAATGTATACCAGGTGTTTAGTTGGAGGTTTACTCTGGTGTTAGGTTGGGTCTGATTGGCACTGTAGTTATAATGAATACAGGGTAATCTTCACCATTCTACACTTCCATTTTCTGACTATGTATGAGATACAGGGTTAATTACATATTTTTATTATAGATTATAGGTGTATAATTAATAATTCCTTTTACCCCTCTTAAGCAGACACCTTAACTTGTGTCCTCCAAATACTGTTTACATATATATAGTTCATATTAAAATATCTGAGACAGAATACGAGAGACATTCTTTCTTAACTTACCCCATCATCTTCATTGAACACTTCTCCAGTATTCTCTTCTCGTTGCTCTAAATCCATTTGCTACAAAAAACACCCCATTAAGTTAAAAAAAAGGTTGGATATACCAAACTTGGGTACAGTACCAATCTTACAGAAAGTGAACCCAGACTAAACCCTCGGTTTACTTTCGGGTTTAACTCCAGGTTAATTAGAGTAAACCCAGAGTAAACTAGAGAGTAACCCCTGTAAAAAGACCCCTTAGGCAGACGCTACATGTGTATTTCGAATATACGAGAGGTGGGCATTACAGGCAGTAAGATAATTAGATAAAAGATGGGTCTGCTTCACATTTCAATGTTTAAAGAGGACTATAAAACTAAACACGAGTAAACCCAAAGTAAATACTGAGTGGATCCATGGTAAACCCAAACTGGACACAAATTTCCAAAAGTAAACCCAGAGTAAACCCCAAGTTAACCTCGAATGTATACCAGGTGTTTAGTTGGAGGTTTACTCTGGTGTTAGGTTGGGTCTGATTGGCACTGTAGTTATAATGAATACAGGGTAATCTTCACCATTCTACACTTCCATTTTCTGACTATGTATGAGATACAGGGTTAATTACATATTTTTATTATAGATTATAGGTGTATAATTAATAATTCCTTTTACCCCTCTTAAGCAGACACCTTAACTTGTGTCCTCCAAATACTGTTTACATATATATAGTTCATATTAAAATATCTGAGACAGAATACGAGAGACATTCTTTCTTAACTTACCCCATCATCTTCATTGAACACTTCTCCAGTATTCTCTTCTCGTTGCTCTAAATCCATTTGCTACAAAAAACACCCCATTAAGTTAAAAAAAAGGTTGGATATACCAAACTTGGGTACAGTACCAATCTTACAGAAAGTGAACCCAGACTAAACCCTCGGTTTACTTTCGGGTTTAACTCCAGGTTAATTAGAGTAAACCCAGAGTAAACTAGAGTAACCCCTGTAAAAAGACCCCTTAGGCAGACGCTACATGTGTATTTCGAATATACGAGAGGTGGGCATTACAGGCAGTAAGATAATTAGATAAAAGATGGGTCTGCTTCACATTTCAATGTTTAAAGAGGACTATAAAACTAAACACGAGTAAACCCAAAGTAAATACTGAGTGGATCCATGGTAAACCCAAACTGGACACAAATTTCCAAAAGTAAATTCAGAGTAAACCCCAAGTTAACCTCGAATGTATACCAGGTGTTTAGTTGGAGGTTTACTCTGGTGTTAGGTTGGGTCTGATTGGTACTGTAGTTATAATGAATACAGGTTAATTTTCACCATTCTACACTTCCATTTTCTAAATATGTATGAGATACAGGATTAATTACATATTTTTATTATAGATTATAGGTGTATAATTAATAATTTCTTTTACCCCTCTTAAGCAGACACCTTAACTTGTGTCCTCCAAATACTGTTTACATATATATAGTTCATATTAAAATATCTGAGACAGAATACAAGAGACATTCTTTCTTAACTTACCCAATCATCTTCATTGAACACTTCTCCAGTATTCTCTTCTCGTTGCTCTAAATCCATTTGCTACAAAAAACACCCCATTAAGTTAAAAAAAAGGTTGGATATACCAAACTTGGGTACAGTACCAATCTTACAGAAAGTGAACCCAGACTAAACCCTCGGTTTACTTTCGGGTTTAACTCCAGGTTAATTAGAGTAAACCCAGAGTAAACTAGAGAGTAACCCCTGTAAAAAGACCACTAAGGCAGACGCTACATGTGTATTTCGAATATACGAGAGTCGGGCATTACATGCAGTAAGATAATTAGATAAAAGATGGGTCTGCTTCACATTTCAATGTTTAAAGAGGACTATAAAACTAAACACGAGTAAACCCAAAGTAAATACTGAGTGGATCCATGGTAAACCCAAACTGGACACAAATTTCCAAAAGTAAACCCAGAGTAAACCCCAAGTTAACCTCGAATGTATACCAGGTGTTTAGTTGGAGGTTTACTCTGGTGTTAGGTTGGGTCTGATTGGTACTGTAGTTATAATGAATACAGGGTAATCTTCACCATTCTACACTTCCATTTTCTGACTATGTATGAGATACAGGATTAATTACATATTTTTATTATAGATTATAGGTGTATAATTAATAATTTCGTTTACCCCTCTTAAGCAGACACCTTAACTTGTGTCCTCCAAATACTGTTTACATATATATAGTTCATATTAAAATATCTGAGACAGAATACGAGAGACATTCTTTCTTAACTTACCCCATCATCTTCATTGAACACTTCTCCAGTATTCTCTTCTCGTTGCCCCAAATCCGCTGGCTAAAAAAACATCACATGAGATTTAATAATTACTAGTAAGTGAATTTTAAAGCTTAGGTAGTTATAATGAATATAGGGTAATTTTCACCATTTTACACTTGCATAATTTTCACCCCTTTGAATTGCAATATTTATTCTAGATATTAAGCAAACGTCTTTACAGTATTATATATATTATCACTGGGGCTGGCAAACAATACTCCTCTGTTTAAATAAGTCACAAATTCATATCTGAACATGAACTATTACATCAAAGAATTCTTTTGTTCTTTCTTGAGTATCTTGGTACTTTTCTATGCTAAGTATTTTCCGTACTAAGGAGGGTATAATTGTTGATTAGTCCTTAAATAAGACTGGACACTTAACTTAAAACCATTCATCAAACTTTTGAAGGTAATATGATACTCATTTTGAATGATTTGCTCAGCAATGTACATGTAATATTATATGTTTACTATTACCTTGAAGTTCTTTGTCTTAAAGCATAATTGTTGTATGATCTCTGATTGTAGAGAATCAGAACAGCTATCTGAAATGTAATCTTCCTCTGAGCTGACATCTAACACAAAAGTAAAAGAAAATAAGGAAAAGTATACCAATAATTATAGCAGTAACTTTTTAATTTGCTTCATTTTCAAAAATATTCTCATTGAATCTAAGGCGTTAACTTTGAAATACCAAACTATAAGGGAGGGCAACAAAATGAAAAGAAACAAAAAGTTTTCAAACGAGTGATTTTCAGTCACATATATACATATATAGTGAGTATTCTAGCTGCATGTAGACTAGCTGTTTAATGATCTTTCCTGTCAGTTTAAAAGACCATCCCATTAAATATCCGATGTATAATTCATGATGTGCCCCAAGCATTTCCTATTTGTACAAATGTATCACTGATCCCATTTAATGTAAGCAATAACAATGCAGTGTAACATTAGCAGCATTGTTTGATAGAATAATAATATCTTTCAAATAAAGCCCACCATAAAAAATGCTGTCTTCTCAATAACCAATAACATGTAGCATTTGAGGTACATGTACAATATGTGCACTAGCTGGCTTACACCACTTGATTATGACTAATTTATTTACACTGAAGCTTCACCATGATCATATCCGTCTAAAAAATTGTCATTAAAATATTATTTACCCGAAATCTTCCTGATATCAAATGGATCATCATCAATATCATCACAGTCATCATCCTCAAATTCTGTCAATTACATTAAATACTTTTAATTGAAACAGCAAGTTTCAAACAAAATCCAGTTCTAAATGCCAGAATGGGTGTGTAACATAATTTCCAAAAGTATCCTATACTCAGGAATATGGTCATTATTATTTCATTACTTATTATCAGTTTTTATTCTATTAACTAACTTAAGGACAATCAAAGACTGTTAAATAAGGCACATATGCAATTTGAAACCAAAAAATTAGACAATATGTTAAATTGATATATACACAAGGGTAATAATAACTATAAAAACATTAAAAAGAAAATATATAAATAAAATAAATCAGATGAAATTTATTTGAACTATTTCAGCAATTATAAATGACATTTACCAAACTTGCAGACATCCTGAAAAGTTTTGAAAAAAAATTATGTGCCATCTTAGAAATTACTGTTGAGTAAATCAATTGAAAATAAAATTATATTCTAGGCACTATAACATTAATTTTTCTAATTTTCAGATTTGACATCATTCTGGTTTTTTTTAACAAAACTGGTGTCCATTTGAAATAAATCAACCTGCTAGTTATATACAGATGATAAAACATAGAATTTTCATTCCTTAATTAATACCTCAACCCTCATCCATGCCAACCAACACAGAACATTTAATTTAGTTCAAACATGTTGTGATATTGTTTCACATGTCCACATATATTTAAATTAATTTATCCATGCAGGATATTTAAAATAAATTGAATCTACAGACAGATAGACAGACATGAGGGCAACAAACATACAAAAAATGTGAACCTTAAACATTGGGTATGAAGTTAAAACAATTAACATTAAATAACATCTTCAAAAAATTTTAATGTTTTTTTTTTTCATTTTTATTATTTATCAATTACATGTATATAATTTCAGTTTCTCCATGATGTTAGTTTATATACTTTACCTTGCTCCTCCACCAAAGGTTCTCTTTGTCCCCATAATTATATTGAATTTCTTCCCCTGGCTGTATATCCTTCATAGCATACAGACAGAGGTACTCCTTTTCATGAAAAACTTTAAGCTTCATTACTGAATTGGCTGTTTTGTCTGCATCATTCACAAAATGACAAATGCTGTTACTGACACCCTCTGCATCAATGCTAAAACAAAAAAATAAACAATTATAAATAACAAATGAAGAAAAAAAAATCTGTATTTTACCTTTATTAATAATGTGGCTCACTACACCTTGAAATAATTTCTCAAATCAGCACAACACTACTTGATTATGTAAATTTGATTATGATAGATTGCATGATGAATAAGAAGTGTAGAAATCAAATAGGAGGTAAATTTTGGATAAAAAACTGTATTTTTAAAAATTCAATTCAGTACACTAGTATTCATGAACAAAAGTCATAGGCAGATTCCAACTCATGATCTGCAGTTCACAAGCCCAATGTTTTAACTGCTGAGCAATTATGATAAATAAATGATATTTCACAACAATATACCATAACAATACATTTAAAGCAATATGAGCTGTATTTTTTTAGAATTTCATTTTGCTGTAAATCCTGCTAGGATGCTAAGTCTGCATGTAACTTAATTTTTTATGATAAATAAAGTTGAAAAAAAATCATTAATTTTTGTCAGAGAAAAGATATCTCTTCTAAGGAACATATGGCAAATCAATTTTTGTACAGGATAACAATAATTCAATTTCGCTCCAATTAAGGCTCCGTAACGGCCCTTTTCACAAAAATTTGGCGAAAAGAAATTTAAATACCATGATATTTTTGACATTTTCGTTAAAAAAATTTTCATCATGAAAATTGCAGCTCATATTCCTTTAACTGCCATCTTGTAATATAGTGTCTTGAAAAGTAAAGTCTAGCTGTAGTAAGGTACCTTAAGTTTAAGTAATTTATACTATATACATGAAATAACACTCTTCACATTAATGGGCTTTGTATTTTTGTACATATTGCTTTGTATATACTTTGCAAATTTTTCTATCAATTGTGAACCTTTTTTCAAAATTGAAATAAGGAGAGACTTTCTGGATACAGTTAAACTTCGGTATCTCAAGCACCAATATCTCGAATACCGCAGATATCTCGAGGTACGTCTGTGGTCCCACCCATTTTTACTATATAAGTGATTATAAAAAACCCGGGTATGTCAACACGGATAACTCAAATGCCCTGCTTATCTCAAAGTAAATTTACAGCCCCAGTAAGAATAACTAATAAGAATCTCTATTTACATAAATAGTATATAAAACTATGTGCTTTAAAATATACACAAAAAAGGCCACACACAATGCCATCTCTTTGGGGCTCTAAATTTACCTCTTTTTCACCACTGTAGGTTAGCATGTACATGTACCGGCCCGGTATGTAGAAGGTAGAAAACATTGTTAGCCCCAAACCATCACAGAAAGTCCTCAAACATGCAAACACAGTTTCAGGAAAATGTAAAATAATTTTGTGTAATTCATTTTCATCAGAATTTTTTAATGACAACTTTTGTTCATGTTCATGACATTGAGAGAGAGAGAGAGAGAGAGAGAGAGAGAGAGAGAGAGAGAGAGAGAGAGAGAGAGAGAGAGAAGGATATCAACTATAATATAGAAAACTTGACATATTTAGCAATATCAACTCCTGCCCCCAAAAAGTTTGCATGTATTTACCATCCAACTGTTAAAGCTATTTTATTTTTTGGAGACTTTAACAATTGCCTTTGTTCAGTAAAAAATAGGCTAAGTTATCGAAATTTTACAAATAATATTATTTATAAAGAACTTTACTCCATCCCAAGTTATTGCTTCAATCTGTTTTTGATGATTTTTACTTAAAATACACATACCTGTGAAAGAAATACAATTGAAATTGATGAAAGGGAAAATATCAAGATATCTTCTTTGACACATTATCATTTTTGGGAGTTGATTTTAATCAACTCTCCTATGCAGTTACTCTGGCAAACCCAAAGTGAAACAGTGTTTGGACCTAAGCACAAATCTTCACCGCTGACAAGACTTAGTTCTTGAAAATAATAGAAAAATTCAATGTTATGTATGCTGAGGCATTGTTTTTCAAGGAAACTTATCAATAAACACTTTGAAAATAATCAGATTTTATATAATATGAACAACTAAGATATTTTTATAGTCTCATGTATTCCTACACCAGAGTTTAATAATTCAAACCTGACAGGGTTTTTGGACCAAATGGCTATCTAACAAAACAACGAATGTATTTTGAAGAAAAGCAGTAGATCTCCAAATCAAAGCAGTAAGCGGGAAACAGACTCAGATGTAAAAAGCTGTAGACTTCAACATAAAGCGATAGAGTTAACATGTATGCCTTCTATCAATAAAGTTACCCTATGCTTGTAATTATGGGGTTTTTTTATAATAAAATATGCATTTTATTTGTTGAATTAATTTACAGGGGACTGTATAATAAGCATATCACACTCATCTTTAATGATTTCACACATGAAAGCGTAATCAAAAATCGGAAGCAAATAAAACAAATTCACAAACATTACATAGTCTAAGAGAAATTTTTATGCCTTCTGTCTGTTTGTCACTATATATTCAGTACTCATCTATTTTCGCATAGTATTAAAGGATTTATAAAGCGTAAGCATACTATGCCGTAATAGAGCACGGCAAATGTTTTCAACAAAAATCTTTCAAGCGCCGACAGCAGGATTCGAACTCACAACGCTAAAATCATTCCAGCTTGAAGCCCAACGCGTTACCGCTACACTAAATTAGCCGTTATTATAAATAACGGTATTTATCTATATAAAATGTAGATATGTACGGCTGACATCAAGCAATTAAAATTATTCGTTTTTCCAAAAACACTTCATTATTGACGGTAATTTTAAAGTTAAAGTTTCTAATGAACTTTTGAACAAATTGATTGAACATTTTTCAAAGAAATTCTACATTGTTCTACATGAGAATCACAAAAACGCTTTTTTAAATGACGCTTGATAACGAATGTACAAGAAAAAAATTCAATGAGATTTCGTCTGCTAAACATTTCGAGTTTTCTCGGCAAGGCCAAACGTCTCTCATTTCTTGAAAAGAACATAAACCTTTGTTGACTTTTTAATGTACAACAAATTGTTGATTAAATAAACTATCAAATCAATTGATTAATTTGAAAAAGAAACAAACACTTGCTTTTCCAGTGATTATTTTTAGGGACTTGTCAACACTCGAACGTCACAGCTACATGTACTTATAGCAAAGCATGTCCGTATATTCAACAGTCGGCATAATAATAACAATAGGCTTGTGCACTAATATTGTCTCAAACCCTGACTACTATTTAGGCATAGTACATGTAAACACAACATTATTATATATAAACAGCAAGTCTTGTCATCGGTTGGTACATGTACCCATATTTATGCACATGTAATATCTCATTAACATCACAAAAGTATACATAAGATTCAATAAAGTATTCAAAACTATTCTTACCATAAGTTCTGTCCTTTGTAGCAATAGAAGAAGAATTTGTTTTCTGTTGACTTTTTCATCCTTTCAGTTGCTTCGTTCTTCGTTATTTTCTCCCCAGCATATTGTAATAGAAAATCCCCTTTCGCATGCTCAGCCACACTAAATACGCCAAACCCTGTTTTATGGATGAAATGAAACTCCTGATTGGCAACAAAACATTACAAGTACGGGTCACGTTTAACATTTTCATACAAATAGTTATCGCCGAGTACCATTTCTCGCCAGTGTATTGTTACGTAATTTTTCATATATAATTTTATGTGTTGATAATTAAAATGATGCAAGAATGCACTGGCGAAAAATGGTAGGTGGCGAGAACTGGTCACACGCCATTATATTACTAAAAATTTTGAAATGAAATGCAAAATTTCTTTATTAATCAAATTAATACGGTATTTTTCAAAACCACATAAAGATTTGGTTAAAAAAAAGAATGAACTTTCGTTAAAATCATTGTGCATAGGGAATAATGTCACAATATAAGGTCAGTAAAATGTTTTAAAAAGAGGATAATATATATTATATATATCATTAAATGCTTCTGATTTTAAACACCAGTGTTTGAGAGAATCCTGGAATCTAGGTGGTATGGGACACCTGTCTATATTAACATTTTAATCATAAAATTTTACTTGATATGATTGTTTACTTAAATTCGAAGTATGTCACAATTTGGAGGTGTCCAATACAACCTTACTAGTAAGAGATATTAAAAAAAGAAATTCACATTGATGCTATTATATGCATAGGGAAATCATAGAAATATTCTGAAAGTGTCATTAAGATTACTGTAGACGTACTTTTGTCCGCTTGGTATTAATTTACACTATGAATGCGGGCACAAATTTTCCGCAGAATTTTTTCCCAGGCTACTTAAAGTGCAGTTTGGAACGAAATTTTGAAATTGCATTACATGAATAAGGATAACTGGAAGTTAATACATCATATAACACTTGCCTATACGTGTACCCGATGTGTTATCATTTTTATATATGCAAACTCAAACAAATTTGTTTTGAGAATTCACATAATAAATAATTTAATCTCCTAAAGATTTGAATTTTCTGTAAATTTACTTCCATGAAATTTAAACTTCTCCCAGCTTGAAATAACGGCATGTGTCAGAAGACAAATAACCCAAAGCGGGTCTGTCTTTCAATGACCCAATTAACTACACGCTAAGACCTGTGTTTTTACTGCAATTTTTAGATCCCTTTGTGCTCTGATTTTTAATTGATAAAACTGATCAACTCATAATTTAAACGACATGTGAACCTATAAATTGACAGTTAATAAAGATTAAAATATTTGTTGTAACATCTTGACGGCTAACTTATGACTACCGACCAGTGCACAACCGATCATTACTGTTCACTGTGAACAGTTCTTACAATTTAAGTCCGAAGTTGGACAAATTCTAGGTAATGAAAATCGCTCAGAACTAAATTTAATAATAATTATTCAAATGATTTTTTTTTCATTCAAAGAATCCGCGTAAGTATTTACCCGCGCATTAAATTGATATTTTGATTCCGCGGAATTATGACCCCGTGGAAAAAAATACGTCTACAGTATCTTAATTTAGAATTAGTACAATATTAAGTTGAGTGGTTTTCTGTTAATGATAATATCCATCAGCGATATCTTAACATAATTAAATAAATTACTCAAATATAAATAAGAAAATATGTATTAAAGAAAAAAAAATACTACCTTTATAGTCTGATATATATTTGACTTCAAAGCCGTCCTTGTCAAGACCTGCCTCACAATAACGCTGTGCCTCAGCATCAGGCGACAAACGTTTTTTCTAAAAAGTATGTATTATATGACTAAGATTATTGCAAGATCAATCAATAATACTGTAAATTGTACATTTTATGAAAAATCAGAAGATATATATATATATATATAACATATCAAGGTTTGCTCAAATTCATCTCCTTATAATATGATAAATAATTCCAGAACTTAATTAATAGCATCATTCCTGAAAGAGGGGCTAAAAAAATATCATGATGGTGAGAATGGTAACAATAAAGCTTGATGGGTGGTTATAGTTATCTGTAGTTACATGTAGTCAGTTAGTCCGAAATAGCCGTTGTTTCATGGCTCTTTCGACAATTTGATATTTTATTTGCAAGAAAAACATCAGAACCGGCACCATTATGAAAACAGAATATTCATCCCTTCCACCTGAAGGCAGGATTCTCGTTTCGAATTTAAATGTTTCACTCCAGACCTATCTAACTAATGAAATGACGATACTGCTACTCACTAATATTGCTTTTTAATGGTTCTTGCATCCAATTAACAGAGTAGAAAACATATTTTATCAAACTGTCAAACTTTGTTTTGATTTTGTGCATGTCTGAAATCTCTAGAGATAACAGCTGGGTTCACAAGTCACTGTTTTTCATTAATATTATCAAAACATAGGGAAAAATTTACTTTAAGTAATATATATCTATACTATTAGTGAGTTTTAAAACTAATATTTAAGAAATAAACAAATAAAAGTTCACCAGGATATGAAGTTGGTTTGTCACGTGATCAAATCCTGTGAAGCCGAAATCCAAGCAACAAGCGATAAGCGCGTGCTATGAACATTGTGACATCACAAAAAAGTTCATACAGAATTGAAAGTTTTCGCTATTCTATAGGTTCACATAAGGAAATGTATTTGCAAATGTAAATATACATTATTAAATTGTATTGTTTATTATAATTATAATACATATGATACCACAGGTTCTATGGTAGGCAGTATTTCTGTTTACGTACAGTAGCACGCGCTGAAATTGAATTTTGACATCGGGATATTTTTAGGCATAGTAAACAAAGACACGCTGAACATCACTAGGGTATATATTAATTAGAGGAAACTCACAATAACATTAATTTCTGGAAATATCTCCATATTGATTTTTTGACAAAATGATTTAACTACCACAATATCATAGGACCGGCTCATATTTTCAAGTCAGTCTTGTCAGTTCATGTAAATATCTTGGGTTAAAGATTGTCAACATTTCACTGGGGAACTGGTGTGTGATTAGTTATACAAGCCCATATGCGTCTAATTAAGTTGAAAAGCATTCTGAGAGTACTGCAGCTCAAGCAATACACATGATCCCCGACCGGTTTGTAATATTTTATGAAAGCTTTACTCTTTTTAAAAATAAGAGATAAAGAACAGAGGAAAATCAAATTATATATTCTACTCTAGATTGAAAACAGACTTCATTTTACTGTATTTAAATGTAACATATATTCTTTGGGATTTTTTAAGGTTAATGATAATATTTGACATGTTATACCAGGCCTCTTGAAATATACAAAGTGGAGAAAAATAATACTCTTTAATTTATCCAGAGACATAAGTAACATTTATGTCTCTGATTTATCTTGTGCAATTTCGCCAAGTCCATTAAGTATTCGCTGGTAGAAATTTGTGAAAATAATGCCCTGTTATGCACAATATCATTTCTTACCATCTTCTGTATCCCGAATCAAACCAAAGAGCTATATAATATTGAACAGCCCGAACCCGATAACGAACCCGATTGTAATAATACAAAAAATGTACACACATTACTTGACACTATTCTACAGAACTTATTTGTTAGAAGTGATACAAGACTTAGTGATGCCAGATATTATTACTGACCACATAACGTTACTGGCCTTGTTTATTCACTACACACCGAACCACCAAAAATCTTCAAAATTCCCATGACATAATACATATAATATTATTAAAGCGAGCGCAGCTCGTCGGCCGGCGAGCGAAGCGAGCTCTCAGAACCAGTGTGCGCGGGAAAAAGAACGAGCTTAACCTACAGCTCATCAAACAAAATTTTTTGTCTACGTCCCTTAATGCTCTCTAATGTTTTCATCTGTGGTGCTATGCCAAAAATGGACGACTTTTAACTCGTAATTTACAGTGTGTTAAGGTTTGAGGACACGTTTTGAGTACCGCATATTGTTTGGCGAGACTCAAGAGATTTGTTACATGCTTCGAGATACATAAACAAAGACGAACAAAGTCATGGATGTCGTCACAGTGCTCTCGCGCTCTATTTCCCATGATAAATTTAGAGGTGGCTCAAACATCTGTAATGCGTGTACTAGCTATTTCAGTATTTCAGTATAGACTGCGATACCTGCCTCATTGACATTGTATGACTTGTTTTTAACTTTGTTTTTAATATAGAGATTATATAAATATATACTAGCAAGAGCCATACTTTACTGTCATATCGATCCATTTTTAAGCTAGGCCTAATTGTGCATGCATGTACAGTAGGCAGGTATTAAAGTAGGGCCTATATGAGTGGGGAGGAAATAAACAATAGGACATTTTGAACTAAATAAAAAGGAATAAAGAGAAAAAATAAAGTTAAAAAATCTATGTAGATATTGCATAAAGTCAAACCATTAAATTTAAAAGTGGGAAAATACACAACTACAAACAGGGACCAGACTTTCTCTCTCTCTCTCTCTCTCTCTCTCTCTCTCTCTCTCTCTCCGAGTCTCTCTCCCTCTCTGGAGAGGGGTAAGGGATTGCTTTGTATGTACCATAACCATTAAAATTGATACATTTGGCATACTTATTGTAAAATTAATACCTTAACCATACTTATTGTAGAGCAATACTCTCTCAAAAATTCTTTAACGTTCGTTGATACCTAAATAACACTAGGTTGACAATGATGCAAGGTTTGTGTACATACTTGCTGCCCTCGCCAGAACGGTAGCACCGTAAAATATATTAATACCTATATACAAATTTTCATGTTATGTTATTGAAATTCAAGATAAAATGCTAGAAATTACAGGATATTTACCCAGACCGTGGCAGACGAGTCACGAGAGTAAACATGTAAACCGGAAATGTTTACCTCAAGAAACAGAAGAGTTCCTACCCCCCCCCCCCCTTCATATGAACAATATGTTTGCTAGGAAAACTTAATAATTATCCAAATTATCACTGAATTATTTTTTACATGATTTCGGTTATAATCTATAATTTAACAAGCAACCTCTTGCGATTTTACAGTAATGAGTCAACAGTTATACAGTAGGCTAGGGCATGCATGTTTACATGAATTGAATTATAAATGTTCCTACCTTTTTCTTTATATCGTTTTCTAGGACTGCTTTTAGCTGAAAAGGTATATATATTATGCATTAAATTAATATGAATACGATGTTAACTCCTAAACGTAACACTATAGATTAGCTAATTTCACAATAAATCTATTTTGTTGTGACGCAAAAATCAACCATGACGTCATATTATGTATCATGTAAAACCTACTGTCTTGAAATGCATGCATCTCATAGAATTAGTTCTCTCTTTACTTAAAACTGCAAATATTTTGTTTTAATTCAATTTTTTAGTAATCATTTTGGTGTTTTATTGTTTAACTTTGACAAGTCCTTGAAATGTTTTCCTTAGTTCAACATTTTTTTGTCGTCATATTTCATGAACAGAGTGTGACAACAAAAGAATTTTAATGATTAAAAGTAAAATATCAACATAGAAACTTAATAAGCTAGTCTATATATAAGCTTGATCCTACTTACGCATCTCTTGCCGTAACTCAAAGTAGCCATGTTTGTTCGGAAGCCTTCGCAACCCATAGAAAAAGACCGAGGCTCATTTTCGGACAAAAAATATATTTCAAATGAAGACTTGGCACGGTGGCAAATATATCGATTTTTTTATCGTAACTTTTTTTTCGGAAAAAAGCATGGGATCTGATAAAACATTATCGTAAATGATAAAAAATGTTTAAAAACATGAAACATACTCTTAAAAAGTATGGTTTTTATCAAGTTGAACATCGTCCACCTAAAGGGTATGCTGCGTATTTGTAAAAACATACATTCAACATTTTTAATGTTGTTTTATTGTGACCTTAAATAAACAATAAACACAAAAAGTATTTCCATGAAATAATTGTGTTTAGTTATTGCAAAAAAATGATAAACAAAGTTAATTAATAATTATCCCAACGTTAATTATTGCTTTTAAAATCAGGCAGACCCGTTTTTGTCTGCCTTAATTTAAGGTCTGCCTAAAGGTTATTCTAAAATACTTGATGTCCACATAATCTGTATAACATATATGTATATATATATATATATATATATATATATATATATATATATATATATATATATATATATATATACAATATTGAACAAGGTTAATAAATCATTATTAATGTTTCTCTTATCTTTGGCTATTCTTGGGTGATGTAGGTGCACATATCTACATTTTATTTACTCTGTTCATAATAACGCTAAGAATATATATTGTAATGTAAATGACATATTGTGGAAACGCTAGCGGGGTTTGGGAAATCACATACATATGTTAGTACTTTAATATTTAATCATACAATTGCTAAAAACTATGTAAATATAAGTATTACAAAATCATTCTATAAATGTTTTGAAGTGATAATTTCAGTTGGGGTCTGGTCAAATCTATTATAAAGCCTTTTCGGGCTTTATTGGATATGACCACTCCCTGACCAAAGTTATCAACTCACAATGTTTAGAATAAGAATGATTTCTTGATCCGTAAATTGATCAAGCAGTATGTTTTTTTCACTGAGGAAATCTTTTAAATCGTTTAGTCGGGATATTTAAAAACACCAGAGAATAGAAAACACGACACTAAATGTGATCCGTGTCTAAAATTTTGTTTTTTCTTTTTTCTTGAATAATAAATAACACATGGAAAGGTATGTGTATGCCTAGTGAATATGTTTCATATATGTATATACCCTGTATACATCCCTCGAATAATAGCTTTACCAGTCCAATATGACAACAGAAGTTTCATGGTGTTTAAAGTTTCGAATGTAGCTTTAAATGTTGATTGCGATGCCATCAACTTAAGAACTATAGTGATGTTGATGTCAGTGTGGATTGCGAGGTGGGTGTAATTTCTTTTGAAGATCAAAAAACAAAAATTCCCACCATCACAATTACTTTATTTATATGTTACGTGTGAAAAGTTCATTATACAAATGTTTTGTTACACACAATTTATGTACAATCATATTCTAATATATATATATATATATATATATATATATATATATATAAATATATATATATATATATATATATATATATATATATATATATATATATATATATATATATATATATATATATATATATATATATATATATATATGCTTTTTGTTCAATGTTCTGCCGAAGTTTTCATATTCGTTTCAAAGGGGCATAGCAAGAAGTCAGGCTGAGGCATATGTCTGTTATGTGTCTTTGGAGTTGTAAGAGACATTCTCTTTGTGTACAGAATTTGAATGGTAAAATTCTACCCGTCACGGCCTACACATAAAAACCTTTGGAAAAGCGCTTAATCGAGACGCCTGTTATTAGTTTTAAGCATTTTAACATCTTTTGCTGAGTATTTGCTAACCCAGTACCAGTATGAATGTTGTCACTGGTTATAAGGTTTATAAGGATAAGGATTTTTAGGATAAGGATTATAAGGATTAGATTTATAAAGATGAGTTTTATTTATGATATGCATTAAGGGATAAAGATTATCTGATTTATAAAAAAAAATCATAAGAGCGCCGTAAAATATATGTTTCTCTTTACTTAGAAATAGCTTAACAAAGCTAAAGAACACATATAGATATTCCCGTTATTTGAGGAAAAAGAATGAACACTTGATTATAAAATTCTGCCATTGTACACAATGAAGATCAAATTGCCTTTAATTATAAAAAAACCTATATACTATATGAGATTACCAGCAAAACAAAGGCCAAGGGTAGAACCTTTCTAAAATTATATTGTTAAAACCTTCATCCTAAATAAGATGCCTGACAATTTCTTTGTTTCATACTTAACATTTTTCACAAATTTTCAAATCTAAATCCGTTAAAAGTATATAAGGCAAATGACAAAAAGGAGAGAAATTATTAAAATGAAATATTTATGAAGACAATACGGGAAGAGATCAATCACCAACATTTCAGAAGAAAATTGAAGCTATAAAAATCAAAATAATCATTTTCTGTTGAAAGAATATGTTGTAAACACTGAACGTAACATGTTAAACTTAAATGCATTTAGATAATGACCTTCATGCTACTAACTATTTTCTTGAATTCATAATTGTTTACTGATTATGAAGCGGTTGTAGTGATCTTCATAAACCATTAACTTAGTAAAACAAAATTGACTTGGAATGGTATTTATTGTCTTATTTTTTTTTTCTGTTAAGTTTAAATCTAATGCGCTGTGTTTGAATTACAGTTGTTACAGGAAACTACCCATGGTCGGTCACAACACAGATTATTTACTTTCCTATTCATTAGGTAAAACCTGCCAAAAATCTTCATCAAAAAGATCATAAATAATCAAAAGACGTTAAAAAAATGAGAAATTTTTCTGACTTCCTTGCTCGTCGGAGAGAGAAAGACACGATTTTTAATTTAAAAATATATAATCGACAAATATAAAAAGAAATAAGACATTTTTTTCACAAACATATTTTTGTGTTTAACGAAGTGTATGTATGTGAACTGAAGATAAGTAATGGTTTAAATTAGGATACTTATGAACTAATGTTTATGTTTAAATTTTTTATAATCAAAGGTATATCTTGCAAGACATGATAAACTATATCGTTGCTTATATATGCACATTGAACAAGGTGACAGATAATTATGCCTGTATCAAGATGACAGGTAATGACCCTCTTAAGATCCTTATTTTTACCTGTTCAAGACTAATAGAGAATCTTTTAATTCAATTTCTAATATTTTCCGTTCTAACTTATTTTCTGAAGGTAAATAACTCACTCTATAGGTATGAAATAACAATGTAAAAGTTATTAAAAATTCTTTAGGCAGTGGTTTATTACATGATTTATCTAATTCTTTGAAACTAGAATCTTAGACGAATGCAGAAATTCCACCTTTGCAATACTATCCGACACAGCGTTATAAGATAAATCATTAATATATGAAATTATGCACTATTCTTGTTTATAAAACGTACTCCTTTAAAATTAATTTAGAAAATATTTAATTTCGAACGCTATCATCAATTTCTTTAATCTTTGATGCATTGATATAAGCTAAATTGCACATGTAATGTTAGAATAAAAACAATTACTTCTCGATTGTTTTGTTGTTAACAAGTGAATTACTGTTATTATTTGTTCACTTTTAAAACTAATGTTTATCATTTCTATATTAGCAATTAAAACAGTATTTTTTGAAGCTGAGATTTCACAATACAAAACAAAACATTTTTATAGTTACATTATTTTTTCAATGAACGACAATTTACTCTCATAAGAATTTATAAGAATTTATAAGAATTTAAAAAAAAACCTCGCATACAATTTAGTTAATTAGGATTCAATGCAGATACGCCTGTGTGTACTAGGAGAGAATCCTTTTAAAAAAAGTGTTGATGGTGTAAATTGTGATCTATGAGAAACATATTTACTTGCACAATTTATATACATTGGTGTTTAAATCTTTGTGAATCTAAAACAAATCGTGTATTTCTAATGCAATAAAATCCCATATATGCAACTTAATACTTTCAAAAAGTCCATGGAAACAAATAATATATAGTTTATATTTGTTTAACATAACTAATAGAAGCACTTCTTGTAAGTTTAATCGGCTAATATAAACACATAATCAAGCACGGTGAATCATAGGCCAGATAACTGACTGAAAGTTTTATTGCATATTTGAAATTTTCAATAATGTGTTAGGTAGCAGGACCAAGAACAATTTCAGTGATCAGTCTACTTAGTACACAACTTGGTATTTTCATTTAGCGGTCATATTAAAGTTCGATTTATTGTGTTTTATTCCATATTCACATTAAAATAAATACTTGAAAATTTCTAATATACGCTATTAGGTAAAGATGCATAAATATCACGGAGAAGAGCATTGTATCTTTTTCAGCATTGTGAATTATGCATGAAGCCAAAATTGAAGTATGAATCAGTCGCGTATTCGAGCCAATAAAGTATTTTTTATCTCATATTTATTAACATGACAGAACAAAATGTGGTACACATATTACAATAT
The DNA here is from genome assembly GCA_015776775.1 of Magallana hongkongensis. Taxonomy (NCBI): domain Eukaryota; kingdom Metazoa; phylum Mollusca; class Bivalvia; order Ostreida; family Ostreidae; genus Magallana; species Magallana hongkongensis. The sequence continues at coordinate 5,275,907 of CM027469.1, read as the reverse complement.
TATTGTAAACTGTCTTTTTTACATTAATATAAATAAAGAGTGCTAAGAGCAAAACTTAAAAAAAATGGTTTGTTAATCTTTAAATAATCGATTAAAAGTGAAACTTCATGCGTGCACTTACCAAAATAAAAGGTCTAAAATTGATAAGATTTGGCCTTCTTTCATTTATTTCCCTTTAGATTTCAATCGAAAAGATTGAATACGACACAACTTGTGTTTATTGGACTTGAACGAGTAAACGAAGTTTTCTTTTTCTGCTTACGTCTGAGTGACTAAAGCTATTGCATTACGGAAGAAAGTCAGTTGCTCTATAGTTGCGATTTGATAACGAGTTACATCAGAGTAGAACTACGTAGCGTTAAGATTGATAAGGGTTACTCTATTTTATAGAAGTGGAATTGTGTGTATCATATAATGTTTAGTGATACCTAATGGATTACTGTAGAATATTTGTGACACTTTTGTACTACGTTGTAATACAGAAAGCTTATCAATATGGTAATAGATACAACTATTTGGATAGTATCACAGTCAATTAGAAATATGATTGTGTGAATGAAAAATACTGTTCTTTCCGTTTAATAGCAATTATGCAGGTATTTTACCAAACAACACAAACTTTTTTCATTTAACAAAATGATAAAGTGTTATCTGTTGTTCATTCAGAAAATATGGCACTCAATAAGACGGTGACAGTGAGTCAGAGATACAACAACAAGGACTTTGACCCCAGCCTCGCTGTGGATGGTGACCACAGTACGGACCTCTTAAAGTGTTCACTAACTGCTTCCGGTCAGAAAGAGGCGTGGCTTACTGTGGACTTAGGGGAGGAGAAAAATATCGCTTCTATTTCATTCATACATGGCGGTTGTAAGTATTTTTGTGAAAAACTAATCAACCACAGATTTTCAATTTATTTTAAAGGAGCACTTTTTGTGTTATTGTATAATTATAAAACATTTTCTATTATCGAATGAACATCAATCAAAAGATACTCTATGCACATTTTGAAATTTAGAATAAGCTGTTTTTACCATGTTTTTTTTTTTTTCTTAAACAGTAGGAACAAATGCAAAACCAATAGATGTATCAGTATCTGGCATTTACAGTGATGGAAAATCTAGCGGCACCGTTCAAACAGAAGCTGGAAAGGGTTATATTTGTTACAGAGGTTTCACTGAGAATAACGGAAAAGTTGTGTGTTTAATATGGGGATTTTTACCGTAAGTTTTTTTAACTATTCCTTGCCAATTCTACCTTTTTTGATAGAAAAAAATAAACAAAGCAACAAATAAACCTGCTGTGTAATTACGTTTTTAAAGAGTGAATTACTTCTTTAGATTTCTGTTTTGCAATACCATTCCATATGTGTGTTGTATTATCCACATGTGTTGAACTTTTGCTTAATCAACAGGGGCTGCCTTTATCAAATATTTTCGGTCAGAACTATATTTGACAAAACCCCTCATTTCAACTCTTTAGTGACCCAAATATTAAAGATTTTTTGTATATAAATAATTAAATAAAAATAAAGAAACATATATGTGTGTAGTTAATATAATTCATTTAGCTATAAAATCCTGATGAAGCGATTAAAAAAAGAGGCCTGTGATTTTGTTTGTAAAATAAAAAAAAAATTCAATTTTGAATAGCTAATACTTGTTTTATAAAATATTAACAATTGTTACTTCTTCAAGTTAATACATAAAAATTAGCATGTCAACAAACCAAACCATGCGAGTCCTTACTTGTCCCGATTAAGTAATAAAAAGGCTAGGAAAAAAAGGTGAGGACATTTGAAAAATAGTTCGAGGTATATTTCCACGGAAACATGACATCAAACAACCATACCTGCATTGTTTCGTATTAAATTGTATTGCACAAGACAAAATAACTGCAAAAAAAAACGTTGCATCATATATTAATCGAAACAAAAATTAGGCAGTGTCATCTAAGGTATTGGTTAAAATGCTTTTTAATATAAATCAAGTTCAATTAGATAAAAAAGAACACCTATTGTAGTTATATTTTGAATTGGCTTTACGCAACTCGTTGAAATGGAGTCTAGTAGTTTTCGTTGGGGGATTTAAAACAGTATATCTCGACAACTCCGTAAATAAAAAGCAAATAATCACGTTCCAAAACTGCTCTTTTTTCGTTCCTATAAGTTTCAACTTATTTACGACGTTGTCTTATACATTTTATCGGTTTATCTTAATAGGAAATTGTTTTGATAGGATTTATAAAGGTGCGCGTACCGCGCAAATACAATTACGTAACAACCATTTTGTATGATGATTTTTATTTCTTGATTAAATTATCTTAACAGAGTTTGAACTACATTAACTTTATTAAGTTTATCTATACACCGTTTGGAGATATCTTTGGGCCAAGATTGAACTTTATTGTAAAAGACTATGTGATCAATAATACAATCCTTTTTTAATTTTTATTTTACCCATTTTGTCTGAACTATTGAACTGATTGTGCTATATCCTATAAAGATGGCCGCCATAAAGTTGGCATGAAGTAACATACAACTTGATTATTCTAATAATTTATCAGCTAGCATTTTTCATTCAAAAAAACGTATGCCTGAAGTAGTAATTATTGCGGGCAATTAAGAGATGACTCACCAGAGTTTATGATGAGTATACTAAAACAAATGTCTTGAGATATTCGTTGTTGAATGCAGACTACGAATTTAGCAATCAAAGTGTATTAGTCTCTTAGGTTTGAACATGTTTAATATATAAATGTGCCTTTTGTACTGTGTGTTATTAATCTAAAACATGTGGTGTATGCCATACCCGTGTCGTGATTAAGGATGTATTAAAAAAATGCTCACTCCCTTCCACCCCACCGATTTAGACCCTCAGAGTAGTTGCCTCTTCTTCTCAGACACTATGCTTAAACCATGTGCACACCATGTCTCTTTCCAAATATACGTAAATTAAAAGATGTAAAACACCCCACGCTGCATATATAAAGGCTAGAAATGCAATTTCAGCTTGTTAAATTGCTACCCTTTAGTCATTAGGTTGCAAAATTTTCGAAAACAAGCATAAACCTATATTATCGCAGTTAATTTATACATGTCTCAGTATGTTTCTAAAGGAAATGTGTGTTCTTCATTAATCTTACGATGCCATGTCAGATTAGATTTTTTAAATAAAAAATTATGATCGTCGAGTTGAGTTGTATTGATGTTATTTGAATTGATATTTGTTTCTCATAATGATTCTTAATTGAGTGTGCGTTTTTGGTGTTTTTTTTTTAATCAATCCTACAATAACCAGTCAAACGAAATTTACAAAGACAGGCTAAGTAACTGTGTAAGTGGGACAGACGTCAACATCTTTTTGTAAAGGAATGTACATTTTTTCATACGATAAAACCCAACGCGTCTTTTACGCGCTATTTCTGTAAAGGGGTTTTTCTCGTATGCTATAGTACCATATTGACGAACCGATATTTACTTTTGCCTAAGCTACAATGTTTTTAGCAGATTGACATACCTTTTTTTAACTTGCAGGTTCGGGATAGTTTAACATAGATCGTCAATTGCCACATATAAATGACATTAGACATGGTGTTTACATGACGTTAAGATACTTTATAATAATAAAAAAAGGAAAAAATCCCGGGGTCCAAATCAAGTGGAGATGGGTCCTTTTTTCAAACACATGTGATCAATAATGAACTCTTTTGAACATTTCATATTGTTTTCTAAAATATGTTGTATAAAACTCTAATATAAAAGATTACTTTTTTTGTATAATGATATATCAATCATAAAATATTGTTTTGTTCTATTTATCACACATTGTTTTGTATGTTATTTATACTCTAAAACACATATATCACTTGCAGAGACACTATTGAATTTTCACGCGATCAGACACACACCGAGATAGTCTCATTTGAAAAATCAGAATATCAATGTGATGGAAATGAAACCATTATACACGAGTGTTCCACAGGAGGTAGGGTGTGTTCGTCAGACACGGACGATAGAACCAGGCTGACTTGCAAAAGTGAGTATGAATATGTTTATACTAGTATATAAGTACCTGATTCGTGAAAAAGATGCAATGATACAACTTTTTATTATACTTTCATGCTAAATACTGAAATCTGATTGGTTTAGACGCAGTTGATGATCCGTTCTATTACCCTCATCGTTAGCAACACACTTAGCAACGGGTAACACAACGAATTTTTATATGCGCAAAAATTATGCGCTTACGGCTCGCCGTAGAATTCACGTCATTTCTACATAAAAGCAGTAAAAAAAAATTCTTAAATTTAGACAAATAATATGTCAACCTCCGCTTCGCGTCGGTTGACAATGGTTACCTCGGGTAGTCAATGTCAACTGTTATCCTTCCATACAGTCACTATTTATATAATGGTATATTTTTTAATTTTTTATGAATGAATCCATCATCAATAATTGATATACCGCCCAATACCTCACTTAGTAATATCAGCTTTTACACAGTTGTTTCAATAAATTTACAAATACATTTTATCACAGAGGGTGAAACTTTAGCAGGGTTTTCTGTGTATGTGTCATCAACATCAGATTGGAAATCAGGAACCATGTGCTATCAACATGCTATAGACGAACCACGAAATAACACAGTCAATATTAACTGTGTTTCGTCCGGTCGCTACGTTACGATCTATAATTCGAGGAACCAAACAGGCACATCTTCATTATCCACTTTTGCTTACATCAACATTTGTGAAATAAATGTAAAAGGTACTAGTTTACTTCTTTCAAATGGAAAAAATTATGCTAGACTAAGTGTTCTTGTATATATTAATTGCATGATGTTTTGTCCTTTTTAATCCAAAACAGGTTGTGGCATCGGATTTTATGGTGAAAACTGTTCAAATTGTCCTGTCAACTGTTTAAATAATGCATGTCACTTTCAAATCGGACATTGTTTTGATTGTAAAGATGGCTTCAGTGGTGAAATGTGTGAAGGTATGCAAATGTGAAAAAACTTCATGTTGAATGAAACACTTATTTTCCCTCTTCCTGCATGTCTATAAACTGCAAATATTTCTTCCTTATCGTTTATGCGGTTCTAAACATTTTTTTTATAGAATTCTTAAATTGTATTTTCTGCTTTTTTGGACGACATAAGCATGTCTAAATGTTCAATATTTTAAGAGTGTCCCTATGGTCGATACGGCAAAACATGTTCCTTTCAGTGTGCAAACTGTATTAATGAGTCATGTAACTACATCAATGGATTTTGTAACAGTGGCTGTTTGTCAGGTTGGATTGGTGATAGATGTGACCAAAGTAAGTTAAATATCAACAACAAATTGTATTTGAGATATTGAATACAATTCACATTTCAAAATAATTTATTTTTTTTAAAATAAAATTCAAAGACGATTTTTCTGAAATAATGGTTTTTAAAACCTATCATTTCTACCGTTATTTTAAATCATTATTGTTTAGATATTACTTAAGCATTATCAAACCGATTTATATTCCACATATCTTTGCTGTAATATTACTTATGTCAATTAAGCATTGCTCAAAGTATTATAACTTTGTACACATACCCTTTTCAATCAAGTCTCGCATGTCACTCTCGGTGCATGTTTTCAATAACACTGTATCAGCATTCCAAACATCTGTACCTATAACGTAACTAATTTATATAAAGGTCAAAAGTTTACCTTCATTCATCATTTGCTTCTTTCAGAATGTGCTTCTACACAATTCGGACCTAACTGTAATTCGTCTTGCAGTGAATACTGTCTTGACAGAAAATGTAGCCAGACCAACGGTCACTGCTTATCTTGTATTGACGCACGCTCTGGTCTTTTTTGTGAAAAAGACAATTTTCCTCAAACTCAAGGTTTTGGTAAGTGTTGACGAAAGATTTTTTCAGTAAACACATTGTATTAATGTATAAAAACGAAAATATCTTATCACGTCTATAATGATTTACTCAGTAAAAGTATCTATAATAAAAAAAAACAAAAACGCGTGTTTATGTTTTCATTACTTTGCATATTTTATACCCCATTAAATTACATGAAGATATACATACAAGCGTTTTTGAAAATTATACTTTATCATTATTTCTTTCCTTTAGAAAAAAAAAACAGCTTTGCTTTAGTGTTCCAAAATTTGAAAACATTTAACATAGGCATGTCATGCACGTATTTCTTTAAAAACACATTTTATCATTCATTTGGTATTTTCTTCATATTCTGAACTTATAATATTGAATTAAAGTGGACATTCTATCTCAGGGGTACAATCATTTTTTTTTTATTGTTCATAGGACGTTCTGTTGCTGTAGCGGATATTCCTTTCACCATCATAGGGGGTTTGGTCGGGGTGTTTGTGATTGTGTTGCTAGCCTTCCTAGTGGTGTGTTTGCTTGTTAGAAGGTTTGTCACCAACTTATAATCACAACGCATGTTTGTAATATTTCTATACTCCTATAGCAATATTAGAATTGATTTCAGCAATTTTGAAAATATGTCAATGTTATGAACAAGACTTTGTGATTTTACATAAAATATGCGAGATATTGTTGATCATATTCGATTTTGGTGGCTATGTAATCAATACACTTTACAGTTAAAAACCATTGTGTGTATTTTGTTCAAAAAGTTACACATCTTACATATGACACTTTGTTTTTTTGTTCTATTAATATGAAAAGTAAATGAACAATTTGTCGAAGTGACTATTATTTTGGTCCAATGATTTCATCTGCAAAACAAAATGTTTTTATTCAGTTTAGTTGTTTGCAAGAAACAATATCATTAAAATGAAATATCTTTTTCAAGAGACATAATGATAAAATATAAGTGAAGTCAGTCAATGACCTGAGTTTTTTATGAATTAAAAATGACTACTATCTCGTTTAAGCCTTTTTATGTGTATAAAGAAAACATATTTTACTTCCTATACAGAAAACGTAGACTGGACACTAAATCGGAAGACGCCATTGGTCTGGAACCGATGGAAACACCGATGTCTGAGAGAAAAACAAATGTATACTTTGACGACTCAGATGGTACAGCACTGGTTTGTTTTAAAGATTTAATTAATCATTATCAATTTAAAAAAAAATACAAAAGTATTATATTATATTTAAGAATGTATTAATAAGATAAATCAAACTCAGAACTATTTACATGTAAATTTGAAAGACTATTCCGATTCTTTGATGTTTGACGTGCTCTCGGCAAATGTCGAGTTCCGTTATTCTTTTTTGGACTGACAGTTTGTGATGCAATGTGATAGTACTCATCTTGTAATAGCAAAAAGATTGATTTTAAGTTTGAAAATAAGATTTCTCAAAATAACACCAACATACATTAATCTAAAGTTGTATTACAGCAAAAATGGTAATCGCGTGCATTATGTATATGCATTTGTTTTTCAGAAGAAAGTCCAATGAGTTATCATAATGTCAGCTATATAACAAACGCAGAGGAACAAAGAAATTCACAGTTGGAAGACACAGAGAGTGAAATCGAGACTAAAAGCGCAAGTTCAATGGCGGATCTAAATGATGTTGAGCTCATCAGCGAAAATTTAGGGGACATTCCCATTAAAGAACTACATGACTATATTTTGAGGAAGCATGAAGTAATGGATGAGGGCTTCAAGGCAGAATTTAAAGTAGGAAAGTTTGTTTTTATCAACTTTTTCATCAGCTGCATTTTTGATTGGCTGCTGTCTAATGCTTCTGTAAAAGGTCAAACATAAAAGACATTTGTTAAAGCACATGTAATGATGTTTATCTTTTTTGTGGTTTGCATTGAAGTACATGTAACATTTCATTTTCCGTAATGTGGAAACCAAACATGAATATCTAGTTTTTCAATATTTCCTTATTCTTTATAACCATTTATGTAGTGCAAAAAGCTATCTGAAGTTTAGTTTTCTGTGTTCATATCCACATCGCACTTAAAAAAAGTCAAGCGAACATAATAATATTTGATCATAATAGAAACTTACAAACAATTATATTTACTATTCATTAATTTATCTTGGGGTGAAGTCAATGCATTGTGTTTTGTTTTTGTCCAGATCACAACAATCTAGATAACAAGAATATAGTCATACATGACAGGCTTTTAAAACAGATTAGCCAAAAGCAATTCTTATTTTAAAGTGACTGATCTTGTTATAAATTGATTATGCAAATGTCTGAATTCATCCATTTATCCATCTATAATTCTTACAATTCTCTTCAATTCTTTCAATTGTCAATTTATCCCTTCTACTGTATAGTGACATTTCAAAGAGAGAGTGATATGAGAAAAGTATGTAAATAAGTCAGTTGGGCGTAAGCTTCTTTAAAGTCTCTTTCTTCCAAGTGATTTTAATTTTCTGATTTTATCTTTTTAAGGCTTTGCCAGAAGGGGATATAACTCGATGCTCTGTTGGCGGCCAAGATAAAAACATTTTGAAAAACCGCTTCAAAAACACCTTACCTTGTATGTAAAGAGAGATCGTTCGTTTCTCGTTCATTTTGTAAACAAGATATTTTTGCGTTTCTTAATAATTGTTATTAATATTTGTTAAACACAAACATATAATATAGCTATCACAGAGTAACAAGAGCGTTTACGATTAAAGAGTGATAATTAAGTGTTGATGTATTTTGAGTTCACGTTAATTTTAACATTTTAATACATATGTTTACATGAACAAATATATCAATATCTATGTTCCTATTACTTAACATGTTAAAATGTTTTTTTTAGTTAATGTTGCAGTTTATGTTGGTTTATTGTTCTAGATGACCTCACACGGGTTATCTTGAAAGAAGACAATGGTGAAGACTATATCAATGCCAACTTTATTTCTGTAAGTTTAATATTGGGTTTACAATTAAAAAAATAAGGTTATTAAGAGAAAATACATTTGTCTGGTATATGGACGCTTTCATCAACAATAGAGGAGTAATATTTTTAATGCAATTATTTTGATATACATGTACTTTTATAACTTGTAGGATGCGTTTGGTGGACAACAATATATTGCATCTCAAGGTACGCATCTATCAAAAATATTTCATAATAACTAATATATCAAGAATTATTGATAAAAAGTAAAATCTTAATGGAAGTAGATAAATATATTTGATAACTTTTATCAACCAAATTTATTCACTGTATAGGAAATATATTCAAAACATTTCAATATTTAACTATAGCTATGTTGAATTAAAAGCAAAATAAAAAGTCACAGTGTCATTTTGTGGTTCATCAGGCCCTAAACCTACAACAGTGACAGACTTCTGGAGGATGATTTGGCAGGAAAATATTCACACAATCGTGATGTTAACGGGGATTATCGAAGGGAAGAAAGTGAGTCTGTCAGGACAAAAACACAAACATAACAATACAACATAACGTCCGCAATAAAAAAGCAGCCATGCATACTTTCCTTACCATTATTATTGAGCACAAATAAAATATAAGATTGTATCAATTTCTGATGACAAATTGAATTCCAATAAAACATCCGCAGTTTACTTCATTATATTTATTACTATTTTCATTTGATATTTTCTTCCCATACATAAGATTGTATCAATATCTGATGACAAATTGAATTCCGAAACAAAACATTAAAAACATCCGCAGTTTACTTTCATTATATTTATTACTATTTTATTTGATATTTTCTTCCCTAGTTAAATGCCATGCTTGATAGATTTTATCTTAATTGAATTTAATGCTAATGCATATGCCACCCATAGCTTCTGGCAAAATATATTTTTTAACTTGTGAGTTAAAGTTTTATTGATCAGTTTTATTTTCTTTAGAAATGAGTGATATACATTATATGTTGTGAGACAATAAAAGAACAAAATATACAAATCAATATAATACAATAAAACTTCTTACGATGCTTCGATATGGACTTAAACTATACTATTATACTTATTATTGCACTCATTATACCTATTACACTTAAACTATTAAAATATATACTTTTATCATTTTAATAGAGGAAATGCGAACAGTATTGGCCTTCTCCAGGAAGAACGCTCATATATGGGAAAATATCGGTCACTTCATTGGAAGAAAAGAACTACGCATTTTATACAATTCGACGCTTAAAGATAACAAATGATCAGGTATTAATTTAATATACACGTTTGAAAATATGATGATTTAGGTTAACCTTGTTAACGTTTGTTTAGCTAGCATTGTACATTTGTTATTGCATCTCCTTCTTTTTTTGATATTGTGGCATATTAACTGCTACGTTTTAAAAGACATTTAAGAAGTTTTTTAACTTACTGAATATAACAAATTGGTCAAAAACCATACTTTGGCAAATGTATATGGATCTAGGGATATCTTTATATATACAATCGTAGGAAACCCGATATCAGAATCACTTTCACTTCACTGGATGGCCAGACCATGGAATTCCATCAACCGTGCAGCTTCTTTCGTTTTATTTCCGGGTCAAAGATCAAATTCGAGACGATCAGGATACATCACCTCTTGTTGTCCACTGCAGGTTAATTATTTATAAACGTGCTCCTTTTCAAAATGTATATGAACATTGGCATCCGTACCCTTGTAGAGTATCATTGAAAAAAAAATCTTTTATTTTACCTTCTTTTTTGGTCCAACATATCATTAATATCTCATTGGTTATATCTGAACACGATCAACTTTATTTGTTTCGTGGTATTTACATTTTCAACTAAGTCAATGCTTACGATGGCACCTAATACTTGCGATTTTTGAAACCGTAATCATAAATACATGTACTTATTTCTGAAAAAAAGTAATCGATTTTCTTAGCATATATATGATCTTCAATGTAAATTTTATTAATGCTTGCTTCGTTTCTGTAGTGCTGGTGTTGGCAGAACCGGGACTTTCATAGCTATCGATGCGCTTGCGGAGTATGGACTTAGCAAAGGAACAGCGAACGTCACTAAATATGTCAGCGCCATGAGACGAGAAAGAATGCATATGATTCAGACCACGGTACTTTGAAAAATTAGACATTTTATGTATAAAATAAACAACAACATTATTTTTGCTGTAAATTAGATTAAAAATAAAACATACGAGATTCTTATCAAACAAGTTAAAAATTAAGCTTAAAGAAATCAGATATTTTATTTAGAGCCCAAAACAACAATAGCAACAAAAGTGTTATTTCTTAGATGACGAAAAGATAATGTTGTATTACGTTTAAGACAATCTTTTAACAAAACATGACATAATTTATTTAAAATTCTTGAGTTTTAGGGCCAATATATTACAGTCTACAAATGCTTAGACGAGCTTTTCAATTATCCACGCCATGTTATTTGCCGGGACACCATAAACGATCAAATCGGATCTACGTTGATGGAAGAATTTCAGGTTTTACTGCTGAGGGCTCTTTAAACATAGTCTTCCTTTTACATTGGTTCATTTACAACACATTTATTCATACTACTTAACATTTCTTTCTTTAATCAGGAAGTAAGCAGATACATTAACGATCAAAGAGTGTTAAGTGGCTTGGATTCCCAACCAGGTAATACTGAAAACGTACTACATTTGCCTGTGTATTGTAGTTAGCGCTTGAGGCTGAATGCGGCTTCTTTTAAATCAAGTACATCGCTAAATGACATGCACCTATGTATAGAAATAGCCATATTCAGGAATACACTTATTCAAATCAACGAAAACATGTTTAAAAACCTTTTTCCACCAAATATCGTACACGGCAATTATAATACCTTTAAAGTTTATTTTAATTGTTTTTCTATTGAGTTTGACCTCTGAAGATAGTTTTATCAGCAGTCGTAAATGTAAAGCGTTTAACATTTCTAAAGTTTAAGATTATTTTTTTTTTCAGATTGGACGGATAATTCTGATCGCTTAATAATTGCCGAGTTTCCAGTAAGCCTGTTACAAAGAAAATATGACTATCATGACACAAGATCTATCAAGATATACCAGGACATTATTATGACAAAAATACCCATCTTGCTACCAAAAACCTAATCAGAAAGTTTGTAAACAATTTGCAATGCAATGAGAGATTGAGAGATTTAAAATTGTGCACTGATAAAATGCGATATAGATCGAGAAGAGTTCCAAATTATGTACAATTTTTTCTTTGGTTTAACAAAGGTTTAACAAACGGCATCGGCAGCATATTTAAAGCGTTGTCTTTACTTTTTAAAATGATTTTTTTTTCAAAATGCAAATTCACAGCAAAATTAATTGTGACTTTTAAGAAATTATTTACTTTTGTGTTCCATACACTTCCTTTTTAAGCACTTCATCTAAATTATTAGATTTTTAACACAAAACAGCAAAGATGAAAAATTGCATCAACGTTGAAAAAGGCTGTTTTGAAAACAGTTCAAGCATGAGTTATTATCTGTCTTTACGTGGCCTTTATACAATTTTCATACAAATTCCATATAATTTCAACAAGAGCATTTCTATTTTGAGAAAATCAAGCATTTATACTTTAGGAGAAATTTGTGTCCATTATCTATCTCAAAGCACCTGCTACGTACTTATATGCTTTATTCAAAGATACTCTTTTTGTTTTTACGTCAGTCACTTTTGCTTGAGGGAGGTTTCCTATTATCAAGGCATCCTTCTACGAAGAACCTCCCCCAGTTTTTGTCCCTCTTGGTGGACGTTTCTCCGTCCGTAGTCGTCGTCCTAGATTCAGAACAGTCAACGGTTTGTATACTGGTTAATCGTTACATAATTTGTTCAAAGACGGGTTCATTTCATTATTCTATATGTTTCGTTCTTTGTGGTATTTTAAATTTATATTGCTAAAGTTTTTGCAATGACAAATATTCACTGTATATCTATTCAGTAGAAAAGTACTTATTCATTCAACCAGTCATAATCTTTTCTTCCTTATAACTTTAGACTGAAGAATGGATTCCGGAAAGAGACAGTCTGGTTGTTGGCGGATGTGTCGTAAAACAGACCAAGAGCAGAATGATCAGTGTTAATAAAAGAATGTCGACTATTGGCGTGGCCATTCGGGTATGACTCACAACTAGATGATATCATCATCAAGCATAAGACAACAGTAAAAAAGCATACATATAAAATCAAAGGGAGATCACGGGTGAATTTTGTGATAACATAGAACTATCAACATATGTTAATGACAAAATCATGTTGTCCTGTGTATTGTAACAGTCAGCAAAAAATAACACTGAAGAATATGAGCTGCAATTGTCATGTTGAATTAGGTTTTGTTTTTTTGGTTTTTTTTGGTGTTTTTTTTTTGGGGGGGGGGTTTGTTTTTTTGTTTTTTACAAAAATGCTATTTTCTACTATAATGCCAAAAATATCATGGTTTTTAAATTTCTATAAGCCATATTTTGTGGGAAAAGCCGTCAAGAAGCCTTAATTGGAGCAAAATTGAATTATTCTCGTCCTGTACAAAAATTGATCTGCTATGTATTCCTTAGAAGAGAAATCTTTATTTTGACAAAAATTAATGATGTTTTCAAGTTTAATTTTTCATAAAAGTTTAAGTTACATGCAGACTTATCGCACTTGCAGGTTTTTGCAGCAAAATTAAAAAATACAGCTCATATTGCTTTAAGTATATTTAACATTTAAACCAAACCAACTTAAGCTTAAAGCTATACACGCTATAATTTGCGTCAATTTTGAATAAAGGGGAAAATGTATGTGTTTGATTACTAATAAAAGTTACCTTTATGCTGTTAATTATAATGCTCAATTCGATCACGTAACAAATATATCAAATATTAAACAATAAAAAATATTTATTTTCCTGCCAGGAAAGTAATGCCTCCTCGTGAATATCAATCTATCACGTGATATCGACAGCTAAATTTAGTCTATCATACCACACCTGGTGAAGGGTCAACATCTTCATAATTGTGATAGTTTCACAAAGGAAAGGGTATTTTCAGTAAAGCATACATTTCTCCGATATATGAATACAAACAAAAGAAAAAAATACAAGCCTGTGAGTAGATATGAATGCTTCCTTTAAAAAAATGACGTAGACATGTGTTTTCCCCTATGTGCTATTTATAGATCCTATAAGTGTTAATGCAGAAGTAAGGGTATCGTGAATGACAAACATATTTTACTCATTATATACATGTATGTATTTCAAATTAACAACTGTTAAGCATATCAAAAATCAAGTTGGATATTTAATTAGGCAAACAATAACGACCACCTAGTTCTCCGCGGACATGCGCAAAGAGGTCGGTTTCGCTCTTCCTTCATCAATATTCATGAAAAGGTATATTTTCCTGGCAGGAAAATAAACAATTAAAAATCTATATCTTTGTAACGAGATGGAATTCACCATTGTAATTTACAGATTAAGGATAACTTTTATAAGTAGACAAACACATGCGTTTTCACTGTCATTCAAAATTGACGTAAATTATAGCGTGTATAGCTTTAACATCGCATATTTTATAAGGTGATTCATTCGGTGATTGGTACTGAAAAAAGAATGTGAAATATATTTTTGTTTAGAACCGGGCTGATGAAGAAGTCGAAATTCGAATAATCGAACCAGTGGCGCCAACAGATTCAGACTACTCAAATGTTACTCCCCTATCGGATATAATAGATGCTTTCACAAGTCTGACTGTAACAAAAGACAAACCGGTTATTATTCTCAACAAGTAAGTTCACCAAGAAACAAGAACAGTGAAATTGGTCAAATTGGACTGTTAACAAGATCAGCCCATTGTTTTAGCATTTACCACTTTCTAAAGAAATTGCAATGTAAATTTATATCATTAAGCATACACTTGAACTAAGAAACTTGATACATGATTTTTTTTTTTATTTTATTTTTTTTAAAACTAAAAGTGTGTTACTTTATTTGCTTGTATTCAGTGAAAACAGCGTAGAAGTTCTTGTGACAACGATCGTTCTGAATGCCCTACATCAGCTGTGGTTAGACGGAGAGACAGATATCAGTTTGATATCTAGATATCTACTGACACTTCAGCCATCAGAACCCATGTCTGTTGTAAGTGTGCTCAAACACTGTGTAACATGTATTTTTTCTTTGCTGTTTGAGAAAGCTAATTAAGTGTTCAGTATATTTAAATTGAAAAAACCATTCAATCGTTTTAAAACACAATTTACAAGATTTTTTATATAAAATATACCATCTAATTTACAATGCTGTCATGTGATAGGATGATCTGATTGCAACATGATGTTTAATTCCAGTTTTCATACAGCAGTGAATTCATTCATATATCATACAATTTAAAACTATTAACAGTATTATTAATTTTGGTTACTGTATTAATTAAAACTTCGTTTTTTATGAAAAGGCCATATTCTTTAGCATATAATGCTATTTGGTTTTGTTTATTATTTTTATACACTACTTCACTTTCTTCTATTTCAGGATGATTATAAGAAATGTTACAGACTTATCCATCGATTTGCCACCAGATGTTTCTCAACACAAAACAGCATGCAGGAAGAACACGTGTATGCAAACTGAGAGTTAAAACTGTGATGGAACATTTTAAAGTTTCGAATCATTTGCTAAAGCATTTGACATTCAATTTAATATACTTTAAATTAATTATTTTTCGTGATTTTCTGTAAGTGTAAAATAAAAAAAAGCCACTGGTTGATTGACTGTGCAAAAACCTCTGAAGTATATGCAACTTATACAATGATCTGGTTTTTTTAGTATGAATGTCTTCTATGTCATTGACAATGTACATAAATATTAATCGAATCCGATGGAACAACTGTCATCTATAGGATAATGTCTACAAGGACATCAATAATGATCAAAATGAAATCCCCTTAGGGTTATTGAATATCAAGAGAAAAGATGATCAATCGATTAGACTAGACAACTATTATATAGATAAGCCCCGCATGATAATTATTTGCTTATTGGAATCTAGCAATCACCTGTACAAGGGTTTCATTCATCAGAATGAGCAAACAAATTCCTTTTTTTTCGACCTAATTTAAGCTATAAAAATTATTAAAGTAACGCCTGGGGGAAACACGATACATGTTACCAAAAAATTGCTTTGAAATGGGCAATTGTTTAAGATAAAAATTTAACCACTTATTTGTCATTTTCTATGACTTTTTTCTACAAAATATCCCAGGGTGTAATTAAAAGGATTGAATACAGGGTTTTTTTTTACGACCACTTGGTTGACTTTTCTACCATTTACTTTTTCTAAACTTGAATCTGGAATACACCTGCTTTAACATTTATTAAGAAAGACTGTTTCAGGATTTTTACCATGATTTACAATAAACATGCAGAAAATCAATAAATAACATTTTGCGGCGTTATAAAGAATGACTCAATTCCAAATTTCGGTATTGTTCCTTTCATTTTAATTTCCAAATGTTAATTCAAAAAAAAAAAAATTATTGTGTCTGTGTTTTGTAATCAAAATTCACTTGTCATAATCTATGCATCAATACTTTATGTCAATCTTTTGTTTAGTAGACTCATGTTTGTTGCAAAGTTGTTATTTTATCTAAATTTTCTTAATTAAAATGCATGATCACTGCACATGTAGCCATCTTCCACTTTGAAGTGCCTCAAATAAAATTGTACAAATGTGTGTATGATCTGTCTGCATCAAATGTTTTAGAGCTTGTCATCAAATGGTCATTATTTTAAGTGATACTGAAAGTATATCAATATTAGTTGAGGTTCAACTTGTAATGCACATGCGCTGAAACTGGTTCGAACTTAGAATCTGTCTTGTCTTGTGACTTTAATAAACGTGGATGTGTCCATATTTAAGATTTTGAATTGCAAAAACTATATCACATAACTCTACTAGTATTTGTGTTGCTCCCTCTCTTTAGGACGTGTACACGCTAGGATACAGAGTTATCATCCTTGTAAATTTTTTAAAGTGTTGTTAGTCAAATTAAATGTGCAAAATATAACATGAATAGTGAAAGGGGAACATGTTATTAATCCAAGATGTATCTCTGAGATTAATGGCATCAATTACAGATAAAATAGCATTGATTGTCATCAACAACGGTGAAAAAACAAACCATTAGAATAGTATGATCAATATTCTTGTTTAAGGTCAGACGACACGTTCCTCAATTTTAGATTACTTTTTCCAGGAATTTGTTAATGGTTCACTACTACTTTGACAAGCTTTCTTGCAAAAAATTAGGGTACCTTACCAGGCATTTCTGCAAAATGCTAGAGTATGCAATTTCTTGTATAATCTTCTCTGAAAATATACTTGAATTGCTGATATAAAAATAAATACATCTACAGCACAGCGAAATTCATTATATAAGAACTATATCCCCGCCGGTGCGGGGCTTTGAACTCGCAACCTCTAGAACCTATACACTTCTGGCAGTGTGCGGCCTCGATTCTAACCACTCGGCCATCTAGACCCATAACCAAACCAAAGTAAATTTTGATCATTTTTAAAGTAATTATAAAATTAATATTTTTTTGGAACTCTTTATTACGAGGAGATACAAAAAAGATTCTCGAAGAACGTGTCGTCTGACCTAAATTGATTATTTTGGGAGTTGAAATTTCTATGGCTATATTATGTTTAAAGAATGAATTCATAGAAAGAAATTTTAACTGGAAACATGAGACTAAGAAATTCGATATTGAAAAAAACCCTCTTGTTTTCATTCCACTTTTGTAAGAGCTATAGAATTATTTATGTTGCGACGATAATATTTGATATGAAATATTGAGGATTTAAAACTTAATGAACTGTAATTTTAAACCACTTTTTTCTACAGTATTTACTCGATTATTTAAAAAAAGATTGAGCTCGAAAACATTTACTGAAAAAACACACCCCTTTGTGCCTTTGTCGGAAAATTGACTACTTGATAAGACCGAGTTTTGGATGTTTCCCAATACATCATGCATCATTTATGTGCCTGTAGTATTATATTAAACAAGCTTCTTAAATATCATTTCCGCAAATAAGTAAGATAATCAAAAACAAACGATAGTTATCGATTGAGTGCCATTTTGATAAAAACAAAAAAAAACCAGGAACAACACTTTTAGAAAGCAAATTATCCTCCGTTTCATACTTCTGAATAATACATTTATAGGTAAAACCCAGAGAATCATATTGAAATACATAAGGGATTGCAATTGTAGAAATCAATACACGATTGTTACAAAAAATTAAATTTTTTGCTATTACGGATTTTATCGAACGTATTCAGAGAAAGAAAAAAAAAAACCAAGAAAACAAAGGAACCACGCAGTATGAAATGATTTAATTGTATCGAATAAAATTTAAAAAAAAAACGCCATTAAAATCGGCAACTAAAATCACATCATACATAATAGATTTGATATAGGATGCTTAAAATTAAATGCTATTACATGTATATACCATTTCATAAAAATGATGTTACGTTTTCGCAGAATCGTGCATTTACAAAGTAGTTTTATAATGTGTTTGCAATTTTGAAATTGCAATAAAAGTTATTCCTTAAGTATCAGTTGGTAGTATCACATAATTATTATGCCTCTATTTAAAGTAAATCCACCCTCCTGTGACGTCATACATTTTACATAAACCATGAATTCATTAAAATTCTTGCAAGTACATTTGTAATTTCTATGTTATTATAGGTGCACATCAAATAATTGTTTACTTGGATATATTTAATAAGCGTTTTTCATCCTTATATTGGACATAATTCAATAATTACAAAGGGAAATAACTCTTTTCTACTTTTCTCAAAGTGATATATCTAAATGCTATAATTTTTCTAATGTAAATAATGTTTTTCTTTTTTTTAAATTAATTTTAGTTTTCTGGCATAGTAAGCAATAAAATTTAAATAGACAAACAAGGATCCATCCACTTATATATAATTCTTAAACAAAAAAAGTGTGATTTTCAGATTATAATTTCAGTCTTTGGTTTTTATTACCTTACATCGTAAATAGTATGGATACATATATATTTTATTTATTTATTGATGAAATTCAAGTCCAATAAGTTAAAAAAAAGTTAAGTTTTTAACTTTGAACCCATAATTTTATAGATATGGAGTTACCTTAAGTATATGTGATAGTTAACATCTTAATAAATGAATTATTTCCTTGGCTGATTATACAGTAAAAGCTGGCATTCAGTGGTGCTATAGTTTTACATATAAACATCTTGATAATTAAATTCTCTCCTAGGCTGATTTTACAGTCAGAACAGGCATAGGTGCGATACTTTTACAAATACTATTTCTTTTAATCTTCACTTTACTTTCGTTGACGCTTTTGTCTTTATCCGTTAATTTGTGACTTGAGTATTGCTTTAGCTTTGTGTAATAAACAGTAAAATTTGATGTAACTATAGCGACGGGCATAGCTAGGATGATAATTCCTGTCAGAGCACAGAAAATAGCTACAATGCGTCCAAGATACCACGTGGGTACTACGTCACCATATCCCACTGTTGTCATGGTAACAGCAGCCCACCAGATTCCGACGAGTGCATTGTCAAAAGAACTTCGTTCATAGAATTCAACATAATATACCAGGTATCCAAAAAATAAGTTTGTTAGTGTAAAAACAACAATCAGGATGCTGCATTGCCTAAAGCTTGCTCTCGCAGCTAAATTTATTACGTCAAAACTCTGAAACCTATTCAAAAACCGGTAAAATCGACAAAGTTGAAGCAACCGTAGCAACGCAAAGATCATTAATAACAACGTAAAAGATTTGCTGTCCATTTGATTTGGTCCAATATGCATCAACAAATGAAATATCCAAAACGAGACAATGACTATCGCATCAGCTATGTTTGAAGCGGAGCACAAAAACTGTCTACAATTTGTTGGCGTGACAGTGGCCCGGATGAAAAATTCTAAGGTAAAGAATATGCCGCACGTGAGGTCAATGACCCAAAGCGTCCACGGGACGGACGTGTGGGCGTACATGTCTGTTTTGGGGTCAAGGTCAGTCTGGTTAGTTACTGCTGTCTTTGGTTCACGTAAGTCCTGTTTTGTGTTTAGGAATAAGACGGTGGTAGAAACTAAGACCATCAGCAAGTAAACGATGTTGAACACCTGTAGTGAAAGACAAATACAAGTCCTTTATTAGGGGCTTAATGCTTAACTACGGCATTTGAGGAATTGTATATCAAAGTTTAAGAATAAAAACCCATTTATAGGTGAAAAAAAAACCCATTTATGATGGATGCTTTTGAATGTTATTTTAAAGTTTTGATCAGAAGTTAATACATGCAACTTGCATTAATTTTATTTACATGAATAATTATATGATATTTCGATTAAACAATTTGAGCATGTATCTCAATTTAAATGATGGTATCAGATCCAAACCATTTAATTTGTATAGTTTGTAATTAATCTTTTTATTTTTAAGATATTGCAACAAAGTCTGAAACCAGAAAATTTTATCATTCGTACAAATAACACATTTATATTGGATAGATGTAGTTATATTCAAATAATTCGCTCCAAGTTTAATTTACACACACACACACATATATATATACTTACACTCGCTTTCCTCGAGGTGGCCGGGTACTGTAGTACCTTCCACAAATAGTCACGCCAGCAGCCTTCCCGGCATTCCTCTTTCGGGATGTCTAGGGATTTCCCATTCTGTAGATTTTTGATTTCCTTCAGAATTTCTATGTCGTCATCATGTCTGTACAGTGACGCAAGACAGCACTCACTTACATACTTCTTATCAATCTCCCAGAACTCCAATTCGTTCCGGATCGTAGCACCACAGAAATTGGATGGGAAGTGTAGCTCTCCTGACCGATACAAATCCAATATACTATTGAAAATTTCCGGGTTTCTGTCAAAGAAAAACTTGGTTGGACAATTCTGTACAGTGATATCCTTCTTAAGAGAACTAAGTCTGGTTTCTTGTATTTTCGATAAAGTTTGGAACGTTGTTAGAAATATGGTTCCACCGACGTTGAGCTCAATGTCTGCCATATCCCTCATGTAGTGTCCTCACTGAAACGCAATGCGATATAACTCAGTTAATCAGAAGCGATGTGCTTTTTAAACAGTCGATCGCATTACCTTCATTCAAAATTAATGCAGTTTTTCTCGCGTTTATAAAACTGTATCCCAAATGAATTCGATATTTCATTTTTCAAACATACAATTTCACATACATTCTATTTTTTTTTTCATTTAAAAAAAAGTCAATCCTATCTGACGGCAAAATCCAAACGCATTTTTTTATTGATGGAATCTATTGGACTTGAGTCATTTGATCTGATCATATGGATAGACTGTTAAGTTTTATGCCTTAACAAAATTTCAGTAGTCAAGAAAACTACATCATAGCAGATTGGATATACCCAACAGTCCAATCATTGCTAAGGAGTCAAAGATCATATACAGTATGTAGTAGAGCTTTGATCGACATATCTTTAAAGCACGATCCCGGCGCTGTTTTTATTGCAGACTATATGAAATTGATCAGCTTCCACGTATTGATTTTTCTAGTAATTTTGCCCTAGACGTACTGTACAAACTTTAGCCACTGTTAGATATGTACACAAATTAAACACTACTTCAATTCGCTAACATTTAAGAGAAGGTCATTAGTAGATTGATAAATTCAAAGAAAACGTCGTTAAATATTTTAGGGCATTGATTATTTTTCACCCTAGGTTCATCGGATGCAAACTTTTAATTGGGATTTTATCATGTAATGATTTAACAATACTGTGATAGTAGATACATGTTTTTACGCGTGGGAGAAACTTACACTTGTTTCGCGGTTAGTTTAAAACCGCGTAGAATACCCCCGCGCGTATGGTAAAAAAAAACCTTTAGAGCAGTAAATCATGTATCTGCGTATTTAATATCCACGCTTATTGTTTGACAATAGAAAACGCATACTTAATCACCAGCGCAAACATCTACATTAACAGTATTTAAT
Source organism: Magallana hongkongensis (assembly GCA_015776775.1). NCBI lineage: Eukaryota > Metazoa > Mollusca > Bivalvia > Ostreida > Ostreidae > Magallana > Magallana hongkongensis. The sequence continues at coordinate 5,253,937 of CM027469.1, read as the reverse complement.
ACTGACTATTGTATTTTCCTTATTTTGCGCGAGTAAACCGTTTTTCGTCAATTCGCGATAATACCAAATCACAAATGTCTAATTTTGACGACATATTTGTTTAGTTTACAACTGTAGAAATATTAAAGTGAGATTTAAAATTCATCAAGATGTGCCTATTGCGATTTTACACCGTTATTAATCCTTGCGATTAAGTAAGAAACTATTTTCTTTTAAATTTCATCTCTAATGTTAAAAAGGGGTCGTATTTTGTTCGTATGAAACTAGACTAATTGCTTTTTAAAACCATTCCATGATTTTTTGATAGCTTTTTTTACCGCACAACTTACAGTACAAATTAACAGAATGTCCTTCAAGCCAAATATTTTGTAACTTTAAAAGCATATATGTCTACTAGAGAAAAAGATTAATTTTAGTTTTTCTATGTACATGTCAATTTTATTTTACTAATGCTTATTTTCGATATGTTCTAATATTCTAATTAGTCCAGCATATTTTCTTAACAATTTTCACCATTTATTTTCTACAACAAAACCAAAGTATGATTAAAAGAAAAGATTTGTTGACCAAAAAAAAAAAAGTTTTGAAAATATTTATTGCCTCACACAAAGTGTTTTGCAGGTTTTTTGCAAATGTAGGACACATTATTGCTACACGGAAAGTCGTGCCACTTCTGAAATGGTGTTCTTATGGCAGCACAGTTCTCTCCCGCGTCGCCGCTTGGCTGACCGATATTCCAGTTAAGGTACACCGATTTGGCGCCATCTGACGGATACACGTATATACCCTCATCTACTATGTCAGTAAGGCCAATCCAAACCTGTGAAAAACCTTAAAAACAGAACATTGCAATTACAAAATAACACGGATACATCTTGTGTTACCCATTGTAGAGTTATTAACAAATGGACGAAAATATACTCCTATAAATTGTCGTTTGTTTTACTAAAGACCTTTTGTTCATCACAGCTTATGATCTTTCTTTATTATTTTTTTTTATCAGAATTTTTTTTTCAGATTATGGGAACATTTTTATATTCATTTAAGTGGTAGGAATACATAAAAATGAACAATAAATAAATAAATATTACAACGTACTATAAAAATTAAATCTACCATGCAGACTTGCTTTAGAATAGTTTACGGTTTAATAATTTTGGTAGAGTTTATCTTAAATATAGGGGGAACAATTTAAAATAATTTACAAAGGTGTTGATGGTAAATATTAGCATATAACTAATGCAACAGGGAATCAAATGATATGAACAAACTGAATGATACAATTTCTTAAATCCTATTTCTTAACAAAAAATAACAGTAATGTTATCCTACCGCGAATCAGACTTTGAAGCAACACCCATTTATCCTCTGCTGCATCTCTAATTTCAATCAAATTTGATCCCCTTTCGGAACAAGTATCCTACAAAAAGTATTTGAAAATTTAAATCACTGTTCCCTAATAAAAAAAAAGTATTAGTTTTTGGGATGAATTTATTACAGATATAATGGCAAGTATCTAATAATGCAATATGATTGAAATTGACAAAAATAAACTCCTAACCATCTTAAAGATCCATATAAAGAAATACACATTCAAAGCAGAGCAGCACGGACCTCTAATAAGATAGAGGTAGGAGAAGGAGCATAGAAAGAGTAGTAGGCATCTCATGCCGATCGGTCGCACCCGCTGGGTGCTCATTGTCAAGGTTATGAAAAAAAGAAGAAACCGAGGTCCGTCCAGTGTCTAGCAAGTATGAATAACTTCAGCCAGCATGTGTCTTCATGAAACATTGCACTGGTTGACAAGGTCACTGTATCGACCATAAAACCCGTGAAAAGATTATTTTAATCGAAGTTCTTGATATCCTTTTTCCAACAACTTGTTTGTTTGTTACTTTAGCTTGCTTGGTATTAGAAATTGTTCGTATGTAGACCATGCTCTTGAATAACGAATAAGCTCAGAGACATAAACCCTATAAGTAGGTGATGATGGTATATTGCTAGATAAGTAAGCTGACGATGGAAAAATTAATATCATTACGTTCATAACATAGCTTTGTTGTTAGGTTACCATCATATTAAACGTCTTTTTCTAGTAAAATATTCAAATATGAAACAGATGTTTCAAAATACATTAAAATCTTACCACTGCATAATGAAAAGTTGCGGGATTTGATGAAAACCAATAGCAATGGTTTCTGTAGGGTAACCATCCGTTATCACATGCTACAATAATAAACGCATGTATGCATTGATATAATCTGATCCATTGACCTCTCTCTCTTTCTGTCTGTCTTTCTGTCTGTCTCGCTCTCTGTCTTTCATTGTCTGTCTCTCTCTCACTGTCTGTCTGTCTCTCTCTCTGTCTAACAATCTAAGAAATACATGTACTACATACGGCACCTACCACGTTCGGTGCTCGCAACAGTTGCTAGGACAAAGAAACAAAAGACTAGCTTCATGTTGTTTGCGAGGACAGTTATATTTTTGAAACCCTGACTGTTTCATTTAAATAAGATAACTAGAATGGCGTTATTTATAGAAATACACACACGATTGACACGACAGTTTGAACATATCTCTTTGATATATATTTGGCCTATGGTTAAAACGTTAACGTCAACAAAATGTGTTGTCAAGTCACGTCAGACTGTTTGACTTTTGAGATATTTTGCAAAGTTTTTAAATTTAAATTTTACATAATATGCACTGAAAGTACAATTTGATATGTACTGAAAGTACAATATAACTAGGAGGTGTTTAAACGAGGTCGTATTTCCCTACTTCCGAATCATTTTCTTCATCTTCAGGTCTTATGACATCAATGTCTCTGTAATGTCGGAGAATGGTTTTGAAACAGAACTTTGATAGCAAACAAATGCAACATTGAAAAAATTATTGCTGTCATGTAAAAAAAAAAGTAAAATCATGGATACACAAAGGAAATTTTCTAAATGTTAATGACAGCAGTAATTCGGAATAATATCATACAACACAAAAAAAATTAAAAGCGAAAAAAAAACAAACAACAACAAATAAATAGAAAGGCATCAGAGCCGCATGGACAAATTTTATTAGATTGGTTACGCTTCTCTTTTTTTTCTTGAACCGGAGAAAAATGTATGTCAGGTAAAAGGGCCCGCATTTGATCGGGGGAAGTCTTTTGGTTTGTATTGTATCGTATTGTTTATTGGTCAACAGATGTACAGCTCATAGAGATATTGCTTTATTAATTAGTGAATATACCTTTAAGCAAATATCATTATAATTCCTTACATATAACTTAATGTATGTGCAGTGTATTGCAGTTACTAATTTGGCTCAAAGTTTTTCCAGAATTTTAATTCAATATAAACAAGACGAATAAAATTTAAATTTTGACTGACTATTGAAAATGCCTCATTGAAACATTGTAAACATTATAAAACGGGGAAAAAATTGACCGATATTGAGGCCATTTCCCTTTTATTGGACTCTTCTAACGAGGGAGATAAGGTAGGAATGAAATCACGCGTAAAGGCTTAGAAGATATGTCAATTTCGTGCGCGTGTCAAGCTTTCAAACAACAGCTGTTTTGTCCGGAAAACGTGAGATCTAAACAATATACTTTCCCTCTGCTATTGGCAATACAGTATGTCATCGGCAGCTCACGATCATGCATACGTGACAGATGATGAAGGTGTGCAGATATAATATTCTAATTAAACTACACATGTAAAATGAAAATCATATAAAACTATAGTTTGATCTCTTGAATTGATCCTAACTGCCCAAATGTGGAACTCTTGCAGTAAAAGATTTGCATTAGAAGTCAATCGAAAGGTTAGGGATATGTTTGCCAATAGACTAATGGTTGTTCAAATTAACAAAATATAGGTAACAATAGCAGTGGATGCATTGTTTGCACATCAAAAAGGGAACGACAGAATGTTGAAAAGGATCGTGTTTTTTATTACTTCACGTACATGTGTACCACAATGGACTACTAATGTATGTATTAATATGCGAATGGTTGTTGAATATTGAAAAATACAAGTCTCAATTGAACAAAATAATTGATACCAAGATATTTAGACCAAGTAAAATAAAGAAAGACAATCCTTAAAATAGGATCTCTCATACCAAGATTCTTGCAGTAATTCAGTATTTCTTTGAATTTTTCAATTTCATTCAATTTCTTTTCTTCATCTAATTAACAACTATTGTTTATGTTTTCGGATTTTTGTGAGATATGCCTTAACAGATTATTTGTATCTTTAAATTTAATATTAATGTGGATTCCAATAAAATTAAATTCAAAAAGAGATATCGTTTAACTAAACGAAGCCTTAACTTATTATCGAAATAAAAAAAATCTAGTATTTCAAAATTAATCTTAAAATCTGTGAACCAACCAAACATGTCAATCATAGCAAATTCCAAAATTGCAACATTTAACGGTTTATTTCACATAAATCATACATAATGAAAAATAAACGTGACCGAGTGAAATCTAGTACATGTAACATTGTAATACGCATTAAAAAATATGCCCATATGATTTGTAAGTAACAAAACAATAAATGGTTAATCAGTATTCATATTCAATTTGATAATAAAATTTAAAGAAAAAAAGAACTCTGAAAGTTACTTAATGATCTTTGATAATTATCAGATGCACATTGACAATTATCAAAGATTGTGCACAGTTCACACCTTTGTGAAATTTGTGAAGTGCAACGTCATGTTCCAAACAGACTAAATATTCATGAACAAAATTGACATCGATAAAACAGCAACATTTTTTGTTATTCAAATAATTATATGACATGCACTGTGAAATATAAATGGCTATAGGACTGTCCAGACAACTTTCACGATGTTTCTTTCAAAATGTTTGCATTTCACAAAACACAGAGGGTTATTCATACAGGTAACACAATAATTTACAATTGATATGTTCAACATTTTTTAAAAAAAAACCTCCGATAATGATTGGCATTTGGATTAGTCGAGTCTTCAGAATCTTGTCTTCAAAACCCACTGAAAAAATATAAAAAAAGGCACTAAATAAAAGAGGGTCTTAACTCTTAAGCTTAATAACTAAACTAATAAAGCCCAAGGCTGAACAAGTTAGCTTCTATCCAAAATCTACATCTAGGCTATAGTCAATTGAGAGCATAAATAAAAATGGCGACGTATATGGTAAATTGCAAATTTGAATGTTAAAATGGACACAGTGTTCAAATCCATATCGCGATGCTTTTATTTTTTCAGCCATGCTTGCGTTTGCGATACCACCAACCTTCGCCTCATTTTCAGTACAATAATTATATGAATGTTCTTGACAAACTCATTAAAAATGGAATATATCAAATTAATGTACATTACTTTCACGCCAATTAAAATATTAACGAGAGACCCATTGGCCATTATCATATCACTCACCTAAACAGCATTTTGTCTCTTTTTCAATATTTATAAATTAAAAATTCTTCTATTTCAAAATTTTGACTCAACATAAAAACAGTACATAAAAAGAAACCTATATTTTTGGACAATTTATCCTAAGATCTAAGATGCATCAACGTTAAACCAATATTTCTAACCTCAGTATGAACATATCAAAAGTAACAATCAAAGGCCTGAAGCTCCTGAGAGTCAACGTGCTTTCACATGGTGTCAATATTTTGATGGGAGTTGCTTTTTTGTTTTTTTTAAGATTGAGACCACCTTTATTATACAATAAATGAACATTACAGCTAATGAACTTAATTAAACTATTGTATATAGTAGTGTGGTTTGGAACATAAACATATGTATTCATATATTTACATCCAACAAGTGGTTGATTTACTCTATTTCTTAGCTGCAATTCATAACTCCATACAAACTGATAGGACTGAAATCTAAACATGCCCTTTTTTTCAATTGGTCGAAACCTTCAGCAATCTAAGAGAAATCATTGATTGCACATTATAATCATGATGATGTATTGTTTCTGTAATGTTGCGACCTATATACCCTACATGAATCACCAAAGAAAGCATTATTATAATATTGTATATAAATAATACAACAACACATCATAATTTATGATATCTATCATATATATATATATATATATATATATATATATATATATAGATAGATATATATATATATATATATATATATATATATATATATATATTATATTATTATTTTTATATATATCATAATAAAAAAACTAATTAAACTATACTTACTTCTTTCTTCAATTTTCACTGTGCACCTAATCATGTGGTCAACAGCAATTCTCTATCACAATGGTTTTGTACACAACCAAGCCAATACAGAATTTCACAGACATCTCCTCTATCTTGTGCCTTCAATATGTCAAAAGGTCTGGTATACTGAATAATTCCTTTACTTTTGAGTGGCAAAATCAGGAGCTCACCAGGTTCTCTTTTGATTTTCAGATATACAAATATAATCTAAAACAAACAAAAATATACAAAAATATGGTGAGAAAAATCTCAAATTCCTATGCCTTTAGAAAACTGAATGTCATTAATTTTTCATTCACAATTTTCCAAAAATGGACTACATGATGTATTCAAATGCCCACAATGTTATTTTTAACAAGATGGGTGTTTCATACACATATATGATACACCTATAATTTCTGATTAAAAAAGACTATATGTTCCTCAGGATAATTGTAAAAACTTGATAAATGATTTTCATCATTAACATGTTGATGTAAACCAGTTCACACTTGATAAAAGCATAATAACTAACAGCCTGGTCAAATGTAAAAGTCGTGTGAAGATAATCTCTTATCAATACCTGTCAGACCCTGACAATTGTAAGGAAAAGGGGGTATTTATAATCAGACTAAATAACTAATAAAAAAATAGGCAATGAAAACATATCTCAACCTTTCTTTAAAAAAAGCAGGACTAAATATACTAGAAATATTTGTGAAACACTTATTCCCCCTCCCTTTGACACAGGCTGTTAAACAAAAGCCTTTATTATGAGCATTATGCATTGAAATGTACACATCAAGTCTTTGAAAAAAAAAGTTTTTCATAATATACATGTATCACTAATATTTTGTTCAACCTTAGCAGATATAATGAACAAAACATAACTATTTGGGATTTTTCAATTTCTTAGTCCAAGGGGCATCACTCATGACTCTGTCAAAGATTTTTCATTCCTAGTCAAAATATAATTTGACCTAGATATTCTTATAATGATAAATTAAATATAATAAATCTGTTCAATAAATTTTATTTCAGTATGTGCAACCTCTGTGAAGAAAATGAACAAAAACTGAAAATAACTGAAATTTTGTCTAGTCAAATGGGCATAACTCTAGTCGAAAATTGCTTGATCATGCCCCGAACCCAACCATAACCATGCGTTGAATTATTTTCAAATGTGTATAGAATTAGAGAAGGAGGTTAAATTTTTAATATATGTACATATTGGCCCCGCATTATGATCTAAACCCGTAAGACAGGGCTATGAATTTCACAGTTTTGGTAGAGGGCTTTATACACATCATAACTATGGATTTGATTTTTTCTAAATGTGTGGGAGTAGAGAAAAAGATTTTGTTAGGCCTAATTTGCATATTTGGCCCCTGTAGTGGTAAAACCATGAATTTCACAATGTAGATTATTTTTACCATACAAATGCTTCACACCAAAAACTGTTACAACTGGCCTAGAAGTTAAAATGTAAAATTGTTGACAAACACAATAGGTCATCTGAATGACCTAAAAATGTCCAGGTCAAAAAATTTGACAACATTTAATCGAAGTGTATTAATAATTTATTGTAAAAATAGTGCCTGTTAGGGAGAGTTACATTTGAAATCGACATCCCATTTGCAGTAGAATTCACGTCATTTCTATATAAAAGCAGTTAAATTTTCTCTTAAATTAAGATATTCAGTGCAAGTAAATAAATCCTGTTCGGGAAGGTAACACTTAAAGTTGACATCCCTCAAAAACCATTGTCAAATTCTGCTTCGCGTCGATTGACAATGGTTTCCCCTGGGTGTCAATTTCAACTGTTATCCTCCCAAACAGGCTCTATTCATATAGTTTTCCCATTGTCAATTTTGTTGCTAATGCTGAGGGTCATAGAACAGATTATAAACTATATCAATCAATCAGATTTTAGTATTTTACATGAAAGTATAATAGTATTCGTTGTTTCAAGTTTGAAGACCTTCTGTCAATGTTTATTCAGTCTGGGCAAAATAAAAATTCTCTTTTTTTTAATTTGACCTTGAGGAAAGAAAAGAGTCAAGGTCAAATTTTTAACATTGTTATGTTCAGTAGTATATTCTCACTATATAACTCTATATAGACAAATAGTCAATAATTGTAATATTAGCACGTCCGACAAATAATGACCAGTCAATATTTTTTTTTATATTGACCGGCTAGGAATAATAATACCTAGAGAACATTACCACTATTTCAAGTAATCGCTTCTGATTTGTTGATTTGTAACTGGTGAAGTTAATAAATCTCGTGACTCCATAATAGGCAATCAGTTAAGGCAAGTAAGCAACGGATGCGCAATGTGATGTGCAATAAAGCCTGAAGGGCTTAATGATAGATTTGATCACGCCCCGACCGAAATTATCACCTCATAATATTCAAAGAATGATTCCTTATTACTTATATTTATATAATTTTAAACCTTCATCGTACGATTAAATATTTAAATATAAACAAGCAAACCCCGCTGGTGCCTCAATTTGGCTTTATGAGTTATATAGTACAAAATTGATACTTAGTGATATCGCAGGCAAAAACACTGGAAAATGTAAACATTGTGAAGTAAAATCAGGTAAAACATCTTTAGCTTACTTCCTACGGACAGCGAAATTTCACCAGTGACCTTTTGATGTCAAAGATATTTTGGAAATGAACTTTGCGTAAAATTAAATTCATGAATTCTATGTTGAGCCGAGAAAATTACTACGATCTGGTTTCAAATCCTTTCTTGATTTTTGGTTTGTTCCTTCATATAACAAAACAAATGTTGACAGAGTTTTCGGGCAACATTGATTATATTAGCCCCCTTGGGATGAATGCATTGCCCTTCGCTTCGCGTGGGGCAATATTTCGTCCCTCAGGGGCTTATATTTTCAATGTTGCCCTCAACCCCAGTAAATATTTGTACATGTATAATAAGACATCTCAGTGTATTCTTACTATTGTTCAGGAGCTGACTGGAATTTTTCTTTTTAATTGACCTTGAAAAAAAATATTGGTCATGGTCAAAATTTTTGGGAAGGATTGAACTAGGTTATATATACTACCGGTATCTATTTGTGATACAAATTTAAAGTCTGTGTTATGGTTCAGATGCTATCTTACAGAAAATGAAAATTTAAGTAAATGACAGTAAACAAGTGAATGACCTAAAGTAAAAGTATCTGACACTTACTTTGGTTCCCATACATATCATTCCCAGGGAATTAGGAAACATTACAGAGTGGGGAACTACTGCAAATAGCTTGGATCCAGCCCGCCCAAGAACACCAGAGTCTAGTTGATCCTCCAAACATTCAGACACATCATTGTTGACTGGTTTACCTTCAACCTATTGATATGACAATGATAATGAATTTTAAACAATACATTCTTATGAAACTTATTACCACACTTTGCCAAATCTTCAATAAAACCGAAACCAAATTTGAACTCAATCTGTATATTCATAACACACATCCATGTATCAAATTTGAGTTGAGTGTGTGCAACAGTTGTTGAGATTATGTTCAAAAAGTGAATGATGATGGAATAACAGAAAGATGGAATTACTGAATGGGATAACAATATATGCCCCAGCCATTTTATGGTGGGGGCATTAAAAGTCTTTTGATACAGTTGATACTTTAAGGAACTCACTTATTAAGGGTATTTAAATAGCAGTGCAGAAAATTGGACAAATACTAGACATGACAACTGCTAGAAGAAAGTTAAGCATAGCTCGACATCTTAAAAATGACAAAGTCATATTTAATTACGTTTCTTGCAAAAAGACAGTTAAATTACACTAGCTACCACTTCCCATGGTTGCCAGGAGACATGTTGTTTATTGAGTATATGGTCGCACTAAATGATTAAACATAAATCAGGATAGATTTGTTTACCCCCCCCCCCCCAAAAAAAAATTAGGTTTTAAATTTGTTATCATTTCTTATCAATAAAATTAAAACATAGTTGAACCTCATCAATCAATATTTAAAATTGGAAATCATAGCTGATGGTTAACAGCTGCTTGAATCATTATAAGTATCTTGTTGAGCTTGAATTGCTTTGTTAAATGAAATTTAAGGTGTTGCTAAGATTTATATCCTGCTTGTATAGGGGTTAAAATCTTGATTTAGTCGTATTAACAGTCATTTAACTGATAAATAAGAAAAATTACTGGACATTTGAAATATTCACCAGTTTGGCCAATAGAGGAACCAGCTGATATTAAAGACTCTGAATTTTCCCTCAGAAAAACCCATTCAAAATACTTTTTTTTTCAAAGTGCATTGATGTGGTTGGTATTAATGCATTTTGAAAAAAGATGTGCAAATGATATGGGTAAAATTAATTACCTCAACTACAGACAACAGGACATTTTTCTGTACAGCGACTGGTCTTGAAGCAAATCCGTAGGCTAAATCCGGAACGCTACCCACTATCTTATCACCAAAAATAAAGGTTCTGTTGACCACAGCTCTGAAAAAAAAGGATTATCAAGATTTAAACAGCATACCACCATAATCTCCAATATTATTCAAATTCTAAAAACAGTTAATTCAAGACAACATAGATACCGTATATCTGGTATTTTTGGCAATGATCTAATTTTCACTTTTTTTTTCGTGATGTCTTTCTAATCGCAAATTTTTTACTATGCAGAAATTATTAAGATTTTTTTTAAATTGCAAAAAATGAATAGTGCAAATTAAAAATGTTGCACATTTTCCCCATTTTTGCAAATTTTGTGACATGATCAAAAAAACGAATATACGGTATACTGTGGAATCATTAGAATTTGTGGTGGCTCAATTTTCGTGGTATTCGTGGGTAGCCCGCCCCTATGAATTTTAATCCTCAACGAATACAATTTTAGAAAGAGTTATGAAACAGTAACCGACACATCCACGCGATTGAGCAAAAAAGTAATAATCCACGGAAATTGCCCCCACGAATTAGAATGATTCCACAGTATAATACAAATTTATTTATGCATAAATACCTTTGTTTCAGAAAGAAAAGTTCTCCAATCCTGGTATAGTAATGATGGTAAACACTCTGTAAAGGTCGTCGTCCTCTCTCAGCACTTTCTACAAGTTTTCTTCCTTTGCTTTTCCTTTTTTTCCTCGCTTTCTTATATTTAAGTAAACATTGTTCATCATCAGGTGGATTCAGAATTGTTGTGATTAAAGACATTGTTGATATTAGAAAATTCTTCACAGCAGAGAACCAATGTCTGTCAAACCTTTACAGAAAAATTGTTCATAGTTCATTATAGACGGCTTTTGTCACAATTATGAACATAAGATCAAAACTTTTCTATCACTTTTCTTCCCTGGTATTGATTCATTCTAAATCAAAGACTCTACATGGAACTTTATTCTGGCCTTTCTTTCTTGTGTTAGTTTATTCTAACCTTAAAAATTCTAATATACTAGCTTCACCAGATTGCTTCTTTATGTTTATTTTACAAAATAATTGCTTACTTCTCATTTTTAAAAGAGATTTTCTCAATCACAAACCTCCTAATTAAGAAGGGACACAATGATAACTGCTAATGCTCTCAGTTTCAGTTTATTATTCCATTGGGAGACTTGAAAACTTCGTTTGGGAGACTAAATTACATTAAACCTGAGGCCACCTGCCGGTAAACCTAATTCTACGCTTAACGTCACATCAAAATACCAAACTTACGAGGGAGGGCCATAAAAATAAAACAACATTTTCAAGAATTGCCAAATGATTTAACTATTTCTATTCTTACAAATACAGTGAGTATTCAAGCCACAGGAAGGCTATCTCTCTAATAATGATCTATTTTGACAGTCCCCATGGTTTCATTTAGTATCTGATACAGTCCCTGAAATGATCTTCTTTCCCACTTGAACAGTGAAAGAATGGTGAGCATACGCTGAACGAACAATGAGCGCATGCTGAACAAATTTGGTAAGCACTAATGAAAGGTAAACAGCAGGCAAACGCAGAGCGCAAACTAAATGCACAGTGAATGATATGTGAAAGTTACATGAGGCAATATGAACGATATATTCGGAGTGCCTCAGGAATTATCCTTTCATTGTGTTAGCTTTAGCTGCATTTATTCTCTGACTGAACGATAAGTGAACGCTGAACGAATGACGAGTGCAAATTGAACGCTTTGTGAACACACGGTGAGCGTTTTGTGAACAGTGAGCACAAACGGCGCAGAGAGGAGAGCACAAGTAAATGCGCTTTGAATGCTATGTAAGTGTACGGAAAAATGGGAATGTAGAACATTTCAAGGACTGTATATACAGTCAAAAATTTTCAGAATTCACTTTGAAAAGCCTTACATAAAATACATTTTCCAATTGGTAGACTTAAAAACATTGTTTGGGAGACTTAATTACATGTGATCACTTACATATCAGTGAGATTCAAAGCTTTGTCCACTTGCTCTGCCCTTACAAAGTCCGATCGTATCTGTTTCATCCATTCTACTTCCACATAGTTCTTGTGAGCGTATCCGTCATCCAAATGTTTCAAGATATTATCCAAGTCGAACGAAAACAAAAGATTATCTCTGGTACGACTGCTTAACTTTTTAACACTTTCTTCAAAATCCGGGATTTCTGGAAAATTTTTCAAAATGTCAACCTTAACATCCTGCATAAATTCCTCGATGGAGTCAGGTTTTTCACTGTAGAAAATGTTCGCTTTCTTTAAATCCCTATACTGGAAAGTTCCTGTTCCCCCATCTATTAATCTTCTTTCTGTATAACTTTTGTCTGTTTCATTATCTTCCTCTGAATTGCTGAGGCCTATTCCTTCTTCTGAAGATGACCTCATAATTGATTTTCTCTTCACTGAACATTGCAAGTCGCATGTCTCACTTTCTTCACCCTTAAAACAATTACACACAAATGTTAGATAAAGCAAAACTCTTAGGTGTTCAGTACTAACACAAATACAGTCAAACCTCATTATCTCAAACTAGATGGGACTGGTTAAAAACTTCAAGATATCAGAGTATCCAAGATTTTAAGGGTAAAATACTTAAAGTTAAAAAGTTTTGGACATAAAAATCACTTCGACATATCCATTGTATTCGAGATATCGGTGTTTTGAGATACCAGAGTTTAACTGTATAGCCAAATCTTGGACATTGCAAAGTTTTAATACATGTACAATAATAATATTTTGTTTCCCTCGGACTAAAATGTCACATTTTCATTGGATTAAACATGGCACGTAATTGCCTCATAAATCTTTATGTAGGTTCTTTGACTCAGAGGATTAATATTAGGCAATATGGCCGTCATTGGCCACCGCCTCACCTACTTATCGTGATTATTCGTATTATTTAACACAGAAATCATGTTCAGTAAGTCCTTAAAATATTTAGAGTAGTGGCCCTTTGGAATTATTTTTAAATTAGAGTAGTTGCATTTTAAATATTGACGTTACATTGTTGTGTCTGGAGCAGAACAAAATGGCAGCGTCTAAATTTGCTCAAATCTCTGCAGAGGTTTAAAATTCAATAGCAACAAAACATTGAAAGTAATATGGGTGAAGCGAAGATTTTTAAAGCGTATTTGAAAGGTGGTATTGATAATTTTGACGAGTTTAAATGAGTTAAATTGGACGAGATGTAAGGCATCTTGTTCATGGCTTTGCGTAGATCACCGCTATTTATCAATGAATATGTCGCTTGATAGTCCTCGGGAAAACAAAACACTTATTAGGTTAGTTACTGACTCAATAAGGAAATATATTGGGTTGATCAATCTCATAGACAGCTCGGCTTCGCCTCGCCATCTATGAGATTGATCAACCCAATATATTTCCGTAGTGATTTAGTAACTAACCTAATAAGTAATAGTATCATATATTACAGTACAATAGCATATGATGAAATTATATTGATTCATTATTCAATGTCATAGGAATCATATTATGCATATATTGTTAATCACAAAATTTTGAGCATCTTTTCTTCAATATTGCATTTCAAAATATTTTGTCCAATTTTATGATATTGAAGTTCAAATTTTTGAACTTTTGCCCCCGTAAAATCCTTAATTACATAAACACGGAGTAAACAACTTTAATGTATACATGTTGTATATAGGTAAATAATGTTACGATGAAGAAAAATACTTTTATAACATGCATGTATTACAATATATTCCAGAGTTGAAAGTTATTATTTAAAGACTATAAAGTCCTCTTGGCCCCTAATTTTAAGGGTCAGTCCATTTTTCTTGAGGTTAAATGAAGCTCTTGATTTTAAAAGCTTTTTTGTCATGTTTGTTCTTCACGCTACAACAAAATACTTTCAAAATAAGGAATATTCAAAGAAAACATTGCAAAGCTTCTTTATAACCTTAATTTTCAAGCTCCTGCAAGCTTTTGGTGAAAGAAAAATTTAAATACCACATGTCTGATCTAAAATTAATTATGTGCCCAAGTGAGCTCCAAAATATGGGGAAAAAAAAAACCGAACGAAAAAAATAAGGTCTACTACTGAAAGTAGAGAACCTTAATAAAAATTACCATTATTGAAATTCCTGAAATAGATGAAGATTCAATCTGTTCTTCATTTTCATGTTTTCTTTCCATCAATAAATCTTGAGACTGGCTTCATGGAAGATGCCATATATATAGCTCTAAAACAAAGATTAAAATGGGGTTAGACAAATAACAAGATGCCCTTTGGCCACATTGCTCAACTGAGCAACAATAGCCATGAGAAAATCAGCTTTATTGAATTAAATTATACAAAATATCTGGAAAATTTAGTATAAGAGAACCTGTATGAATAGGTTTTCAAAATTTCCCCAAGATATTCTTATGCTGCAATGAACATTGAGCCCCTTTTGTAACAGGAATACTTAGTCATAGCACATATTAAGCATTGAAGTTCTCAAGATCTTAACCTTTGAGCATACATGTGACAAGTCCAAGTATCTGGCGCTTTCCTGGCCTTTTTATTTTCATGCCAGAAAACATCAGAGCATGCATCATTTAAAAAACTGCAAATAGTTTTCAGATATCAGTAAACTACAATGATAAGTAAGGTAACTACAGTACAGAAGATTCCTAATTAAACGCGAGGAATTAATATCCACGTAAAATTGCTAGAAGCAACCATTGCGGATTTTATAATTAGGCTTCTATTTATAGCCGGGCTCTGCTGAAAGCAGAGTCCTGGCTCTAGGCAGGCAAATCGCCAATGTTACTATAAATAGCAAAGTAAACAAAAAACCAAACAGCGTCAAAGTAAAAGCTTCCGCTATACTAAATAGTTACACAGAGAGCCAAGTTTTGTCAAAAGTGTTTGCATTTTGTTTTATTTATTTATTTATTTTAATTTTTTTTCGAGAGAATTGTCTATCTTTTTTAGTTTTCTTATCAATAACGTGTTTTAAAAACAAGACTATACATTTTGGACACATACAATGCGCATGAATTTCCAAGAACTACTTTACTGTGCTTTGAAGAAATGGGGATTATATATATAACGCTTCTTGCAAAATTCAAAGCAGCAACTGTTAATCTTTTTTCTACTAGGGAGACATATTTTTGTTTATAGCCGCTTATAACATTTGGTCGCTCTTTGACGCTTTGCCGACATTAAAAGCATGAGAGAGAGAGAGAGAGAGAGATGTTCAGTCTTTACTACACAATATGCATAATGACACCAAAAGAGCCCGGCTTTCAGTACTTCAGTACTTTGATTTATAGTTTTGTACTATAGGAAATTATAACAAAAAATGGTCCTCGCGATTTAATATTCTCACTACAATGTATTTGATACAAAACAATTGGGGAATTAAATACTCATGTAAAATAAGGAATGTACACTAAACAGAAAATAAAACTTCATGTTCAGAATACATGTACACAGGATATAAAATTAACACTTGCCCAGTCATCTGAAGTTTGTCTATTCTGGACGTGCCCAGATCAATTTCTCTGTCAGTGTTACTACATATACTTGCTTGTCTTATGCAGCTTGCAGTTTTTTTTTTTTACACATTGACCTTATAAAATGAATTCCAAAGTTATCTCTTCCAAATAAATGCTAAAGTAATTATCTTTTTTAATTCAGACAAATAGATCTTCTACATAACAATGTCATGGGGTAGCTGATATATAATTTTTTCCGTGCTACATTGGGAAACAGAACTTCAAGGCCTTTTAGTGGAAATAATGCTGAATTTATTGTTGTATTTGTCAATGAAATTCAATATAATCGAATAAATGGTTTCCACAGGTGATCTATAATCATATACAATTATAATATTATTAGAACACTCTTGTTCCCTACATTCAGTCATTAAATTTATCTTTTATTAGTTACATTGAATTTAAATTACATATATTTGATAAAAATAACTCCCAAACTATATATAACAGCAATATAAACTAATAGATAGTCGGGTTGACAAGCTGTGAAGCCGAGTCATCAACCGCCTGCCTTGGGTGGCTATGTAGTATTAAATCTTAAAGTTTGAGCTAAAAATTAGATTAATATATAAACAGACATGCGCACTCACTCACTCAAACCCAAAACCAGTCTAATGCATTCATTCGCTTGAGGATCCACACGCCAAATGCAAACACTTGACCTCTTGTACTACTATGATATCATACTATGAATGATTGTATGAATGAATGAAGCGACGTGAACAGCAAATGAACAATGGAAATTAAAAACATGAAATGTTGAAATAAATGAACGCAATTATGATGAATAATTAACTAAAATAATTAATCCTGTGACAACAATTGTATTTGGGTTACAGGGTTAGACTTAAACCCCCTAAATATACAAAAGATCTCAAGTTACAGAGTTCTATTTGTCATTCAATAAAATATCTTTTTGTTTTCATAAGGAACATCTAGTGAGTATTCAAAGTAAAGATATTGCACGTTTATTTCTGTGCGCTGTAGTCAAGGCATATTCAAGTTCAATATCGGATACTGAAAGTCACTGAGCAAGTACTTGGGTAAAAAAAAGCAAGCATGATGAGTATAGATATCGAAAACAAAGATAGAACATGAGCGGCATGTCAAGGGAGAGAACTATTACAATAAATGCGGCATTAAGTCATTTTCCTATAAGACTGAATACAGTTTTAAAGATGGAAAGACCAATTTTTTAAAAGCAGGAATTGTAGGAACAGGTTGAGTCGGACATTAGAAGGAACATCAGATTCTCTATCAAAACTGCATCCACATTTATTTTCATCTTCTCTATACAACGTACACTACACCATTTAGGTGTACTTGATATACAATACAAAATGTTTACATTGTTGTTCACTGGTGTACACCCAATAACGCTAAATCAAGCGCGCCCTTCAAGTCACCATTTTCGCGCCAAAATGACCGTGATGTTGTGAAGTGAAAGTATCTTTCATTTCCGGTCCTTCAATTTTTCTGGAATTCAGTAAACGTTTTTATTAACATTAGGTTAGTTAGTAGTTTATGGAATATATTTCCGAGCTATAGTAAGTAGTTTTATGTTTGGTTACACAACAGACATTTCAAACGGTGTCCTATCTACATGATCTATAGGCCTAACGTGTTATGTAACGTTATGTTTACAATCTACTACAATTACGTTAAGCTTTTTGACCACACCATCAATGCAAATACTTACATAGCCAAAGGCAATCATTGAAGCTAAACATCCGTGTCTTATTTCCAAGGTGGACGAAGGTATAGATCAAAAAGACTGTCAGTGATGACTTCTCCCCCAACTCTCTTTGACATCAAGTAACGTGCATTAGTTTCGTATTAAGTATTTTTTTTCTTCAAAATTAAATTATTTAAAAGTGATTATGATGATGCATCCTCCATAGTTCCTGTTATATTTTAACCAAGAAATATTCTCAAAAGTATAATAATAGGAAATGTTTTGAAATACGAAACAATTTTTACAATCATCGGTGTCAGGTCAAATCGTTCACCGAACGCTTTGTACGCACGGATCCAAAATAACATAAATGGAACAGATATTAAACTCAGAAGGAGCGATAAATTACATAATGGAAGATTAATCAAGTATACATATTGCCGAATTATATTTATTATGTATGATAAATATGTAGGGACCAATTACTTTAAATCATTCTGCAGTGGTAAAATTAAATAAATATCATATGACTGTTAAATCTTTTTCTGATAGATTCACCAGACTATTTTAAGTGAAATAAATGTTTCCGTTGATTTATATGTCCATGCATACACTGTAATTTTCTACGGTATTTTAAAAAATTAATTTAACTGTAAAAATACGCCAGTAACAGGTATATACATTTTGTACACACATGGACATGTAAATATTGTGTTAGTTGGTGCAAAGACAAAATGCATGTCGAGTTGACTTTTTAACAATTGTCTAGGATCTTGCAAATTAAAACATATGATGCCCATGCGATCTCCAACATTGTGCAGTCCATATCACTTTCAACATTTGCCAATATAGCATCAACAACTACTTTGGAAATAGTCGTTTTCAATACAAAAATTTCACTCTAATCCGGTGTTGAACAAGAAATAAAAAAGAAGGTAATACTATATGTTCGAACAAAACATGATTACTCAAATAATGTGGAGAGTTGAATTAAAAATTGCTTCACATGCATATTTTCCCCTCTAAATTAAGGAAATTACACACGATTTGCTATAACCAGTATCTGTGCTCACGACATCTGCTTGAAAAAATCAAAGTACTGAAGTACTGAAAGCCGGGCTCTTTTGGTGTGTCTTTATGCATATTGTGTAGTAAAGATTGAAATTCTCTCTCTCTCTCTGTCTCTCTCTCTCTCTCATGCTTTTAATGTCGGCAAAGCATCAGAGAGCGACCAAATTTTGTAAGCGGCTATAAACAAAAAATATGTCTGTCTAGTAGAAGTCAAAAAGTTCAACAGTTGCTGCCTTGAATTTTGTAACAAGCATTATATATTCAATCCCCGTTTCTTCATCGCGCAGCAAAGTAGTTCATGGAAATTCATGCGCATTGTTTGTGTCCAAAATGCATAGTAATGTTTTAAAAACACGTTATTAATAAGAAAACTAAAAAAGATAGACAATTCATTAGAAATTAAAAAAAAAAGAAACAAAATGCCAACACTTTTGACAAAACGTGGCTCTTTGTGTAACTATTTGGTATAGCGGAAGCTTTACCTTGACGCTGTTTGGTTTTTTGTTTATTTGTGCTATTTATAGTAACATTGGCGATTTGCCTGCCTATAGCCAGGACTCTGCTTTCAGCAGAGCCCGGCTAAAAATCGATCTTTGCAACATTGGAATGTTAATTTTGAAACCGTGACAGTCCTATTTTAATAAACAAAGATTGCTTTATTAATGGTAATACTTTCACTGTTTGAGAATTTGCTTTTAACTAGTACTCTGATGATAAGTAACAATTTTTGGAAAGAAAAAATATAAATTTGTTTTTGTTGTTTATTTCAAAACGCTGGTACCCGTAGTCACAATATGAAGGTGTCCCATACCACTTTGATATTCAATAAACATTTGAAAGTCATATCCCCTAACCTACACCTATCATGTCAACTAAAGTATTTCCTGCATGCAAAACTATTCTATGAAAACTTTCTCCTTTGCATTTTTATCAACTATTTTTTTCTTTTTGAATACAATGCCAAAATACAGTTAATCTCAGGTAGAGAGCAGACTTTAATTGTTTTCAAAACACAATTCACACCTGTTGTTCTGTACCTACATGTAATTAACAAATTTTGCAATAAGGAAACACACCCTATGGACATGTTAGGCATCAGCAAACTTAAAACCCATTTGAAGCCATGTATTTTAGCTCTTTGTATTTTGGGCTATCAATTACAAAGCATGACTTGATAGTTTATAAAATTTAGGTAACACTGATTTTGTTTGTAAATTAAACAGTGATTTTTAAAACTGATTCAATGAAATAAGTATTTTTTTTTTTAAGAAAAAAAAGAGATCAAGCAAATCATCAAATTCATGTACTTAATCAAATTTGGGAAACTTGATTAAATATTGATTCACTGAAAAAATTCATTTTGAAAAATATTTGGTATAATGATATATATAACAATTGTTCAATGCTTTTTAACTACTCTTCCTATCTTGACCTTGTACCATTGATAGTGTGGGGAACAATGGGTAGTGGACAACTTCATATTAATTTCATATGTACATCTGTGTGTAATTAAACGTAATTAGAATTACATGCTTTTTTGAAAGCAATTAATTAAATTACCATTACATGTAATTGAAAATTTGGCCAATTACACATTACTTTCCATTACATCAAAATTTGTGATTAATTACACTCAATTACCATTACAAATTACCATTACCCCATTCCTGTTCTTTACATACCAGGTTTCTTTTAATTCTGGTTTAGCCAGATAAACATGAGTTTCAACTATTTTTTCTCTCAACTATTGTTTTTGTTATTCATAAAGGCAATATGTAGTTATCATTTAATATTGAAGTAATATTGAAATGGTAAGATGGTTGTTTAAAACCTTTATGGATCAACTTTATCGTTTAAAGCTGCCCAGATTCACATGAAGTCCAAGAAATTAAATTTATTTTGCCAGGTTTTAAGAATTAAATTCTAAACATACTATTAAACCCCTGTCACACCGGAGCTGCGCCCTCACGGCGATCCCGCTGCGTCCTTAAATAATGTACAACGCGAAGGTAAACGCAGTAGAGTAGAGTCTCTACAGCGCCGTAACAACGCAACGGCATCTTCGTCCGTCGCGGTGGGATCGCCTTGAACATTTTAGAACGCCAGGCGACGGCGCGAACTTGGAACATGCACAAACTACGCGTCGTGGCTCTGTGTTCTGATAAACACGCCGCAGAAGCGTAGTGAGGTCGCCGTGACAGCGCCGTAAGGTCTCCAACAGCGCCACGAGAGCTCGGTCGGCGCGCTCAAGGAACGCAGCTAATAGCAGTGTAGACACACTGATAAGTCAGTTGGGCTTGCACGGAGACCTCGCGGAGTCCTTTGGGATCTCACTGCGCTCTCACTGTGCTCTCAATGCATGCGCATCAAGTGTATGAACAAGTTGTTTTTCATTTGGCTGCGTTCACACAGTGACCCCAAGGAGCTGTTGCTGCGTTTATCGCGCTCTCATGACGTTTCCGCGCTCCTACGGCGTTTCTAGTGCGTTGTCATCAAAACCACGAAAACTCGAACAATGGCTGTTGTACAATAGCAAGCGATGTAATAACGATCAAATTGGATGTAGATGACTATGTAAAAGTAGCATTTGCTAATATTCAAAGACTTATCAATGGACGTAGATGGAATTCATGCTATTTGGTTCTGATGTTTTTCACATCTTTTCGTTGTTTTCTAACAACTAATAACGGAATCGATCTTTTTTGTAGACCTGACTGCTTTTTTTGTCCTAGTCCTTTACAAATCGGTTGGAAGTAGTTATGTTTCAATTACAATGTACCTTTTGATAAATTCAAAACAAATTTTAAATCATTTATTTTCTAGTTGTAAATTCTTGTTTGTTTCCAATACAATTGTACAAATTGATATTAACCTACCAAGAAGTAAAGAACGTCTTGTGCACGCAGTCAGCACGCAGAGCACGCCGTGGACGCGCGGTGAAAACTCCTAGCACGTCATGAGCGCTCGGCGGAGACTCGGCGAGAGCGCAGTTAATCGCCAAGTAGAACTCCATGGAAACGCAGTTACACGCCATGGGAGCTACGGAAGAACGTGGACGCCGTTACATCTCCACTTGTAAAATTTTCAAAAAAAAACCTACATTTTTTTCTGAATTGTCCCTGCTATCCTACGGCGATTCCTTGAATTTTACAACGCCGTGAACATGCTGTGGGAACGCATCTTGGTATGACAGGGCCTTTAAATTAGTACTGCTTACCCACAGAAATAAAATACATGTAGTTAAATACAGTCAGTGGCACCGAAAGAATTAAATCTGTAAATTATGGTTTATTTAATATGAGAGTGGAACTCAAGCAAATTACAAACCTATGTTACAACGCACTTAAATTTGAAAAAAAAAAACCCACTTTGAAATGTTCTGGGGTAAAGTGCGTTAAATGTGTTCCTTGAAGTGCAATATCTACTAAAATTTTGTATTAATAGAGTCCTTGGCCTTACGTATCCGTGAAACCGTGATTTTCACTTTATCCTCGAAAATTGATACTCTTGAATATTAATAAAACCACAGTATCTGACCCTGTTTAATTGTTTATCAAGTGTTTCATTACCTTAAAACTGAATTGTTTTTATTTTCATTTTTTTATGTTTACTTTCATCTATAAAAAACAGCAATTTTTGCCCTTGCATTTTATTTTATTAGGCATGAATACTATCCAAAAGGACATTACTTAATTACATAATTATGGAAATTCCTTAGCAATATTGTCATCTATTTATTTTTATGATGATAATAATTGATAACTATAGTCTGTCCCAAGTTATTTTTGCTGCATATTTGAACGATTTTTAATAAAAATACACATACCTGTGACTGAAGTGCAATTAAAATCGATGGAAGGGAAAATTCCCAAGATAACTTCATTCACACATTATCATTTTTCCCTCGTAAAAATTCACAGGAACGAAAACAGATTTCCTACGGAGATTTATAATGGGAAATGTTGACATCTTTTCTCCATTCGGAAATACTCGGGACCCCTCGCGCAATTTTTCAACGTTATCATCAGGGCGTCTTCATCTCCTTGGCAATGGAAAAACCTCTTAGACTTTTTGTTTTTAGCCGTGTACTGATACCCGACAAGCTAGAGGGGGCGTTTCAAAGGGGAAATCTTGGGATTTTTTCATACTATTGAATGAACATCGTCTGAACCAAGAGGTATTTATAAATATTGAATAATTTAAGAAAATATGCCGCAAAAATATCTTGGGACAGACTATAGATACGATATCGTTACGAGTAACGAGTAGGTCTTCCGTTCAATTTTTAAACGATACGATTTAATATCAATGAATTTCAGAATTCCCCCTCAACCACTCCCTTTCATATAATGTATACGATTGTCATTATCCTTAAAAATACTTAACAATGTGTTTTGCTTTTTCACATACAGCACAATAAAGATTTAAGATTTAAGTCATCTAAGATCCCTAATTACGTCATCAATGGGTGTGGCAATCAGTTTTACTAACATATTGTTACAATCAACAACTTTTTTCTATATAATAAAATCTTGATCGTTTTTGAGGTATGTGTAAAAAACTTTACGAGTATCTTGGTCCCTAATTGAAGGGGACAGCCCCTTTTTCTTGAATTCATTCAAAAGTTTTCAAGAATACCGACATTTTTTTGTTCTTAGGCCTATCTAAAATTGTTGTTGTTTTTTTTTTTAAAGATAAACATGATTGAATATTTTACCATCGTATCTAGTGGGTGTTTCTTTTTCTTCAAGACCTTCATATGAGGAGCTTATTGTCTAAAAGATAAGAACACATGAACCTATGCGACGGCAATAAATTATAAATGCAATTAATTAAAAGGTTTTGAAAATTCTGCAGATGTCCTACCCGCTATGAACAGACTACAAAGAACGACACATTTGACTAGAAGTTCCATGTTTTCTCGTTACAGTTTCCCCTAGTCTGTCAGATCAACAATTAATCCACACGGCTCCTGGGCTGTGTTTATATACCCCCCCCCCCTTCCCACTTTTAAAAAATAATAACATGAATCATTGCGATAGTTATCTTTTTGTATTTAACTTAACGCCGGTTTAAAAATTAAATATTTTTCAATTTTAATAAAAAAAAAAATATATAGATAATGTCTGTATCATTTTCAAAAGAAAGTAATATTAATTTAGATTTAACCACCGTTTTGTTAACCTATGCCTTCAACATATATTATTATTAAATACAGTCCCATAGTTGTGGGTTTTTTTTGGGTTTTTTTTTTTATTTATTTATTTTTTTTTTGCTGATTTCATGATAGACTTACATTTATTTGTTTAGTTATTTCCTGTTATTTTCTGCAATCCACTTCCCTTCCCACTGTCACTAGGAGACTGGATGATATTGCGTAGTTATTCTGTCACCAGATAACAACTCTCGGCAGAATTGTGAACACATGGTCAACTTAATCAACAAATTCATCAAAATTAGACATGAAATATGGCTGCAAGTAGTACTTATCTGGTTTATCTGCATAACACGTAATTTTGTTGCTATTTGTGATTACAACACCTGACAAACGTTTTAGAATTTTGCAATGGGCTAGATCCTGTTTGTTAAAAAAATGAATGAGTGTGTGTTGTTGTCTAATTTTCTACCTTAAGGCTATTCAGTAATTAACATTTATTTATAATTGCATATATTCTCCCTGTCTGTCTCTCTCTTATATATATATATATATATATATATATGTCCTAACTGTCTACGTTCCGGAACAACGGTTGTGTCATCTGTTCGTGTGTCTGTGTGTCTGTGTGTCTGTCTATGTGATGTCCGAGGTTTGGGTGTAAAGTCACCGGAAATATACCGAGGAGCCAGGAAAAGAAAATGTGACAAAATTTATTGAAATTTCACTTTCATTGTTTTGAATATTTGTTTCTTATATAATTGTTGTGATATTTTTGTTAAATCAATTTGAAAGTTGATAAACGAGTTTAAGGAAATTATTTGAAACTCTAAATATATTTGAATCAATTTAAGTGTTTAAATTTTGGAAAGAATATTTTGTTTTGAAGTCAATTTGAGGATTTGTTATTGAAATTAGAGTCGGCTCTCTCTTTTAGAATCTGGTTTAATATTTGTTTCATTTATTTTTTTCTTATATGTATTTTTTTTTCTTATTAAATATTTGTTTGTTTATTTTGGTGTTTTGGTTGTTTCTGATACGGACATCCAAAGAACTCGTCTGATCATTATATCAGTTCAGGATATATGATTCATGACATCCCCTAAAATCCCTAATTACGTCATCAATGGGTTTGGAAATGAGTTTTACAAACTAATATTGTTACGATCAACAACTTTGTATCTATAATGCTTGAAAAAAATCTTGATCGTTTTTAAGGTAATGGACTTTACGAGTGTCTTGACCTTTAATTTAAGGGGCCAGCCCTTTTTTCTTGAGTTCATTCGAAAGGTCTCACGAACTATAACATTGTTTGTTCTTACACTTATCTAGAATTGTTGATCATTTTTTAGATACAAATGATATGATATTTTAGGGGCCAGCCCTCTAGATCCTTATTGGGCACAGAAATTGGTGTTGTGATTAATGGAATCGATTAGAATCATCACTACAGAAATCTTATTTTCTATAATGCTTAACAAAATATGTCTCCTTCTCTAGATATATTGTGTCAAAGTTTTAGTACTTTGGCCCCTAAAAACCCCATATTACGTTATAAATGGGCGTCGCAATATTTTTTTCTGATAGATATTGTAACGATCAACAAATTTGCTTCTTTAATGCATTAAAAAATCTTTATCGTTTTAGGTTATCTGTAATAAAGTTTACGAGTGTCTTGGCTCCTTAAAAAAGGGGCCAGTCCCTTTTTCTTGATTTTGTTGGAAAGAACGTTTGATTCTCTACCACTTTTGTTATATATTGTAACAAAATATCAAATGATAAAATGATACAAATCAAAACGTATGAAAATTTTGAATGAAAATTCGTACCCAATTTTCGTGCCTTGGCGAGCTCCAAGAAATGGCGCCACTGGCGTAAAACAACATAATAATGCATAACTTCAAACTATAGACTACCTATCCTGAAAATTTTGTATTCATATCTCTAATAGTTTCTGAGATCACCTCTGCACAAAATAGGTAAAAAAAATTCGAAAATCGGCCGTAACTGGGTACCGGAATTGACGATTTCAAAATTTCAAAAAACATCTAGAATTATGACCTCTGGCAATCATCTGTGAAAAAATGGTCATAATCTGAAAAAAATAATAATAAGAAACAGTACGAAAACAATAAGGTCTTCCGTTGGAAACGGAAGACCTTAATAAGAAACAGTACAAAAACAATAAGGTCTTCTGTTGGAAACGGAAGACCTTAATAAAACAATAATAATGATAAAGGTTATTGTTCCCTTTTATTAGTTTAAAGGGGCATGGTCACGATTTTGGTCAAACAATTTTTTTTTCCGATTTTAATGTTTACAATGCTTCAGTAAGGCATTTTTAATAGGCAAGCAAAATTTGAGTGTCATTGTTGAGTTGTAAGCGAGTTACAGAGCTTATAATTCTTCGCTATGTAAATAAAGCGTTTGTTTACATTTTGAATCCTGAAGTGAAAATTCCAGTTTTAGACCTCAAATAAATGTGTTAATCGTTAGGAACTGTTTATTTATGCTTAAAATGAATAAGAAGTTAGACAATTCAGCTTGAAAAAGATTTTTTACTGCTATATTGAACCTATGTAAACAAAACCAGGGCACGAGCCTTGTTTACATGATGACGAATTGTGAGCCCTGTATCTTGCTTAAAACTCATCGACTGGCACCCAAATTTCATTTGATCATTAAAAATGCATTCCTGAAGCATTGTAAATAATAAAAGACGAAAAATAAAATTTGACCAAAATCGTGACCATGCCCCTTTAAATAATTGATAAACAATAGTCTAACTATATTAAGAATCATTTTTAATACCTGATTACTTATATATAACGTAGGTAACAGCTTGTCATATATCTTAAAAGAATAACAAATAACAGATATTTTGTCATAACATGTTCTT
The DNA here is from genome assembly GCA_015776775.1 of Magallana hongkongensis. Classification (NCBI taxonomy): domain Eukaryota; kingdom Metazoa; phylum Mollusca; class Bivalvia; order Ostreida; family Ostreidae; genus Magallana; species Magallana hongkongensis. The sequence goes on along the minus strand of CM027469.1, from coordinate 5,226,935 downwards.
AGAAATATTCCCTGCCTCACACAAAATGTTTCGCAGGTTTTTTACAAACGTAGGACATTCTAGAGCTGCACGGATAGTCATTCCACAAACGTTGTTCCGTATGTAGACAAGCACAGTTTTCTCCCCTACCGCCACTTGGTTCTGTTTTAAGCCAGTTTGAATACCGCGGCTTTAATCCGTTTGATGGATACACGTATATACCCTCGTCTACAACATCAGTAAGGCCAATCCAAACGTGGGTATAACCTAACAACAAATCATTACAATGTACAATTAGTGTTGCAAAAAGTATTACAAAATGTGATGTTTAAGAGACGTTTTCAATTAAGAGTTGATTTAGATAATTTTATATCATATAGTGTTCTTTTTTGATTTCTTTGTTTATGATCTTTTAAATTTTTGTTAAAAACACGTATGTGTTGCGGGGAGAGTAAATGGGGGGAAAAGCGTCGGAATATAGATATGGCGATATTTTGTGGAATCATTTGAATTTGTGGGACCAATTTTCGTGGATTGTAGGATCTTTTTAGGCTTATTCTTTGGGACATATTTTGTGGATGTGTCAGTGTTCAGTTTCAGTAAGAAAATTTACTTTTTCAAAATTTGTTTTCGTCGAGAATGTAAATTCGGAGTGAGAGAAGCATCCACGAATACCAAAAAAAAAAAAATCAACCGCCATGAATTATAATGATTCCACAGGAATTCCACGATTATCTTTAACACATTACCAATGAAACACGTTTCTGTTATTGAATATGTTAGATGACTTATGAGCTAGGGCATACTCTACATAATATATTCGTTGTTTAACTTACCGGTAAATATATTTTTCAACTAATACAATTTTTTCTGAAGCATATTTCTTATCAGAATTGTTCCCACAAATTGAAAAAAGTAAAAAAAAAGATAATGGAAGTGTAATGAATGAAAAATATAAACTAATTGAATATAAAATTTAAGGTCTCAGTGCTGCATTTTGTCAAAATAATTGATGATTTTGAAATCTGGAAGATATTATCCAACAGATCCACAAAGTTCAATTTTCCAAAATACACCACAAAATATATAGGATGTTATACACGTGTCAGTTTATGTAATGACGATATACAGATACTTTGTTTTGCCCTTATTATTGAAATTTAATGATTATATAAATATTAATAAAATATATTAATATTAATTAAAAAAACCCTATTTCTTCGAAGGAAAAAAAGCAGTAATAATATCTTACGGCGTATCCGACTTTGAAGCAACACCCACTTTTCTTCTTCTGCGGTTTTTGATTCAATCAAATCTGACCCCTTATTGGAACAAATAACCTACAAAAGCCATATTAAGATTCTCAATTATTGTGTATGGGGGACAACAAAAATCAAAACTTTTTTTTTATATTTGTGACATAATATTTAAACAAAACTGTGTTTCCAAATTTTGTATGACATTTTAATTTATTTTTTTACACTTTAAATGTCATGTTAGCATATTAAACATTCTGTATATGTTATATTTTGAATGCCTCTAATGTAAAACTTCAAATGATCAACTGCTTAAATGTCCGCAAATTGTTTCTAAATACATGATTGTTTTATCTTATTCACATTTATTGATTATAGGATGCATAAAAAAGGAATATTGGAATTTCTTATTTAGATAATCTCTGCCAAGATATATGTCCATGGGAAATGCTAACGCATACTTATTTCACTCATATTTTAATAACTGCTGGCTGACAAAGTGCATATCTGCAATAATAGGTCAAGGATTACAAAAAATCTTACCACGGCATTATGAAAAATATCGGAACCGGATGAAAACCAATAGCACTGGTTTTTGAAGGGTAGCCATCCGTTATCGCAAGCTACAATCAAATAAATAATTATGATATAATCATATTAAGTGGCTTCATATATTTTTTTCTCCTTTCAGCAATCAAGAAAGTACCATGTGCATTACTTACCACGTTCTGTGCTCGCGACAGATGCTAGAACAATGACACTTAGAAATTGTCTCATGTTGTTTGCATGTGAGGAAGCTTACTACCGTTACCACTGCTGCTGCATTTATGTAAGGCAACTGAGATAGTGTTGTATAACAATGCTCTCCTAACTGATGAGTCAGAATATACATGTTTTATTTTAATGTATGGTTAACACGCTATGGGTCCTGCAGTCAAGTATCTAATATTTCATTTCACATATGTAATGATGATTTTGCATGATTTTGTTTTAAGCAATACAGCTTATGTTACTTGTGTCAATTACTGGTTTAATGCAATAGCAAACAGTGCGCCATTTTAAAATCGATTTCATAGGAGTTATAAATAATGAAACTGTTTGTGACCAATTAAAAGATTTAGGTTTGCCCTACGCAATTTCCAATTTTCTTGATTATCATCAATGCATGTATTTGTATCTGAATTTATGGTCCTTTGCAAGAGTTTATTTAAATAACAACATGTGCTGTGTAGTGTGTTTAATAATTGTACGTGAAGTATCATTACTTTTATCGAGCAAATCCAACTATCTATTTAAGCTTCTTTGGTAATGTTATCTTGATATATTGCCGTTAAATCCACGTATATGTCACAATGCCGTTGTTTTCAGTTGTCGAGAGCTTCAATTGAAAATGTCACTTTTATAGTATATTCTGTTATTGTTTTTCTTCACAATTTCAACAATGACAATCATAAGCATAAAATATATTCTGTTCTAGAACATCCTTGTGGTTTTATTATTATTTTTGTACCATCCACTGCAGACATATGAACATATTTTATATTGTAATAGCATATCGGGATAATTCATACTGCATGCACTGGTTTTAAGTTCCCAGAAAAAAGCCATGTTTTTTTGTTCATGTTCTACACACTGTTAAACTAACGATAATTATTTAAAAATATTCAAGTTAATTGCAACAATGACAAAATATCAACAATGCTTTGTAGGATGTAGCATACCATTCTACATGTACATGTTACCTGTTTGCTGTTATTAAGAAAATGTTTCAGTTCTCATGATACTTGGTTATTATAAGTTAGGTGCATATTCTATAATAAATGTTTGACATATTGGTCGGCAAAGTTACGTTAAAAAACGCCCGCGTTTTATCATCAATGTAATGGTCTTTGAAATACAAAAAAATGGTGGCATATGAAACTGTTTTGGTATTGTTAAAGATTAACAACAAATAGTGTAAAAACTGAATATTGTGTTTTGTAATGTATATAATGAAATTTTGAAAGGAACAGACACACTGGGCGCGCCTGATTAAGCTTCACTCCGTGTACATCAGTGTATGCCGGTGTAAAAAAATTGTATTGTATACCATGTGAACTTAAATGGTGTAGTGTACATAGTGTAGGGAAGTTATGAATAAATATGGCGGAAAAGGATAGTTTAACAAAGAATCTGCTGTTTAGCGGCAACTCTATGCTTTTTATAAATGCAATAAATTGTACCAACTTTTCAAATTTAATGGATTTCATACGAAGAACAATTTTAATGCGACTTCCAATCTTAAGTTTATGTCATTTTTCAAGTTTCGAATCATAATATTTGTCCACCATATTTGATTTAGTTCTACACCCAACAACACATGTCCATGGATTGGTGTAGAAAAGTGTACACCCGGTATACACCTAAACACTACACCACTACACTTGATTTACGAAAGTTTACTCGGTGTACACCTATCGGAGAATCAAGCACGCCCCCGTAAACCTTTATTGGGCAATGTTTCACCCTTTATTCGCTCTTGAAAGGTCTTGAAACTTCACGTACAATTTTTATAGATTTTTTTTAATTTGTGGATGCTTCGTTAATATGTTAATATTATTGAGTACATGTAAAAATAATGGCGGATCAATAGATGTGCATTTATAAGCAACTGAACAGTATTGCATTCTACATTTATGGATTTACCAGTATATATTTTGTGATTTTCGTAGTTTGTGTTATCTACACTTACAATCAATTTAAAGAAAACAATATTAAAACGATTGTCAGTTATATGATAATATATCGTATTAATTTAAAATAATAAGCTTAGCTATAGTAGTTTATTGCGGTGCATTATATAAATAGTACCTGTTTTGGAGGGTAAGAGTTGAAATTGACACCCCGAGAAAACCATTGTTAACCGACGCGAAGCGGAGGTTGACAATGGTTTTTTCGGGGTGTCAATTTTATTTTAATTATTAAACATGCATTATCTATTTTTTATACTGAATTTTTAATTTAAAAAAGGTACTGCTTTTATATAGGACGTGAATCCTATGGCGAACTTAACGCGCATAATTTACGCGCATGTAACACTTTATTGTGTTACCCATTGCCAAGTACATAATTTGGAATTTTAAATGAATATACAGTTCAGTTTATTTGTGTGTTGCTTGTTTTGTACTCATGTGTTTATATAATCTATCTTGGTAGATACTCTTTATTTAGAGACAATTGTACATTTACCAAAACCCGTCCATATATATTGTACCATTGATATACACCAAGACATTGAATTAAGAGAATGACTTTTGGTACATGTCGGGATTCAATCTTTACCATTTCCCTTGTATCTATACTACTATATTGAATTAATAGACTCGAATTTGTTAGCCTTTAATACCGAGAATTCGGAAGAGTACTGTGTTTTGTTTTATATATTTCAAACATTAATGGTACCTGAAGATTACCAATTTGTGTTTATTTTTTTTTTTTGGCAATCAAGCTTCGCTAATTATTAATCAACGAAAATTCCTAACAAAAATCCGGAAATCATGTGGATTTTTTGGATTTTACAATCTTGCGCATGCGCATTACATTCACGCTAAATTAAGGGAGGCTCTATATTTTATGTTTCCACAGTATCATATTTGCTTTGATAAACTCAGAAACGATAACACAAATACATGTAAATTTTTATTGAAATTTTGCTTTATAGCGTATTCTGTCAACGAAGAAATACGGGAGATAACTCTAACACAGTGCAGTTAATATGAAAAATAACGAGAGTTCCAAATGTCAACATGGTGTGTAAATATTGAAGCGAGTAAAAAATGGTGGTGAAAAAGTGTTGAATTCTTTATTAATATGAATTAAATTTTTAGATGAAGGGTTTTTAGAGCCTTAAAATCGTTTTTATGAATAATTTAACTGTTATTTTCAATGCAGCTTCATTAATTTTCTTCAAAATCGTTTCCGAACGATTCTGCAATTCTTTGCTACGTAACGGGTATGGTGAAGGTCTGCCTCGAAACACAGATTATTCTGACTAACCAGAGAGTAGTGAAATTAAAGCATTATTTTAGGCTGAAAGCTTGGTTATGTTAATGTCAACAATACGGTGTGTCGATGATATTGAATCTATTTCGTAAATTTCTGATATCATAGTCTAGTGATACATAAACAATACAGTTTAGTTGTATGCATCTTTCTACATTGGTATGAAACGACGAAAGGAAAATATAATACAAGGTATATTGCCTAACTTCTTTAATCAATTGAGAGAACATTGCCAACTAAATAAAAAATTGCTGATCAGTGCACTGAAAAGTGACTTATCGGATAAAATGTAAATAACTATCCTCTCATAATTTGACCAATCGTTTATTTTTTTTATACATTAAGGTTTACTGAATGACACATAATTATCCTGCAGGCGTTCTCAAAGGCAACAAGTAAACTATACATAGTGATTTGCAGGTTTCCTGCAGATGTATTGCAATTTGCTACTACAAGGGTAGTCGTGCCACTTTTTTCTGTCGATTGGAAGCGCTGCACAATCCTCCTTGGTACCAATTTGGGGTTGTCCTTTGTCCCAGTTAGTATAAATCGGTTTTGTTCCACTTGATGAATACACATACTCATTTTGATTCACTACATCAGTGAGGCCTATCCAAAAAGTTTTATAACCTGTAAAAATATGATATGCTTTCTGAGATTTTTGAAATTCGGGTGACGATAAGGCTAAGAATACTTAAAAAATTGAGGTATTTGTTTAATGAGTATGCTATAGCGTCTCTTTTCTTTTAAAAAAAAGGGGGTGGGGAAAACAAACAACAAAAATATCTTACGTCGTATCCGACTTTGAAGAAACACCCACTTTTCTTCTGCTGCATCTTTAATTTCAATCAAATTTGACCCCTTTTTAGAACAAATATCCTAAAACCAAAAAATTTTAAACGTGTGCTTTCAGATAGAAAATTAAAAGATTGGTGTATTTGAATTGATAAGTTGAAAAGCAAAAAAACAAAAACAAAAACAAAAACAAAAATTTATTTTCTTATTTAATTTACTTTCATTTTTTATCATTGTATGTTTCGAATTATTGTACATATATGAAAATTTAAGGCTGTAATATTATAAAAAAAATTGGATGTGCAATAATTAGATAGCATATAAAGTAATGATTGAAATAAAGAAAAAAAACAAGATTCTTTAATCTTATAAAGTAAACAATTACGATTGGGGGTGATAAAATCCAGTCAATCCCAATGGTTTATGATAGATTTTATCACGCCCGATTCTGATTACCAATTTCTTGTTCTGATTATCAAAAGCATATGGTCTAAAACACTTAAAAATTGCTGCTAGAATTCTTTGCTCCGCTGTTTTAAATGAAAATAAGTTAGTGATTTCAATGAAATGAAATGAAGAAATTGAGAGGGTTTGCGATAAGTAATGGCATTATTTATCTTATGCAATTAACAATAGGGTAGTAGTTATACTAAAACATGAATTGAATTGCCGATCGAATGATTGTATCATGCATAAACGTCAGTGTAATGTTAAACTTTTCATTTTTTGTGTTAAGGTAAAAAATGATCTGTTTTTTAACTGTCACGTGATACCATGGCACGACAACTCCAAAAAGCGATTCGATACCAATTTAGAAATATTTTTCCGTAGTGAACACATTCACTTGATTTTAATATTCAATATTTTTTTCTCATAAAAAGAAACATTTTTCAAATAACTATAATATCGACAGTTATATAATTCGAAGTTGACTTAACCAACCCGCGTAGCCGATCGCGCTACCATTTCGCCTCAGCGGTTGCTGATGTAAATAAAGGATTTTTGTAAAGTGTATATAGGCCTACATGCAATTAACGTCAAACAGTTGAGGTAAATTTCCTTTCTGAAAACGATTCATTGCTGACGGGGATGCTACCGCTGAAGTTTCAAATAAACTTTTGAACAAATTTATTAAACATTCATAATAAAAATGTATATGAGAAGCATGAATTAAAAAAAAAATCATCAAATGACGCTTGGCAAAGGAATGTACAAAAACATCAATTATATTAATTATATTTTGTGTGCTAAATTATTTTTTAAATGTTTCTCGGTAAGGTCAATCGAGACTCAATTCAAGAAAAGAACATACACAAGTTTTGTAATTGCTTGTGTTTGCAAGGCAACTTGTTGATTGAACAATCATTTGAATCGATGGATTATTTTAAGCATGGAAACGCTTGCTTCTCCGATGATTCGTTTAAGGACTAGACAACACTCTCATGCATAAATACTTAAAGGGACTTGAAAACGATTTGAGCTCAAAATTTTCAAAATTTATTTTTTCAATTTTTATGTCTAGAATTAATATTATATATGTTTTCAATGCTTTGACAAAATTTGAAAGTCAGATATCGAGTTACAAGCGAGTTACAGAGGTTAGGATTCTTTGTTTTGTAAACAAAGCTCGAGTCCCGTAAATGTTCACATATTTGTTGTATCGGTATAAGTTTCAATCTAATGTTGTTTTTTGTTGTGATGAAATGATTTATGAACACATTGAATCAGTCTATCTTGTTTCCACAAGTTATTTTGATAAATAAATGGCAATTTCTTTACTTTACAGCATTTGTAAACAAACTTCCTCGACTCGACTCGTGCTTTGTTTACATAACAACAACTTCTTTCCTCTGTATCTCGCTTGTAACATGACTTTTGACATTCAAATTTTGGTGAATCATTTAAAATTTAAAGGTGAGCTATTTTATGAATAAATTAACAATAAAATGTTCACCTGAAATCGTGTCCAGGTCCCTTTAAGTCCCTTTCATATAAATTCTTAGTACATTCTTAGCTAAGTATAAAGCACGTCAGTATACAGCAGCCATGCTATTGTGTTGTTCTTATACTTTACCTGAGTAGTACTCTTCGGCTCGTGCAATAAGTATCAAACTCTGACTTCTATTTAGGCACAACACGATCATATAAAAACGACAATGATATCCTAATTTAATAACAAATGCTGACGCAATTTCATATCTACAGTAACACGAGTATTAACACATTTAATTCTTACCACTGCATTATGAAAAGTTACGGGACTTGGTGAAAGCCAATAGCAGTGGTTGTTGTAGGGTAACCATCCGTTATCACATACTACAAAAACAAAACCATGAATCGATATAATCTGACTCAATGGCGTTACAAATTTTCACTCTTTGTAAAAAAAAAAAACCAAAGACCTAATATGCGTTACTCACCACGTTCTGTGCTCGCGACAGTTGCTAGAACAACGAAACAAAGACGTCGTATCATTTTAATTGCAAGGAAGGCTATTACCGTTACTGAGTTACGTTGATACTCAGACTGACGGTTTCTGCTTCGTTTATATAAGGCAGCTGAAGTTCCGTTTTACGGCAGTAACAGCATAAGTACTGTGTTGGCATGTACATTTAAAAAAAATATATGGTTAACAAACTATAAGATTTACGGTCAAGTATCCAATATTTCATTTGGCATATGTACAAATAAATAAGCATTTAAACAAAACAAGAACCAAAACCTTATGTTACCCCTGTCAATTACTTTACTGTTGTAAAAAAAATATGGAAAAGGTGCGACATCTGATAGTCAAGTTCACAGGAGTCACAAAACGATAAGAAGGTGACCTAGTGAAACATTTCAGTTTTCCTAATTTTCAGTTTCCCCGTTTTTATTAGAAGAGCATTTGTGTTAACTTTATGGTCAGTTTTTAGTTTTCCTTTAAATAAACGCATATGTTATGAAGTGTGTTAAGTATTTGTAAATTACATATGTAGTACCATAACCTTCATCGAGCAATTCACGTGATTTGTTGGTTTATGAATCCATTCTTAACGATAATTATCAGCTATAAAAATTAGCTGAAAATTGAAAATAAATTAGAATTCCGTACAAATAGATTTTTTATGCTTAGAATTGCGTTATTAATGGCATGTTCTTTACACTTTTATATGTTTAAAGAGAGAATATTTGTATCTTTATATAATCTGTTTTGGTAGATACTCTTTATTTAGAGACGATTGCACATTTACCAAAACCCGCCTGTGTATTGCGCCATAGATATTCACCCATTAAGAGACTGCGTTTTGGTACATGTCGGGATTCAATCTTTACCATTTCCCTTTTATAATACATAAACAATACAGCTTAGTTGTATGCATTTTTCTTCATTAGTATGAAACGACGAAAGGAAAATATAATACAAGGTATATTGCCTAGCTTCTTTAATCAATTGAGAAAACAACGCCAACTGACTTGACGGATACTAAAATGTAAATAACTTTTCTATCCAACTTGACCAATCGTTCTTTTTTTTTTTACACATTAAGGTTTACTGAATGATACATATCTATCCTGCAGGCGTTTTCGAAAGGCAACAAGTAAACTACACATAGTGATTTGCAGGTTTCTTGCAGATGTATTGCATTTTCCAACTACAAGGGTAGTCGTGCCACTTTCTTCTGTCGATTGGAAGCGCTGCACAATCCTCCTTGGTACCAATTTGGGGTTGTCCTTTGTCCCAGTTGGTATAAATAGGTTTTCCCCCACTTGATGGATACACATACTCATTTTGATTCACTACATCAGTGAGGCCTATCCAAAATGTTTTATAACCTGTTAAAATATGATATGCAAGCTTTTTGAGATTTTCGAAATTTGAGTGACGATAATTGTTCAATTAAAACCAATTAATCAGTGTTTGAAAGAGCTTTAATTGTTGACGGTTCTTAAAACATTTTTTGTTGATTACTTGCTTAACAATACTACTTTAAAAGTGGCATTCGTTAAATTTATTCGTTTTGTTTTAATAAATCTATTTAGATATGTAAAAACTATTTTTCGCGAAACACAATCAGTGCTGAAATAGTGGTGTATGTTTTCTATTGTAATTAAATATCAGACTACATTGAATATGTACCACTAACTAGGATTTAAGATCAAAATAACAGATGGAAAGTATGCTGTTCTGTTCATTAATTGTACTTGTAAACTGTAATTGTAAACTGATGATAGTAAACTGCAACTATAAAAATTCACTCTTTTTTCTGAGATAGATTAGACTCTTCTGCGTGTACATTCTACCTGTTTGGTTTTTTTTAAATCAATATGTATTTTTCACGGTCATACCCTTAGTTCACATTCTTTATCAAATGATTGCTATATATTGGTCGGCGAAGTTACGTTAAAAAAGACTACGGTCCAAAAGCACCTATAATATATCTTCCTCATTTGAAATAGAAATACTTGGCGGCACATTAAACTGTATAGTAACTGAACGGGAATTTGTGTAAGAGTTTAATATTGTATTGTCCTTACATTCCTAATTGGTAAAGTTGGGTTGTTTTCAAATACTGCTAACTGTCTTGTTTATTGCTTAAATAATTGCTAGTTCAATAAAGCGATTATTACAATTCTCAGGTTTCTTTTTGACCATTCTCTAGGGTTTATCTCAGTCATTTGTATATATCAAAATCCGTATTGATTTAGTTCTAACTGCGTGAATTCAACATCCTGCTCCAGTTTTGTAATATATATATATATATATATATATATATATATATATATATATATATATATATATATATATATATATATATATATATATATATTGTAGCACTTACTATCTTGCAGTGAACCGCAGACTATGTTATATCTCTATTTTGGAGTGTATGCTATAAATGTCGTTACATGTAAGTTATTTTACATATCAACGTAATTCATTTTAAAATTGTTGCATGTGCATGGTAATTCATTTTAAAATTATTGTATGAGCATGGTAGCCCTTTCATTGAGAATTAGTACCATCTCTGACTTTGATTTCATTGAATCAACTTTAAATCAACCAAACTTATTACTCAACAAAATATTTCGTTTATTTACAGCGTTTAACGGGCTAATTTTAAGAGCATAGTTTTCAAATAGTCACAGCAAGTAAAGGCCGATGTTAATGGTCTGTTGTCATCTTGATAAGCAGTTAAGAGTGTTTGTTTTTCATGGTTGAGGTGCCGTGATATCTGAGAATAGTCCACAGTGCCAGCCATAATCTTGGTAGACAGATTATGTAAAGACTATGTGTTCTTTCATTGAATAATTCCTAGAGAGGTCCAATTTCCCTACCTAGATGTCATGACATTTATTTTTGACTTTATTCAATACTTGGTCACCCGTTCTACTTTATAAGTATAAAGATAGAGCTTTTATGAAAACTACTTATAATTAACATAAAAAAAGCTTTATCGAAATGATATCAAAATCTTCAAGAAATGCAAGAAAAATACGATTGAGTTTATTGAACAAACTCTGAAACTAATCACTGCTGGCATACGCCAAAAGAACAATCAAAACTATGCTGTTTTATCAAAATTTTAAAGTTGGCTTTTCTGTAGACTTTGTGGTAAACATTAATGAAATCTGTGGAATTACTTTGTCCAAGTATGTCATGTGTTTATCTTTTTTCGATAACAAGCCTCGACGGCTGTGTGTGTTGCTAACTTTTATTAAACATATGCAATGCTTTTTTGTGATGATGACCAGCTACGTGTTTCTATAAAATGCAGAAATCTAACTTGGTTTTTACTTTTGTTAGAGCCTAAAACACACATCTGTATATTGCATTATACATATATTCACCCAGATCTTGCATAGAAAGATTGACTTTTGCATATGTGCAACTTTTATCGTTGAGATGCAAGTTTTACTGTTTCTCTTGCATAATACATATATATAACAGTTGTATGGATTTTTGTTATTCACAAATATCCAACAAAGAAAGATAAAATTTATGTAAAACAAGACATTGTCTATCTTTTCAAAAATTTATTGTGAAAATATCGCCTATTTGATAAAGCTCTGCCATTCAGTCAACTGAAAAGTACCTTAAATGACTAGCCTAAAATGACCCTATGGTCGTTTTGCAACAGCTTTAAATTTACTGAATGACACATATTCATCTTGCAAGGCGTTATCAGAGGCAAGGTGTAACTACGCAAAATGTTTTGCCGGTTTTTTGCAGATGTAGTGCATCTTATGATGACAAGGGTAGTCGTGCCACTTCCTGCTGCCCGTTTGGAGGGCTGCACAATCCTCATTGGTCCCTATTTGGGGCTGCCCCTTTTCCCAGTTGGTATAAATGGGTTTTCTCCCACTTGATGGATACACATATTTATTTTGATTCACTACATCAGTGAGGCCAATCCATAAAATTTTAAAACCTGATAAAAGAAATATGAAATACAAGCTATTTGTAATTTAAAATCCGTTTTTATAAGAGGTTTAAGGATGTATTTCAGTTTCATAACTGTGGTATGAGGTTTTTTGCAATCAAGAGACAAAGAACTTTTAAATTAAATAAATTTTTGTTTCACTTCAAATGTTCTGAATTATTGAAATGTATTTTTGAACATTTCAAGACACAAACCAATGAAAATATTAAAAGATGAAAATGATAAGGGTTGAAAGACGATATTTCGCGTTTTGATTTTAAGAAACTAGCAGGTCTAAAAAAATATATATGTATACAAATATTATCGTTTTAATAGAATTCTACCAGTTTATGATCATGCATTTTTGCATTTTATTCGTTATAATTAAAATGTATATTGTTACATTCAATCGTTATATACATGTTAAGGTATCATATTCAGGCTTAATGAGCCATCACTTCACGTTTACTTATAGCGAATCTATTTTTTAAATCCAATTAATATAAAAGTTTTCTTAAACAACTGCGAGTAGTAAAGCAATTGTACGTAGTTGTTATATATCTCTTAAGAAAATTGGTTGTTTTTCCTAAAATTTAAAACGATAATAAAATTTGGCCCATTTTTACTATAAATACAGCAAGGAATGAATATAAAACATGCTTTTATGCTAAAAATTTATATTTACATTCAGTGTTTATTTACCCTTATGTTTGCATTGGGAATCTGCGACGTTCAGTTTTCTTTGAATACACTTTGCTAATTCATGGGCCATGTGCACAAAAAATAACGTCTTCACGTGTTTTGAGTATATTTATTTCTGTAAGATTAAATGAAACTTTCAATCTTACATGACCAATTTGATATGTACTTTTGAACAACAGTCGTTAATTATATCTACTCTTTCATAAAAAAAAGGTTGTTTTTTTTACAAAGTTTCTGGTACTATATTTTTTGTCGCGAAAGCTAACTGAATAAGAGGTTAATATAGCAGCTGTTCCATGTATGTTTCCTATCCCTGGCTAAGAGCGCAAATAATAATGGCATTATAGCGGCGATACACAATATTTCATACAAATAGACAACAAAATGAATATATAAATATAAGCACTGAATACTAATTTTTGGATGTCGTCGGTCATATGACACACCAAGCGGTGCAGACAAATTATCATACCGCGCTAAACGCGCGGTATTCAATTTTTCTGCACCGCTTGGTGTGTCATAGGACCGACACATCCCACAATAAGTATTCAATGCTTAAATAACATTAAACAATAAAATTGTCTTACGACGAATAAGACTTTGGAGCCAAATCCATGCTTCTTCTTCTGCCGTTCTTACTTCTACCAAATTTGACCCCTTTCCGGAACAAATTGCCTGTAAACATCAAGTTCAAACTCATTGAATGTTTCAAGATTCGACTAATGGATTTTTACTGATACCAAATGATTTGGTACACAGTGGGTTTAAGTTACAAATCATGCAATGACATTGTAACCATAATCATGTCGGTCATAATTGGAAACTGAACAATCGTTGCCGCATCATGGGTTAAAAGAATAAAACCTTGCTGATGCCTTTTTGCACGGATAAAGACAAATCAAAGTAACTAATAATAGTAAGCAAACAAATAGATAGAGATGAAATGTATGCTTCTAATTAAAATAGAATGAATTACAAAATGTATATTATTAAATATCCTGGTGTATAGAAACCAACCTTCTGAAATCTTTATGATAATTTTAAAATGCCTTATCATTTTTCCATCCTTCTCTCAATCGTCCTAGAAAAAATACACGATTTTTTCCATTTTCCTATCCCCTGTCCCAAAAAAATATTTACTTAAAAATGGCTAAATCTATTCAACGTACTCAAGGATTCTTCTAAGATTTAGATACTATTCACTTCAATAAATAGCTGTATTTGATACAGTAGAATTTGTCAAAAGGAATAATTAACTACCATCATTACCAGAATAAGCTGTGGAGAAAATAGCCCCTCTCTTGAATTAGCTTGGGGTAATCTTGAACTAATGACGACTAACGCAAAATAAGTGTAGAACTACAGATAGAATCTTAAATATCATTTGGAACATGTATTAAGTGTGTTGTCACCCTGTGCGGCACCAAATCTCATATTACACGAAAAATGGCTCACCAATATATACTCATATATACTTGAAACACTTAATTATCATAATGCAATATATGAATTCTAAAAATATGTTTGGTAATGTCTGTGGTATTAAAACTTACCACTGCGTTTGGAAAAATGTCTGCCTTCGTAGAGAAAAAGTAGCATTGATTATTGTATGGTACCCATCCGTCATCGCAAACTAAAGCAACAAATACATACAAATACATTCAAATAGTTTTTTCCTATTGTAATTATTGGATTTCCCTTTTGTCAGTATATTCCACAATATTGACTTTCCCATGTGTCATTGCCATTTTATTTTTGTAAATTGTTATTTCTTTAAGATATCATAAAAAATAATTTTAACATGTGTAATATGAAATATAGTATAGTATTTGTAAATGTCAGTAACAATGAATAACTGGTCTTTACTGGTTGTTCTTAACCTGCAATTAATTTTTGACTAAGATAATAGACACATTAGATTACAAGTAGTACTTACCCCTCTCGGTACTGGCAAAAGTTTGCAAAGCAAACAATACCAGGACAAATTTAATCATGATTAAGTCAGACTCTTTGCTGAGACAAACTTTTGATAATATCCTATTTGTTGATTTCAAACCTGTAATAAATATGTATATTTATAGCAATACGTTTTTGTTACTGGATACTTTGTCAATGTTTACATATGTTCGATCTGTTTGTAATGTATTACATTGCTTATAATAGTGTATCAAATATATGCTAATATGTTTTTGTTGTATTACAAAGTTTAACCATGACAGTGACATGTGTTGGGATGAAAAAAAGTATAGAAAAAAAAAAAACGGATGAAAAATACATTTTTTAATGAACCTGTCTTTTGCATCCCCAATGTACCGAAAAAAGCTAAATATGTTATATTACGTTGGCATCCTCTCTTTTAAAAATGATATGAAAATTTAATCAAAATGTAATAAAAATGGTATAATGACTTTAGATTAATTTTGATACAGCAAACTCGAAACATTTTTTATTTTTCTGACTTTTGGTATATTTGTACAAGAATGAAGAATTTTCTGCTTGATAATTTCGAAAGTAATTGGCGTTGTTCACATCTCCAGGAGACATAAGGTTGTATGTGGTACCCCAAATGGTAATAAATATGTTGTTTTTGGCGCAGTGGTTACATTTTATATGTCAACAAGAAACTACAACTTGGAATATGTGTATAATTACCCCATCTGACCAAACATGTCAAAACGTGTTTGTTAAGCAAAATTTTGTAACATATGTTGTGGTTCAACTTAATGATAATGAAAGAGGGAAAAGATATCACGGATAAACCAACGCGATTAGTTTAACAAACATCGAATGTTGATGACAAAAAATGTCAATTGCCATATCATTTTAAATTGATTTTTCTTATGATTAAAAGTATTGTAAATACTTTTGAAGTGAAAATATAAAACAAAATATATACCGCATTATCGGTTTCTGCAATTAGAAAAATTCAGGATTAAATCTACAAACCTCCTTCCTCATTTTCTTTTCCCGTGTTGGTCATTATCATTAATGTAACATGTTTGGCTCGTCAGCTTGACTTTCAGTGCTGTTCTGTACATTCAAAAATGTTGAAATTATTATTTCTATAGATTATATAAAATCAAACATCTTAATTTTTACAATGTTTTTTACCTATTTCTATATATTTTACAATAACTGTCATGCGATCGATAAAGTTACTTGATTAACGTTTTGTCCCCCTTATGATACATGGTACATGCATTTACGTTCAAAGAAATATAGCATGATTCAAAAACGTTAAATGATAGGATTGTTATTGACGGTTCTGAAAAAAAACAACACCATTCTATTCATTTGTTATGTTATTATATGATTTTAGTTTATAAAATGATATTATGCTTATCTGACATTTATATTTAACAGTTTCTATCATAATACTAATTTATTGGTTTTAAGTTTAATAATGTGACAAAAATACCCTTATTACCTATGCACATGTGTTTCACCTATTTATCATATCCCAACAAAGAAATTTACACTGCGCTCAAATTATCTGTGCTAAAACTCATGAATATTTGCTGATGTTATACATATGCTAACGAAACTTTATCAGTATATCTTATTTTATGAAGTTTGTGAAAAAAAAATAACTTTGTTATTGATTTTAAAATACTTAGAATTTTCGATGTTTCAGTCAGCTTGCAACCGGATTTCAATAAAAACTGTAGTTGTCATGCTTTGTTTGTTGGAAACAATAATGTTTGAATAAATAAGACTTAAAAACAAGGTTTCTGTGATTTTTAAATTCGAAAATAATCTAAAAAATATCATAGCAATTAAACTTAATTTCGACGAATATATTCTCCTCTTTTTCGGCATCTTTATTTATTTCTTAGTAATGTATCAGTAATCATAACTTGAACAAAGTCGTTTCATAGAATTTAAATCCCTTGCAACGCTTGAAATTTTACTAGAAATTCTCATATGCTCTTTAACCATAACCTTTTGATATTGTGTATTAGGACTTCAAAACCTGTATTTTTTAGCAAAACACTAACCTGTATTTTTATTCAAATACAACATCTGTAGTATGGCTTATTTTCGATATCAGAAAACTCACGATTAGGGTCGCTACATACAAATACTAAATGTTCGGATATGAGGCAAAATTTTTTTGACAAAATACATTGACAAAGACAGTAGAAAAAGATACAAAGGGTACAAGTACACATATTTCACAATGAGAATGTAATAGATTGTTTACAAATGTACCTGTATACTACTTGAAAAAGGAGGTTAGTACGTGAAAATAAGATGAAAGAGAGAATTTTTGAGAGAAAAGTGTTTGTGTGTGTGTGTGTGTGGGGGGGGGGGGGGGGGGTAGTACTTTATATAACCTATTGAATCTGATAAATATTACTAGTGTATCATAATTATAAGTCACATATGTTTTGCCAATGCCTTTCAAACTCTGAGAATCTACAGTTTTTAAGCAAAATATATTTCTCTACAGATATTCTGTTTTTCATTATATTTTCTAGTGCGGTAAAATTCAGTTTTGGAACTTCTTTCTATCTACTTACAAATATGTATTGTTTTATTATTAGAATGAAAAGATTATGTACTTTATATAATTTTCTCTCTTTATATTTTCCAAATAAAATTGAGTTTTTGTCAAATGTTACTTGCGTTTCAAATTTCCCTAACAAACACTCCTCGCATAGTTCCCAAAGTTCTTTTACACAATAGCAATCTACAAATTATAGCGTTCAATAGTCGCATTAACTCTTTTACAAAAGGGGCAGACTGGGGATTCTTTAACCTTTATCTTGAAAATCATTTGCTGGTATTATTCTATGTAAAATTTGAAATTGTAGCCATTGGAGTTTTGACTCTTTAGTAGTTTTATATGGAAGTTCAAATATTTTGTTCTTGTCTTTGTTGTTAAAAATAAAGCCCCTTTCTTGCCATTTATTTACAGATGTAATTGGTTCTCTTTTCTCCTTAAAAAGTTCGTTGTACATGTCTTTGCAAGCTTTTTTATTGGTGAAGAAAATATGTATGTGCTCAAGGATACTTGGGCCAGACTTGTATTTGATTTCATTGATATTGTCTTTATTTAATCTTTCAAATGTTGCTCTCTTTAGGCTTGCATATTCAATAAAATTTGTTTTTATATTTGATTTTCTATTGCTTCTATACGAAGAAAAACACCCTCCTTATCAAAAAGATCTTGTATATGTATAAAACAAGCATTAAAATAGTGTTTTAGAAAAATTCATATTTCCTTTTCTAGTTGCTTTTAGAGTTAAAATCCAGCTGTTAAAATTTCTTTCCAAAACATAGTTTTATTTTTACATAAATTAGATGTAAAGTCCATACCTTTAATCCATAGGTTTTTGATTTTTATTTGTAATTCTGCCTCTAAAAGATTTATCCATTTTGTGTCTGAGAAAATCATTCTTCCAATCCAACTAGACTTTAGAGCAAAGCTAAAATCTGTGAAATCAATCATTTTTAAACCACCATATCCATATTCCTGTATGATAGTGGGGTTTTTTACTTTGTGAATGAGGCCAATTTAACGTGTTGCTCCATCCAGGTATCAACGTCACACAAGGTATCCGAGGCATTTTATTACTCATCTTGGTGTTAGGCCCACCAAAAAAAAAATAGGCGAGGGCGTTGTAAGTTTACTGTTTACTGAACTTGTACCCGATCATATTGCATATACCATCTTAACAATGAAATATGTTCAAACCAAAACAAAAGGCCCTTGGGCCACATCACTCAACCAGAAAACATTGCTCGTACCGTTTTCAAAATTTATACATATAAAACTCTTCTAAATTATCGTAAAATTTTGAGAAATTGTCATATGTTCCAAGATTTCTGAGGATGCTTGCATAGTAATCTCGCAAACTGTAGCATAATAATTCTTGAAAAGAAGATTGTTTAACATTTTCTCTATAAATTTCTGTGATGAATATTGAACCCCATTTGATGACTCAGTATTGGCACAGGGTTGATGGTTTCAACAATTTGGAATCTACACTATCTGAGGACGCTTGCATAGTAATCTCACAAACGGTAGCATTGTATATCTTGAAAAGAAAAGTTGTAGACATTTTCCCCTATACATATCTATGTAAAACTTTGAACCCCTCATGAGGCACCAGTGTTGGTCCGGGGTAATTGTTTTAAGAATTTAGAATCTACGCTATCAATGGATACTTGCACTGTATTCTCACAAATCGCAGCATTGTATTTCTTAAAGGAAGATTTTTAAACCATTTGACTATATTTTCTATGATAAACTTTGAACCCTTCTTTGGGTCCCTGTATTGTGTATGAGGATGGGTTATGCCAAATTTAGTTAAATTTGACCTAGCGGTTTCATAGAAGAAGTAAAAAAATGCGAGAATATTCCAAACGGACGGAACGACGAACAGGTGATTAGAAACCTTCACTTGAACCTCATGGAGATAAACAAAAAAGACAAACAATAATATACAAATTTAGTTTTAAAACAAATTTATTGATTGACTGATAACAAATATATGACATTTGGCAAAATGAATTGGTCGGAAAAAGATAACAATTGTAAAGTAGTACAAAACAGCCTATAAGCAAACATCTCCAATGATATGCATAGAATAAAGGTAAGCCTGAATACTGACTCTCTCTCTCTCTCTCTCTCTCTCTCTAATCTAACATACGATGTCTTTTAGAGGAAGACCAAGTGAGAATACATACCATAATGTAAGGAAAATAAGGAAAAAACACTTTTTTTTATACATAAATCAGAGTTTTTCTTAAGACGATCGTAAAATATGAAATAAAAACAACTTGTGATGATTGTTTTTTCACAACAATCAATTACAAGCAATCCAATCGGCCGATTTAAAGTTACTTTTAATAAATTTATATCCTAATAATGCACTAACAATCCTCATTAATATGCACCAATATGGTCTCAATGCTTCACACAATTTTGTATATACTAGATCAACCCCAACGTACACAACTAATTCTTAGAAAAAGAGTTTAAAAAGTGTCAATTTACCGTATTTACCTTACCTTCTATTTAACATTCTATCTAACATTTGTTTGTCTTCTGATTGTCTGGCAAATAAAGCTTTGAGTACACAATTGAAAAAAAGGACATGGAGTTAAAATAAAAACTTGCATTTTGAACAAATCGTACATGATATCTAACCAGAGATGCACAAAAAAAACTATGCAAGTTGATAACCAACAATAGAAATTCATTTAAAGGTTTATAAAAAATGTCTCAACAAATAGTGCATGTTATAACCAGTCCTCATATCGAAGGCAATATATACTGTGGCGATTCATAGAGTATAAAACCGAAAAGGAAAATGACCATTAACATCAAAAATGTCCACAAGACCATGCAAAGACCAACTTTATAGACTTGTAAGATAAAGGAAGACATACAGATAATACAAAAGGTGAGACACAAATGCGTTAAAATAATCATGATTTTGCATCTGCTCAGAATAACACATGACTTCTAGTCTATACTTCCAAACTAAATGTAGGTTTAGTCTCCATAGAGTTTCCGTGGTGATGTTCATGTATGGAATGCTATGATTGAGAAATACTGAAATTAGGACTAATGTGTATATGGTTTCATTTCCTTCAGTTTGTTCTAAAGAACAAAAAGAGCAAGAAATGGGGAAATATATCTAATGTTGATTGGGTATGAGTTAAATTACTCACCCCACATCCATTAAAGCAAGAGGACCCTGGGCCACATCGCTCACTTGAGCAAACATAACCAAAGTCAAAGAAAGGACCCTTTGATACTATCATACTGATTGTTTATCATTCAAATGATTACTTAACAAAATAGTTGGTGTTCACATTAACTCAAAAAAAAGTCTCCCTCTCGTAAAACCCAATCGAAAGATTTCAGTTACCAGACAATTGAGCACTGAGATATAAGATATTTGTGTTCAGCCATACCTGTTAACATTTTGATTAACTATGTGAGAACTACTTTAACATTCATAGTAAATGCACTTTCAATGAATCCATTTTCAAAATGGTTCAAATCTTTAAAAATGTGGCTTCCTTCCTTAAAGAAAGATTATACACGAACAATAATTCATAAAAAAAAACTTATATTAAGTCCAGCTTACTTGGAACTCAACCATTCAAAACTCTCAATTTTCCTTTGAACAC
This sequence comes from Magallana hongkongensis, assembly GCA_015776775.1. Classification (NCBI taxonomy): domain Eukaryota; kingdom Metazoa; phylum Mollusca; class Bivalvia; order Ostreida; family Ostreidae; genus Magallana; species Magallana hongkongensis. The sequence continues at coordinate 5,205,607 of CM027469.1, read as the reverse complement.
AATGAGCAAAAAAAATTAAAATCTTGTAAATAAATTTGAGATAATGTTGATATATATTGGAATGCTAATACAAGAGTAAAATGCTGGAAGTCAGAACTGCTAAGAATCTAGGCAACCATTTTGATCCGCTAGAATTTCCTCTGTCTCTTCATGATCCACTCCATTCCAAAGCATTTCTGATGATAGAAGTGAACGTGGGAAAAGTCCAGATTTAATGTAATCATCTAAAATCTGTTGTTATAGAAGAAAATAAATAGTTAAATAACAAATGTGGCAATTCTAATTTTCTTTTTCTTTTTCCCACATAGTAATTAATAAAAAAAAACCACAGTGAAATGTAAACAATATATATGTATACATGTATTGACAAATATCGCATTGACAAATAAATGTTCTTTAACACTTAATTTTCTATTTTGCATTGGGGAGTTTAACATCATTATGCAATAACCATAGTATTTTAGACTGTCAAATTTACAAGATCTGAATGATTTTAGAGTAATTCTCTTTTTAGTATCGCCCATTCCAGGTTCATTTTACAAATTAATGAACATAATCCAGTCTAAAACCTTTCTGTCAGTGTTATCAAATGAACATACATGTGCGAAATTCACATAAAACCATTCATTTTGCTCATTTTTAATCAAAAGACATTGAGTTAAACGTATTATTATAATACTTTCATGTTGAATTCTCAAATCGGACTGGCTTCGACACAGTTAATAATCCATTCTATTACATGTACCCTCAGCATTAGCAAAACATTTGATAACGGGTAACATAACGAACTGTTACATGCGCATAAATTATAAGCGTACGGTTTGCCATAGATTTCACGTCATTTCTATATAAAGCATATATAATAAAATAAAAATAATCTATTTATATAATGTTATCAGGCATTCTCATGCAAAACTATGTCCATTTACCCAGACATAAACCAAGATTCATAGCCTTTTAATGACCCTGTGTTGATACATTGTATGTCACAACCCATTCATTACTCACCTCTCTCAGACAGTCTACCTTGACCTGTGGTATACTATAGCTGAACCCAGTGGCTATAAGTTTGGAACTGTCCATGGCTAAATTCTTATTGTATAAAAGTTCCTACATATGAAGAGAAAAATGCATTTATTTACAATTTTTTTTCTACAATCTACATAAATTGAAATATATTAAACAACATTTATACAATCTAACTTTGTTCACGTCATTTTTTTTCTATTTGTGTACTGTGGTTTCATCAATATTCGTTGAATACCAATTTTCGTGGATTTCGTTTTTAAGTTGATCCAAAACATTAAATATTCATTGAAATGCAATTTCTATTAACATTTTCAATTGATGGGGTCATTGGCCATGAATTTACATATCTTTGATACTGTGATTTTCACTTTATCCACGAAAATTGATATCCTTGAATATTAATGAAACCACAGTATTCTATGAATTAACCATATCAAATGACTTAAAATGCATTGTTTTCAAAATAAGATGCAGGCACAATTTATTTGCAGCACTCTTCATTTACTACATCAGTGAGAATAGCCCATTATAATATGAATTGTCAAACTTGTACCGTGTATGTTCCACTTTCTAATTCTGATTTAATATTAAGATTAAAATCAACAAAGTATTTTTGTGTAATACTTCTGTGGAAATAAAGAATACTAAGGAATCATCATTTTTCGTGGGGGACCAATGTTGGCTTTCATGGGTAACTGCTGCCAGCCAGTTTACATCCCAAGAAACCTATACACAATCATTTGTTTAATATTCATTAAAATTATCCCAATTACACTACCAATGAAATTAGGTCCCCACGAACCAGGACAATTTTAGCTACCCACAAACACTGACCCCCCATAAATAAATTTAAAATGATTCCACAGTATTAGATAATTTTGATGTGCTGAAAAAGTGTGGGAGGGGGGGGGGGGTTGTGGTACCTACCTGGTCCAGAAATGGATTTAGTGGCGTATTGTCGATTCCGTCTTTTTGACACGCGTCAGCCCAAGGACGCATGTGGCGGTCATTGATGTCTTCAACAACTGAGGTCATGTTGACCTAGAAAACAGAAAACCACACATGACTTATATTAACAGAAAAAATCTGACATAGTCTTACAGACTCCTTTATCATATGCTATGTCATTCTTAAAAGAAAGATAATAATACACTGACTGGCCCAAGTTTTTTTGTTAAAAATATTAAAATGGAAGCTGTTCTAAAATATCTTATCTAAGTGAATTCCTTACCCGAGCCATATTGGAAACAACAGTGCCCATGAAATCGTACTTGATGCTGAAAATCTCCGACACCAACTCACTGACTTTACCTTGAGCTGAAAAACATTTTGATAAAAAGGAAGATTATGATATGATAATTCTTTTTACAGAGTGTCAATGTCACTATGTCAGGCAAAATCAAAGAAGAAACATCTATCAAATAAAACATTCATGCATCAGATTTTATTACATATTAGACAAAGTATTCATCAATTATATTGTGTAATGAGATTTACATACTTTTGTTGAACAAATGCACGATATTACTTGTTAACTTGAAACATCATTCGAAGGAGAATACATATACAGGTAATTTGACTTAGTAGTGTTCTGGCTATCTGAAATGTTTGGACTCTGACTTACTGGTGTCTACAATTAATGTTAAAGATTACCAATTACTGGTGTTATTGCTGTCTTTAATGCTATAGACCCTGACTTAATAGTGTTATTGCTGTCTACAATGTTATAGACCCTGGTTTACTTGTGTTATACATGTTTCTATCTACAACCTTATTGACCCTGACTTACTGGTGTTATTGCTGTCTACAATGTTACTGGTGTAATTGCTGTTTACAATGTTATAGACCTTGACTTACTGGTGTAATTGCTGTCTACAATGTTATAGAGCCTGACTTACTGGTGTTAATTGCTGTCTACAATGTTATAGAGCCTGACTTACTGGTGTAATTGCTGTCTACAATGTTATAGACCCTGACTTACTGGTTTTATTGCTGTCTACAATGTTATAGACCCTGACTTACTGGTGTTATTGCTGTCTACAATGTTATAGACCCTGACTTACTGGTGTTATTGCTGTCTACAATGTTATAGACCCTGACTTACTGGTGTTATTGCTGTCTACAATGTTATAGACCCTGACTTACTGGTGTTATATCTATCTTCAACCTTATTGACCCTGACTTACTGGTGTTATTGCTGTCTACAACGTTATAGACCTGTCCCTTCTTGCCGTGGTTCCAGAGATGCCACACCGCACGGCAAACGTCCAACACATGAACTGTGTTCATCTGGAGATCCTTAGTCCACAGCATCTGATAGATAATTCTATTTATAGCATGTACTGTGAAATCATTAAATTTTTAATGTTCATGGATTGTGGATTTTTTTGCTTATTTATGGGATATTAATGCTTAAAATAACTTCTGGATGCGTCAGTTTTCAGTTTTAGTAGGAAAACTAAACATTTTGTCAAGGATATAAACTCCTGAGTGAGGGCTACCACAAATACCATGAATATTGAGTCGCCATGAATTCTAATGACTCCATAGTATTTTTTTGATAAAGAGAGAAAAAGTGCAAGATCATTTATTTTAAAAAAATTAGGATTTCTGTACCCTTGGTATGAACAAAGTCATGTGCCTTTATCACATCCCCCATTTCATAACCCTTTATTATGTCATTCCGGAACACATTTGTACTTTTAATTCTGAGTAACTTAATTTGTTTTTTGGTGCCAATCTGCAGTTTGAACTATGATGTTACAACATGTATATTTGTAATATAGATGACATCACAATAAATTTAAGTAACTATTAAAAAAATATGCCAATTCCAAGATAGGAAAAATAGGATAGATAAGGATAAGTTTTACGCATGAAATTGAAACTAGATATGTTTTTAATATATTATAAAAAGAACAATACAAGTCAAAATCTGTATCACATCCCATATCAACCCTTGATAAATATAAGCCCCTGGCCTTCAGTCCTCGGGCTGATATTGGAGTCTCAGGTAGATATGGAATATGATACAGATTTTGCCATGCATTATTCTCCATCAGTTTTATAACACACATGTATGATATTATTTAATTTGTTGGAGAGGAGGAGTTAATGATAGTAATTCTTAGAAAATAAACATCTAACACACACAGAGAAAAGTAATAGCTACATGTAAAGTATCACTCTGTAAATTCCCCATCCACAATTATATAAATAGTGCCTGTTTGGGAGGGTAACAGTTGAAATTGACACCCCGAGAAAACCATTGTCAACCGACGCGAAGCGGAGGTTGACAATGGTTTTCGAGGGGTGTCAATTTCGACTGTTATCCTCCCAAACAGGCACTATTTATTTTGTTATACTGAATGTCTTTTTAAAAATTTTTAAGAAAATTTTACTGCTTTTATATAGGAATAACGTGAATTCTACAGCGAACCGTACGCGCTTAATTTTTGCGCATGTAACATTTTTTAATGTTACCCGTTGCCAAGTGCGTTGCTAACGCTGAGGGTAATAGTAAATATTATTAACTGCGTCTTAACCAATCAGATTTCAGTATTTAACATGAAAGTATAACAATATTACTTATCTACATAAACCGATATCTATGAGAGAAGAGTATCCCCCCTTTTACTAATTGGCATTCATTGTTTTCCTATCTTTTCCAGAGATACAAGTAACCATATCAGTTTGTAATTCTCCTACGACATAATCTGCCTAGCATGGCTGTAAATGAGAAATAAGAGTACCCCCCCCCCCCCTTTTCACTACAGCTGTGTTCATTGGTTTCGTACCTTCATTATGTGTTACTGAGAGAAGAGTACCCCACCCTTTTCACTACGGCTGTGTTCATTGGTTTCATAGCTTCATTATGTGTTACTGAGAGAAGAGTACCCACCCTTTTCACTACAGCTGTGTTCATTGGTTTCGTACCTTCATTATGTGTGACTGAGAGAAGAGTACCCCCCCTTTTCACTACAGCTGTGTTCATTGGTTTCGTACCTTCATTATGTGTGACTGAGAGAAGAGTACCCACCCTTTTCACTACAGCTGTGTTCATTGGTTTCGTACCTCCATTATGTATTACTGAGAGAAGAGTAACCCCCCTTTTCACTACAGCTGTGTTCATTGGTTACTTTCATAATCTTTCTAAATCCTAACATAATGTGTTACAGAGAGGAGAACACCTGCCACCCCCCCCCCCCCCCTCCCCCACCGTTGTTTTCACTACAACTGTGTTCATTGTTATGCCTTCATAACTTCTTAAGTCCTAATATAACTGAAAAAAGAGTAGCTTCCCTTTAACTGTAACTCACTCAGCATTCATTGGTTTCTTACCTTCATTTTCTGCCTGGTGTATTTATAGATAGCTCCGATGATTAGGCGCGGTGCTGTAAATAGAAAGAAGGAAACCATCTTATATCCTCATGGTGATCTTCATAATGAGCGCAGGGAATTAATAAAAAAACGTATAGAATCTATTTTTGTACATTTGTGAAACAAAATATAACGAGATGAAAATTTATCACAATATGTATTGTGAGGGCAATGAATCTGTATAATGATGGAATGAAAAATAAAAATATTTCCTTTCAATATATGTTAACATCTTACAAGTACTTCCAGACAGATTTATTTTTATCCTTTGAAACTCATGTCGCTTCAATATCCATATACATTTTACTTTTTAATACATCTTATAATTCTTGATCACTAATTACTTCACTTAATTATGTTACAAGTATCAGCATCTTCAGAAATTAATCACCCCATCAATTAAATTAGTTGTCATCTCATATCTAGTTAAATGCTATGAAGTAAATATCTCATGTAATACAATACTATGGATATATACATATGTAATTCATATCTCATTTTAATTATCCTTTTATTTCAAATCAGTTGTTTGCCAGTAAATTATATACAATTCACATTGACACACCCACATAAGCAATACTATATCCCTTTCTAACCAAGATAATCAAATGCGTAAGTTAAAGCCAATACACAAGTACATGTAACTTTATCTTGAGACATCTCACCGAGTCCGTTTTTATCCCCAAGGCCATACACAGTGGCAGGGTCTGAGCACGAGATAATTGAGATCGGTGAGATTCCTGAGCTGTCTCTCTACTTCCATTTTGTGTTTTGCCAGCATGGTCCACGGGTCTATCTTACTGTCCTCCTGAGCTAATTTCTAAAAGCAAACAATAAAAAACATTAATCACTAATGGATTCCACTTACATGCATCACTTTCACCTAATAATTCTATAATGGTATATAATAGGGTACATGTATGTCATAAAAATGCAGACATTATAATTATTCTTGACACAGATTCTCCAGGAACTTGTCGCTGACCAGTAATTTTAACTGAATTTGTTCGCAGCTTCAAAGATGTAGTAGATGTCAATCCATCATTCAGAAATTAAAAGTGATGCATAAGTTTCAATGCAGGATGAAGCATTAGGGGTGCAACGATCATGTATTTTAAAGGTGGCGCTCTCTGTACCTCATCGGCTTGATCAACGAATATGAGGTGACAGAAGTGCTATGATTAATATGTATTTTGAAGGTGGCACTCTCTGTACATCATGGGCTTCATCAATGAATATGTATGAGGTGACAGAAGTGCTACGATTATGTATTTTGAAGGTGGCGTCCTCTGTTCCTTATCAGCTTGATCAATGAATTTGTATAGGGAGAAAAGTATTTTTGATGATGATACACAGTTTATAATATAATGCAACGTGAGAAGTAACACAATCCTGTGTTTCCCAGTACCTTATCCGCCGCGTACACCTGCCCCGTGGAGAGCTCCACAAACATTCTCACGTTATGCTTCGCTGCCTCCCGAGCACAGTTCATGCTGAGGTTGACCGTTCCTTCCTGATAAACCTGCAGGAATATTATCAAAATGTCAGATATAATTGAATTAAAATACATTCTCTTCATGACAACTATGGAAGATAAAAGAATTAGTGTACATATATATTCAAAAAAATCAAATGTTATCATGTTACTGTTTTAAAGTTTGCATGGTAATTCATTGGCGAGATCAATTCACTGTGAATTGATTTCAAGAAAATGAATCCCTGTGCAAACTTTGATGACAAAAATATTATTAACACCCTGAACAATTTAGAACTTTCAAATAAAACAGTAAACACACAATTAGGAACAGTGAAGTGAAGGTCATAAGCAAGGTCAAAGTCAGGAAATAATGACTTAGTTTAAGTACTCTCATATAATGCATCCTTGTATGAAGTTTGTAAAAAAAATATCTGATAAATCATATACATATATAAACCACACTACTGGTGTCACATGTCAATATGTAAACTCTACAAATATTGAACCCAGTATGGTTCAGGTTCAATTTTCGTAGGGTTCAAAATATTATTTGACAACGATACTTAAAATCTAAATACTTCTAAAAGGGAATTTCTTAGAATACAGTTAGTGAGATGTTGGTTTTTAATACTTACAGCATCGGACTGTCCGTATTTTGTTTCAGCAGCGAGATTAACAACCAGGTCATATTCCCCCTCTGGATCTGTGAAGGCCCCGGCTACAGACGCTGTTAAACATTTCAAAAAGTTGGTTTAACATTGCAAATCATCCCCATCTCACAAAATATGTTAATGTTAAGTTAATCAGTTTTGCCCAATGATAATTACATGTTACTATCAAAATTAATGCTCCTGAAGATAACTCACAAAATTACGTCGGAGCAAATCGAGGAAATTTCTTTAAGGCGGACATCCATATTGTGACATACTATTTATCGAAAACAAACAATAAAATCAAGTGTAATTTCAAAAATATTTTCTTTCCCAGAATTGTGATTTGTCACCGAACAGCGTAGCACAGTGGGTTAGAGGGTTCACTACAAATCTTTAAGTCATGAGTTCAAATCCCGCATGGGAGTTTAATATTTTTACATTTCCAAAAAATCTTTAAACATACTTTTTGGTTTTTGGTTAATATATGGTAAAATTTGAAAATTCTAAACCAGTGAAAGTATTCTAATTATAATGTACTTTAATTTACATCAATATCAACAAATTCCTATACCACCTTAATAGAGAGTGTAAATCTACATTAACAAAAGATTTTGTTTTTTAGAAAAAAAGATTTTTTTTTAATTTTTTTTTTTTTCTCCTTGTTTGCAAATTCAATAGACCAGTGTTTGCTCAATTTGATGCAAACAGTGAGTTCTTTCTTCTGCCACATTTACCTGTTTTACAGTATTAAAATAATTAGGTAACCATGTGTTTATATACCTGGATTTATGAGGTTGGACTGTTTAAACTCCACCAAGGGATTTGTAAATATATCCTGGAAAATAAAGATATATGAAAAAGAGATAAAAAAAAAAACCAATCAATTTTAAAAGCTATAAACAGGTAGAACTGTGTTTAAACAAGAGATGTTTGTGAACCACTTATGCCCTCCTCCCATGAAGACCGCTGTGAAGAAATGAATGGAAACTGCAAATAATTGAAATTTTTCGAAGTCCAAGGGGCATAATTCTGTCAAAATTTGCTTGATTGTACCCAAAATCAAACTTGACCTAGATATTTATTTGATAAATCTGTGTACTAAACAGACAGACAGACAGCAGCAAAGCAATTTATAGGTTACATGTAAAAAAAAATCCTAAAGTCAAATTTACAAAGCTCAAAGGTACATGTAATGTTTAGTGGATTGGTTTCATAGGCAACATGTTTTTAATGAAATTTCCGACATATCAAATACAATGTAGCATGTTTCAACCAGCATTGAGTTACATTATCTATATTTAATTTTAGAGAATAAAATTTGTTTTTTACCCAGTAGGCATCTGACCATTTAAACCTTACTTTGTGTTTTTGATTCAGCCAAGCTAGAGCTGGAGGGACCTTGTCTGCCACCCGAACCTGTAAAAAAAAATAGAACACCAACATGAAATAAGAGATAAAATCTGTTAATATCTACTGTACAGTAGATTCCTTATTTTACGCTGAGTTCTTATTTCTGTGATTCTACCATTTTCCATGAAATCACAAGAGCATAAATTTGCGAATGTTTATCATAATTTCATAAAGTTTACATCTGTCTGGAAAACAAAAGTGAGATTTTAAAATAAACAAGATGGTTTTTTTCGCAATTTTACGCACATATTAATTCTTCGTGTTTAATTAGGAATCTACAGTAACTTGACATCAATACAAAACTCAATGAACAGAAATGGAGAAAGCTAGCACTCACTAGGAGCAGAGATATGCTTTATTGCTTTATCTTTCTAAGCAATTAGTTTAAAAACCAAAAATTAAAAGTTCAAGATGTTATTAACACTGTGCATTCGAGTATTGCTCACAATGCTATCATCAGTACATGTATTTAGTTATGAACTATCTCTAGTGCCATATTTTTCAATTTAAAAGACATATTAGAGCAGATATATGAATCATATTTCGACTTGAGTGGTTTAAATGTAAAATACCACATATGACAGTGCCTGGAAATTATTATCACAGCCAAAATCAACAGTAATTATTTTTTTTAAAAATCAAATAAAAATCAACGGCATGGAAAACAAATAAAATGAAAATTGAAGCACAGGTTATCAACAGATCTACATCAACTGATACCAAGGACCAAAATGCAAAGGAGAAAAAACACTGTAAAAAGACCCTGTCATTGATGACTACTTTAGCTATAATTGAGGACTTATTGTCATCTTGATCACTATTATAACCAACAGGTAGAGGCAATGTCATATACACACAATGTAAATAACAAATCTTTCCTCCATTGTTATTCTGGCTATCTGTCACAGTGATTCTCCTTGGGGACACGTACAATAAGACATGTATATTCATAGATGTCTATCAGTGAATGAATAGTCAATAAATCAATATTCTGTATGGTTGTCTAGCTAGTATATATATATGCACACAAAAAGTGCGACATATTTATTTACAAAAAACTACATGCTAGCGTATAATCATGTTCTGCTGTGCAGCAATCTGATACATTAATACAGGTACAATCTTGACAGTGTAATGATTCAGGTTCATGAGCAGATCCAGAAAATGTATCCATTGGGGAAGGGGGGAGGGGTGTCCAACGGTTGAGTTTGCCAAGAGGGGTCCAAGGCATATGTTTGGTAGTTTCATAATTTAATTTAAATAAATTTGAATTTTGCAGACCCCCCCCCCCCCCTTTAGATCTGTGCATGAAGTTTACCATTTGTCTCACTTTAGAATACTGTTTATACACCTCACATATACAATGACACATACATTGCACTTTTTCCTTATTCTGTAAACTAAATTTACTTAGTACAACAATAAATATAAACCTAGTCCTAATATTAAGGTGATCTAAAACTTTTTTCATAAATGTTTTTTTTTCTTACATTATCTGATTATAAATTTGGGCAACAGAATAGAAAATTACTGAATTATCAAAAAGTCAAGTTTTTGCCCCAAAACACTGCTACATTTGTGTAAACTACCACCTATCCAGTGACAATACAGTGCTAACAGTGTGTACCTTTGAAACTAGGTCATTCTGCACTAAGTAGGTCACAAGATTACGACCGATGAACCCGGTACCTGAAAAAATACAACGAAAGTTTGTTAGGTAGCGGCAGGCATCGAAACATAATCAAAGTAGTGCAATGAATTTAAAATGTATAATTATGCATTATTAAAGCTAAAGTTGTAGAGATATAAAAATAAATAATTGTTTGCATTGATGTATCTTTACATTATCTTGGTATTCAATAATTTGCACCAACAATAAGGAGGATAATATTTCGGCAAGTAGTTTGGACATGCATCATTTACAGTACAAGCGCTGAACTGAGTAACTTTTAATAACTACAATATACTACATACAGGCCTATTTTTACAAGGCCCGCTCTTACTTTCGCCCTTCTTTGGTAGCAAACAATTCCGCCCCCTCTTGAATCTGCCCAGACCATTTTGTTTTTAAAGAGAGATAACTGAGACATTGGTATTCGCCCAGTCTTAAATTCGCCGGCTGATAATGAGGGGAAATGGGCAAAAATAAAACGCGGGCAAATATTTCCCTGCATACAATATACAATCATTAAAACATTCCCAGATTACCAATGTGGTCTTCAATATTTCTCACTAACAAGAGCTATTCTTAATTTTTTTTTTACTCATTCAATTACTTATTAAAAGCTGATTACTCATAATTCGCATTTATAATCATGACAATGTATCAATATATTACGTCTCTTCTCTCATCAGCCTTAATATCAATAGGAAAGAACTTAGTTTAGGAAATATAGCTTGAGGGGGGAAGGGGGGTTATTATGAACATGACTGAGATGACAATAGGTTGGTGGGGGGGGGGTTATTACGACCTGGACGACGACTCTTTATTATTTCCTCAAACTGTTACTGTACATCAAGTACCACTTAAGTGCTTAGATAAAAGATAAACACAATTGACTGCAATACAGATAAAGGCTGATTAGAGAGGATTTTCTTCCTTTTTACTCTTCGTCTAGATCGAATATTTTGACTGAATCAATGAAAATCAAGCATGCAGTCATTTACACTCAATACAGCATTCAAAGAGTACATTAACTTTATAAGCATCCTGCACTTTTAATTGTTCCATCATTTATTTTGTAACTCATTAATCGACAACTGACATGATTGATCTAACAATAAATTTCTAATTTTATTACAATAACCGATGGCCACCATAATATATATGTATCTTCATTCATACTTCCTGTTTTCCTTTATTCGACATTCCATTTTTATTATTAATCAATTAGACAATACACTCAAATCAGCATGCATTTTTTACTCATCAGTCATTATGGTTCATTTATTTCTTCATTCATTCTTTAATCATCCATCTGTCTATCAATTTAATACAAGGGTCCTACCAAATTATCCATTTAACCCTATAAATATACCATAAACTCAGCATATTTGTAACATTCATCTCCAGACGTATCTTTATACAATGACAAGTTTGTCAGGCACGTAGCATCGGGGGCGCAGCAAAGATTTTTCTTAAATTTACATACAAAAAATTGAATGAACACGGATTTGCTCCCCCCCCCCCACTTTCCACTTTTATGGGACCAAGTAAAAAATTGAATTGAAAATAAGGAAATAATCAGTGAAATTGAAGTTAAAGGTATACTATCCCCCTCCCCATTAGGATTTTCAGAATTTTGGAAAATATCCTTTTTCCTTTTTTTTTTTTTTTTTGCTTGTCAAGATTTTTTGGATGAGTCTGCACCCCCCCCCCCCACTTTTCAAAATGTTTGTTCGTGAACACATACACACATTCAAACTTTACTCAGTCCTTACAATAGACAAACCAGAATAATCAAACATCTATTCACTACGCAGAGCTTCATCCCTCATTAAAATTCTTAAATTCTGCTTTAATTCCCCGGCATGTAATCCTCTTATAATCTGAAGTAGGGAAGACATTGTCTTGAGGCTCTGCTATACTTAACAGCTGATTTAAAAGTGGTGTGTAATTCAAATGCAGATTCAAACCACTCTTAAATACAATTATCTTTTTTTTGTACAAGTTTCAGATTAGGAATGTTTTTCAATCAAAGATTTTGTCTGTTCGAAGACAATGTTATAAGTTCAAATAGCCCTCCTCTGAAGATTAATTGCTGTTCTCAAAATGTGAACGTTGTACATTTTGTACATCTTTCCTTTTAGTTAAATCTAATCTCAGCGAGATTCAGCAAGATTAAAAAATTTGGCATATGTCGGAAGAGACGTCCTGTCAAAATTTTCAGTCTCAACAAATCTCACTGAGATTATCAGTTTATCATGACCCGGAGATTATTAGAGTAAATACCTATTATATATAAGTTTTAGATAGAAAGAACAATAAATATATACTTTCAATGAAAAATATGTTCTACACACGTATATTTTACAGAAAGAAAAGTATACATATAGTGCATTGTTATACTTTCATGTTAAATACTGAAATCTGATTGGTTAAGACACAGTTCATAATCCTTTCTATTACCCTCAGCGTTAGCAACGCACTTAGCAACGGGTAACATTATATAAATAGTGCCTGTTTGGGAGGGTAACAGTTAATTTGACACCCCGAGAAAACCATTGTCAACCGACGCGAAGCGGAGGTTGACAATGGTTTTCGAGGGGTGTCAATTTCAACTGTAATCCTCCCAAACAGGCACTATTTATATACTATGTACATGTACATAAAACAGATGGAACATTTCCTTCTCCGTGACTTTTTATCATGAAAATTTTCACCAGTAAAATCAACATTCTCTCCACTTCCTTCTGAATAGTTCCATCAAGTTTATCATAACCAGTGTCACAAACTCCATATCTCTTGCTTCTTTTGTTTGGTCTGTTTTGTTTAAATTTCATTAATCTTATTTTATTTTTTTTGGTATTTTAAGAGATTATATGTGGAATTACTGTCAATTAAAAATGTTTCAAAATCTGATTTATATATATATGGGTGATTTTTTGCAAGGGTAAATGGCAAATATTAAATAAAACATTTAGGTAACGCTCTCTCTCTCTCTCTTTCTCCAAAACTTTCCCATGTTTGTTATTGTTTGAAATGGGGGGAGGGGGGTTGTGTAGTGAAATGATCCATTAACCCGTTTTCCCCTTTTTGGCCTTTCAAAAATTACTTGAATGATAATGATACAATCGTTTAATTCAAAAGCCACTTTCTACCGACGCATTAAATATCCTACTATTCATCATCATTCCGGATTTCCGGACGAACAAAATTACAAGTGGTGACACTGAACAAGCTGCATGCCTGTCAGGCCATTAGTTTCCGTTAGATTGTTATCCCATGCAAAACACTTTTCATCTACTTGTAATAAAACAATTATCGGATAACGCTGATGTCAATTCTTATAATATATTCAAAGAGAGAAGCTCCGCCTGTTGTAAAACAGTCGGTCTGATTAAACAGTTTGAAATACACGGTTCGATAAAAGACTTACCGCCTAATACTAGTACCCTGGGTTTTCCACGTTCATCCGAGGTCGCCATTTTTGTTTGAAAAAAGTTTACTGAAGATCATGTGATCAGTGTCACGTGATTTTTTCCTAGGGAGGGATCTAAGATTTCGGGGTATCGAGATTTTTCTTTTCTTTTTCTTTTTATTTATCAAATCAAGTGCAACTTGCAAGCAAAACAAACAAATAAATAATAATCTATAAAAAAAAAAGAAACCAAAAAAAAAATTAAAAAAAATTGCGAGCCCTTGGTTTTTCGTCCCCCATTTAGGTAAACGGAGTGGACCTAAAGCCCTTCCATGATCGTACGTTACCTGTCAAGTTTAACAGGGAAAAAATATCTGAGAGAGAGAGAGAGAGAGAGAGAGAGAGAGAGAGAGAGAGAAAGAGAGAGAGAGAGGTCTCTAATTAAAATGCGCGATTAAAGTGTTTCATACGAAAAGTAAAATGTATGCTTTTACTGAAAATATATATCGTATATATGATATTATAAAAATCCTTAGGTTTCATATCATAACTTCCTATCATATAACAAAATCATATATAGTTTATTCTAATTGATACAAATGAATAAAAAAATATTCTAAAATTATTTTAAAAATATAAAAACATTACATTTAGCTATGTAGTAATATTTGTATTTATGTGAAGCATATGTGAAGAATGTTTTTAATACATATTTATATAATTCTTTTTATATTCACGATAATTTTTGGTTGTTTTATTTGTTCATTGTGACAGGCGAAGGACATATTCGGATAGCGGACAATGCCATTACATTTACACTGAATTTGTAATAAAATGATCTTTTAAAAGGAATTCCAGCTGTTAAATTGAAAAGATAAAAAACTGAAGCCAATTTGCTATGGAAAAAATAAATCAATTTTCAATCAAAGTATAGTGTATACTAAGAAACCAAGAACACACTTTTTTTTTCCCATTTTCTACAATTATTTTTCCATTATTCCTTTTTTTTGGGGGGGGGGGGGGGGGCAAAACTAGGTCATTACCTAAAAGTAACAATGAAAATGTAATCTATCTGCATATCGGAATTTCCAGATCCAGGACGGGGATATTTTTTTCAAACTTGAAGTTTTTAAACTTAGTAAAGATTGGTTTAAAAAAAAAGAAAAGCAAATCTCTCTGTTTTTTGACAATAAAATGTTATCGGATGGGGGGGGGGGGGGGGGGAGGGTTTCAATAAGGCTGAAGGCAATTCCAAACGTGCACTAATTTTGTTTTCGCATAAAGACAAGGATACTATTCAGGCATATCATCATCGGGAAATTTTCAACCGCAGTGTACTAATGTACATAAGTCGTTGTATATTTGGTGATGTTTAGAGTAGGTGCATATATTCGATCGGTGACTCAATAGTAAAGTACATTAATAGTAACTTCCTTTTTTTCCAAATAAAAGTCTAAGTATTACAAAAATGTCCAGTGTTTCCGTTGGACAGGAAAATATAGGCTGATAGGCTAGGATTAATTACGAAATCTTGACTGGGTAAATGTTCTCTTTCTTTCCCTTTCTGTTACAGAATAGACACAAACCCCGAGGTATTTTTTTTTTTTTACGTTTCGCAATTTGGAAACACATTACAATACTTTTTCATATATTTCAAAGTGAAAGAAATACCTAGGTCAGAAATACAAAACTATAGGCAAAATGTGAAAATTTGGGGGGGTTGGTTTAAAAATTATTATGAGGTCTCAGAATAAAAAGTAATAACCCCGAATGGAGAAAAGATGTTAACATTTCCCATTATAATTCTGCTTAAAAAACTTGCTTCGATCATGTTAATTTCTCCGGGTAAAAATAAATGAAGTGTCAATGAATTAATATTGTACCCCCGCCCTTTTTTTTTTTTTATTTCAGTTGTACTTCTTTGACAAGTATGTGTATTTTTTTTTGAAATTTGTCAATTGAGGGAAGTGAGGGAAGCAGTAACCTGGGACAGAATATAGTCAATTTGTACATGTATACACACAACCATGCAAAAATGACATAATATTTTTCAAAATAAGAATTTTTTTTGGTAGTTGATGATACAAATAGTAGAGACATGGCGGGTCATGATGCATCGACCAAAGCAGCTTACGGAAACGCCACATACCAAGTCGAGACTTCAAGTAAGAAAGGGACAGTTTCTCAGGCCCCGCCCCAGCAACTTTCCTTAAGTCATTACTCAGCCTCAAGTCTGAGTTTTTTACCTCAAATTCATGCACTTTTCCTTTAAGAATTTGAGTTGAGGACTGAGCTGAGGGATTTAAAAATGTTGGTGACGGTGGGGCCAGACATGAAATACATGTTGCATCACATTGTTCAGTGTAGTTTAGTAAAATACTTATTAAGCGAATTATTGGCTAACACCTACTTGCTGGCTAATAGAACCATAATTATAAATGTTCTGTTCCATTGATATGATTATTGTTGTCTGTATAATTAATGTGTTATCACCGCATTTTAATCATAACATGTACTCGGAAAAAAGAAAATTAAGAAAACAAATGCTGATAATATCGGATTGAATAGGGGACCCCCCCCCCCCCACACACACACACAAAAAAAACAAAACGAAAGCTAATTAAATTCATTCATTTGTTCACCTTAAATAAATTCAGATGAGCTCAAAGTTAGGACACTTATATGGAAATAATACGAATTGAAAAGTTAAAATTCCTTCAAACATGTTGCTTTTTAAATCTTTGTTTTAATGGGGGTTTTCTTTGGATTAAATGTTGTTTTTTCCATATCCATGTAAAGACTGTGGTCTCATTAATATTTGCTGAATACTAATTTTCGTGAATATCGTTATTTAGCTGAACAACGAAATTGAATCTTTAATGAAAAAACAACTTGACTCATATCCAACTCTATAGAAAAATAGCACGTTACAATTACCTGCACGTGACCAAGGAGGTCAATATAAAATTTAATTTTCTCCACACTGGACGAACAATAGATCTTCCAATGAACTATCGCGTTTATCAATTTGTTCGGCTATGGCTTCAAACTAAAATCTTTGCTTGGAAACACTCAATCTGATATTTTTATTAATTCGTTGCTGAATCATATAATAAAATAAAATTACTGGGGTTTTTTTTCGATCAAGACAATAATTTAGCTATCCTCGAAGCACAATATTCAATAATATTGTACTTCTCGGGTAGCTAAATAATCGTATTGACCTAAAAAAAAAAAACCCAACCACCGCAATAATTGTATAATTCTCATTACTGTTATGATCAATGTTAATTCGTGAATTATCATACTTATCCTTGAAAGTGTTAATGCAAATTGGTGCCCATGAATATCAATGAAACCACAATGAACTAACCTCCTCTGTGAATTTTTTTTGACAGCCCGTCCAAGCCAGGACTTCACTATAAAAGGTATTACTATAGCGATGGGAGTGAATGTTATCCTCACAGTAGTGGCATTGACATTAATTTTGATTACTCGATATATGCAAAGGAAAAGGAAGATTACGAAAAGGTGATAGCGATTTAATAAGCGTAAATTCAAAGTATCTTGCAATTAATACCTGAGTTTAACGTTCCTTTTTAGCTCACCTGAGCTCAAGTGAGCTTTTCTGATCAAAATTTGTGCGTTGTCTGTCGCCGTTGTCGGCGTTGTCGTTGTTGTAAACTTTTCATATTTTCATATTCTTCTCCAGAACCAACGGGCAGATTTCAACCAAACTTGGCACAAAGCACCACTGTGTGAAGGGGATTTAAGTTTGTTCAAATGAAGGACCACACCCTCTTTAAAGGGGATAAAATTTAGAATTATTGAAAATTTGTAGTCATTTTTCAAATCTTCTGTTCAAAAACTGTTAGGCCAGAAAGCTGTAACTTGCATGGAAGCATCCTCTCATAGTGTAGATTCAAGTTTGATCAAATCATGGTCCCCTGGGGTAGGGTGGGGCCATAATTGGGATAAATTTTTACAAAGGAATATATAGAGAAAATCTTTAAAAATTTTCTTCTGAAAAACTATTAGGCAAGAAAAGCTCAAATTGGAGTGAAAGCATCCTCAGATAGTGTAGATTCAAGTTTGTTAAAACCATGGTCCCCGGGGGTAGGATGGGGTCACTATGGGGGATGAATTTTTACAAAGGAATATATTGAGATAATATTTAAAAATCTTCTATTCAAAAACTGTTGGACCATTAAAGCTTAATATGGAGTGGAAGCATCCTAGGATAGTTTAGATTCAAGTTTGCTTAAATTTTGGTCCACGGGGGCAGGGTGGGGCCACAATGGGGGAATGGATTTTTTCAAAGGAATATATAGAATTTTTTTTTGAAAATCTTCTTCTTAAAAACTATTAGACCAGAAAAGGTCAAATTGGAGTGGAAGCATCCTCACATAGTGTAGATTCAATTTTGTTTAAATCATGGTCCATACTATACATGTAATTTGATTATAGTTAAGGCTGTTGTTGTTCAGGTGAGCGATGTGGCCCCTGGGCATCTTGTTTGTTCTTTTTTTTCAATTTTGTTTTATTTATTTTTTAAATATAAAAATATTATTTATGCTAAGAAATTTTATTTTTTAATAAAATTTTTCATTATTATATTATGAAAAATTAATTATGCTCATATTTTTTGTATTTATATTTCATTTACACCAAGCCAGATCAGAGCTCGTGTTTCAAATAATTTTTATAAAGACGGCAATGTCTTTTTAACTGAAAATCACTTTTTAAATGAACTCTATTGAACTATTTAATCAAAAGTCTATAGAAATTGGCGAAAGCATATTTACTAGTACTTAAGATGATTAATTAAGCAGTAAATGCTTAATTTTGGATGTCGTCGGTCCTATGACACCAATGCGCTAACGTGCGGTATTCAATATGTCTGCACCGCATTGGTGTCCAATAAGACCGACGACATCCAAAAATAAGAATTAAATGGTTCTATTTATATTCGAACTGATGTTGTTGTTTTTATTTTAAATACATGTGTATCGTCACTGTAAAACCATTATATAAGCTCTCAGTCAGGGATAAAAAAAAACATGGAACAGCCATATTAACATGTTATTTAGTACGCTCCCGCAGCTAAAAATATCGTGCCATAAACTTTGTAGAGAAATATCTATCTCATTAAGGAGTAGATATGATTTAATGCATAGGCGTCGGAACCGGGGGGGGGGGGGGGGGGGCTAGGTGGGGGGGGGTCTTAGCGCCCCCCCCCCTTTTTTACAAGGTTAGACCTAACCATTAGACACATAGCATTATAGAGGGTTAAGCCCCCCCCCCCCCCCCCCCCACACACACACACACACTTTTTCTCGCAGCAAAGATTGTTGTTCTGAAATCTACCTTGAAAAGATGGGATAGCCCCCCCCCCCCCCCCCCGGATTAGAAATGTCATGATTTGGGGAAAAAAATTGGTAGGTAAGCACTAAGGTTTACCCCCCCCCCCCACCCTACCCTATTTAGGATAAGGATTTTCATGATTTTATTTAGGTTTGTTAATTTTTTTGTTTTGTTTTGTTTTTTTGCTTGTCAAGATTTTTGAGGATTAGTCTAGCCCCCCCCCCCCCCCCCCCCCCACTTTTTATTTGCTTCCGACGCCACTGTAATAAAATATATATCAAAAGTTCATATCAAATTGATTTTGTAAAGTTAAACGTTTTATTTATTCTTACAAAAATAAATATACTCAAAACACGTGGTGACGTTTTTATTTGTGCTCATGGCTCATGAATTAGCAAAATGTATTCATAGGAAATTGAACGTCGCAAATTTTCAATGCAAACATATAGGGGAAATATACACTGAATGTAAATATTGCAAAATGAAGCATTGTGCAACGTTTAGTAAGTTTTATTATAATATGATTTTATTATATATACATAAAATTGAATCTGGTTAATATTTATTTATTAGTCAAAGAGAAGACATGATCATTTTTCCATATCATTTTTTTTACATTCTAATTTACGTTAATTCACCTGTTGAAACACATAATCCATTTTATTTTTGAATTACATCTCATAGCTTAGGTCATCCAGGACGAAATTATGCTAGACCACAGCCTTCTAGATTTGAGGATGTTGGCATAGAAATGAATCAACCGTTGGCGGTTAGAGGAACATCTGACGGTTACGAAACTATCGACACATCTGAGAATACAAACCCTTTAATTAAAAAGAAAAGAAGGGACTATGAACATGCAGCAGACGTTACATTCCTAAATGAATACAAAACTAGAGACAATGGAACATCTGAAGGTTACGAAAATATCGACACATCTGAGAATACAGGCCATCTAATAAAAAACAAAAGAAAACACTACGAAGAGGCAACAGACGTTACATTCCTAAATGAATACAAAACTAGAGACAATGGAACATCTGAAGGTTACGAAAATATCGACACATCTAAGAATACAAACCCTTTAATTAAAAAGAAAAGAAGAAACGATGAACATGCAACAGACGTTATATTCCTAAATGAATACAAAACTAGAAAAAATGGAAATCGAGATCGGTCACATGACCTACAGAACCGGACAGCAAATTTCGCGGAAGAAATAGAGACAAATGACAGGCTCGATCCTGATCAAAGAACGGATTTCACCTTTGCTAAATTAGAGCGAAAAAATAAGATTGAACCTGTACAGATTGTCAGAGATACTAGTACATTTTCTATAGAAAATGCATCGTTTTCAGTTGAATCCCTGGAAACCGATAATGTAAATGCAAAAAATGACAAGACAAGAAAAAATTCATATGAAAAGTGGAACAAAGATTTGTTTAAAGAATTTTTGTGACAAAAAGCTAGGCAAATGCAGTCTATTAAAATATCCATAGGATCACTGTATATGAAATGAACTTCTATAATTTAGCAATGACTTTCATTGTGAACATAACTTGACAACCAATGAGGTAGTCTTATCAACAATTATTTTTTGTGTTCCATTGAACATTTGAATAATACCTGTGGCGTTTCTAATAAAATACAACAACAAATTATAAAGCAGATTATCAAAAAACATACTATATACATGCATTGTACATATATTTTAGATAACCAAGCTGCTGTTTATACCGTTTACTTGTATTTTTATATTATAACCCATTCTATTGGGAAAAAAAAGTTTTCGTAGTTTTTATTGTAAATAAAATTCAAATGATTTTGCCGGTCCCATTTTATAACTTTAAAAGGTCAAAGTTCGTGATATCAGATTTTCATGTTGATGAAATGTAGATAATTTTGTGAAAAAAGGTACATTTTATATGTGACTATCATGGGGGTTATTTATGCTTAAAATATTCGATAATAATGTCACTATTATATCATGATTAATTTTTTAAAATTTCAAATGATTGTTTAAAAAAATAGAATAAAATGCAAAAAAGTCTTACTTTTGAACTACTATTATGTAACATCTGATATTGTGTAAAATATAAAATCATAACTGTCAATATTTATGTACTTCCAAAAATGTTTTAGAGGAAAACATTATCTGCAAAATTTAGTCCGAATTTCCTATTATTATTAATTGTTATACCTTTATATAATCCGAATTTGAGAACCCTAAACTCTGAGTAAACAACATCCTTTATGCACTGAATCAAATGAGTACTGACGGCATTTGAACTATAATAAAAGAGATCATTGTAACTACTAAATAGCGGCATAGAAAAACTAGGCTGTTCTTAAAACATGGTCTCTATCATTGCATATCTTGAGAAATCTTGTATAATGAAGACAGACAGACATACAATTAAACACAATTTTACAGATCCGAAGACATTGAGTAAAATCTTCATTCATGAAGTTTTTACACTTATTAATAATTAGTGAAAAATTAAAATCTTCATAAAAAAGTTCTTTGTTTTAATTAAAACAAAATGATATTTGGGGGGAGGGGAGGGGGGTGTAAATGAGGCAGAAGACAATTCCAAACAAACAATAAATTTATTTTCCCCTAAATACAAGGATACTATTTAGGTATATCATCATCGGGAAAATTTAACCGCAGTGACTACCTGAGTCATTGTATATTCGGTGATTTTCAAGTTCAGAGTAGATTGATATATCTGATCGGCGACTCTAGTGAAGTATATGTAAACAATTTAACTTCCTTTCCTCGAAATAAAAGGCCTATTATTGGAAACATGTACATGTCCAGTGTTTTCTGTTGGATGGGGAAGTATAGGATGATAGGCTAGGATTGAAACCAAATCTAGTTTGGGTAAATTTTTGCTTTCTTTCTTTCATTTTCTCTCTCTTTCGTTATTTCTTTCTTTCGTTCGTTATTTCTTTCTTTCTTTAATTCTTATCCCCCTGAAATTTATTTGTTTTCTTTTCATTTTATCCACAAATTTCCCATTGAATAATTTTGAATTATTAAGAAAATCAATTGAGAGGGAACGGATATATTCTTTTTCTATGTTACACGTACGTCAACCTAGAGCCCAGTACGATTTAGGTAATTGCTAAACATTGACTTATTTACTTACTCCGGTAGATAACGTGCATTTCAGCCTAAAATAACTCAATTCATTGTTTTCAAACATTCCTTTATTTCTCATTTTTACCAAAATTAACCAACTGCTCTTTAGATTATTTTTTTCATATAAAAATAGAATAATGTTAAGAAAGCTCTGGAAATGTTTGCGTCTGTAAGCAAAGAGACAAAAATTGTGACATACTGTTTTCTAAACGCAATCACTCGATCATGATCAATTGTAATATTGTTTGGAATAATACTGCTTCGGTTGTTCTTTCTATTACTTTAAGTGCTCTAATGATGATAGACCTGTCCTTTCTGTGTGAGACTGATGTCATAGTATTCAATAATATTATGCAATATTACTGTATTTACTTCTGAAATACAAGTTTTTCGATCGACATTTTTCGTTTAACAAGAGGTTATATGTCTCTGTAACTGCAGTTTTCTAAAACCTGTCCAAGACTGTTCATAAGCACCATTTTTATAAATTTTGAGCCCGAACTATTTCTTTCAAGCTCCCACATTTATATCGTGTGAAGCTCCATGCCTGTTGACATGGCATCTTAACGTGTTCGAAATGCTTAAAGTCTAAAATATATCACTTACAAAAATGAAATGTTTCTGAAAATTTGCCGCAAGCGTTCGGCAAATGCTGCTAACAGATTATTTACTCTTGACAGTATTGAATTTTTAATTTTTTTACCAAACACTTATTTAGGCAGCTGTTTGCTAGTAGTCGCAAACCTCTAATACTTTTCCTTAACTTGTTCTACCTATGGATATAAATGTTAGAAAAACCTATATCCATTGTATTGGTTTGGAAAGTATGTTTTTAGCAGAGCTAAGACAGTGGTTTAGCGATAGCTTTGCTATACTATTTATATGTTGCAAACTAGATATAACAGACATCGAATGTCTGCAGCTAACGCAAATATTATGTTTACGTTTTAGTTTTATTTTGTTAATTTTTTAGATAAAGGAATATTTTATAGTATGTTGATAATCTAAGTGCTTTAGATTACAAGGGTTGCTTCAAATGTGTCACTAAATGCATCGCGATTTCTTGAACACTGTAATATAGGAAGCTATCAACGTTTGCATAATTATGCCCATTATAGAGCGCTTACGCTCGGAATTCAATTTGTCTGCAATGCTGGGTGTGTTATAGGACCGACGATATCACAAACTTAGCATGCAGAGCTTAAAAGTAAACATTCACTTGACTTAATGGCACAACTTCCTCTATCAATGTTATGAATCTGATACTTAGACGAACCTTTAATCAGTTTTCAGAGATTCTTCTTT
Source organism: Magallana hongkongensis (assembly GCA_015776775.1). Taxonomy (NCBI): domain Eukaryota; kingdom Metazoa; phylum Mollusca; class Bivalvia; order Ostreida; family Ostreidae; genus Magallana; species Magallana hongkongensis. The sequence goes on along the minus strand of CM027469.1, from coordinate 5,181,760 downwards.
TACTAGTGTGACTGTCTTACGTTTTGATGGAAACTGCGGGGTTCCCGAACTTCAGCCATCCAGGCCAATTCCAGTCTGCTTGCATCAGGGGATACCCTTGTCGTCAAGTGTCTTATATCTAATATTGCCCTACTTACCCTCGTGAATAGCTTTTCAGTAAACTGGTTTAAAGATGACGTCAGGATCACAAAATCATACAATGACGTCATTGACGATGGAAGATACAGCGTTCAGTTGGAGGTGGCAAGTCAAGAAAAGATACTGTCTAGATTACAGATAACTGGTGAGTGCTAGTTGGTGCTGTATAGTGAGGCAGTTAACACGGTGTTGCATGATGATAGAATGTAACCGATATATAAAAGCTATTGATAAGTAATAAGATTAAATAACGCATTCTCTTTATTTCATAAAGATCATTGCAAATTCAAAATATGTTCGTGATAATTAAACTGGAACAGAATTAATGTATTCATATACATGCATAATGATGTTAATTATTGACAATAAGACTAAATTACAACAGTTTATAGCAAAGAAACGTTTTTGTTTTTGCAAACACATCATGGATGCAAAGAGTATCACATGTAAGCGATATTTAAATCAATAAAACGTACAGAATAACATATTAAGTATGTTTTACACAAACATATTTTGTTCATCATGTACGATAGAAGCTGATAAATTTCGACGGATTCAATCTTTAAACTATTGATTCAATGCCTCTTTTTAGTGAAGATAGGTTTTCTTAATATAAAACATGTCTATCATTCAGGCATTTCAGATGAAGATGAAGGAACCTTCACCTGTGAACTGACTGATAGCAACAGCAATAAACGGAGGCAGTCGATATCCATACTAAGTATGCACTATTTGCCCATGCGAACCACGATCACAATTCCAAGAAAAGTTTCACACCAATAAAAATATGAGTGGCCTCCCTTTTTTGTGGGGGTGGGGTGGGGCAATATAAAATAAAAATGGAATAAAAGCAAAATTTCTCCCTATTTATCCACATTTCAAATTTTTTCGGACAGCCATCTTTCTTGCTTTTACCAATTGCCTCTTGATTGGTTTTGTTCAATCATAAATGGATATAACCACTAACAAAAATATTGACTATTATCTGCTAGACTTAAGACCAGTAACCTTACATTATCGTAAAATTCAATATTCAAGTACGATATTCTATTTCATATATTTTCACTCCACATAATATTTGCATGTAAATAATGTGAAAAGCTACTGCAGATAAAACATCATAACACAGACATGGTAACACAGACAAGGAAAAGTTTCATTAAGAAGTCACAAATGTTGAACGCTGCATGTTTAGTGCAACGTCACAGGCCATAATCAATGTTCCCTTACCTACGTACCTGTCGCAGTGTCTCTTCCATTAAATTGGACTTTCAATTAAAAATATACGGTAATTTTGAGGTATAACATTTGCAGACAAGGCAAGACGTTTGAAATGTTAATATAAGCGTTTAATCCTAGTTTTCTGAAATATATAGATTCATAACTGAAACGCTGTGTGCATACAAATGTTGCATAACGCGCTAACACTTGTGATACCCTGTTCCAAGTTTCTGCTTCCATCACTTTCTGCTAATATTTCGATAATCCTATATACCTTTCAGTCCAAACTACGTTTTTCCACTATGAATGAAAACAGTTCAGATTATCTGTTTTAAAGCGCTCCCTCTACCGCTTCAGATTTCAGTACACAACAAAAAATTGAAAGTCTACGGGGATTTTGCATTTCAGCAAAAAGAATACACCAGGATGACATCGGTGACACACTGTGCGAGGTGTTCCGAGTAATTCCGAATGCAGAAAATATTTAAATATTTCCCATTATGAATCTCCGTAAGAAACTTGTCCTCGATCATGTTAATTTCTCCGGGTAAAAATAAATGAAGTGTCAATGACATAATCTTGGAAATTCCCCTATTTTGATTAATTGTACGTTTTTGACAGGTATGTGCTTTTTCGTTAAATTTCGTCAAAAAGCGTGGGAAGCAGTGTTCTGATACAGACTATAGTCAATCAGTATTCACACACCTTTGCAATAATGAGACTATATCTTTCAAAAATGCTTAAGAATGTTTTTTTTGGTGTTTTTTTTTGTAGTCGATGATAGGGATGATACAACGAGTACAGACAATAGACATTATGATAAATCAAACAAAGCAGCGTACGGAAACACCACAGATCAAGCTGTGTAAGTATTCAACCAACTGCTGGGAAACCATTAAAAAAAGAGAAACATTTCTTCCCTTGTGAAATAAAGTTTACATAGTTTTTTATTTCTTCGTATGTAATTCTTTTGCTGGGAAACCATTAGAAAAAAATAATTATTTGTTTTTCTGTATGTTATTCGTTTGCCGATCGGTTGATCGACGTTTTAAAGGAAAAATTATTAAATTCGTTTTTTAATCCCATCACTTGGTATATTATTGAATAAGTTGAATAAGAACAGATAGCATCAGAACGGAAAACTTACTTCTTTTTTTGTATATCAGAATTGACTATGAGAATGTGACGTACATAACCGTTGCTATGGAAGACATTACTGATGATATCACAGATATCACAGATATCACAACAGCTGGTGTGTCCATCACACAGGAAAGTAATACCACCTATGAACAAACGACAGCATACCAAATCGAGACTGCAAGTAAGAAGGGGACAAATTCGCAGACATATAATACATGTCGCATCGCATTATTCAATACAGTTTAGTTAAATATTTATTAGGGTAGGGATCTATAGTAAATGACCTTCAGAGTGTCATTTTGTTCCTACATTCATTATGACGTCATAATTGATTTAACGTAGCTCGCAGGTTTGCTGACGTCACTATAGGAATCGACGTGAAGAGTTGACTGTCATAATAAACTCCTACATTTTGTTAAATTACAAATGAGATATTTTGATGCATAAAAGGAAATATTTCAAAAAGCTTAAATATAGTTTATTACTGGTTATAATTATCAAGGGCTGAACATTTAAAGATGTCACATTGTCACATATTATTCTATAAAGTATGAGTGTGCGTTGGAACTATTCCATTTTAAATCACGTTTTAAAATAGACAATAAATTAATTAAACTGTATGCATTAACTTCGCTTTTTTTTTTTTTTACAATTTTAACTTCCGTAATTTTAACTATACCGATCAATTATTTTTATAATTCTTTTGGCTTATGCTAATTATTTTTTGTTATACTTTCATGTTAAATACTGAAATCTGATTGGTTAAGACGCAGTTAATAATATTTTCTATTACTCTCAGCGTTAGCAACGCACTTAGCAACGGTTAACATTAAAAAATGTTACATGCGCGCAAATTATGCGTGTACGGTTCGCTGTAGAATTCACGTTATTCATATATAAAAAAGCAGTAAACTTTTCTTTAAAATTAAGACATTCAGTGTAACAAAATAAATAGTGCCTGTTTGGGAGGATAACAGTTGAAATTGACACCCCTCGAAAACCATTGTCAACCTCCGCTTCGCGTCGGTTGACAATGGTTTTCTCGGGGTGTCAATTTCAACTGTTACCCTCCCAAACAGGCACTATTTATATAATACGACTACAAACTTTTTTTTATGTAAAGTATTGGTTTAAGTTTCAGTCAAATGTATCTTTCTTTTGTTGATGATAGTATTTATGAAGATATTGAATTTGTTTAAATTGTTTCTACGTGTCATTATGTCTAAGAAATGGTAATTCTCTACATTACAATTTTGTAAATAACTATAAGACTCGATCTTTGTTTACAAAACAATCAATTTTTACCTCTGTGTCTCGCTTGTAACTTCACTTGAACATTCAATAGGTTGGTCAATCATTCAAAATGCACCAGTAAACCATACTATACATAAACAAATAAAAATAACTTTTGTATCTCATATCGTGTCAAAGTCCCTTTAATCATGACATTTAGTCCAAAAATTAAGATAAAAAAAATATAGAAAATATCGGAATGAAAAGGGGAAAAACCTACAAAAATACACAACACAAGTTAATAAAAATTATTATTTTCCTCACATTAAATAGATGCAGATGAGCTCGAAGTTGGGTCACATATATGTAAATAGTATCGATTAAAAAGTTAGAATTTTTTCAAACATACAGGTTTGTTTTAAAAAGAACTCTTTGTTCTTATATTTTTTTTTTGGATTAAATGCTTTGTTACATATCCATACAAAGTATTGTGGTTTCATCAATATTCGTAAAACATCAATTTTCATTGATTTCGTAATTTAGTTGAATCACGAAATTACATGTTCAATAAAATACAACTTCTAAAAACATTGTATTGACATGATCATTGTTCGTGCTATTATCATACGTATCCTTGAAAGTGTGGTTGGCATTAAACCAACGAAAATTGTTGCCCATAAATTTGGATTAAACAAAAGTGAATTAAGGTATTCAATGTATGACGACAACATGTTGTACCTAATAAATGAATGGTCCGATATTCTTAATCACGATATCATTTTGAAAGTGTTATTATATAAAAAAAAACTTCACCAATAGAATTTTCAAAATGTTTATTAAATACACTTTTGATTTTGCATTGAAGTTTATGGGCAACTTATGTTTAATTAAGATATTGTAAAAAGCAACACAAAATCGTAAAACTCTCTTGGTTAATACATGCATAAACTTTCTTTTTATTAAAATGTCAAATAAAATCAATCATTTACCGCAGATATTTTGACGAAATGGATTTTTTTTTTCATCAAGGGAAATAATTTTTTCAAAAATTTTAAGGTGCAAAATGACCGGCTTCTTTTATATTGTCAGTCATGTGCATTTGGTTTATTTCACTTTCATTGTTATTAAGCAATATGTATTTAGCTATTATAAAATGATTCAAAATTGTTCAATATACCTTCATTATACATTAGATACCTTGAACTAACCCTCTCTGTGATTTATTTTGACAGCCCGTCCAGGCCAGTTATATATTGGTATTATTATAGGGACATGTTTTGCTGTTGTCATCATAGTAGCAGCGATTTTGATTGCTCGAGGAATGATACGGCGAAGGAAGATAAAGATAAGGTGATATCGATTCAATAAGCTTTAACTCAAAGCACTTCGCTAATAATATCAATGTTTCATGTTCCTTTTTTTATATTTTTGTTTGTTTGGTTTTTTTAAAGTTTTTTTTTTTGAAAAATATAAATAATGCTGATTTATTCAAATCATTTTTTTTGTTCACTTATAGCAAAGCAGATAAGAACTCGCATTTCAAACAGTTGTTTAAAGACGGCAATGCATTTAACAGAAAATCACTTTCTAATTGGACTATATTGATCTATAATATTATACTAAAATAAAAAAAATATAACTATGATAAAAGTCTAAATGAATTGGCGAAAGAATATTTTTTTTGTACTTAAGATGATTAAGGCAAAATTAAACATTGGGGCTGAATCATTGTGCCATGTGTAGTAAGTTTTGTTATAGTATGATTTTATCATATGCACATTGAAATTTTATCTTTGAATATCATCTTATAGCTTAAATCATCCAGGACCTGACTATGCCAGACCACGTCACTCTAGATTTGAGCCCGTTAGCATAGAAATGAATCAACCAATGGCGGCTAGAGGGACAGCAGGCCAAAAGAAAAGAAATTACGAACAGGCAACAGACGACACATTCCTAAATGAATACAGAACAGGAGGCAACGGAACATATGACGGTTCCGAAAATATCCGAAAATCTAAGAACACAGACCCTTTAATTAAAACGAGAAGAAAAAACTATGAACAGGCAACAGACGACACATTCCTGAATGAATACAGAACTGGAGGCAATGGAGATCGAGATTGGCCACATGGCCATCAGAATCGAACAGCAGATTTCGAGGAAGCAATAGCAACCAATTACAGGCATGATCCAGATCAGAACACGACTTTCACCGATGCTGATATAGAGGGAAAAGATAACTTAGAACCTGCACAGATTGTCAGAGATACAAATACCTTTTCTATACCAAATGCATCGTTTTCAGTTGAATCTTTGGAGACCGATAATGTAAATGGAAGGGATGAAAAAAAGAGAAAACACCCATACGAGAAGTGGAACAAAGATTTTTTGGATGAATTTTTGTGAAAAAAAAAGATTTGGCAAGTGCAGTCTATTCCAAATTATCCATATGATCAGTGGATAGGAAATGAACATGCATAACTTAGTATTGATTTTCATTTTGAACATAACTTTACAACCAATGAGGTTGTGTTATCACCAATTAATCTTTGCGTTCTATTGGACTGTTGAATTATATTTGTATGTGGCGCTTCTAGCAAAGTACCGTGTGTCCAAGAATATCTGATACCATTTGAACATTATATAAATTAGATAACGTTTGGCCAAACCTTGTAACTCAAATAAAAAGTAAAATAGTTCATTATTTTTCCAAACAAACCTTTTAAAGAAAAACGTGCTTTTCATAGACTTCATGGATGATATCACAGAAATGCATGAAATTTCTTTGGTTGAATTGATTTTTTTTTAAGATTGCTCGAACAAGAGAGAAGACATCTTTTGTTTTTAACATGTATTTCCAAACACAGACTCCTGATGTAGTTGTACGAATAATATATAAAGAATACCCCTGGGGAAACAACTCAACAAATAAGACAGTTTTTAAGTATCGAGAGGATTTGAGAAAATTAGATCCGTACAAATGGGATGTTGTTAGGAATTTTACTCATCAAATTGACGTTGCTATTGATAAAAAGGACGTCATTTGGACATACTCTCATTTTGTTGTGGTTTTATGATCAATGCTCAGTTTGTGAAAATCTCATGAATGTTTGTGAAATTTGTTGAGTTAAAATTCATATCATATACAAGGGTTGTCCCAAAAGTTTGTGGACAGTTGCGTTTTTGTCATTTTAAATGGTTTTATTTATACATATTGTATATTTAGATCTTTGTCATAAAATTTCAAATCAAACTAAAGTGGTTTTGAATGTTTTCCATAGAAAAAAGAATGAATATGCGCTTGATTTTTAGTTTATTGTAGATGTAAATGTAATCAAAAGTTATTTAAAGAGTAAATGACATCAGATATTCTGGGACACCCTGTACCACAAACAATCATCAAAATATGATGACTAAAAATAAATTGTTTATACAATATTGAACATATTCCATATTGTCGATCTGTACTAAAATGTATTTTTACTATTTACAACTTGTATACATTTTGTATATTATAGTCCTTCTGTTATATTCAGAAAAAGGTTTTTATTGTGTTTATTGTAAATAATCGAGTATTACTTACCTGCTGGTCACAGATTTAAGGCGTCGAAGAATATGAGCGCTGATCACATTTGGACGACTGTAGTTTCATCAATTTTCGTGGATTAAGTGAACATACAGTTTCAAGAGTACGTAAATTCGTGATCGACGATCCATTCATTAGAAAATATTAGTAGAAATTGAACATTAATGAACATGTAATTAAGTTGATTACCTTTACAACGAAATCCATGAAAATTGGTATTCAACGAATATTGGTGAAACCACTAGAATAAAATATGGCTTTGCCATGCATGTGTTGTAGAATAAAACAGTTAACGTTTGAGCGCTAATTTAACCACTTTTAAACAGAAATCGTTTTATCCTCTATAATACCGGTATAGAAAAACTAGGTTTGTTCCCAATACATTGTATCCATCAATTGCATATATTGAGAACACTCGTATAATGACGAATGGGAGACAGACATGGAAAAACAAAAACATTGTGTGGAAATCTTGAACAAATCCTTGACTCGATCGTGAGGTACTTTTATAATTAATTTTACAGATTGTGTGTTGAAGTACAGTACAGATCAGACCAAACCTAACACCAGAGTAAACCCCAGCTATACCCTGGGTTTACTTTGGGTTTACTTTTAGAAAATTTGGGTCTACTCGGGGTTTACTTTGGGTTTACTCGAGGTTTACTTTAGGGTTACTTGGGAAAAGCTTTTGAGGTCAAATTTATGCATTGAAGGGTGAAGCAGGTCTGTCTTCCATCTTACTATCTCACTGCCTGTAATTCCTGCCCCTTGTATATTCCGAATACACAGTGAGCGTCTGCTTTCAGGGGTATACTTTTGCCGGGTTTACTCTCTGTCTCCACTCTGGGTTTACTTTGCGTTTACTCTGGGTTTACTCTGTGTCTTCTTTAGTAAACCCAAAGTAAATCCAGAAAGTAAACCCAGTATTAAGTTAGGGTTTACTTTTTGCTAGGTTGTGTCTGATCGATACTGTATAGTAGTTACTGATGTTTTCTGAATAAAAACAGACTATTTATTCATTTCTGATTCTCATACCCTTTGACAATTAATTTATAAACAAAATGAATTAGTTGATACACAGTTTGCGATCATTTCTCAACAGGATGAATAATACTTGAATGTCACTCTATCCAAGTTCATCAGTACATTTTCCTTTTTTCTGTTATTACGTAAAGAATGATACATTTAAACTAAATAAATGTTGTTTTTTTTTTACAGAAAATTACAAAATATTGATAATATGAATTTTGCATCTAATTGTTTGAATTCTAACGGTATATATATTTTTGAATTTCACGACCATCTTATAATGGGTCGAAACCTATTTCAACGTCATCAAACACTCCTATATTGTAGCTTATAAAGCACATCCACTTCTGATGGTTTAAAAGTGTACAAGTTTAAGAAATAATTTTGCCGCCAATAAAATCATTATCAATTCATTTGAATTTTGAAGATTATAAATGCAGGAAGGAAAACACATCAGACGTGAATATCTTTTGGATGCGGGGGGGGGGGGGGGGGGGGGGGAGTAGGGTGTAAGACAGAGTATAATGAAAAACGTTCATTATTAATTTTAAAAAAGTGAGAGATACACTCAAAACATGAAAAGACTATGTGTGGTATTCTGCATTTTTTGCCCTCCAAAATTAAAGTTTTATAAAGAGCTTTAAAAATAAGTTGGAAGATAGTTGAAATCTAATTGAAAATAGGTGTGTAAAATGTTTTTACTACAACGACGTCATAATGTAGAGATGACATCATGAAGATAGTCTTAATTGGTAAAATTGATGGTTTGTAGAAAATATGGGTGTTTTCCGACGGTTTTTCGACTGGAAAGGATCGAGCGCAGGGTTGCTCAACTACCATTTTTAATATGATGTGTATAATTATATGAATAAAAGCATCTGTTAAATTCGTATTTGAGTAAACTTGCACTCGATAATTCCAAATGCAAAATATAAAGAAAAACTGAAATTGTTTTCATTGATTTGCAAATTTGCGGGAAATATGGTCATTCATGTGACGTCATAGAAAAACAACGTATGAGCAATGGTAACTAAAATCTAGATTTAAATGATGGGCATCCTCTATAATTGATTTAAAAAGATTTGATTTTTATGCAACAGTATTTAAAAGTTGGTTAAAATTGGGGGCAGATATTTGTCCATACCGATGCATAGTCCTTTATCTCATCATAACACATTCCTTTTTTTAAAATGCTATTTGAAGTGACATTGTCACACCAATGAATGAGATGTATTTAACTGTGACGAAATGGGTCTAAGACATGCATGTATATGTTCAAGACAAAATCTGGTGACAACATCGACGATAACGTACTTAAAATGACGATGTGGACAGCGGTATTGAACCGGATAATTTGTATAACTATTATGTCGATATCGACGATATCGTACACAATATTACGACATCGACAGCGATGTTGTTCTTTATTATTTTTATTTTTGCCTATTTAATGTTAGAAAATCGACATCAATACGATATCGAAATATCGACACCAAGGCAAGACACATGCAAAAAGTTTTGTCCCGTCTTTAATTTTCCAAGGCTCTGATTTATTTTAAGAGAGATGGTTTGAGACATCGTAATTCGCCCAGTCTTAAATTCGCTCATTGATAACAAAGGCGAATAGGCGGAAATAAAACGGGGCAAATGTTTCCCTGTTTACAGTCTTTCAAGTAATTATAGACTAAAGTACAAGAGAGAGAGAGAGAGAGAGAGAGAGAGAGAGAGAGAGAGAGAGAGAGAGAGAGAGAGAGATCCATCCCGATTTTGGATTTGGATTTTTTTACGACAAGTAATGGAATTATTTATTTTGTTTTGGTGTCAACACATAAACAGTGTTTGGATGCAAAGAGGCACATTGCGTTTTTCGTAATAGTTTTTTGACATCAACCCAGTTTTCATCAGAGTTAATTATTATGATGCTGAAAACTTGCAGGAACTTAATGTTAATATGAGTTTATCATAATCAAGCACTCAATATGAAGAAAAAATACACTTGAAGTTGGAAATGATCGATTAAGTGGTTTTTGTATTAAAGCGTTACAGGAAGTTCATAAAAACCCCTTATAAAAGTACTTCCTTGTAATGTCTTAAGTAAAAGTATGTTCAAAAACTTGTTAATACCCAAAACCTCTAAGATAAAAGGAAATGAGCTATAAATACAATCTATATGGTATGGCTAAGACAGCATTGTAAATGTTTCTATAGAAATATCAGTTAAACTTAACGTACAGTATCATGCACGAAATTAGATATTGTACCATAATTTTAATATTATAGTCTGACAAGAATAATGTTAAACCATGTTTGTTTCGTATTTTGTAGTTTTAGTTTCGGATTATGAATAGAACAGTGGAAAAGTCCTCACGAGTTGAAACCAATTATTCCTCTCACATCCTATCGTCGTTTTTGTACATCACGCAGTACAGTTAATGCGGCCAATAAAAATATCAGGCAAATTTTTGTGAGGAAAACACATATACTTCAGTTCAACTGGCAAGTTCTTTTTAAAATCAATAACAATAACTTATATGCTATATATTTCTAAAATAAATAAATAACAGTACAACATTTTATGTTCATAGGGGTCACGTGATATGGCAGTCGCATGGTACAAGCAGATGTATTTGTGGTTTTGAGGTCATTCAAAAACTTCAATATTGGGCATAATCATGTCAATATTCGCAACTGAATTATAAAATGACTTGATGTTATAGCGTAGATTTTGAAAAACGTTGCACACTTTTTAAGATAAGATTATTTGTTAGTAGAAACCGTAATTTATAATGCATATGTCGAATAATTTTGAAAGTAACAGGGTTAATACCATTAAAAAAGAATTAATTTGTAAGATTTTACAAGGATCTTAGAAGTTATTAAGTTACATAACATATTTCAAATTACATGTAACAGTTTGTGAGGATCAGGTAAGTGTATGCCCTTGCAATAAAGTGATTTATTTAGGTACTCAGCTTTAAGATATACGGTATTTCATGAAGGTTGTCTCTTTATACGTTGCATACTTATAACAAAATGAAAACAAAACTATATAGGTAGCAAACTACTAATTTTGCTAATAGATAAATTAATAAGTACTTTCGATGTTTGTAATATACTGTGATGTCATAATGCAAATTTCCCGTAGGTTTTGTCTGATTGGAATCCATTTACAGCCTTAACTGTGATGCGCAAGACAGAAACAATATATCTTAATAGTTTCAGGTTATGAAATTCATTGACATTAAATAAAAACAGCATTACTCCCACGGTTTGAGACAGTATGCCTCTTTGATTTGACAGTCACATAGTAGGTGATTTTTTCAGAATGGAGGTCATACAAAAATTTAAATAGCAAACTGTCACCCTCTCCTTAGATTAGGGTTTCAAAAACATTTAACAAACGTTATCTGCTTAAGTCAGCTCCAACATGCGATTTTGTCAGTGAAATTGTTTTTCTTTAAAAATAATCAAGGTTTTATAACCATTTTTATTAATATCAATAAAAATATATTTTGTTTGAAAAGTAGTGGAACATAATACAATAAAATTAAAAAAAAATATATATATCACAAACATATTTATATATGCACAGTTTACCATAGTAGCATTTAAATTATTCTCGTTCACAGGTGAATGATAAATAAATGTCACAATTAGCATCTGTATTTAGAAAAAAACAACATTTTTTAACACTTGGCCTCGTATCTTTTATCTAATTATTTAAATACGACCTTACGGAACTTCATTTTGAATTTCAGGGTCATGGAATTGAGAATTGACATATATGCTAACTTGTAGAATTTCTAACAAGGCTTCTCAGGATGTTTCTTATTTTATATTCAGTAGCCGGACAAATGAGTAGTCTACGCATGTTATAGTATTCTATAAAAGCGTGTGAACTTACTTTCCACATTAATGGCATAATTCTTAACTTGTTTCGTTGTTTAACTTTCGTATACACTGCGCCCGATTTTTTTCTTAGTTGCTTTCTTAACGTATTCCTTAAAAATGAAAAAAGGCACACATAATTTATTCAAATAGACATGCTTATTTATTTGCATAAGTTAAACCAAAGTTGTCAAATCCCAAGTATCGCCCGATGGGTATCTCACCCTACACTTTTCGCCATTATATAATTGTATCATACCGCGATCCTAAGCACTCCATTGTGGAAAAAAAATTCTATAAAAGCTGAAATTGCACCAAATTGTTTCATTTTATTTATTAATTTTTTTTTATATAAACCAAAGAGTCCCATCCAAGGTATGGTCGTCTGTTCGCAATGCACGAAGAACCTGTCTTGCACTTTCCGCCATGACGTTTATTTGTCAAATTGCGTTCTGTATTACGGTAACCCCTTTCTAGAAAGTTTTACTGTATTCTCTCGCACGAGGTCGCGTTGAGTTTGCTTTTATCTGTCATAATTAAAATCGCGCATTCAAGAAACGAATAGCTATATTTTATTTATTCAATATTTGTCAAATGTTAACTTCTACGTATAAATTAAGTAAGTTCCTTTTACTATTATTCATTGTAATCATTCACTATTATTTCATTGCAAGAATATAGTTTGACGCTAACTCCCACTAATTTGGATCTGCCAAAGATTGTCCACCACCTTAGTCTCATTTTTGATAAAATTCAACTATATCTAACAGACTATATTTTATCTAATAACACTAACTGAGACATCAAAGGTGTAAGCAGTTACTCAGGTGCAGACGTTTTACGTTGATTGGCAAAAAGACTTAATTTATAAGTATAGATTTATACTTTTTTTAAACCTTTGTACGGTCTCGACAAAATTTTCTTGTTTTCAAAAAGACGATTGAACATTGTTTTAATACCTAGACTTTGATTTAAAGAACTGATCATATTAAAGAAAAATGAAGGAAACACATACTGGTACTGTACCAGTTATCAGCTAAGACCAGTTATCGGCTAAACTGAGAGTTCGGGTTTATAGCACGCGACAATCCAAGATTTTTTAATTCAGTCGTCTATTTCGAATAAAGAAAAGTAAGTTTGCTTGAAAATTTTCTGAATACGTTTTATACATGAGCCTAAACAATCATTGTTTACCGCTGATTTTACACCTCTGCACTTTCAGCAGTGGGGGAAGTGACATAATAAGTTAAAAATAGAATATAACCTCTTTGTGATACGTTATTATATCCTTTCTTTGATTTGACAAATAATATCAATACATATAACGTGTATTAACAAAAGGAATTCATAAATTTCCGAGCGATTCGTAGCGCAGTTAAACGCCTGATTGCACAATTATGTACTGAATAGTCTACGATTTGGTGTATTACCGTATGATAATAAACGAACAATTTTATGAGTTTTGTTTATAATGTATCATAACCCCGACTACTTTAGTCTGACCCCACAAGGGGCATAATTCAAACTGCATTTAGCAGAGTATAAAATCAACATGTACAGGGATTTTACTATGTTATTATCACTAAGCCGATAACTGGTACAGTAAATCGTAACCGGGAATACGAAAAGAAAACGTAAAATTTTAGCCGATAACTGGTACAGTGCCAGTACCCAATGAAAAAAATTGTTTGCGTTCACATTTTACAAACATAAAACCCCAATAATATTCAATTTATCTCTTTCTTTATCAGCCTTAAGGTGTAAAGAGGAGCTAAGTGAAATTGTTTGCTTATACTAATTTTTAAGGATAGTGTATCCTTTTCTCGACTTAATTACTTTATGCAAGTATTTTTACTCTGTCTCATAATCATTTATCTTTTTGAGATGAAAAATAATTGCATACTCTCAAGTTTAATAAATGATAAGAGAGCTTATATCAAGGAGTTTATCTTATTCTTTTCAGATATAATATATCGACATAATTTTGTAAACATAGAATTATCAATATACGTACACATAAAAACCTAAACAAAATGGAATTTCCATCACTTTAAAAGCCATTATATGATAACAATCAATCGTCAAAGATGATATATCCGTCCTGTTCCTTCGAACAAAAATAGCATTTTTTCAATAAAACATTATACTATGCCTGTCTATCTACATGTCTGGATTTGTGTCGTATTGCCATATTGGAAAACTATTTGCTATATCATTGTGTTTTGTCATTTGTGTTTTCTGTTTGGCTCAGATTTGTGGTGAGTTGTATTTTAGTTTTAACTCTTAGAAAGAGGATCCTCTTTAAAAATATCATTAAGTATTACTTAAAAAATAGAGTGGATTGAATAGCACTGAAACTTAGTATAAATAGTTCTAAGCTCTAATATATTTCGTCTAAGTTATTCACGGGAAGTTAGGGAAATAGAATAGAATAGTAGAGTAAGGGGTATCTGGGTTTGGATATTGAGCACATGTTTGTCTCATGCGTTCATTGAATTTAATAGCCACTGATGTGACAAAGTACAAGTATGTTTTCTGAAACTATATCTGGTTGTAAAAAGTTCTAATTCTTTATCCACAAATTGACCCTTAGAAAAACAGATCTGATGAGGCCCATTATATTAAATTTAAAAATTAAAAAAAAAATGGTACATTTATTTATAAAAATCAATGAAGGCAAAAGAAACACATAGTACTTTTCGACATCTCTATTGCTTAAGACAGTTGTAATGATAGAGTATATAAGTTTATAAGAATTTATTTTACATTATACTAGTACATAAACATTTGCGCTTTTAACATGTCGAATATTGAATTATACATGTATCAATAATCTACACATAAAGTTTTCTCATGTTAAATGTCTCATAGGTTACTTGATTTGCATAATCAAAATCATTTAATCATTATTCAATAATTTGTGGGAAAAAAAGTTTTTTAATATATTTATTTAAACAAAAAACAAAAACAAAACCAAAAAAAAAAAAAACAAAAACAAAAAAACAACAAAAAACATAAAAAAAAACAAACAAAAAAACAAAACAAAAACAAGAGAAAAACAAGAGAAAAAACATTAAAGCATATGTTTGATTATTTACAAATTGATTTCAGATAACGTTTGATCTTCATCTTGTTGATTACCAATGGAAGCACCAGGGTTGCCTAGTTTTACCATTCAGGCAAACAGTACCTTTGTGCTATCGGGTGATACCCTTGCCATTAAGTGTCTCATATATAACATTTCCATACTAACCCTTGTGAATAGCTACTCAATAAACTGGTTTAAAGATGACGTGCAGATCACAAAATCATTCAGTGACGTCATCAATAATGCGAAATATAGGGTGCAGTTGAATATTGCAAAGCAGGAACAGAATGTGATGTCCGAGCTGCAGATAAAAAGTGATTATTATTAATAAGGCAATTTATGTAAAAAATAAAAAAAAAATAAAACGAAAATATCGTTACATTTTGATTGTTCAAGTTTATAAAAAGAAACCAATGGTATATAATTTTTGTTCAATTTCAGATATAACAATTGAAGACGTAGGTTCTTTTACTTGTGAACTGAAGGGAGGCAATATCATTAAACAGAGACAGTCAATTTTCATACTAAGTACTAGTTTAATAATTCATCATACAAAAACAGTGATTGTTTTATTATGTAAGGGAAAAAGGCATGGTTTATAGAAAAACAAATAAATGTTCCAATTTGTTTGATATATGAGCATGTAATCGATTCCGACGAAATATATATTTTCAGCAATGATACTGCTACCTGAGTGGACTTTCTAAAGATTGATCGTTTTTTTTATATGATTAACTATAAACTAAAGAATATTTTTCAAATTTTTCAGAGGTCATCAAAACTGTTGCTTTTAACGACCTTATTAACTTTTCTCGCACTAAATTCCAAATCTCCAGCTAATTATTTTTAGTGTAATATTGTTCAGTCAAACATGCGTTAATGCTTTTATTTGATTGTTCATGTCACCAGATTTAAAACTCATAAACATGCATTGTTCTTTAATTCAATCTTGACTGTTGATTGTCACTTTTTTTTTAACAAAGTTGATGATTCGAATGGAACAATATATGTAAACTTGACAGGTTACGATGTTCCTAACGTAACCAATTTAGGAATTAGTACGAGTCAAACTCCGTGAGTATGATTTAACATACTTGTAGTACCATTAAAAAGTTTCATTCGGCCTACAATTTTGAAACTCTTTTAAAACATTTCTTACATTTTGAATGGAGTAATAATGTATGCTTAATGTGATTTGTTTGTATTAAAGTTAAAGCATACAACAATTCAAACTAGTCCATGTATTTTTTAAAATACATTACATGATATACTATAACTTTGAATAAAAAAGTGCATGTATACTGCTTGGTATTCTGTGCAGGATTCAAATTCCATTGTTTCTTCCTAGATTCTATAAAACACACACTAAGTTTGATGCCTGATGATGTGACGCCTGTAGAATTGATGGAGACGAATGTAACAAACACAACGGTTGCCATGGAAAACATCACGGACTATGATATTACAGATATCACAGATATCCCATCTGTAGAAATGATATCGAGTAGTATGCCAGAAGAAATCACGAACTATGGACAGACGACAATAATCAACATCAAGAATACAAGTGAGAACGTTTGTGATATCCTTCAATTTATTGCATTGTTTGAATACAGTTTAGCTTACACACATATGAAGACGAACTAAATCGCATGGACGGAAGATGACAATGTTTTGGTAAAACACACATTTGCAATTTAAAAAGTCAATATTCAATTTATTGCTCTCAACCAGTTATTATATCTCCTTTGTAATCAACATTCTTCTTTTTTTTGGGCATACACAACTAACCCGTCCAAAATTCAAGACAATGATTTGCAATCTATATGCTCAGGTGTTTGCGCTTCGATGCATTACATATGACTTTCTGCACTAGAACTTGCAGAAAAATCGCTTTTTCGTTTATCAATTCTATTTAAAATGACACAACATACATATTACTTACTATAAATAAATGCATTCAATATCATTCAAATAAATTTTAAAAAGTTAAGTTTCATCTTGTTATTGATTACGTGAAATTTTTGAACTTTTCTATTGATGTTTTAGATTAACGTATTTATTTTAAAGCAAGACACATATAATATATTCTCAAATGTTTTATCAAACTACACATGCTTGTTAGAAGAAAAAAAAAATAGGAAAATAAAATCAAAAGCAGGGCCTAGTGATGTATTTTTTTTAATGTGGCATGAAAAAAGTTGACAATTGGCATCAGATTACTCTTTCTCGATTTTGAGGAAATTTTAGCTTTTTTGTCAAAAGGTATTGACGTAAAGCTTTTTCTTTAATATCAAAATATGTTCTCAGGAATGCACAGAGATAAATTAAAGTAAAGTCTTCATTGAAAATGAGGAAGCATACATTGAAATAACGGTGAACACAATTATCCGTTCAAAGGTGTAAGAACGAATGCCTTAGAATGTATGAATTGCATCAACATATTTATTACAATACTGAAATATATAGGGAACAAACACAATAAGGTCAAGATTGATTCTAGGACTAAACAATTTTGCTTATTATAATTGTATGTGTTTTTTTTTTTATTATGGCCAGTGGTAATGTTAGCAATACACAGAAGATCAACATCAAATAACGACGCATCGAGTGATAAAACGTTGTATGATTTTGGTGTATAAAAAACCCAAACAAACCTAAATCTTATCGTTTGGAATTATTTACTAGTATAAGTTATTTACCATTGCATAATTTGATTTTACCTATGCTGTTATAATAAAAGAAAAATGTCTATGTATATTTTAAAAAGTACAATATCTTTAGTATGTCTTACATATTTCGAAAGCATTATCCGGTGAATTGAAAGTACGATCCGGACAAGATTCAACTGGTATTATTATAGGAATCGGTGTGACTGCATTCATCATAGTAGTGATAGGACCATGTATATTATTGACCACAAGAGCAGTGAAAAGACACCGAAAGAGAAGGTAAGTAAAAATGACGAAGATTTATTCAAAACATTTTGAAGTATATATACATGTTGTATTATAATATTTTTAATAATGTTTATTTGATACATTTGTTTAATTTGTGTTCTTTCCTTATTTGTTTTTATAGCAGAATGTTTTATACATTTATAAATTAAACTTTATTTTACTTTCTCAGGCAAAGCATGGCATATACTAATTAATTCAAAACAACGTATTAATGCAACCTTATTTCGCTATATAGGACCGCTTTGCAAAACATCTTAGTACATAATATGTTTAACGGTGCGACTGTTGTGGCGAGCACAGCATATGATCAAACAATGAATTATAATAAATCAATAAAAATAAAATTAACAACGAATAATTTGAATGCCAAAAAAAACAACCCATTTTTCAGTAAATTTCATTATTCATAGTTTATAAGATTTGTTATAATTTATTCATTTATAAGTAGAACACTAGTTTAATCTCAGATACAATGTTGTTGAATGATAAAGATTTTAATATACAAATATTCATTGCACTGTATCTCCTCTTTTAAAGTGATTGTAACGTCAGTTCATCCCCCTTTTTTGCAGTTGACATTTTTCATAAACGATCATATAAAACTTGACTCATCATACTCCCCCCCCCCCCCCCCCCCATTTAAAAAAATAATATTTCATTTTTTTCAACAATTTACACATAGAAAATCGACTTATCATGGATTTGCCCCTCCACATTTTAAAATTTACGCTTAAAAATATTTGCTTATCATATTGAAAGAACACCCCCCACCTCCCCCCCCCCCCACCTCTCCTGCATGTAATAAATTGAAGAAAAAAATAAAGAAACTATTGAACTGCTAAAGGGGTGAAGGATTAGAATTTCATGATTTTTTTCTTTTTGCTCGCAAAGATTTTTTGGATGAGGCTGCCATCCACCCACCCACCCCCTTTTAAAAAAAAGGCGATGCTGCGTGTACGTTTCAGGAAATTACCGTAATTATAGTAAATAAAATAAATGTGAGCATTCATCCAAATGAGTGCAATTTACAACTGTTTCCTGTATCTGAAGAAATGTCCTTATTCTTCAGCTGTTTTTTAGCTTAGCCTTTGCAAGATTTTGAGAGGATTTCATTTCAGCAGATTTACAATAACTTCAGTTAGAGTAATTTCCCATTATCAGTGCTTATTGTGACGTCAAAGCTGACGTTAGTTCAGTGTCGCCTGACTTTTTAAAACTCCCCTGAGAAATAAAAGAACGCGAAATATACTGTTTTATTTACTTAAAAAGCATGATGTTCGTACATTTACACATATGCTTCTCAAAAGTTTTCTTTAATTTTCGCAAAAACGTGAGGTTGGAAAACATTGGTACTATGAATTGTGGGTCAAAATTTACTGACGCCGAAAAAATTTATCGGATCAATGTGTAAACCTTTGTGACGTCACTCGATTGAGAGTGTACTGAGGTGAACTTTAGAGGTAGCCATGGCTGTATGTCGTATACATCGTTATTGTTTTTATTGTCTTGTTGATTCTCGTGAGAGTGTGGAATGATAAAAAATTGCCATGATAACAGGGAACTACTCGGACGATTAAAACAATGCATTACTGGTCCGATTTACTGAGTCCAAAAAATCCATTGAATAAATGTGCAACTAGTCCGAATTTTCTATTCACACACACCTTGCCGGTAGAGCTCGCTTCGCTCCGGCGCTGCCCGCCGGCGAGCTGCGCTCGCTAAAATTACTCATGTAGAACTCCAGTATACTAAAAAATGATGTTGTGAACACCCATTTTAAATACCAGTCCAGGCTCTTTATATGGTGAGATGGTTATCATTCATTTATGAGCTACATGAAAAAAAAAATTGAAACACCTGAGTTGATTTTTGTTTTCCATAGATGTAAATGGGATAAGTTACAGTGTGCATATGTAATGAGTTTTGTTAAATTAGAGTAAAAGGCTGTGTTCTTTACGAAAAATGACACTAACAAACTGTCAACTATCGCAAAAATCCATAAAACAAAATACAAATTCAAAGCAAAAATATGCAGATCTCTTAAAGGATAGAGGTAGGATCAGGTACTTCGGAGGATTGAGCATCCTCTGCTGACCGGTAATGCCACAAAATAGGAAATTTCAAAATCGGAAAAATGCCTCAATAAGGGGAAAACGAAATGCCCATGAAAATTATCAGGTGTAATTTTGACCAGAGTGTGTTCAAATCTATAATAAAACCTCTATGCTTTATTTAGATTTGACCACGCCTCAACCAAAATTATAACCTCATAATACTCAAAGAATGATCAATTACATTTATATAAATCTTAACGATTGTACAGTTAAATTCTGGAATATTATATAATTCTTTTAATTTCTCTTACTTATGCAAATCCTTCTTGCGCCTCAACAACACATCATATGAATTTATAGGACCGTACAATACAAAATCGATTCGTATGGTAATCACAGACAGACACTGAAACATGTTAATATTATATTTCGTCTTCCGTAATTAACAGCTATGCACGAGAAACGTCCCTTACCATAAGCATTTTTAAAGGAAAATAAAAAGAAATTTAATATTTGATTTACAACTTACAGATTGCATATCTCAGGACCCAACGATGAAAGACCCCGAGATAGCGTGTCATTGGACAGTTACGACGATGTAGACACAAATGAATATATGAACCATTCCATAGAAAACATAAAAAACACAAGAGAAAATACAGACATAGATTGTTCTATTGAAGAAAACTACCAAGAATTTATAGCATATGATCAGGAATTTGAATTTTGGATATCAACAGGAGCAACAGGTGGCAATGACAACAGACACACTGAAAACCAAACCGCAGGCTCTCCTTATAATAGAATAGTACGGAAAAGTTTTAAAAATCGTGAAAAGTTTTTAAGTATGAATCCATTTTCTAAGGATTATGATTCGATCTCCGCGAAATCTGTGAAAACTGACGATACAGAGGCAAGAAATGACAGAAGAAAACACAATTATGAAAAATGTCACATAAAAGTCTTAGAAGAATATAAGTAAAATACAAATTCTGCAAGCTAGCTCTTTATGAATGTAAACATGTATACATGGAACACGTAAACATTTATACATGGTTCACTGTACAATGTGCGCAAAATAGAACACATAAAAAGGCCAATGAAATACCGGACATAGCAAGAATGCATACTTTTTTAAACCAATTTTACATTTTGTGACAGCCCAAGGCACAACAGTTATTATTATTGAAAGGGTCCAAGGTCCTGGGGCTCATATTGGTCAGGGGTTGACACAGCGTGTAAAATGGAAAATGGTATGAAGTATTTTATCTGTTGCATAATGAATAATAACATGTCAAAGACATTTTCTAAGCCTAAACTCTATGACTATTTATAGACGCGTGAATTACGTTAGACGATATTTTGGGACGTATAATGATTGCCTTAAATTTTTACCTGATTTGAAGTGAAAAAACAAAACAAAAAAACCCCAAGAGTTGCTAATGAAGGGCTGTACGGATTCGTATCAGCCCTACATATTAATATCTGCATTGTGGAATCTGTATTAGCAACACAGGCTTATTTGAATATCATAAGTAAGCTGATTCGCATATGCACACTTTTGTACCAATAACGAAGTATTTGATATAATTGGTTTTAACATTTATGATGATAATGAATATATATATTCAAATTTTTATCAATTAAAACGGGGCGAGATTGAAAGTCTCAAAATATATATTCAGAACCCAACACCAATCATTTTTGTAATCATTTAATGCATGAATGTTAACAACGTAATATTCATTAAAAAGACACAAATAACTCCTTTTGGTTTCTTTGTGCGATTCTATGTTATGCTAATCTATGTACTATTCCCATTGACACTACTTGAAGTAAGTATCCAGTTAGGAAGACAACCCTGGGGTAGATTGTTGTTTTGACTACACGTTTTAGTTAAGTTTTTCATTACAAACGAAGCTTATCTATTTTGCACTAAAAAAAACTGTTTATTTGTTTATTCGTTTACTTGTAGATAGGAATGCGCGAGACAACTGATTCGTCTTACGATATACCTAACTTAAATGTAAATATTTTAACGCATAACAAAAAACAATGCATACAAATGATGATTATGTATATATTTTTGTAACGCTGTCTTATTTTGTGTACATAAACTAGTTTAATAAACCCTTCGATGCCGACCATGTGGTTGCACACTTCATTTAACACTGGTGCAAATTCCTTCAAATTTTAAATTTTAGATTAGGATACCAATGTTTCTTTAAGTATTTACATCGTCGAAGATTATGTTCGATCCTTTTTTCGATTTATCCATGATCTTGTCACATTTTATTTGTCTATATTCTAAATATCAAGTCAAAAATTAATTAACACTGTTTGTTCTACAATGGAAAGAAATCAGTCAGAATTCTCATTAACATTCTCATTTTCTTTCATTTGTGTGATAACTTTCAACCAACATAGATACCTGATGTATTATTTCAAACAAAAGATACGGAACTTAAAACTGGGGTATTGCAAGGTTTTATTTCAAAAATAGACACTTCTAATAAATAAAAGGAGGACAGTGAGTGTTTTTAAAGAAAGAAAAAAAACTCATTAACATATGCCTAATGGACCAAGGTAAAACAATGTTAATGTCATTAAGAATACCTAGTTAAGAGTTTCAAACGAACCACATGTGAAATATTTTAATTCTAATTGTAACACAGCATTTAATTGGCTGATACAGAAGGAGGGGCATGTGTTATATTGTATAATATAACTTGCTATGAGGACACACCCCTTTGACAACATCTAGCCGGAACTACTTTATTTGTACATATAAATCATATATACCAATGTGAATAAATAGAGTATGATTGAAATTTTTTTTCTTTTTTTATTTGAATAATATTAATTTGTATCAAATAATTTAGGTTTTTTTTTTAAATTTAAAATAGATTTGAACAATGAGTTAAAAATGACGCATAGAACTAAAACATGGGGGCATGTGTATAGATGTTATTTTGCATGTGACGTCTGCTATTCTGTAAACAATAAAAATGGCAGATTTCAATTTAAAGTATGAGTTTGCTCCTCATTGGAAAAATCCTGGAGAAACAGAAGAAATTGATTGAAACACTTTGGAAGAAATTTTCAATCCTGACAGTAAACTTAAACTTTTTTTTGCTGTATGTTATGAAATTTCTGCCTCAACATCAACAAAGGAAGCAGCACACAAACTTAACATGGCTCTTATCTTTCCAAATTCGTTGCATAAAACAACCTGAAGACAGAAAACATTCAATTTTTACCAAAAAGAAGCACAAGATTGGGGGGGGGGAACTATTTCAATGTTTTAAAATATGAAAAAAAAAATATGCCCTCGAATTTTTGAAATTAAATTATATAAACAAAAATCTGTATTGGATAAATATCAAAACATTTTTTCCTACGGTTAACTCGATCAAATTTACCCAAAACATCAAATTTTAACCCAGAATGGGAATTTCACCCAACTCTCTCTTTTCAGAGCGCTTTACTAATAAGCTATCTAGGTTTATGATGATATATTGGTATGGTTTTAATAATTGTAGTTAAAGGGACATGGTCACGATTGTGGGCAAAAATAATTCTTTCCGATTTTAATATTTTACCATGCTTTAGAAAGACATTTTAAAAAGGCAACCGAAATTTGAGTGTCATTTGTTGAGTTATAAGAGACGCCTTGTTTACATGACAAAGACTTGTGAGCCCTGTATCTTGCTTAAAACTCTACGAGTAACTGACACATTTTATTGGATTATTAGAAATGCCTTACTAAAGCATTGTAAAACTTGACCAAAATCGGGACCATGCCCCTTTAATATTGTAGAATGGAGCGTAGAAACATTTGGTGAGCTAACAGATTTCAATCTGATTGAGCTTTTAGAATTAATCAGCAAGCTAGGAAAACTCTATGCTGAAGCAGCTCTAAAACCAATTGAAAAAAAGACCGACCAGATGTCGTCTGAACAAACAGCAGAGTGCCAAAAATGATTCCTACAAATCTATCCGCTCTGCAATTAACCGACATCAGCAAGATTTAGGGAGGGATATTGATATAGTGATATAGTGAAAACGGATCCTAATGCAAGCAGATATAGAAGGGTTGGAATTTCGTTTCTCGGGATAATGATTTGATGCCGCTGTAGCGGATAAATTTCTTCAATATGGTTCATTTCGTTGACATTTGGCATGCATTTAGATTTTGATGTGTGGAAAAAACCCAGGAATTATCGCTAAGTTCTGTTGAATTTTACTTGAGCTGGAATTTTCATCAGAGGCGTATTATTAAACGCGGTCTGTAGTCAAATCGCAGTCACAGTGTCAGACTTAAAAAAATATGACAAACGGTTGTAACTATTGTTGGATGTTTTTTTCAAAACAAAAAATATTAAATTTCAAGTTCAAATATCGAGGGTCAAGTTCATATAAGAATTCAATCTTTGTAAAAAAAAAAGGGGGGAGGGGGGGGGTTGCTAACTGATGATTTATATGGTGCATATACTTATAATACATTAGTACTTTGACGTCAAGGTCAAAGGTCACACCTAAAATGGGGGAGGGGATAAAACTCATTGTACATAATTATAATTAAATCTGATATTTATGTTGCAGATACTTATAATACACCAATACTTAGAGGCCAAAGGTCACAAGGTCAAGGTCACACTTACAAAAAAACATTGGAGGAGTGTGAATTTTGTATGTGTTTGTGAAATAATGAAATTCAAAGGGAAATTATTGCCAAAAGGGGACGTTGGACTCGTTTCAGATCATAGACTGAAAAAACCCTTAAGTGTACTGAAGACATTGATAAAAATTTCAAGTCTCTAGCTCTTATTGTTTCAGGGGAGTAGCGATTACAAGGATTTTGTCTAAAAGGGGCAATAACTCACTAACTATTTCAAGGTTGGAACTGAAGTGCTACATTTTGATATGTCGTAAGAAGTCCTACTACATCCTTGATGAAGATTTTCTATACCATCCTAAACAAAAAAGTTACAAAAACACCAAGGTAGACGCCTCCATCCCAAGTGGTCCGAAGTCTCTATGGCAAATAGTGGAAAAGTTGGAAGTGATGTTATGGAAATTTAAATACTTTCAGGGGCACAGCGCATAGCTTATATAGATTGAAAGAGCGTCTTAGTGAACTTCAGACGTTAGTAAAAGTTTCAAGTCTCTATCTCTTATGGTTTCAGAGGAGTAGGGATAACAATCATTTCATACACAAAAGGCAAGAACTTTATAGGTTTTTGGTGTTATCAGGCAAAGGGTCATTTGGTGCCATACATACATAACTTTAAATGATCAATCGCTTAAAAAAAAATGTTTCAATATCGATAGAAATAAAAAAAAGCTGTCACTGGAAATAAAAAGAAAAAAAAAAACAACGAATCAAAAGGTCTTTCACCTGAAAGGTGAAAAGACCTGATAAGAATTAAAAACATAAGAAATACAAAATATCTTTCACCAGAAAGGTTGAAAGACCTAAAAATTCACCAAATTTAAGAGTAACTCTTCTCCCTTACAATTCACTACTATATAATTTTTAATTTACTATTCAAAAAAAAATTGAAATGGTTCAAACGTTCAGGCTTACACTTTTAAATAAAAAAAACCCACAAAAGCAAAAGTATTCCAAAACAATATTGCTTTACTTTGAAAAAAAACCCACAATAAGTACGCTTAATTATACATAATAGTATATATATTTATATACATCTCTCTCTTTCTTCTCTCTCTCTCGCTCTCACTTTGAAACTTTCCCATGTTTGTTATGTTTGCAATGGAAAGGGAGGGTAGTGAAATAAAGCATTTAATGATTTATTTTTAACGTCGCCGTGTCAATAACTGCCAAACAGACAAATAAGCGCGTTGTGATAATTTGTCTGATCATCGGATGGCAGTTATTGACAGGACAATGTCAAAAAAATCATTTAATGCTTATATTTATATTCCCTTACTGATGAAATTATTTAGTTATTTACTTAAATAAATCGATACAAATTGCAGAGTAAAGTAAAAACAGTTGTTTTATGCAAACCGCTTTAAACACTCCATCACAAAGACTGTTGAGTTTAGGTTGATGAGCATGAAAATAAGTTCATGCTTAAAACATACTTTTTAACCGATAAGATAGAAATCACTGTTTGGGACTACTAATGATAATTACATGTAAATTCATTTGCAGTGATTAGTTGTTGCATTTAGAGGCATTTAAAGATCACCAAATTGAATGGAAAAACCCAGTAGAGTGTAACTATTGATCCATAAACATTGTTTTCCCTTTCAATTTATTACTAAACATCCTGCTATCTGTCATCATTCCGGATTTACTGATGAACAAAATTACAAGTGGTGACACCGAACAAGCTGCCATTAGTTTCCGTTAGATTATTATCCTACGCCAAACACTTTTCCTACTTGTAACAAGAGGCCACTTGGCTTTAACGATCACCTTAGCAGCATATAACCCATACACAAACTTGTCGAGGAGTCTAATATATGCATTTAGTTATTAAGGTTTCATTCTGGTGTAGAAAAATTACAAGTTTGTAATGACGACCACCTCCCTGCCTGAAATCTTTCAAAAAAACTGTGAAACCTATAATTTTGGCGACAAACTTAAAGATCTGGTTTACAAAATCATTGATTCATATTTCAATTTAGGTGTGTGGGATTAAAGAAGATAATTTTTAACATTATATGCATTAAAACCTATACATCCATTTTAACCCTGCCCTAGAGTCAAAGGCGGAAAGACCTTAAAATTCGCCACATTTAAGAGTGACCATTCTCCCTTACAATTCACTACTATATAAGTTTTAATTTACTATTTTTTTAAAAAATAAATTGGTTCAAACCTCCAGGCTAACATTTTTTCATTTAAAAAAAAACTTTAAAAAACAAAAGCGATCCAAAGCAGTCATTATTGCTTTACTTTGAAGAACAAATGAGTAGGCTTAATTATACATAATAGTATATACATTTAGATAAATCTCTCTCTTTCTTTCTTTCTTTCTTCCTTTCTCTCTCTCTCTACGAAACTTTCCCATGTTTGCAATGGAAGGCGGAGGTGGGGTGGGGGGATGAAGCATTGAATGATTTATTTTTTACATCGCCGTGTCAATAATTGCCAAACAGACAAATCGAACAACGTGCAGTAGCGCGTTGTGATAATTTGGCTGATCATCGGACGGCAGTTATTGGCAGGACGACTTAAAAAAAAAATCCTAAAATGCTAATATTTATATTCCCTTACTGATGAAATAAGTTATCAATTTACTTATAATTTAATTCTGGTTGTAACGCGCTTTCTGATTGGCTAAAAAATATGTTTATATCGTATAAAAAATGTTGCCTACGTCATAGTAAGATTAACGTCAAAAACGTATCAATACGCCTGTCGTTACGTTTGAATTTTGTATAATTTTACGTCATTTTAAAGGTCAAATGACCGTTTTTATCTACACTGAAGAGTAAAAAATTTAAATTATAAGCAATGAATTCAATATTTATTAGTTTTATACGATATAAAATGGTTTGAAACAGTTTACGCTTTTTTATAAAGCGCTTCGCGGTTTATAAAGTGTAAACTGCCCCAAACCATTTTATATCGTATAAAACAAATAAATATTGAATTCATTCCTTAAAAATAATCGATACAAATTCCAGATCACGAAGAAAGTAAGGCAAGAACAGCTGTTTTGTTGAAAACCGGTTTAAACTGGTTATCAAATAGACTGTTGAATTTAGGTCATGATCATGAAAAGAAGTTCATGGTTGAATTATATTTTTTAACGGATAAGATAGAAATCACTGTTTGGGAACAACTTATGTTGATTTCATCTAAATTCATTTGCAGTGATTAGTTGTTGCATTTAGAGGCATTAAAGATCACCAAATTGAATGGAAAAACCCAGTAGAGTGTAAATATTGATCAATAAACCTATTTTTCCTTTTAATGAATTACTAAACATCCTGCTGTTTGTCATCATTCCGGATTTTCTGATGAACAAAATTACAAGTGATGACACCGAACAAGCTGTTTCCGTTTAGGTTTCCGTTAGGTTATTATCCTCTCCAAACACTTTTCCTTCTTGTAACAAGAGGCCACTTAGCCTTAACGATCACCTTAGTAGCATATAACCCATACAAAAACTTGTCGAGGAGTCTCATATATGCATTTAGTTAATAAAGTTTCATTCTGGAGTAGAACAAATAATAAATCTGTAATGACGACCACCTCCCTGCCTGAAATCTTTCAAAAATAACCTGTGAAACCTATAATTTTGGCGAAAAACTTAAAGATCTGGTCTACAAAATCATGAATTTAGTTTTCATTTTAGGTTTGTGGAAGTAAAGAATATAATTTTTTAACATTATATGCATTAACACTTATACATCCATTTTAACCCTGCCCTAGAGTCAAAACCCATACTGCAGGGGACATGAAAATTAAAATTTCAGTAGAGGACTTCCAAGTTAACATAATTATAAGTCTTTTTTTTTTTACAGATGTGGGAGATTAGAGAAGAAAATGTTGAAACATTATATGCATTAACAATATATTGCCATATTGCCCCCCCCCCCCCCCATGTCCTGAACCCCTGACTTAGGGGGCATGAATTTCAAAATTTTGGTAGAAGCGTTAGTGGAAATTATAACCATTTATTCAGGTTTTTTTTATTCAATGGGAGTAAAGAAAATGATTTTTTAAAGATATCAAACCTTTATACTATATGGCCATATTGGCCCCACCCTAGAGCCTGAACCCCTAACAAAGGGGTCATGAATTTCACAATTTAGGTTTAGGGCTTCATGGAACATTATAACCAGGCGTTTAGTTTTTAACAAATATATATGAAGGTAGAGAAGAAGATTTTCTAAAAGTAAATACATTTTTACTATATGACCATATTTGCCCCACCATAGAGCCTGAACCCCTGATCCAAGGGTCATGAATTTCACAATTTTGGTAGAGGGCTTCATTAACATCATATATAATAACATGCATTTAGTTTTTAACAAATATATCTGGGAGTAGAGAAGATTTTCTAAGATTTAATACATTTTCCTATATGGCCATATTGGCCCCACCCTAGAGTCCTAACCCGTGATACAGAGGCCATGAAGTGTTTCACATGAAAAGTTAAAAGCGGCTTTTAGATATATGATATTTTATAAGGAATTGATTGTTTTGCATGGCGTCTTCAAGATATTTCCCCGGTAGGAAATATAACATTCTTTCACACTGGTAGATCATACTTTCCAACAGGAAATAACATTCAGGTTGAATATCTATCTATCTATCTATCTATCTATCTATCTATCTATCTATCTATCTATCTATCTATCTATCTATCCAATAATCCATTCATTCACCAATCGAATTGAAATCTTAGTCGTAAAAGTTATATATGTAGGTTACTGTGTAAATGAACACCCTCTTTTTTTTTTCCTTAAATGTACATGTACAGTACCCGCAAGTTTATTTTTTACAAGATAGACGATAAGATAGGATACACGCACTATAGGATAGGATTAACGGACGATAGAACAGTATACAAACACAATACGAGAGGATTGATACACGATAGGAAAGGATGAACGATGTTCGTGATAAACGTACGATCGCGCTAGACGATCTTCGTGATTAATCTAATAATGGCAGAATTTGAGAAAGAACACGTACGAATAAAGATTTACGTAGAATTTTGCGTTAGCAACAAATGCCGAATTGTTAATCACCATTGCATTACTAAAAGAATGTATAAAAACGACCAGTTGACTTCTGTTAACAAAAATTAAGAGCTTAAATAATAAATTAATTATCTAAATTGTTTACATTGTTTCTTTTACCGTACACCCTAGTCGATCGCCGCGAAGATTTCAGCCCGAGATCAAATCACACGGAAAATGGCGGGCTCAATTAAAATACAACTGTGCTTCTAAATAAATATGAAATATATCATAAATGCATTTCTTTCAGTATCAGAAAATGATGTAATAAAAACGAAGTATATTACATTCAAGTTAAATATTTACGCAGACACGAATTCCGCGTACGATTTGTTAACAATGTATTCAATACATGTACAACACACCCTAGCCGATTGCAGAGAACTCTTCAGCCCAAAATCAAATATCAAATGGAAAATAACGGTTTCAAGTGAAATACAATTCTTGTTTTAAGGAAACATAAAATATATCATAAATAATTTTGTTTCTGTAAAAAAAAAATAAATATGCATAAGAAACGAATTATATTACTCACAAATTTACGCAGGTATACATACACTCCGCGTACGATTTAATGTATTTGATATATATACAGGTAAATATGTTACCGTGTACCCAAAGAACTTCGATAGTTTACATTTTTTTTTTCATTTTCACTGTTTACAGAGATGATTTACATGTTCTGTTGGTTAGTTTTGATCTAAAGAATTAAGACATTAGTATCATGATAGAATGCTTGATAAGATTTTACATTTCTTGATAAATTTTTGTATACGGCGCATTAAACGACTTGTAACATTGAATTAATATACCTGCTTATAAAAAGGCTTGAAACGATTAACACGATAGAATAAACGGAAAAAACTGTTTAAAATGTACGATAAACCTGATAGGATACACGCACGATAGGATAGGATTAACGCACGATAAAACAGAATTACACGCAAGATACGATAGGATTGATACACGATACGATAGGAGATGATTGTAAAAGATAACGTTGCGGGTACTGTATATTGTTGTTGAATAAAGGTTGTATAGCCAAGGCACATCGGATATACATCATCTTCTCATTAAAGGGGCATGGTCAGGTTTTTGAGCTCTCGTCGGTTTTTTGTCTCTGGAGAGGAAACTGAAAACGGAAGTGCTTAATGTAAATTGCATCATATATTTCTTGTATACTTGCCTTTTGTACATTATTGTTCATCGACCTAATTACAAATACCAAAGGTAAAAAGTTAAACTAATAAACAACTCGATTTGTTTTAAATCTTTCTGTGTAGACGGGAAGTGACAGAAGACAAAATTGAAACCAGTTGGACACATTTTGAATCAAATGTGTATCAACCATTTAAGTTCCGTGCTTTGATCACAATTAGTTTCTTAGATATTGTGAGTACAAAATGTGTTTTAAAAAAGCTACCTGAGATAATTGAGATATCTCGCTGGAAGTAAATTTTTTTGGTTGATATAGCATCGCATAGATGACATATGTTTAGATCATTAAGGTCTTTCTTCGCTATTTTTCTTTTTTTTTCCAACAAGTTTTGTGCTCGCGATTTCTCAAAAACGACTCAACCGATTTTCATTAAACTTCAGATATGAAGAATACTGATATACACTCTATACGTAATTTTTTATTTTGATAACGTCATCTCCGTTTTTGAAATATTGACGTTTTAGCAATTTTCAGAGGGTCGGCTTGTCCTGAGATCTTCTGAACGATTGCAGATATAAAGTTCAAAATTTCAGGGATTGTAGTCGAAAGATTGTAGATGTGTCTTTTGGCATTCATTTTTGTCTGAATCAAAAGGCGCTGAAATTCGCCTGAACCGGAAAATTGAGATTTAAATAACGTCGTTATTTTTTCGGGTTTTCTTTATTTATCTCTTTTCTGAAAAATATTTTGTTAAGATATGTATGTAAAAAGGTATATATTTACAAGATCTTTAGAAAGGGACTGGCCGCTTAAAAAGGGGATCAAAGGGCTCTTAAGTCTTCATCTGTAGCACTTTACTGAGGAATATTTTGTGAAAGGTTATAGAAGCAAATATGTTTATTTTACAGTTATGTATTCAACAAAATATAATGATTTCATCGTGTGTTATATAATTAGGGGTTTTGAGGGACCAAAAGTCCAAAATTTGATCACCCATATCTCAAGGAGAAAAAATATTCCAATATGCAGTACAGAAGAAAAGTTTTTCAAAATGATGTTCTTAACAATATGCAACCTTTAAAATTTCGTTAAACGGCCCCTAAAAGGTAATAAAGGATGTGTTCAGAATTAAATGACCTTCATTTGATTTAAAGAAAAAGGGTATGGCCCCTTAAATTAAGGGACCAAAGGGCTCTAAAGTCATTTATCTATAGCCCTTTGCTGAGAGCTATTTTATGAAAGGTTTTTTAAGCTGAATTAGGTATAAAACGTTTATCCTAACAATATAACAATGTTCTGTTGCGTTACCTAATTAGGGTTTTTAGGGGCCAGAGGTAAGCAGGTTTAATCCTTTCTATCTAACATGTAATTGGAAGAAATGCAAGTACTTAAAAAACAATGTAAGAGAACTTTAAAAAAGCAATACAAAAAACCATTAGTACTTTACTCCTTTTTCCATATTTTTTTGTCTAAAATCAAAGTCGACACTGTCATATTTCCTTCTAAAAATCGAACAGAAGACCTCCTCGTTTTCGCAACGAGATTGTGTCTAGTTAATTGTATATTTATTCTATGAAAAGGAATTTAATGCGTACAAAAATTATTTTTGAAGTGCATTCGGAGACGACCGGAATTTACGACGAACAAAATATAATAGTTTTAACACATCTACATACACAGATCTATAATACCACAACGATTGGTTGTTCAAGTCTTTACCGTTTTTGAGATTTCGAGGTGACAAACTTTTCGTCGCGGGACAGGAAACGGAGGAACATACTCCTCATTCGCTCGCTCACAGGGCGAAAAACAATCTATAAGCAAGTCCCTAAAGGTGACTCAAAGGTGGCGTAAAGGTGGCCCAAAGGATATGCAATCTTTAAGCCACCTTTAAGTCACCTTTAAGCTGAGCTTATAGGTCCTTTAAGTCAAAACTTATTTAAGTCATCTTTAAGCCATCTTTAAGCTTCCGTTCAGCATCTTAACGTGGCATTTACGCTCCTTTTCAGTTGTCTTGTTTGTTTCTAATTATAAATTAATCAGTGACATATTTCTCATTCTCTCTCTCTCTCTCTCTCTCTCTCTCTCTCTCTCTCTCTCTCTCTTTATCCACATATTAACCAAAACAAAAAAAATGAACCAATAATGCATGATTTAATTTAATAATCGGTTTAAGATATGTATATTTTTGCAATTTAATTATTTCTAGGTCTAATTATAGATCTGCTAGATACATGTTTACGATGAAAACACTCTCAACTGCCTTTGTTATATCGGGCAGGATATTACTGCTTTGTTTGTCAAGATATAGTTTTGTTCGTTTGTGCATATCTAATTAGAGTGTATTGTTTGTCAAACTTAAGAAACATCCCTGAAAATAAGACAGAATAAACAAGATAACACAACAGGTGTGTCGTGTGCCCAGGTGCACGTCAGGTTTTCTAAAGGTGTTGAAATCTTAGTATGTACGTGTGTACGATAAGTCTAGTGAATGAAAGTTTATTTACATTTGTAATTTATTTTCGAAGAACTATTTCCTTAATCTTGTTTTTATTTTAAAAATGTTACGTCTACAAATTAAAGATACATGTGTGTTAGAGTAAAGTCTAGAGGCTAATTATTTAATGTTCCGGTAATCATAGATGCATGGGGCTAATTATTTAGATTGTATTACGGTAAATACGTCACATACCTGGCGTGGTACATGATCATCATACAATTGTATGTACAAGTATATGTATACATCATTTGCAATTTCCACATGCAGTAAATACGTCACCGGTAATTGGTAATATTGCTTGTTATAGAAATGATAGTTTAAACATCATGTATACAATTACATATCTAAACATATATCATTTAATTTGTTATTCTAGATCTGCTGTAAATGTGTAATAATCAATATTATTAAAATTATACATACTGGAACGGCGCCGTGATCAACATAATAGTTTCAATGTATTTATAAAAAGAAATAGTTTCAGCATCTTTCTTGCATTTCATTTAGCAATAAATTAGATGAACGTATATCTAATCGGTTTAAATTTATTAACTAAGTACTAGTTTGCCTAACGGTTTCCATTTATGTATAATATATTTTTTTCACTGAAGACCAAGTTCCATATTTCATTTTAAATACATGCATGCATGTAATTTATAAATTAGATATAATTGATTCTTACAAACTAAATGGAAGTCAAAATCTTTTCAAGTAAAAATCACAGTCAATACATTGATTCAATTGCCACTAATTTATTGGATATAAAAATCACGTATGAGTTATAAGTTGCCGTGGCGCAGAGGGAGTGAGGTAATACTGGTAAACGAAGGGGCCCGGGTTCAATCCTTGTCCTATGCGTCCTGAAATTTTTTCATTCTATTTTCTAGAACAAAAACCGCTTATAAAACTTTTTTGTCTTAAAGTTAATACATTTTGTTAGTAAATTTAGCACAATATTGAATTATTTTTTTAATGGCTTACATGTAGCTTAAAGGTAGCTTAAAGGTGGCTTAAAGAGGTTTGGGCATTAAAGACATATAAGTTGTCCTTAAAGGTATCTTAAAGGTGGCTTAAAGATAGTCTCTAAGCTGCCACTATCTTTAACTGCCTTTCAGTGATCTTTACGCTTTCTTTAAGCTACCTTTAAGCAACACATATAGCTTAACGGTGGCTTAAAGATCGTCTTTAAGCTACCTTTTAGCAGTTTTAAGCTATCTTTAAGGAGAACTTAAAGATGGTCATTCATACTATGGCTGAATCAAATTTTGAAGGTTGCAATTTGTTGGGTACATCCTTTTGAGCATCTCTTCTTGTACTGTGCATTTCAAAATATATTTTCTTTTTGAGATATAAGTGATCAACGTTTCTGTTAGGCTCCATAACTGTAAGATAAACATATTTGTTTCCATAATCTATTACAAAATATCCATCGGTAAAGAGCTTAGCTTAAATACTTTAGAGCCCTCTAGGTCCCTACTTTAAGGGACCAGCCCCATTTTCATGATATTGGCTAAAAGGTCTTGTAAATTTAAAACTATTTTGACATTACAGGGACTTCCGGTTTGCTAATGGACAGGTGAGCAAGGTGTATTTTGACTGTTCGAATACAACCAACAGTGTCTACTGTTTATAGTGAACCAATTAATGTGTCTTCGACGGGAAGACTCTATGTATATACTTTTGTATGTTTTGATTATTTTGTATATATTGTGCTGAAGAAGACAGTATAAATGGTGAATCAAGTGTGAATGGCTGCCATAACAGGTGGTCGCCATTTTGGCGGATCAAAGAATTTGTTTGCTTTCAGAAAATACTGTCGAGAAAACACTCTATTCGTAAATGTTACAGATAATTCCTTTGTCAAACATGAGGAAATAATCAAATGTATTCACGAGACCTGTGGAGTTGGTAGTTTATTAGCATGTGTACCGAAATGTGGGAATCTGTACGAAATAACATTAGACGGAAAAGCCCCCATACAGTACCTCCTTGAAGGGATAAAAATAGGTGACAACACGTTCGAATGTAATGAAGTTGTACCAAGCTCGTTAGTGGTTAGTTTTATGCACCTCCCTGCATACGTAGATGACAATGAAATCGAAGCAACGTTAAAATCAATGGGTGTTGAACTATTGTCGCCAATCAACAGAAGGTTTTATCCAGGTACTACGATAGCCGACGGCACACGATATGCAAAAGTCAGAGTACCAGACCATATGACCTCGTTTCCTTACACATTAGCGTTTCAAAAAGATTACTACCGATGTATTCACAACGTACAATTAAAAGTGTGTTCGCTGTGTTATTCTAGTGAACACCTTTTTAGGGCATGTCCAGAATTCCGATGCTTTAAGTGCAAAGAACAAGGACACTATGCAAGGGCATGTAAATCTACCAGATGTAAACAGTGTGAGGAATGGGAACACAGATGTTCGTGCAGGGTGAGTGAACACGGTGACGAAGGCGAAATCGATGAATGGGACCATGAGGTGAATAACGAGGATGACATGGATGTACACAGTGTCAGTGACGAGGAGGCACCAGAAGGGGACCAGGAAACCGCTGATCAAGAGATCG
Source organism: Magallana hongkongensis (assembly GCA_015776775.1). Classification (NCBI taxonomy): domain Eukaryota; kingdom Metazoa; phylum Mollusca; class Bivalvia; order Ostreida; family Ostreidae; genus Magallana; species Magallana hongkongensis. The sequence continues at coordinate 5,145,449 of CM027469.1, read as the reverse complement.
GTGACCAAGAAAAATCGGTTAAAAAGAACAAGATTTAGAGGAAAAAGACGAGGAGAAGACCGAAACTAGTGATCAAAACGGAAAAAGTGATAATGATAAAACGAACAAAACAAAATCAGAGAAAATACCACCTGATGTTATAGATTCCGAAATACGCGAAAGTGAAAAAGAATCATCAACCGTGGAATCAGACCTCGACACGGAAGTTACCGTTAAAAACACAAAGAAGAGAAAAGGTAAAGAGAAAAACAAAGGCAAAGCAAAGAAGAACAAATAAAATGAAAGGAATACTAAGTACTTACTTTATTTTAACAATGGTTTTATAACCTCGTGGAACTGTAACGGTTTGTGCAATGTTGATAAAATGAAAATGGTATTTAGTTTATTTGAAGATAGAAAATATGACATTGTAGCTTTACAGGAAACCCACTGGAAAGACAATTATATTTTATTTATAGTATGATAGCACAAATGTGTCATCTAAAGGTGTAGCATTTTTAGTGAAGAATAGTATCAATACAAAAGTTGAAAATATAAATGGGTTTGGTGGTAGATATTTACATATAACATACAAAGAAAATGACACCAAATATGACATTATAAATGTATATGCACCAAATGATGTAAAAGAAAGAGCATTGTTTTTTAAAAAAATTATTAAATAATGCCACGTTCTACAAGTTTAATTATTATGGGAGATTTTATCAATACTCTCGGAGACATAGATAGATATGGAAAAACTGTACATAAGTATGATCATAGTTACAAAGCGTTGATATATATGATGACTGAACATAATGTGGTTGATGTTTGGAGACAAAGAAATGAAAAGAAAAAAGTTTTTTTTTCAAGAAAAGTGGTAAGAGGAGATATGATTGTACAAAGTAGAATTGATTTTTTCTTGATCACAAAAATTTTATGTGTCTATGTTAGAAATATTTTTTTATGTAGAACCAATGAGTGATCACTCTATGGTTGTTATGGATTTTGACACAGATGTGTCTGAAAGAGGTCCAGGTGTTTGGATACATACCAATTCACTTTTACATGATGAATATTACGTAAACAAAGTTCAAGAACTCATTGAAATTGAAAAACAATGTCAGCTAAAAGATCTTGTAAATTTAAAACTATTTTTACATAATTACAGGTGAAAATAAAATATTTTCCAGAAAAGAGATGAACAAAAAAAAGCAAGAAAATAACGACGCTTTTTATATCTCAATTCTCGAGCCCTATCGAACTTTGGCGTTTTAAGTGCTATACAAATTCAACAACAACTATGCAGATCTTCACTCTTTCCTTTACCAACTGAGTAATTTGAGCGCATTATCTTTTATAGTTTAGGAGAACGTCCGCAGACAAAATACCCATATAAAAATCACTAAAATGGCAATATCGCAAAACGGATGTGACGTCATTAATGCACAAAGGCCTATGTACGGTATGGTGAAATATATGCCCCCGATTTCAACCAATTTTTAAAAAGTATCGTATTAAAATCAAATCTTCATAAATCATTGTACAGAGGATGCCTATCACTTTTGTTTTGATTTTTGTCAACATTGCTCATTCGCTGTTTATTTATGACGTCACCTAAATAACTTAATTCCCGCAAATTTGCCAACAAATGAAAATATTCTCATTTTTGCTTTATACCGGTATTTTGCATTCAGAAGTATAGAGCGCAGGTCTGCTCAAGTGCGATTTTAACATATGTTTTTCTTCAGATAGTTATACACATTATACTAAAAAAAGGTACTTGAGCAAGCCTGCGCTCGATGTTTCCCATTCGAAAAACCATCGGAAAACACCCATATTTGGCTTTTAAACATAAATTTATCCAATAAGGCAACCTTCATAACGTCATTTCTACATTATGACGTCACTGTGGTGATAACCTTTGACATCCTTATTTTCAATATGATATTAACTATCTTTCACCTTATTTTTAAAGCTCTTTATGCCTCCTTATTCTCCTACCTACACATCAAACAAACTCACAAATGTGTTGAAATTTTATTGATCAGAATATGATTAAATCCTGATCAAAACATATAAACATTGATGTACATCATCTCTAGTACATACCAATAATTCAGGTAGAACAAAAATCAAAATACTGAAACATATGTTAAAACCAACTACAACATATATAATTTGTAGAGCAGAATATTATACAAGGTAAACTATGCATTCAAACACATAAGTAATCTATTTATAACACAAACTGATGGCAGAAAGTTGGGGAATAGGCCGTTCAAATACAATAGATAAGTTAACAATGGCAAGTTTATTTACATGTTAAAGGCGGGGCATACAGTGAATAAGGGAGGTGGGAGGGAAATTCGACAAAACACAGACTGTACAATTTGTGGACTGATAGAACAAAAGTGACGCCATCTTTCAGCAAATCAGATTGCTTCAAATTCAGCATTAAAACTGAGGGGCTCCCCATGGGGGAAGCTGTGCATGTTAAAATGATGTTGTTTATATCGGTACAGATTAAAAGTACATTCGGCTGCATAAAACCATTTATAATTATAAATTGCATTTATGCCTCATCATTCTCCTACCTACACAGTAACCTACGAGTAATCGCATGCACAAAAATCATTAGAAAAAAAATAATATTAGGGAAAAAGAAACCGAAGAATAACAATCAGGTTGGAAACGAAAGACCTTAATACGATACGAAAGATAGAAAAACCCTTACAACCCCTTAATTACAGATCAATGGCATGGACTATACTAAATACATGAAAATATTATTTTTTTATAATGATGACTTTTTTTCTCTTATTAGAAACACTATATACAAAAGTCATTAGACCACAAATATTAATTGCTAATAACAAAAAATCTTTGTTACACATTACATATGGGTATTCTCTTGTTTTGTCACCTTTTCTATTTACATTATCAGTTTCCAGGTATTCAACTGAAAACGATGCATTTTGTATATAAAATGAACTAGTAATCTCTGATAATCTTTTTTTTTTTGCTCTATTTAAGCAAAGGTGATTGTCGTGATTTCATCTGGACCATGTCTAGCATTGGTTTATATCGCTTCCTCAAAATCCGCTGTCCTATTCTGAGGGACATGTGGCCAATCTTGATTTTCCTTACCTACGGTTCTGTATTCATTTAGGAATGTGTCATCTGTTGCTTGTTCGTAGTTTTTCTTTTTCATTAAATTGTCTTTGTTTTTTGATGTGTTGATATTTTCGTTACCTTCAGATGTTCCATTGCCTCTTGTTTTGTATTCATTTAGGAATGTGTCATCTGTTGCTAGTTCGTAGTTTTTCTTTTTCGTTAAATGGTCTTTGTTCTTTGATTGTTCTTTGATTGGCCGATATTTTCGTAACCTTCAGATGTTCCATTGCCTCTTGTTCTGTATTTATTTAGGAATGTGTTGTCTGTTGCCTGTTCGTTATTTGTTTTCTTCTTTTTTAATAAATGGTCTGTTGTCTTAGATTTGTCGATAGTTTCGTAACCGTCTGCTGTCCCTCTAACCGCCAATGGTTGATTCATGTCTATGCTAACCGGCTCAAATCTAGAGGTGTGTGGTCTAGCATAATTTGGTCCTTGGGTATTTAATCTATAAGATGATATTCAAAAATAAAATTTCTTGTTTAATTAATTAATGTTTTCTGTGTATCAACAAATGAATAAACGTTAATAATTTTTAAAGAAGAATAATTAAAATGATAGGAACAAATGATTTTATATATTCTTTGACAAATGAATAAAAATGAAAAACAAAAATTCAAGTTTCATTTTGCATTAATTATGTCAAGTACTTGTAAATATTCTTTTGCAAATGCGTTTAAACTTTTAATTAGAAAGTCCATATGGGTCCCTTTAATGAATGATTTCCAATAAATATGCATTGCGTTCTTTATTAAATTTCTTCGTAATCTAATATGTTATTTGAAATATATACGAGTTCTGATTTTGTCTGGCATAAATGGAATGTAGATACATGTACAATAAAAAATATGATTGGAATGATTCAGCAAATATTTTTTTGCACAACAATACTAAACGAAACAAAACCAAAAATAAAACTAGATACAATCTCGTTGCGAGCAACGAGGAGGTCTTCCGTCTGATTTTAGAATTTGAAATACATGTACGACCTTTTTTTTTGGCTATCTAACAGCTAAACATGATTTAAATATAAAAAAAGGGTATACATTCTAAAGGACGATACTATATTGTTTAGGTATAAGAGCTTTGGCTGGAAACATTAAGACTCCTTTTTGTCTCTAATTTTAGGGGCCAGCCCCTTTTTCTTAATATCAAATGAAAGGTCATTTTAAAGATCTTTTGTTCAACAAGTGTGACTGTTCTTGAGATATCTGAGAGAACGTTTTAGGGGCCGGTCCATTATTTCCTTTTTGAGGCAGCTGAACAGACTGTATTTTGTTAGCTACATAATTTTTAGCATCTTTTCTTATATACTGCATTTCAAAATATTTTCCTTTTTGAGATATAAGTTTTGGACTTTCGATTCCTAAAATCCCTTATTACGTAAATCGTGAGAAAATCATTATATTGTTAGGCTACATTACTGTAATATAAAGATATTTGCTTTTATAATCTGTTACAAACTATCCCTCAGTAAAGAATTATAGATATAATACTTTAGAGCCCTCTAGGTCACTTATTATAAGGAACCAATCCCTTTTTCTTAATATCAAAATGAAATGTCATTTACTTTTAAAGACATTTTGTTCAACAAGTTTGTAGAGTATTGTTATCATTCTTGAAATATCTGAGATAAACTTTTAAGAGGCTGGTGCGCGGGCATGTAAGGCTTCCCGATTGATTTTACAACGATGTGTAAAAAGTCACTTGTATGTACTTCATACGATATTACGTCATAATTAACGTTGACGTCACGATCTGCATTCCCGTCGATGGTTCATAGGGAATGTATCTTAACGTTTAAAGTGAATAATATCAAACCAGTATCAAACTGCATGTTTCCTTTGCAAAGATGCTGTCGTTAATGCTATACGTACATAATTCATTAATATTTCTAACCAGTATCAAATAATCGGCAGTTTTAAAGCTTCGTTTTAAGTAAAAGACTATTTGATAACTAGTTGTTTAGAGACTCTCCCTGCTACGTGTAAACAACTGAATGAAGGAATTTTAATGCATGTGAAAACTAGCTTTCAAATGGCGTAGGTGAAAAATCAAGACAGTTTTAGAATATTTTACGTAAAATTGGTAGAGAAGTACCAATGTTAATTGTGGTTGGGAAACCTACAGATTAACCCATTTTTTGTAAATCTCCTTTGATTAGTAAAAATCAATTGAAAAACTGAAAAAACCCTGAACTTTATTTATTTTACAACGATTGATCAGCAAGTTCTACAACTTATATTAATATCTCTCGTTGGCACGGATGTTAGCGCGAGGGGGTCATTGTTGTGGGAAGAAGCCGGAGTAACCGGAGAGAACCCACGAGTTCAAGCAAACGACCGCCATTCCCATATCACCACTGTCGATCACGGGGATCGAACTCGAGTCGCAGCGGTGAAAAGCGAGTGCATTGTCCACTACGCTACTTGGACAAAGTAAAAATGTGCATTATTTTTATGATTTTGTGGAATGTTTCAACAATATCTTCAATAAACGAAGCATATATTTCACGCCCAAGCACGAACTTCAAGGTATATGATAAAACAAAGGATTTTTCTTAGAAATATTTATGATTGAATACCATTAATAACCTGCGCCGATGCGATTTAAAAAAAATCATTTGCAATATTAGGATTCACCCCTCACGTGATACCAAGTAAATATGACGTCACAAAAGTACTTCACTAATAATGTTTAACATCGTTGTCAATAAATGTCACAAAGATTTTAAGAAATACTATCAGTATAAGTATTTTTGTGATGATTTAAATAATATCGATTTCCAGCCGTATTTTAGCACCGGGATGCCTTAATATTGCTGCGTCCCTTCTCTCCTTATCGGGGCTGCTGAAAAGGATTTTGAAGGTTGAATTTCGTTAGGTACATCTTTTTTAGCATATTTTCTTCTTTACCGCATTTCAAAATATGTTTTCCTTTTCGAGATATTTGGGATCAAAGTTTTGGACTTTGGCCCCCTAATTACCTCTAATTACGTAACACGTGGAAAAATCGTAATACTGTTAGGCTACATAACTGCAAGATAAACATATTTGCTTCTTTAATCTATTACAAATTATCCATAGGAAAAGAGTTTTAGATAAAAAAAAACTTAAGAGCCCTCTTGGTCCCTTTTTTAAGGGGCCATCCCCTTTTTAATCGTATAAAATGAAAGGTCTTTTAATTTTAAAGACATTTTGTGTTTAGAAATTCGTTACTGTTCTTGAGATATGTGGGAAAGAACGTTTAAGGGACAAATCCCTAATCTTCCTATAGGGGCCGTTTAACGATATTTTAGCATATTGCTACGTAATCCATTATAAAATCATATCATTGCTTGAATTCATAACTGTAAGATAAACATATTTGCTTGTATTACCTTTCACAAAGTATCGCCGAGTACAGGCTACAGATTAAAGACTTGAAAGCCCTTCGGTCCCCTAATTTGAGGGACCAGCCCCTCTTTCTTGATATCAAATGAAAGTTCTTGTAAATATAAATATTTCTTAACAATATATTTTTCAGGAAGGAGATAAACAAAGAAAACCAGAAATAGTCCTTTTCTAAATCTCAATTTTCAGGTCCAGGCGAGCTTCGATCGATATGATTTTTAACCTTCATGCACAATATCAGTCTTCCGTCTACTACGTGTATCACTGAAAAATTCAAGTTTATATCTGCTATATTTTGAGAGGAGTCCTGCAGACAAAAGACCCCTCTGAAATTTTGATAAAATGACCATATCTTAAATTCAGAAGTATCATCATCCAAAAAAAAATTGTAATGCGTTAATATAATTATCTATTAGATTGCAAACTTTCATGAAAATCGATTGAGCAGTTTTCGAGATCTTGCGTTCATAACAATTTGTAAGAACAAGCATTCTGAGAGTATTGCATAGGCAATACACGTCCCCTACCGGTAACCCCTTTGATTGAGAATGGCAAAAGTTTGAGACCCTGTATATTAAATATTCCCTATCATAAATGTAAGTAATTGTATAGTATGAAATTATGAAAACTTATTATAATAAACAGCAAACAATCTCAGAAATCCATTAAAAAAATACATATTTGAAGCAAAGCAAACACAGAAGTAGCTAGTCTATTATTCAACAGCCCAAACCCGATAACGAACCCGATTGTAATAATAATAATGATAAAACCCTGCCGTTAAAATTTACACAATACTTGACACCATTTTACAGAACTTATTTGTTTGTTATTAGAAATGATAAATGTAATGATACAAATAATGCACGATATTATTACTGACCACATAATGTCCCCGTTCATTTAGTACACACCGAGCCCGATAACGAACCCGATCATTAAAAAATTTGGAGTGAAAAAATTAAATTTCTGGAAATTGTGTTGACCAGACGCTACAAAAGTATAAACTTGGTCTGCTGTTTGATATTTTGAAGCTGCTCAGCAAGTTTCACATCATTCGTCAAACGCATGGAGAAAAAAACAACGGAAAACTGAAGTGGGACAGACAGACGGACGGACGGACAGACAGACAGACGGACTGACGGACGCAGAGGAAAGCTATAGTCCCCTCCGGTGAAACCGGTAGGGGACTAAACAAAAATATAGAAGAATAGGAAAAAAGAAACAAGGCAAAAACAACAGGCATTCTGAGAGTATTGCATGAGCAATACACGTCCCCTACCGGTTTGTAGAAATTCGTGAAAACAATGCACTGTTATGCAGAATATTATTTCTTACCGTTTGTACCACGAATCAACAGACCGACCCGATAACGAACCCGATTGTAATAATACAAAAAAAAACCATGTCGATTAAATTTACAACACAATGCTTGACACTATTTTACAGAACTTATTTGTTTGTTACAAATAATGAAAGGAATGATCCAAGTAATGCACGATATTATTACTGACTACATACTTTCGTTTATTCAATACACAATGAACCCGATAACGAACCCGAACATTAAAAAAATGGAATATAAAAAATTAATTTTCTCGAAAATACGTCAACCAGACGCTACAAAAGTGTAAACTTGATCTGCAGTTAGACATTTTGAAGCTGTTCAGCAAATTTCACATTATTCCTCAAACGCATAAAGAAAAAAAAATGTGAAAAACTGAAGTGGGACAGACATACGAACGGTCGAACAGACGGACTGATGCACGCGGAGGAAAGCTTAAGTCCCCTCCGGTGAAAACTGGTAGGGGACTAATAAGGTCTTCCGTTTCCAACTTAATTAAAGTGAAAAAGAAACAATAGAATATTAGTAGAGTCTTCAGCTGAAAACGAAAGACCCTAATAATAAAAACAATAGAATATTAGTAGGGTCTTCCGCTCGGACGGAAGACCCTTAAAACACAAAAATGTAAATAAATAAAATAAAAAAACACAACACCACGTAAAGGTTTTACATGTGTATCTACATGTAAGCGACTTTGGATTGACACTTAGTAAATAAATATCACCTTTTTTTATTCCTACGCCAAATGAATAATACTAATCCTGTCATCCCTAGTAAGAAAGCGCTGGCCACAGAGATCCCTACATGTATAATAAAACCAGTGGAAATCTGGCCTGATCGGGCTGTAAAAAAACAAAAACATAGAGAAGATTAGTTTGAGACACTGCATTTCGTGGGCATCAGTTTGCGTTGATTTAAGGTTTGGGATGCACAATTAAGCACGACAGCTCGGATTTTTCCCGAATGAACTCGGTATTTTTTGGAAATTATCATTAAAAGTTATTAAAACATCCATTTTTTCAAATCAAACACAATAAACAGTCAGTAATAAACGATTGATGCATTTATTTATGCAATAGTTTTTTTTTCTAAACTTTTATTACAAAATAACTTAACATCTCGTGACGCCTTTGTCTATGAATATGATTATGAATAATTAAATTTAAATCTTTAACGCCGTTATTTATCTTTATTTCAACGTTACTAGGGAGAACTATTTTGCGGGGGGTAAACATTAAAATATGATCACATGATCTAGTTTGACAGATATTTGAACAATCAGTTTCTGTATGCTACTGATTCATCAATGATTTTACATAAATCAGCAGCAATGTCATCTCATGGAATGTTTTTAAACGTGTCCTCAAAGTCATCGCCCGTCGAAGACTTCCCTCCAAGCTGATTGTTCAGAAGAAGCGAATCAACATTGCCACGTGCTCGCCATGCTTCTTTTGATCATGTGAAAACATATTTTTCCGGCGTTGACTGAAGTGTAAGCGAAGCCTGTGAAGCACGACCTCTGGTGAAAGAATGCCCGTGACGTCGTCATGGTCGTTGTAAACAAAATTTCAATATGGCGGCGACCACGATAAAACAAAACAAAAAGGGGCGTTTGAAGAAAGCACCTTCAAATATGTTTCTGGACATATTTAAGACGATGAAAGCTGTCAAGTATGTTTGCAAGAATTAAGGCGTTATTTAATAGTAGGAAATTCAGTACTACCGAATGGCGAAATAGCAGACGAGTCGTAGTTAATGTCCGTTAGCGAAGACTAGGGATCTTGCCAGCAATGTAAATGTGGACCCCTCTATTTAAGAAGCATTCTGTTAAAGGGCGGAATGAAGTTCTGAATTATTGTGATCTATATATTCAATGTAATTTCTGTATAAACACAACCGTAGGTTCGGGTATGTTGCTTTATTCATTAATGAACGGATTTAAAAAAAAATAAAATGATGTTTAATTCTGCAAGTATGGTACATGTAAAAGGGTGATAATATAATTTTAAGAAAACATTAATTGATTGTAGCCATGATTGACATAGTTTGGTCCCCCAGAGGATGAATAACCTCCTTCCACTCTAGATTAGCCAATAATAAACAACAGGAGTTTTAAAAAAAACTGAATATATAATTGAGCAGTATGCAGAAGAAAATATGAAACAAGAAAGCATAATAGCTTATGAAAAAAAAAATATTAAAAGCAATACTGTGTGTTAACCATTTATACATTAATATACATATACACACAAATATATTACACAGATAATTTAGTTTTCGCAAAATGTAAATTTTAAGAGCACAACTCAGACAAAACCATGCAAAATGGTACAACTATTAATTTGTTCAATTGATCCTACGTTTTGTAAAACTATTTTTATTCACGCACAGCCCTAACCAATTAAAAAAATATATACTGGTACCTATAGCTGTAACCTTTGTTTTTTTAAGAGTTGTTTAAAAGAGAGAAAAAAAAAACCATTTAATGAGGAGTTTGTACACTTGGCGGTAGCTGTCATTTCTGATATATTTGTTGGGTAAATTTGATTTTTACATGTTTATATGTATCATGTTAACAGTATGATTTTAGATAACAGCTAATACCTGATTTTTAGATTTGATATTTTTCGAACTGATTTTGCAGAAATGTGTACAGATTAGCAGAATAAATTTGTCACAGGAAATGAAAATGACGTTTATGCATCATTTGATCCCCTTGACGAAGACCACTGGTAAGTATGATATATTTTTTTTATACACTGTAAAATACAAATGCATATTATAGTTTTCACTTTTTAAAATTGTATGCATATACATGTATGCTTAATGTACAAGGTAACATTTTTTTAAGACTTTTGTAGTTCCAGAAAGATGGGACTGGCACATGATGATAGACACCTACATCACAGAAGTAGCATCCAGTTGTGAAGAAAAAAATAATTTGCTCCAAAGTCTCAACGAGACAGTGTGCAGTGATCATGGGTGGCAAAGAAGAGGGTTTGACAGTTTAACAGGTGATTAGGAATGAAAGTAAATCAGATAAATAATTCCAATTAAGTTACAACTGGGTGTATGGATTTGTCATAATATCATATTGAAATTAATTTTTCCCTATAGACCATTCATGCATGATGAGCAAAGAGAATAATGTTCTGAAGACCTTAGTAAAGTACCGCACTTGTGGAACGTGTAAGTGGTGGATGAGAAATATACAAGGAGTGCCTGTTAGGGAGCATCGTTGTGTGTGGAATCATAAAGGATCTGCTAGAGCGATGGAAATGTGAAGCTGACCTACAAGCAATCAAAGATATGATCCAACAAGGTACACATGTAGAAATTATTGAGGGTGATGTTGATATAATTTTTTTTGCTTGATTACAAAGGAGTATGGGATTGGATGTGGAAAAAAAAACTTGACAAGAGTCATTGTATTAAAAACAATGTCAAACAGTTGTTTGATCTGAGAAACAAGAAGGAAGTCAGTATAACTAACCAGGTAATTCAGCATCTCCACAAATAGTATCAACTACATATTTAGCAAAAACATAGGTGATGTAGATGGGATGCGTGGCGAACTCTGAGAAATACAGTCACCGAAGTTAGCCATACAAAACCCCACTCAGTGACGCTTTCCTTCGAGAGAAATTGAAATGTGCTGTTCGTACCAATTATCGCAAAGTAGGCTTTGTATATTGACACTCGGCTCGTGCTGCTATGCTCAATGCCCCAAAACACTTGCAATATGGAGAGAGCGAAAGCCTTTATTTTTTTAGAATTCAGGCAACAGCAACAACCTACACTGTTACATGGAAATAGAGGTCTAGATCTAGTTTGGCATTGAAGTGTCAGGCAGTACTGTGAAAAGGCATTGCATGAATGTTCATAAATTTTACAGTTATTTACAAAATTTACTTTTAAATAAAAAAAATATGTTAAAATCATAAATATCAATGAGTATAATAAATGCAATTATTTCAAAGATTTAATTCCCATAAGTTTACCGGTATTTAAAAAGTATATTATGACTTAGAGATTTATGAAATGTTATAATTTTGTTATTCTTGATTAATTTGCTTCTTGTAATTTTTTAGTTCTTCGGAAAAAATAGTACTTGAAAAATAAAATGATATTTAGAGAATAATACATAGAAAATCTGTATCACGTCCAATACGCGGGTATGAAAATGCAACTCTCAGCGATTGATTGAGTAAAAATTCCTCTGATCGATATGATGTCAAAATAAGCAGCATGATGTCATATTTTACACAGAAACATGTCAAAGTTAACTTTATCTCTGGTTAAAGTTATTATATTTACACTTGCAAATGGGTTTCCATTATATAACACTTTTTGCGCAATCAGCTATTATTACTGAATAACATCATTATGGGTCAAGAGGTCAAAGTAGCGCATGAATAATTTAGGTCACTACTTTTTCTATGTGCTCAAACTTATTTAGCGACTTGTGCTGAAACACACCTATTAAATATCGTAATGAAAACATAATTTAGGCATAACAACTAGAAGTATAGATCTGTATTTTGTTTTACGAAGCTTTATTCATTCATTTTCTTAAAAAATAAAATGAGGGGGATAAATGATGAATGTAAGATAAGGCTTGTAAACAGAATAATGTTTATTGATCGACATCGTTACGAACCGTTCTTGAAAATTACAATCGCAATTTGTCAAAGGAGTTAATTCAGTTAAAATTCGTGTCTAATTTTATTACAAGCCCCGATCAAAATCGCAAACGCAATAGGCCTATTACAGACCTTTCGTGCTTAGTCCTTTCACTGATCACGGTCAACTGTTTTGTTCCGTAAAAATATCTTAGAAGTTAAAATTGCTTTCCTCAAAAATGTCCGAGGAAAATCGTCACGCTCTTGATTCTGCGATAGAGTTTCCCCAGAAAATGTCTAGGTAGGCTGTAACTCAACTTCCAATCGCTTTTGTTTTCAAATTATCAACCGCTCTGCGACTTTAACAGAAGTGATACTATTCCGCTAAGCTTCATTTTTTTTTCAATTGTACAAGTGAATTTTCTTTTCTGTTGTACTTTATAATTAAAAAGTGTTGTCTTGTCAAAAGTAGAGTCATATTTATTTATCATAATAATCAAATACTTTCAACATTGTTGTACTATTTTTTCTTACGTCATCTTAATCGAAGCGGCTTTCTAGGTCATCACAAAAAATAAAGCATGGAGCATTGTTAGTGTTATAATTTGCAACAAATGTAAATATAAGAAATAAGGTATCAATTTTGGATGTATACCGAATTTTACATCCAAAAATGATTTGGGATTTGATCACGTGACCTACCCGTATTTATATCCCGATATACATCCAAAAATGATACATTATTTCTTTAAAAACTACAGGCGAAAATGTTACTAGAAACTCCTTTAACTTAAAATATCTTCAATTTCTCTGTATAACGTATTATTAACATTGATGACGTCACAAGCATCTTTAAAAGAGATGATCAATGTCGGGAGACAAAACATCGGAATGCAGTGTTAACAATGCTGAAAAAAGATTCATTTAAATCAGTTACCCAATATTTAGATGAGTGTCAGTTAGGATATAATCAGGTTAATACAGGCATGGATATTTTGTTTTATCAGCGAGTGTTATAAGGTAAGCAGATAGACATGTATATGGCTTGACCGGCCTTTCCTCTGTCAGTGTGTACAAAAAAAAAAAAAAAAAAATTAAAGTGTACCACTACCGCAAATATTATGAAAGATGAATTAGGTAAATATCAAAAGTATATGACCTAAAAATATACTTGAAAAGTGCTGCTAGAATTCTATGCTTCGTTGCTGTAAACGTAAAATACGTAGTCTATTCAATGAAATTAAAGTTAAGGGGTTTCCGATAAATATTGACAATATTTATGCTATGCGATTTATAATAGGATTCTAGCAGTAATACTGATAAACATGAACTGATTCCCGATCGAATTGTTGTAACATACATACGAAAAAACTTCGGAGTAGTGTTACAATTTTTGATTTTTTGTTAAGGTAAAAAAAGTGATCTATTTTTAACTGTCACGTTATACCATGGAACGACAGCTTCAAAGATAAGGTCAATTCCGAAGTAGAAAAATAATATTTCGGTGAACACATTCACTCATTATTGATTTTCAGCACAGTTTTCATAAAAATAAACAGTTTTAAAAATTATCATAATTTTAACTGTCATTCAACTCGGAGTTGCCTTAACCTAGCCGCGTATCAGGACATCTAATATACATGCAGCAATTAATTCCAAAAAATGTGTACACAACCGGCTTATTTGCAGATTACGGAACCTCTTCGGCAGTCGCTTCCTTCATATCTGGAAAAACACCTAACATTTTTGACGGACTAGTGGGAAAATATATTTGCTTTTGTTGCTTTTAATGACTGTAGATATAAGAACTTAGTTGGATATTTTAAAACAAAATCATTAAAACCTCATTTTTTTACTAATGTAAGCAATTTAAAAAAACTTGGATTGTAAAGCGATTTAAAGTATGGTTTTTAAAACAAATAAACATTAAATGAGCTTTTTAAGCGTCCATTCAAGGGATCTGTGTAAAATCACGTAACCCAGTCTATATTCTTTCTAAGTAGTCAATGTGTTAACTTTCCAATCAATCTAAAGAGAGTGCATGTCCCCGGTGCGAAGCGCTGGAAAGAAAAGCAAGCTGTAAAACCGGTGCGCGAATAGAAACAAAACCAAACTATCCACTACCAAAGTGACTAAAGATCAAAACATTAACCATCAGCTCTACCTAAAAGTTCTAGATATGATTTGTTCAGCTGTAAACTTTTATTTTTTTAAGGAAAATCCACATCCTTTTCCATTTAAATGTGTGATTTCCTTAAATTTTTATATAAAGCTTTTCTTATGAAAGAGATTAAAAGTCTAAAAATGGCCACGACCATCGACCCCTCTTAAATCTATGCACAATTTATCTATTATTCATAACGCGTTATGACGTTTATTATGTTTATACCACATGGTAAGATTTATCGTGTGTTTGAATGCATTGAATGTCGTATATTTCCAATGCAAACATAACGAAAAAATATAACTTAATGTAAACATTTAAGTAATTGGTACACAACTTTGTGCAGAATTAAACACAAAATATCCTAGATAATTTTACAATGTAACGTTACTGAAAGATTTTTAATTGCATACGTCGCACTGTTAATTGCAAAGATTTGAAATCTTAAGACTATAGCCGTACAATTTTTATCATATTTTGTTTTTCTTAGAGTTGCACATACTATTAGCCAATTTTACCTAGTTCACATCGGTAACCTTGATATCCAGGTCTACATCGCTGACAGGTGCCCGTCTCTACATGACAGTACTGACAGTTAACATCCGGACAGGGGAGGGTATTGTTTGACCCGTAACATCCGGTAGTAGGACAACCTTTGATATGAATAAGATACTTAAGGGTTTAAAAAATATGCACAATGCGATAAAGTAATTTATTATTAAATGGTTTATATTAGATTTCAATGTAGAACCGTGTGGGTTTAACATAGACAGTTACATAAAACGGTTTTCAGTTACTTTAATCCAAAGCTTTTTAAATTTTTTTTTATTTGCCACATGATTCTCATCGTGCGATTAAAAATACAAACACTGAGACTTTCACCAACAAACAAAGGACCATATGTCATCAGTCTGTTAATTTTTATTGATATATCACGCCATGTACCGTATTTATTTTCTGATCAAAATTTGAAAGAGGTATAACTGTATACTACACCCACCGTACACCTCCACTGCACAGAGGTTAATGTCAACAGAATCGGAGTAGTCTTCAGGATAGGTCCCTCCTGGTAGTCTCTCGTTGAAGTAGATGACGTACTGCCCATGTACAGGACAGGTGGTATTGAAGACAAAAAGTATAGTGAGTTTTGTAAAGTTGTCGTCCTTGTAACACAGTGTTCTCTGTAGTCTGTCTGTTGTATTGGAGACGTACACAGAGAATTCAAGGAAGAACTGACTGAAGTAATTAGAAGGACCTGCATAAAATGTTAATCAATTATTAATTGACGTACAAAGTTAAGCAAACAAATGTTATAAAGACAACTTAAGATGTTGTATCGGTAAAAGAGTGTGCTCAGAATTGTGTCTGTTGTACTTTTTAAACATTGTAAAATAATTTGGAAGGTTTGCAGTCAAATGAGATAACTATAGTTCCAAGATATAAAAAGCTTGTTTCGCTTAAAAAAAAGCCATCAACATCAGATCAACGGTATTTCATACATTCTGTCATACATTCTGTAGTCTGTCTATTGTATTGAATACGTACAACGTAACCAAGTATCCAAAGAATTTAATGTTGTCAGTAAATGAAGTTGCAGTAAACAGACAAAAATAATATTTATTTCTTCTTTTAAAATGTTTGATTACGAAAGCTAGAAAATCATTGGAAGTAGTTCCGATATCGCATTCGTTGTATTAGATACGTGCACACAATGTTGACATAATTTACTTTACATGTAGCTTGTAGCAAGAAATAAAATTTAAATAAGATAAATACCTTGATGAAATTAGTGATTGCTTACAAATAGCCAAAAAAAAAGGAATTTTAATTCAAGAAAAAAACGCTTTGTGTTCATTATCATACCTTTACTGATTTACACCAGGGTAACAAGATAAGCGAGTGTCCTTTACCGTGCCAACACCTACTGCGACACTGGGCCTATTATTCGATGCATAAATTCGATATTCGATAATAAAGTTAATAAATTGCGCGATGTATTCCGAGTGTATTCCGAATGGAGAAAAGATGTTAACATTCCCCATTATAAATCTCCTGAGGAATATGTTTTCCTGTGAATTTTTCTGAGTGAAAAGGGATAATTGTTCAATGAAGATATCTTGGATATATTCCCTTTTAACGATCTCAACTGTATTTCTTTCACAGGTATGTGTAATTTTATTAAAAATCATCAAAAAGCGATGGAAGCAATAACTTGGGACAGACTATAGGATTCTAACGACTATTATCTCTAGGTAAAACTGCATTTTCAAAGATATTCGTGCAGAAATGTTCTAGAAATATCTTATTTCATTCAAAGTTGGGGACTAAAAAGATACGCATTTACATTTAATAACAGGACATCCCTGATACATTTCAGAGGATATAACTAGCTGCTTACATAAGGCAGGTGTTTAACCATAGCTTAGATTTCAGCTCAACGCCCATCATCTGATCATTATACTGAGTATTACCACCTTGCTTAAAAAAGAAGCAGTGTACACAAGGAGAACGTTCTGTTTCCATTGTAAACCATTTCTTCACACCGCGGCTTACAAGAGAAGTGAGGGTCCTTTATCGTGCTAACACCTACCGTGACACTGCGCATATCGATCATTACGGTACGGTATATATAATCTATTTCTGTCTGAGTCTAACATTTTAAAAGATTTTTTAATTGATGTGGCTTTAATGAAATTAATTATGCCTTAAATTGTAAGTAATGATAGCAGCGTTATAACATGGATTTTAGGTTATAGTCTGTCCTAAGTTATTGCTTCCATCCATTTTTGATGATTTTTAATAAAAATACACATACCTGTGAAAGAACTAGTTGAAATCGATGAAAGGGAATATATTCAAGATATCCCATTGAACAATTATCCCTTTTCACTCATAAAATTTCACAGGAACGAAAACAATTTTAAATTCTTACTGATTTATATTGGGAAATGTTTACATCTTTTCTCCATTTGGAATACACTCGGAATACATCGCGCAATTTTTTAACGTTATCATCCGGGCTTATTAATGGCTGATGCAATGCAAAATCTCCGTAGACTTTCATTTTTTGGATGTGTATTGAAACATGAAGCGGTAGAGGGGGTGTTTAAAAACAGATAATCTGGACATTTTTCATATTAGTGGATGAACGTAGTTTGAGCACAAAGGTATTTACTATTATTGAAATATCAAACAAAAAGTGGTGGAAGCAAAAACTCGGGACAGAGTATAATAAATGTTCCATTACTGATCATTTTAATAGTGATATGATTTTGTGTCGTAATAAAAAGATGTTATCAGATGTATATATAGTAATTTAAATTTACATCGTTCTACATTTTATAAACATAGGCGTCGGAAGCAAATTGAAAGTGGGGGGACTAGACTAATCCTCAGAAATATTGAGAAAAAAGTAATTCCCAAAATCATGGAAATCCTAATCCGTGGAGGGGGGGGGGTATATCTATACTTCCAATCAACAAATTTACTTACCCAAATTTTCTTTTTTCCAGAATCATGAAAATCCTAATCCGTGGGTGGGGGGGGGGGGGGGGGCTAGTTTACTTTTGGATCTAACTTCTCAACCTTTTAAAGTATATTTAGGAACAATAATCTTTCCTGCAAGAAAAAAAGGGGGGGGGGGCTGAACCCTCTATCATGCTAGGTTTCTAATGGTTAGGTATAACTTTGCAAAAAAAGCCCCCCCCCCCCCCCCCCCGGTTCCGACGCCTATGATAAAATACACAATATGCTTGATATGTTATTTTTATTTCAATACTGATATTTCCTTCAATAATCATAATCACAGATTCATCATCTTGTTATTCGGACAATACATGTAACATATTTGCTGAGGTTGAGAAGATGAAATCTAGAGGTTAAACTTCATAAAGCAATTTATTGACGTTTAGTTTCACACACTTTTCGTGATTTATGTGACATTCTTTGAAAGGTATTGATGTATCTTTTTTTTCAGAACACAATATTCTCATAAATTGGTTTGCTGTTATAAGAATTTGGTTAATATGCGTGGCTAAACACCAAACGTATCGATACAGCTATGGTTGAAGCATATTTGTATCTTACTGGACTTCAGAATGATTTAATTTTAGTAAATGTGACTATACCCCATGTATCATTGTGCGTCATAAAATAGATGGTGATGTGGTGGATGCTGTGGATGCTGGTCAGGTTGACCCACCAGGTGGCAGTTTGTTTCAGATATGATCCAGCACATTGATCTCCACTAATCACTCAGGTCTGATTTACGTCCGTCTACAGCGTTACTTGCGTCCCATATGTCACAATACCATGGGTTTTGTTGGTTTGCTGGTTTGTTGAGGGCGACATTAACTGTTTTAAAGTAAAAAAAAACTTGTTAAACAATTTTAAGCCACAGTTTGTTTTAAAAAGACATGTAAATTAATATGAAATTGGAAAATTTATTTTATAAGTCATTACATTTCTAAATCAATCCTCCACTTATTACAATCATATGTATTGCAACATCATTTAAAGGTACAATAAAAAGCGGACGATTTTGATAAAAACATATTATGCATTGTGATTTTCTCGTATCGTCGCTTTTTTGCGGACATTTATTTTCCTTTAAGGTAAAGATCTAGTAAATGATTGAGAAGAAATTCAAAATGTGAAAAGTTAACAGACGGACGACAGACAAAACGTGATCAGAAAAGCTCACCTAGGCTTTTAGTTCTAGTGAGCTGAAAAACAAAAAAAACAAGGGAAAAAAAGAAAAACATATTATCAAAAACAATTCCTGAATACTTACCCACGATAGACTGGGTGTCTTACCTCCGGCTGCTTTATATGTACTTGGAAACTCTATAAATAAACTTGATAACGTGCAGTTTTGCGCAAATGTATTAAAATGAAAACTAATCGAGGTCATTCAGATTTTTGTTTAGAAATTTTTTTTTTAGCATTCTGGTATACACTGAATATTAACGTACTATATTTTATGATAATATGAATTAATTACAAAATTACTTACCCATGATACACTGGGTGTATTGTCTTTGACTGGTTTATGCATACTTGGTGACTCCGTACACAAACTCAATAAACTCAATATCGTCCAGTTTTTGGCAAATGTATTAAATTAAACACTATTCGAGGTCATTGAGACATTTGAAATAATAAAACGTTCGGTATATTCTGAATATTAACGTGTAAGGCTACAGAAGACAACCTAGATCAACCCACACAGAGGAACGATGTCAACTCGTACTTGTTAACAAACCATTGACACATAATGTAATAAACACAAACAGCCTAAGTACACGTTCCATTAATATTGGAACACTGTTTTACATCACGGCAGTGTCCACATATTTCATTGCATTCAGTTCCATACAACCCTCTGTCACATGCTACAAATCCAATGGTCACTCTGTTATATCTACTATATATCTATTTTAAACAAAATGTTTTACATGCGTAACCACTCACGAGTTTTACACAAGCCGCCTAGATAACGAGCATCACATCCAGTCAAACATGTTCCATTGATATTGGAACACTGTTTTACATCGCGACTGTCCACATGTTTGTTTGCATTCAAAACTATACAACCTCTTGTCACATGCTACGAATACAATGTTAATTCAATCTCTT
This sequence comes from Magallana hongkongensis, assembly GCA_015776775.1. NCBI lineage: Eukaryota > Metazoa > Mollusca > Bivalvia > Ostreida > Ostreidae > Magallana > Magallana hongkongensis. The sequence continues at coordinate 5,125,136 of CM027469.1, read as the reverse complement.
AAGGTTTAGATGTTCTATGTATTATATATCTATTTTCAAAAAAATAATATTTGGCAAGCTTAACTACTCACGAGTTTTACACAAGCCCCCTTGATAGCCAGCATCACACCCAGTTAAACATGTTCCATTGATATTAGAACACTGTTTTACGTCGCGACAGTGTCCACATGTATCTTTGCATTCGGATCCAAATAATCCTTTGGCGCAAGCTATAAAATAACTCAGTATCAACAGTCAAGCTATGAGTAAATACTCTGATTATTACACAAAAGGTTTAGACAACCCCCTTCTAAGCACGTTACGGCACCTTTTCTGCACAGTCGCGTCCTTCATATTTCGGAAAAACACCAAACATTTTTGGCGAACTAGTGGAAAATATAACTTGCTTTTGTAACGTTAAATGACTGTAAACACCATTGTTAACTAATGTAAAATAATAAAAAGATACATAGATTTAAGAGTGTATTAACAAATGATTTTCAAAACAAATAAACATTATATTAGTTTTTTAAGCGTTCATTCTTTAAAAGGGATCTGTGTGAAAAATCACGTAATCTGATTTCTAGTTTCTGTAAGTGGTCAATGTGATATTTTTACTATGAATCTATAGCAAGTGCATGTCCTCGGCGCGAAGTGCTGGAAAGAAAAGCAAGCTGTAAAACCAGTGCCCGAATAGAAAACAAAACCAAACTATCCACTAACAAAAGTACCTAATGGTCAAACCATTAACCATCAGCTTTACCTAAAAGATTTAGATATGATTTGTTCAGCTGTAAACCTTTTTTTAAAGGAAAATCCATATCTTTTACCATTTTTAAACGTGTGATTTTCCTTAATTTTTTTTATAAAGCTTTTCTTATGAAAGAGATTAAAATAGTCTAAAAGGTTTTTTGTGTGTTTTTGAGCATTGAATGTCGTATATTTCCAATGCAGACATAACAAAAAATATAAATTTACTGTAAACATGTTATTAATTGCTACACAAATATTTGCAAAATTAAACACAAAATATCCTAGTAGATAATTTTACAATGTGAAATATTACTGGAAAATTTTTATTTGCATACGTCGCACTGTTAATTGCAAAGATTTTTTTGTTAAGACTATAGCCTTACAATGTTAATCATATTTTGTTTTTCCTGAGAGTTGCACATAGACAGTTTTACCTAGTTCACATCGGTAACCTTGATATCCAGGTGTACAGCCCTGACAGGTGCCCGTCTCTATGTGACAGTACTGACAGTTAACGTCTGGACATGGAAGGGTATTGTTTGACCCGTAACATCCGGTAACAGGACAACCTTTGATATGAATAAAATACTTAAGGGTTTTAACAATATGCACATCATGTATAATGAATATCATTAGTGATTAGTAGAACTAAATATTAAAATTCTGATTAAATGTTTCTCTTAAGTTAAATATATTTTTTTTAAATAGTCTTTTGATAAACTTTATGTTAAACATAAAGGCTATTTATGAGTTTTCAAATGGTTTATATCAAATGTCAATGTAGGGTCATGGTAACTCACAATTGACATTAATATAAAAAGGACTTCTGTTACCTTAATGGACATTTTTTTATTTCTCTTTTTGGGGGGCAACTTGATCATTATTGTTGGTAAAAAATACAAACACTGAGACTTTCACCAACACACAAAGGACCATATGCCATCAACACGTAAATGTTCATTCATATATCACGTTATGTACCTTATTTTTTCTGATCATAACTTGAAAGCGGTATAACATTACACCCACCATACACCTCCACTTCACAGAGGTCACTGTCAACAGAATCGGAGTACTCGTAAGGGTAGGTAACTCCTGGTAGTCTCTCGTTGTAGTAGATGACGTACTGTCCATGTACAGGACAGGTTGTGGTGAAGACAGCAGGTACAGTGTCCCTTGTAAAGTTGTCGTCCTTGTAACACAGTGTTCCCTGTAGTCTGTCTGTTGTATTGGACACATACACCGAAAATCCAAGGATGTACTTAATTAGCAAATTAGAAGGACCTGCATAAAATGTTAATCAATTATTGATGGACGTTCACAATCATGTAGCTAGACAAACAAAGTTTAACAAACGTATGGTAGAAGACAACTTATAATGTCGTGTTTGTAAAAGAGGGTACATGTAATCCGCATTGTGTTTGTTGTACTTTTTTAAACATTGTGAAAAAAGTTGAAGGGTTTGCAGTAAAATTAGATTACTATTGTACCTATATATAAATCGCGTTGGATTTGCTTGTTTAGCCTAAAAAGACATAAGATGAACGGTATTTCATACATTCTGTAGTCTGTCTATTGTATTGAGTACGTACAAAGTAATCGTACACAGCACTGTTGACATTAAATGAATTTGCAGTAAACATCAAAAATAATATTTATTTCTTGTTTTATATTTATTTAATTAATAAAGCTAAATAATTATTGAAGTTTTTAAATCGCATTCGTTGTATTAAAGACGTGCACAATATGTTTAAATAATTTACATGTAGGAGGCAGAAATACAACTAAAATAAGAAAATTACCGATAGGAAATTAGTGACTGCTTACAAAGAGCATATAAACGTGTCGTCACAAGTTATAATATCAGTTCTTAACATCCATCAACTCATACCTAGTATTCATGTGTTGGTGATAAAGTCTTTCATCCTTAAGACGCTTTTAACTTAAGAAAAAACGCTTTGCATTCATTATCATACCTTAACTGATTTACTCCGAAGCGAGGGCTCTTTATCCTGCCAACACCTACTGCTAAATTCGGCCTTTTAATTGTCACATGGTCACAGTATGGATTTATTTGTTAGGATTTTAACATACTATTATCTTTGGGTAAAACTACACTTTCAAAGACACCCGTGAAGAAATATTCTTGAGAAATATCTTATTCATGAAATATCGTGGACTAAAATGAAACTCATTTACATGTTATAGTAGAAAGTTTCTGATACATTTCAGAAGAAATTAATTACTGCTTACATATAGCAGTCGTTATAGACAGTTAAAGAGGTTCTTTCCTCCGATTTTTGTTAGCCATTTTGGGTCACCTCTAGTCTAGAAAGTCCGTGTCATATTTGAATTCTACTGGTAAATTATTTTTTACAATGCCAAATAAACTATTAATATTGAATAAAATAGTTAAGGAAAAATTCAATATTTACAAAGTTTAGTAAGGGACTGTGTTTTGTGGCGGAAGGTTTTGAAGAAGAGAATGAACATTTTTCATAACTCAGTTGTTTTAGAGTACCATCATTTTAGCTTTCTTATTTTCAGTCCAAATCAAATTTTCAGATAATTTTTGCATTGGGATATCTTTGTGTTGATTCAAAAAACACATTAATTTTTAACAATATTTCAATATTTCTATCGACATATATTGGCAAATTTCACCGATATTTCATAAAAGTCAAGAAAAAATGAACTCCAATTTTCCCCTAAAATTAGCTTATTTCACGCTATATCTCAAAATTTACATCATAGACCCATACTTTTGGTTTAATTTTCTGATTTTTAAAGTTTCTTTTGACAAGTCTATCATGATTTGAGAAAAAGTTTGAGAATTTTAAATAAATTTATTGAATGTTGAATCGTTTATGAATAAAAAAAAATAATGTGAATTTGTATTTGATACCATGGTTCATTTCGATGAAAAATGTTGGAGAAAAAAGCGATTTATGCGGAATTTGCACTTTCAGTGGAGAAAGGTCATATTAAATACACCGTAGCACTGCAAGGAGGATATAGACCCCGAACTCTTGTTTTCAATTTTGGTTTAGCTATGTGTGTAGATGTTTAAAAATTACTTCAGAAAAAACTTAAAGACTCTTGATCGCAGGATCCAACGTCCTTAATATTTCAGTTTTTGAATGTCCATCAACTGATACTGAGTGTTAACACCTTCCCCAAAAAGAAGCAGAGTACCCAAGGAAAACGTTCTGCTTCCAATGGAAAACATTTCTTCACACCGCGGCTTACAAGAGAAGTGAGGGTCCTTTATCGTGCTAACACCTGCCTTGACACTAGGAATATCTAACGTTAAATGATTACGGTATTGATCTATTTCTAACAAGTGAATTCCAGGTTTAAGCATGTTGCATTACTGATCATTTTAAAAGCGATGTGATATAGTGTCGCAATTAATGGATGTTTAAAAGACGTATATATAGTAATTTAAATTTACATCATTCTATATTTCGTAAAATACCCAATTTGTTTGATATTTTATTTTTACTTTAATGCTAAATTACTAACAATAATCATAATCAAAAATTCATCATCTTGTTAGTCGGAGAGTTGAATTTTTGTTGAGGTTGAGAAGATGAAATTGTAGGGATTAAATTTCATGATAACAATTTAGTGAAGATTAGTTTCACACACTTTTGGGTTTTACATGATATTGTGTCATACGTGTAACGTATTGATGTATCGTTGTATTTTATTTCAGAACACATTATTCTGATAGACCGGTATACTCTTATGAAAATTTGGGTGATATGCGTGGCTACACACTAAACGATTCGATACAGCTATTTTTGAAGCATATTTATGTCTTACTGGACTTAAGAATGACCTAATTTTAGTAAATGTGACTATACCCCATGGAACATTGTCCGTCCTGAAGTAAATGGTGATGTGATGAATGCTGTGGATGGTGGTCAGGTTCACCCACCAGGTGGCGTTTTTTTTACCATATGATGCAGCACATTTACCACCCCATCCACTCAGGTCTGATTTACGTCCGTCTACAGCGTTACTGGCGTCATATGTGTCACTTTTCTGTGGGTACTGTTGGTATGCTGGTTTGTTGAAGGCGACATTAACTGTTTGGAAGGAAAAGAAAACCTTGTAAAACAATGTTAAGCCACAGCTCGTTAAAAAAGAACTGTAAATTAACATATAAATGAAAAATCTATCTTCAATAAGTCATAACATTTCTAAATTAAATTTCTACTTATTACAATAATTTGTATAACCACATCATTTATAGGTACAATACAAACCGAACGGTTTTGATAAAAGATAAAAGATATGCATTGTGATTTTTCTCATTTCGTGGTTTTTTTTTTATTTTGCAGACATTCATTTTTCTTTAATTTACATCGCACACAATGACTGCATTGTCGATTGTTTTATATCGTCAATATATAACTTAACACTGTGAATGAAATATTTAAAAAAAAAGTATACAATGTTTGAGTTATCGGCATGATAATGTTGCGTCATTTTATTTTTTGTATGTTAAAATATCACCCACTATGACAAGCTGTTGATGCTCCGCAGATTCATACCATGTTGTTTTACCTTGAACTAGAATGTTTTAAGTGACATACAACCCGTTGCAACGACATGCACATCATTTCTTTGCATGTTACATTGAGAACAAATATAAATGAATAATGTGGTTAAAATAAATAACGACATTTTATTTGATTTTCAAATCCAGTGCAAGAACCAATTTACGTCGTTAACAAAATATTTGCCGTGCAACAATGGGGTTATCTTTTCCTATTGACATGCTAAGCGTTTGTTTTCGATAAGAAATATCGACGTAGTACAGTATTATAACAAAACACCCGTTACATCACCCCAATGTGATCCTTGTACGTGTATTTAGATACAGTAATCAGAGCAAATATCCGTTACTTAAAAAAAACTTTTTTTTTCAATCTGTTGAGTCAAATGAACGAAAAATGTTCTTTTTAAATATGAAAAGTTCACGAACTATATAAGATTAGGCCGATTTTATTTATTAGCATATTAAATGTTAGCTTAAAAAAGAACTGGCTCACCATAACCGTAAGCAAAGACAACAACTCCGACAAAGTCAAACACTGCATACATCTTTGTGACGAGCACGGACATCAGAAAATAAAACAGGAAATACACCCGACTCTTGAATTCTGTTTATAGTTTCACGTAGACATTCGTTAAACAGAGTGCCTTAGAAGAGGGTCTTAACCCCCTAAATTATCAACATTTACTTATTTCAACTTTGCTTTTTAAAAAAGTAGACTTCGGGATGTTATAATATCATAACTCATTTTCTCGTTTAAATTTAAATGTTCATGGTTAGTACTTATTTCTTGTTGCTTTTTCAAAAGAAATGGAAACAAAGAAAGCGAGTGCTCTTTAAAAGTTACACTGACATCACGGATATATCTCATATAGCATTTTTTATGTTTATTGACACGCCGGTAATATAGGCTAGTCATCACAGATATTGCACTTGAAATACAATGTTTAATACGACTTCCTCCGATTACACGTTTTTCTGTTAGTGTGAATAGTATATAACAGAAAAATATGGACTATATAGACAGTTTCAAGGTCTGGTTTTAAGCATTATAGAAGACGATGTATGTGATATCACTGGATGAAATATCTGGTTTCAGCGCTGCGGAAACCCTTTGGAAACTCTGCGGAAACTTAAGGTTACTTTAAGTTTCCGACAGGTTTCAGCACGGAAACTTCAAGTTTCATTAAGTTTCCGCAGTGCTGAAACTTAGGCTGTCCATGAATCCAAATGGTTTCCGCAATGGAAACTTACTGAAACTTGAAGTTTCTGCATAGTTTCAATCTCCATATACGTTTGGGATACATATTGTTTACAAATGGTTTCCGTGACGGAAACTTACTGAAACTTGAAGTTTCTGCATAGTTTCAACCTCCATATACAATTGGGAAACATACTGTTTACAAAGGGTTTCCGCAACAAACTTACTGAAACTTTTTATATTTTTGCTTTCACAAAAGCTGAGCAAGGTTTCTACTTTATGTAAAAACAAAACAATTTCAAACAGTTCCAAATTTATTTTGTTCAAAAATCTGAAATTGTTTCCAATAATAAATAAAATACAGCCAAGATATAATAATGGAGAAACATCCATATGGCAATTCCCTTATTAGGGACTTTTATTTAAAAAATGATAAAATTGCACAGGAAAAAAAACTCCCATAGAAATCTTTACATTTGTATTTTTTTTCATCTCGATTAAATGCCTATCAAATCTCCCTTTAAAAATGCAACAAAGATCTTACTTTTTTAAAAATATGAATGCAATTTACAAAATAACTGCACGTACATGAATAAACAAAGAAAACTTCACTGTTACATGAACATGATACACTTGTCTCAATTTGTTTTGAACTACAATGAATATGTACACCATAAAATATTTTTGAAAAGTCTAAAGTATCCATCTTTAAAAAAAAATACACTACAAGATAGTAGTTGATTATAGAGGTATGACCCAGATTTGATTTGAATAAGTCAATAAATTCCAAAATGAGGTCAAAGTGACCCATTACAAGTTGGAATAAACCTTTTTTTTTGTTAGTAATATAATCTAATGTTTTACAATAGAACAGAATTTGATATCATTTTTTTTGATAATCCATTAAGTCCAAAGTGAACTTTTCATTTCCACCCATGATGTACCAACTGATCAGATTTTAATATCATAAGCCTGTCAGTATTTAAAAGATGACCCAGAGGGAGATATGGTAAGCTTGTTGGCCAATAAAAAGCTAACAATGGAGCAGTCTGTCAAATCATGTGCAAAAATATGATGTACACATTTAATTAATTATGCTGATTGCAACACACTTCATTCCTGATGAATATTCTTCTTTACACACGGTTTACCTTCCTACATTTCACTACTTTACCTACATTAATACATGTATTCTTAAATCCAAGACATGAAGTAAAATATACATTGTTTATATATGTATTACTACATGTACATGTACTTGCTTTTTGTAGCATGAATGTATAAAATACAAAGTATCACACAGATCATTCACCTTACCATTCTCATCAATACCAGCATTTTACTTATAATATAAAAGCTAATTCCAATTATATATTAGTAACATAACACAGATTAAAATAAAACCCACATGGAAACAACTTTCCATCCAAGTAATTTTGTTTTATAAAAATTGTAATACATGGGGTATATGTTGTCTTTATATATTTTCATATTCGACATAATTGAATATTGTTTGGTGTATTTTATCATTTCTATGACCCATGCATTCATCTCCTAATGCAGTGTTTTTACATTTAAGATTGGTTTCTTAATTTTTCATATATTGCTGCAAATAAAAACTAAGTTATCAATAAATGTTTAAACAAAGAAAATGGAAAAAAAAGTAGTTCATACTTATCAACTTGGAGGTGTGAGGATATATGTTACATGGAGTCTAATATTTTATGCAATATTTGCAAATACATGTTATTTAAGAAAATGAAAGTTAATATCTGCAAGGTCTAATCAATCATTTAATAAGTCAAAACCATGTGATTTTCTAAGATTCTAGCTTACAGACAGACATTGTAATATACTGGTATTTGATCATATAAAAAAAGTACTTTTATAGTTTATAGGTTTTTTGAAATGAGAATACTTTACAGTTAAAAAGTCTTGTTCTGCAGAGGTTTAGTCGGGTCGTAGAGATGTGTCCATTCGAATCAATAAGGAGTGTCCTTGGCTGTTGTTCATGTAACCCAAGTCGTAGTGTATGGAAAGGCCTTTTTGGGGGACTTTCGAGCATTGTCCAGACCGGTGAAGCACTCATATGATCACATCATGGCTACAGCAGACTTAGTAGTTCTGGACAGTGGTAGCATTAAAATTCTTCTTCTGGCGATGAACTTGTTCCTTTCACTTGGCTGTACTTTATGTCTGTTCTATTTATCTTAAAAATGAATAATAAAGTTTCATTTAGATTTTTAAACAATAAACATAAGTCATTCAGCCTAACATGTAATAAAAGCATTCTGAATAAAATTCTGAATACAGAAGTTACTATGCAGTTGCCAGTTGCTGTTTAAACTATGTCATATAATGACTACAGTAGTATCTGGTCTAAAATGTTTCATTTTATGTTTGAAGCTATGTTATTTTCATTTTGATTCAATTATTGTTTGTTGAACAATGGAAAAACTTATCAACAATAAGTGTGTTTCACCCCCCCCCCCCCCCATCAATTTTCAAGAACTAAGACCTGGATTTCCCAAAAATTACTACAGTAAATTATAAACATTAAACACATGTATAAGTTAATGGTGAAAATAATCAATTTCAAAGCAATACCTTGCGTTCACATCGTCAAGCTGGTCAAAACATCCATCCGAATCACCGAACAGAGGATGCAACTAATCACCGGAAACATTGACTTTGTATGCTGTCAATGCTGAAAAAGAAAAACGTGAAAGATTTCATTTTCCGGATTTAATTAAACAAAATTTGTTCGTTACATTTAGAGTTTGTAAATTGTATGATGTGCAAAAGATTCATTGTTCGTCTTGTTTACCAACCAAGCATTCATATATTAGGGACGTTTAAATTTTATATAATTATATATGTATATACCCTGGATAATCTTGATTATCATGCATATAAAGTTGGTTAATGGTTAACTTGGTCAAAACGTATATTTAAAAGAGATACGGTAATAAAAATTAAAACGCCGAACCAAGTTTGAAAAAATGACGCCATCTTGATTTGATAGCGCGAGATCTCGTTTACAAATGAGAGATAAATTAGAGCCTTGAAAATGTTATTGGGAGTATTTATATTGTGAATTAAGTTACCTTGACATGAGTTCTTCGTTCCTGCATTATCTCCTTGTTGTAGAGGCTATTAATGCTTCTCAATTCTCCATTTTACAACAGCACCTTCTTGTCCATTTTAACCTTCGCTCGGAATCATAAAGTGCGCCAATACTGACCAATCAGAACCCGCTAAATCTTGGAAAAGTGCATCTTGGGATAGTTTAAAATGAATAATGTTTAATCAAAATTATCATTTTTTACCGAATAGTATACTTTTTACATGTATATTTATTTTAAATAAGAACTGTCGGAGTCAGTATTTTCTGGTTAAATTAATACGACAAAGTATTGGCGTGTGTTTGTTACAATTGTATTTGTAACACGTGATTAACCAAAAAAAAATGGCCGACCGTTTGTTTACAAAAGTCTAATGAAATTAAACAAGTTTTAATGAGACATATGTATCGGATTTTGTCTTTAACTATATTTTATTTACATGTACTGATGATTTTGCCAAACTAAATATGATAGAGCCATATATAGTTTACTGACAAGTTAGTCTTGAGTTGTCCAATTTTCACCGCGATTCTAAGCACGGTCATATTCTTATTCAAAATATAGAGGTGTGAAAATATTATGTTCATCACTGAGCAGGTTCTGCATGAACACACAGAAATCACAAATATAATTAGATGCCGATCAATTAACGGGGTCCGGTTAACAGCGTTCACCCGTACGGTGAATTTACAACTACGATGAATTGATGGCAATTATTTTACAGTTACACATGTGCACTGATTGGTCATGCGATGAACATTACGTTAAGAATACTTATGAAATTAAAATACAAACGCGTTAAACAAGCCGGGAAGTAAGACGTACACGTCGGACTGATATATAAACAAAATATAATTTTAATTATTTGGTATATTGTATACGAATGTATAATCAAATTTTAAAAATGGGATTAAAATCACGTGCACCACATGGCTAGTGCTGGATTATAAACTGATTTTGTAATATAACGTATAAATTCAGTAAAATTATAAATAATGCTTATTATATCTTATAACAGCTAGAAACATGTGCATGTTTCATAAACATGTATCAATATCTGTGTTTACAGTACAGAAAGTAAATACAAAGTATAGAAAAGCACGAATCACATAGGCGTCGAACCGGGGGGGGGGGGGGGCTTAGTGCAAAGTTAGACTTAACCAATAGGCATATAGCCCCCCCTACACTTTTCCTCGCCTAAATTTACCTTGAAAGATTGAGAAGTTGGAGTAATAGGCATACTAGCCCCCCCCCCCCCGACACGGATTAGGAATATCATGATTTTGGGGGAAAAAATTTGGGTAGGGAAATTTATTTTCGGAAGTATATAGTATAGGTATAACCCCCCCCCCCCCCCCCCCCACGGATTAGGATTTTCATGATTTTGGGAATTGGGGTTTTTCTCAATATTTCTGAGGATTAGCCTCCCCCCCCCCACTTTCAATTTGCTTCCGACGCCAGTGATACATGATACATGATACAGTCATACATGTAGTAAGGTCTGAAATGCATGTAAATAATTAAACAATTATTATATTAGACTCAAACTCCTGTCTACATGTGTTGGCGTGGTATTAAACAAGAAATGAATTAGCTCTAAACTTCAGGTTGTACGAATATTTAGTACGATTTGTAAAAATTTGTAAAAATTTACAACGACTTTACCTTAATTTGTTTGCTTAATTAGTTAATGTACCTCAAGGTTCATTCAAATGATAACTAAATGATTTAAGAAGGAGCTCGAGTCTTACAAAATAGGTATATTGATTTATTTTACTAAATAATTATAATTTACTTATCAGTTTTACTAACTCAGGTACACACAAATTGAAAAAAAATTCCCGCCGGGCTCCAGTTATAAACTCACGCTTCGTACTGTGTATATGTTATGTAACAGTCTTTTGTTCACTCCTGACAGAAAAAACCCTGCAATCCACACAGAATATACAGGAAAATCAGAGAGGAGGTCACCTGGACAAAGAATGTATACACCGTATACACGTGCCCGAGTACCTAAGATTAATGATTTCATCATATGCATTAAACAAGATCAGACATCAGTTTTTCTTTTCAAATTCAATTAATTACTTAGTAAGGTTCTTAATCGCCTTATTTGCCACATTTGAAGATAGTTACATGTATACATATAGTTTCAGTCACGCTGAAACCCATCTTCGCTAGCCAAGGGTTTTCGGTCCACTTTGCTCCCCATTTATGGGGAGCAAAGTGGACCGGAAAACCCTTGGCTAGCGAAGATGGCTGAAACCTTACTATACATTTTAGTATGTACGGATTCATTATCATTAGGCTAGAATTAAACTTAAACCTCAAACTCAAATCAATTTTAGTAATAGTTTCAGCAATGCGTAAACCATTTGGAAACCTAACTTAAAGTTTCAGCATACTGAAACCTAGCGGAAATGTTCTGAAACTGATTGATATTTCCATAATAATTTACACAACTTTTAACATGATTCAAATTTAGTTTCCGCATTGCGGAAACCATCAGGAATCTTAACTTAAAGTTTCAGCATACTGAAACCTAGCAGAAATGTTCTGAAACTGATAGATATTTCCATAATAATTTACACAACTATTCACACGATTCACATTAAGTTTCCGCATTACGGAAACCATCAGGAATCTTAGACTAAAGTTTCTGCTGACTGAAACCTAACGGATACTTGCTGAATCGATATAATGGTTTCTGCATTGCGGAAACTATACATGAAACTTCAACTTCAAGTTTCAGCAAGGTTTCCATATAGTTTCAGTTTTGCTGAAACTTGATTTTTCATCCAGTGTATATTATCGACCAACCTGGTAAAAAAAAAAAAAAAAAAAACCTTCGAAAATTTAGATTTATCATGAGAAGGCAGACACGCCTAGCATGTAATCAACTTTTTATTAGACATCAAATACATTTGAAAGTGATATATTCGAATTCCATCGAACTCAATGTTTGAAATATTCTTAAATAATTACTGCGCATGCCCATTGTTGAAAACCAGGCACTTTATTTCCAAGTAAAATGCGGATTACTTATAATTATTTTTCGGTGTGTTCCTCTATATGGCTTGATTGACATGGCCATTTTTTTACTCTATTGATCTTCTTAAAAGAAGAGCTCTATATCTCAAATTATAAAAAAATGCCTAGATTTACAGATAAAAACTATATTTTTTTTATTAATTTATTGTACATAATTTAAAAAATCATATCATAGAATTAAAAAAAAAAAGATCTTATTGTTGATTTGTTAACCATCCCATCCTCCCTTATCAGCACTTTTCCCTTCCGTTTAAATAATTAAAAAATGACAATCCCTTACTGTCTCAAAATCTCGACATCTCATAAATACAATTTCAAAGCAGATCAACGCCAGGTTTTAAAAGGACAGAGAAGAGATCAGGTGACTAGGAGGAGTATTTATCCCCTGCCGACCAATATTGAAAAAAAATGTAATCTGAGTCATACCAACCAAGACAAGGAAATAAAGAAAAAAAAAATCATTAACATGTTTTGTACATAACATCAAGTGGGACCTTCACATAATGCCAGGGATCTTTACCAAACGAATGTGATAGGTTGTTATCTTCTGGTCTGCTAGTATTCATAAACATTTCCTCATTATGTACATTATTTAAATTGGGCAATCTCCTTAGCAGTAATAGTGAACAAAACTCGTCACCCATCGAATGTGAAAGGTTAAAATCTTCTGGTGTGCAAGTATTCATAATCATTTCCTTATTATGTACATAATTTCAAGTGGGCGCTCTCCTAAGCAGAAATCATGAGCAAGACTCGTCAACCTCCGATTGTGATAGGTTAATATCTTCTTCTCACAATTACCAACACTTTCAATTCCCTACACGTATATTTTACATGATACGAGAATAAATTTAAGCTTAGTAACTCTTGGCTAAAGAGTTTGACTTGAGAAAAAATGAGTAAGTTTAGGAATGAAGTTTGTAACGATTTTTTTTTATTTTGTAACTATTTTTTTTGATCGAGTTTATTAAAATAATATTGAACAAATTTTCATTTTTGATAATATTTTTACATTATTCATATTATGAAAAAAGTGATATTTAATGAAAGTTGATCATTTGCAAGGTAATACAACACTAGTAAACTGATGCAAATAACAAAATGTAGACAACTTCATTATAGTATATCTTAAATGTATCTATTTATTTTACTGTATGTCTTTAATTGGTAGTATTAAATTTCCAAGTCAAATGCGGATTACTTATAATTATTTTTCGGTGTGTTCCTCTATATGGCTTGATTGTCATGGCCGTTCTTTTACTCTATTGATCTTCTTAAAAGAAGAGCTCTTTATCTCAAATTATAAAAAAATGCCTAAATTTACAGATAAAAACTGTATATTTTTTTTATTAATTTATTGTACATAATTTAACAAATCATATCATAGAATTAAAAAAAAAAAGATCTTATTGTTGATTTGTTAACCATCCCATCCTCCCTTATCAGCACTTTTCCCTTCCGTTTAAATAATTATAAAATGACAATCCCTTACTGTCTCAAAATCTCGACATCTCATAAATACAATTTCAAAGCAGATCAACGCCAGCCTTTAAAAGGATAGAGAAGAGATCAGGTAACTAGGAGGAGTATTCATCCCCTGCCGACCAATATTTAAAAAAAATTGTAATCTGATTCATACCAACCAAGTCAAGGAAATAAAGAAAAAAAATCATTAACATTCTTTTGTACATAACTTCAAGTGGGACCTTTACATAATACCAGGGCTCTTTACCAACCGAATGTGATAGGTTGTTATCTTCTGGTCTGCTAGAATTCATAAACATTTCCTCATTATGTACATTATTTCAATTGGACAATCTCCTTAGCAGTAATAGTGAACAAAACTCGTCACCCATCGAATGTGAAAGGTTAAAATCTTCTGGTGTGCTAGTATTCATAATCATTTCCTTATTATGTACATAATTTCAAGTGGGCACTCTCCTAAGCAGAAATCGTTCGCAAGACCTCTTACCCTTCGAATTTGATAGGTTGATATCTTCTGTTAAGTTAGTATTCATAAATATATTATGCATTGTGTGTATAACTTCTAGTGGGTACTGCGTGATATTTTACTTATTATTATATTTACCTATTTAATGATTAAAAATTCTAAGATGACATGTGATGATAACAAACAGTGTTCAAAATCAAACATCCAAATGAAAAAAATAAAAACGCATAACAGGAGCAGAGCAAACACGGACTTCTAAAAATAAAATAGAGGTAGAATCAGGTGCCGTTGCGATGAGTTAGCATCCTCTGCTGACCAGCCTGAACCGCTGTGTGCTCTTTGTCATAAAACTGAATAATCCGTACACAATTAGATGATTGTTTACGTTCTAACAATAAGCATATAAACGTCAGCCCACATGCGACACAGTGTAAGATTCTATTTGCTGACAAGGTCATTGTATCGAATATAAAACTTGCAAAAAGATGACTTTAATCAAGACTGTTTAGTCCTAGGTTATCAAATCGTTTATCAATGTTTTGTCTCGCCTAGAAACTGTTCATACGAAGAGCATACCCCTGCGTGTCGAATTAACTCTATATACAGGTGTTTAAAGTATATTGCTACAGTGCTGTCTTCACGAAAGTTGACATGGATAC
This sequence comes from Magallana hongkongensis, assembly GCA_015776775.1. Lineage (NCBI taxonomy): Eukaryota > Metazoa > Mollusca > Bivalvia > Ostreida > Ostreidae > Magallana > Magallana hongkongensis. The sequence continues at coordinate 5,109,850 of CM027469.1, read as the reverse complement.
AAATAGGATAGGATGCACGATAGAAATATAAAAGTTAAGTTCTATCCTATTCTATCACTATTGTAATGGAAAAAAAAACAACAACTAAAAACTATCAAACAAATCCCTAGGAAACAAAACGTGACACTGTCAAAAAAATCCTTAGACGGCCCCGAGGACGGCCTTAAGATTTCAAAATGTCGTGAAGTCTGCAAGTAGGTGTTTTGTTTTAGATGTTTGAATCAATTAAATCATTATCAGGTGTTTAGTATATTCAACAAATATTTTGCAATAATCTCCACATGCATCTTGAAACACTGCTGCACATGTTAATGTTATGATTTTGATTTAATATACACCCGCTCCAAAGGAGAAGGGGGTTATACTGTTTTACCCCTGTCTGTCTGTCTGTTTTTCTGTCTGTCTGTCTGTGTCCGTCCGTCCGTTTGTCTGTCCGCCTTTATGTCTGTCTCTTCGTTACAAAACATTCTGTCGCATTTTTCTCAGCAATTATTCATCGCAGATGCCTGATATTTTAACAAACTATTTGTTTAAGGATGCCATATTAATTTGAAATATTTTTGTACAAATTGGACGTCTACTTTGTTTATTTTTAGCCTAAATTGTCAAACAAATTTTTACAGATGCCTGAAATTTTAGCACACTATTTGTTTAGGCATGCCATTTTGTGGGATACATTTTTGCACCAATTAGTTATCCAACTTCCTTTTTAGTGAAGACTTTGCTTATTTTGATTATGCACGCCAGGGCGGAAGGTATAACTAGTGAGCATTGGCTCACAGATATCCTTGTTTACATGTTTCTCCATATAAAGCATTGGCTCACAGATATCTTGTCTACACATGTTTTTTCATATGAAGAATTGGCTTTTGATACATGTATGTATGTACTGATGGGTGTTACAATGTATAGTTTCATTTGATGGCACAGTTAACACAGGGTGACACTGTGTTAGTTATCGTTCTTGGTGTTTCTGTTTTCGTCATTTGTTAATAACTGTCACGACCTTTGAAGTGTCAAGATTAACAAGAGGGACTCAGAAAAGGTATCTATCAAAAAATAATTAAAGCACAAAACATCAAGCGAACAGTATTAACATGATTGTCTAGAATACATTTGTGTACATGTACCATATTTTATCAGCAGAATGACTCATTATTCTTCAGAATATACTATTTATACTTTAGTGTACATATTGTGTATAGTAAACTAATTTGGAAAATACTAAGTTTAGTGAAAAAGCTTAAACTTAATTTTTAAATTAGGTAGAGCTCATTAATTAAGATCGAAACCTGTATATAAATATTCTTTGTAAATTTCATGAACATTTCATGAACTTGATATGATATTTAAATGATAGTACCATGTAATGATAGTACCATTACTCGATAACAATAAATGCAGAACTCATTGGATGCAGATCAAATGTTCTAACAAACTATAACATATCTTTTATGATTTGATACAGATTTGTGTCTGGTCCAGTCAAACAACATCATCCAACTCACGCGTTAACTAGATTTCTACCTATAAACCAGACGGAAGCAATTGACAGACGTTCAGAAGAGGAGCGCACGACTGAAGAAGGAAAAAGAAATCAATCAACATCTCAAAGATGTTTTAACAACTCTGGGTATACGCTTGTTCTTATTAATGAGCAGATAAACAATGCAAACAATTTTGACCGACTAGTGGGATGATGAAATAGGATAGATGCGTCGTAGAAGGTAACGATAAAATAGACCGAATCTTCTGGGACTAAAGTGACGAATGCACGACATTCAAGATTACTGCATACTCCGTATAAAAAAATGGAATCTATCGTTTTTAAAGAATACAAGTGGAAGTAGTTATAGAATATGTTATTGCCGAAACATCGATTACATTGAATGTAAAGTTTTATTTGTGAAATAACCCTATTTAAAGGTCTATCCGTGATAATAAGTATATTGTATGTTGTGCTGAACGGTATTGAATATAAAGATTAAGTTAATGCATAGCTTCTTTATATTTATTCTTTCATTTGATGTATTTTTAAACATGATGCTTCTTGTTTTGTTGTTTTTTTTCCAGTGCTATGATTCAGCTTGTTTGAAGCAATGTAGTTACATGTATATCCCACTGTTTGACTCAACGTATATGAATTAAAATCAATATTTTTCTCTTTAATTCATATTCAACCTAAACACATATAATGATCCACTGTCTTTTATGTATCCTTACTATGCGTATTGATCACGTGACCCAACCCACTATAATGTGTGTTATATCATAAATAAAGTTGTCTGATGGTCGTGGCAGGTGTTATAGTTCACTGACGTCCCTAAAAAGAGAGCTGTATATTATAATATAGGAAAATACCCAAATTAAAATGTTTGAATTTTGTTTTATCCAACTTCATAGTTTTTGGCTATAAAAGTATTTCAATTTTATGTAGATCTGATGGATGATTTGCTTACCACCAAGTATCGGAGTAGATACAAATTGAAATGATGTTGAAGCGTTTATTTTATTTATTTGCCTTTTACTCATTACAGAATGACGTGGCTGTTATTCAAAGAGCATTTACATTCTAATTCCAAACCATATGACGATTCAACATGTATAGATAATATGTATTTGTCTACGCAATGAATGAAGTAAATCTTTAACTAATTAGCCGAAGATTCACAGCTTAGAAATGCTTAGTTATTGTCCTTATAACAGGACATGCGCAGCACAATTGCTAAATTCATCTCAGAATTTAATGTGTAAAACATAGCGTAATCAAAGGTACTTTACACGAAACAATTTTTTTTTATTTATTTAGGTTTTGTAAACGTATGATTGAAATAATATACCGAAAAAGATTTTTTTTTAAATATCTAAACACTGCTTGATTTTTATTTTACAATAATCGAAATTTAATTATTTTGAAATGTGTATAGAATTGCTGAGAACTTTCTGTGGTTGAGTCATATATATGGCATTACGTCTAGCTCTGGCTAGTGGGCTAACACTTCAGCTCGATTAGTAGAGTGCTTTATTTGCATTCCAGAGAACCCGTATTCAAACCCCAGCAGAGGCAATGATTGTCCCTGTTACATATCGACCAAAACAAAGTCCGAGTCTAATATGCTCTCAGTGCATACATAAGAGTAAACATGTTTAATGCATTTTCATTTCATATAAGAAAAAGAAGCGTTCATAACATTGTTCGTATCATGATCATGGCGAAAACCGAATTCTAAATGCAATTTAATACAATGTGTAACGATGCTGTTCACAACGATTTGGCAACTATACGTTAAGATTTATTGTGACATTTACTTAATCCATTCTTCCACTCTATGCAGCAATCAGTGGGCAACCCCATATTGCGATCTAATAATGAAAATATATCAATGAGTTACATAAGATAAATAACGAATTCAGTATAAAAATACACATGTTTGTGGCAAACTGAAAAACCAGGAAATAAAGATGAATTAATAACTATTTCTTTTAAATGACTTTAAGTAGGCACTTTACATGACGAGTATCGTATGTAAAAGGCTCGTCACCCACCATATAAAATAGATGGTTTGATAGATTCTTATGTGCTTTATGTAGCATTAAATAAATGTTATGCTTTAAGCATTAAACATGTGATGCTTTACCTATGATTATAGAAACATTTCTAATGCTTTAATCATTTTAAAATGTAAGCAATCATCGTTGCTTCTTTCACTTTTGTATTATTTTCTAAAGAAAGAAATCATGGTATTGATCACTGTAATTTGCAGGAACGCATTTACTCTATTTACTTCTTCTTCATGTTTTCTGTTAATATGCAGGATTATCGTTTAATTCATTTTAATTAGGAGGTGTTAAAGCAACACTATATTTATGTCTAATTTATGCCTAATTAAACTCGATAATGGTAACAGAGCCAACTTTTGATACAAATAGATGCTAAATAAAACAGAACCCTGGCACAACGGAGTTATTTATTGGTATCTTTGGAACATTTAAGCTTTTTATGTAATACAAAAATCAAGATATTTTGATACATATCTGCATATATAAAGAAACACGCTTTTGACACGTGCACACGTGCACAAGAAACATTTTTTTTATGAAGTTCCTAGTTGTTTTTTTAATATTCTTAGAAAGTTAAAGTTTAAGAGGTTAAGCTGATTGCGTTGCTAAAGATTGAAGTCAACGGTATAAAGTAAACATTAATTGTTCTCAACTTTTAGGAATCAATGTGTTTATGTGTATCTATAGCCAATGTAAATAGTCATTAAATGTTACGGAAAAATACACTACGTTTTGCTCTGTCTGTTTATACCGAGCGCAGCGAGAGGCGGGCGAAGCCCGCCTCGCGAAGCGAGGATTAATGGTAACACGTATATATGAGAAAATCAGTGAAAAATGAAAGTTGAATCAGGGGTACTAAGGCCGAAAAAAATTTCTTCCAGCCCTGGGCGCCGCCATATTGGCAGCCATTTTGTTTTTTTTAAAGTAAGTTCGATCATTGATTGACTAGTACTTATCGATGTTTATTGCCCCTAAACTCGATTAAAATTTTCAAGTGTTTCAATAAAAGGTAGTTTGAATTAAAAGAAATAAAAGAGGACACCAGATAAGTTTCAATAGTGCTTCAATCAAGAAACACAACTAATTCTATGTATATCTTATCAAATTATCGGATGGTAAATAAAAACATTAACATCAAGGAACCGATCTTTTAGATACTGAATAAAATATTCAATTTTATTACTGCGGCATTCACATGAATTAAATTGATAAACAATATAAGAAGAAATATAAAAAAGTTCGGAATAACGTAACACTCTTCGGCTATTTCCGAAGACAAAACGTGTACGTTTTACGTCTGAAACATGACGTCATAATGCAGACTGAGCACGTGACGTTTAGTTAAAATTTGGCTAATGATTTGAGAAGGCAACTAGGCGGATCCTACTGTGTGCGTTTCAAACAAATTTTGTTCTACAAAAATCAAACTGCACTGTGTTAAATCTGCGCTCGGTCCAACGGTCACACCGTTTACATATTAACATAAAAATATACAAAAACACTTCCTTTATGGGGTATTTCTGCCAAATGTTACTTTCATCACCGGTATCTCTACAGATGGACACCTAAAATTCGTGGCTGACGTGTAGCGTTACTTTCGTTACCTTATATTGTATATTTATGTTTTGCTTCATATACATTTTGTTTGTAAATAATTAAATAACAGGTAAATGCACTATTTAAGCTCAGTTGGTCCCGTTTCCATGAAAAAATCATTGGAATCACGCGTTAATTCTACGTATACATGATGTGCTGTTTCCTACGTTTTACAGTATTATATTGATATTTGATGATAATATTGTAAACCGATAATATAATGAACATAAAATTGTCATAAAAATCTGAACTTTAAAAACTACCTTTTTAGCCAACGTTTGACTCAGGAATTAAACAGAAAGAAGATAATAATGCCATAGTAGTGTCCGCAAAGTAGTCGTGTATCGTCAGTCAAACAACACCAATATTTATTTTGTTTACAATTTTATCAAAAACGAATCAAAATATACAAATGTTCAAAACTAAAGAAAAATCCAACATTGTCACAGTGAACACATTATCAGTGAATGAAACATTGCGTTGGAAATGTTTCGTTTTACATCAGCCTCTTGGTAACTGGAACCCAGAGGATACTTGTCCGTAGCCATTGCATGGTATGGAATTCATTTGGTTAGCGTAGAAATCCTTTTCAAAGAATAATATACAAGTACGTTTTACGAAACATGGATGTACGCGAGATCTTAACAAACAGTTGACAGTTATTGCATTGAAAATCTGCCATACAAGACACAAAATCACTCAACGTTATTGAGCGCTTATTGCACATAATATTAAAAGTATTACGCCAACTTACACAGGATAAAGTTTAACAATTCAATAAATTGACCGGCTTCTGAAAGAAAAGTGAATAAAATGTGGTAGAAAAAATGCAAACGCATCTTAGTGTTTCGACTCGTATATTATTAACTCAATATAATCGATACATTTTCACTACATGAATAACATTAATGCAACTTACCCCTAGTAATAGATAAGGTCACTAAAACTCAATCCCAGCTGTGTCTACTCATAGAAACAATCATGGTCCAGTGTTCCAAGGTATGAAATGCGGCCGTCTAGATATTGGGAGAAGACAACTAAGACATCTGACAATACATACGACTTTTTATCGAAGATTTTTTTACAAGTATTTTCAAACCGCTTCATTACCAAAACACATAGAGGTTCAATGTATTCAAATATCTCAACAATTTAATGTAAAACAAAGCTTAAGTTACAAATAGATTCTACTTAATGTTAAACGTTTAGTCTGGATCGTCTTGAGATAAAGGTGCGGCTGCAAACATTTGATTGCGATATCACAACTGAATTTCTACTCCTAAAACAAAACATAGATTTAACATTTTGTGAATAATAACTGCTCGAACATAAAATAAACTTTAAAAAAAATCAAATAACTGTTTAATTGTAAAGATAGCAAATGATACACTCTTATTATCATAAGTAGATACAATATATAAAAAAAAGAATCCAAATAAGTTCATCCTTTTATCAACATAGTCCTTACACATTATATGTAATTTAGTATAACTTAGCTCACAAAAGTGTTCATCTAAATCATATAAGTTCTACACGAGTACACTTTAATATGTGATTATCTTTAGCAACAGTTAACGAACCATATCTATTTTTTCGGTCGTTCGAATATATTTATCGATTCTGCTCTTGCGCATAATTGTAAAAGGGGGCTTAAGGTAATCAATGAGAAATTACGCTTTTGCAATAATGAATGTCGATCAGAACATGCTCGCTGATAATATTTCATGATGATTAATCGATATACCTGAAAATATGTTAACTATGTTAAAATTACTTTAGGAGTGAAGGCTTACAATTCAAAATGAAATCTAATCGTTAAAAATAAGTTAAATAATGAATATAGCAATGAAAAAGATCAACACTGAATAGTTTAAAAAACAAAATAAAGAATCTTAAACGTGGAAATAATTAGTTTATAAAACTATGTACATGTTGCTTTAGCATCAATTAGAACTCTATGAGTTGACAATTGAAATATACTGTGGAATCATTAACATTCGTGGGGGCCAAATTTCGTGAATTGATTAAATTTTACTGGTTTGTGGGAACGTAATTTCGTGCATTCCCTTATTCCTACAAAATGAAATATGATTTTAAAACACCGACTTATTATTTCTTTAAGTATGTAAGTTCGTGGATGAGAGATAGCAACGAATTGCACGAAAAATGAGCCACCTCGAAATCTAAGGATTCCACAGTATTTACCATTTACAATCAGGTGTTATTATGCCAAACTACAAGTGATGATGTTTTATACATTTATACATGTATCACAAGCAAAGTCATGGATACTACCTCAATTTTTTAAAAATGCATTCAATACTGATTAACACATACCATAAATATAGTATTGTGAGAACATATTTAAACAATATTTATTCACAACATAATGGTCTAACATTGTATGTTTCACAGACAAGGTGAGAACACTTACCCGCAATTCTTTGTCAGCTGTCATAAACGTACCATAAATCTCCAAAACAAACGCACTATCATGCAGTTGATCGTAAACATACACGCTTTGAAAATGACAGTGGTCATTCGGATTCGGTAGAAAAAATGTCTTATAAATTAAAAACAAAAGCTACTCTAAACTGTATATAAACTTATTGGTTTTCATCTTACGCTATTCATAACACGACTTATTAACGAATGTATTCTCATTAACATTGATATAACACACTAAGCACTTACGTATTTTACACAAACTTCCCTTGATAACCAGCATCACATCCAGTCAAACATGTTCCATTGATTTTGGAACACTGGTTTAATTCACGACAATGTCCGCATGTTTTATTGCATTCAGAACCATACAATCCTTTGTTGCATGCTACGAAAAAAATGTTAATTATTATAATGATAAGGAGGTATATGTATTATCATTTATCTATTTTTGTGCATTGTATGTTATATATTTAACTACTTACGAGTTTGACACAAGTCCCCTTGATAACCAGCTTCACAGCCAGTCAAACATGTTCCATTGGTATTAGAACACTGGTTAATGCCACGGCATTTTCCACATGTTTCATTGCATTCAGGTCCATACAACCCCCTGTCGCATTCTACAAATGATTGGTTTTAGTGTAAAGTGTAGGCGGTATATGTATTACTATTAATCTATTTGTTTTGCATTGTATTTTATATATGTAAAATGTAACTACTCACGGGTTTTACACAAGTTCCCTTGATAACCAGCATCACAGCCAGTAAAACATGTTCCATTGATATTGAAACACTGGTTAAGGCCACGGCATTTTCCACATGTTTCATTGCACTCGGATCCATACAACCCCCTGTCGCATGCTACGAATAAAATGTTAACAATTTTAATGTTAGGGTGGAATATGTATTATCATTTTGTGCATTATATATTTTATGTTTAACCTACTCACGAGTTTTACACAAGTCTCCTTGATAACCAGCATCACATCCAGTCACACATATCCCATTGATATTGGAACACTGGTCACGACAGTGTCCGCATGTTTCATTGCATTCAAAACCATACGACCCTCTGTCGCATGCTACGAATAAAATGTTAATAATCAAAATGTCTAGGTGGTAAATATATCATTTATCTATTTTTTGTGCATTGTATATTATATATGTAAAATGTAACTACTCACGGGTTTTACACAAGTCCCCTTTATAACCAGCATCACATCCAGTCAAACATATCCCATTGATATTGGAACACTGGTTTACAAGACGACATTGCCCACACATCTGTTTGCATCCGGGTCCATATGAACCTTCGTCACAAGCTAAAAAAAAGTTCAGTATAAATAGTTACATGTATGCAGAATAAAACAGTGAGTGGATGTATGATTTAATTCTTTGTAAAATAAAATATGATATCTTTTCATTTTGATTTTTAACTGTACATTAACACTATTAAATGTGTCGAAATCATAGCAGACATATCATTTCAATGCAGTAAACTGTATATTAAGCTTGGACAATGTTTGGCGTATATTAATTGTTAACAGCTATCGTGGACTTAAGTATGCCTTGTTTTTTTATAGTTCACATTCTAATACAGTGTGGTGTGTTTTACGTAGCAGGATTCACGATTAGCCAAAACCTCTAAATGAAATATAAAACCATGTGAAATAATATGGTGGTCTATCTATTTATCTATCTATCTATCCATCTATCCATCTATCTATCTATCTTTCTATCTATCTATCTATCTATCTATCTATCTATCTATCTATCTATCTATCTATCTATCTATCTATTTATCGATCTATCTATCTATTCACCAATCTATCTATCTAAAAGGCAGCCCAGCAGTCACACATGTTCATTTATAGTGGATATAACAGTTTATCCATCCATCCGTTAATTCATCCATTTATCCATCGATTTGTCGGATTGAATTGATATAACAGTTTATCCAACTATCCGTTAATTTATCCATTTATCCATATATTTGTCAGATTGAATTGGTATAACAGTTTATCCAACTGTCCATTAATTTATACAGTTATACATTTATCCATCTGTTTGTCAGATTGAATTGAATTCTTAGTTTTATCTGTATGAGCGATGCTGATTAACACCTTTATTATTTTTCTTTTTACTTTGCTTTGTTTCTTCAAAAATACGTAAAGCTTTTGCCGGACTAGTGAGGAAATCTAATTTGTCTGTGTAACTTAAAATTACTGTTGATTTAAGAACTTAATTGGACATTTTAGAATTATACCATTAATACTTCAAATTGTGATCTTAATTAATGTAAAATAATAAAAACTGATACTTGGGTTTCAGAGGGTTTTTAAATATAAATCTCAAAATAAAATTACATTTTAAGAGCTTTATTTTTTAATGGCATTTGTGTGAAAATCACTTAATCGGACCTCCATTCTTTCTAAGTGGTCAATGAATGATCTTCCTGATCAATCTAGAACGAGTGCATGTCCCTGGCGCGAAGTTCTGGCAAGACAACCGAGGCTCTAAAAACCAGTGCGCGGATTGAATATAAACTTATTTCATTATTGTAGCTGGATGATCAACGCATTGACTATCAGCTCTACCTAAAATTTGAGATATGATTTGTTTAGCTGTAAATTGCTATTTAGTTCAGAAAAAAATACATATTTTTTACCATTCGAATGTGTGATTTTTCTATATATTTTTTTATATACAGCTTTTGTTTTAAGGATATTAAAAGTAATCTAAAAATGGCCACGGCCATTGAACATTCTCAAATTTAACCAGAATGCATCAAGCATTTAAAATGCGTTAAACGTTAATTCTGCCTATATCCCATGGTCAGGTTTATCGGGTGTTTTTATACATTGAATGTCGTAGATTTCCATTGTAAACATAGCGAAATATTTAAACTGAACGTAAACCATTAATGTGGAATCATTTGAATTCGTGGTAGCTCAATTTTTGTGGTATTCGTGGGTAGCCCTCGTCCACAAATTTACATCCTCAACGAAAACAAATTTAGAAAGCGTTATTTTTGAAGCTAAAACTGAAAACCAGTGCGTCCACGAAATTATATCCCCACGAATAAGCCAGAAACCCACAATCCACGAAAAATGGCTTCCTCAAAATTAAATGATTCCACAGTAACGTTTTGTTGAATTAAACACATGATACTTTAAATCATTTTTAATGAGAAAATGTGGATACATCTTCTTGAAATATATTAAATTACATATGTCGCGCTGTCAATTACAAGGTTTCAAATGTTAAGACTGTAGCCGTACTTGTTTATCATACTTTGTTTTCTTTATATTTGCATATAAGCAGCTTTACCTAGTTCACATCGGTGACCTTGATACCCAGTTCTACAGCCATGACAGGTGCCCGTTTCTATGTGACAGTACTCACAGTTAACGTCTGGACAGGGGAGGGTATTGTTTGACCCGTAACATCCGGTAGCAGGACATCCTTTGATTAGAATTACATTAGTGATCAGTATACGTGAATAGTATGTTTCTGATGATATATTTATACGATGTATACTGTTGTGTTGAATTAAATAATTTTAGTATTTTAAACAGTCTATTTGCTACTTAAGATTTTAAAAAATGTGCATCATGCGACAAAGCAAGTTAATTTTAAATGGTTTCTATCAAATTTTAATGTAAAGCAGTGTGAGTTCACAGTTATCAATAATATATAACAATCTTCAATTACTTTAATACGCAGATTTTTGATTTGTTTTTGTTTTCTTTATTTTTTTTTAATTTTTTTTATTTATTTATTTATTTATTTATTTATTTATTTATTTATTTATTTATTTATTTATTTATTTTTCTTTTTTTTTTTGGGGGGGGGGGGGTCTCTCCAAAATTGTGACTTGATCCATGTTGTACGAAAATCAATACAACACTGAGACTTTAACCAAGAAATACAGGAACATTTGCCATCAATTAATTAATTTTCATTGGGATATCACACCCTGAACCTTAACTAATTCTGATTAAATTTGAAAGCGTTAAAACATTACACCCACCGTACACCTCCACTTCACAGAGGCCAGTGAAAACATATTTAGAGTAGTCGTAAGGGTAGGTAACTCCTGGTAATCTCTCGTTGTAGTAGATGACGTACTGTCCATGTACAGGACAGGTGGTGGTGAAGACAGTGGGTATGGTTCCCCGTGTAAAGTTGTCGTCCTTGTAACACAGTGTTCCCTGTAGTCTGTCTGTTGTATTGGAGACGTACACAGAGAATCCAAGGGGTAACTCAGGAAGGATATTAATAAAACCTGCATAAAATGTTAATCAATTATTTATGGACGTACATAACCATGTAGCTAGACAAACAAAGATTAACAAACATATGTTATTAAAGACAACTTATGATGTCGTATCTGTAAACAAGGGTGTCCAGTAATGTGTTTATACTTTTTATCAATTGTAAAAAATATTGAAGGGTTTGCAGTCGAATTAGATTACTATGGTACCTGTATATAAATCGTGTTGGAATTGCTTGTTTAGCTTAAAACAACAACATAAGATGAACGGTATGCCATACATTCTGTTTTTCTGTAGTCTGTCTATTGTATTGAGTACGTACAAAGGAATCGCATAAAGCACTGATGACATTAGTAGAATAGTTGTCTGATCAGGCTGACGAGATTAAGGGCCTGCCTTAAATGCCTAAGGGTGATTTATGGCACATTTATTTTCAAAAGAAGGAGGATTCCCGATGCTCTCGGGGTGTGGGGGGATGGAGGAAAATAGCGGAGTACCCTTCAGACCAGCCACAGTCCCAGGAACAACGACGCCTTCGAGACCAGTCCCGCAATTCCCAGAGTGACACAAAAAAATGGGGGTTTAGAAGTGCATGTTATTTTAGTCGTAATCAAAGCTCACGCCTTATAAGGCCTAACGTGATTAACAGTAAACGTTGTATGTTATGATATCTATTTTGAAGAAAGAGGAATTTTACAGTATTGTGTTGCATACCCACTCGCAGACATTGAAGTAGTTTCTTTTAAATATTGACATCGGGTTAGCGTTCACGCTAAATTATCTGATTTGCTCTTTGACCTATATTATTTATTGTCAAATTGATGTTTTCTCCACTGTGTCTGATTTTTTTCACATTACATAAAACAATCAATTTGACTCTTATATTATTTCATACTTTCACTACCCTACTGGCTAAAATTTTATTCTTTTTTTTCAAGGAACGAATTGGACGAAGATCAAGAGCCCAAGAGACTATTCTAAATTTTTTAACTTCTCACTAAGACATGAAAACATCATCTTGAGAAGGTCATTTTTTTTTTCGTTCCCATTTAACCAAGACATGTTTCAATGATGAAAATCACGACTGTGTGGAATTCTTTTTTTAAGGGCCGACGAAACGTGTTGTCAATGAAATCGTCACTTCTCCTAGACACAGTTCAGTGAATAACTGTTGACGATATAAAATTCGATATCCGTGACAAAATTATAACCAAATACATTCGATGATGTTTACAGGTGTGGTGTGTTTTTAAATACTGCTTAAGAAAATGCAGATGTTATTGTTATGATGGAGATCACTGGCGTACAAAGTTTTTTAAAACAAATAAGAAGGGGAACCTTTCCTCAAGATTATCACATCTCCAGTAGTCATATGTATCTTTAATTAATCAATTAATTTTATAAAATAAATTTTGACTGGCTGTTGAATAGAGATACATCCAGGCGAGATAGTTAACCCAATGATAAGAATGATAGATCTACATCGTTCACACCCCCCCCCCCCCCCCCGTGTCATGACTCACTAGCTGTTGATTTCTATGATCATCGATGCATTCATCTTTGGTAACTATAAATACCTTTACCAATTAATACCCCCATTGAATATTTGGTTTTTTTGAGGGGGTATAAACAATAGAGTTTTTATTGGGGTTCAAACTATTGATTACAATAGGCATCGCTTGATTGACTCTGGAATGCTTCGATGACTAACCTTGACTTCGTTGATCTTCGATCCATTGAATATTATTACCTTTTATCTTTTGGTTCGTAATTGATCATTGATACCTTTGATCTTCGATCCCTTAATAAAGATAACAATAGAAACATCCCCATTAATTAGGTCAAGGTCGACTTCCATTGTCCTCGAGAACAATAGCTCTATTGTTTAGCCCCCTATACAGAGACCTATACTACTGATATTAATGAATTTGCAGGAAACATCAAAAACAATATTTACTTCTCTTAGAATTTTGATTAATAAAGCTAGATAATTCTTGGAAGTTCCTAAATCGCATTTGTTGTATTAGAGACGTTCACAATATGTCTATACATTTACCTTACATGTAATAAGCAAAAACAAAACTAAAACAAGAAAATTACTGAATGAAAATGAGAACGAAAATGAGTGCCTGCTTACAAAGAGCATATAAACTTATATTCACACATTTTAATCTCGGTTCTTAACATCCATCAACTCATACTGAGTTGGTCATAAAGAGGTCTTTCATCCTTAAGAAGCTTTTAATTCAAGAAAAAAAGCTCTACATTCGTTAACGTACCTTTACAGATTCACACCTGGGTTACAAGAGAAGCGAGGGTCCTTTATCGTGCCCACACCTACTGCAACACTGGACCTACTAACCGTTACATGGTCACAGTATAGATTTATTTGTTAGAATTCTAACACACCATTATTTCTAGGTAAAACTGCACTTTTCATGCACGTAGCATCGTTTTTAAAAAGGGGTAGGCAGACTTATCTAAAAAATCTTTACAAGCAAAAACAAAATAAATAAAAAAAGTTATTTCCAAAATCCTCAATATCATAATCTGGGGGAGGGGGTGTATCCCTTTACTTTAATTTCACTGTTTATATCCTTATTTTTAATTAATTTTTTCATTGGTCCAATATAAGTGGAGGGGGGGGGGGCAACTCAATGTTAAAACAATTTGTGTAAGTACATTTAAGTAAACTATGTTATGCGAAAAAAGTAGGGGGGCAGGCGGCCCTGATGCTACGTGCCTTCTTTCATAGATATTCGTGCAGAAATGTTCTAGGAACATCTGATTTCATTACATGATCGGGACTAAAATTATTTTCATATAGATGTTATAGTAGAAAGTTGCTGATACATTTCATAGGAAATTAATAACTGCTTACATACAGCAGATGTTTAAGCACAGTTAAGAATTCAGTTGTTCAACGTCCATCACCTTATACTGAATATTAACACCTTGCTTAAAAAGAAGCAGTGTACCCGTGCTGCTTCCATTGTAAACCATTTCTCCACACCGCGGCTTACAAGAGAAATGAGGGTCCTTTATCGTACTAACACCAACCGTGACACTAGGCATATCTAACGTTACATGGTTACGATATTGATCTATTTCTATTTAAGTAATTATAATAAGTGGATTTGAGGTTTAAGCATGTTGCATTACTGAATATTTTAAAAGTGATATGATTTTACGTCGTAATACAAAGATGTTTATCAGACGTATATATATATAAATTTAAATTTACACCGTTCTACATTTCATAAAATACCCAATATACTTGATATATTATATTTATTTTAATGTAAATATTACTTACAATAATCGTAATCAAAAATTCATCATCTTGTTAGACGGAGAGTAACATTTTTGTTGAAGTTGAGAAGATGTAATTGGAGAGGTTAAATTTCATGAATTTTTTTTAGTGAAGATTAGTTTTTCACGCTTTTGGGTTTAATATGATATTGTTTCATACGTGTAACGTATTGATGTATTTTTTTTTATTTGAGAACACACTATTCTTATAGACTATTGCACTGTTATAAAAATTTTGGTGATATGCGGAGCGAAACACTAAATGTGTCGATACAGCTATTGTTGTAGCATATTTTTGTTTTACTGGACGTAGGAATGACCAAATTTTAGAAAATGTGACTGCATGTACCCGATGGTTTATGGTCCGTCCCGAAGTAGATGGTGATGTGGTGGATTCTGTGGATGGTGTTCAGGTTCACCCACCAGGTGGCGGTTTGTCTCTTGTTTGATACAGCACATTGACCTCCATCATAATACAGGTCTGATTTACGTCCGTCTACAGCGTTACTGGCGTCATATGTGTCGTCACCTGCACTGTATGGGTACTGTTGGTACGCTGGTTTGTTGAGGGCGACATTTACTGTTTCCAAGTAAAAAAAAAAACCTTGTTAAACAATGTTGAGGTACAGCTCGTTAGAAAAAGAAATGTAAATTAATATTGAAATGGACAATTTCTTTTTTATAAGTCATTACATTTCTAAATCAAATTTTTACTTATTTCAATCATATGTATAACAACATCATTTAAAGGTACAATAAAAACCGGACAATTTTGATTAAAAGATAAATGCATCGTGATTTTTCTCGTTTTGTCGCTTTTTAGTGTACATTAATGTTCCTTTAATTTACAACGTACACAATGACTGCATCGTTGATTGTTTTGTATCATCAGTATATTTTTTTATAAAAGTTTTAGAGCTGATCACGTGCTCTGAATGAAATATTTAGAAAATATACATTATGTCCGAATTATCGGCACGATTACTAGCCGTCAGTTTATTTTTATATGTTAAAATATCACCCATTATGACAAGCTGTTGATCCTTTTGTAGATTCATATCATGTTGTTTTACCTTGAACTAGAATGTTTAAGGTGAAATACAACCCATTGTAACGTCATGCACAACATTACTTTACACGCAACATTGAGAACAAATATAAATAAGCAATGTGTTTTAAAAAATCCGACATTAATTTTGATTTTTAAATCCAGTGCAAGAACCAATTAATGCCGTTAACAAAATATAAGGGCGTGAAGCGTCAGAGTTCAATCTAATTGGCTGTGCAACAATGATTTTTTTTTTTTTTTTTTTTTTTTTTTTATAAAATCTGTTGAGTCACACGAACGAAAAATGTTCTTTTTGAAAAGCAAAATTTCACCAACTACATGTATATAAGATTGTGGCCGATTTTATCTTTAAACAAATTTTAATGTTAATTAAACAAAAATCTGGCTCACCATAACCATTGGCAAAGATAAAAACTCCTACACACAGAAACACTGCATACATCTTTGTGACGAGCCTGGAACATCAGAAAAAAACCCAGAAAACACACGATTCTTGAATTCTGTTTATGGTTTCACGTTGACATTCGTTAAACAGAGCGCCATATGATATGGCCGTTGCCAACAAATTATCAGTGTTTCCTAATTTAAAGTTTGCTTTATAAACTAAATAGACCTCGTGACCATATAATATTATAATTCATTTCCTCGCTAAAAAATAATTTTTTATTGTAAGTACTTACTTATTGTCGCTTTAATAATTGAAATGTAAACAAAGGAAGCGAGTGCTCTTGAAAATTTGCAATGATAGTATGTAAATATCACCTTTAGCATATACCTGTTTATCGACATGCCGATGATAGCAGGAGATTTATCACAGACATTCTTCGTAGGATATAATGTTAAAGCTATATTTAACGCTTTTTTTGTAAGATCAGTGTATAACAGGGAAACTATGGACATTTTTAAGTTTTTGTGTTAACTATAATAAGGAAAATTGGATTAGATATGACTTTAGTTCATTTTGTTATTTCAGGCCTCATGTAATAATCTGTCAGAAAATTAAGTTTATCATAAAAAAGGAACCTAGCTTTAACCTGTAACTTTTATTGAATGTTTGATACTTTTGAAGGTTATATGCGCAGTTTCAATTAGTGTCAATGATAAAAGTAATCGTAAATTATTATTGTGCACGCTCAATGTTTGAAAATAGACCTTTAAATGTTTCAAATAACGCTTATGTGGTGAAAACTGCATGCGCAGGAGGAAAATAATTGAAAGGGAGAGCATTGTTGAAAAGACCTGACGGAAAATTGGATTGGTTAATAAACAAATTTAAAACAAAACAAACGATTAATATAATCTTTATCAACTCATTAACAGGAGCATGAAATATTGCTATAAAAAGAATCCAGTCTTAAATTTTTTTTGCATGGCAAATGGATGAAATATGATTGTCAGTTTAGCGTTAGATGGAATACTTATCTATTTTCGTAACTAGTCGTCCATGCATCATTTCACAAACATATCCCCAGTGTTCAGAACGTTTGGTGCCCTAGTAAAATTAATTTATTTGATTTTTTGTGGTTAAAATTTAGTGAAATCTGAGAGCCCTTGTTATGGAAAAAAATAGTTATGTTGGTGACACAAGGCTGCACAATAGCTATTTCCCTCAAATATTCTTTTCAAAATGCATAAATAAAACGATGTATAATATTTTGTTTCGCCTGCGCACGGATATGATGGAAAAGTACACCATAGTACACCGCTGAACAATAGCGCAAACAGTCACAGTGGTCTCACAAAGGGACTTGTTTAGGAACTAACAGTTATAAAATTATTTATATTTTTCTTTCGTGTTACATCTACCTAATACATGCACAGAATTTGTTAATTATATTCGCACTCCATTGTGCCAATCTATAACTTACAACCTTTCCATTTGTTGAGCATCATAACCTTTGACGTCACCTGCAAACTTATTTTAACTCTTTCTTCTATGCAAAGGTCAACAATATGTTTGAACTGCAAAATGCTGAGGACCATATAAATATAGTTTCTTATATTGAAACGCAGTTTCTGGTGTATTGGAGACACATACTGGGAATCCCTGAGTGTATCGTGTTACAAAAAATGTTGTTTGGCTTCAAATTAGAACAGTGAAATACATGTCGGAGAAAATTCACGCATATTTAAGATTTAAGTTTGATAACTGTTATAGTTATCCATGGTGTTCTGAAAATAGTTTTTACTGAGTGTAGATGCTCGATCTACCTATTTTGAATCCAATTCGAAAATATGCAAACATACTTAACGAAATAAAACGACGTGAAGTGTATCGTATATATTATTGATGAAACTAATATTTGTGAAACACCTTAACAAAAATAACAATAAATAACCTTAGTTATATCTTTTATTGATGTAATTAGCGATTTTTTTTCATTAATCAGATCAAACGTAAGGAACTCTGAGCAAAGAGTGAGAACATCTGATGTAGAATTACACCATCATTGCACTGATACTTGAGTGTCGAAAGCAGAGGAAAATTTCATAAAAGCATTGTTATTCCTAGCCGCTAATTTTGTCTCGATCTGAGGAGCCAACGGGATATTTAAAATAAAACTAGTTGGGCCTACTTGTATTTATCAATGTCAGATTATTACCAGATTGATAAATCGACTTAATATGAAACCGTTTCGTAAACCTTTATAAATAAATTAATGATATAGCTTCTATAACCAGGGGAAAAAACAAAACACTCTGTCAAACACATACACATGTTTATGGCAAACTGAAAAACAAGGAAATAAGGATGAATTAATAACTATTTCTTTTAAATGACTTCAAGTAGGCACTCTACATGACGAGTATCGTATACAAGGCTCGTCAACCACCATTTAAAATAGATGGTTTGATAGATTCTTATGTGCTTTATGTAGCATTAAATAAATGTGATGCTTTAAGCCTTAAACATGTGATGCTTTACCTATGATTATAGAAACATTTTTAATGCTTAATGATTTTAAAATGTAAGCAATCATCGTTGCTTTTTTCACTTTTGTATTATTTTCTAAAGAAAGAAATCATGGTATTGATCACTGTAATTTGCAGAAAACGCATGAACTTAATTTACTTACTCTTCATGTTTTCTGTTAATATGCAGGATTATCGTTTAATTCATTTCAATTAGAAGATGTTAAAGCAATATTATATTTATTTCTAATTTATGCCTAATTAAACAAGATAATGGTAACAGAGCCAAATTTTGACACTAAAATAAGCTAAATAAAACAGAACCCTGGCACAATGGAATTATTTATAGGTATCTTTGGAACATTTAAGCTTTTTATGTAATACAAAAATCAAGATATTTTTATGCATATCTGCATATATAAAAGAAGCACGCTTTTGACGATCTGAACACGTGCACAAGAAACATATATTTATGAAGTTCCTAGTTTTTTTAATATGTCTTAGAAAGTTAAAGTTTAAGAGGTTAAGCTGATTGCGTTGCGTAAGATTGAAGTCCACGGTATAAGGTAAACATTAATTGTTCTCAATGTTTAGGAATCAATGTGTTTATGTCTAGCTATAGCCAATGTAAATAGTCATTAAATGTTACTGAAAAATACATGGGATATCTGTTTTGCTATGTCTGTTTATAACATAAAAATATACAAATAAAAAAACTTCCTTTATGGGTTTTTTTTCTGCCAAATGTATCTTTCATCACCGGTATCTCTACAGATGGACACCTTAAACTCGTGGCTGACGTGTAGCGTTACTTCCGTTGCCTTATATTGTGTATTTATGTTTTGCTTCATATACATTGTGTTCGTAAATAATTAAATAACAGGTAAATGCACTATTTAAGTTCAGTTGGTCCCGTTTCCATGAAAAAATCATTGGAATCACTGCTTTAATACTACGTATACATGATGTGTTGTTTCCTATGTTTTACAGTATTATATTGATATTTGATGATAGTATTGTAAACCGATAATATAATGAACATAACATTGTCATAAAAATCTGAACTTAAAAAACTACCTTTTTAGCCAACGTTTAGTCTCGGGAATTAAACAGAAAGAAGATAATAATGCCATAGTAGTGTCCGCAAAGTAGTCGTGTATCGTCAGTCAAACAACACCAATATTTATTTTGTTTACAATTTTATCAAAAACGAATCAAAATATACAAATGTTCAAAACTAAAGAAAAATCAAACATTGCCACAGTGAACACATTTTCAGTGAATGAAACATTGCGTTGGAATGTTTCGTTTTACATCAGACTCTTGGTAAATGGAACCCAGAGGATACTTATCCGTAGCCATTGCATGGTATGTAATTCATTTGGTTAGCGTAGAAACCCTTTTAAAAGAATAATATACAAAATACGTTTTAAGAAACATGGATATACGCTAGATCTTAACAAACAGTTGACAGTTATTGCATTGGAAATCTGCCATACAAGACACAAAATCACTCAACGTTATTGAGCGCTAATTGCACATAATATTAAAAGTATTACATCAACCTACACAGGATAAAGTTTTACAATTCAATAAATTGACCGGCTTCTGAAAGAAAAGTGAATAAAATGTGGTAGAAAAAATGCAAACGCATCTTAGTGTTTCGACTCGTATATTATGAACTCAATATAATCGAAAATACATTTTCACTACATGAGTAACATTAATGCAAATTACCCCTAGTAATAGAAAACGTTACAAAAAATCAATCCCAGCTGTGTCTACTCATAGAAGCAATCATGGTCCAGTGTTCCAAGGTATGCAATGCGGCCGTCTAGATATTGGGAGAAGACAATTAAAACATCTGACAATACATACGGCTTTTTATCGAGGTTTTCTACAAGTATTTTCAAAAACGCTTCATTATCAAAACACATAGAGGTTCAATGTAAATATATCAAATATCTCAACATTTTAATGTTAAACAGAGCTTAAGTTACAAATAGATTCTACTTAATGTTAATCGTTTAGTCTGGATCGTCTTGAGATAAAGGTGCGGCTGCAGACATTTGATTGCGATATCACAACTGAATTTCTAGTCCTAAAACAAAACATAGATTTAACATTTTGTCAATAATAACTGCTAGAACATAAAATAAACTTTTTAAAAAAATCAACTAACTGTTTAATTGTAAATATAGCAATTGATACACTCTTATTATCACAAGTAGATACAATATAAAAAAAGAATCTATTAAATAAGTTAATCCTTTTATCAACATAGCCCTTACACTTTATATGTAATTTATATGTAATTTAGTATAACTTAGCTCACAAAAGTGTTCATCTTAATCATATAAGTTCTACACGAGTACACTTTAATATGCGATGATATTCAGCAACAGTTAACGAACCATATCTATTTTTTTCGGTCGTTCGAATATATTTATCGATTCTGCTCGTGCGCATAATTGTAAAAGGGGGCTTAAGGTAATCAATGAGAAATTACGCTTTTGCAATAATGAATGTCGATCAGAACATGCTCGCTGATAATATTTCATGATGCTTAATCGATATACCTTAAAATATGTTAACTATGTTAAAATTCTTTAGGGGTGAAGTCTTACAATTCAAAATGAAATCTAATCGTTAAAAATAAGTTAAATAATGAAAATAGTAATGAAAAAGATTAACACTGAATAGTTTAAAAAAACCAAAATAAAGAATCTTAAACGTTGGAAATAATTAATTTATAAAAATATGTAGATGTTGCTTTAGCATCAATTAGAACTCTATGAGTTGACAATTGAATTATACTGTGGAATCATTAAAATTCGTAGGGGCCAATTTTCGTGTATTGCTTAAATTTTACTGGTTCGTGGGAACGTAATTTCGTGCATTCTCTTATTCCTACAAAATGAAATATGATTTTATAACACCGACTTGTTATTTCGTGAAGTAAATTTGTGAATGAGAAATAGCCACGAATTCCACGAAATTTGAACCACCTCGAAACCTAAGGATTCCATAGTATTTACCATTTACAATCAGGCGTTATTATACAAAATTATGTTTTCTACATTTTATACATGTATCACAAGCAAAGTCATGGATACTAACCCAATATATTTCAATTCCATTCAATATTAATTAACACATACCATAAAATAATTTAGTATTGGGAGAACAGATTCAAACAATATTCATTCACAACATAATGGTCTTACACTGTATATTTCACAGACAAGGTGAAAACACTTACCCACAATTCTTTGCCAGCTGTCAAAAACGTACCATAAGTTTCCAAAACAAACGCGATATCATGCAGTTGATCGTAATGATATACGCTTTGAAACTGATCGTGGTAATTCGGATTTGGTAGAAAAATTTCTTTTTAATTAAAAACAAAAGCTGCGCTAAACTTTATATAAACTAAATGGTTTAGTTCTTACGCTATTCATAACACGATTTATTAACGAATGTATGCTGATTAATATTGATATAAGGAAACTTAACACTTACATGTTTTACACAAACTCCCTTGATAACCATCATCACATCCAGTCACACATGTCCCATTTATGTTGGAACACTGGTTTACGTCACGACAATGTCCGCATGTTTTATTGCATTCAGAACCATACAACCCTTTGTTGCATGCTACGAATAAGATGATAATTATTATAATGTTTCGGAGGTATATGTATTATCATTTATCTGTTTTTTGTGCATTGTATTTTATATATATTTAACTACTCACGGGTTTTACACAAGTTCCCTTGATAACCAGCATCACAGCCAGTGAAACATGTCCCATTGATAATGGAACACTGGTAAAGGCCGCGGCATTTTCCACATGTTTCTTTGCATTCGGATCCATACAACCCCATGTCGCATGCTACGAATGAAATATTAATTAGTATAATGTTTAAGCGGTGTATGTAATATCATTAATCTATTTGTTTTGCATTGTATATTATATATGTAGCTACTCACGGGTTTTACACAAGTTCCCTTGATAACCAGCATCACAGCCAGTAAAACATGTCCCATTGATGTTGGAACACTGGTTAAAGCCACGGCATTTTCCACATGTTTCATTGCATTTAGATCCATACAACCCCATGTCGCATGCTACGAATAAAATGATAACTATTATAATGTTAAGGTGTTATATGTCTTATCATTTATTAATTTTTTGTGCATTAAATTATACGTATATTTTATGTTTAACCACTCACGTGTTTTACACAAGCCTCCTTGATAACCAGCATCACATCCAGTCAAACATATCCCATTGATATTGGAACACTTGTTTGCGTCTCGACAGTGTCCGCATGTCAAATTGCAATCGTAGCCATAGGTTCCCCTGTCACAAGCTATGAATAAAGCAAAAATTGTATAAATGATACTGAAACAATATGATAGGTGACTGAATCACGAGACCTTGCCGTCAAATTTCTCTTTTAATAACATCCTAGTTGACACTTTGTTGATTAAATGACAGAGATCCATCCCTTGCATATTCATAATCACTGATTTTTACAACATAACCATATTTTTCTATTTATAAAGAAATTTTTAAAAAGTACTCGCACGATTTACAGAAATATCCTTGATAACGAATATTAGTTCATTAACAAATATATAATAAAACTAAACACTTGCATATTTTACACAAGTCCCCTTGATAACCAGCATCACATCCAGTCAAACATGTCCCATTGATATTGGAACACTGGTCTGTGTCACGACAGTGTCCACATATCTCTTTGCATTGGGATCCATATGATCCTTTGTCGCAAGCTATAGAATAAATCAGTATAAACAGTTACTCATTTCCGTTATATAACACTGGAGCTATGATTTAATACTTGTAAAACTTCAATGACATGTAATTGTATATTTTTTTCTGTCAATCTAATACACCTAGTAACATCCGTTATTTATATCAAATAATATATCAGTTTATTCATCCATCCATTTTTTTTTATTAATTTATCCAATTGAATAAATTCTTAGTTGCAAAGGTGACAATTGTTCATACATGTATAAATAAACAATGCTATTCAAAACCCTTATAATTTATTGGTTTTTAATATTGTATTTAAACATAGTCTTATTGGGCAGTCCACATCGGATTGGCATTGTAATGTTGTCATTAAAACAAACGTAATTTGTATATGCTAATAAACATGCAGCAATCACTATAGAAAATGTGTATACAACCTGCTTGTTAGCAGGTTACGGTACCTTTTTCTGAAAACTCACTCCCTTCCTGTTTAAGAAATATACCAAACATTTTTGCAGACCAATTGTGAAAATATTTTTAGCATTTTTAACTTTAAAGTACTGAAAATTTAAGAACTTAGTTGAATATTTTAATACAATACCATTAATACTTCAAATTTTAACTAATGTACACTAATTAAAAAATACTTAGATTTCATTGTGTTTTAGAATATGATTTTCAAAACAAATTAACGTTATATGAGGTTTCTAATTGTTTAATCTTTAAAGAGATTTGTGTGAAAAATCACGAAACCGGATATTCATTCTTTCTAAGTAGTCAGTGTGTTAACTTTCCTATCAATCTATAGCCAGTGCATGTCCCCGACGCGAAGCACTGACCAGAAAAGCAAGTTGTGAAACCAGTGCGCGAATAGAAAAAAACAAACAAACAAACAAACTATCTACTACTAGAGTGCTTAATGGTCAAAATATTGAACCATCAGCTCTACCTAAAACGCTTCAGACATGATTTCTTCAGATGTAAACCTTTATTTTTAAAAGGAACAAATCCATATATTTTACCATTTAAATGTGTGATTTTCCTGTATATTTTATGTATAGAATTTCCTCTGAGGGAGAGTGAAACAGTCTGAAAATGGCCATGACCATTGACCCCTCTTAAATCTATTCACGATTATCTAGTATTCAAAACGCGTTATGACGTGTAATTCTGTCTATACCACATGGTAAGGTTTATCGTATGTTTTTGAGCTTTGAATGTCGTATATTTCCTATGCAGACATAGCGAAAATGTAAACTGAATGTTAACATTTAATTAATTGCTACACATAACTTTTTGCAGAATTAAACACAGAATATCCTAAATAATTTAACAATTTGACATTGGTATAAATAGTACTGAAAGAAACATTGCATACATTGCACTGTTAGCTGCAAGGTTTTAAATGTTAAGACAATAGCCGTATAATGTTGATCATATTTTTTTTCCTTTAGAGTTGCACATAAGCAGTTTTACCTAGTTCACATCGGTAACTTCGATACCCAGTTTTACAGCCATGACAGGTGCCCGTCTCTATGTGACAGTACTGACAGTTAACATCTGGACAGGGAACGGAACAGTTAAACCCAAAATATCCGGTAGTAGGACATCCTTTGATTAGAATTACATTAGTGATCAGTTAACCTGAATAGTATATTTCTGATGATATATTTTTACAATGTTTACTTTTATGTTGAATTGAATAATTTAAATATGTTAAACAGTCTTTTTGCTACTTAAGATTATTAAAATTGTGCAATCATGCGATAAAGCAAGTTATTTTAAAATGGTTTATATCTATTTTTTAAAAAGCAGTGTGAATTCACAATTATCAATAAAATAAAACAATCTTCAGTTACTTTAATGCGCAGTTTTCGGGGTTTTTTTTTTTGGGGGGGGGGGTGTTTTTCTTTCTCTAAAATTGCGACTTGATCCTTATCGTGCGAAAAACAGTACAACACTAAAACTTTAACCAACAAATACAGGATCATATGCCATCAATTAATTAATTTTCATTGAGCTATAACGCCATGTACCTTAACTTAATATCTGATCATAATTTGAAAGCGGTATAACATTACACCCACCGTATACCTCCAGCTCACAGAGGTCAATTAAAACATATTTAGAGTAGTCTTCAGGGTAGATAGTTCCTGGTCGTCTCTCGTTGTAGAAGATGACGTACTGTCCATGTACAGGACAGGCGGTGGTGAAGACAGCAGGTATGGTGTCTAGTGTAAAGTTGTCGTCCTTGTAACAAAGTGTTCCCTGTAGTTTGTCTGTTGTATTGGAGACGTACATAGAGAATCCAAGAACATACTTAGATAGGTAATTAGAAGGACCTGCATAAAATGTTAATCAATTATTGATGAACGTACATAATCATGTAGCTGGACAAACAAAGTTTAACAGACAGTGTTAAAGAAAACCTATGATGTCGTATCGGTAAAAGAGGGTACCCAGTATTATATTTGTTGTACTTTTTAAAGATTGTGAAAAAATAATTTGAAGGATGTGCGGTAAAATAAGATTACTATAGTACATTTATATAAATCGTGTTTGATTTGCTTGTTTAGCTTCAAAAACAACATAAGATCAACGGTAGTTCGTACATTATTTTTTTTTGTAGTCTGTCTATTGTATTGGGTACGTACAAAGTAATCGCACACAGCACTGTTGACAAATAACTTTGCAGTACACTATCGAAGATTATATTTATTATTTTCTTTTAGAATTGTTGATTAATAAAGCTAGACAATATTGGAAGTTCCTAAATTGCATTTGTTGTATTAGAGACTTGCACAATATGTCTATATAATTAACCTTACATGTAGGAGGCAGAAATTAAATTAAAACAAGAAAATTACTAATATGGAATTAGTGACTGCTCACAAAGAGCAGACAAACGTATAATCACACATTTTACTCTCAGTTGTTAACACCCATCAACTCTTACTGAGTATTCACGGGTTTGTGATAAAGAAGCCATTTTACTCAATGAAAACCTAAAGAAGCTTTTCATCCAAGAAAAAAAAACGTTTTGCATTCATTATCACACCTGTTGATTCACACCAAGTCTCACAAGAGCAGTGCTTGTCCTTTATTGTGCAAACACCTACTGCAACACTGGGCACATTAATCGTTACATGGTCACAGTATAGATTTATTTGTTTGGATTCTTATACATATATTACATATCTTCTTGGTCGACATATCAGAATATTTGCCCCGAGGTGACAGAAAAGCCCTGGAGTGTTATGTAGCCCGATGCCAAGGCAGAGGGCGATATAACACTCCAGGGCATTCCTGTCACCGAGGAACAAATATTCTGATATTGTCGCCCGAGAAGACATGTAATATATGTTATATAACATTTTTAAAAATAAAAATCGGTTTAAGAACATATTTACCTCATCAACATGTGTATCTTTAATTATCAATGCATCTTCATATCTTACAAATCAATTTTTTTGTAAAATGTCGATCAATGCCTTCAAACAGAACATAACTATTCAAATTAAACAATTAAAGTATGTTTCTCTGAATAGGAGACACCGTCATGACATTTTTATTTTTGAAGAACTGTTTACGTTTGCTTAGCTAAATTTCGAACACGACGTAATAATATGCAGAATGATTGCATGCTAGGATGATATAACAGTTTCGGGAGGGCAATATAACCATTTCCTGTGAAATATAACTTTTTCCGGGAGGGCAATAAATCTATTTCCGGTGTTATTCAGCAAATTTCAGGGCATAGTAATAAAATTATCTCATTTGTGACATAACGAAAAAACTTATTCAATAATGTTATATAATTCACTATTATCTCTAGGTAAAACTGCGCTTTCAAAGATATTCGCTAAGAAATGTTCTATAGAAATATCTCATTTCATGAAACGTTGGGAACTAGAATGATATACTCATTTACATGTAATAGTAGAATGTTCCTACCGTGACTCTGGGGATTTCTAACGTTACATGGTTACGGTATTGATCTATTTCTATTTAAGTAGTTATAACAAGTGGGTTTCAGGTTTAACATGTTGCATTACTAATCATTTTTATAGTGATATGATATAGTGTCGTAATAAAAAGATGTTTATCAGTTTCATAAAATACCCAATATGCTTGATATTTTTTCTTTTTTAATGTTAATACTACTTACAATAATCTTAATCACAAATTTATTATCTTGTTAGTCGGAGTGTTGAATTTTTGTTGAGGTTGAGAAGATGTAATTCTAGAGGTTAAATTTCACAAAAACAATTTAGTGAATATTAGTTTCACACACTTCGGGGTTTTACATGATTTTGTTTTATACGTGTAACGTATTGCTATATCGTCATATTTTATTTCAGAACACAATATTCTGATAGACTGTTATACTCTTAAAAGAATTTGGGTGATATGCGGGGCTTAACACTAAACATATTGATACAGTTATTGTTGAAGCATATGTCTTACTGGACTTAAGAATGACTTAGTTTTAGAAAATGTGACTATACCCAATGGTTTATTGTTCGTCCTGAAGTAGATGGTGATGTGATGGATGCTGTGGATAGTGGTCATGTTTACCCACCAGGTGGCGGTTTGTTTACCATATGATACAGCACATTGACCTCCATCCCTGCTCAGGTCTGATTTGCGTCCGTCCACAACGTTATTGGCGTCATATCTGTCGTCACCTGGCTGGTATTGGTACTGTTGGTATGCTGGTTTGTTGAGGGCGACATTAACTGTTTAGAAGTAAAAAAACAAAAAAAAAATGTAAATCAACATGGAAATGGAAATTTTTTTTGATATAAGTCATTACATTTCTAAATCAAATGTCTACCTAATACAGTCATATGTATAACTACATCATTCAAAGGTACAATAAAAACCAGACAAATTTGATAAAAAGATATATGCATCGTGATTTTTCTCGTTTTGTCGCTTTATAGCGGACATTAATGTTCTTTTAATTAACAGTGTACACAATGATTGCATCGTTGAATGTTTTATATTACCAGTATATATTTTTTTTATAAAAGTTTTTGATTTGATCAAGTGCTCTGAATGAAACATTTAGAAAATATACATTAATGTCGGAATTATCGGCATAATTTTAATCAAATGTAACTTTCTTTTGTTGATAATAGTATTTAAGAAGATATTGAATTAGTTTAAATTGTTTTTACATGTCATTTTGTCTAAGAAATGGTAATTCTCTACATAACATTTTTTTGTAAACAACTATAAGACTCGAGCTTTGTTTACATAACATCTGTATCTCGCTTGTAACTTGACGTTATCATTTAATATTTTGGTCAATCATTTAAAATGCACCAATAAACCATTTTATACATAAAAAATAAAAATAAAATTTTTGATTTCAAATCGTGTCTAAGTCCCTTTAACTAGGCGTCATTTTATATTTATATGTTTTAATATCACCCACTATGACAAGCTGTTGATCCTCTGTAGATTCATATCATGCTGTTTTACCTTGAACTAGAATGTTTAAGGTGAAACACAAACCCTTGTAACGTCATGCACATCATTTCTTTACACGTAACGCTGAGAACAAATATAAATGAATAATGCGGTTAAAAAAATTACGAGTCATATGACATATTAAAATGTTTTAGGTAAAAAATAACCCATTGTAAAGTCATGCATATTATTCATTTACACGTAACATTGAGAACAAATATAAATGAGCAATGTGTGTTAAAAAATTCCGACATTAATTTGGATTTTTAAATCCAGTGCAAGAACTAATTATGCCGTTCACAAAATAAAAGGACGTGAAGCGTCATAGTTCAAACTAATTGGCCGTGCAACAATGAGGTTTTCTTTTCTAATTGATATGCTCAGCTTTTTGTAAAGAAATATTGACATAGTACAGTACTATAACAAAACACCCGTTACATCATTCCAATATCATAATCCTTTTACGTGTATTTATATACAATAATCAGAGCAAATAACCCTTTTTTTAAATCTGTTTAGTCGTACGAAAAATGTTCTTTTTGAATATCAACATTTCACCAACTACATGTATACTAGCGGAAAAAAGAAACTGGCCCTATTTAATATATGAAAAAACATTTGAAAATTACAATAAACAAATTGTATTTATTGTAGCACTGTTAACACATGTATTCGTAACAACATCTCATACCACATTAATGTCAACGTCGAATAACGCCAGTTTCAGCACAATCGAAAGTCACTGTAATTTGAAAATGAATTCACAAAATTAATAACTGCGTGTGACCACCATTTGCGTTCACACATGCTTGACAGCGACGCCTCATTGATGCCACTAAGTGTTCAGATATATTTGAGGGATGTTGTTCCAGATGCTGGTTAAAGCCTGGCCTTAAATCAGCTTATGTCACTGCCTCAATGGTAAACGGCGTAAACGTCTTTCCATTTCACCCCAGACTGTGCTCGATCGGCGTCAAATCGGGATAAACAGCTGGCCAAGGCATGACATCGACATTTTGTTGAACAAACAAGTCCCTGACTACACGAGCAACGCGTAGCCTTGCGTTGTCTTGCTGCAGAATAATGTGATTTTTATGTTTCTGTATGAAGGGTATCACATGACGCTGAATAATTTTATCTCGATAGCGTACGCCGGTGAGATTTCCATTGACAATTTGTAGAGGGGTCCTTCCACGTGCTGATATTCCACCATACACCATAACGCTACCTCCACCAAATTGTCGACGTTGCACAACACAAGCGTCCTGGTAACGCTCCCCAACGCGACGATACACCCTACAACGGCCGTCACTGCTATTCAAATGAAATCTTGATTCATCAGTGAACAGAATATTGGCCCAGTCCTGTATTCTTAATAGCAGATGACGTGTGCACCACGCCAGTCTGGCAATACGATGAGGTTGAAGAAGTACTCGGCGCACCGCTGGACGTCTTGGTCTGATGTTTTGCTTGCGCAGAAGATTACGCACAGTTCTTGGACTAATTGGTCGAAGCCCTGGAATGCCAGGGGCAGTCCAACTTGCTGTCTGGAAACGATTTCTCAGATGCTCAAGTCTAATGTGGGTGTCCTGTTGACGTGATGTCACACGAGGTCGCCCAGAGCGCGATCGATCCTGAGTGTTGCCAGATTGTTGAAAACGCCCCATAATGACTGGATGGTGTTCCGATGAACTCCAAAGTGTCTTGCTACAGTATTTTGTGCAAGCATCCCAACAGCACGATTACGTTGGTTTTCGTTGAGTCGTGGCATGACATAGGGGTAAATTTTGTTGAAACTAAAGTGATTGCCTTAACAAAAAAAGTTTAAAGAAATCCTTTACAGTTCTTATTCCAAACAGTATTGGACCCGTAAAACTCATGCGTACAAAGTCTTCAATAAACAACAGGTGCTCTCTAACCATGAAAAAGTTCGTGCACACGGACGGTTACCATCTGATATAGTCAAAAACATTACCATTAATGATTGATTAAACTTCATAAATACAAACAATAGATATAGAAAAATTATACTAATTTTATAATGCACAGTTTCTTTTTCTCCGCTAGTATTTATAAGATTCGGACCGATTTCATTTTTAAACAAATTTTAATTTTAATTTAAAAATAGATCTGGCTCACCATAACCATTGACAAAGGCAAAAACTCTGATACACACAAACACTGCATACATCTTTGTGACGAGCCCGGACATCAGAAAAAAACCCAGAAAACACACGATTCTTGAATTCTGTTGATGGTTTCACGTAGACATTAGTTAAGGAGAGTGAAGTAGGATTAGGCCGTTACCCACAAATTATCAATTATTTCAAGTTTGCTTTTTAAACAAAAATAGACTTCGTGATGGTATAATATTATACCTCATTTCCTCGCTTAAAAATATGTTTTTATTGTAAGTACTTAGTTATTTTCGCTTTATTAAATGAAATGGAAACAAAAGAAGCGAGTGCTCTTTGACATTTGCAATGATACTATGTAAATATCACCTCTAGCATATACCTGTTCATCGACATGCCGATGATAGCAGGAGATTTATCACAGACATTCTTCCTATGATATATAAATTTAAAGCTATATTTAACGCTTTTTTGTAAGATTAGTGTATAACAGGGAAACTGTGGCCAATTTTAAATTCTTGTGTTACCTATTATAGGGAAAGTTGGATTAGATATGACATTAGTACATTTTGTTATTTCAGGCCTCATAAAATAATCTGTCGGAAAATTAAGGTTATCATAAAAAGGAATCTAGCTTAACCTGTATACTTTTATTGAATGTTGTACACTTATCAAGGTTATAAGCGCAGTTTCAATCAGTGTCAATGATAAAAGTAGTCGTTAATTATTATTATGCAGCACGCTCAGTGTTTGAAAATAGACCTTTTTTATGTTTTAATAATGCTTATGTGCTGAAAACGTTTGCGCGGGAGAAGAGAAATAATCAAAACGGAGAGCACTTAAGAAAAGACCTGACGGCAAATTTGTTTACAAAAAAGTTTTTAAAAAAACACAAAAAAAAACCAAAAAAACAAAAACGAAAAAAAAAAAACGATGGACATGTCGGAATATAATCTTTATCAACTCATTAACAGGAGCATGAAACATTGCTTATATAGGAAAACTATAGAAGAATCCAGTCTTTAATAATTTTTGGCATGGGAAATGAATGACATATGTTCGTCAGTTTAGCGTAAGAGTGGAATACTAAACTTTTTCGTAACTGATCGTCCATGCATCATTTCAGAAACATATCATAAATGTTCAAAACAATTGGTGCCCTAGTATAATTAATTTATTCGATTATTGTGGTTGAATTTTGTGAAGTCTGAAAGGACTTTAAATGAAAAAAAAAATAGTTATGTTGGTGACATAAGGCTGCACAATGGCTATTTCATTCAAGTACTCTTTTCAAATTACATATATAAAATGGTTTATCAATACATATGTACACCATGGTACACCTCAGCACAATAGCGCAAACAGTCGCAGTGGCCCCAAAAGGGGATTAGTTCAGGGACTGTTCAGTTATTAAAAAAATTCTATTACCCGTTCGTGTTACATCTACCTAATACATGTACGGAATTTGTTAATTTTATTCGCACTTATATTGTGCCAATCTATAACTTACAACCTTTCCATTTGTTGAGCATCATGACCTTTTGACGTCACCTGGAAACGTATTTGAACTTTTTTTCTATGGAATGGTCAACAATATGTGTAAACAGCAAAATGCTGGAGAACATATACTTATATAGTTGCTAATATTGGAACTCAGTGTCTGGTGTATTGGAGACACGTACTGGAAATCCCTGAGTGTACCGTGTAAGAACATTGCCTATCAGACTGAGCAATTCAAAATAAAAACCGTAACACATCAACTATAACGTGGCTGAATATTTTTACTAAAACTGCTGTAAACAATCACTGAGACATGTTTATATAGATACCTTAGGCAATAAAAAAATAACCATGATAATGTTTAATATAAGATCAAATCTATCATAAAGCCCTTCAGGCTTTACTGGATTTGATCATGGCTCAACCGAAATTATCACCTCATATATTCTCGAAAAATGATTCCTTATTCCTCAATTATTGTGATACGATTGACATGTGTGTCAGTGGATATGGAACCTGATTCTATAGAGATAGAAGAAGGCATATATACAGAGGAAAAAACTGAAATTAATGAAATATCTTTTTTTTTCACTGCCTCATTTTGACAGTACAAAGCTATTTAACTTCTTTGGAACTGCCTCATGTATTGTATAACAAAGTGGAAGAAGAATTGTTTACTGTAGGAATTATTTGTTTTACGCAAGTTTGCGTTGTTTATTGTAATATCGTATTTTTCCCGATCATATGATTGGTCGATTACTGTCACCTGATCGTGCAATAAATTGTATTATAGGCCTTGCTATAATAAAGATAGATAATTTATAAACCCCACCATATCAGAAAATTATTTTTGGGACAAATTAGTGGTTTTTGACATGTGCGCCATTGTCACTTCATAATAGTGAAATCATCGCCTATGCATTTTAACTAAAAAAATAACTGCTATAATCATGAAGAAAATAAAGTGAAATAGTTTTGGATTATTAAATCAAGAAAATTATAGACTTGGTTATAGCCATGTATAAACCTCAATGAAGGCTATACTTGTACGAGGGTTGATCCAAAAGTAATGTCACAGATGCAATACAATCGTGAAAATTCCGCGTAAAGTGACAAAAAAACGTGTGCTTTGAGATATCTACCTAATTCAGTTCAGATCTAAACATTTTAATGCATTATGATAAATATTTCTGAAGATAATGTCTTTTTAGAGCGTGAAGCAACGGTAGTCGTTGCACGCTAGCGACGTCATTCCTAGATCTTTGGCGTTCTTGTAGAATTCCATAATTTGGTACTCTATAAAATTGGCCACGATGCTCTATTTAATTTTTTTTTATCCATTTTTATATATAAAGTAAATATTTACTCTTCTTGTAATCGATTGGGTAATATGATAGATATTATTTAATGTGCAATCAGTTTGTCGAGGTCTCTTTTTTAAAGAAGTCATGAACGTAGCTTTATGATACAGCTCATGCCGTCAGAACCTAGTTCTAACTTTCCTTCAGAGCGAATATCTTCTGTCTATTTAATTTATTTATTAACCAGACATGTGCTTTTATTAATTATTGGAACCACTTTAAGGGAACCCTTTTCATTCGCTCTCAATTTAAGATTGATATGTTAATTCCAGTGCATTTTCTAATGATTTCTATCCATCGAAGCAAACATGAGAAATTTTGATTCTCAATAATCTAAATTTTTGTAAAGGACAGCATGTCCGGTATTTTTATCCCTTGATCTGGAGACATAAGGCATTGCGTAGATGTCCGAAATGGACGATAATGGTCCTTAATTTTTTCAAAACATTTAGAAAAAGTATATGATATATCTGTTTCAAAATATTGTGTTGTTTTGGTCTTTTTTCAAATTTTGGAAGCATGCATAAATACAAACCTTTTAAAAGACGTATATTCATGACGCGGCGATTTCACGTATATATCATCCTACAGACATCAATATCTTGAAGTGTTTAACGAGATATAATCAAAATTTTACTTTAAATCAAAATTTTGATTAGGACAGTTTTGATGTATCATTTTATACAATACAGCGCCAGCGTGAAACGTGGTGCATAGTGTGGCATTACTTTTGAATCAACCCTTGTATATCATTTGAACTTAGAATGGCTGATGTGTAAAAAAAAATGCATGCTTTGAGTGAATGTGAATAATAATGCATAAGTGCAATTGGTATGACATAATTTTACTGATGCAAGTGCACTAGCGTCTTGGTTTGAAGGAAATATAAAATATTCAGGATATATTCTAGCAGTAAATAGGAAACAGAACGATTTAATAGTTTCGTTTTCCATTAGTATCTTGTAGACACAGAAGATTGGAAATATCGCGCCTTATCGCTCTTCTGATAACATATTATTGCAATACCACAAGAACAGTAATTAATCTTCAAACCTGAATTTAAAAAAGAAAAAGAACAAACAATTTAAACATGTTGTAAATATTTACTGCAGATCATGTTAATTTGAAAACAAAAACTATTAAACAAGTGTGCGGTACTTTTTGTGACGTTGCTAAAGATTTCACAGAGAAATGTACCTGTTGGCTATTCGTTAGATTCGTATAAGAAAACATGTTTGCCATCTTAAGATTGGGACATGAACTTGGATGGTACGCCATAAAGTGCTATTAAAAAATCCTTCTGGCTTCTCATGATTTTTTCACGTGAACAACCAAGTTCATATCACAGCGATGATTTACCATGATGCAAATTTCTAATGATAAAGAAAAGTCTTCAATATAATTTAAATAAGTGTTTCAAACGTAAGAGAGAGAGAGAGAGCAAACGTTGTCGATGGTTGTTCGATACGGATTGATTAAACTTAAGGCAATGTGAGTGGTGATTTGATTAGCATCATGGTGCCTTAGCATGTCAGATCATTCTCTGTATTACCCGGCGGGTAAAATATATACATATAAGAAAGTTATAATGACTACACGGCGATCATATGAAATTAAGATGAATAACTCTAAAGCCCATATATATTTTAACATTGTCTATTTCGTTTGTTTTTAGCTTCCATGTTTATTCAATTTGTTGAAATAGCAAGTGTATTATTATATAATTTTTCTATATGAGAAGTATCGAGTGTTTTGAAGGAAATAGTTAAGCATTATATATTATAAAAACTATCAATTGTTTTGAAGGAACTAGTTATGTATTATATATTATCAAAATTATCAATTGTTGTGAAGGAAAAAGTTACGCACTATATAGTATTAAAATCATCAAAAATATCATCATGGTGTCATAGCAATGTTAATGCAAACAGTGACACGTTATTGATATTCAATAGTTACATAAAATATTGTCTGGTCTCAAGGTATAATAGTGAAATACAGCCCGGAGAAAATTCACACACATTTAAGATTTAAATTTGATAACTTATAGATATCCATTCTGTTCTGAAAATAGTTTTTACTGGAGTTTAGATGCTCGATTTTCCTATTTTGAATCCAATTCGAAAATATGCAAACATACTTAACTAAATAAAACGATGTGAAGTGTATCGTATATATTATTGATAAAACCAATTTTAATGAAACACCTTAACAATAATAACAATGTATAGCCTTAGTTATTATTTTTATTGATGTAATTAGCGATTTTTTTTCTTTATTCTGATCAAATGTAAGGAATTCTGAGCATAGAGCGATAGCAACTGAAGTAGCTTTACACCGTTATAGCACTTATACCTGAGTGTCGAAAGCAGAGGAACATCTTTTGCCGCTTTTTTTTTCTCGATCTGAGGAGTCAAAGGGGTATTTAAGATGAACTAGATGGACTTAATTGTATTTATCAATGTCAGATAATTACCAGATAGATCGACTGACTTTATTTGAAACAGTTTTTTGATGAACCTTCATTAATGAATTACTGATATAGCTTCTATAACCAGGGGAAAAAACTAAAAACTCCGACAAACACATACACCAGACACATCTTTGTGGCAAACTGAAAAACCAGGAAATAAAGATGAATTAGTAACTATTTCTTTCATATAACTTCAAGTAGGCACTTTACATAACGTGTATCGTATACAAGGCTCGTCACCCACCATATAAAATAGATGGTTTGATATATTCTTATGTGCTACATGTAACATTAAATACAATTTGATTAAACATGTGATGCTTTACTTATGATTATAAAAACATTTTTTAATGCTTAATGATTTTAAAATGTAAGTAATCATCTTTTCCTTGTTTCGCTTTTGCATAATTTTGTAAAGAAAGAAATCATGGAATTGATCACTGTAATTTGCAGAAAACACATGATAACATCGATTCTTTTTACTTCCTCTTCATGTTTTTGTTAATATGCAGGATTATCGTTTAATTCATTTCAATTAGGAGATGTTAAAGCAACATTATATTTATTTCTAATGTATGCCTAATTAAACACGACAATGGTAACAGAGCCAAATTTTGACAATAAAGGAAGCTAAATAAAACAGAACCCTGGCACAATGGAGTTATTTGTTGGTATCTTTGGAACATTTAAGCTTTTTATGTAATACAAAAATCAAGATATTTTGATGCATATCTGCATATATAAAAGATGCACAGTTGTGACGATCTGCGCACGTGCGCAAAAACATACATTTATGAAGTTTATAGGTTTTTTTAAATATTCTTAGAAAGTTAATGTTGAAGAGTTTAAGCTGATTGCGTTGCGTAAGAATTAAGTCCACAGTATAAAGTAAACATCCAGTGTTCTCAATGTTTAAGAATCAATGCGGTTATAGTCAATATCATATCTTGCAAAC
Source organism: Magallana hongkongensis (assembly GCA_015776775.1). Lineage (NCBI taxonomy): Eukaryota > Metazoa > Mollusca > Bivalvia > Ostreida > Ostreidae > Magallana > Magallana hongkongensis. The sequence goes on along the minus strand of CM027469.1, from coordinate 5,071,980 downwards.
AGATAACTAATCATTAAAAGTTACTGAAAAATACATAGAATCTTTCTTTTGCTCTTCCTTCTTATAACATAGAAAACATAAAAATAAAAACACTTCTTATATATGGGTTTTTTTCGCCAATGTTCTCTTTCATCGCCGCTATTTCTACAGATGTACACACGAAACTCGTGTAACGTTACTTACGTTGCCTTATATTGTGTGTATTTAATTCCTTGCTTTATATACATTTTGTTTGTAAATAATTAAATAACAGGTAAATGCATTATTTAAGTTCAGTTGATCCCGTTTCCATGAAAAAATCATTGGAATCACGCGTTAATTCTACGTATAACATGATGTGCTGTTTCCTATGTTTTACTGATATATGATGATAATATTGGAAACCGTTCATTAATGACATAAAAATGTCATAAAAATATGAAAATAAAAAACTACCTTTTAGCCAACGTTTGACTCTGGAAGTAAACAATAAGAAGATAATAATGCCATAGTAGTATCAGCAAAGCAGTCGTGTCTCGTCAGTCAAACAACACCAATATTTATTGTGTTTACAATTTTATCAATGCCGTATCAAAGTAATACAAATGTTCAAAACTAAAAAAAAATTGAAACATTGCCACAGTGAGCACAGTATTAGTAAATGAAGCATTGCGTCGGAAATGTTCTGTTTTACATCAGACTCTTGGTAACCGGACCCCAAAGGATATTTGTCCATAACCATGGCATAGTATGGAATTCATTTGGTTAGCGTGGGAACCCTTTTAAAAGAATAATACACAAAATACGTTTTAAGAAGCATGGATATACGCTAGGACTTAACAAACAGTTGACAGTTATGACATTGAAATTCTGCCATACAAAACACAAATTCACTTAACATTATTGGGCGCTAACTCCACAAAACATTTAAAGTATTACACCAACTTATACAAGATAAAGCTCTGCAATTCAATAAATTCAGCGGCTTCTTTTTGTCTGAAAAGTGACTAAATTATGGGGGGAAATGTAGACGCATCATACGAGTTTCAACTCGTATATTATTAACTCAATATAATCGAAAATACATTTTCACTACCGAAGTAACATTAATGCAATTTACTTCTAGTCAGAAAAAGGTTATTAAAATTCAATCCCAGCTGTGCCTACTCATAGAAACATTCATGATCCAGTGTAACAAGGTGTGCAATGCGGCCGTCTAGATATTAGGAGAAGACAATTAAATCATCTGACATACGACTTTTTATCGAAGGTTATACAAGTGTTTTCAAAAATGCTTTATTAGCAAAACGCATAGAAGTTCGATGTATTATTTCATGTCTACATTTTAATCTAAAACAAAGCTACTGTTTCAAGTAGATTTTACTTAATGTTAAACGTTTAGTCTGGGTCGTCTTGAAAATAAAGGTGCGGCTGCAAACATTTGATTGCGATACCACAACTGAATTTCTACTCCTAAAACAAAACAGATTCAACGTTTAGTCAATATTAACTGCTACAACGTAAACTAAACATTTACAAAAAATCTACTTACTAGTTTATTGAAAAGATGTCAAATGATACTCTTATTATCATAAGTAGATACAGTATGAAAAAAGAATCCAAATAATTTTATCCTTTTATCAACATAGTCCTAACACATTATATGTAATTTAGTATTACTTAGTTCACAAAAGTGTTCATGGTAGCCATGTTTACAAATGTACAACCCTGACAGTTATCCTTCTTTTTGTGACACCACTTGCAGTTGGCAGTTTATTAAGCAAGGACACAGGACAATTCTTATTGATAGGTATCGATAGATCGACACAGACATGTCACTACCTGGCTTGATCTCAACAACAACAAAAAACCCAGGGTAGCCATGTTTACAAATGTACAACCCTGACAGTTATCCTTCTCTTTGTCACACAACTTGCAGTGGGCAGCTTAACAGGCTAAGGAACAGAAGAATTCTTAATGATAGGTATCGATACATTGACTCAGACATACCACTACCTGGCTTGATTTCAACATAAAAACAAATCAAAAACAAACAAACAAAACTCACGGCATCGGTTTAATTTTGATGCGTTTGCGCACGTTCAATCGTTCGATTATCTGTTTACGAACCATATCAATTCAAATTGAAATCTAATCGTTAAAAAATAAGTTAAAAAACAAATATATTAATAAGAAAGATCAACACTGAATATTTCAAACAAATGAAATAAATAATCTTAACATTGGAAATAATCAGTTTGTAAAACTATGTACATGTTGCTTCAGCATCAACTATAACTGTATGAGTTGACAATAGAAATAGATTTACCATTTACAATCAATCATTCTTATGTCAAACCACAAGTGATGAATTATACATTTTATACATGTATAACAAGCAAATTCATGGATACTAACTCATTTTATTTTTAAATACATTCAATATTGAATAACACATACCATAAAATAATGTAGTATTGTGAGAACATATTCAAACAATATTCATTCACAATATAATGGTCTTACATTGTATATTTCACAGACAAGGTGAGAACACTTACCCGCAAATCTTGCCAGCTGTCAAAAACGTACCATAAGTCTCCAAAACAAACGCGATATCATGCAGTTGATTGTAAAGATATACGCTGTGAAACTGATCGTGGTAATTCGGATTTAGTAGAAAAATGTCTTTTTAATTAAAAACAAAAGCTACTCTAAACTTTTCATAAACTAAATGGTTTTCTTTTTCCGCTATTCATAACACGATTTATTAACGAATGTATCCTCATTAGCATTGATTTAACGAAACTTAACACTTACATGTTTTACACAAACTCCCTTGAAAACCAGCATCACATTCAGTAACACATGTCCCATTGATATTGGAACACTGGTTTACATCCCGACAGTGTCCACATCTTTCATTGCATTCAGAACCATACAACCCTCTGTCGCATGCTACACATAAGATGATAATTATTATAAGTATTATCATTTATCTATTTTTTGTGCATTGTATTTTATATATTTAACTACTCACGGCTTTTACACAAGTTCCCTTGATAACCAGCAGCACATCCAGTCAAACATGTTCCATTGATATTTGAACACTGGTTTAGGTCACGACAATGCCCACATGTTTCATTGCATTCAGAACCATACAACCCTCTGTCGCATGCTACGAATGATCTTTTAATTATTATAATGTAAAGGCGGAATATGTATTATCATTAATCTATTTGTTTTGCATTGTATATTATATATGAGGCTACTCACAGGTTTTACACAAGTCCCCTTGATAACCAGCATCACAGCCAGTAACACATGTCCCATTGATGTTGGAACACTGGTTAAGGCCACGGCATTGTCCACATGTTTTATTGCATTTAAATCCATACAACCCCCTGTCGCATGCTACGAATAAAATGATAACTATTATAATGTTTAGATGGTATATGTCTCATCATTTATTAATTTGTTGTGCATTAAATTATATATTTTATGTTTAACCACTCACGAGTTTTACAAAAGTTCCCCTGATAACCAGCATCACATCCAGTCAAACATGTTCCATTGATATTTGAACACTGGTTTACTTCCCGACATTGTCCACATATCTGTTTGCATTCGGGTCCATACGAACCTTCGTCACAAGCTATAAAAAAAGTTCAGTATAAATAGTTTAACCTAGGCAGAATAAAACAGTCTATCTATGATTTTATTCTTGAAAAATAATTTATAAACACATTATGTTTACATTGCTAAAGCATCTTTTTTTTTTATCTAACAGCCTGGGCAAATGAAGATGAAACGTTGAATTCCAAACTGTACAATTTAAACAATTAAATGTGTTGAAATTAAAGCAGGCATATCATGTCATAGTCAATGCAGTAAACTGTCTGGACAATGTTTAGCAGATATTAATTGTTAAACAAGCTCTCCGGGACTTCCATACGCCTCTCTTATAGTTCCCATTCTAATAAATGGTAATGTGTTTTACCTAGCAGGACTCAAGATAAGCCTAACACGCTAAATAACATATAAAACCATGAAAAAATCTATCATCTATCTATCTATCTATCTATCTATCTATCTATCTATCTATCTATCTATCTATCTATCTATCTATCCTATCTATCTATCTATCTATATGTCTATAACGCAGCCCAGCAGTCACACATTGTCATTGATATCGGATATAAGTTATCCATCCATCCGTTAGTTCATCCATTTATCCATCTATTTGTCCGAATGAATTTAATTCGTAGTTCTTAAAGTATTATCTGAACATACATGCGTGAATGAGTAGTGCTGATCAACATCCTTATCATTATCGTTTATAAAAAAATACATATTGTTTTTGCGGATTAGTAGGGAAATATATTTGCTTTTAAAATGAAACTTAAATTTACCTAGACTTAAGAACTTAATTGAATATTTTAAAACAATACCATTAATACTTCTGATTGTGATCTTAATGAATGTAAAATAATTAAAAGATACTTGGGTTACAGAGTGTTTTAAATATGAATCTCCAAACAAAATAACGTTTTAAGAGCTTTATTAAACGCTTATTCTTTAAAAAGCATTTGTGTGACAATCACTTAACAGGATCTCCCTTCCTTCTAAGTGGTCAATATATGATCAATTGAAAAAAAAAAATATGATTTAATAGAAATAAAATTATTTTGACAAAATTACACAGGATGTAGTTCTACCATTCAGTCAACTGAATGATAACTGAACGGTCTGGAAAAGTGACTGAATGGCACACATATGCCATTCAGTCAATTTTCAGTTACCTTTTAGTCAGCTGTCATTTGACTGAATGGCAGAGATTCATCCAGTCATTTAAGAATTGTCAGATAACGACAAAAATATATAATGATCTTGCCACCTTAAATTACCTTTAGAAAATAATACCACAGTTAAAGATTGTTTGAGATCACGTTGAACTGTTAGGAAAATAATCATAGAAATAAAAAAATGAAAGTATTGTTAATGGCCAGATACAATGTAATGAATTAATATAATGCATTCGGATTGCACACAAAAGCACTCTGAAGTTGACATTAAAAAGATGCCTGAGTTTCTAGTAGACAAAATATATGTAGTTTTTAGCTCACCTGAGCTTTTATGATCACCTTTTGTCCGTCGTCCGTCTGTCCGTCCGCCCGTCTGTAAACTTTACACATTTTAAACATCTTCTCTTAAACCACTTGGCTAATTTCAACCAAATTTGGCACAAAGCATCCCTTTACAAAGACGATTGTAAATTGCCGACATGAAAGACCAATCTTAATTTAAAACGAAGAAAACCTCTAAACTGTAGAAAAAGGGGGTGCATTTTTTACAAAATCTTCTTCTCAAGAACTTCAGAGTCAAATTCAACGTAATTCTGCATAAATAATCCTTATGGAAGGGAAAATATAAATTGCAATTAATATCGGCGAATTCTGTTTCAAATTTGAGTAATTTCCGAAAATAGAAATAAAGAGACAATCGCTATCAATCAGTTTATTACTTCGGGTTAGTTATTTATATCGAAAACGAAAGTTCATTGTATAAGGCAGCCATGTAAAATTTGGATACAGTTTATTTTATGGTATTCTTTTTTTTTCTACCGAGGGGCAATATGGCACAATATCTTTTGAACACACATAATATGTTCTACGGTGTGACCGTTGGGGCGAGCGCAGAAAAAAACTACACATCTCTCATCATTGTTAAACTGCAACCCATGGACTTGACCAAACCAAGAAACTTTGGCTTTAAATACAGAGCTTTTTGAGTTTTTTTTAATGTAGATACAGTCATGATTTATCATTAATTTACTTTTTGATAATGATCATTTTAAAATCAGTAAATAATAAATTGCGAGTCTGTGTTATTTCTCATTTTGTTCCTTGTTGTTATCTGTGTTTTCACCGCCTAATGAATTATTTTCCTCTCGCTGTCACATCAATTCTTTTTTTTATTCTTTTTTAATCTGTGTATGCTATATCTGTGTTTTAGACATTTGTCCTCCCCTTTTTTTAGTGTGTGATATCCAATATAATTTAAAGGTTTGACAACATATGCAACTAACAAATACATGTAGATATTTTAACTGGTTTTTTTTTCTCTTTTTTTTTTTTTATTTATTTATTACAAAATGACGTGGCTACACGGAATTACCGCTGCACGTAGTTCTTATAATAATGAAACTTTTTTTTTTAATACATGTTTGTCACCTTACCTTACGTATGCATATATGATTGGATCAATATGACAGTAAATTAACATGGAACTCGCATGTATATTCAGTAAGCAAAATAAAGAAATCAGAACAAAACTAATCAGCCGAAGAGTTGCCGTCAACATTGAGTATTTACTACAAGTTACAGCCAGCACAGATGCTTGATCCACCTCTAAATGCATTGCAGGAAAATATAGCGCGATATCACTGTGACGTCATACTTAACTTTCTTTTGCACTCGTATAAATTCGGGGAAGGAAACGACGTCATATGTCAGCAAAAGTTGATAGGTACTTTTTTCTCGTAAGCCTATATGTGTTGTTTTCATAAGTCGGTATAAAGGATTTTTTAAAATGTTAAATGAAATAGATGTATGCGATTTAGAGGTAAGAATTTTCCTTAGAAACGCTTCCTGTTCCACCATGTTGCTATGCACCGCAAAGGATTATTGGGATATGTAGAACTTTTTCACGTGGCCTCATAAAAATTTCTTTGAACAGTGTGCAGATTTCAACTGGAATTTTCTACGTTCGTACACGTTGTCTGTGGAGCTCGCTACGCGAGCGGCGCTTCGCGCTGCCTCGCTGCGCTCGTTATAAAGCCATTGTTGCTCAGGTGAGCGATGTGGCCCCATGGGCCTCTTGTCGGAAATCAAGTCTTCCAACAATCTGTTGGAATTCCCATGGGTACATGTACCAGTTGTGCCCATTGTAAGCAGATCTATTTGTGTATCCTTATAAAGCAGAATTCATTTAAAAACTTGTACGTGAAAAAAAATAAATCACTCGATGTGGTCTTCAACTCAACATTCAAGTATATAGGCGACGTATTATCAATTAACAATTGTTATTTTCATATTAACTTCGACTCGATATATCCCTGTGAACTTGAAATAAAAGATACCACAGAGTCTGTGTCATGTGTTTCATATTTGAATATTTTACTGGACATGGACAGTGATGGTAACCTACCAACAAATCTTTATGATAAACGCGATGACTTCAATTTTTATGTCGTCAACTTTCATTACCTATGTAGCAATATACCTTCATCACCTGCATATGGTGCTTTTTTCTCATTTGATTCAATACGCAAGGGTTTGCTCTTCGTATGAATAGTTTCTAAGACGAAGCAAGCTACTGACAAATGAGTTGATAAAACAGGACTATCATTAAATAGTCTCACTGAAAGTCATTTTCGCAAGTTCTTAGGTCGATACAACGATCTTGTCAGCAAATACAATCTTCCACTGGGTCGCAGGCTGACTGAGGTTTTTATACTAATTGTTAGATTATAATTAATCACATAATTGACTACTGACGTTACCGTTGTTTTTGTTATATTACAACAAAGAACACACGGTGGGTGTGACCGGTCAGCAGAGGATGCTCACTCCTCCTAGGAACCTGATCCTTCCTCTGAGACTTTCCAGAGGTCCGTGATTACTCTGCTCTAGGTTATGATTGCATACTGAATTTTCCACGGATTTTTTTCTCGTTTTCCCCGATTATGAAATTTTCTCCAAATTACAGCATTTTTCCCGATAATGAATTTTTTTACCGATAATACATTGGGCACACGGCGGGTGTGACCGTTCATCAGAGGATGTTCACTCCTCCTAAGCACCTGATCCTATCTCTATCTATTTGGAGGTCCGTGTTGCTCTGCTTTGAATTTTTATTTCGTTTTATGGATTTTTTGAGATGGATCACGGTTTGTTTTTTGTCATTTTTTCATTCTATATTATACATGTACTGAGGTACACCTTCAAATGTAAGATAACTTTATTGGAGATTTACAAACGTCGTTTAAGTATCCGAAGTGCAAGGGATTTGACAGGCATTGTACGCTCTTAACCTGTAACCATATAAATGCATCTAGCATTCAAAACGCGTTATGACGTTAATTCTGCGTATACCATTGACTAGATTTCCAATGGTTACATAGCGAACAATATAAACTGAATGTAAACATTTGATGAATTGAAACATAACTGTCAAATTTAACACATAATATCTTTAATCCTTTTTCAATGAGAAATTGGGGTGGGGGGGGGGTATGAATATTTTGAAAGATATTAAATTACATATGTCGCGCTGTTAATTGCAATGTTTTATACTGTTAAAACTATAGGCCATAGTCGTTTATCATATATTGTTTTCTTTAGAGTTGCACATAAGCAGCTTTACCTAGTTCACATCGGTGACCTTGATATCCAGGTTTACAGCCCTGACAGGTGCCAGTCTCTATGTGACAGTACTGACAGTTAACGTCTGGACAGGGAACAGAACAGTTGAACCCAAAATATCCGGTAGCAGGACATCCTTTGAATAGGATAAATTCAAGTGATCAGTAATCCTGAATAGTATATTTCTGATGATATGTTTCTACTATATATACTCTTATGTTGAATTAAACAGTTTAATTATGTTAAACAGTCTATTTGATACTTAAGGGTTTTTTTTTCAATATGCATCATGCGATAGAGCAAGTTATTATAAAATGTTTTATATCGAATTTCCATATTGAGCCGATGTGAGCTCATAATAATCAATCAAATGAAACAATCTTTAACCTAACATATACAGGACCATATGTCATCAAACAATTTCATTGACATATCACGCCATGTACCTTAACTAATTCTGATCATAATTTGAAGGCGGTATAACATTACACCCACCGTGCACCTCCACCTCACAGAGGCCAGTGAAAACATATTTAGAGTAGTCGTCAGGGTAGGTAACTCCTTGTCGTCTCTCGTTGTAGTAGATGACGTACTGTCCATGTACAGGACAGGTGGTGGTGAAGACAGCAGGTATGGTGGCCCTGTGTAAAGTTGTCGTCCTTGTAACACAGTGTTCCCTGCAGTCTGTCTGTTGTATTGGATACGTACACAGAAAACCCAAGGATGTACTTTGTGAGCAAATTAGAAGGACCTGCATGTTATTAAAGACAACTTATGATGTCGTATCTGTAAAAGATGGTACCATGGTTGCATACTGCTTGATATGATATAGTGTCGTATTAACGAGATCTTCATCATGCATATATAAAGTAAATTAGTTGTACATCGCTCTACATTTATATACTACATAGTATGCTTATTTTTATTTACAATGTTGATAATTTAATAGTTATAATAATCATAATCACAAACCCATCATCGTGTTAGCCTGACAGGACATCTTGAGTAAATGCAATTCTAGAGGTTAAACGTCCTTAAACAATTAGATCGCGTTCCCTTTAGGGTATCATATGATACTGCTCCATACGTGTAACGTTCTATTGGTATATCGTCGTAATTTATCCTAGAATACAACTATTCGTATAGGCTGTTATACTCTTCAAAGAATTCGGCTGATATGCGGGGCTAACCACTGAACGTAATGAAAACAGCTATAGTCGAAGCATATGTTATGGACTTTTGGACTTGAAAATGGCAGAACTTTAGTAAATGTGACTTACCCCATGGTTGATTGTTTGTCATGAAGTAGATGGTGATGTGGTGGATACTGTGGATACTGTAAAGGTTCACCCACCAGGTGGCGGTTTTTTTCCCCCAGTATGATACAGCACATTGACCTCCATCAACACTCAGGTTTGATTTACGTCCGTCCACAGCGTTACTGGCGTCATATGTGTCACCTGCCTCAGAGTTATGTTGGTATGCGGGTTTGTATAGGGCGATATTAACTGTTTAGAAGATAGGAATAAAATTTGCTCAAATATGTCATTAAAAAAGAAATTCATAAGGAATATCCTTTTTTCTAAATTATTTCATTACCATTTATCATATAAATTTGAATAACCTCACCATTTAAAGCTACAACCAAACACAAGGGAAACATTGACTAAAAGATATTTGTATTGTAATTGTCCCTATTTCATTGATATTCGCTAAAAACAGCATTATTTTCCCTTTTATTTTTTAAGTATACATGTACAATGGCAACATCGTCGGCCGTTTGATATTATCAGTATATAATTTAAAAAAAAAAGGTTTTGGAGTTGATCACGTGCTCTAAATTAAATATTAAAAAAAATATTTAATGTCAGAATTATCGGACGATAGTTTGGTGTCATTGATATTCATATGTAAAAGTATCATCCACTTTGACAGGTTGTTAATCTCTGTAGATTCAAATCATGTTGTTTTGAACTAGAATGTTTAAGGTGAAAAACAATCAGATGGAAATGCAAGCATAACATCAATTTCCATGTAACGTTGAGAAAAATCAAAATGAGCAAGGTGGAATAAACATCCGGCTTACATTTTGATTTTCAAAAATATAAGGACGTGAAGCGTCATAGATCATTATTCATTGACGTTGCAACAATGGGACCATAATTGTTATTCTTAACTTCTTTTTTATTAAGATATATTGGCACAGTATTTCACCAACTATCTAAGATTAGGACCGATTTTATTTATAAACACATTTAAAGTTAACTTTAAAAGATATGGCTTACCATAACCATTAGCAAAGGCAAAAACGCCGACACACACAAACACTGCATACATCCTTGTTAGGAGCCAGGGCATTAGAAAATAAAACAGGAAACACACCCGACTCTTGAATTCTGTTTATAGTTTCACGTAGATATTAGTTAAATGTCAGTAGGGGAGAGCCTTAACCTCCAAACTATCAAAAGTTACTTATTTCAAGTTTGCTTAACAAATTTGATTTCGTAATGTTATAATATTATAATTTATTTCCTCGTTTAAAAATAAAATTTCATCGTAAGTACTTAATTGTTGTTGCTTTATCAATTGCAAAGGAAACAAAGAAAGCGAGTGCTCTTTAAAATTTGCAATAATATTATGTAAATATCACCTCTAGCATATACTTGTTTATCGACATGCCGGTAATAGCAAGAAAGTCACATGCATTATTCTTAGGATGTAATTCTTTGATAAAGGCTTTTCTATGTGTATGACCAGTGTTTAACAGAGAAAATAACTCATTTTGGACGATTTTAATGTCTGTTGTTAACTATCAAAAGGAAAATTATTGTTATTTCAGGCCTCATACAGACACTTTAAAGGATATCTTTCACAATTTCAAAAGGTTATGCTATGGCATGCGATTAAAATGATGTGATATCAGATTTTAATGCAATGCTATGCATTTTGTATGCTATGTTATGAGAAAATTAGATTGAAGGATTTAATGATATGGTATTGTTTGCTGTGCTGCGCTATAGTATGTTATGATGTTTGAACAAAATGGCCTTTAAACACAGAAGAGTTCCAAACATTTCAACGTATAATGACTAGAAGACAAATTTTAACACTAATCTGCAATTTTAACATTCAGTTTTTTTTTATTTTGATAAAACATGTTTTACAGTTAAAATCATGTTGCATGCTATGGTATGCTACGGTATATTATGCCAAATGAAAACTATGATATTGTATGCTATAATATGATATTTCAATGCTATGCCATCATATTCCAATGTTATGCTATCATATTCTAATGCTATGCTATCAGATTCTAATGCTATTATATCATATTTCAATGCTATGCTATGGATTATTTTGTACAAAAATTCTTTAACTGACTGTACGATTACAAGAATAATATCCAATTTGTTTGCAAACTTTAAATTATTATTATATCAAGGTATTCATAAATAATGTCATTGAAAAACAATACTTCTGAGTTCATTATATAGAATGGTGTATGATGTTAAAGATCTGCTTGAACAATTTTTACAATAATCTGTCGGAAAAAAGGTTATCATAAAAAAGGAACCTAGCATAAACTGTAGACAACATGTTTTAAATTATTGTTTAATGACTATTATTTATTGGAATTGATCAATTGCATGTACTTCTGATAATAAATGCAGAGGAATGTTCTCGTTCATATTACAATTGAACACATAAACGAGCAGTGGTTATAAACGCATGCGAAAGAAAATAGTCGTAACGGAGAGAACTGAGAAAGGCCTGACGGCAAATTTCTTTAAATAAATGTTTAAGAAAAGAGGATTGTGTCGGTGTCTTATCTTTATCGTCTCATTAACAAGAGCATAAACCATTGCATAAATAGGAAAACTATAATAAAATCTAGTCTTTAATACTTTTGAGCCTAACAAATGGTTAAAAAAATTGACTTCGGTTTAGCTTAACTTCGCTTAACTATTTTTAGTTATTGATCATCCATGCATCATTTCGGGCACATGATTTAGTGATCCAAACGATTAATGCACGTATTTAATTACTTTATTGGATTTTTATGGTCAATTATTTTGAAGTTTTGGGGCACTTTTAGTGAAGAAATTAATTATGTGGGTGACTTACGGCTGCGCATTATCTACTTCATTGAAATTATCTTTCTAAAATACTGTAAAATCATTTAAATTCTTGGGGGCCAATTTTCGTGGATTATTTGTTTTTTTTTAATTATTCGTGATGATCTAATTTTCTCGGATTCGTCAGTTTTCACGTTTATTAAAACAGAATACTCTTACCTTTTTTCTTTTGTTGAGGATGTGAATTTGAGAAAAAAGCTACCAACGAAAATTGAGCCATCACGAATTCTAATGATTCCACAGTACATACAAATGATTTATCCATACAGATGTTAAGTAGTGAGTTTCGCCTGCGCACGGATAAGATGGACATGCACACCATAGTACACTTAAACACAATAACGCAAACAGTCTCAATGACCTCATAAGGATATTTGTTAAGGCTTTGTGCAGTTCATCAATTAAAAAAAATTAAAAAAGATTTACTCTATATATTCCTATGAAAACTTCGACCCCCATTGTGGCCCCACCCTACCCCTGGGGGTCATGATTTTCACAACTTTGAATCTTCACTATCTGAGAATGCTTCCACACAAATTTCACCTTTCCTAGTCTTATGGTTCATGAGAAGAGGATTTTTGAAAAAAAATCGAAAATGATCACAAATTCCTAATTATCCCCCTTTGCAAAAGGGCGTGATCCTTAATTTTCACAACTTTAAATTCCCATAGGCAAAGGATGCTTTCAGCCAAGTTTGGTTGAAATTGGCCCAGTGGTTCTTAAGAAGATGTTTAAAATGTGAAAAGTTTGCAGACAGACGGATGGACAGACGGACGACTGACAACATGTGATCAGAATAGCTCACTTGAGCTTTCAGCTCAGGTCAGCTAAAAAGGAAATCATATTTGCAAAGCGCTGCGTTTTGTAAATAAATTGTCTCTGAAAATCAAAAGTTTTTGGTCAAGTCTAATGACATTTAGAAAAAAAGAAAACCTGACCAATAGAATTGAACAGCCCAATGCTGAGCAACACATCGTATGAAGACATACGTTGGGCAACAAGTAATGCAGAACATATTTGATCGGTAGATCGTTTGTTCTTACGTAGGGATATGAAAACAAAGCTTAGAAAATTTTATCCCAAAAAATATTAAGCATACAATTTAACTTTTGGTTACTGTATTTTTACAGCTTATGAGTCACTAAATCATGTATTGTTTTCAGATAAATATATTGGTATGAAAGGTATGTGACCAATTTTTCCCTAGAATTGTCTGGTGTTAAAAAGTGGTCGTATTTCAATCGTAGCAAATCAAAAACAACATAACTTAATATTTAGAAGCATGTCTTTTTTGTTATTGAACGCATTTTAAAGTATGTTGATCATTTTATGTATAGATAAATGTTCTAACCACATAATTTGATCATTTTGTTGGCTAAAGAAGGCAAAGTTAAGCATTTAAAAAAATTGACATTGTTGATGTTTTCAAAACTTCTTCCATCCAATACGATTAGAAGTGACTAATGATAAAATAATATAAAATTCACTTATTGAACTTAAAACTTCTTCCTTCTTACAAACCACTTATTATAGGGGTGTTCGCCATTTTACTTTAAATAAAAGGAGAACACGGACGGAAGTTCATCCAGAGTAGACTAGAAATGTTTAAAAAAAGAGTACTTACAATGTATGTAGCTGTGATAACCCATTGAATGCGTCGATGGCGATCCGTGTTATCCGGTTGTAATCTAGCCATCTTTAATGATAGATATACAAATTTAAAAAAGCTTCATAAACATACCAATTGATACTTCTATTCAAACTCTGGTAACAAATATTCGAAATGAACTTTTTGAAATCCATATCTTATCTATGCATTAAAAAAAACTTATTTTCATGAATATATGATCGTCAATGATATCCTTATCGAATTTTATAAGGAACACATTAATTTCTTGCATGCATGTAATAAAGAACACTTTCTTAAGAAGTACAAATGAGGCTCTCCTTCATACTTTTCCTCTATAGAAATATAAAAAAAATGAGGTAGGATACCGATTTGTTTTAGATTATTTCAGTTATGGTAAAAACATATTCCAAATATGCATGACCGATAGAACTGACCAATCGCCGCCTGTCTGTGTATGATTTGTGTCTCTCTTTATATCAAATCGTGATTATAACGATATGCTGTGGTGTGAGAACTAAATTAAATGTAACTTAATATAAAGTCTTTTGATCGACGTATCACTGTAAAAAATTACCAGAGAGCTCCATCAATTTGCGTAGTGTTCCAGTAGATATTACCTACTATATTTTAAGCTGTGATATCGCCGAAAGTCATTGATGTCGATTTCTTATGAAGCTTCTAACTTTAGGTTTGAAAAACATGAACAGAAGGTGGTTTTTTTTTTACAATTTATGTAAAAAATAATTCGGCTTAAAATCATTCATAAGTATTACAGGACATCTTATTTTTTTATATAACGTAATCAATAAAAGCAAATTTAATAAAATTCTACAATGTTTACATAGCAAGTAAAATAGTTTCCTCATTAAAAAAGAGAACCCATTAGTATATTGAGTATTGGGATATATTCTTTTTTAAGTTAGTTACTTAGGTTCCATACACGTTAAGGTACAAAGAATGTTCAATGAATAAAGTTTGATTTTCATGGACATCATATTCTCTCATCATCATGAACGTTAATTATGACATATTTAGACATATGATTATAACTCAGATAACACGTATCACTGGGTATGGGCTTATATACAAAGAATCGATTTGATATTTCTACATTCTGTAGCTTCTGTGCACGCACTACATCCCCTCATCACTGTGTTGCAGCCCCTGCAATGATGTATGCATGCCCCGCACATTAGCCTGTGCAGTTTTGTGCATTAACTTCTGAAAATGATTCCCTAACCAGTTTAAATGATGTATATTTCTGCTCATAGGAGGAAGTTTTTTTTTATGCACCGGAATGAGAAGTCTAACGACAAATACACGCTGAGCTATACTTAGCACTTTTTAAATATAAATAAAATAATAAATAAATTAAAGCTGTGCCATATTGTAGTTGTATACTAGTTGTAATTTGAATAAGTTAACTACCAATGTATTTCCTTACATAAAATTAATTGATTACTGAAACAAACGGTACAGACCCCGAAACGTGCTACTACACCTCTAAAACGAACCGTACCGTTCCGTGCAAGAAACGAACCGTACCGTTTACAAAACGAAACGTACCGTTCACAAAGCGTACCGTACCGTTCAAAAAAGCGTACCGTACCGTTCACAAAACGAACCGTACCGTTCACAAAGCAAACCGTACCGTGCAAAAAGCGTGCAAGATAATTTATGCAAGACCCGCCTCCATACGGACAAAAAAGCGTACCGTACCGTGCAATAAGCGTGCAACTTCCATATATGGCTTATTGACCTAATGTCTTTCGATGAATACGGACGGAGATTATCGCTGACCAGATAAGTTCAATATTTTGCTAGATTTCTTATACGGGATTAGATAACACATACTAAGATTTAAAACTGTTATTCTTATTAAAACAGTCACAAAAATATTTCCTTTCTTAGACCGTAACCATTTCTTTGTTTTTCGACAAAACTTGCATCGCCGATTTCTTAAACATTGTAAACTATTAACGTTCACACAATTCGTGGTTATACTATTTTAATTATTTTTATGAAATGTTTGAAACATTGGGTACATACTGGACTTTACATAGCTTTAAGTGATTCTCGCGAGAGAGAGAGAGAGAGAGAGAGAGAGAGAGAGAGAGAGAGAGATCGTTACCCGAAACGTTAGAAAAGTAGCGTTTGTTTAGAAATATATATATACACTATGGCTAAACAAGGTTGAAATGTATCTATATATAATTTTATATCCTTTTTAAATTAAAAAAAATGTCGACTTAAGTTACGCAGACCCAGAAAATGTAAATGACAACCACATATTACCGGTGACTCGAGTTATTTGTTCTTGAGCTATTTATGTACCAATAAATAAACAAAAAAAATCACTCACACATGTATGATGAATTGTAAATAAATACATGTACAAAATCTTAATGCATTAAATGCAAGCATTGAACGGAAAAAAAGTACACGCATTCCATAAAATAACTTTCAACTTTATTTCCCGCATAGCTGGTAATGGCGTCGTGATTTCACATGAACAAAAATCACTCGTGCGAAACACGTGTACAGAAGCTGATCTTTGGTTCTATACACAACAGGTGTTATTGTCTTTCTTTGGTTTTTAGCAGTTATTGTACTTTACAACTAACTCTGTATATTTGGAAGCCTAAATAGGTGTACACGAGATGCCGGTATTCACACCTTTCCACGGGCACCTGTTAGGTTACTCATCACAATCTGTCGTGTGTATAGTCTGAATATATCTTACTTCTACTTTGTTAGTTTCATGGCTTTTCTTAATCTCTAAAAAATAAAAGAACCGTCTGTAGAAATGGACACAGACAACTACACGAAAACTATCGGCGCGTGGATCCGTGGAACAATTCAGCGACTCTATACATGCGGGATTTTCACATATTGCGATAAAAATATCATTTACCGGGTACATTAATGTACCAAAAAAAATGATTAATTAAATCATAAATAGTTGAATGAGATAACAAGTACATGTAAGCACAAACACAGCTCTTTTAAAATTTATTTTCAATCTTGTATGGGTGATGTGAAATAGCGTCGAAATTTTAACCGTCGAGATCAATCTATATGTACATCGTCCGCTGTGCAAACTTTTAGTCATTGTGTTGTAATCGTTGTGAAAACCATGAGTCTAAAATAAATGAATTCAATTCATACAAATAAAAATCTAATAATTCCAAATGGTTTGCACACAATCACATACACCCTCAGAGAGAGAGAGAGAGAGAGAGAGAGAGAGAGAGAGAGAGAGAGAGAGAACTTGTGTGTTGATTATAATACTTAAATTAAAATTTTATCACTAAACTTTATTATTTAAAATTTCGCTTTAGGTTTCTATAGTTGGTCATTTGAGCGGGATTTTATCTCAGGACTCCACGTGCTTCGCCTGTCAATCAGTTTAAGTATAACAGTACAGATCACGCCACGCGCCGCGTGCTACTTGGCTCCTCCTATATGGCTAGAAGAAAATTATCGAATGAAACGTTTTTGTTTTATGTTTTCTTATATCCCTATTGAAAAGAGTGTTCCTATTTTAAATTATTCAACAATAATTTCTCTCCGATTTCATGATTATAATTCATGTACTGGCGATCTGAGTCGTTTTCCCTCGAGCTCTCTGTCGTATTATTTTTGTTACTAGATACATTCTTATATATTTATAACTTTTAACATTCATTTGTTGATTACCGGATATTTTTTCGTGTCCTGTTTACAACAAGTATGTGTGTAAAAAGGTAAATAAAATATAAACAGGTTAGTCAGCATTTGTAAAACGTCAGCTAAATCGCATGCATACAGTGAAGAGCGGACACTTGTTCAACAGAATGATAAATATCGCCATTATATAAATAAAAGTTATTGACTTGTTGTGTATATCCAGTTGTGTACATATCGTATGAATTATGTTACATGAACATGTATAGTTTAACGGCAAAACAAAAACTAATAGTCATATTTTGACTATAAACGCGATCTTAGTTCAGATAAGAGAGGCGATGACGGGTTAGATGTAGGTATGATCTATGTATACAAACAAGTGCAGAAAATCATAGAATTAATATTTAAATGAATAAAAATTCGTGTCAAAAAACTACATGTATATAACAGTTGATTTCAAGATTTCTTATCTATCCATTAATTTTACATCGTCTATTCACTAAGGCAATCGGCGATCGGCAATAGTACTACAGTAGTACGCAATAAAGAATGATCATACGAATTATGAATAATAAAAACTAGCCGAGAATCAAGACAACGATAAAGGAAACTAAACTAAAAAAATATCGGAATAAAGTCGGGGCAATTTGTTATAGCAATTTTAAATGGATTAGAAATATTTAATGACTTCAACTCAAGTACATGTATAGAAATAAAAACTCAAGATGCTTTGTAAAATCATCGACAGCTCGCTGAATTAACAAAAATATATCGGATTAAAGTCAAACAGTTCTTTTAATCTATCTGAATGATTACATTAATCTAAATTAAATACTAATAATAACAGACTGATCAAAATTAAAATTACCCCCGCTTCCCAGTTGTCACTGAGTACACGATTCACGCAACGTATCAAAAACGGGGGAACGGATGGACGTTCTGATTTTAAATAGATCGATTGAAATTCTTTTGTAATATATCATACATGTATAAGAAAAGAAAAATTCTTGTCATAATTACCACCTTGCTGAAGTAGATCGGGCAAAAACTAAACAAAATTAAATGGAGAAATATCAAAGCGTTCAGGCCACGCCTACCTCATTAATAAAGCGCGCAAACCGTTCACAAAGCGTGAAGCTATTTTTAGCAAAGCGTACCGTGCAAGAAGCGAACCGTTCCGTTCACAAAGCGTACCGTACCGTTCACAAAGCGAACCGTACCGTTCACAAAACGAACCGTACCGTTCACAAAGCGAACCGTACCGTTCATAAAGCGTAACGAACCGAACCGTGCAACTGGTGTAGTAGCACGTTTCAGGGTCTGTATAAACATTACTATACTTGAAAATTTGTTCAATATTACTTTTGAAACAATACAAAATTCAATCCCAAACTTAGCTAAATTTCCTCATGTCAAAAACCTAAGACCAAGAGGTACTTACTGAGCTCAAACCTATGCACACATCATTTAAGATATTAATTTAGGATATTAAAAATCTTGATGACTGCAGAGCAAGGTTTTAAACATGAAACACAAGAACAGTGCAGTGTAACCACGTGTAAACTATTAAAGTGGTGTCATCTTGAAGAAAACAAAATATCGTCTAGCAAATTCCCTAGAACGATATATCTTTTGTAAATTTAGTCTGATAGTTTTGTCTAATAGATGTTGAAAGAAAACACTATCACGTACTTAGACTTTGCCAATGGTCGATTTGCTGAACTTTGAAAATATGTATTTGACAACGTCGTAACAGGCCTTTTGTTTTTTGTTCTTTTTTTTTAAATTCTTTTAACAATTTTTCCGTTGAACTCTCTCCTCAGTGCACTTCGTTTTGATTTTTTTCGCGCGCATGCGTAAAAACCACAACTCGTTTGTGTGGTGCTTTTAAATATGAAATAGAATAGTTCTATGCATATAATATCCGAAATTTATATGATTAATTTTAAATAAACAATAATAATAACCTTTCATGTAATATTTCAAACATAAAACAATGTGCCTGGTTTCTAACATTAGTCAAGCACAGTAAGGATTTACGATTATTTTAACGTTGAAACCGATGGTTGTTCCACGAATGACTTTCGGAGGTACATGTATTTAATATTTAATCAAAAAATGTTGTCTACAAATTATGCGTGTTTTCTTTTTCATTATAAAATTAATTTTTTGAAAGGATTTTTACCAGGCCGGCCAATTTCATATGTCAACAATTTTCATATAAAAGAGTTAACACAAGAACTGGTATTTGTTTACATTGTCCCTTTTTTCTCTTGTACATTTTTCGTACTAACAGGACACCATTTAATAGGGCATAACTAGCTCAAATATTATATCTTTGAAGAATCTCCTGCTATTACCGGCGTGTCGGTAAACAGGAAAATGCTTCAGGCGATATCTTTGTGATATCATTGCAAGTCTCGAAATGCACTTCCTTTCTTTGCTTCTCTTAAAATAATTGAAGCGACAAAGTTAAGTACTTACAATATGACTGAACTTTTAAACGAGGAAAGAGTTTTATAAAACTACACGAGATCGTAAGAAATTTCCTATTTTTTAGCAGCAGCCAATAAATTATTAAAGGATGATAATTTAAGGTTTAATGTATCATCCTATGGTGTTCTTTTGTCTGCGTGAAATTATAAACAGAATACGTGAATCGTGAGTGATTTCTTCAATTCCGTGATGTCCGGCTTCGTCACAAAGATGTATCAAGTGTTTCTGTGTGTCGGGTTTTTCGTCTTTGCCGATGGCTACGGTGAGCTAGAACCTTTTCTTAAGTTTGAACTTGACATTATTATAATTAATAATTAAAATCTAATATAATAACAAAAAGCAATTTTTGTATTTTGGGTGATTTTTTTTTGTATTTATCAATGGCAATTTATCTCCGTTGATAAAAAATGGTAGAAATTTCTATAAATAACGGATATTTGCTCTGATTACTGTATCTAAGTACATGTACAAGGATAATTGTTTTACAATGATGGAACTTTTTTTTGGGGGGGGGGGGGGTAATAATATTGTACAAAGTCCATACTTATTATCGGATTTAAAAAGAAAGCAAAATAATAAGAATAATAAAAAATAAAAACCCTATTGTTGCAAGGCCAATAAGTAGTTAAATCTGATGCTTCAAGTCATTAGATTTGGTAAAGGCGTGTTAGTCAGTTTTTGAAGCGGATTTAAACATTAATATGAATGATGGACATATTTGATCCTATTTTTCTCCGAACAGCTTCCTCAATTATTTCTGTTCTCGAGGTCACAAGTAAATTAATGATGTTTGTTGAGTTTCTCCATTGTTTTTTGTTTTTCGATGTTCGCCATTTATAATCTGAAAAAAAAACCCAACATGATATGAATCTGCAGAGCATCTACAAAGTGCATTGTTGTTGATATTTCAACAAATAACAATAATTATAATAGTGATCATTTCTTAACTTTATTCATAAAAGCACCAAATATTCACTTAAAAACATTCTCCCCGTATCGTGCGCAGGCGTTTGTAACCACAACTCGATTAAGTGGTGCTTTTAAATTTCTGTTTGAGGTCTGTGTTTGCAATGCACCTGTTTTCCATTTTCCATTTTGACTTTTGATTTTAAACACTGTTGTTTTTACCAGATGTCATACAACATTATGTTAACTGGAGTAAACTTTGAATTTGACGACAACCGGAATAACTTTTCTAAGTATATCGTATTGCGAAGTAGAAAAGTTGTTATATGCAATAAAGATGTATTTATTTAGCCAGTTAAATAAGGCACTGGGACCGGAAATGGATTATACTGATACGGAAAAACGGAGATAGAATAAAGCTAGCCTTTCCAGATGATTCATTAACGTCATTAACGTCATTAACATTTATTTTACTATTTCTGAGTCGAGACATGCAAGTGTATTCTATTTAGGAGGTACTTGATCGCGCCATTATGTACTATGTCAATATTTCCTAATCGAAAACAAAACGCTTAGATTGTCAATAAGAAAAGAAAATTTCATTGTTTCACGGCCAGTTAGTTTGAACTTTGACGCTTCACGTCCTTATATTTTGTTAACGACGTTAATGGGGTCTTGTGCTGGATTTCAAAATCAAAAGTAATGTGACTTGTAATTTTTTTAACCGCATTATTCATTTATAATAGTTCTCAATGTTACGTGAAAATTAAGAATGTGCATGGCGTTGCAATGGATTGCATTTCACCTTAAACATTCCAGTTCAAGGTAAAACAACATGATATGAATCTACAGAGGATCAACAACTTGTCATAGTGGATGATATTTTAACATACAAAAATAAAATGACACCTAATTATTGTGCCGATAACTCATTGTATATTTTTTTAAATATTTCATTCACAGCACGTGATCTACTGGAAAACTTTAATTAATTAATTTAAATACTGATGATATAAAACAATACACGATTTAGTCATTGTGTAAAATGTAAATTAAAGAAAAATTAATGTCCGCAAAAACGCGACGAAACACAAAAAAAAATCAGGATGCATATATTTTTATTATAAAAGTCGTCCGGTTTTTATTGTACCTTTAAATGATGTTGTTATACATATGGTTGTAATAAGTAGAAATTTGATTAAGAAATGTAATGACATATAGACAATAAATGTTCTATTTTAATATACATTTCTTTTTTTAACGAACTGTAGCTTAACATTGTTTAACAAAGTTTGTTTCTTTCAAGACAGTTAATGTCGCCCTCAACAAACCAGCATACCAACAGTACCCCTTAACAGGTGTCGACACATTTGACGCCAGTAACGCTGTGGATGGACGTAAATCAGACCTGAGTATATCGGGAGGTCAATGTGCTGCATCAAATTGGAAACAAACCGCCACCTGGTGGGTGAACCTGACCACAATCCACAGCATCCACAACATCACCATCTACTTCAGGACGGACAATAAACCATGGGGTATAGTCACATTCACTAAAATTTAGTCATTCTTAAGTCCAGTACGACATATGCCTCAACAATAGCTGACCTGTATCAATGCTTTTAGTGTTAAGCCCCGCATTTCACCCAACTTCTTATAATAGTCTATAAGAATGGTGTGTTCTGAAATAAAATACGACGATACATTAATTTGATACGTTACACGTATGAAAAAAAATCATGTAAAACCCAAAAGTGTGTGAAACTAATCTTCATTAAATTGTTTTCGTAAAATTTAACCTCTAAAATTACATCTTCCCAACCTCAACAAAATTTCAACTCCCCGACTAACAAGATGATGAATTTGTTAGTTTGATTATTATAAGTAATATTAACATTAAAATAAAATAAAAAATCAAGCGCATTGGGTATTTCATGAAACGTTGAACCATGTAAATTTAAATATCAATATTTATTACTATATCTATATACGTCTGATAAACATCTGATTATTACGACACTATATCACATCAGTATTAAAATGATCAGTAATGCGACATGCTTAAACCTGAAATCCACTTGTTATAACTACTGGAATAGAAATAGATCAATACCGTAACAATTTAACGTTAGGTTTGCCCAGTGACACGGTAGGTGTTAGCACAATTAAGGACACTCGTTTCTCTTGTGAGCCTTGGTGTAAATCAGTAAAGTTATGATAATGAATATAAAACGTTTTTTTCTTGAATTAAAAGCTTCTTTAGGATGAAAGACTTCTTTATGACCAACCCGTGATTACTCAGTATGAGTTGATGGATGTTAACAACTAAGAATAAAATGTGTGATAATACGTTTATCTCCTCTTTGTAATCAGCCACTCATTTCCTATAGGTAATTTTCTTATTTTGATTTTATTTCTGCCTCCTACATGTAAGGTAAATATATAGACATATTGTGCACGTCTCTAATACAACGAATGCGATTTAGGAACTTCAATAATGATCTAGCTTTATTAATAAAAAAAATAAAAAAAGAGGAAATAAATATTATTTTTTATGTTTACTGCAAATTCATTTAATGTCAATAGTGCTGTTTGCGATTACTTTGTACGTACTCAATACAATAGACAGACTACAGTAAAACAGAATGAATGAAATACCGTTCATCTTAAGTTGTTTTTTTAAGCTAAACAAGCAAATCAAACACAATTTAAATACACTTAAGTAATCGAATTTTACTGCAAACCCTTCAATTTATTTCACAATGTTTAAAAGATACAACAAACACAATACTGGGTACCCTCTTTTACAGATACGACATCATAAATTGTCTTTAATACCGTATGTGTGTTAAACTTTGTTTGTCCAGCTACATGATTATGTAAGTCCATCAATAATTGATTACCATTTTATGCAGGTCCTTCTAATTGGCGCACTAAGTTATTCCTTGGATTCTCTGTGTACGTCTCCAATACAACAGCCAGACTACAGGGAACACTGTGTTACAAGGACGACAACTTTACACTAGACACCATACCTGCTGTCTTTAAAACAACCTGTCCTGTACATGGACAGTACGTCATCTACTACAACGAGAGACTACCAGGAGTTACCTATCCTAACTATTACTCTAATGATGTTTTCAGTGAACTCTGTGAAGTGGAGGTGTACGGTGGGTGTAGTGTTATACCGCCTTCAAATTATGATCAGAAAATAAATACGGTACATGACGTGATAAATGAATGAAAATTAACAGACTGATGACATATGGTCCTTTATTTGTTGGTGAAAGTCTCAGTGTCAGTCTCAGTGTTTGTATTTTTCAACGCACGATAATGATTAAGTTGCAATAGACATTAAAGAAAATAGAAATTAAAAAAGACATTAAAGTAACTGAAGCCATTTTTAAATTAATGTCAATTGTGAGTTCACATGGTTCTACATTGACATTTGATATAAACCATTTGAAAATAAGTTTTATCGCAGGGTGCACATTTTTAAACCCCTAAGTACCCTTTAGTTTAACATATAATTTATTAAAAGACTTTATTTAACATATTAAGATATACATTTTGTCAGAGTTATACTATTTAGTTCTACTAATCACTAATGATATTCATTATACAGGTTGTCCTGCTACCGGATGTTACGGGTCAAACAATACCCTCCCCTGTCCAGACGTTAACTGTCAATACTGTCACAAAGAGACGGGCACCTGTCAGAGCTGTACAGCTGGATATCAAGGTTACCGATGTGAACTAGGTAAAACTGCTTACGTGCAAATCTAAAAAGATAAACGAGTACCGCTATAATCTCAACATTTAAAAACTTGCCATTAACAGTGCAACGTATGCAAATAAAATATTTCAGTAATCTTTATACGCAATTTCACACTAAAATTATTTAGGATATTTTGTGTTTAATCCTGCAAAAAGTTGTGTGTAGCAATTAATTGAACGTTAACATTCAGTTTATATGCTGGCTATGTTTGCATTGAAAATATACGACATTTTTCAAAAACGCACGATAAACATTACCATGTGGTATAAGCAAAATTGACGTCGTAACGCGTTTTCAATACTAGATAAATTGTGAATAGATATAAGAGGGGTCGATGGCAATGGTCATTCTTATACTACTTTAATCTCCTTCAGAAGAAATTCTATATCGAAAAAAAATAAAGGAAAACCACCCATTTAAATGATAACATATATGGAGTTTTTCCTTTAAAAAAAATAAAGTTTACAGCTGAACAAATCATATATTAAAATTTTAGGTAAAGCTGATGGTTAATGTTTTGACAATTAGGCACTTTGGTAGTGGATGGTTTGGTTTTGTTTTCCATTCTCGCACTAGTTTTTAGAGCTCGCTATTCTTGCCAGCGCTTCGCGCCGGGGACATGCACTCGCTATAGATTGATATGAATATTTACACACTGACTAATTAGAAAGAATGAATATCCAGTTACGTGATTTTTCAGACAGATCTCTTTAATGAATGAACGCTTAAAAAGCTCATATAACGTGTATTTATAAATATTAAAATTAATATTTTAAAAATATTTTCACAATAGTCCGCTTAAATCTTTTCCGGAATATGTAGGACGCGACTGTGCACAAAAAAGTAACCTGCTAACAAGCGGGCTTTGTACACATGTTTTGTCATAATTGCTGCATGTACATTAGATGCCCTCGGGCTGATATTGGAGTCTCGGGTCGATATGGGATGTGATACAGATGTCACCATGGATTATGCTCTAAATATCAGAGTATTTAAGTAAATCCACCCTCCTGTGACGTCATACATTTTACATAAACCATGAATTCATTAAAATTCTTGCAAGTAGAATTGTAATTTCTAAGTTATTATAGGTGCACATCAAAAACTCAAATCAGTGTTTACTTGGAGATATTTTATAAGCGTTTTTCATCATTATATTCGACATAATTCAATAATAACAAAGGGAAATAATTCTTTTCTATTTTTCTCTAAGTGATATATCTAAATGCTGTAATTTTTCTTATGTAAACAATTTTTTCTTTTTTTTTAATTAATTTTAGTTTTCTGGCATAGTAAGCAATAAAATTTAAATATAAAAACAAGTATCCATCCACTTTTATTAAATTCTTAAACAAGAAAAAGTGTGATTTTCAGATGATAATTTCAGCCTTTGGTTTTTATTACCTTACATCTTAAATAGTATGGATACATATATATATATTTTATTTATTTTTTGATGAAATTCAAGTCCAATAAGTTAAAAAAGTTAAGTTCTTCAACTTTGAACCCATAATTTTATATGTACTTTTACCTTAACTCATAGTTTGACTGTTGATTTACTAATACGTGTAAATATTTATACTAAATTGTTTTATAGCCTGCA
This sequence comes from Magallana hongkongensis, assembly GCA_015776775.1. Taxonomy (NCBI): domain Eukaryota; kingdom Metazoa; phylum Mollusca; class Bivalvia; order Ostreida; family Ostreidae; genus Magallana; species Magallana hongkongensis. The sequence continues at coordinate 5,045,357 of CM027469.1, read as the reverse complement.
ACGAAGGATTTTTTGGAACCGAATGCAAAGAGACATGTGGACACTGCCGCGATGTTAGCCATTGTTCCAATATTAATGGGACATGTTTGACTGGATGTGATGTTGGTTATCTAGGGGACTTCTGTAAAACTCGTGAGTAGTTACAAATGTAAAAACTTTTGATTGAAAATAGATTTATAATACATAGAACATCTAAACTTTAAGAGAATTAACATTATTTGTAGCATGTGACAGAGGGTTGTATGGTTTTGAATGCAGTGAAACATGTGGACACTGTCGTGACCTAAACCAGTGTTCCAATATCAATGGAACATGTTTGACTGGATGTGATGCTGGTTATCAGGGGGACTTGTGTAAAACTCGTAAGTGTTTTGTTTCATTTGCTCATTGTTAATAAACAAAAGTTTGTTATTGAAAATCTTTCTAAATCGTAAAAGTATTTATTTCTTCTTGATATCCATATATAAATAAACAAGATAAGTTAACGCTGTAATTTAGAATATGCAATAGATGTATTTTGACATTCAGGCAACGAAATGTTAACTTAAATGTTTTGGAGAGAAGTTTTGCTTTTCATTCACCTTTTGGACATTGTTAAAGTATCAATAATAGGAATATTATTAAATTTTTAGCTTGTGATAAAGGAAAGTATGGGTCCGAATGCAATGAAACATGTGGACACTGTCGTGATGTAAACCAGTGTTCCAAAATCAACGAAACATGTTTGACTGGATGTAATCCTGATTATCAAGGAGACTTTTGTAAAACTCGTAAGTGAAAGAATTATCCTACTATACATTTATATAGTCATACACGTTGATAAATTAGATAAATCAAGTGATAGATAGTTAGATTAAAATGCTGGTATGTGAAGAAGCATATTGGTAATTTAGAGTCCTAATCTTAAGATTGAAGAACTGTTTTGAACCAGTCCAAACACTTGGTATAATCCTCTTAAATAGATGGCAATGCAATAAATGCAATTATTTTTTTTAATAAAAAAAAGTAATGAAATTGTTGAAAATATTGGTAAGTTCCAATTCAGTGCAAAATATTATTAAATGAAACAGTAACAAAACAAAAAAAAACCCAAAATAAACAACAAGTAATTATGAAATCATATATGTTTTCAAATAATTAACACATTTATCAATAACATAAAGAATATCCAAACTTTCTTTTACTTTAATTTGTTAGTATGGAAAGGTACTAAGGCTTGTTTGTGTTTATTACATCATATTCCGTGGTTTGTTTACAAGTACGTGTTGACATCGTTCCTCCTCTGTATGGGTTGATCTAGGTTGTCTTCTGCAGCCTTACACGTTAATATTCAGTATATGCCGAACGTTTTATGTTTTCAAAGGTCTCAATGACCTCGAGTAGTGTTTCAATTTTATACATTTGCGCAAAACTGGATGTTTTCGATTTTATTGAGTTTGCGTACGGAATTACCAAGTACGCATAAACCAGCCTGGGACAATACGCCCAGTGAATCATGGGTAAGTAATTTTGTAAATAATGCATATTATCATTAAATATAGTGCGTTAATATTCAGTTTATACCAGAATGTTCACAATTTCTTGTCTACAAAAATCTGAATGACCTCGATTAGATTTCAATTTAATACATTTGCTCAAACCTGCACATTATTGAGTTATGTATAGTGTTTCCGAGTTTACATCAACCAACCGGCGATAATACACCCAGTGCATTGTGGGTAAGTGTTCATGAATTATTATGATTATTTTTTTTGGGATTTATTTATTTATTTATTTTTGTTGTTTTTTTTTTGTTTGTGTGTAATTTAGTTTTTTGATTTTCTGAATAATGCATATAATTATGACTTACATGGAATGCATAACATAAAACCTTATTCCTATATATTACTAAAATAACTGTTTTATTGTTATTCATATCCTAGATTTATAATTTATTTCTGTTTTTGTAGGCAAGTTAGTAATGGTCTCTCATAAAATAGATACATGCATCAATACAACCTATACTTTTTAACTTTGAACTTGGATGTTCACAGTTTAAAGTTGTTATTCCTCCTAAATATGTATTTTTTGTTCATTTAGTTATGATATAACATTTTGGTTTATTTAGTCCTTTAAGTCATTTTATTGATTTATGATTATGATTACCTTAAATTTGGAGAAAAAAATGCAGCTATCTGCAGATTGAACAAATAAAAAGTACATGAAGATTGTCGTTAAACGCAAAAATTCTATCCCGACCTCGTCTTCGAAAGAAATAATAATAAATATATATATTAATTACATGTAATTAAAATTGAAAAAAAAAAATTCAAGTTTTTTTTTATACAAATCGTCACAAAAACTCTTTACTGGAAAATGTTTGGATTTTGTTATTTTATAAATCAATAAACATATAAAAAGTAATCACCCAAAATATCATTGTAGTAGATTCTGGTACCATTTCCACGCCCCTCGACAGATGATTTACCATATGTAAGAACAATAAAACTTAATTGTAGTACAAACTAAGTTTATCTGCACTATTGTTTTACCTCTTTATTTATAATAAATATTAACCACTTAATATCAACTAACCAACATATTATTATGACCTAGTTCTGCTCTCTGTTCAGACGTTAACGATCAGCACTGTTGTATGGAGACAGGCACCTGCTTCACCACTGACCATGCTTAATTTTATTCAGGTATGGAGATTTTTCTTCTTTTTAAAGCTAATGATATTTAAATATGTATGTTTCCTTTTTTCTTCCTTTTTAACCGGGTTTTCCAACGAAAAAATCCGGTTATTAAAATGGTGAAAATGGCGGGTGGTGGGCGGCTGCCAAAAGGGTACCTTCATTGTACGGATAACTCCTCCTACAGTTTTCAAGATAGGAAGTTGTTCTTTTGCAGATCAATTGTACCTATATCAGAGGTGTGCATATTGCTAGGATTTTGATTTCTAATAATTCATTAAAAAAAAAAAAAACCAAAAAACAGGTTTTGAACTTAGTCATTTTTTGGCAAAATATTGCATATAAGGTACACCATTTCATTGGATACAGGTTGACATGGATTATGGATACAGTTCACATAAAAGAAAACCCGGTTAGCTCTCACATTGACAGCTTTTCACTTGTTTTTAATTTTGAAGTGGCAATGAGATATCCTGCAGACAGTCGGAAATATGAGTTTTGTTACTGTATTTTTTTTCTGTAAAGTATTGTTTGAATGAAGCCAGTATGTAAACAAAGTGTTTTATTTCTCTTTTCAGCCAACATTAAAGTAACAAAAGAACACATTTTTGTGAGACATCCTTCATCAGTTGTGCCCTCAGCAGTATGGATAGGCGAGCCTCACCAATGACGGGAGTGATTGTAGTGACTATATAAATGAACTTTGAGACCACTGAATTCATTGTATGACATTGTGATACATATCAGCAGTTGGAAAGGGACAAAAACATTTTCTGCTATTATTTTTTAGATGCATTACGGTAATAGATGTGCTGATACTAAACGAGAAGTGTCCCTTTAAATACAAATATGGAGAAATTTAGAAATGAGACATATGTAGCATTTAGCATTGGTTAGGTTTTGATTTTTATATTCGTTATTTATTTAAAGTGGCACATCGATAAATTATAATTATAAACATGCAATAAATTGTGATTACCCTTTGATTGCTGCAGGCAGAGGAAGAATGGATTAAGTCAATGTCACAATAAATCTTAACTTGTAGTTGTCTACGCGCTGTCAACAGCATCGTTTCACATTGTATTTAATTGCATATAAAATTGCGTTTTCACCATGTGATCATGATATGAAAATTTTTATAAACACTTCTTTTCTTTAAATAAAAATGCATGAATCGTTCTTTTCTAAATATATGCACTAAACATCAATGATTATGTAACAGGGACAAACATTGCCTCTGTTGGGGTTGGAATCCGGGTTCTTTGGAATGCGAGCACTCTATCAACCGCGCTAAAGGTTTAACCCACTAGCCAGAACTAGAGAAATGCCATATACATGACTATGCCTCAGAAAGACTCCGCATGTCTGTACACACATATATTCAGAGAATTTTACGTCCACAACGCGTAAATAAACCAATCAAACGTTTTGTATAACATTACTGTGATTGTGCTCTGTTTTGCATGTAAAATTCAGAGATTGATTTACCATCTGTGCTGTGCAGTTCCTGTAATAAGGACAATATCTCACTATCTTAAAACTGCGATCATTAGGCTGATTAGTTGAAGATTTTTTTCCTTTATTGCTCAGACAAATGAATATTATTAATACATATTGAATCATTATATCGATTCAAGCTTATCTTGCCTATAAAAGTATGTGAATGGCGTACATTTATAATGGAGAGGAATTGGATAAAACTATGTAAATGCTCTTAGAATTACAGCCACGCCATTCTGTAATAAATAAAAACGTAAACCATATAAACGGTTTAACATCATTCGAAGTTGTATTCAGTCAAACCCTTATTGAGTATGGGTGTTCAACAGACTATCCATCAGATCTACCTAAAATCTAAAGATATAAATAGTATAGCTATTTTTTCCATCTTAAGTAAGCTCTACCTACCTAAAAGATTATTTCATTATTTTTTTATCTATATTGAGTATTTTGCAAAGTAGATTACCACACACAATATATATACACATTACGTATAAGTTCAAGTAGTATATAATGAAAAATAATCTATCCTTCTGCTGATGTAATATTGGACACAATTGTAATCTACACAAACGTGTAAATACTCTTCGTATGAAGTTTCGGGCTTTACTGACTTTTTTTAATATATAAACCTTTTCTGAGTGCCTCTTTATTTTGCTACTTCCAAGATCGAGAAAATTATAAACAAAATGACGAAAACAGAAACACCAAGGACGATAACTAACACAGTGTAACCCTGTGTTAACCGTACCATCAAAAGAAACTATGCACTGTAACACGCATCAGTACATATCAAAAGCCAATGCTTCATATGCAGAAACATGTGTAAACAAGATATATGTGAGCCAATGCTTCATATGGAGAAACATGCGTAAACGATATATCTGTGAGCCAATGCTCACTAGTAATACCCTCGCTCTGGCGTGATTAATCAAGGTTAGCAAAGTCGTCACTAAACAGGAAGTTGACAACCAATTAATGCGAATATATATCCCACAAAATGGTATGCCTAAACAAATAGTTTGATAGAATTTCAAGCATCTGCAAACATTTGTTTGAAAATTTAGTCTAAAAATAAGTTGACGTCCAATTTGTACAAAAATATTTCCTACAATATGGCATGCATAAACAAATAGTGTGTTAAAATTTCGAGCATCTGCAATGAATAATTGCTGAAATAATGTGACAGAATGTTTTCTTAAACGGAGAGACAGACATAAGGACGGACGGACATACACACAAGGATAAAACAGTATACCCCCTCTCTCCTTTATAGCGGGTGTAAAATAATCAAAATCATTACTTTAAAATGTGTGGCAGTGTAAAACGTTGCATGTCGAGATTTTTGCAAAATAGTTGTTGAATTTACGAAACACCTGATATTGATTTAATTGATTCAAACATCTTAAACAAAACACCTACTTGCAGACTTCACGACATTTTGAAATCTAAGTGCCGACCTCAGGGTCTTTAAGGGTGTTTTCAGTGCCACTTGTATAATCTTAGTTCTTGAAAATAATCGATAAATTAGATGCTATATATTCTGAAGCATTGTTTTTCAAGAAAACTAATTCATTAATACCATGAAAATAGCAAGATTTAAAATTGTACATACAGTTTAGATATTTTTTTAAAGTCGTATGTATACCTACGCTAGAGTTTAATGTACTCTCGTTCAACCAGACGCTTGGCTGTCTCCGTTAATATTCGACAAAACAGATAAACGGAGATAAACGGAGACAGCCGAGCGTTTGGTTGAACAAGACAAGAGTTCAATCTTGCCTGGATCCATACAATTTTTCAGATACTGATACTACTTGACATGCAAAATCACATATCGTGAATTTTGAATAAATAATAATCGATAAAATCAACTGCCGTCAGTACTTCAGTACTTTGATTAAATTTGAAATTGGATAATCGCAATTCATTTTGATGCTGTTTTATCTCCTAAATATTCAATTTTTTGTTCATTGAATTATGATACAACAACTTGATTTATCTAGTACTTAATCGAAAAAAAAAGCATTCTGAGAGTATTGCGTAAGCAGTACACGTCTGCTACCGATTTGTAGAAGTTTTGAAAACAATGCACTGTTACTCAGACCAACCCGATAACGAACCCGTTTGTAATAATAAAAAAAAAACGATGTCGATTAAATTAGCACAATGCTTGACACTATTTTACAGAACTTATTTGTTTGTTAGAAACAATAAAAGGAATAGTGCAGGTAATGCACGATATTATTACTGAATACACACCGAACCCGATAACGAACCCGAACATTAAAAAATGGAATATAAAACATTAATGTTCTCGAAAATATGTTAACCAGACACTACAAAAGTGTAAACTTGATCTGTAGTTTGCATTTAGAAGCTGTTTAGCAAATTTCATATGATTCCTCAAACGCATAAAGAAAACAAGAGATGTTTGTGAAACATTTATGCCCCCCTCCCTTGGAAACATCCACAAAGAAATTGAACGTAAACTGCAAATAACTGGTATTTTTCTAACTTCAAGGGCCATAACTCTGTCGAAAATTGCTCTATCATACCCAAAATCAAACTTGACCTTATTCCAGATATTATTTAGATAAATCTGTATATCAAATTTCAAATCCATATGTGCACCCTCTGCGAAGAAAATGAGCAGAAACTGCAAATAACTGGAATTTTCTATGTCCAAGAGGCATAACTCTGTTGAAAATTGCTCGATCATACCCAATATCGAACTTGACCTAAATAGTATCATGATAAATCTGCATACCAAATTTAATTTTAATGTGTTTATCCTCTGCTAAGAAAATGAGCTGAAACTGCAAATAACTGGAATCTTTCTACGTCCAAGGGCCATAACTCTGTCGAAAATTGCTCGATCATACCCAAATATCAAACTTGACCTAAATATTATTATGATAAACCTGCATACCAAATTTAATTTCAATATGTTCATCCTCTGCGAAGAAAATGAGCGGAAACTGCAAAATACTAGAATTTGATAATGGTTTAATTGATTAAAACACCTAAAATAAAATTTTACTTGCAAACTTCACGACATTTTAAAACTTAGTGCCGACGTCAGGGTCTCTCAGTGCTTTATTAGATTTTTTGATAGTCTCAGTTTTTTTCCATTGCAATAGTGATAGAACAGGATAAAATTAACTTTTTTTAATATTTTTATCATGTATTGTGCAACCTGCATCATATCATATTTTTATCCATGTCAACTTTCATGATTGAAGCCTTGTGGCAATATACCTTTATTATCTGCATGTAGTGTTAATTCGATACACAAGGGCATGCTCTTTGTATAAACAGTTTCTAAGGCGAGGCAAGCTACTGACAAACATGTTGATAAACTAGAACTATACAGTCTCGATTGAAGTCATGTTTTCGTAAGTTCTATAGTCGATACAACGACCTTGTCAGCAAATAAAATCTTACACTGGGTCGCATGCTGACTGACGTTTTTATACTTATTGTTAGGCCGTATTATGTACGGATTATTCACTTTTTCCCGATTACGACAAAGAGCACACAGCTGTTGAGATGGGTCAGCAGAGGATGCTCATTCCTCCCTATGTCACCTGATCCTACCTCTGTTTTATTTTTAGAGGTCCGTGTTTGCTCTCCTCCTGTTTTATGGGTTTTTTTTCATTTGGATGTTTGATTTTAAACACTGTTTGTAATCATCACATGTCATCTTAAAATTTTTAATCATTAACCAGGTAAATATAATAATAAGTAAAATATCACGCAGTTTTCACGAATTGTACTCGATACTAGCACACTGATAGATATAAGCCAATGGTTATTTTTGGTGATGTGTCTTGTCAACGATTTCTGTTAGTTGGAGATTCACTTGAAGTTTTGTAGACAATACATAATATATTTATGAATACTAGCACACCAGAAGATATCAACCTATTCCATTCGGAGAGTGACGATTCGTGTTCATAATTTCTGCTTAGGAGAGTGCCAAATTGAAATTATGTACATAATAAGGAAATGTTTATGAAAACTAGCAGACCAGAAGATATTAACAGTCGGTTGGTCACGAGTTTTGTTCACGATTTCTGCTAAGGAGAGTGCCCACTTGAAATTATGTACATAATAAGGAAATGTTAATAAATACTAGCACACCAGAAAATTTTAACCTTTCACATTTGATGGGTGACGAGTTTTGTTCACGATTTCTGCTAAGGAGAGTGTCCACTTGAAATTATGTACATAATAAGGAAATGTTTACGAATATTAACAGACAAGAAGATATCAACCTATCACATTCGGTGGGTAAAGAGTCTTGTCATTATGTAAAGGTCCCACTTGAAGTCATGTACAAAATACTAAAAAATGTTTATTAATTTTTCTGTATTTCCTCGTCTTGGTTGAGGTGAACCAGATTAGAATTTGTTTTATATTGGTCGGCAGTGGATGAATACTCCTCCTAGGCACCTGATCTCTTCTCTTTACCTATAGAGGCTGGCGTTGCTCTGCTTTGAAAATGTATTTTCGAGATGTCGAAACTTTGAGAGAGTTAGTGATTGTCATTTAAAATTTTTTAAACGGAAGGGAAACGTTCTGATAAGAGAGGACCGGATAGTTAACAAATTAACAATAAGCTTTTTTTTATTCTAAGACATGAATTGTTAAATTAATAATAAATTAATAAAGAAGAAAATTTAGTTTTTATCTGTAAATTTCGGCATTTTCTAATAATATGATATAAAGCTCTTCTTTTCAGAAGATCAATAGAGTAAAACAATGACCATGACAATCGAGCCATTTAGAGGTTTTGAGTACTGTTGAGTGGGTAAATATTGTAAACCTGTAACGTTATACATGTATATATGGTGTGTTATGGTTACCGCGATTCATTAAAATGGTGAAAAACAAAGAATGGAATTGGAAACCGACAAAGAAGAATTGTTTTGAGAGCTGTCCTCCTCGGATAACAACACCTGCTCCGATCAGGAATTTACATTCGCTGAAACGGACATCTCTTCATACCCCACACTTAACGGTCCAATAACAACAGAAGAAGAAACCCGCATCATAAACTATGAAAAAGGACAAGTCTCTAGGAATGAACAATCTTTTGAACAAATATTTTATTTCGTTTGGTGACTTTCTTACTACATACTTAGTTTACTTATTTAATATTGTTTTTTTCTCGGGAATATTTCCCCAAAATTGTCGGAAGGTATTATAACTCCTGTTTTTTTAAAAAGAGGAGATTCTATGGACTGTAATAATTACAGAGGTATCACACTCGTAAGCTGTCTATCTAAAATATTTACATCTCTATTGAATGACAGAGTAGGTAATTGGTCCAAGGCATATAATGTAATCACTGACGCTCAATTTGGCTTTAAAGCTGGATATAGTACAACAGATGCAATTTTTATTTAAGATTGCTTAAGTAGTCAAAGTATTGCACAGAGGAAAAAACTATTTTAACGTTAGTTTTTTATTGTAAGGCTTTTGACAAAACTGATAGAAAACTAACGGTTTTTTTTAAATAAGCAAGAAGTGGTGTTGATTGTTGTATGTTAAATATTATAAAGTCTATGTATAGTAACATAAAGTCATGTGTAAAATATCAAAATCATATATCTGAGTTTTTTAGCTCACCTGAGCTGAAAGCTCAAGTGAGCTATTCTGATCACTTTTTGTCCGTCGTCCGTCCGTCCGTCCGTCAGTCTGTCCGTCCGTCTGTCCGTCCGTCTGTCCGTCTGTCTGTCCGTCTGTAAACTTTTTACATTGTGAACTTCGTCTCTAAAACCGCTTATCCAATTTCAACCAAATTTGGCACAAAGCATCCTTATGGGAGGGCGAATATAAATTGCAGAAATAAAAGTCAGATCTGTATTCAAAGCGGAGAAAACCTTGAAACTGTAAAAAAAGGGGGGTGCATTTTAAAAAATCTTCTTCTCAAGAACTACTGATTCCAATTCAACGTTGTTTAGCATAAATTATCCTTATGGGAAGGAAAATATAAATTGCCAAAATTAAGGTCTAATTATGTTTCAAATCTGAGTTATTACGAAAATAATAATAAAGGAAAGGCGTGTTTCAATCAGTTTAATAGCTTCGGATTCGGCATTCGGTAAAATGGGTAGACAAGACTTGGCCTGGGCAAAACAAAAGATTGGCAGTTATTAATCTGCCAATCTCATTAAAATTTCAGGATATTTGATGGACCAATATATTTTTATTTGCTGTAAATATTGCTGCAAAATAATGCGTATTTGGAATTGACGATTGCCGATCTGCCCCGGCTTTTATTTTGCCACGGCCCAGGTTTGCGTACCCATTTTACCAAGACTCGTATTCCATACATCTAAAACGAGGTTCTTTGTTTAAAGCAGCCATGACATTATACGAAAAAGGGTCGATCTGACTATGATGAATTTGCTTGTTTTGCAACAGTTCGCGAATGAAGGGAGAGTTTTGAAACATGCAAAATGTATTTGTGCCGATTTTGTGAAGTAAATTGAGGCTAAATATTTCAGTGCGTTGACAGTTTTCACACATGACGTTGGTGTTAGCTTGTTCTGATTTTCGTTTCGTTTTCATTATTTATGCTTTGTAACCTGGGAACTATCGTCTGTATTTCGTGATTTTTACGTATCAAATCAAACAGAGACTTCGGTAAATCAAACAGTTAACTGTTTACCTGCGCAAATTAAGCAAAATCTGATGTATCAAAAAAGTACTGAAATACAATTCATTCTATCGGTAATTCGGCATTATATTTTGCGTAATGGTATATTAATGCAATAGGTTTTGTTGAGATGCTCGGCATTTTCTCGAGTTTATTCAGTTTAAATAGAGTTTGATATCGCTGTCGGAAATATGTAAGTATATACATGTACATGTATATATATGATTCATTTCGAAAAAATAAATTGTGTTCTTTATTTGTTATAGTGCATGTTTCTTGTGTTTTATATAATTGTTTACAATTTCTATTTACTAACCATATTTGAGTGTTAAGCTTCGAATTATAAGCAAGATACAGAGATTTGCTCACAATTCTATGTTTGTACACAGATCTTAAAAACTAAAGATTAAAAAACTAAAAAAAAATTCAATATTTATTAAGAAAATTTTCAAAGTCTCTTCTTCCAGAAACCAACTTTAACAACTCATTGCATTGTAAACTTAACCTTTTTTAGCTCACCTGAGCCAAAGTCTTCTAAAAAACTATTAGGCCAGGAAAGCTCAAATTTGAGTGGAAGCATCCTCAGATAGTGTAGATTCAAGTTTGTTCAAATCATGGTTCCCGGGGGTAGGGTGGGGCCACAATAGGGGGATCATGTTTTGCATAAGAATATATAGAGAAAATCTTTAAAAATCTTCTCAAAAACTATTAGGCCAGAAAAGTTCAAATTGAAATGAAAGCATCCTCAGGTAGTGTAGATTCAAGTTTGTTCAAATCATGATCCCCGGGGGTAGGGTGGGGCCACAATTGGGAGATCAAGTTTTACATAGGAATATATTGAGAAAATCTTTTAAAAATCTTCTTCTCAAAAAATATTTGGCCAAGAAATCTCAAATTGGCATGTAACCATCCTTAGGAAGTGTAGATTCAAGTTTGTTCAAATCATGGTCCCTGGGGGTAGGGCAGGGTCACAATGGGGGATGAATTTTTATAGATAGAGAAAATCTTTAAAAGTCTTCTTCTCAAAATTATTAGGCCAGGAAAGCCCAAATTTGAGTGGAAGCATCCCCAGATCGTATAGATTCAAGTTTGTTTAAATAATAGTCCAGGGGTAGGGTGAGGCCACAATGGGGGATGAATTTTTACTTAGGGATATATAGAGAAAATCTTTAAAAATCTTCTTTTTAAAGAATTTTTGGCCAGAAAGGGTTTAAACTTGTGTAGAGGCATCCTCGGGTAGTGTAAATTCAAGTTTGCAAAATCACAGTCCCTAGTGGTAGGGCGGGACCGTGATGGCGGTTTGGATTTTTACATAGGAATATGAAGAGAAAATCTTTAAAACTATTCTGGGAAAGTGTTCGGTTCAAAACTCAGTACTTAGTGTGAAAGCAAAGGTTATGCAGATTTAAGTCTGATGAAACCATGATTCCCTAGAGAAAAATGGGGCCATGAAACGAGGGGAGGGGGGGGGGGGTATATAGGAATAGAGACAAATCTTCTTACAGGTACAACAACAAAAGGGGCTTGGTATTTACCGAAAAATAAGAGGTTGATAAAAATTGGCAGATTTTCAATTTTTTTTAGCAAGATCTACTGTACTCAGTTGTCAAGATATTTTAGTTCTGTAATGCTAATTTGATCAGAATTAAGGCAAATGTTGCTCAGGTGAGCGATGTGGCCCCTGGGCCTCTTGTTTATTGTCTCGAAGGTTTGATGCAGGGTGAGTTTCTGTATCCCTTCTTATTTTCCTTGTATGTAAATGATTTTGAAATTGAATTCACAAAGGAGGTGTGTTTACCTGTTGAAATTAGAGATATTGCTTTATTCTTGATTATTTATGCAGACGACTCTGTTCTTTTTTCAGAGACAGAGCAAGGTTTACAAGATAAGCCTGCTTGTTTACAGCAATATACATCCAAGGGAAAGTTAAAAGTTAATGTAGATAAAACAAAAATTGTTGTATTTAGAAAAGGTGGAAGGTTATCAAATAAATATTGTTGGAATTATAATAATGAACTTATTGATATTGTTGAAAACTTAAATTATCTTGGTATAACTTAGAATGTTATTGGCAGTTTTCATAAACGCAAACTGTTTTAGCATCGCAAAGTAGAAAAGCGATGTATTGTTTATTGTCCAAAATGAAGCCATTACAACTGAACGTGAATACAAAAATGTCACTGTTTGATACATATATTGGAAGCATAATACATTATGGTTGTGAATTATTGGGACAGCACTCAGCAAGTGAATTAGAAAGTATACATTTAGATTTTTGTAAGAAATTATTATGTGTTAAGAAAATTGTTACATCTGATGGTATATTTTGAATTGTAGCGTTAACCACTGCAGCTGGATAGAAATTATAGATTGTTTAAATATTGGATAAAATTAAAGAATAGTGATAATTGTTTTTTAAATACATACAAAGCATTAAGTTTTCCTTCACAATTTTTATAAATATTCCAGTCCGAATTTCCTCTATCACTTTTCAAATTCCTACCCATTTTTGATCCAATTTTACAAAAAATTGAATGATGATAATACAAAAACATTTATAGTATTAAACTACTTATATTGATCTTATTATGTTAGCATATAATTTATATGAGGTCAATGATCAAAATTTTGAGATATGGTGTCTTTTCTCGTTTTTAAGCATATTTCAATATTTTTTAAATTCATGCCATACGGTTATTATAATGAATAAATGAGGTAAAACTACCAGAAAATATGCAAAATTATATAGACTTAAATATAAAATCTTAACTTTTAATATTAGAGTATTTCCAAAAATGGTTTAGCAGAAAACAAAATCTGCAAAATTTAGTTCGAATTTCCTCTGTTTGGCTAAAAGTCTATTTTTGTTTTGGCATAATTCCATAATGTTGTAGAAATATCGAATGTCATGTCAATAATAATTCATTTCACGGATACTTTTTGCGTTTAGAAAAAATTTTACTCATGACATTGAACTTTATAAAATCCGAATTTGACAACTCAAACCCTGAGTAAACAACACCCTTAGGCAATATATACCAAGATACGGTAAATGAATGTAAAACACGGTTAGCCTCTAACTGTTGGCTCTTAAACTTAAAACAATTGATTAACAATTTAGGTTTTGGATATATATATATGGACGTGTAAAGAACAATTTAATGAACATGTATTCCTACTTGAAGTGAAGCAGAGGTTGACCGATATGTTTATACAAGAAGGTTAAGGCTAATTTAGAAATTCCCCCAAATGTATAATGTATAGGCACTTATGTAATAATTTTGAAGTCCAAGAATATTTAACAAAACCAATATCAACTGTATATGCACAATTTAAAAGTAAATACCATTTATCCTCTCATCAACTCGAGATTGAGCGTGGCAGATTTTACAATATCCATGGAAATGAGAAAGTCTGTAAACAATGTTCACTATCCCAGATTAAAAATGAGTTTCATTTTATTTTGATATGTCCATTTTATGAGGAATTCTACTACAATTATTGCCGATATCAAAGAGATGCCGCGGACATTATTCTCCAATATACCACGAACGTCATCAGTAAATTATCAGATCAGAAATACCTATTTGTCTCGCACTGATCATGGAAGTACAACTTCAAACCGTAAACAGTTTTAAAACCATGTCAATTTCATGTAGAAAGTTCCAGTCAAAACAATGTGTATTGCCTTAAATTTTTATTTTTAAGAGATCAATGCGGCTGTTCCTAGGACCTCCTAGCACATTTTCACTGCGTGTTTTTACATAAAAAATAAAACGTGTAGTAGTAATAATCGTATTAAATTGCCCTTAAAATATTAGGAATGCGATTAAAAGATATTTCATAAATAAGTGAAGAGTATTAAAATCTTAAGAAAAAGTCTGTCGTCTGCATGTGATTCCTTTGATCGATACACATGTAAACATTACTAACAAAACCGTTGGGGTTACACGGAATAGCCGTTAAATGACCTAGATCGTCTCTCAATAAAAGAAACGATCTGTAGAAATACTGGGCTGTTAGTAGAATAGAAAGAAAGTTCTCGTTTTCGTGAATGTTGCAGGATAACCTCCTCGGTCTCGAAATGTTGTTTGAAATATAAAAGCCTCGGCTAAAGCCTCGGCATTTATACTTTAAAACAACATTTCGAGACCGAGGAGGTTATTATGCAACATTCATGAAAACTCGTACTTAATTTCTTAAACAAGAAAGTTGTATGTAAAAAAAAATATTTTTATGAAAAGCAGTTCTGTCTATAAACTTATTCAATTACTTTCTACAAAGAATATCAAAAAGTTGGGCAATTTTGGAAAATATCTGTATAAATGCTCAAAATTACGATAAAACTATATTATTGTTTTTTTTGTTTTGAGAATATACTCTTCCCTATCCCTTTTACTTCTGTCATGTACATTTTGCAGACTGCTATGTCCACACGCAGTCTAATACAATATTATTATGGTCTTTTTTTTCTTTTTTTTTAAATGTTTATATATGTTTGTTCAGTTTACTTATGTATATATGTTAAACCTATGAATCGTATGGTTCTTGGTAATAAACAGTACAATACACACCGAAAAATAATTATAAGTAGTCCGCATTTGACTTGGAAAATTAATACTTCCAATTAAAGACATACAGTGAAATAAATAGATACATTTAGGATATACCATATTGAACTTGTCTACATTTTGTAATTTGCATCCGTTCACCAGTGTTGTATTACCTTGAAAATGATCAACTATTATTAGTCCCCTACCATTTAACCGGAGGGGACTATAGCTTTCCTCTGCGTCCGCCAGTCCGTCCCTCTGTCTGTCCCACTTCAGTTATCCACATGTTTTTTCTTTAATCGTTTAAGGGATCATATGAAATTTGATAAACAGCTTCAAAATGTCAAACTACCGATCAAGTTTACACTTTTGTAGCGTCTGGTTGACATATTTTTGAGAATTTTTTTTTTTTTTGTATTCCAATTTTTTAATGTTCGGGTTCAATATTCTGCATAACAGTGCATTGTTTTCACAATTTCCACAAACCGGTAGGGGACGTGTATTGCTTATGCAATACTCTCAGAATGCTTGATAAATATCACTTTTTATAGGATGAATAATGGAAAAAAAATATTATCAAACATGTTCAATTTTATTTTAATCAACTCGACAAAAAAATAGTTACAAAATTACTAAAAAAAAAAATGTTACAAAATTCATTCCCAAACTTTACCTTATTTCTTCAAGTCAAACTTTTTAGCGAAGAGTTTCTCAGCTTAAATCTATGCACTTATCATTCAAAATATACGTGTTGGGAATTCAAAGTGTTGGTAACTGTAGGACCAGGTATAAATTGGCAGTGTGCATCAAAACAGTGCATTGTAAAGTCGTTTTATCATAGCAATATCTTATAAATAGGCTATACCTTAGCTTTATCGTTCTTTTGTAAATGCGATCAAAATTATTCAAATGATATTGTTGAATACATGTTCAAATAAAACTGCATATTTAGTTTGGTTCTTGCCAATGGTCGATTCGCTTAGTTATGAATTAATGTTTTTTGTTATCGTCATAACATTTATCTCACATGCGTTAATGTTTTGTTTTTTTTAAAATATGAAATATATTATATTTCTACATGTAATATTTGTAATATCTGAGGTACATGTTTTTATAAATTCTAAT
Organism: Magallana hongkongensis; assembly: GCA_015776775.1. Taxonomy (NCBI): domain Eukaryota; kingdom Metazoa; phylum Mollusca; class Bivalvia; order Ostreida; family Ostreidae; genus Magallana; species Magallana hongkongensis. Next base: position 5,028,834 of record CM027469.1, on the reverse strand, counting down.
AGAAAATAAAAGTTATTATTTTGTTTAAAACTAAACAAAGCGCCTGGTTTCTAACAATGGGCATTCGCAGTAATGATGTAAGGTTATTTCAGACAATGACATCGATGGAATTAGCATACATGACTTTCGAACGTATTTGATATCTAATAAAAAAGTTGTTTACAAGTAAGGCGTGTTTGCCTTTCCATGATATTATTTAAATTTTCTTTTTCTTTTTTTACCAGGCTGGTCAATGTAATATCTCATACATTGTTTTTTTATAATGCTTAACACCAGACCTTAAATGTCTACATTATCTCTATTTTATGTGTTACATACTTATCCCACTAACAGAAAAACATTAAATAGGATAAAGTTATATTTAACATTATATTCCAAGTGATATATCTGTGATGACTATCTTGATAATACCTGTGTGTCGATAACCAGGAAAATGGTAATGGCGATATCCCCCCGTGCTTTTTTTGTAAATTTTCAAGAGCAATCCCTTTCCTCGTTTTATTTCATATCATTAAACGACAATTATTAAGTACTTACCAATAAAATTTGTTTTTAAAAGAGGAAATGCGTTATAATATTATAACATTACAAAGTGGACGATTTTTACTTAAACGATATCTTCAAATTAGTAAACTTTGATAATTTGGGGGATTAAGACCCTCTTCTACGGCACCCTTTTTAACGAATGTCTACGTGAAACTATAAACAGAATTCAAAAAACGTGTGTGTTTCTTGATTTGTTTTCTGATGTCCGGGCTCGTCACAAAGATGTATGCAGTGTTTGTGGGTGTTGGAGTTTTTGCCTTTGCTAATGGTTATGGTGAGCCAGATCGTTTATAAGTTTAATTTACATTTATTTATAATGAAATCGGCCCGAATATTGTATACATGTAGTTGGTGAAATTTTGATATTCAAAAAGAGAAGTTTTGTTCGTTTGACTCAACAGATTAAAATAGTTTTGTTTCTTTTAAGTAACGAATATTTGCTCTGGTTACTGTGTCTAAATACACGTACAAGGATTGTGACATTAGAATAATGTAATGTGTGTTTTGTTATAGTACTGTACTACATGTAAGTCAATATTTCTTAACAAAACGCTTAGCATATCAATTAGAAGAAAATCGCATTGTTGCACGGTCAATTAGTTTATTAAATGACGCTTCACGTGAATTGGTTCTTGCACTGAATTTGAAAATCAAAATGAATATTGGAATGTTTTTTAAAAACATTGTTCATTTATCTGTTTTCAATGTTGCGTGTAAATTAATGATGTACATGACGTTACAATGGGTTGTAGTTCACCTAAAACATTTTACATGAAGATAGAGCAACATGATATGGATCTGCAGACCATCCACAGCTTGTCATAGTGGGTGCTACTTTAACATATACAAATAAAATGATGCCTTATTATCGTGCAGATAACTCTGCCATTGTATATTTTCTCAATATTTCATTCAAAACACGTGATAAACTCCAAATTTTAATTAAATAATATAATTATGATATATAAAATAGACTATGCAGTCATTGTGTACAATGTAAACAAGAGATGTTTGTGAAACACTTATGCCCCCATCCCTTGGAAAAATCCACAAATAAAATGAACGTAAACTGCAAATAACTAGAATTTTTCTTCGTCCAATGGCCATAACTCTGTCGAAAATTGCTCGATCGAACCCAATATTACACTTGACCTCGATATTATCATGATAAACCTGTATACCAAATTTCATTTCAATATGTTCATCCTCTGCGAAGAAAATGAGCGGAAACTGCAAAAAACTAGAATTCTGTCGAAAATTGCTCGATCGTATCCAATATCGAACTTGACCTAGATATTATCATGATAAACCTGTATACCAAATTTCATTTCAATATGTTCATCCTCTACGAAGAAAATGAGGGGAAACTGCAAAAAACTAGAATTTTTCTACGTCCAAGGGCCATAACTCTGTCGAAAATTGCTCGATCGTACCTAATATTGAACTTATCTAGATATTATCATGATAAACCTGTATACCAAATTTCATTTCAATATGTTCATAGTCTGCGAAGAAAATGAATGGAAACTGTTGGTGGACCGACCGACCGACAGACAGCATCAAAGCAATATGCCCTCCCTTCTTCGAAGGGAGGTATAATTAAAGAACAACTAATGTCCGCAAAAAAGCGACGATGGGAAAAAAATTTGGATGCATATATCTTTTGATCAAAATCGTCCGGTTTTTATTGTACCTTTAAATGATGTTGTTATATATATGATTGTATTAAGCAGAGGATTGATTTAGAAATGTAATTACTTATAAAAAAATAAATTTTCAATTTCCATATTAATATACATTTCTTTTTTTATCGAATTGTAGTTTTGTTTTTGTTTTACTTCGAAACAGTTAATGTCGCCCTCAACAAACCAGCATACCAACAGAACGCATACAGAGGTAACGACCCATATGATGCCAGTAACGCTGTAGACGGACGTAAATCAGACCTGAGATGGGATGGAGGTCAATGTGCTGTATCATGGGGTGAACAAACCGCCACCTGGTGGGTGAACCTGACTTACATTCACAGCATCCATCACATCACCATCTATTTCAGGACGGACAATAAACCATGGGGTATAGTCACATTTACTAAGAGTCCACTAAGATATAAATATGCTTTGACTATAGATGTATAGATACCTTAAGTGTTTAGCCCCACATATCACCCAAATTCTTATTGCCTGACGTCATGACGTCAGGCATATCTAAGGTTTAAAAGTTGCAATCTCCGAAACAGTGCAGACAATGGGACAATCAATATCATGATATTTCACAAAAATGATTTACCGATGCATGTTTAAGATGTCAGCATTTACATTCACAATTGAAGAAAATGTTATATGGCATGTTATAACAACAGCGAGCAAGAGTTTTCAAGTGAAAGGGACGTTCCCCATGCAGTGCACGTGTGTAATCCTGATTTAAAAATAGATAAGGCATTCCACCATATTTGAACTGTGAAAAAGGGGGAGGGGGTCATCGCAATAAGTTGTAACATATTGTCTATTACGGTACAATGTAAGTAATACATGTAATTGGCGTTGGATTATCATTATTGCAAGAGAGTCATCAGTTTGGGTTAAAACAAATATATATTTAAACAGCTGGAATGTTTACTGGAGGAACTAAATCGCCAAAGCGGGGTGTGACCCGATTTTCGTTCAGTTGGGCGATTTCATTAATCTTGAAAAGGGGTCATAACTCGCGTGTCTTACATGTACTAAATGTAAATTACTAAATTTAACAATTACTAATCAAGCTAGTGTGTTTTTTAATTCGATAGAATTCTTCCAAAACATCCGATCCAAAGTATAATATACATGTATGTAGCTGTTACAAAACAAATGTCAAAAAATTCATCTGACCCCTCTGCCAATGGATTAGTTCATTCTTTGTGTGAACGGTAATAGCAGGATTTCGCGCCATAATATCATTCATAATTTTTGCGCGCCGAATAGTTGACGAGTCCGTTGGAACCATGCGAATACCCCAGAGCACACCATGTGTTTACATCACAGGCACGTAGCATCGGGGGTTGGGGTGAGGGAGGCTGCTTCCCCTCCCCACTGTTTTGGCAGCTGGCACTTTTCTTAAACTTTATAGGATAAATGGAAATATCATGGACCCCCCACTTTTGTAGGAGCATGCAATAAACGAAACTGCAAATAAGGAATTCTATTTGAACTGAAGTTATAGTTAGGGTTTTTTTCATGAATTTGAGAATTCAACCTTTTTTAATTGCTTGTCAAGATGAAGCTGCCCACACATATTCAAAAACAATACGTGTTTGTATACCCTTTCATATTTCATATGGTTGGACATTTTTAAAAATGCCTTTCATTTGATTTTGCATCTTAATATAACAAATACAATTTAAAAAAACGACTATTTACTCTCCAGCTTTCAAGCTTACATGCACTTATATGATATGTGTACATTCCTAAAAAACTGAATTAATAACATGAATGAATTTCAAGTGATATATATATGTACATGTTCTAGATTTAAGAAAAGACTGACATTTCGTCATAAATTTGCACGTTCCGTTTATAAATTTATGATCAGCAACGAAAATTAAAATTCATTTCTGATAAGATAGCCTAATTAATACATGCATGCTTCCATTGAATAAATTTGTTTAGTCAGGCAAGCTTTTTGGAAAGCTATTACTTGTAAGAGTATAATAGTCTATCAGAATATTGTGTTCTGAGAAATAAAATACGACTGTACATCAATACGTTACACGTATAGAACAATATCATTTAAAACCAGAAAGTGTTTGAAACTAATCTTCATTAAATTGTTTTCATGGAAATTAACCTCTACAATAACATATCCTCAACCTCAACAAAATTATTATAAGTAATATCAACATTAAAATAAAATAATATATAACTTAGACTTCTGATAAACATCCGATTATTACGACACTATATCACATCACTATTACAATGATCAGTAATTCAACATGCTTAAACCTGAAATCCACTTGTTATAACTACTAAATAGAAACAGATCAATACCGTAACCATGTAACGTTAGATTTGCCCAGTCTCACGGTAGGTGTTTGCACGATAAAGGACCCTCACTTCTCTTGTAAGCCGCGGTATGAAGAAATGGGTAACAATGTGAACAGAACGTTCTTCTTGGGTATACTGCTTCTTTTTTAGAAAGGTGTTAATACTCAGTATCATTTGATGGATGTTGAACAATTGAAATCTAAACTGTGTTTAAACATCTGCTATATGTAGGATGTTAATATCTATGAAATGTATCTGGAATGTCTTACTATTAGATATAAATGAGTATTTTAAGTCCACGATTTTTCACGAAATAAGCTTTTTCTACAGAATATCTGCAAAAAAACTAAAAGAAGAAATAAATATTATTTATATTATGTTTGATGTTTACTGCAAATTCATTTAATGTCAACAGTGCTTTATGCGATTACTTTGTACGTACTCAATACAATAAACAGACTACAGCAAAACAGACTGTATGAAATACCGTTCATCTTATGTTGTATTTTTTTAAAAACTAAACAAGCAAATCAAACACGATTTATATATAGATACTATAGTTATCTAATTTTACTGCAAACCCTTCAACTTTTTTCACAATGTTAAAAAAATAATGAGTATCCTCTTTTACAGATACGACATCATAAGTTGTCTTTAATACCATATGTTTGGTAAACTTTGTCTAGCTACATTGTTATGTACGTCCATCAATAATTGATTAACATGTTATGCAGGTCCTTCGAATTCGAATACTATGGTTTTCATTGGATTCTCTGTGTACGTCTCCAATACAACAGACAGATTACAGGGAACACTGTGTTACAAGGACGACAACTTTACACTAGCCACCATACCTTCTGTCTTCAACACCACGTGTCCTGTACATGGACAGTACGTCATCTACTACAACGAGAGACTACCAGAAGTTACCTATCCTGATGAGTACTCTGAGGTTGTTGTCAGTGACCTCTGTGAGCTGGAGGTGTATGGTGGGTGTAAAGTTATACCGCTTTCAAATTATGTTCAGAATTAGTTAAGGTACATGACGTAATATATCAATAAAAATTAACAGACTGATGACCAATGGTCCTTTATTTGTTGGTGAAAGTCTCAGTGTTTGTATTTTTCCTCCCACGATAAGAATCAAATTGCAATTAAAAGAAAAGAAACTAAAAAAGCTGTGGAGTAAAGTAAATGAAGACCGTCTTATGTAACTGTCCATTTTAAATATTACACGGTTGTACATTGAAATCTGATATAAACCATTTAAAAAATTGATTTATCGGATGGTGCATATTTTTAAAACTCTTAAGTATCTTATTCATATCAAAGGTTGCCCTGCTACCGGATATTTTGGGTCCAACTGTTCCGTTCCCTGTCCAGACGTAAACTGTCAGTACTGTCACATAGAGACGGGCACCTGTCAGCGATGTAAACCTGGATATCAAGGTTACCGATGTGAACTAGGTAAAACTGTCTATGTGCAACTCTAAACAAAACAAAATATGATTAATATTGTACGGCTATAGTCTTAACATTAAAAATCTTTGCAATTAACAGTTCGACGTATGCAAATAAAAATCTTTCAGTAATATTTATACGCAACTTCACATTGTAAATGTGTCTAGGATAATTTGTTTTAATTCTGCAAAAAGTTGTGTAGCAATTAATTAAATGTTTACATTAAGTTCATATTTTTCGTTATGTTTGCATTGGAAATATACGACATTCAATGCTCAAAAACGCACGATAAATCTTACCATGTGGTATAAGCAAAATTAACGTCATAACGGATTTTGAATACTAGATACATTATGAATAAATTTAAGAGGGGTCGATGGTCGTGGCCATTTTTAGACTACTTAAATCTTCTTAAGAAGAAAAGCTATATATATATATATATATATATATATATATATATATATATATATATATATATATATATATATATATATATATATATATATATATATATATATATATATAAGGAAAATTACACATTTAAATGATAACATATATGGATTTGTTCCTTACAAAAAATAAAGTTTACAGCTGAACAAATCATACATGAAAATTTTAGGTAGAGCTGATGGTTAATGTTTTGACCATTAGAAACTTTGGTAGTGGATAGTTTGGTTTTGTTTCTCTTCTTGCACTGGTTTTTAGAGCTTGCTTTTCTTGCCAGCTCTTCGCGCCGGGGACATACACTCGTTATAGATTGATAGGAAAGTTAACACATTGACTACTTAGAAAGAGTGAATATCCGGTTACGTGATTTTTCACACAGATCTCTTAATGAATGAACGCTCAAAAAGCTCATATAACGTTTATTTATTTTGAAAATAATCTTTTAAAACACTCTGAAATCCAAGTTTCTTTTTATTAGTTTACATTAGTATAAATGGCGTTGTTTTAAAATATCGAACTAAGTTCTACTGTAGTTTAAAGGTACAAATCCTAAAATATATTCACAATAGTCCGCCTAAATGTTTGGTCTTTTCCAGAATATGAAGGAAGCCACTGTGCAGAAAAAAGTAACCTGGTAACAAGCGGGTTTTGTACACATGTTTTGTAATTATTACAGCATGTATATTAGATGCCATCGGGCTGATATTGGAGTCTCGAGTCGATATGGGATGTGATACAGATGTTGCCATGTATTATGCTCTAAATATCAGAGTATTAACTCATAGTTTGACTGTTGATTTCCGCAAACGTGTAAATATTTATACTAAATTGTTTTATAGCTTGCGACGAAGGATTTTTTGGAACCGAATGCAAAGAGACATGTGGACACTGCCGCGATGTTAGCCATTGTTCCAATATCAATGGGACATGTTTGACTGGATGTGATGTTGGTTATCAAGGGGACTTGTGTAAAACTCGTGAGTAGTTACGCATGTAAAATATTTTGATTGAAAATAGATTTATAATACAAAGAACATCTAAACTTTAAGAGAATGAAAATTATTTGTAGCATGTGACAGAGGGTTGTATGGTTTTGAATGCAGTGAAACATGTGGACACTGTCGTGACCTAAATCAGTGTTTCAATATAAATGGAACATGTTTGACTGGATGTGATGCTGGTTATCAAGGGGACTTGTGTAAAACTCGTAAGTGTTTTGTTTCATTTGCTCATTTTTAATAAACATTCGTTTGTTATTAAAATATTTCTAAATCATAAACGTATTTATTTCTCCTTGATATCCATATATAAATGAAAAAGATACGTTAACGCTGCATAAATCAGTAATTTAGAATATGCAAGAGATGTGTTTAGGCATTCAAACACCGCAATGTTAACTATAATCTTTTAAAGAGAAATGATGCTTTACATTCACCTTTTGGACATTGTTATAGTATCAGTTAATACGAATATTATTAAATTTTTAGCTTGTGATAAAGGAAAGTATGGATCCGAATGCAATGAAACATGTGGACACTGTCGTGATGTAAAACAGTGTTCCAATATCAATGGAACATGTTTGACTGGAATGTGATCCCGATTATCAAGGAGACTTGTGTAAAACTCGTAAGTGGAAGAATTATCCTACTATACATTGATATAGTCATACACATTGATAGATGAGATAATGAAGTGATAAATAATTAGATATAAAAGTGATAAGGTTAAGGAAGCATACGGGCATATTTGGAGTCTTAATCTTAAGATTGAAGAACTGTTTTGAACCAGTCCAAACACTTAGTATTATCCTCTTAAATAGATGTCAATGCAATAAATTAGGGAAGTACATTAGTCACTTGGTATTATCCTCTTAAAAAGATGTCAATGCAATAAATTAGGGAAGTACATTAGTATCACATTGATGCATTATCACGTGATAACTATAAACAGCTTACGTATATCCCTTAATATAAAATGATATAGAACACTAACCCGTGTTTTCCACAAAACCATAAACATATCAAGGATAGGCAAAATATCTCAGTTTTATCAAAATAGCTGCGTGAATCCTATATTCTCCTTTATTAAATAGATATTAATATCTTTCACAATAAATCTTCGTAACTTTTGCACGGAAAACGGTATGTTGCACCAAGCAACACAAAACACGGGCTTCTAGCAGCACTTTTCAAGTTAAGCATTAGTCACACTATTAATGCATGTTAAATTTGGATTTCAATGTATACGGGGCAGTGTTGTTCTAGTCAACTCTAGTCAGATATTTATATCGTAAACAACGGCAAAGGAAAGTCTGGCCGAGAAATAAAGCTAATTACATATCTTTACTGAAATGACTGACAAAATTAACATCTCTTCCAATATTCTTATATTCAATTTTTAATAAATCACTCTAAAATACTTTATTAGAGTTCTTAGATTACTTATATTTTGAAAATGTTCACAAAATTTTCTGACATATACACGACATTTAACTTTTCAGGCATGACGTCAATTTATGTAATATAATTTAATTTGTGAAATAAATTGTCTCCAGTATTTTTCATTTTTTTGGTCTAAATTTGATTGTTTAGATATTTAAATAGGTACATCTGTGATTTCATGGAATTGCATGCAACTCAGATTCCATATTCTTTCTTTAAACCCAGCATAGATAGATAGATAGATAGATAGATAGATAGATAGATAGATAGATAGATAGATAGATAGATAGATAGATAATTGGACAGAGAAACAGACATATAGATATATAGAGGATATCTATATTGTGTGATTTTATATTTGCTCTATCCAACGAGTTGAAATGGTGTATATATTGGCGAGGCTTGCCGAGCGAATATAACCATTTCAACGAGTTGTATAAAGCAAATATAAAATCACCGATTATAGATGTTCTATTTATCTCATACAATTTGATTTATATTATGAAGCTTTTGAGACACTCCCTTGTGTGACCCAAATTGGCTTTTTTTTTCAAAGATTAAAAACGATGATGCAACGTTGTGTTATGCGGCTATTGTGACCTTGCGCAATACAATTTAGTACGTCATTCCTGAGATAAATCTAACTGTTTTAATGTAAAGTTTCACTGAAATAAACCTTAAAATAATTTTTTAGCTCTAGATAATTTTTCTTAGAGCTTATTTACTTGATTAAATGGAAATTCTGATCAGAAGAGTTGAATAATCAGTTTTGTTGACATACACAAAGTTGCGAATGCTCGTTAGGTTGAATTGACTCGAACGAGGCCAGGAACAGTTGTTGATGCATGATGTTTAATAAAAAACAAACGCTAGGCTAGCCTTATGATTCAAAATTGAAAATAGTGAATAAGGATGCTTACTGATGGCGGAATAAAAGTCTCATGAAACATTATTTCGGTAAGTTCTTGTATATAAACACAACCAGAGCGCTCTGTTTTCATCGCGTCGTCCGGATGAACTCTTTGATAGTTAACGTAATTTGTAGTTTTATAAACTTTACAAAGCAAAGTGAACGTTGGAGTTGGTCTAAATTTATCAAAAATCTTGACAAACAAGAAAAAAGGGTCTTGTGGTTACGGTTATGAATACCTTTGCAAAAAAGGTGTGGGGGGCCGGGGCTAACCTCCCCCCCCCCCCCCACTCACAATAGCCCCCTGGTTCCGACGCCTGTGCTACGCAGTTATGTGTTTTCCTTCATATTTGTAATTTAAATCTTTGACAAAATCAATTTTATATTAATGTTTGTAGTAGATATAGTTATGTTGAAAGTACTAGCAAATCTTCGAAAATAGGTCACTGAAGCGTTGAAGCAAGGGGCTGTGTCAAAAGTAGTTCCGACCGGAAGTATCTGATATAGCATCACCCGTGTGATATAGCAATGGTTTATCACACGGGTAATATACACCACATAGTATGAGATAAATATTATTTATACATTTTGCTAGCTTGCCCCGTTGGATATTTTGGACAAGACTGTTCGGAGACATGTATCAACAGTTACACGTGTGATGGTTGTAACGATGTCAGTGGTTCATGTTATTATGGCTGCCGTCCTGGCTGGATCGGATACTTTTGTCAAAAAAGTAAGTTCTTTTTACATTTATACTTTTTTATGAATAAAATTGAGTTATTACTTCTTTTTTTAAAGTAATGATGTTACTAATAATATTGATTAGGTTCAATTCAGTGCAAAATATCATTAAATGAAAAACTTGAAGAAAAATCATAAATAACAAGTACTAATGATTTTTATATGTTTCCAATACTTAACACAGTTACCAATAACGACAGATATTCCCAAAATTTTCTTTTACATTAATTCGTTGGTATCAGAAGGTACTAAGGCGTGTTTGTTTTATTACTTCACATGTCAGTGGTTTGTTTACAAGTTCGTGTTAACATCGTTCCTCAGTGTGGTTTGATCTAGGTTGTCTGCTGCAGCCTCTTACTTTAATATTCGGAATACACCGAACGTTTTAAAATTTTCAAAGGACTGAATGATCTCGATTTATTTTCAATTTAATACATTTGCGCAAAACTGGATGTTATCGAGTTTATTGAGTTTTTGTACGAAGTTACCAAGTATGCATAAACCAGCCGGGGACAATACGCCCAGTGTATCATGGGTAAGTAATTTGGTAAATAATGCATATTATCATAAAATATAATACGTTAATATCCAGTGTATACCAGAATGCTAAGAATTTCTTGTCTAAAAAAATCTGAATGACCTCGATTAGTTTTCAATATAATAAATTTGCGCAAACCTGCACGGTATCGAGTTTATTATAGAGTTACCAGGTATAAACGAGGATAATACACCCAGTGTATCGTGGGTAAGTATTAATGTATTGTTTTTGAATGTATGTTTTTGTGGTACTTAAATAACTGTTTTATAGTAATATTTCCTAGGCTAATGAATTATTTCTGTTTTGTTAGCAACTTAGTGATGGTGTTTCTCATAAAATAAATATAAATACACCATACGCTTTTCATCTTTTAACTTTGCGGTTTATATTAAAGGTGTTATACCTCCTAAATATTTATTTTTATGCTCATTGAGGTGATATAACATTTTGATTTATTAGTCCTTATTTAAAAAAAAACACCTTGTTACACGAATGACGTCCCAGTTGGTCACTTGTCACTAAAAAAATGACATGATCATAATTCTATACTAATAGTGAAAACATAGTACATGTTATTCAACTGAATATATTTAGGACCATACCGACGATTGCTTCATAGTTTCCTGGAAGACGCTGTGGTAGATTGAAATCAAGCCATTATATTGTTTTGATTTATATTGACGGTTTCATGCCTTAATATTTCATTTTTAAAAAAACTGTTGGGAGTCTGGGTTAGATGACTGATTGATATCAAACTTTTTTTTTAAGTGTAGATATCTGTTTATTAATCGAAATAGTGTATGTTGTTTAACTTAAACGGTTTAAAAACATTTAAAACTTTAAAAACCATTTTTTTTGGTTATTTGCTATTGCTTATTTTGTTGGTAGCGTTGTTTCCTTTTTTGGGGTAATTATTTATTTATTTTTTTTGTTGGGGGTTGCTTTTTATTCCAGCATTTTATGATCATCAAATGAATATGAAAAAGTAATTGCACTGCCTAAATGTAACTTTATTCAACTTGCTTTGCGACAACAGACGATGTAAGTATGACTTATCAAATCAGCTACTTCTGCATTACTTGTATGGATTGTTAATATACTTTGCTGTCGACGAGCGTAATGTAGAACACTTATTTCTTTTCTCAATCTTCAATTAAAAATTTACAATTTTTAATTAGATGTAGGTGATATTAGCCGTTGTTATTTAACACATGTTTATTATTATTTACGATGCATGCATCAAAATAAAACTCGTATACACAAGATTTTTCTTTATTATTTTAAATTTTTCAAAGTTTTTGCTAAGCAATGATAATGTTAATATATTTTTATATATTGTGAGTAGTTGAAGTATAAAGCTTAGGAACATGACCAACTGGTGAGGATGTATGTATCACTTTTTATAAATTATGACTTTTCAGACTTCATGTCCGAAGAAAACATTAAAATTGAGTTTAATAGCATGTTTTATTTGACAATTTCGATTATTAAGAGTACGTGCAAATTGTTGTAAATTAAAAAAAAAATTGTGTCCTGACTTCGTCTTTAAAAATAAGATATAAATGAATAAACAAATGAAAAATAAAAAAAAGTAATCTCATTCTGTATCATATTTTTTTACAAACCGTCATTACAACAATACGCAACAACTCTTTCAATAAAAAGTTTTGACTTTATTATTTCGGAAATCATGAACATTAATTGGTAGTACAAATTAACTTTATATATTTACATCATCCAGTGTCTTTGTCTGTGATAACACTACGTATCGATTTTGTACTATATAACCCATAATACAAATGAAGCCAAATTGAGGCGCCGGCGGTGTTTGCTTACTTATAGTTAAAGATTTAATTGTACGATGGCTAAAAATTATATAAACATAAGTTATAAGGAATCATTCTTTGAATATTATGAGGTGAAAATTTCGGTCGGGGCGTGATCTAAATCTATCATAAAGGCCTTCGGGCTTTATTGGATTTGATCACGCCACGATCAAAATTATCACCTCATTATACTCAAAGAATTATTCCTTATTCCTTATCTACATAGTGTTGATTTTTTTTATATGATTATACATATTAACCACTTAATAACAAACAACCAACATTTTTATTTTGATATGACCTAGTCCTGCTCTCTGTCCAGACATTAACTGTTAGCACTGTTAAATAGAGACGAGCACCTGTTAGTACTTTTACCACTGGCCACACTTAAGGTGGAATAACACATCATCACAATATGGTTGACCGCTGATCGAAACGACATTTCTTTTTTTTAAAGGATTTTATGAACTAAAACATGAAACTTACACCATAGCCGAGTGGATAAAGTGTCGGACTTGTGATCCGTAGATCCCGAGTTCGAATCCCGCAGGGGCTGTTGTTGTTACTTACTAGACTAATTATTTTCTATTTTCGATATTCATTGTTTATCCCCAATCTTCAAATTTTTCGCTTATTTGACATTTGTACAGTTTATTTATCATCTTTCAATTAAAAAAAAATCCTGTCAAATTTCTTTCAAAGCAAATGGTCACGTAAAAAAAGAATGTTTGTCGGGTGGTTTTTTTTTTGGGGGGGGGGGGGGGTAATTAAGTGGCCATCATATATCCTGTAGTGAATCGAACATAAGAAATTTATTTTTGTTTTTAGCTCACCTGAGCCAAAGGCTCAAGTGAGCTTTTCTGATCACAAATTGTCCGTTGTCTGTCGTTGTCGTCGTCGTCGTTAACTTTTCACATTTTCATCTTCTTCTCAAGAACCACTGGGCAGATTTCAACCAAATTTGGCACAAAGCACCACTAGGTGAAGGGGATTCAAGTTTGTTCAAATGAAGGGCCACGCCCTTTTAAGAGGGGGGATAATTGAGAATTATTAAAAAAATATCTGGTACTTTTCAAAAATCTTCTCAAAAACTATTAGGCCGGTAAAGCTTAAACTTGTGTGGAGGCATCATCAGGTAGTTTAAATTCAAGTTTGTTCAAATCATGGTCACAGGGGGTAGGGTGGGGCCACAATTGGGGGATCAACTTTTACATAGGAATATATAGAGAAAATTTTTAAAAATCTTCTTCTCAAAAACTATTAGGCCAGAAAAGCTCAAATTTCAATGGAAGCATTCTCAGGAAGTGTAGATTCAAGCTTGTTCAAATCATGGTCTCCGGGGGTAGGGTGGGGCCACAATTGGGGGATCAAGTTTGACATAGGAATATATAAAGAAAATCTTTTAAAATCTTCTTCTCAAAAACTATTTGGCCAGAAAAGCTCAAATTAAAATGGAAGCATCCTCAGGAAGTGTTGATTCAAGTTTGTTCAAATCATGGTTCCCATGGGTAGGGTGGGGCAACAATTGGGGGATCAAGTTTGACATAGGAATATATAGAGAAAATCTTTAAAAATTTTCTTCTCAAAAACTATTAGGCCAGGAAAGCTCAAATTTGTGTGGAAGCATCATCAGATAGTATAGATACAAGTTTGAACAAACCATGGTCCCCGGGGTTAGGGTGGGGCCACAATTGTGGGATAAATTTGTATATAGGAATATATAGAGAAAATCTTTAAAAATCTTCTTCTCAAAAACTATTAGGCCAGAAAAGCTCAAATTAAAATGGAAGCATCCTCAGGAAGTGTAGATTCAAGTTGGTTTTTTTTCAAATCATGGTCCCCGTGGGTAGAGTGGGGCCACAATTGGGGGATCAAGTTTGACATAGGAATATATAGAGAAAATCTTTAAAAACCTTCTTCTCAAACACTATTAGGCCAGAAAAGCTCAAATTAAAATGGAAGCATCCTCAGGAAGTGTTGATTCAAGTTTGTTCAAATCATGGTCCCCGGGGGTAGGGTGGGGCCACAATTGAGAGATCAAGTTTGACATAGGAATATATAGAGAAAATTTTTAAAAATCTTTTTCTCAAAAACTATTAGGCCAGGAAAGCTCAAATTTGAGTGGACGCATTCTAAGATAGTGTAGATTCAAGATTGAACAAATCATGGTCCCCGGGGGTAGGGTGGGGCCACAATTGTTGGATAAATTTGTATATAGGAATATTAAACAATTTCTCTTACAAACTATTTGGCCAAGAAAGCTCAAATTGGCGTGTAACCATCCTCAGATAAAGTTGATTCAAGTTTGTTCAAATCATGGTCCCTGGGAGTCGGGCGGGGTCACAATGGGGGATACATTTTTATCTATAGAGAAAATCTTTAAAAGTCTTCTTCTCAAAACTATTAGGCCAGGAAAGCCCAAATTTGAGTGGAAGCATCCCCAGATCATAAAGATTTATTTTCAATTTAATACATTTGCGCAAAACTGGATGTTATCGAGTTTTTTGAGTTTATGTTATTTTTATTTATATTGATAAGGGAAAAGAGGGTCCAAAATAAAGCAATACTAAAATGGGAAGAGAATGACTCAATATTTAATGAGAATGATTGGTATAAAATATCTGAACTTTCTTTTAAGACAACCAAACAATCTAAATTCCATTGGTTACAATTCCAAATTTTACATAGGATATTACCAACAGATTATTACTTGCATAAGCTTAAACTTATTGAATCCCATAAATGTTCTTTTTGTAAACAAGATTCTGAAACAATCAGTCATCTTTTTGTAAAATGCCCATTTGTAAAAGAACTATGGAGTGACATTGAAGAGTTTTTTTTAAGAAACTACAGGCTGGGTTCCTTTATCTTAGCGTCGGGAAGACCATCGGCTTATTCTTTTGTTTAAAATATTTCACGGCAAAGTTCCCAATTATCTATTATACCTTTTGCAGACTCAGCTACTCTCCAATGAATCACATAATACACGAAGCACTAACTCAATACGAGACATCTACGCAAGAACTAAGCTATATTACGACTCTTTTCTTCCAATTCCATACGACCTTGGAACACAATACCAAGCAATGTACAGAACAATCCTTCCATAAGAAGCTTCAAAAAAATCTAAACAAAAACAAGATAACTATTCCCGAATACTATCATATAGGGTCTCGCATAGGTCAGATTCTCCACTCTCAACTACGTTTAGAATGTAGTACTTTAAATCTTTATATGTTCAACAGAAACCTTTGTCCATCCCCTTTTTGTTCGTGTTGGTCAGTAGAAAACACTGATCATTACCTTTTGCATTGTCCAAAATATGCTACAATACGAAATATAACAATAAACACACTTGCTAATTCTACAGACCCTAACTTACAACTCTACGGATCTAATTATCTAAGTATTGTAGAAAATGATCAAATTTTTCACACCGTACAAAGATTTATACTTGAGAGTAAAAGATTCAGCAATCATAATATCACGTAGAATGTTGTACAATAATAATACCTTTTTTCGGTTGCCTGTTTATCTTATCCCCACCACTTATATTTATATATATGACAATAAATAATGGAAATCGGCAAAAATCCTACGTTTTTTCTATGATGTGTTAGCATGTATTGAGTTAAAATTGTACTGAAAACGTACACATACATGTAACTGGTGTAAGAAATAAAGCCACTTTTTCTTTTTTGTATGGATGTGTTTGAACATTAACACGTGATTATGTATACTAGATTTCTGTTCTGATGTTCAACCAACTAATATATTGTAATATTCTTTTCATGATATTTTCTTTTGTTGAATTTTTTCATTACCTTATAAAATGTGTTTCCAACTTTGACTTTTGACACATTTTCCTATTTTGTTCCTTGTACTTACATTTCATTTCACACCTCTCATTGCTGCAGTGTATGCAAGAGAGGGATTAATATAAGCCCTATGGCTTGTTTCCCGATCTTACAATTGTAATTATCATCATGTAAATGTATTTGAATCTATAATGAATAAATATTGTTTAAACTAACTAAACTACGGGGTGTCCCTAATGTTTGATAAGCAAAGTATACTTTTTGGTAAATATAAAAACTGCCATATGTATAGAATACAAAACCTGTTAAGTTATATTGTAAAACAGTATATTTTCACTTGTAGACTTAAAACTTACCCAACTTTAAATGTGTTGGAACTAAAAAGGAAAATTGAAAACAGGCTTCTGGTGGAAATATATTTACTTTTAAAGAACTGTGAATTTGAAAAATTTGAGAGACACTTGGAGAATATTATTGAAAGAATTTAGCAAGTCTTTACTACATCCCCAACTATTTGCTTAAAGAATGTATGATGCTTTTTTAAAATATCTAAATAAATCTTTTTGATAAGCAAACATTGATAGACAGCTATGCAGCAAAGCAACCATTGCCCCGTCAGCTTTTTTCCCTCCGCCTCTTCTCTCTCATAAATAACAATATGTACATGTACGTGCTAAATATTATGTTCATGTTGTTGTTTGTGTATATTATAATTACATATTGGATAATCCTTATATTTAGAGCTGTCAATTTATAAGTTGGTGTGCATGTTATATTTTTTATTTGCCTTTCTTCTTTTGTTTCTTTTGTTTGTGTTTATATGCATATTATTTCACTCAATGTTTCCTCCACTAAAAACATAAAAAACAAACTTTCACACCATTGTGAACTATCATATATCTATTCTTGCATGTATATTGCATGTAAAAAATGTTGAGATTCAAAAAGAAATGTAGTATGTAAGAAATCTGTGAAAGTCATGAATAAAAAAATATAAAAAAAAGTGTGGGTGAATTGAATAAACACTTCATTTAAAAAATCGGTTTTTTTTTTCAATTCATAAACAGCGGGATATGTTTAAAATGCTTCAGACAAGTTGAATCACGTTACTGAAGAACAATGAACAGCATGTTTCAAAGAAAAAAAGAAACATTATATTGTATGGAAGAATAGAAAAATAAAAGTTAAGCATAAAAAAAATCATTACATTCGATTCCATTGATGTTTCAGCACCAACCTATCATAGACTTCTTACCTTTGAAAAACGGTTTCCATCTTTATTTAGCTCTATCTATTTAACAGATAAGTTGATGGTTTTTTTTTTATCTATTTTGAGTATTTTGTAAAGTAGTTTACCACACACAGTATGTACACATTACGTATAAGTTCAAGTAGTATATAATGAAAAATAAGCTATCCTTCTGCTGATATAATATTGGACACAATTGTAATCTACACAAACATGTAAATACTCTTCGTATGAAGTTTCGGGCTTTACTTACTTTTTTAATATAAAAAAAACGTTTTCTGAGTCTCTCTTGATTTTGCTACGTCTAAGATCGAGACAGTTATAAACAAAATGACGAAAACAGAAACACAAAGGACGATAACTAACACAGTGTAACCCTGCGTTAACCGTACTATCAAAAGAAACTATTCATTGTAACACGCATCAGTACATATCAAAAGCCAATGCTTCATATGGAAAAACATATCTTAACAAGATATCTGTGAACAATTGCTTCATATGGAGAAACATGTGTAAACAAGATATCTGTGAGCCAATGCTTCATATGGAGAAACATGCGTAAACAAGATATCTGTGAGCCAATGCTTCATATGGAGAAACATGTGTAAACAAGATATCTGTGAGCCAATGCTTTATATGGAGAAACATGTGTAAACAAGATTTCTTTGAGCCAATGCTTCATATGAAAGAAAACATGTGTAAACAAGATATCTTTGAGCCAATGCTTCATATGGAGAAACATGTGTAAACAAGATATATGTGAGCCAATGCTTTATATGGATAAACATGTGTAAACAAGATATCTGTGAGCCAATGCTTCATATGGAGAAACATGCGTAAACAAGATATCTGTGAGCCAATGCTCACTAGTAATACCCTCGCTCTGGCGGGATTAATCAAGGTAAGCAAAGTCGTCACTAAACAGGAAGTTGGCAACCAATTGGTGTAAAAATATATTCCACAAAATTGCATGCCTAAACAAATAGTTTGTTAGAATTTCAAGCATCTGCAAACATTTGTTTGAAAATTAAGTTTAGAAATAAGTTGACGTTCAATTTGTACAAAAATATTTCCTACAATATTGCATGCATAAAGAAATAGTGTGTTAAAATTTCAAGCATCTGCAATGAATAATTGCTGAAATAATGCGACAAAAAGTTTTTTAACGGAGAGACAGACATATGGACGAACAGACGGACAGACAGACAAGGATAAAACAGTATACCCCCTTCTCCTTTATAGCGGGTGTAAAATAATCAAAATCATTATTTTAAAATGGGTGACAGTGTAAAACGTAGAATGTCGAGATTTTTGCAAAATATTTGTTGAATTTACTAAACACCTGATAATGATTTAATTGATTCAAACATCTTAAACAAAACACCTACTTGCACAACATTTTGAAATCTTAGTGCCGACCTCAGTGTCTTTCAGGGTGTTATCAGTGACACTTGGAGTTTCCCAAGTATTTTTTGATAGTCTTAGGGTTTTCATTTTGTTACAGTAGTTAGGATAGAACTTAACTTTTATTTTTTTTTTTAATCATGTTTTGTGCATCCTGCATTCTATTCAATGTGCATCCTTGTCAACTTTCATGATGACAGCATTGTAGCAATATACCATCACCACACTCATATCGGGTTAATAGGATCTATAAGTCTCGTCACGTGACTGCCGAGATATTGCGTGAAAATCGACTTCCAGGTTCATCGCTACACAATGGCGTTATCGATTATATACTGGACAAAGTTTTTTGAGTGACACATGGAGTGAACTAGAAAAGCAAGGCAGCGGTAGAGAGCAGACGAGCGTTTCGCTTGTTATGGACGAATAACATGTCATAATAGCGTGTGTACAGTATTTGCCTTGGAGGTTAGATTATGGAATAATTTTTGGGAGTTGATTTTAATCAACTCTCCTATGCAGTAACTCTGACAAACCGAAAGTGAAACAGTGTTTGGACAAAAGCACAAATCATCGCCGCTGACAAGACCTAGTTCTTGAAAATAACTTATAAATTCGATAAATTGAATGCTAAAGCATTGTTTTTCAAGGACACTTATTTATAAATACTTTGAAAAATAGTCAGATTTTAAATGGTAGGAACAATTTAGAAATTTTTTGTAGTCGTATGTATTCTTACGCCAGAGTTCAATATAGTCTCGTTTAACTCGACGCTCGGCTGTCTCCGTAAATCTCCGACAAACAGAGAGTCTCTCTTGCTTGTCGAAGATTAACGGCGACAGTCGAGCGTTTGGTTGAACGAGACTACGAGTTCAATATTGCTTAGATCCATAAATTTTCCAGAAATATTTCTCACACTGATACATAGTTTGATTCAATTAATTCTATCTTTAAATATAACTTAACATGATTCATATGGGGTTTTATCAACATTCTTGTGTCGAAAAAGTAAAAAAAGTTATATTATAAAAAAATTGCATAATTCAAATACAGATTAGTAACTATCCGTATTTGTAATGCAAAATAACATATCATTGATTTTAAAATAAATAAACATCGATAAAATCAACTTTGATTTATTAAATGCCTGTATAATCGTTTGATGTAACTAATGTAGATAGTTTTGGATGCTGAAGACAACGGCCTTGTGAAAGATTCCACATGTCAGTGCCCTATGGGCCAGTTTAGATGCCACTATGTGGCTGCAGCATTGTTGTTTGGGTAAAGAAAGAAAACTTGTTGTTTGAGAAATTATAATTCTTATTGTCTATATTAATCAACAAACATGAATTCTCACATGTATTATTGTTTATTCTAAGTACAATCGAGCAAGTAAAACGGATGTCAAATGCAGTTGGCCGAAACACCCAAAGTCAATACCCCCAAATTCAACTGTAACGATGTCTTATCTTTATCCTCCTTAACAGCAGGCGTACAGGTATGTCTCTCAAAGTGACACCCCATAATTAAATTCAATTAAACAATTCCTCTATAGAAGTAGTTTGTTTTTTTTATAACAAAAAAGTGAATAAACATGTTTAGAGCACTCACAAGGAAAATAACAGATGACGACAGATCATAGCATAACTAGCTGGTACAATTAGGACGCTTCACAGGTTGCTCTTCTGTGGAGTTCATTTTTAACAGTTCTTTGCATTATGCATTATATTGTTGAAGTTACAATCGTACTGTGATTCTTTGTTGATTTTCTAAATCTCGAAATTCAAGATTTTTATCTTCTTGTCATGCACGGATCCAAAAATATATTCAGGGGGTGGGGGTTGGTACAGGGCCTTTTTCATAAATTTAACTAAATAAATGCTTTTTTTCCGGGGTGATCCAGAATGAAAAAAGATCAAATATAATTCAGCTGGAAAGTTTTGTGTTGTAAATGTAAAGCAGTTTATGCTGCTTTATTTTTTTCATGATTTGAATAAAATATATATAAACATGAAATGGTTATTTGTTTTCTTCAAGGATACAGATATGTATGAAAATGAAATAAAATATCTCCAAGGACCTTTTATCCATGCATAAAAGTTTTGACATCTTTGCGGCTCACAATTAGAATTTCGACAGAAAATATTGCGGTTTAACAGAAGATGTGATAAAACATGTGATAAAACGAACCTCTCATGATTTGCAATGGTATATGATTTTTATCCAACTCTTGTGTTTTCTATTCACACGCCAAGGCTCATGAATAGAGAACACACAACTTTTTTGGATGAAAATCATATACCATCGCAAATCATGAGAGACCCTATATAATATGTAAGTGTTATTGATTAAAGCTTTACATTGAATTCTCTTTGAAGAACCAAAGCACAGACTAGTCCAGTGCCTCTGATTGAGTACTTGCTCATGAGTACAGAGTACATCTTTGGTGAAGACCGAAACACTTGGCTGTGGAAGAATCTCATTCTTTCTCCAGAAAAGATACTGGAAGCTGCGTTTATCTCTTCTGGACAGAGGGAGAATGTTTTGTGGGCTGTGCAGCTTATCTCTTCTAGATAGAGGGAGAATACTTATTGGGCTGCAATAGAAATCTTAGGTTTAAAGTATCCAACTTCGGGCAGATTATATGAGCTACAAAAGGCAATAGGTATTTCCATATCCAAATATTGAATAAAAGTATTGTAAGTGTTAACTAAGATAATAAAATGTCCTTTTCTTCTTAAAAAACCCTTTAAAAATTCATTTTACCTAGCTTAATAATAATTTTCTATGATTTTTATTCACATGTACTTAGATTTTTCAGGAAAGTTTAATATGCAGTACTATGAAAATATTACCTTCTGCAGCTTTAATCTTGTAACATCTTCTTGAAGCTTAGCTATCTACTTCTCCAAGACTGATACTGTCATTTAATTTTCTACAGATAAATGTAATCCATAGTTGTCTGTTCTTCTCCTTTAATTTGTTTCATTTTCAAATGTGATCATGTTAAATAAATTTCATTGTATTACTTATTAGGTTCTGTGAAGTCATAAATTCATGTTGAACAGTTTTTATGTACAAACTTATTTGTGTTTTTACGGGATTAATGCATTCAGTATATTGTATAAAGCTTAGTACCATTATTCTGGGTAAGATATTTGTAGTTGAAGGAAATCCACAAACACTGAGCCACAATGTTATATAACAATATCAATGGGTAATAAATGATGTAAACAACCACAAAATAAACTCCTATGTTGACTACATTACTTGGCGTGTGCTTTGCAATCAGCACCTCTGTAACAATAGTTTTGATATAAAACTGGATCAAGGGCAATTTTTATATAACAAATTTTTTGCATAAAAAGTTGTTTCCATGTGGGTTTTTTTTTAATCTGTGTTATGCCATTAATATTGGAACTAGCTTTTATATCATGTAAGATGAATGATCTGTGTGACAGTTTGTATCTTATACATTCATGCTACAAAAAGCAAGTACATGTAAATGTAGTAATACTTGTCATATATAAAAAAAGGGTATAATTTACTTGAAGTGTGTTGCATAATTAACCAAATGTGTGCATCATATTTTTGCACATGATTTGACAGACTGCTCTATTGTTAGTTTTTCATCTTTTCATATCTCCCATCTCTTAAATACTGATAGGCTTATGACATTTAAATCTGATCAGTTGGTACAACATAGGTGGAAATGAGAAGTTCACTTTGGAAAATCCTGTTTCTAATGTAAAACAATAAAAAGATGTATCCTAACTCGAAAGTGGGTCACTTTGACCTCATTTTGGAATTTCTGGACATACATATTCAAATCAAAGCTGGGTAATACCTCTACAGTCAATTACTATCTTGAAGTGTATGGTTTTTTTAATTATTTTTTTTACTAAAAATGGACACTTTTGCCTTTTCAAAAATATTTCATGGTGTTCATATTCATTGTAATTCAAAACAAATTGAGACAAGTGTATCATGTTCATGTAACAGTGAGTTTTTTCTTTTTTTTTTTGTTTATTCACGTACATGCAGTTATTTTGTAAACTGCATTTATATCTTTAAAACAGTAAGATTTTTTTTTGCATTTTTAAGGGGAGATTTGATAGGCATTTAATTGGGAAGAAAACAAGTACAAATGTATAGATTTTTATTGAAGTTTTTTTTTCTTGTGCGATTTTATTATTTTTTAAATAAAAGTCCCTGATAAGGGAATTGCCATATGGATGTTTCTTCATTATTGTATCTTGGCTTTATGTTATTGATTATTGGAAACAATTTCAGTTTTGAGAACAAAATAAATTTGGACCTGTTTGAAATTGTGTTGTTTTTACATAAAGTAGAAACCTTGCCGAGCTATTGTGAAAGCAAAAAGAAATAAAAAGTTTCAATAAGTTGCATGTGTATATGGATGTTGAAAATATGCAGGAACTTCAAGTTTCAGTAAGTTTCCGTAGCAGAAACCCTTTGTAAACAATGTGTATCCCAAAAGTATATAGAGATTGAAACTATGCAGAAACTTCAAGTTTCATAACTTTCCGTTGCAGAAACCATTTGGATTCCTGGACAGCCTAAGTTTCAGCACTACGTAAGCTTAATGAAACTTGACGTTTCCGTGCTGAAACCTGTCGGGAACTTAAAGTAACCCTAAGTTTCCACAGAGTTGCCAAAGGGTTTTCGAAGCGCTGAAACCAGATATTTCATCCAGTGTGTGTTACAACCGTTTGTCAGAATTTTTTGAAAGCCTGAAACTGAAATTTGACTCCAGACAGCGTTTTAGACTACGCTTCTGAATAAAAATATCAGCTCCAGTACAACTCTGGAGAACTCGGCAAAAATTCAGGGGTTTGTTCCTCACACCTCAATCTAAGTGTCTGCCAAATTTCAAACGAAATGAAGAAAGATATATCCACTCCAGCATTATCAAACCATTATCCCGAGAAAGGAAATTTCAACCTTTCGATATTTGTATCTTATAAATTCCTGCTCAAATTTCACTGTAAATCTGTGTATACATTTTAACAGCAACCTGTGACGACTTGTGTTGAAGTTCTACGAAAGATAACTCTTCCTTCCCAGAACCTGATTTTATATGAATTTAGCTTACAGTTTCTTTCAGTTTGTTTATTTCCCGACTTGGCTGAAATACATGACTGGCCTTAATTCAGTTCCGATTTTCCGTAATTTTTATCCACAAATGCATGACAGTAAATAGATTTTTGAACACGTGCATTTCAAATCAACAGTAGAATGAGTGTCAGTTAATCCAACGTGGCCTTCCAAATAGCCGTTCGCCACCAGAGTTTGACCTGGCCTGTTGATTTCTTAGTCAACACAATCCGGCCACATTGTTTACATGTAGCACTGATTTTATTTAATAAACTGATGAACAAATACTGTCCTCTCGACCAATCGCATGGCGCCTATTTATTCTAAAGGTTTCACAACATTGGGTATATTAACTTTAGATGGACGGAAGAACGCTCCATCTCTTCTTTCTATCATCATTCAAATTGACTAACCAACTCAACAAATTTTACCTTCTATCAAGTAACAAGCGATATAAGGTAGTGGCAACATTCTCGCCTACGCATTTGAGGGTTATTGGTTCGATTTCGCAATGCGGAATTTTTTTTTTTCGGATATTGATTTTCATCTAATTGCTCAATAATTATCAACATTTTTGGAATTTATTTTTTATTCATTATGAAAGGTGAAAAGGCCTCTAATTGTTCCGTGAACAATTAGTATACTAGTTTAATTGTATACTGTAATAAAATATATTTTAATTACAAAATACAGGCTCCAAATTAACTAATTTTACTTAAATAAAGTTAATAACCTCAGCCAAGAGTAAAGTACTGAGCTCAAATCTATACACATATAATTAAAACATATAAATTGAGGAAATCGAAAGTGTTGGTGACATCGGGGTCAGGTTTCAATTGCCTGTGTAACGTGGGAAAAATGCATTATACACCACGTGCAAAATTTAACACTGCTGTAATATTTCAAAATAATGTGTTGTAAAGTCTTTTACACAAAGCAATCTCTAGGAAATTCATTATAACATTCAATCTTTTGTAACTTCATTTAGGCAAATGCAGTAGAATGATATTGTTGAATACATGCTCAAAGTAAACTGCATATTAAATTTGTACTTTGCCAATGGTCGATTCGTTAAGCTCTGAATTAAAGTCCATGTATTTAACAACTTCATAATACGCATCTCCCTCGGGGTTTTTGTAAACACATTTTCCGTCAGGCCTCTTCTTCATTGCTCTTCGTCTCGGTTTTTTTTTCTTTCGCGCACATGTGTTTATAACCACAACTCGTTTATGTGTTGCTTTTTTAATCAAAGAATGAATTTAATTTCTACCTCTGTTATACGATATTACATAATTTTGGACACTTTATGCTATATAAACCAAGAAGCGGTTGATAAGAAAGCGTTATTTGTCCCAAGTTATGTTATACTCGTATAACAGGTAGAAATTTTTACTTAAATCAGAAAAGGCAATTTAAAAAAATTAATATAATGTTTTTGGTACATAATTTAAGCGTAACGTCAAGCTGATTTATGTGTTTTGCATTCTCGTCGTGTTGTGGTGTATGCAAGTTATGTTATACGATTATATGTAATATGATTTTGTATAGGCAATCAAATGAGCTGTTACAACCAGAATTAAATCACAATGAAATGGAACACCCCCCTCCCCCCCCACTTCTGCATTTGATATCCGAAGTAGATGTATTTCATAAATTCAAAAATTCCAATAGATAAGTGGCGAACTGATTTATTTTTACCTTTTAATTGTGCATGAATCGCAAATAAAGAAAATCGTGTCAGATAAGACGGTCTTAAAAATCAAAATGGCGACCGTGACAAATCTTTTTATTGTCAAAGTTCTTGGAATCTGTTTGTAAAAAAAAATATTTCTTACGTCACGTGCCTGTGTTTGTTATTGGTATACAAATGTTTACTTTGTTTGTTAATTCAGCAGTTTTAGAGTTTTGGGGGTTTTCATAAAACTTTTATTACGGACACCGTCCGACTTGTGGATTTTCCCTTGGATCACAAAATTGAATAAATCTAATGATTAAAGTTATCTGCATTGATATAGTTGTTTGATTTTCCCGGTTAGTAGTAATTTTTAAAAAAAATTTCCTTGGGGTCTTATATTACATAATACATTACATTGTGTCAATTTTCTACAATTATGAAGGACGGGATTGAGTAAAATTTATATACAGTATCAGATAATTGCAAAAAAGCCGAATTAACATAGATTGTAACAACTAATTCAAACTCATAAATTTTGGAAGCTTATTCGAGGAAATCCATGACACTTTCAAGACCCCGTCTTTCAGTACTCTCAGTACTTTATTATTTTATAGGTAGTGAAGAAACCGTTAATCTGACAAATATCTGCACTTGAGTCGATAATGAAACATGAATCACATGTGTCCTAAAACAACACAAGCTAACACCCCTGACACTGGGGCTAATTACACACATGGAAAGGGAAAGAGATATGGTGTTTAAACAATTAACTTCTAATTTATAGTAATGTTTAGTTTGTATTTAATTACATTAGTTTTGTATTGATGTTGAGGAAATGTACATCTGTGTCTGTAACACTGTGTGCATGTAACAATGAGTCTTTCCCTTTTTATTAAGATCACACACTATAAAAAAATATATGAAAACTATCTATAAAAAACTACATGTTTGTCAATAAAAGTTGTATAGACAGTACTTAAAATTGGCGATTTTAATGTTGTTGAATTATGAGAAATCGCCAAACTAGGCCAAAATTATATTTCCGCCAAACAAGAACACAGCTATACGGTATAAGCTATATTAATTGTTAAATAACATTTCTTTAATATTCGTTATGCATGCATCAATATCAAACAAAAAAACAACAACTATTTTTTTCTATTATTTGAAAGCGTTCAAAGTATTTGCTAGGTTATGGCGATGTCAATATTTGCGGCCAGTATTAAAAAAAAGTGTGAAATTTCTATTTTTAGCCAAAATTAAAGCACAAAAGTATACCTTCCTATGAAAATCATCTACCACAAGTACCCTCAGCAGGATAGGCGAACCCCACCAATGACGAGAGTGCTAGTAGTGACCATCACATGAACTTTTAGCAGTCGGAAAGGGGAAAAACATATTCAAATATTATTTTTAGGACCATTACTGTAATATATAGACAAGAAGTGTCCTTTTAAAGCTGCTTGGTCCGATTTTTTTGTAATTACAGTATCAATTTTTTTTTATACAAATCATTTATCTTAGAAAGTTATGGACTTTCTCCTATTTACACTAGCAGAATCAGTCTCCTTTCAAAGTTAGAAATATTTAAAGCAATATGAGCTGCAATTTTCATGCTGAAATTTTTCGTTACGAAAATGTTATTTTCTTCTAAAATGACAAAAGTACATAGTTCTTAAATTTCTGCAAGTCTTATTTTTTTGGAAAAAGCCGTTTAGAAGCCTAAATTGAAGCAACATTGAATTATTGTCGTCCTATACAAAAATTGACCTGCTATATATTCCTTAGAAGAGAAATCTCTCTTTTAACAAAAATTAATGATCTCTCCAAATCTTGTTTATCTTAAAAGTTTAAGTTACATGCAGCCTTATCATACTAGCAGGTTTTTGCAGTAAAATAAAATTTTAGAAAATACAGCTCATATTGCTTTAAAGTAAACAAAAATAATTTCTCTTTGGGCAAACAAACCAAAATGCATCACGGGAATGTTTAGAAAAGGAAACTGCATGGTTTTGTCCCCCGAATGATTGGGGTTATTCAACCCGCATGCTATGCATCGATTGTAAAGAAAGCAGACTTTAGAAATATTGGCTAACAGAACGTACACATGTTTATTTGTAACTTTTTTTGATCATTTCGACCATTATTTAAAGCGATGTCAAATTCGTAATACAACCGTTCCCGTCTCGTCGTCAGGGGTGAAATTTAACATGAGGCGAAATAACGCGGTACCTTTTAATGTCGTTTGTTTTGTTAGCAAATTTTGTACGTATTTTTCTTCATTGAAATTTGGCATAATTGACGGGTAAAACTACTGCAATGTCTATTATTATACATATACTAAGCAAAGCCATCGTTTAAAAGCGTGCATAAACTTTGATATAAAATCGGACCAAGCAGCTTTAAATACAATGATGGAGCAACAATAAGACACGTAATATTCACCAATGGTTTTGTTTTGATTTTTAGACGGGGTCACGTGACCCCGTCTATTGCTTTACTGTCAGCCGAAGTCTCAAACCGGAAGGTACGCGTAGAACACATGCATTGAGTATACGCGTAAGAAAATAGTGCAGAAAGTTTTCATGCATTTCAGTAAATATGTATTATAAAAACACACATTAAATCTTATTAAGTCCTCTGTGTATAAACAAAATTCTGTTTAGAAAATAAACAAATAGTTTTATTGATCAAAATATTCTTGCTCGTGTTCAAATGTGGAATGAGTTACGTAACTGAATGCGCTGTTGACGATTCAATTGGTGTACGCGCTCGTTAATCAATAGAAGAGGTTGAATCGAAAATAAAGTTCCCAAACGCAATATCCCATTTTTAAAAAGTAGTGAATTTTATTTTGACAATCTCTCACTTTAATCCTTACAAACTTCACGCGCAAGCCGAAGTTGAAATCGGGACGGGTTATAAACAGATGTTTCACAAATTACATAGGTGTTTCATTGGCTTCCAGTCTACTTGCAGTATGACTGCTGTTTGTCTCTAAAGGAATTTTGCCTTCTCGTACGTTGGGTCTTTATTTCATTAAACTGAATTTTAATTTTACACAATGCATTGTAAGCAAAATCTATAATAGATTATACATTTTGGAAGACTTATACATCGTATAATAATACAATATTATCGATTAAAAAACCAAGTTCAATGTTAATGTTCATGTTTTCCGGCTTAGTTGGAATGAGGCCTGGGCTGAATTACATTGTAAAATAATGCATTACATTACCATTACTTAATTACCATTACATGAGTAAAGTAATGCATTACTATTACTTTGTGAAAAGTAAATAAGTTTTATAAAAGTAATTTAAAAACTAAATAAATGTTTTTTGTAAATATTTCATATATAAAACATGCTTAAAATATTTCCAGATTCATGTTCACTCTCAGATTCAAATTTAAGGTAGCTCCGTACCGATAAAATCATGGGTTCAAAGTTAAAAACTGAACTTTTCTTTAACTTATTGGACTTGAATTTCATAAAAAAATAAATAAGATATATATGTATCCATACTATTTAAGATGTAAGGGAATAAAAACCAAAGGCTGAAATTATCATCTGAAAATCACACTTATTTGTTTAAAAATTAAATATAAGTGGATGGATACTAGTTTGTCTATTTAATTTTTATTGCTTACTATGCCAGAAAACTAAAATTTATTTTAAAAAAAAGAAAACATTGTTTACTTTAGAAAAATTATAGCATTTAGATATATCACTTAGAGAAAAGTAGAAAAGAGTTATTTCCTTTTGTCATTTTTGAATTATGTCGAATATAAGGATGGAAAACGCTTATTAAATATTTCCAATTAAACAATTATTTGAGTTTTTGATGTGCACCTATGAAAACATAGAAATTACAAATCTACTTGCAAGAATTTTAATGAATTCATGGTTTATGTAAAATGTATGACGTCACAGGAGGGTGGATTTACTTTAATGACTTATACAAGATTGCTGTTGCACTTGTAGTTCTCAAAGTAAGGTTGGTCCCGTAACATTTACACGCTAATGGCGGAGTTGACAATCTCTGTTATTTATGTCTCTGATTTTCGGAGTATGATTTTTAATGAAAGGAACGGTTGTATCGTAATTCGTGTAGGTGATGCACGAGTATACACAAAAAAGTAGTAAGTGGCGAACGGATTTATTTTTACCTAATAATTTTGCATGAATCGCAAATAAAGAAAATCGTGTCAGAAAAGTCGGTCTTAACTCTTAAAAATCAAAATGGCGATCGTGACAAATCTTTTTATTGTAAAAGTTCTTGGAATCTTATTGAAAAAAATTTTTCTAACGTCAGGTGCCTGTGTTATTGCCTTATTGGTATACAAATATTCACTTTGTTTGTTAATTCAGCGGTTTTAGAGTTTTCGGTGTTTTCATAAAACTTTTATTACGGATACCGTCCGACTTGGGGATTTTCCCTTGGATCACCAAATTGAATAAATCTAATGATTAAAATTATCTACTTTGATATAGTGTTTTGATTTTCCCGGTTAGTAGTTATTTTTAAAAAAAAAAAATCTTGGGGTCTTATTTTACATAATATGCCGTTGTGTCAATTTTCTACAATTATGAAGGCCGGGATTGAGTAAAATTTATACAAAGTATCAGACATTTGCAAAAAAGCCGAATAAACATAGATTGTAACAACTAATTCAAACTCATAAATTTTGGAAGCATATTCGAGGAAATCCAGGACAATTTCAAATTCAAACTTTAAGACCCCGTCTTTCAGTACTCTCAGTTCTTTGATTATATTCGTTATTTATCTTAAGTGATTACAAGTGATCGTTGTATAAAGTAGAAGAATGGATCAATTAAATTCACCATACATCTTAATTCGTATTGTCCTATGCTTTGTTAACTGTAACTTTATTTTCTCGTATTATATTGCATTTAGAAATTTTTTTCGTCACGTAATCATGATATGAAGAATATCATATATTCTTTTATTTAAATAAAAGTGCATTTAAACCTTTTTACTGAAATATATGCGCAAAACTTTATGGATTTCAAATAAAAGATTTGAAAATTCTGGTGGTTGTGGGACAAGTTTTGGTTGCCAGGATGACGCAAAAATGCTGGACTCACATCTTTAATTACACCGTAATGACTTTCAATTAATGTTAAAGTAGTACTGCTGAGAGCATATTAGATATCATGTACCTGACTCGACCACATTTAGATTTTCAACACGTGTATGCACATGTATTAAGAGTATTATATTGCAAACCTTGTAAAAAAGAAACAAAGCAGTATTTATAAATCAGCAAAATATTCTTGGTACAATATTATTAACATAGGTTTACCTTAACAAAACCTAAACAAAGCAAACTTCGTAGTTTTTGTATGATTGCGTCAAATTTTCCAAGATTAATATAGAGATGAATTAAGCATATGCGATGCGCATTACTTCAGAGAAGGACAATGACTCGCTATTTCAAGACTGTTATACCTCCGCGTATTATATGACGATTATTTCCTTGTTTGCTGAGACACATAATTATTATTCAATGCATGTTCAATTGTCATATCGATCCAAAGTATTAAGTACATGGAAAATGAAAAAAGTATGTAAATGTTGTTAGAAATACCACCACGCTATTTTTTAATGAAAAAAAATGAAAATAATATTAACGGCTAAACATTCTGTCGAAGTTTCATTTAGTTAAAACGACTTAGGAGACTTGGTTGTGGAAAAATAGTAAATATTATTATTATACCTAGCTGAAATTTAAAGACATAATGAGTATAACTATCAAATATTATTTGTGAAAGAAAAAAACTATTTCTTTACTTTACAATTTGGGTACTCTCTTATATTTCCATATATTTATAACCATCTAGCCATTTCAGATATGATATAACACACATTAAAGAGGTGTGGGTTACGTGCCAAAAAACGAATATTATACAAATAGAAACGGAAATGATTTCTTATATATGCTTAAATTGAATAAACACTTTATTTAAAAAAAAAATCCTGATTTTTTTTTTAAAACCAGTGTATTTAATAGCACGATATATCTACTTTGTTTCAAACGAGATGATTGAAAATACCAAAAAACAAGGAACAGTATGTTTCAAAGAAAAAAAACAAAACATGGTATTGAATGAGAGAAAAGAACAATTAAAGTTATGCAACAACTACATCTTTACATTCGATTACATCTTTACATTCGATTCCATTCAGCACCAACAATTCCGAGACGTATTATATAAATGGTGCCTGTTTGGGAGGGTTTTCGAGGGGTGTCAATTTCAACTGTTATCCTCCCAAACAGGCACTATTTATTTTGTTGTACGGAATGTCTTAATTTTTTTTAGAAAATGTTACTGCTTTTGTATAGGAATAAGGTGAATTCTACAGCAAACCGTACGCGCATAATTTTCGCGCATGTAACAATTTGTAATGTTACCCGTTGCTAAGTGCGTTGCTAACGCTGGGGAAATAGAACGGATTCTGAACTGCGTCTTAACCAATCAGATTTCAGTATTTAACATGAAAGTATAACAATATAACTTGTAGCATTTACGAACGGGTAATTCCGCACATTGTCATTAAATGTAAGTGATATTTAATAAGCAACCCCCCACATATCTATTTTAACGAATGATCTTTTAAAAAAATTAGTTGCTCCAATTTTCATTAGGAGGATGCGGTAATCGTTAAAGCCGTACATTCGCCTCTTTAGTTGCAAAGGATTCAACATGAAACACTGTGGTCTCGTTAGAAGAAACTTTTCCGTTTGTGACTTGCATATCCGATTCCATCATCCCACTAAGTCAGTAATTGTTTGCTTTGTTTATAGACTCATTCATAATTACAAGCGTATACCCCGGGTTGTTAAAATATGTTTGAGATGTTCATTTTAATTTCCTTCTGTAGTCGAACACTTCTCTTCTGAACGACTGTCAATTGTCTCTATATGATCTGTAAGTAGCAATCTAGACGACACGTGAATTGGTTGATGTTGGTTAATCGGACCAGACATGAAGCTTGATCAAAACATAAAGGATCTATTTTAGTTTGTGAAAACATTTGACTTGCATCAAACGAGCTCTGCGTTTAACTGCAATCAAGTGATGGTGATTTACAGGATACCATCATTTAAATCTCGTATCTAGTTCCTGAAATGTTCATGACATTTGAAAAGGATATTTGCATACAGGTGTCCATCTTAATTAATAAGCTCTTCCTATTATAAAAAGTTGAAGCTTTTTCTCTAAAACGAAACGGACGGACAGAGAGACACACAGTGTAAAACAGTGTACCCCCTTCTCTTTGGAGCGGATGTATAATAATCGAAAGAATTACATTAACATGTGCAGCAATGTTAAATGATGCATGTGGAGTTTATTGCAAAACATTGAACTTATTAAGCACCTGATAATGATTAAAATGCTTCAAACATCTTAAACAAAAAACTTAACGACATTTTAAAATCT
The DNA here is from genome assembly GCA_015776775.1 of Magallana hongkongensis. Lineage (NCBI taxonomy): Eukaryota > Metazoa > Mollusca > Bivalvia > Ostreida > Ostreidae > Magallana > Magallana hongkongensis. Next base: position 4,995,170 of record CM027469.1, on the reverse strand, counting down.
TACCCTAGGGTCTCTTATGTTTTGTTAGTGCCACTTGGAGTTTTCTAAGGATTTTTTGATAGTCTCATGGTTTTTTGTCTCCCGCCGCAACGCGGAGCGGGGACATAAAAATGCCGGGCGTCCGTCCGTGTGTCCGTCCGTCACACTTTTTTGTAAGCACTCTCTTGCCTACAAATTTTGACGGATTTTCATTAAATTTATACCAAATGTTTATAACGCTATTACCTTGGTCAAGATCGAAAATCAGCATTGGTCGATACTTTTTGTTTGAGTTATGGGACTTTGACCACAATAATGACTCCGTTTTATCCAAAAATTGACCTTGTAAGCGCTCTCATGCCTACACATTTTGACGGAGTTTCATTAAATTTATACCAAATGTTTATACTACTATTACCTTGGTCAAGTTCGAAAATCAGCCTTGGTCGATACTTTTTGTTTGAGTTATGGGACTTTGACCACAATAATGACTCCGTTTAATCCAAAAATTGTCATTGTAAGCGCTCTCATGCCTACCAATTTTGACGGATTTTCATTAAATTTATACCAAATGTTTATACTACTATTACCTTGGTCAAGTTCGAAAATCAGCATTGGTCGATACTTTTTGTTTGAGTTATGGGACTTTGACCACAATAATGACTCCGTTTTATCCAAAAATTGACCTTGTAAGCGTTCTCATGCCTACACATTTTGACGGAGTTTCATTAAATTTATACCAAATGTTTATACTACTATTACCTTGGTCAAGTTCGAAAATCAGCATTTGTCGATACTTTTTGTTGGAATTATGGGACTTTGACTACAATAATGACTCCGTATTATCCAAAAATTGACCTTGTAAGCGCTCTCATGCCTACACATTTTGACGGATTTTCATTAAATTTATACCAAATGTTTATACTACTATTACCTTGGTCAAGTTTCTAAATCAGCCTTGGTCGATACTAATATACTGCTTGACCGGTGGGGGGCCCAGGAATTATATTCTTGATTTTATTACAATAGTGATAGTATAGGATGGAACTTAACTTTTATAATTCTATTATGTATCGTGTATCGTGCATTTTATCCTATTTGTATTCTTGTGAACTTTCATGATGGCAGCATTGTAGCAATATACCTTCATCACTTCCATATAGCGTTAATTCGATACACAAGGGCATGTTCTTCGTATGAACAGTTTCTAAGGCGAGGCAAGCTACTGACAAACATGTTGATAATCTAGGACTATACAGTCTCGATTAAAGTCATGTTTTCGTAAGTTCTATGGTCGATACAACGACCTTGTCAGCAAATAAAATCTTACACTGGGTCGCATGCTGACTGACGTTTTTATATTTATTGTTAGGCCGTTATCAATCATCTAATTTGTACGGATTATTCAGTTTTTCTCGATTACGACAAAGAGCGCACGGCGGGTGTGACAGGTCAGCAGAGGATGCTCAATCATCCCTATGGTACCTAATTCTGCCTCTTGTTTTATTTTAAGAGGTCAGTGTTTGCTCTCCTCCTGTTTTGTGGGGGTTTATTTTCATTTGGATGTTTGATTTTGAACACTGTCTGTTATCATCACATGTCATCTTAGAATGTTTAATCATTTAACAGGTAAATACAATAATAAGTAAAATATTACGCAGTTTTCACGAATTGATTTTGTTACTAGCACACAGATAGATAAAAACCAATGGTTATTTTTGGTGATGTGTCTTGTTTACGATTTCTGTTAGTTGGAGACTCACTTGAAGTGTTGTAGACAATACAGAATATATTTATGAATTCTAGCACACCAGAAGATATCAACTTATCATATTCGGAGAGTGCGATTCGTGTTCATAATTTCTGCTTAGGAGAGTGCCCAATTGAAATTATGTACATAATAAGCAAATGTTTATGAATACTAGCAGACCAGAAGATATTAACAGTCGGTTGGTGACGAGTTTTGTTCACGATTTCTGCTAAGGAGAGTGCCCACTTGAAATTATGTACATAATAAGGAAATGTTAATGAATACTAGCACACCAGAAAATTTCAACCTTTCACATTTGATGGGTGACGAGTTTTGTTCACGATTTCTGCTAAGGAGAGTGCCCATTGTACATAATAAGGAAATGTTTATGAATACTAGCAGACCATAAGATATCAACCTATCACATTCGGTGGGTAAAGAGTCTTGTCTTTATATAAAGGTCCCACTTGAAGTTATGTACAAAATACAAAAACATGTTTATTATTTTTTCTTTATTTCCTCGTCTTGGTTGAGGTGAACCAGATTGGAATTTGTTTTATATTGGTCGGCAGTGGATGAATACTCCTCCTAGGCACCTGATCTCTTCTCTATACTTATAGAGGCTGGCGTTGCTCAGCTTTGAAAATGTAATTTCGAGATGTCGAAATTTTGAGAGAGTTAGTGATTGTCATTTAAAATTATTTAAACAGAAGTGAAACGTTCTGATAAGAGAGGACGGGATAGTTAACAAATTAACAATAAGCTTTTTTTAATTCTAAGACATGATTTGTTAAATTAATAATAAATTAATACAGAAAAAAATATAGTTTTTATCTGTAAATTTTGGCGTTTTCTTATAATATGATATAGAGCTCTTCTTTTCAGAAGATCAACAGAGTCAAAAAATGACCATGACAATCGAGCCATTTAGAGGTTTTGAGCATTGTTGAGTCGGTAAATATTGTAAACCTGTAACTTTATACACGTATATATGGTGTGTTATGGTTACTGCGATTCAGTAAAATGGTGAAAAACAGGGAATGGAATTGGAAACCGACAAAGAAGAATTGTTTTGAGAGCTGTCCTCCTCGGATAACAACACCTACTCCGATCAGGAATTTACATTCGCTGAAACGGACAACTCTTCATACCCCGCACTTAACGGTCAAATAACAACAGAAGAAGAAACTCGCATCATAAACTATGAAAAAGGACAAGTCTCTAGGAATGAACAATCTTTTGAACGAATATTTTTTTGCGTTTGGTGACTTTTGTACTACATACTTAGTTGACTTATTTAATATTGTTTTTTTTCTCGGGAATCTTTCCCCAAAATTGTCGGAAGGTATTATAACTCCTGTTTTTTTAAAAAGAGGAGATTCTATGGACTGTAATAATTACAGAGGTATCACACTTGTACATGTAAGCTGTCTATCTAAAATATTTACATCTCTATTAAATGACAGATTAGGTAATTGGTCCAAGGCATATAATGTAATCACTGACGCTAAATTTGGCTTTAAAGCTGGATATAGTACAACAGATGCAATTTTTATTTTACATTGGTTAATTAGTCGAAGTATTGCACAGAGGAAAAATTATTTTAACGTTAGTTTTCTATCAAAAGGCTTTTGACAAAATTGATAGAAATCTAAGGTTTTTTAAATAAGCAAGAAGTGGTGTTGATTGTTGTATGTTAAATATTATAAAGTATATGTATAGTAACATGAAGTCATGTGTAAAATATCATATATCTGAGGTTTTTTTATTGTTTCGAGCGTTTGATGCAGGGCCAGTCTCTGTATCCCTTCTTATTTTCCTTGTATGTATATGATTTTGAAATTGAATTCACAAAGGAGGTGTGTTTACCCGTTGAAATTAGAGATATTGCTTTATTCTTGATTATTTATGCAGACGACTCTGTACTTTTTTCAGAGACAGAGCAAGGTTTACAAGATATGCCTGATTGTTTACAGCAATATACATCCAAGGGAAAGTTAAAAGTTAATGTAGATAAAACAAAAATTGTTGTATTTAGAAAAGGTGGAAGGTTAACAAATAAATATAGTTGGAATTATAAAATGAACTTATTGATATTGTTGAAAACTTCAATTATTTTGGTATAACTTTGAATTTTATTGGCTGTTTTCAAAAAAACGCAAACTGTTTTAGCATCACAAAGTAGAAAAGCGATGTATTGTTTATTGTCCAAAATGAAGCCATTACAATTGAACGTAAATACAAAATTGTCACTGTTTGATACATATATTGGTAGCATAATACATTATGGTTGCGAATTATTGGGAAAACACCCAGCAAGTGAATTAGAAAGTATACATTTAGATTTTTGTAAGAAATTATTATGTGTTAAGAAAATTGTTACATCTGATGGTATATTTTGAATTGGGGCGTTAACCACTGCAGTTGGATAGAAATTATAGAATGTTGAAATATTGGATAAAATTAAAGAATAGTGATAATTGTATTTTAAGCAATATATACCAAGATATGGTAAATGAATGTGAAACACGGTTAGCCTCTAACTGTTGGCTTTCATACATTAAACAATTGATTAAAAATTTAGGTTTTGGATATATATGGACCTGTAAAGAACAATTTAATGAACATGTACATGTATTCTTACTTGAAGTGAAGCAGAGGTTGACCGATATGTTTATACAAGAAGGTCATGGCTAATTTAAGCACCTATGTAATAATTTTGAAGTCCAAGAATATTTAACAAAACCAATATCAACTGTATATGCACAATTTAAAAGTAAATACCATTTATCCTCTCATCAACTCGAGATTGAGCGTGGCAGATTTATCCATATCCATATCCATAGAAATGAGAGAGTCTGTAAACAATGTTCACTATCCCAGATTAAAAATGAGTTTCATTTTATTTTGATATGTCCATTATATGAGGAATTCTACTACAGTTATTGCCGATATCAAAGAAATGCCGCGGACATTATTCTCCAATATACCACGAACGTCATCAGTAAATTATCAGATCAGAAATATTGTCTCGCACTGATCATGGGAGTACAACTTCAAACCGTAAAAAGTTTTAAAACCATGTCAATTTCACGTAGAAAGTTCCAGTCAAAACAATGTGTATTGCCTTAAATCTTTATTTTTAAGAGATCAATGCGGCTGTTCCTAGGACCTCCTAGCACATTTTCATTGCGTGTTTTAACATGAAAAATAAAACGTGTAGTAGTAATAATCGTATTAAATTGCCCTTAAAATATTAGGAATGTGATTAAAAGATATTTCATAAATAAGTGAAGAGTATTAAAATCTTAAGAAAAAGTCTGTCGTCTGCATGTAATTCCTTTGATCGATACACATGTAAACATTACTAACAAAACCTTGGGGCTACACGGAATAGCCGTCAAAATGACCTAGATCGTCTCTCTATAGGATAAACGATCTGTAGAAATACTGGGCTGTTAGTAGAATAGAAATAAAAATAGAAATAACCTCCTTGGTCTCGAAATGTTGTTTTAAAGTATAAAAGCCGAGGCTTTAGCCAGGCTTTTATATTTCAAACAACATTTCGAGACCGAGGAGGTTATCCTGCAACATTCACGAAAACTCGTACTTAATTTCTTAAACAAGAAAGTTGTATGTAAAAAAAATATTTTTCTGAAAAGCAGTTCTCTCTATAAACTTTTTCAATTACTTTCAACAAAGAATATCAAAGAGTTGGGCGATTTTGGAAAATACCTATATAAATGCTCAAAATTACGATAACACTATATTATTGTTTTTGTTTTGAGAATATACCACTGTCGTGTATCCGCGCCGGTAGTGACATGTTTGGATAACGTGAAAATGGCGTATCCATTGCAAAAACAATGAGTGTTGTGTTCTTTTATCTATCCACAATGAGGTAAATATTAAGTAAACAATCGTAACAGTCGTTCATATTTTTCTTACGGTTTTGCAGTTGAAAAGAGCGAGTGTTATTTTTGTTTATCGTAAATAAAAACGACTTCTTTGTAGGAATATCAATCGTTAACGTGCCATTTACACGCTAAAACGAAGATCTATTTCGAGATTACCTAGATAATATAACACATACTAAAAATCTGAAGCAGCCAAAATTAATTTGAAAGATTACTCTAACCAAATGAAATCACTTCAATATATTTTTGATACACTAATATGTATAAAAATAGCAATTACTTCATGCACCTGCTAAATAAAAAGTTCGGTTTTGATTAACGAATTATTCCGGTTTGGATGCCAAAATATAAATTGTGCAAATGGTACGGTTTAAATAATTTTAAGATATAGCATTTTTTTATATTTCAGACAAAAATGAAACGGTTTGCCTTTTATCGGTGTGCAACTGTGGGTCTGCTAAGTCATATTTACTCTGTTGTTAAAAAAAGTTGGTCCAAAAATCCAAGTGATGACGAGACCTGAGTAAACGTCGCCATTTTTTTTTTCATAATTTTCACCAGAAAATCAAAACGCTAAATATGAATCTATGTATATTACTGATCAAGAAGTTTTGTTAATTTTTTCAATGAACAAACTAAAATATTAAAATTGATTACACAATATACCGGTATTTTACAATGCGCTGATTTCATTTCCAATGTATATTGCTATTCTGTTCATAATTTTGTACATGTAAAATAAAACAATGAACATGTTAGTTAAAATCCATAATCAATATTTAGTTCTTTTGTACTGCAATGACAAATCATGGAAGTTAATGCTTACGAAGAGGACATATGCACCTAAGTACAGTGCATGCGTAGAAAGTGAACTAATAACATAATTAACAACATTATAATTTAGTTTATTGAAAAGTAAAATTCTTTCTTTGGTGACTCATTCGGGAAATTAAGGTGGCGATACTGCAGAAAAATACAAAACTCGCGTTGGTATTTAACAAGAAGTATAATAATAAAAATTTCATCGTTAAAAATTTGCCAAAGCGCGGTTTAAGGCTGTTGCAATCAAAAAAGTTGTTTGGAGACGTTTCAATTAATAATTTAAAAAGTTAGACAAGTGTATATAAATAAGGAATAAGGAATCATTCTTTGAGTATTATGAGGTGATAATTTAGGTCGGGGCGTGATCAAATCCAATAAAGCCCGAAGGGCTTTATGATAGATTTGATCACGCCCAAAAATAAAGTTTTGTTGACTTAAATATGCAAGTCTTAATTTCAACGTGTATGTTTATTTCTTTAAACAATGTGAATTCAAAGGTCAAACGTCACACGACGATCTCCATAATATTGAAAGCATGCTTTGCAGTGAAGGCATGTATAGCGCACAGTAGCGATGCAATATCCCCTTCGCGAAAATATATTAAAAGAACAGTTTAAACTATAATATATTAACCACATCCAAACCGTATCAGATGCGCATCCAAACCGATCCTATTTGGAAAAACAAGGTCATCCAAACCTGTTCCGTTGTTCACAATTAATCGACATAAACTGCTTATTTACATAATTTTCACAGAAACTTCGTAGAAATTTAAAGATTGAATATGCTTTTAAATAGATTTGACGATCTCATTAATGTAAAAGTAAACAATGTAAGCGTTAAATAACACGAAAACTTATCAAGAAACGAACGCTGACGCCATTTTCACGTTATCCAAACATGTCACTACCGGCGCGGATACACGACAGTGATATACTCTTCCCTATCCTTTTTACTTCTGTCATGTACATTTTGCAGACTGCTATGTCCACACGCAGTCTAATACAATATTTTTATGGTCTTTTTTCTTTTTGTTTTAAATGTTTATATATGTTTGTTCACTTTACTTATGTATATATGTTAAACCTATGAATCGTATGGTTCATGGTAATAAATAGTACAATACACACCGAAAAATAATATAAGTAGTCCGCATTTGACTTGAAAAATGAATACTACCAATTAAAGACATACAGTGAAATAAATAGATACATTTAGGATATACCATATTGAACTTGTCTACATTTTGTAATTTGCATCCGTTCACCAGTGTTGTATTACCTTGAAAATGATCAACTATTATTAGTCCCCTACCAGTTTTACCGGAGGGGACTATAGCTTTCCTCTACGTCCGTCAGTCCGTCCTTTTGTCTGTCCCACTTAAGTTTTCCACATTTTTTTTCTTTAATCGTTTAAGGGATAATATGAAATTTGATAAACAGCTTTAAAATGTCAAACTACCGATCAAGTTTACACTTTGGTAACGTCTGGTTGACATATTTTCGAGATTTTTTTTTTTGTATTCCAATTTTTTAATGTTCGGGTTCGGTATTCTGCATAACAGTGCATTGTTTTCACAATCTCCACAAACCGGTAGGAGACGTGTATTGCTTATGCAATACTCTCAGAATGCTTGATAAATATCACTTTTTTATAAGATGAATGATGGAAAAAAAATATTATCGAACATGTTCAATATTATTTTAATCAACTCGACAAAAAAATAGTTACAAAATTACTTAAAAAAAATTGTTACAAAATTCATTCCCAAACTTTACCTTATTTCTTCAAGTCAAATTTTTTAGCCAAGAGTTTCTCAGCTTAAATCTATGCACGTATTATTCAAAATATACGTGTAGGGAATTCAAAGTGTTGGTAACTGTGGGACCAGGTATAAACAGTGCATTTTACACCACAGGCAAAATTTTAAACTGCTTTATTTTTGTTAACGTCAGGTTGTCAAGTCGTATAATTTAATTCTGGTTGGAACGCGCTTTCTCATTGGCTAAAAAATTATTTTATATCGTATAAAGAATGTTGCCTACGTCATAGAAAGACTTACGTCAAAAACGTATCAATACGCCTGACGTTACGTTTAAATTTTGTATAATTTTACGTCAGTTTAAAGGTCAAATGACCGTTTTTATCTACAATGAAGAGAAAAATAATTGAATTATAAGCAATGAATTAAATATTAATTAGTTTTATACGATATAAAATGGTTTGAAACAGTTTACGCTTTTTTATAAACCGCTTCGCGGTTTATAAAGCGTAAACTGCCTCAAACCATTTTATATCGTATAAAACTAATAAATATTGAATTCATTCCTTAAATAATCATAGCAATATCTTATAAATAGGCTATACCTTAGCTTTATCGTTCTTTTGTAAATGCAATCAAAATTATTCAAATGATATTGTTGAATACATGTTCAAATAAAACTGCATATTTAGTTTGGACCTTGCCAATGGTCGATTCGCTTAGTTATGAATTAATGTTTTTTGCTATCGTCATAACATTTCTTTCACATACGTTACTGATTTGTTGTTTTTTAAATATGAAATATATTATATTTCTACATGTAATATCTGACGTACATGTTTTCATAAATTCTAATAGAAAATTAAAGTTATTTAATGTTTAAAAGTAAACAAAGCGCCTGGTTTCTAACAATGGGCATGCGCAGTAATGATGTAAGGTTATTTCAGACATTGACATCGATGGAATTAGCATACATGACTTTCGAACGTATTTGATATCTAATAGAAAAGTTTTTTACAAGTTAGGCGTGTTTGCCTTTCCATGATATTATTTAAATTTTCTTCTTCTTTTTTTACCAGGCTGGTCAATGTTATGTCTCATACATTGTTTTTTTTTTATAATGCTTAACACCAGACCTTAAACTGTCTACATTATCTCTATTTTTTGTGTTACATACTTATCACACTAACAAACAAGAGGCCCATGGGCCACATCGCTCACCAGAACAGCAGTTCCTTGTAACATTACATTTCATAGCATATGCTTTTTCTATTTTAAACATTGAACCCCTTTCTGGGGACCCAGTTATGGTCCGAGGTTTATGGTTGGCTTGAACAACATAAATAGTAACATAGGAATGAAAATGTGTAGCACTGCGGTGGGACCGCACGTACACAACCTGAAAAACTGAACGTAGAAGAGTTCCACTTCAAGAGGAATAACTCTCAGACTGTACAGAACATCAAGAAAGATAACTCTTGGTTCCACTACATTAGAGTTTACACAATTTGAGGATCCTTGCATTGTAATCTCACAAACTGTAGCATTATAGTTCTCGAGAAAAACTTTTTAAAAACATTTTCAATATATCTTTCTATGTTAAACTTTGAACCCCTCTTGGGGCCACAGTATTAGTCCAGTGCTAAAGTTTTAATTATTTGGAATCTACACTATTTAAGGATGCTTGCATAGTTATCTCACAAGCTGAAGCATTATAGTTCCCTAGAAAAAGATTTTTCAACATTTTCCCTCTATATTTCTATGCTAAACTTTGAACACCTCTTGGGGCCCCAGTATTAGATTGAGGTCACGGCTTTTATAATTTCGAATCTACACTATTTGAGGGTGCCTACATAGTTATCTGACAAATTGATGCATTGTAGTTTTCGAAAAGAAGATTTTTAAACATTTTCCATGTATACCGGTACTTCTACATTTAACTTTTAACCCATCTTGGGTCCCTAGTATTGGTCCAGGGGTCACTATTTTAAAACTGTCGAACCTTCATTATCCAAGGTTGTATGCATGATAGTAATCTCACAAATTAAAGCATTGTAGTTCTCGAGAAGAAGATTTTTTAACATGTTACCTTTATATTTCTATAATGAACTTTGACCCCATCTTGGGGCCCCAGTATTGGTCCGGGGGTCACGATTTTACCAATTAGGAATCTACATAAGCGAAAGATGCATGCATAGAAATTCCACAAACTAAAACATTGTTGTTCTTGAGAAGAAAATTTTTAAACTTTACCTTTATGTTTTTTAAAATGTTTAAAATTTGAACCCCTCTTGGTGCCCATCAATTGTCCGGGAGTTACAGTTTTTTGAATCTACACTATTTAAGGATGTACATGTATGCATAATAATATCCCAAACAGTTGCACTATAGTTCTGGAGAAGAAGATTTTAAAACATTTTCCTATATATGTTAAAATCTAAACCCCTACTGGGGCCCCACTTTTTGTTCGGGGGTCACGATTTTTACAATCTTCACTTTATATACAACCCTTTGTGTATGTATTGGCATTTTTGGTGAAGTGGTTCTTGAGAAGAAAATTTTTAAAACATTTTTCATATGTAGTTCTATGTTAAACTTTGAACCCCGCCTGGGGCTGCAGTTTTGGTCTGAGGGTCACGATTTCTACAATTTAGAATCTTCATTATACATACAAGCTTTTGTGTAAATATTGGCATTTCTGGTGCAGTGGTTCTTAAGAAGAAGATTTTTAAAACATTTTCCTATGTATTTCTATGTTAAACTTTGAACCCCGCCTGGGGCCCCAGTTTTGGTCCGAGAGTCACGATTTTTACAATTTAGAATCTTCACTATATATACAAGCTTTTGTGTAAATATTGGCATTTCTGGTGCAGTGGTTCTTGAGAAAAAGATTTTTAAAACATTTTCCATATGTATTTCTATGTTAAACTTTGAACCCCGCTTGGGGCCCCAGTTTTGGTCCGAGGGTCACGATTTTTACAATTTAGAATCTTCACTATATATACAAGCTTTTGTGCAAATATTGGCATCTCTGGTGCAGTGGTTCTTGAGAAGAAGATGTTTTAAACATTTTCCATATGTAGTTCTATGTTAAACTTTGAACCCCGCCTGGGGCCCCAGTTTTGGTCCGAATGTCACGATTTTTACAATTTAGAATCTTCACTATATATACAAGCTTTTGTGTAAATATTGGCATTTCTAGTGCAGTGGTTCTTGAGAAGAAGATTTTTAAAACATTTTCCTATGTATTTCTATGTTAAACTTTGAACCCCGCCTGGGGCCCCAGTTTTGGTCTGAGGGTCACGATTTCTACAATTTAGAATCTTCATTATACATACAAGCTTTTGTGTAAATATTGGCATTTCAGGTGCAGTCGTTCTTGAGAAGAAGATTTTTAAAACATTTTCCATATGTATTTCTATGTTAAACTTTGAACCCCGCCTGGGGCCCCAGTTTTGGTCCGAGGGTCACGATTATTACAATTTAGAATCTTCACTATATATACAAGCTTTTGTGTAAATATTGGCATTTCTGGTGCAGTGGTTCTTGAGAAGAAGATTTTTAAAACATGTTCCTATGTATTTCTATGTTAAACTTTGAACCCCGCTTGGGGCCCCAGTTTTGGTCCGAGGGTCACGATTTTTACAATTTTGAATCTTCACTATATATACAAGCTTTTGTGCAAATATTGGCATTTTTGGTGCAGTGGTTCTTGAGAAGAAGATTTTTAAAACATTTTCCTCTGTATTTCTATGTTAAACTTTAAACCCCGCTTGGGGCCCCAGTTTTGGTCCGAGGGTCACGATTTTTACAATTTAGAATCTTCACTATATATACAAGCTTTGGTGTAAATATTGGCATTTCTGGTGCAGTGGTTCTTGAGAAGAAGATTTTTAAAACATTTTCCTATGTATTTCTATGTTAAACTTTGAACCCCGCTTAGGGCCCCAGTTTTGGTCCGAGGGTCACGATTTTTACAATTTAGAATCTTCACTATATATATAAGCTTTTGTGTAAATATTGGCATTTCTAGTGCAGTGGTTCTTGAGAAGAAGATTTTTAAAACATTTTCCTATGTATTTCTATGTTAAACTTTGAACCCCGCCTGGGGCCCCAGTTTTGGTCTGAGGGTCACGATTTCTACAATTTAGAATCTTCATTATACATACAAGCTTTTGTGTAAATATTGGCATTTCAGGTGCAGTCGTTCTTGAGAAGAAGATTTTTAAAACATTTTCCATATGTATTTCTATGTTAAACTTTGAACCCCGCCTGGGGCCCCAGTTTTGGTCCGAGGGTCACGATTATTACAATTTAGAATTTTCACTATATATACAAGCTTTTGTGTAAATATTGGCATTTCTGGTGCAGTGGTTCTTGAGAAGAAGATTTTTAAAACATTTTCCTATGTATTTCTATGTTAAACTTTGAACCCCGCTTGGGGCCCCAGTTTTGGTCCGAGGGTCACGATTTTTACAATTTAGAATCTTCACTATATATACAAGCTTTTGTGCAAATATTGGCATTTTTGGTGCAGTGGTTCTTGAGAAGAAGATTTTTAAAACATTTTCCATATGTAGTTCTATGTTAAACTTTGAACCCCGCTTGGGGCCCCAGTTTTGGTCTGAGGGTCACGATTTTTACAATTTAGAATCTTCACTATATATACAAGCTTTTGTGTAAATATTGGCATTTCTAGTGCAGTGGTTCTTGAGAAGAAGATTTTTAAAACATTTTCCTATGTATTTCTATGTTAAACTTTGAACCCCGCCTGGGGCCCCAGTTTTGGTCCGAGGGTCACGATTTTTACAATTTAGAATCTTCACTATATATACAACCTTTTGTGTAAATATTGGCATTTCTGGTGCAGTGGTTCTTGAGAAGAAGATTTTTAAAACATTTTCCTATGTATTTCTATGTTAAACTTTAAACCCCGCTTGGGGCCCCAGTTTTGGTCCGAGGGTCACGATTTTTACAATTTAGAATCTTCACTATATATACAAGCTTTGGTGTAAATATTGGCATTTCTGGTGCAGTGGTTCTTGAGAAGAAGATTTTTAAAACATTTTCCTCTGTATTTCTATGTTAAACTTTAAACCCCGCTTGGGGCCCCAGTTTTGGTCCGAGGGTCACGATTTTTACAATTTAGAATCTTCACTATATATACAAGCTTTGGTGTAAATATTGGCATTTCTGGTGCAGTGGTTCTTGAGAAGAAGAGTTTTAAAACATTTTCCTATGTATTTCTATGTTAAACTTTGAACCCTGCTTAGGGCCCCAGTTTTGGTCCGAGGGTCACGATTTTTATAATTTAGAATCTTCACTATATATATAAGCTTTTGTGTAAATATTGGCATTTCTAGTGCAGTGGTTCTTGAGAAGAAGATTTTTAAAACATTTTCCTATGTATTTCTATGTTAAACTTTGAACCCCGCCTGGGGCCCCAGTTTTGGTCTGAGGGTCACGATTTCTACAATTTAGAATCTTCATTATACATACAAGCTTTTGTGTAAATATTGGCATTTCAGGTGCAGTCGTTCTTGAGAAGAAGATTTTTAAAACATTTTCCATATGTATTTCTATGTTAAACTTTGAACCCCGCCTGGGGCCCCAGTTTTGGTCCGAGGGTCACGATTATTACAATTTAGAATCTTCACTATATATACAAGCTTTTGTGTAAATATTGGCATTTCTGGTGCAGTGGTTCTTGAGAAGAAGATTTTTAAAACACTTTCCTATGTATTTCTATGTTAAACTTTGAACCCCGCTTGGGGCCCCAGTTTTGGTCCGAGGGTCACGATTTTTACAATTTAGAATCTTCACTATATATACAAGCTTTTGTGTAAATATTGGCATTTCTGGTGCAGTGGTTCTTGAGAAGAAGATTTTTAAAACATTTTCCTATGTATTTCTATGTCAAACTTTGAACCCCGCTTGGGGCCCCAATTTTGGTCCGAGGGTCACGATTTTTACAATTTAGAATCTTCACTTTATATACAAGCTTTTGTGTAAATATTGGCATTTCTGGTGCAGTGGTTCTTGAGAAGAAGATTTTTTAAACATTTTCCTTTGTATTTCTATGTTAAACTTTAAACCCCGCTTGGGGCCCCAGTTTTGGTCCGAGGGTCACGATTTTTACAATTTAGAATCTTCACTATATATACAAGCTTTTGTGCAAATATTGGCATTTCTGGTGCAGTGGTTCTTGAGAAGAAGATTTTTAAAACATTTTCCTATGTATTTCTATGTTAAACTTTAAACCCCGCTTGGGGCCCCAGTTTTGGTCCGAGGGTCACGATTTTTACAATTTTGAATCTTCACTATATATACAAGCTTTGGTGTAAATATTGGCATTTCTGGTGCAGTGGTTCCTGAGAAGAAGGTTTTTAAAACATTTTCCTATGTATTTCTATGTTAAACTTTGAACCCCGCTTAGGGCCCCAGTTTTGGTCCGAGGGTCACGATTTTTACAATTTAGAATCTTCACTATATATACAAGCTTTTGTGTAAATATTGGCATTTCTGGTGCAGTGGTTCTTGAGAAGAAGATTTTTAAAGACATGCACCCTATACTTACTGTTTTGCAATTATCTCCCTTTTGAAAAGGGCTGTGCCCTTTATTTTAACAATTTATAATCCCCTTTCCATAAGGATGCTTTGTACCAAATTTGGTTAAATTTGGCCCAGTGGTTTTTGAGAAGAAGTTGAAAATGTGAAAAGTTTACAGACGGACGGACAGACAGACAGACGGACGGACGGACGACGGACAACGGGTGATCAGAAAAGCTCACTTGAACCTTCGGTTCAGGTGAGCTAAAAAGAAACAGTGATATATCTGTGATGACTATCTTGATAATATTGGCGTGTCGATAACCAGGAAATGGTAATGGCGATATCTCCACGTGCTTTTTTTGTAAATTTTCAAGAGCAGTCCCTTTCCTCGTTTTATTTCATTTGATTAAACGACAATAATTAAGTACGTACCATTAAAATTTGTTTTTAAAAGAGGAAATGCGTTATAATATTATAACATTACAAAGTCGACGATTTTTACTTAAACGATATCTTCAAATTAGTAAACTTTGATAATTTGGGGGATTAAGACCCTCTTCTATAGCACCCTGTTTAACCAATGTCTACGAGAAACTATAAACATAATTCAAAAATCGTGTGTGTTTCTTGATTTGTTTTCCGATGTCCGGGCTCGTCACAAAGATGTATGCAGTGTTTGTGAGTGTTGGAGTTTTTGCCTTTGCTAATGGTTATGGTAAGCCAGATCGTTTATAAGTTTAATTTACATTTGTTTATAATAAAATCGGCCCGAATATTGTATACATGTAGTTGGTGAAATTCTGATATTCAAAAAAAAAATTTTGTTCGTTTGACTCAACAGATTAAAATAATTTTGTTTCTTTTAAGTAACGAATATTTGCTCTGGTTACTTTGTCTAAATACACGTACAAGAATCGTGAAATTAGAATAATGTAACATGTGTTTTGTTTTAGTACTGTACTACATGTAAGTCAATATTTCTTAACAAAACGCTTAGCATATCAATTAGAAGAAAATCTCATTGTTGCACGGTCAATTAGTTTATTAAATGACGCTTCACGTCCTTATATTTTGTTAACGGCGTGAATTGGTTCTTGCACTGAATTTGAGAATCAAAATGAATATTGGAATGTTTTTTAAACATATTGTTCATTTATCTGTTTTCAATGTTGCGTGTAAATTAATGATGTACATGACGTTACAATGGGTTTTAGTTCACCTAAAACATTCTAGTTGAAGATAGAACAACATGATATGGATCTGCAGAACATCCACAGCTTGTCATAGTGGGTGCTACTTTAACATATAAAAATAAAATGATGCCTTATTATCGTGCCAATAACTCTGCCATTGTATATTTTCTCAATATTTCATTCACAGCACGTGATAAACTCCAAATTTTAATTAAATAATATACTTATGATATATAAAATCGACGATGCATTCATTGTGTACAATGTCAATTAAAGAAAAATTAATGTCCGCAAAAAAGCAACGATGGGAAAAAAAATCTGGATGCATATATCTTTTTATCAAAATCGTCCGGTTTTCATTGTACCTTTAAGGTATCCGACCCACATTAGGTGATTTTCATGAAATATGTAAATAGGTGTTAATCATGATCACAAGTGTTGTTAAGAGGTATACAGAGGTTTTTAATTGAAAATTATCCGCAAATTTTTTTTACATTGTCATTTTTTTACTTATCCCCCCTTTTTCCTGTACGTTAATTATATAAATGAAAAAATATAAGAAAAAATAAAAATATTCATTGCATTAAGGTTTTATTTTATTAATATAGCTTTATACTTATTAAACACATTTCTAATCCTCAAAAATATCGACTAACTTTAAGAAAAATCAACAATAATTACAGATTTCACTTTGAGTACAAAAAGGTCACACGTACTAAACTACAATATTTTGGTAAAAATAATGCAAATTGTTCACAAAATATCAACTGTAAATAAAGTTCAAAGTATTTACTTCTGTCTGTATTAACTGTAAAATTATTTACCGCATGTAACTAAATTGATGTCATGTTGAACAACCCAACCCCCCTTTTCACTAACATTTCAAAATTAGAATTTCTTATCTATATGCATTTAAATTTGCCCGAAAAAATTAATATATGCATAAAAAAGTGATATACTCATAAAATTGATTGCTGGACAATTCAAATTATCCACTGATTATCCAGTGTCCTTGACCTGATCTACAAATATCAATTTTTATATCAAAGCTGTGAAGAATATCAATATTTTTCGTCTTAGCAAGATTAAATTTTTCCTGTAAAAAGTGACAATTAGATGCTTATGTTTTACATAATCTAGATTTTCCATACCAAATGTACATACAATTTTCGCTAACATGTTGACATCATCATCCACATCATGAGCATTGTGTGATTCATGACAAAAATATTTAGCTAAAAATTCTTGCTTATAACTAGCAATTTGGGTACTTTTGAACAACATAATGGCAAAGTATCCACAAATGTATTCACCATTCCAAGTCTACAAATTGTAAAGGATATGATCTACAAATATCAATAAATTTTCCTGAGTATATCATGTAAATAGGACATCAAACATCTGCAGAAAACTCACTGACAATAGTGTATGAAGAGACATGATTGAAATGCAAAACTAATGTCGCACATTACTTTTCGAAAAACAAACACAATTTTGGTATGATATTTGCTAACAATCTTTGATCTTTAGTAACACGAGGTTTCTCTATACAATTTTTTGCAGTAAAAATATTTCTCAAACCATCTTCACCATCTCTCTGCCAAACAAGTTTCAAATGTTGTAAATTAAGACCGGAACCTGCAATATTTTCTGCTGTTGCTAATTTGAGTACACCACTGGCTACAAGACAATGAAGACTATCAATATTTTGCGTCTTAGCAAGATTGAATTTATCTTGTATAAAGTGACAATTAGATGCATATGAATGTTTTACATAATCTAGTTTTTCTGTACCACTTGCACATAAAATTTTCGCTCACATGTTGACATCGTCTACTGCATCATGAGCATTGTATGATTCAAGACAGAAATGTTTAGCTAAAAATTCTTGCTTATAACTGGCAAGTTTGGGTACTTGTGAACGAAATAATGACAAAGTATCCACAAATGCTAAGACATAACTCAAAAATTCGTTCATCTTTCCAAGTCTACAAATTGTATAAGACAAAATCCGAAAATCAAAAACCCTTCCATTGTGTGCAATTAAAATGACATTGCCTATATTTTTCAAAAAATTGAAAATTTTTGAAAGTGCTTCTGATATTGAAACTGTTGCAACTTGTGTTCCATGAACTGTCATGCGTTCTCCATCCCAGGATATTCCTGTCGTCTGCTCAGCCTTTTCATTGATAGGTACCTTCGGGGAAACATAACATGAAAACTTGGCATTGGTAGACATATCCTGTGCAAGCAATCTGTGCTATGTGAGGCATTAATCCTCGCTGGACTGAAATAGACACCATTATACTGAGTTTAAAACTACCAATGTGTATAAATACATATACTTATCTGAATAAATGTAATATAATTTTAATAGTTTGGTATTTGAAACTCAAATATTCAAATAAAATTATGTATTCTTACTCAATCCAGTAGTTTCCAGATCAATTACGACCCTATTTTCTTGAACATCATTTAGATGATCGACCTTTGCAAATCCTGGTTTTGGAACAGCTTCAGGAATGGTTTGAATGTCTACTTGGTCAGATAGTCCAACTTCTGAAGATATGCAGAAAGTTCTTATTATATGTAAAGGTTCCAATCATACTAAAATCAATCCAAAACTAATGTCTGTAATTGTACTTTACCTGATTGATATGTATCTCCTTCAGCTGCTTCATTGGCGCCTTTTTGAGTGATCCTCTCCTGCTTCAATTCCAATCGCCGCCGCTTCTTCCCAGGCAACTGTGACCTTTCCTATCGTTTTTTCCTCTCATTGTCCATCTTCTCTGAGTATTTCTGAGTGTAATAACCAGGGGATAGACTGTGTTCTCTAAATACCTGAAAATATTTTTTGTTTCATTAAAAATAACATTCATAATTATTCATAAGAATTGATGCCAATAATCAGACTAAGAAAATAAGATCTTCATATATACATGATCTAGAAATATATGTCTTATCAATGGGTTAATTTTTGCAATTCAAAAAAATATATATGTAAAGTGCTAAAATTAGCAAAATCTGTCAACAGTAAACTCAACAATAAACAAACATCATAACATTTAACACTTCTACCTCTGGCAAGTATTTTCGACCTTCATTTATACATGCTGCAGTAGCTTTAACACGAAAATCAAGGCTTTCACTTTCCCCGTAATGTAGATGTTTAGGTGCTCGTAAACTGACTGCTCGATTTGCATGTTCACATGCTTGGCTAGAGCCTAAATCACTGTACAATGAAGCTTTGGCAATCACAGGTTCAAATATTTTATGAAGCTTTTCCTTCAAAATTGGGTCACTTAATGATGTCTTGTAAGGTAAACTCTTATGCAAGTAAGTCTCATCCGGCTTTCTCTTGTATCCACAAAATCTCGGAACACACTTGGTATGGTCCCCAAACTGGTGTGGCACTAATGCTTCCAAGTTCTGGCGCATGCCATCTGGATCACCTTGATTTTTTGCAAAGACATACTTGATGCATTTTGTGAAGTGCTGAATCACCTGATTGCTGATCTTTGATTCTTTACTGTTTCGCAAGTCATATAAATGTTTGACAATATTTTTGACACAGTGGTTACGATCCAGTTTTTTCTTGATTCTAACCCCCAGTTCATTCTCTATTCTTGATATCACAGTGTTGTCTCCGTCGCCCTCAATAACTTCAACTGGCGTCTTTTGCAACATCATCTCCTTTATTGCCTGAATCCCTGATGTTCCTTCCATTAACTTAGATGAACCCCTGTGATTCCAGACACATCTATGGTTACGAACCTTTTGTCCGGGTCTATTTCGTTTCCACCATTTACAAACTGAACACGTTCGATGTTTAACAACAGTTTTGAGAACTTTATTGCCATACTTACTTTTGCTGAGCAAAAAAGTGTGGCCTGTTGAATGTTTCAATTTTTATGGTTATGAAAATTGACACAACATTTAAGATATTTTAATATACTAGTATACAATTTAATCACTAGTTTTAGAGGGGTTTTTTTTACCTGTGAGACTATCAAATCCCTTTTTTTGCCAGCCATGATCTGCACACACAGACATTCCTTTTCTTGTCAAAGGTTTAAACTTTAACTTCTTAGGAACAACTATTCCTTGCCCTCTCATCTTGGATTTTGTCTGGCCTACCTGTACATTCATGCACATTTGATGTTTTCTAAAAATAAAAAGTATCCCTTACTGACCAATTTATGTGTGTAAATAGTTCACATAAGCTGTTGTTTGCCATAGATATTTACTTGTAGGTATTATAAAAAACAAAAATTGTAAATTATTCATGTTCTTACACTTCATAATCATCATCATAATCATTATGATTTCCTGAATCAAAACTTCCTGTCTGCTCTTCAAGAACAGTAGCTGGTTTCGTAAGTATTGCAGGATCACTAAATAAACAGATGTGTAAAAATAGGTATCACTTTTTAAAACAACAATTTTATTCAAGATAGGGGTCTATAAAATGTGCAGCCATTTGTCATTCATTATGATTCTAAGAATCTTATAATGTGTACCCAAGAAATTCTCCATCTATAACTGCAGTACCCAACTCCTAATCAAAAGTTGCATGCTGAACGAATGGTGCATTCTTTTCTTCCAAGTTTGAGATGTCACTAAAACAGTATTTAATTTTTGTTTTCAATTAATTTGAAATGCTCTATGTGTTCATTTATTCTCCACTAAAGCAAACAATTGGATTTTATCATACTATATTTAATGCTAACCTCATTTCAGCATCGAAAGATGCTTCTGTTGCACTGGCCATACTTTTGTCAGCATAAGCCTCAATCAGATTCCCAGCTCGTCTCTCCATGCATTTCAGATTTTTGTGTGATATTGATGGGAGATCTAGGGTGGTAAGGAAATTGTTGACTCGTTGTGGCCCTCCAATTGAGTCAATCATTGCTGCAATAACACACTCAGATAATAAGAAATGCTCATTTACATATACATGAAAATTTCTGTTTTAAACAGCTTATAGCATCCTATACAAAATCAAAAACATTATGAAATTACCTGCACCCAACTTTGTGTTCACTGTGAATATTTTCTGTCCTCTTGTTGATGGTTTGGTGTATGTACTGCCTGTATTGTATTGAATATACAAATACCCCCCCCCCCAACCCCATCTTCATTTCACCTTTAATGTTTTCATATGTAAGTTGTAAAGGTCCCATCTTACACACTAAACAATGACTTAACGAATCTATCAAACATTTCCATTCGATTACTCGGCGACCTTCTTTCCACTCTTCTGTCTCAATCTTTTTCGAATTCAGCAGTCTTGAATAGCCTGGGCAACAGTCTTCACATCCATTAAAATTGCACACATCGTCGTGAATGTGGCCAATGGAATAATTATGTTCCACAATAATGTTTTGTTTGACCCGCTTACGTCTTACATCGTCTCTTTTCTCGCGTATCGCGGCCTTATCGGTTGAAAATCGCCCTCGGTTGTCTCGAATGACTGTACACAAGGGCGCCGCCATTGCATTTTACGCGCAGTCTCGTGAGTGGGAGATTTCTTAAAAACATCAAAATAAAAAGTAATTTACTTTTCTATAACATGTATACGTGATAAAACAGCAAACAAAAGGCAAATTTTACACTTACAAGGTTTTTAAAAATATTGATATTAATATCCGACAATTACCGGCAATCACCGATGAGTCACGACACAGAAGCTTTAGTCACGTGGTCTAATGAGGTACGGATACCTTAAATGATGTTGTTATACATATGATTGTATTAAGCAGAGGATTGATTTAGAAATGTAATTACTTATAAAAAAAATACATTTTCCATTTCCATATTATTATACATTTCTTTTTTTAACGAATTGTAGCTTAACATTGTTTAAAAAGGTTTTTTTTTTCTTCGAAACAGTTAATGTCGCCCTCAACAAACCAGCATACCAACATAACCCATACGATTTTTTTGGAGATTACGACAAATATGACGCCAGTAACGCTGTAGACGGACGTAAATCAAACCTGAGTTGGGATGGAGATCAATGTGCTGTATCACAGTACAGACGAACCGCCACCTGGTGGGTGAACCTGACCACCATCCACAGCATACACCACATCACCATCTATTTCATGACGAACAATCGACCATGGGGTATAGTCACATCTACTTAGAGTCCAGCAAGATATAAATATCCTTCGACTATAGCTGTATCGATACATTTAGTGTTTAGCCTTTATGTTTTGACTTTAGATGTATCGAAACGTTTAGTTATTATCCTCACATATCACCCACATTCTTATATTACATTTTCCAGTGTCTTTGCCTGTGATAATTTTGTACTATATAACCCATAATACAGATGACGCCAAAATGAGGCCCCAGCGGGGTATGCTTATCTATATTTACATATTTAATCGTATGATGGCTAAAAATTATATAAATATTAGTAATAATGAATCATTCTTTGAATATTATGAGGTGATAACTTCGGTCGGGGGCGATCAAATCTATCATAAAGCCCTTCGGGCTTTAATGGATTTGATCATGCCCCGACCAAAATTATCACCTCATAATACTCAAAGAATGATCCCTTATTCCTTATAAAATAGTATAATAGTCTATCAGAATATTGTGTTCTGAAATAAAATACGACGGTACAGCAATACGTTACACGTATAAAGCAAAATCATGTAATACCCCAACGTGTGTGAAACTAATCTTCACTGAATTGTTTTCATGAAATTTCACCTCTACAATTACATCTTCACAACCTCAACAAAAAATTCAATTCTCCAACTAACAAGATGATGAATTTGTTTTTTTTGATTATTATAAGTAATATCAACATTAATATAAAATAAAAATTCAAGCAAATTGGGTGTTTTATGAAATGTTGAACGATGTAAATTTAAATTACTATCTATACGTCTGATAAACATCTGATTGTTAGGACACTATATCACATCAGTATTAAAATGATCAGTAATGCAACATGCTGAAAGCTGAACACCGCTCGTAAATAGGAACGTCACACAGATACCTGGTATATAAACCCTTCGATTCGTCACACCCGATTGCACACCTGAACCTCGTGGCCGACATGTAGTATTCCTTTTGTGGTCTTAAGATTTTATGCATTTTTTTCTTATCTTATGTTCATTTTCTGTTCGTAAATAATACATTGACCAATTTATTTGATGTTAGAATTCTCCTGGCTTCTAAAAGGTGCGTAAAATTTGATAATTTCATCGTGACAGAGTAACATGGCGAGGCAAAATGTACGTCCACACAGGTGAGACCTCTACAGCGAAGTACTTTGTACTGTTTAGAGGTCTGTCCCTTATATAAGGGTTGTAGGGACAACAGTGATTAAAGAGAAATATGGCGGACAGTGCCTATTTACGAGCGGTGTTCAGCTTTAAGGTACCTCACTTCATCCAGACTTATACTTTTTAAGACACTACGTCACAAGATGGCGATTTGAATGTTTTGTTAAACTGTTTATATCGTTCGATTCGGTTGTATATCGTCGTAGCTCAGTGGTTAAAGTAGTGGGATTCTTAACCTCAGTTCATGAGTTCGAATCCGCCTGGAGATTTTGTTCATGTTTACTGAATTAAATTTTCGAAAATGTAATTTTTATTCCAAAATTTCTAATTTTTTTGCCTATTTGATTTAAATACTTCTTATCCATTATGATATCTATCATAATCAAGTAATTTTCTGCTGATTTGAGAAAATATTTCAAGGTGTAGTGAGGCACCTTAAAACTGAATACACTTGTTATAACTACTTCAAAAGAAATATATCAATACCGTAACCATTTACCGTTAGATATGCCCAGTGTCACGGTAGGTGCTAGCACGATAAAGGACCCTCACTTCTCTTGTAAGCCGCGGTGTGAAGAAATGATTTACAATGGAAACAGAACGTTCTCCTTGGGTACTCTACTTCTCTTTTAGAAAGGTGTTATTACTCAGTATCATTTGATGGATGTTGAACAACTGAAATCTAAACTGTGTTTAAACATCTGCTATATGTAAGCAGTTAATGTCTTTGAAATGTGTCAGGAATTTTTTAAGTCCACGATTTTTCATGAAATAAGCTACAGTCTCGGGTCATAAGTTTTCGTAAAAAAACAAAATGGCGGCGATGTAAACAAATCTAGGTCACCTTAGTTTCATCAACTTTTTAACTAAATTAAATTTGCACAAACCTTAATATTTCGTAAGACAGCCTTTAGACTTGATTACTGCTTGAATTCTTCTTGGAATCGACTGGTAAAGCCTCTGAATAAATTGAAGCGGGATGTTTTCCCAAGCCTGTCGAACGGCAGCTGCCAGGTCATCGTTGGTCCTCAGATTATGAACAGTTCTATTAATTTCGTGTTTCATTTTTTTCCAGCAATTTTCAATAATATTTAAGTCAGGACTTTGGGCTGGCCATTCAAGTGTTGTTATTCCCTCTCTAGTCACGAAATTTATCACTACTCTCGCTCTATGCACAGGCGCATTGTCGTCTTGAAATATATACTGATTGTTAGGGAAATGCATGGCTACAACAGGCCATAAGTTGCTATCAATGATTTCAATATATTTTTCGGCATTTATGTTACCGTCGACAAAACATAAAGTACCTACACCGTGAGCTGTTATACATCCCCACACCATCAAATCAAGGCGCCGTCCAGGAGGGGGTGCAACACAAGGGGGGTCCCACTCTTCACCATCCTTTCGCCATACATACACGCGTTGTTCTCCATCAATCATCACCTTACATTCATCACTGAATATTATATTATTCCAAAAATCATCGACAGTTTTGTGTCTGTATTGTTTACACCAATTAACTCGCTTTTCTTGTTCACTTCACGAATCCGGAGTTTTTTCTTTACAAGCCTTCTCCGATATCCCCCTTTTCTCAAAATTCCTTTTACCGTTCTTTCCGACAGTCTACTAGCTCCATTCTCATTGGAAACATTCGTTAATTCAGTCAAAGTCCTTCGACGATTATTTTTCACTAGTCGAATAAGTTGCCTTTCCCCTTGGACACTACACTTACGCGGCCTGCCACTTCGATTCTTGTTTTCTGTAATTCTACGTCTTACCTGTCGCTTTAAAAAACTGCATATTGTAGATATTGGTCTTCCTGTTATTTCTGATATTTCTTTTAACTTTATATTAGCTTTAGACAAAGATAAAATACTTTCTTTTTCGGATGCACACAGTTCAAATCCTTTTCTACCCATTTATTTTGATAGCGGAAACAAAACATTTGCAGACGACAAAATACGTCATAACACAACCACGTGATCCGTCATGTGCTTGAAGTAGGAGGGATAACTCTAGTTTGTGCGTCAATAACGACGCTGAAATGGGGAGCGAAGCGCGGTAGTGAAAATGACGGCCGCCATTTTTTACGAATACTTTTGACCCAAGACTGTATTTCTACAGAACATTTCTACGCGGATATCTTTGAAAGTGCAGTTTTACCTAGAGATAATAGTGTGTTAGAATCCTAACAAATAAATTCATACTATGACTATGCAACCTGAACGATAAATAAACCCCAATAATAGGCCTATTGTCTCAGTAGGTGTTTGCACGATAAAGGACATGCACTGCTCTTGTGAGCCTTGGTATGAATCACTAAAGGAATAGTAATGAATAAGGTATCATAATGAATTCAAAGCGTTTTTTCTTTAATTTAAAGCTTCTTTAAGACGAAAGACTTCTTTATGACCAACCCGTGAATACTTATTATGAGTTGATGGATGTTCAGAACTGAGATTAAAATGTGTGATAATACGTTTATCTGCTCTTTGTAAGCAGTCACTCATTTCCTGTAGGTAATTTTCTTATTTTGATTAAGGTTTTCCGCTCTCAGCGGAAAACCTTACTATTATTCTGAAATTTTTTTTCAAATTTCTTATTATTTTTTTTTCTTCTAGACGCCAACTTCGATCCTTAATATCTCGCTCGTTTGTTCACTGATTGTTTTGAAAGTTTCAGGACTGATAACATGCCGCGTGATGTTGTCGTTGCATATTTTAGTTGAGGAAAATCCCTATCCGGTTTTTAGTTATTCCCCTTTAAGTAAAATTTAACGACTTCTTTTGTCCAGGGGGTTTAGCTTTAACGATGACTGGCAGAGTCTCAAAGATGGGCTGGTTTGGAAGCTAATACATTGAATTTGTGCGAGATATATTTTATTTATTATTTAAATGCAAATAAAAGGGAAGGTATAGATGTTGAAACAAAGGTAAGAAAAAAATAAAAAAAATTCGCGTTTTTTCCGTGTTAGTTTTCTATATGATAAAAACTTGTTATAACATGTATTTTAAAAGTTCTTGGTCTTACCCAGACCTTTCATTCGGTATACCGAAAAAGGGGCTGGTCCTTATAATTAGGGAGTTTGAGGCGTCCAAAGTTTCTTATCAATAACTTAAAAAAGAATAAACATTTCTAATGCATTATTTAAGCAAAGTTGTAAAGAAATTAATTTTGAATCCTTCTATAGTATTTTATTTAATGTTTTCGTAATTTATAGTCAGTATTTGCAGAAACAATTGTTGTCAGTTCGGTCCATTTGTGTGGGGGTGCGCACGTTTATGAGGTTATGAAAGGGCTTCTTGTAATGCACTAACTGATACATGTAGCGCGCAAAAATAATTCCACATAAAATTCCCAAATGTTTTATACATATGTACATTTTCATTTCATATAGATAAACCTCTTTGAACTTATTTTTGTTGTTTGTTTCATAACTGTTCCCCTGTCTATATTTAGATGCATTACGAGACTCAGGTTACCGATCGATAGGACGCTAGCTGTATTCAGGCCGTCGCCTAGACGACAGTGCATGTGCTTGTAGAGCTGGACGTACACGATTAACGCCCCACTGTGTTACTGTGTTACTGTAACAGAGACATTTTGAATTGTTTCAGTACTGGGAGATGTGTTAATAAAATGGTTCCAATGCATGGTAATTAAACTCAACTTTTCTACAATACGTATACACGGCCGTCATATAAAGCACAATGTGTATTACTGTCATGACAAATGTACGCTGGCAATTTAAACGAACGCGGGATTGCTCCCGATAGAACAGACTGATTTGCGATGGATATAATATAATTATCATCGTGGAGATGATTTTAAAAAGTGAACTTAATATTCGTATACGATAATATTTGAATCCAAAGCCGCTAGTTTTAAGTTACGGTTATTAGGGATATTAATTATGACTTGCCCCGCGTTTTAGGTTTTTTACT
The DNA here is from genome assembly GCA_015776775.1 of Magallana hongkongensis. Classification (NCBI taxonomy): domain Eukaryota; kingdom Metazoa; phylum Mollusca; class Bivalvia; order Ostreida; family Ostreidae; genus Magallana; species Magallana hongkongensis. Next base: position 4,967,944 of record CM027469.1, on the reverse strand, counting down.
TGCAAAACGTCTACAAACGAAAATACCAAACAACCTTCAGCAGCAACTTATAAATTATTTATTCCATACACAATTCTGAAGAGGTAATTAAATAAATTTTATAAATGCTTTATACTTGTATTCGCTATCTTCCATGGAAATAAGTGGCATGGAAAAAATGTTGTTCAATGTTCATCAAATACGCTGTAGCCTTAGCAATCGAAAATAATTAACAAACTGTATATTGATAGATTGACATATCAACAAACATTCAGACCCGCAATGTATTTTCTTACCAGATCTATAAAACGTAGACTCAATGACTGAATTCTTTACAGTTTTCCGTCTGGGTTATTTTGAATCACGTGTGTACGTTATGTGTAGCCATATAGATGAACACTCTAAGTGTTTAATTTTTAAAAGAAATTGTGTACATGCAGAGCAATGCAATGCTAGGACAATTAAATTCCAGCAATGTATATGGTGAGGCCGGTCAGACTGATACTGGTTCTGCTTGTTCTACAAATAGCGAATGTAAGACGAAGTATTTGGGTGTTATATGTTATACAAATCTTAAAAGCTTGCATTACTCAACAAAGTATTTTATTGGAATTATTCTTAGTTACCTTAGCTGCATATATGTACCGCTCGGTCTGTATCCCGGAAAAATTGACTACCATCCGAAATTTTTCATACAAGGTCTACAGACTTGCAGCTACATGTAACATTACCTTTAAAAATACATTTTAGAATTTGCCGCTGTTTATAAATTCATTAAAAAGACGCGCAGAATCAAGTGGTAATATGTCGTTTGATATGGGATTGATGACGTCTATTTATATTGTTTTCCTTAAAATTATTTCATTATTTCAAGCTTGTGGGTGGAATGAAATCAGTTTCACATGTTATATGACATAAAGATGTCCTCTCCCCACTTTTTCTCGAAGCAACTATTTTTATAAAATTTACATTAAAAAAATTGAATTATCATGGAGTTCCCCCCCCCCCCCCCCCATTTTGGTAGCATGTAAAAAAATGCTATGAAAATCATGAAATTATAGGTGAAATTTTGAAAAATTCAAAAAAAAAAATCTGTTTTTTTTTCTTGTCAAGATTTGTTGGATGAGTTTGCCCCCCCCCCCCCACTTTCAAAAACGATGCTACGCGCTTGGAAATTACTCATTTCTTTATTCCCCTCTTTAATAAACAAGACAAACTAACAAACATAATCGATCCAGATAAATATAATTACATGTATCAAAAATAAACTTAAAAAACAAACTACACATTCATCCTTCACCCACAATATTGCCACAACGATATTTCTCATCGTTGTAGACCCGTGTAACAATCTGTTAAGTAGGTGCTTGCACGAAAAAGAACCCCTTGCTGATCTACATTTTCATTAACGCATACAAAGAAAAAATATATTTTGATTTATTTTTGAATTTCTTTTGATGTAAAAAAAAAAAGAGTAGAAATTGGTTCTCAGTCTCTCTTTATGCCTGTTTGTTAGCGGTTAATCCAAGTTCATTTTGAATATCCTTTTGTCATTTAAAAAATGCGATGTAAATTTTTTTCATGCAATATTTCGGATAAAGCAATGAAGAGTTGTTTCTTGAAATTTTAATAAACCATAAAATTGTAAAATGCTAACATTGAAAATTGTGCCCGATTTCTTTCTTTTTTTAAAGTAAAACTTTATTGATTTAAAAAATGATTCTTTGAGACAAACAAATTGACATAATCAATAAGAGTTTGACAATCTCTAACTGCAGGTCTGTAGCTTTTAGTCAGAAAAAGAATCGGATGGACGACCTAGGACACAGATCGTCCATCCGAATTTCTTGAAAATTGCCATTATTTTCGTACGCGGACGCAATACTCACCGAGACTAAATGGTTCGTATCTTAAGTTTTAAGTTTTAACTGCTTTGAAAGGTAATATTGGTTTTCTGATAATTATGAACATGAATAATTAAATAAAAATGGTTAAAAGTACAGTAAAATTTCCGGCATCGGTCTTCTCCGTGCGCGGATCTAGAAGGGGAAAGGGTTCCAGACCCCCCCCCCCCCAGCGAAATTTCTTTCATTTACGTGTACATTATAAACTTACCAAATATGCCTCGGACATCCCTTGGCAAACTCAAATAACCGTCTGACTTTTCAACCCCCACCCCGGAAACATTTTCTGATCCGCGCATGTTCCACCTCCTCGAAATACAAAATTATTCTTCAAAACCCCTTGTAAAATTTCCAGGATCTCCGCATGCTAGTAAAAATGCTAGTATAACGTTTGCCAATGGTCTTTTTACCTTCGTACCGGGCATAACCACAGTCCCACTCTTTGAATAAAATGCGGCGAATCAAACTAGGGACAACGTGTTAAGATCTGTATTTGCTCATAAACATGTAGTATCATCGTGCAAAATACACTGTTCAATTATAATTTTTTTTTTACTTTACTTGTAAAATTCAACACCTGTTTCGTAATTTTTTCTCACAGTTTATTTCTTACATAGTTACTTTTTTTATTTAGTGATTGACACTTTTCAGACTTTATATGTGATTTCAAAAAGACAGAGTGTCATGTCTCAAGGACTGTTAACCTCTTAAAACAACATTGTGCAATTATCAGATTTTCATTTCTTGGACATCAAAGACTCATTGAGTTTATTTAATTATTTTATATCTGTGAACCTTTCACTCAGCTTACTTATATCATTACCTGTCAATTGCAATTTATACTCATTGTTAAGATTCTTATAAATAGTTATGTACAATTGTCAATGCGCAGTCTGGAATACGGCGGCCAGCCCCGGCCACGTCCTACTCTCCCAGAGTCTTGAGTCCGGAGGCCTCTTCTGGCCATATCCGACTTGTTTGTAACATGTCTGTCTGTTAAATTGTTGCCATCGTTGAGTCTCGTCCAATAATGTGGAATCCTGCATCAATTGCCTGTTTATTTTTCTGAAACTGTATACTGGTGGACCTTCGGGAATATGGCAAACCTACCCTTCGTTTTAGCTTACGGCCCACAGCGCGCCCCAACCATTTACCTTATACACTTTACGCCAACATTCCCTCACCCGGTTCTTACTGCACGCGACCGATGCAGATCCAGACGAATTCTCTATCACCGTAAAATCTACGCGGTCACAGAAATATAATACTTTGTTTCTCAGTGTTTACACATCTAATATTGTACTATGGTCAGCTATCAATTTTTTGTAATAAGTCACAAGTATGACGCAGCTACGACGGAAAACCTAATCGTTGCTTGCAACGAGCTCGTCTCTAGTTTTATGTCTACCTCCTACATGTAAGGTATATTATATAGACATATTGTGTACGTCTCTAATACAACGGATGCGATTTAGGAACTTCAATAATTATCTAGCTGTATTAATCAACAAATCTAAAAGAAGAAATAAATATTATTTTTGATGTTTACTGCAAATTCATTTAATGTCAACAGTGCATTATGCGATTACTTTGTATAGACAGACTACAGTAAAACAGAATGTATGAAATACCGTTCATCTTATGTTGTTGTTTTAAGCTAAATAAACAAATCAAACACAAATATGTACTATAAAAAATCTGATTTTTTGCAAACCCTTCAACTTTTTTTACAACGTTTAAAAAATACAAGAAACACAATACTGTGTACCCTCTTTTACAGATACGACATCATAAGTTCTCTTTAATACCATATGTTTGTAAAACTTTGACTAGCTACGTGATTGTGTACGTTTATCAATAACTGATTAACATTTTATTTAGGTCGTTTTAATTACTTCACAACGCATATCTTTGGATTCTCGGTGTACGTCTCCAATACAACAGACAGACTACAGGGAATACTGTGTTACAAGGACGACAACTTTACACTAGACACCATACCTGCTGTCTTCACCACCACGTGTCCTGTACGTGGACAGTACGTCATCTACTTCAACGAACGACTACCAGGAGTTGCATACCCTTACGGGTACTCTGATGATGTTACCACTGGCCTCTGTGAGCTGGAGGTGTACGGTGGGTGTAATGTTATACCGCTTTCAAATTATGATCAGAATTAGTTAAGGTACATGGCTGTTATACCGCTTTTAAATTATGATCAGAATAAGTTAAGGTACATGACGTGATATATCAATAAAAATTAACAGACTGATGACATATGGTCCTTTGTTTGTTGGTGAAAGGCTCAGTGTTTGTCTTTTTCCTCGCACGATAAGAATCAAATTGCAATTTTAAAAGAAAAAAAACTTAAAAAGCGGTGGATTAAAGTAACCAAAGACCGTTTTATTTAACTGTGCATTTTAAACCCACACGGTTTTACATTGAAATATGATACATGTGTATAAACCATTTAAAAATGTCTTGCTTTATCGCATGGCGCATATTTTCAAAACCCTTAAGTATCTTATTCATATCAAAGGTTGTCCTTCTACCGGATATTTTGGGTCCAACTGTTCCGTTCCCTGTTCAGACGTTAACTGTCAGTACTGTCACATAGAGACGGGCACCTGTCAGGGCTGTAAACCTGGATACAAAGGTCACCGATGTGAACTAGGTAAAACTGCTTATGTGCAACTATACAGAAAACAAAATATGATTATATTGTACGGCTGTAGTCTTAACATTTAAAATCTTTGCAATTAACAGTGGGACGTAATCAATTAAAACCTTTCAGTAATATTTATACGCAACTTCACATTGTAAAATTACCTACGATATTTTGTGTTTAAATTTGCAAAAAGTTGTGTAGCAATTATTTAAATGTTTACATTCAGTTTATATTTTTCGTTATGTTTGAATTGGAAATATACGACATTCAATGCTCAAAAACACACGATGAATCTTACCATGTGGTATAAGCAAAATTGACGTCGTAACGCGTTTTGAATACTAGATAAATTATGAATAGATTTAAGAGGGGTCGATGGTCTTGGCCATTTTTAGACTATTTTAATCTCCTTCAGAAGAAAAGCTAAAAATAAGGAAAATCACACATTGAAATGATAATATATATGGATTTTTTCCTTTCAAAAAAATACAGTTCACAGCTGTACAAATCATACATGAACATTTTAGGTAGAGCTGACGGTTAATGTTTTGACCATTAGACACTTTTGTAGTGGATAGTTTGGTTTTGTTTCTATTCTTGCACTGGTTTTAGAGCTTGCTTTTCTTGCCAGTCCTTCGCGCCGGGGACATACACTCGCTATAGATTGATAGGAAAGTTAACACATTTACTACTTAGAAAGAATGAATATCCGGTTACGTCATTTTTCACACAGATATCTTAATGAATGAACGCTTAAAAAGCTCATAAACCGTTTATTTCTTTTGAAAATAATTTTTTAAAACACTCTGAAATCCAAGTTCCTTCTTATTAGTTTACATTAGTTAAACATTATTTGTAGCATGTGACAAAGGGTTGTATGGTTCTGAATGCAATGAAACATGTGGACACTGTCGTGATGTTAGCCATTGTTTCAATATCAATGGGACATGTTTGACTGGATGTGATGCTGGTTATGTAGGGGGCTTGTGTAAAACTCGTGAGTAGCTACGCATGTAAAATATTTTGATTGAAAATAGATATATAAGAGATATAACATCTACACTTTAAAAGAATGAACATTTGATTTGTAGCATGTGACAGAGGGTTGTATGGTTCTGAATGCAATGAAACATGTGGACAATGCCGTGATGTAAAACAGTGTTCCAATATCAACGGAACATGTTTTACTGGATGTGATCCCGATTATCAAGGAGACTTGTGTAAAACTCGTAAGTGAAAGAATCATCCTACTATACATTAACATAGTCATTCATATTGATAGATTAGATAAAGTGATAGATAAATTTTAATTTAATACATTTGCTTTTGTCAATTTGAACAATTTGTTTATTTTCGATACAGTTAAAACAATGATATAATAAATATCATTTTTATATGAATATAAACAAAATTTAACCATCAAAAATAAAGATTTTTTCAACTTTTAACACGAGTATTATTTTAAAGGGTGAGGGAAAGTTTCTTACGAAAAAAAAAGTCAATATGCGCTAATATTTCGTCCGATATTATTGTAAAGAATGAAAAAAATACATATTGGAATCAAGGGAAAAACGTCTAAATTTGTACAAAAAAGTCAAATCAGGATGAAATTAAATTTTAAAAAAAATGAAGATAGCATTGCTGGTGTGAATAAAACTGAGGCATTTGAGATGAAAACTAGTGAGATGATATTAAGTTTAGATTATCCTTTTATGATTTTAAGACTTTTCCCCAAAGCAAATATGTTCACAATCAGTTTAAAGTTGATAGGATAACGGTCTGTTACATGATATTGCGTTTCATTGGGAGACATTCGGGTCGTTTATGACAGCTGATAGAGAATTGTGGGTAAGTGTTCTCACCTTGCCTGTGAAATGTATAATGCTAGACCATGATGCTGTGAATAAAGATTGCCAGAATATGTTCTCACAATATTACATTTTATCCTGTTTGTGATTTAATCTTCATGGTATGTGTTAATCAATATTACAAGTTATGTGTATCTTGAGTAAGTATCCACAGCTTTGTTTGTGGTAAATGTATAATTTATATGAAACTTCATCACTTGTGGTTTGGAATAAGAATGTTTGATTATAAATGTAAATCTATTTCAATTGTCAACTCATAAGCTAATAATACTGAAGCAACATGTAGGTAGTTTTATATACTAAATATTTCCAACTTTTAAGGTCTATGATTTCATTTGTTTGAACAATTCATTGTTTATCTTTTCCATTGTTTTATCCCATAACTTATTTATTTACGATTACATTTCATTTAAAATTGAAAGCCCTCACTTCTCAGGTAATGATAACATGGTTAACGGATGTTTTGGTACGTTAATTAATCTTAAAGAAAAATCTGAGCTAGAATGTTTTGGTGTACATTTATTATTGCAAAATTGTTCTTTTTAATTAATTACATTCAATGGTTATAATGGTTGGCAATCTGGTTTAATTTATATAATAAGATGTTGATTTTTTTATTATTTATTACACATAATTTTTGATGACCAGAGTGCTAATACATGTAATTAAAACCGAATTATTTGTTGCATTATTGGGATTGGTCCAAGATGATAATCATTGACTTCAACAAAAGTAAACAAGACATGGAAAATTATCTTTGTTTTTCTTTAAAAACATGTGTATTTTAATAACAATCTGCATTATATTTATGCCTCATATGATTTCATTTTGATGAGAGTAAACATGGCATACATTTTAAAGAACAATTATAAAATTTGTCTATGATCACAACCTTAAAAAATGTCAGGAATATTTTGCTAGTAAAATATTCAACTAATGCATTTTTTGTTCGCGTTTGAATTGTACATTCCTTATAAAAATCGTTGTATTTCTCTGAAGTTTGCAATCAAATGGTTCAAGTTTCTATGTTAATTATATTCAATGTTATATATATTTTTTAATCCAAAACCAATCCCGGCAGTGATACCTACCGTTAAGAGTTGTCGATGTATCGATACCTACCGTTAAGAGTTGTCGATGTATCGATACCTACCGTTAAGAGTTGTCGATGTATCGATACCTACCGTTAAGAGTTGTCGATGTATCGATACCTACCGTTAAGAATTGTCGATGTATCGATACCTACCGTTAAGAGTTGTCGATGTATCGATACCTACCGTTAAGAGTTGTCGATGTATCGATACCTACCGTTAAGAATTGTCGATGTATCGATACCTACCGTTAAGAGTTGTCGATGCCTGTTAAGCTTCCGGTAACAGTAAGTGGTGCCACAAAAAGAAGAATAACCGCCATGAGTTTGTTATGCTATATTCTTAAATAAAGGAAGGTAGTGGTATGTCTTTTTCCATGTGTTGTTACATGTCATCAAGCATGTTTTTGCCTGCTAAGCTGCTAACTGCATGTGGTGTTAAAAAAAGAAGGATGATTTACTAAATTACATACAATGTGTTAGGACTATGTTTTTGTTTTCTTTTCCTTACGTCTACAGTGTGCAAACATTCATATTTTCATATATAACGCATGCAGTCCAGAAAGGAAACGAAAGGATGGATTTATTTAGATTCCTAACTCATATTAAATCTCCTAATGATTATAAGAGTAACATTTGCTACCTTTTTTAATAAACAGTTAATATTATTTTCTTTATTTTAATTTATTTTTTTTCATTTTTTGCAGTTAAACATTGACAAAACGTTTAATCTGTGTTTGTGCTTTATTTTTAAGAAATAGCAACTCAGTTCTGATATCGTAATCAAATAATTGCAACTTAACCTTAATTTTTAAGAATACTCAGACTAAGCACTTATCTTTAATAAAATAGAGATGTACTTGTAACAGTAGCTTCATTTTACAATAAAATGTAACATTAACTAATACGTCGTGCCTCTAGGAGTTTTGTTAAGAAAGCATTGTTGAAAATACTTGGAGGAAACCTTGAAAAAAACTCAAACGTATTGGTCAGATGTTTTAATTATCGTATCCTGATATCCAAACGGTCGCATTTCATAGCTTGGTACACTGGACCATGTATATTTCCTTTGAGTTGACACAACCGAGATTGATTGTTAGTAACCTTTTCTATTACTAGAGGTAAGTTGCATTCATGAGACTTATGTAGTTAAAATGTGTATCGACTATATTGACTTAATAATATTCGAGTCGAAACTCTGAAATGTGTATGCCATATTTAGTCACTTTTCAGTCTCCTTTCAGAAAACCTTCAATATTCTCTGTTCGCTGTTAATGGTATGTGCAGTTAGCGCCCATAAATGTTGTATGGTGTTTTGTATTGCAGATTGTCAATCTAATAACTGTCAACTGCTCGTTAAGACGTAACGTATATCTATGTTTTTAATATTCGTTTTGTCTCTATTTCTATTTAAAAGATTCTTATGCTATCCGAATGAATTGCATAGCATGACATGGCCACGGACGAATAACCCCTAGGATCCAGGAGTCTGATGTAAAAAATAAAATTTCCGAAGCAATACGCCAGCTTTTTATAGTATGTTGACTGTGGTGATGTTTGAGTTTTTCTTTAGATTTGAACATTTGTATATTTTGATTTGTCATTGATAAAATTGTAAACGGAAAAGAAAATATTGGTGTTGTTTGATCGAATAGACACGACTGCTTTGTTGACAATACTATTGCATCATTATCTTCTTTCTGTTTAATTCTTGTGCCAAACGTTGGTAAAAATCAACGTATTTTATGAAAATTAAAAAAAAATGAAACGTTTTTATTTTACGATTGATAAGCAACTTTTACAACTTATATTAATATCTCTCGTTGGCAAGGATGTTCGAGGGGGTCAATGGTATGGGAGGGAGTCGGGGTTCCTGGGGAGAACCCACGTTCAAAGCGGGCGTCCGCCATACGCTATCACATACAACTAATGTCGATCACAGGGATCGGTCTCAGTGTTGAAAAGCGAGTGCATTGTTAATAATCGGTTTTCAATATTATCATCAAATCTTAATATAAAAAAGTAAAACATAGAAAGCCACACAACATGCACATGTAGAATTGCTTAATTCCAAAGGATTCAAAGTTTTACATGAAAACGAGTGATGAAACGTTATTAATGCATTATTTTTAAACAAATATATATAAAGCAAGAAATCAATGGACAAAGTCTAGGGCAACGAAAGACACACTACACGTCAAATTAAAGGTGTTTCTGAAGAGATAGCGGCAATGATAATATGTCGGACAAAATCGTATAAAATATAGATCCAATGTTAATTTCAGTAGACCTTAACGACCATAACTCGATTTTTTTTTGCATTTCTTCTTCTAGAGATGTTTATTTTTTCACTGCAAAGCATGACATACTGGTCGATAATGGGGAGATTAATTTAATAAAAAGAATAATTTTTTTGTTTCCATGATATCAAATTGGCTATTGATACCATCAAATGACAGATTCGCAATTTACTTTTTAAAATCCCAACCTTTAAGTAGATGTTTATACAATAATTATGAACATATATCATATTAAAACATCGAAACATGTTCCAAAATCGATACTATAACGGTCCATATAATAAAAGTTTGCTGTAACAGCACACAGTTTGCAAAACTAACGTCCTTTTTAATCTTTTATAAACCATGGTTCTCAGTATTTGAGTTGTCGGCATATGTCATTTTCATTAGATAACAATGTTTTGTAGGTTTATGTACAAGAAACTAGTTTTTAAGCGGTGGTCTATTTGACATAGAACATTGTATGTGCATAGTTTAATATGTTTAAAACAGTTTTAAACGTTTAAAATCTACATACTACATATTCAATTAACACAGAATATATAGATACGTATAATTTTTATAAATATAATGTGTTGTCACTTTTATAAAACAAAACAGATGGGACATAAAATATGTTTTGTTTTTGCAAGAATGAAACAGGAAATTACATTAAGGTTCCTTACAATTCAGTCATCTGCGAAAGCCCCACGAAAGCGTTGCTGTCGATTCTTGTTATCTGATATCTTCTTAGGCCTGTAAATGAAAAATGACAGAACCAACTGTCAACCATCTCAAAAATACATAAGGCGAAATACAAATTCAAAGCATAGCAACATTGACCTAAAAAATAGAAGTAAGAAATAGTGTCCAAGAGGAGTAAGCATCCCCTGCCGACCAGTCGCATCTGCTGTGTGCTTGTTGTCCAGTTGAAACCATAGTCAGTCCGGTATAAAAATAACGGTTTAAGAAGAACAAAAAACATCTGTTAGCATGTGTCATAATTAAAAACACTTGCTGAAAAGGTAATTGCATCGACCAGTAATTATGCTTAATGATGATTTTAATCCAGGTTCGTGATGTGCTTGTTCCAACAACTTGGTTGTTAGTATCTTGTCTCGTTTGAAGAATTGTTCGTGTTTATAGCATGTTCATGTATAGCAAGTGAGCTAAGAGGCATAACCCCATTAGCGGGCTATGTAAATTCACCACATCAAAAAATCAAGATGCTTTTACTATAGAAAATTGAAAAAAAAATAATCTGGCGAATAAATCGTATCATGGGTTTCAATAAAACTTAAAACTAATAACCATTCAAACTTAAATAAAATAAATAGATTAAACACTTAAAAAAACGTTAATCGTAGAAATGCAAACCTGAAAAAATTAAACTGTGAATCTGCAATGCATTACATTTTTTTTTTAAAATGAAATTAGATTTGTTAATTTTTTATCATTAACCTAAGATATAATTATAACTTAAGATCAGATGACACGTTTCTCAATTTTATATTACATTTTACAGGAGTTTGTTAATAGTTTACTACTGCTCTGACAAGCTTTCTTGCAAAACAATTAGAATACCTTAACAGACATTTCTGCAGAATACTAAAAAATGTTATTTCCTATATGATATTCTTGAAAATACAATTGAATTGCTGAAAGAAAAAAAAATGATACACCACAGCGAAATTCACTATATTGAGCGGGGCTTTGAACTCACAACCATTGGAACATACGCCCATGGTAGAGATCGAAGCGACCACGGCTCTAACCACTCGGCCATCTAGGCATCTATCCATATGCAAGTGCATTTTAATTATTTTAAAAGTCATTAGAATCGCTATAAAAACTAGAGCAAAGCTCGTTGCAAAGCAACGAGTGGGTCTTCCGTTAATGTCGGAAGTAAAGCTAGAAGTTCCTGTAAGAAGCAGAGCTCTTAAACCAATAACAAGAGTACCTTAAATAAAAAGATGAAAAAATCGAATTATTCCTGGTACGACTTAACAAAATCCGAATAATTTTACGTACGACTTAACAAAAACCTTTCCGATTTCAAGAACGACTTAACAAAAAAAATCCGAATGTGTTACAGTACGACTTAACAATTAATTTTTAGGTACAAGTTAATTTAACCAAGAACTTGATACTAATTTCTTAACCAAAAACGCGGAATCAAAATTTCCGGAAAAATCAATTTTTAAACCCCGATATCTCTGTAATGCATCTTCCGATTTTTAAAAGGCTTTCAGTGTTAGATTCAGTTTAATAAGCTCTACAAAACACATATTCATTTTTGATTTGATCAGAAAATTCATTTTTTCGAAAATTTTGTTTCACTTCCAGTTTCGACCGGAAGTGACAGATTTTCATTTCCAGCCTTATTACAGAGGTAAATCGACCAAATCATAACCATTGACAATTTCAAGCCTCTATCTTAAAGCGTTTTTGAGAAACGCCGCGGACAAAATGACTTTTTTAAAATTTTAAAAATGACGTTACGTCAAAACGGAAGTGACGATGTCTAGTAAACTTTTACATCTTTGAGCTATAATAGTTTCACATTATCTCTGAAAGTTTCATCAAAATCAGTTGGAAACTTTTTGAGTTATAAAGCCGAGAAGGAGTCAGAAAAAAAAGAAAAAGTATAATAACTAGAGCAAAGCTCGTTGCAAAGCAACGAGTGGGTCTTCCGTTAATGTCGGAAGTAAAGCTGGAAGTTCCTGCAAGATGCACATCTTTTGAACCAATAACAAGAGTAACTAAAATAAAAAGATGAAAAAATCGAATTATTCCTGGTACGACTTAACAAAATCCGAATTATTTTAAGTACGACTTAACAAAAACCTTTCTTATTTCAAGAACGACTTAACAAAAAAAAATCCGAATATGTCCAAGTACGACTTGACAATTATTTTTGGTACGAGTTTATATTACTTTGAACATTACGCTATTTTTTAAACCAAGGACGCGGAATCAAAATTTCCGGAAAAATCAATTTTTAAGCCCCGATATCTCTGTAATGCATCGTCTGATTCAAAAAAGGATTTCAGTTTTGAACTCAGCATGAAAAATACTGTAAGATACGTACGTAAAAGTTTTAAAATTGAAAAACATGAAAATTCAAAAAAATTGGTTTTGCTTCCGGTTTCGACCGGAAGTGTCCGAATTGAGTTTCCAGCCTTATGTCGTAAGTAAAACGATAGTTCTACCTTCTCTGTAAATCTCATAGCTTTACCTTAAATCAAAAATGAGAAAAGCTCCGGACAAAATCACTTTTTAAAACGTGAAAAACGTCAATATCTGACGAAATTGATGACGTCATCTAATAATTTTTTCATATCATAGAGATCTTTCAGGTACACATTAAATCTGCAAATTTCAAAACAATCGATGGAAGCGTTTTTGAAATATTTGAGTTGGAAAAAAAATAAAAAGAACTAGAGCAAAGCTCGTTGCAAAGCAACGAGTGGGTCTTCCGTTAATGTCGGAAGTAAAGCTGGAAGTTACTGTAAGAAGCAGAGCTCTTAAAGTAGTCCGAGTATCGCACTACGTCATAATACGGATTTTACAATATTGATTCGACTTTTACAAAGCGTTTTTGATACCCGGTATTGATTTTGCTCTACATCGCTGTTGTAAACAATGGCAATAATAAGCAATTAAAACGGTAATATATGTATTCTATAAGAGATAGAAATGATTAATGTTGAGAAACTCGATTCTGTTAAAGTAAAATGAAAAACGAAGTTTCTGATTAACCAGGATCTCAGGTATGCTTATATCTTCTTTGTTTTGACCCCCCCCCCCTCCGAATTTTTCTTTTTCTTTTACTAAAACCGGTTTAAATTTAGAGACAGAAGCTATTGCGAATTAAATCAATTGTCAATTAATTAATGTTTAAATGATATCTAACATTGTTGACAGATCTAGGCAGAAAACTGTAGCAAAATGTGATTTTTACGGATTTTTTCGTCAGGGTCTACTTGGTTGAGAGCTTATAGCGTGAAAAGTAACTCGTCAACATATAATTTATTTTACCAAATCTTTTTTCTAAGATGTCAATCTATATAATAAACACCATGAATTTAAGTTTGAGTCCATAAAATAGTAAAAAAATTACCAAACGCGATACTAGCATTGCATCTTTTGTATTATATTTTGATACATCAGGCCCATAAAGCGTACTTACAGTACTGTACTTACAAAAATTTGCGCAAAATTATTGATGAGATATGGTTTAAATAAATATTTATACTCTATTTTGTATGTTCAGTTCTAATTTTCCCAAAATTGGTAATTATTTTTAGGAAAAACGGACGTTTGGCTAATTTCATAATTGTCAATAATTTTCGCAATGGGGGACACCCGTCTGAGAGGTGATACCAAACAAACTAGCATGTAAACATACATATTTTCTTTTGTATATGTATTGCTAGAATGTATATTTATCATTTAAAGCTAAGCTTTTAATGATTGAGCCCATTTAGTGCCGAGTATAGGACTACCTTAAACCAATAACAAGAGTAACTAAAATAAAAAGATGAAACAATCGAATATTCCTGGTACGACTTAACAAAATACGAATGATTTTAGGTACGACTTAACAAAAACCTTTCCGATTTTAAGAACAACTTAACAAAAAAAATTCCGAATGTCTTCAAGTACGACTTAGCAATTATTTTTGGTACGAGTTAATTTTACTTTGAACATCACGCTATTTTTTAAACCAAGGACGCGGAATCAAAATTTCCGGAAAAATCAATTTTTAAACCCCGATATCTCTGTAATGCATCGTCCGATTTTCAAACGGATTTCAGTTTCGTATTCAGCATGACCAATTCTACAAACCTCATAATTAATTGAAATTGAAACGAAAAATTCGAAAATTCGAAAATTTTAAAACACTTCCGGTTTGGAGCGGAAGTGACGGAAACTTTATTCCAGCCTTATGTCCAAATAAAAACGATTAATGCTTCAACACAGAAAATCCCAAGTCTCTATCTTGAAGCGTTTTTGAAAAACGCCCTGGACAAAATCACTTTTTTGAAATTTAAAAATTGACGTAACGTAAAAACAAAAGTGACGTCGCATTTAAAAATTTGACATCTTTGAGGCACAATAATGCTTAATAATCCCTGAAAGTTTCATGTATATCCGTTGAAAACTTTTTGAGATATTAAGCTTTTAAAAAGTCAGAAAAATAAAGAAAAAGAAAAAAAATAATAATAAAAAGAAACAATAGAATAACAAGAGGGTCTTCCGTTGGAAACGGAAGACCCTAATAATAATAACTAGAGCAAAGCTCGTTGCAAAGCAACGAGCGGGTCTTCCGTTAATGTCGGAAGTAAAGCTGGAAGTTCCTGTAAGAAGCAGAGTTCCTAAACAAATAACAAGGGTAACTAAAATAAAAAAAAAAAATTAAAAAAATCGAATTATTCCTGGTACGGCTTTACAAAATCTGAATTATTTTAAGTACGACTTAACAAAAACCTTTCTGATTTCAAGAACGACTTAACAAAAAAAAATCCGAATGAGTTTAAGTACGACTTAACATTCATTTTTGGTACGAGTTAATTTCACTTTGAACATAACGCTAGTTTTTAAACCAAGGACGTAGAATCAAAATTTCCGGGAAAACCAATTTTTAAACCCCGATATCTCTGTAATGCATTGTCCGATTCAAAAACGGATTTCGGTTTTGAACTCAGCATGAAAATGACCGTAAGATACGTACGTAAAATTTTTTAAATTGAAAAACATGAAAATTAAAAAAAATTGGTTTTACTTCCGGTGACGACCGGAAGTGTCCGAATTGAGTTTCCAGCCTTATGTCATAAGTAAAACAATAGTTCAACCTTCTCTGTAAATCTCAAAGCTTTATCTTAAACAAAAAAATGAGAAAAACTCCGGACAAAATCTCTTTTTTAAACTTGAAAAACGTCAATATCTCACGAATTTGATGACGTCATCAAATAATTTTTTCATATCATAGAGATCTTTCAGATACACAATAAATCTGTAAATTTAAAAACAATCGATGCAAGCGTTTTTGAAATATTTGAGTTGGAAAAAAAATAAAAAGAACTAGAGCAAAGCTCGTTGCAAAGCAACGAGTGGGTCTTCCGTTAATGTCGGAAGTAAAGCTGAAAGTTCCTGTAAGAAGCAGAGCTCTTAAACCAGTAACAAGAGAAAGTAAAATAAAAAGATGAAAAAATCGAATAATTCCTGGTACAACTTAACAAAATCCGAATGATTTTAAGTTCGACTTAACAAAAACCTTCTTGATTTTAAGAACAACTTAACAAAGAAAAAATCCGAATGTGTCCAGGTAAGACTTAACAATTATTTTTGGTACGAGTTAATTTTACTATTAACATTACGCTATTTTTTAAACCAAGGACGCGGAAACAAAATTTCCGGAAAAATCAATTTTTAAACCCCGAAATCTCTGTAATGCATCGTCCGATTTTCAAACGGATTTCAGTTTCATATTCAGCATGACCAACTCTACAAACCTCGTAAACATTTAAAATTAAAACAAAAAATTCGAAAATTCGAAAATTTTAAAACACTTCCGGTTTAGACCGGAAGTGACGGAAACTAAATTCCAGCCTTATGTCCAAATAAAAACGATCAATGCTTCAACACAGAAAATTCCAAGTCTCTATCTTGAAGCGTTTTTGAAAAACGCCCTGGACAAAATCACTTTTTTAAAAGTTAAAAATTTACGTTACGTAAAAACGGAAGTGACGTTGTAGTTAAAAATTTAACATTTTTGAGGCACAATAATGTTACATAATCCCTGAAAGTTTCATGTAAATCTGTTGAACACTTTTTGAGAAATTAAGCTTTATAAAAGTCAGAAAAATAAAGAAAAAGAAAAATAATAATAACTAGAGCAAAGCTCGTTGCAAAGCAACGAGTGGGTCTTCCGTTAATGTCGGATGTAAAGCTGGAAGTTCCTGTAAGAAGCAGAGCTCCTAAACCAATAACAAAAGTAACTAAAATAAAAAGATGAAAACAATCGAATTATTCCTGGTACGACATAACAATATCCGAATCATTTTAAGCACGACTTAACAAAAACCTTTCTGATTTCAAGAACGACTTAACAAAAAAATCCGAATGTGTTTAAGTACGACTTAGCAATTATTTTTGGAACGAGTTAATTTCACTTTAAACAAAATGCTATTTTTTAAACCAAGGACGCAGAATCAAAATTTCCGGAAAAATCAATTTTTAAACCCCGATATCTCTGTAATGCATCGTCCGATTCAAAAACGGATTTCAGTTTTGAACTCAGCATAAAAATTACTGTAAGATACGTACGTAAAATTTTTAAAATTGAAAAACATGAAAATTCAAAAAAATTGGTTTTGCTTCCGGTTTCGACCGGAAGTGTCCGAATTGAGTTTCCAGCCTTATGTCATAAGTAAAACGATTGTTCTACCTTCTCTGTAAATCTCATAGCTTTATCTTAAATCAAAAATGAGAAAAGCTCCGGACAAAATCACTTTTTAAAACGTGAAAAACGTCAATATCTGACGAAATTGATGACGTCATCAAATAATTTTTTCATATCATAGAGATCTTTTAGATACACATTACACCTGTAAATTTAAGAACAATCGATGCAAGCGTTTTTGAAAAATTTGAGTTGGAAAAAAAATAAAAAGAATAATAATAATAAGAATAAGAAACTAGAGCAAAGCTCGTTGCAAAGCAACGAGTGGGTCTTCCGTTAATGTCGGAAGTAAAGCTGGAAGTTCCTGTAAGAAGCAGAGCTCTTAAACCATTAACAAGAGTAACTAAAATAAAAAGATGAAAAAATCGAATATTCCTGGTACGACTTAACAAAATACGAATGATTTTAGGTACGACTTAACAAAAACCTTTTCGATTTTAAGAACGACTTAACAAAAAAAATCCGAATGTGTTCAAGTACGACTTACCAATTATTTTTGGTACGAGTTAACTTTACTTTGAACATTACGCTATTTCTTAAACCAAGGACGCGGAATCAAAATTTCCGGAAAAATCAATTTTTAAACCCCGATATCTGTGTAATGCATCGTCCGATTTTCAAACGGATTTCAGTTTCGTATTCAGCATGACCAACTCTTCAAACCTCATAAACATTTGAAATTAAAACGAAAAATTCGAAAATTCGAAAATTTTAAAACGCTTCCGGTTTGGATCGGAAATGACGGAAACTAAATTCCAGCCTTATGTCCAAATGAAAACGATCAATGCTTCAACACAGAAAATTCCAAGTCTCTATCTTGAAACGTTTTTGAAAACGCCCTGGACAAAATCACTTTTTTAAAATTTAAAAATTGACGTAACGTAAAAACAAAAGTCACGTTGTAGTTAAAAATTTAACATCTTTGAGGCACAATAGTGCTTCATGATCCCTGAAAGTTTCATGTAAATCTGTTGAAAACTTTTTGAGATATTAAGCTTTAAAAAAGTCAGAAAAATAAAGAAAAAGAAAAATAATAAAAGAGGGTCTTCCGTTGGAAACGGAAGACCCTAAAAAAAGAAACCGTAGAAAAACAAAAGGGTCTTCCGTTGAAAACGGAAGACCCTAATAATAATAATAAGAATAAGAAAAACTAGAGCAAAGCTCGTTGCAAAGCAACGAGTGGGTTTTCCGCTAATGTCGAAAGTAATGCTAGAAGTACCTCTAAGAAGCAGTGTTCTTAATCTAATGACAAAAGTAACTTAGGTACAAAAAAGATTTTAAAAATCGAATGATTCTTGGTATGACTTAACAAAATCCGAATGGTTTTAAGTACGACTTACCAAATTTGACTTCATTTTAGGTAAAAGTTAACTTTACCTGGAACTAACATCTAATTTCTTAACCCAGAATGCAAAATTAAAATGTCCGTAAAAAATCAATTTTGTTTAAAACATAATTCTGAGCAACATTTCCTCTACACTGCTTTTCAAAGGGTTAACCTTTCGTACTATGTGCTTGTTGCATCATCAATTGTCAGAAACTTATCGATGTATAGTTTACTTAATTTTATTATTCCTCTGTGAATATTTTTATTTAAAATTACTATTGATGGTGAACATTTCAAAGGGCCCCGCTGATGTTATTTTAGAGAATTTTGCTTTGACCTTGACCTATAACTTGAAATTTTTCCAGCTGGCATTTAGCTGTTTCATTGCCCCTAACATATAGGCATTTTTGTTGAATCTGACCAAGATTAAGCATATCCGGGAAATAATCTACTGTCTAAAACTAATTTTATTAAGATCTGCTATGACCTTCACATTGACATGGTTCAAGGTCACTGCACGCCATTAACCAATAAGCTCTGTTTAGGCAAAATATTAGCCAATTAGGGGCTAAAAGGAGAGTATATATATGCTCTTAAAATATGGATTTTTGTGTGATCTGATATGACCTTGACACTTGATCTACAAATATCATTCGAGGTCATTGCATATCCTTTGATCAAAGGCATCATGTGGGTGAAGTATGAGCCTGATTGGAGCAAAGGGAGAGAAGATGTACTCCAGACAAGGATTTTTTAAATATAATTCTGCTATGACCTTCACAGTTTACCTTGAAAATAGGTTCAAGGTCACTACACACCCTTTACTCAAAAGCTCTGCTTATGTGAAGTCTGAGCCCTATAGGGGTTAGTAGAAAGTATATATGCTCTGAAAAAAGGATTTTTGCATGATCCGATATGATATTTCACCCTTTACCTAGAAATTTCATGCAAGGTCACTGCACATCGATTAACGATAGAGACAGTCTGTGAGTATTAGCCAGATTGGACCAAAGGGAGAGAAGATATGCCCCAGACAAGGATGTTATATATGTAATTCTACTATGACCTTAACCTTATACCTAACAACATGGTTCAAGGTCACAGCACATCCTTAACCCAAAGGAACCCTGTGGATGAGGTATGAGCCAGATTGGGCCAAGGGGAGAGAAGCTATGCTCCGGTCAAGCGATCTCGGATGGACAGACGGACAAACTGATCACTAGAAGCCCACACAAACTTGCTTTCTATCTAATTTGAAATAGTATCCATGCTATCTGCCCATGGTGAATAGTCATCAAAACCATTCATCAGCAGAATTTGATTTCCCTCCTTTTTAAACTCGGAACACCTCTGACCTAATTAGATCACCGCATTAAATACAAAGTTTGATAACTCTAATTTGTTTATCATCAAGAAATTCTGCATCGCTGACAAATAAAGTTTTTTTCGGTACAATAATATACCAATTAACTGACTATCTGGACAATAGCAAGTTTATTGTCCCACCCCTCAGCAACTATTTCCCTTGGCTTTGCCTCATGAAATAGTTGCTGTCTTGGGGGACAATAAACTTGCTATTGTCCTCATACCCAGTACATACTAAATAGGCATATAATATCCCATCCACCTCCATTTCATGTTATATAACCTCCAGTTTGTAACCTTCAATTTCACTGTGTAAAGGCAACACAACAGTCAAAGCCGCAAGTTTCACAATTTATTACTGCTTCTCATGTACTTAAAATTAGGGGCCTTAATATTGCTTAGGCCTAAAAAAAAAAAGTTGTGGGTTTCGGGTAACCCGACCTAACCTACAAAAATGGCCCGATCCTACCATTTTTAGATGCCTGATTTTATCCGACTGTGAATTTCATCTTATTTCCAATAAAAAATACGTTTTTAAATATGAAACAAACAAACATTCTTAGGATTCAGGCCAAAAAAAAATAGATAAAATAAAAAAAAATCCCCACCTACCTAACCTAATTTTTTCATCAGTGTTACCCTAAACACACTATTTTTTTTTTAGGCCTTACCAATTCCAACAAGAGACATCCCATTAACTATTGATAAACATTAAAATTCATTTCATGAATCTACGCAACACTGGTAAATCTTCACGTACAGTCACTATCAATTTTACAAAAATATTGACGGTTCTTTATCCGAAACTATTCCTTGTACATGTACCTTTAACTGCAATTAGTACACTAACATTTTATGAAAAGACGGTTTGTCTTAGAATAAGAAAGCTAATGCAATTCTGAGAAAAAGAATACTACATATTGCAAATTCCATTGAGGTTTAATAAAAATATGGCCATTTAAGTGAACCCCCCATTTCCAATTTCCATTAATAAACACAGATTTACAGGGTTCTCCATAGTAAAACATCTTTACCTGACCTTTTAGAGGTCAATTGTTGTTCAACCACCTTTGAAAAGAAACCTTATTCAATACAACATGCATCTACATTATATAATCATGATAAAAGCTTCACATCACTTAGAAATATCCTTACATGTATACCCCCCCCCCCCCATCTTTTGATTTTCATAAAAAGTCATGGTTAAAAATGTTTAACCTAATTTTATGAAACTTATGGCAATTTCCTTGAGTCATTTCTCACACATATTTGAAAACAATCATCAATGATTCTAAAATTTGATCCTAATTATTTGTTTATTTTATGATTTACACCATTTTAATTAACAAATAGACAGCTGTCCTGCTTGTGATTTCTTGTTTTTATGAAAAAAAGTAAGCTAACAATCATATTTAGTGAATATCTAATCTATTTTGATTTCTAGTCTCCTTCTAACCATGCTAAAATAGTAAGATACAACCTACAAGTTAGACATCTGCCTTAAATTAAAATAAACTTCAAACACCCAGGTAGCTGGAGACAGAGTTGATTTCCATGAAAAATGTTCAAATTTGACATGTTTTT
This sequence comes from Magallana hongkongensis, assembly GCA_015776775.1. Classification (NCBI taxonomy): domain Eukaryota; kingdom Metazoa; phylum Mollusca; class Bivalvia; order Ostreida; family Ostreidae; genus Magallana; species Magallana hongkongensis. The sequence continues at coordinate 4,946,412 of CM027469.1, read as the reverse complement.
CTACTTTTTTTCTGCATATATACCTTAGAAAGGTAGAAATAGGTTGTTTCTTGTTCATTTCAAAAGTAATTATCATAGCAGATGTTATTTCAAAGTCAAATGTACATTTACATATCCTACATGTAATCTTAATGCAGACAATTAAATAGAGGGGAGGGGGGGGGGATTTTTCAATTATGTAAACACATCTAAATATCTTTATGAAATAAAAAATAAAGGAAACATAATTGCATACTTTTATTGAAAAACAAATTTTCACAGCAATTATGAATTTCTTTAAACAGCCTTAATTTTGTTTTCATAATTTCTTATCAAACACAAACCACAACATGGCATGATGCTTTCTTCAAGTTCCATTATTGTTCATGCATTATCGGATTTAATTTGAATTACCGGTAAATAGTCTGTAGAACACAAGGAATATGCATGTGGATAGAGGTGACAGGTTAATCTCAGGAGCTGACCCACAAGAATCAACAGGTACCGGTAAAAGCCATGTGGTAACAAGAGGCTGTTTTGAGCTGAAATAAAAAAAAAAAATAATTAGCTCAAAGTACATGTATTTCCTTCTGGTATACCATGTTTTATCAATTCTACCGGTTTTTTTTTTTTGCAAATAAATTTGGCGAGGGTTTTGGTTTCTTTTCTTTTAAATTACATTTTTTAAAAACAATACTATGTGTAATAAGCATAAAACATGTATGAGTAAACTTAATGAAGAATTTTTAATAGATTATTTTTCACAGAATGTGTTACATTACATGTATGTCAATCTTTATAAAAGTAGCGTATATTTCGTGCGCCATAAATTGCAAGTTTTTTGTAAATATCATTTACTTGCATGATAGGTATATATGGTCTAACCAAAATTTTCTTCATAAAGCTACAGCTGTATGTACCACATAATCATATGTTTTGTCACAAGTATACATTTTTAAAAAATACCCAAATTCCAACAGTTGAAAGTAACTCGATGAATTTTTCATTCTCTGATAAGTTCATTGTGTTTTGTGCGTGCATATATTATAAGTCTGCTGCAACAGCAGCCAATCAGCAGTAAGCTGAATCCACTAATAAGAAAGTTTGTGGTTTAGGAGCGGGTAAAATTGTTTATGCATAATGTAGCTGACACTGACTTGAATAGATCTGATATATATGTACAAGATGGGAGAAATAATGACAGAACAGACTGGGATTCGAACCTTGCCCTCTGAATCTCTAGTCAAGTGCTCTACCAACTGAGCTACATGTATCTGGCACCGGTATTCAAACCAGTCTGACCATCACATCCCCCCCCCCCCTTAAATGATCTTCACCCTCAAAGATCACCCCTGGCTCTTCCCCTGGCAGGAGTTAACCTGTCAGTTCCAGGGGTTGGTTACAACACCAATATTGTATGGGGATGGAACGATCCACCGATGCACCGGTGCATCACGGTATTTATTTTGACGATATTTGGATTGTTACATTTACCATTAATACATTACGATACCTATGCGGACTTTGTTTTATTTTCCAAAAATATCTGAGCTTCATATATCGGCTATTTTTTAGTCTGCGCGCCTAATATGAAAGTACAAAGATGGCGGAAAACCTCGTAAAGTTGTCAAACCTGTAGGAAGCTAAATCTGGAGTGTGGACAACTTTTGGATTACTTGTTAATGAAAAAGTAGTGTATATGAGACTTAAGTAATTTGTAAATTGTGCAACGCTCATTTTAAATATATCAAAATAACTTTGGACATGCGGTAATACATCGACAGATTGAATAAATTTTTAACCCTTATTCATGTTTTCATTTAGTTGCAATGTATCGTGATATGTATCGTATCGCATCTCATGTATAGTGATATGTACCGAATCGGCTAAGTACAGAAACGTCCAAGCCTTAATATTGTAACAGGATGGGAGAAATAATGAAGGACCAAACCAGGAATTAAACCTGGGCCCCCTGAATCTCTAGTCAGGTGCTCTACCAACTGAACACTGGTATTTAAACCGGTCTGACCGTCACATATATAAAAAGTTATTTTAAACAATGGTGTTCAATAAAAAATAACACTTGCAACCTTCAGTTTTTGTCTGTAATTAATCAATATTGGCATGCGATCAGTTATCGTTGAGTACCATTTTTCATCAGTGCATTGTTACGTCATTTTATCAACACATAAAATTATATACGAAAATATGATGTAACATTGCACCAGCGAGAAATGGTCCTCGACAAGAACTGCTGGCATGCCAGTACTGCCAGTAGTCAGATTAAAAAAAGAGAATATAAATGAAAAATTACATTTTAAACATTAACAAGGACAATTCAAGTACACATCAAAACTGCTAAACAAGAAAAATTATGTGAACTGGTAGAGTGGTACGCATAGTTCTAACTTGTAAACTACATGTACAAGTACATGTACCGGGTACCCGTTGGTCTGCTAAACCTCTCTAATGATACATTGATCGGCATCATAAAAATATTAAAGACTTTTTAGTCATGTTTTAACTCTGAAGTCTGAAGTATACAATTTTATTTACTTGATGTTACATGTATGTCTACAGGGTATTTATGTCTACATTTGGAGTCTTCCGCACAAGAATATGATCAATGACATATGTTTCTAATTAGACCCTGCTTTGAATTTTGAGTTGAAAATTCACAATCTGATTTTTTTTTAAATAGATAAATTCGGTCATCCTTTCCAGTCACCAATGAACCTCGAGCAAGTCTAAACATCCAGTAAACAATGTAAAAAGTACACGTTAGTAAACAAACACCCACACCATAACAAAACATCTAACTCTGTAATTCTTATAAAATTCTTAACCCAGCAGATGTTAAATCATCAAGATATATTTGTAAATTCATACGCGATGGACATATCATAAGAAAATCTATGTACAGTACCAACTACATGTATATTTGTATACTGTATGTATGACTTTCGCCACATGTGGATTTTGTCAATAAATTGAATTGTAATTTACACAAAATTCTGGTAAAAAGGAGAAAAAAACAAGTGAAAGGTACAACATTTGGGATTCAATTCTGTTAAAAGGATTTATATTGTCTGGACTAGAAAAATAACATACATCAGTGACAGTGTGCACGTACTTACATGTACATCTATAGACTAAATGTTAACCAGTTAACATGCTGACATTTTAACCACTATAGACAAGAAACTTTAAAAGGAATAAAAAGCCTCACCTTCTTCAGTAACATCCAAATAGATCACACACTTTAATGTCCATCTTTTCCCCTTTATTACTCGTAGCTTATCAACGGCTGATCAATGGAAACATACACATCCGTCGACATGGTCGACAGAAGTGTGGCTGTCAGAATTTCCTCGTAAACGATTCACACGAGAATATATCCCTCCTTATACAAATATGTAGTATTGTTCCCTGTGCATGTTCATATGTTTCACAGTAACTTGAAAATGCATGTGTACACCGAAAAATGCACAACTTATCTTCTGCATTACGCTCTCTCTTTTCTACAATGCCGTTCGTTACTGTTTACATTCGCGGGTCCGCGACAAACATTGCAAACATTTGTTCTGCGTGGCCGATTAGAACGTGTTAAATAAGTAGTTGAATTCATAAATGATATAGCCTAGATGAAAAAAAAATGAAATTGAATCACAACAATTTATCTAAGACGCAACACAATGTAATGCAGTAAATGCCTGGGCCTTAAAACGGCATTTGTTCGCTTGTGTGTCTATGTAGACAAATTAACTCGTTCATGTACGATTCACACATATTTGTTTTATGAAATTTGAAAAAAATAGGGCACAGAACTTTTTAAATTTGACACCAAATGACATTATCTAATATATTAACAATAACTGAATTAATTTTTTTTCATAAAATGATAACGATTTTTGCTATCAGAAAAATACGTGTATGAGCTGCTGACCCCTAATTATAGGGGCCAGCCCTTTTTTCTTAATTTTAAATGAAAGCTCTCGTTATTCTAAACAACTTTTGCTCTATATGTATTAACAAAATATTTTTAGTTTAAAGGTTATTATACAAAGAACAACAAAATTTCAGACCCCCCAAAACCTTATACTTTACCGGCAAATAGCTTAAAAACTAAAAAACATTTTGCCAAACTTTTCATGCCAGCAAAACTATAAAATGTTACCAACAATTCTGCTAAATTTCATGCAACTATCTTTTGTAGTTCCCGAGATCAACTCTGGACAAAAGACCCCCCAATTTTCAATTAAAGGGCAATAACTCATAACCGGAAGTGAATTTTAAAAATTTGAAAAAAACATCTCGAGATATTAACATTGTCTACATACCCTGAAAGTTTCATAACAATCAGACAACAAATGTACGAGAAATGGCCTACACAAAATTTGCGGATAAAAAAAAAATAATAACTAGAGCAAAGCTCGTTGCAAAGCAACGAGTGGGTTTTCCGCTAATGTCGAAAGCAACGCTAGAAGTACGTCTAAGAAGCAGAGTTCTTAATCTAGAAACAAAGAAACCTAAGTACAAAATGATAAAAAAAAATCGAATGATTCTTGGTACAACTTAACATGATCCGAATGTTTTTAAGTACGACTTAACCAAAAACCCTTAACCATTTCAAGAACGACTTAACAAAAAAAAAACAATGTGTTTAAGTACGACTTAACAAATTTGACTTCATTTTAGGTACAAGTTTACTTTACCTTGAACTAACATCTTTTTTCTTAACCCAGAATGCAAAATTAAAATTTATGTAAAAAATCAATTTTGTTTAAAACATAATTCTGAGCAACTTTTCCTCTTCACTGCTTTTCAAAAGGTTGACCTTTCGTACTGTGTGCTCGTTGCGTCATTAATTGTCAGAAACTTATCGATGTAAAGTTTACTTTACTGTACTTCTGTGAATATTTTCTATGTAAAATTACTATGAACAAGACAACATTGAAATGGTGAACATTTCAAAGGGCCCCGCTTATGTTATTTCAGAGAATTTTGCTTTGACCTTGACCTATAACTTGAAATTTTTCCAGCTGGCATAGAACTTTTAATTCAATTTCATTCCCCCTAACATACATGCATTTTTAGCTCACCGAGCTGAAAGCTCAAGTGAGCTATTCTGATCACATTTTGTCTGTCGTCCGTCTGTCTGTCTGTCTGTCTGTCTGTCTGTCCGTCCGTCTGTCCGTCTGTCTGTAAACTTTTCACATTTTCAACATCTTCTCAAGAACCACTGGGCCAATTTCAACTAAACTTGGTACAAAGCATCCTTAGCCTAAGGGGATTTAAATTTGTGAAAATTAAGGATCACGCCCTTTTGCAAAGGGAGATAATTAGGAATTTATGAAAATTTTCGAGAAATTTTCAAAAATCTTCTTCTCATGAACCATAAGACCAGGAAAGCTGAAACTTGTGTGGAAGCATCATCTGGTAGTGTAGATTCTAATTTGTGAAAATCATGACCCCCGGGGGAAGGGTGGGGCCACAATGGGGGGTCGAAGTTTTACATAGGAATATACAGAGTAAATCTTTGAAAATCTTCTTCTCATGAACCATAAGACCAGGAAAGCTGAAACTTGTGTGGAAGCATCCTCAGGTAGTGTAAATTCTAATTTGTGAAAATCATAACCCCCGAGGGTAGGGTGGGGCCACAATGGGGGGTCGAATTTAACATAGGAATATATAGGGTAAATCTTTAAAAATCTTCTTCTCATGAACCATAAGACCAGGAAAGCTGAAACTTGTGTGGAAGCATCCTCAGGTAGTGTAAATTCTAATTTGTGAAAATCATGAGCCTCGAGGGTAGGGTGGGGCCACAATGGGGGGTCGAAATTTAACATAGGAATATATAGAGTAAATCTTTAAAAATCTTCTTCTCATGAACCATAAGACCAGGAAAGCTGAAACTTGTGTGGAAGCATCCTCAGGTAGTGTAGATTCAAAGTTGTGAAAATCATGACCCCCGGGGGTAGGGTGGGGCCACAATGGGGGATCGAAGGTTTAACATAGGAATATATAGAGTAAATCTTTAAAAATCTTCTTCTAAGAAACTAATCAGCCAGGAAAGCTGACACTTGTGTGGAAGCATCATCAGGTAGTGTAGATTTATAGTTGTGAAAATCATGACCCCCGGGGGTAGGGTGGGGCCACAATGGAAGGTCAAAGTTTTACATAGGAATATATATGGTAAATCTTTAAAAATCTTCTTCTCAGAAACTAATCAGCTAGGAAAGCTTAAACTTGTGTGGAAGCGTCCTCAGGTAGTGTAAATTCAAAGTTGTGAAAATCATGATCCCCAGGGGTAGGGTGGGGCCACAATGGGGGTTCAAAGTTTAACAAAGGAATATATATGGTAAATCTTTAAAAATCTTCTTCTCAGAAACTAATCAGCCAGGTGATTCTTTATAATTGTTTAGACTTTGGCCCCAGGACAATTCTTTGGCCTCACAAGAAGGTTCAGAGTTTATGTACGTTTATATCCCATATATAAACAATTGTTAAGGATCTTTTTGAGAACTGCAATACTCAACATATGATATGACTATAAAATCGTCCTGTTAAAAAAGGGACTAATGATTATAAACATAAGAATATCCAGGGGAAAATGGATTTTATTTATACAGGATCAACATGTATTATTGTACATTGTCCAGATAGTTTGTATTATGACTCCATTAAGCTGATTTTATCATACCTATTGTTCCTCAGGTGAGCGATGTGGCCCATGGGCCTCTTGTTGTTCAATCTGACCAAGATTAAGCATATTTGGAAAATAATCTACTATTTAAAACTAATTTTAAAAAGATCTGCTATGACCTTCACATTGACAGACTTGGTTCAAGGTCACTGCACGCCATTAACCAATAAACTCTGTAAAGGTAAAATATTAGCCAAATAGGGGCTAAAAGGAGAGTATATCTATGCTCTTAAAATATGGATTTTTGTGTGATCTGATATGACCTTGACTCTTCATCTACAAATATCATTCGAGGTCATTGCATATATTATGAACAAAGGCATCATGTGGGTGAAGTATGAGGCTGAATGGAGCAAAGGGAGAGAAGATATACTCCGGACAAGGATTTTTAAAAACATAATTCTGGTATGACCTTCACAGTTTCTTTTCACTGAAAATAGGTTCAAGGTCACTACACACCCTTTCACCCTTTACTCAAAAGCTCTGCTTATGTGAAGTCTGAGCCAAATAGGGGTTAGTAGAAATTATATATGCTCTCAAAAAAGGATTTTTGCATGATCAGATATGATCTTCACCCGTTACCTAGAAATTTCATGCAAGTTCACTGCACATCGTGTAACCATAGAGACACTCTGTGAGTATTAGCCAGATTGGACCAAAGGGAAAAAAGATATGCCCCAGACAAGGATTTTATATATATAATTCTGCTATGACCTTAACCTTATACCTAAAAACATGGTTCAAGGTCACTGCACATCCTTCAACCAAAGGAACCCTGTGGATGAGGTATGAGCCAGATTGGGCCAAGGGGAGAGAAGCTATGCTCCTGTCAAGCCATCTCGGATGGACAGACGGACAAATTGATCACTAGAAGGCGCCCGCATAAACATGCCTTTTTATCTAATTTAAAATAGTATCCATGCTATCTGCCCATGGTGAATAGTCATCAAAACCATTCATCAGCAGAATTTGATTTCCCTCCTTTTTAAGGTGGTATGGGACTTCTGTCGATATTAATGTGGATTAAAGTACTATATAATTGAAAACTTTTCACCGGTTTAGAATTTTCAAATTTTACAATATTTAACCAAAAAATAGCTTTTAAAAATATTTGAAAAGGTAAAAATTGTAAAAACCCCAGCGGGATTCGAACTCATGACTTACAGGTTCCTAGTAAACCCTCTAACCCACTGTGCTAAGGAGTTAGGTGACCATTTTTGAAAAGAAACTACATGTACTAATATAATTACACTTTATTTTATTGTTTATTTCGATAAACAATACATCACAACATGGAAGTGTCCCATATCACCTTAAACTCGGAACACCTCTGACCTAATAAGATCACCGCATTAAATACAAAGTTTGATTTAACTCTACTTTGTTTATCATCAAGAAATTCTGCATCCCTGACAAATAAAGTTTTCTGTATAATGAAATACCAATTAACTGACTATTCGGACAATAGCAAGTTTATTGTCCCATTCCACAGCAACTATTTCCCTTGGCTTTGCCTCATTAAATAGTTGCTGTCTTGGGGGACAATAAACTTGCTATTGTCCTCATACCCAGTAAATACTAAATAGTCATATAATATCCCATCCACCTACATTTCATGTTATATAACCTCCCGTTTGTAACCTTCAATTTCACTGTAAAGTCAACATATCTGTCATAGCCGCAAGTTTCACAATTTATTTCTGCTTCTCATGTACTTAAAATTAGGGGCCTTAATATTGCTTACCAATTCCAACAAGAGACATCCCTCTAACTATTGATAATCATTAAAATTCATTTCATGAATCTACGCAACAATGATAAACCTTAAAGTACAGTCACTCTCAATTTTACAAAAATATTGACGGTACTTTATTCGAAACTGTTCCTTGTATCTTTAACTTAGTACACTAACATTTTTATGAAAAGACGGTTTGTCTTAGAATAAGAAAGCTAATGCAATTCTGAGAAAAAGAATACCACATATTGCCAATTCCATTGAGGTTTAATAAAAATATGGCCATTTAAGTGAACCCACCATTTCCAATTTCCTTTAGTAAACACAGATTTACAGGGTTCTCCATAGTAAAACATCTTTACCTGACCTTTTAGAGGTCAACTTTTGTTCAACCACCTTTAAAAGAAACCTAGCTTATTCAATACAACATATGCCTACATGATATAATCATGATAAAAGCTTCACATCACTTAGAAATACCCTTACATGTATAACCCCCACCCCCCAATCTTTTGATTTTCATAAAAAGTCATGGTTTGAAATGTTTTACCTAGTTTTATGAAACGTGTGGCAATTTCCTTGAGTCATTTCTCACACATATTTGAAAACAATCATCAATGATTCTAAAATTTGATCTTTATTTGTTTATTGTATGATTTGTACCATTTTAATTAACAAATAGACAGCTGTCCTGCTTGTGATTTCTTGTTTTCATGAAAAAATGTAAGCTAACAATCATATTTAGTGAATATCTAATCTATTCTGATTTCTAGTCTTCTTCTAACCATGCTAAAACAGTAAGTTACAACCTACAAGTTAGACATCTGCCTTAAATTATAGAATTAAATTCAAACACACCCAGGTAGCTGGAGACAGAGTTGATTTCAATGAAAAATGTTCAAATTTGACATGTTTTTCTACTTTTTTATGCATATGTACCTTAGAAAGGTAGAAATAGGTTGTTTCTTGTTCATTTCAAAAGTAATTATCATAATTATTATAGCAGATGTTATTTCAAAGTCAAATGTACATTTACATATCCTACATGTAATCTTAATGCAGACAATTAAATAGGGGGGGGGTTTCAATTATGTAAACACATCTAAATATCTTTATGAAATAAAAAATAAAGGAAACATAATTGTATACTTTTATTGAAAAACAAATTTTCACAGCAATTATGAATTTCTTTAAACAGCCTTAATTTTGTTTTCATAATTTCTTATCAAACACAAACCACAACATGGCATGATGCTTTCTTCAAGTTCCATTATTGTTCATGCATTATCGGATTTAATTTGAATTACCGGTAAATAGTCTGTAGAACACAAGGAATATGCATGTGGATAGAGGTGACAGGTTAATCTCAGGAGCTGACCCACAAGAATCAACAGGTACCGGTAAAAGCCATGTGGTAACAAGAGTCTGTTTTGAGCTGAAATAAATAAAAAAAATAATTAGCTGTGTTTACATACATGTTCTAGTAATAGCTGTGTTTACATTAACATGTGCATAGTATTTCTGTAAAAAATACACTGACCATGCAGTGTAATAAGTATGACATATCCCAATACATGACATAACATTTAGGCAGTACAAGATCAAAAATTTGCATATCAAGTCATAATATAATATTAAAAAATTTTCATAGGTATAAACACTTATCAAATTGAGAAAGAGAGAGAGTTTGAGAGAGAGAGAGAGAGTTTATTACCGTACTTGTAGTGCAACAGTCAATATTTCAATTCGTAAATTACAAACGAATATTACCCACCGAACAGCGTCAAAGTACATGTACTGGTATTAGCTTCTGGTATACCATTTTTTATCAATTCTACTGTGTTTTTTTTTTTTTGCAAATAAATTTAGCGAGGGTTTTTGTTTATTTTCTTATAAATTACATGTTTTAAAAACAATACTACGTGTAATACGCATAAAACATGTAAGAGTAAACTTAATGAAGAATTTTTAATAGATTATTTTTCAAAGAATGTGGTACATTACATGTATGTCAATCTTTATAAAACTAGCGTATATTTCGTGTGCCATAAATTGCAAGTTTTTTGTAAATATAATTTACTTGCACGATAGGTATATATGGTCTAACCAAAATTTTCTTCATAAAGCTACAGCTGTATGTACCACATATATGTTTTGTCACAAGTAAACATTTTTAAAAAAAATACCCAAATTCCAACAGTTGAAATAAACTCAACTCATTCTCTGATAAGTTCATTGTGTTTTGTGCGTGCATATCTTATTTGTCTGCTGCAACAGCAGCCAATCAGCGGTAAGCTGAATCCACAAAAAGAAAGTTTGTGTTTTAGGAGCGGGTAAATTGTTTATGCAAAACTGTCAAGAAAACCACACCAAATAATAACAAGAAACATAAATATTCACTTAAATGTATTCTGTTGTAAAGTAAAGGTTTTTAACACTTATTGCATCTTGCAAAACATGTGATGACCTTAATCATCTGTCATATATCTGATATACATGTATATGTAAAAGATGGGAGAAATAACGACGGAACAAAGTGGGATTCGAACCTGGCCCTCTGAATCTCTAGTCAAGTGCTCTACCAACTGAGCTACATGTATCTGGCACCGGTATTCAAACCAGTCTGACTGTCACATTCCTCCCCCTTAAATGATCTTCACCCTCGAAGATCATCCCTGGCAGGATCGAGTTAACCTGTTAGTTCCAGGGGTTGGTCACAACACCAATATTGTAACAGGATGGGAGAAATAATGAAGGACCACACCGGGATTTGAACCTGGGCCCCCTGAATCTCTAGTCAGGTGCTCTACCAACTGAGCTATCTGGCACTGGTATTCAAACCGGTCTGATCGTCACATATATAAAGAATTATTTTAAACAATGTTGTTCAATAAAAAATAACACTCGCAACCTTCAGTTTTTGTCTGTAATTAATCAATATTGGCGTGCGATCAGTTCTCGCCGAGTACCATTTCTCACCAGTGCATTGTTACGTCATTTTATCAACACATAAAATTATATACAAAAGTATGATGTAACAGTGAACCAGCGAGAAATGGTCCTCGGCGAGAACTGCTCGCACGCCAGTACTGCCAGTAGTCAGATTAAAAAAAGAGAATAAAAAATTACATTTAAAACATTAACAAGGACAATTTAAGTACACATCATAACTGCTAAACAAGAAAAATTATGTGAACTGGTAGAATGGTAGGCATAGTTCTAACTTGTAACCTACATGTACAAGTACATGTACCGGGTACCCGTTGGTCTGCTAAACCTCTTTAATGATACAATGATCGGCATCATAAAGATATTAAAGTCATGTTTTAACTCTGAAGTCTGAAGTATACAATTTTATTTACTTGAAGTTATGTCTACAGGGTATTCATGACTACATTTGGAGTCTTCTGCACAAGAATATATGATATGTTTCTAATTAGACCCTGCTTTGAATTTTGAGTTGAAAATTCACAATCTGTTCTTTTTTTAAATAGATAAATTCAGTTACCCTTTCCAGTCCCCCATGAACCTCGAGCGAGTCTAAACATCCATGAAACATGTAAAAATTACACGTTAGTAAACAAACACCCACACCATAACAAAAACATCTAACAGTGTGCACGTACTTACATGTACATCTATACTATATACTAAATTTTAACCAGTTAACAAGAAACTTTAAAAGGAGTAAAAGCCTCACCTTCTTCGGTAACATCCACATAAATCACACACTTTAATGTCCATCTTTTCTCCTTTATTACTCATAGCTTATCAACGGCTGATCGTCGACAGAAGTGTGGCTGTCAGAATTTCCTCGTAAACGATTCACACGAGAACATATCCCTCCTTATACAAATATGTAGTATTGTTCCCTGTGCATGTTCATATGTTTCACAGTAACTTGAAAATGCATGTGTACACCGAAAGAATACACAACTTCTCTTCTGCATTACGGCTCTCTCTTTTCTACAATGCCGTTCGTTACTGTTTACATTCGGCGCGCGCGCGGGGGTTACAAACAGGGGTGCCCCGACAAATAGTTGCACATAGAACATATAAATAATGTGTGTTCATTGAATTCATAAATGATATAGATGAAAAAAATGAAATTGAATCACAACAATATATCTAAGACGCAACACAACGTAATGCAGTAAATTCCTGGGCCTTAATGTGGCATTTGTTCGCTTGTGTGTCTATGTAGACATATTAACTCGTTCATGTACGATTCTCACATATTTGTTTTATGAAATTTGAAAAAAAATATAGCACAGAACTTGTTTAATTTGATACCAAATGACATTATTTAATATATTAACAATAACTGAATTAATTTTTTTTCATAAAATGATAACGATTTTTGCTATCAGAAAAATACGTGTATGAGCTGCTGACCCAACAGAAGGGTTTTCCGTTGAAAAACGGAAAACCCTAAAAAGAAACCGTAGAAAAACAAAAGGGTCTTCCGTTGAAAACGGAAGACCCTAATAAAAAGAAACAATAGAATAACAAGAGGGTCTTCCGTTGGAAACGGAAGACCCTAATAAAAAGAAACAATAGAATAACAAGAGGGTCTTCCGTTGAAAACGGAAGACCCTCATAATAATAACTAGAGCAAAGCTCGTTGCAAAGCAACGAGTGGGTCTTCCGTTAATGTCGGAAGAAAAGCTGGAGGTTCCTGTATGAAGCAGAGCTCTTAAACTAATAACAAGAATAACTCAAATAAAAAGATTTTAAAAAATCGAATTATTCCTGGTACGACTTAACAACATCCGAATGATTTATAGTACGACTTAACAAAAACCTTTCTGATTTCAAGAGCGACTTATAAAAAATAATCCGAATGTGATACAGTACGACTTAACAATTATTTTATGTACGAGTTAATTTTACTTTGAACATTACGCTATTTTTTAAACCAAGGACGCGGAATCAAAATTTCCGGAAAAATCAATTTTCAAACCCCGATATCTCTGTAATGCATCGTCCGATTTTCAAACGGATTTCAGTTTCGTATTCAGCATGACCAACTCTACAAACCTCGTAAACATTTTAAATTGAAACGAAAAAATCGAAAATTCGAAAATTTTAAAACACTTCCGGTTTGGACCGGAAGTGACGGAAACTAAATTCCAGCCCTATGTCCAAATAAAAACGATCAATGCTTCAACACAGAAAATTCCAAGTCTCTATCTTTAAGCGTTTTTGAAAAACGCCCTGGACAAAATCACTTTTTTAAAATTTAAAAATTGACGTAACGTAAAAACGAAAGTGACGTTGTACTTAAAAAAATAACATCTTTTAGGGACAGTGATGTGTCATATTCCCTGAAAGTTTCATGTAAATCCGTTGAAAACTTTTTGAGATATTAAGCTTTAAAAAAGTCAGAAAAATAAAGAAAAAGAATAATAACTAGAGCAAAGCTCGTTGCAAAGCAACGAGTGGGTCTTCCGTTAATGTCAAGAGTAAAGCTTGATGTTCCTGCAAGAAGCAGAGTGTTTAAATTAATAACAAGAGCAACTTAAAGTAAAAGATAAAAATAAATACGAATGATACTCTGTACGAATTAACAAAAACCTTAACGATTCTAAGAACGACTTAACAAAAAAATAATTCCGAAGGTGTCAAAGTACTTAACAAAATTCGATTTATTTTTTGTACGAGTTTGAACTTTACGCTATTTTTGAAACCAAAAACGCAGAATCAAAATTTCTGAAAAATCAATTTTTAAACCCCGATATCTGTTATGCATCGTCCGATTTAAAAACGGATTTTAGTTTTGTACTCATCATGAAAATTACCGTAGATTACATATGTTTAATTTATAATATTGAAAAACAATGAAAAACTAAAACAAGAGGCAAATGGGCCACATCGCTCACCTGAGGAACAATAGGTATGATAAAATCAGCTTAATGGGGTCACAATGCAAACTACCTGGTCAATGTACAATAATACATGTAGATCCTGTATAAATAAAATCCACCCCCCCCCTAAATATTCTTATGTTTATAATCATCAGTTCCTTTTCTAAAAGGATGATTTTATATTGATTTTATAGTCATATCGCATGCATGAGTATTGCAGTTCTCAAAAAGATCCTTAACAATAGTTTATATATGGGATATAAACCTACATCAAACTCTGAACCTTCTTGTGAGGCCAAAGAACTGTCCTGGGGCCAAAGTCTTAACAATTATAAAGAATCATCTGGCTGATTACTTTCTGAGAAGAAGATTTTTAAATATTTACTCTATATATTCCTATGTTAAACTTTGACCCCCCCCCCCCACCCATTGTGGCCCAAACCTATCCCCGGGGTAATGATTTTCACAACTTTGTATCTACACTACCTGATGATGCTTCCACATACATGTAAGTTTCAGCTTTCCTGGCTGATTAGTTTCTGAGAAAACGATTTTTAAAGATTTTCTCTATATATTCCTATGTAAAAATCCATTCCCCCGTTGTGACCCCACCATACCACCTGGGACTATGATTTGAACAAACTTGAATCTACACTACCTGAGGATGCTTCCACTTTAATTTGAGCTTTTCTGTCCTAATAGTTTTTGAGAAGAAGATTTTCAAAGATTTTCTCTATATATTCCTATGTAAAACTTGATCCCCCTCTTGTGGCCCCTCCCTACCCCCGGGGACCATGATTTGAATCTACACTACCCGAGGATGCCTCCACACAAGTTTAAGCCTTTCAGAACGAATAGTTTTTGAGAAGATTTTTGAAAAATACCAACAAATTTTCAATAATTCTCAATTACCTCCCCTTTGAAGAGGGCGTGGCCCTTCATTCAAATGAACTTGAATCCCCTTCACCTAGTGGTGGTGCTTAGTGCCAAATTTGGTTGAAATCTGCCCAGTGGTTCTTGAGAAGAAGATGAATATATGAAAAGTTTACAACAACGACAACAACAAATTGTGATCAGAAAAGCTCACTTGAGCCTTTGGCTCAGGTGAGCTAAAAACAAAATAAAGGAAACATAGTTGCATACTTTTATTGAAAAACAATTTTTCACAGCTAACAATTGTAAATTACTTTAAACAGCCATAATTTTGTTTGGTATAATTTCTTATCAAACACAAACCACAACAAAGCATGATGCTTTCTTAAAGTTCCATTACAGTAACTGTTCATGAATTATCCGATTTAATTTGAATTACTGGTAAATAGTCTGTAGAACACATTAAGGAATATGCATGTAGGTAGAGGTGACAGGTTAACCTCAAGAGCTGAAAAGAATCAACAGGTAAAAACCATGTGGCCACCAATAGCTGAAATTAAAAAAATCAATAAGCTGTGTTAATACATGTACCGGTACTTATAATAGCTGTGTTTACATTAATATATGCATAGTATTTCTGAAAAAAAAATACACTGACCATGCAGTGTAATTAGTATGACATATCCCGATACGTGACATAAGATGGCACAGGACAGTTTTTTTGGTACATTTCATTGTAGCCTGGGGACGTGTGTCTTCGGAACCCTGTAACTAGAATTTCGCATTTTACTTCTGAATCTCATGTACCTAACATATGGGGCCTACATATTGAATATCAATTTCAACAAGAGACATCCCTCTAACTAATGATAATCATTAAAAATCATTTCATGAATTTTAGCAACACTCATAAGCCTTCAAGTACCGGTACAGCAACTCTCAATTTTACACAAATATTGACGGGTACTTTATCCGAAACTGTCCCTTGCTACCTTTAACTTACACTAACATTCTCTGAAAAGTCATCTTGTCTTAAACTTACAAAGCTTATGCTATTCTGAGAAAAAGTATACCTCATTTTGCCAATTCCATTAAGGATTAAGAAAAATATGGCCATTTAAGTGAACCCAGCATTTCCACTTTCTTCTATTTAACACAGATTCACAGGGCTCTCCATAAATAAAGCATCTTTACCTTATCTTATAGAGGTCAACTGTTGTTCAACCTCCCTAAATAAGAAACCTTATTCAAAACTACATACATATACATGATATTATCATGACAAAAGCATCACATCACTTAGAAATACCCTTACATGTATACCCTCCCCCTATTTTTTGATTTTCCTGAGAAGCATTAGTTTGAACACTTTAACCAAATATTATGAAACTTGTGGCAATTCCCTTGAGTCATTTCTGACACATATTTAAAAACAACCATCACTGATATTGAAAATTGATCTTTTCTTGATAAACGGATGAAATGTAACATTTTTTTTCACAAAAAGACATGCCGCCATACATGTGATTTCTTGTTTTCATGAAACAGTA
Organism: Magallana hongkongensis; assembly: GCA_015776775.1. Taxonomy (NCBI): domain Eukaryota; kingdom Metazoa; phylum Mollusca; class Bivalvia; order Ostreida; family Ostreidae; genus Magallana; species Magallana hongkongensis. The sequence continues at coordinate 4,929,702 of CM027469.1, read as the reverse complement.
AGCTTATAATCATTTTTAGTGAATATCTTATTTATTCTGGTTTCTAGTCTCCTTTTAACTTTGCTAAAATAGTAAAACCTACAAGTGTGATGTCTGCTCTTAATTAAAATGAAATTCAAACACAACCGGGTACCTGGGGATGGATGAGAATTCCATGATAAATTATCAAATTTTACATGTTTTCCTACATTTTTGATGCACATATACAATAAAAGGGTAAACATTTGTTGTTTCTTGATCATTTCGAGAGTAATTTTTATAGCAGATGTTATTTCAAGGTCAAATGTACATTTACATATCCAACATGTAATGGTAATGAAGACAATTGGAAAGAGGGGGTAGCTTTTTGAATTCCGTAAATATATCTAAAATATCACTTTTGGATAGGAAGGAGCAAAAACTTGAGTTTTTTGACATATTGTATACTTTGATAACTGCATTTGTCTACATGTGAATTTTATTTGAAAGAAAAATATGCTGTTTTAAAAAAATTGAGTTATATAAGTCAGGTTGCTTGATGTTATTTCATGAAATCAGACAGCAAAATTATTTAAATAATTCAATTGATCAAAATTCTTTTACTGTGCAGTATTAATTCTTATCTCAGTAATTAACTTAAGCCTATTAATTGTCATCAGGATAGGAAATACCTACTTTCTAAGCCAATTTACTCTAGTGGCGGTCATTCTACACATTTAATAGGGATTTACTTCCCTCGTATATTATAGCTAATAAATCATGTAATGACATAATTATATAACCAACAAAATCATCCATTTTCCCAAAAAAGACTACTTTTGGTACAAAATCCACTCAAAATTACAGTTAAATGAAAAATCTGAAAATACCATGTAGTCTTGAAACTTACACTAACATTCTCTGAAAAGTCATATTGTCTTAAACTTACAAAGCTTTTGCTATTCTGAGAAAAAGTATACCTCATTTTGCCAATTCCATTAAGGATTAAGAAAAATATGGCCATTTAAGTGAACCCAGCATTTCCACTTCCTTCTATTTAACACAGATTTATAGGGCTCTCCATAAATAAAGCATCTTTACCTAATCTTTTAGAGGTCAACTGTTGTTCAACCTCCCTAAATAAGAAACCTTATTCAAAACTACATACATATACATGATATTATCATGACAAAAGCATCACATCACTTAGAAATACCCTTACATATATACCCTCCCCCTATTTTTTGATTTTCCTAAGAAGCATTAGTTTGAACACTTTAACCAAATATTATGAAATTAAATGCTTCTATTCTGATTAATTGAATTTTTAAGCAGCGTGAAATTAAAACCATCGCATTTGAAACTTTAGTAAAAATCATGAAATTTTAACACGGTGGAATTAAAAAGACTTACAGTATTTCATCCGAACAGCCTCAAAGTATAATTTTCTGCTATACCATTTTTTTAAAATGAATTCTACTGGGTTTTTTTTTTGCAAATAAATTTAGCGAGGATTTTTTTTCTCTTTTCTTATTAATGACAGGTTTTAAAAACAATATTATGTTTAGTATGTATAAAATTTCATAAACAATTTTACAAAGCTTTGGATTTTAGTTGCACAATGAAAAAATGAGGGATTGCACGATAATACATGCTCATTTTGAAATTTAAAGCATTGTTGATTTCTTTTCCTAGATAGAGATATGCACAAAATGATGTTGCTCTGTGATGCTTTGCCAAGATTAAAAGCATGAGAGAGAGAGAGAGAGAGAGAGAGAGAGAGAGAGAGAGAGAGAGAGAGAGAGATCTGAGGCGCATGTAGTAAAAATTATTGCATACCAAATAACCCAATAAAACTATACATGTGAGAAGAAAAAACAAATCCCGCCGAATACTGAAAAACCAAATTATCAATGTAAATAATCACAGGTTTATTTACAGTTAGTATTTTTACATCGTATTCTCTGAAACCAATAAAAATATTAATGTGAGAAGAAAAAAACAAATCCCGCCGAATACTGAAAAACCGATATCAGTGTAATCATACGGATTTTATTTTTGGTATTGAATATTGTGTTACGGTAACTTTTTTCTCTGAAATATTTATCATTTACGGTACTAATAAGAATCATGGATATTTCTTTTGAGCAATAAATATATTTATAGAAGTAATATTTTGGGCTAATTCTGTGAATAAATAATTTGTTGCTTTAAATATAAGTACCAAATTAATTTAATCAATCAAATCAATACTAATGTAAATATATGTTTCTAATATCATTATTTCTATTATTTCATGTTTTCTTAAAAATTTTTATTACTAACAGAGTCAGGGTAAAAATCCGAGAGGACCCGAATCGATGAGGATAAAAGCGTGTCCAAAGCGTGTGAAAAGCGAGCAAACCGTTTCGTGCGAGAATCGTTTCGTGTAAACCGTTCAGCGTTTCGTGTAAATCGTTTAGCGTTTCGGGCAAAGCGTGCAGCATTTCGTGTAAACCGTTCAGCGTTTCGTGTGAACCGTTTAGCGAGCGTGCAGCGAGCGTGTGGTGTAGTAGTACGTTTCAGGGTCTGTAGCAACTCAAAAACAACATAACTAAATCTTTATTAGTTAATAAACGCATTTTGCGGATCTTTTAATATATAATTAGACAAACGTTATTAATTTTCTAACATTATTTGATCATCTTGTTGACTAAAGAAGGCAACGTTAAGCATTGTAAAAAAACTGTCATTGTTAATGTTTTAAAAACTTATTCCATCCAATAGGATTACAAGTGACTAATGATAAAATGTTATAAAATTCACTTATTAAACTTAAAACTTCTTCCTTCTTAGAAACCACTAACTATTAAGGGTGTTCGCCATTTTACTTTAAAGTAAAGGAGAACACGGACGGAAGGTCGTCCAGAGTAGACTAGAAATATTTTAAAAAAGAGTACTTACAATGTATGTAGCTGTGATAACTCATTGAATGCGTCGATGGCGATCCGTGTTATCCGGTTGTAATTTAGCCAGCTTTAATGATCTTGATTGCACATAATGGGAAAAATTTCCTGACTTTCCTGTCTTCATGACAGCACTTGCATCTGAAAACTGTGCATCAGAATTCTGTGATATCGTGATTGGTTTTGTTGACAGTCTACCATTGTTGAAATAGATTTTCCCTGGACAAAGTTCATACAAACAAGAAAACCTTGTCAGCAACCTACTAGCTGCAACTTATGGTGCACATAATACACTTGAGGATGTAAGGTCACTAGGATGGCTCATAAAGCATGAAAAGGTAACAGATAAACATCTCCAAGACTTTACATTTTCCCCGGAAGCAGTGAAAAATCAGTTGGCATATAGCCGAGAAAAAAACAAAAACATCGAATCATTACATCCATTAATTGCAGCAGGTGAAATGAAGATGACAACAGCCCAAAACATTGCAAGGTCCGGGTTATGTCTTGCACATCCCGACAAAATTCACTTAAGGGATGGTGAGGATGGACTTCGAAATATTTTGTAAGCAGAAACAGTCATGGTCAAGCTCGCGTGACATGTTGTTAAAAAACACTGAACACTGTCATTCCCAGTTTATGTGAATTTTTTGACAAGCAAAATAGTTCTTGAATGTGAGAATGTATAATAAATCATATGCAAATTGTTTTATTTTCATTCACAATTTCTATTGCTTATTCTATAAATATTAAAGAAGTTTAAAGGTCAAGGTCATTGACCAAAGCCATATCTGAAGGTCAAATGATTGTGTTCTTCAATAGTTAATAAGTAAAAGTATTTTAACATATTTCTATTGTTAAAATGCATAATTAAGGTCTTCCGTTTCCAACGGAAGACCTTTCTATTATTGTGCGGGTTAATGATTATTCTTATTTTTCTTTTTTTTTTTTTCTTCCTAGACGCGAACTTTGAGGCTTCATATCGTGCTCATTTCTGAACGGTTTTTGCTCAAATTTTCAGGGCTAATGGACTTTACAAAACACTATCTTCATCAATTCATAAAAGTTAGAATTCCCTTTTCGTTAACGAGTTATTCCCCTTTTAAATTTTTTTAGGGCCTTTGGTTTCCAGACAAAGGCTCCGAGACTATGATAGCAGGGAATGGGAATTCAACGAATTTGAATAACAAAGACATTGAAGTTGTATACATCGGTTTTTGTTTTTGGGTTATGTTCCTTATTTAGAAAAAGGTAGGGGGTCAAAAAACAGGATTCCAAAAAGTGCAAAAAATTAGACATATTTTCCTTTATATCTTTTTAACGAAAAATATTTTGTTAAGACATGTAGAATAAAAGTTGTGCAGAATATCAAGGGCTTTTATTTGACACCAATAAAAAAGGGCTGGCCCCTTAAATTAAGGGCCAATAGCCCCTAAAAGTTTTTGCTTAATAACTCTAAAACGGTTAGGATTTTGATATGGATGTTGCTGGAAAAGTTGTTTGTTGGGATCTCATAAAGGTCGAAACAATATTATTTTGTACGTGATTTGTGTAGTATGAGTGTAAAAAGCTTTACATGTTGACATGTACCTGTTTTCATTTGACAAGTTAACGAAAGTCTTTGTGCGTACAACTGGCATAAAGTTGCCGCAGAAAGTATGCTGGTTTATACAGGAGGCATCAATTTATTATTTATTTTTTTTTTGTTGGAGTACATGCTTTTTTTTAGGAGTTAAAGTCATTGTTGTTAAGTTCTTATAGTGCACAATCATTAAAAACGGCAATTGGAAAACAAAACATTCTTTTTCTTTTCTATTTAACCACAAAATATGAAATTAAAAAACTCTATGCATTACATTTCATTTATTAACTCCATGCATTTTAAATCTACTTTGAATCAGAGCTGTGTGTGTGTACCATTACGTAAGCTCTCCCTCGCCCGCGGCCGAGAAAATCGGTCACCATGCTCGCGGCTGTAGCGGTCAGCGGTTATCTAATACATGAGAGCTGTGTCTCTCATATACATCTATGAGTTTATTTAGCCGCGAACTCGATAATTGGTTTCATTTTGATTACACATAATTTTTTTATGGATTAAACGATTGGGTGTCAATTAAGAAATCGTTCAGTTAATTAATAAAAGCAATGTCATTCTCAATCTTAAGCAATAATAGACACAGATCAATTGTGGGTTTTAAGTTTAAAATAAATAACTTCTATTTGATAGAGTATGGTCATTATACTGCAAACTTTTCAAATCTTCCTGGGTTCTGAACTGTGCCTGTCTGTGCGTTGTACATGTACCTTTACGTAATATATCCTTCGCCAACGGCCGATGAGATCATCCATGGCTGCACTACCTAGCGGTAATTAAGCGGGTATTTAATCAGTTAATACACAAAATTCTCACACCGCGAAGCACACTTACATGCATATGAACATGTTTGAGTTAATATAGTCGTAAAAACAGGAACTGTTTTAATTTAATCCTATAAAAGTTTGTCCATCTTGTATTTATTCAATTGAACATTTGAGTGTAAATGAATATTAATGAGCGATATCACTCCAAATCCTAAACATCGTACATGTAAGACATAAATTAATGGTTAGTTTGTTTATGTAAAATATTTTAGAAACTGCACAAATAATGTTTTAAATCAACCCCCCCCCCCACACACACACACACACAGATAGTAAACCTGTAAATGATTATCATCCCTCGCACATGGCTGAGGAGAACCGGCGCGAGTGGACAAGTAATCCGGGGTCGGTTCGTGTTCTTCTACATGTACCTTATCGCGCGTTCATGTTTCATATTTTGCACGGACACAACTATATTTTTAATGTTTTCAACTATTATATTCGTTTAAGATGAAAAGATAAATTCATTAAACTTGTACAGTTGATTAAGCATTGATTTATAGATAGCATACAAGGTAGTTTAAAAATCAAATTATAATCAAAGTTCCATGTAACATGTTTGCAGTAGGTGCTAGCACGATAAAAAATGATCTGAATTGAGGCATTCGATGATTTTTTTTTTTTAAATTCACATGAATTTTCAACTTTAGATTAGATTCTATCGGTCACATATTAATCACTTCTGTAGTCTTCTACATGGTCGTTCGTTTCTTTGTAGAAGCGAACTCATTGCTGCCCCCTCCCGCCCCGCTGACAGGAGCTCGCGCTGGACTTTTTTAATTGTCAGAACGATATCAAGATCTATCGAAAATCATTTTTGGTGGCTTCTTCTCATGTGTAACATTTTGTTTCACTTTCCCACCCGTTTGTTTATTCGGTCAGTCTGTGTAAATTCAATCGCCACAGGCGACCGAGAATCTTGTGTCGCTTCATCGCACACAGCTCGGAACATATATAGCCCCAGGTCATCAATTGTTATATAATTGAGTAACTGTTGGAATGCGCAGCATTGTTAAGGCGTCCCGATGCTAAAATACGGCTGGAAAACGATATTATTTGAATCATGGCAAAAATAATTTTACCGGGAGTATTTCTTTAAATCTATGTTACATTTATTGACATCGATGTTAAACATTATATTTGATGCATTTTTGTGACGTCATATGTACTTCGTAATCACGTGACAGGCGAATCCTAATATTGCAAATGATCTAGTTAAAACGCATCGGCGCAGGTGATTAATGACATTAAATCATGCATATTTTTAAGAAAAATCATTTGTTAAGTCATAAACTTTGAAGTTCTTGCTTGGGAAAGAAATAGATATTTCGTTTATAGAAGATATTGTTGAAACATTCCACAAAATCATCAAAATAATGCACATTTTTACTAATCAAAAGCGATTTACAAAAATTTGGGGTAAATCCGTAGGTTTCCGCAGCACGATTCACATTGGTACTTATATTCTCTACCAATTTTACGTAAAATATTCGAAAATTGTGTTGATCTTTCACCTGCGCCAAGCTGGTTTTACATGCATTAAAATTTCTTCATTCAGTTGTTTACACGTAGCAGGGAGAGTCTCCAAACCACTAGTTTATAAATAGTCTTTTACTTAAAACGAAGCTTTAAAACTGCCGATTATTCGATACTTGTTTTTAATATGAATGAATCCTGTACGTCTAGAATTAACTGCAGCATCTATATAAAAGAAACATGCGGTAATATACTGGTTTGATATAATTCACTTTTAACGTTAAGATACATTCCCCGAGAACTATCGACAGGAATGCAGATCGTGACGTCAAAGTTAATTATGACGTCATATCGTATGAAGTACAGACAAGTGACTTTCTACATATCGCATCGGGAAGCCTTAACATGCCCGCGTGGTGCTTTTACATAAAATAATAAAATCATCCAGAAAAAAAGTTACCGTAACTCAATAGTCAACACCAAAAATAAAATCCGTATGATTGCTAACTGAAATCGGTTTTTCAGTATTCGGCGGAATTTGATTTTTCTGCTAACATTAGTAATTTTATTGGTTTCAGAGATTACGATGTAAAAACACAAACAGTAAATACACCTGATATTATTTACATTGATAATGTTGAAAAATATTTAAAATTAAATTATTCACATTCGTAAGATAAAAATGTTCTACGAACAACCGATTATTTTTTTCCTATGTCGTATCATTCACGCGTAAATAAGTATGTTCTGTACATATATATACATGAACCCGGAAAAAATTCAAATGATTACACCAAAAAGAAAGTTGTAATTAGTATTTCGAAATTTTTTTCTGAAACTAATTTCACATTGTATTGAAAAGAGCAAGAAATAAAAATGATTTAAGTTTTTAACTCAATATCCGTATATATTACCGGCGCTTCGTACATGTGTAACGGCGTACAGTGTATAGATTATTATAATATGTTCGAATTAAGTACCATGTGTAAAGATTCCCATAATAATTACTAGTAATTGCATGACTGTGTATACATTGTAGGCAAATCCCTGTGTGTTAATTACTTCTAAGACTCTCTGTTTTCCATTAACAGTGGTTTAAATAATTTTCAGATAATTAATAAAATTTTTGTCATTTGAATTGTATGCTTCATCAAATACTGATTCCGATTACCTTGAAGTCATTAATTTTCCATTGGCTATTGACAAAAAAAGAGACGCTTGACCATCCAATGAAAACAAATACACAGAGGTTGATTGACAGGTGCAGCCAGGTGCAGGAGACACCCGATGTCCGAGGTTATGTGTGCTGCTTGTACAAAGTCGAATGGTCTCAGTAAGAGTTATCGATGTAAATAAATAAAAAAATATATATGCTTATCAAAACATGATCGTTTAAGTTACAGCGAAGAACATTGAAGCGTTTAATAGGGGTTTACTCCAGAAAAGTTTCTACCTAATGTTTTCACTGACTTTTGTCCAATCAGATCGTAGCTGGGCGAAGTTAAGACATTGCCGCTCGTGACTTGAATGAGAGAAAGAAGAGAGAGAGAGAGAGAGAGAGAGAGAGAGAGAGAGAGAGAGAGAGAGAGAGAGAGAGTTGAGTAAATTATAAGTGGTGCCGATAAAGGAATAATCATTAGTTATAAACTTGCAAAAAAAATCAATTAAGGTCTGTATATAAAAATTACATGTATATCCTATATTGTATAACTTTAAAGCTTTTTAAAGAACGATTGTGAAAATTTCTTTGGCCGCGCGCCGTCGACAACATGCACATGGATAAGAATGACGTAACTTATATTCAACTAAATTTCCTAGCATGGAGTCCGAGAATACGGACATTAAATATTTTAAAATGCGAACGAATAATCACTTATGAACATGATGAATTTAGATGTAGTGTAAAGGAAAGGCAACGAAGGCGGATGCTTAGTGGAAAAGTAAAACGTCTAAGGTAAAGAATGTTTCACACTGAGTAACCATGAAGAAAGTTTTTATACAAAGTAAATTTACAACCTATGTTTAATTCCAGGAAGATTCGGCAAACTTTGATTTAATTATTAACGGTAACACTTGTAATAAAAACAGTTTCTTAAATATTCGTACAGTCTTCGATGTTTGACATTACTTTATCCTATTACTGATCTATATATAGACATCGTTGTTCCCTGGTTAAAGGATTTCAAAACACTTCAAAGTTTCATAAATTTATAAGATATACTATGTCCCGAGTTTTTTCTTCCACCACTTCTTGCTTGATATTTCAATAATAGTAAATACCTTTGTGCTCAAACTACGTTCATCCACTTATATGAAAAATGTCCAGATTATATGTGTTGAAACGCCCCCTCTACCGCTTCAGGTTTCAATACACATCCCAATATTGAAAGTCTACGGGGATTTTGCATTGCATCAGCCATTAATAAGCCCGGATGATAACGTTAAAAAATTGCGCCAGGTATCCCGAGTACTTCCGAATGGAGAAAAGATGTAAACATTTCCCATTATAAATCTCCGTAAGAAAATTGTTTTCGTTCCTGTGAAATTTTATGAGTGAAAATTGTTCAATAAAGATATCTTTGATATATTCCCTTTCATCAATTGAAAGTGAATTGAAGTGTCAGTGAGTTCCGAATGAAATCTGATGAATGTTTCACGCGGTTCTCGCACGCTTTGCCCGAAACGATCTACACGCTTTGCCCGAAACGCTAAACGGTTTACACGAAACGCTTCACAATCACACGAAACGCTAAACGGTTTACACGAAACGTTTCTCGCACGTAAGTCGCACGTTTTTTGGTGTAATAGTACGTTGCAGGGTCTGTAAATTTTGTCATCACGTAACAATTCTAAACTTGCACATAGTTTTCAAAAATTTAGAAATATTTTTAAATAAAGAAGTTATCTTAGGGAAAAGGTTACGTGTTTTGTAGGCGGGTTCGGTTTTTAAATCAAAGTACTGATGTACCGACGAGAGTTGATTTTATCGAATATTATTTATTTTAAAATCAACTATATGCTAGTTTGCTTGGCAAGTAGTTTATAATCTGCATTTGAATTATGCACATTTTTATAATATGAATTCTCTGACTTTTCCGACTAGAATTTCGAGAAAACCTCTAATGAATCATGTTGTGTAATATTTTAAAATAGAATTGATTTCATCAAACTATGTTTTGGTATTCCAAATATTTCAAAAATTGTATGGATCCAACCAATAATGAACTCTAGTTTCGTTCAACCAGGTGCTTGGCTGTCTCCGTTAATCTCCGACAAGTAAGAGATACCAGGTCACGTGATAGCTTGATGATGCGACCTCGAAATATAGACTGACTCTCTACTTGCCGGAGATGTAAGGAGACAGCCGATGGTTGAACGAGACTATATATTGAACTCTGGCGTAGGAATACACACAACTAAAAAAACTTCAAATTGTTCGTACCATTTAAAATCTGACTATTTCCAAGGTATTTATAAAAAAGTTTCCTTAAAAAAAATGCTTCATTATTTTCAAGAACTAAGTCTTGTCAGCGGCGATGATTTGTGCTTAGGTGCAGACAGTTTCAGTTTCGGTATGCTAGAGTAACTGCATAGGAGAGTTGATTAAAATCAACTCCCAAAAAACACAATTCCTCACATGAATCATGAGTACATGTAACAATGCTTGCTACCCTCTGAAAATTTAACTCGACATTAAACATCACATTTTTTAAAGAATGTTTGAAACGATTACATAAACTGTGTTCGACAGATAGTTTTCCTAAAACATTTTCTTTCTCTCTTTTTCAAAACACGTTTTATATACAGGCTTTCAATCACAACACATTTTTATAACAAAAGCAGAACTGAAAATTTAGTCATTATAAATTATTAACACCATATCACATACATTTTCAACTCGCAGCAACAACGGAAGACCTACTCGTGGCTTTGCCACGAGCTCTGCTCTAGTTATCATTACTGTTTGGATGAAAAAGTAACTTATTGATTTTCATTTTTTTTGGGGGGGGGGGGTCAACTGATAAATTAAGATTGTGTGGATGGAATTCCTTTTCTTTTCTTTTATATTAGTTACATATACATGTATCTTGACATTTATAATCTTTTTTTGTGGTTCTGTGCACACAATTTTTAACTAAAACTAAACATTGTTCAAAAACTCAATTCGATTGTATTTGGTAATATCTGAATTTCTGACCATTACCCCCTTAATACCATAAGAAGATCAATAGAGTCAAAAAATGACCATGACAACCGATCCATTTAGAGGTACACACCAAAAAATAATTATAAGTAGTCTGCAATTGACTTTGAAAATCAATACTAGCAATTAAAGAGACACAGTCATTTAAGGTTTACCAAAATTAAGTTGTCTACATTTTGTAATTTACATCAGTTCACCATTAAATGTCACTTTTTCATAAGATGAATAATGGTAAAAATATTACTAAACATGAAAATGTGTTTAATATTATTTAAATAAATTCAAATTACAAATTTCAGTCCCCAACTTACATTGTAAATCAATTTCTTCAGCAAAGAGTTAACAAAACAATGTGCCTGGTTTCCAACAATTGGCATGCGCAGTAATGATTTTATAAATTAAGATTATTTAATCATTGATATCGATGGAATTAGCATATGAAAGTAATAAATATCTAATAAAAAAAATTACAAGTTAGGCGTGTTTGCCTTTTCATGATAAATTTAATTTTTCGAAGTTTTTTTTTTTTACGAGGCTGGTCAATGTTATATTTCATCTATTGTTTTCTTTATTGCTTAACACCAGACCTTAAAACTGTCTACATTGTCCATATTTTCTCTGTTATGTACTAATTTTACTAACAAAAACGTTTAGTAGAACATTGTTATATTTAACATTGTATTCCAAGTGTTATATCTGTGATGACTAGCTTTTCATTACCGGAATGTCGATAAACAGGAAAATGCTAGAGGTGATATTTCCGTGGTGTCATTGTAAATTTCCAAGAGCACCCACTTCCTTTGTTTCCATTTCAATTAAAACAGCGACAAGAATTAATTAATTACAATGTACATTCATATTTAAACGAGGAAATGAGTTATAATATTATAACATCACAAAGTCTACTTTTTACAAGCAAACTTGAAATAAGTTAACTTTGATAATTTGGGGGGTAATGACCCTCTTCTACGACACTCTGTTTAACAAATGTCTACGTGAAACTATAAACAGAATAAAGAGTCGGGTGTGTGTCTTCTTTTATTTTCTGATATCCGGGCTCGTCACAAAGATGTACGCAGTGTTTGTGTGTGTCGGAGTTTTTGCCTTTGCTAATAGTTATGGTGAGCCATTTTTTAAAGTTAACATTGAATTTGTTAAATCGGCCCAAATTTTATATAGTTGGTAACATTTTAATATTTAAAGAAAGAACACTTTCCGTTCGTTTGGCTCTTTAACTGATTTTCTCTGATTACTGTATCTAATTACATGCACAAGGATCATGATACCGGAATGATGTAACGGGTGTTTTGGTATTGTATTGTACTAAGTCAATATGTACAAGTCAAAAACAAAAAGCTGAGCTTATGAATAAGAAAAGAAAATCCCATTGTTTCACGGCCAATTAGTTTGAACTATGACGCTTCACGTCCATTTTTTAACGGCGTTAATTGGTTATTGCGCTGGATTTAAAAATCAAAATTAATGTTGGATTTTTTTTAACACATTGCTCATCTATATTTGTTCTCAATGTAACGGTAAAGTAATGATGTGCATGTCGTTACAATGGGTTGTATTTTACCTAAAACATTATAGTTTAAAGGGACATGGTCACGATTTTGGGCAAAAATTATTTTTCCGATTTTAATATTAACAATGCTTAAGAAAGGCATTTTAAATAGGCAACTGAAATTTGAGTGTCATTTGTTTAGTTATAAGCGAGTTACAGAGCTTGAAATTCTTCGCAATGTAAACAAAGTGTTTGTTTATATTTTGAACGTTGACAATAAAATTTCATTTTTAAATTTAAAACTGGTGTGTTAAACTTTAGGAACTGTTTATCAATGCTTAAAATAAATAACAAGATAGACAAAAACAGAATTCAAGAGTCGGGTGGGTTTCCTGTTTTATTTTCTGATGTCCGGGCTCGTCACAAAGATGTATGCAGTGTTTGTGTGTGTCGGAGTTTTTGTCTTTGCTAACGGTTTCGGTAAGACAGTTATTTTTTTAGTAACTATTTAATTATACCCCCGCTCCGAAGGAGAGGGGGTATACTGTTTTACCCTTGTGTGTCTGTCTGTCCGTCCGTCCGTCTGTCCGTCTGTCTGTCCGTCTGTCTGTCCGTCCGTAACAAAAATTTCTGTCGCATTTATCTCAGCAACTGTTTATTGCAGATGCTTGAAATTTTAACACAGTGTTTGTTAAGGCATGCCATATCGTGGGATATATTTTTGTACCAATCGGACGTCAACTTCCTGTTAAATGACGACTTTGCTTATTTTTTAACCAAAATTTTCAAACAAAATTTTCGTCAAAGATTTTTCAGCAACTGTTTATCGCAGATGCTTTAAATTTTAACACACTATTTGTTTAGGCATGCCATATCGTGGGATATATTTTTGTATCAATCGGACGTCAACTTCCTGTTAAATGACGACTTTGCTTATTTTTTAACCAAAATTTTCAAACAAATTTTCGTCAAAGATTTTTCAGCAGCTATTTATCGCAGATGCTTGAAATTTTAACACACTATTTGTTTAGGCATTCCATATTGTGGGATATATTTTTGTATCAATCAGACGTCAACTTCCTGTTAAATAATGACTTTGTTTATTTTTTGCCAAAATTTTCAAACAAATTTTCGTCAAAGATTTCTCAGCAGCTATTTATCGCAGATGCTTTAAATTTTAACACAGTATTTTTTAAGGCATGCCATATTGTGGGATATATTTTTGTACCAATCGGACGTCATCTTCCTGTTAAATGAGTACTTTGTTTATTTTAGCCAAAATTTTCAAACAAATTTTCGTCAAAGATTTTTCAGCAGCTATTTATCGCAGATGTTTGAAATTTTAACACACTATTTGTTTAGGCATGCCATATTGTGGGATATATTTCTGTACCAATCGGATGCCAGCTTTCTGTTAAATGTCGACTTTGCTTATTTTGCATATTCACATCAGAGCGGGGGTATCACTAGTGAGCATTGGCTCACAGATATCTTGTTTGTTAATAAATAAAATCGGCCTAAACTTTTATAGTTGGTGAACTTTTAATATTCAGAAAGAACATTTTTTGTTCGTTCGACTCAACAGATTGAATAAAGTTTTTTTGGTTTTTTTTTTTTTTTCTTTTTTTTTTCTTTTTAAGTAACGGATATTTGCTCTGATTACTGTATCTAAATACACGTACAAGGATTATGATATCGGAAAAATGAAACGAGTGTTTTATTATAATACTGTATTATGTCAATATTTCCTAATCGAAAACAACACGCTTAGATTGTCAATAAAATAAGAAAATCTCATTGTTTCACGGCCAGTTAGTTTGAACTATGACGCTTCACGTCCTTATATTTTGTTAACGACGTTAATGGGGTCTTGTGCTGGATTTAAAAATCAAACGTAACGTGACTTGTAATTTTTTTTAACTGCATTAATCATTTATATTTGTTTTCAATGTTACGGGTTAATTAAGAATGTGCATGACGTTACAATGGGTTGTATTTCACCTTAAACATTCTTGTTCAAGGTAAAACAACATGATATGAATCTACAGACGATCAACAGCTTGTCATAGTGGGTGATATTTTAATATATAAAAATAAAATGACGCCTTATTATTGTGCCGATAACTCCGACATTGTACATTTTTTAAATATTTCATTCACAGCTCGTGGTCAACTCGAAAACTTTAATTAATTTATCACTGATGATACACGATGCAGTCATTGTATACAATGTAAATTAAAGAATAATTAATGTCAGCAAAAAAGGGACGAAATAAAAAAAAAAAACTGGATTCATATATCTTTAAATCAAAATCGACCGGTTTATATTGTACCTTTAACTGATGTTGTTATACATATGATAGTAATAAGTAGAGGATTGATTTAGAAATGTAATGACTATCACTTATAAAAAATAAATGTTCCATTTCTATATTACTATAAATTCCTTTTTTTAACGAACTGTACCTTAACATTGTTTTACAAGGTTGTCTTTTTCTTCGAAACAGTTAATGTCGCCCTCAACAAACCAGCATACATACAGTACCAATACAGACCAGGTGACGACACATATGACGCCAGTAACGCTGTAGACGGACGTAAATCAGACCTGAGTGAATGGGGAGGTCAATGTGCTGTATCATATCCTACACAAACCGCCACCTGGTGGGTGAACCTGACCACAATCCACAGCATACACCACATCACCATTTATTTCGTGACGAACAATATACCATGGGGTAAAGTCACATTTACTGAGTCCAGTAAGATATAAATATCCTTCGACTATAGCTGTATCGATACATTTAATGTTTAGCCTTTATGTTTTGGCTATAGATGTATCGAAACATTTAGTGTTTAGCCTCACATATCACCCAAATTCTTATAATAGTATAATACTCTATCAGAATATTGTGTTCTGAGATAAAATACGACGGCACATCAAAACGTTACACGTATAAAACAAAATCATGTAATACCCCAAAGTGAGTGAAACTAATCTTCAATAAATTGTTTTCAGGAAATTTGACCTCTACAATTACATCTTCACAACCTCAACAAAAAATTCAATTCTCCGACTAACAAGATGATGAATTTGTTATTTTGATTATTATCAGTAATATCAACATTTATATAAAATACAAATTCAAGCACATTGGGTATTTTATGAAATGTTGAACGATGTAAATTTAAATTACTATCTATACGTCTGATAAAGATCTGATTATTACGACACTATATCACATCAGTGTCAAAATGATCAGTAATGCAACATGCTTAAACCTGAAATCTATAGTCTGTCCCAAGATATTTTTGCCGCATATTTTCTTAAATTATTCAATATCTATAAATACCTCTTGGTTGAGACGATGTTCATTCAATAGTATGAACAAATCCCAAGATCTCCCCTTTGAAACGCCCCCTCTAGCTTGTCGGGTATCAGTACACGGTTAAAAATAAAAAGTCTACGAGGTTTTTCCATTGCCAAGGAGATGAAGACGCCCGGATGATAACGTTGAAAAATTGCGCGAGGGGTCCCGAGTATTTCCGAATGGAGAAAAGATGTCAACATTCCCCATTATAAATCTCCGTAGGAAATCTGTTTTCGTTCCTGTGAATTTTTACGAGGGAAAAATGATAATGTGTGAATGAAGTTATTTTGGGAATTTTCCCTTCCATCGCTTTTAATTGCACTTCAGTCACAGGTATGTGTATTTTTATTAAAAATCGTTCAAATATGCAGCAAAAATAACTTGGGACAGACTATAGTTGTTATAACTACTTCAATAGAAATAGATCAATACTGTAACAATGTAACGTTAGATATGTCCAGTGTCACGGTAGGTGTTAGCACGATAATGGACCCTCACTTCTCTTGTAAGCCGCGGTGTGAGGAAATGGTTTACAATGTAAATAGACCGTTCTCCTTGGGTACACTGCTTCTATTTTAGAAAGGTGTTAATTCTCAGTATCATTTGATGGATGTTGAACAACTGAAATCTAAACTATGTTTAAACATCTACTACATGTATATTGTAAGTTGTTAATGTCTATGACATGTATCAGGAATTTCTTACTGTAACATCTAAATGAGTATTATTGTAACGTGTCGCGGCCTCGACCAGGCGTCTCGGTCCGTACACGGTTCACCCGAGTTTAATAGGGAATGCAGACACTTGCCAAGTGCTTCTTTGATGTACAGAAAAGCTTTAATTCAAAATATACAGATATAGGTTAACCACTGCCTTGTGGTAATTCTCAATATATACAGATATATATAAGCCACTGCCTTGTGGCTATTTCTATGTTTGTCAACTGCCCTTACCACCTGGCAAGGCAACTTGTCGCTCAGCCACTTGGTAATGCAAGTTGGTAAATCAATCTGGCTATGCCACTTGGCCTATCAATTTGTCATTCGAAGAACCTGACGTAATCCACTTTAATTAACCAATGTTTCCTACTTACAGAATTCACGGTTGTGAAACTCTACAACACAGTAATTCGCACTCAGGGATTACTTTACGTATGAGTCTTCTGAACAGACTATACAACATCAATCAAACAAACTAGCGACACCATCTGGCTCTTAAACCAATTGCATTATCTCTAACACAAGTGTTTAAGAACATCCAAACATATTCTCTCGATTTATAAGTCTATCTGACTAATAAGAAACTACAATAACTGTTTTTGTTGTTTTGTTTTTTTATATAATAAGAATACTTGAATCACTCTTTTAATCATTTGACATTTTAATAACACTATTTACAATAATTACTGATAATAAAAATACAAACAAGGGAAGATAACTCTTTCAATCGTTTCACTTCCCTCCCCTTAAGAATATGCGTCCCGCATGATTCTACTGTCAGAACAAACAATAAGTAAATAAAAATTAACAAGTCAATATGCCGATGACCTACAGCATCTTTTCCCTCTTCACAGTGATTGTCTTGCGTCCGTGCTCCCGGACAATGGTTGTTGTCTTGATCGACTTGGTATATACAACTGGATCTGTCTGAACAGCCTTATCTGCAACTTTGCACGTGGGGTCATTTGTCTTGTCATCCAGCCTCGGTGTCTTACAACGGTCAGGTGTATACACGGGCATGGGTTGAGTCCTCTTTCTAACAGTAGGGTCGACGGCTTTCTCACAGGGTGAAGGTCCACTGGAAGCTGTAAAATCTCTAGGTTCTTTGTTACTGGTACCCGGTTCTTCGTCAATGGTTATGTCAGGTTCCTGTGAGAGCCACTCCTCTTCATCTGAAGACTCGTCCTCGTGGAGATCTCTAGATAAACCATCTTCACTGGATTTAATACCCTCTGCATTATCAGACTGTTGGCTGCCTTGACCTCTCTCAACTTCGTCTGGATGGTTTCTCTTAAGATGCCGTATGTAGTTGACTTTCTTATCTGTCGAATAATCACATCGTCTACAAAAGTGTCTGGTTTCATAACACTCGGCCATGTGGTCTTTCCATTCCGAGTGACTTCTACTTTTAAAGGAACAGAATGGACATTTCTTCAGCTGTTCTGCACTGGTAGTCTTCGTCTTCGCCATTTCTCTACAACAGAAAAAAAAACTTGTTGTAAAGACAATTTACCACTGGACATAATCTTGCAGCCATTTAGGCTGTCTTCTAATTCTAGAACCACCCGTTGCACCCAAATTAACATCATTGTCAATCTCATCTGTTTCAGGCCCTTCATCAATTATAACATCTTCCTTGACGTTGCTTGTAGCAGATTGGTTAGTTTCTACCTGAGAACTAGCCTCTTCAACAACCTCTTCTCTTAACACCTGGTCACGCTTTAGTCGTAACCTGTCAACATGCACAACCTGTGGTTTGCCACGTTGTCCACAATCAACCTTGTAGATTAAGTCTGTCAGTTTTCTGAGTACTTTAAATGGACCTTGCCAGTAACTAGTGAACTTCGGGGATCTTCCGACCTTTCTGATAGGAAAGTAAACATAAACTTGATCGTCTGGCTTGAACTTTTGCCATGATAGTTTCTGGTCGTGGTACCTTTTCTGTCTCACCATAGCTGTGTTTATATTCTCTCTGACATACTTGTGAGCCTCCTCCATTGTTTCTTTGAGTTGCCATGCCCACTTGTTGCTTGGAATATATTTAACTTCCGTTGGCATCTCGTACATAATGTCCAGCGGTGTAGTCACCTCTCTACCAAGCATCATGAGGTTTGGTGTGAACCCTGTGGTCTCATGTACTGATGATCTGTATGCCATCATGACATAAGGTAAAAACCTATCCCAGTCAGAATGGTGATCATTAACGTAGGCACTAAGCATCGTCACCAGTGTCTTATTAAAACGTTCCACCATCCCATCACTTTGTGGGTGGTAAGGGGTGGTACGTGTCTTCTTTATATGTAGGACATGACACATCTCGGAGAACAGTTCGCTCTCGTACTGGCGACCCTGGTCAGAATGGATGATTGAGGGTGTTCCATATCGTACAACAACTTCCTCAACTATAATTCTAGCAACGGTTGCAGCTTCCATGTTTGGCATGGCAAAACTCTCCGTCCATTTAGTAAAATAGTCGGAAATGACTAGAATATATTTATTGCCGTTTTCAGTCAACGGAAGTTCACCCAAGATGTCAGTCGCAATTCTGTCCATGGTAATCCCACTTTTTACAAGTTTCATTGGTGCTCGCTTCCTCATTTGTGGACTCTTTCTCTTAGAGCACTTTTCACAGCCAGCTATGTAGGTTCTAGTGTCAGCTTGTAAACCTGGCCAATAGTATTTCTGTCGAACTCGGGCTAGTGTCTTGGTAACACCCAAATGTGCAGCAGTTTCCAAATCATGGCAATATTGCAAAACAGTTCTGCGTTCGCTTCGGGGTATTATTGCTTGTAGACAAGATGCTTTTCCATTGCCAGCATCATACCTCCGGTATAAGATACCATTTTCTACCACAAGGCTATCCCACTGAGACCAAAGAGATCTCAAAACATATCCAAGACCACTTATATCCTCATATGCAGGTTTGCTTGTACTTTCCAACCAGCTCTTTACTTGCTTCAATTCATGGTCTTTATTTTGTACTTCCCTGATGTTGAGACATAAATCTTTGCTTTCAGAAGCTAACTTAACAACATTGACATGACTCTTTGGTGACTTATCTTGTGGTTTGTCTAAGACACTTTGCTTTTGCAATTGATTTGATGGATCATATCCACACTGTCTACATGGTAACCTACTTAATGCATCTGCATTTTTGTGCTGAAGCCCCGGCCTATGTTGTATCTTGAAATCAAAGGCACTTAATGTCTCTAGCCATCTGGCAAGCTGACCTTCGGGGTTTTTGAAGTTAAACAACCATCTTAGTGAACCATGGTCGCTACGAACCAGAAACTCTTTTCCATACAAGTAGTGCTTGTAATGTTTTATAAAATGAACTACTGCCAAGAGTTCCTTTCGTGTGACACAGTATCTACGCTCGCATTTTGTCAGCGTTCTACTTGCATAGGCTATGACACATTCTTTCCCATCTATGTTCTGTGACAACACCGCTCCTATTGCTTGGTCACTTGCATCAGTATCAAGTATAAATGGGACTTTGAAATCTGGGTGAGCCAATATAGGGGAGTTAATCAAGTGGCTTTTTAACTTTTCAAATGCTTCTTGACATTCCTTTGTCCATGCAAATGATTTTCCTTTCTCAGTCAGGGAGTGAAGACATTTGGCAACAGCAGAGAAGTTTTTGATAAACCTGCGATAATAGCCACACAAACCCAAGAATGACCTTATCTCAGTGACGTTTGATGGTACGGGCCACTCTTTCACTGCAGCTATTTTGCTTGGATCTGTGGCGACACCTTTTTCAGAAATGACATGGCCAAGATAAGTAACTTCTTTGGCGAACAGGCAACACTTTTTGGCCTTCAATTCCAAATTGGCTTTCTGTAGCCTTTCAAAAACTTTACCCAGGTTTTCCAACATATTTTCGAAAGTCTTACCAGTGACAATAATATCGTCTAAGTAGACTAAACAAATGTCCCATTGTAAACCCGCTAACACGCTTTCCATGAGGCGTTCGAATGTAGCCGGAGCACAACTCAAGCCAAAAGGCATTACATTAAACTCAAAGAGACCTCGCCTCGTTGCAAATGCCGTTTTGGGTTTGTCTGCACTCTCCATTTCTACTTGCCAGTAGCCCGAACAAAGGTCAAGTGTAGAAAACCAAGTTGACCCAGACAACTGGTCTAAGGATTCATCGATCCTCGGGAGAGGATATGCATCTTGAACGGTGCAGCTGTTGAGGCGTCTA
Organism: Magallana hongkongensis; assembly: GCA_015776775.1. Classification (NCBI taxonomy): domain Eukaryota; kingdom Metazoa; phylum Mollusca; class Bivalvia; order Ostreida; family Ostreidae; genus Magallana; species Magallana hongkongensis. The sequence continues at coordinate 4,908,894 of CM027469.1, read as the reverse complement.
TAGTCCACACAGAACCTATATGAGCCATCTTTCTTCCTAACCATGACAATAGGTGAGGACCATGGGCTATTGGATGGTTTGATGACGTCTCTCTCCAGCATGTCATCTATTGTTTTATCTGCTTCCTCTGTCAAGTGAGCCGGTGCCCTCCTTGGATGCTGTTTGATAGGACGACTATCACCAGTATTGATGTGATGCTTGACAACACCTGTTCTGCCCAAGTCAAAATTGTTTTCTGCAAACAAAGAGGTGTACTGTAATAAAAATGCTTTTGCCTCTTTATGTTGTTCGGGAGTTAGAGTGTCTACTGTCTTCTGCAACATTTCTGCCAGATCCTTCCGCAGCATGGTTGCACTCTGGAGATCTTCATCTGACAACATATTCTGTACTGTATTCACTTCAGAAAGCTGTCCTACTGTGGTTCCTGAATAAATGATTTTTGATTCTTGTTCCGTATTCATGAGTCTTACGGGAACAGTTTCTCCAGGAGAAACAACTGACCTTGCAGTCAAAGCAACTTGCTTTCCAACAATGTGGTCAACTGGTTCCACTATACTTTCACAAGATGGAATATGTGAACCTATTGGCACACAAACTTTGCCGGGTATTATGACCTCACTTCTTGGCGGAATGCTAACTGTTTTGGCAGCTGTTATCCTAAAACAGCCAAGGAACCCTTCTATCGCCATTTGCTTCTCATGCCCCTTGATAATGAGTATCTCATTGTTGACATCAACTGAACACTTGTTTTTCTTCATAAAATCAAGGCCTAAAATACCGTCAATCTTGAGATTTGCAACTATAGCATCATTGTAGCATGTCACCTGGTCAACACAAATGTTGAACTCTGCTTTTCCATGCACGGAAAGTGGGGTACTATTAGCTGCCCATATTGTTTGAGATACTTCTCGCAAGTTAGGTCTTATTGCCACTGGTAACTTTTTGTATAGAGTTTCTGATACCAGTGTTACAGTAGCACCAGTGTCCACAAGAAACTTTGCTTTTTCTCCCTGTACCTGAACTTCTACATACAGTCCACATTCCTCAACTGATGAACCAAGGCCAACTGACACATTTGGTCTTCTCGCTGCATTTTTATCACCTTGTGCATCATCTTTCTGGCCTTTATCAAGACTGTCATGTTGTTTCCGTCTTCTGTGTAGCTCAGGGCAATTACGTCTAAAATGTCCTGTCTGCTTGCATTCATAGCACCTGCGCTCTTGATTGTTGTTATTTGCACGGTCACTTCGAAACCATCTGTCATCATTATTCTTTTGCCTAGAGCTTCTTAATTCTTTCAGTTCTTCTGTAATGCACTTCATTCCTTCTTCTACTGACTTCATCCAGGTTTCCAGCTTGTTATCAACATTGATACCATTTAGCTGGGGTTGTTCATCTGCAATAGCTGTCCTCAAGTGTCCTCTGAGTTCTCTATCTCGTTTTTCAACTTTGTTATATGCCTCCAGTTCTACAGCAAGGCTAATGGCTTCATTCAGATTGGCAGGACGAGATTGCTTGATTCGAATACGAATGTCTGAATCCATTAAGGCATCAATAAATTGATCCTTAGCCAATGTTTCACGAACTTCGCCAGGTGCAGTTGGGTATGCCAAGTTAGTCAACCGCCTGATGGCCTGGCCTAATTCCGAAAGAGTCTCTAATGGTCTTTGTCTTCTTTCTTTAAGTTGCACTCTGTATAGATCGGTTTGGTTAGGAGGTGAAAACCTTTCTTGTAAAGACCTGACAAGTGTCTCATAGTGCTGTCCCCTGTCCTTTGGCAAGTCACCTAATACTGCTTGAGCTTGACCTCGTAGGGATAATGCTAAAAACAAGCCTTTCTTTTCTTCGTTCCAACCATTGACACTGGCACATGCTTCAAAGTGACACTTGTAATCTAGCCAGGAACTAGAGCCATCATATGTAGCTGGCTTAACTGTCAATTTGCTGTCCCTTTCGTCTCTATATGTTTCATTCAATGTCCTGTTGACATCAGATTTAAGGGAAGGCTGGTGTACATTGGATCTATAAGGCAAATTGTCTCTTGGCAAATAGTCCTTCTCCTTGTCAAACTGGTCTGCTTCAAAGCGAACTTTCGGTCTTGCACCTTGGTATTGGTGGGACGAGTTGGTTCCTTTGCCTTGGTAGATACGATCATACAGATAATCTGTACCTCTGTCAGAATACCCATGTCTCCTACTATCTGTCAGGGTGATGTCTCTTGGTCCCCTTTCATAGTCATATGTATCATCTAATCGACCAGTGGCAAGACCACTGTCCCTTGATGACACTTTGTCATATTGGCTACCAATTGGCGTAGATTGATCAATGCGGTACCTCTTCAACTTTTCTTCCATTTTGTCAAGTGTTTCACGCAAACTGGTCTCAATGTCACCTGACTCCTTTTCTCTGTCCGTCATAATTCCCTACAAAATCCCGCAGCTGCCACCAAATTTGTAACGTGTCGCGGCCTCGACCAGGCGTCTCGGTCCGTACACGGTTCACCCGAGTTTAATAGGGAATGCAGACACTTGCCAAGTGCTTCTTTGATGTACAGAAAAGCTTTAATTCAAAATATACAGATATAGGTTAACCACTGCCTTGTGGTAATTCTCAATATATACAGATATATATAAGCCACTGCCTTGTGGCTATTTCTATGTTTGTCAACTGCCCTTACCACCTGGCAAGGCAACTTGTCGCTCAGCCACTTGGTAATGCAAGTTGGTAAATCAATCTGGCTATGCCACTTGGCCTATCAATTTGTCATTCGAAGAACCTGACGTAATCCACTTTAATTAACCAATGTTTCCTACTTACAGAATTCACGGTTGTGAAACTCTACAACACAGTAATTCGCACTCAGGGATTACTTTACGTATGAGTCTTCTGAACAGACTATACAACATCAATCAAACAAACTAGCGACACCATCTGGCTCTTAAACCAATTGCATTATCTCTAACACAAGTGTTTAAGAACATCCAAACATATTCTCTCGATTTATAAGTCTATCTGACTAATAAGAAACTACAATAACTGTTTTTGTTGTTTTGTTTTTTTATATAATAAGAATACTTGAATCACTCTTTTAATCATTTGACATTTTAATAACACTATTTACAATAATTACTGATAATAAAAATACAAACAAGGGAAGATAACTCTTTCAATCGTTTCATTATTTACGTCCACGATTTTTCATGAACTAAGCTATTTCAACAGAACATTTCTACACGGATATCTTTGAAAGTGCAGATTTACCTAGATAGTATAGTGTGTAAGTATCCCAACAAATAATATTTTAATAATATGTTAATATTTATGAAATGTATCAGTAATTTCTTACTATTAGATATAAATGAGTTTTATTTAAGTCCACGATTTTTCATGAAATAAGCTTTTTCTACAGAATATCTCTGCACGGATATCTTTGAAAGTGCAGTTCTACCTAGAGATAATAGTGTGTTAGAATCCTAACAAATTAATCTATACTGTGTCTTTGCAACGAATAATAGGCCAAGTGTTGCTGTAGGTATTAGCACGATAAAGGACATGCACTGCTCTTGTGAGCTTTGGTGTGAACACTAAAGGTATTATTGTCTTTCCACAAATTTATTACAAATTTAATTTTTAAAAAAAATTGTGGAAAGACAGAATGATAACGAATGCAAAGCGTTTTTTTTTGGATGAAAAGTGTCTTTAGGTTTTCATTGAGTAAAAAGGCTTCTTTATCACCAACCCGTGAATACTCAGTATGAGTTGATGGATGTTAACAACTGAGATTAAAATGTGTGATAATACGTTTATCTGCTCTTTGACACTAATTTCCTATTATTAATTTTTTCTCGTTTTAATTTTATTTCTGTCTCCTACATGTAAGGTAAATTATATAGACATTTTGTGCACGTCTCTAATACACCGACGAATGCGATTTAGGAACTTCAATAATTATCTAGCTTTATTAATAAAAAAAAAAACTAAAAGAAGAAATAAATATTATTTATATTATTTTTGATGTTTACTGCAAATTCATTTAATGTCAACAGTGCTTTATGCGATTACTTTGTCTGTACTCAATACAATAGACAGACTACAGAAAAACAGAATGTATGAAATACCGTTCATCTTATGTTGTATTTTTTTTTAAACTAAACAAGCAAATCAAACACGATTTATATATAGGTACTATATTTATCTAATTTTACTGCAAACCCTTCAGCTTTTTTCACAATGTCAAAAAAATACAACAAACACAATAATGAGTATCCTCTTTTACAGATACGACATCATAAGTTGTCTTTAATACCATATGTTTGGTAAACATTGTCTAGCTACATTGTTATGTACGTCCATCAATAATTGATTAACATTTTATGCAGGTCCTTCTTATTTCCTCTCTAAGTATTTCCTTGGATTCTCTGTGTACGTCTCCAATACAACAGACAGACTACAGGGAACACTGTGTTACAAGGACGACAACTTTACACTAGACACCTTACCTGCTGTCTTCACCACCACATGTCCGGTACATGGACAATACGTCATTTACTACAACGAGAGACTACCTGGAGTTACCTATCCTAACTATTACTCTAACTATGTTAACAGTGAACTCTGTGAGGTGGAGGTGTATGGTGAGTGTAGTGTGCTGTTATACCTCTTTCAAATTATGATCAGAATTAGTTAAGGTACATGACGTGATATATCAATAAAAACTTACAGACTGATGACATATGGTCCTTTGTTTTTCGGTGAACATCTCAGTGTTTGTATTTTTCCTCGCACAATAAGAATCGAATCGAAATTTAAAAAAAAATGAAAAAGCTGTGCATTAAAGTAACCAAAGACCGTTTTATTTAACTGTCCATTTTAAACCCACACGGTTCTACATTGAAATATGATATAAACCATTTAACAATATATTGCTTTATCGCATGGCGCATATTTTAAAAACCCTTAAGTATCTTACTCATATCAAAGGTTGTCCTGCTACCGGATATTTTGGGTCCAACTGTTCCGTTCCCTGTCCAGACGTAAACTGTCAGTACTGTCACATAGAGACGGGCACCTGTCAGGGCTGTAAACCTGGATACAAAGGTCACCGATGTGAACTTGGTAAAACTGCTTATGTGCAACTATAAAGAAAACAAAATATGATTAATATTGTACGGCTGTAGTCTTAACATTTGAAATCTTTGCAATTAACAGTGCGACGTATGCAATTAAAGACCTTTCACTAATATTTATACGCAACTTCAGATTGTAAAATTACCTAGGATATTTTGTGTTTAATTCTGCAAAAAGCTGTGTAGCAATTAACTAAATGTTTACATTCAGTTTATATTTTTCGTTATGTGTGCATTGGAAATGCTCAAAAACACACGATAAATCTTACCATGTGGTATAAGCAAAATTGACGGCGTAACGCGTTTTGAATACTAGATAAATTATGAATAGATTTAAGAGATCTCGATGGTCGTGGCCATTGTTAGACTTTTTGAATCTCCTTCAGAAGAAAAGCTATATACAAAAATAAGGAAAATCACACATTTAAATGATGAAATATATGTATTTTTTCCTTAAAAACAAATAAAGTTTACAGCTAAACAAATCATACATGAAAATTTTAGGTAGAGCTGATGGTTACTGTTTTGACCATTAGGCACTTTGGTAGTGGATAGTTTGATTCTGTTGCTTTTTCTTACCAGCGCTTCTCGCCAGGGACATGCACTTGTTATAGATTGATAGGAAAGTTAACACATTGACTACCTAGAAAGAATGAATATCCGGTTACGTGATTTTAAACACAGATATCTGTAATGAATGAAGGCTTAAAAAGCTCATGTAACGTTTATTTTGAAAATATTTTTTTAAAACGCTCTGAAATCCAAGTTTCTTTTTATTAGTTTACATTTGTTAAATTCAGAAGTATTAATGGCGTTGTTTTAAAATATTCAATTAAGTTCTACAGTAGTTTAAAGGTACAAATGCTTAAAAAAAATTCCACAATAATCAGACTAAATGTTTGGTCTTTTCCAAAATATGAAGGAAGCTACTATGCAGAAAAAAGTAACCTGCTAACAAGCGGGCTTTGGTCACATGTTTTGTAATAATTGCTGCATGTATATTAGATGCCCTCGGGCTGATATTGGAGTCTCGGGTCGATATGGGATGTGATACAGATGTTGCCATGTATTATGCTCTAAATATCAGAGTATTAACTCTTAGTTTGACAGTTGATTTCCCAATACGTGTAAATATTTATATTAAATTGTTTTATTTTTATAGCTTGCGACGAAGGATTTTTTGGAACCGAATGCAAAGAGACATGTGGACACTGCCGCGATGTTAGCCATTGTTCCAATATAAATGGAACATGTTTGACTGGGTGTGATAATGGTTATCTAGGGGGCTTGTGTAAAACTCGTGAGTATATTTTGATTGAAAATAGATTTATAATACAAAGAACATCTAAACTTTAAGAGAAGTAACATTATTTGTAGCATGTGACAAAGGGTTGTATGGTTCTGAATGCAGTGAAACATGTGGACACTGTCGTGACATAGACCAGTGTTCCAATATAAATGGAACATGTTTGACTGGATGTGATGCTGGTTATCAAGGGGACTTGTGTAAAATTCGTGAGTAGTTTCGCATGTAAAATATTTTGATTGAAAATAGATTTATAATACATAGAACATCTAAACTTTAAGAGAATTAACATTATTTGTAGCATGTGACACAGGGTTGTATGGCTCTGAATGCAATGAAACATGTGGACACTGTCGTGACATAGACCAGTGTTCCAATATAAATGGAACATGTTTGACTGGATGTGATGCTGGTTATCAAGGGGACTTGTGTAAAATTCGTAAGTGTTTTGTTTCATTTGCTCATTGTTAATAAACATCAGTTTGTTATTGAATATCTTTCTAAATCATAGAATTATTTATTTCTCCTTAATATCCATATATAAATTAAAAAAAATTAGTTAACACTGCAAAAACCAGTAATTTAAAATATGCAAGAGATGTATTCTGGCATTCAGACAAGGGAGTGTTAACTAAGGTGTTTTGGCGAGAAATGGTGCTTCTCATTTACCTTTTTGACATTGTTTTAGTATTATTAATACGAATATTTTTTTTTTTCAATCTATAGCTTGTGATAAAGGAATGTATGGATCCGAATGCAGTAAAACATGTGGACATTGCCGTGATGTAAAACAGTGTTCCAATATCAATGGGACATGTTTGACTGGGTGTGATCCCGATTATCAAGGAAACTTGTGTAAAACTCGTAAGTGAAAGAGTAATCCAACCATACATTAACTGAGATATACCATTGAGAGATTAGATATATAAAGTGATATATAGATAAATAGCTCGATAAAAACGTGTTATATGGGCAATTTAGGGTCTTATTATGATTGTTACATACAAAATCGTAAGATTGAATAACTGATTTGAATCATTCCAATTACTTGTTATTATCCTTTGAAATAGATGTCAATGCAATAAATTTGGAAAGTACATTGCTGCCGCATCCGTGCATTACTGTAGATTCCTTATTTAACGCGAGTACGATTTACCATCAAATCGCGAGAACATAATGTCGCGAATGCCGAAATTTTATCTTAGTTTCATGTTGTTAACATGTGTCCCAAAATTAAAAGCGAGATTTTAAAATTCGCGAGACGGGCTTCTCGCGATTTTACGCGGATATTTATTCCTCGCGTTTAATTAGGAATTTACAGTATTACGTGATACCTATAAATAGCTTCTGTATATTCCTTAATATAAAATGAGATAGCACAACACTAACCTGTGGTAACTACAAAGCAAAACACGTATCAAGGCAAAAGATCTCAATTTTATCTAAATCGCTTCTAGAACCCTATATTCTACTCAGTTAAATAGATATTCATCTTGTTCTCAATAAACTTTCGTAACTTTTGCACGGAAAACGGTATGTTGCATCAAAAAACCACGGAATTCTAGCAGCATTATGCAAGTTAAGCTTTAATCACACTATTACATTTGTAATACACGTTGAATTGAAAGATTAATATAAACGGTGTAGTGTTGTTCAAGTCTGATGTGTATATCGGAGGAAAGTTTTCCCGAAAAAAAAGCAAAATTACATATCTTTAATTAAATGATTAATAAAATTAACATTTCTTCAAACATTCAAAGATAGATAGATAGATAGATAGATAGATAGATAGATAGATAGATAGATATTATATTATATTATACATTTTGCAAGTTTGCCCCGTTGGATATTTTGGACAAGACTGTTCTGAGACATGCATTAACAGTTACACGTGTGATGATTGTAACGATGTCAGTGGCTCATGTGATTATGGATGCCGTCCTGGCTGGATTGGATACTTCTGTCAAAAAAGTTAGTTTGTTCACAAACATTACTTTTTTTTTTAATTTACTTAGTATTTTTATAAAAAACAAAAAAAAAAAAACAAAACAAAAAAGTAATGCCGTTATCAAAATATTATTTCAATTCAATTAATAAAGTTTTAATTTAGCGCAAAATATTATTAAATGAAACAGTAAAAAAAAATCATAAATAACAAGTAATAATGAACTCGTATATGTTTTCAATAATTAACACATTTATCAGTAAGATAAAGAATGCCCAAATTTTCTTTACACATTAATTCGTTGGTATGAAAAGGTACTTATGCTATTTGTGTTTATGACATCATGCGCCGTTGTTTGTTTACAAGTACGTATAGACATCGTTCCTCTTTGTGGTTTGATCTAGGTTGTCTACTGCAGCCTTATACGTTAATATTCAGTATACATACCGAACGTTTTAATTTTGTAAAGGTCTGAATGACATCAATTTATTTTCAATTTAATACATTGAGTATATCGAGTTTATGTACGGAGTGACCAAGTATGCATAAACTAGCCTGGGACATTACGCCCAGTGTATCATGAGTAAAAGTTCAAATAAAGTGCTTTTTACCGTCTAAAGCATTTTAGTTTTATTGTCGCCGGATATATAGAAACACCATATTTTCCCCGGTGATAGTTCGTGACCGCGTAGATTTTTACGGTGCTAGAGAATTCGTCTGGATCTGCATTGGTCGTGTGCAGTACGAACCGGGTGAGGGAATGTTGGCGTAAAGGATATAAGGTTGTGGCGCGCTGTAGGCCGTAAGGTAAAAACGAAGGGTAGGTTTGCCGTATTCCCGAAGGTCTACCAGTATACAGTTCCAGAGAAATAAACAGGCAATTGATGCAGGATTCCGTTTTTATTGGTCGAGACTCAACGACAATTTAACAGGCAGACATATTACAAACAAGTCGGATATGGCCAGTAGTGGCCTCCGTACTCAAGAAACTCTGGGCGAGTCGGACGTGGCCGAGGCTGGCCGCCGTATTCCAGACTACTGATTGACAATTGTAAAAAACTATATAAAGGAATCTGAACAATGACTATAAATTGACAGGTGATGACATAGGTAGGCTGAGTGAAATATTGACAGTTATCAAATAATTAAATAAACTCAATGAGTCTTTGATGCCCTAGACATGGAAAACAGATAATTGCAAAATGTTGTTTTAAGGGATTAGCAGTTCTTGAGACATTACACCATGTCACTTTAAAATCACACATAGAGCCCGAAAAGTGTCAATCACTAATTAGATAAGTTACTTTGTAAGATATAAAATGTGAGAAAATATTATAAAACAGATGTTGAATTTTAAAAGTAAAGTCCAAAATAAAGTTATAATTAAACAGTGATTTTGCACGGTGATATAATTATAAAGTATAATGCGTTAATATTCAGTATGTACAAAAATGTTCACAATTTCTTGTCTACAAAAATCTGAATGACCTCGATTAGTTTTCAATTTAATACATTTGCGCAAACCTGCACCTTATCGAAATATGTGTAGTGTTTCCAAGTATATATAAACCTGCCGGGGATAATACACACAGTGCATTGTGGGTAAGTGTTAATGAATTGTTTTGTTTTTTTGTGGGATTTTTTTGTTTGTTTTGTTTTTGGGTTTTTTTCTGAATAATTCATATTATTATGACTTACATGGAATGCATAACATAAAAATGTATTCCTATATATTACTAAAATAACTGTTTTAATGTTACTTATATCCTAGATTTATAATTTATTTCTGTTTTTGTAAGCAACTTAGTGATGGTGTCTCTCATAAAATCGATATCAATACAACCTTTACTTTTTAACTTTGAACTTGGATGTTCACAGTTCATTTTAAAGTTGTTATTCCTCCTAAATATATATCTTTTCTTCATTTAGTTATGACATAACATTTTGATTTATTTAGTCCTTAATTAAAAAAAAACACTTTTGCTACACGGATGACGACCCGATTGGTCACTAAATAAATGATATGAACATAATTCTAAACTAAAAATGAAAATATAGTAGATGTTATTTCACTGAAAATATTAAGGACCATACAGACGATTGCTGAATAGCTTCCTGGAAGACACTGTGGGGAATTAAAATCAAGCCATTAGATTGTTTTGATTTATATTGACGGTTTAATTCCTTTATATTTGATTAAAGAAGTTTGTTGGGAGTTGAGGTAAGAAGATTGATCTATAATTACCTAACATTTAGAAGAAGAAAAAATGCAGCTATCTGCAGATTGAACGAATAAAGTGTATGTTGCTTAATTTAAACGTTTAAAACAATTGTTACATTAAACGTTTAAAATTTATCAATTTAAACTTAACTATAACATATCTTTGTTAGCTAATTTATTCGCACATCTTTTGTAAACTTAGGATGACATTCTCAATCAGAAGAGGTTTTGACAAGCTGTTAGATACTAAGAAAAACATTCTTATTTCGGTTTCTTTGGAGGTAAATTCCTTTGCGCTTTGGCTTGACACTTCGAAATTCCACAAAGATAAACTTATTTATTTCATTTCGGCCTCAAATAAAAACTTATTTACTTTGTTTCGGTTTCGAGTTAATCCTGTCTTTGCTATAGGTCTTCTCCGCTGAAATACGAGTAATTGTTGTAACACCTTCTTTGGCTTAGCTTATAGTGTCAAGCATCAAAGACATTTTGCCGAAATTGGGCGTAAACCTTTTTAAAACAAGTTACCTGATTGGTCAAAACTAGAATCTGTAGATTGACCGCAATGGTGAGTGACTTTTACAAAGTCACTTTCCATCTTGCGGCAATTGAATAAAGACAGTTTTTATTTTAATTTACGGTTTTATTTTGATTCAATCAGGTGCTGTGGAAGCAAGTTTATTGCAATTAGACACAGGTTAATCCTTGAGCTAAGTTCCCCAAACAATTAGTCCCGACGGTGAAAACCAGAGTGTGATACAATTATTAAAACTTTAAAAATTCAACATAACAATGTTTTGCGGGGTTGTTCTGATGTGTTTATTTGTGTGTTTTTTATAGTGGGTGGGGGGGTCCTTTTTACATATATTTTTTTGTTTCCTTTTGTTGTTGTTAATCATGTATCATGTTTTAGGGTGGAGGGTGTTTTTGTTATTCCAGCATTCTGTGATCATCAAAATGAAAAAGTCATTATAATGTTTAAATGTAACTTTAATCAACTTGCTTTGCGACAACCGACGATGTAAGTAAACCATGACTTATCAAATCAGCGATTGTTGCATTATTTGTATAAATTGTTATATAATTTGCTGTCGACGAGCGTAATTTCTACTCTCAATCATCAATTTAAAATCAACTAGATGTAGGTGATATTAACTGTTGTTATTTATCATACGTTTATTATTTATTACGATGCATACATCAATATAAAACGCAAAACACACATCATTTTTCTTTTTTATTATTTTAAAGCGTTCAAAGTTTTTGCTATCCATTGATAATGTCAATATATTTTTATATATCGTGAGTACTTAAGGACGTTGTTTACTCAGGGTTAGAGTTCTCAAATTCGGATTGTTATAAAGTTCAATGTCAGGAGTTATATTTGTTCTAAACACTAAAATTATTTATGAAATGAATTATTATTGACAAACCATTCGATATTTTTACTATATTATGGAATTAGGCTCAAACAAAGTTGGACTTTTAGCAAAACAGAGGAAATTCGGACTAAAATTTTCAGATTTTGTTTTTCACTGAAATATTTTTGGTAGGACTGTAATATTCAAAGTTAAGATTTTATTTGTTAGTCAACAAAATTTTGCATATATTGTGTTGTTTTCATCTCACTTTTTCGTTTAGATATTCGAATGGCACCCACTACAAAAATATTGAAAAATGCTTAAAAACGATAAAAGACACCATATCTCAAAATTTTGATCATTGACCTCGTGTAACTTTTATGCCTGCGGAGTAAGGTCAATATACCTAATTTAATGCTATAAATGTTTAAGTATTATCATCATTCAATTTTTTGTAAAATTGAATCAAAAAAGGGTAGGAATTCGAAAAATGATAGAGGAAATTCGGACTGGAATATTAATAAAAATTGTGAATTAAAACCTAATGCTATGTGTATGTTTCGTGTGACTGCCATTCATAAACTGTATTTCATTTTTAAAAGAGTTTAGCAATTTGTATTATTTTCACAATTAAGAAAATTTCAATCATAGTGTAAAATTTTTAGGGACTTTTTTTAAATTTTCAAAAAATATGCAATGGCCATTATCTCAAAAAGTAGGTCATTGACCTACTTTTTTGAAAGTGAAAAATAGCATTACCACGATAGGTCTTCAACACACAATATATGGTTTTTCATTATCATCAGTGGAATTTTTTTTCATTCTCAGTAAACGTATACCTTAAAGTATTAAGCTAAGGAACAAGACCAAGATGTGTAGAAGAACAACACGTGTTGACGTATGTATCATTTTTTTTATATTAATCATGTGTTTTCACATGGCATTTCAAAAGAAAACATTAAAATTGAGTTTAAATAGCCATTGTCGGACAGATTCGATTATTTAGAGTAAATGAAAATTGTCGTTAAACGCAAAAATTCTATCCCGACCTCGTCTTCGAAAGAAATAATAATAAATAAACATATCAATTAATTAAAATTGAAAAAAAAAAACTTACTTTGTACAATTTTCTTTTAATACAGATCGTCACAAAAACTCTTCACTTGAAAAAAGTTTTGATTTTGTTATTTTATAAATCACTAAACATATAAAAATTAAACACCCAAAATATCATTGTAGTAGATACTGGTACCATTTCCACGCCCCTCGACAGATGATTTACCATATGTAAGAACAATAAAAATTAATTGTAGTACAAATTATCTTTCTCTGCATTATTTTTTTTCTTTATTTATAATAAATATTAACCACTTAAAAACAACTAACCAACATATTATTATGACCTAGTTCTGCTCTCTGTTCAGACGTTAACGATCAGTACTGTTGTATGGAGACGACCACCTGCTTCACCACTGTCCATGCTTAATTTTAATCAGGTATGAAGATTTTTCTTCTTTTAAAGCTAATGATATTTCAATATGTATGTTTCCTTGTTTTTTTTTTCTTTTTAACCGGGTTTTTTTTCAAACGAAACAATCCGGTTATTAAAATGGTGAAAATGGCGGGTGGTGCGCGGCTGCCAAAAGGGTACCTTCATTGTACGGATAACTCCTCCTACAGTTTTCAAGATAGGAAGTTGTTCTTTTGCAGATCAATTGTACATATATCAGAGGTGTGCATATTGCTAGGATTTTGATTTCTAATAATTCATTAAAAAAAAAACCAAAAAACCAACAGGTTTTGAACTTAGTCATTTTTTGGCAAAATATTGCATATAGGGTACACCATTTCATTGGATACAGGGTGACATGGATTATGGATACAGTTCACATAAAAGAAAACCCGGTTAGCTCTCACATTGACAGCTTTTCACTTGTTTTTAATTTTGAAGTGGCAATGAGATATCCTGCAGACAGTCGGAAATATGAGTTTTGTTACTGTATTTTTTTCTGTAAAGAATGGTTTGAATGAAGCCAGTATGTAAACATAGTGTTATATTTCTTTTTTCAGCCAGCATTAAAGCAACAAAAGAACACATTTTTGTGAGACATCCTTCATCACATGTACCCTCAGCAGTATGGACGAGCCTCACCAATGACGGGAGTGATTGTAGTGACTATCAAATGAACTTTGAGACCACTGAATTCATTGTATGACATTGTAATACAAATCAGCAGTTGGAGAGGGACAAAACATATTCTGCTATTATTTTTAGAAGCATAATAGTTGTGCTGATACTAAACAAGAAGTGTCGCTTTAAATACAAATATGGAGAAATTTAGAAATGAGACATATGTAGCATTCAGCATTGGTTATGTTTTGATTTTTATATTCGTTATTTATTTAAAGTGGCACATCGATAAATTATCATTATAAACATACAATAAATTGTGACTACCCTTTAATTGCTGCAGGCAGTGGAAGAGAAGAATGGATTAAGTCAATGTCACAATAAATCTTAACTTGTAGTTGTCTACGCGTTGTCAACAGCATCGTTTCACATTGTATTTAATTGCATATAAAATTGCGTTTTCACCATGTCATCATGTTGTGAAAAATGTTATAAACACTTCTTTTCTTTGAATAAAAATGCATGAATCGTTCTTTTCTAAATATATGCACTAAACATCAAGGATTATGTAACAGGGACAAACTTTGCCTCTGCTGTGGTTGGAATCCGGGTTCTTTGGAATGCAAGCACTCTATCAACCGCGCTAAAGGTTTAACCCACTAGCCAGAACTAGAGGAATGACATATACATGACTATGCCACAAAAACTCTCCACACGTTTATACACACATATATTCAGAGAATTAAATTTCGATTATTGTACAATATAAATTAAGCGAAGTTAAGAAATGAAAGTAAAACAATTATTTTTCGTACAATATTTAAACATAATTTTACGTTTACAACGCGTAAATAAATCAATCACACGTTTTGTATAACATTACTGTGATTGCGCTCTGTTTTGCATGTAAAATTCAGAGATTGATTTACCATCTGTGCTGTGCAGTTCCTGTAATAAGGACAATATCTCACTATCTTAAAACTGCGATCATTAGGCTGATTAGTTGAAGATTTTTTTCCTTTATTGCTCAGACAAATGAATATTATTAATACATATTGAATCATTATATCGATTCAAGCTTATCTTGCCTATAAAAGTATGTGAATGGCGTACATTTATAATGGAGAGGAATTGGATAAAACTATGTAAATGCTCTTAGAATTACAGCCACGCCATTCTGTAATAAATAAAAACGTAAACCATATAAACGGTTTAACATCATTAGAAGTTGTATTCAGTCAAACCGTTAAGGAGTATGGGTGGTCAACAGATTATCAATCAGATCTACCTAAAATCTAAAGATATAAATAGTAAAGCTATTTTTTCCATCTTAATTAAGCTCTACCTACTTAAAAGATTATTTTATTATTTTTTTATCTATATTGAGTATTTTGCAAAGTAGATTACCACACACAATATATATAAACATTACGTATAAGTTCAAGTAGTATATAATGAAAAATAATCTATCCTTCTGCTGATGTAATATTGGACACAATTGTAATCTACACAAACATGTTAATACTCTTCGTATGAAGTTTCGGGCTTTACTGACTTTTTTTAATATATAAACCTTCTCTGAGTGCCTCTTTATTTTGCTACTTCCAAGATCGAGAAAATTATAAACAAAATGACGAAAACAGAAACACCAAGGACGATAACTAACGCAGTGTAACCCTGTGTTAACTGTGCCATCAAAAGAAACTATTCACTGTAACACGCATCAGTACATATCAAAAGCCAATGCTTCATATGCAGAAACATGTGTAAACAAGATATATGTGAGCCAATGCTTCAAATGGAGAAACATGCGTAAACGATATATCTGTGAGCCAATGCTCACTAGTAATACCCTCGCTCTGGCGTGATTAATCAAGGTAAGCAAAGTCGTCACTAAACAGGAAGTTGACAACCAATTAATGCGAAAATATATCCCACAAAATGGTATGCCTAAACAAATAGTTTGTTAGAATTTCAAGCATCTGCAAACATTTGTTTGAAAATTTAGTCTAAAAATAAGTTGACGTCCAATTTATACAAAAATATTTCCTACAATATGGCATGCATAAACAAATAGTGTGTTAAAATTTCGAGCATCTGCAATGAATAATTGCTGAAATAATGTGACAAATTTTTTTTAACGGAGAGACAGACATAAGGACGGACGGACATACACACAAGGATAAAACAGTATACCCCCTCTCTCCTTTATAGCGGGTGTAAAATAATCAAAATCATTACTTTAAAATGTGTGGCAGTGTAAAACGTAACATGTCGAGATTTTTGCAAAATATTTGTTGAATTGACGAAACACCTGATATTGATTTAATTGATTCAAACATCTTAAACAAAACACCTACTTGCAGACTTCACGACATTTTGAAATCTAAGTGCCGACCTCAGGGTCTTTAAGGGTGTTTTCAGTGCCACTTGTATAATCTTAGTTCTTGAAAATAATCGAAAATTAGATGCTATATATTCTGAAGCATTGTTTTTCAAGAAAACAAGTATACCTACGCTAGAGTTTAATGTACTCTCGTTCAACCAGACGCTTGGCTGTCTCCGTTAATATTCGACAAAACAGATAAACGGAGACAGCCCCGAGCGTTTGGTTGAACAAGACAAGAGTTCAATCTTGCCTGGATCCATACAATTTTTCAGATACTGATACTACTTGCCATGCAAAATCACATATCGTTAATTTTGAATAAATAATAATCAATAAAATCAACTGCCGTCAGTACTTCAGTACTTTGATTAAATTTGAAATTGGATAATCGCAATTAATTTTGATGCTGTTTTATCTCCTAAATATTCAATTTTTTGTTCATTGAATGATGATACAACAACTTGATTTATTTAGTACTTAATCGAAAAAAAAAGCATTCTGAGAGTATTGCGTAAGCAGTACACGTCTGCTACTGATTTGTAGAAGTTTTTGAAAACAATGCACTGTTACTCAGACCAACCCGATAACGAACCCGTTTGTAATAATAAAAAAAACGATGTCGATTAAATTAACACAATGCTTGACACTATTTTACAGAACTTATTTGTTTGTTAGAAACAATAAAAGGAATAGTGCAGGTAATGCACGATATTATTACTGAATACACACCGAACCCGATAACAAACCCGAACATTAAAAAATGGAATATAAAACATTAATGTTCTCGAAAATATGTTAACCAGACCCTACAAAAGTGTAAACTTGATCTGTAGTTTGACATTTTGAAGCTGTTTAGCAAATTTCATATGATTCCTCAAACGCATAAAGAAAACAAGAGATGTTTGTGAAACATTTATGCCCCCCTCCCTTGGAAACATCCACAAAGAAATTGAACGTAAACTGCAAATAACTGGTATTTTTCTGAGTTCAAGGGCCATAACTCTGTCGAAAATTGCTCTATCATACCCAAAATCAAACTTGACCTTATTCCAGATATTATTTAGATAAATCTATATATCAAATTTCATATCCATATGTGCACCCTCTGCGAAGAAAATGAGCAGAAACTGCAAATAACTGGAATTTTCTATGTCCAAGAGGCATAACTCTGTTGAAAATTGCTCGATCATACCCAATATCGAACTTGACCTAAATAGTATCATGATAATTCTGCATACCAAATTTAATTTTAATGTGTTTATCCTCTGCTAAGACAATGAGCTGAAACTGCAAATAACTGGAATCTTTCTACGTCCAAGGGCCATAACTCTGTCGAAAATCGCTCGATCATACCCAAATATCAAACTTGACCTAAATATTATCATGATAAACCTGCATACCAAATTTTATTTCAATATGTTCATCCTCTGCGAAGAAAATGAGCGGAAACTGCAAAAAACTGTCTCGATTGAAGTCATGTTTTCGTAAGTTCTATAGTCGATACAACGACCTTGTCAGCAAATAAAATCTTACACTGGGTCGCATGCTGACTGACGTTTTTATACTTATTGTTAGGCCGTATTATGTACGGATTATTCACTTTTTCCCGATTACGACAAAGAGCACACAGCGGTTGAGACGGGTCAGCAGAGGATGCTCATTCCTCCCTATGTCACCTGATCCTACATCTGTTTTATTTTTAGAGGTCCGTGTTTGCTCTCCTCCTGTTTTATGGTTTTTTTTTTTCACTTGGATGTTTGATTTTAAACACTGTTTGTTATCATCACATGTAATCTTAAAATGTTTAATCATTAAACAGGTAAATATAATAATAGGTAAAATATCAGTTTTCACGAATTGTGTTTGATACTAGCGCACAGATAGATAAAAACCAATGGTTATTTTTGGTGATGTGTCTTGTCAACGATTTCTGTTAGTTGGAGACTCACTTGAAGTTTTGTAGACAATACAGAATATATTTATGAATACTAGCATATCAGAAGATATCAACCTATCACATTCGGAGAGTGACGATTCTTGTTCATAATTTCTGCTTAGGAGAGTACCCAATTGAAATTATATACATATTAAGGAAATGCTTATGAATACTAGCAGACCAGAAAATATTAACAGTCGGTTGGTGACGAGTTGTGTTCACGATTTCTGCTAAGATGAGTGCCCAATTGAAATTATGTACATAATAAGGAAATGTTTATGAATACTACTAAACAAGAAAATTTCAACCTTTCACATTCGAAGTGTGACTAGTCTTGTTTACGATTTCTGCTAAGGAGAGTGCCCACTTGAAATTATGTACATAATAAGGAAATGGTTATGAATACTAGCAAACCAGAAGATATCAACCTTTCACATTCGGTGGGTAAAGAGTCTTGTAATGATGTAAAGGTCCCACTTGAAGTTATGTACAAAATACAAAAAATGTTCATGAATTTTTCTTTATTTCCTCGTCTTAGTTGAGGTGAACCAGATTAGAAATTGTTTTATATTGGTCGGCAGTGGATGAGTACTCCTCCTAGGCACCTGATCTTTTATGTATACTTATAGAGGCTTGCGTTGCTCTGCGTTGAAAATGTATTTTCGAGATGTCGAAATTTTGAGACAGTTAGTGTTTGTCATTTAAAATTATTTAAACGGAAGGGAAACGTTCTGATAAGAGGGGTTGGGATAGTTAACAAATTAACAATAAGGTCTTTTTTTAATTCTAAGACATAAATTGTTAAATTAATAATAAATTAATAAAGAAAAAAATATAGTTTTTATCTGTAAATGTTGGCATTTTCTTATAATATGATATAGAGCTCTTCTACTCAGAAAATCAATAGAGTCAAAAAATGGCCATGACAATCGAGCCATGTAGAGGTTTTGAGTACTGTTGAGTCGGTAAATATTGTATACCTGTAACTCTATACCTTTTTATATGGTGTGTTATGGTTACGGCGATTCATTAAAATGGTGAAAAACAAAGAATGGAATTGGAAACCAACAAAGAAGAATTGTTTTGAGAATATACTCTTACCTATCTTTTTACTTCTGTCATGTACATTTTGTTATGTCCACACGCATTCAAATACAATATTATTATGGTCATTCTTTTTTTTTTTTTTTAAATGCTTACATATGTTCTGTTCACTTTACTTATGTATATATGTTAAACCTATGAATCGTATGGTTCTTAGTAATAAACAATACAATACACACCGAAAAATAATTATAAGTAGTCCGCATTTGACTTGGAAAAATTAATACTAAAAATTGAAGACATACAGTGAAATAAATAGATACATTTAGGATATACCATATTGAACTTGTCTACATTTTGTAATTTGCATCCGTTCACTGGTGTTGTATTACCTTGGAAATGATCAACTATTATTAGTCCCCTACTGGTTTTCAACAGAGGGGACTATAGCTTTCTTCTGCGTCCATCAGTCCGTCCGTCTGTCTGTCCTACTTCAGTTTTCCACACTTTTTTTCTTTATGCGTTTGAGGAATAATATGAAATTTGGTAAACAGCTTCAAAATGTCAAACTACAGATCAAGTTTACACTTTTGTAGCGTCTGGTTGACAGATTTTCGAGAAAATTATTTTTTTTCAATTCCTTTTTTTTAATGTTCGGGTTCGATATTCTGCATAACAGTGCGTTGTTTTCACAATTTCCACAAACCGGTAGGGGACGTGTATTGCTTATGCAATACTCTCAGAATGCTTGATAAATTTAACTTTTTTATAAGATGAATAATGGAAAAATATTATCAAACATGAAAATTTGTTCAATATTATTTTAATAAACTCGACCAAAAAAAAATAGTTACAAAATTAATATAAAAAAAATTGTTACAAAAATCATTCCCGAACTTTACTCAATTTTTTCAAGTTAAACTCTTTAGCCAAGAGTTTCTGAGCTCAAATCTATGCACGTATCATTCAAAATATACGTGTTGGGAATTCAAAGTGTTGATGACTGTGGGACCAGGTATAAATTGGCAGTGTGCATCAAAATAGTGCATTTTACACCACGAGCAAAATTTTAAACTCCTCTATTTTTGTTAACAACAGGTTGTAAAGTCGTATAATCAAAGCAATATCTTATAAATAGGCTATACATTAGCTTTATCAATATTTTGTAAATTCAATCAACGTTATTAAAATGATATTGTTGAATACTTGTTCAAATAAAACTGCACATTTAGTTTGGACCTTGCCAATGGTCGATTCGCTTAGTTACTAATTAATGTTTTTTTTAATCGTCATAACATTTCCCTCAGCCTTTTTTGTATTTTTTTTGGTTTTAGAATTTTTCCGCGCTCATGCGTTAATGTTTTTTGTGGGTTTTTTGGGGGAATTATGAAATATATTATTTTTCTACATGTAATATCTGACGTACATGTTTTTCATAAATTCTTAAATTTTCATAGAAAATAAAATTAATTTAATGTTTAAAACTAAACAAAGTGCCTGGTTTCTAACAATGGGCATGCACAGTAATGAATTAAGATTATATATTTCAAACATTGAAATCGATGGAATTAGCATACATGACTTTCGAAAGTATTTGATATCTAATAAAAAAAGTTCTTTACAAGTTAAGCGTGTTTACCTTTCCATGATAAATTATTTTGTTTTTTTTACCAGGCTGGTCAATGTTATATCTCAACTATTGTCTTTTATAATGCTTAACACCCGACCTTAAAACTGTCTACATTGTCTCTATTTTCTCTGCTATATACTAATCTCACTAACAGAAAAAAAACGTCTAATAGGACATAGTTATATTTAACATAAATTCCAAGTGATATATCTGTGATGACTATCTTGATAATACCGGCGTGCCGATAATCGGGAACATGCTAAAGGCGATAACCAGGAACATGCTAAAGGCGATATCCCCGTGCTATTTTTGTAAATTTTCAAGAGCAATCCCTTTCCTCGTTTAATTTCATTTAATTATACGACAATTATTAAGTACTTACCTTTAAAATTTGTTTTTAAATAAGGAAATGCGTTATAATAGTATAACATTACAAAGTCGACATTTTTTACTGAAACGATATCTTCAAATTAGTAAACTTTGATAATTTGGGGGGGTTAAAGACCCTCTTCTACGGCACCCTGTTTAACGAATGTCTACGTGAAACTATAAACATAATTCAAGAGTCGGTGTGTTTCCTGTTTTATTTTCTGTTGTCTGGGCTCGTCACAAAGATGTATGCAGTGTTTGTGAGTGTTGGAGTTTTTGCCTTTGCTAATGGTTATGGTGAGCCAGATCTTTCATAAGTTTAATTTACATTTGTTTATGATTAAATCGGCTCGAATATTGTATACATGTAGTTGGTGAAATTTTGATGTTCGTTTGGCTCAACGGATTAAAAAAAAACGTGTTTTTTTTTAAATAATGAATATTTGCTCTGATTACTGTCTAAATACACGTACAAGGATCGTGACATTAGAATAATGTAACGTGTGTTTTGTTATAGTACTGTACTATGTCAATATTTCTTAACAAACGCTTAGCATATCAATAAGAAGAAAATCCCATTGTTGCACAGCCCACTAGTTAATAAATGACATTTAGTTTGAACTATGACGCTTCACGTCCTTATATTTTGATAACGGCGTGAATTGGTTCTTGCACTGGATTTGAAAATTAAAATGAAGTGTCGGATTTTTTTTAAACATATTGTTCATTTATCTGTTTTCAATGTTACGTGTAAATTAATGATGTGCATGACGTTACAAGTGGGTTGTAGTTCACCTAAAGCATTCTAGTTCAAGGTAAAACTACATGGTATGAATCTGCAGAACATCAACAGCTTGTCATAGTGGGCGCTACTTTAACATATAAAAATAAAATGATGCCTAATTATCGTGCCGATAACTCTGCCATTGTATATTTTCTCAATATGTCATTCACAGCACGTGGATCAACTCCAAAAATTTAATCAAAAAATATACTGATGATATATAACAATCGACGATGCAATCATTGTGTACAATATCAATTAAAGGAAAATTAATGTCTGCAAAAAGCGACGATATGAGAAAAATCACGATGCATATATCTTTTTAACAAAATCGTCCTCTTTTATTGTACCTTTAAATAATGTGGTTAAACATATATGATTGTAATAAGTTAAACATTTGATTTAAAAATGTAATTTGATTTCGAAACATAATGACTTACAAAAAATAAATGTTTTATTTCCATGTTAATTAAGATTTCTTTTTTAACGAACAGTGGCCATTGTTAAACAAGTTTTTTGGTTTTTTTTTACTTCTAAACAGTTAATGTCGCCCTCAACAAACCAGCATACCAACAGTACTCTGTAGGTATCGACAAATTTGACGCCAGTAACGCTGTAGACGGACGTAAGTCAGACCTGAGTGATTTGCGAGATCAATGTGCTGTTTCACTGCCCGGTCAAACCGCCACCTGGTGGGTGAACCTGACCACCATCCACAGTATACACCACATCACCATCTACTTCAGGACAAACAACGAACCATGGGGTATATAAGAGTATAAAAGTCTATCAGAATATTGTGTTCTGAAATAAAATACGACAATACATAAATACGTTACAAGTATGAAACAATATCACATAAAACCCCAAAAGTGTGTGAAACTATTCTTCATTTAATTGTTTTCATGAAATTTAACCTCTAGAATTACATATTCAAAATCTCAACAATAATTGAACTCTCCGACTGACAAGATGATGAATTTGTTATTTTGATTATTGTAAGTAATATCAAAATTAAAATAATAAAAAATTCAAGCACATTTGGTATTTTATGAAATGGTAAACGATGTATATTTAAATTACTAGGTATACGTCTGGTAAACATCTGGTTATTGGTTTAAACATATTTTATTGTATAAACATATACAAATGGTTCGAACACAAGTTCTTACAACTTACGAGGTTCTTACGACACTACGTTACGACACTGGTTATTACGACACTATATCATATCAAAATTAAAATGATCAGAATGGCAACATGCTTAAACCTGAAATCCACTTGTTATAACTACTGAAATAGAAATAGATCAATACCGTAATCATGTAACCATAGATATGCCCAGTGTCACGGTAGGTGCTAGCACGATAGAGGACACTCACTTCTCTTGTAAGCCGCGGTGTGAAGAAATGGTTTACAATGTAAACAGAACGTTCTCCTTGGGTACACTGCTCTTTTTTTTTTTAGAAAGGTGTTAATACTCAGTATCATTTGATGAATGTTGAACAATTGAAATTTAAACTGTGTTTAAACATCTGCTATTTGTAAGCAGTTAATGTCTATGAAATGTATCAGGAATTTCTTACTGTTAGGCCTACATGTAAATGAGTATTATTTAAGTCTACGATTTTTCATGAAAGAAGCTATATCTACAGAACATTTCTGCGCAGATATCTTTGAAAGTGCAGTTTTACCTAGAGATAATAGTGTGTTAGAATCCTAAGAAATAAATCGATAATATGACAATGCAACAATTAATAGGAACAGAGTCGCAGTAGGTGTTAGCACGATAAAGGACATGTACTGCTCTGGTGAGCTTTGTATGAGTCACTA
The DNA here is from genome assembly GCA_015776775.1 of Magallana hongkongensis. Classification (NCBI taxonomy): domain Eukaryota; kingdom Metazoa; phylum Mollusca; class Bivalvia; order Ostreida; family Ostreidae; genus Magallana; species Magallana hongkongensis. The sequence goes on along the minus strand of CM027469.1, from coordinate 4,884,819 downwards.
AAGGTATGATACTGAATACAAACTGTTTTTGCTTGAATTAAAAGCTTCATAAGGACGAAAGACTTCTTTATGACCAACTCGTGAATACTCAATATGAGTTGATGGATGTTAAGAACTGAGATTAGATTGTGTGATTAAAACGTTTATCTGCTTTTTATAAGCAATTCATTTCATATTAGTAATTTTAATTTTATGTCTGCCTCCTACATGTAAGGTAAATAATATAGACATAGGATGCACGTCTCTAATACAACGAATGCGATTTAGGAACTTCAATAATCATCTAGCTTTATTAATTTAAAAAATCTAAAAGAAGAAATAAATATTATTTTTGATGTTTACTGCAAATTCATTTAATGTCAACAGTACTTTGTACGTACTCAATACAATAGACAGACTACAGTAAAACAGAATGTATGATATACCGTTCATCGTATGTTTGTTTTTAAAGCTAAACAAGCAAATCCAACACGATTTATATATGAGTACAATAGTAATCTAATTTTACTGCAAACTCTTCATTTTTTTACAATGTTTAAAAAGTACAACAAACACAATACTGTGTACCCTTTTTTACAAAAAAACATGATATTAAGTTGTCTTTAACACTACATGTTTGTTAAACTTTGTTTGTCTAGCCACATTGTTATGTACGTCCATCAATAATTGATTAACATTTAATGCAGGACCTTCTAATGGGCTCACTAAGTACTCCCTTGGAATCTCGGTGTACGTCTCCAATACAACAGACAGACTACAGGGAACACTGTGTTACAAGGACGACAACTTTACACGAGACACCATACCTGCTGTCTTCACCACCACCTGTCCTGTACATGGACAGTACGTCATCTACTACAACGAGAGACTACCAGGAGTTACCTATCCTAACGACTACTCTGATTATGTTACCACTGACCTCTGTGAAGTGGAGGTGTATGGTGAGTGTAGTGTACAGTTATACCGCTTTTAAAATAATGATCAGAATTAGTTAAGGTACATGACGTGAGATATCACTAAAAAATTACAGACTTATGACATAATATGGTCCCATATTTGTTGTGAGTTATCAATAACAATTAACAGACTGATGACATATGGTCCTGTATTTGTTGGTGAAAGTCTCAGTGTTTGTATTTTTCCTCGCACGATAAGAATCAAATTGCAATTTAAAAAGAAAAACAACTAAAAAGTTGTGGATTAAAGTGACCAAAGACCGTTTTATGTAACCGTCCATTATTAACCAACACGGTTGTACATTAAAATATGATATAAACCATTTAAAAATAAATTGCTTTATCGCATGGTGCATATTTTAAAAACCCTTATGTATCTTATTCATATCAAAGGTTGTCCTGCTACCGGATGTTACGGGTCAAACAATACCCTCCCCTGTCCAGACGTTAACTGTCAGTACTGTCACATAGAGACGGGCACCTGTCAGGGCTGTAAACCTGGATATCAAGGTCACCGATGTGAACTAGGTAAAACTGCCTATGTGCAACTATAGAGAAAACAAAATATGATTAATAGTGTACGGCTATAGTCTTAACATTTAAAATCTTTGCAATTAACAGTGCGACGTATGCAATTAAAAACCTTTCAGTAATATTTATACGAAACTTCACATTGTAAAATTTTCAACATTGTATTTTGTTTTTAATTTTGAAAAAGTTGTGTAGCAATTAATTAAATGTTTATATTCAGTTTATATTTTTCGTTATGTTTGCATTGGAAATATACGACATTCAATGCTCAAAAACACACGATGAATCTTACCATGTGGTATAAGCAAAATTGACGTCGTAACGCGTTTTGAATACTAGATACATTATGAATAGATTTTAGAGGTGTCGATGGTCGTGGCCATTTTTAGGCTATTTTAATCTGCAGAAAAAAGCTATATGCAAAAAAACAAATCATACATGAAAATTTTAGGTTGAGATGATCTATAATGTTTTGACCATTAGGCATTTTGGTAGTGGATAGTTTGGTTTTGTTTCTATTCTCGCACTAGTTTTTAGAGCTCGCTTTTCTTGCCAGCGCTTCTCGCCGGGGACATGCACTTGCTATAGATTGATAGGAAAGTTCACACATTGACTACTTAGAAAGAATGAATATCCGGTTACGTGATTTATCACAGGGATCTCTTTAATGAATGAACGCTTAAAAAGCTCATATAACGTTTATTTTGGAATTTGTTATACCGTTTTTAAAATAATGATCAGAATTAGTTAAGGTACATGACGTGAGATATCACTAAAAAATTACAGACTTATGACATAATATGGTCCCATATTTGTTGTGATTTATCAATAACAATTAACAGACTGATGACATATGGTCCTGTATTTGTTGGTGAAAGTCTCAGTGTTAGTATTTTTTCCTCGCACGATAAGAATCAAATTGCAATTTAAAAAGAAAAACAACTAAAAAGTTGTGGATTAAAGTGACCAAAGACCGTTTTATGTAACCGTCCATTATTAACCAACACGGTTGTACATTAAAATATGATATAAACCATTTAAAAATAAATTCCGTTATCGCATGGTGCATATTTTAAAAACCCTTATGTATCTTATTCATATCAAAGGTTGTCCTGCTACCGGATGTTACGGGTCAAACAATACCCTCCCCTGTCCAGACGTAAACTGTCAGTACTGTCACATAGAGACGGGCACCTGTCAGGGCTGTAAACCTGGATATCAAGGTCACCGATGTGAACTAGGTAAAACTGCCTATGTGCAACTATAGAGAAAACAAAATATGATTAATAGTGTACGGCTATAGTCTTAACATTTAAAATCTTTGCAATTAACAGTGCGACGTATGCAATTAAAAACCTTTCAGTAATATTTATACGAAACTTCACATTGTAAAATTTTCAACATTGTATTTTGTTTTTAATTTTGAAAAAGTTGTGTAGCAATTAATTAAATGTTTATATTCAGTTTATATTTTTCGTTATGTTTGCATTGGAAATATACGACATTCAATGCTCAAAAACACACGATGAATCTTACCATGTGGTATAAGCAAAATTGACGTCGTAACGCGTTTTGAATACTAGATACATTATGAATAGATTTTAGAGGTGTCGATGGTCGTGGCCATTTTTAGGCTATTTTAATCTGCAGAAAAAAGCTATATGCAAAAAAACAAATCATACATGAAAATTTTAGGTAGAGATGATGTATAATGTTTTGACCATTAGGCACTTTGGTAGTGGATAGTTTGGTTTTGTTTCTATTCTCGCACTAGTTTTTAGAGCTCGCTTTTCTTGCCAGCGCTTCTCGCCGGGGACATGCACTTGCTATAGATTGATAGGAAAGTTCACACATTGACTACTTAGAAAGAATGAATATCCGGTTACGTGATTTATCACAGGGATCTCTTTAGTGAATGAACGCTTAAAAAGCTCATATAACGTTTATTTTGGAAAGTAATTTTTTAAAACACTCTGGAATCCAAGTTTCTTTTTATTACTTTACATTTGTTAAATTCTAAAGTATTAATGGCGTTGTTTTAAAATAACCAACTAAGTTCTACAGTAGTTTAAAGGTAAAAATGCTAAAATAAATTCACAATAATCCGCCTAAATGTTTGGTCTTTTCCTGAATATGAAGGAAGCTACTGTGCAGAAAAAAGTAACCTGCTAACAAGCGGGCTTTGTACACATGTTTTGTAATAATTGCTGCATGTATATTAGATGCCCTCGGGCTGATATTGGAGTCTCGGGTCGATATGGGTGTGATAGAGGTGTTGCCATGTATTATGTTCTAAATATCAGAGTATTAACTCATAGTTTGACAGTTGATTTCCAAATCCCTGTAAATATTTATGCTAAATCTTTTTATTTTTATAGCTTGCGACGAAGAATTTTTTGGAACCGAATGCAAAGAGACATGTGGACACTGCCGCGATGTTCGCCATTGTTCCAATATCAATGGGACATGTTTGACTGGGTGTGATAATGGTTATCAAGGGAGCTTGTGTAAAACTCGTGAGTAGTTACGCATGTAAAATATTTTGATTGAAAAAAGATTTATAATACAAAGAACATCTAAACTTTAAGAGAATTAACATTATTTGTAGCATGTGACAGAGGTTTGTATGGTTCTGAATGCAGTGAAACATGTGGACACTGTCGTGACCTAAACCAGTGTTCCAATAGCAATGGAACATGTTTGACTGGATGTGATGCTGGTAACCTAGGGGACTTGTGTAAAACTCGTAAGTGTTTTGTCTCATTTGCTCATTTTTAATAAACATTCGTTTGTTATCAAAATATTTCTAAATCATAAAAGTATGTATTTCACCTTAATATCCATATATAAATAAAAACGATACGTTAACGCTGCATAAATCAGTAATTTAGAATATGCAAGAGATGTGTCTTGGCATTGAATCTTTTGAAGAGAAATGGTGCCTTACATTCAGCTTTTGGACATTGTTATAGTATCATTAATATAATATTAAATTTTTAGCTTGTGATAAAGGAAAGTATGGATCCGAATGCAATGAAACATGTGGACAATGCCGTGATGTAAACCAGTGTTCCAATATCAATGGAATATGTTTGACTGGATGTGATTCTGGTTATTAAGGAGACTTGTGTAAAACTCGTGAGTAGTAACAAACGTACATATATAATATACAATGCACAAAAAATAGATAAATGATATATTTACCACCTAGACATTTTAATTATTAAAATTTTATTCGTAGCTTGCGACAGAGGGTCGTATGGTTTTGAATGCAATGAAACATGCGGACACTGTCGTGACCAGTGTTCCAATATCAATGGGATATGTGAGACTGGATGTGATGCTGGTTATCAAGGAGGCTTATGTAAAACTCGTGAGTAGTTAAACATTAAATATATAATGCACAAAATGATAATACATTTCCACCCTAACATTAAAATAGTTATCATTTCATTCGTAGCATGCGACAGGGGGTTGTATGGATCCGAGTGCAATGAAACATGTGGAAAATGCCGCGGCCTTAACCAGTGTTCCAATATCAATGGGACATGTTTTACTGGCTGTGATGCTGGTTATCAAGGGAACTTGTGTAAAACCCGTAAGTAGTTACATTTTGCATATATAAAATACAATGCAAAACAAATAGATTAATAGTAATACATATACCGCCTACACTTTACACTAAAACAATTCATTTGTAGAATGCAACAGGGGGTTGTATGGATCTGAGTGCAATGAAACATGTGGAAAATGCCGCGGCCTTAACCAGTGTTCCAACATCAATGGGACATGTTTTACTGGCTGTGATGCTGGTTATCAAGGGAACTTGTGTAAAACCCGTAAGTAGTTACATTTTGCATATATAAAATACAATGCAAAACAAATAGATTAATAGTAATACATATACCGCCTAAACTTTACACTAAAACAATTCATTTGTAGAATGCAACAGGGGGTTGTATGGATCTGAATGCAATGAAACATGTGGAAAATGCCGTGGCATTAACCAGTGTTCTAATACCAATGGAACATGTTTGACTGGCTGTGAAGCTGGTTATCAAGGGAACTTGTGTCAAACCCGTAAGTAGTTAAATATATAACATACAATGCACAAAAATAGATAAATGATAATACATATTCCTCCTTATCATTATAATAATTAACATTTTTTTCGTAGCATGCAACAAAGGGTTGTATGGTTCTGAATGCAATAAATCATGCGGACATTGTCGTGAATTAAACCAGTGTTCCAACATCAATGGAACATGTTTGACTGGATGTGATGATGGTTATCAAGGGAGTTTGTGTAAAATACGTCAGTGTAAAGTTTCGTTATATCAACGATAATGAGCATACATTCGTTAATAAATCAAGTTATGAAAAGGTGGGATGAAAACCAATTATTGTATATAAAGCTTAGAGCAGCTTTTGTTTTTAATTTATAAGACATTTTTTCTACCAAATCCGAATAACCACGATCAGTTTCAAAGCGTGTATGTTTACGATCAACTGCATGATATTGCGTTTGTTTTGGAGACTCGTGGTACGTTTTTGACAGCTGACAAAGAATTGCAGGTAAGTGTTCTCACCTTGTCTGTGAAACATACAATGGTAGACCATTATGTTGTGAATAAATATTGTTTACATATGTTCTCACAATACTAAATTTAGGGTATGTGTTAATCAATATTAAATGTATCTAAAATAAATTGAGTTAGTATCTATGACTTTGCTTGTGATACATGTATAAAATGTATAAAACATCATCACTTGTGGTTTGGCATAATAACGCCTGATTGTAAATGGTAAATACTGTGGTTACGAGGTGGCTCAATTTTCGTGGAATTCGTAGCTATCTCTCATCCACGAACTTACTTCACGAAATAATAAGTCGGTGTTATAAAATCATATTTCATTTTGTTGGGATAAGGGAATGCACGAAATTACGTTCCCACGAACCAGTAAAATTTAAGCAATTCACAAAAATTGGCCCCCACGAATTTTAATGATTCCACAGTATATTTCAATTGTCAACTCATAGAGTTCTAATTGATGCTAAAGCAACATGTACATAGTTTTATAAACTAATTATTTCCAACGTTTAAGATTCTTTATTTGTTTTTAACTTTTCAGTGTTTTTCTTTTTGATTACTATATTCAATATTAAACTTATTTTTAACGATTAGATTTCATTTTGAATTGTAAGCTTAAAACCCCTAAAGTATTTTTAACATAGTTAAGATATTTTAAGGGGTATCGATTAATCATCACGAAATATTATCAGCGAGCATGTTCTGATCGTTATTCATTATTGCAAAAGCTTAATTTCTCATTGATTACCTTAAGCCCCCTTTTACAATTATGCGCACGAATCGATAAATATATTCGAACGACCGAAAAAATAGATATGGTTCGTTAACTGTTGCTAAATATAATCGCATATTAAAGTGTACTCGTGTAGAATCATATGATTTAGATGAACACTTTTGTGAGCTAAGTTATACTAAATTACATATAATGTGTAAGGACTATGTTGATAAAAGGATGAACTTTTTTGAATTCTTTTTTTTTTATATTGTTTCTACTTATGATAATAAGAGTATCATTTTCTATCTTTACAATTAACCAGTTAGTTGATTTTGTTTTAAAGTTTATTTTATGTTCTAGCAGTTATTATTGACAAAATGTTAAATCTATGTTTTATTTTAGGAGTAGAAATTCAGTTGTGATATCACAATCAAATGATTGCAGCCGCACCTTTATCTCAAGACGACCCAGACTAAACGTTTAACATTAAGTAGAATCTATTTGTAACTTTAGCTTTGTTATACATTAAAATGTTGAGATATTCGAATACATGGAACGTCTATGTGGTCTTCTAATGAAGCGTTTTTGAAAACACCTGTAGAAAACCTCAATAAAAAGTCGTATGTATTGTCAGATGTTTTAATTGTCTTCTCCTAATATCTAGACGGCCGCATTGCATACCTTGGAGCACTAGATCATGATTGTTTCTATGAGTAGACACAGCTGGGATTGATTTTTGGTAACCTTTTCTATTACTAGGGGTAAGTTGCATTAATGTTACTCATGTAGTGAAAATGTGTTTTCGATTATATTGAGTTAATAATATACGAGTCGAAACACGAAGATGCGTTTGCATTTTTTCTACCATATTTTATTCACTTTTCTTTCCGAAGCCGGTCAATTTGGCGTAAGTTGGCGTAATACTTTTAATATTATGTGCAATTAGCGCTCAATAACGTTGAGTGATTTTATGTTTTGTATGGCAGATTTTCAATGCAATAACTCTCAACTGTTTGTTAAGATCTCGCGTACATCCATGTTTCTTAAAACGTATTTTGTATATTATTCTTTTAAAAGGGTTTCTACGCTAACCAAATGAATTCCATACCATGCAATGGCTACGGACAAGTATCCTCTGGGGTCCGGTTACCAGGAGTCTGATGTAAAGCATAACATTTCCGACGCAATGCTTCATTCACTGAAAATGTGTTCACTGTGGCAATGTTTGATTTTTCTTTAGTTTTGAACATTTGTATATTTTGATTTGTTATTGATAAAATTGTAAACAAGAAAAAAAAATATTGGTGTTGTTTGATCGAATAGACACGACTACTTTGCTGACACTACTATGGCATTATTAACTTCTTATTGTTTACTTCCAGAGTCAAACGTTGGCTAAAAAGGTAGTTTTCAGATTTGTATGACAATTTTATGTTCATTATATTATCGTTTTACAATATTATCATCAAATATCAATATAATACTGTAAAACGTAGGAAACAACACATCATGTATACGTAGAATTAAAGCGTGATTTCAATGATTTTTTCATGGAAACGGGACCAACTGAACTTAAATAGTGCGTTTACCTGTTATTTAATTATTTACAAACAAAAGGTATATGAAGCAAAACATAAATACACAATATAAGGTAACAAAAGTAACGCTTCACGTCAGCCACGAGTTTTAGGTGTCCCTCTGTAGAGATACCGGTGATGAAAGTAACATTTGGCAGAAAAAACCCATAAAGGAAGTGTTTTTGTATATTTTTATGTTAAAAATAGACAAAGCAAAACATAGATCCCATGTATTTTTCAGTAACTTTTAATGACTATTTACATTGGCTATAGATACACATAAACACATTTATTCCTAACCATTGAGAACAATTAATGTTTACTTAAAGGGTACCTGCAGCCCAGCCGATGTGAAACATATGTTAAAGGGTTTATATACCAAAATTTAATGCAAAAAACCGCATCGAAATCGGTGCAAAAATAACGGAGTTACGCCTCTTCAAAGTGGCTATTTTTACCTGCTTTGGGAAATCTAATCAAGAGAAAACAGAATTAGGCGATAACGAGGCTTCAGCGGAAGTGACGTCATGAGGTCAACAGGAGGGAAATTTCCTTTCAAAGCTATACAAATTAAATTCGATTTTTCAGCCAAAATGATTGATATAGGTCTGATGTTTTGACTTATCTTGTTATTTTAGGTATTGTAGATCTAGAAATTTGTATCCGTTATTATTCTATTACAATCAGATTTCTTTTAAAAGGATTTTAAAATTTGTTATTCTCGTCGCCTTTTTACCGATGAATACGATATCTTAAAACGCTTACATAGGCAAATTCATGTTCATTATTCATTTTTTGATTACATAATATCCTTTCACACACAAGTGATCCGAGACAATGACACAGGTAAACAGGTAAACTAACGAAGCCACTGCTCCAGACACACGTGTATCTGGGGTATGTATACACAAGGTACACGAGTCTGGTGAACGAAGAGAGGGTTTCACACCTCTAGGCGGGTAAATTGATTTGTGTATAATTAGCTACTCAATTGTTAAAAGATAAAACAGAGAAATGAATTAGACTGTGTAAAATCAAGCATTCGTCAGCTAAAACATGTGTATAGTTCGTCCATCAGTGATCAAAGAATCATGCATGATACTATTAAATAGTAAAACTAATGTTCGAAGTAAATGCCTTTATTGTTACTTATCTAATCACTTAATAATGACTAAATTTATAATTCAGCAATTGAAACCTTTTTTATGTGAACAAGTTATTATTTCGGAAGTAATTACGTTGTTCTTTATAATTTCTTATTTAATAAAGTGCAACGTTCTTTCGAGCGCTATGGTCAGCAATTAAACGCTTTATAACTCCGTAATATTGACAACGAATCATTATGAAATCTTAATAAACTGGAACATTTTGACAAAGGATGTAAATAAATGTAAAATTAAATTCCATTATCGTATTTTTAAAAGAATACGAGACAGACTTAATCATGCAGCCATCTTGGACTTTCGCCTTGATCCGTTTATAATCCCGTGTTTGTTTGTTAAAGAATGCATACTATTTTGATTGTTATTGGTCCGATATCAATATTATTGAATAATCGGGCGACATCATTTGTAATTTTATGCCTTATACGAGGAATAGACCCCGAGTTACCTTTTACGAAATATCATTATGTATTATCAATATTATTAATCAGTTAATAATGTCACTGAGAAATCATTCGAAAGAATGACAATATTAACAAAATATGTTTCTTATAACAATAATGCTTTGATTAATTGTCATTTTGCTACATATGGTGTGCATTTATATGTAAAATGTGTTACACATTTGACGAAATTCATGAAGCAAACAATTGTCCGAATTCGGCATTTTTGTTCGATAAAATACGGGTTAAACTCAAGCAACAGTATAATTAGTCATCCAGGGTTGATAAGGAAATAAAACAACAGAAAAAAATGTTCATATATCGATGAAACAATGCAAGAAAACGAACAGTTTTCATACGATATTCCCGTTTCTCATACAGCGGCGTTGACCCCGTGACGTCACAGTTCATCTCGCGCCAAATCGGCTTGATTCAAAACTCGTTCAGGTGTGAAATCGGGTTTTCCCCAAATATCTCGAAAACTACTTATGCGATCGCTGTAAAATTTTCAGGATGATGTTTTTACACATAGATCTCCATTATATCAAAAATTGACCGGCACTGCAGGTACCCTTTAATACCGTTGACTTCAATCTTACGCAACGCAATCAGCTTAACCTCTTAAACTTTAACGTTCTAAGAATATAAAAGAAAAAACTAGGAACTTCATAAATATATGTTTCTTGTGCACGTGTGCACGTGTCAAAATCTTGTTATTTTATATATTCAGAGATGCATCTAAATATCTTGATTTTTGTATTACATTAAAAGCTTAAATATCCGAAGATACCAATAAATAACTCCATTGTGCCAGGGTCCTGTTTTATTTAGCTTCTTTTGTTGTTAAAGTTTGGCTCTGTTACCATTATCATGTTTAATAAGGCATAAATTAGACATACATAAAATGTTGCTTTAACATCTCCTAATTGAAATGAATTAAACGATAATCCTGCATATTAACAGAAAACATGAAGAAGAAGTAAATAGAGTTCATGCGTTTTCTGCAAATTACAGTGATCAATACCATGGTTTCTTTCTTTAGAAAATCATACACAAGTGAAAAAAGCAACGATGATTGCTTACATTTTAAAATCATTTAAGCTTTAGAAATGTTTCTATAATCATAAGTAAAGCATTACATGTTTAATGCTTAAAGCATCACATTTATTTAATGCTACATAGAGCACATAAGAATCTATCAAACCATCTATTTTATATGGTGGGTGACGAGCCTTGTATACAATACTCGTCATGTAAAGTGCCTACTTAAAGTCATTTAAAAGAAATAGTTATTAATTCATATTTATTTCCTGGTTTTTCAGTTTGCCACAAACATGTGTATTTTTATACTGAATTCGTTATTTATCTTATGTAACTCATTGATATATTTTCAATATTAGATCGCAATATGGGGATTGCCCACTGATTGCTGCATAGAGTGGAAGAATGGATTAAGTCAATGTCACAAAAAATCTTAACGTATAGTTGCCAAATCCTTGTGAACAGCATCGTTACACATTGTATTAAATTGCATTTAGAATTCGGTTTTCGCCATGATCCTGATACGAACAATGTTATGAACGCTTCTTTTTCTTATATGAAATGAAAATGCATTAAACATGTTCACTCTTATGTATGCACTAAGAGCATATAAGACTCGGACTTCGCTTTGGTCGATATGTAACAGGGACAATGATTGCCTCTGCTGGGGTTTGAATCCATGTTCTCTGGAATGAAAATAAAGCACTCTACTAATCGAGCTAAAGTGTTAACCCACTAGCCAGAGCTGGAGAAATGCCATATAAATGACTTCATCACAGCAATGCTCTCAGCACGTCTATACACATATCTAAAGATATTTAAATTTCGATTATTGTAAAATAAAAATAAAGCAGTGTTTAGATATTAAACAAAAATTATTTCTTTTTTCTATGTATTATTTCAAATATACGTTTACAAAACCTAAATAAATAAATAAAATCGTTTTGTGTAACGTACATTTGATTGCACTATGTTTTACGAATAAAATTATGAGATGAGTTTAGCATGTGTGCTGTGCATGTCCTGTAATAAGGACAATAACTAAGTATTTCAAAGCTGTGATTCTTCGGCTGATTAGTTAAAGATTTACTTCATTCATTGCGTGGACAAATACTTATTATTTATACATGTTGAATCGTCATATAGATTCAATCTAATTTTGCACATGATAGTACATACATGTATATGCAGTACATGTATAATGGAGAGGATTTGGAAAGTAAATGCTCTTTGAATAACAGCCACGTCATTCTGCAATGAGTAAAAAGGCAAATAAATAAATAAATAATATAAACGCTTCAACATCGTTTAGAATTTGTATTTACTCCGATAAGGAGGATTGGTGGTTAGCAAATCATCCATCAGATCTACCCTAAATTTAAAGACATGATTTTTATAGCCAAAAAACTATTAATATGCCTACATGTATAATGGATAGAAAAAATCCAAACATTTTAATTTGTGTATTTTCCTATATTTTAATATACAGCTCTCTTTTTTAGGGACGTCAGTATAGTATAACACTTACCACGACCATCGAACAACTTTATTTATGATATAACACACGTTATAGAGGGTTGGGTCACGTGACCAATGCGTATAATAAGGTTACAGAAAAGACAATGGTTATTTGTATGTGTTTAAATTAAACAAGCACTTCACTTTAAAAACAATTCTTGATTCAAATTCATATACAGTGAGTCAAACAGTGGGATATAAATGTATCGACATGCTTCAGAAAAGTTTCATCATAGCACTGAAAAAAACCCCAAAGGAACATCATGTTGAAAATACATTGAATGAAAGAATAAATAAATAGAAGCTATGCATCAACTTAATCTTTACGTACTATTCCATTCAGCACAACATACAATATACTTATTATCACGTGTAGACCTTTAAAAAACCGGTTAATTCGCAAATAAAACGTTACATTCAATGTAATCGATGTTTCAGCAGTAACCTATCACATAAACACTTTCACTTGTATTCTTTAAAAAAGCGATAGATTCCATTTTTCATACGGAGGATGTGGTAATCTTGAATGTCGTGCATTTGTCTCTTTAGTTCCAAAAGATTCGGTCTGCAACGCTGTTTTCTCTTTAGAAGAAACGTTACCGTCTACGAAGCATCTATACTATTTCATCATCCCACTGGTCGGTCAGAATTGTTTGCATTGTTTATCTGCTCATTAATAAGTACAAGCGTATACCCAGAGTCGTGAAAAACATATATAAGATATTGATTTCTTTTTCCTTCTTCAGTCGTGCGCTACACTTCTAAACGACTGTCAATGCTTTTGTCTAATTTATTGGTAGAAATCTAGTTAACAGTGAGTTAGATGATGTTGTTTGATTCGATAGAAATCTGTAAGAAAACAAAAGATATTTTATAGTTTGTGAGAACATTTGATTATCCAATGAGTTCTGCATTTTCTGTTATTAAGTAATGATGATTTACATGGTACTTTCATTTAAATATCATATCTAGTTCATTAAATGTTCATGAAATTTGAAAAGGATATTTACATACAGGTTTCGATCCTTAGTAATAAGCTCTACCTAATTAAAACATAAGTTTAAGCTTTTTCTCTAAACTGATATCATTGCAAAGTAGTTTACGACACACAATATGTACAGCATAAATAGTATATTCTGAAGAATAATGTGTCACTCTGCTGATAAAATATGGTACACAAATGTATTCTAGACAAACGTCAATACTGTTCGCTTGATGTTTTGTGCTTTAATTATTTTTAGATAGATACCTTTTCGGAGTCCCTCTTGTTCATCTTGCTACTTCAAAGTTCGTGACAGTAATAAACAAAATGACGAAAAAAGAAACACAAAGGGCGACAACTACATGTAGCACAGTGTAACCCAGTGTTAACCGTGCCATCAAAAGAAACTATTCATTGTAACATGTATTAGTACATATCAAAAGTCAATGCTTCATATGGAAAAACATATCTTAAAAAGATATCTGTGAGACAATGCTCACTAGTTATACCCCCGCTCTGGCGTGAATAATCAAAATAAGGAAAGTCTTCACGAAAAGGGAAGTTGGCAACTAATTGGTGCAAAAATGTATTCCACAAAATGGCATGCCTAAACAAATAGTGTGTTAAAATATCAGGCATCTGCAATGAATAATTGCTGTGAAAAATGCGACAGAAAGTTTGTTTATTAAGGAAAAGACAGAGAAGGACAGACGGACAGACAGACAAACAGACAGACAAACAGACAGACATACAGACAAGGGTAAAATAGTGTACCCCCTTCTCCTAATTTGGAGCGGATGTATAATAATCAAAATCATTACATTAACATGTGCAGCAGTGTTAAACGATGCATGTGGAGATTATTGCAAACTATTGAATTTACCGAGCATCTGATAATGATTTAATTGATTCAAACATCTAAAACAAAGCACTTACTTGCAAACTTCACGACGTTTTAAAATCTTAGTGCCGACCTCAGAGTTTCTTAGGGTTTTTTTCAGTGCCACTTTGAGTTTCCTAAAGATTGTTTGAGAGTCTTAAAGTTTTTTTTTTAAGTTATAGAAGTGATAGTATAGGATAAAATTCAACTTTTATATTTCTATCATGTATCGTACATCCTGCATCCTATTCTATATGTATCATTGACAACTTTCATGATGGCTGCACTGTAGCAATATACCTTCATCACCTGCATATAGAGTTAATTCGGTACGCAAGGGCATGCTCTCCGTATGAACGGTTTCTAAGGGGAGGCAAGGTACATGTACATGTTGATAAACTAGGAGTATACAGTCTCGAATGAATTCTTCTTTTTGTAAGTTTTTTATTCGATACAACGACTTTGTCAGCAAATAAAATCTTACACTGGTCGCATGCTGACTGACGTTGTATTACTTATTGTAAGACCGTCATCAATCATCTAATTGTGTACGGATAATTCAGTTTTTTCCGATTAAGACAAAGAGCACACAGCGGTTAAGACCGGTCAGCAGAGGATGCTCAATCCTCCCTATGTCACCTGATCCTACCTCTGTTTTATTTTTAGAGGTCGGCGTTTACCCTCCTCCTGTTTTATGGTTTTTTTTTTTCATTTGGATGTTTGATTTTAAACACTGTTTGTTATCATCACATGTCATCCTAAAATTTTTAATCATTAAACAGGTAAATATAATAATAAGTAAAATATCACGCAGATTTCACGAATTGTTCTCGATACTAGCACACTGGTAGATATAAGCCAATGGTTATTTTTGGTGATATGTCTTGTCAACGATTTCTGTTAGTTGGAGACTCACTTGAAGTTTTGTAGACAATACAGAATATAGTTATGAATTCTAGCACATCAGAAGATATCAACCTATCATATGCGAAGAGTGCGATTCGTTTTCATAATTTCTGCTTAGGAGAGTGCCCAATTGAAATTATGTAGATAATAAGAAAATGTTTATGAATACTAGAAGACCAGAAGATATTAACAGGCGGTTGGTGACGAGTTTTGTTCACGATTTCTGCTAAGGAGAGTGCCCACTTGAAATTATGTACATAATAAGGAAATGTTAATGAATACTAGCACACCAGAAAATTTCAACCTTTCACATTCGATGGGTGACGAGTTTTGTTCACGATTTCTGCTAAGGAGAGTGCCCACTTGAAATTATGTACATAATAAGGAAATGGTTATGAATACTAGCAGACCAGAAGATAACAACCTATCACATTCGGTTGGTAAAGAGTCTTGTCATTATGTAAAGGTCCCACTTGAAGTTATGTACAAAATACAAAAACAATTTGATTAATTTTTCTTTATTTCCTCGTCTTGGTTGAGGTGAACCAGATTAAAATTTGTTTTATTTTGGTCAGAAGTGGATGAATACTCCTACTAGGCACCTGATCTCTTCTCTATACTTATAGAGGCTGGCGTTGCTCGAAATTTTGAAAGTTAGTGAATGTCATTTAAAATTATTTTAAGTTATTGAAACGGAAGGGAAACGTTCTGATAAGAGAGGACGGGATAGTTAACAAATTAACAATAAGGTCTTTTTTTTAATTCTAAGACATGAATTGTTAAATTAATAATAAATTAATAAAGAAAAAAAAATATAGTTTTTATCTGTAAATTTTGGCATTTTCTTATAATATGATATAGAGCTCTTCTTTTCAGAAGATAATGGCCATGACAATCGAGCCATTTAGAGGTTTTGAGTACTGTTGAGTCGGATAATATTGTATACCTGTAACTTTATACATGTATATGGTGTGTTATGGTTACCGCAATTCATTAAAATGGTGAAAAACAAAGAATGGAATTGGAAACCGACAAAGAAGAATTGTTATGAGAGCTGTCCTCCTCGGAAAACAACACCTACTCCGATCAGGAATTTACGTTCGCTGAAACGGACAACTCTTCATACCCCGCACTTAACGGTCCAATAACAACAGAAGAAGAAACTCGCATCATTAACTATGAAAAGTCTCAAGGAATGAACAATCTTTTGAACGAATATTTTATTGCGTTTGGTGACTTTTTTTACTACATACTGAGTTAACTTATTCAATATTGTTTTTTTTTCTCGGGAATCTTTCCCCAAAATGGTCAGAAGGTATTATATAACTCCTGGTTTTTTTTTAAAAAAGAGCCTTCTATGGACTGTAAAAATTACAGAGGCAACACACTTGTAAGCTGTCTATCTAAAATATTTACATCTCTATTGAATGACAGATTAGGTTATTGGTCCAAGGCATATAATGTAATCACTGACGCTCAATTTGGCTCTAAAGCTGGATATAGTACAACAGATGCAATTTTTTTTTTACATTGGTCAATTAGTGGAAGTATTGACACATAGAAACAGATTATTTTAACGTTAGTTTTCTATCAAAAGGCTTTTGACAAAATTGATAGGAAACTAACGTTTTTTAAATAAGCAAGAAGTGGTGTTGATTGTTGTATGTTAAATATTATACAGTCTATGTATAGTAACATAAAGTCATGTGTAAAATATCAAAATCATATATCTGAGTTTTTTTATTGTCTCGAGGGTTTGATGCAGGGTGAGTCTCTGTTTCCCTTTTTATTTTCCTTGTACGTAAATGATTTTGAAATTGAATTCATAAAGGAGATGTGTCTACCTGTTGAAATTAGAGATATTTCTTTATTCTTGATTATTTATGCAGACGACTCTGTTCTTTTGTCAGAGACAGAGCAAGGTTTACAAGATAAGCCTGCTTGTTTACAGCAATATACATCCAAGGGAAAGTTAAAAGTTAATGTAGATAAAACAAAAATTGTTGTATCTAGAAAAGGTGGAAGGTTAACAAATAAATATAGTTGGAATTATAATAATGAACTTATTGATATTGTTGAAAACTTCAATTTTCTTGGTATAACTTTTAATTTTATTGGCAGTTTTCAAAAAAACGCAAACTGTTTTAGCATCACAAAGTACAAAAGCGATGTATTGTTTATTGTCCAAAATGAAGCCATTACAATTGAACGTAATACAAAATTGTCACTGTTTGATACATTTATTGGTAGCATAATACATTATGGTTGTGAATTATTGGGACAGCACCCAGCAAGTGAATTAGAAAGTATACATTTAGATTTTTGTAAGAAATTATTATGTGTTAAGAAAATTGTTACATCTGATGGTATATTTTGAATTGGGGCGTTAAGCACTGCAGCTTGATAGAAATTATAGATTGTTTAAATATTGGAAACAATTAAAGAATAGTGATAATTGTATTTTAAGCAATATATACCAAGATATGGTAAATGAATGTGAAACACGGTTAGCCTCTTACTGTTGACTCTTATACTTTAAACAATTGATTAACAATTTAGGTTTTGGATATATATCTGTAAAGAACAATTTAATGAACATGTATTCCTACTTGAAGTGAAGCAGAGGTTGACCGATATGTTTATACAAGAAGGTCAAGGCTAATTTAAAAATTCCCCCAAATGTATAATGTATAAGCACTTATGTAATAATTTTGAAGTCCAAGAATATTTAACAAAACCAATATCAACTGTATATGCACAATTTAAAAGTAAATACCATTTATCCTCTCATCAACTCGAGATTGGGCGTGGCAGATTTAACAATATCCATAGAAATGAGAGAGTCTGTAAACAATGTTCACTATCCCAGATTAAAAATGAGTTTCATTTTTTTTATATGTCCATTTTATGAGGAATTCTACTACAATTATTGCCGATATCAAAGAGATGCCGCGGACATTATTCTCCAATATACCACGAACGTCATCAGTAAATTATCAGATCAGAAATACCTATTTGTCTCGCACTGATCATGGAAGTACAACTTCAAACCGTAAAAAGTTTTAAAACCATGTCAATTTCATGTAGAAAGTTCCACTCAAACAATGTGTATTGCCTTAAATCTTTATTTTTAAGCGATCAATGCGGCTGTTCCTAGGACCTCCTAGCACATTTTCACTGCGTGTTTTTACATAAAAAATAAAACGTGAAGTATTGATCGTATTAAATTGCCCTTGAAATATTAGGAGTGCGATTAAAAGATATTTCATAAATAAGTGAAGAGTATTAAAATCTTAAGACAAGAGGCCCAGGGGCCACATCGCTCACCTGAGCAACAATTGCCTTAATTCTGATCAAATTAGCATTACAGTATCAAAATATCTTGACAACTGAGTACAGTAGATCTTGCTAAAAAAAAAATTGAAAATCTGCCAATTTTTATCCACCTCTTATTTTTTGGTAAATACCAAGCCCCTTTTGTTGTTGTACCTCTAAGATTTTTCTCTATTCCTATATACCCCCCCCCCCCCATTTCGTGGCCCCACTATTCTCTAGGGAATCATGGTTTCATCAAACTTAAATCTACCTTTAATCTCATAACCTGTGCTTTCACACTAAGTACTGAGTTTTGGACCAAAAACTTTCCCAGAATATTTTGAGAGATTTTCTCTATATATTCCTATGTAAAAATTCAAACCGCCATCACGGTCCCGCCCTACCACTAGGGACTGTGATTTTGCAAACTTGAATTTACACTACCTGAGGATGCCTCTTCACAAGTTTAAGCTTTTCTGGCCAAATAGTCTTTAAAAAGAAGATTTTGAAAGATTTTCTCTATATATTCCTAAGTAAAATTTCATCCCCCATTCCGGCCTCACCCTACCCCTGGACTATTATTTAAACAAACTTGAATCTATATGATCTGGGGATGCCTCCACTCAAATTTGGGCTTTCCTTGCTTAATACTTTTGAGAAGAAGACTTTTAAAGATTTTCTCTATATATAAAAATGTATCCCCCATTGTGGCCCCGCCCTACCCCCAGGGACCATGATTTGAACAAACTTGAATCTACATTATCTGAGGATGGTTACACGCCAATTTGAGATTTCTTGGCCAAATAGTTATTAAAAGAAATTTTTTTAAAGATTGTCTCTACATACTCTTATATAAAAATTGATCCCCCAATTGTGGCCCCACCCTACCCCCGGGGACTATGATTTGAAGAAACGTGAATCTACACTACCTGAGGATGCTTCAATTTTAATTTGAGCTTATCTGGCCTAATAAATTTTGAGAATAAGATTTTTAAAGATTTTCTCTATATATATTCCTATGTAAAACTTGATCCCCCAATTGTGGCCCCACCCTACCCCCGGGGATCATGATTTGAACAGACTTAAATCTACACTACCTGAGGATGCTTCCATTTTAATTTGAGCTTTTCTGGCCAAATACTTTTTGAGAAGAGGATTTTTAAAGATTTTCTCTATATATTCCTATTTAAAACACGATCCCCCTATTGTGGCCCCACCCTACCCCCGGGAACCATGATTTAAACAAACTTGAATCTACACTACCTGAGCATGCTTCCACTCAAAGTTGAGCTTTCCTGGCCTAATAGTTTTTGAGAAGAAGATTTTTAAAGATTTTTTCTATATATTCCTATGTAAAACTTGATCCCCCAATTGTGGCCCCATCCTACCCCCGGGGACCATGATTTGAACAAACTTAAATCTTCACTTCCTGAGCATGCTTCCAATTTAATTTGAGCTTTTCTGGCCTAATAGTTTTTGAGAAGAAGATTTTTAAAGATTTTCTCTATATATACCTATGTAAAACTTGATCCCCCAATTGTGGCCCCATCCTACCCCCGGGGACCATGATTTGAACAAACTTAAATCTTCACTTCCTGAGCATGCTTCCAATTTAATTTGAGCTTTTCTGGCCTAATAGTTTTTGAGAAGAAGATTCTTAAAGATTTTCTCTATATATTCCTATGTAAAACTTGATCCTCCAATTGTGGCCCCACCCTACCCCCGGGGACCATGATTTGAACAAACTTGAATCTACACTACCTGAGCATGCTCCCATTTTAATTTGAGCTTTTCTGGCCTGATAGTTTTTGAAAAGAAGATTTTTAAAGATTTTCTCTATATATTCCTATGTAAAACTTGATCCCCCTCTTGTGGCCCCTCCCTACCCCCGGGGACCATGATTTGAACAAACGTGAATCTACACTTCCTGAGGATGCCTCCACACAAGTTTAAGCCTTTCCGGCTGAATAGTTTTTGAGAAGAAGATTTTTGAAAAATACCAACAAATTTTTAATAATTCTCAATTATCTCCCCTTTGAAAAGGGCGTGGCACTTCCTTTAACAAACTTGAATCCCCTTCACTTAGTGGTGATTTGTGCCAAATTTGGTTGAAATCTGTCCAGTGGTTCTTGAGAAGAAGATGAAAATGTGAAAAGTTAACAACGACGACGACGACAACGACGACAACGACAGACAACGGACAAATTGTGATCAGAAAAGCTCACTTGAGCCTTTGGCTCAGGTGAGCTAAAAAAGTCTGTCGTTTGCATGTGATTCCTTTGATCGATACACATGTAAACATTACTAACAAAACCGTTGGGGTTACACGGAATAGCCGTTAAATGACCTAGATCGTCTCTCTATAGGATAAACGATCTGTAGAAATACTGGGCTGTTAGTAGAATAGAAATAAAGTTCTCGTTTTCGTGAATGTTGCAGGATAACCTCCTCGGTCTCGAAATGTTGTTTGAAATATAAAAGCCTCGGCTAAAGCCCCGGCTTTTATACTTTAAAACAACATTTCGAGACCGAGGAGGTTATTCTGCAACATTTACGAAAACTCGTACTTAATTTCTTAAACAAGACAGTTGTATGTAAAAAAAATATTTTTTTATGAAAAGCAGCTCTGTCTAAAAACTTATTCAATTACTTTCAACAAAGAATATGAAAAAGTTGGGCAATTTTGGAAAATACCTATATAAATGCTCAAAATTACGATAAAACTATATTATTGTTTTTGTTTTGAGAATATACTCTTCCCTATCCTTTTTACTTCTGTCTTGTACATTTTGCAGACTGCTATGTCCACACGCAGTCTAATACAATATTATTATGGTCTTTTTTTTTGTTTTGTTTTTTTTTAAATGTTTATATATGTTTGTTCACTTTACTTATGTATATATGTTAAACCTAATAAACAGTACAATACACACCGAAAAATAATTATAAGTAGTCTGCATTTGACTTGGAAAATTGATACTTCCAATTAAAGACATACAGTGAAATAATTAGATACATTTAGGATATACCATATTGAACTTGTCTACATTTTGTAATTTGCATCCGTTCACCAGTGTTGTATTACCTTGAAAATGATCAACTATTATTATATATCTTTCCTCTGCGTCCGCCAGTCCGTCCTTCTGTCTGTCCCACTTCAGTTTTCCACATGTTTTTTTCTTTAATCGTTTAAGGGATAATATGAAATTTGATAAACAGCTTCAAAATGTCAAACTACCGATCAAGTTTACACTTTTGAAGCGTCTGGTTGACATATTTTCCAGAATTTTTTTTTTTTGTATTCCAATTTTTTTATGTTCAGGTTCGATATTCTGCATAACAGTGCATTGTTTTCACAATTTCCACAAACCGGTAGGGGGCGTGTATTGCTTATGCAATACTCTCAGAATGCTTGATAAATATCACTTTTTTATAAGATGAATAATGGAAAAAAAATATTATCAAACATGTTCAATATTATTTTAATCAACTCGACAAAAAAATAGTTATAAAATTACTAAAAAAAAATTGTTACAAAATTCATTCCCAAACTTTACCTTATTTCTTCAAGTCAATGTTTTAGCCAAGAGTTTCTCAGCTTAAATCTATGCACGTATCATTCAAAATATACGTGTTGGGAATTCAAAGTGTTGGTAACTGTAGGACCAGTTATAAATTGGCAGTGTGCATCAAAACAGTGCATTGTAAAGTCGTTTTATCATAGCAATAGCTTAAAAATAGGCTATACCTTAGCTTTATCGTTCTTTTGTAAATGCGATCAAAATTATTCAAATGATATTGTTGAATACATGTTCAAATAAAACTGCATATTTAGTTTGGTCCTTGCCAATGGTCGATTCGTTTAGTTATGAATTAATGTTTTTTGTTATCGTCATAACATTTATCTCACATGCGTTAATGTTTTGTTTTTTTTTAAAATATGAAATATATTATATTTCTACATGTAATATTTGTAATATCTGAGGTACATGTTTTTATAAATTCTAATAGAAAATAAAAGTTATTATTTTGTTTAAAACTAAACAAAGCGCCTGGTTTCTAACAATGGGCATTCGCAGTAATGATGTAAGGTTATTTCAGACAATGACATCGATGGAATTAGAATACATGACTTTCGAACGTATTTGATATCTAATAAAAAAGTTGTTTACAAGTAAGGCGTGTTTGCCTTTCCATGATATTATTTTAAAAATTTTCTTTTTCTTTTTTTACCAGGCTGGTCAATGTAATATCTCATACATTGTTTTTTTTATAGTGCTTAACACCAGACCTTAAATGTCTACATTATCTCTATTTTATGTGTTACATACTTATCACACTAACAGAAAAACATTAAATAGGATAAAGTTATATTTAACATTATATTCCAAGTGATATACCTGTGATGACTATCTTGATAATACCTGCGTGTCGATAACCAGGAAAATGGTAATGGCGATATCCCCCCGTGCTTTTTTTGTAAATTTTCAAGAGCAATCCCTTTCCTCGTTTTATTTCATTTCATTAAACGACAATTATTAAGTACTTACCAATAAAATTTGTTTTTAAAAGAGGAAATTCGTTATAATATTATAACATTACAAAGTGGACGATTTTTACTTAAACGATATCTTCAAATTAGTAAACTTTGATAATTTGGGGGATTAAGACCCTCTTCTACGGCACCCTTTTTAACGAATGTCTACGTGAAACTATAAACAGAATTAAAATAACGTGTGTGTTTCTTGATTTGTTTTCTGATGTCCGGGCTCGTCACAAAGATGTATGCAGTGTTTGTGGGTGTTGGAGTTTTTGCCTTTGCTAATGGTTATGGTGAGCCAGATCGTTTATAAGTTTAATTTACATTTATTTATAATGAAATCGGCCCGAATATTGTATACATGTAGTTGGTGAAATTTTGATATTCAAAAAGAAAAGTTTTGTTCGTTTGACTCAACAGATTAAAATAGTTTTGTTTCTTTTAAGTAACGAATATTTGCTCTGGTTACTGTGTCTAAATACACGTACAAGGATCGTGACATTAGAATAATGTAATGTGTGTTTTGTTATAGTACTGTACTACATGTAAGTCAATATTTCTTAACAAAACGCTTAGCATATCAATTAGAAGAAAATCGCATTGTTGCACGGTCAATTAGTTTATTAAATGACGCTTCACGTGAATTGGTTCTTGCACTGAATTTGAAAATCAAAATGAATATTGGAATGTTTTTTAAAAACATTGTTCATTTATCTGTTTTCAATGTTGCGTGTAAATTAATGATGTACATGACGTTACAATGGGTTGTAGTTCACCTAAAACATTTTACTTGAAGATAGAACAACAGGATATGGATCTCCAGACCATCCACAGCTTGTCATAGTGGGTGCTACTTTAACATATACAAATAAAATGATGCCTTATTATCGTGCCGATAACTCTGCCATTGTATATTTTCTCAATATTTCATTCACAACACGTGATAAACTCCAAATTTTAATTAAATAATATAATTATGATATATAAAATAGACTATGCAGTCATTGTGTACAATGTAAACAAGAGATGTTTGTGAAACACTTATGCCCCCATCCCTTGGAAAAATCCACAAATAAAATGAACGTAAACTGCAAATAACTAGAATTTTTCTACGTCCAATGGCCATAACTCTGTCGAAAATTGCTCGATCGAACCCAATATTACACTTGACCTCGATATTATCATGATAAACCTGTATACCAAATTTCATTTCAATATGTTCATCCTCTGCGAAGAAAATGAGCGGAAACTGCAAAAAACTAGAATTCTGTCGAAAATTGCTCGATCGTTCCCAATATCGAATTTGACCTAGATATTATCATGATAAACCTGTATACCAAATTTCATTTCAATATGTTCATCCTCTACGAAGAAAATGAGCGGAAACTGCAAAAAACTAGAATTTTTTTACGTCCAAGGGCCATAACTCTGTCGAAAATTGCTCGATCGTACCTAATATTGAACTTTACCTAGATATTATCATGATAAACCTGTATACCAAATTTCATTTCAATATGTTCATAGTCTGCGAAGAAAATGAATGGAAACTGTTGGTGGACCGACCGACCGACAGACAGCATCAAAGCAATATGCCCTCCCTTCTT
Organism: Magallana hongkongensis; assembly: GCA_015776775.1. Taxonomy (NCBI): domain Eukaryota; kingdom Metazoa; phylum Mollusca; class Bivalvia; order Ostreida; family Ostreidae; genus Magallana; species Magallana hongkongensis. Next base: position 4,860,056 of record CM027469.1, on the reverse strand, counting down.
CGAAGGGAGGTATAATTAAAGAACAAGTTGCTGTCCTTTAAAAAAGGACAACAATACGTGGACCATTTGCATGTGTTTCCAACGACTCTAGCCCTTTGCTTTTAACCACTAAATTCGTACGTTGTATTACGTATACATGTATGTATAGCCCTGACTTTTTATCTCAGAATTTAAAGGATTCATACTTCTAAAATAATTATGATCTATCTATGAATGAAGTTTGCATGTATAGTATCAGGCATTCGGTGAATTCTACTATTTGCGCACACATTACGATTCGCACTACTTTGTTAACTATGCAGTGACAGCTTTGTGTAAATTATATATTTCATATTTGATGCATTTTTCTTGAGATTTAAACTTTGATACAGTGACTTAATTATTCAATCACACTTAAATGCTTAAAAAATTTAATCGGGAAGTTCACTAGCCTCGCCTACTATAAAAGTAAAGTTAAGTTACATGTGTATTCGGAAAACAAAACATTGCAAATTATGCTATTTGATGCATGTTGTAGTTTCGGCATAACATTAACTTATTTCATAATACTGATAGTTCATATCACATGCCAATCATTTTCAAAAGGAATACTTTGTTTCTATACTGTTTACCGACAACTTTACAATTACAGCGCCTTTGAACTTATGTGTGCATATTGCACGGAATCCCGATCCCGATTCAGATAAACGTGTACTAGCCTGGTTCCCTGAGCCATTACGCAAAGGAACCAGGCTAGCTCATGCGCAAGCTGAATTTTCCCCATAGCATCCGGTTCAACCTCGCTTATATATTTTCTGCGTGGACCTCAGGGTCCACGCAACAATTAATGTCCGCAAAAAAGCGACGATGGGAAAAAAATTTGGATGCATATATCTTTTTATCAAAATCGTCCGGTTTTTATCGTACCTTTAAATGATGTTGTTATATATATGATTGTATTAAGCAGAGGATTGATTTAGAAATGTAATTACTTATAAAAAAATAAATTTTCAATTTCCATATTAATATACATTTCTTTTTTTATCGATTTGTAGTTTTTTTTTTTTTTTTACTTCGAAACAGTTAATGTCGCCCTCAACAAACCAGCATACCAACAGAACGCATACAGAGGTAACGACCCATATGACGCCAGTAACGCTGTAGACGGACGTAAATCAGACCTGAGATGGAATGGAGGTCAATGTGCTGTATCATGGGGTGAACAAACCGCCACCTGGTGGGTGAACCTGACTTACATTCACAGCATCCATCACATCACCATCTATTTCAGGACGGACAATAAACCATGGGGTATAGTCACATTTACTAAGAGTCCACTGTTTTTGTGTTCGTGTTCACAAGTTTATGCCATCGACTGACAATATTTTAATACAGGTAGCTATGGTGAACTGCCAGAGGTTCACAAAACCTTCGAAAATATTCTCTACTCTGTCATTCTATATTGCTTTTTACATTATTTTTTCCAATGCCACAACCAGATAACATAACAATAGCTACTGTGAACTGTCAAGGGCTTGCAACTCTCAGTAAACGTAAAGATGTTATTAATTATTACAAACAAAAACAATTTTCAATAATTTGTTTTCAAGATACACATTTTATTCCGGATAATGAACCATTCATTGAATCTCAGTGGGGATATAAATGTTATTTTAATTCTTACATGTCAAATTCAAGGGGTGTTTGTATTTTTTTTTAACAACAATTTTGAGTTTAAAATCCATGGTGAAAAGAGGGACAGTGGGGGTAATTTACTTGCTTTAGATTTGTCCATTGAAGATAACAGGGTAACCCTCATAAACATATATGGCCCAAATTCAGATAACCCTCAATTTTATGAAAATATTAGAGATATATTTTTACAATTCGACAACGAATACTATATATTATGTGGTGATTTTAATTTAGTGTTAAATCCTTTACAGGATTCCCATAATTATTGTAATATAAATAACCCTAAGGCTCGTTGTAAAGTTTTAGAAGTCATGGAGGATTTACAACTCCTTGATTACTATAGAGTTTTGCATCCAGATAAAAAAGCTTATACTTGGCGTAAAAAAAATCCATTAAAGCAAGGCCGTCTTGATTATTTTTTGATTTCTAATAGCTTGTCCAATTTAGTTGAGAACTGTGTAATAAAGCCAGGGTACAGGTCAGACCATTCTATTGTTTTACTTGAAATTAAATTTAATCCCTTTAAGAGAGGACGTGGTCTTTGGAAATTTAATAATAGTATTTTGACTGATAAAGAGTATGTGTCAAAGGTCAAAGAAACTATTCATTCTGTAAGTAGTCAATATTTAGAAAACATAGGAAGTTGCGATTTTCTGTGTAAAAATGGTATTAATGAAAGTTTATATTTGGAAGTATTAATGATGGAAATAAGGGGGGTTACTATATCTTATTCGGCATATAAGAAAAAGGAAAAAGACAATAGAGAAAAATTATTGCTACAGGAAATTGAGGCTCTGGAGTTAAATAATTCTATTGACATTGAATTGTTGGATGAAAAAAAAAATGCTTTAGAAAATCTTCGCAAAGAAAAATTACAAGGTCATATGATAAGATCACGTGCTCTTGGTTAGAAGAAGGTGAAAAACTTTCGAACTATTTTTGTAATTTAGAATCCCGTAATTTTTAACAAAACTATAAAAAAAATTGAAGTGGATGGTATAGGAATGGTATATGACCAATCAGAAATATTAGACAATGTAAAAAATTATTATGAAAATCTATATTCATGCAATGATGCAAATTCAGTCAATGTAGATTTGGAGAATATTATCTATAACTACAACTCACCTAAGTTAGAAAAGCAGGTGGCCAAACGTTTAGATAAAGACATTGTGGAAGCAGAGGTACTTACTGTAATAAAACATATGAAAAACAACAAATCTCCTGGAAGCGATGGATATACTGCTGAATTTTTTAAATTTTTTTGGAAAGATTTAAAACATTTTGTTGTAAGAGCAATTAATTGTATTTTCTTCAAAAAGGAGCTCCCCATCTCACAAAGACTTGGTGTTATTTCATGCTTACCAAAAGGTGATAAGCCTAGACAATTTTTAAAAAATTGGCGACCAATTACTCTTTTAAATGTATTGTATAAAATTATTTCAGGATGTATAAGCTTGAGAATAAAAAAAGTCCTTGACTCGCTGATATCAGATACACAGTCTGGCTTTCTAAAGGGTAGATACATAGGGGAAAACACTAGATTCATCTATGATATTATGTCTTATACTGAATTTAAAAATATTCCAGGTCTTTTAGTTCTTATAGATTTTGAAAAAGCCTTTGACTCAATGTCTTGGTCTTTTATATATAAAGTTCTAGAGTTTTTTGGTTTTGGAGACAAAATTATACAGTGGATAAATATTTTAAACACCAATTTTACGGCCACTATATTACAGAGTGGCTTTTTATCAAAACAATTTGATATACAGAGGGGTTGTAGACAAGGAGACCCTGTTGCTCCATATTTATTTATCCTATGTGCTGAGATCCTTGCAATGCTGATTAAGCAAAACAAGGACATAAAGGGTATTTGTATAAATAACAAAGAACACAAAATATCACAATATGCAGATGACACTTCACTAGTCCTTGATGGTTCACCTAAATCTCTTTTTGCAGCTTTAGATACAATTGATTTTTATTCCAGTTTTTCTGGCTTGAAGATAAATACTTGTAAGACAAAAATAATTTGGATTGGTTCCAAAAAATTTTCTGATCAAGTCTATCATCATACAAGATGGAAATTGGATTGGGGATCTACAACCTTTAATCTTTTAAGTATTCAGTTTTCAGTTTATCTTAAAGAAATTATAGATATTAATTTTGGGCTTCAAATCCCAAAAATTTCTGCACTCATTGAACAGTGGAAAAGAAGAATTCTTACTCCTATTGGCAGAGTTACTGTTATTAAAAGTTTGCTTATCCCAAAATTAAACCATTTATTTAATTCACTGCCTACTCCAAAAAGGGAGACAATTTTATACCTATATAAATGTATCTTTGAATTTTTGTGGAAATCTAAGGTAGATAAAGTTAAGAGATCAATTATAACACAAGACTATTTTTCAGGGGGTATAAAAATGGTGGATATAAACAACTTTATTACAGCCCTTAAATGTTCATGGATAAAAAGGTAACTTAACAAAATCATATAAACCTTGGATGGATATTTTTTACACCATCAATGGACTTGTTTTTTACAGAAATTATATGATTTTGGAGACACTTTTGTATTGGAATGTCTACATAAAGAAAACAATGCTTTTTGGAAAGATGTTCTCTATTCTTGGTCATGTTATATAAAAACTATTAATAACCACCCAACCATTAAAGACAACATTTTAAATGTTCCAGTATGGTATAATTCCAATATAAAAGTAGCCAACAAAACAATTTTTAATAAATCCTGGTATAAAAGTGGGGTAAAGGTAGTGCAAGATTTTCTTGATGAGGATTGTAATGTTTTAGCTTTTGATGTATTTAAACGCATATATAACCTCAATGACATATGTATTATGCAATATAATAGCATTACAACATCAATTTTTAAATATTTGAAACTATTATCTATTGACAGGAGTTCTGTAAAAAGAATTCCTAATCCATGTATGCCAGTTTTTTTGCAACCTGTTTTAATATCAGAAAAATGTACCAAAATTATTTACAACTATTTGAATGAGAAAGATGATGTACCAACTGCTATAAATAAATGGAGGACAGAACTAACTCCATATGGTGTTAATGATATTTCAGTAAATGATGTTTTTAAGATTTGTTTTAAAACAACTCATGATTCTTCTGTTCAGTGGTTACAGTTTAGAATTTTACACAGAATTCTTCCAGTTGGGTATTACCTTAAAAAAATTAATATCAAGTCTTTAGACAGCTGTGGATTTTGTAAGAAAAATGTAGAAACCATAGTCCATGTTTTTTTTTCTTGTGATATTATACATACTCTGTGGAGTGAACTGAGTCTTCATATTTACAGAAAGACTTCTGAAAGGATTGGGTTTAATGTATTAAATATCATGTTCGGTGAAGCTCCATTAACATGTCATAACAAAGTTATTAATTATATTATTCTATCTATGAAACAATACTTATTTTCTTGTCTGATGTTGAACAAGGTGCCAACACTAATTGGTTTTCTTGGTCATTTAAAGATAAAATATAATGTTGAAAGATATGCTGCAATTCAAAGTTCTAAAGTGCATAAATTTGAAAAACAGTGGGATAGTTGGAAAGAAATATTTGACTACTAACTTTTCTCTTTGTCTCTTATTTGTTTTATTTTTTGTTTTTTCTTTCTTGTGTATTATGAACTTTACAACAATTTTTTTCTTTTCCTTACTTTTTTGTTTTTTGTTGTTATTTGTTATTACTTTTTTTTTCAAGCAAGTAACCACTGCTTAGCGCAATTAAAAAAAAGTTTATTATTTAAAATATGATGGCGAGTGTGTGAGTTGGTGTGTTTGTGTGTGGTTTTTGAGGGTGTAATTGTGTGTATGCTTGTATTTCAAAAAATAAATAAATTATAAAAAAAAAAAAAAAGAGTCCACTAAGATATAAATATGCTTTGACTATAGATGTATAGATACCTTAAGTGTTTAGCCCCACATATCACCCAAATTCTTATTGCCTGACGTCATGACGTCAGGCATATCTAAGGTTTAAAATTTGCAATCTCCGAAACAGTGCAGACAATGGGACAAGCAATATCATGATATTTCACAAAAATGATTTACCGATGCATGTTTAAGATGTCAGCATTTACATTCACAATTGAAGAAAATGTTATATGGCATGTTATAACAACAGCGAGCAAGAGTTTTCAAGTGAAAGGGACGTTCCCCATGCAGTGCACGTGTGTAATCCTGATTTAAAAATAGATAAGGCATTCCACCATATTTGAACGGTGAAAAAGGGGGAGGGGGTCATCGCAATAAGTTGTAACATATTGTCTATTACGGTACAATGTAAGTAATACATGTAATTGGCGTTGGATTATCATTATTGCAAGAGAGTCATCAGTTTGGGTTAAAACAAATATATATTTAAACAGCTGGAATGTTTACTGGAGGAACTAAATCGCCAAAGCGGGGTGTGACCCGATTTTCGTTCAGTTGGGCGATTTCATTAATCTTGAAAAGGGGTCATAACTCGCGTGTCTTACTAAATGTAAATTACTAAATTTAACAATTACTAATCAAGCTAGTGTGTTTTTTAATTCGATAGAATTCTTCCAAAACATCCGATCCAAAGTATAATATACATGTATGTAGCTGTTACAAAACAAATGTCAAAAAATTCATCTGACCCCTCTGCCAATGGATTAGTTCATTCTTTGTGTGAACGGTAATAGCAGGATTTCGCGCCATAATATCATTCATAATTTTTGCGCGCCGAATAGTTGACGAGTCCGTTGGGACCATGCGAATACCCCAGAGCACACCATGTGTTTACATCACAGGCACGTAGCATCGGGGGTTGGGGTGAGGGAGGCTGCTTCCCCTCCCCACTGTTTTGGCAGCTGGCACTTTTCTTAAACTTTATAGGATAAATGGAAATATCATGGACCCCCCATTTTTGTAGGAGCATGCAATAAACGAAACTGCAAATAAGGAATTCTAATTGAACTGAAGTTATAGTTAGGGTTTTTTTTTCATGAATTTGAGAATTCAACCTTTTTTAATTGCTTGTCAAGATGAAGCTGCCCACACATATTCAAAAACAATACGTGTTTGTATACCCTTTCATATTTCATATGGTTGGACATTTTTAAAAATGCCTTTCATTTGATTTTGCATCTTAATATAACAAATACAATTTAAAAAAACGACTATTTACTCTCCAGCTTTCAAGCTTACATGCACTTATATGATATGTGTACATTCCTAAAAAACTGAATTAATAAAATGAATGAATTTCAAGTGATATATATATGTACATGTTCTAGATTTAAGAAAAGACTGACATTTCGTCTTAAATTTGCACGTTCCGTTTATAAATTTATGATCAGCAACGAAAATTAAAATTCATTTCTGATAAGATAGCCTAATTAATACATGCATGCTTCCATTGAATAAATTTGTTTAGTCAGGCAAGCTTTTTGGAAAGCTATTACTTGTAAGAGTATAATAGTCTATCAGAATATTGTGTTCTGAGAAATAAAATACGACTGTACATCAATACGTTACACGTATAGAACAATATCATTTAAAACCAGAGAGTGTTTGAAACTAATCTTCATTAAATTGTTTTCATGGAAATTAACCTCTAAAATAACATATCCTCAACCTCAACAAAATTATTATAAGTAATATCAACATTAAAATAAAATAATATATAACTTAGACTTCTGATAAACATCCGATTATTACGACACTATATCACATCACTATTAAAATGATCAGTAATTCAACATGCTTAAACCTGAAATCCACTTGTTATAACTACTAAATAGAAACAGATCAATACCGTAACCATGTAACGTTAGATTTGCCCAGTCTCACGGTAGGTGTTTGCACGATTAAGGACCCTCACTTCTCTTGTAAGCCGCGGTGTGAAGAAATGGCTTACAATGTAAACAGAACATTCTTCTTGGGTACACTGCTTCTTTTTTAGAAAGGTGTTAATACTCAGTATCATGTAATGGATGTTAAACAACTGAAATCTAAACTGTGTTTAAACATCTGCTATATGTAGGATGTTAATATCTATGAAATGTATCTGGAATGTCTTACTATTAGATATAAATGAGTATTTTAAGTCCACGATTTATCATGAAATAAGCTATTTCTACAGAATATATCTGCACGGATATCTTTAAAAGTGCAGTTTTAATTAGAGATAATAGTGTGTTAGAATCCTAACAAATAAATCTATACTGTGTCTTTGCAACGAATAATAGGCCAAGTGTTGCAGTAGGTATTAGCACGAAAAGGACATGTACTTCTCTTGTGAGCCTTGGTGTGAACACTAAAGGTATTATTGTCTTTCCACAAATTTATTTATAAATTAAATTTGTTCTAACAAATTTAATTTTTAAATAAATTTTTGGAAAGACAGAATGATAACGAATGCAAAGCGTTTTTCTTGAATGAAAAGTTTTTTTTAGGTTTTCATTGAGTAAAAAGACTTCTTTATCACCAACCCGTGAATACTCAGTATGAGTTGATGGATGTTAACAACTGAGATTAAAATGTGTGATAATACGTTTATCTGCTCTTTGTCACTAATTTCCTATTAGTAATTTTCTTGTTTTAATTTCATTTCTGTCTCCTACATGTAAAGTAAATTATATAGACATATTGTGCACGTCTCTAATACACCGACGAATGCGATTTAAGAACTTCAATAATTATCTAGCTTTATTAATCAAAAAAACTAAAAGAAGAAATAAATATTATTAATTTATATTATTTTTGATGTTTACTGCAAATTCATTTAATGTCAACAGTGCTTTATGCGATTACTTTGTACGTACTCAATACAATAGACAGACTACAGAAAAACAGAATGTATGAAATACCGTCCATCCTATGTTGTTTTTTAAGCTTAACAAGCAAATCAAACACGATTTATATATAGGTACTATATTTATCTAATTTTACTGCAAACCCTTCAGCTTTTTTCACAATGTTAAAAAAATAATGAGTATCCTCTTTTACATATACGGCATCATAAGTTGTCTTTAATACCATATGTTTGGTAAACTTTGTCTAGCTACATTGTTATGTACGTCCATCAATAATTGATTAACATGTTATGCAGGTCCTTCGAATTCGAATACTATGGTTTTCATTGGATTCTCTGTGTACGTCTCCAATACAACAGACAGATTACAGGGAACACTGTGTTACAAGGACGACAACTTTACACTAGCCACCATACCTGCTGTCTTCAACACCACGTGTCCTGTACATGGACAGTACGTCATCTACTACAACGAGAGACTACCGGGAGTTACCTATCCTGATGACTACTCTGAGGTTGTTGTCAGTGACCTCTGTGAGCTGGAGGTATATGGTGGGTGTAAAGTTATACCGCTTTCAAATTATGCTCAGAATTAGTTAAGGTACATGACGTAATATATCAATAAAAATTAACAGACTGATGACCAATGGTCCTTTATTTGTTGGTGAAAGTCTCAGTGTTTGTATTTTTCCTCCCACGATAAGAATCAAATTGCAATTAAAAGAAAAAAACTAAAAAAGCTGTGGAGTAAAGTAAATGAAGAACGTCTTATGTAACTCTCCATTTTAAAAATTACACGGTTGTACATTAAAATATGATCTAAACCATTTAAAAATAAATTGCTTTACCGCATGAAGCATATTTTTAAAACGCTTACGTATCTTATTCATGTCAAAGGTTGTCCTGCTACCGGATGTTACGGGTCAATCAATGGCCTCCCCTGTCCAGACGTAAACTGTCAGTACTGTCACATAGAGACGGGCACCTGTCAGGGTTGTAAACCTGGATATCAAGGTTACCGATGTGAACTAGGTAAAATTGTCTATGTGCAACTCTAAGGAAAACAAAATATGATTAACATTGTACGGCTATAGTCTTTACATTTAAAATCTTTGCAATTAACAGTGCGACGTATGCAAATAAAAATCCTTAAGTAATATTTATACGCAATTTCACACTGTAAAATTATCTAGGATATTTTGTGTTTAATTCTGCAAAAAATTATGTGTAGAAATTAATTAAATGTTAACATTCAGTTTATAGTTTTTGCTGTGCTTGCAGAGGAAACATTCAATGCTCAAAAACACATGATAAACCTTACCATGTGGTATAAGCAGAATTAACGTCATAACGCGTTTTGAATACTAGATAAATTATAAATAGATTAAAGAGGGGTCGATGGTCGTGGCCATTTTTAGATTATTTTAATCTCTTTCAGAAGAAAAGCTATATATAAATATATATATATATATATATATATATATATATATATATATATATATATATATATATATATATATATATATATATATATATATATATATATATAAATAAGGAAAATCACACATTTAAATGATAAAATATATATGGATTTTTTCCTTAACAAAATGAAGTTTACAGCTGAACAAATCATATCTAAAAACTTTAGGTAGAGCTGATGGTTAATGTTTTGACCATCAGGCACTTTGGTAGTGGATAGTTTGGTTTTGTTTCTATTCTCGCGCTAGTTTTTAAAGCTCGCTGTTCTTGCCAGCGCTTCGCGCTTGGAACATGCACTCGCTATAGATTGATAGGAAAATTAACACATTGACTACTTTAAAAGAATAAATTTCCGGTTACGTGATTTTTCACACAGATCACTTTAATGAATGAACGCTTAAAAAGCTCATATTACGTTTATTTATTTTCAAAATAATTTTTTTAAAACACTCTTAAATCAAAGTATCTTTTTATTAGTTTACATTAGTTAAAATATGAAGTATTAATGGCGTTGTTTTAAAATATCCAACTAAGTTCTACGGTAGTTGAAAGGTACAAATGCTAAAAGTATATTCACATTAGTCCGCCTAAATGTTTGGTCTTTTCCGGAATATGAAGGACGCGACTGTGCAGAAAAAAGTAACCTGCTAACAAGCGGACTTTGTACACATGTTGTGTAATAATTGCTGCATGCATATTAGATGCCATCGGGCTGATATTGGAGTCTCGGGTCGATATGGGATGTGATACAGATGTTGCCATGTATTATGCTCTTAATATCAGAGTATTAACTTATGGTTTGACTGTTGATTTCCCAATACGTGTAAATATTTATACTAAATTGTTTTATAGCCTGCGACGAAGGATTTTTCGGACCGAATGCAAAGAGACATGTGGACACTGCCGCAATGTTAGCCATTGTTCCAATATAAATGGAACATGTTTGACTGGATGTGATGTTGGTTATCAAGGGGACTTGTGTAAAACTCGTGAGTAGTTTCGCATGTAAAATTCCGTCGTTTCGATTGACGAGTTATCGCTCTTGAATGCAGGTATAAACACTTCCGGTAGAATTGAAAGTAAGCCTAAAGTGAAATCCCCGCTATTATTTGAACCAAACATTATGCATTTAGATAGTAAAACAACGATAGAAGATATTCTTAATTACAAGAAAACCGATATTCAGTCGTATTTAAGGAGTAAAGGTAAAAAAATAAGCGGCACGAAGCTTGAACTGGCGAGAAGAGCGTACGAAACAAACAAGGATGACGATGTAAATATTAAGTCTGTTGTCAATTCTGAGCCCAATCTAGTCGAAGAAAAAATAGTTTCAATAGACTCTTGAAAAACCGGCTGGACTTCTGAAATACAATTAATTCCAAAAATATCTCACAATGATGTTGAAAATTACCTATTACACAGCAGTCACAGGACGGAAGACAAGGAAAAGATGGAGTGTTATCGTCAATTTATCAGAGGTTTTAACTTTTTTAAGGAAGGATACGTACAAAAAATAATGATTAACTTAATTTCCGAAGAAAGCACATTTTGCTATATCCGTTCGAAATGCAGCCCATCTATGAAACAGGGAATGTACAACCAATGGATATTAGTTTCACGAGATTCTCCATACACTATAACAAAGGCATATTGCTCGTGTCCTGCAGGGTATAGTATTGTTTATTTTAATTTTTTGAGAATTTTTCCCCTAAAAATTAATACTAACGTCATTTTATGTTTAAGTATGTAGTAACCAATTGAATTATACAGTGTTTGTTATCACTAGTATCAGCACATGGAAGCCCTTTATCAAGGAATTATACATGTAGCTATATGTATACATTTATACCGCATATCATTATTAATTTAAGGCATTTAAATTTTATTGACATGTTACTTTAAAACTTTAAATTCTTATCAAAATTATCAATTTCAGACTTGGTGAGGGGTGCACCCATATTGCAGGCCTTCTCTTTTCCCTGGAAGATATAAACACAACAGACAAAAATGAAGAGCCATGTACATCAAAGCCCTGCGAGTGGTCAAAGCCAAGCAAGAGAAAGCGAGAGGCGGACATGGTGAAAAACATTCAATTCAAAAAACTTAAATATGGTAAAGAACCTTCAGAAAAATCAAGATGTGAATCCCCCCCTCCTGTACCAAATGATTCTTTCAGAACACAATTGTGTTGTAAGTTGAGCAACATCAATTCAAATGCTGTTTTATTGCAAATGATAACACCTGAAAAAAACTGTGAAGTTCATAGCGATTTAAATGTTGCTCGATTTGAAGAGGTGGAAACCTCTGAATACATAAGTTACAAGTCTGACAAATACATTGATATTAAAGAGTTGATAAGCCCCTGTTCAACAGCTAAGGAAGCAATAGAAGCAATATCTAATGTATCTTTTGACATAATTAAAGAGTTAGAAATTAGAACACGTGGTCAAAATCAAAATGAAATGTGGAAAACTGCAAGAAAATGCAGAATAACTAGTTCCAACTTTCATGATGTATATGTCCGTAAGGATTCAACATCCCCTGAAAAACTAATCGAAAAATTTGTTGGAAAAGGTCATGACTCCATAGATACCCCAGCATTAAGGTGGGGAAGAAAATATGAACCAATTGCTCGAAAAAGATACATAGCACATAAAAAGCTTTTTAACAAACAGAACGTAAATGTAGTCGACTGTGGTTTGTTCCTAAGTGAGCATCATGCATATCTGGGATCAAGTCCTGATGGTATTGTGTATTGTGATAAAAAAGATTCAAGGAAATTATTAGAAATAAAATGTCCATACAGTGTTAGGGAAAAAACAATTATTGAAGCTTGCAAATTGAGTGGCTTTTGCTGTATATATGATGAAGATACAAATGAAATATCATTAAAGTCTACACACCGATATTACAGTCAGGTGCAAGGTCAAATGGCCATTTGCAAAATTGATACATGTGATTTTGTCTTGTACACTAAAAAAGACTTTAAAATAGTTGAGGTCTCCTTTGATGCAGATTATTGGGATAAATTAAAGAAGAAACTTCATGAGTTTTATATTGACAACATGATTCCTTCATTACTCTCTTGAGCCTGGAGGATGTATTAAAGATCCATGGAACATGTTATTGAATTCAAGTACCCGGTCCTGATGAAATAATAAATTAATGGACATTTCGATGTAAACCTTATACATGTATCATAATCAATGAAATCTATTATTACTATAGAAATATGTACTGGTATTGCAAATTTTATTTATAGATACATATGTGAACAATGAATTTGATTAAATTGATAATGATATGCAAATTCAATAAACACATGTACACAAAATTTCATTTGTCTTCTTATTTTCATGTTTGTTACATAAGATTTTATCAAAAATGCACATTTTAGATTTATAACAATGAGATGTGTGCATGTTTGGTTATAATAACATGATTATCACAGATACAAAATATATCCTAGTACTTAGTCCTACTTTACAAGAGGTGGTACATGTAAAAGATTTGTCAGAGATGCACACACAAAAAAAACTTCATCTACAATGTCACATAAGCTTATTGGTATAACTCCTTGCAGAATACAAAAGTTCTTGATCTGCTCCATTTTGCGCTCAACATGTATGCGTGCAGATGCAATCCTTCTGGTGCTTTCAACTTCCTTCTTGGTAAATTGATTTTTGGTCAGAAAACGATGGGCAGTACAGTTTAACTCCACGTTGTGATAAATCGCCCTTAATATGTATAAATCCTTTGTCCACCATAACAGCATCACCCTCCTCTAAGAGATCATATAGTCCACTTTCTCTGGTTATCTGGGTATCCGATACTGATCCACCCCAAAGACGAGATACAAAAACTACTGCTCCAATTTTGTCGATGCCAATCAAAGACTTCAGTGTATTGTGGCCCTTGTAGTTGGAAAAAGTCTGACTCTGGGTTTGTAGAAATGAAGGAGTTTGAACAAATATTTCTGTACAGTCCAAGACAAAACGAGTATCTCTGAACTTCACAAAACACTTAGGAATCGCTTTCATCTCTTTCAATGGTGATAAAAACACAATTGTCTGCAAACACTGACACATTAACTGAATCCATGCCTTGAAGATCCTTGATATTCTTCCAGACGAAATTTTAAATCTAAATTCCAAATCTTTGAGTAAAAGACCAAGCCTTAATCGCATGAGAACGATAAAAAATTCATCCTCAATTCTAAGCTTCCTCTTGGCTCCCCCTTTCTTTGCATCAGTTTCTGTTTTCATAGCTGAAGAATCCAACACAAGCTTGTCTGCTCCTTGTTGTATTAGGCTTTCAAATAATGCTTTGTATGTGCCATAATCAGGGAGTCCAGTATAAAACAACATTTTGTCATTATTGTCCTTAATATCGTCAATGGTTATCTCTGGGAGTTCACAGTTCGAGAAGTTGTCCAAAGAGGATGGCAGAATATCCTTGCTAGCTTTGCTATCAGTAGGATCGATATCTAAATTTCCATGTTGGGGGGATGGTCCTTTCACTATTTGATGTACAGAATAACTGAAAAAAATAAGATAATTAATGTTAAAATTTACAATTCAATTTTTTCAATAGTAATGAACACTTGATTTTGTGTAAACTTTTCAACTACCATAGTCAAGGATCATATTTCTGACATTCTCAGAATAATTGCATAGTTATGCTCATTATCTGACTTTTATAATAAATAATAAATATAAGTAAATAACACTGTTAAAATGTTCATTCAGGTTATTATGGTTACAAATATGTGTACTTGATTTTTTAAATAGAATATTTTTTTATATACATGATAAAGTATAACATGTTATTATGATACAAAGTGTTACAGTACTCACTTGTGGTCATTAACATCTACTGCCTGGGCTGGGCTTTCTATGTTCATCTTATTACTGTTCGTTGACAGTCTTACTTTAACTGATTTCACTGTCTTGTGAGGAAGGAAAAGGGTTGGAACTTGATTGTTCCAAGTCCTTCCATTTCCTTCAGGGAAGTGGTCAGAACACACCTGAATTCAATGAAAAAGTTCATAATCAATAAGCATTTCGAGAGAGAGAGAGAGAGAGGGGGAGGCACGGAAGTGGGTCTGATTTGTTGAGGACAGTGCGTTTTTTATAACATGTAAGGTGGCGGCGATTTGTATGTGCCTCCAATTTACTGAGAGAAATTCTTACCTGAGTTCGCTTGGGATTAAAGTGTTTACGGCTTATAGCTCTAAGCCACGCAGTGCGAAGGTGTTGTTTCTTTGGTAATTCATGCAGTTTTACCGGTTTACCAAATATACCAATACGCCCAGAGACATTGTGACAGTCTTTAACGGCACAGTAATTATTCCCCATGTTATTGTTTATAACCGGAAGTGAACAATACCTGCACTCACGAAGGATAACTCTTACATGACTTGACTATCGAAAATCGGGAATATATTGATTGAAAATATATTTATAATACAAAGAACATCTAAACTTTAAGAGAATGAAAATTATTTGTAGCATGTGACAGAGGGTTGTATGGTTTTGAATGCAGTGAAACATGTGGACACTGTCGTGACCTAAATCAGTGTTTCAATATAAATGGAACATGTTTGACTGGATGTGATGCTGGTTATCAAGGGGACTTGTGTAAAACTCGTAAGTGTTTTGTTTCATTTGCTCATTTTTGATAAACATTCGTTTGTTATTAAAATATTTCTAAATCATAAACGTATTTATTTCTCCTTGATATCCATATATAAATGAAAAAGATACGTTAACGCTGCATAAATCAGTAATTTAGAATATGCAAGAGATGTGTTTTGGCAGGCATTCAAACAACGCAATGTTAACTATAATCTTTTAAAGAGAAATGATGCTTTACATTCACCTTTTGGACATTGTTATAGTATCATTAATACGAATATTATTAAATTTTTAGCTTGTGATAAAGGAAAGTATGGGTCCGAATGCAATGAAACATGTGGACAATGCCGTGATGTAAAACAGTGTTCCAATATCAATGGAACATGTTTGACTGGATGTGACCCCGATTATCAGGGAGACTTGTGTAAAACTCGTAAGTGGAAGAATTATCCTATTATACATTGATATAGTCATACACATTGATAGATGAGATAATGAAGTGATAGATAATTAGATATAAAAGTGATAAGGTTAAGGAAGGATACGGGCAATTTGGAGTCTTAATCTTAAGATTGAAGAACTGTTTTGAACCAGTCCAAACACTTAGTATTATCCTCTTAAATAGATGTCAATGCAATAAATTAGGGAAGTACATTAGTCACTTGGTATTATCCTCTTAAAAAGATATCAATGCAAAACAAATAGGAAAGTACATTAGTACCACATTGGTGCATTATCACGTGATAGTTTTAAACAGCTTACGTATATCCCTTAATATAAAGTAAGATAGAACACTACCCCGTGGTTTCCACAAAACAATAATTAAGGAGAAGCAAACGATCTCAGTTTTATCAAAATAGCTACTAGAATCCTCTATTCTCCTCGATAAAAAAGATATTCATCTCTTTCAAAATAAATCTTCGCAATTTTTGCACGGAAAACGGTATGTTGCATCAAAACAACACAAAACACGGGCTTCTAGCAGCACTTTTTAATTTAAGCATTAATCACACTATTAATGCATGTTCCATTTGGATTTCAATGTATACGGGGTAGTGTTGTTCTCGTTGGATATTTATATCGTAAACAACGGCAAAGGAAAGTCTGACCGATAAATAAAGCTAATTACATATCTTTAATTAAATGACTGACAAAATTAAAACCTCCACCAATATTCTTTTGTTCAATTTTCAATAAATCACACTAAAATACTTTATTAGAGTTCTTAGATTACTTATATTTTGAAAATGTTCAAAAAATGTTCTGACATATACACGACATTCAACTTTTCAGTCATGACGTCAATTTATGTAACAACATTTAATTTGTGAAATAAATTGTCTCCAGTATTTTTTCATTTTTTTTTTTTGAGGGGGGGGGGGTCTATATTTCATTGTTTAGATATTTGAATAGGTACATGCTAAGTTATAGCTGTGATATCATGATATGATTGCATGCAACTCAGATTCCATATGCTTCTTTTAAACCCAGCATAGATAGATAGATAGATATATAGATAGATAGATAGATAGATAGATAGATAGATAGATAGATAGATAGATAGATAGATAGATAGATAGATAGATACATCGATCGATATTTATTATATTATACATTTTGCAAGCTTGTCCCGTTGGATATTTTGGACAAGACTGTTCTGAGACATGTATCAACAGTTATACGTGTGATGGTTGTAACAATTTCGGTGGAACATGTGATTATGGCTGCCGGCCTGGCTTGATAGGATACTTCTGTCAAAAAAGTAAGTTTGTTCACATACATGCTCTTTTAATTTAGCAGTTATTTTTTTTAATAAAAAAAGTAATGAAATTGTTGAAAATATTGGTAAGTTCCAATTCAGTGCAAAATGTTATTAAATGAAACAGTAACAAAACAAAAAATAAACAACAAGTAATTATGAAATCATATATGTTTTCAAATAATTAACACATTTATCAATAACATAAAAAATATCCAAACTTTCTTTTACTTTAATTTGTTAGTATCGAAAGGTACTAAGGCTTGTTTGTGTTTATTACATCATATGCCGTGGTTTGTTTACAAGTACGTGGTGACATCGTTCCTCTGTGTGGTTTGATGTAGGTTGTCTTCTGCAGCCTTACACGTTAATATTCAGTATATGCCGAACGTTTTATGTTTTCAAAGGTCTCAATGACCTCGAGTAGTGTTTCAATTTTATACATTTGCGCAAAACTGGATGTTATCGATTTTATCGAGTTTGCGTACGGAATTACCAAGTACGCATAAACCAGCCTGGGACAATACGCCCAGTGTATCATGGGTAAGTAATTTTGTAAATAATGCATATCATCATTAAATATAATGCGTTAATATTCAGTTTATACCAGAATGTTCACAATTTCTTGTCTACAAAAATCTGAATGACCTCGATTAGATTTCAATTTAATACATTTGCTCAAACCTTCACATTATCGAGTTATGTATAGTGTTTCCAAGTTTACATCAACCAACCGGCGATAATACACCCTGTGCATTGTGGGTAAGTGTTCATGAATTATTTTGATTATTTTTTTGTGGGATTTATTTTTGGTTTTTTTTTTGTTGTTTGTGTGTTATTTTGTTTTTTGATTTTCTGAATAATGCATATAATTATGACTTACATGGAATGCATAACATAAAACCTTATTCCTATATATTACTAAAATAACTGTTTTATTGTTATTCATATCCTAGATTTATAATTTATTTCTGTTTTTGTAGGCAAGTTAGTAATGGTCTCTCATAAAATAGATACATGCATCAATACAACCTATACTTTTTAACTTTGAACTTGGATGTTCACAGTTTAAAGTTGTTATTCCTCCTAAATATATATTTTTTGTTCATTTAGTTATGATATAACATTTTGATTTATTTAGTCCTTTAAGTCATTATATTGATTTATGATTACCTTAAATTTGGAGAAAAAAAATGCAGCTATCTGCAGATTGAACAAATAAAAAGTACATGAAGATTGTCGTTAAACGCAAAAATTCTATCCCGACCTCGTCTTCGAAAGAAATAATAATAAATATATATATTAATTACATGTAATTAAAATTGAAAAAAAATTCAATTTGTATAAGTTTTTTTTTTAAACAAATCGTCACAAAAACTCTTTACTTGAAAATGTTTTGATTTTGTTATTTTATAAATCAATAAACAAATAAAAAGTAATCACCCAAAATATCATTGTAGTAGATTCTGGTACCATTTCCACGCCCCTCGACAGATGATTTACCATATGTAAGAACAATAAAACTTAGTAAAAATTAACTTTATCTGCATTATTTTTTTTCCTTTATTCATAATAAATATTAACCACTTAAAAACAACTAACCAACATTTTATTATGACCTAGTTCTGCTCTCTGTTCAGACGTTAACGATCAGCACTGTTGTATGGAGACGACCACCTGCTTCACCACTGACCATGCTTAATTTTAATCAGGTATGAAGATTTTTCTTTTTTTGAAACCTAATGAAATTTAAATATGTATGTTTCCTTTTTTCTTCCTTTTTAACCGGGTTTTCAAACAAAAAAATCCAGATCTTAAAATGGTGAAAATGGCGGGCGGGCGGGCGGCTGCCAAAAGGGTACCCTCATTGTACGGATAACTTCTCCTACAGTTTTCAAGATAGGAAGTTGTTCTTTTGCAGATCAATTGTACATATATCAGAGGTGTGCATATTGCTAGGATTTTTTTCTAATACATGTAATTTATATAAAAAAAAACAAACAAAAAAAAAACGGCTTTTGAACTTAGTTATTGTTGGCAAAATATTGCATATAGGGTACACCATTTCATTGGATACGGGTTGACATGAATTATGGATACAGTTCACGTAAAAGAAAACCCGGTTTGCTCTCACATTGACAGCTTTTCACTTTTTTTAAATTTTGAAGTGGCAATGAGATATCCTGCAGACAGTCAGAAATATGAGTTTTGTTCCTGTATTTTTTTCTGTAAAGTGTATTGTTTGAATGAAGCCAGTATGTAAACAAAGTGTTATATTTCTCTTTTCAGCCACCATTAAAGCAACAAAAAAACACATTTTTGTGAGACATCCTTCATCACATGTACCCTCAGCAGTATGGCTAGGCGAGCCTCACTAATGACGGGAGTGATTGTAGTGACTATCAAATAAACGTTGAGACCACTGAATTCATTGTATGACATTGTAATACAAATCAGCAGTCGGAGCAATTTAGAAATGAGACATATGTAGCATTCAGCATTGGTTATGTTTTGATTTTTATATTCGTTATTAATTTAAAGTGGCACATCGATAAATTATCATTAACACAATCCAAATCAAAAAGGGAAAATCAAAATTCCTTTTTTTTACCCTGTTTTTCATATCTGCATCCATATAAACCCCTTTTTGCCAAAAATAAGCCTTTACAAGTCAAAGTTCATGGAATTTTCTTGAATCATTGACATTTAAATGCATTACACAGACATTTAAAATGAGTAACGTTCCTCTTATTCTTATAAAAAATTATGAAGCATCAGAGGAACGTTCCTCTTTACCTAAACTAAAATCTCTACATTTCATCTGAGGAACGTTCCTCTTTTCACTTCAACAGAAATCTTCACAAAGAATCTGAGGAACGTTCCTCTCCTCTTTTCACTTTAACAGAAATCTTGACAAGTCATCTGAGGAACGTTCCTCTTTTCACTACAACTGAAATCTTGACAAGTCATCTGAGGAACGTTCCTCTTTTCACTACAACTGAAATCTTCACGAGGAATCTTGAGGAACGTTCCTCTTTTCTCTTTAACTGAAACCTTTACATGGTACCTGAAGAATGTTCCAATTTCCTACATTTGAAAGTAAAAACAGCAATAGGCAAAATACCGGTAATTTTAAATTAAATAAGCATTTAAACATGTTATACTTTACGTAAATATTAAGGATGTTAACAAGTACTCGAGTACCTGACTATCGCTCAGTCCCGATGATGATCAGCTAAAATTTTGTAAGTTGATAACTCGATATAAAGTAAAAAAGAGTTTGAATTTTTAATATTTGACATCGCGGCATTTTTGGGTGCCCCTTGTGTATTTTTTAAGCGACAGATACATGTATATTAATTGGTGTCAAAAATTGATCTTGTATTGTAGATCAAACTATAACTAATTGTTTTCGATAAAAATACATAGGCATGTAATTAAGAATACCAATTTAATATTTCTTTTTATATTAAATATGAAGTTTAGTTTGTAATTGGATTAGATGTTTATATAATTAAAATTTTAACTATATTAATAATTGTCTCAGTGCATATGATTTTATAATTACTAAAATCATAAAGCTCGCATCCATAAATTCAGGATGGAGTTCCCAAGTAGAGCTGCATATTCCAGAAACCACTTTCACTTAATTCAGTCTTTGATACATGGTTGACATGAATCAAGGTTTATCTTCTGTTCTGTTTATCTTCTGTTCATACTGTGTGACTAGCTGGATGGCTTTTGAACTTTTCTGTGGCCTCATTGATTTTCTCTCAGGGGGGATGTCCAGATCTTCTATAGAATCTATGTATAATACACATTTGCATTAAAACTCATCATCGCTAAATAACTTCCTGTTATTTCATTTCATAATGAAGATCTGGTTGTAATGCTTATTTTTGTTAATAACACACAAATTCTCAAACATACATTTAGGTATTGACATTCTTTAAGAAGAAATACCAAGTATATTAAAGGTCACATAAGTTTTTCCCTGCTTAACTTGAAAGAGAGAGAGAAATTAGAGAGATATAGCACAAGAGAGAGAGAGAAAGAGAGAGAGGAGAGAGAGAGATTTGTACAACAAATATTTCTCTTCAGATATATATACCTATATACCTAAAAACATTTAAACATTTACAGAATCCAAGCAGGATAATTAAGCATGAATTTGATTTGAATCTACTAAACATCAATATACTCTTGAATTTCTGCTCTAATCTTTAAACACATTGGTATTATTGCATTATTTTTTTTTTTGGATGGCGACAGATCTTAACACTTCACATCAAATCCCAAAGCTATTGTTATCGGGGCTGAGCATTCTTGTGAGTATGAGAATGGTTCACAGCTCTAAATTATTTGTTTTAAGACAGACAGCTGAGCAGATGGAATTTGCATAACTTATATAAAGCAGGAATTATTAATCACGTCAAACAAGAAAGCTGTATAATTCAGATTCTGTTCATCTTATCAATTTAATGTTGTAGCAAGGGAATACTAGAATTCAGTAAATAAGCTTGATGAGCTTGGTCAAACTAATTATTTTTGTTTGAAATTTAGAGGCATAAATTATTCAGAATATTTGCTCATCATAAATTCTGACTTGTTATACTAAGGACTCTATGTTTGTTTCATCAAAATTTTCTTCAATTTTTTACATGCTCCCCAAAAAGGGGGACTCCATGTTTATTCACTTTTTGATATGTAACTTTTAGAAAATTGTTTGCTGTGAGAAAAAGTTAAGGGGGGGGGGGGGGTCCCCCCCCTACATCCTGATGCTACGTGCCTGCTTGAAAGGGTTGATTTAAAAATAGGGTGGTTTTTTTTTTAAAGAAAACACTGCAAATAAATGCATCTTGGCTGATAGAAGAAGTGAGGATAAAAGGCAAAAATTTCTGAATGAAACAACATTATTATGGATGATTTAGCATCAATATTCCCAAATCACTTCATTTGCGGTAATTCCTACCCCCTACCCCCCTCCCCCCTCCCCCGACAAACAAAAAATAAGATGAAGAAAACACCTAACATTTCTCCCCTAAAAGAAAAGCTAATTTCGTGGAGGGATAGGACAAATCATCCAGTCATTCTTTAATTGAGTATTTATGTAGTATTTATTCCTTTTTAAGATATCAGTAATTCTCAGGCATGAATAACTTAATTATCATCAGTGCACTAGCTATAACTATAAACCCACTATCCATCTGCGGGTGCAACCAGATAATCTAAACAAAAATTGTAAAAATTAAAAGTCTACAAAGAAATTCATTGAAGAAATATATGAATAATTTGATAGTTCTAATGTTTTCAGTGTAGAAGTAAAGTGGATATATTACAAGGAAAGGACATACATAGGCTATGCCTGTTGTCCAATCCTATTGAATTTATTCAATAAAACATGTTTAAATAAATTAGAAGTAAAGTGAAAAAGTCTTAATGATACCCGTTATCTAGTATTTTTGTTCAACTTAAATGTGCATATAATTCATTTCAATATAATATAAACAGTCACCATGTTAAGTTTGTTCCTAAAACATCAATTTACCTGTCTTAAAGTGAAAATTCATAATATACAACTGGAATAGTGAAACGGATAAGTAATGAACTTAGGAAAAAGTTCTTTCCTAAGATATAACTTAGTCTTAAGTTTGCTTTGTGAAATGGGCCCCTGTGCACTCATTAGATTAATCCTTTCACATTTGTACAGGTTACAATTGTGTGATAATTCATTTCGGCAGATTAATCATATATTTAATATTTAACTTTTTCTTAAATAGAGCATGTTCCTATTCCATATGACCTAATATCTGTTTATGATTTTCCTATTTACAAAGTCTGATTTGTAAGATCTAAAACTCACATCATGTAAATAGAGTTTATAGTGTTACTGAATTCATTTGTCCCAAGAGGGCCATTTTCCTAGCAATGGCGTTGTCTGTTGATAAGCATTTGTAGGGGAAATTGATAACCTGTGAAATGAGAAGTGGCTAGCAGATTACGCTGTTTCAAAAGAGCCTTGTGGGAGTAGTCCCAGAAGGACAGCTATAGTGTGAGATTAATTTTAAGTTAAGAATAACCAACCTTAATCTTCAAGCATCTTCCATCCTGATCAAGCTCTGTCCAAATTAATGCTCCCCATCCTCTACACCAGCAAACAATTCAAATCCAGTGATTTCAAATCAAAATCCACCAGGCAAAATATTTTGTCACTGCCAATCATTATTACCTATAACATTACATTGTATTATGATTACATTTTAATTTTGCACAACATTTTCAAAATTTGATGATTACAATAATTTTTTTAAATATCAGATAATCAAGAATTTTGTATCAATTTAATTTAAATGCTTTAGATTTGCAATTACCTTGATTGTAGTAAATTAGCAGAAGAGCAAAAGAAACTCAGTTATGTATTTTAAACGTTTGGATATAATAAAAGTATTTATTACCTTGATGCATGCATCCTGCAAAGTCTGCAACTGCAATTTCCATACAATATTTCTGTTCTGCTTCATAAAGAACACATGCAGCGTGATCTTAAATTAAATTTGCGACCACATTTTGCATCTGTTCCTAAGGCAGTGATCTGCTGTTGAAAGCTCTCAAATTTCACAGTTACTATTATTAGCACACCCCGAACATCTTATCAGCATCCAGTTAGTGATTGACATCTGATAGAGGACCTTAGCATGTGCATGTAATAACAAGTTGTTACTCAGCTTGAAATGGCCGGTGGTGACATTAGCAAACCAAATGAAGCAGAGGAATATGGGCTTTAGGTCATGACATTTCTATTGACCATACATGCTGAGAAGTTATTTACAGAATATACTGGAGTATTTTGATATTAAATATTTTCTAGTTGATAAACATGAGGTACTCCAAGAGAGCCAAAAAGTGAGTTGGTTTTTTTTTTACCTAAAATATCCTTGGCTACTTAATACCTGAGGTAGATTTGTAGATTTATCAAAACTACGAGTACACTATTGAATTATAGCTCGTGTATGTTGTGATTTTATTAGGAAGGGGGTGGGGGTATTTGTTAGCTAGTGTAAGATAATATAATTTACATGTATATTAATATAATGATTGCATTTCATATGAGAACTGTAATTCAAATTTTACATCCTAATAATGTTTGTTACTATCATCCAGCTCAAAGAATTTGACAAATGCAAAGTTTTGGTAACCTGATTGTTTTCTCAAAGCTTAGGTCCTGTCACACCAGATTGCAATCCCCCAGAGTTTCATAATACTGTTATATTTCTGGAATTGCTGTGGGTTCGCGGGGAAATTCCAAAAAAAAAAAAAAAAAAAAGTTGTATTTTAAATTTTTACAAGGTGAAAATGTGACAGTTGACCAAGGGATTTCTACTCAGCTCCTGCAGCGTGAAACTGCATTCCTACAAACATTACTAACAAATGACTGCGCTCCAGCTGAGTGCTCATAATGTGCTTAGAGTTGTGACCTCGAGTTTACGGTGTGTGTGTGTGTGTGTGTGTGTGTGTGTGTGTGTGTGTGTGTGTGTGTGTGTGTGTGTGTGTGTGTGTGTGTGTGTGTGTGTGTGTGTGTGTGTGTGTGTGTGTGTGTGTGTGTGTGTGTGTGTGTGTGTGTGTGTGTGTGTGTGTGTGTGTGTGTGTGTGTGTGTGTGTGTGTGTGTGTGTGTGTGTGTGTGTGTGTGTGGTGTGTGTGTGTGTGTGTGTGTGTGTGTGTGTGTGTGTGTGTGTGTGTGTGTGTGTGTGTGTGTGTGTGTGTGTGTGTGTGTGTGTGTGTGTGTGTGTGTGTGTGTGTGTGTGTGTGTGTGTGTGTGTGTGTGTGTGTGTGTGTGTGTGTGTGTGTGTGTGTGTGTGTGTGTGTGTGTGTGTGTGTGTGTGTGTGTGTGTGTGTGTGTGTGTGTGTGTGTGTGTGTGTGTGTGTGTGTGTGTGTGTGTGTGTGTGTGTGTGTGTGTGTGTGTGTGTGTGTGTGTGTGTGTGTGTGTGTGTGTGTGTGTGTGTGTGTGTGTGTGTGTGTGTGTGTGTGTGTGTGTGTGTGTGTGTGTGTGTGTGTGTGTGTGTGTGTGTGTGTGTGTGTGTGTGTGTGTGTGTGTGTGTGTGTGTGTGTGTGTGTGTGTGTGTGTGTGTGTGTGTGTGTGTGTGTGTGTGTGTGTGTGTGTCCTTTTTCATCAGTCCTTATATTACTTAACCAACACCATATTGCTGTTTCAGCGGCTTGACACAAAGTTTTTGATTTAATATTTGAAATTGTTAAATTATGAGCTGCAAACCCGCTATCATCAGGAGTAATTTTGCACACTTGTTAAACAAGTTATTTAATAAGTGACATAATTAGCATGTCTTCTAAATTTCAGCTGTGCTTATTAGCTACAAGTGCAATAGAGATTTTGGTGAAAATCATCCCTGCAATAATAATCACCGCAATGTATCATATCAATTTGCATCATGATAGATATTAAAAATAAAATCAGGATTTTCCAGTAAAATGTTGACAATCGCACATCAATTATTTACAATTAATTTAAGCAAACCTTTTTTAAGTCCAATTGCACAGAAGACGAACAGACGGATAGTCGGACGGACGGACAAGGTGATTCTTAAATACCCCCTAAACTTTGTTTGCGGGGGTATAGAAACAATATACTTAAGGTCAGTCGCGGGTTTACAATTTTGCGCCCTCTGCACAAGGTATTGCACAATACTTAAAGGAAATAGTTTTAATGTCGTAAAACACAAATACAGAGTAAAATGTTCAAATATTCAGGTTATCGTGTAACGTTTTTATATTTTTAAAATTTATTTATCATAAAAATTATTTTAAGAAAAGTGAATCCTTAGAAAAATGTTCAGAAGTATTTTAATCATTTCGCCTCTTCTAGATTTATCGATGTTATCCACCTCGAAGTCAACGTCTTACGATTACGTCAGTTGAGACTCTGAGTCTCCTTAAGAATGATAATTAGTTTACTTTTGGTTTGTCAAAATCGTTGTTTCAAATTGTCTTTTATTAGTTTTACAAAGAGGATTGTTGCTAGTCACAGTTTGCGTAATGATTAAAATACTAAAAAAGGAAATGTTTTGAAGTCCTCGGGTGAGAAGTAAACATTTTGTTAAATGAAATGAGGAACTTTGTAGTGTAAAGATTTCAATTTAAGGAAAAAGAGGAACGTTCCTTGGATGCTTTATACAGATTTCATGTAAAAAAGTAAACAATCAACTTGTGAAAGATTGTACGTTCCTCAGATGCTTTATGTAACTTTCAGATGAAGTGAAATGAGAAACGTTCCTAAGATACAGTGTAAAGATTTCAAGTCAGGAACATTCCTCAGATGCTTTATCAGGATTTCAGTTTATATAAAGAAGTGAAAAGAGGAACGTTCCTCAGATGACTTGTCAAGATTTCTGTTGAAGTGAAAAGAGGAACGTTCCTCAGATGAATTGTCAGAATTTCTGTTGAAGTGAAAAGAGGAACGTTCCTCAGATTCCTTGTGAAGATTTCTGTTAAAGTGAAAAGAGGAACGTTCCTCAGATGAATTGTCAGAATTTCTGTTGAAGTGAAAAGAGGAACGTTCCTCATATGAAATGTAGAGATTTTAGTTTAGGTAAAGAGGAACGTTCCTCTGATGCTTCATAAGTTTTTATAAGAATAAGAGGAACGTTACTCATTTTAAATATGTATGTAAAACATTTAAATGTCAATGATGCAGGAAAATTCCATGAACTTTGACTTGTAAAGGCTTATTTTTGGCAAAAAGGGGTGTAAATGGATGCAGATATGAAAAACAGGGTCAAAAAAAAGGAATTTTGATTTTCCTTTTTTGATTTGGATTGTGTTCATTATAAACATGCACTAAATTGTTATTTCCCTTTAATTGCTGCAGGTAGTGGAAGAATGAATTAAGTCAATGTCACAATAAATCTTAATTTGTAGTTGGCTACGCGTTGTCAACAGCATCGTTTCACATTGTATTTAATCGCATATAAAATTGCGTTTTCACCATGTGATCATGATATGAAAAATGTTATAAACACTTCTTTTCTTGAAATAAAAATGCATGAATCATTCTTTTTCAAATATATGCACTTAACATCAAGGATTATGTAACAAGGACAAACTTTGCCTCTGCTGGGGTTGGATTCCAAGTTCTTTGGAATGCGAGCACTCTATCAACCGCGCTAAAGGTTTAACCCACTAGCCAGAACTTAAGAAATGCCATATACATGACTATGCCTCAAAAAGACTCTCCGCACGTCTATACACACATATATTAAGAGAAATAAATTTCGATTATTGTACAATAGAAATAAAGCAAAGTTAAGAAATTAAAGAAAAACAATTATTTTTCGTACAATATTTTTAACATAGTTTTACGTTTACAACGCGTAAATAAATCAATCAAACGTTTTGTATAACATTACTGTGATTGCGCTCTGTGATCCTTAGGCTGATTAGTTGAAGATTGTTTCCTTTGTTGTTCGGACAAATGAATATTATTTATGCATGATGAATCATCATATCGATTAAAGCTTATATTGCCTATGATAGGTACATGTATGGCGTACATTTATAATGAGGAGGAATTGGATAAAAATATGTAAATGCTCTTAGAATTACAGCCACGCCATTCTGTAATAAATAAAAACGTAAACCATACAAACGGTTAAACATCATTAGATGTAGTATTCAGTCAAACCGTTAAGGAGTATGGGTGGTCAACACATTATCCATCAGATCTATATAAAATCTAAAGATATAAATAGTAAAGCTATAAACTGTTATTCTAAAAAGAAAAAAAAATGCATGCATTTCACCATTACAATTTGGGTATTTTTCTTTATTATTTTAATTTAAAGGTCTCCTTTTCAAGGACGTCAATGTATTAACACAATCGCCATGACCATCAAGACACTTTATTTGTAATATAATACATATTAAAAGAGGGTAGGTCACAGGCCTGAAAGGTCTATAAATGATACAAATATGACAATGGTTCATTACGTGTGAGTGAATTGAATAAACACTCCATTTAAAAAACGTTTTTTTGTTCTTCAAATCTACAGGCAGTGTGTTAAACAGCGGGATATATCTATAATGCTTCAAACGAGTTGAATTACGTTACTGAAGAACAAAGAACAGTATGTTCCAAAGAAAAAAGAAACATGGTACTGAATGGAGGAATAGAAAAATAGAAGTTATACATCAAATGAATTATTACATTCGATTCACTTGATGTGTCAGAACCAACCTACCATAGACTTGTAACCTTTGAGCACGTGTTACCTTTGAAAAACGGATTACTCCACAAATAAAACTTTACATTAAATATAATTGATGTTTCAACAGCAACCTACTACATTTTTATTATCAAGTGTAGTTTTCAAAAAACCGCGTTACTCCACCTTTTCATTAGGTGGATGCCGTATTCTAAATTTAAATGTCGTTTATTCGTCTCTTTAGTTCTAAAAGATTGAGCATGCGAGGTTGTTTTCTCGTTAGAAATAAACGTTAAAGTCTACGTCGCCTCTATGTGTTTCCATTATTCCACTTAGGTGGTAAACTATTTTTGCATTATTATAGGCTTAATAATAAGTACAACCGAATACCCAGAATTGTTAAAACAACCTTGAGATGTTTGTTAAGATCTACTTCCTTCCTCAGTCGAGCGCTCTTATAATAAACGACCGTCAATTGCCTCCATCTGATTTGCAGGTAGCAAACACATAGATTGGTTGATTGGACGATGCATACTACTGTAACAAAGCACAACAAATACATTATGGTTTGTAAATATCAAGTAATGGCTATTTACAGCGCCCCATCATTTAAATCTCATCTATGAAATGTTTTTGACCAAATGTTCATGGAATTTTTAAAAAAGTATATTTACGTACAGGTTTCCATCTTAATTAAGCTCTACCTACTTAAAAGATTAGTTTATTTTTTTTTTTATCTATATTGAGTATTTTGCAGAGTAGATTACCACACACAACATATATACACATTACGTATAAGTTCAAGTAGTATATAATGAAAAATAATCTATCCTTCTGCTGATGTAATATGGGACACAATTGTAATCTACACAAACATGTAAATACTTTTCGTATGAAGTTTCGGGCTTTACTGACTTTTTTAAAAATATAATCCTTTTCTGAGTGCCTCTTTATTTTGCTACTTCCAAGATCGAGAAAATTATAAACAAAATGACGAAAACAGAAACACCAAGGACGTTAACTAACACAGTGTAACCCTGTGTTAACCGTACCATCAAAAGAAACTATTCACTGTAACATGCATCAGTACATATCAAAAGCCAATGCTTCATATGCAGAAACATGTGTAAACAAGATATATGTGAGCCAATGATTCATATGGAGAAACATGCGTAAACGATATATCTGTGAGCCAATGCTTCTTATGGAGAAACATGCGTAAACAAGATATCTGTGAGCCAATGCTCACTAGTAATACCTTCGCTCTGGCGTGATTAATCAAAGTAAGCAAAGTCGTCACTAAACAGGAAGTTGGCAACTAATTGGTGTAAATATATATTCCACAAAATGGCATGCCTAAACAAATAGTTTGTTAGAGTTTCAAGCATCTGCAAACTTTACGCTAAAAAAAATTACGACCAATTTGTACAAAAATCCTACAATATAGCAAGCATAAACAAATAGTGTGTTAACATTTCAAGCATCTGCAATGAATAATTGCTGACATAATGCGACAGAAAGTTTTTAAACGGAGAGACAGACAAAAGGACAGACAGACATACAAGGAAAAAACAGTATACCCCTTCTCCTTTATAGCGGGTGTAAAATATTCAAAATCATTACTTTAAAATGCGTGACAGTTTAAAACGTAGCATGTCGAGGTTTTTGCAAAATATTTGTTGAATTTACTAAACACCTGATAATGATTTAATTGATTCAAAGATCTTAAACAAAACACCTACTTGCAGATATCACGCATTTTGAAATCTTAGTGCCGACCTCAGGGTCTTTAAGGGTGTTATCAGTGCCACTTGGAGTTTCCCAAGGACTTTTTGATAGTCTAGGGATTTTTATTGTGTTACAGTAGTGAAGATAGAACCTAACTTTTATTAATTTTTCAATCATGTATCATGCAACCTGCATTCTATTCTGTTTGCATCTTTGTCAACTTTCATGATGGCAGCGTTGTAGCAATATACCTTCACTACACGCATATAGAGTTAATAGGGTTTATAAGTCTCGTCACGTGACTGCCGAGATATCGCTACACAATGGCGTTATCGATTTTATACTGGACGAAGTTTGTGGAGGGACACACGAAGTGAACTAGCAAAAGCTAGGCAGCGGTAGAAAGCGGACGAGTGCTTCGGTTTGTTATGGACGAATTACATGTCATAATAGCGTGTGTACAGGCATCAATGAAAGATACATTTTACATAGTACAGGTACATTATTGTTGTACATGCCTCCAGGTATCAGTCTAAATTGAAGATCGTTGATATGAATTTTGTTTATTTGCCTTGGAGGTAAGATTATGGAAGGACGTTTTATCAAAATCAAATGCCTGTATAATCGTATGATGTAACTATTGTAGATACTTTTGGATGCTGAAGACAACGGCATTGTGAAAAATTTCACATTTCAGTGCCTTATGGGACAGTTTAGAAGCCACCATGTGGCTGCAGCATTGTTGTTTGGGTAAAGAAAGAAAACTTGTTGTTTGAGAAATTATAATTCTTATTGTCTATATTAATCAACAAACATAAATTCTGACATGTATTATTGTTTATTCTAGGTACAAACGAGCAAGTAAACGAATGTCAAGTGCAGTTGGCTGAAACACCCAAAGTCAGCACCCTCAAATTCAGCTGTAACGATTCTTTATAACAAAAAAGTGAATAAACATGTTTTGAGCACTCACAAGGAAACTAACAGATGATGACAGATCATTTTAGCATAACCAGCTGGTACAAATAGGACGCTTCATAGGTTGCTCTTCTGTGGAGTTTATTTGTAACAGTTCTGCATTCTCTGCATTATGCATGATATTGTTGGAGTTGTTTACATTATACATTATATTGTTGGAGTTGTTGACATTATGCATTATATTGTTCGAGTTGTTAACATTATGCATTTTATTGTTGGAGTTGTTTAAATTATACATTACATATTGTTGGGTTTGTTTACATTATACATTATATATTGTTGGAGATGTTTACATTATATTGTTGTAGTTGTTTACATTATACATTATATATTGTTGGAGTTGTTTACATTATACATTATATATTGTTGGAGTTTTTAACATTATACATTATATTGTTGGAGTTGTTTACATTATACATTATATTGTTGGAGTTGTTTACATTATACATTATATTGTTGGAGTTGTTTACATTATACATTATATTGTTGGAGTTGTTTACATTATACATTATATTGTTGGAGTTGTTTACATTATATTGTTGGAGGTGTTAAAATTATGCATTATATTGTTGGAGTTGTTTACATTATACATAATATTGTTGGAGTTGTTTACATTATACATTATATTGTTGGAGTTGTTTACATTATACATTACATTGTTGGAGTTGTTTACATAATATTGTTGGAGTTGTTTACATAATATTGTTGGAGTTGTTTACATTATACATTATATTGTTGGAGTTGTTTACATTATGCATTATATTGTTGGAGTTGTTTACATTATATATTATATTGTTGGAGGTGTTAACATTATACATTATATATTGTTGGAGATGTTTACATTATATTGTTGTAGTTGTTTACATTATACATTATATATTGTTGGAGTTGTTTACATTATACATTATATATTGTTGGAGTTGTTAACATTATACATTATATTGTTGGAGTTGTTTACATTATACATTATATATTGTTGGAGTTGTTTACATTATACATTATATTGTTGGAGTTGTTTACATTATGCATTATATTGTTGGAGTTGTTTACATTATATTGTTGGAGGTGTTAACATTATGCATTATATTGTTGGAGTTGTTTACATTATACATAATATTGTTGGAGTTGTTTACATTATACATTATATTGTTGGAGTTGATTACATTATACATTACACTGTTGGAGTTGTTTACATAATATTGTTGGAGTTGTTTACATAATATTGTTGGAGTTGGTTACATGATATTGTTGGAGTTGTTTACATTATATTGTTGGAGTTGTTTACATTATACATTATATTGTTGGAGTTGTTTACATTATACATTATATTGTTGGAGTTGTTTACATTATATTGTTGGAGTTGTTTACATTATACATTATATTGTTGAAGTTGTATACATTATACATTACATTGTTGGAGTTGTTTACATTATACATTATATTGTTGGAGTTGTTTACATTATATTGTTGGAGTTGTTTACATTATATTGTTGGAGTTGTGTACATTATACATTACATTGTTGGAGTTGTTTACATTATACATTATATTGTTGGAGTTGTTTACATTATATTGTTGGAGTTGTTTACATTATACATTATATTGTTGAAGTTGTATACATTATACATTACATTGTTGGAGTTGTTTACATTATACATTATATTGTTGGAGTTGTTTACATTATATTGTTGGAGTTGTTTACATTATATTGTTGGAGTTGTGTACATTATACATTACATTGTTGGAGTTGTTTACATTATACATTATATTGTTGGAGTTGTTTACATTATATTGTTGGAGTTGTTTACATTATACATTATATTGTTGGAGTTGTTTACATTATATTGTTGGAGTTTTTTACATTATACATTATATTGTCGGAGTTGTTTACATTATACATTATATTGTTGGAGTTATTTACATTATACAGTATATTGTTGGAGTTGTTTACATTTTACATAATATTGTTGGAGTTGTTTACATTATACAGTATATTGTTGGAGATTGAACGGTGATTCTTTGTTGATGTTCTAAATCTAGAAATACAAGATGTTTGTCTTCTTTTCATGCACGGATCCAAAAATATATTCAGGGGGTGGGGGTTGGTTTCAGGCCTATTTCATAAATTTAACTAATGTTTTATTTTCCTGGGGTGATCCAGAATGAAAAACGAACACATATAATTGAGTTGAAAAGTGTGGTGTTGTAAATGTAAAGCATTTTATGATGTTTTATTTTTTTTCATGATTCGAATAAAATATATATGAAAATGAAATGGTTATTTGTTATCTTCAAGGATAGAAAAATGCATGAACATGAAAAGGTTATTTGTTATCTTTAAGGACCGTTTATCCATGCATAAGTAGTTGACGTCTTTGCAGTAAATGTGTTGTGCGGCTCACAATTATAATTTGTACAGAAAAGATTGAGGTTTAACAGAAGATGTGATAAAACATGTGATTTAAAGAACCTCTCATGATTTGCAATGGTATATGATTTTTATCATTTGTGTTGTTGACAAAATGGGTGAGGAGGTACATGACATAACGAAAACAGGACCCGAATTTTAACTAATATTATTATGTCGGTGCTATAAAATCAGTCAAAATAAAGCTGCTAGAGATTTGTAGAAAAATGTTCCCTGAATATAAATTAATATATGCAAAGAACTTTCGAGTATATATTCTCTCTATGACCTCTAAATAAACATTGCAGATTCAGTGACATAAACTTTATAATCTAATGAATATCACCATTTTATTACCTACCTGCATAGTTCTATACATTTCTTCCGTTCTTTGGCATCGGGTGGAAATCTTAACAAATGCCAAGTCTGTTCAGAGCTGGTACGATGTTTGTACCCTATCGCTGTATACCTTATCGTTACTACGAGCGCTGATGTACCCGGAAGTTGTAAAACGAAAAGTGAAATCAAACAAGACTTACAGACCCTATTCGATACCCAATGGCATCCTCTTCGTATAAACAGTTTCTAAGTCGAAGCAGTCAATAGACAAACGATTTGATAAGCCAGGACTATCCACAATCTCGATTGAAGTCATCTTTTTGTATGTTTTATTGTCGATACAACATTTTTTTTATGTTGGTTGACGGGGGATGATAACTCCTCCTAGCCACATAATCTCTTTGCTATCCCTTAGAAGGCCGGTGTTGCTCTGCGTTGAAATTGTATTTTCGAGATGGCGAGATTTTGAGGTAGTTTGTTATGTGATTGTCATTTTTTTCATATTTATATAAACGATAGGAAAATTTCTAATAATGGAGGACGAGATGGTCAACAATTTAACAAAAACATCTTTCTCAAATTTTTAAATATCAATTGTTTAATTATGTACAATAAATTAATAAAGAAACAATTATATATTTTGTAAATGTTTTCTTATAATTTGATATAGAGCTCTTCTTTTAAGAAGATCAATAGAGTAAAAAAAAATGGTCATGACAATCGACCCATTTAGAGGTACACACCGGAAAATAATTATAAGAAGTCCGCAATTGACTTTGAAAATTAATACAAGCAATTAAAGACACACACTGACATAAATAGATACATTTAAGGTTTACCATATTGAAATTGTCTACATTTTGTAATTTGCATCAGTTCACCATTATTGTATTACCTTGTCTACATCGTCTTCTATATTGCTTTACACCAGTTATATTTAACATTGTATTCCAAGTGATATATCTGTGATGACTATCTAGATAATACCGGCGTGTCGATAACCAGGAACATGCTAGAAATGATATCTCCGTGATGTAATTGAGAATGTTATAGAGCACTCACTTCCTTTGTTTCAATTTCAATTCAAAAAGCGACAAAAATTACGTACATACAATGAACATTCATTTTTAAACGAGGAAATGAGTGATAATATTATAACATCCCGAAGCAAACTTGAAATAAGTAAACTTTGATAATTTCGGGGGTAAAGACCGTTTTCTACGGCACCCTGTTTAACGAATGTCTACGTGAAACTATAAACAGAATTCAAGAGTCGGGTGTGTTTCCTGTATTATTTTATGATGTCCAGGCTCGTCACAAAGATGTATGGAGTGTTTGTTTGTGTCGGAGTGTTTGTGTTTGCTTACGGTTTCGGTGAGACAGTTCTTTCTTTTTAAGTTAACATTTAATTTGTTAATAAATAAAATTGGCCTTATCTTTTATAGGTGGTGGACGTTTGATATTCAGAAAGAACATTTTTCGTTCGTTCGACTCAACAAATTAAATAAAGTTTTTTGTTTTTTGTTTTTTTTTAAAGTAACGGATATTTGCTCTGATTACTGTATCTAAATACACGTTCAAGGATCATGATATCGGAAAAATGAAACGAGAGTTTTATTATAATACTGTACTATGTCAATATTTCCTAACAGAAAACAAAGTGCTTAGATTGTCAATAAGAAAAGAAAATCTCATTGTTGCACGGCCAGTTAGTTTGAACTATGACGCTTGACGTCCTTATATTTTGTTACATGCGGTAATAAGTTTTTTTAACCGCATTATTAATTTATATTTGTTCTCAATGTTACGTGTTAATTAAGAATATGCATGACGTTACATTGGGTTGTATTTCACTTCAAACATTCTAGTTCATAGTAAAACATGACATGAATCTACAGAGGATCAACAGCTTGTTATAGTGGGTGATATTTTAACATATAAAAATAAAATGACGCCTAATTATCGTGCCGATAATTCAGACGTATTTTTTTTAAATAAATCATTCACAGCACGTGATCAACTCGAAAACTTTAATTAATTAAGATACTGATGATATAAAACAATACACGATGCAGTCATTGTGTACAATGTAAATTACAGAAAAAATTAATGTCCGCAAAAAAAGCGACGAAACGAAAAAAAAATCTGGATGCATATATCTTTTTATCAAAATCGTCCGGTTTTTATTGTACCTTTGAATGATGATGTTATACATATGATTGCAATAAGTAGATGATTGATTAAAAAATGTTATGACATAAAAAATAAATTTTCCATTTTCATATTGATATACATTTCTTTTTTTAACGAACTGTAGCTTAACATTGTTTAACAAGTTTTTTTCTTTCGAAACAGTTAATGTCGCCCTCAACAAACCAGCATACCAACAGTACCCTTTAACAGGTAACGACACATTTGACGCCAGTAACGCTGTAGATGGACGTAAATCAGACCTGAGTTGGCATGGAGATCAATGTGCTGTATCAGGGCCCGGACAAACCGCCACCTGGTGGGTGAACCTGACCACCATCCACAGTATACACCATATCACCATCTACTGCATGACGAACAATATACCATGGGGTAAAGTCACATTTACTAAGAGTCCAGTAAGATATAAATATCCTTCGACTATATAGCTGTGTCTATACATATTTAGTGTTTAGCCTTTATGTTTTGACTATAGATGTATCGAAACATTTAGTGTTTAGCCTCACATATCACCCAAATTCTTATAAGAGTATAATATTCTATAAAAATATTGTGTTCTGAAGTAAAATACAACGGTACATCAATACGTTACACGTATAAAACAAAATCATGTAATACCCCAACGTGTGTGAAACTAATCTTCACTAAATTGTTTTCATGAAATTTGACCTCTACAATTACATCTTCACAACCTCAACAAAAAATTCAATTCTCCGACTAACAAGATGATTAATTTGTTATTTTGATTATTAAAAGTAATATCAACATTAATATGAAAAAAAATTCAAGCACATTGGGTATTTTATGAAATGTTGAACGATGTAAATTTAAATTACTATCTATATGTCTGATAAACATCTAATTATTACAACACTATATCACATTAGTGCCAAAATGATTAGTAATGCAACATGCTTAAACCTGAAATCCACTTGTTATAACTACTGAAATAGAAATAGATGAATAACGTAACCATATAACGTTAGATATGCCCAGTGTCACCGTAGGTGTCAGCACGATTAAGAGCCCTCACTTCTCTTGTAAGCCGCGGTGTGAAGAAATGGTTTACAATGTAAACAGAGAGTTCTCCTTGGGTACACTGCTTTTTTTTTTTAGAAAGGTGTTAATACTCAGTATCATTTGATGAATGTTGAACAATTGAAATCTAAACTGTGTTTAAACATCTGATATATGTAAGCATTTAATGTCTATGAAATTTATCAGGAATTTCTTACTGCTAGGCCTACATGTAAACGAATATTATTTAAGTCTACGATTTTTTAGGTCACCTCACTCAGGTGACCTATTGCAATTGGTCTTCGTCCGTCGTCGTGCGTTAACAATTTTACATTTTTAACTTCTTCTGGAAAACTACCAGGCCAATCGTTACCATTTATGGTGTGAAGCATCTCTATGGTAAGAAGAATCTAAATTGTGAAATATATGGCTCTACCACCCCTGGGGTGCCACGGGCGGGGCCAAATATGCAAACAAAAAGCCAAATTTTCAAAAATCTTCTTCTCTACTCCCACGCATGTGAGGAAAAAACTGGTTGCATAGTTATGATGTCCATGAAGCCCTCTACCAAAATTGTGAAATTCATGACCCCTGGGTCAGGGGTTCTGGCTCTAGGGTGGGGCCAATATGGCCATATAGTAAAAATGTATTAAATCTTAGGAAATCTTCTTCTCTACTACCATATATATTTTTAAAAAACTAAATGCATGATAATGATGTCCATGAAGCTCTCTACCTAAATTGTGAAATTCATGACCCCTGGGTCAGGGGTTCAGGATCTAGGGAGGGGCCAATGTGGCCAAATAGTAAAAATGTATAAAATCTTAGAAAATCTTCTTCTCTACTCCCATTTATATCCCCGAGTACCCAAACTCAGTCACTATAAGCGAAAATCATTCCGCGTTTTTCCTTTAATCAACCTTTGTTTTATTTTTTGGTTTTAATCTTTAGATATGACCATAATCATCGTATTTTCAACAATCATTAACAAAAAAGTCGCGTTTCAAATTTAATCGACTCATTGAACTGAACGCTTATAATATTTGTGCGTCACGTCAAGTGACCCCTACTTCCGTCACCTTTGCGATTTATGTAAAGCTATCAACATTAATGTTAAGTTTTAGTCTTTTCCCCCGAAATAAGTAAAAATCACACCATTAAAATTATTAACATTAATTAAGATCTTCCGTTTCCAACGGAAGACCTTATAGTGATTGTAATGTTTTTAAGGTCTTCCGTTTCCAACGGAAGACCTTATAGTGATTGTAAGGTTTTTTATTATTTTTATTTTTTTCCCAGTTTTTGTCCACAAGATTTCTCAGAGATGACTGGATAGATTTATGTGAAATTTTCTGGAATGGAATAAAATGACAATATCTCGAGGCGTTTTTTTTTATTTTATCAAAAACCGTTTCCGGTCATCCGTTTCCTGTCCCGCGTTGAAAAAGCTTGTACCAACGAGATCTCTGAAACGGTAAAGACTTGAACATCCAAACTTTGTGGGATGATAGACCTATAGTTGTAGATGTGTTTAAACATTTTTGTTTTGTTCGGCGTAACTTCCGGTCGTCACCGGAAGCACTTCAAAAAATTTTGTTTTTACATATCTAATTTATTTCCCATAGAATAAAGATATTAGTATAGATCCTTACATATGTCATCCATACAATGTTAAATAAACAAAAAAAATCTACTTCCGGTGAGATATCTCGATTATCTCAGGAAGCTTTTTTAAAACATATTTTGTACCCGCAAGTTCTCAGGTACTGTACGTGATTAAGACACGAAACTTTCACTAATCATAGACATTTGATTAAAGATGTGTTTAAACAGTTCATTTTGTCTTCCGTCACTTCCGGTCCACAGCGGAAGAGTTCAAACAAATCAAACTGTTTATCCATAAAACTGTTTTTATTTAATAGTTTTAGCTACTTCGATGAATAATAATGTAAAATAGGAAAGTAACAAAATATAAAAAAATTAAATTTCATTAAGCACTTCCGTTTGTCCGTTTCCTGTCTTGAGACAAAAAACCTTATATCGACGAGATCTCAAAAACGGTAACGACTTCAACAACCAAACTTTGTAGGATTATAGACCTGTGTATGGACACGTGTTAACACTATTTTGTTTCATCCGGCGTAACTTCCGGTCGTCACAGGAAGTACACCAAGTTCGGATTTTTTAAAAATATGTTGGTTATTTAGCATGGAAGTAACTTTTTAATTATAAAAATACAGGAAGTCATCCACAGATCGTAAAAAAACCCAAAAAAGTTCTACTTCCGTTGAGACATCTCAAATATCTCAGGTAGCCTTCTTTTTAAAAAAACAAACTACCCCCTAGATCTCAGAAACTTTGAAACTTTGAGAGATCAAGACACAAAACTTGTATGGATAATGGACATTTGAATGAACATGTGTTTAACGGGTTCCATTTGGTCGTACGTCACTTCCGGTTTTCACTCGAAGTGTTCAAGCAATAAAAGGTTGTTGTATTTTTTTAATTAGAATTTTTTTTAGCATTTTCTCAATGTGACGAACAATAACTTATCATAGGTAAATGTACTAAAATACGTATTTTCAATTTCTTAATCACTTCCGTTCGTTCCTTTCCGGTCCCGAGACAAAAACTATTTCTCAACGAGATATTATAACTAACAAAAACTTGAACATCCAAAATTTGAGGAAATACAAGACAATGTATGAAGATATGTTTACTATGTTTTGTATGATCCGGCGTAACTTCCGGTCGTCACAGAAAGTACTCAAAAATGACGTTTTGTCTTTTTGTTTTGTTCATTTCTTGGGAATTCCTTTTTAGTATAAATAATATCCATTTTCTGTTTACAAGAGAAATGGATCTTTTGTACAGATTTATACATGAGGAACGGAAGACCTTTTTGTTGCTATAGCAACAAGAGTCTAGTTTATTATTATTATTATTTTTTTCCCAGTTTCTGTCCAGAAGATTTCTCAGAGATGACTAGATAGATTTATCTGAAATTTTCTAAAATGAAAGAAAATGAAACTATCTCGAGATGATTTTTTCATTTTGTCAAAAATCATTTCCGGTCGTCCGTTTCCTGTCCCGAGTTAAAAAAGCTTGTATCAACGAGATCTCAGAAATGGTAAAGACTTGAACATCAAAACTATGTGGGATGATAGACCCATGTCTGCAAATGTGTTTAAACAATTTTGTTTTGTTCGTCGTAACTTCCGGTCGTTACCGGAAGCACTTAAAAAATAACTACTTTTTCGCATGAAATTCCTTTTCCATAAAATAAATATATAAGTATAAATCTATGCATAGGTTATCTATGCGATGTTAACTCAACAAAAAAATTTTACTTCCGGTGAGATATCTCAAATATCTCAGGTAGCTTTTTTAAAACACATTTTGTACAAACAAGATCTCAGAAACTATAAGTGATCAAAGCACAAAACTTTCATGGATGAAAGACATTTGATCGAAGATGTGTTTAACCGTTTTCGTTTTGTCTTCCGTCACTTCCGGTCCACACAGGAAGAGTTCAAACAAATCGAGCTGTTTATCAATTTAATTTTTTTTTTATTGATATTTGTAGTGTGCTGGATGAGAAATGAAGTACAAAGGGCAAGTATACAAGAAATATTAAATACAATTTAGATTGAGCACTTCCGTTTGTCTGTTTCCTGTCCCGCGTTGAAAAAGCTTGTATCTACGAGATCTCAGAAACAGTAAAGACTTGAACATCCAAACTTTGTGGGATGATAAACATATAGCCGTAGATATGTTCACACTATTTTGTTTTGTTCGTCGTAACTTCCGGGCGTCACCGGAAGCACTTCAAAAATAACTACATTTTTGCATAAAATTCCTTTTCCATAAAATAAATGTATAGGTGTAAATCTAAGCATAGGTTATCTATGCAATGTTAACTCAACAACAAAATTCTACTTCCGGTGAGATATCTCAAATATCTCAGGTAGCTTTTTTGAAACACATTTTGTACAAACGAGATCTCAGAAACTATAAGTGATCAAAGCACAAAACTTTCATGAATGATAGACATTTGATTGAAGATGTGTTTAACCGGTTTCGTTCTGTCTTCCGTGACTTCCGGTCCACACAGGAAGAGTTCAAACAAATAAAGCTGTGTATCAGTTTAACTGTTTTCCTTTGATATTTGTAGTGAAGTCGATGAAAAATTAAGTAGAAAGGGCAAGTACAAAAAATATTAATTACAATTTACATTGAGCACTTCCGTTTGTCCGTTTCCTGTCCCGAGACAAAAAACCTTGATTCCTGGAGATCTCAAAAACGGTAACGACTTGAACGATCAAACTTTGTGGGATGATAGACCTATGTATGTACATGTGCTTACACTATTTTGTTTTGTTCGTCGTAACTTCCAGTCGTCACCGGAAGCACTTCAAAAATTTGTTTTATTCATTTTACATAAAATGAAAATATCAGTATACAATCTTACATATGTCATCTATATAATGTTAAATTGGGAAATAAATTTTACTTCCGGTGAGATATCTCAAATATCTCTAAGTAGCTTTCCTTTTTACAAATTTGATGTCCGCAAGATTTTCGTCATTGTAAGTGATTGAGACACGAATCTTTCATGATTGATAGAATTTTGATTGGGGATGTATTTAATGGGTTTAATTTTGTCAACTGTCACTTCCGGTTCTTACCGGAAGGGTTCAAACAAATCCTGTTTTGAACAAGTTTAACTGACATTCTTGGAATTTCATCTAGCCTGATAAACAGTGATGTACATTAAGCAAATATACGAGAAATACCAGCTTTTGTTTTTATTAATCACTTTCGTTCCTCCGTTTCGGTCCCGAGACAAAAAAATATTGTTTCAAAGATATCTTAGATTTGGCAGAGACGTGAACAACCAAACTTTGAGGAAAGATTGACATATGATTGTACAAATGGTTAACATTTTTGTTTAGTTTGGCGTTACTTCCGGTCGTCACAGAAAGTACTTCAAAAATTGATTTCTTTTTCATTCTCGTTGTTTTACATGTAAGTAACGTCTAGATATATCATTCACAATCATTATCATATTCACTTTTTTTTTCTATTTGAGAGAAGCAATGTCTTACAGTTAAATTGATACATATATATCAAAACGGAAGACCTTTTTGTTGCTTTTGCAACAAGAGTCTAGTTTTTATTATATTATTATGATATGGCTATTTAACAGCATCATGACGGAAATGAGTGATCATTTAAGAACAGTGGATACACTTGAATTCTGCCCCTCGTCTCACTGCTATGGTTTTAGTGCAATATCGCAGATGTACCCAGTGACCACAAGCATTGCATTTTCCCCACTTAACAAACTGGAGTACAGAGCTTCGTCTCACTGCATCCGGGGTAATTTTTTTGCAAACACAGCACTTTTCTTCCTCTCTAATTTCAATATCTGGTTCCTCGGAATTCCAATCACCGAGCCAGGGCTTATGTGCAACTGCAGCTCCACTTGGTCCGGCTGTTTGTGAATCATTTACTGTTGAAACTCGCGTCGCTTCCTCTTTCTCTTTTAATATTGGTCCCTTGTCCTGTTTCTTGTTTGCTGCATTCTTTGTGTTCTTTGAGCTAGTATCCTTCTTGTAGTTTTGAATAGCCTGTTGAACTTCATCCTCTGTAATGCAGCGACCAGATGTTAGTTTGCTGAGGCATTTCCTCTCCGTTTTTTTAAATTGTTTTGCCGATTTTGTAGAAAATAGGGTTGCCTTTTTTTCGGCGAGAAAGTCGGCCATTCGATGGACTACAGTGTTTTTGTCTTCTGCAGGACCACATGCATTGTCACCACTGTTTTTGACATCTAAATCATTTGAAAAGACTCGGGAGGGCTCCAATATAGTTCCATCGATTGCCGAAGAGTCAAATGGATAGATTCCCGTTTTTCTGACGGCATTTTGAAGATTCTCAGGGCTGAGTGCCTTTGTATAAGCTTTACTTGCAAGAGATCCAATATTATATCTGCTAATTGTACTTGCCGTAAGTCGCATCTCTTTGTGGCATTCAAAATTGTAAATTTTTTGCAGTGGTCCAAAGCATCCAACATCAAGTGGTTGTAATATATGGCTTGTGTGGGCGGGTAGAATGAACAAAATAATCCTGTGCGCATTTGCCCACTCAATCAACCCAACGGAGATGTGTGTGGAATGTCCATCTAAAAGCAAAAGGACAAAACGATCTTCCCTGGGTATATATCTTAGAAAATGTTCCTCTAATTACTACCTGAACACGCTACTGTTTGACCAGCCAGTTTCAGATACGCAGCCATTTGATCCTGGTGAAGTCCCATTGAGAAGGTCTTGGCGCATGCGGGCTCCTTGAAATACAAAATATGGTGGCAATGCAAACCCTGCAGCACTTC
This sequence comes from Magallana hongkongensis, assembly GCA_015776775.1. Lineage (NCBI taxonomy): Eukaryota > Metazoa > Mollusca > Bivalvia > Ostreida > Ostreidae > Magallana > Magallana hongkongensis. Next base: position 4,816,405 of record CM027469.1, on the reverse strand, counting down.
CACATCCAATAATAGTTGTGGTAGAGGACTTCCCAGACGTAACAGCAGGAGGATGAACCTCTCTGCCTGCAACAATGTGAGGCGGACTGTGGCACTGAGATATTCCCTTCTCGTCGACGTTAAAGATAAGATGGGGTTTATCCGTCAGATCATACTTCTTGATAATGCTATCTAATTCCGTGAAATATCTTTGAATATTTTCTGGACTGGCAGCTTTGGCTCTTGGGTGTTCTAAACTTCTTGGTTTGAGTACCCGAAGTTCAGGCCATCTACTCACGAAACCAGAAAACCATCGCAATGTTAAAGGGTCTGTGTATTTCCGCTTTCCCAAGTTTTCCGCAAATCTGGTTCCAATATCCACAACTTCTGCCTCGTATATCCATAGCCAAGGTTCGCCATGGACTTAATGTGATTGACAATATAACCTTCCTCTTCCAGTGTAAATACAGGTGTCCGTCCAGTGGTAACACAGTCAACAGAAACAATATTTTTCACCCTGTCTCTTAGTGTTTGTCGTGGAACACCAAATATACGGCTCGCCTTTAGTACTGGCATACCCTTTTCCATTACTTCAATATATGCATTTTGTAAAGATTGTGGATTGTAGTTTCTCTTTTTTGCTCTGTGAATTCTTTTTACAGCTTGCTGAAATTCAATTAAAAAATTGTTTTAAAGAATAAAAAAGTTCTTTTAAAATATCGCTAATGTGATGTTTGGTGTTTTTTCCCCAGCATTTATTTAATTTTTCAAAGGCTAGCATCATTTCTATCATCTTTATAATCTTTAAGATGTCTATTTTACGCAATAACGTCACCATGCGCACGTCAACGTGAACGCCAGCATTTAGTGTATTTAAAAAACTGTTGAGTAAAAAAAGCTATTGTTTGTCCTGTATAACATGTTTTTTCTATGTGATAAATTTAACATTGGTCTTTCTTTATGAGACTGGCGTATGATACTGACCATCGAGACACGCATGTTGAAAATATCGGCATTATAGTACAGTAAAAAAAAGTACTTAGCAATTTCACATAAAAAATGAAAGATACATAAAATAAGCTAAATTTGTTACCTGTTTTTGACGCATCTTGAAATTTGACCTGTCTAACGATTAATGATTCGATTGCAGAATTTCGTCATGCCAAAAATGACGTCATAATCGCACTTGATTTCAAACGGCGAGGAGTGTCAATTCATGATAATTTCCGGGCATTAACTGGTGCACCAACGTTTTGAAAATATTGTCTTGAAACACCCAATGACGCGAAATTGACACATTATTACAAGAATTATTGGTGTTTTTTTTTTACTCATGTGTCATTTATAAACGATGCTTATGTATGTTTCAGGTATGTGTTTCTGATCTACATGTACATGTATTTTAAATCTCTGATGACGCACAGTACTAGTATTTGTTGGAGATTAACGGCCACGGCATCTTTGCGATCTTTGCAATAATATACGGTCGGCTGTGGTAGAATAAATATAACACTTTATCTGATCATTTTCGAGATTTTGAGTAAATCGCAACAAAATTATAATCGAATAACAATCAGCGTAAAACTAGTTAAACCTAAAAAAAAGTACCCGATAATAACAGGGTATTTTGGGGTGAATTACTCTATATTGTATGTAAAGCTTCATACACATGAATATTAATCATTATATAAAAGCATCACACAATAACACTCATATTGTATAAAATAAAAACAAATCTTGGTAAAATGAGAGAGAGAGAGAGAGAGAGAGAGAGAGAGAGAGAGAGAGCTAGAGAGAGAGAGAGAGAGAAAGAGAGAAAGAGTAATTTTCCTAAACATCAGCACATATATAAAATAGTTTATCTAGTTTTGGTTGCACCTCTGTACCCCAAAAGGGATATTCCCCTTAGACATTGATAATGTAGATTGGAATGAAAATGGTGTGAAGTTTTAATTCAGGAAATAGAAAAAAGTCACCAGGTGATAATTCTAAGAATTTCGGAGGATGGTCCAGCTGCAGTTTTCCATTTTGAAGCGAAAAGTCATTGTACTTTTTGTGTGTATCTTTATGTAAAAGTTTGATTCCTTTTATTTCCGACTTTGGTCCTCTGATTTTTGACATTTCTATACCGGTATTTCAAATAATATTCCATGCATATAACAGATTTTGTAACTCTTCGGTCTTATTTGATAGCCCTTTGAGCATCCACACTACTAAAAATGCGAAGAGAACCTTCATTGTCGTTTATAAATCCCTTTGCAATTGTATGCTACATGTATTTTCATATCTACTATGAATTTATTTAGACTTGAAAAAATAAGCAATCGCCTTTGCTTTTTATTCATCATTATCATCCAAAATTCGGGATATTCGCCTCGTAGGAACATTCATTACACCTAAATATTATTTCAAAATCTTAACAACACTATCCGAATAAATAGCATATTAAACAAACTCTTCGTTCGAAACTAAATTATGGGGCTTTCGTTGTCATTGTCCAAAGTCTTCATCTGGAAATAGTTACATTGCATGTTCAAATTATTGGATGTCAAAACGTATTTGAACAAATGGTCAGTTCAATCAGACAAAAGAATTTGGCAGAATAATGTGTCACTATTTATTAATGAATATCTATCATATAAAAGAAAACGTTTTGCATTTGTGGGAATTATATGTTGGATTTCAAAATTTAGTCCAGGAAAAAAACAAAACTCATGTGGATTTGAGCTTTGGTTTGCAGTTCATGATTGAAATTATTCATGATTGAAGTTGAGAAAAAAAATCTTTGTTGATATCTTATTATTTACCTTATGTGTGTCTTGATAATTATTTGCATCGTAATTATTTCGTGTTTGCGTCTCAAACTTTTCATTTTTTTTCAAAATGTGCGCCTATTTTTGTTGAAGTTTTTTTGAAAGAATATGAAATGGTTTTCCTTAGACAAGTGTCGTTTGGTACGCGGCATTGCGTCATTGCCAATGCTAAAATGTGTTGCGCTGCTTTGCCAAATGCTTGTGCGATATTTTAGCAATCAATATGTATCTTTTTTAATGTGAATGGTTTGTACATAAAAACAATGACTACATGAAGGGTCATAATACCGGTATATTTCTCAAGGGTTAAACCCATAAATAAATGTAGTACATGTAGGATTTAATACGCCGTGAAGGTTGACGTCATGTTTAAAAAATGAAAAAAAATATATGCGCGAAATGTTTTTTTTTACTTATCTTGAATATATATAGATTAATTCTATACTACTAAAGTATCATATTTTGTAAATTCTAAGCTTGCACGTGTGAGAAACCAAAATTATAAATTTTTGAATCGCGGCTATTTTTCCTTTGGCTAACAACGACCTTTGTTCTTAAAACTGAATACCTCAGTCATATGTGTTACGTAATTTTTTATGAAAATAAATCAACTAAAAAGCGAGGAACTCACAATTTTTATGTTTATATCTTTAAAAATCTATACATGTATAAGTAAGTCGAAATTACCCCCGACTTACCCTGTATGAAATATATCGTGATAAATATTCACAATAAGGTGTTTTGGCTAAAATAACCTTTTTTGACAAATATTACGCGGACTTTTCCCTATTGTGACGCAAAGCAAATTTGACGTCATGTTAAATTTAAGATGACGTCGATGCGAGGTTCGATCCCAGAGAATCAATAGAATCAAAGTTAACTTATTTAAAAAAAAATGTTTTGTTTCTTTAGTAAATTATACAAAAGTAGCTGCTTTTAATGTTTATGTGTTTTATGATCTTGTGAAAGTTCTGGCGTATGAAATGCATAAATCTGACACAGTTCTGGCAGTAAGAGGGTTAATGAAAGGGAGATGTATACACGAAATTGTGCACACAAAGTATACGCCCTGTACAGGCCGTTTGCACGACGTATACCCAATGTACAAAACGTATAGACCGTTTACACTAAGTATACACAATGTATCATCGGTTATATATGGTCCAATGTATACACCAAATCTTACCTGCCCTGGCCAGTTCCCGAACCCTTTGTATGGAACCATACACACACGATGTAGAGAGTCAGACATTGCCTGGTTGAAATCAAGAAATAAATAAAGAAATAAACGAGTTGCCGATGATACACAATCCTATGATACGCAATTCGATGATACACAATCCGATGATACAGCTAACGGTAGAATGAATCAAATGCTCAGCATACTTGAAATTGCCCGGGAAACCGGGGAAACGGGTCTCCCTAATTACCGACAAGAACAGACAAGAACCGACAAGAGCCGTCAAGAACCGACAAGAAGCCTAAAATTACCGACAAGAAGTAAAATTATATGAAAAACGGAATATTAAATTATAAAATATTAATTTCTGATCAAAAATATATTTGAAAGATACCTAATTCACATGAATTATAAGGCAATTTAGTACAGACAAGAAACTTTAAAAATACCGACAAGAAACCTTGAAACCTTATGAACGTAATATGTAGTTATAAGGTTTTGGTTATACTCTAACTAAAGCAAACATAATTAAAACAAAAAATTAACAGATTAAGACATAATCTTATTCTATTTTACTTATTTTTAGATTATTTCTTTACATACAGTCAATGTAATCAGCTCAGGTAATCAGTTTTGCAGGTTTAGTAACTGCCCAAATATAAGTTGTCTTTCCTTTTAATTTTTCGTATAAAACATGCCAATTTTCACATTTTTTGTGAAAAAATTACTTCTTGTCTGTATTAAATATTTCTTGTCGGTAAAATTTTGCTTCTTGTCGGTAGTTTTATGCTTCTTGTCGGTTCTTGTCTGTTCTTGTCGGTAAAATTCTTCTTGTCGGTAATTAGGGAGACCGGGCAACTCGGCCCCGAACAGGGCCGACTTGTCCTAGATTCTTTCAAATCTAGGCGGCGCTCTCGGACGGATTTTAGTCCATTCCAATCTAAACATAGAATCAATTTATAAATAAATCAATATGCGTAGCGATATTGGGTCGAAAGTTGCGATTGTAGTCCATTCGCAAGGGGGTACTAGAGATGTCGTACCATAACGGAGTCGGCCTATAGCAGAGTCGGCCCATAGCGAGGTCGGTCTATTACGAACTCGGCCTACTGATATTATAAAGAAGATTTCAACCCAATAAAAGAGGATTTTAAGTTACTTTTTGTGTATGTGTATTTCTGTCTGAGATATATATTATATTTATTTCAAAAATGAGAAAAATTGTTAAAAGTTTATAACGAGTTTTTTCAAGATATAATTAACAGTTTAGTCAATGGTGATTGACTACTCTGTCCACCGATTTTTAATGTCCGCAGCGCTTTTATAAATGATAGATTTTTCGAAATGTTTCTATGTTAGAATTTGACACCCAATAAATTAATACTCAGTGATTCAAATACAAGAAATGTAAGAACTGAAATCCATCTTGATTATTAACTCAAAAGAAACGCCTTCATCTGTAGCTTTGTTATATGCCTCTTTTTCACTTTGCAGACCAATGAATTTGAATCTTTTCACCAAAAAAGGTAATTATTTTAGTTAAAAAGTTTATACAATAAACACAAAAATCTTCGTTTCCATAAATATAATGTAAAATTTTAAATGATGAATATAGACACAATTCAGTTTTTTTTATTATAAAAAAGCTTGGATGTACATGTATATGGCCACATATGATTGGGTGTTGCACCTCGTTAGAGCTAATATAATAAAACAGTAATAATGCAAAGGATGACTTTTTTCATTGATTTCAAAATTAAATGTTCTTCGTCTTTATATAAAGTTTAAAGTAACATACACGTGCATTGAGTTTCTAATATGTACACGTCCTGATTTATTTTAGATTTATCTGCGACGAAAATATAAACGTTTGAACTGATTGTTAAATTTGATGGAAAATCAAGGTTAGTACTGGAGACCGTAATTATTTGGGAAAAGTTAGTATTTATAGATATTGGTATCTTTCAAAAAAATATTTAGCACATACGATAATATATTCAATACTTTGTAGACATGGGTGCATGAGGCTTGTATGAAGACCCATGCGTTGTTCCGTAAAAAGTCGGAAATGTAACAATTAGTTAGGGTAGTGACGGAGTAAGGGTGCTACGCAATATTTGTTAAAAACTAAATGCATGGTTATGATGTCCATGAGGGCCTCTACTTAAATTGTGAAATTCATGACCCCTGGGTCAGGGGTTCAGGCTCTAGGTGGGGCCAATGTGGCCATATAGTAAAAATGTATTAAATCTTAGAAAATCTTTTTCTCTACTACCATATATACTTGTTAAAAACTAAATACATGGTTATGATGTCCATGAGGGTCTCTACTTAAATTGTGAAATTCATGACCCCTTTGCTAGGTGTTCAGGCTCTAGGGAGGGGCCAATATGGCCATAAAGTAAAACTGTTTTTAATCTTAAAAAATCTTCTTCTCTACTCCCACACATGTGGGCAAAAAAATGAATACATGGTTATGATTATATATCCACAATCTCCTTTACCTAAATTGTGAAATTCATGGCCCTTGGGTCAGGGGTTCAGGACATGAAGGGGGGGGGGGGCGCAATATGGCAATATAGTGTTAATGCATGTAATGTTTAAAAATTTTCTTCTCTATTCTCACACATCTGTATAAAAAAACTGACTAATAAATATGTTTACCAGGAAGTCCTCCACTGAAATTTTAATTTTCATGTCCCCTGAAGGATGGGTTTTGACTCTAGGGCAGGGCCAAAATTGATGTATAGATGTTAATGCATATAATGTTAAAAAATTATCTTCTTTACTCCCACACACCTGAAAGGAAAACTGAGTTCATGATTTTGTAGACCAGATCTTTTATTTTTTCACTAAAATAATAGGTTTCACAGTTCTTTTTGAAATGTGGTCGTCATTTAGAATTTTTCTAATCCAGTATGAAACCTAATTAATTAGATGCATATATGAGACTCCATGACAAGTTTGTGTATGGGATATATGCTACTCAGGTGACCGTTAAGGCCAATTGGCTTCTTGTTATGAAATAAGCTATTTCTACAGAACATATCTTTGAAAGTGCAGTTTTACCTATAAATAATAGTGTGTTAGAATCCTTACAAATAAATCCATACTATGACTATGCAACGATTAATAAGTCCAGAGTCGCAGTAGGTGTTAGCACGATAAAGGACATGTACTGCTCTGGTGAGCTTTGTATGAGTCACTAAAGGTATGATATTAAATACAAACTTTTTTTTCTTGAATTAAAAGCTTCTTAAGGACGAAAGACTTCTTTATGACCAACTCGTGAATACTCAATATGAGTTGATGGATGTTAACAACTGAGATTAAATTGTGTGATTAAAACGTTTATCTGCTCTTTATAAGCAATTCATTTCATATTAGTGATTTTAATTTTATGTCTGCCTCCTATATGTAAGGTAAATAATATAGACATATGTTGCACGTCTATAATACAACGAATGCGATTTAGGAACTTCAATAATTATCTAGCTTTATTAATTTAAAAAATCTAAAAAAAGAAATAAATATAATTTTTGATGTTTACTGCAAATTCATTTAATTTCAACAGTGCTTTATTCGATTACTTTGTACGTACTCAACACAATAGACAGACTACAGTAAAACAGATTGTATGATATACCGTTCATCGTATGTTTGTTTTTTAAGCTAAACAAGCAAATCCAACACGATTTATATATGGGAACAATAGTAATCTAATTTTACTGCAAACTCTTTATTTTTTTTTTACAATGTTTAAAAAGTACAACAAACACAATGCTGTGTACCCTTTTTTACAGAAAAAAACATGATAAGTTGTCTTTAACACCCTATGTTTGTCTAGGTACATTGTTTTGTTCGTCCATCAATAATTGATTAACATTTTATGCAGGTCCTTCTAATTTGCGCACTAAGTATTTCCTTGGATTCTCTGTGTACGTTTCCAATACAACAGACATAATACAGGGAACACTGTGTTACAAGGACAACAACTTTACACTGGACACCATACCTGCTGTCTTCACCACAACCTGTCCTGTACATGGACAGTACGTCATATACTACAACGAGAGACTACCAGGAGTTACCTACCCTAAGGGTTACTTGGATCATGTTACCAGTGACCTCTGTGAGGTGGAGGTTTATGGTGAGTGTAGTGTACAGTTATACCGCTTTTAAATTATGATCAGAATTAGTTAAGGTACATGACGTGAGATATCAATAAAAATTTAGACTGATGACATATGGTCCTATATTTGTTGTGATTTATCAAAAAAAAAAAAAAAAAAAAAAGACTGATGACATATTGTCCTGTATTTTACCTATCCAAACTATTACTCGTATGATGTCTTGAGTGACCTTTGTGAAGTGGAGGTGTACGGTGGGTGTAATGTTATACCGCTTTCAAATTTTGATCAGAAAATAAATACGGTACATGACATGATATATCAATAAAAATTAACGTATTGATGGCATATGGTCCTTTGTTTGTTGGTAAAAGTCTCAGTGTTTGTATTTTTCTACGCACGATAATGATCAAGTTGCAAAAAAAAAAAAATAGAAATAACAAAAATGTCCTTTAAAGTAACAGAAGTCCTTTCTTGTTAATTGTGAGTTCACATGGTTCTACATTGACATTTGACATAAACCATTTGAAAATAAGTTTTATCGCAGGGTGCACATTTTTAAACCCCTAAGTACCCTTTAGTTTAACATATAATTTATTAAAAGACTTTAACATATTAAGATATACATTTTGTCAGAGTTATACTATTTAGTTCTACTAATCACTAATGGTATTCATTATACAGGTTGTCCTGCTACCGGATGTTACGGGTCAAACAATACCCTCCCCTGTCCAGACGTTAACTGTCAGTACTGTCACAAAGAGACGGGCACCTGTCAGGGCTGTAAACCTGGATATCAAGGTTACCGCTGTGAATTAGGTAAAGCTGCTTATGTGCAACTCTAAAGAAAAAACAATTTGATAAACGAGCATATAGTCTTAACATTTAATAACTTGCCATTAACAGGAACACGAATACAATTAAAAATATGTCAGTAATATTTATACGCATTTTCACATTGTAACGTTATCTAGCATATCCTGTGTTTCAAAAAGTTGTGTAGCAGTAATTTAAATGTTTACATTAATTTTACATTTTTCGTTATGTTTGCATTGGAAATATACGACATTCAATGATAAAAAACACACGGTAAACCTTACCATGATGTATAAGCAGAATTAACGTCATAACGCGTTTTGAATACTAAATAATGAATATATTTAAGAGGGGTCGATGGTCGTGGCCATTTTTAGACTACTTTAATCTCCTTAGGAAGAAAAGCTATTTATTAAAAAAATTTAAGGAAAATCACACATTTAAATTAGCTCGCTTTTGTTGCCAGCGCTTCTCACCGGGGACATGCACTCGCTATAGATTGATAGGAAAGTTAACACATTGACTACTTAGAAAGAATGAATATCCGGTTACGTGATTTTTCACACAGATCTCTTTAATGAATGAACGCTTAAAAAGCTCATATAACGTTTATTTATTTTGAAAATATTTTTTTTAATAAAACACTCTGAAATCCAAGTTTCTTTTTATTAGTTTACATTAGTTAAAATCTGAAGTATTAATGGCATTGTTTTAAAATAGCCAATTAAGTTCTACAGTAGTTTAAAGGTACAAATGCTAAAAATATTTTCACGATAGTCCGCCCAAATGTTTGGTCTTTTCCGGAATATGAAGGAAGCCACTGTGCAGAAAAAAGTAACCTGCTAACAAGCGGGCTTTGTACACATGTTTTGTAATTATTGCTGCATGTATATTAGATGCCCTCGGGCTGATGTTGAAGTCTCGGGTCGATATGGGATGTGATACAGATGTTGCCATGTATTATGCTCTAAATATCAGAGTATTAACTCATAGTTTGACTGTTGACTGTTGATTTCCCCATACGTGTAAATATTTATACTAAATTGTTTTATTTTTATAGCTTGCGACGAAGGATTTTTTGGAACCGTATGCAAAGAGACATGTGGACACTGCCGCGATTTTAGCCATTGTTCCAATATCAATGGAACATGTTTGACTGGATGTGATGCTGGTTATGTAGGGGGCTTGTGTAAAACTCGTGAGTAGTTACGCATGTAAAATATTTTTTTTTGAAACTAGATATATAGTAGATATAACATCTACAGTTTAAAGGAGTGACATTTGATTTGTAGCATGTGACAAAGGGTTGTATGGTTCTGAATGCAATGAAACATGTGGACATTGTCGTGATGTAAACCAGTGTTCCAATATCAATGGAAGATGTTTGACCGGATGTGATCCCGATTATCAAGGAGACTTGTGTAAAACTCGTAAGTGGATGATTATCTTACAATAAAAACACATAGTCATATACATTGATAGATAAGATAAAGTGATTGATAGATAGATAGTTAGATTGAAACGCGGGTAGGTGAAGGAAGCATATAGGCAATTTAGGGTCTTGATCTTAAGATTGAAGAACTGTTTTGAACCAGTCCAAACACTTGGTATTATCCTCTGAAATATATGTCAATGCGACAAACTCGAGAAGTATATCACCGCCACATCGCTGCGCTATCGCGTGATAACTATAAATAGCGTACGTATATTCCTTAATATAAAATGAGGTAGAATAACACTACCCCGTGGTTTCCACAAAGTAATAGACATATCAAGGGAAGGCAAAAGATCTCAGTTTTATCAAATTCGCTTCAAGAATCATATAGTCCGCTAAATTAAATAGATATTCATTCCTTCGTTATTTTTGCACGGAAAACGGTATGTTTCATCAAAGCAACACGAAACACGGGATTTAAGCAGCACTATTAAAGTTAAGCATTGATCACACTATGACATTTGTAATACATGTTGAATTGAAAGTTTAATATAAACGGTGTAGTGTTGTTCTAAGATAGATAGATAGATAGATAGATAGATAGATAGATAGATAGATAGATAGATAGATAGATATTATATTATCCATTTTGCAAGCTTGCCCTGTTGGATATTTTGGACAAGACTGTTCTGAGACATGTATCAACAGTTACTCATGTGATGGTTGTAACGATGTCAGTGGTTCATGTGATTATGGCTGCCGTCCTGGCTGGATAGGACACTTCTGTCAAAAAAGTTAGTTTTTTCACATATATGTTTTTACAATTTAGCAATTATTTTTTTTAATAAAAAAAAAATGAAGTTATTGAAAATATATATCAGTTTCAATTCAGTGCAAACTTTTATTTAAAAAACAGTAAAAAAAATCAAAGATAACAAGTAATAATGAAATTATATATGCTTTCAATAATAAGCACATTTATCAATAACATAAAGAATACCCACATTTTCTTTAACATTAATTCGTTGGTATTAAAAGGTACTTATGCTGTTTGTGTTTATTACATCACATGTCAATGGTTTGTTTACAAGTACGTGTTTACATCGTTCCTCTGTGTGGGTTGATCAAGGTTGTCTACTCCAGCCTTATACGTTAATATTCAGTATATACCGATCGTTTTAATTTTGTAAAGGTCTATTAAAATGACCTAAATTTATTTTCAATTTAATACATTTGCGCAAAACTGGATGGTATCGAGTATATCGAGTTTGTGTACGGAGTTACCGAGTATGCATAAACCAGCCGGGGACAATACCTCCAGTGTATCATGAGTAAATAATTTTGTAAATAATGCATATAATTATAAAATATAATGCGTTAATATTTTGTATATACCAGAATGTTCAGAATTTCTTGTCTACAAAAATCTGAATGAACCCGATTTGTTTTGAATTTAATACATTTGCTCAAACCTGTACGTTATCTAGTGATGTATAGTGTTTCCAAGTATATATAAACCAGCCGGGGATAATACACCCAGTGCATTGTGGGTAAGTGTTATGAATTATTTTGATTATATGTTTTTTGTGGGATTTTTTTTTGTTTTGTTTTGTTGTTGTTTTTTTTTTTTTTTTTGATTTTCTGAATAATGCATATTATAATGACTTACATGGAATGCATAACATAAAACTGTGTTCCTATATATTACTTAAATAACTGTTTTGATGTTATTCATATCCTGGATTTATAATTTATTTCTGTTTCTGTAAGCAACTTAGTGATGGTATCCCTCATAAAATAGATATCAATACAACCTATTCTTTTTAACTTTGAACTTGGATGTTCACAGTTCATTTTAAAATTGTTATCCTCCTAAATATATATTATTTCTTCATTTAGTTATCATAAAACATTTTGATTTATTTAGTCCTTAATTTAAAAAAGAAACACTTTTGCTACACGGATGACGACCCGATTGGTCACTAAATAAATGATATGTACATAATTCTAAACTAAAAATGAAAATATAGTAAATGTTATTTCACTGAATATATATTTAGGACCATACAGACAATTGCTTCATATCTTCCTGGAAGACGCTGTGGTGAATTGAAATCAAGCCATTAAATTGATTTGATTTATATTGACGGTTTAATTCCTTTATATTTGATTTAAGAAGTTTGTTGGGAGTTAAGGTAAGAAGATTGATTTATATTTACCTAAAATTTTGAAGAAGGAAAAATGCAGCTATCTGCAGATTGAACGAATAAAACGTATGTTGCTTAATTTAAACGTTTAAAACAATTATTAAAACTTTAAAAATTCAACATAACAATGTTTTGCGGGGTTGTTTTGATGTGCTTATTTGTGTGTTTATTTAAAGTGGGGGGGGGGGGGTCCTTTTTCATATATTATCTTGTCCCCCTTTTTTTATGTTGTTAATCATTTATCATTTTTTAAGGGTGGAGGGTGTTTTTGTTATTCCAGCATTTTTTGATCATCAAAATGAAAAAGTAATCACAATGTTTAAATGTAACTTGCTTTGCGACAACCGACGATGTAAGTAAACTATGACTTATCAAATCAGGGACTGTTGCATTATAATTACTTGTATAAATTGTTTTATAATTTGCTGTCGACGAGCGTAATTTCTACTCTCAATCATCATTTAAAAATCAACAATTTTCCTTTAGATGTAGGTGATATTAACTGTTGTTATTTATCATACGTTTATTATTTTTTACGAACCAATATAAAACGCAAAACACACATCATTTTTCTTTTTTATTATTTTAAAGCGTTCAACGTTTTGCTATCCATTGATAATGTCAATATATTTTTATATATCGTGGGCAATTAAAGTATTAAGCTAAGGAACAAGAACAAGAGGTGTAGAAGAACAAGAGGTGTGGACGTATTTATCATTTTTTTTTTTATTAATCATGTGTTTTCAGATGGCATTTCCGAAGAAAACGTTAAAATTGAGTTTAAATAGCAATTGCCTGACAGATTCAATTATTTAGAGTACATGGAAATTGTCGTTAAACGCAAAATTTATATCCCAACCTCGTCTTCGAAAGAAATAAAAATAAATAAATAGATTAATTAATTAATTTTTTTTTACAAATCGTCACAAAAACTCTTTACTTGAAAAAGTTTTGATTTTGTTATTATATAAATCAATAAACATATAAGAAGTAAGCACCAACATATCCTTGTAGTAGATACTGGTACCACTTCCGCGCCCCTCAACAGATGATTCACCATATGTAAGAACAATAAAAATTAATTGTAGTACAAATTATCTTTATCTGCATTATTTTTTACTTCTTTATTTATAATAAATAATAACCACTTAAAAACAGCTAACCAGCATTTTATTATGACCTAGTTCTGCTCTCTGTTCAGACGTTAACGGTCAGCTCTGTTGCATGGAGACGAGAACCTGCTTCACCACTGACCATGCTTAATTTTAATCAGGTATGAAGATGTTTCTTCTTTTAAAGCTAATAACATTTAAATATGTATGTTTCCTTTTTTCTTCCTTTTTAACCGGGTTTTCCAACGAAAAAATTCGGTTATTAAAATGGTGAAAATGGCGGGCGGGCAGCTGCCAAAATGGTACCCTTAGCGTACGGATAACTCCTCCTACAGTTTTCAAGATAGGAAGTTGTTCTTTTGCAGATCAATTGTACATATATCAGAGGTGTGCATATTGCTAAGATTAAGATTTCTGATAATTTATAAAAAAAGAAAAAAAACAAAAAAAAAACAACTTTTGAATTTAGTCATTTTTTGGCAAAATATTGCATATAGGGTACACCATTTCATTTGATACGGTTTGACATGGATTATGGATACAGTTCACATAAAAGAAAACCCGGTTAGCTCTCACATTGACAGCTTTTCACTTGTTTTTAATTTTGAAGTGGCAATGAGATATCCTGCAGACAGTCGGAAATATGAGTTTTGTTATTGTATTTTTTCTGTAAAGTATTGTTTGAATGAAGACAGTATGTAAACAAAGTGTTATATTTCTCTTTTCAGTCAGCATTAAAGCAACAAAAGAACACATTTTTGTGAGACGTCCTTCATCACATGTACCCTCAGCAGTATGGATAGGCGAGCCTCACCAATGACGGGAGTGATTGTAGTGACTATCACATGAACTTTGAGACCACTGAATTCAATGTATGACATTGTAATACAAATCAGGAGTCGGAAGGGGACAAAAACATATTCTGCTATTATTTTTAGAAGCATTACGGTAATAGATGTGCTGATACTAAACGAGAAGTGTCCCTTTAAATACAATGATGGAGCAATTAAGAAATGGGACATATTAAGCATTCAGCATTGGTTATGTTTTTATTTTTATATTTGTTATTTATTTAAAGTGGCACATCGATAAATTATAATTATAAACATGCAATAAATTGTGATTACCCTTTGATTGCTGTAGTCAGTGGAAGAATGGATAAGTCAATGTCACAATAAATCTTAATTTGTAGTTGGCTACGCGTTGTCAACAGCATCGTTTCACATTTTATTTAATTGCATATAAAATTGCGTTTTCGCCATGTGATCATGAAATGAACAAGAATAGAATTCCTGGGTCCCCCGCCAGTCAAGCAGTATACTAGTATCGACCAAGGCTGATTTAGGAACTTGACCAAGGTATTAGTGGTATAAACATTTGGTATAAATTTCATGTAAATCCGTCAAAATTTGTAGGCATGAGATCACTTACAAGGTCAATTGTTGGATAAAGCGGAGTCATTATTGTAGTCAAAGTCCCATAACTCCAACAAAAAGTATCGACCAATGCTGATTTTCGAACTTGACCGAAGTATTAGTGGTGTAAACATTTGGTATAAATTTAATAAAAATCCGTCAAAATTTGTAGGCATGAGAGCGCTTACAAGGTCAATTTTTGGATAAAACAGAGTCATTATTGTGGTCAAAGTCCCATTATTCCAACAAAAAGTATCGACCAATGCTGATTTTCGAACTTGACCAAGGTAATAGTGGTATAAACATTTGGTATAAATTTAATGAAAATCCGTCAAAAATTGTAGGCATGAGAGCGCTTAAAAAAAGTGTGGACGGACACACGGACGCACGGACGGACGCCCGGCATTTCTATGTCCCTGCTCCGCGTTCCGGCGGGGGACAAAAATGTTATAAATACTTCTTTCATTTAAATAAAAATGCATGAATCGTTCTTTTTCAAATATATACACTAAACATCAAGGATTATGTAACAGGGACAAACTTTGCCTCTGCTGGGGTTGTTATCCGGGTTCTTTGGAATGCGAGCACTCTATCAACCGTACTAAAAGTTTAACCCACTAGCCAGAACTAGAGAAATGCCATATGCATGACGACTATGCTTCAGAAAGACTCTCCGCAAGTCTATACACACATCTATTCAGATAATGAAATTTCGATTATTAAGGTTTTCCGCTGGGAGCGGAAAACCTTACTATTATTCTGAAAAAATTTCAAATTTCTTATTATTTTTTTTTTCTTCTAGACGCCAACTTTGATCCTTAATATCTCGCTCGTTTGTTCATCGATTATTTTAAAATTTTCAGGACTGATAACATGCCGCGTGATGTTGTCGTTGCATATTTTAGTTGAGGAAAATCCCTATCCGGTTTTGAGTTATTCCCCTTTTAGTAAAATTTAACGACTTCTTTTGTCCAGGGGGTTTAGCTTTAACGATGACTTGTAGAGTCTCAAAGATGGGCTGGTTTGGAAGCTAATACATTGAATTTGTGCGAGATATATTTTATTTATTATTTAAATACAAATAAAAGGGGTGGTATAGATGTTGAAACAAAGGTAAGAAAAAAAATCAAAAAAATTCGCGTATTTTCCGTGTTAGTTTTCTACCTGATAAAAATTTGTTATAACATGTATTTTAAAAGTTCTTGGTCTTACTCAGACCTTTCATTCGGTATGCCGGAAAAAGGGCTGGCCCTTATAATTAGGGAGTTAGAGGCGTCCAAAGTTTCTTATCAATAACTTAAAAAGGAATAAAAAATTTTAATGCATTATTGAAGCAAAGTTGTAAAGAAATTAATTTTGAATCATTCTATAGTATTCAATTTAATGTTTTCGTAATTTATAGTCAGTATTTGAAGAAACAATTGTTGTCAGTTTGGTCCATTTTTGTGGGGGTGCGCACGTTTATGAGGTTATGAAAGGGCTTCTTGTAATGAACTAATTGATACATGTAGTGCGCAAAAATAATTCCACATAAAATTCCCAAATGTTTTTATTCATATGTACATTTTCATTTCATATAGATGAACCTCTTTGACCTTATTTTTGTTGTTTGTTTCATAACTATGCCCCTGTCTATATTTAGATGCATTACGAGACTCAGGTAACCGATCGATAGGAGAGTCGCTAGCTGTATTCAGGCCGTCGCCTAGACGACAGTGCATTTGCTTGTAGAGCTGGACGCACACATGTTAAACGCCCCACTGTTTTACTGTAGCGGAGACATTATGAATTGTTTCAGTACTGGGAGATGTGTTAATAAAATGGTTCCAATGCATGGTAATTAAAATCAACTTTTCTACAATACGTATACACGGCCGTCTTATAAAGCACAATGTGTATTACTGACATGACAAATGTACGCTGGCAATTTAAACGAATGCGGGATCGCTCTCGATAGAACAATTCTTTTAAAGCAAAAAAAATTACTGATTTGCGATGGATATAATATAATTATCATCGTGGAGATGATTTTAAAAAGTGAACTTAATATTCGTATACGATAATATTTGAATCCAAAGCCGCTCGTTTGAAGTTACGGTTATTAGGGATATTAATTATGACTTGCCCCGCGTTTCAGGTTTTTTACTTGCAAAACATCTACAAACGAAAATACCAAACAACCTTCAGCAGCAACTTATGAATTATTCATTCCATACACAATTCTAAAGAGGTAATTAAATAAATTTTATAAATGCTTTATACTTGTATACATTCGCTATCTTCCATGGAAAAAAGTGGCATGGAAAAAATGTTGTTCAATGTTCATCAAATACGCTGTAGCCTTAGCAATCGAAAATAATTAACAAACTGTATATTGATAGATTGACATATCAACAAACATTCAGACCCGCAATGTGTTTTTTTTTACAAGTTCTATAAAATGTAGACTCAATGACTTAATTCTTTACCGTTTTCCGTGTTGGTTATTTTGAATCACGTGTGTACGTTATGTGTAGCCATATAGATGAACACTTTAAGTGTTTAATTTTTAAAAGAAATTGTGTACATGCAGAACAATGCAATGCTAGGACAATTAAATTCCAACAATGTATATGGTGAGGCCGGTCAGACTGATACTGGTTCTGCTTGTTCTACAAATAGCGAATGTAAGACGAAGTATTTGGGTGTTATATTTTAAACAATATAAGTATTGCTTTCTTAAAAGCTTGCATTACTCAACAAAGTATTTTATTGGAATCATTCTTAGTTACCTTAACTGCATATATGTACCGCTCGGTCTGTATCCCGGAAAAATTGACTACCATCCGAAATTTTTCATACAAGGTCTATAGACTTGCAGCTAACATAACTTTTAAAATACATTTTAGAATTTGCCGCTGTTTATAAATTCATTAAAAAGACGCGCAGAATTAAGTGGTTATATGTCGTTTGATATGGGATTTATGACGTCTATTTATATTGTTTTCATTAAAATTATTTCATTATTTCAAGCTTGTGGGTGGAATGAAATCAGTTTCACATGTTATATGACATAAAGATGTCCTCTCCCCACTTTTTCTCGCAGCAAATATTTTTTTAAAATTTACATAAAAAATTGAATTATCATGGAGTTGCCCCCTCCCCCCCCCCCCCCCACCATTTTTGTAGCATGTAAAAAAAATGGTATGAAAATCATGAAATTATGATTGAAATTTTGAAAATTTTGGAAAATTCAAAAAAAAAAATTTCTTTTTTTGCTTGTCAAGATTTGTTGGATGAGTTTGCCCCCCCCCCCCCCCCCCACACTTTCAAAAACAATGCTACGTGCTTGGAAATTACTCATTTCTTTATTCCCCTCTTTAATAAACAAAACAAACTAACAAACATAACCGATCCAGATAAATATAATTACATGTATCAAAAATAAACTTCAAAAACAAACTACACATTCATCCTTCACCCACAATATTGCCTTTTCGATATTTGTCATCGTTGTAGACCCGTGTAACAATCTGTTACATTATATATGTAAGTAGGTGCTTGCACGACAAAGAACCCCTTGCTGATCTACATTTTCATTAACGCATACAAAGAAAAAATATATTTTAATTTATTTTTGAATTTCTTTTGATGTAAAAAAAAAGAGAGAAGAAATTGGTTCTCAGTCTCTCTTTATGCCTGTTTGTAAGCGGTTAATCCAAGTTCATTTTGAATATCCTTTTGTAATTTAAAAAAAAACGATGTAATTTTTTTTTCATGCAATATTTCGGATAAAGCAATGAAGAGTTGTTTCTTGAAATTTTATTAGACCATAAAATTGTAAAATGCTAACATTGAAAATTGTGCCCGATTTCTTTCTTTTTTTTTAAGGTAAAACTTTATTGATTTAAAAAATGATTCTTTGAGACAAACAAATTGACATAATCAATAAGAGTTTGACAATCTCTAACTGCAGCTTTTAGTCAGAAAAAGAATCGGATGGACGACCTAGGACACAGATCGCCCATCCGAATTTCTTGAAAATTGCCATTATTTACGTACGCGGACGCAATACTCACCGAGACTAAATGATTCGTATCTTAAGTTTTAACTGAAAAGTAATATTGGTTTTCTGATAATTATGAACATGAATAATTAAAAATGGTTAAAATTATAGTAAAATTACCGGCATCGGTCTTCTCCGTGCGCGGATCTAGAAGGGGAAGGGTTCCAGACCCCCCCCCCCCCCCCCCCCCAGCGAAATTTCTTTCAATTACGTGTACATTATAAACTTACCAAATATGCCTCGGGCATCCCTTGGCAAACTCAAATAACCGTCTGACTTTTCAACCCCCACCCGGAAAAATTTTCTGATCCGCGCATGTTCCCCCTCCTCGAAATACAAAATAATTCTTCAAAACCCCTTTTAAAATTTCCAAAATCTCCGCATATATACTAAGAGATTCATTGGCGCTTGCGTTCGATAAAAATGCGTGTAAAACGTTTGCCAATGGTCTTTTTACCTTCGTACCGGAAATAACCACAGTCCCACTCTGTGAATAAAATGCGGCGAATCAAACTAGAGACAACGTGTTAAGATCTGTATTTGCTTATAAACATGTAGTATCATCGTGCAAAATGCAGTGTTCAATTATAAATGTTTTTTTGACTTTACTTGTAAAATTCGTAATTTTCTCTCACAGTTTATGTCTTACAAAGTTACGTTTTTATTTAGTGATTGACACTTTTCAGACTTTATATGTGATTTCAAAGAGACAGAGTGTCATGTCTCAAGGACTGTTAATCTCTTAAAACAACATTGTGCAATTATCAGATTTTCATTTCTTGGACATCAAAGACTCATTGAGTTTATTTAATTATTTTATATCTGTGAACCTTTCACTCAGCTTACTTATATCATTACCTGTCAATTTATACTCATTGTTAAGATTCTTATAAATAGTTATGTACAATTGTCAATGCGCAGTCTGGAATACGGCGGCCAGCTCCGGCCACGTCCGACTCTCCCAGAGTCTTGAGTCCGGAGGCCACTACTGGCCATATCCGAATTGTTTGTAACATGTCTGTCTGTTAAATTGTTATAATGTTGCCATCGTTGAGTCTCGTCCAATAATGTGGAATCCTGCATCAATTGCCTGTTTATTTCTCTGGAACTGTATACTGGTGGACCTTCGGGAATACGGCAAACCTACCCTTCGTTTTAGCTTACGGCCCACAGCGCGCCACAACCTTATACCTTATACACTTTACGCCAACATTCCCTCACCCCGTTCGTACTGCACACGACCGATGCAGATCCAGACGACTTCTCTATCACCGTAAAATCTACGCGGTCACAGAAATATAATACTTTGTTTCTCAGTGTTTACACATCTAATATTGTACTATGGTCAGCTATAAATTTTTTGTAATACGTCACAAGTATGACGCAGCTACGACGGAAAACCTAATCGTTGCTTGCAACGAGCTCGTCTCTAGTTGTACAATATAATTTAAGCAAAGTTAAGAAATTAAAGAAAAACAATTATTTTTCGTACAATATTAAAACATAATTTTACGTTTACAACGCGTAAATAAATCAATCACACGTTTTGTATAACATTACTGTGATTGCGCTCTGTTTCAAATGTTAAATTTAGAAATGAATTGACCTTCTGTGCTGTGCAGTTCTTGTAATAAGGGCAATGACTCGCTATTCGAAAACTGCGATTCTTCGGCTGATAAGTTAAAGATTTATTTTCTTTATTGCATGGAAAAATGGATATTATTTATACATGTTGAATCATTATATTGATTCAAGCTTATATTACCCATAGGTACATGCATGCCGTAAATTTATAATTGAGAGGAATTGGAGAAAAAAATTGTAATTGCTCTGAGAATTACAGCCACGCCATTTTGTAATAAATAAAAACGTAAACCATATAAACGGTTAAACATCATTCGAAGTTGTATTCAGTCAAACCGTTAAGGAGCATGGGTGGTCAACAAGTTATCAATCAGATCTACCTAAAAATCTTAAAATATAAGTTGTATAGCTATATATTTTTATTCTGGAACGAAAAAAATGCATGCATATTTCCATTATAATTTTGGCATTTTTCTATATTTTAATGCAAATGTATCCTTTTCAAGGACGTCAGTGTTTTCAAACAATTGCTACGACCATCAAGCCTCTTTATTAATAATATAATATATATTAAAAAGGTGTGGGCTTAAAACGTATATTTAGGATACAAACATGTCATTGGTTTATTAAGTGTGGAAGAATTGAATATACACTTCATTTGAAAATCCGTTTTTTTTTTTATTTCATAAACAGTGTGCTAAACAAGAGGGATATATCTACATTGCTTCAAATAAGTTGAATCAATTTACCAAAAAAAAAAAAAAAAACAAAGAAAAGTACGAGGGTTGTCCAAGACGTTCGTGGACAATCGCGTTTTTTTGTACATCTAAAGGAATAATACATACATATTGTATATTGAAATGTTTGTCATAAAATTTCAAATCAGACTAAAAGGGTTTTGAATGTTTTCCACATAATTAAACTTAAATTTTAATGTACCAAATGGTCGCGTAAAGAACGCACGATCCATTGTAAAAATTGCCCAATTTTGAAATTGAGTCTTTCGATATGAATATTTACAATTTTGATAAAACACATAAAAACTTCATAAGCTTCTGTTGTGATGTAGTCTGTATGGTCTACGCTATTTTCATACGTCATTTGAAGCCCGAAAACTTTTATAAGATATTTGGCAAGAAAATGCCAAAGAAAGCTACATGTACGTCGGCATATCGCACGGAACAGCACGGTACATTTATCATAAAATTCAATTTCGACTGATGTAAAACACCAATACAAACCAAACAAATGATGGAGGACACAGGAAAAACATCGAAATAGTTAAAGTATACATATCTACAAGTGACACATTTTGTTTACACTTGCGATGGAGAGGAGTCTGAGACGTCAGAGAGTTTTCCGGGACCGGACTAACCCCTTAGATGTCTTCAGTGACAGAGAACTGATTTGCCGTTATCGATTCCCGAGGCAAACTATCGTTGATTTCATTCAGCAGGTGGACAGAAGACTTTCACGACCTACTAACAGGTCTCACCCTCTGACTGTTTCATCTATGGTAAGTAATTTCGCTGTTCTTGAACCCGATGTATTTCTACGAAGCGGATTATAAAACAGCGTAAACTGACCCCAACCAGGTTATCCTCGGATAACTTGGCCAAGAATTAGAGTCATTCCTTATAATTTAATTTTAAATCAACAAACAACTTTATATAAAATTTTAATGCATTTTATTAGTTTAAATTATACCGCTCAATAATACAACCGTAGCAACGGAAGTGAGGGGATCTAGAAACTTATACACTGATACATAGGCTTAGAGCAGCCATGTTGTTTTTTTCAAACATGTGGGTGAGTTACGGTTTGAAGTTAAAGGTGCAGTTATTAAATGTGGAATTTGCCATGAACCCAGAAGACTGGAATTGCGAGCACTGCATGGATACAGATGACTCTATCTGAAGATCGGCAGACGGTTGAATGCGAGATGGAAGAACAGAATGGCTGGATAAAGATGGCACGTTGAAATTACTTGCAGTGGCGAACGGTACGTCTGAACGATTCGGTTGAGCATTGTGTACGTTTAAAGCGGCATTCATTATACTTCAGAGAGCATCGCTCATGGATTTTTTCTGCGCAGCTATAGCTTCGGACAGAGGCTTCATTTTTGTGTCCGCTCATATGCATTATGTGGCGGATCTCGAATCCAGCGTCGCTCATTCCCTGGATAGCCGTGGCCCGAAGACAGTGAGCAGTGTAAGTTTTAGTGCACTTTGCATTCTTTGAAATTTCAGCCATGAAACGTGTGAATTGGTAATGTTTCAGTGGAATGTTTGTGTACCAAAATTCGTGTTCGTTAGGAACTTTGAGTGCAGGTTTTAAACATCTGTTAAATAAACTGGTGGCGTCATGTTGAATTTTGGACATGTACAGCCGGAGAGATTTGACTGGGCATTTATCACCTGCTGAAGGAACCGAATACATTCTGATTTCTCTAGAATTTTCTGTCGAATCTATGCCGCCCTGCCAGTTTTTTCTTTTGTCGCATGGGAAAGAGTGACATACTCACAACCATTTTCATCAGAGGAAAAGACCAAAGAATTTAATTTCAACTGTTCATGGAACTCGAGACCACGACTTACAAACTGCATGGACAAAATAAACCAGATCCGAAAGCGCAAAGACACAGGATTCAGGGATTCATAGAGGTAAGCTGAAATTCTTTCTAGGTCAGCTTCTGGAGTTATTTCTTTGTGTTTTGTAGGTCGTGCCAAACCCTCTTGAACATTTTTTTTTAATTTACCATCCAAAATACTATTGCACGTTTTAAATTGGCGGTCTCGAACAATATCAAAATCTCTCCCTTAGTTTTGAATATGCCGATTTAGGGCAGATCGAATGGACTTGAAGGAATTTTTGTGATATTCTGAAGCTTGTTCCTTCATTTTTTCAGAACGTTTTTGGTCCGGGTTTGGGGTGGCCTCAGCATAGAACTTGCCAAGTTTATTTGCAAGTTCCTCAGGATTAATGTTATTGAAGTCCAGCATTTCCCCATAGGTTTCAAGGGACCATTCTGCAAGAAAATAGGGGTTTAGGAAATAGGGTTTTAGGGGAATAAAAATCAACAATCAATAATGATAAACTGTTTTGAATACCTCAGTAGCTTAATTAGTAAAGCACTCATGCTTATGTATGAGGGATTCAGGTGCAATTCCTGATTGGGGTCTATCATTTATTGTGAGTTGATTTTTTCTTTTTAGATATTAAAAAAAAGGGCGCTTTTTTAGTTTAGATTTTCATGATTTTTAAAAGTACAAAGTCTACCTTGGAAAGTCTTCACTCCCCATTTTGTAGCCTTTAGTGTAGATAGGGAATGTCTCCTCTCCTTTAACTCCTGCAATTCTTCATCAGAAACAATTTTAAACCTTTTAAGTTGAGGAGCACAGAAATTCTCCTCCCTTTCTCTTGAAAAAGTTTGCTGCATCTCTCTCTCAGCATCTCTGGTAGACACAGATGCACATGCATCTTGCAGAACTACCTCCTCTACAGTCATTTCTTCAGCAAAAAGAGATTCAAGAACCTCTAAATCATTTTCAGGTGGATCCTCATTAGAATTTTCCAAGTGTTGCTCAAAATTGTATCTAAGGTTGAAATCTGCATCCATTTTGTTTGTTTACAACTAGCAGACGACATGCATCATCATTACCCCAAAATATACTCCCTTGCTTATTATTGATTATTTACTCAATTTAATAAATAATGCAAACAAAAATGAAACAAAGTTATTTTTTCAAAACATTTCATTTTTTATGTATTCAATATGATTCAATAATAATTTTATTTTATTTTTGTAAAAAAAACATTAGAAACCAGAAAAGTAGTCCCGTCAGCTGGTTGTCAGGGGGGCGTGTCCCCATACTGAACCAGGTTATACAGATTTAACCTGTGCTTCTTTTTGGATTTTAACCAATCAGAGGCTAGGATACAACAAGAATTAAATTATTGGTTGATTAATTACTGACAAACAATGATTACAGTCTTTTACAATTATCAATCATGACCCTCCTTCTTTGGTGTAAAATATCCAACAATTTACCAGGAATCCCAAGCATTTCAACCCCCCCCCCCCACCCCTTTTACAAAAAATCCGACATATATAAACATCAGAATGACAGTTATGTGATAAAACACAATCTTGATGTTACACATACTTTTACTGATGAACAATGATCAGTGTCTTTAATTAATACCCATTATGACCCCCTTCCCCCTTTTGGGCATCAATTTTTTCACAACAGTATGCACAGACGGAGGGATATTCTTGTTTTTCGGATGGAACTGTGTTAGGGGTTTTGAAACCTATTTTAAACATATTATTTGAGATATTTTACATTAATTTTTCAACGAGAATATCTGTGCAGATAAAGGATATTGGATGAATATATGAAATTTCATTGTTATTAACATGTTGTAATGTATTATTATAGACGACAAGGTTCCGTATAAAGGGGTACTAGTAGTTCCACATACGTGAACTTATTGACAGTTCACAGTTTTACTTCCTAACTTTTAGCGATATGCGTGTAGCTTTGAATACTTCTATCTGGACAATGTTGTGTAATTACATATAACAGGTATATTCAGTCCAACCTGAGCATATGCGACTGCATACAAATGACCATAAAATTCCACCTACACGTATAATTCTTTCATTTATAAACACACAGAAAACTAATTTATAATAAGATGTTTGTTATTTGGACAACAGTGCAAAATTCAGGACACGGGGTATAGAAATTTACAGTACAAGAGGCCCATGGGCCACATGTACATCGCTCACCTGAGCAACACTAGGCAGGATAAAATCGGCTTCATTGAGTCATAATACAAAATATCTGGACAATGTGGTATAATACATGTAGATTCTATACAAAAAAAATATGTTTCCCCCTGGATATTCTTATATTTACCGATATAATCAAGTCTCTTTTCTAACACGATTTTATAGTTGTGTCACATTCAGCATACATATACATCAAGTTCTGAACCTTTGTGAGGCCCAATAATTATCCAGGGGCCAAAGTTTAAACAATTTTAAAGAATCAGCAATATATAAAAATTCTAAATAAATATGTAAGAGCATATATAATAACATTTAAGTTTTTGTGAATAATTAAATTGTTTTCCTTTGTACAACTGAATCACTTTGTGGCCCCACACTACTCCTAAAGATTGTGATTTGAATCTACACTATCTAATATTCTTTCACAAAATTTACAGCTTTTCTAGGCAAATGTTTTTTAAGGAAAAAGATTTAAAGATATTTTTCTAAATATTCCTATGAAAAAAAATTGTCTCCTCCCCCCCAATAACCCCATCTTATCCCATGGTAATCATTAATTGTCCAAACAGCTATTCTATTGTAGACATTCTGTACCAAAGAAAATTAAAAAAAACATGTATCTATATTCATTGAAACTTTGATTTAAATTTGAATAAGCAATAACATTAACACACGAGAATTAATTTTTACAGGTGTTGGCAACTCGAGTTCTGTCCAAAGAAGACTTTCAGTCTGAGGCTGCTGACATTCATGGTATTTCCCAACCCTCGTTCAGCAGAATGTTTATGGGAGTCGTTGATGCCCTGAATGCAATCCTTGACAACATTTTTCCGATGGGGCAAGAGGAAATTCTTCGGACCAAGGAGGATTTTTTGAGGGTGGCAAACTTGCCCAACGCAGTTGGTGCCATTGATGGAACTCTAATTCCCATCATCGGAATGTCTGGAGACGATGAGCAAGTTTTTGTGTGCAGGAAAGGGTTTCATGCCATAAACATGCAGGGAATCGTGACGGCTGACCTGAGGTAAATAAAAAAAAGTATTATTAAGTGGAAAATCAGTGAAATTACTATTTTGGGTATATAAAACTATCAACATTTTTCTAATTGTTTCCTTATGACTGCATTTATATACCAACATCTCATTTCAGATTTACAACCATCGTTTGCAAGTATGGGGTGTAACACATAATGCATACATACTTGCATACTCGAGCATTCCCGAGATAATGGACCAGCTGCCAGGTGGAGGATGGCTTTTAGGGGACAGTGGCTACCCCCTTCGTCCATCGTTGATGACTCCTTTCCTCGCGCCACTGTCATTTTCTTTTTATGAAACCTATAATTATTCAGAAATACAATAAGTACTGTATATGTGTTTATTGTCAGCTAATAACAGGTTGGAAAAGGCGCATGGATTAGCTTTAAAAGTTACAAAGACTGCTCAAGAAAAATGCATGTTATGATAATAGAGTGAAGGGAAATATTATTTAAGTTGGAGACAGAGTTCTTGTTAAGATACAAACTTTTTTATGGCAAGCATTAACTCTCAAATAGATGAAAAGAATCTATACTTATAAATTAAGACATTTTACAAATAAACTAAAAAATGCATGCACCAGACTACTTGCTTACACCACATGCGTGATGAAGTCCGTAGGATATAATTGAATTTTAACTGATAAGTTATTATTGTGAAATTAATCAAAAAACCTACTTTCTACAATCGTCCACTGGGTCGCATGCTGACTGACGTTTTTTCCTACTAGTTGCTTAAACATAATTAATCACATAATTGTCTACGGACTTTTCCGTTTTCCCCGATTATGACAAAGAACACACGGCGGGTGTGACCGGTCAGCAGATGATGCTTACTCCTCCATGGCACCTGATCCTGCCTCTATATTTTTAGACGTCCGTGTTGCTCTGATTTGAATTTGTATTTCGTTTTATGGATATTTGAGATGGTTGACAGTTTGTTATTGTTATTTTTTATAGTAAGTGGTGAAGACACATTGTCGAATCCAAGTCAGGGATAGTCTCGATCAAAATATGTACTTGCAATGAAATAATATTATATGATTACGCAAAGAGTGAATATATTTAGTGTGACCCTATTTAGAAAATACATAGACGTTGAGATTTAACAAATGTTGAATAAATGAGTCAAATCGTTTCTTTTGTGGGCGATTTAATTTTCACACTCATTCGCTTGCGAAGCACACCTCTGCTGAGAGAATGGGGTGGAACCTTCCAGAACTGGTTAGCCAAGAACGCGGATTGACAAATTGACGAAAAGTGTAGGACGAGTTCATCATGCATCGCGGGCAGATACCTTGGATCGGGCTTCGATTAATACAAAACGTTAATTAATAAACTGGAACAATTATTGTGACTTTAGTAAGAATGGAAAAAAAATCTTTCTAGAGCTGGGTGCCTAGAAACGGGTTGACTTATTGACATCATGACGGAAAGTGTAGGGCAAGTTAACCATCAGGCAGGTACT
This sequence comes from Magallana hongkongensis, assembly GCA_015776775.1. Taxonomy (NCBI): domain Eukaryota; kingdom Metazoa; phylum Mollusca; class Bivalvia; order Ostreida; family Ostreidae; genus Magallana; species Magallana hongkongensis. The sequence goes on along the minus strand of CM027469.1, from coordinate 4,788,387 downwards.
TTGAATCAGACATCTTTGTTTTAAAATGGATAATAAAGCATAACCTCGCATTTTCATACCACAAAAGATTGGTTGTGAACCTTAGATATTAATTTGTAAACATTAATGAACGGATTATTGTATTCTACGTCTATATGGATAAATTGTGTATGCATAAAACTGGGAAATTTAATGGAGATGCCCCCCCCCCCTTCGATTGTATTTATCTGAAATTTTTATTTTGGCCAGTAATAGAAATTATAGCGAGCGAAGCTCGCCGGCGCGTAGCGAGCTTTACCGACAAGGCGTGTGGGAATAGAACATTTGGACTGGATGCATATTCATTCAACGGAGTTTTTTGGCGTCACTAAATCGGACCAGTAATGCCTTGTTTTTATCGTCCCAGTAGTTCCCTGTAAATATGGTTTCCCATTTCACACTCTCACGAGAACAAGATAAAAGATTAAGTACATGCGTTGTATTTATACTGCTGATACAACGTAATTAATTCCATTACAGTTATCGACTGTTCGAGTTACATTTCAATGGATTTCTTACACATTGATTCAACAGTAAATTTCGACCCACAATGCAATTCATTAATGACGTTCGATTTTACTAGACTGGATACCTTCTCGCGAGAATCAAATTAAAACTTTTTAGGGTGTTTTCAAAGAGACAGACCACACTTGACCGGCGTGAACTTTGACGTCACAATAAGGGGATTTTACTCTTAGTAGTTTTTGTAAATCTGCAGAAATATGAATACCAAAATCTTTTCAAATTCTTGCAGAGCTAACGAATGGGGACATTTCTTCAGCGATAGGAAACAGTTGTAACTTGCTTTCATTTGGATGAATGCTCACATGTATTTGATTCACGAACGTATTTTAAAAAGGGGCGTGACAGCATCATTCAAAAAATTTTCGCAAGGAAAAAGAAAAAGAAAATCTCATTAGGAAAATTCTAATCCGGATGAGGAATGGGGAGTGCGAAGTATGCCTTTGGCTCTTTAGCTGCTCAATGGTATCTTTATTTTCACTTCCATTTATTACATGCTTCGGGAGGGGGGGGGGGGGGGGCGGGGGGCAATCCATTTTCTTTATATGATCAGCAATTTTTTTTAACGTTATCATATTAATGTTTGTTTTTGTTAATTGGGGGGGGGGGGGGGACTCTATGATAAGTCATTTTTGGAAGTTTATTTTAATCAACTCTCCTATGCAGTTACTCTGGTAAACCGAAAGTGAAACAGTGTTTGGACCTAAGTACAAATCATTACCGCGGACAAGACTTAGGTCTTGAAAAAATAAGCCATAAATTCGCTGTAATGTATGCTGAACCATTGTTTTTCGAAGAAAAGTATTCCGAATACCTTGAAAATAGTCAGATTTTAAATAGTACGATCAATTCGGATATTTTTTGTCGTCGAATGTATTCCTACGCCATAGTATTCATCCAGACGCTCGGCTGTCTCCGTAAATCTCCGACAAAAAGATAGTGTCTCTTGCTTGTCGGAGATTAACGGAGACAGCCGATCATCTGGTTTAACGAGAAAGAGTTTGATAATGCTTGGATCCATAAAATTTTCAGAAATATTTCTATTACTGAAACATAAGTTGATGGAATTAAATCTTTAAATATTACACAACATGATTTGTATAGGTTTTCTCGATTTTTTTGTCGGAAGTCCGACATTTATATTATAAAAATGAGCGTAATGCCATACAAAATAACATACCATTGATTTTATACATGTAGTTAATTATGAAAAGATAAAATCAAATCCCGTTAGTACTACAGTACTTTGATTTTATATGTAAGTTCAAAAAATGTCTGATGCAAGAAAAGAGGAAATAAACTGCAATGAACATTATTTTAATATCTTTAATATTCAACAACATTGTATCTGAGATAAATTCTATTTATAAATTAATAAAAAAAAATAAATTATGAATAATGAAATTTACTGGAAAAAATAGGTATGTTTCTATTTTATTTTGCATTTAAATTCATTTACGTTACGTTGCTACTTTTATTTTTATTGATTTATAATAATTCATTATGTAATCACATGCTGCGCTCGCCCCAACGATCGCACCGGAAAACATATTATTGAAAACTGACCCAAAGAACCAATTTTAGAGAGGGATACACTAAACACCCATTTACCGGTTTGACATAAATACAACAGGAAAGCAGATTGATTTTTATTTAAATTTCCGAAAATAAGATGAGGAAAAAAAGATATGCAAAAATAAACAAAAATTATGATTTAACATGTTAAGCATTATATTATGATAATGTGTAAAGTGTTAATTCCCGCGCTTGCACGGGCTATCATCTAGTACCCTCAAAAGTCAAATCCTGACATTCCTGTATTTGTTGTGAAGAAAGAGAATGGTGAAGGGAGGCAAAAAAAAAAAAACCTTCATAGAAATCTCCTGCTCCCAGGAGTGATCTTCAGCTCTGAGGATTATGTATAACAAAAACCTGTTCAAGCTCCAAGGAAGAGAAATATCACTAATAGCAACAGGCACGCTGTAGTATTAGATAAGGATGTTAATTCAGAGGATGATGATGATGATGATGATGATGATGATGATACTCAGATGTTATCTTTCCACAAAGAAAACAAAATCAGTGCCTAGGTTAACAGCAGGTATCCCATGGGTCTCTCTTAATCAGACTGGTGACGACCAGAATGACAGAGATGACAGGTTATGGAAGCCGTACCAGAGGCTGATGAAGCTAGTGTAGCTAGTCAAATGAGCACAAACTCATTAAGACATGAAGTTATTGATGAAGCTGATGAGGTAAACCTATTATTGAAGTTACAGGGCAGGATGAGGTTGGGCATACCAATCCCAGTGAAAATTCAGAAAACATGGTAAATAAGACCCCATGAACCACCCCCCCCCCCCCCCCCCTGTAGATCCAAGAAACCACCCCAATGGATACAAGATGGAGAGTATGCTATAAAAAAGGTTTTCAGGGCAATGTTGAATGCAGTTTTAGATAAGACATAAGGTGCATTAAAATCAGTTGTTTTTAATTGTTGACATTACATACTTGTACACTCTAAGTGCATGACGAGGACGTCATTGTATAGAGGGGCATATGTGATAGTGCGTTTTATTAATTTATTTAATTTGTCATATTTACAGCTCAAAAGTGTTAATTCACTAATTTAACATCTTCATACATTTTTTGCGTATATCCGTTGCATACATCGTGTTACCGGTAATTTTTAGTAATAAATAAAAGCATGCAATACTGTTGATTTTTATTTTACTTACACATATCAGTCCTGAGGGTAGTTTATCAGATCTATGTTTTTTATTGGTTGAGGGAGATTCCTGCCAAAATCTTTGTACCGATCAGGCTGAGCGAGAAATATTATCGGCTAGTTGGGAGGTCAATCTTGGTTCCTGTTATTTAACCATGCATGCATATACATTATTTTTTTTTTACAAAAGACTGAGTTGACATCTTTTTCATACTTATTCTTTTTATCCCATTAATTACTTCTTTGAAAATATCATTGTATTAATATAATATGTTTCTTGTATAATGGCAGCTTATATTGCTATTATTTACCCTTTTTACAGAGTTCTTAATGAAATTATAATGAATCCATGAAAACATGTGACGTGGCGTTTTTTTTATTTAGCCGATACAAAGGAATCACTTCTATATTATTGTTAGTTTGATATCTTCATCTATTATGGTTGTTTGGCATACTACAAAAAGTGTATGTAAAGAAATCTCAAAATCTTGTATAGATATAATGAAATATATTAATTAGTAGAACAATATCCACTGTTAACATCTACTATTACCATACAAATACTGACATCACTTAGCAATAGTACAAAATATCGGTGTCCAAGTAAATTGTGTAAACATAGCGTTAATATATGTAAATGAAATGTTGTTTTTTTTCACTCTTGTGCATTGCTTATGTATTCAGATAACTACAACATGCTTGAAAATCAATCAGCTGAGTAATTTAAAAATACTTTTTTTAAAAAAAAGAGGTAAATATATTTTTGAAAAGGCACACCGAATCTCAAATGACCATTGCTTGGAGTTTCAAAGCATACTGTCTCATGTTTATTTTAGCTGTTCATCATACATGGGTTAAAAATGTTCATTAAGGTTTTCCGCTGGGAGCGGAAAACCTTACTATTATTCTGAAAAATTTTCAAATTTCTTACTATTTTTTTTTTCTTCTAGACGCCAACTTTGATCCTTAATATCTCGCTCGTTTGTTCACCGATTGTTTTGAAATTTTCAGGACTGATAACATGCCGCGTGATGTTGTTGTTGCCTATTTTAGTTGAGGAAAATCCGTATCCGGTTTTGAGTTATTCCCCTTTTAGTAAAATTTAACGACTTCTTTTGTCCAGGGGGTTTAGCTTTAACGATGACTGGCAGAGTCTCAAAGATGTGCTGGTTTGGATGCTAATACATTGAATTTGTGCGAGATATATTTTATTTATTATTTAAATGCAAATAAAAGGGGTGGTATAGATAAGAAAATAAGATAGGTAAGAAAAAAAATCAAAAAAATTCGCGTATTTTCCGTGTTAGTTTTCTACCTGATAAAAATTTGTTATAACATGTATTTTAAAAAATCTTGGTCTTACTCAGACCTTTCATTCGGTATGCCGAAAAAAGGGCTGGCCCTTATATTTAGGGAGTTAGAGGCGTCCAAAGTATCTTGTCAATAACTTAAAAAGGAATAAAAATTTCTAATGCAGTATTGAAGCAAAGTTGTAAAGAAATTAATTTTGAATCCTTTTATAGTATTCAATTTAATGTTTTCGTAATTTATAGTCAGTATTTGCAGAAACAATTGTTGCCAGTTCGGTCCATTTTTGTGGGGGTGCGCACGTTTATGAGGTTATGAAAGTGCTTCTTGTAATGCACTGACTGATACATGTAGTGCGCAAAAATAATTCCACATAAAATTCCCAAATGTTTTTATTCATATGTACATTTTCATTTCATGTAGATGAACCTCTTTGACCTTATTTTTGTTGTTTGTTTCATAACTGTGCCCCTGTCTATATTTAGATGCATTACGAGACTCAGGTAACCGATCGATAGGAGAGTCGCTAGCTGTATTCAGGCCGTCGCCTAGACGATAGTGCATGTGCTTGTAGAGCTGGACGTACACGTTTAACGCGTCGCCCCAATGTGTTACTGTAACAGAGACATTTTGAATTGTTTCAGTACTGGGAGATGTGTTTAAATAAAATGGTTCTAATGCATGGTAATTAAACTCAACTTTTCTACAATACGTATACACGGCCGTCTTATAAAGCACAATGTGTATTACTGACATGACAAATGTACGCTGGCAATTTAAACGAACGCAGGATTGCTCCCGATAGAACAATTCTTTTAAAGCAAAAAAAAATAATACTGATTTGCGATGGATATAATATAATTATCATCGTGGAGATGATTTTAAAACGTGAACTTAATATTCGTATACGATAATATTTGAATCCAAAGCCGCTAGTTTTAAGTTACGGTCATCAGGGATATTAATTATGACTTGCCCCGCGTTTCAGTTTTTTTTTACTTGCAAAACATCTACAAACGAAAATACCAAACAATCTTCAGCAGCAACTTATAAATTATTTATTCCATACACAATTCTAAAGAGGTAATTAAATAAATTTTATAAATGCTTTATACTTGTATACATTCGCTATCTTCCATGGAAAAAAGTGGCATGGAAAAAATGTTGTTCAGTGTTCATCAAATACGCTGTAGTCTTAGCAATCGAAAATAATTTACAAACTGTATATCGATAGATTGACATATCAACAAACATTCAGACCCGCAATGTGTTTTTTTACAAGTTCTATAAAATGTAGAATCAATGACTGAATTCTTTACCGTTTTCCGTGTTGGTTATTTTGAATTACGTGTGTACGTTATGTGTAGCCATATAGATAAACACTTTAAGTGTTTAATTTTTATAAGAAATTGTGTACATGCAGAGCAATGCAATGCTAGGACAATTAAATTCCAACAATGTATATGGTGAGGCCGGTCAGACCGATACTGGTTCTGCTTGTTCTACAAATAGCGAATGTAAGACGAAGTATTTGGGTGTTATATTTTAAACAAATATAAGTATTGCTTTCTTAAAAGCTTGCATTACTCAACAAAGTATTTTATTGGAATCATTCTTAGTTACCTTAATTGCATATGTACCGCTCGGTCTGTATCCCGGAAAAATTGACTACCATCCGAAATTTTTCATACAAGGTCTACAGACTTGCAGCTAACATTACCTTTAAAAATACATTTTAGAATTTGCCGCTGTTTATAAATTCATTAAAAAGACGCATAGAATCAAGTGGTAATATGTCGTTTGATATGGGATTTATGACGTCTATTTATATCGTTTTCATTAAAATTATTTCATTATTTCAAGCTTGTGGGTGGAATGAAATCAGTTTCACATGTTATATGACATAAAGATGTCCTCTCCCCACTTTTCTCGCAGCAACTATTTTTTTAAAATTTACATAAAAAATTGAATTATCATGGAGTTGCCCCCCCCCCCCCTCTTTTCTGTAGGATGTAAAAAAATGGTATGAAAATCATGATATTATGAGTGAAATTTTTAAAAATTTGGAAAATTCTTTTTAAAAAATTCTTTTTTTGCTTGTCAAGATTTGTTGGATGAGTTTGCCCCCCCCCCCCCACTTTTAAAAAACGATGCTACATGCTTGGAAATTACTCATTTCTTTATTCCCCTCTTTAATAAACAAAACAAACTAACAAACATAACCGATCCAGATAAATATAATTACATGTATCAAAAATAAACTTCAAAAACAAACTACACATTCATCCTTCACCCACAATATTGCCTTTTCGACATTTGTCATCGTTGTAGACCCGTGTAACAATCTGTTACATCATATATGTAAGTAGGTGCTTGCACGACAAAGAACCCCTTGCTGATCTACATTTTCATTAAGGCATACAAAGAAAAAATATATTTTGATTTATTTTTTAATTTCTTTTTATGTAAAAAAAAGAGAAGAAATTGGTTCTCAGTCTCTCTTTATGCCTGTTTGTTAGCGGTTAATCCAAGTTTATTTTGAATATCCTTTTGTAATTTAAAAAAAGCGATGTAATTTTTTTTTCATGCAATATTTCGGATAAAGCAATGAAGAGTTGTTTCTTGAAATTTTATTAGACCATAAAATTGTAAACATTGCTAACATTGAAAATTGTGCCCGATTTCTTTCTTTTTTTTTTAAGGTAAAACTTTATTGATTTAAAAAAATGATTCTTTGAGACAAACAAATTGACATAATCAATAAGAGTTTGACAATCTCTAACTGCAGGTCTGTAGCTTTTAGTCAGAAAAAGAATCGGATGTACGACCTAGGACACAGATCGTCCATCCGAATTTCTTGAAAATTGCCATTATTTTCGTACGCGGACGCAATACTCACCGAGACTAAATGGTTCGTATCTTAAGTTTTAACTGCTTTGAAAGGTTATATTGGTTTTCTGATAATTATTAACATGAATATTAAAATAAAAATGGTTAAAATTATAGTAAAATTACCGGCATCGGTCTTCTCCGTGCGCGGATCTAGTAGGGGAAGGGTTCCAGACCCCCCCCCCCCCCCCAGCGAAATTTCTTTCAATAACGTGTACATTATAAACTTACCAAATATGCCTCGGACATCCCTTGGCAAACTCAAATAACCGTTTGACTTTTCAACCCCCACCCCGGAAAAATTTTCTGATCCGCGCATGTTCCCCCTCGAAATACAAAATTATTCTTCAAAAGCCCTTGTAAAAATTCCAGGATCTCCGCATATATACTAAGAGATTCATTGGCGCTTGCGTTCGATAAAAATGCGTGTAAAACGTTTGCCAATGGTCTTTTTACCTTCGTACCGGGCATAACAACAGTCCCACTATGTGAATAAAATGCGGCGAATCAAACTAGAGACAACGTGTTAAGATCTGTATTTGCTTATAAACATGTAGTATCATCGTGCAAAATGCACTGTTCAATTATAATTTTTTTTTTTTTACTTGTAAAATTCGTAATTTTCTCTCACAGTTTATATCTTACAAAGTTACTTTTTTTTAGTGATTGACACTTTTCAGACTTTATATGTGATTTCAAAGAGACGGAGTGTCATGTCTCAAGGACTGTTAATCTCTTAAAACATCATTGTGCAATTATCAGATTTTCATTTCTTGGACATTAAAGACTTACTGAGTTTATTTAATTATTTCATATCTGTGAACCTTTCACTCAGCTTACTTATATCATTACCTGTCAATTTATACTCATTGTTAAGATTCTTATAAATAGTTATGTACAATTGTCAATGCGCAGTCTGGAATACGGCGGCCAGCCCCGGCCACGTCCGACTCTCCCAGAGTCTTGAGTCCGGAGGCCACTATTGGCCATATCCGAATTGTTTGTAACATGTCTGTCTGTTAAATTGATATAATGTTGCCATCGTTGAGTCTCGTCCAATAATGTGGAATCTTGCATCAATTGCCTGTTTATTTCTCTGGAACTGTATACTGGTGGACCTTCGGGAATACGGCAAACCTATCCTTCGTTTTAGCTTACGGCCCACAGCGCGCCACAACCTTATACCTTATACACTTTACGCCAACATTCCCTCACCCGGTTCGTACTGCACACGACCGATGCAGATCCAGACGAATTCTCTATCATCGTAAAATCTACGCGGTCACAGATATATAATACTTTGTTTCTCGGTGTTTACACATCTAATATTGTACTATGGTAAGCTATCAATTTTTTGTAATACGTCACAAGTATGACGCAGCTACGACGGAAAACCTAATCGTTGCTTGCAACGAGCTCGTCTCTAGTTTTGAATAGTTATTTGGTTTGAAAGTCAAAGTACACCTTCGGCTGTAAAATGTTGAGGTTTTCTTAATCCATAAGAGGTCTCGTTTGTAGGGAAGTTGGAAAGTCCTTGTTTCTTTGCTCTTCTAGAAACAGTTGATTGCAAAATTACACGGAACTGTGTTCTTGAATTTCTAAAAAAAAACAAAACAACAACAACAACAAAACAACAATTACACCTTTCAATATCGTGTACAGTTTAACTGATATAAACTTTGTTTGAAAAAAGCATCAGCTTACCGGCTTATTAAAAACATTCCAATTGCAACTCCGATTAAAACTAGTAAGATGCAAACTCCACCGAGAACTCCAATAAATTTTGTTTTCCAGTTCTTCGATGTGACTTCAAATTTTGATAAAACAAAAGGAAATGATAGTTATTGATCCATAAATGACACATTCGGGACTAACACGATTTTTTTTTATCAGAATTAAGTAGCAGAGAAAATATTTGAAAAAATCTTCTAACGATAAACAATATTTCTAAATTTGAAAAAGCAACCTCTGTACATGTACCAAGGTTTGCAATCCAGATACATATTTGTCTGTATATGAATCTACTTACATTTATAAGAAAGCCGAGAAGGATCATTCGAGATTCGAGATTCAAAATACGAGATTCGAAATACGAGATTCGAGATTCGAAATTCGAGATTCAATATCTAAATTAACCAATCAAATCATGGATCTGAAACCTGTATCCTAGCAACATCAAACTGTTCTAAATAAAGATTATTCGTTCATGCTCTTTCCAACATATAAATGTCTTAATAGCTCTTAATAAATGCTATGTTCACTTCTCCCTACCTAACTAAATAATTATGTGTATTTACTTTTACACAGAATATCTAAGTAGACTAGTAATAATGCAGTGTGCTTCGCGGATCTAAGTGATTTTATTTGCACTGGTGCATTTCCACCTGATGCATTTGAACCCTGGGGGTATTTCACCACCAGTAATAGTTTAAAACCCGGGTTTATTCATCCCTTTTGTGTAAAAATACGGTTTTGGTAGAGAAATTCATAAGGGTAGCTAATTTTTTTCTGTAGGGGGTCCTGAGCCAATTTTAAAAAATTTTACTATGTAAATTTAATAAGCTCCAATTTTCCCGAGGAGGGGGTCAAGATCCCCTGACCCCCTCCTTTCTAGATCCCCGCATGAAGATTAGTACATGTATCTAAATAATCTAAATATAAATAATCTGTCCTGTTTCACTAATAAATATAAGCATTACTTATCGTTTTTATGTATGCATACAGTGATACACTAGTACTATGATTATAAACAAATCATTGAGACATTATCACATCATACGGAATTATTAATAAATACAATTGTTTTCCTTTTCCTCAGTAAACAACTAATTATGAGTCTTACTTTTGGAATTATTTTCAATATAGAAGGATACCTACTCTCTACAATTAAAGGTAGGAATGATAGGGTGCCAATTTGTTCACATTGCCGATTTCTTGTGCAGAGAACAGTAAAACTTTTGAAAAATTTGATTGTGCATGAATATTTCAAAATTAATTGTTGTACATGTATTTTGTTATAATTCATTCATTGATATATCAACAAGAAAGAATAAAAGCATATGTTTCACAGCCAAGTTAAGTTTCTCTGTAGTTTCCTACCCCCCCCCCCCCCCCCGCACCAAATTTGACAATAATTACATATAAGTCATACAAATGTTTACTTTTTTTATAAGTAAATCGCTAAAGATGTAAATAAGCACTGCAAACAAAGATGTGTTTATTTAACATACTACTACATTAAACTTAGCCAGATAAAATGTAATCAGGATGAAGCTACAAGGGGTGAGTGGTGCAAATTTACCAATTTGTCGCCATACACACAGAACACCAAATAAAGAAACTGTGAGTGGTGTGTGGAATGCATAAAAGATGGCGGCAAATTATCTCAAATAATCAGTGCAAAAACCAACAAATAGACTGTTATTTGTTACTTATCCTGCAAAACATTGATAAAAAATGGTATCGTCCCATTACATAGCCGATTAAGTTAATGTGTACATATGGTCAACGTACATGTAATTCTAATATACAAGAAGGCTGACGTATCAGGCGGGGATCCAGAAAATTAAATTTCAAAAATGATCGGTTGAATTACATTAAATGCTTTGAAAATTGTTTTAAACTATCGCACGGGTCAAAATGCATGATAGAAGCTATGTACAGTGTAATTGGAAACTTTCATTTTATATCAATATGTAGTATTACCTATTATAACAAATGAGAGTATAGCACAACTGCCACAAGCAATACATGTCCTTTACCGGCACCACCTCCCTCCCCATAAAAAAATGAAACAATTGTTTTATTTGCTAAAATGTGTGTGGTTCAAGATTTTTCTAAAGGACATACCCGATTAGAATTGAAAAAGAGTCGTACGTTTAAAACTAATTTTGTCAATTTTTTTAGATTCATTTGGTTATATTTTAGTCCATTTGGGTAAATAGATGCACCAGCGCAGCTCTTATTTATATATAATCAGGCCATAAATTCAAAATATTTTCAAAAATTAATAGCTTTAAATCCAGTGGATGAAAAAAAAGGAAAGCAAGTCGAACTCGATGAGTGCTAATACCTGTGTTGAATGAATGGTACAGTAGGATATTCGCAAAAAAGTCCCGTCTACTCTTTCCTACCCTATATTTATTGGAATATTAAATCCGATTATAAGAGTCAAATTAAAAATCAAGTGCGGATATGTACCTGTTTATCAAAAGTAAAACTACTCATAATTTATCTACAGTGCATCGTTATGGAGCTACACAGAATGTTTAATATTAATTTGCCGAGCCAAATAAAAAAAAAAAACTGGAAAACGAAGAGAAAACAAAGTGGGGACAGAAAAACTGGCAAACTAAATAGGACTATATAGCCCCCCCCTCTTGAAATGTATATACTGAAAACAGATTATTGGAGTACAGCATCCGCACACAATCTAAAGAAAATTTCATGGGTTTTTTTATCATTTTCGCTAGCTAATGTAAGACATCACCAATACCCCAAACCCCCTCACGGAAAAGGAAATGCTAGGTGATGAGAGAGAGAGAGAGAGAGAGAGAGAGAGAGAGAGAGAGAGAGAGAGAGAGAGAGAGAGAGTCGATGTAAATCCCAGGTGCGCTAACACCGTTAAAATTAAAGCTTGCTAGTTGGTCTGCCCAACCCTAGCTACCTCCTCTCTTTTCTCCTTTTAGAGGCTTAATTATTGTCTATATATATGCTAGTAACAATTCAAATCAATTTCAAATTCTAAATCAAAACTGAATTTGACACTACAAAACTCTCTCTCTGTCTGTCTGTCTGTCTGTCTGTCTGTCTGTCTGTCTGTCTGTCTCTCTCTCTCTCTCTCTCTCTCTCTCTCTCTCTCTCTCTCTCTCTCTCTCTCATATCGACAATGGCATTGTCATACCCTACAATACACTATTCTTATCTGGATTTTTGTCTTTGAGGTTTTAAATCATTATATCTTCTATGGTTTAAAACTTTATCATAACCTATATTTTGACATGTCGATTATTTCATTGAGTTTCGTTTCATAGCTAAAACATTTAGATTAAACAGATCTTTCTTCGCGAGCCGAGTTTTACACAGTTGGGGCGAATACACTTCGGGTTAAAATTGTTCGGGGGGAAATACATACAGGGCAAACAAAACCACTTAGATTCGCAAAGCCAACAGTGTTATTTCTAGTTTAATTGTTTATACTGTGTGGGGTTAATTCATCAATGTTAATTTAACCATTTTATAACCACTATATAAGAGCTATTAAGACATTTATTTGTAGGAAAGAGCATGTACGAATGATCTTTATTTAGAACAGTTTGATGTTGCTAGGATACAGGTTTCAGATCCATGATTTGATTGGTTAATTTAGATATTGAATCTCGAATTTCGAATCTCGTATTTCGAATCTCGTATTTTGAATCTCGAATCTCGAATGATCCTTCTCGGCTTTCGTACATTTACCATCTGGAGCAAGAACAGAACATCCGGCCAAAGGGTATCCTAAAAAAAAAACTTTGTCTGTTCTTTATTCTATTGTTAAACATGGCTCACGTAGAAAACAGATCGACGGTTTATATATCATATTCATTAGCTTTGCACAAACCTTGGTGGTCATAGATTGTGTCGATTTGAACGTCATTAGGTTAAAGTTTAAACTCTCAATTTATTACATGTGCCTATAAAATACGTCTAGGTAAGCCATTATCAGCATTTATGATTCATGATGTAGATATACATTTTTGAGCAATTTTTTTTTGCTTCTATTTTTCAGGTTTTCCGCTGGGAGCGGAAAACCTTACTATTATTCTGAAAATTTTTCAAAATTCTTATTATTTTTTTTTTCTTCTAGACGCCAACTTTGATCCTTAATATCTCGCTCGTTTGTTCACCGATTGTTTTGAAATTTTCAGGACTGATTACATGCCGCGTAATGTTGTCGTTGCCTATTTTAGTTGAGGAAAATCCCTTTCCGGTTTTGAGTTATTCCCCTTTTAGTAAAATTTAACGACTTCTTTTGTCCAGGGGGTTTAGCTTTAACGATGACTGGCAGAGTCTCAAAGATGGGCTGGTTTGCAAGCTAATACATTGAATTTGTGCGAGATATATTTTATTTATTATTTAAATGCAAATAAAAGGGGTGGTATAGATGTTGAAACAAAGGTAAGAAAAAAAATCAAAAAAATTTGCGTATTTTTCGTGTTAGTTTTCTACCTGATAAAAATTTGTTATAACATGTATCTTAAAAGTTCTTGGTCTTACTCAGACCGTTCATTCGGTATGCAGAAAAAAGGGCTGGCCCTTATAATTAGGGAGTTAGAGGCGTCCAAAGTTTCTTGTCAATAACTTAAAAAGGAATAGAAATTTCTAATGCATTATTGAAGCAAAGTTGTAAAGAAATTAATTTTGAATCCTTCTATAGTATTCAATTTAATGTTTTCGTAATTTATAGTCAGTATTTGCAGAAACAATTGTTGTCAGTTCGGTCCATTTTTGTGGGGGTGCGCACGTTTATGAGGTTATGAAAGTGCTTCTTGTAATGCACTAACTGATACATGTAGTGCGCAAAAATAATTCCACATAAAACACAGGATGAAACTCTGCCATTCAGTCAATTGAAAGGTGACTGAAAGGTAACTGAAAGGTGACTGAATGGCATAGCTGTGCCATTCAGTCACTTTTCCAGACCATTCAGTTATCATTCAGTTGACTGAATGGCAGAGCTTTATCCTGTGAAATTCCCAAATGTTTTTATTCATATGTACATTTTCATTTTTTATAAATGAACCTCTTTGACCTTATTTTTGTTGTTTGTTTCATAACTGTGCCCCTGTCTATATTTAGATGCATTACGAGACTCAGGTAAGCGATCGATAGGAGAGTCGCTAGCTGTATTCAGGCCGTCGCCTAGACGATAGTGCATGTGCTTGTAGAGCTGGACGTACACGTTTAACGCGTCGCCCCACTGTGTTACTGTAACAGAGACATTTTGAATTGTTTCAGTACTGGGAGATGTGTTAATAAAATGGTTCCAATGCATGGCAATTAAACTCAACTTTTCTACAATACGTATACACGGCCGTCTTATAAAGCTCAATGTGTATTACTGACATGACAAATGTACGCTGGCAATTTAAACGAACGCGGGATTGCTCCCGATAGTACAATTCTTTTAAAGCAAAAAAAAAAAAAAAAATACTGATTTGCGATGGATATAATATAATTATCATCGTGGAGATGATTTTAAAAAGTGAACTTAATATTCGTATACGATAATATTTGAATCCAAAGCCGCTAGTTTTAAGTTACGGTTATCAGGGATATTAATTATGACTTGCTACTTGCAAAACATCAACAAACGAAAATACCAAATAACCTTCAGCAGCAACTTATAAATTATCTATTCCATACACAATTCTAAAGAGGTAATTAAATAAATTTTATAAATGCTTTATACTTGTATACATTAGCTATCTTCCATGGAAAAAAGTGGCATGGAAAAAATGTTGTTCAATGTTCATCAAATACGCTGTAGTCTTAGCAATCGAAAATAATTAACAAACTGTATATTGATAGATTGACATATCAACAAACATTCAGACCCGCAATGTGTTTTTTTACAAGTTCTATAAAATGTAGAATCAATGACTGAATTCTTTACCGTTTTCCGTGTTGGTTATTTTGAATCACGTGTGTACGTTATGTGTAGCCATATAGATGAACACTTTGAGTGTTTAATTTTTATAAGAAATTGTGTACATGCAGAGCAATGCAATACTAGGACAATTAAATTCCAACAATGTATATAGTGAGGCCGGTCAGACTGATACTGGTTCTGCTTGTTCTACAAATAGCGAATGTAAGACGAAGTATTTGGGTGTTATATTTTAAACAAATATAAGTATTGCTTTCTTAAAAGCTTGCATTACTCAACAAAGTATTTTATTGGAATCATTCTTAGTTACCTTAACTGCATATGTACCGCTCGGTCTGTATCCCGGAAAAATTGACTACCATCCGAAATTTTTCGTAAAAGGTCTACAGACTTGCAGCTAACATTACCTTTTAAAATACATTTTAGAATTTGCCGCTGTTTATAAATTCATTAAAAAGACGCGCAGATTCAAGTGGTAATATGTCGTTTGATATGGGATTTATAACGTCTATTTATATTGTTTTCATTAAAATTATTTCACTATTTCAACTTGTTGGTGGAATGAAATAAGTTTCACATGTTCTATGACATAAAGATGTCCTCTTCCCACTTTTTCTCGCAGCAACTATTTTTTTAAAATTTACATAAAAAATTGAATTATCATGGAGTTGCCCCCCCCCCCTTTTTTGTAGCATGTAAAAAAAAATGGTATGAAAATCATGATATAATGAGTGAAATTTTGGAAAATTCTTTAAAAAATAAATTCTTTTTTCGCTTGTCAAGATTTGTTGGATGAGTTTGCCCCCCCCCCCCCCACTTTCAAAAACGATGCTACGTGCTTGGAAATTACTCATTTCTTTATTCCCCTCTTTAATAAACAAAACAAACTAACAAACATAACCGATCCAGATAAATATAATTACATGTATCAAAAATAAACTTCAAAAACGAACTACACATTCATCCTTCACCCACAATATTGCCTTTTCGATATTTGTCATCGTTGTAGACCCGTGTAACAATCTGTTACATCA
The DNA here is from genome assembly GCA_015776775.1 of Magallana hongkongensis. Lineage (NCBI taxonomy): Eukaryota > Metazoa > Mollusca > Bivalvia > Ostreida > Ostreidae > Magallana > Magallana hongkongensis. The sequence continues at coordinate 4,772,237 of CM027469.1, read as the reverse complement.
TATATGTAAGTAGGTGCTTGCACGACAAAGAACCCCTTGCTGATCTACATTTTCATTAACGCATACAAAGAAAAAATATATTTTGATTTATTTTTGAATTTCTTTTGATGTTTAAAAAAGAGAATAAATTGGTTCTCAGTCTCTCTTTATGTCTGTTTGTTAGCGGTTAATCCCAGATCATTTTGAATATCCTTTTGTAATTTAAAAAATGCGATGTAATTTTTTTTCATGCAATATTTCGGATGAAGCAATGAAGAGTTGTTTCTTGAAATTTTATTAGATCATAAAATTGTAAAATGCTAACATTGAAAATTGTGCCCGATTTCTTTCTTTTTTTTTAAGGTAAAACTTTATTGATTTAAAAAATGATTCTTTGAGACAAACAAATTGACATAATCAATTAGAGTTTGACAATCTCTAACTGCAGGTCTGTAGCTTTTAGTAAGAAAAAGAATCGGATGGACGACCTAGGACACAGATCGTCCATCCGAATTTCTTGAAAATTGCCATTATTTTCGTACGCGGTTGCAATACTCACCGAGAATAAATGGTTCGTATCTTAAGTTTTAACTGCTTTGAAAGGTTATATTGGTTTTCTGATAATTATGAACATGAATTTTTAAATAAAAATGGTTATAATTATAGTGAAATTACCGGCATCGGTCTTCTCTGTGCGCAGATCTAGAAGGGGAAGGGTTCCAGACCCCCCCCCCCCCCTCCCAGCGAAATTTCTTTCAATTTCGTGTACATTATAAACTTACCAAATATGCCTCGGACATCCCTTGGCAAACTCAAATAACCGTCTGACTTTTCAACCCCCACCCCGGAAAAATTTTCTGATCCGCGCATTTTCCCCCTCCTCGAAATACAATATATATACTAAGAGATTCATTGGCGCTTGCGTTCGATAAAAATGCGTGTAAAACGTTTGCCAATGGTCTTTTTACCTTCGTACCGGGCATAACCACAGTCCCACTATGTGAATAAAATGCGGCGAATCAAACTAGAGACAACGTGTTAAGATCTGTATTTGCTTATAAACATGTAGTATCATCGTGCAAAATGCACTGTTCAATTATAATTTTTTTTTTACTTTACTTGTAAAATTCGTAATTTGTTCTCACAGTTTATATTTTACAAAGTTACTTTTTTATTTAGTGATTGACACTTTTCAGACTTTATATGTGATTTCAAAGAGACAGAGTGTCATGTCTCAAGGACTGTTAATCTCTTAAAACATCATTGTGCAATTATCAGATTTTCATTTCTTGGACATTAAAGACTCACTGAGTTTATTTAATTATTTTATATCTGTGAACCTTTCACTCAGCGTACTTATATCATTACCTGTCAATTTATACTCATTGTTAAGATTCTTATAAATAGTTATGTACAATTGTCAATGCCCAGTCTGGAATACGGCGGCCAGACCCGGCCACGTCCGACTCTCCCAGAGTCTTGAGTCCGGAGGCCACTACTGGCCATATCCGAATTGTTTGTAACATGTCTGTCTGTTAAATTGTTATAATGTTGCCATCGTTGAGTCTCGTCCAATAATGTGGAATCTTGCATCAATTGCCTGTTTATTTCTCTGGACCTGTATACTGGTGGACCTTCGGGAATACGGCAAACCAACCCTTCGTTTTAGCTTACGGCCCACAGCGCGCCACAACCTTACACCTTATACACTTTACGCCAACATTCCCTCACCCGGATCGTACTGCACACGATCGATGTAGATCCAGACGAATTCTCTATCACCGTAAAATCTACGCGGTCACAGATATATAATACTTTGTTTCTCAGTGTTTACACATCTAATATTGTACTATGGTCAGCTATCAATTTTTTGTAATACGTCACAAGTATGACGCAGCTACGACGGAAAACCTAATCGTTGCTTGCAACGAGCTCGTCTCTAGTTTATTTACATATTGCAATGGTTAATCTATGAATACAGTATCAAAAACAGTCATGCACTGTAATCATTTTACATACTATAGGAAACAATTGAAAAATTCCGGTTCCTCGAAATTCAAAATATTTCCTGAAATCATTTGTGATACATTTCTTAATTGCTTGTTATCGTTCATAATAGTTATCGTTCGTGTATTGTGAGAGTGTTTAAAGTTTGTAATCACCAGTGAAGTAAGCTTTAATCGTTGCTATATTCTGCGTGTTCGTTCTTGGTCAGAATTGTGTGTATTATTTGTCAAAAATAAGGATGTACATGAAACTACTGCGTGTTATGCAAATTATTAAATGTCGGCATTGATTTATGGTTACACATGCATGGGCATTATACCGCGGGCAAGATGCAAATATGCAATGTCCCAAGACATCCTTGATTAACATTTTGCTAAATTACTTGAAAATCATAAATACCCTAGATAATAAACCATGTTAATGCAAAATTATGAAGAATTTCCAAAATTTCTTTCTTAAAAGATTTTTTCAACTCAACAGGTTTCAATACCCGGCTAAAATTAAAAGAATCTACATCAATTTTGAATTTGAACACATCTTAATGCCTTCCAAATCGATCTCCATAAGAAATATGTTTTCGTTCCTGTTATTTTTTCCAAGTGGAAAAATAATGATTATCAATTAAAAAAGCTTGTGATTTTCCCTCCTCCATTACAATTGTAGTTCTTTCAATAGTATATGTGTTTGTAAATGCATTAAAACTGTCCAACTGTGACAACACAATAACGTGGCACAGACTATATATATATATATATATATATATATATATATATATATATATATATATATATATATATATATATATATATATATATATATATATATATATATATTTGCAGAACGCATTAATTCTAATTCAAAAGGCACATGTTTAAACAAATGGGTCATATTTCTTCAGATATCTTGTTACATTTTATGATGATTCTAATTACGTGATTTTATTTTTTTTTTATTTTTTAATCAAAATATAAATGAATCAAGTATAACTTACCAAAAATTTCAACTTCACACAAATCAGTATAAGCATAACCAGAGTAGTCATCAGGGTAGGTAACTCCTGGTAGTCTCTCGTTGTAGTAGATGACGTACTGTCCATGTACAGGACAGGCGGTGGTGAAGACAGCAAGTATAGTGTCCCGTGTTAAGTTGTCGTCCTTGTAGCATAGTGTTCCGTGTAGTCTGTCTGTTGTGTTGGAGACGTACACCGAGAATCCAAGGAAGACCGATGTGTAAAAATTAGAAGACTCTAAAAACCAACACATGTGAATAAACATAAAGGTATTTTTATTTAAAATAGTTTCTAGTGACATTTTTGCAGGTAGTTTTATAATTTAGACGAGATATAAAGTTAAAAATGACAGGTTTCTTAAGAAAAATATGACACCGTGCTGGTTATTGTAACGTCCTTTTGATCAGAGGAAATTATTCTCAATCGATTGCTGAGAGTTTCAAAATGATACGAGCGTTATGGATTCATAATATTAATATTTCTCCATACTTTTCATATAATGAAAAAGTTTCTTTTTAAATTTATATTTGTTAAATAATGACTGACCATTCTTTTTAAATATTTGTCGTTTTAAAAGTTAATAATGTATTTTATTGGTTCTATTTACAAGTTGACTGGTTACATTGCCATTTTAATCTATTTCAATTTGTTATGTTGAGAAGCTCCATTTGTTTATTCAATGATAAATTTAATAGTTTAGTATAGGTTTTTTTAGGTTGTTCTACTTTTGTATAAGTACGTTTTTTTTTGTGTATTTGAACTGGGTATTTTTTTCTTCTGAATACCAGAAAATGACATTAGTTTTCTATCTATTTCTTTTTATGTGTAAGTACGCTAAGTACGCAGCATATCTGTTATTCATTATTAATGAATTCTATATCATTTCTTTATATTTATAATTTCATTATCCAAATTGACTTTAGCAGAAACTTTTAGAGATTGCAGGACAACCATGTAAACCATAATTGTTTTCAAATTCAATATGTAGTGTTCTTTTTGTAGGAATCCCAGGTGTAAGAAAAATATCTAATCTGGCCTAATCTATAGAACTTCTTATTCTTTGTGTATATCTTGTTAGACATTTTTTTTTCAAGTTATGTCTCTGTACGTCTTGATTTCATATTATGGGCTAACATTCCAGCAAATAAAATGTCTAGACACAAACAAATCAATTGTTTAATGATATCAGTTTAGTAAATGTGACTATACCCTATGGTAGATTATCCGTCATGAAGTAGATAGTGATGTGATGAATACTGTGGATGGTGGTCAGGTCCACCCACCAGGTTGCGGTTTCTTTAGGAGCTGATGAAACGCATTGATCGCCGAAGGTACTTAAATTTGATTTGCGCCCAACTACAGCGTTCCTTGCGTCAATTGTCTCATCACCTCGAACCAAAGGATATTGTTGGTATGCTGGTTTGTTTAGAGCAATATTAACTATGTAGAAGAGAAAACATGTTAAGGAATGTTTACGTGCAGCTGATATAAAGAAAATATTGTAACTAAAAAGAAGGAAAATTGTATTTAATTAATTATTTTTTGTAAATAAAAGGTGTGGGCGCTAAAAAGAACTCCCATTAATATATACCAATGTATACACACTTATGTTTACGCTAAAACGGTATGCGTAAATAATCTACATTTTCTCGTGTTACAGTATTATATGCATTTAGAGTAATACAGTACCAATCAGACCTAACCTTACAGAAAGTAAACCCCAACTAAACCCTGGGCTAACTCTCTGGGATTACTTCGGGTTTACTAGAGTGGACCCAGAGTAAACCTAAAGTAAACCCAGAAAGTAAACCCAGTCAGAAGAATACCACTGAAAGCAGACGCTAACTGTGTATTCGGAATATACAAAGGATATGAATTACAGGCAGTAGGATGGTAAGATTAAATACTAGTCTGCCTCACACTCTAGTACATACAGTTGACCTCAAAAGCAATTTGAAAGTAAACCCCGAGCAAACCCAAAGTAAACCCCGAGTGGACCCAAATTTTCAAAAAGTAAACCCAGAGTAAACCCAAAGTAAACCCAAAACGTAAACCCGGGGTTTAGTTGGGGTTTACTCTGGTGTTAGGTTGGGTCTGATCGGTACTGTACCAATTGATATGCAGGAAATAATTTTGCCTTCAAGAGTGTGTTTAGTAATCTTATCTCATTTCATTTTCCCTGCTGCCTCAAGGTTTATAAAATACAGCCTGTAGAAACTAACATCAGAGTAATGCATTAATCAATAGATTCTTTGTTAGTAAGAACGTATAACGAATTTTCCGTAGGTGAATCCCCCGAAAAGACCGATGAACACGCTTCGAAAAATATGAAGGCATTAACAGTTGTCTATAACCTATTTGTTTGCAGAAAATGTTCATTTTTTTTTAATGTACGAAGATTTTTTTTGTTGGCCGCAATATAAGACGATTAAAAAAAATCACAATCATTTTTAAAGTTACGAATGTCGCTGTTTTTTTAACTGCCATTTTGATATCTTTATGTTGCTAGCGATTAAAATCTCCATAATCTTGTGGAAGAAATTTATTTAGCTATTTTTTTTCTATCTGAAAATCTGAAGGGGCATCCAATATATGGTAGAAGTGTGTGCATTTTACTCTCAGCCGAAGTCTCAAACCGGAAGGCACGCGTAGAGCACAATGAATTGAGTCTACACGGAAGAAAATAGTACAGAAAGTGTTCATGCATACCAATAAATATATATTATAAAAACACGCATTAAATCTTTTTAGTCCTTTGTGCATAAACAAAATTCTATTTAGAAAATTAACAAATAGTTTTTTTTTATCAAAATATTCCTGCTCGGGTTCAAATGTGGAATGAGTTACGTAACTGAATGCACCACGCCGCTGACGTTTCAGTTGGTTTTGAGCTCATTAATCAATAGAAGAGTTTGAAGGTTGAATCGAATGTAATGTTGCCAAACGCAATGTGCCATTTTTGAAAAGTTGTTAATTTTATTTTGAAAATCTTTCACCTGAATACTACCGAACTTCATGCGCAAGCCGAAGTTAAAATTAGGACGGATTATACACTGATGCCTTACATGAAAAATAGGTGTTTCAATGGCTTCCAGTCGACTTGCGGTATGACTGCTGTTCGTTTCTAAAGGAATTTTTGCATAGAAAATAAAAACAAGTCTGAATTCGCCTTCTCATTCATTGACTCTTTAATTAATTAGACTGAATTAAAATTTTGAACAATGCATTGTTAGCAAAATCTATATAGATTATACATTTTGGGTGACCAAAAGATCAAATAATATATACAATCTTATCGATTAAAATACAAAGTTAAATGTTAATGTTCATGTTGTCAGGCTTAGTTGGAATCAGGTTTGGTGTGAATTACATTGTAAAGTATTGCATTATATTAACATTTCTTCATGAATTAGGGCATTAAATTACCATTACCATTACTTAATTTTCTTGAAGTAATGCATTAGATTACCATTACATGAGTAAAGTAATGCGTTACTTTTACCATTACTTTGTGAAAAGTCAACAAGTTTTACAAAAGTAATTTAAACGCTAAATAAAGAGTTAAACTTTTTGTAGATGTTTCATAAATAAAACATGCTCAAACATATTTACAGGTTCATGTTCACTATCAGGTTCAAATTAAATGACTTATACATGATTGCTGTTGCACTTGTAGTTCTCAAAGTAAGGTTGGTCCCGTAACATTTACACGCTAATGGCGGAGTTACCAATCTCTGTTATTTATGTCTCTGATTTTCGGAGTATGATTTTAAATAAATGGAACGGTTTTATCGTAATTCGTGTAGGTGGTGCACGAGTTTACACAAAAAAGTAGTATTTGGTGAACGGATTTATTTTTATCTATAAATTTTGCATGGATCGCTGCAAGAAAATCGTGTCAGATTAGTCGGTCTAAAAAATCAAAATGACGACCGTGACAAACCTTTTTATTGTTAGAGTACTTGGAATCTTATTGTAAAAAGAAATATTTCTAACGTCAGGTACCTGTGTTTGTTATCGATTACACATATTAACTTTGTTTATTAATTCAGCAGTTTGAGAGTTTTCGGAGTTTTCGTAAAATTGTATAACGGATGCCGTCCGACTTGTGAATTTTCTCTTGGATCACAAAATTGAATAAATCTAATGATTTAAATTATCTACCTTGATATGGTTGTTTTAATTTTCCCGGTTAGTAGTGATTTTTAAAAATTTTCTTTTGGGTCTTATTTTACATAAGATACCGTTGTGTCAATTTTCTCCAATTATGAAGGCTGGGATCGAGTAAAATTTAGACAAAGTATCAGACAATTGCAAAAAAGCCAATTTAAAATACTAGATTGAAACAACTAATTCAAACTCATAATTTTTAGAAGCATATTCGAGAAAATCAAGGACAATTACAAATTCAAAATTTCAAGACCCCGTCTTTCAGTACTCTCAGTACTTTGATTTATATTAAGGACATACCATCAATTCTAAATAAAATATATTTCAACAAAAAAAAAAAAATTTTAAAAAGACTCGATTAGAGCAATATTTAGTTTAACCGTTAACAAAATTACTGATCTACATTACCATAGCCATGGGATAGCGCAATGACTCCAAAACACACACACATTGGATACATATTTGTGACGAACTGAGACGCCAGGAAATTTAAACAAAAAATATTATTGCACTTCAGTTTCCTGTATACAGCTTCATGTTGACGCTCTAAGGAACAAGAATCGTAGACAACACTCGTCATCCACACGTACTAAAAATATACATTTATACAAACAAAACACTTTGAGTAAACTTCGTGATAATCTACAAAAAAAAAAAAATAATAATTTCGAGAAAATTCTAAAATCAATTAGTTTTATAAGTTTAGAATATGCAAATACTTATCCGGTTGAAACGTTTTTCTGAAGCATATTATACACAAGGGGTTTTCCCAGTTGGAGCTTTGACTGAAAGTAGAACGAAACCGATCATAAATAAAAGGGACGATTGAAAAATAATAATTTATTTTTTTCTGATAAAATAGTAGCGAAAGTCGTACATGTACCAGATAACGCAGCCGTGTTAAGGCGTCCCGGTGCTAAAAAAAAAAGGCTGGAAAACGGTATTATTTGAATCATCTCAAAAATACTTCAACCGGGAGTATTTCTTAAAATCTATGTTATATTTATTGACAACGATGTTTAAAAAATCATGACGTCAGATGTACTTTGTAATCACGTGACGGCCGAGTACTAATATTGCAAATGATCGATTTAAATCGCATCCGTGCAAGTGATTAATAACATTAAATCATATTTTTTTTTTAAAGAAAAATCCTTTGTTATGTCAAATACTTTGATATTTTTGCTTGGGCTTGAAATTGATGTTTCGTTTCTGAAAGATATTGTTGAAACAGTCCACAAAATCATCAAAATAATACACATTTTTACTAATCAAAAGCGAATTACAAAAAAATTGGAGTAAATTCGTAGATTTCCTAAGCAAGATTAACATTGATACTTATATTCTCTACCGTAAAATATTTTAAAATTGTGTTGATCTTTCACCTGCGCCAAGCTTGTTTTTAAATGCATTAGAATTTCTTTATTCATTTGTTTACACGTAGCAATGAGAGTCTCCAAACCACTAGTTTAGTATGTAAACGGTGTGACCGTTGGACCAAGCACAGATTTCACACAGTGCAGTTTGATTTTTGTAAAACAAAATTTATTTGAAACGCACACAGTAGGATCCGCTTGGTTGCCTACTCAAATCATTAGCCAAAGTTTAACTAAACGTCACGTGCTCAGTCTACATTATGACCTCATGTTTCAGACGTAAAACGTACACGTTTTGTTTTCAGAGATAGCCGAAGAGAGTTACCTTATTCCGAACTTTTTTTAGAAATTTCTTCTTTCATTGTTTATCAATTTAATTCACATAAATGCCGCGGTAATAAAATTGAATACTTTATTCAGCATCTAAAAGATCAGTTCCTTGATGTTAATGTTTTTATTTTCCATCTGATAGTTTGATAAGATATACATATCTTGATTGAAGCACTATTGAAACTTATCTCGGTGTCCTCTTTTATTTTTTTTTTAATTCAAATTACCTTTTATTGAAACACTAGAAAATTTTAATCGAGTTTAGGGGCAGTAAACATCGATAAGTACCAGTCAATTAATGATCGAACTAACTTTTTAAAAACAAAATGGCTGCCAATATGGCGGCGCCCAGGGCTGGAAAAAATTTATTTTGGCCTTAGTACCCCTGATTCAACTTTCATTTCTCATTGATTTTCTTATATATAAATGTTACCGTTAATCCTCGGTTTGCTAGACGGGCTTCGCCCGCCTTTCGCTGCGCTCGGTATAAATAGTCTTTTACTTAAAATGAAGCTTTAAAACGGTCGAGTATTTGATACTGGATTTTAATATGAATGAATTTTGTACGTCTAGCATTAACGGCTGTATCGCATAGCACCCTAACTCCGTCACTACCCTAACTCCGTCACTTTCGGGAAACTCCTCGCCGTTTGAAATCAAGTGCGATTATGACGTCATTTTTTGCATGTAAAAAATCTTCGATCAAATGTCAACAATTTCCAATGGTTAAATTTAAGAATGTCTTCAAACATAACAAAATTACATCTTGTTCATTTTATGCAACAATAATTGTGTGAAATCAGCTAACACCTTTTCACGGGTGCACTAAAATAACGATATTTCTGACATGCGGGCCTATATGATTATTTACAGTGGTCGGTCAGTTTAAGAGAGGTCAAGATGAAACATTTCACATGTAATTTTTTTTTATTATGGTTATTAATACATTTTTTTCAGTCCGCAACAGCGTTTATTCACTACACTTGATGATAACGTCAAATCGCGCATGCCGTAATTTTTGCCTTATACAGGGTTACAGATAAATACGGTATGTCAGTATTTAGAATATGCTACATTTATTAATAATGTAATAGATAAATAATATAATCATTAATATATTCATTATTGATATGATATATCTGAAATATGTAAGGACATTAATCAAACGGCATCCATAAATTCGAAAAGGTAATTGTGATTGTTGTTACATGGACCCATTTTTTTATTCTGGTGATCATTTCACTTTGATGAAATGATATACAATTTAAATTGTATACACTGATTTTACTTATTATAACTTGGCCTAGATACAAGTTGAGTTTAAACTAAATTGTTAATGTGTCTTCATTCCCTGCTGTATCATAGATCATGTGGGTGACGGAGTTAGGTTCATAAGTTATGATAGCACATGTGATAAACGTCGTTTTCAGAGGGCTTATTTGAATAATATTAAAAATATTTTTGTTAATAATTTTATAAATCATAACGTTTCATTTATATTCAGTGATTGCAAATGATAAAAACAGCAAAAAAATAATTTGCAGAGAAACGCGGAATGTTTTCTGCTTATGGTGACGGAGTTTGGGTACTCGGGGATATGTAAAGGAACAATGCGGTTTTATACTGGTTTGACATAATTCACTTTAAGTTACACTCCCTGAGAACTTTCGACAGGAATGCAGATGGTGACGTCAAAGCTAATTATGACGTCATATTATATGAAGTACAGACAAGTGACTTTCTACAAATCGCTGTAAAATCAATTTAGAAGCCTAAGCCTTAACATGCCCACGAGGGTATAGCTGTTGTGTCTGAACAGAATCGTTCAATTATGTCCCGACTTCTTTTATCCCACATTGATTTAATTTGACCACTGATCGGCATACAGCACTAGACTAGCATCTGCCGATCAGACACTTGAAATTGGTCTGAAAGATCTCTAAAATTGACTAGTTAAGACATCCAGTCATCTTTAACATTGCAGTCATTTTTCAGTCACATTTTAGCTTCATTCTGTGCTTATGCTGACATTCAGACGGACATAAAGCAATGGAGACTTAAGTCCCTTTCGGTTTCACCGTGTCATATTGAGAATAAAATTGTCAATTGAATTATATATATATATATATATATATATATATATATATATATATATATATATACATGTATATATATATATATATATATATATATATATATATATATATATATATATATATATATATAAAGCAGAAAGAAATTCACTTTTGTTGGAGCTCCACCTTCCGCCCTGACCGAGGCTTGAACTCACGACCTCTGGAACTAATTCTCCTAGCAGTGAGCGGCCACCGCGCTCCCTACTCGGCCATCTAGGCAAGACAAAAAATCTTGCTTTCGATGATGACGAACGGAACCTAGCGCGCAGAAACACCAGTCAATACATTTTTAACATTGACGGCTATGAATGAAATTTAGAGAACCCCCCCCCCCCCCGCAATTTTTATTAATAATTTCTGATTCGGTCATTCATAAACGGTGACGTAAATAAATCTTCGCAACTCCAAAACAAGGCGACGTCATTATAGAAAATCCGTCATAGCATTTAAGACAACAGTCGAGCAATGCAGTAATTAGCCATCATATCGAATAAAATTTTTATACACGCGATAATTATTTAATGAATGTAAATAACTGTGAAGATATTTTTTTTTTCTATCTGATATTGCTACTCTGTCTCTGATATTTGAAAAATGCAGTGTAGCATTAGAAAAAAACTGCACAGAATCATACTGTCAACAATTACGATTACAAGTTGATTAAACTTTGTAAAAACAATGATATGTATTAAGTAAATGGTCGTATGTATAATGATTAGAACATTGGTAGATTAACATGCAAAAACAGGAGTACTGTTGCTTTTGTCCTAGCTAGTACACATAATTATATTTGAATTTATCAGAGAGTTTGCTGTTCTTGATTTCTGTAATAATCTGTAAAGTCATCTTAAGTCTCAAAGCAAAAACTATAAGCGGGTTATGGACGAGAGTATAAAAATTACAGTATAAGAATCACCGTAAAAATTGAAGAATTTTCGTACTACAAATACCAAAGAGTAGGCCTACTGGAAAATTTTAAATTCAGCATGTATAGACTAAAACTGTGCTGTTGATATTAATGGTTTTGATTTTATACAGGGTATTAGTGAAACTGAAGATGAATCGCTTGCTGTAGAAAATGATGACTACTTTTTAAATGTCGCTTATGAAAATTTTGATGACTTTCTTAACTGTGAAATAAATGACGGTGAAATATTGGCTGCGGTTAAAAGTTAAAAAAAAACCAATAAAGCAGCAGGTTTTGACAGTGTTGAACGAACATATTTGATCTACTATTACTGTTTTTGCCAGTGTCCAAAAAACTATTTAATGTTATTTTTGATATTGGTTTTGTTCCATACGAGTGGTTAATTGGACTTGTAAAGCCTATTTTAAAAAAAAACAAAGGGAATACTATGAAACCTGAAAATTATCGTCCTATAACTTTATTAAGTTGTCTTGGTAAACTTTTTACATCTATTTTAAGCATATGCGGGTCCATAGGACATTTATAATTTCAACGATAAAACATTCCATCTTCAATCTCCTTAGAAATATATTTTTTTGCATGGAATCAAACATTTTTTTGCCATCACGAAGACAAAATTAAGCAAGTACTAAATTGATATTTAAAATTGTTATTTCATATTTTCTCTAATATATGAGAACATAATATAAGCAAATTTCTTGATGATAAATTCTGTTCAGCGCTAAATACTATCAAGTTTTGTGAACTTATGTCTCGTTCTAATGTTACAAACCTGAAAAAAAAAATATTTAATGATCAAAATATACAATCTGATGTAATAGTCTGTTCTCCATTATTATACTTTTTCTTACCTTTATTGTACATATTGTATATTTATGCTTATTTACTATTTATCTTCTACCTATCTATTCATTTACAGAATATACCTCTGACAGTTTAACTGAATATAATGAATGACATCATGTACCATTTCATGGTTTGAGCAAATAAACTGAATTGAATTGTATACAAGAATTTGCGAAGCAATGAAAAGAAAAATCCGGAAAAGCTTTTGTAGCATAATTCCTAGAGCCAGAACGATATCACCGACTAATGCCAAATATTTTATGGAAATGGATGCAAAATTGAATTTGTGAATTAAATGTTCAGCAGAGAAAATTAAGGCGATCCGGGTTTTTTCCTGTTTTTTTTTTTATTATTATTATTTGGTTTGTTTCTTATAAGAAAGAACATATGGTAAGTGTGTTTTGGGGGCAACACTGATTATATTATCTCCTTTGGGACGAATATTTATTTTTGTTCCTCGGGGGCTAATATAATCAATGTTGTCCTCAACTGCAGTCAATATTTGTTATTTTTTGTTTATTAAGTTATTTATTTATTGACTGCGTTTCTTATATTTAGATAATATACGTTTTCCTTATCGAAAACAAACGGTATGTTGCAAAGGAAATTATCTAAATATATTATTAATATCTAAAAAAAACTTGTTTTGTGAATATTAACTCGGAAACACAAACAAGGATATATTAATAGTCCAAATAAAGTTATTTTATCTCTCTCTCTCTCTCTCTCTCTCTCTCTCTATATATATATATATATATATATAAATATTGCCTTCTGCACCACGCTTTGATAAGTCTGTACGAATAAAAAAAAGTCTGGCTAACCTTTTTTAAACTTAAAGTACACAAAATTTTCGTTTAATGAAATCATAAGATAGAAACACAATAGCACCTTTTTCGATACTGCATACATAGTTGTGTCAAACACAAACCAATACAAGGAAGCTTAATAATAAATTAAATTAAATTTCAATTTAGAGAAAGAAAACATTAGTTTCTAGATCCCATAAATTAGCATGTTTAAGTTAATAATTTTATTTATTCAAACTTGGATAATATTACACAACGCAATTATAATGTCACCACAATATGCTAATATATCTTTGTTGGATTGATAAAATTTATGTGATATATGCTAAATAAAATGTTGGACCAATATGCCCGACTTGTATATATCTTTATTTGTATATTTTGAAAAATAACCTTTTATATAATATTTGAGCAAGAAATAATATGCATGCATTTTTAAAGGGCATTGGCAACCTGTTGATGTTTGAATTGAATGTTAAATTGTAATATAATAAGTTTGGACTAACCTTTTAAAAGAATGCATGCATGGGTTTAAATATATATGTTTTCTATCATATAAGCTTCATTATATATCTAAATCAGTGACGTTTTACTGTTTGTCTTTGTTATCTGTTTACAATGTAATACACTTTTTTTCTTTTCCGCAAGTGCCCTTGAAAAAATCAATAAATGTGAATTTTTGCAAATAGTACTCAATGATTCAGGAAATACATTCTAGCAAACTTTATAAAAATAAATAGTTTGACTTTAGTAAATGTAACATGCTTTTAAAGTAAAAACCAGACCCACCATTATAAAAACAGACCCAACCTTACCGTAGGTCTGTTTCTGATCTGCCATTAAGAACCTAGAGCTGACCTCACGCAGACCCAAGGCTGACCTAGAGCAGAAACATAAATCGCTACCAAAAAAATGTCCAAATGTCTCTACATGTTTGTGGTGCATTTGGAATAAACGTGGACGAACCCATAGACAGTAAGAAAAATAATGAGTCTGATGCACACCCTAGTGCGTTCTACAAGAGCTAACCACTAGAAAACCAAAAACAGACCAAGAGCAGATGCATCCCTTTAAAAAACACCCCCCCCCCTTCACCAGACCCCGTTCAGACATAAAGCAGACCCATTGTAGGCTTCTGGAGTCAACCTGAATGTTAGGTTAAGTCTGATCAGAACAGTAACTCTGATAAATATTCGCCTATATGTGACAAAACTCATAATTAAAGTAATAACACGTTATACAATGTAGAACAAGTATGTATGTAATCAATGATGTACAAATATAAAGATACAAATATTCCACATTATCTTTTGAAATCATACTCGTCAGCAAACTCCAACATTGAATGTTTACTTATCAGAGAAGTTTGATCTTATTTAAAGATAACACATTTATGGGTTTTCATTACTTATTACAATTGGTGTGTAGGTTTGTTGAATTTCAAAGTTCAGCATTATTATAACGTTTTTTTTTGGGGGGGGGGGGAGAGAAAGGGGGGGGGGGGTATGTTCCAAATTATTTAATTCCTAAAATAAATAACCTGTGTAATTAAGAAATATTTTTAGTTTTTGATAGTTATTGGACAAGATTGCTTTTATGATTTTTTAACAATTATCACGACCATTTCAGAGCAAACTAAATGATAAATGATTTTTGAACAAGTGGATCACTTTTGTCAAAGTGTTTAATTTATTAAAAAAAAAATAAAATGCTAACATTATTTTTTTTAACTGGAAGTCAATAATGTATGATTCCTTCAGTCGGAGCCTTAATATAGCCACAAAATTACGATTAACACGGTTTAGAAAACATGTGTTTTTTTTTTTTGTCACTTAAGTTGTACATCGCAGTTTCACCAAAATATGTCAGAAGGAATACAGTTTCTACTACTTCAAAATAAATCCAAATATCTCAAAATACATAAGCACACAAATCATACTAAAAGGAAGAGAGTTTTAGTATTTCTAAGTCAAATATGATTGATCAGGGTTTTTTTCTGTTTTAAAAACTGCCAAGTTAAGAAATAAATATATACAATTTCCATGTGATACTACATTTAAAAAAATCAAAATACCTATAAATTCAAGTACACAATTCCAATACTGAGGGGAGAATCCATAAATCTTCAAAATGGAATGTAATTGGTCAATTTTATGGTGTTTAAATCACATAATAAATATCAAATGAGACATATCAGCATCAAAGTGCTTCAGGTAAGGTTTGCGGCTTGCAATTTTTAGAGGTTGTACCAAAGTTACATACCATTTTGTTCACTATACTAAAGTCTTTTTCTTAATGAAATTCAAATTAATTTTGCCCGTCCCATTTTATAACTACAAAAGGTCAAAGTTCATGATTTCCAATTTTCATTTTGATGAAATGTAAACAATTTCGTGAAAATATGTACATTTTATATGTGACTATTATGGGGGTTATTTATGCTTAAATTGTTCGAAAATAATATCACTATTAATATCATGATTCACTTTTATTAATTTCTGTTGAACTATCTAAAAATAGAATAAAATGCAACAAAAGTCTTAATTTTGGACTACTATTATATAAACGAAAACATCTTATTGAAAACCTTTCCAAGTCCACCGATTTCAGGAAAAACCTATCTTAGAATATGTGTAATCTGATGTTTCTAAAACACTATTCAAAACCATATGGTGCGGATTTCGTTTTCGTGGAAATTGATAAAATGCTTGTGTCCTCTTATTTTGTCAATGAAACTAAAAAAAAAACGCGAAATAAAAAAAAATGAAATCAATTATGACGTCATATAAATTTTGACGTCATAACTGAAATAAAGGGTAGTTGGTGTTAAGTCACAATGAAAATGTGTGAGTTATCTCCCTGTAACCGCAAACCCAACCTTAAAAAATCAAAGTAATGGATTACAAATATTAAAACTAAAATAGGTCACTCAGCTGCATATAAACACGTGTGTGTTGTTTTGCTTGCTAATTATAAGTTTAGCAAGAGTGGTGATTTAATTACAGAGGAAACATGACTAAGCGAGTACAGGGATATGCATGGATATCAGGACACGTTTAAGAACATCTGATTGAACAACCCATATGTGAAGTTTCCAGGGGCCTATTTCACAAAGATTTCCTAAGATAGAACTTAAAATACATTTACTTAGAAAGTTTACATCCGTGTCATATTGAAAAGAATTTACAATATTGATCGATATAAGTTAAGAATTTACGAAATGATTTAACAATGGCTTAAACTACAATGTATATTAAGATAAGACTTAGTTAACTGCGTTATGCTAAGAAATTTTTGTGAAACTTAGGAACTTCCTAAGTTATAACTTAGGCATATTTTAAGTTCTATTCTATCTATTTTCGGTTTTAGTTTTCTACCTGAAAATAATTTCTTATAAGATGTATTTAAAAAGTTTTTGGTCTTACAGAGATCTTTTATTCGGTATACCGAAAAAGGGGCAGCTGGCCCCAGTTAGAGGCGTCAAAACTGTTTTGTCAAAAACTTGTAAAGGAATAAAAATTTCCAATGCATTATTGAAGCAAATCTGTAAAGAAATTAATTACAAATCATTCCGTAGTATTCTATTTGATGTTTTCATAACATATAGTCAGTATCTGCAGAAACAATAGTTGTCAGTTTGGTCCATTTTTGTGGGGGTGTGCACGTTTAGGTGGTTATTAAAGGACTTCTTGTTAATGCACTAACTACTACATGCAGCGCGTAAAGAGGAAACCATATAAAATTCCCAAATGTTTTAATTCAAATGTACATTTTCATTTCATAAAGATGAACCTATTTGACCTTATTTTTGTTGTTTGTTTCATAACTGTGTCCCTTTCTATATTTAGATGCATTACGAGACTCAGGTAACCGATCGATAGGAGAGTCACTGGCTGTATTCAGGCCGTCGCCTAGACGACTGTGCTTGTAGAGCTGGACGTACACGTTTAACCCCCCCAATGTGTTACTGTAACAGAGACATTTTGAATTGTTTCAGTACTGGGAGATGTGTTCATAAAATGGTTCCAATGCATGGTAATTTAACTCAACTATTCTACAATACACGGCCGTCACATAAAGCACAATGTGTATTACTGACATGACAAATATACGCTGATAATTTAAACGTACACGGGATTGCTTCCGATAGAACATTTCTTTTAATGCAAAACATAATACTGATTTACGATGAAGATAATATTATCATCGTGGATATGATTCTAAAAAGTCAACTTAAAATTCGTATACGATAATATTTGAATCCAAAGCCGCTTATTTTAAGTTACGGTTATTAGGGATATTAATTATGACTTGCCCACGTTTCGCGTTTTTTATTTGCATAACATCTACAAACAAAATTACCAAACAACCTTCAGCAATTTATTAATTATTCGAAAGAGGCAATTAAGTAAATTTTATAAATTCTTTATAATTGTACTCGCTATCTTCCATATAAAAAGTGGCATGGAAAAAATGTTGTTCAATGTTGATCAAATACGCGGTAGCCTTAGCAATCGAAAAAAATTAACAAACTGTATATTGATGGATTGACATATTAACAAACATTCAGACCCGCAATATGGTTTTTGTTATTTACAAATTCTATAAAATTTAGACTCAATGACTGAATTCTTTACCGTTTTCCGTCTGGGTTATTTTGAATCACGTTGGTACGCTATGTGTACATAAAGATTAATAGCCATATAGATAAACACCTTAAGTGTTTAATTTTTAAAAGAAATGTTAGGGCAATTAAATTCGAACAATGTATATGGTGAGTGTCGGACTGATACTTGTTCTGCTTGTTTTACAAATAGCGAATGTAAGACGAAATATTGGGGTGTTATTTTTTAAACAAATATAAGTATTTATGTAGCTCTTGGTCTGAATCCCGGAAAAATTGACTACTATCCGAAATTTTTCATACAAGGGCTACAGATTTGCAACTAACATTAACTTTATAAATACATTTTAGAATTTGCCGCTGTTTATAAATTCATTAAAAAGATGAGCAGATTCAATTGGATTACACCCCTCCCTCATTTTGGGAGTATGTAAAAAAATTGGTATGAAAATCAAAAAATTAGGAGTGAAATTAAAGTCTTAAATAAACTAAGCCCCCACCCCCCGATTAGATTTTGAATATGTTGAAAAATTCAAAATTCCTTTTTGTTTTTGCTTGTCAAGATGAGTTTGCCACCCCCCCCCCCTACACACACACACACACACACACACACACACACACACATACTTGCATTATGCCGAAACTCACTACATCAGACTTTACACCTGAAATTCACTACACTATGTTCTAGTTGTGCTATTCAATATATATTAATATTTTTAAGTAATATTAGACATCTTTTTACTATTCTGCTATTTGAAATAGGCAAAATCTCTTTGTAAAAGTTTATGATTTTATACCTGATAGTCACTACATGAGGTCACATGACTCATTGTGAATACACACTAGAAACTCACTACAGTGTGTATTTCTTCCTAATTTACCCCAAAGTCAATACATCTAGCTAGTCATGTGATCGATTGAAGATTCAAAGGAAATTTACCACATAAACCATTTATTACTGAACACAGAGAGAGAGAGAGAGAGAGAGAGAGAGAGAGAGAGAGAGAGAGAGAGAGAGAGAGAGAGAGAGAGATCTAATAATTTCAGCAAGCTGCAAGACGAATTATTAAGGTCTTCCGTTTTCAACGGAAGACCTTGTACTGTTTCTGTTGGTAATTCTTTTTATTCTTTTTTTTCTTCTAGACGTTTTTTAAAACTCAAATATCTTGCTTGTTTGTTGTCCTATAAAGTTCAAATTTTCAGAGCGTATTGGTACTTACTATTTCTCAATATCTAAGGAAAATCGTTGGAATCGACACTTCCGGTACCGAGTTATTCCCCTTTTTCCCAAAAATATAGGCATTCTTGTGCACGCAAAGGCTCTGAAACCGTTCACAGCATGTGTTACAAAGTCACAAATCTTAAAAATAGAGAGTTTGAACGATGTCCTCCGAGTTTTGTTTTTACAATTTTCCTCCTTTAAAGTTTCAAAAAATTAATTTGAATTTGTGTTTCAAAAAATGCTGATTTTTAGTTGTGTTTTTGTTATGTAGCTCTTTAGTTTAAAATTTTCTCTAAACACATATAGAACAAAATATGTGCCAAATATCAAGGGCTTTCACTTAACACCATTGAAAAAGGGCTGGCCTCTTAAATTAGGGGTCTAGAGCCCTTAAAAGTTTTCGCTTTATAACTCAAAAATGGTTAATATTTCGCTATAGCTGTCGATAGAAAAATTGTTCATTATTGTGTTATCAATGTCGTTACAAAATTATTTTGTACCGGTAATGCGTAATATGAGTGTAAAAAGCTTGTCTTGTTAACATGTACCTGTATTTATTTGGCAAGTAAGCGAATCGTCTTCGTGCGCATAACGTACATAAATTAACAGCTGAAAGTGTACCAGCATATACGGGATGCTTTGATTCATTTGAAAAAGTGTCTAAAAAGTATACGTGTACATGTTTTTCTTACAGCCTTTTTTTGGAGTCACCTCTGTTTAGGTCCTATAGTGGACAGCCGTTAAGAAAAACAAAAACGAGAAAATATAAACGTTCTTTTTCTTATCTAGTGAGATACATAAACTAGATTTAAAAAAATAGATTTGAGTCATTTTACTGCAAGCATTTCAAATCGACCTAAATTCTTAGTTGTGTGCGTCATTACATAACCCATCTCGCCCGCGGCCGAGAAAATCGATCGCCAAGGTCGCGGCTGGACTACCTAGCGGTCAGCGGTTATCTAATACACAAGAATCGCGTGTGTCATATGTGATTTTATTTAGCCGCAAACACAAGAATCGTACACAATGACATTAAAGCTTACTCTTCTGTTTAATCATAAAAGCAATGCCATTCTCGAACTGAGGCAGTATCAGACAGATAGATCAACTGTAGGATTAAAGGGGAAAAAACTTATATTAATTAGAGTTTAGTCATCATACTGCAAACATTGTAAATCTTCCTGGGTTCTGAGCTCTTAATGTGTGTTTTACCTTTACGTAAATTATTCGATCCCTCATCCGCGGCCGAGGAAATCGGTCGCGGCTGCACTACCTAGAGGTCAGAGGTTATCTAATAACAAGATATATATATATATATACAAGAACTGTTTCAATTTTATGTTCTTAAAGTTTGCTCACCTTCAATTTATTTAATTAAACATTATAATGTGAATTGAGAAGCCCCTCTAAAAATTGATAAAAGCGATATTATTCCAAATCAGAAACATCATCAGACATAAATCAATAGTGAATTTGTAATTCTAAAATGTTCAAAAAACTATACATGTACTAATAATGTTATAGATAAACAACGAAAAACCACCTGAAAATGATGATCACCCCTAGAACAAAGCCAAGGAGATCCCGCGCGAGTGGACAAGTGATCCGCGGTAGCTTCGTGTTCATCTACATGTACTTTATCACACGTGCATGTTTATTGATATTTTTGTACGATTCCAACTATTTGTTAATTCGATATTTTGACCGGTACATGTAAGATTGACTTGTGTTTCAATTTAAGATTTTTTTATTTACCCACGAATATTTCCGCTAAATACTGCTGAGAGGTTTTATAGATATCGTAGAAAGTAGTTGACGTCTTCATAAGGTTGCACATAAAATGAGAGAGAGAGAGAGAGAGAGAGAGAGAGAGAGAGAGAGAGAGAGAGAGCTCAAAATTGGAAGCATTATTTAGCCGAATTTAGAAAATGAAACAGTCTCCAAGCGTTCAAAAAAAAAAAATCAAATATCAAATTAACACATGCGGTACAGGCAATTGCAACTTCTCTGGCCTTTCCGGCAAGTTTGGAAAAACACCTCGAATGTATTAACATCACCGGATGTTAGAATTTTATACAAAATGGAGTCGCTTCCCGTTAAAATAAGTATCGGCAAGAAGTCTTGTATGTCGTTTCTGTGTTATATTTTAGTGTATATTGATACCTTTAATGAAGTATAGCTCACATCTCAACAGATCATAAAATGTGTTGTAATTACAGTATATCAAGTTTTATAAAAGGGGGGTTGTCATGGACGCCTAGGTAATACATTCGAAGTGTTTTTCCGAGCTTGCCGGAAAGGCCCGAGAAGTTGCGATTGGCGGTAGAGGCTGACACGATAAAAGAATTGTCCAGAATTGAGGGATTTAGTGATTATTTTTAGAATGTTCACATGAGTTTTTAAACAAGATTTATTTAGATTTTATCGGTTTCATGATCACAGTGCAAGGGCTTTATTTTTTTTTCAAAATGCGGCGAAGACCTATTTTTGGCGACTACTTAACATGTGTACATTTTTCTCCACAATGTATGTCACTTTCCCACCCGTGTGTTTATTCGGTCAGTCTATGCTAAGTCAATCCGCTCGACGTGCGACCGAAAATCTCGTGTCGCGTCAGCGCATATAGCTCAGAATATTGCCCCGAGCTGCAGATCAGCAATTGATAAATAATTGAGTAACATTTGGAAGGATGCTTTCACTGCAGCGGTCAATTGTTAAACAATAAGTGTCTAAATATTCGATCTCAATCAACCTCACATTAAAGGTGCGATATCGTAATCTGAGAATGTGGCTAAAAAATTAACCTGTTGAACACGCTAAACTTCTATATATAGTTATGAACAGAATAAAATATATATTATCAGAGACATAAATAACTTAATACGTTATTTATGTCTCTGGTTTTATAAGTTAACAGTTTTAAGTCAAAGATTAAATAAAATTTGTTCTCAGGATTAGAAGTAATGATATACGACTACATTAAGCAATAAAGTCGGTCGATCGTCATTAAATCATCAGAGTACTGCAAGTGTCGACAGTTTCTCATTTCTTTGAAATAATTGTAGTAGTTCAATTGACTTGCAGACTATAATATAGCAACTTTTTTGCCTCCCAAAAATGTATGCATTTAGTTGCGATAGATATTTGTTCTTGGGGATTTTACTTACTGCTATATGCACATTGATAAAAAAAATCATTGAAGTTGTGTAGTATGAGGTTGTAATGCAGATTTAGTGACCTAAAACTCAGCTGAATATTTTATTTTTAATCTAGCTTGTCAAAATGGGAGATTGTTAACTTGTAGCTTGTTAACTCTGAAAAAGTCTAGAACAGAAGAAATAAAGTCTTTATAGCTTTCGCTACATCTTCTTATTTATGTGTACGCGTACATAAAGCTATTTTAGATTTTTTTTTTACTGTATAAAAAGTGTTTTCCCTAACCTTAAATTTAAATCTATAGAAATTCAATATCTACATGTAACATCTCAAAAGCTTTAATAGCTTACCGCTTGGAAATCATTTAGTGATGCAAATTGACAAATGCCCATGAAAAGACATTATTGGACCCCAAGGGTTTCTTATCCTTTCCGACGATGATGAAAAGAACTCAAATGTGCATACAAATCATACATTTACATGTATATTTATATGTGATATGATAGAAATAATTAAAATATATAGGTCTTTTTGGTGCCGCACAAAACGGGCGAAAAGGATTTTTATACCCCACGAAAATAAATTGAGGGGGGGGGGGGGTAGATAAAAATCACCTTGTCCGTCCGTACGTCGTGTCCGGTCTATATCTTTCCGATGGAGAAATATTTGAAGTGTTCTTACTTCATACAAATATTACTCATTACCTGGCGAAGCGTCATGACCTAAACCCAAGGTCATTTGGACAAAGTAAAGGTCACTGGCAGGAAAAGTGCAAAATTTGTTTCCGGTCCACTTTGGAATTTTTACTTCACACAAAGATTGCTTATGACCTGAGGGTGTGTAATGATTTGTCCCTAAGTAATTTAAGGAGAAACATTGGGAGTTTCTATTTCATGTAAAGATTCCTGATGACCGATGATGTGTGATGAACTTGACCCAGGGTCAGTTGCGCAAGTTCAAAGTCATATTAAACATGTGTCATATCTTGTATTAATGGAAATGAGTAAAAGCTAGAGTTTGACATAAAGATTACTTGTGACCTGTAAATATACCCTGTCTTGTCTGACTCACTAAAGAAAAGGAACCATCCATTATTCTCTAATAGAGAAATACATGAGTAATGACTTCTTTCTTAGCGGGGATATCATTTGTGAGCTTGCTAACAGTACCTTTTAGATGGTCCAGTGGGAGCAATGCCCCCCTTTCTCTCAACCAAAATTATTAGATACACAAGGAAGCCAAAAAATGTAAAATGTCGTATACTTTAGAAACATGCGATATGACCTTTAAGTTAACGCTTAGAAGATTGATTTTTGGGTCATTTCCCCCACCGCCACATCCACACTTTTATTATAAATTAATGAATTATATACATGTACATAAATCAGGCACGTAGCATCGGGGGGGGGGGGGGGGGGGCAGGGGGCCTGGCCCCACCACATTTTCTCGCACCAACAAATTTTTTAAAATTTACATATAAAAAATGGAATTATCATGGAGTTGCCCCCCCCCCCCCCACTTTTTTGGGAGTATGAAAAAAATGGATATGAAAATAAGGAAATGAGTAGTAAAATTGAAGTTATATAGTACGCCAGCCCCCCCCCCCCCCCCCGCCCCCCCCTCCCCCCACGGATTAGGATTTTGAAGATTTTGGAAAACTTAAAATTTTTCCTTTTTTTTTTTTGGCTTGTCAAGATTTTTGGATGAGTCAGCCCCCCCCCCCCCCCCCATTTTCAAAAACGCTGCTACGTGCCTGTAAATGATGTACTTTTTAAAGTTATCCTAAACATGAAGTAAGTTAAACGAAGAACTTGCCTGGTATGAAAATAATACTTTGAAATTGAGTCTCGTTTTCGATTTCTTGAACTTACTATTATCATATTGATAATCCAGTATCATTAAAAACCATTTCCCTTCTCCTTACACTCGCCGGGTTCTGATAGACCTGTATCAATAACAGAATATCTCCACTTGACCTCCACATTTGCATAGAATCTTAATAAACACCTACTTAGCGAAGATATGCCTTTATCTGTCTAATGAGTGGTGCAATACTAGAGGTTACATAGAAAACAGGCATGAATTAATTTTTTTTCTCCATTTGAAGAGTTCCAATCAATTTTCTAAAGCTCTAATTGGTAAGAAGAAATGGTCGTGTAAAGATGACCTTTTATCAATACAGGGTCTGTCAGGCTCTGACAAATGTCAGGAGAAGGAGGTGTTTTAATCAGACTGATGGACAATCCTTTCGCGACACGAAGTTGCGACGGAAGACCTACTCGTTGCTTTGCAACGAGCTCGGCTCTAGTTCTAATACTAATTCTAATACTCAGGCTAATCTAATCAATTCATTATGGTATACTCAAGATGCATATATTGTCAAATTTGTGGAGAACAATATATACTAAGTGAATTCTGGATAAATAAGATTAGACTGCATTTCACACTTTTCTCCACATATGCACGTTTTCTATTTAAACTACATTATATTTAGCACCAGACCCTACTTCGATACAAAGAATCTTATGTTAATTACATATATAATTCAATTATGTAAATTCATTCAACATTTTATGTTATAAGTATTGTAATTTGAAACATATACGAGACAGTAATATTTCTTGTCAAAGGACATGCACAGTCTAGTACCATTGCAACTTGTATGCTTTTATTAACTGTTTTGCCTATAAAAGACACTTTACACTATCACTGTATGACTTAAATAATTAGGATTTCTTGCTAATTTTTACGCACCCTATCAAGGCTGAATTTATAAGAAAATCTAATTGAATTGAAAAGTCTTCATGTGTGTTTCATTTCTTTAAAAACATATACTGTTCAAATTAAATAAATTCCTATTTGCCACTTGCTTTGCGTAATCTAGACCTGTGGACTTTGAACACTTCTTCAAACCAAACATAAATCAACTGCAGAATCTTAATTATAATTCATTTTATTTTAGGATCAAACAACTTTAAGCTAAAATTTAAAAGTACATAATTTCATAGTAATTCATGATATATGGAATTTTGTTTATGAATTCAAATAATTTCAATCAATTATTGACATTATCATGCATGATGCGTGCCCTTCTTTACATTTCTGATCATATTTTATCAATTAAAATATCAAATAATGTCTACCCATTTCTGCCATTTCAAAATGTTTCATGGAATAGGAAGTAGAATAACAGACAAAAAAATAAATGTACATTTGTATAAGCCAATAAGCATTTGTCACAAATGCATGCACCCTGTATTAAATTTAGATACTGGCATAATGTTATTAACAAATTGATAATACAGCACAAACAGTATGCATTCGAACTTCATTACGGTAACATAATTATAACACATAGAAATTTAACGTTGCGACCACCTGGAATTTCATTTTCTGCAACTTCTCAGACGAGAGGTATTATGTTTTTGACAGCAAACTTCACATTGCGCCAAGTGAAGCCTGATAATGCCTTTTCCTTCCTAATGGCGTTTAAACAGTCAAGCTGACCAGGAGTTTTCCCTGGTTTGATAAAGTTGTTAAACTGTCGCTCCAAGGATGCCTTTCTACAGCAGTCCATGTGTGACGTTGAACACTGGCTGTGAAAAAAAATAAGATTTTATTATTTAAAAATTGCTGTATCTTTATCATATTTTTGTCATTAAGGTTATTTGTTCTTCAGCCCAAATTTATAGTCTTTATTCAAAAATTGGTATCCTTCCTTTGAATGTTAAAACTGTATGAAATATAGTAAAAAGATATTCATTCATTCATTGTATCCAAGAATTTAAACAAGAGGCCCAGGGGCCACATCGCTCACCTGAGCAACAATTGCCTTAATTCTGATCAAATTAGCATAACAGTATCAAAATATCTTGACAACTAAGTACAGTAAAAACTTGAAAATCTGCCAATTTTTACCCACCTCTTTATTTTTGGTAAATACCAAGCCCCTTTTGTTGTTGTACTTGTAAGAAGATTTTTCTTTATTCCTAAATAGCCCCCCCCCCCCCCCATTTTGTGGCACCACTTTTCGTTATGGAATCAGGGTTTCATCAGACTTAAATCTGCATAACCCGTGCTTTCACACTAAGTACTGAGTTTAGGACCAAAAACTTTCCCAGAATATTTTTAAAGATTTTCTCTATATATTCCTATGTAAAAATCCAAACCGCCATCACAGCCCCGCCCTACCACTAGGGACTGTGATTTCGCAAACTTGAATTTACATAGTTACCCAAAGATGCCTCTACATAAGTTTAAGCCTTTCTGGCCAAATACTTTTAATAGTCTTAAAAAAGAAGATTTTTAAAGATTTTCTCTATATATTCCTATGTAAAACTTGATCTTCCAATTGTGGCCCCACCCTACCCCCAGGGACTATGATTTGAACAAACTTGGATCTACACTACCTGAGGATGCTTCCATTTTAATTTGAGCTTTTCTGGCCTAATAGTTTTGAGAAAAAGATTTTTAAAGATTTTCTCTATATATAATTTATCCCCCATTGTAGCCCCACCCTACCCACAGGGACCATAATTTGAACAAACTTGAATCTACAATACCTAATTTATATGCAATTAAGTTACTGTCACTAATGGCAACTGGCAGGTGGTGTCCGTAAAAAGTTTTAAATTTATATAATCAAAGAAAATACCTTGTCCTTGAGCCTCAGGTTTTGCATGGGGTGGGCATGATGATCTCTCTGTGCTTAGCTTTTTACTTTTACATGGAACTGCAATACAATATACAATGTTAATTACATCTCGATAAAAATTCACCTCAAGTAGCACAAAAGGTATGAAATTACACCGTATACACTATTTACTATTAACTAGAAAATGTAGTTAACTATGCTCTAAAACGACCATAACTTTTAACCTTACAGGACATCTGTGTACCGGTAACCTAGCCAACAAGCAATTACTGTGCATGTACATTATGTAATGTGTTGAATTACTTAAAGTACTTTGACCAAATAAAACCTCAGGTTATGAAACTTACAGTGTAGTGTTTTATCCTAGATACATTATAAAAAAAAATTGGGAATAAAATACAAGTATGAGGTCAGAATGTCCAGTGTACCGGATTGCACAGTTGGCAGGTTGAACAGTGCACACCCTACTTATATTTGAAACATTTGTTGCAATACCTTCTACTTTAATAGGCTACCTAACTCTGGAATATTAAAAAAGATCTGGATCTAATCAACTGAATGAAAAGTACCTTCCATAGGGGATGCAGTGTTGGAATCATCATCAACTTCTTTTTCACTCTCTGTTTCAGTATCAATAGTTTCTATATTGAAGAAAAGACACATCAATAAACAGCCTTGAAAATTCTTGGGGAATAGACAGAAAATAAAAACATGATTTATAAACACACCTTTGTCAGCGAAATCAATTTCATCAAAGTCTGCTTTTTAAATGTGCATGATTAATGTATATTGAAAAGAAAACTCACTACGTGTGTGAAGATAATGTATATTGGCAAGGAAACTCACTACATGTGTGTGGTAGTTATTAAGGAATAAGGAATCATTCTTTCAGTACATGTATTATGGGGTGATAATTTTGGTCGGGGCATGATCAAATCCAATGAAGCTCGAGGGCTTTATGATGGATTTGACAATTTCCAGCAGTTGTACAATTAAATATTTGAATATAAATAAGCAAACCCTGCTTGCGCCCAAATCATACGTTATTTGAATTTAATGGACTGTAAAGTACAAAATCAATTGTGTTATCATATGTTATCACAAGCAAAAACACTGAAAAAGTTAATTTAAATGAATATGGACAAGGAAATTTACTACATGTGTGTGGAAATGTATATTGGCAAGGAAACTCACTACATGTGTGTGATAATTTAAATGAATATGGACAAGGAAACTCACTACATGTGTGTGGTAATTTAAATGAATATGGACAAGGAAACTCACTACATGTGTAGTAAATGTACACTGGCGAAGAAATTCACTCATATGTGTGGGAAATGCATTCAAAATGGAAAGGAAATTCACCACATGTGCAGGAAATGTGTACCAGTATTTGTTATGACATATGTTACACATAAATATGAAATACATTTTAATACATGTACATGTATCAAATCAAAATGAACACTAGAAACATTAAGTAAAAGTAACCTTCATTGTTCTCCTCACTGTCCTGGTTGACATCAAATGGGTTATCATCAAATGGATTATCATCAGGTGAATCTTAAAGAGAACAATAGTTGTAACAATTTATTATTAAATTACATGTATATAGTATTTATTACTGTGCAGTTCTGAACTACATGTACTCTCGCGCAGTAAACTCAATATTATACAGGTTAAAAATTAATTGATTGACTGATTATACTAATTCTTGTTGCAAAAAACAATATGAAATGTTAAACCATGTGCATTTTTTTTTTGAAATCCTTTTGACATTTAAATCACATTAACACATCAACAATTATTAAAATTGTCACATACTTGTCGCCAAGGTAGGTTGGCTTCCCCATAATCATATCTTAACTCTTTTCCAGCTTTAATATCTCTATTTGCAAAGAGGCAGAGCCTTGGATAATTCTCCGTAACCAAAAGGCGCATAACACAGTTATTCAACGGACTTCCGACTTCCTCGTCCTTTATATACTTCCCCTTTCTTTCAGTGTAAGTTGCATCAATGCTACAAACAAATAAAGCAATTTTATAGATTTTTGCAGGGTTGCACCCGGTATTTAATGAAAATGAATTTACACATATATGTGTGAAAGTGGGACTGGTTTGATCATCGGTGGCTATATATAGCTCAGTTGGTAGAGTACATATCTAGTGATTCTTGATGCCCTGGTTCAAATCTCTGTTTGGCCGTCATTATATTTCCAATCCTGTTACGTATGCATGGTGTTATTTTAGTCATCAAGCAAAGATGTCAGAATGATTTATTCACTGAATTATAGTGTAATCATGGTAATAGAAAATACCTAATCATTGTATAAAACTTTTTATCTCATGCTCACTTTACTTTCCTTTATAAAGTGCAAATAGTTAAACAGGATATCATTTTCATCTCCATATTTAGTTGAAATGTACGTAACAATGGTTTTTTGCCAATTCTCAGAACTCATAACCTGCCGCAAACACTGCAATTTCTAAAAACAAATTGCCAGGGTGGTGAGAATATTCAAACACAATTTTTTTCTATTAAATTCTAATTAATTTTCTGTCATCAAAATCTGACCTAAATTGTACAATTCCCAGCATCTAGTAAACTGTATATGGATATCAATTTCACATTCTCATAAGAACCAGAAAAAGTTGTATTACAAAAAATCTAAAATAGGTAAATAAAACAATTGTATCTCTCTCTCTCTCTCTCTCTCTCTCTCTCTCATAAAAATCACAATAAATATATTATATTTGCTTACCACTTCAGACCATTCCACTTAAAGTAAAACATATAACTAGTATGTTTTATTTTGCGCTTCTTTTCTCTTTTTTCTGCTTCCTTGGGCACAATTCTCTCTCCAACATATTCTACCAAAAAGCTTCCTTTTGGAAAATTTTGAGTTGCAAAAACCCCATATCCTTAAAATAAGAAAAAAAATATTGGTGAATATTTTGCATTACATGATTGTACAGTGTGTTCACAAATCATGTACAAAAACATTTATTTATAAATGCCTTTTATTATGGAATTATTTGTATAATTGTGATTATCAAATGCAAGGGGCTAAAATTTTTCCAGAAACTAATGACATTTTTCATTTAAGGATCTGCATAATCAAGGGAAACAAATGTGTGAAACTGAGTAGATTGGTACATAAAAACAAAGAAATGATACTATTTTCTATTACACTAGACTCTGACCCGTGCATGCACGGTTTGACATATTGCATATGATATCGGACATTCACGAAATAGATACATCGACACACCATATTTACATAACCAAGCTTTAAGCCTACAATAATGCTATTAATTTCACTACACTCTGCTTAGTTAGAATAATCTAACTGTGTCTCGGGACAGGCCTTCACCACAGTTGAAATGCCTCTCATATACCCGTAATGTAGCAAAAAATTGCATAATCGCTTCGAAACGGTTTTGGAGAAAAATATTGAAGCTGCATTGTGATTAACAGTCAAATTATTCATAACAAACCATTTTGAGGCTGTAAATACCTTTCTTCTAAAAATTTAATTCATTATTAATGAAGAATTCAACACTTTTTTACCAAATGAATGTTTTTTACTCACTTCGAATTTACACAACATGTTGACATTCAAACTCTCAGGATATAGCAAATTTTCAATGAAAATTTAAACATATGTGTATTATCGTTTCTGAGTTTCTCCATGCAAGTGTGATATTGTGGAAACATAAACTAAAGAGCCTCCCGTGATTTAGCGTGAATGGAATGCACATGCGCAAGATTGTAGAATAAAAAAAATCCAGATGATTGGGTATTTTTATAAGGAATTTTCGTTGATTATTAATAAGCAAAGCTTGATTGAGAAAAAATAAAAACAAACTGGTAATCTTCAAATACCAATGATGTTTAAAAAATAAAGAACAAAAGACAGTTCTCTTCTGATTTCTCGATATTAAAGCCCAAAAATTCGAGTATTTTATTTTAATGTATAGTAGTAATAGATGTGTATCAATTCACCAATTCTTCTGTTGATCAATTCAACTTTTAATGCATCACAGTCCAGTCCAGAACGACACATAAATTCTGCCTCTCTTTTAGGGCTTATTCGTTGTTTCTAGCACATAAATAAATTACTCATTAGAAAAAAGTTTTATTTCAAAATATGCAAAATTTGTCTTTTAAACTATCACATTGATTTTAAAATCAAATTATCTTAAGGCCTTCCATTTTGGTTTGCAAACTCCTTTTCAACTATTTCAAGATCAAAATAAAAACTTTATTAATATTACTTATATAATGCACACAGTCGTAATCACTTGTCCGAATGGACAAAAAGGAAAAAAAGTTAATGTAGAGCCCTGACACCGTGCATACATAAAAAAGATATATTACATACATAAATTAGAATGCTAATTTTACACAAACAGTCCCTGAAACATTCTACGTAAGCACACGCTGAACGGAATCTGGTGAACGCTAATGAAAGGTGAACGATGAGCGAAGGCAGAGTGCACATGAAGCGCTGAACGATGAACGGTGAACGATATGTGAACGCAAGATGAACGATTTTTTCGGAGTGTCTCGATGGTTATCCTTACATTGTATTTTGACGGAAATCAGGAAAAACATGCTAATAAACGACACGTACAGTGCTGCTATCTTGAAAGTTGACAAAACAGTCCTATCCTATCGACTATCCTGCAAATAATATCTATCCTGTATTATCTTTAAAATTATACCATACCATTTATGCATGTTTAGGAATAACAGTCAAATAAAACCAAATTTAAGACCATAATATTAATTTTATCAACAGATAATCTAGTAATGTAATGATAAAAATGTCTAAATAATACATAAAACCATTGTTAATCTATAAATTAACACGCATTTATGTTTACTATCTTAAGGTATCCCACTCCTCAATGTTCTTGTATCAAGAATTTCTTGAGAAGTATTCTATTGAAATCTGTAGACAAAACACACTTAAATAATACAAAGATAATGGGAGGTCAGTGTTCATCCCTCTGAGTTATGGTCAATTAAATTTGACCTTTTTGCACCTAAAATGCGATTTCAGCATGATTAGGATTTGTTGTCAGAATTTTTGATTAAGCAAACTCTTTTCTTAAAATGTTGTTTTTAATTATGTACAATGGTCACACTGAATAGAGGGATTACGAAAAAAATTTGCATGAAGCTACATAAATGTTTGTATGACCTTTTTGCACTTAAAATAGACAAATTTTATGATAGTTACAATTTGATTTGAAATAAAAACATTTTGAATATCAAGAATTTTAGAAGATTAATCCAGTTTGCGTACATATGTATTCAGTATCATTTTGACATAATAAAACATGGGGGTCAGTGATTTCAAATTTTAGATACATGGCTTCAAAGGTAAAGTTATTGCAAAATTTGGCTTAAAAAAATTCAGACATTTTCTATATATTTGCATGATTTTATGCTAAACGTCTATCATTCACTCAAAATTTAGTTTAGTACAAGTCATAGAGAACCTATAGAACATGTCACAAACCTATCAAATGTTAAAAAAGAGAATGATGAATAAAGTATTATAAAAAGAAAAGTATATTGAAAATTCATAAAATTGCTTGTTTCTGTCATTTTCGACTAAAAAACCTTCCGCACCAGAAAATAGTTCCCCCAAAAACTTGTTCGTTTCTTGAATTCAAATGGATTTTCTTTACGAATGTTGTGTAATTATGAAATGATGATCTTCTTGTGAGGTTTAAATTAATAAAATCATTATCATTTAAAATATAATGAACATCTGCGCAATGAAATCAAAACATGAGGAGTGATATACCTTAAGTTGATCTGTTCAGTAAGACAGTTTATTGTCGAACATGGATATGTTTGTGATTTGGAATCGAAGGAATTATTATTTGAATCGTGAAAAATACACAAATACAATGTCTGTTTCTTATATTTATATATATATACATATATGTGTCGAATCGTTAGTTGATTGAATTCTTCTGTTTTTAAAGGACTGGACTGACTATCTTAAAATGAATCATTAAATATTATTTGTGTATCAATTTATCGCTGTATTGTGTAACATAAAATTTCCACAGTAACTGCATACTTAAGCCATTTTCGGATCAACAAAAAAAATGCCTGTTTAGGAGAGTGATAAAAAACAACAACAGCAAAAAACAGACCTGCTCAAGAATGTGTACTTTAAATTCCACGGATTAAATTCTAATTAAAATGATGCTTTATGTGTAATATTAGTTTCCTTTCACCTTAACGCAAGGTTTTTTTCCTCATTTTGCTGAGATCGATTCTTTCATTTTGAAGTTCCGAATGAAAATGAATGAAAACGGACTGAATTCGAACGATCAGTGAACAGTGAACGATAAGTGAACAAAGGTAAACGCACAATGAGCGCTTTCTGAACGATGTGCACAAAAGGAGCGGAGTGAAGAGTGCAAGTGAACGCACCGTGAGTGCACGGTGAATGCACGGTGAGCGCATGGTGAATGCACGAAAAAATGGGAAAGTAGATGGTTTAAGGGACTGTAATACTTAATACTGTCGCATTGTTTTTTTTATTATCATAAATTTGATAAAACCATTGATTAATTCACTTTTCTGTTGTGATAATTTCACTTACAAACAAAACAGAACGAGCAACTGATTTTGTTCAAATTGCTGATAAAACAATTTGAGCATATATTGTGACTGTATGACAATTATAGAAAACTTCAATATGTCACACTAAGCAAAAACAAGAATAAACATCTAAATATGAGAATTTGAGATATCACTGGTAAAATGTTTACTTAAAGAATGAGAGATATGCACACCCAAATAACTTTAACATATCAATGGTATTCGATACACATGTACTGTTGTTTGAAATATACCTTAAAAGTTCAACTGTATGTACAATGTTAAAAATTTCACTTACTGCAATTTTCCCCCTTGAATAAGCTGCCATCTTTTTAGTTGACTGCTTTATAACTTACATAATCTAGAAAAAAGAAGAAGAAGAAGTTGTACATGAATGCCAATACAAATTAAAATGTGAGTTATATGAGGTGCCATACTTCATTAATGTGAGTTATGAGATATTATACTAAATGTATATTAAGGTGGATAATTATTAACTTTTCACCTTAATTATTATCATTATCACCTCATGATGACTATTGATTTATCACATGAAATCCAATTCAGTGAAAATCACTATACATGTATATGATGTGTGTGGAAATGTATATGGACAAGGAAACTCACTACATGTGTGTGGTAATTTAAATGAATATGGACAAGGAGACTCACTACATGTGTGTGGAAAGGTATATTTGCAATGAAACTCACTACATGTGTGTGGTAATTTAAATGAATATGGACATGCAAGGAGACTCACTACATGTGTGTAAGATTGTACAGGTAACTCTCGATAGCTGGAAGTCCATGGGTCCATGCAAGGAAAAACTTTGAAGTTTCAAGAGTTCGAGTTTTCAAGAGTTCGGAATTTTCTGGGTTGACCAATGGGTTTTAAAATTAGTCTTACCGGATGTTATGATTAAGCCATTTAATTAGTGCTAACCATACGCTCATGCTTAAACAACGTTTTCTTTTCAGTAAAATATACAGAACTGGATGTTTTTAAAACTAAATTCAAACAACTATTGAATAAATTCATAATATAATTATTTATTTTATGGATCATATTAAGACCAAATTGCTCAGTACTACTGGAGTGCGAGACGATTAACATGTCATAAATGTGATAACTAAGTATCACCCATTGTTCCCACCGTAGGGGTCCTTCACCAGCTGTAAGAACTTGTTCAGCAATATAATCATTACAATGACAATGATGCTGATAAGCATACTTTTAACAGTTTTATAATTCTAAAATTTGACCATGGCTCAATATTATCGTTTCATCTCAATTAATTTCTCATTTTCATTGCGTCTCCAAATTATCGTAAAACGGTTGTGATAATTATAGGTTAGGTATTGGTATAGTCAGTCATCAAACAATTATCACCTTGCAGGACAAGTGCCGCCTGAACAAACAACTCGTGACACAAGTCCCGCGTCTAAGGTGTTATTTAGGTATAGCGCTTGGAGATACACGGAGACTTTGAGGTATCGAGAGTAAGAAACTATAGATTATGAACGGGACTGCAGTTTGACTTAGAGAGATCAAGCTAGGGTTTTCGAGAGATCAAGAGTTTGAGAAATCAATAGTAAATTTGCTTAGTTATATAGGGGAAAAAATCGGGACCCTAGACTCACTTCCAGCGACCAAGAACTTCGATCCAATCAAAGTTCGAGCCATTGAGAGTTACCTGTATATTGGCAATGAAACTCACTACATGTGTGTGGTAATTTAAATGAATATGGACAAGGAAACTCACTACATGTGTGTGGTAATTTAAATGAATATAGACAAGGAAACTCACTACATGTGTGTGGTAATTTAAATGAATATGGACAAGGAAACTCACTACATGTGTGTGGTAATTTAAATGAATATGGACAAGAAACTCACTACATGTGTGTAGGAATGTACATTAATTGGCAATGAAAATCACTACATCTGTGAGGTGAATTTATACTGGTGTAATTGGGAAACTTGCTATATGTGTCTAGGAAATATATATTATTATATTGGCAAGAAAATTGACACTACATGTGCATATGAAATACATAAAATTGTTGGCAATGCAACCAACCATGGTAAATGTTGGTTGCAAGAAAACTCATTACACAAGGTGGGTTGATTCACATGTATGAAATAATGTATATGTTATTCAATTGAAACTTACTGCACAAGATTGGTAAAGAGGCAACACACAGACCATGAATATCAGGCATTATTACATGATTGTCCACTAATGCGCCAAAAGTATGTCAATTTTTTGTTTTTCCCTATATATTTCATCGAAAACAAGACTTTTTTTTAAAAGGTTTTCAGGTCAGATTATTGGTCAGATTTTGAAGAAGTTGATATTGATTTCCAGCATAGTAGATTCAATTTCCACTTGTTGTCGTACATTAGTTTTTGACAACTCATTTGTAAAATTTGAATATTTCAAACACAACACTGAGATTGTTTTTAAGAGCTCTACTATATATTTTTTGCAATGTATGAGCCGAAAAATCTTACTTTGAACTGTTTATATTAAATTTCAGTAATAGAAGGTTGGAAATATATTCAAATAAGATGCAAAAAGAGCTAGAAAAATTCTTAATGTGTCAATCCAAGTCTTTTCAATGTACATGGTCAAAGGGTTTCATTTTAACAATTCTAAAAAAAAAAATTTCAATTAATATATGGTGAAAAGAAAAAATAAATTGACCTACTTTTGGCACCTGAGTGTACATACATGTATATGTCCCTGATTTCCTGAACTCAAGTATAATTTAAGCTGGTCGATTGGGGAAGAGGGGGGGGGGTGCATTAAAAAAAACCCATTAGAAAACCTCTTTATTTTTAACCATATGTAATTTACATCAGCTCTAGTTTAAAAAAAAAGAAAAAGCAACCATCTGGTTCTTTTTAGGGGCAATCTCAAAATACAGGTATATTTTTCTATAGGAATATTTAGAGAATTTTCATTTTCCGCACTTCGTAGCAGATTTAAAAAAATACTACATTAGAGATTTTCTTTGAATTGTGATATCGCGATTAGCAATATCATTTTGTACCTTATATGTAAAAAATACTAAATTCAACCATCTAGTTTAAGTGAGGGTCATCTCAAAATATGAACAGTTGATAAATTTTGCTATATACATGTATTTTGGGTACATGTATTACAAATGTAGATTAATTGCTATGATGGATTCATTCAAAATGAAGCAAAATAACCCTGGAGATACCATCATTTAGTGTATACAATTTCAAAGGGTTACGATTTTAACTTTTTCTTTTTTCCTATATACTCCTACAAAGCTTCATTTTATCATAATGTCGACATATAAAGCAAGATCAATGGCAATGCTCACCTACCAAACCACAGAAAAATTGTTGAAAAAAAATTGTTTATCATGTGTTTATTGTGTTCAATTTAATAAATGTCTATATCTAAATAAAAATCATAAAAGGTTGAAATACACTGTATTTTACTCGATCAGAATGCACAAAAACATGAACCATGCAAACTAAAGTCAGCCTCAACCTTAAACCAGATGAGAATTGCGCAGATTAAACAACTCATTTTAAGGTTTAATTGATTAACATTTTAGACAGAAAATTCGAAAATGCTCATATTTAGACCATACAATTAGACAACTCATACATCATGCGCACACTACCGAGAGAGTTCTCCATACATGTATGTATTTGTTTTATCTCTGTAATATAAATAAAAAAGGCTCTTGTAATTTTTAAAACAACAATTTGGGTCAATACTAATATCAAATCTCCTCTTGCTTGATCTTAGATTCAGATAACCACAGACATAGTCAAAATGATGTACATGTAGCTAGCTGGGTGTTCAAGAAATAGACAACTAGACATGAACAATTCATGAATTACATGTATTACCATGATGACTTCAATCTAATGTTTCAACATGTGCCCTATTTGCAAAACATCCTTGTTTATTCACCTGCCATTTTTTATATGCATTGTTCCATCCAGATATACCACCCCCTCCCCATCTAGAATTTGAATTTTTCCTTTAAATGTACCACCCTCAAGTCATGAGATGAGCTGCTACAATCCCCTCCCCCTGAAATAGTTTTATTTGTTTGTGTCAGAGAGGAATTTAGTGTTTTTTGTTACCAATATTCTGGGTTGGATTTCTGCAGACTGCCCCCAATAGGCATTCCTGTATCTTGCTATAAAGTGATGTGAAACTCAGAAAGGGGCTTATTTTTAAGGCAATTTGATTCATCATCTGATAGTCTATAGAAAGATAGATTAAAGACTGGATGGTGCACCTTATTCCTTAACCACAGAAACTGTTTTTGATATCTATTTTTACTCTTTTTCTTCACATGACTTTAACTTTTTAGCATCCGAATTATTATTAAGCTAGTCAGAAACTTCAACTTAAAAGTAAATGTCCCCTTAGGCTACCTCTTTTGTAATTTATAGTAAATCTTTGATTTTATTCATACAGTCATTGACCAGTTCCGAATAGTTCATATGTTGAATAGCAAATAGTTATGGAAATAAAAGTTGGAGAAAAAATCATTACCTAATACCTTTAATATAATACACTTATAATGCTTGTTTAAATTTTGCAGTAGTTTCATTTTTTGCGGTCATATACATGTACGTATTCAATACTACAGTCTTACATTAGTCAACCAATATTAAACTTTTGCTTTGCCAGGTCATTGCAACGTTATTATGTGCATAAAATAGTCTGTTGACGCCTTATATTTTCACATGTAACAAGATTTCTTCTATCAAAAGTTGTTCTGGTATTATTCTTACATACCCATATAAGCATGCAGGATATAGATTTTAAAAAATGCAGAAGGATGAAAAATCTTATTAAGCTGCCATTTTACAAATTCCAAAAACTCAATTTGTTTTTGTCTGTTTCAGGATTATATGAAGAAATAGATTAAAACAATTACTTCTGGAATTCATTAAATTTTCTTACTAAGTCTTAAATAAATCATATTGAACCACAGTAATGATAAATGGAGGTGCGACAACTGTACTCCGACAAGATATTAGAATTTAGAAACTACATGTAGTCTAAAGTATTGTTATAGTGATCTTGTTTGTTAAATCCATGCAAACTAAATTAACTGTATAGGTTAAAAGAATTGCCAATAGCTGGTTGGTATGCATCAAACCTTTTTTTCAATAGGTTCAATTGATGGTGTTTAAATAGGGCTAAAACTTTTTATCTGCATTCGATTTCCATGGAAACAGCTATGCTATTCAGAACTTATTGATTTATTCGTAAATGGTAAAATGGCTTCCAATATAAGTTTTTAGGACAAAATTCTAAATAAAGCAATATTGCATTACTATCAGCAATAATATAGCGTACATCATCCAAAGAAAAAAAAAAGATTTCAAAACAACACCCAAAAACATTTAAAGCACCGCCAAATCTATACCCTATTCAGTACTGGTCAATCTATAGAAAGAATAATCTTACCGTGACCAGGCTACGCTCAGGTCACAGTAAGAATTCGTCCCATATACTTGCAATGTAGCAGCTGCAAAGCGGATCTGCTTCGCATCGACTTTAAGTCTGTAAAAACAATCTGCAGGGGTAAAACACAGCATTTATATTACAAACCTTTTTGAAAATGCATATGTAATTAAGTCTACAAAATATTCATTATTAATATAATGGGTCATACAAAGGCATTTTGTTAATATATCTGTGGTAGAGTCAGGTATATTGCATTCCTACTAGCTCTGGCTAGTGGGTTAACCCTTTATCTCGCTCGGTAGAGTGCTTGACTGGCGTGCCAGAGGACCCTGGTTCAAACCCCAGCAGAGGCAAAAAGTGTCTCTGTTTGAATTTGCCTGCCATTTTGCACTCGAAATATCTCGGATTTTATCATTAACATGGCGACCAGTGATTTCATTGCCAAAACCGTTAATGTGGTAAAATGGGATTATAAATGAGCAACATTGTAGGTATTTGAGACCAATCAAATGAAAATATAGGCAAGATACAACCGAGATATTTCTTTTTTCATTTGCTACTAAGAATTACAGTAAAGGGCACAAATTCTATCATTTAACCGGGTTAGTTGGACATGTGTCATTTTAAGAAAAGACCATTCTATCTAGTCAATCGACGGTAATAATTATTGTTTATCATTGCATTGCATCGATTTCGTTGATCAAAATCATACTAATATGTTCCAAACATTTCTCATTTATTCAGCAAAATAATTTTATGAAAATAATACAAGAAAAAAAGACATGTCATTTAAAATGTCAATTTTTAAAAAAAAAAAGTGTTATAACCAAGCTATGTAGCTAAATTAGGAGATTGTGCTGGACTTGATCACGTTACATTATAAGTGCAGCTGTTAAACACATGCACATGCTGACGAAACGCAGAGAGGTTCTACACTTGTTCACACGTTCAACTTTTCCTACAAGATTGTCACTAATTATTCAAACGACTTACAGTTCTTACGTAGCTTCTTTCCTTTTTGGGGGGCTGTAGTAATTCGTATAAAGCATGCAGGATGGAGGGGTTTGTTATGTGACATTTTTTTTACCGGATATGTCGTAACACTGTCAGGTCAAGTCGTACACAGACCAATTCGTATACAGGTCAACTCGTATACAAAGAATTGTTCTCATATGTATTACAGGCACTCAAATCAATAAACTTCAATTTAAAAAAAAAGAGGTAAACTTCAATGAATTTGAAAATGAAGCAGAGTAAAATTGTTTAAATAATTACCTTGCTAAAGAATATTTTTTTACTTTTAGAGAGTGTTTACAAGATTCAGTATTTATTTAGCTCTCTTGTAGGTTTTTTGTTTTTGTTTTACAAGTTTGCATTGATGTCATTAATTATGAGGATGAATATGGTGTAAAAATTGATCCCGAAAGAATTTTTTTTGGGGGGGGGGTATTGTTTTTATAATGATTTATTAAATTTTAAAATGAAAAAAAAAATGAATTTCCTCATGGGGATCAAACTTCATATATATCTACATATAGGATCTTTCCTTAAACTTATTAGAATCATTTCTTTGTATCAATGTAATGAAAGATAAATAAGGGTGCAAATGATAATAATAATAATTAAAAAAAAGATTTAGAGAGTTTTCTAAGTGATTTACTGCATGTATTAAATTTTAAACATTAAATTAAAAATTATTGGTTTCTTATGGGGGTGTAATTTCTTAATAAAAGGGTTTTCCTCAAACTAATGCTGATTATTTGTTTGTAATAATGTCATTAGGGGGAATTAGGGTGTACATTCTGGTCCTGAAAGATGCATGTGGTTTCCTAAATGTTTAACTATACCTGTCAGATCTTTCAACGATAAAAAGAAAATAATGTGTTTCCTCATATGGGTCATAGTTTATGATAATAGGATTTTCAAAAAAAAGGATAAAAGGGGTTTTCAATTTAATACTGATTTTTAACATTAAAATGAAAAACACGGTTTTTCCTTTGGGGTGCAATTTGTAAATGAGCCTTTCCCTTAAACTAATACTGATTATTACTTTGTATTAATGTCATTAAGGATAAACTAGGGTTTAACATTACTGATTTTTTAACGTTAAAATGAAAAGTTTGGGTTTCCCCATGGGTGTTTATGTAAATAATAATAGGATTTTTCCTAATAATTATTCTAATAATCATTTTTGTTTTAATGCAAGGAAGAGTAAATTATGGTGCAAAAATTAAGCTCATGACATTAAAGGGTTTTTATAAGTGATTTACCGTACTGATTTTTTTTGGGGGGGGGGGGCATTAAATTGAAACTTAGAGTTTTCTCATAAGGGTGTAATTTAATGAAAGAATTAATATGTGAATAATATAGAGCAACAATTTGCTAATTTTTCTTGATTGATTGAAGAGAACTTTACTAAGAAACTCCACAATTAAAGCCGTTGAACAGAAAATATTTCTTTATTTTGGATAAAATGTGTTGGGTGTAAATTTGAAAGTTAAGAAACATTTTGTTTATTTCTTCATGATTGATTGTTTGTTGTGAATTCCAAAAGAGAATATAATTAAAAGATTCCCCAGTTAAGGCCTATGAAAAATAGTTGACCCCCTTGAGGAAATCCATATTTTTCTCCTCTTGATAAAAAGTATATACTGTAGAGAGTCTAAATTTGAAAAGTTCCAAGTTAATGTTAATTTTTTCTTCATTATTCTTTAATTACCCGAACTAATAACAACACATTTTCACAATTAAAACCCCTTAAATGTTTAGAAGAACATGCAGGAGGCACATAATTCTCGATTGTGCTACATGCAACTTGTTAAAGTTTAGAGGAAATTCTAACTTTTTGAGAGTTTATCAAAAATTTCAATGGTATACTAAAATTGTAATGAAATAAATGATTATTTAAAACACAAAGTAAAAAAAGCACACACTACATGTGTTTGACTACTACCGAAATTAAACCCAGTTAAACGTAAAAGAAAACCATCTTAACCATCTACAACTTTATGAGGTGACACACACAAAGACATGTAAATTTTCCTCAATTTAGCTGCAGAATAACGAAAAATCAGATGTCGCATTTAAACAAATGATCTAAAATTATATATTCGAAAGAAAATTGGTGTAAAAATCAACAAAAGAATAATTTTTCATGAAAGAAATAAGTGATCGTACCTTCTTTTGCGTTTCCATTTTTTTCCATAGGAAGTTGAATTTGCGCATGCGCAAATGTGGCAAGGGGGCAAAGTGTGTAACATCCCCATTAAGACTCGATATCGTGTGTAACAAAATTCATGTGTAAACCGGAAACTCACACTTTTTATAATTTTGTATTTTCTGGGTAAATCATGGTCGAAAAACCCGATTTACGGGGTTCTGCAAACTTACTACACGGATTTGTGTCGTAGGTTTTGAAAATGTAGTAAGTTGCACGTGTGTAAACTAGTACATGTCGTAGGTGTCGGCATGATACAAACGCACACACACACACACACACACACACACACACACACACACATTTTCAAAAACGATGCTACGTGTCTGGGAATTAATCATTTTCTTTATTCCCCTGTTTAATAAACAAAACAAGCCAACGAACAAAACTGACCCAGATAAATATAATTACAGGTAATATTGGCATTCCGATTATTTTGAAAATGAATAATTAAAAAAAAAATGGTTAAACTTACATTAAAATTACCGACATCGGTCTTCTCCATGCGCGGATCTAGAAAACTTTCTTTCAATTACGTGTACATTATAAACCTACTAAAAATATGCCTCGACCAAAAAAATGGTTAAACTTACATTAAAATTACCGACATCGGTCTTCTCCATGCGCGGATCTAGGAAAAAATATTTCAATTACGTGTACATTATAAACTTACTAAAAATATTCCTCGACCATCCCTTGGCAAACTCAAATAACCGTCAGACCCTCAAACCCCACCACGGAAAAAATTTCCGCGCATGCTCCCCTCCTCGAAAAAACAAAATTATTTTTCAAAAGCCCCTGTAAAATTTCCAGGATCTCTGCATATATACTAAAAGATTCATTGGCGCTTGTGTTCGATAAAAATGCGTGTAAAATGTTTGCCAATGTTCTTTTTACCTTCATACCGGGCATAACCACAGTCCCACTGTGTGGATAAATTGCGGCGATCAAACTATAGACAACGTGTTACATGGAACTATAGACAACTTTTAAAGATCTTTATTTGCTTATAAACATGTAGTAAAGTACTTTGTTTCTTTTACTCAGCATTTATACAGCTAATATTGTACCATGGTCAGCTATCATTTTTTCTGCATTACGTCACAAGTATGACGCAGCTACGACGGAAGACCAAATCGTTTTAACTTATTTTGTTTGCCCATGATCAGAAAAACACTGGAACTATATGTAACACACGAAATTTTAGATACATAACCATGAGTTGCTGCATGTAATGATCAGGAGCACGAGGCAATATTTCAAGTGTATTCTAGTTGTGAAATCGTCGCAAATTGTTTTAACAAAAAAAAAAAAGTCGGCTGTGTATTTCGATATGTAGATAAGTATTCCTTTAATATTTATAGTCGAAGTAGCAAAGCACGTACAAATTTAGCAGAGCAGGTCATTACATGTAGTGAAACAAGTATATGTAAAAAAAAATTTCATCGAAAACATATAAATTAAT
Organism: Magallana hongkongensis; assembly: GCA_015776775.1. Taxonomy (NCBI): domain Eukaryota; kingdom Metazoa; phylum Mollusca; class Bivalvia; order Ostreida; family Ostreidae; genus Magallana; species Magallana hongkongensis. Next base: position 4,728,193 of record CM027469.1, on the reverse strand, counting down.
TTCAGTTTGAATTTTTATTTCAATTTAGTAACATAATCTAATAGACATTCTGCTTTTCTATTATTTTATTGAATAAAAAAAAAATTCATATTTTAAACATATCTACATAACTACAGATAACTTTACTTATTTTTTCGTCCTTTAAGTATAAAAAAGGGAGTGGCCTTCACCTGACCTTGATGCCAAAATAAAATGGACAATTTTGATATAACTGATACCATCATTTGGTTTTATGATATGTTTGACTCTATGAACATTTTATAAGTTTCTTAATGTAAAAAGACTGTCTGTAATTAGAATCAAAGTACTGAAGAACTAAAGGGAGTTGATTTTGTCGATGTCTATTTATTTTAAAATCACTGATATGTTATTTGGCGTGACAGGTGCATGTAGTTTCTAATTTGAATTACGAGAAACCCCAATATAAATCATGTTAAATAATATATAAAAATATAATTAATTCAATCAAACTATGTATTAGTTATAGAAATATGTCTCGAAAATTGCATGGATCCAAGCAATATTGAACTCTAGTCTTGTTCAACCAAACGCTCGGCTGACACCATAAATCTCCGACAAGGATTTACGGAGACAGCCGAGCGTCGAGTTGGACGAGCCCATATTGAACTCTGGCGTAGGAATACATACGACTACATAAAATATTTAAATTGTTCGTACCATTTAAAATCTGACTATTTTCAAGGTATTTATAAATAGGTTTCCTTGAAAAACAATGCTTTAGCATACATTAGATCGAATTTATCAATTATTTTCAAGAACTAAGTCTTGTCAGCAGCAATGATTTGTGCTGAGGTCCAAACACTGTTTCACTTTCGGTTTGTCTGAGTAACTGCATAGGAGAGTTGATTAAAATCAATTCCCAAAAATCCTTCCTTAAATGACATCTGTTGCCCTTCGAAGATAAAACTTCACATAGAATATAAAGTAATATAGGGAAAGCGAATTCTTGTTTGAGAAGTGTAACAGTTATACATCTGCATTTTTTGTGAAGATTGTGCTTTATTTCGCAGCACAGTTAAGGAAGGAGTCTTTTCTGGTTTTCGACTTGTCAAACGTAAATTTTGTTAATTGTTCATTAAATCAAGATGAAAGGAAATAAAAATAGTATATTTTTTACGAAAGCCGAGAAGGATCATTCGAGATTCGAGATTCGAAATACGAGATTCGAAATACGAGATTCGAGATTCGAAATTCGAGATTCAATATCTAAATTAACCAATCAAATCAAGGATATGAAAATATGTATCCCAGCGACATCAAACTGTTCTAAATAAAAATCATACGTACATGCTTTTATATACAAATAAATGCTATGTTCACTTCTCCCTACCTAACTAAATAAGTATTTGTATTTACTTTTACACAGAATATCTAAATAGACTAGTAATAATGCAGTGTGCTTCGCGGATCTAAGTGATTTTGTTTGCCCTGGTGCATTTCCACCTGATGCGTTTGAACCCTAAGGTATTTCACCACCAGTAATAGTTTAAAACCCGGGTTTATTCACCCCTTTTGTGTAAAAATGCGGTTATGGTAGAGAACTTCATAAGCGTAGCTAATTTTTTCTGTAGGGGGTCCTAGGCCAATTTTAAAAAATTTTACTATGTAAATTACATAAGCTCCAATTTTCCCGAGGAGGGGGTCCAGATCCCCTGACCCCCTCCTTTCTAGATCCCCGCATGAAGATTAGTACATGTATCTAAATAATCTAAATATAAATAATCTGTCCTGTTTCACTAATAAATATAAGCATTACTTATCGTTTTTATGTATGCATACAGTGATACACTAGTACTATGATTATAAACAAATCATTGAGATATTATCACATCATACGGAATTATTAATAAATACATTTTTTTTCCTTTTCCTCAGTAAACAACTTATTATGAGTCTTACTTTTGGAATTGTTTTCAATATAGAAGGATACCTACTCTCTACAATTAAAGGTAGGGATGATAGGGTGCCAATTTGTTCACACTGCCGATTTCTTGTGCAGAGAACAGTAAAACCCTTTATTTGATTGTGCATGAATATTTCAAAATTAATTGTTGTACATATATTTTGTTATAATTCATTCATTGATATATCAACAAGAAAGAATAAAAGCATATGTTTCACAGCCAAGTTAAGTTTCTCTGTAGTTTCCTACACCCCCCCCCCCCCCCCCCCCCGCACCAAAATTGACAATAATTACATATTAGTCATACAAATGTTTACTTTTTTGTAAGTAAATCTCTAAAGATGTAAATAAGCACTGCAAACAAAGATGTATGCATTTAATATACTACTACATTACACTTAGCCAGATAAAATGTAATCAGGATGAAGCTACAAGGGGTGCGTGGTGCAAATTTACCAATTTGTCGCCATACACACAGAACACCAAATAAAGAAACTGTGAGTGGTGTGTGGAATGCATAAAGATGGCGGCAAATTATCTCAAATAATCAGTGCAGAAACCCACAAATAGGCTGTTATTTGTTACATATCCTGCAAAAACATTGATAAAAAATGTTATCGCCGATTAAGTTAATGTGTACATATGGTCAACGTACATGTAATTCTAATATACAAGAAGGCGGACGTATCAGGCGGGGATCCAGAAAATTAAATTTCAAAAATGATCGGTTGAATTACATTAAATGCTTTGAAAATTGTTTTAAACTATCGCACGGGTCAAAATGCGTGATAGAAGCTATGTACAGTGTAACTGGAAACTTTAATTTTATATCAATATGTAGTATTACCTATTATAACAAATAAGAGTATAGCACAACTGCCACAAGCAATACATGTCCTTTACCGGCACCACCTCCCTCCCCATAAAAAAATGAAACAATTGTCGTTTTAATTGCTAAAATGTGTGTGGTTCAAGATTTTTCTAAAGGACATACCCGATTAGAATTGAAAAAAAGAGTCGTACGTTTAAAACTAATTTTGTCAAAACTTTTAGATTCATTTGGTTATATTTTGGTCCATTTGGGTAAATATATGCACCAGCGCAGCTCTAATTTATATATAATCAGGCCAGAATAACTGGCAAATTAATTAGGACTATATAGCCGCCCCCCCCCCCCCCCTCTTGAAATGTATATACTGAAAACAGATTATTGGCGTACAACATCCGCACACAATTTAAAGAAAATTTCATTTTTTTTTTATCATTTTCGCTAGCTAATGTAAGACATCACAAATACCCCAAGCCCCCTCACGGAAAAGGAAATGCTAGGAGATGAGAGAGAGAGAGAGAGAGAGAGAGAGAGAGAGAGAGAGAGAGAGAGAGAGAGAGAGAGAGAGAGTCGATGTAAATCACAGGTGCGCTAACACCGTTAAAATTAAAGCTTGCTAGTTGGTCTGCCCTACCCTAGCTACATCCTCTCTTTTCTCGTTTTAGAGGCTTAATTATTGTCTATATATGCTTGTAACAAATCAAATCAATTTCAAATTCTAAATCAAACTGAATTTGACACTACAAAACTCTCTCTGTGTCTGTTTGTCTGTCTGTCTGTCTGTCTGTCTGTCTCTCTCTCTCTCTCTCTCTCTCTCTCTCTCTCTCTCTCTCTCATATCGACATTGGCATTGCCATACCCTACAATACACTATTCTTATCTGGATTTTTGTCTTTGAGGTTGTAAATCATTATATCTTCTATGGTTTAAAACTTTATCATAACCTATATTTTGACATGTCGATTATTTTTTTTAGTTTCGTTTCATAGCTAAAACATTTAGATTAAACAGATCTTTCTTCGCGAGCCGATTTTTACACAGTTGGGGCGAATACACTTCGGGTTAAAATTGTTCGGAGGGAAATACATACAGGGCAAACAAAACCACTTAGATTCGCAAAGCCAACAGTGTTATTTCTAATTTAATTGTTTATACTGTGTGGGGTTAATTCATCAATGTTAATTTAACCATTTTATAACCACTATATAAGAGCTATTAAGACATTTATTTGTAGGAAAGAGCATGTACGAATGATCTTTATTTAGAACAGTTTGATGTTGCTAGGATACAGGTTTCAGATCCATGATTTGATTGGTTAATTTAGATATTGAATCTCGAATTTCGAATCTCGAATCTCGTATTTCGAATCTCGTATTTCGAATCTCGAATCTCGAATGATCCTTCTCGGCTTTCGTAATTTTTTGCTCTTTTTCATTATTATACAACTTGGCATAGAAAAAGTAATCAGTGTTTAGAATCTAACAAGGACTATATTTTTGGCGTAATATTGGCATAGGAAAATATCACATGTTTCGCAATTCAGAATTGCTGGAGATTAATGAACCTGTTTTAGCATTTTAAAAACAATAACATTAATGTTGGATTTTTTTTACTAATGTGAACTAATGATATGATCTTTCTAAATATGTTTTAAAAATATGATTTGCCTATCAAATTACAATTTATAAGCTTTTAAAGCGCCCATTCTTTACATTGATTTTTGTGAAAAAATCACTAAAATCAGTTTTTCTCTCTTATTAAATGGTCAATTTATTAGCTTTTCTGTCAATTTATATCTTTATATAAAGTCTTTATTATACATAAAAATCAGAAATATTTTATTATTGGAAGCATAAAAAAATAATCAAAATTTCTTCAAAATTTAAGAAAATTAGAGGAAATGCGGGCTAAGCAATACCAGTTTTAGTATTAATATTTATTCCAAATAAGTAGTATAAGCTGATAGACATTCTGAAATTCTATTATTTCATTAAAGATTAGAATCTTCAAATCTTAAACAAATGTCTACAGAACTACAAAGGGCTTCACTTATTTTTATCATCCTTTACGTTGAAGAAAAAGGTAATGACCTTGACCTGACCTTTATGAAAAAACAAAAAGGTCAAATTTGATTAAACTGATAGAATCATTTGGTAATATGATCCGTTTGACTGTGTCAAAATTTCATGAATTTCTTATTATAAGAAGTATGTTTGATTACGAGAAGACTTCTTCCTTAAGGCCGATGAAATTTAAACTCATGGATATTTATAAGATATGAATTAGAGCTGAATGACTTTTATTAACGGTAATTGGTCATTTTTTGGTTTTGATTTCCTGTTAAAAAGAGAGTAAAGTCAATTAATAAACATCTCAATGTTAAGTTAAGGCGGTAACTTAATGTCGGGGCTTATATTGATAAAATTTAAACGCATGACTATTTATTAGATATGATTTGAAGCTGAATGACTTTTATTAATGATAATTGGTGATTTTTGGTTTCGATTTCCTGTTAAAAAAAAGATAAATCAATAATTAAACATCTCAATGTGTTATAATGATCATTATTTTCAAAAAATAATATCTTTTGGTTCCAAACTGCTCCCTTCCGATGCTTGTATCGATCTGTGACGCGTCGACTATTTTTAGATGATAGCAAAATGGTAGGCATTGATGTACACATGTGCGCCAAGTTGTTATTGAGTGATACGATGCGCAGGGATATCGAGGTATGCAAGAGATCTGGCAAGTTAAAACAAATCATTCCATAAACTAACGCAAACAATATTCCGAGGAATGTGACTGCTGTTTTGTGTGCTGTAATCAGAGAGTGAGGTAGCGAGAAGTGCGTTTTTGTACGGTCACATGTATACATATTTGAAGTTTTAAGCCCCTTTCACAATTGGCGCACGATCAGAAGCGGCAAAATATTCGTGCGACCGAAAAAATAAGATATGAATCGTAAACTGTTGCCGAAAAAATCGCATCTGATAAAGTATTCGTACGAAATCCGCACGATCTAAGCGAGCATTGTCCAATGTAAACGCATTAAATCTTGCGATATGTATTGCGTCTTTATGCGACTGTTGTACAATGAAAGCGACTGTTGAAAGAAAATGGGATAGGTTCGCACGAGAGACCAGGTGATCGTACGATTGAACGTGCGCTAATGCGATTGGACGTACGATCATGCGTTTCATGACACTATGCTTGTGCGAGTCAGAGGGGGTATATACTGCCCATTTCCAAAGCTCTTCAGTAGACATAGTTAAAAGCGAGAGAATATGCCGCCCAAGAAGAAACAGAGATACAGCAGCATTTATCATCATACCACAATATGATTATTCTATTATTTCTGATTGGTCTAGAAAGTCACGTGACAGGATGATTTCATAGGAATGAAAAAGCCGATATGAGAATAGGATGTAGACAAACCTCATCATAAAAAATTTAGCCATTTTGATTATCTATATAATTTATATCACAAAACCATCTTAACTATCTATGATTCGAAATTATGAAAGGAAAGTAAGACAGTAACATAGGAAATTAAACAATCACGAAGTTATATTGCTATTGAAAAGTCAGACAATTTTTAGAAATCAACGTAATTTGTTTAAACATATGTTGTTCGATATAATAAAACGTTTATTGCATTATGGCGAAGCCGTCGGTAAATATGATTTTTCTTGGAGTAATAAATCTTCATATTTTCCTCACCATCATGCCATAAATGTATATTGTCAATTGTGATCTGAAACAGAGGCTTATACCGGGTTTAAATACAAGTGGCATATTGCGGCTGCTAAGTCGTGCAATGATAATAGAACGTTGCAAGATTACATGAGACGTGTTGAACAACAGTATCTTGGTCGCAAAACACACGCATATACAGGAGCGATTCACCTTTTTACCTTTAAAAATCGTGCATCACTCTTGCGAGTACATAAAACGTTGTAAAACGTTCGTACTATTGTTCGTGCGTTGCACTGCTATGATTTGGATCGCATTCGGTCGCGTCTGAATAATTTGCATGTTGAAAATTGTTGAAAATGACATGGACTAAAAAATGGCGATAGCGATACATTGTCTTTTTCTCATCAGTCATTTGATTTTACATGAATACACAACCTTCCACATTGACTATTTAATTAGCAACACCATACATGTATCAATGTTGCTGATAAGAAGTGTAACTGTGTAAGACATTTGTTGGTATATATGTATGATATTTATCATATATGTTAACAATAAATTATGACATCAATATTTTGTTATTTTCATGTTGAATCCAATAATTATAATAAATTATTTTTACTCTTAAGGAATGATCCCAGGGCTTTGTGCATGTCATATCGTATGATGAGGAACAATTTGTGTTTAAAATATATTTCATCCATCATTTATTGACTTAAAAAATAAAATGATTTAATCAAATAAAAAAAATCATGGCTTGTTGAATGCCGCTGTTTATGGGGAGGTCATGCGTGTCGTAGTCATCATTCATGTTTTCTCTGTTGATGACATACTGACCCACACTTTCACTTGAAATTTATAGATGTATGAAGTATGTTAATAGTTACATAAATTACAGTTTTGCTTCCAGTAACGAAATGTTTCTTACACAGCACTGTTAAAGTTGATTTACTTAAATTACCAAGAAATATGTTATTAAAAACGGCCTACTACTGCGAAGATTATATAGGTTTAAAATTGTATACAACCTTTTCCAATATTCATTTATTATACATTTATTATATCTCTAGTGACTTATGTGTTACGGCAGATGTGCATTTAGAATCGATCATGTAATATCTATATTTATAAACATTTTACTGGGTCACACATATTTTTTTTCAATATCGCAAGGGTATACCCCCAGAAAAATCACTGCTGACTTATCATAATCGAGTTAACTACAACGTCATATTAAAAAAATACACCGTGCAATCCATCGTTTACCGGGGAATCATATCATTTCTCATCAACGAGTCAGGTAAATCTGGGGAATAAAACAAAGCAGCAGCATTTTCCAGTTACCACAAAACCTTCTAGATCACTGTGTAAAATATCAAAAGTAGTCATGCATGGTATGCTCTTGCATTGAAAATGATATGATTGCATTTTCCTTACTTCGACCCGATTTTTAAGCGCAATGCTAATCTAGAATTCGGCTAGGGGAACATTTGAATTTCATCACAAGTATTTTGCGATATTTCCCCCTGGCTGTATTTAATACTGCACATACATATCCCTGTTTTTTTTTTTTTTTTTTTTTTTTTTTTTTTGTACCGTTTTGCTTCATCTATGAACAAATCAATACATTCCGTGTGACGTAGTCAAGTTCAATTTTCTGATTAATATTTTAACCCACCCCCTTTAATCATGTTTTAAAAACAGCTTTAAAAAATGGCACGTAAATTTAACCATATGACAAACACATACAACACGCGGAAGGATATGTTTTCAAATAAGGTTTAGCAGGGATTTTAACATAAATATAAAAGAACATTTTACCCTTGGTAAAAAGGACTGGGAAGTAAAAAAAATAATAATTTTCCTCATATCATTGAATATGTAAATTTGTGAGGAAACGAAACCCGACGCTACCACGTGTATATCAGAATTTAATTCAAATTTAACTTCCTGATCACTATTACACAGTTATAGTGCAATTGTGTTGATTGTGTTGACCTTATTTTATTATTGTTCATTTTTATTCTAAACAATAACCCCAGAATGTAGGATGTTACATCCGTCAAGGACAATTTGAGACAGGCTAATTGGTATCCGTTGACTATGATATATCTGTTTGAATATGGATTTTAATTTGGTAGAGTGTATGTCAGTAGTCTATAAATGCTTCCGGTTTAAGGTTTGTTTCCATTCTCTTCAATCAGTATATTAAAAAAGAAATGTCGTTAGTAAACATATGTTGGTGCTTCCATATTTTTGCGACAGCGTATGCTTATGGTAAGTAAACACATTTGCTTTATCAGTTAATATTACACGTTTCAAATATCCGCAGATATACAATGACATTTACCAAAAATGTCTTCAATCGCCTTTCAATTGGTTTTACTAAGTTTTGAAAACATTAGCAAATTATTGATTTAATAATTTATGTTTATTGCTGAATCGGCGAAATTTCAGCCGTTAATGATCGGCTTATGGCTTATAAATACAACGAATGTGATGATGTTACCATGACATATAATGATAATTCTATTAGTTATTGCCGAGATAAAAGAGATGTCACGGACAATATTCTCCAATAAACCACGAACATCATCAGTAAATTATCAGATCAAAAATACATATTCATCTCGCAATGATCATGAAAGTACAAATTCAAACCGTAACAAAAAGTTTTAAAACTATGTCATTTTCATGTGTTAGTTCCAGTCAAAACGATTTGTATTACCTCAAATATTGATTTTTAAGAGATCAATGCGGCTGTTCTTAAAGCGTCCTAAGATACATGAATGTAAACATTACTAACAAAATTATTGGAGTTACACGGAACACCTCTCAAAATGGTCTAGATCGTCTTTCTATAGGAGAAACGATCTGTAAAAATACTGGGCCGTTAGTAGAATAGAAATAAAGTTCTTGTTATCTTGAATGTTGAAGGATAACCTCCTCGGTCTTTAAACATTTCTCGATCTCGGAGGTTATTCTGCAACATTCACGAAGACTCGTACTTTATTTCTGAATTCTATTGCATATAAAAGATAAACCAATTCATATAAAATAAAATTGACCCTAATGATTAAGTGTACTCTGAACTTAAAAAACAATTCCACTGATGATTAACCATCTTTTGTATGTTAAAGAACTTTTATGGTAGTTTTCACTTTCAAAGAAAGTAGGCAAATGACCTACTTTTTGAGTGAATGACCATTGAACTTTTGTTTTGTTTTGAAAATTTACGAAAAATCCCTAAATATTTTACACTATGGTTGAAATTTTCTTAATTGTGAAAATAACACAATAAAACAAATTGCAAAACATTTTTTTTAATGAAATACATTTTATGAATAGCAATGACACTAAACAGATACAAAGAAGTAAATTTTTATTCACAATAAATATTTCAGTCCAAGTTTCCTCCATCCCTTTCAAATCCCTTCCCACTTTTGATTTAATTTAACGAAAAATTGATAAAACTATTATAGTATCAAGTTAGGTATTTTGACCTTAATCTGCTTGCATAAAAATCTAATGAGGTCAATCATCAAAGTTTTGAGATATGGCATCTTTTATCGTTTTAAAGCATGTTTTAATATTTTTAAGTGTCTAATTATCTAAATGCAACAGCAAAATTAAACTTACAGTGTACAAAAAATATATAAAATTTTGTTGACGAACAAATAAAATCTAAACTTTAAATATTATAGTACAACCAAAAATATTTTAGCAAAGAAAAATCTGTAAATATAGTCTGAATTTCCTCTGTTTTATTAAAATCGATTTTGCATGAGTCTTATTGCGTAAATCATCCTGCCACAATAAAGTTAAAAGCGTATTCCTCTTTTTTGAAATGTTGTGGTTTTTTTAACGTGTTTTCACCTGAATACAACGAAACCTAATGCGCAAGCCTTATATCTGAACAGGACATGCACAACTGTCGAACATAAGTATTGTTTTTCTTTTTTGGCTTGCAGTCTTCTTAAAGCCTCTTAATCCCTATGCACAGAAATTCTAAATATAGAAGTAAAAAATTATGACATTTTCCTTCATAAGCAATTCTTTGATTTACTATGGCATTTTTATACAGTTTTATGAAATATCAACAATATTATTATTTACCGCACTTTGTAAAGTTAAAACATCGGTTATTATAATAATTTGGAAAAGTTTCTTTCTCACAATTAAATAAAAGTAAATAAAAATCATTGTTAAAAAGTTTACCGAGATACGAACTTTTTTTTATATACATAATCAAATCTTATGAAAATCGTTTTGGGTTTTGCAGCATTTGATTACGTTACCAATTCCATATCCCGATAAACTTTTCGACTCGCTGTTATTTCTTAAATAATTCATTCATCAATGTCTTCATTTATTATCCGAAACTCTACCTATCTTTCTCAAGTTGGTAATTATCTCACAGCATTATTTACCTATGAAATAAGTAGATAAAGTAGATAAGTAGATAAATTTACCTCATGCTAGTGAATAGATATAGTACGTATTTCAATTCTAAGAACATTTAAACTCATAAAGTTTATATCCTAGTTCAGAAATCTGATTTTGAATTTCCCTTTTTTCCCTAATGCGTGTTGATGTGCAGCTCTTTGAAAAAAAAGTCAAGTTGAAACGCACTTAAAAGGCGGTTGCTAATTTTTTTTTCAAGACACGGGTGAACAATGCGCTTAAAAGAAATAATCGCAGTAAATTATATGGAGACCAGTTTAGTACCAATTAGTTTCGCAGAGTGTATTTTAAAAACACTACAGTTTAATTTGGCGCCAATCTCTGAAATAACTATTTCCAATTTCGTTTGTTGTTAAACATTGACTTTGCAAACTGAAAAAAAAGAAAAAAAGAGGTGAATCATTCTGAATAAATCGTTTAAATTAGCGATTTTAAAATTGCCTCAGGGGTGTTAACGAAGCCTGTGGGTTATTTAGTGTTACTGACTCTTGTATTCATAATCGTGAGATTAAACTAAAGCACAGTTCGTGGCAAATCCATGAGTATGTCTTCTGTTGTTGCTGCGAGTTGAAACTATATGTGATATGGTGTCAAACGATTATAATGACTAAACTGTCAGTTCTGCTTTTGTTATAAATACGTGTTGTGATTGAAAGCCTGTATAAAAAGCGTGTTTTGAAAAACTTTATACAGGAATAAAATGTTTTAGGAACTCTATTTGTCGAACACAGTTTGTATAATCGTTTCAAACATTCTTTAAACAATGAGATTTTTGAATGATTCATGTTAGGAATTGTATTTTTAAAGAAAACGAACCCGCCTACTAAACACGTAACCTTTCCTCTAAGATAACTTCTGTATTTAAATATTTCTAAATTTTTAAAGCCTTAGATGTGTAAGTTTGAAATTGTTGCGTGTTGTCAAAATTTAGTATCTAGTCAAAGTTAATGGCATTTCAGAACTTTTCTGTAGGGAAGAGTGTGTCCTCTTATATTATTTAATGATACGAGTAGACTTGGACATTCAAAATAATAATTAGCTATCAAAGATCAGCGGTAGAATTTATGCAAAAGTGAGCATCTATATTTTGCACCAGATGGTGCTTTTTCAAAGAGACACTGCTATGTAAAATGAAATTTAAAAAACTATTCACAGAAATGAATATGCGTCCTCTAGACGATGAAATAATACGCAAAATCTTTATTTTGATGTCAGTGGCTTGACTAATTAAATTGAATAAAACTTCAATTGCGCTTGCGTGAATTAGAATTCTGGGAAGAAATTAAACAGGCCGTGTTAGAGAAATTCGAAGAACAAAAAACTGGTCAGTTTCTAGATCAAACTGCACATAGATGTATTGAAAGACTGCCAATGGGTAACGTCTGTAGCCACGGTCCGGAATCCGTATGTGCAGTCATATTTTTTATGTACATCAATACACCTTTACCTCCTCACCTACATCCACACAAATGAGGCTGCAACCTTTGCATATTATTATAGTTCTGGAAACTATTTATCTTGTATTTTAATATATTGGGTATTCATTGTTCATCTTAAATTAGTATTCCACTGGCTGTAGCTAACCATGTAAGTAAATTTTTCCCCATTGAGAGCCTCAGTCTCAATGAAAATGACGCGGGTATTTTATGTCTTTTCTTTTGGGATTTTTCTAATGAATTTTCACTGGTAACGTTACCGGTGAGTTATCATAGCAACATTGCTATTGTAGAACATATGTTCTCTTTGATTTTCCCATGTAGGAGTCTTTTTAAGCACATACGACTACGTTCAACACGTGTTGATCATGATGCGCTGGACCTGTAATCAGTGACGTCACTGCTACAGGGCGCCATTTTGCTTCTTGAAGTTCTGCATTCTATGTGGTGTGAAGAAATAAGCAGTTCCTAAACTCAGATAACATTGATTTATCGCTAAACCTGTATTTCTAACATGGCTAATGAGCCGGGGACGTCGTACATGCGAGAGTCCGACAGTTTGGACATTGTCGATCAGGTTGACGACGATGCAGGTTAGGATGAGACCGCAACGTGCAAAAGCATACGACGCAATCCAAGTAGAAAATGTCCACGAACGGTATGTTTGACATTTTCATGAGCAAGCTCACAGAAGTTCAGAAAGAACTTCAGGACTTGAGATCGCAAAGTAAAGGGGACACATCGAGAAAACGCGGGCGGAGTATGAGTACTCGTAGTTCGCCTCCCCCTTATAAGAAAACAACAGTGAAACAGAGCAAAAGCTTAATCAATCGTTTCACGAGCTCAGTGATGATGACTTTGACGAAGAGACTTCAGATAAATCGGACGCTGAGGACGCACTGAATTCCCTTATTGAGGGTGAAAATTGTAGCTAGTCGGACGGCGATGAAGCATCCGCCTTGCACGAATTATCATAATTCTTTGGCGATGAAGACAAAACTAGCGCGCAATTAAGCCCTGAGTTGGCTAAAATTATGGAAAAAATGTTCACATCAAAAACGAATGCGGAGAAAATAAAAGAAATCTCCAACAAATATGACAGGCCAAAATACATCAACAATGTCTTTGCACCAAAAGTAAACAAAGTAATATGGGAAAATATGTCTGCAAAAATCAGGGCAAGCGACATTAAACTTCAAACCACTCAAAACCTGGTGGGTAAAGCTATGATTCCCAAGTAGTATAAGCCCCCCCGCTGGGCGGTTCAACTGAGTGCACTTTTTATGCAAATGAGGTGTTGAACCGCCCAGCGAGGGCGGCTGGTAATCTAGCTTCTTGGTTTTCAAGCTAATAATGCTATAGTAAGCTAATAATGCTAAGCTATAGTAAGCATAATTTCATGGCATTTTTTATTGAGTAAAATTCTTCTCGTAAAAACACGTCCGCTCTCTATGAAGTCACCGAGAATTATGAGGCTAGGAGTCCTCATAGAGTTATTAAATGCTTTTTTTATTCCTGCTGTATGAAATAATAAAAAAAGAGAATAAAAAGTGAACATTAATTTATTGAGAAACGCATGAAGAACAAGTATGAAATAACAGCGAAACAGTTCAAATGAAGTATGAAATAACACTGAATCAGTTCAATGGCACAAATAATGTCATATTACTGTCACTTTTTCTTGGGAAGAGCCAGCTTTGCCTTTTTCTTAGGAGGTTCACTGTCCTTGGGGATGGCATTTTCTCTTTTCAGACTTGGTTTCTTAGGGGTCGAGTTTTTTTTCTTGTTACCGCCTGGTGGATTATTTTCTTTGTCAGTGCATTCGGAAGCCCAGTGTCCGAGGTTTTGACAAATATAGCAGGGATCTTTGTCTTTGCTTTTTTTAGGTGGATCCTGCTTTTGTGGATCTTTGTCTTTGCCTTTTTTGGCTGGATCCTGCTTTTGTGGACATTCAGGAGCCCAATGGCCTAATTCTCTACAGATATAACAGGGATTTGTTTTCCTCGTCGGCGGTGTTGTTGTTTTTTCAGCAGTCCTATTCCTGGTCTCAATTAAGATTTCACTTACTTCTTTGCTTAGAGTCTGTAGATCTTTAGTTATATTTTGTCTGGTTTCACTCAATTCATTGGTGATGGATATCAGATTGTTGAGGATTCCGTCCAGAGTGGCCATGAGTAGAGAGATATCTTCTTTACTAGCTGGTTTTTCATCGTCGTACATTCCCATTAGAAGTCCAGTCACATCCTGAGTTTCTGATAGAATGGGTTCATTAATCACAGAATCTCTGACGATAGTCGGATGACTGTAGTTCAGCTGGGCCGAGACTGGGTCTGTACTCTCCAAGAGATCTAATTGTTTCTGTGCCATGTCGATTGCAATGCCAGAACAAGACTGATAGAATGAAAGCGGTGATGTACTTTTTATAGGAAATGAACGTTCTAGAAAATTCTTTATTGAGGCACGAGAATATATGAGGCATTTTTTTACTTTCTAGAAAATTCTTAATAGAATTGAGGCACGAGACTTACCTTCTAGCAAATTCTAATCATCTTGTATAGAATGTTCTAGAATATCTAAATTTTTATATATATAAATAAGAAACCAGTGACAGTTTTTTCTGTTATTTATTATCTCTGAACGATAAAAATTCAAAAGCCGGTAAGCAACATCAGCAATATATCATGGCCGATTTTCTGAGAATGATTTTAGACGATCTAGACTCACCTTTCAACGGTTTGGATTTTGTTAACTCTTCTTTACAGACCGAGGGCTGGGAGGAAAAATACAAGAGTAATATTGCTGAAATTTCAGACCGGACGCAGAAAGAGATTACCAGTGTGGATTTTTATAGGAATGTGATTGTAGCATTAGCTCAGATGAACGACGTTAACCCTGGGAGATTGGTGGTCATTCATTACCTGTCTGAGGAAGTGAAAAAGCAATTTTTACCTAAATTGACGGGGATTTCTTATGAGGAATATCGGCAGGAATTTCCTAAGTTACAGTCCATCTCTCTAGGAAAAAAGAAGTGGATAGAATGTCATCGGCTACATCAACGGATCGAATCGATGCGGGTGACAGCCATACAATTCGGGTGGATGAAATTACAGCAAACTCTGGAAGGAAATCGGGGAGAAAACAAGTGACTTTTGATCTCACACGGGACCAAATATACGATTTACCTCCCGAGGACCGAAGAAATCCATGGATGTTTGAGGCCGTAGACCGTGCAAGGACCGTACGTAAAATAAAAAAACTGTTATGGATCTATGTGAAACAACAAAAACATTGAGTTTGTGTATTAGAACACTGTTCTATATATTGTAATTTTTTTAACACAGTGCTATTTGAAGTGAATGCTGTATCTATGGTTAATAAATCTGTTGTAAAATAATATGATTTGTATTTATTTTATCATGCTTTTTTCAGTTATTTACAATATTGTAGCCTTCAATCATACAGCGGCATATCAAAAGCACAGTGTATTCTCTCCGTACAGAGAAGTGAAAAAAAATATGACGTCATAATAGCATATCAACTCTCTAGATCGATAGGAAAGGGGTTGGCCCTATGCCAAAACAAAAGCGACTTTTTTTAAGGGGCCAGTCACAGTGCCTTATTTTAGTCACATGACCAAAAGCGACTTTTTTGACGGATCTAATCCCCGCCTTTATTGAGTCACGTGACACATAAGTAGTTTCAGCGTTCTTTTGATCCAAATGTCAACATATCCAATGGGGGGGGGGGGGGGCAGGTTTTTATCTATTCCACGACACCCCCAGCCAATGAGGGTGACTTTTAGATACCTACTCACTTTCGAAGGATCTATTATCAAACTGTGAGGGTGATGCAAGTTGTTTTGTGTCAAATTGAGGATGTGTATCGCATGAAATGCATGGAAAGGGGAGATAATTGAACAAAACAATGGATATTTTGACCCTATCTAACGTGTGGATTTGTTACTTGTAACTTATGGGGCATTTTAACCCTGTTATCCGTGAATATACAGACGGTAAATCTAAAGTACATCCCTGCATAGAATGGGACCTGTCCGAAGATTATGTTAAATACTCGTGCCCACTCTGAAATCGATCGTCTGCATTGATCGATCCATCATGGACAGCAATCCGTTTGCATTCTTTCCTGTTCTACCCGGATCAAGAATCCGTATCATCGCTATAGGAGAGATGACTGAAGATTTCAGTAACTGGAGAGAGATCCACAGAAGAGAATTAGCGAGATTTCAACCTTATGATATACACATGGCCCGCAGGAGGCAGCGGTCGGCATCATCAGCGCCAGCATCACAGCCATCACCTGCCTCACCAGCGCCCTCGCCACCGCCAGCCCCTAGTCGCAGGCAACGAGTTCTGCTGAGAGCGCCCCCGGAGGGAGAGGATAGCCGCCCCGTTCCATCAGCCCCCCCCAGCGTTGAGATCTCGGGCGCCTTCACCCCCTGGGCCGCAGGGAGCATCCCCTCACCACCAGTGCGGCGCACCCCCTGACTGGGCCTACAGAGTGGAAGGACGAATGATCCTCAAGTGTGAGCGCTGCCAGCAGAGATTTAGACATTCGATAGTTGCATGCCGCAACTGCCAACAACGAACAGCATGCTGCAGCTGTGTACTCCAGATCAGCAGGGGTGATCCCGACGACAACAGATGTCCAGGCTGTTTGTATTTGTAACTTGTAACCAGATCGTTACACCCCAACGGCCCTTTTAAGGGCCACCACATCTTTAGAAAAGATGCCTCTATTACACTCAATTTTTAACACCAGTTCACCTCTTTTTTAAAAATGTTTAATTGTTTTTTTAAAAATGAATCATTCATTTAAAAATTTACAATAACTTTTTTTCATATACTTTTTTAAAATAAAACACTTTATTTTTTAAAAAATAATAGGTTTTAAAAAGTTTTTTTCTTAATTATTTTTTATAAATAATATTAATTTCTAAGATAAATATTTTTTAAAACAATTAAACACTATGTTTTTTTAAAAAAATAATATAATGTTTTAAAAAGATTTTTTTAAAAGTTTTCTTAATTATTTTTTATAAATAATTTCTAAGATTAATTATTCATTTTTTTTTTGTAAAACAATAATCACTGTATTTTTTAAAAAATAATATAATTTTTTTCAATACATAGCTTTTTTTTTTCTTTTTCTTATTTATTTTTTTTTAGAAATCATATCATTTTTTATATAAATTAATTTTTTTAAATACAAGAAAAACATTTTTTTGTTTACAATTTTATTAAAACAATAATCAATGTAACAATAATCAATGTAACAATAAACACATATTTTTTTGATGAAACACAGTAACAATAAGCACAGAACCCCTGTGCATGTTATTG
This sequence comes from Magallana hongkongensis, assembly GCA_015776775.1. NCBI lineage: Eukaryota > Metazoa > Mollusca > Bivalvia > Ostreida > Ostreidae > Magallana > Magallana hongkongensis. Next base: position 4,710,484 of record CM027469.1, on the reverse strand, counting down.
AAAATCAGTCTTGATAAATACAAATAAGAGCAGTCCTTTGATGTACAAGTTTTCCATTTTACTGAAGTTTTTTTTCTCCTCACACTTACATGCTACCCACCGTTTGAGCAAAATGACAATATCTGGACCAGCGTAGATGTTCTCGATAGGCGTCGTCCACTGGTTCCCATTCACTCAATGTCATTCCACAACAAAAACAGGTCACTCTATCGCCATACTGAGTGTAGATGAATCCTGCTCGCGCCAAGTCTGTTTTGCTGGGTCCCCTTAAGTATTTTGGCCAGTTTTGAAACGTTGCATACCTAGAGGCAAAGGTTCGGTACTCCGGATATTGCCAAATATGCGGCATTGTAGGTGGTGGTGGTGGTGGTATGTGCCTCACATCCAAAAGCGAGTAAAATGGCGAATCCTTCCTATTTGACTGAGCATTTGGATAACTCATGCTAAAACCAGCAGCACTGGCAATTCTTGTATTGTCACTCCGCACACGATTGGAACAGGAATCCGCCGCAGAAAAACCACCAGCAGTACCAGCAATTCTTGTATTGTCAGTCCGCGGAGGATCGGGACAGGAATCCATCTCTAGAGCATTGATCACACTGTCTACGGTCGAAGTCATCTTGATATCTCTAGATTTCAATTGTCGTAAAACTGACACCAAATGAATGTTACAAGCTTTATATACTGTAGGAGTAGTTGAGGTTCTAGAAAATTCTCAATAGAATTGAGACACGTGCCTCATTTTCTAGAACAGAATATTCTAGCAATTGACTGAGGTTCTGGAGAATAGAATTAAGGCACGTGCATTTTTGAATAGTTTTAAGCATTAAAGAGCTCTCAAAATATCTTTCTTTTTTAAAAAACAAACAAGACCGAATTTTTTTAAACATTTTTAATTAAGAATGAACAACAGCAACAATAACAGCAATTAATACATATTTTGCCAGAAACATTTGCAAGTTTGTCCTTGATTTCTTTTGGGTTTACGATAAGTCTCTCTAAACCATTGAGCCACATAATGATCTCGTTGAAGGGGAGATAACCTCGACGTCCTTGGGAATGGAAACAGCCAATCTAACGCTCGCCTGTTTCCTCGATGGCGTTGGTGTAAAAAATACACACAATAATGTCCACAGACATCCGTAGAGTAATCTTGATAACAATTCTGATTGTAAGTCCAATGTCTAGCGTGTCTAGAGATGAACTGTCTAATTTCTTGATGTAGGGGAGGTAATCCGTAAGAATCAAAATATTCCACATGAGCTCCGTTCCAATATAAACACACCCAATGCGTTCCGGGTTGATCGTGAGAATCTGTATTGATCACAATGGCTTTTTCATGAGGTCTTAATTGATCCGGTAGTAAATCTCGGGGATACACTCCTCCAAAGGATCTTCCTAAATCTCGTGATAACACCTCTCGTAACTGACGTGAATCCATTTTTTTTAGTAATCAATGTTGACTTCTCTCTGTTTGTTGATTTCCAGCAAATTGTCGAATTCGGCATAGACCACACAATTTAAAGTCTGAACTAAGTTGTTTGAAAATTGAACTTCTATTCTCAAGTTTCCAGTTTCAATTAGATGAAATTTCTCTAGTTGAGCTTCTTGATCTTTCGTAAAATCCACACACCAGAGCGTGTACCCGTTTTTATACTCTTCCAGGGTAATGTCCGGGGCCCAGTCTCCTCCCAATTTCCCCAGCCCTTGATACAGACTCAAATAAGATCTTAGGTACTGATCATTTGCAAAATCGGGCTCAAAGGGCCGAGTGGTCATGGTTTCTCCGTTGATACTTATTTCTAATTTCTTAATGTTCTCGTGTTTAAAATTAAAAGGATTTTTAGTAGCATCTCCGTTGAAAGCGGCATTTTCTACAAAGCCTAAGAGAACACGTTTAGGCATTTGTCCTTGAAACAGATGATCGGTGATTTTTGATTGTGACCCCGTGGCGATCGTAAAGGTTTTCACTTCTACTCTTCTCAGCGGATATTTAACTGTCTCTGAATTCAAGCGCTGATTGATGGCATTCTGTATGGCAGGGGTAGGTTTGATTTTTCTCACCCACATCACGATACTTTGAATAGAAACTTTACCACTACTCAAGGCGGCTGTCATCATGTAGAATTGGGGTTTCGCTCTATTAAATCGGAGGCGCACATCTACCCCATTAGGCAGAAATTTCTCTTGTTGAAACAAATCTATGTGTAAACGATCCATCAACACGATCTTTTTGCTAGCGTCTATAGCCTTGTGGCGTTCTCTCAATCCGTCATTCTTAGACTCATTGGGGTAGGTCAAGGCTAATTGTGTCGCATCGATGTTCACCTCATCATCTGCGACAGCAAAAGCAGTTTTTGCTTGAGTGGCGGCGGCATACTTGAGATCATCCATGTGTCCAGCGGTATCTTTGACCCACAAACTACAGGCTTTCATCTGAGTCTCTAATGTTCTGGGTTGATAAGATAGTAATTTCTCAAAGTAGGCTTTGTAGGGATAGGTGTCCGTTCCCGGGGTAATGATTTTCCCATTGAGACTCACATCGATTTCCGTGAACAATGAATGTAAGATGTTATTAACGGGAGTCGAAGTACTATGGTCTCCCGTCAAATTAGTCCCGTCGTCTTTGGTGAATTTACACACCATTTGGAGATAAGTTTGTGAGAGATCAATGTATTCATCTCCTTGACCCTTGATTTCAAATTCAATGGGGGCCGTGTCCGATTGGAGGGTACTGGATATAGGGTAATATTCCATCCATTTCGAATCTTCTAAAGTAACATTCGTAGGCGAGGTTTTAAACAGTTCTAAACTGTCCATCCCACAGGCACAAGACTCTCTATGCATCATCTTGGTAAGTGTGACTGATCAAAAGAATCCAATGGTAATGATCTGATATGATCCTCTACACCTCCTTATATACCCTCTCAGTCAAAAATATCTAAGGGTCTAGTTTTCTTCTTTTTCTTAGGAGGTCTTTCACCACTAGCGGTTTCTAGTGATCTCTTGATCCGAGGTCCACCCCGGGCTAGGAGTTTAGGTTTGGCGGGGGGGCGGGACTTTTCTCCCCCTTGAGATAGCATGCGTGAAGCTGTATTTTTGATGACTTGTCCCCCATGCGTTTTTAACGCATCCTTGAAGGATCTTTTATTTTCTAACACATCTAATCCAGTTTTAGCTGCTGCAGTTAATGCTTGTTTAGCCGTTGATTTCAGTAAATCTGTAAAAAATCCTTTTCCTGCCTGGGGTCTAGAGTGTCTTGGACGGCTGCGTCGGCGTGGCGGTGAGCTTCTTTCTGGTGAATACTCATAGCTAGGAGGGGGAGGAGGCGGAGGGTAATAGTGGCGTGAAGGGGGGTAATAGGGAAGCGGTGAGGGTCCTGTGGGAGCTCCTCCTAGTAGACCCGACATGACATTTCTCATGACTGGAGCTGCCAACTTAAGAAGCCCCCCTAACCCGTGTCCTTGTTGACGCAATATACCTCGATGGTACTGCATGCTGTAGACCAAACAATGAGGGTTTTTTCACGAATGACAGGTCTTTATATAGAGGCTCTCTTTATCTTGATTCCTAGTAAATCTAAGAGCGTTGAATGCATAGATGCAGACATTCTAAACAACAGGTGATACAGGTCATTACTCCCACAATGATTGTAAAAGTGAGACTGTAGATATCCATCTCCTTTAGTACACTTTTCTAAAATGAAGTTTCAGGATAGATTTTCCATTTAAAAAGGGCATGACAGTCCCTAATGGAGTCTGAATGTGTATGTCTATCGTATCGAAATGTTTTTTACTCAGTTTCAAATATTCAGCTCTAATAGGCTCCCATCTCGTCTGTTCCTGGACTTTCTCTCCTTCACGGGGGACAACTCTAAGTAACTTCAAAGCATTTGACCCCACCACTTGGGGTTCGACGATATCGCAATACACATACATTTGTTTTAAGTTCTCGTGCATATCAGGGGTATGAACTGCCATGTGAGTGACATTGATCCACAGGCTCATATATCTTTTACCAAACTTCCATTTGAGCTCATCTCCAAACCCCATCTTATAAGCTAAAGTAAGGGGAAAACTAATACTGAAGCGTAAAGTGGATAACTCCTTTCCGTTTAATTGAAATTCGATACGGGAGAATTTTTGGCGATATTCTAGTTTCATGTTTCCGACATCCCCAGTCTCCGCATCAGGATATTTTTTCCAGACCTTTTCCAGACAGCGTCTAAGTCCTTCGTTGATTTCCTCTATTAATGACTGAGGATCTGGGTAAGGACCCCCTCGGAATTTCACTCGATAGTGATTAGCCTCGCTATTTCTTTCTATTGATATTTTCCAAAAGCCTTTGTCCCAATCGACTAGCATGGGACATTCAATGAGTTTCTCTCGACCTATTTTTTCAATTGTAAATCGCCCTGCTCGATATATATCGGGATCTACGGGTTCTACATCGAGATGAGTAGGAATCAAGATATCGAAATGAGCTTCCCTTGGGTCTATGTTTTGGAGTGTATTAGGATACATCATTTCAGTGAGACCTACTTCCCATTCACCGTCGGTGAAATCCATGGTTTGGGGTAATAATGTTTTAAAATGAGCCACCGTATTCTCGGGAAAAGTAGACATAGATCCATCACTGGGTAGAGTCATGTAAAACCCTGTATTCTGAGCCATGGCTTGAGATCAAATGAGTCTCATACATAAAGAACACTCTTTTTATATATACTTAATTTTTTATTTGAACAACAATAACAACAACATGAACAAACATGGATGAATATTGTCATACACTGTGAGATCTGCTTATTTTGACTCGGATTGGAAAGGGTCTCCGCATGTATAGGTACTCGTAAGGCACACAGGAGTCCACAAAATCATAGCCTTTGGTAATCGTCTTATGAAAGTCTTTAGAACACTTTTTGAAATCATCTGTCCAGTCTCCCTCGATAAGAGTCCATGCCGGTTCGTGGTTTTTTGAAGGGTGAAACACATTCCATTGACATTTCACTTTCCACCGAAATTGTTTATATTTACTTTTTCCAATCATCCGGAAATATCGTTTTCCAGCGGGAATCGGAATTCTTTTGTACAAGTAGATTTTTTCCTCTCCCTGAGGAATTCGAGGTTTTTGCATGAAATCACGCAAACATTCCAACTTAGTAGACACCCATGCTCCCTTAAAGTTTTCCCTAGGAGCTCCCTTAGGATCTATGATTTTCCAACGGTACTGTATGGAATTCATCTCTCTCTATCAACCATGTAGCTTGATCATCGCTTGGTCTGATAATAAGTCAAAACCTCGAGCTGCACTTCTTTAATAATGGACTCACAATCACGTGACATCTTTTCTCATGCATTTTCTGATTTAGTGCTGCTTTTGAGTTGAAGAGTAGGACTTGGCATGATATAGCCCACGGTAGAACTGAGACAAATCATCCAATATTCTCGATTCGAATCGTGTAAAGCTAACATGACGATACAAGCGATAATTAATGTCAAGCAGATCAAAAGTTGAGCAAAATACACGATTTCTGCTCTAGGAATTTTTTCTCCAAACATTTTCCAATGTTCACTTATTTGGGAAGTAGAAGATCTGTTTGAGGAATCCATGAGTCAAAGCTAGGGGGATATCCTTTCCAACGCACTTTGATTTCTTTAATGACTTTTTTCCCTATGCGCCGCTTTTTATAGTCTAGGATTTCCTCTACTTCATAGACGTCGTCTTCTTTAATGACTTTTTGTAATTCAGACTCGTAAAATGTTCCTTCTAATTCTTCTCCGTGATAGTCCTGTACCTTATATCTATAAGGAACAGCCCCCTGGACTCGATGAGATATAGTAAACAACTCCCTGGTCCAGTTAGGTAGATATCCTTTTTCAAAAGTTCGTTTCGCTTTACTGATGCGCACTATGTCTCCTTTGTGAAATTTAGGGGAAAAGAAGGGTGTAGAGGAGTTCTTTTGATACAGAGTTTTCCACACTTGTAGGACATTGGAGGCATTCACGTCAGCTGGAGCTCTTTTTATACTGCGATGATATGAGTGATTGTAGGCATATACCAGATCGGGTAAAATATCCAGATATCTTCGAGTTTTATGACGAGTGAAATATCTCCACATGCGAGCTTTTAAGGTGCGTTGAAAACGCTCTACGATACTTGCTTTTGTTTCTGCATTGCGAGTGGTGAAGAAATGAATGAATTTAAAAGCGCGCAGAAATTCCTTGTTTGTGAATTCCCTCCCTTGGTCCGACTGAATGCGAAGCGGTTGTCGCCCTTCTTCTTTAAAGATCTGTTGTAATCCGCGAATCATTTCTTTTCCCGTTTTCTGCTTTAAAGGCACCACCCAAGCATATTTAGAGAGTACATCAATAGCACACAGTAAAAAGGTATATCCATCATTCTCTTTCTTTAATTGGGATACATCTGCCAAATCTAATTGCCATTGCTCGTCGATACCGGTTACTCTTGTTTGTTGTCGCTTGAATTTGCGGCGAATGGGTTTATGTAAAGTATAAGTCTCTTGCTCTTTCAACCATTTTCTAATCTCAGCAATAGATAAAAGATGTCCCCTTGCACGCACTTGCCGGTATAAAGATTGTACTCCTCCATATCCAGTCTTAGGATTGTAATAAATCTCTTGTAGAATGGTTTGTAAAACCTTTTTCTTTTTCTTCATTTCTTTTTTAATATATTCCAATCTAGGAGGATGTTGTCTCTTTTTCTGGTTCTCTTTGGAGTTAGAAGAAAAGGAGAAGCTTGCGGTGTGCTAAAAGTCGAAGGTTCCTGAAACCCCGTATCGTCATCATTATCATCAGACTCTTTGTCAGCTAGAATGGACATAGGGGTACTGATTTTTCCTGGTCTCTGCATGGCTTTTATAATGTCTGGATTAGGTAGGTAATCTGTTGGGACATTGGTTTCTTTTAAGGCTTGAGCAAACTGGTCTGTTCCAATAGGAGGGCTGATTCCTTTGCGAGATCTAGTTTTCATCGTATTAGTTACTAGATCAATGATATTAGATTGGGGTATGAGTTTTCCTCGATATCTGATTTCTCCATCGGAATTCCATTTCAAGACTTTAGTTTTCTTGAGATGATCTAAGAGAAGTCCTGCTTTCTTTTGCATTTTGTTGCTAACACTTTTAATCACTTGTTCTTCCAGTTCTGAGGAACCTGGATCAGCAGCATCAGCAACAGGAGCAGGAGCAGCAGCAATATCAACATCTTTGTTTGCCTCTTTATTTTTCTGTGTTTTAGGTAATGGTGTTGTAAATGTCCTTTCCTTCCCCTGATCACGGGCTTGTTGTAAATAATTCCGATAACGGTGTAATTGATGTCCATAGAGAGCCACTTTTTCTTCAGGGTTCAAATCTTCTCTCCCTTGAATCTGATCTAACTGGTGTCCTAATCCAATGGTGGCTTGAAATTCAGGAGATTTAGGTAATTTTCCTTTCAATTCCAGTAACATGGCTTCAGGAACTAACACCATCTTGCGACTCATAATTTCAAAGGAGTAAACTGAGAAGCATGGGAATGACTGGGAAAACGCCCCCTTTTTGATTCAGTATTAAAGTTCGTCTGCGTTTCTGTATGGACTGGGGTTGAACCAGTCGCCTCAAGATGTGTTTCTGAGGAGCGAGTTTTTTCTTCTGAGAGGAGTTCAGTAGAACGTTGCCTTTTAAGAGGTTGTACACGATTTCACAAATTTTATAGATACAGTCATTAGAACAGTGCTTTAACACCTCTTTCTTTAACTTTGGTGAATAATGTGGCGTTGATAATAACTGCAATATGGGTAAATGAGGTTTCAGTCTAGATTTACAACAGCACACTTTGTTCTTTTTCTTCTGGCTTGTACCCATCTTTGTACAAAATGATAACTAGATTCAGTCTGTAAGGGTTTTTATACTCTCCTCTAGGCAGGGGCATAACCCAAGTGAGTGGTTCTCTCGTGTTGATCTCTATTTTTCTTCACTCTAAACTCTGCAGGACAATATCGACATTGATATTTCCCCTTCTGGTTTTTCTTATCGGGATCTTGTAAAGGACTAAAACCTGCCACTTTTGTAAACAACGAGGAGGATCTCGGAATATGATGAACAGGAACCTTAATACCAGGAAACACACTAGGTTGAATATCGGGAGTTCTCTGACTCCCTATAGGTCCAGTCATGGCTCGAGCCATTTTCTTTTGACCTTGTTTCAACATGGCTAATGTGGTATTGGGGGGAAGTTGGGTCAACGGAATCTGCTTATTGTTTTTTTTAGGAAGTTTAACAATCAGTTTCTGTGATTTCTTTTTGCCTTTCTTGGGAGATTTCTTTTTCCTGGGAGCTTTCTTTTTACTTGAAGCCGATTTTCCTATGTCAACCATCCACTGGGGGAGCTTTCTAGTTTTAGGAGCCTTGGGATTGATCACTACACTCTTAAGTCGTCGTTTTTTGGGTTTAGCTGTTCTAGCCTTAGCCAGGTTCCATTTCAATAAATGGCGAATAATGACTCCTCCAACAAATCCAGCTCCACCACGTTTCAGAATGGCTTTAATCCTGTTATCATCATTGACTTTTTTATTGGCAATGACACTTAAATCCTCTCGATGTTTATCGATGAAACGTTGGGTCTGCTTATTGATAGGAATGACTCCTTTCAATAAATTTTTAGCTCCAGCCAAAAACCATTTCATTAAGGCTTTTCGCCCCAACTCGATGATTTCTGTTCGTTTCTCTGGATCCCGTTCATGTTGTAAGCGTCTTAATGTACGTAGTAACTTCTTTCCAGTCATGATTTCAACTGAATAGGAAAACATTCAAACTCTTGTATTTATACTCTAGCCATGTAAACTGTTAGGGTCTCAAACAATTGACTCCTCAGTCGTAATTCATCAGGAGTCTGAGGGCTTAAATCTACAATGAGGTACCCGTGGGGTTGGCGAGTAGCATCTTGATAGGCAGACATTAAATGAGGCATGTCTAATTGTCTACTCAACACCACAATTTGAGACTTGTCTCGGGGATTTTTAAACAAGACTAAATAATGAGCATTTAAACTAATAGTGCGATGCTGAGCTGCTCGATCAAATACATTCTGAGTAATGTAAATGACACTAGTATTCCTATGATGAGCTTTCCGTGTAAACCAATCGACTATTGACTCGATCGCTTTACCTCCCATCATATCATCAAATATTAAAAGGTGTCGAGTATTGAGATCCGCCACTAATTTCTCATCGTCCTCGGGAATATTGCGTATAAACTTGACTCTGTCTTGTAAAGATTCGTAAGCAGATTGCCATTCTCGATAACACCAAACGATTTTCTCGGGGTATGGGGTGATCCAATGAGTATTTTCCACCAGTTTTTTAACAAATTCAGTTTTCCCCGACTTGGAAGGACCTGCTACTACCATAGTAAATTCGTGTTTCAATTGAAAAGGGGCTAGTGTATCGTAGGAGTACATGTTAAAGAATGACAAGATTTTGAGAAAATCATTCAATTTATTTGATACAAGAGTTTGATAATAGGTAAAAAAATCAATGTTATATACAGGATCATTCAACAATAAAATGCATCAAATTCAAAATTGGTCAAAATCCATAGGGTAGGGTTCGGTAGTCAGATATCCTCTGGCGTTTATCATACACAATCCTGTATTGTTTGGTAAGCGGTAGCGTCTGGACAGTATGTTGGCGGGTTCTATGAATATACTTGGGATAAGTCACATTGATGATATCGATTTCTTCTTTTAACATTTTTTCAAGGGCTTCGGGAGACACTATGGTTGAGGCTCTGTAATTCAGAGTCAATCCTTTCACTTTACACACAGATTTACCGCTCTCGGTGATGTAGGCATAATTTTTAGGTCCTCCAGACATGAATTTTACTATCCGATCTCCATCCAGTTCGTCGGTCCAGCCACCTAAACTGTTGATAATTTCAGGATTGAATTTACCCTCCTCGTGTTGGTAGATGATACTGTCGGTATCAAAGTATAGCACACGTTCCCCCAGTTGTTCTAAGGTTTCGTAGAGATGCAGGCGAGCATGAGCCGTGGTAAAACAAGCCAATACCACGTTACCGAAGGGACATTCTTCCAGAAATTCCCGTTTCTCTTGGTAATTGACTAAAATCATGTCCAAGTTGGGATCTTCAGAGTTTTCCAAGAGTTCTATCCCTTTGACCTCTAGACTGCAGTCCTGTAACAGCTGTTGTAATTCTTCTTCTTCGGTCAAATAACGAGATTTAGGTAGTTGAATTCTCTGAGCGAATTTTCCCCACAGACAGTTCAAAAACAGTTTGGCAATCGTTCTTTTGACGGGGTTTTTCTCGATTTGAGAGGGATCTAACATGATACCTTCTCTTTCAAAAATGTCAAGAATGTAGCTCCGTTTTTCCTCTTCGCTCTCACATTCGGGGGGAAATCCTGAAGCTTCTTGTTTTATTTTCAAAAAGGTGTCTATGTAGGCTTTGAACAAGGTGTTACTAGTTTGAGGAAAATGCCAGATTTCGTAAATGCGCTCAATTCGATATCCCATGTCCATCGCTTTATGGAGTTCAGTGCTTACCCAGGTTCCAGTGAGACAGCGTTCAGATTCAGAATGCAAACATTGGTACTCCGGTTCCAGACTCTGTCGTTGTTCGGCACATGTCCGACATAGGGGAAATAGTAATTTTCCTCCGGAACGATAAGGCAAGACGGGATGATAGAGACCGCGTGGGGGTAAAACGCGGCATTTAATCAATCCAAAATAGGCTCTCAAGTCTCCGAAATTATCACTTAGGACTTCGGGGTGTCCCACAGGAAAAGGCCTGTACTTTAGCACGTAAGGATACAGAGAACAGACATCTACATAGCGCATATCTCCCTCTGTACAGAACAAACGAATGGCATTGGTCCGGCCTCCATACAAGCTGTCCCTGGGATTCAAGGGGTCTTGAAAGTCTAATTCTTGTACAAAGTTCTGTAACTCCTCTTGGTTTTTTAATTGACTGTCAAATTCGTGTTCCCATATACTAATGACTTTATATCCTTTATCCCTTAACTCTTGTTCTCGACGGAGGGTCTGCTCGTAGACCGTGGCGTAAGTCCTGTCTGGATGGTGAGGATGAATGTCTGTGGTTCGATCTGGATAACAGGTGGGACAGCCATGCCAATAGCATCCATGGAATTCATACACTGTCTGCGTGTTCTCATCGTAACCGTCCACGGTGTAATTTTCCAGTCGAACCTCACCTCCGTTTTTAGCATGTCGTATAGAACATCGACGACCCATCCAGGCCAACCAACGGCAGGCTTTGATGGAATACTGGCGAGCAGGATGGTAACCCAGATTGGGAATGATGGCAATGGTTTGATCTGACATGAAACTCCGCCGGTAAGCTAAATTGGCAGTGCTGGCAAAAGTGAGAGCTTCCTGAAAGGGATTCACGCGAACCTGAGACTGTATGGTAGCTCTAAACTTTGCACAACAGCGCCTTAAAATGTCCACATCCGAAATACAATAGGCTAGGAATTCTTCTCGGAAGTTAAACACTTTTCCTCGTTGCTGTTCGTACCAGGCATAAAAATCTTTACGCCCCGCGGTGCTCATGTCGTCTGGGTTGTAGTAAGCGGGGGGTGGATAGACTCCCAAGTAATCCTGGTTCTGCTCCGTGTTGAAAAAATGAGGGAAATACCCTTTTTTCAGTTCTTGTAACCCAAAAGCAGAAGGCATCTTTGCGAGTGCAAAAGGTAAGTAGTTGTAGGAATCGATGAATTTTATGTCACAAATGTTCATGGACAAGATCTTACTTCCATTCATGATGACCGAGGGTTTGATGCAAGCTTTGTGAACGATATAGTTCAAGATAAATTGTCCATCGTATCCCTTAAAATTGTGAGCAATGACGATGGCCCCATCGTGCACTAAATGGGTGGTTTTGTTCTGACATTCAGATTTCAATAGCCAATCTACGAACTCCTTTAAGGTATCCGGTCCTTGAAACACGTGTTGACGGGGGCCTAAACTCTGACAGTGCGTACAGGCTTCATCCACAGGTAAATGGTCACAATGTTGACACACCCGATGAGCCACACACAAGTTAGGGGAATGAATTCCATGCTCTTGAGTGCACTCGAAATCGAAATAAATGTACAGCTGTAATTTGTCCTTTTTCTTCTCGGGCTTCTTTTGCACGTAACACTGGTGATCGCTCTCTACAATTTTCTTACAGATCTTACATTGTTTTTGTCCTTTGCACTTGTGGTTAGCTAATAATTTTTTGGTCATCCAGGTCTGACAGTGCTGGCATCGATCCATTAAATGACACACTGAAGTGTTGGTCTTAGAGTTGGTAGGTTCTAAATGTCTCTGGTAACACCCCATGCTCTTAAAAAATCCGTGACACTCGGAACATTCGATGCTTAAGCCTTCGGGGGGACAGGGAGTGTCGCCCAAACAAAATGAGCAGCGATGAGGGCACTTGGTACGATGCTCTTCGATGTGGCTATATCCAACATCGCAATAATCACAGTAATATTTGTGTTCGCTGACTCCGGGCATGGAAAGTATGGTATCGTAATGCCCTCGATCTAGCAACACGTTCAGACATTTCCCGTTGCCGTGACCCTTGTAGATTGGTTTTAATTTCAGTGTGCGCGTGTTAGTTTCAAATTGAAAGATCTTTAGTCGAAATTCAGGGCACAATACCTGCTGTAACTTCCTCCACTCTATAGGGCCACAGGGTAACTCGGGATCACATCCGGCAAGTTCCATGAGCTCTAGAGCCTGTTTTTTCTGATCTACACTTCTACAGTCACCTTTCATCATTCGAGTCCATTGTTTTCCCCAGACTTCCAGAGCTACGGGATCCTGAGGTTTTTTACTGTGCAATCGAGCGACCACGATTGCTCGCGGTAAACACAAAGAATCCGTATTTTGAATGCTCACAATGGATTTTTTACCCTTTTTGAAATTCTCCTTGTTGAGGAGCAGATGTTTTTTCTTATTTCCGCCACTTCCTTCGGGATACTGTACATGAAAAAATTCGAATTGTATAGCTCCGTCGGTCATGGTGAAATCTCTCTTGGATTGCTGCACACCTTTAATTTTTTCTAGTATCCCCCGGGCGTCGAGATGCTTGCTTTGAGTAAATTCATACCATATGTCGGAGTCCAAAGAAGGGTGTCGTATGTTCAACCGCAGATAGTCGTTCGGACGGCAGTTCATTTCACTCTTGACTTCGTTCAACATGGCATCCAATACATTCCGGACAAAAGGAGAATGGTCTTTCTCGGGTAAAGGCTTAAAATTCACATTGTATACATTCTCCTGCACTTTGAATTTCCTAGAGTGTCGTCCGCGATCCAACTTGATCTGATAATACTTCTCTGCTTTTTTAGCCAATTCCCGTAGTCGCAGTAGGTTTTTTCTATATAAGCGCAAATGTCGGAGCAATTCTTCATTTCTTTTCAAAAGTCGAATCCTTTTCTGCTTCAACTGATATTCTTTCAAGCGGCGAAGTTGGAGGAGAAGATTTCTTCTAAGCGATGTGAGCGGCATGATGCACTTGATTCAAATGATAAGAGAATAACGTTAAAGTACATAATAAACGTTAAGAACTGTCTAGAACATTCTATAACGTCGCGTGCTACGTCAAGAACAATAACGTTACGTCATCCTCAGATTGTTCTAGAAAGGCGCCTAACGTTATAACGTCATAATTCTCGGTGACTTCATAGAGAGCGGACGTGTTTTTACAAGAAGAATTTTACTCAATAAAAAATGCCATGAAATTATGTTTACTATAGCTTAGCATTATTAGCTTACTATAGCATTATTAGCTTGAAAACCAAGAAGCTAGATTACCAGCCGCCCTCGCTGGGCGGTTCAACACCTCATTTGCATAAAAAGTGCACTCAGTTGAACCGCCCAGCGGGGGGGCTTATACTACTTTCCCACTTTGAGACTGTTTGATATTCTCATCAACACCAATGCTAAGAAAGCGATTGATGTGAAGAAAGCAAAACAATTGTGCGGCGACATTTTGAAGTTCAAAAATGTGTGTTTCACAATTTGTCCTTCAAACGGATGGAACAAATTATTCAACCAGAGAGAAACAAGCAATTCGTTAGCTTATGCTCCGCTGAAAGCTCATCCGAAAACCTTTTCGGAGATGATTTAGGGAGCCAAGTCAAGAACGTGCTAGAAACAAAGAAGCTTGCACAGAAGATATCAAACAAAGATTACAGTGGAAAATACAGAATTCCCAAATTCTCAAATAATTATGGGAAAAAGCCAAGGCATGGAGCTGGAAAGAATAATTCTTTTTTGTCCAAGCAGTTCAGCTTCAACAAGAAAAAGAAGAAGGGGGAAACATATCAATAGAAACAGATGAGGTTAGTACTTGCATGCCTGAGCATATGTACACAAATGTAGATCTAATGGCTGTGGTGAACACACTTAAAAATTTTATTGCTGGCAAAATCAAAAATTATTTTGATAATTGGTGTAAATTAACTCATGATAGTTGGATTCTTGATGTTGTTAAAGGCTACACAATTGGCTTTATTAGAGAACCTTATCAGCTCAGATAGAATTAGAAAAGTTTTTGTGTAAACAAATTGTAGAAAGAGTCTACAATATGGATGAATGTGAGCGTAAAAATTCTTTTTATTCAAACATCTTTCTTCGGCCCAAAAAGACGGACTTTTTCGAATAATTTTGAATTTAAAAAATTTAAACCAATATGTTGGCAATTGTCATTTTAAAATGGAGACTTTAAAGTCTGCATTGTCGCTGGTCAAATCGAATTGTTGGTTTAGTGCACTAGATATTAAAGATGCGTACTACTTGGTGAAAATTCATCCACATAGTAGAAAATTTCTTAGGTTTAGATGGGAAAACAGAACATATCAGTTTACCTGTTTGCCTATGGGACTAGCAAGTGCTCCTCGTGTTTTTACTTAAATCATGAAACCGGTTTTTTCTGAACTCAGTAAATTTGGTCATTTAAATGTTATCTACATAGATGACGTTTTGTTACTGGGCAATACAAAAAATGAGTGTGAAGATACTTTAAAAGCCACTATAAAGTCACTAGATAGTCTTGGTTTTACCATTCACCAAGATAGATCTCAGTTTCACGCAAGTCAAAGGATTGTATTTTTAGGGTTTATTTTGGACTCTTCTTCATTGACTGTTAGATTGACAGCAGATAAAGCTCAATCTCTCAAAGAATTTTGTGAAGTGATTTTGAATAAGAATGAAGTAACAATAAAACAGGTAGCACAACTTGTGGGCGTGTTTGTAGCCTCTGAACCAGGGGTGGAATTTGCCGGATTGTATTATAAGAATTTAGAAATTGAAAAAAATGTAGCTGTTAAACTCAATAAAGGGAATTTTGATGCACACATGAAATTTCAAATCAAAGTAGGATATTGATCAACTGGTGGTCCCTTAATGTCTGTAAATCTTTCAAATCACTAGTTAGAAACCCACCAAATTTTGTTTTTAAAAGTGATAGTTCAAAGTTTTGTTGGGGTGGAGTAAATGAAGATTCAGGTGAAGCTATTAGTGGTTTATGGGATGAAAACACTTGTGAATCACATATAAACTATTTAGAACTTTTAGCTGGGTTTAATACCATAAAAGGACTGGGAGACAATTTAAGAGACTCGCATGTTCAACTGTGTATGGAGAATTCTGTAGCTGTGTCTTATGTGAATAAGCAAGGAGGCAAGATCTCAACATTGAATTATCTAGCTCATGAGTTATGGCTTGGTGTATAGATAGAGACATCTGGCTTAGTGCAGAACATGTTCAGGGTGCAACAAATATTATAGCTGATTCATTATCCAGAAAAAATGTTGATATGGAGTGGAAACTAGATGAAGTGGTTTTTCAAAAATTGATTAATGTGTGTGGAAAGTGTGATGTAGATTTGTTTGCATCAAAAGACAATCATCAATTAGAGGAATATTTCTCTTATACTCAGGATTCAAATGCTATAGGAGTTGATGCATTTGCACAATCGTGGAAAAATATTGACTGTTATTTAATTCCTCCTTTTAGTGTCATAAGCAGTGTCTTGAAGAAAATCGAGGAGGAGGAAGTACAGTTTGCATTGTTGATAGCTCCAGTGTGGAAGACCCAGGCATGGTTAACGTTCCCGCAGCTGCTGCACCAAGTCGCAGGTCCTTGCTATCTTCTACCAAAAACAGAACACCTGTTGAAGCTGCCGAAAGATCCGAAGCGGCAACATCCCTTGACCAAGATGAAGATGTGTGCGTTCAGTTTGTCCGGCCATGCTTACATGGTAGAGAGTTATCAGCAGACACTATCAACATTATCTGCGGATCATGGCGGGAATCCACAAAAAGACAGTAATGGGGTTATCAACAGAAATGGTTGCAATTTTGTTGTAAAAAACAGAGAGATCCATTTAATGCAGATATAAATTTAGTTTTAGATTTTCTTACTGAACTGTGTAAGAAAAACCTTGGTTATAGTGCTTTAAACACAGCAAGAAGCTCATTGAGTTCATTTTTGTCTTTGTCAGGTCAGTCTAATACGAAATTAGGTGATCATTTTTAGTTAAACGGTTTATAAAAGGTGTTTTTTTTTTGTCAAGACCAACTTTACCCAAGTATCAATTTACAAGGGATGTAAATAATGTTCTAGGGTTTCTCAAAACTTTGTCACCTGTACAAGATTTGTCTTTGTTAGACTTGTCAAAGAAATTGGCAATGTTATTTGCTCTTTTGTCAGGACAAAGAAAACAAAGTTTACATTTGTTAGATGTTAGAAATGTCTCAGTTAGAGATGATATGTTGATCATTAGATACGGTGATTTGTTAAAACAATCAAAGCCAGGACATCATTTAGATGAAATTTGTATTGCTGCTTATCCAAATAATGTAGATTTATGTATAGTTAATGTGTTCATGGAATATGTTCAAAGAACTATGAAAATGAGAGGCTCAGGATCTAGACTGTTTATAAGTACTCAAAAGCCTCACAATTCAGTTTCTGTAGACACTATTGGTCGTTGGATCAAAGGGATTATGAAGAGTGCAGGAATAGACATTAAGTGCTTTGCACCACATAGTACAAGATCAGCAGCAACTAGTGCTACAGCGAATGCTAAGCTGTCAGTGGATACAATTCTTCGAACCGCAGGATGGACAAGTGATAATACTTTCAGAAAATTTTACAACAAACCAGTGAAACTTTGCAGTGATTTCAGTAATGCTTTACTGGACAGTTTTCACAAATCATAGCATAATGCTGCATGTTATGTACTTAAGTGAACAGATTTTTCTTTTATTGTAAAAATAAAAAATGTTCAACTCAAATATGTGTTGAGAATTTTAAATCTCATTTATTTATTGTTGAAATGATGTTTATTGGGTCATCAACTCTGAAGTCTCGTTTGAGACTGAGGCTCTCAATTGGGAACAATTATAAAGTTAAACGAGACTTACCTGGAAGGTGAAGTTTGACTTTAATTTTTCCACCATTGAGAAACGTAGGGATCAAATGCCCAACCCTAGGAATTTTTTTCTAGTCCCGCCCTATAATTTTCTGTTACTTGATGCCCCAATAATTATAAATACTCCTCTGAATTATGATTACGTGACCTTGAACTTCATCTCATTTTATCCCTACGTCTCTCAATGGTGGAAAAATTACAGTCAAACTTCACCTTCCAGGTAAGTCTCGTTTAACTTTATAATTAAGTTGCAATACAACCTCATACTACACACCTTCAATCAAAAAGTTTTTTATATCAATTTTCATACAATAAGCAAACAAATAAATTCCCCAATAACACAGATCTATCTCAGTGTAACTTTGAGAAGCATATACTATATTTTTGGGAGGCAAATATGTCTATATTATAGTCTGTAAGTCAAGTGGACTATCATGGTCTTTCAAAAGAAGTAAGAAATCAGTCACGATGAGAAATTCAATCTTTCGGACTATTTTTGATTATTGAGTAAATTAACTTTTTCGGACTTTGTGTTCATTGCTTCAAACAATTTTTATCTATTTCGACAACTGTTTTAAAAACGTTTTAAATTCCGCACAGCATTAATCCCACCTGAGGCACAATCAGTGGATGGTGGACAGCTAATCTTTTAATTGACTTCTGTTATTGTTTAGTGACACTTCATCTTTCATCTTATTAATCCTTTTATGTACATGTTGCTAAAATGTAACGAATTACTCAAAAGCTGTTCTTTAATTGATTTTCGTACTTCTGTATATATAATGTTAATCCTTCATTGTGTTATTCCATTGTTCATTATAAATAATTCTGAATTGTAAATTATAGTAAGTTGGAATCAGACTTTCGGTGCTGATGCATACCAAACTTACGTAAAAGTATATTTCATGTAAAGTCTAAAAACTTAAACGCGTTTTGGCTTGTTGGAGGTTATATGCAACAACAAAAGAATTAGCTCAAGGTTGGCCCAGAATTGATCCTGTACGGGAAAGACCTCCCCGTAATTAATCTGTCGACACTTGCATTACTTTGATGATTTCCATGGCGATCGACTGTATTCCATAATGTAGTCGTTTCTAATCCCAAGAACAAATGCGATCTCACACCTTTAATGTGAAGATGATTGACTTCGAATGATAGTCTTATTGTTTAACAATTGACCAGCGTAGTGAAAGCATTACTCATTTACAAAACAATTGATGACCTGCGGCAATATATATTTCGAGTTGAGTGCGCTGAAACAATACAGGTTTTTCCGTCGTACGTGTCGATTGAATTAACACAGACTGATCGAATAAACAAACGGGAGGGAAAGTAAAACACGTTAAGGAGAAAGTTTTTCACATAAGAGGAAGGAACCAAAAAATGATTTTCGACAGATCTGGATATTTTTGCCAAATGAATTTATAAAAATCCAGGGGGGGGGGGGGGGGGCAAAGCAGCAGTAAATTCGTTTCCACAATATGAAACGAACGGCCACGTAGAAAAACGACAGAAGTGATTGTGATTAATATGTGACCGATAGAATCTAATCTAAAGTTGTCTAAGAACTCATGTAAATATTCTTTAAAGGACATTCTTTTATCGTGCCAGCACCTACCGCAAACATGTTACATGGAACTTTGGTTATAATTTGATTTGATTGTTAAACTACCTTGTACGCTATCGTATACATCAATGCTTAATCAACTGTACAAGTAAAATAAATTTATCTTTTAATCTTAAACAAATATAATAGTTGAGAACATAATAAATCATAGTTGTGTCCGTGCAAAATATGAAACATGCAAGCGTGATAATGTACATGTAGAAGAATACAAACCTACCAGATCACCTGTCAACTCGCGCCGGATCTCCTCAGCCATGTGCGAGGGATGATCATCATTTAAAGATTTGTTATGTGTGGGTTTTTGTTGTTGTTTTTTTTTTATTTAAAAAAAATTATTTGTACAGTTTTAAAAATATTTTTGATGTATAAACTAACCATGAATTTATGTCAGACGATATTTCCAATTGGGAGTAATATCGCTAATATTAATTTTCAGAACGACTTTTTAATTTACACTCAAATGTTTAATTAAAAAAATACAAGATGGACACATTAAAATAACATACAATTAAAACAGTTCTTGTATTTACGGCTATATAAACTCAAACACGTTCATATACATGAGGTGTGCGTGTGCGAATCTTGTGTATTAGATAACCGCCTAACGGTAGATAGTGCAAACGTGGCTGTGCTCCTCGGCTTTGGGCGTAGAATAGATTACGTAAAGGTACAACGCGCACACATGCACAGCTCAGAACACAGGAAGATTTGAAAAGTGTGCAGTATAAGGACTTAACTCTATCAAATAGAAGTCCTTTATTTTTAACTTAAAACCCACAATTGATCTATGTCTGATATTTCTTTAGATTGAGAATGATATTGCTTTTATTAATTAACTGAACGATTTTTTAATTGACGCGAACTTTGAGGCATCATATCGTGCTCATTTGTGAACAATTTTTTCATAAATTTTCAGGGCTAATAGACTTTACAGAACACTATCCTAAGCAATTCATAGAATTCAGAACTTCTTCCCCGTTAACGAATTATTCCCCTTTTTAAATCATATCGAGTTATTAAAAAGCCTCCTTTAAACTATAGTGCAATGGAATCGGGTAGTACATAAATGCCACGATGTTGCATTATCATATGACAACTATAAATAGCTTACGTATATCCCTGACAATAAAAATGAGAGAACAACACTACCCTGCGGTTCCCTAAATACAATAAACATACCAAGTGAAGGCAAAACTCTCAGTTTTACCAAAACCGTTGATAGAATTCTATATCCCTCCATCTTCGCAAGCCAGGGGTTTACGATCAACATTGCTTCTCTACATTTCTTAGCAGATTTAGCCGACAAAATAAAAATTCGCGCAACGAAATCTGATTGCTTGCCAATCAAGGCGAATGCAGGGAATAGGAATATACTAAATGACAGTTTAGTTGGTTGTGTTCTCTAACAAAATTTAAATACAATCGTGGTTACAACTTTTACGTGATTAAATAATAATATAATATGATACATAACATATGGGTTTAAAAATTCTTTTTTCTCTATTTCTTTTTAAAGAGCATTTTTACGATGCTTCTGATATGAAAAACAAAAATATGCTGCTCCAATTTAACTCAATCACTAGACGATGCTATGCTGGTTTTTTTTTAAATATTGGCTAAATTTGCCAAGGTTTGTAGAAGAACAGAGTGGATTGACGCGTAAACCACTGGCTAGCAAATATGATGTTCTACTTAATCCAATAGTTATTCATCTGGTTCTCGATAAACCTTATTAACTTTAATACATTGTATGCTGCATCCAAAAAAACATGAGATTCTAGCAGCACTTTCTTATATAAGCGTTGATAAAACTATCTATTCGCGTAAAATTTGAAGTTTAATATCTACGAGGTAGTGTTCTTCTAGTCGGATTTTTATACCGTGAACAACGACAGAGGAAAGTTTGAATGAGAAATAAAAGCAAACTCACATACTTTTTTAGGTAATAATTGATAAAACTAACATCTTTCAATCATTCTTTTGTTCAATTCTCAATAAATCACACCAAAATACTTTATTAAAGTTTTAAGATTACTTATATTTTGAATCTTATTGCAATGCTCTCCGATCAAATGAACACTGCATCAAACTTTTAGTCTTGACGCCACTAATGTCTAAATCTATAAATCTACGTAATGCAATTTGATTTGTGAAAAAAAAATTAAAAACGTTTAAGGTATTTTTTTTAAGCTACGTTTCGATGCTTAAATATCTTAATATGAACATTAAAACGAAGATTTGTGATTTCACGGAATTACATGTAACTCAAATCCTGTATGCTTCCGTAACACACCCGCTGATTATGTGAAGTAATCAAACAAAAAAAAATTATAGTTTGAACTATTATTAATCATGATTTCAATAAAGTATGAACTTAAAACATATGTAGGGACTAAAAGATAATATCTAAGTTAAAAAAAAACCAAACAAACAAAAAAACCCCCCAAAACCTTGCGTTAATGGTGGCTTCAAATTCCAGTTCATAATAAATACAACAGCAGATGTTAAATTTCTAACAAAATTTTGGAGTAATTCTAGTAGTTGTGTTATATGGACTGTGGATATTGGCCTTGGTAGCTGCAGTGGTAGAGTTGCAGGGATCCCGGGTTAGATTCCCGGTCCAGCAATATGTTTTCAATATTCTTCCTTTCCTATCACATTTGGTGTCGTGACCAAACCTTGGAACTGAAAGCCGAATGTTAACCTAAAATGAAACGCCTAACTCAATCTCATAATTTTTGAAAGGAAATTTGAACAAAATATTTAAAATTACTAGTTCGAACTTTAAAACTTCAATTGAAACTTTGGAGACCCGTCTTTCTGTATTTTCAGTACTTTGATTGACTGGATTGACATTGACAAAAAAATTTTGTGTACGATATCGTCAAAAGTTGTAATTAAACTCTCGAGAAAAAAAACAATATGTTAGAAAATGACAATGAGAGACATATAGAAAATTTATTAGTACTATCAAAACAGATAAAATCAAAACAGTAATGGCAAACCAGATATGTTATTTAACTCTAATTTCTGTAGCATATTAGCAGATAAGGTGATCGATATTTCGAATTTTGTTTTATCAAAACCTACTTATTGATTTTTCCCTTAGCATAGAAATCATGATTGAAAACAACTAAATAAGATTGGACAAAAAAGGATTTTATAGGATAGATCAGATTGAGTTTAGTTGTGGAGTAGAACGCAGAATATCGAATATCATAAGATTTTGTTTTGGTAACTTCCAAAATATCAGTTTTTTAAGGTTGTTTGGAAATGATTGAGACATCTTAACTTTTTTCTCTCTAACCGACACATTCTTTGTAACAATCGGCATATAGGATAACAAGATCAAAGAAGGAGTTGACTTAAACTGTACTATTATTCACTCAAGCCATATTTAAAAATTGTACCAATTGTTAATGAAAAGGAAAGTGATAAACAGTTGCTTTTTACCCTCTCCCTTTTTTTATTACTAATTTTGCAAGTTTTAGTACCAATTTAATTATATATTATATAAATAGTGCCTATTTGGGAGGGTAACTGTTGAAATTGACACCCCGAAAAAACCTTTGTTAACCGACGCGAAGCGTAGAAATGAAGTGAATTCTACAGCGAACCGTACGCGCATAATTTACGCGCGTGTAACAATTCGTTGTGTTACCCGTTGCCAAGTGTGTTGCTAACGCTGAGAGTAATAGAACGGATTACCAACTGCGTCTGAACCAATCAGATTTCAGTATTTAACATGAAAGTATAATAAACGAAATTACAATCGGCTGAATGAGCATTGCAGCGATGGATATATATCTTTCCTTGGTAACTTTCAACGTCAAACAAGCGCTCTAAAAATCAAATGTGTAAAGATATACAGTCAAAACTGCCGAAGCGGCCACCCCTATTAAGCAGTCACCTTTCGTATGCGGTCATTTTATTTCCCCCCGATGAAAAAGCCTATATAATTGCCCTCTAAAGAGCGATCAGCTGTCTAACGCGGTCAGCGGTCATCGTATTTTAATCCAAAACTGTACAGTCGACATGCATTAGGCGGCCATTTTGGCCAGTCACATGATTTACACCCGGCGGATTTTGAACATGGCTTCTGAATGTCGGGTTATAATTGTAAACAATAGATATACGCTTGAGGTGAGAGAAACCAAATTAATCGATGTATTTATATTACATAATTGGCGGATTAGATACGAATGGGAATCAAGTGAATTGTTTAAACATGTATTAACAATGTTTTTTTTAAAAACATGAATGAAATAGGTGTCAAAAATGTCTGCAGCGAGGCAAGAGAATATTGCTTGATTTAATATGATTTTGAGTTCAGATACGGTCAGTTAAAATCGTAATTGTTGATTTGTATTAAAAGTGTTTGTTTTCTTTATATACGGTACTCATGAAAAAAGTTAGTGTTATAATTGTGAAAATGTCAGCGAAAAGGTTTTAACACGTAATGACTTTTACAAAAATTAAAAAATATATAAAACAATGCATGCACAATGCATTGTTATGTATTTGTACTTATTTGTAAGTATAATAGATACTATAAAAACATTTAATCAATTACTTTATCTATAATTTCGATATATTATTGTTTTATTGTGATAATAACTGTGTAATAATAATAAGGTATTTGATGTTAGCAAATTCACAAGTCTCTATTCAAAGGTCACCTCTGTTAAGAGGTCACTTTGGGTGCCTCCCGCAGGTGACTGCTTAATACAAGTTTGACTGTATTAAAAGAAAACATATATTTTTCAATTTAAATACCACTTCCATGTAAGCAGTTCTACTTTCTCTGAGTTCTTTAATGGGTTCATATCAAACGTAAAAACGCAAAACAATTGTTTGACAGGCACTTATCACACTGGAGTGTTACACAACCGGTTTTAAAGTTGGTAATACTGTGAAAGAATAATCAGAGTGACTTTGCGTAGCAATAATCCACGTTTAACAGGAAGAAAAAGAAAAAATAAGTAGTTATGTATATAAATAACAAAAAAGAATAATGATACTTGTAAATTTATGAAGTTTGGAATTAAACAGAAGCATGACAATACCTCTACAATTATGGTGTAAAGAATATTCTGATAAATGAAGTATGCGAGTTTGTCGTCTTGCCAGGAAAATAAAATTTTATCATTTACTTGAACTCTGTACATGTTGATATATATCATTCTAGCATGCCTTTAAGGACGGGCGATCTGCTGAGAAAGAAGAATAGGCATTTTAACTCTATTCGAAATCCCTCGTGTAAGGGTCAACGGGTTTTTTTTTGATGACATGAGCGATGTAGTTAATGTTTCCATTGTTCGTTTGTTTATTATGAAAACTAGATATTTTAAATTCATCAGTTTTCTTTATCATTTTTCATTTATTTGAAATGATTAATACTCTTTAACTAACGGATTACAGATTTAATTCATTTGTCTTCATTTTTGCTTACAGTGAATATAGCACTGAACAAACCAGCATACCAACAGAACCAATATCGTCCAGGAGACTCAAGATTTGATGCTAGTAACGCTGTTGATGGTCTTCATTCAGACCTTAGCACATTTGGAGGTCAATGTGTTATATCAGAGAATCAGAAACAAATCGCCACCTGGTGGGTGAACCTGACCAGCATCCACAGCATCCACCACATCACCATTTACTACAAAACAGATAACGTAGCATGGGGTATGTAAATTACATGTTATTTTTTTTCGGTCTTTTCTACTTTGATACCAATACAGAAATTAAATGTCCTTACTTCAAAAAGTAACATGAAATATATATATTTATTTAAGAATGATCTGATATATATATATATATATATATATATATATATATATATATATATATATATATATATATATATATATATATATATATGTATGTATATATGTATATATATATATATTTTGTAGGTTCTTTTAATGGGTATACATCTAGATTTCTTGGATTTTCGGTGTATGTTTCCAACACAACAAACAGACTAGAGGGAACTCTGTGTTTTGAGGATAAATATTTTACAAGGAGCACCATACCTTCAGTGCTAACCGTAACATGCAAATCATATGGACAATACGTTATCTACTACAACGAAAGACTATCAACAGTTACCTATCCCACAGAATATAGTCAATTTGCTCACAATGAGCTATGTGAAGTAGAAGTTTATGGTTAGTTTTTACGGAAATTGATAATTCGTTATGAGCTAATATCTACCTGTTGCAGTGTCTTTGTGTTTGAGAACACTAAGAATCGATTTCGTATTTACAGTCCAATAAATTCAAAATGACGTATCGGGGGGGGGGGGGGGGGGGATTCTATATTTCAGACCAATAATATTCCTAAACTCTGTTTTCCTCCTTGCTGAAAACTCCAAATCATTAACCTGGATATTAAATTAAAACATGGAAACCTACAAGATGAATGCACGTTTGACAGTATGTTGTAGTCGCAGGGGTGTGGGTAAATTTTTTTTATTACATCAACCTCAATGCACGAGACCACTTCAGGCTTAAAACCCCTCTGCAAGAAAGGCTGAGAAGTACGGGGGGGAAGTATTTGATGTGAATCACTTTTTTTGGGGTTTTTTTTTTACACATTAATATGTGTTATTAATCTAGTTACAAATTCCTGTGCAATGCATGGTGTGCTTAAAAAATAAATCAGATGAATTTAATTGACAAAGAATAGTAACAGCTTATCAATTTGTCTTTTTTTCTTTTTTCACTGCAGGTTTCTCCGTTTATACCAAACATGTTTGTTCATGTTATTGGATCTTAAGTAGTTGAACTGCATCCTTTTCATTAAGAATGTTAAACATCTACCCCATCCAGAAATAATATCGGTGGTCTGAGTTTGTAAAACAAAAAGTGTATTCTTCTTAACACAGCGATGCTCTAGAAATTGATCTTCAGCGATTGAAATTTTCTGTTTCCATCCAAAATTCAGAATTAAACACATATCTTATCCAAAAATAGTATCGGTTGTTCCAGTTGGGAAAGAACTCTTTTCACCCAAAGATATAAAAGTTATATAAAAAGCATTTTGCAAGACCGCCATACATGTATCTGTGGTCTACTACGGCATTAAGCTCTGCATCAACAGGTGTGGTCTGCTAAAATATTGTCTAATAATTTGTTTCACAATGTTTATTGACCTATCAATTGATCTTGAGAAAAATATCTGATTTTAAGTGAGATTCATAAAAACATTTAAACGTGCTGCACAAAATTAAGTTAGTTTAAATAAAGGTATCGATTTAATATATACATCATAAAGGAACAGATTCCATTAACAGGCATGCGGATTATAAATGCTGTGAGAAAAAAACATTGCTTCTATTTTCAAAAGTCAGCATTGAAATGTGTTAGTAAACAACTTCAAAACTACAATAACCAATGTTCGTATGTATGAAAATATTCCAAGTTCTAAAGGGTGACACAACAAGACAAAATTGGAGTGAACATATCCATCTTTCTTTACTATGTTACATTTCTTAAATCAAGCCGATTTTTTTTGAGTTACCAATATCACGGCAACTGCAACATGTACGATATGGTCTCTGAGCCTATTGTTACATGGTTTTTGGGGTTTTTTTTACACATTAATATGTGTTATTAAGTTTGTTAATTTTGTCTTGTATTTTTTTTTCCAGAATGTCCCACTACAGAAAATAAATTTTTTGTCACTTGTCCAGATATTAACTGTCGGTACTGTCAAAATGACACAGGAAGTTGCACGGGCTGTGAACCAGGATTCTTGGGTTATAACTGTCAATCAGGTTAATATGTACCATATATTGAAAAAGGAAAACAGTTTCATCCTAGGCAAATACAACAGAGAAATACACATACCTGTGCAATATAAACGTTCGTTTATATTTATGAATCAGATCTTAATTTTATAGATATCTGTTTTGATATCGTGCATGTATGTTTTTTTATTACATGCCTTCGTAACCTTAACAAAAAATCAAAAGGTGAAACACAAATGACGTATGATACAATTATTTGATCGGCAATTAGTTAATTTTCATTTTTTACTGATAGAATTTGATTGTTGATGGCATGAACTACAAATGTCATTATGTTATTTTACAACAGAACATTTCAATTTCTTCAATTTCATGGAAAATGCAATGTTATTTTTTTTTAAGAATAAACAAAATATTTATAGAAAAATTTGCTAAGTTCATATGCATATGATATATGACAAGTCGATCTTTCAAAATATTTGGGATAGTGTTACACTTTTGTCTCTTTTATACACACTAGCAGAGAAAAGGCCGACGGAACCATATATCTGCGAACCTTGCTTAAGGAACGAAACATCAATGCCTACGTTTTTTTCTTAATATTTCATGACAAACAACAAAAACAACATTGTTATTGGATATCCGCACAGTACGCGTCATGATTCATTTACAGTGTATTCCCGACATTGAACTTTTCTAACATGCTAGTGACGTCATCAACATATACTATACGTTATACGGTAGAGCTTAATTCTAATTATTGGGAAGAGCTTCAAATGAGATTGTATGTCTATGGAACGCCAAATTAACATATATTCAAATATTTGTACATATCTACAAATAATTGTACCTATCTTCAATTAATTGTACCTATCTTCAAATCATTTGAAGATAGGTACAATTGAATTGAAGATAGGTACAATTGAATTGAAGATAGGTACAATTATTTGAAGATAGGTTCAAATATTTGAATATATGTTAATTTGGCGTTCCATACATGTCTGTATATTCAATAATTTTGCCTAGAAATATACATGTAGTAAACAATGATTTTTTTTTAAATGTGACAGCACCCTTCCTTTTGTGACGTCATGTTGATCACGGGAATGTTTACTGAATCAATCATTGGGAGTTGCCTTATCTTACCCGCGTATCAACCACAGGCAACCTAAGTAGAAGCCCTATTGAACAACATTATGTTGGTTGGCGGTTTTTTTTTTTTTTTCATGTTTCAAACTGTATCTCTTAGAATGCACCGATGGCTTGTATGGAGATATGTGCCAGAACAAGTGCGGCCATTGTTCGAATTTGTCACAGTGTCATTACATAAATGGTACGTGCCTGAGTGGTTGCCATCCAGGATACACATCGGCGTTATGCAATCAATGTGAGTTGGTTTATGATACACAATAAACAAGATAACATGTTTATTAATTTTAAGAATTAATTTCAGCAAGCGACGAATTTGGCATATGTATCTTGATATTTCACTTTTAATGTTCATTCTGTAGTGAGCA
The DNA here is from genome assembly GCA_015776775.1 of Magallana hongkongensis. Taxonomy (NCBI): domain Eukaryota; kingdom Metazoa; phylum Mollusca; class Bivalvia; order Ostreida; family Ostreidae; genus Magallana; species Magallana hongkongensis. Next base: position 4,682,117 of record CM027469.1, on the reverse strand, counting down.
CTGATTTTTTAAACAGTTAAAATGCATTCGTTGTCCGTTGTTTGTATGATTGTGTTCATTATACAGGGTGATCCAAAATATCTGATACTACTTTGACTTTGAACAAAATTATTAATAGTCATACTATACATGTCATTTATATTATTTTAAACTGCTATACCAATCATTTTAATATACAAGTAAACGCAGGAAAACGTTGAAGTCGTCATGACGTCATAGAACTGTAATTGTTTTTTCAACATGGATATATCAAATCAGAAAGCTGCAGAAGTTGTCCAATTATATTTTGAGACACATTGTCATTCACCTGTAACGGCGATTCGTCTTATGGGAAAAAGACATCAAACAGACACTAAGCTAACAAAACTGCAGGTTCACAGTTTAGTGAGGATATTTCAATAAACCAGTTCAGTAGAAGATACTCGTTTGAAAAACACTGAAAGGCATCGGACAAGAAGAAGCGATGAATTGATTGCAGTTGTTAAAGATCTGATCACGGAAACGGGAAAAAAGTCAGTGAGAAGTGTTTTGAAGGATTTAGGAAATAAGCTTAGTTATGAATGTGTATACAGAACATTACGGTATGACTTAACACTTTGTTTCTTATAAAGTGCCTATGATGCAACATTTGAAATAATCTGAGATAGCCATGAGGCTTGAATTTGCTCTGGGGATGACCAACAATATTGCAGACTGTTTTGTTTACCGATGAATTTCGCTTTTATTTAAACTCGCCCATAAACAAACGAAACTGTCGCGTTTGGGGAAAAAGAGACCTGGATTGAGAAACCAAAACATGACAATAAGGTTACAGTCTGGGCAGCTCTCAGTTCTGCTGGAGTCATTGGGCCATTTTGTTTCAAAACTGATGGTAAAGTTAAAACTGTTAACAGTTGTCGGTATTTACATTTACTGAAGAACAAATTCATTCCAGCCCTACGCAGACGAGGCATTCATCCTGCTGATATATAATTTCAACAAGACGGAGATACCCCGCATACTTGGATGTTTACAGAAAACATTTGGTCGTAAATCGATTTCGTATAGGACAGACTGCGTTTGGCCACCACATCCTCTGATTTAAGCCCACTTGATTTTTTTTTTCTGCGGTGATATCTAAAAGAAATAGTGTATGCCCCAAAACCAAACTCTCTGGAGGATCTAGAATTAGCAATACATCAGGAAATTCGAAATGTAACTCCAGATATATGCAGAAACGCTATCAATAACTTAAAAAAAGAGACTTGAACTTGTGTTTGAAAAAAAGGACGTCATGTAGAGCATGTGTTGTAAACAACAATGTAATTTTGAGACAGGATAAGTCTTTTTATATATAGGTATAAAATTTGTGACAGATCCTGAATAAATAATAAAGCATTTATTGAAATTTGAAATATTTCATGAAATAGTTGTATTTCATTTTAAAAAATTAATATCGCTTAAAATGGTTTCAGATAATTTGGATCACCCTGTATTTAAATTAAATGTATATACCAATCACTATTTTGAATAATTGATTGAATCTTAGATGTTATTTCGAAATAAATTATAATTTAGCTTGTAAAAATGGAACCTTTGGATACAAGTGCAGTTTGCGTTGTGGAAATTGTCGTGGCAAGGAACATTGTCATCATATAAACGGAACATGTATGAATGGTTGTGATAATGGATACCAAGGTTTACAATGCAATGAAGGTTGGGATATTAAATCTCGTACATAGCTATGTATATGTTTTATTAGCTTTGTCTTTCATGTAGCACAAAAGTTATTGAATTTTTTTTTATTCTTTTTGCCCTCAAGTTAAAAGCATTGTTTTTAATATCCAAAACTCGTTAAACTAATTGCATGGAACAATATCATCAACAGAATGCATTTTTAACAGAAATATATCATGTAATTGTTATTACTGTTTATTGTTTACTTTTGTACTGCGTCTTCTATTTGATATAAAATCGTGTTTTGATAAATTGACATTTCTTGAATTTTAATCTTAAAGTTGTAATATTTGTAGAATGCCCCGACGGACTTTATGGATACATGTGTCAGAACCATTGTAGTCATTGTGCAGACACATCACAATGTCATCACATAAATGGAACTTGTTTGAACGGTTGTCTACCAGGGTACACAACGGAGCTCTGCAACAAGTGTAAATTAATTCACTTTATCAACTAACTTTTATTTTTTTTTTTTCATTTAACAGGGAATTATACAAAATAATAGCAGAAATATATTTAATAATGCATTGGATATCTATTTCATCACGTGGCGATACATTTCGAACATCAGTTATAAATATACTGTCATTTTGCCGATGCTACTTGTGTCACTTGTTCAAGTTTTTGTGGCAGACTTTCTTTATCTTTATTCAATTCTGATTGTTATTGTGTCATCTGGATTATAAATTATAATGAATAATCAACACTCGTTGTGAAAAAATAAGATAATTCTGTACATGACACAAGAATGGAACAGTTAACTATATAAATATAGTACGCTTTCTTTATGTATCCTAAAGAAAGCGCCTTATATTTGTTTATTAACTATTCCATTCTTATATCATGTACGAGATTTTCTTAATTTTTTACGATGAGTGTTGAGTACTCATCATGATTTTGCACTTTTTATAAAACATTCAGCCATAATCTATTTAATTCTGCTCGTTTAATTGATTTTTTTATTTCAACATTTTTATCTGTTTACCATTCAGTTTTAAAATTTTGTTGAGTTATTCAAAATGAATTTTAAAGCTTGTACTGCTGGAACCTATGGGACAAATTGCAGCATGCGTTGTGGAAAATGCCGTGGCATGGATCAGTGTCACCATATTAACGGAACTTGTATGAACGGGTGTGACAGCGGGTACCAGTGGTTAGATTGCATGGAAGGTTGGTTTGGTTTTTTTTTTAGTTTTGGAAAGATATATATGTTATATACTAATATTTTAAATCACAGGATGTACATGTAGATAAGCCATTCAGTTTACTAAACTGTGACAGAAATTAAATGCTATTAAATTATTGATTTGGCAATTTTCTCAAACTATTAACCATTATAATATTCTGTTGACTAAATGTAAATGAAAACTTTGCTGAAAATATAGAATCAAAATCAAAAACAGATTTTTTTTTTAATTATTAAAATCGCACTTTACTTATCGCATGAAACAATACTGAAAATATAACATATTAAACAAAAAAATTTTTTTGCTTTCTTTATATACTATTAATGCAGTTAGCTTGTCTGATTATACACAAATATGGTTCTGATAATAGAATTTTGCTATATTACAGGACAGCTTGTTATGTTATTAACGAATTGCATCAATGGTATATATCAACATATTGTGAAATGTTGACACCAAGAATCAATTGTGTTTTTTAACTTTGTAGAATGCCCAGACGGACTGTATGGAGAAATGTGTCAAAATAAGTGTGGACATTGTTCAAACCAATCAAAGTGTCACCACATTAATGGCACTTGTATGAACGGTTGTCTACCAGGTTACCAATCGGAGTTCTGCAACCAATGTACGTTAATTCACATTGCAGTAGTTTATGTTCAGCGATTTACCCTTTTGCTCTACCACATAATCAGACAAGTTTCTAATTTGATTATTGAATGTGAACGTCCTGAATATCATTTTTTATCAACATTAAGTCGATTTAAATACGTAGCGGATTTAGTAAAACCGCCATAGATAAGTGTTATTTATATTATATTTTAACATCGCTTGTTTTCTAAATATCTGCTTTTAGCTTGTAATAATAGGCGATATGGGGACAACTGTAGAATACAATGTGGATATTGTCTAGAGTCGGAACAATGTCATCACATCAATGGAACATGTATAAATGGATGTGACAGTGGCTACCAAGGTGTTAAATGCGTCGAAGGTGGAAACATATATATTGAAGTTATCTCCCTGTTATAATAAAGATAATCACCCTAAGACTAAGGAAATTAAAATTTAAATAGATTAAATAAGCGTTTCTCACTGAATACCAACTCCAAATTGTATGAATACACGTTATATCAATGACTTAATTTGATGTAAATGATGGTTTTGAAAAAAGAGCACAATCTATCTTGTCTTGAAATTCAGGTTAATAGATCTCAATAGATAAACGCATGTTTGATTTATTAACACGATAATGCAATATTACAATAACAATTTAAATGCATCATATCTCAGGAGGTTTGAAAAGTGGTATTTAATTAACAGAGTGCAGTGCTGGGTATTTTGGTAAAAGTTGTAACAATAGTTGCGGACACTGTGTGAATAACTCGACGTGTGACCACATTACTGGGGTGTGTCTTGGGGGATGTGGATCTGGATACAAAGAACCAACATGTGACTCAGGTAATACCTTTTGTAACATGATTAATAAAGATAATATAATAGTGAAATAATATTATTCTTTATATTTAATGTATACCAAGCAGTTTTTTTTTAATTTAAACCTGGTGATTAACAAACCTATTATTTTAGAAATTGTATTCCAGAATGTGATAATAAAATGTATGGAGAAAACTGCAGCAAAGAATGTGGAACATGTCGTGCGAAAGAGCAATGTGATCATATTAACGGAGTAGTATATAGTATAGCAAACCGTTCTACCCTAAAATGATGAGATGATGAGCAAGCTAAAAATAGCCGATGAGTAGCCCTATGACCTTTAAAACTTTGCTAATAATGATATAACAATTAAAAGTCTGAAACCTTTTAAACTTTGCTAATAATTATATAACGGTCGTATTATGTAAACCTTAAAATCTGTTGTGTAAATCAATACAAAGCTAGTGTGATGTAAATACGCCTCGGATATAAGTTGAAACAGGAGCACCTCTTTGGATTTGATTTTATTCAACATGAATATCGATAACCTATTATACCATGTCGAAGATATTATGGTAGAAAGTGAAGTGCAGAAGTGTTTAACTCTAAATGAACTGATTCAATGGGCAGAGCTGAATAACTATACTCAGCACCATGCAGTCAACAAGAAATTAGAAGAATTTCGGACAGAGTAAGTTATTTCGTTATTATTAATTTCGGTTTGAAAAATGAAACTAAATAGGTGTAAAAGAGAATAATGGATATATATCAACTTTTTATTAGGTATAATGGCGAAGAAGATAGCTCAGACGAGAGTTTGAGCCTTGATCTCTATGCGGAGAGTTGGGAGTCCGATGATGATTTGTGTGTTACATCCGCACACCACAATCCCCATCAACCTGTGTTTTTGTCAAGGAAAGAAAAAGAGCGCCTGTGTGAATTATTAGATATTCCGCTCTGTGAGGAAACGGACTTTGATCAAATTCACAGTACACTGGAAGATGGGAATTGCTTATTCAGAGCAGTGTCCCATGCAATTAGCGATTCGGAAGAAAATCACCAGATTCTCAGAATGAAAACCATCAAACATGCTCAGAAAAATTCTGAAAAGTTTAGAGTCATTTTAAGAGAGGGTTACAGCTCAGTTAACGAGTATATAAAGAACACGAAAATGGACATAACTGGTACATGGACAACAGAATTTGAAATTTTTGCCCTGTCTCATCTCCTGTCTTGCGATATTTATACTCGCATTAACGAGAACTGTCAATGGCTAAAATTTTCCGGTTATGTTATCGGTCAAGACAAATCACTTATTACAGGGAATATTTTGTTACAGCACCAGCACGAAAGACATTATAATGTTTACAAAAAATTCTAAATACTATTTTCAAAACTAGCTGTTATAAATAGATAATTATAAATAATAGGGTATAGTTTATTAGACTAGATTTTTTTTTTTTTTTTTTTTTTTTTTAATCGTCAAAGACAAAAACCTCGGCGAACGGGTATACACAGGGTGCTCGGCCAACGGGTATACACAGGGTGTTACTCAACTTCGAATCTTACAGGATTGCGTAATCGCACGGGTACTATACACGGCCGTCTGGGATGTCGCGCATCCCCCCTTTTGAAGTTACCCACAGGCCGTTTTGCCGAGAGTCCCCTTCTCTTTGAAGTGATGCCGTCTGCGGCGACAGACTGTCTAGCTGTCTAGAAGTACCCGGATTCTGACCACGCACGTGCAGCCCTGGTCACTTCTATTCTAGATTCAGACAGAGAAAGATGCAAGTGGTTTTTGTTTTAGTTTTAGTGTTTAGTTGTAGTTTAGCTCAGCCCTGTAGGAGAGAAGAAGATGTTGTTACGTGTTTTAGTTTTGTTAGGAGAGAGTTTGAAGGCAGTAGAATTATGAAAATTGCAGAAGTGAATGCCCCACGTCTAGATCTGACAGAGTTTGGAAATTTGGAACAATTACAGATAGTCAAGACCAGGCTATCCTGCAACGACATACAGAGAAACCCAAGGACGATAGTCATTCTTGGCTCTAAAGAATGCTCACATGTAAGTTATAATTATGCCTACATGTTCACGTAGATAGTCAGTTAAAAATAAAAAGAAAGTGTTTGTTAACATTCATATTTACTTTATTTATTTTAGGATGTAACTACCGAGGAAACAACGAGCACTCTGACCAGCACTCTGACCAGCACTCTGACCAGCCTGACGAGAGACATCTTAACAAACGGCACAGGTAAATAAAAAAAAATTTTTTAAGTACGCGTCTCGGAGACTTTGACAACGATGGCTGAAAAATTATGATTTTTTTTTTTTTCTATTTAAAAACGAGAGAGATACGTTGAATGTAAATGACACAATATTCAGAATGTATTATTTTAACTTTTAGATGTTAAGCTGATTGTCCTATACGGAGTGATTTCCGCCATTTTTATTTTGACGGCCGTGATATGTATTGCCCTTGCGCTATGGAGGAAATGTAGGGGGCGCACCCACCCCATACCCGATGCCGAATCCCTCGTGTACTTCGATATGAGTGACTTTAAAGTCGAATAAATTGTATATATTTTTTTATAGTGGTGACTATTTTGATTTGCATTCTGGAATGGATTTTCCGGGAGGAAGAGCTAATCCCACAGGAGGAAGCAGCAATTCAGCCACGGCAAGTGGAGATTCCCCCGCCACCAGTCCCCCGTAGATCCAACCGTACCAGGAGACCCCCGAATCGCTTAACGTATTGACTTGTAAATAAAACGGACTGTGTGTGATGTAAATAAAAGTATGTTGTTGTTGTTGTTTGAACTACATTGATATACTTTGAATTAAATTGTTATAACTGATTATTATCGTCTTTCTTTTCCTACTGGTACAAAGTTGAATCAGGTGTTACTAACAGTTCATTATATAACCAAGATCCTTGAGGCACCATGAGTACGATGCATAAGAGCAGTCGTCGATATGTTGGAACTAGTTGATAAGAAAAAAAAAAGTTGAGTAATAAGTCTTAAGTATCAAGTATCATGAAGTATTCAAACGTGTCAGCGAGGAACAATAAGTTAACAAAATGTCTGAATTTCAGACCAAAATGTTGTTGTTGATATGTTAAAACATGTTTATGACCGAATCATGTTAGAATTATTCTTACGTAAAAAGTTTCACGAGGTAATCAAACAAGATCAATGAGGAACAATAAGAGCAAACGAAATATTATATCAGAGTTAACAAAATGTCTAAATCACATGCTGAAATAAGGGGCGATGGAAATGAGTTTGAACACGACTTTATCTCTTAATAAAATAAAAGGTTGCGAAATTTTTATGTAAATAATGAGGTAACATATAGGTATATATAAAGTCGACAATTTCATCAAAAATACTGACATTCTGTATTCAACACAGCCATGGCCGTAACTCTGTTCAGCTGCGAATTGGGAGAAGGGAGAGTTTTGAGCATTATAAAAGACGAGGCGGAGTATTTTATAGATCTCCGGATTGTTGAAAACGACGATCAGCCGTCCAGGAAAGGCCAGCGCCTAACACTGAGCCGTTGGAAGAACCTAATCAACAACATTGAAGACATAGAAAAGGAAGTAGAGAGTATAAAAAATAAAGAGGACGTCGACTACCGACTTCACTTGGGAGGAAACATATTTGTTTCAATTAAAACACCGTACTGGTGCGTGAACCTCCGGAAGTTTAGGGACGGGACCATCCCCACGCATGAAGGACTATCCTTAAAATTTGGACAGTGGCAGCATATGATTGGGAGGTTGGATGAAATCCACTTCCAACTCCCAATTGACATTGAGACAGTGACACCCTGTCAGCTATCGGAAGACCACCAGAACCAAGTCGGAATGCTCCGGTGTCCCGAGTGTAATCCAAACGATTTTGATGCATACAGTGACTATTAACTGTTTTTGATTTGTGTCTGTTTGAATTGAATTTGTTGAATATGTCTATCTTACAAATAAAAGCATGTGTTCAAACGTATGATTTTTCATTTGGTGTTTCACTGTAAGTCACTAAACATGTTTCCTTTTGAGAGTCATACAACGATGTCTATATCTGGCTGTACGGGCTCTGGTAAAACTACGTGGGTACGAAAACTAATGAAATATACTCGGGAAATGTTTGAGGGACCAAGTCCTGATAATATTTTATACTGCTATGGTATTTATCAGAATGCATTTGACGAAATGGAAAAAGAGTTACCGAACCTAACATTTTTGCACGGGTTACCGTCCGAGTTGGATATTAACGCCCTATGTCAAAATGGAGATCATAACATGATCATTATCGATGACTTGATGCACGAGGTAGTTAAAAATGGAGAGATGGAGAGGTTATTTACTCAAGGGGCTCATCATCGTCGACTGACGATCGTTTACTTAAATCAAAACATGTACTGTCAAGGGAAGCACTCTAGAAATATTAATTTAAATACGCATTATATGATTTTACTGAAAAATCCGCGGGACGTGAACCAGATCCGCTGTTTGGGCAGACAGGTATTTGGCGGGAAATCCAACGCTTTGATAGAGGCGTATAACGACTGTTTATCCAGTCCCTATGGATATCTCGTTTTAGATCTTACCCCCCATGCCGAGGAACAATACCGGATTAGAACCGGGATATTCCCGGATGAAACCTGCATCGTATATATTCCGAAGTAATACTTATATTAGTCTCATTTTGGACAATGACTTGTAAGAGGCCACACGTGTATAATGAGTATAAACATATCTAAAGTTTTCATTTACCTGAAATTAATGTTAGACGAACAGACGCCCAAAGAGCAAAAGTTTGGTTTACTATATACAGCGAGCCCAGTCCAAATCCGGGCTTTAACAGAAATAATTCACAACCTGCTTTTAGGTTCCCTAACTTTAAACGAGAGTTTGATCAAGCTAATTCGTAAAAGAAGAAAGTTACTATTAAATTTTAGCAATCCAGAACGCTCGTTTAAAACCAAACTCCGCGCATTGAGATCGCATTACCGTTACTTCACGGAACTTTTATGTCTGGCAAGCCCCGTTATTTTTCAACAAAACAATGAACTACACTCGGAAAATGGTGTTAATTCCGATTGAGCAGTACGAACGACTGTTAAAAAGAAAGCATACTGAAGCGCAGTCCGGCGCGGGAAAGTCCGCACGCGCAGAGCCGCCGCCGCCGCCGCCGCCGCCGCCGCCCGGTATTCCCGCAAAACGAAAAACCGACAAGTGGATTCAATTGAAATTTTGATATAAACAATGAATAAGACGAAGTATTTACAACAGATCTATTTTGATTCCTCTCACCCGGCTGCCTATTCTAGCGAGGAGAAATTGTATAGATGGGTGAAAGAAGAAGGGAAGTATAAGATTCCGAGAGCCGAAATTAAAAAGTGGTTACAATCTCAAGAAGCTTACAGTGTACATAAACAAAGTCGGGGTAAATTCGCTAGAAGGAGTGTCATAGCAACCTACAAACATTATCAGTGGGATATTGATACAGCGGTTTTAGAGTCTTACAAATCCGAAAACGACGGTTACGCTTACTTTGTACTGGCCATTGATATATTTTCGAGATTCGTATGGACCTTCCCGCTAAAAACCAGAAAAGGAACAGAAATGGCGAAAGCATTGAGCGAGATTTTTAAGACGGCTGGTCAGACCCCCCACAATATTCGGACAGATAAAGGTACGGAATATCTCAATTCCAATGTGAAGGAATTATTGAAACGGAAAAAAGTTAAGCACTTCGTAAGTCAAAACAGCGTCAAGGCTTGTTACGCCGAGAGAGCGATAAAAACGATCAAAAAGAAAATAGCCCGTTTATTGACCCGTAATAAGACTCATCGGTGGAAAGACGAACTGGTTAATATTACCCAAAGTTATAATAGTACGTACCATCGAGGAATTGGTAAAACACCCAAATCCGTCACCAATGACGACCGGTACCGGTTTTGGCATTTACAACGGCGTAATGCGAAAAATCCGTCAACAGCCGCGGCATTTAAATACCTTATCGGAGATGCCGTAAGAATTTCACACTTGCGCGATCTATTTCGGAGAGAGTACGACGAGAGGTGGACTAGAGAAATATTTTTCGTTACCTCTCGCTTCATTAGAGACGGGTTTCATTTCTACACTTTAAAAGACTTTAGCAATGAGGAAATAGTAGGTAATTTTTACCAAAGCGAATTGCAGAAAGCGATCGTGAACGCGGATACCCAATATACCGTTGAAAAGGTAGTGCGCAAAAGAAAAAGAAATAACGAGACAGAGGTTCTCGTTAAATGGCTTGGCTGGGGGCGAAAATTCAACAGTTGGATTCCCCAGTCGCAGCTCAAGGGCGCGCCAACAACATGAGCGAGCAATACGTATTTTGTACCTCTAAAGATAGCCTTAATTTTCACCCCGAGAATAATTCCCATAGTTTCATCGTAGAGCTGCCATACCTGTTAGAATTTTCCGGCGATTGGGAGTGCGGTTTAGTAGATGTTAAATTCGAGACTTTAACTCCCATACAAATACCCGTCATAAACATTTGTTCGGACTTGTGCGTAAACAGTTGTCTCGGTAGTGAAAGAGTACCGATTTTAAGGAGATTGTTACACCCGAACCAACCCCTAGTTAATCCGTATTACACTCGCCTTGCACGTGATCAGATTCAAAGATTTCGGATTTATTTAATGTACGACACTCGTACCGTAGAATCATTACCGCTTACAAAGCTGTACTGTACACTTCACTTTAGAAAATGTCTTGGAAACCGTTCATTCCGGATGTAAACGAATGGAAAAAACATTTTGTAGAGAGCGCGGATATGAAATATATTCCGAATCAAAAGACTTACGTTATCGGTCAGTTCGGGAACGGAAGTAGACCAGTGACGCAGATTGAACTAATCACCCCTACCCAGCAAGCGGTTGAAATGGCCAGATCTGAGCTAAAGAAACGAAAGAATGACGGAGAACCCATCGTACATTTTGAGGCGCCTCCGGAGCCGAGACGAGCCGCTAAGAAAAAGAAGAGAAATTCATTTGTTTACACCCAATAATTTTTTTTTTTTCTCAATAAATTATAGCTAGCATTTGGTTATTATTTCATTCTTTCGCTATCTCTCAAACCGAAAACATGTACTGCGCCGAGGGCTCCAAACCGGCATTTAGTCGGCGATTAGCGCTTTTCCATAATTTCCCCACCGAGGCGGGGGTAGAACAAACGGAATGGATTGATATTAGACCTACGTCAAGTCCAGTACACGGGGGCGCAGTAGAGTTTAATATATCGGGGTCAGGTACGAATTATATCGATTTACAAAGAACAAGACTCTACGTGCGTTTGAGACTATTGCATGAAGATGGTTCCATTTTAAACGAGAAAGAAAAAGTTGCTCTTATTAACCTCCCCTTACACTCTATGTGGAACCAAGTAGATATTTCCCTACAACAACAAATCATAACTTCGAGCGTTTCTAACAATTACGCGTACAAAGCCTACATTGACATGCTTTTAAAACACGGCACTCTTCCGAATGATCCCGAATGCCAGACTCAGCTCTACAATCAAGACAACGCCGGAAGTTTTGATGACGCCGATCCGATCAGCGGTAGCAATTTAGGTCTTTACATAAGGAGCACTTTTACTGCAGGTAGTAAAAGTTTAGACCTAGAGGGACCTATATTTACAGACATTTGTCAACAAGAGCGGTTTGTCATCAACGGGGTTCAAGTGGGAATTAAACTTTGGCCCGCTCGAGAAACCTTTTGCCTCATGTCGTCCGAAAGCGCTGTCCGATATAAGCTACAAATAGAAGACTGCGTCTTGAAATGCTGTTACGTAAAAATTAACCCCGGGGTCATTCTCGGGCACAGCGAGGTTCTCCTCAAGCAGCCTGCCATTTACCCGCTTCGACGCTCCGACCTGAAATGTTTTACTATCGCCGCCGGTCAGTTCCACATGAACATTGACGACGTGTTTCAGGGAGATATTCCGGAAAGCTTAGTAGTCGGTCTGGTTTCTTCCAGAGCCTACAGCGGGGACTACACCCTCAATCCTTATAATTTTCAACATTTTAATTGTAATTTCGCCGCTTTCTACGTGGATGGAAAATCGGTACCGACAAACCCGATAGAGCCCAATTACAGCAAAGGTACTTACATATCAGCCTATCTGTCTCTGTTTTCCGGAAAAGGTACAAATACTACTGCGCATCCATTTTCTCTCAGTCGCGAAGATTACGCGAGGGGATACTGTTTATACATGTTTGATGTCAATAGTACATATGATAGTGAAAATAATCTACCCCTTCTAAGGAAGGGACACACTAGATTACAATTCAAATTCGATACCGCTTTGCAAGAGGCAGTAACATGTATATGTTACGCGTATTTTCCATCAGTATTAAAGATTAATGCCGCGCGCAACGTTGAAGCGAAATAATGGAAGATAGACACTTACAGAAAGCGATGCTTCAGGACCCATTTATTAAAGCCGGAGGAGTATTTCCGGCTGACGGCCTTTTACGCATTAGTAGTCCGCGAGGATTTTATATTTTGAACACCGATGAAACGGGGCAGCCTGGCAGTCACTGGTGTGTTTTTTATTTCAACGAGGAAAATTCAGAATTCTTTGATTCTTTAGGTCAACCCCCCGAGTCTTATCATGCTTACTTTAGATACTACCTTATAGCTAGGGGTAAACCAGTTGTTTACAATAAACAAAGAATTCAAAGTCGAGATTCGAGTGACTGCGGCCAATATTGTCTCTATTACTGTTATTTTCGAGCAAGAGGACTAAGCATGCGTGATGTTTTAACTAATTTCGACCCAGATTCACTGCTTCAAAATGATAAGTTTGTTCACGACTTTACAGAAAGGATATTTCAATTATAAAACCCGGGTACTTATCCTCTCCTTACTTCATTTGTTACCAAACATGGAGACTGAAAGGTTCGTCGATTCCAGCTGTTCGCTCAAGAAAAAGTTCAACTCTTTCAAATTAAAAGGAATTCTCAGTCTACTGTCAATTACATGCATGGCTATAGTGATCGCGATGACAACCATATCTTCGTTACCCTCGCATAAGACAGAGAAAGAAACGAATATCACCACCGTGAATATGAACAATACTCTTTGTGACTTTATACAGTCTTTTTCGATTTCTGGGAATGTTTACGTGTCCATTTGTCTATACCAAGAAACTTTCAGAATTGATCTGAGATTTTTCATCAACAAGAAAGCTACGATTAAAGGCTTACACCTAACTACCGAACAGTGGCAAAGACTTATCAAGATAATTCCTATCATAAACAATGTACTCTCTAGACTTTCATATAAACAATAATGCCTGAGTTTGTAGATATTTATTTATAAAAATGTAGATATTTATTTCAATAAACATTTTAAAAAACAAAACAAAACATGGCTTGTATTTTATTATTATTCGGGACTCAGCGTAATGTCAAGCACCTTAGTGTCTACACCATTGTCCTCCACTCGACGTTTGCAGTAAAAGTAAGTGAAGCCGGCTCGTTCCTGCTCGTATGAAAATATTCCATTGTCCTTTGCGCGGAATCCTTTGTTCACGGCGCTAACGTACTTTGTTGTTTTTAAAACAGTTCTAAACGTGTTCAATGGCGTTAGGACTGCGCGCTTTGAAATTCCTTTGCAGCTGAATTTGGTCTCTCTCGTCAACCGCGAAGATCCCGCTTGTAAACGCTTGATGGGTTTTAGGCCTTTTGCCTTTCTAACAAGGCGTCTCGCCCTAAGGTACCCCTGCATGCGGAATTGTTCAGTCTTATTTACAATATAAGTTTTCGAACAAAGACCCACAAACTCGTCCCCTTCAAATTCTAACTTAAAAAGCCCCGGTGTTCTTTTGTCCCTTTTTGCGTGTTTACTACAGCATTTCCGAGGAAACCAGTGATGTTGGGCATCGGCTTCGATGTCTAGCTGGTTACAAAAATCGTAAAGACCCCGCAAATACTGTTGTTGCATGTGAGGTTTCACAATACAGTCCAGGCTTTTCCCGGATATGGCCATATAAGCGCTGTCCGTATCCATCTCACAATACATGAAATCTGTTCGTTGACAATATCGATCCATAAAATCGTAGTAGAACTCTAGCATTCTAAGTTTGGCATATTGTAAAATAAAGTAACCTAACTGTATGGGTAAATCTAACACAATTTTAGATTTTGCCTTTTCAACTTCATACACGGAATCTTCTAGCAAAGTCAGATTAACAAAGTCTGGTTTATTTACGGCTTTCTGGGCTTCGTCCACTCCTTGAATATACTGTACATTTCTGTGTTTAAGCTTGTCCATAATTAGACCGCCGTATGCTGAATTTCCTATCGTTTTGTTAGTGTCTGCAATGACACTCAGTTTCGGATCATCATCCCCCTGGCGTCTGGCCTCTGTTACATTAGTAACGAATGACTGAAAACATTTCATCGGGGTATATTCTATAACTTGATAAATATTTTTTACTTCGAGGCCGTGCTGTAGATACCATTGTAACAAGGGAGAAGCTAATAGCAATTTTCTGGCTTTCATTCCACCCACCAATAGTCGCCTCGGTTTTTCCGACAAGCCGTTTTCACGCACATGTTGTTGCATGTGGGGTCCTATTGCTTCAAATGGTATATCTGAGGTACAAAATAAAGGCGCCATTTCTTCAAAGTAGTCGTAAGGCTGTAGCTGCGATTGAAAATGTGAAGGCCATTCATCCGGAACACAGATATCAACCTCTATCATTCCAAATAGTCGACCGTCATAGACGGCTTCCAGAATTTCTGACTCGGAAACCTTCCTTTTATAATGTCGAAAAAAGGGTGGCGATTTTTTATTTATCAAGTTCTGCAGTGACTTGCTGCTTGTCTTCAGGTTTCTGTACTGGCATTCCCATATTTGATTTAACCTATAGCCTCGCTCTTGTATATACTGATTCGTTTGCAATGTATTTTTATACTTGTCTGCTCGGGTTTGTCGCCATTTCTCATTCCTAACGCGTTTCGTTATTTCACAGTCATGGCCATGGTGATAACATCCATGAAACTGGAAGATTGTCGAGGTACTGGAACAAAACCCATCTACTGGATAGGGACCCACTCGTTTTTCTCGCCCGTAATTTAATTTATGCTTAATTCTATGCTTTGTTGTCTGTGACAGCCAGTCCATCCAGTGGTATGCAGACACGAAATGATCCCGTGCTTCTGGTCTAAACTCATTCTCCTTTAGACGACGAACGTAAGTACCAGTAGGCATGGCTTGATTTAAAGCCCATAGGTATAAGGCATTTGCATCGTAGCCCACAATCCGCCCGCAGGGTTTGTTAACATTATGTCTAATGTTGGTTAATCCCACTTTTGAAAATCGATTAAAGATAATCGAGGGTCCTCCTATAATGTTCTTCTTAACTGTTTGAAATAGGTCTTTGTCTTCTTCGCCAAATAAAGCAAACGACGCCCCGCTTTCTTTGCTGGCCTGGAATAACATCTCTCGAGCGATTCCAGGTACTGTCATGGCAACTTTAAAGACATCGATGCCTCTATCAAAGTAAAACTTTTGTAACCTTTGCGCGGCTTCTACGAAGGGGCCGACATCCAAATTGTTGTACCAGATTAAAAAGTCTTCCATAGTTTTCATTTTCTCTCTTCGCCACACATCCAAACAGTAAAGATATTCTTCTTCTGTTATGTTCTTTCCTTTAAGCGAACTGTAGAATGCCGAATGTGGGGGGAGTTTTGTCTCTAACAATTTGTCGGCGTTTGTTAAGTATTCATACGGGAAAAAACCTTTTGATTCCGTCACATCGTACGCTTTCAAAAAACCGGAATAACTCGTCCCAGCTGCTAAGTAATTAGAGATGTCTAAAAACTTGAACTGGTCATTTGCAATGCATGTATAGCTGTTGTTTTTCTTGATGGTTATGCCCCCAGTTTGATGCATGTACATGTGTTTCGCGATGTGTTTTTTGATTAAGTTCAAATCATATCTGGAGGAGTTAAAACCCAACACCGGGATCTGCTCACAATACATTTCAAACTTCTTTTTCATTTTCTGTAAACCGGATGACATCAAAACACCGTCTTCTTCCGTTTGCCATTCATCGATCTTACAGTCCAACTCAATAAAAACGCCCTCCCATCTCTCGCAAGACAATGCATTTGCTCGTTCTGCTATTTCTGCCATGTATTCCAGCATGCTTTCCACTAGCGCATCGCAATTTGCATTGACAAAACATTTTGGTTCTCGGAAGTCCTCTACATTTGAACACACGCTGACAGATATTGGTTGATGTTCGGCGCTCCATTTTAATTTTCCTGGTTGTGTTTCATCAATGGCTTGAAGAATGGCCTCAAAATCAAACACAATGAAATATGGATAGTGTCTAATATCGTTGTCGACGTGGATATCATATTCATCCAATTGCTCGAAGATGTTTCTTCGCTGGTCGTGGAATCCTCCGGGGAATTTCAATTTTGTTTTGTTTTCGCACCTTCGTTCATGTTGCATGCAGCGCCACGCTGAAGGAAACAGTTGCTCGCAAGAGGTACACTGATAGCTTCTGCTGTATGCGTTTATGTTTGATATGTACGAAAGGTGGTTTTTGTACAGATTTAGATTCATGCAGGCCTTGAAATGGCACGGACTTCGGCGTCTGACTTCCACGCTGCCGTCTTCTCTTAGTTTGAATATGTTGACATTTATTTCAAAACACTCTTCAAGTCGATGCATGTCCTCCATTTCTAATCCCGGGTAGTCTTCAATCTGGATACTTGCATTCCCGATGTGTTGCATGAATGTCCTAAAGTTGGTTTTGGTGGTTTTTTCCATTTCTTTCCCCCCATTTGAATACATGCTTAGACACCTAAACGCGCATAAGTTGTCTCTGTAATAATCCCCCTTTGTGTTTTTGGTCAGAGCTCTTATATTTTGATTGGCTAAAATGTAATCCGGTAGCCGAGTTTCAGCGGCTCCTAATAAATAAGACGTCTTAAAGACGGAAATCCGTAAATTCGTTAAATAAAACAGCCTCCATTTAGTGTTATCTCGTTGACCATGTAAAAAATCCTGCAAGGAAATATCTTCCAACTTTTTCTTTAAACGACGAATGCTGGTCATGTTCTTGATTAAAAAGGGCCGTTCTAACAGAGTTAAATTTCGAGCAGGAATAAAATATCTAAATTCTCCGGTTTCGATGTGCCGAAGGATAAAGCCAAAAGAAAACTGTATTTTAAATGCTGTTTGTTGTTTGTTGAAAATCTGTTCTGCTTGGTTAACGATCTCCTGAATAGACACATCATTTTGAAGCGGAATATTGATGGTAGATTGTACATCATCCTCCGCGTTGTCTTCAAAAATAAATTTGCTATTGGCTTTAAATACATTTTGAAGTTTCTGATCGGTAATATTCGGAGGAATAACGCTCTTTCCATGTCCCGTTTGTCCGTGTTCGATATTTCTATGAACATAAAGTTCCCTTCGCGTCGGAAAGAGATTTTGACATAATTTACATCGGTATAACGAGGGGCCTGGGGAACTGGGGCTAGGACTTCTAACCTCCGATGACTACAATTTAAAAAACAAAACCAAAATAATTAAATATCGGAAAGAGTTAAATTCAAAATTTAGAAAAAAAAAAAAAAAACTAAAAAAAAGAAAAAAAAAAAACTAACATTAATTATAATATTACCTTTTCCGGTGTTTTGTGATGATGTTTGGCATGGGCATTGATTTCTTTTTTCCCCTTCAGGATTATCCCACAATGCCTACACTTAATACCTTTATTTCTTTCTTCCTTCTTCTAAAACAAAACATAAAATACATACTGTAAAGTCTCTGAAGATTCAAAGGGGGGGGGGGGGGGTTACTTGTAATTAAGAAACCAAATATCATACCTCCGGCAGTTTCTCCGCTTTTTGAGTAGCAGGTGCCCGTTGACAATCCTTTTCATGCCTGATTTTATTTGATTGATAGGCAAAATTCTTCAAACATTTTGAACAGGAATAGGTTATTCTTTGATGAATGCTCTTTCCGTGTCTATTGAGTCCAAATTTTGTCTTGAATGTTTTTGAGCATTCACTACATCGATATGTCGAGTTGTTTATTACCTCCTCTCCATTCGTATTTCTGAATAATTAATTATACTGCATTACAAAGACATCATTTTATTCATTTATTTTCCCATCATATTTTTATCATATATATTTTAAATCTTGTAGCTTTTATAATAACTTACTGTATGTCTTCCCGCAGTTCAGTTGTACGAGCTATTACTTCTCTGTGAGTCTGAAGATTTAATCTATTAGCCCATATTTTCAACGCCTTGGTTTCAACAAGATTTGCTATTTCTTTCCGTATAACCTCTTCTTCAGCGTTAAATAAGAGCTGGTCTATATTCATCTTCGCATCACCGTTAAGTGACACTGGATCTAGCTATGTATATATATACACCATTTATAAATCTCTTAGGTGGTATATTTACATACTTTGTTAACCAATTTTCTCAGTGGACCACTCGTATAAATTACATGAAATTACATGCGTCGGTGTAAACGAACATCAATACAATTCCTGTCTGTTTAATCATTTAACAGTTCTCCCGTGTTTATTCTTAGTTTCATTTATTATATAATAATTGTTGGTATACTTTAACCCCATTCATTAAGCGGGAGTGTTTTTATTTAACTCGCAGACTAGTATTAATACATAAGATCTTCAAGACATGAAATTACATGTGAACGAACATCAAGAAAATTCCTGCCTGTTTATTCTCCAGTGTTTATTCCTAATGTCATCTATTATGTAATAATTGTTCGTATACTTTAAGCCCATACATTTTGCGAGAGTGTTCTTATTTAACTCGTATACTAGTATTTACACATTTTTAATTGTTATATAATTATTAGCAAAGTTTAAAAGGTTTCAGACTTTTAATTGTTATATCATTATTAGCAAAGTTTTAAAGGTCATAGGGCTACTCATCGGGTCTATTTTTAGCTTGCTCATCATCTCATCATTTTAGGGTAGAACGGTTTGCTATACTATATACTACTTAACGGAGTCTGTACGAATGGTTGTGAAATCGGCTATGATGGTCAAAAATGCATTAAAGGTAGTTTATTAGAAATTCATATATAATAATTGCAAAGCATTTGCATTTGCATTATGGAAGTGCACTTTTTTATATACAAAGTTACTTATCAGCTCTGATACACATGCTTTATACTAAGTGATCTTTCAGAAGCCAGGGTGGCCTCTTCTTTAAGGAATACGATTGCGTGATCAATGATATGCATCGCCTGTTTATTGTTAAATTGTAAATTTCTGATTTACATTGTTTTGTATTTAGATAAGATAGTTAACTAATTATAAAATAGCTTTAAAAACGGAGAAAACTATACCTAAATTACATTACATTTTAATATATTCCTGTATATAAAAACTGATTTATTTTAATTATTATGGCGAAATAATTGTATGTATATGATGAGCAAAGGTGATTTGCATGTACATGTAGTCAACGTTACAGTTGTTCATTTGAACTGAAGCATGTAAAGTAATAATGTTTCAAAATTTAGGGGGGAAACATAAAGCACAAGACTGCTTCTGAGAATGTCATAATAAGATATTAAAAAATGACGGGATAAAAAGAATGGAATCAATTTAGAATAAATAAGCTCGACAATATGAATTAGTTTTCCGATGAATACATAAAATTGGAAGAAAAAAAATTCTGCTCGAGCTGATTCGTTAAGAAACATTATGATATTGTACATTGTCATTTTAGAATGCACTCCTGGATATTATGGAGAAAACTGTAGCAGTAGATGTGGATATTGTCTTGATAACCTACCATGTTACCCTTTTACCGGGAATTGCATTAGGGGATGTATGCCTGGTTATCAGAAACAAAGGTGTACTGAAGGTATTAAAATTTATCACATTTGTTGAGATATAAACAGTGATATAAAAGATATGCATTAATGGTTATTATAAATGGTTATAATAAAACATTTTTGGTAGAAAACAAACATCCTAATCCAAATACGTGAACCTTTTAACCCAAGCAAGAGTGATAATTATGTCATAAAAATGTGACCTTTTGATAAGTTCATAGAGTGATTTTTGTACTTTCATGATAATTAATACACAGTTATTTTTATGAATTGATTTGGTCTAGACCAAATCAACCGTTAAAAACAGATCTGTGTTTAACGTAAGGATGAATGTGAATAGGTATGTTAAGAAAGTAAAGAAAGTGGTATATAACTTGTGTTATTACCTGATCAAATATTCACATTTACAATTTTTATTTCACAAAAACTGCTTGGATTTGTTATAAATCACTTTAAGACATTAAGCGATATAATATTTTGTCTTAAGTGTGTTAATTGTTGGATATATCAATTTATACAGAAGCGGATTTGAAAACAAATAATGTGTGGTTTGGTCGGTGTTGGAATTATCTCATAAGATCGCATGTATCAATATTTTACTGAAATTATCTTTTTGTGAAACGAACTACCAAAAAGTATATAAACAACAATGCTAAGCCCTGTATTCTTCTTATATGTTAACAATTTTTTTTAACCTTGTGAATATGTTTGCCAAAATATTTCGCTTTTACTTATGAAAACTTATTTAGTTCAAAAGTTTGGCAAAATAGTTTTTTTTTTTTTTTTTTTAAATAATTTTTTTTTAAATTGTTCATTAAATACATGACTTACAGTTAAAATCGTTTTAATTTTGATGTGCTTATGAAAATGTAGTTTAGTTTTGTGTATCAAAGAAGCGATGACATTTTTGTGAGGTAATTAAAAACCAATAAGCAACGATTCTCAATTTTTAATTAATAATGCTTTAATAGATATACACTGAACAGTAGCTCTGTTTTACCTGTTGGTAAAAGATTGAAATGTAACGTCAAGCGGCTCATTTAAATAATATGTTATAGAGTTTTATATAAATATGAGTCATGTGATCAAATCACATAAAGCTACAAGGGCTTTATGAAATTTTTTAGGTCACCTGAGTCACTCAGGTGACCTATTGCAATTGGTCTTCGTCCGTCGTCGTGCGTCGTGCGTTAACAATTTTACATTTTTAACTTCTTTTTGAAAACTACCTGGCCAATCATTACCATTTTTAGTGTGAAGCATCTTAATGGTAAGAAGAATCTAAATTTTGAAATTCATGGCTCTACCACCCCTGGGGTGCCAGGGCGGGGCAAAATATGCAAAAAAAGCCAAATTTTCAAAAATCTTCTTCTCTACTCCCACGCATGTGAGGAAAAAACTGGTTGCATGGTTATGATGTCCATGAAGCCTTCTACCAAAATTGTGAAATTCATGACCCCTGGGTCAGGGGTTCTGGCTCTAGGGTGGGGCCAATATGGCCATATAGTAAAAATGTATTAAATCTTAGAAAATCTTCTTCTCTACTACCATATATATTTTAAAAAAACTAAATGCATGATTATGATGTCCATGAAGCCCTCTACCTAAATTGTGAAATTCATGACCCCTGGGTTAGGGGTTAGGCTCTAAGGTGGGGCCAATATGGCCAAATTGTGAAAATATATTAAATCTTAGAAAATCTTTTTCTCTACTATCATATATATTTGTTAAAAACTAAATGCATGGTTATGATGTCCATGAGGCCCTCTATCAAAATTGTGAAATTCATGACCCCTGGGTCAGAGGTTCAGGCTCTAGGGTTGGGCCAATGGCCAAATAGTGAAAATGTATTAAATGTTAGCAAATCTTCTCTACTCCGATATATATGTGTTAAAAACTAAATGCATGGTTATGATGTCCATGAAGCCCTCTACCTTAATTGTGAAATTCATGACCCCTGGGACAGGGGTTCAGGCTCTAGGGAGGGGCCTATATGGCCAAATAGTAAAAATGTATTAAATCTTAGAAAATCTTCTTCTCTACTGTCATATATATTTGTTAAAAACTAAATGCATGGTAATGATGTCCATGGGGTCCTCTACCAAAATTGTGAAATTCATGACCCCTTTATTAGGTGTTGTTGGGGGAGGGGGGCAATATGGCAATATAGTGTTAATGCATATAATGCATATAATGTTTAAAAAATCTTCTTCTCTATTCTCACTCATCTGTATAAAAAACTGACTAATAATTATGTTTACTAGGAAGTCCTCTACTGAAATTTTAATTTTCATGTCCCCTCAAGGATGGGTTTTGACTCTAGGGCAGGGCCAAAATGGATGTATAGATGTTAATGCATATAACGTTAAAAATTTATCTTCTTTACTCCCACACACCTGAAAGGAAAACTGAAATCATGATATCATGATTTTCTAGACCAGATCTTTTAGTTTTTCACCAAAATTATAGCTTTCACAGTTGTTTTTGAAATGTGGTCGTCATTACAAGTTTATAATTTTTCTACTCCAGTATAAAACCTAATTAATTAGATGCATATATGAGACTCCATGACAAGTTTGTGTATGGGATATATGCTACTTAGGTGACCGTTAAGGCCAGTTGGCCTCTTGTATTGTTTTAGCTTTTTTCACGTACAAACCATACAAATGACACGTTTTATATATGTGTTTATGTTTTTATTTGTTGCAAATTATGGAAAAAACATTCACCAAACCCTTTTTTGTGAGGACCTTAAATGCTGCTTCAATTTAAATGTCGTAGCATAAAATAACTCAACAATATTGTTTACATTTTATTGATATAAAAAAGGATATAACATTGCTGTTAACAAACTAACAAATTCCATTTTAATAAAGTAAAAAAGCGAAGAAAAATTACTCTTACATTTCAACAAAATAAAGCTCGGCAACATATAACTACTTTCGTTGACGTCTCAAAGCAGTTTGAAATATGAAAACATACCGATTGAAAACAGAGCGACAGAGTATAATTGCATGTATAAACCAATAGAGATTTACAAATGTCAATCTACTTTTTTTACAATATCGTAATAAAACACACGTTGCCAATAAACTTTAATGCAAAATTCAAGGAGCAATTAGTTACACTATAATCAAAATTTTGAAAATTCCCTTGGTGGATAATTTTATTTGATAACACCCTTAAAACGATATCATGATTTAGAATATTGGACTATTCATTTATTCGGTACAAAATGTGGTCGTTATACATCGGAAACCTTCGAGTGTAATAGATTTCCATAACGACAAAGTAGTAAGCATTGAAAGTTGGTGTTACATATTTTCGTTTGTTTTGTTTTTGTTTTTTGTTTTTGTTTGTTTGTTTTTTAAACCAAAGGACTTTTTGGCTTAACTATACTGGACATTCTTAATACATTTTGATGATAGAATAATGAATATTAGTACATTGTAAAAAAAAAAAATTAACATTACAGAATGTGTCTACTGAGAAAATCTGTATATACATTGTGCTTAAAGAAAAAAAATATGATGGCATATATCTTATTTTAAGCTTGTGACGGAAGGATGTACGGGGAAAACTGTAGCATACCATGTGGAAACTGTTTTGCATCTGAACAATGTCATCACATCAACGGTACATGCATGAATGGTTGTGTCAGGGGTTATCAAGGTTCTAACTGCATTGAAGGTAATTTAACTGTAAAAGTATTATTGTTTAAGGCCTACCTGTCAAAACATTTTTGGTGAATGATTTTCTGTATTTTCATGCTGTTTAAGAATGTCAGGAGAACTATTTTGGATCAAACTGCAAAGAAAGATGCAGCAATGCGTGTGTAAACTGCAATAAAACCACAGGTGTTTGTGATAGTGGGTGTTCCCCGGGTTGGAAAGGAACATTTTGTCGTGAAGGTAAAGGACATATATTTCTATTCTTTATTTGCTTAGTAATCGGTTTTGAATAGCTACCGAAGATGGTCATATGTATGATGGAAAAATATTTCCACATGCATTACATAACCTAATTTTTCGTATTAACTGGGCATGCTAAATTTGATATAAAGCTGATTGTCTGATATCAGGGGAATTATTGTGAAAGCTGTAGTTGGCTAACATTGAGATCATATAGCATATTTAAAATATATAAAAGCTGGACTTTCTTTGTAAAACAACTGCACTACGCTTTCTTTTTCTTTTTTTTTTCATTTTTTAGTTTGAGTCGTTTATTCATTTATGATAAAAAATCTTATTTTAAGTAACAATATGCTTGTTATTGACCATGTATTGACCATATTAGTAGTAATCAAAGTAAATGGGTCACAAAGTCCAAAAATACATGTACATGTTCTATTATCATTATTTATTATTCTCTTAGAACAGTGTGCGTAATTGAATGCCATTATACCACATTCTGGAACTGTACATGTTAACTCTACCGATTTATGCGGAAGTCTACCGCTTTTTAGCTCTATCTCCCGCCTACCGCTTTTATTAAAAAATCTACCGCTTTTCTTCAAAATACGATCCTTGTCTTGATAGATAACCATTTTGGAAGCCGTTGTGGTAAAAAAAAAAATCTCGTCGGGTTTGAAATTAGCGCGTGACTTTGAATCGGGGGCACACACATGCTTTTTTAAGCCAGTTGAATGATAGGTTTTCAAGCATGTGTTTTACATTGAACAATGAAAGAAGCCACTTCCCGTGATTACATTAGTTACAAGACATGTCGATGTCGTCCTTGCCAAGATAAAAGAAGCTTTGCAGTTCCACACGTGGCTGTAACGATGGCTGAATATATCCTTTCACTTGGCCATATTACAGTTAACTTGACTTGCAGTTTATTGCAATGCTTCATGATTTGTGATAAGCATGTAAACATCGTTTTGATATTGAAAAAGAATATATGATTTCCTACAAGTTTTTACTTCTCTTATATGTTGAATTTTGGCAAATTAACCTATTTTTTTCTGGACCAAGGCAATTGTTAAAGTCTCTGCACTCAAATATTTGTCCTCTAAAAATAAATAGCTTTAATACGGTAATCAATATGATGGTAAATGCATGCAAACATTTTTATTGCATATGTTGATTTTACTAATTACTAAACAAAAACCCTTACTACATTTGTAGTATATCAAAATCTTTGCTGTGAAATATACACGAAAAAGACCGCGCGCAATGCTACCGCTTTTCAGTTAAAAATCTACCTATTTTTCATCACTGGAGGTTAACACTCCGAACACTGATTGAGCCTGTTTTAGTTTTGTTATGGTTTAAAAAAAATGTTTGTTTTTGTTTGGTTTTTTTTGTTGTTGTTGTTTTTGTTGTATTTTTTTTTTTCATTCATATTGTATTTATACAACCGCTGACCTATAGATATAATATACTGTTATTTTGTGACATTATAACAAACAAAGTTGCAGTTCAAACGTGCACGCCCTTTATTTAAGATCATAGCAAAAAAGGGAAACTTACAATTTCTTTGAATAAATATTTTTGTTCAAGTTTATGCTTAGAGCAAGCACAGTTAGGACTAATGGCCAAATTAAAAAAAAATCAAAGTATGTTTAATTTCTATATTTTGTTTTCAATTATTCCCTCATGCTTATATAAATACATTCCCCAATTCCAAATGGTTGTTAATGTATAATATGTAAAATATATATAAATACCAAAAAAAAAAAACCTGACAATAAATATTTTGCATAACATTTAGCCAGTGTGTCTCTAGTTTATTTTAATTCCTGCTCATTGATGTGTTGTAGCTTGTGATTATGGTTATCATGGTTTGGGGTGTCGTCAAGAATGTAGCACGTTTTGTAAAACGTCACGTGACTGTAATCATGTGTCTGGATATTGTAAAGATGGTTGTAAAAGCGGATGGCAGGGACTCGACTGTTTAGAAGGTAACCAATTTTTACAATTTATAATGAAAGTTTACCCAAATTAGGTCTGTATATCTTGTTTATGAAAAACATTAATAAAATCTACTGTCAAATGACTTTCTTCGCTAAACTAAGATGGATTTATAAATTACGTTGCCTTGCAGAAATAAAAAAAATGTATTACTAATAACAAGAAAAATAGATAAAAATCCTGCTTACACCCATATCAGGCTATCCAAGCATGAAATACTTCAAAATCATAAATCGGTTATGGATATCTTAAATATTCCCAATAAACAAAATGAATTTGTACTGGATTCCTAAGCTTCACACAAGTCCTTACAAACCGATGTATATAGCAGGTTCCAGTGAGTGTTCTTCCAAACCTCTCTCTTTACTCCTTACTAAAATTCTTACAGAAGTGGAGGAGACACTTCAAGAATACTGTTCAACAATATAATCCAGAGGTGGTGTGAATCAGATGTGGATACTAAAAAACTCTTAAGAATTATTAGAAACTTTGAGGCTACAAAATCTTACCAAAATTAATAACATCAAAACGTACGACTTTTCAACGCTTTACAACCATTCCCCATGACAAATTAAAATCTAGGCTTTCTCATCGACAGTTGTTTCTTTGATAAAAATGTGAGTCGTAAAACTGCGTACCTTGTCATTGAAAATCTAGAAAGATATTTTGTTAAAAACTATTCTGATTGCACACACAAGTACTCTGAAGTTGACATTAAAAAAAAATGCTTGAATTTCTGATAGACAACATCTACGAGGGTTGTCCCAAAATAGCGTAGACAAGTGGCGTTATTCAGTTAATCGAAGACAAAGAAAGATGAAATTTGTGATACAAAGGGTTCACGAAATTTGCATTCAAATAATGTTTTAAAATTAAATATTGTTTGAGATTAAATTACTGAAATAAAAGCATGTTAGATCAGAAATTCGACATGCGGCGCAATGTCAAAAACA
Organism: Magallana hongkongensis; assembly: GCA_015776775.1. Taxonomy (NCBI): domain Eukaryota; kingdom Metazoa; phylum Mollusca; class Bivalvia; order Ostreida; family Ostreidae; genus Magallana; species Magallana hongkongensis. The sequence continues at coordinate 4,654,998 of CM027469.1, read as the reverse complement.
AAAAGGTAAAATCAAGATAATGAAATGAAAATTGCGAGGAAAAGTACTTTTCGAATAAATAAAGTCAAATAAAACATACATTGATATTTAATAACAATTCTATTATTTACTTAGAAAATGTTTTGGCAATATGACAAAATTTTTAAATATTTTATAGCGCGTTTTGTGACAAGTTGAAAAGTTAACTCGTAATAAAATGACGATGTCAGCGTTTAAGGCGGCGCAGCAGTAACTGATACAATTTTGTAAAGACCATGAAATAAATCCTAAGCGGCTTTGGAGTAAATGAAATTAACAAAATCGATTAGAAATGCGTTTTGTGAATAAGTAGTCAAACAACATTGAAAATATTTGAACAAATATGATGACAATAAGTGGGAAAAAGAAAAACCCGAACGATATCAATGGACGTCAAAATGCTGAACGACACATTTCGGCAAGACGGACGTTAGACAACAAGTAATACAGGGCAAGTTTGGAGCCGACAGATCGTTTGTATTTAGAAAATATTAAAAAAAAAAACTAAACTTAAATATATGTTGAACGTGCACTCAGGGTACACATTCAAAGATAATATCTTTTTCTGAGACATTTTCGGAAATAAAACGTAAATGTTATCGTAAACGATGTGCAGGGTTTAGCAACAACGTAAAACTGGAAATTTTCGACGTCGCACATTGCGCTGCCTGACAAAACTTGTTGTTACGAATTATTCATTTTCTCGAGAGATAAATAAAGTACAGATTTGAATTTTTCAGTATTGTTTGCCAAAGAGTCATTGAAGAAAACATAGAAGTCTAATGAAATTACAGTGAACAGATTTTAAATTATGTGTCCTGTCTACATTATTTTGGGACAACCCTCGTATGTAGGTTTTGAAATCTAGTCATCGAACAATCTGTAGGAATTCCTATGGGTACCGATTGTGTCTGTTTGTTAGGGAACCTATTTTTGTATTCTTATGACGTAAAATTTATTCAGAAACTTGTTCGTTAAAAAATTGAATCACTCGCTGTGACCTTCAACTCAACATTCAGGTACAGTACCGATCAGACCCAACCTCACACTAGAGTAAACCCCAACTAAACTCTTTGGGTTTACTTGGGGTTTACTTTGGGTTAACTGTTTGAAAATTTGGGTTTACTCGGGGTTTACTTTGGGTTTACTCGGGGTTTACTTTGGGTTTACTTTGAAATTGCTTTTTAGGTCAACTGTATGCACTGAGGTGTGAAGCAGACTAGTATTTTATCTTAATATCCTACTGCCTTTAATTCCTCCCCTTTGTATATTCTGAATACACAGTTAGCGTCTGCTTTCATTGGTGTATTTCTGACTGGGTTTACTCTCTGTGTCCACTCTGGGTGTAATATGGGTTTACTCTGGGTTTACTCTGGGTCCACTCTAGTCACCCGAAGTAAACCCAGAGTAAAACTCAGAAAGTAAACCCAGGGTTTAGTTTGGGTTTACTTTCTGTTAGGTTGGGTCTGATGTGTACTGTATATAGACGACGTATTATCAATTAACATTTGTTATTTCCATACATAAGTCGACTCGATATATCCAAGTGAACTTAAAATAAAAGATACCACTGTGTCTGCGTCATCTGTTTCATATTTGGATAATTTACTGGAAATGGACATTGATAGAAACCTAACTACAAAACTTTATCGCGATGACTTCAATGTTTCTATAGTCAACTATCCTTACTTATGTAGATATATAACTTCATTACCTGCATATGGTGTTTTTGTCCCTCAGTCAATTTGATACGCAAGGGCGTGCTCTTCGTATGAGCAGTTTCTAAGGCGAGCCAAGCCACAGTCAAACAAGTTGATAAAACAGGACTATTTAAAGTCTTGTTTGAAGTCATCTTTTTGTAAGTTCTAATGTCGATGCAACGATACAACCTTATCAGCAAATACAATCTTCCACTGGGTTCCATGCTGACTGACGATTTTCATACTAATTGCTAGACAATAATAAATAATCTAATTGTCTACGGACTTTTCCGGGTTTTTTCCCGACTACGACAAAGAGTACACGGCGGGTGTGACCGGTTAGTAGAGGATGCTCCTCCTTGGCACCTGATCCTACCTCTATCTTTTTGGAGGTCCGTGTTGCTCTGCTTTGAACTTCGATTTCGTTTTTTTAATTATTTTTGAGATGGTTGACGAATTGTTATTGTCATTTTTCATGAATACATTATTTTGTAAAACATGAAGTTCTGGACAATTTTTGGCATATTTGTAGTACCGAACCTGGCGGTCGCTAGTAAAAGCTGGAAGTCTGAGTTCAGTGGAGTTCTGAGCGCGTTTTGCATCTTACTCATCATAAACGTAGCTCTTATTGCATACATTGTTATTAATAGGTAAGCCACTCTTCACTGATTCAATACAATATCCTTCTTACAGTACATTTACCAATTATATTTATATATATATATATTTTTATTTTAGATTAAGGAATCGATCGGTAAAACTTTCTACAATGCGCCAGTCTAGTTCTTTCCAAAATATAAAGGAACCTGACACCGCTAACGTTTATATCAATGAATCTAATATAAGTGACTACCAAGAGCTTAGGGAATTCAACAAAGCTGAGACATATGATGCACTAGAGTTTATGCCTAAAAAATGATACATCATTTCTTTAAATTTATTATCATTATTATGTCATTTATCAATAAAAGCAATAAGTTTTAGGAAGAAAGCTTTAGACAAATTATTTTACACAAATGAAAATATAATATGCTTACGCATAAACCCTTAATAATATGGTTTTTGATTCAATTCAACATCATTATCTGCATTCTATCTTTGAGACAATATTCGGAAGGTTAAAAAAACTATTAAAATGTGTTTAGAGACATATAAGCATTTTCTTTTTACAATACCCCCCCCCCCCCCCCCCCGTACCATGCAAACAAGACAATCTTAAATTATATTTACAGTTCAGAGACGACTACCAACGATTTCATCACAATTTGATTAAAAGAATCATCTTAAAGCGAATAACTCTTTCAGTTGGTGTATACTCTATTGTTACAAAAATCGTTCTCAACTTGGGCATTGTATCTTGACATCTGTCTTTATTTAAACAAAGTGCATGTATAAAGTAGACCAACTGCCAAAATTCTGACTAATGTACTGAATCGTATATTGATGTGCAATGCCATGTAGCGTATTTGACTGTTCTTTTTTATCCAAATAAAATAAAAACTATACAATAAAATCAATACTTATATCAAAATATGTCTCTAAAGACTACTAAAACAACAGCATTACGAAACGTTGGAGGTGTTGCTTGTTTTTTTTTTTTTTTTTTTTGGTTATTGCCTTTAGTATTTGCCATTATTTCAACATCAAGTATATAACACGTATAGTGTATCCATGACTTTGTCAGTTCATAACATTTTATAAATCAATTTCAATTAAATATGGAACATTTCACATGAGAAGTCTGTTCAATAATGACAACAATAAATATCATAAATATGAATTGAAGTGCATTGTTTGTAAACGATGAAGGTGATTACATGTAAGGGCTATTAACATCATTAAACTGCGGACCAAAACAAAAACAAAACCAATAAAACATATATGTATTGTGTTTGCTTTATCAAAATACACGTACGTCTTTTGGCTCAGAACACATCGCAACAAACAAGTTTGAGTTGAAATGAAACTCACATTGATCGATGATCTAGTACTTACGACCGTACACTTCTTAATCATACATGTACTGTCTTAATAATTTGCATCAAAATGCTGTCCTCCGATTTTAAAAGATTTTCTAATGGCACTGTGATAAGATGCATAAAAAGTTACAAGAAAAAAGTTTTAAAAAACTACAAAGAGGGGTAAAAGGTGTCCACACTATCTGTTCTCTATGCAAAGATAGTCACTTATTAGGAGTTAGGTTAAATCAATATTGCATTGCAAATACGTGGAATCAAAATTTCTGGCAAAATCAATATTTAAACCCCGGTATATCTGCAGTTTGACTGTCTTTGATGATATTGGTACGAGGGTTGCTCTAAATTAGGGTAGAAAGTGGCGTTATTTCAGTTAATCGAAACGCAAAAAGATAAAACTTGTGTCAATAAGGTTTTTAGTAATTTGCATTTAAAGTTTGTTTTAAAATTAAATATTGTTTGAGATTAAATTAGTGAAATAAAAGAATGTTAAATCATAAATTCGACATAGGGCGCAATGTCAAAAACGAAAAGTTAAAATCAACATGATGAAATGAAAATTACGAGGAAAAGTACTTTTCGAAAGAAAAGCTTCAAAATTAATAAAAAAGACATTAATATTTTGTAATAATTCAATTATATACCCAGAATATGTTTATCCATAACAAAGCTTTTAAAGATTTTATAGCGCATTCTGTGACAAATTGATCTGTTGACTCGTAATAAAATGACGACGTCAGCGTTTAAGGCGGCGCAACAGTAAAGGAAAAAAATGTATAAAGACCTAGAAACAAATCCTTATCGGCTTTTGAAGTAAATGAAATTAACAAAACCGCTTAAAAATGTATTTTGTGAATTAAATGCCCATTATTAAACATATTTGGACGAGTATGTTGACAGTTAGAAAAAAGGGAAACTAAGACCGATTGAAATGATATACTGCAGATGATGATTTGTTATTATTGAGGTACGGTGCACGGATAAGGGTAACTACATGCACAATGACTCCATTGGTTACACACTACGTACACTGCAGTATTGAATTTCATAGCAGCTTGGGTATTCTTTGCAGAAGAGTCATTGCTTAATGTAAGCGTCCTGTCCTACGGATCCACTTGAGAGTCAGCTCAAACTTAATAATCACCAAATACATTATTTCTTTTTTAGCGGTTTTATTAAAGCGTGATCGTATAGTCAAAGTTAAAAGCAGCCCAAATCAAAGAGTCTGATCAAAATCATTTCACTTGGGTATATATAACCTTTTTCTTATTAATGGACAGTTTACGACGATCATTATTGAACATTTAGTGTTCAAAATTAAGATTAATATTTTATTTCTAAATAAAATAACAAAACTGTCAAAACTGCCAATCAAAGAGTACGGATGCAGAATTTGAGTCTCCGAGTCCTGAGTCTCAGAGTCCCCCACCTAGGTATGAGGCATCACTAACTCATAATACGTTCATTCATACATGACATAAAAGGTTACAAAGGTTAATATATAGAATACACAATACATGACTCAATATAGAGTACCAGAGCTATCGTTGCAGACACAGATTCGCCAAATATGACTCTCACATTGGATATTATTATGCCCGTATTATTCACCTGGTTTTATAACATCATTTAGGAATACTACGCAGTGCTACAAGAGTTACAGAGTTCATTCTGTTAGTTATCAATAACACCATTCAGTGCGCAGTACCTAGGTACACATAAGTATCATAATGACCAATACATTGTATGTAAAACTAGCGATTCAAGGTCATAGCATGGCTATCTGTTTACATTAATTTAAATTTGACAAGAGTTGAATAATCCTCTTTTGGGGAAACCTCGAGACTTTGGTGTTTCTTCCATGTTTCAATCATTATATTCCTTTTTTCTTTTAATAGAAATACTTCGGATTATTAAAGTTCATCGATTTTAGAAGTCCGTGTTAAACAATGTACGGTCAGTAGCAAACCTAATAAGTAATAAAACACCATGTTAGGAAAACTTCTATATTAATAAACAATACGTTAAATAATGCATAAACATATCCTTGAAATGCTGTAGTGTATAAGAGCAAAACTGATACATAATTTTACTATATTTACTGTAAGATCCAATGGAATCGTACAGATTTTTATATATTACTACTCAATTTCGTCATAATGAAAATATCCTAAAACGACATGTTAATCAATATCTAGATGTCAACATTTCTTTTATTTCCTGTAACAATGAATGTTTTCTATAGACATTGAAAGTCAACGATTACCACAACGAGTAGATTGTCATCCTATAGACATTGCAACCTGCACAATTAATACGTTGTCTTTTATATAAACACTTACCTAAATGAGAAAAGATATAGTGACATGGTACACGGAATTTTATAGCAACAAAAATGTCCGTCTAAACGAACGCAATTGTCTATGTAATTGTTCTAAAACACAATTTGGTTTACAAACAATTGCAAAAAGAAACATTTAATATTTAAGTATAATCTACGTTCTCTTGCACTCATTTGTAAGAGTATTTTATTATTAATAACAATATGTGTAACGACACGCTCGGGTTAAAAAATCTTCTTCCTTATTTTCCCGTGCTTTAATTCACTATCACATAACGATTCAGAACTGTGTAATTAAACCCCTGTGTAAGCGATGACTGGTAGCAAATATAACATGATACTTATCTGTTAGAGAGTCTGTATGCGTGTCGTCTTAAATGATTTGCATGGAATGCTCCTGAACAGCTCTAACTACTTTCTAAAATGTTTTGTATACTTCCTGTTTGGCTAACTCGCACAAAGATGGTCTGGCTGTGTGTGTTTCTTGGACTTATTACCTTATTGCATGCCTATGGTGAGTAAAGTGTGTTTTTTTAACATACTAGATATCAGAAAAAGGCAATAAATTAAACTATATCGCTATTTGTTAGTGTGGGAAAGAACTGTGAACTAATGCAAATGTGTCAATATAGGGTAATCCATGACATGGTTATCCATAAAGTTAAAATATGTCGTCATGTTTCTTTTATAACCAACCCCCGTTTTTAAAATTGTGTGGTAGAGTTTTATACTTCAAAGATGTGCAAAATGTGTCTTTAAAAAGGAAATATTTTAAGATTTCTTTATATTACATTATAACATGATATTCAATACAACTATTTTTAAAATACATTTGTATTGAATATTTTACGACACCTACATGAAAATGTCACAGTTCACTGATTAATCGTTGTCATAAATTTATTGATCCAATGCTCAGAAACATAACTATTGTGACGAATGATCATTGACAAAACCCAAGATCATTGAACGACTTTAACATACCCTATCCCCATGTCTCTCTCAATTACCGGTTTACATATACCTGTATTTTTATGTATAGATTTTTACTTCCTGGTCAAAAAAGTATTACAAAAATGCTTCTACTGCCTAATGTTTTCTTTGCTATTTTTGATTTCCATTTTTTTATTAAGAGCTGATTATGAGTATTTTGCGGTGCTTCATTTGATTATCTTTCATTTGATAGATCATATATTTGTAAATATTGGTGCCTTTATATTATAAACGTTTAAGATATTTCAAGACTCTGGTTAATATGAACCATCAATAAAGTAAAACAGTCAAACTGTGATTCCTTTGTATATTATTCAATGACATGTATGCAGTGGAAACCTTCCCATACCTTAGATAACTTCTAATTAGTTTCGTAATTACTTTTTAATTATCTATTAATAAGTTTGTTGCATAAATTTATTCACATCACTTTTTGCATGGAACTACGCAATATCTTATTAATAAGTAAATCCGAGTTCTGAAATTGACAGAATAATTATTTTGTAGGTTTTTCTGAATTCGCCTGTCCAGTTTTTAAATTCCCTCTATCCAATTTAACCTTAGCGTAACAAAATGACAATAAAACATCCTCTAACATGTATTGCTTATCTAGCTATTGTGTCCCCATTTATTTATTATATCTGTTTTGTTTACTCAGCCGGTATGAGTTGGTTTACATTTTATATGATATATTAGTGTGGATTTTCAGTAAATACAATATCCGATGTGTTATCTAATATACATGGTGAATTATAAACCAAAAGCAGATCATGTATATAATTCACTTTTAATGGCAATCATGTACAAAATATGCAGAACATTTAAATGTAACAGTTATTAAGCAGGGGGATATACAGTCGGTTCAAGCATTTCTTTTACAACATACACCATAGCATAGCATAGCATTGGAATCTCATTGCATATCATTGAATTCTCATAGCATAGCATTGGAATCTCATACCATAGCATACAATCTCATAGAATCGCATTCGTCATTTAATATGATACCATAGCATAGCATACAACATTCTTTTAACTCGGTTTTAAATGTTTTTATTTTAAAAAAATAAATGTTTACATAATGGATTTGTGGTAAACTTTGGCTTCTTATAATTTTACTTCGAAAGGTGTGGAACTCTTCTGTATATGGAGGCATTTTTGTTCAAATCTCATGGTATACCATAGCATAGCATAGCATACCATATCATTAAGCCCTTAATTTCATTTTCTCATAGCATAGCATTCAAATCTTATAGCATAGCATACAAATCTCATAGCATATCATTAAAATTGCATACAATTGCATAGCATCAATTTGTAAAAGATATGCATGAAATGACTGTATGTACCAGGATGCATTGCACAGTTTGGTGTAGTTAAGGAAGCTACACAATAGATATTGCACGCGTCGCTAAATTTCCTCTCGACAGTATTTCCAGATATTGATGAGTATTGCATTTTTTACGACCTACTGAGACTGTTTCATCTACATTGTCTTGACTCAATGTATGGACTACGTCGATAAAAAAATAAAAGTACAAAGTATCAGAGAAGAGCCAAAACTCACTCAAATATTTGAGAACTTGATTGTCGTTGCAACTGCATGAATATAATTTTACATAACGATTTAAAAATAATTTAAAGTTTGTTTGAAAAATAAATAGACGGGACTACTAGAAATAATCAAGGAAGATGTAACATTGGTTAATAATTTCAACTTTTTATTTGAAGAACAGATTAGTTTCCGTTATTTTGTACCAAGCACAATGACAACATATATGCAAGTAAACATGCAGTACACAGATGCAGATCATAGTATTTGTTATAAGGCTGGCATTAAAAATATAACTGGAGGAGAGAGTGCGCGATGTATTTTTAGACTTTGAAAAGTAAATGAAAAAAGGAAATAGATGGGTTTGATTTATTGATTCATTTACATACAAAGGCTCTAAAGAATGCAACATCGGTTTTTAAGGGAGGGGGGATAGTGGAAATCCTTTCCTCCCAAAGAATTAAATACTAGATTATTAATAATTTATATTATTATGATATTTTACACTGGGTACAATATAGAGCATGCGGGCAATTTCTTGTCGGAATAATATTACAATTAAAGCGGATGGAATGGTGCTTTTAAATATATAAGGATTTAGCGTAGTGTTGGCGTAGTGTTGACATTTTTACATGATGCATCATTTTTGCCTTCTATAAAGGTCTCTTTTTCTTTTGAAATTTAGCTTGTCGTACTTTTGTGATTGCCAAATTAAATGAGAAAATGCAAAGGCAATGCGGTTATACATATAGTTCTCATTTGACTATGTATGAATTTGGTCCATCTTGCTTGCTTTGTTAAGAAAATACTGTATGATTTACAATTTTATTAAGACAAAGACATTTTATATTAAGTGTCAAATTTTATAACAAATTGAAAAATAAACTGACAACTGGAATAGCATCGAATTTTATCAGAGACGTAAATGACAGAGATTGGCAGCTGATCGAAATCACGCTAAATCCCACCGTCTCTATTGTAATCTGTTCCCAGTCTAAATCAGTATATCTTCTAATAAACAATTATATCGAATTATAAACAGCTAAAACCTATTACCAAAGCATTCCAAATATCAAATTTCATGAGTTTATGTCATATAAACAATATTAAAAGAGGAGTTTTAGGAGGCAGTTGGCTACCCGTCATCCGTAATTTCGATGATGTTTTATAGCTGACCAATTTATTTTCTGTATATTTATTTTATTTTTTTTATTTTTTGTTTTAAAAATGTCTAAAACATATGCACATTTTTCATTAAAAGAATATACCTTTGGTTTCAGATCATTATCTCAGTTCAATATAATGTAGTCTCAAAGTAAAGTTGGTCCCGTACCATTTTGTAACAACAAAACCCGCTAATGGCGGAGTTGACAATCTTTGTTATTTATGTATCTGATCTAATGATGTATATTAATAATATTTGTGTCATTTTGGATCTCAATACGCATTAAATATGTACTTTAAGGTTGATTTTACTCAATGAAAATTAATTATTTGTTTTTACACAATAAAAATTAAAAAAGTAATTCCATACTTTCAGATAAACATAGTTTCATATTAACAACCGAAAATAGCATGAAATTATGCAATACGGTTGTCTGAATTACGTAATAGTTTGGCCCAATTATAAAAAACATTTACATACAAAAAGTGTTTTGAAAACATTCACAATTTTGTTTTAAACATATTTTATGGCTGAACTCCGTGATAATGATACTGTTTGTGCTAACGTGTGAAGAAATGGAAACACAAATTGTTCGAGGATGTTGTATGAAAACCTTTAGAATTATAATAACTGCGCAAATATTCTTTTTTCTCAAAAGTATTAGTATCAATATCTACTATTTCATAAACTGCTTAGTCAATGTATGTTATCTAATTTCGGCAGTATCTGCAAGCCTTAAATTATTTTTTTTTTTTTTGTTTAAACAAGGCGCATTGAAAAAAGTTCGTGTTGTTTGTTTGATATTTTTTATGCAAGATATTTAAATTTTTATTTGATATCTGTTAACAAACTTGATATTGTGACCAAAAGCAAAAGTTCGCAATAAATGTATAAGGACGAAAATTGATAATCTATTTTGATGTGTGTGCGATTTTTCAATGTTATAACTATGTGTGTGGCAGAAGACGAAACTTCAAAATAGCTGTAATAATGTTAATGTTTTATATCCTTCCTGTTCTCTCAGTTTGTTAGAGAATGTCGTCAAACATGGTGTTGTTTTTTATTGTGTGTTTAAGACTATTGCGCTTTTTAATGCTTATAGTAAAATGAACCATTTCTATGTAATTTTCAAACGCTAGAAAATAAAATTATTTATTTGCGTACAATTTTCAAAGTGCAATTTGCAAATAATATATCAACATTAAAAAGTTAGAACTTGTTGTATTTATGTCATTCAGACATTACTCAGACTTTTTTTAAAAGTACTCATTGATACTATATCATGCATCAAACTTCTTGTCTTTCAAAAATAGAAAAAGAAAAAAACCAAAAAAAAAAAAAAATAAAAGCATGCTTTGCATACTCATACGTTACATATTTAGAATTACGTATTTCTAGTTACAAAATTGTTGTTTAATTTGAACATAGTTCGTTGTTTTTATTTTGCTAGTTATATTGTAAATTACAGGAAAAAAATCAGCAGTATAGGTTATAAAACCCGAACAAATTATTTTAGCACTGGAACCGAATGCTCTTTAAGATGAATTTACGTATATTACATTACTTCCGGGTTAAAGTTTAAAGCGTCAACAAGGTAAATTTGTTTGGTGTTTGTTAAGTTTTTTACAGGTTTATTTTTTTTTTTGGTGCAATGGACTTTGTAATATACTAAATTCCCAGATACATATTTGCATTTATACGATATACTTTAGTATCATTGTATCACTATTTTTGACGTTTAACACAATAATTTCTTTTACTTTCTTCAAGTAAGATAGATAAAAAAAAAGCAAGAGAAAGAAAAACAGACAGCGGCACATACAACGAGGCAAAACTGCACGTGACACATGATGTAAACTTACATTGCACTTACACTTTTAAATGATGAACAGTTTCAAAATGTTGCTTAAAATTTAAAAAAAAAATATTAACGCATGGTCATTGAAATTTTAGAAAACAAAACGCACCTTTGTAAATCAATGCAAAAATCTACACTGTCAGACATTCACTTACGCGGGCATGTTAAGGCTTCTTTATGGATTTTAAAGCGATAAGTAGAAAGTCTTTTGTCTGTACTTAATACGATATGACGTCATAATTAACTTTGACGTCACGATCTGCATTCCTGTCGATAGTTCTCAGGGAATGTATCTTAGCGTTAAAAGTGAATTATATCAAACCAGTATAAAACCGCATGTTTCCTTTACATATTTGCTGCCGTTAATGCTAGACCTACACAATTCATTCATATTAAAAAAACATATTTATAAACTAGTGGTTTGGAGACTCTCCCTGTTACGTGTAAACAACTGAATGAAGAAATTTTAATGCATGTAAAATCAGCTTGGCGCAGGTGAAAGATCAACACAATTTTAGAATTGTTTACGTAAAATTGGTAGAGAAAATAAGTACCAATGTGAATCGTGCTTTGGAAACCTACTAATTTACCCCATTTTTTGTAAATCGCTTTTGATTAGTAAAATATGCATTATTTGATGATTTTGTGGAATGTTTCAACAATATGTTCCATAAACGAAATATTTATTTCTTTCACAAGAATGAACTTCACAGTATATGTCTTAACAAAGAATTATTCTTAAAAATATGTATCTTTTAATGTCATTAATCACCTGCGCCGATGCGATTTATATAGATCATTTGCATTATTACGATTCGCACGTCACGTGATTGCAAAGTGCATATGACGTCACAAAAATGCATCAAATATAATGTTTAACATCGATGTCAATACATATAACATAGATTTTAAAAAATACTCCCGGTCAAAGTATTTTTGCGATGATTAAAAAAAACCCTTTTTTCAGCCATATTTTAGCATCGAGACGCCTTAACATTGCTGCGTACTTTGATTCAGTTACGATAGTAAATGGAAACTCAGTTCAAGTTTATACTAAGTGTAACGGGTTGGGAGAAATATTGACGGAGCAGACATGGATTTGGACCCAGGTCCCCTAAACTCTAACCAGGTGTTCTATCAACTGAGCTGTCTTGCGCTGGTATTCAAACCGGCCAGACCTTTCCATCTACAAATTGTGTCGTGGCCTTCCTTGTTCAGGCAATATGATATATAAGTGAACTTGTGTCTTAAGGGTCGAATACTATCTATGGAGGGAGGAATGTAGTAGTAAGGGTTATATGGACCGTGGATATGGCCAGGGTAGTCATTGGTAGAGCGCCTGACCAGAGTTAGAGGGGTATCGGGTTCGATAACCTGTCTAGCCATATATTGTCATTGTATTTATGTACTCATTTCTCCTTTCCTAATACTCATACTACAAAAATTATCTAAATATATTCCTAACAATAACATTTGATGATGTTAAAAGGATAAAAATGTTTTTCATGTTACAGACCCTGGATTGTTGTGTCATAATTTACTGTCAGAAACTTAAATCAATGGCATGCGTTTTAGTTAGTTACAAGTAGTTATATTTGGAAAACTCATTAAAAAAATCATTTAAAGTGTTGCTTTAAGAACTTTTTATTAACACCTCTAATCATTATTTCATTTTTTCTGCATAGAATGTCATGCAATAATCTAAGGGTTTGAGTTGTATATGCACTTCGGATTCATCAATATTCGTTGAATACCAATTTTCGTGGAATTCGTTGTTTAGTTGATCAACGAAATTAAATGTTCACCAAAATGCAATTTCTAATAACATTTTGTATTGATAGGGTCATTGGCCACGAATTTACCTATCCTTGAAACTGTGATGTTTACTTCTTTCACGAAAATTGATACCTTTAAATATTAATGAAACCACAGTAGATATCTATATATTTACAAAATATTATTGACTAAGAGAAAATAGCGATTTGTTTTATCCTGGCGACGTGGGTCTGATATTCTAACACTAAACGCTGCCTCTAATGATTGCCAGTTAATCAACAATTTTGAAACTTGACAGATTTTAACATTAGTTATATCATTGAACATCGCCGTTATATAATCAAAGAAAAACCATCATCATAAGCAGATTCTTGATATTAATAAACTTGATGCCGCATTTGACCAATGAAAATGTGTTTCAGATGGTATGATTTATTAACACTTTTTTTCATAATAGTAAAGATAGAAGAAACATAACATTTTAATTATATTTATTAATATTTTCAATATTTTTTTCTACTTAATTTTTTAAATACTCCATAACTCTATATTTCATTACTTAAGCGTAACACAATATCATTATTTGTATGATTATCCGTTATCATTGATTTTTAATTAACTAATAGTAAAACATAATTTACTTTTTCATTAGTCTTTTGAGTACTTCTGTGACTTAAATCTTTGCAAGCAGCATATAACTTGTGTGGTATTGATATATAGAGACAAAACAAGATATCAAAATTCCATTGTCGTAAAACATTAAAACATGGCGTGATTTCTGGGTGAGATTACGAAGATTAACTATCAGACATGTGACAATCGTATGACAGCACGACATTAATAGCATGGCATCAACAAAAGCAAAATAAAAAATAAAAAAAAGGTCAAACATTATTGCTTTGTTTTCATAATGCGCCATTTAATGACTACCTTTCAACAAAATATCGTTTGAAATAGGTCGATAGTAGTTTTAAATTGAAATTTCAAAATAATAGAAATGATAAAGTGATTGGCTTTTTCATGTAAACATTGAAGAACACAACCAACTGTGATTCATTACATTAATGGTTAGTTCAACGTAGTTTTTTTTCTTCTAATTATTGGTTCATAATGCATTCTGTTCATTTGCTTCATTTCTGGTAGTTCTACTTTTACAGTAAATGTTGCATTCAACAAACCAGCATATCAACAGAACGCATACCAAGGAGAAATTAATGACAAATATGACGCCAGTAATGCTGTTGATGGACGTAAATCTGATTTAAGTTGGAACGGTGGCCAATGTGTAATATCAGCGGATGGACATAGCACTACTGGCTCTAAAAACCCCTGTCCGTATGAAAATCCCCTGTCTTCCCCTGTCACCCCCTGTGTTTTCACTGTCATCCCCTGTACATCCCCTGTGTGCCACTGTACAGAGCCCCTGTGTACCCTGTCATCCCCTGTGCGCCCCTGTACACATCCCCCTGTGTGCCACTGTAAGCCTCTGTCACCCCCTGTACACCCCTGTCATCCCCTGTAAGCCACTGTATACCCCTGTGCAAGCCCCTGACATCCCCTGTACGGCTTTTGACTTGTTTTTTTAATATCATTTTCTTAATTCAGCTATTGAAATCACATGTGTTATATTTTGAGCTATATTTGCACTCAACAGCGCCGAATCACAAGACATACTGTTATCGTAATTTTAGAAATCACATGTTTTAGTTGATAATTTATTGATACTTTAATAATCATGCTAACAACTAAAGAATTGAGATTCACCGGGTGGTAAACCTCAGGTGAAGGCAGTAATTATTTATATTAGGTGTTCAAGCCTCAGTGCATGTTGTCCTTTGGAGCTCGGGAACATCACTTCTCCTTAATGTTTGAAAAAAAGACATAAGAATACAACCTAAAGTTAAATATTCATTTTTTTTTAATTGTCTACAGATATATGTACACTTTACTTATGAATATCTTAAGCCTATGAATCATATGATTCTTGGTAATAAACAACACACTAGAGACTAAAATCAAGCGCGGCACATGGTTTTTAATTTTGTATATATCTAAACATATAGGAGCGAACTAAAACCAATAAATCAGTCAGAATATAGAATTTATAATCAGCTATGTAACGATAGAGTACACCTTTCTTCTTTTTTCTAACCAAGTTCTTGGTTATACCTTTATTAATTCCCCGTGCATAGCAAAATAAAGCTTCAATAGCTTATATAAATTTGCCTAATAAATTATTTTATTATGTTTGTTCAATACGTTTCTGACCGGCTAATTGGAGAGAGAGAGAGAGAGAGAGAGAGAGAGAGAGAGAGAGAGAGAGAGAGAGAGAGAGAGAGAGAGAGCGAGCGAGAGAGAGAGCGAGCGAGAGAGAGAGAGAAAGAGAGTTTGCATTGATTTTGAATTAAAATTTATTAATTATATAGTTTACCCTGGAATTAATTTCCTAGTAAAAATGCAATCCTAATTTTTATTACCTATTCTTTATCATTCCGCAGCCCTGGTCAGAACATACACAACATACATGTAAATGTAGAACTAGTGTGTTCTTTACATGTAGCCTAAGGAGTTTATACAGAGAGAGAGAGAGAGAGAGAGAGAGAGAGAGAGAGAGAGAGAGAGATATTGCATTGATTTTTAATGAAAAGTTACTAATAGTTTAATCGGGAATTAATTTCCTAATACGTAAACATGCAATCCTAATTAATTTTCATAACCAATTTTCTATAATTATTTAGATTAACTTAGAGCTGTCATATTGATTTTTAATACATCAATGTTTTAAACTAGACCAGATCAATTGATCAAAATACTTGAAGACACATGATTAACAACTAGCTGATTGAAGCTACAGTTTTCAAAGGAGAAGATGTTGACATTATTTCACTCGGTCAGTGATTATATAATAGCTACTGTACACAGCCCTTCTTGACAATTTGCAGTTCACGGTAGCAAGAGATGATAGACACACGTGTACACGTATATATACACACAATTCCTCAGATCTGAATGGTCGGTCAGTGATTATATAATAGCTATATACTGTATACAGCCCTTCTTGACAATTTGCAGTGCACGGGAGCGAGATTAATAACAATGAGGTGACAGACACACGTGTACTTGTATATACACACACGTTCTCAGGTCTGGATGCTCGATAATGCTACACAATAATGCAATATGTTGTTCAAACACACCTTATGACTTTTTTTCCCAGTCTGTCAAGTACAGAAACAAGAAATTGAAAATTTCAATTTTTCAGTTCTGAGAATTTCAAACATGAAAAGATTGAAGAGCTTTAAATTCAGAACATTATTTGGCACAGTGATATGAATTAAAACTGTATATTGCTCTTTTATATTTTTCATTTTTCAAATGAAATAAAATTTAAATAAATGCCTGATATTTTTCTGATCCGAAACCCGGACCATTGTTTAAGATAATACATGTGTGTAATTAAATGGTACCCCGTTACCGGCATTTGCATACAGTCACGCATTAAATCATTCATTAACGGTATCATTGCTCTACAGTGTATATGCATGAGGACAATTCTATAGAATAATGCATATAGATAACTCAACTGGAAAATGCACACTAGCTGATAGAAGTTAAAAGTGTCAATGGACCGGTCTAATCCCCCTTTCCGAAAAAAAAAATCAATTCTCTCTCTCTCTCTCTCTCTCTCTCTCTCTCTCTCTCTCTCTCTCTCTCTCTCTCTCTCTTTCTCATGATTTACAAAAAAAACAATACTGACAGCAATTATCAGCGATTTACATGAACTTCATAAAGGCTGTTTAATTCTATGCATCATTACACTGGTCAAAACATTCAAAATATATCATTTCATCATTTCGATCGGTGTGTGGTTATCTGCACGTGCTGATCATGTTGTGTTATTATACAAGGCACAGAACATTGCAGATTTCACGCATTCCTCCACTTATTTTTCTTTCTTTCTTTTTTTTTATACAAATTACAGAACACGGTCATTTGTATAAACTAAATGCTTGTAATAAAATAAGCGGTTTATCGGTATACAAGTATATCTTGATTTGTGTCAATGTTGAGACAAAATTATTTACGTTTGTAATAATATTGCCCTCTATCAAATGCAAAGAAAAACAAGCACCGTCTAAAACACGAATGCTAAATATAAATTTTTAAAAATCCGAATTAATTAAAAGCTATTTATTTACTTAGCGAGCAGTAAAAGACAGTACAGGGGATGTCAGGGGCATGCACAGGGGTATACAGTGGCTTACAGGGGATGACAGGGGCGTACAGGGGGTGACAGGGGCTTACAGTGGCACACAGGGGTTGTGTACAGTGGCGCACAGGGGATGACAGGGTATACAGGGGCTCTGTACAGTGGCACACAGGGGATGACAGTGAAAACACAGGGGGTGACAGGGGAAGACAGGGGATTTTCATACGGACAGGGGTTTTTAGAGCCAGTAGTGTAGAACCGCCACCTGGTGGGTGAACCTGACAAGAATACACAGTATTCATCACATCACTATCTACTACAGGACGGACAATGTTGCTTGGCGTAATATACTTATTGCTATTGTAATTTACATTTCAGTTGTGAATAATTACATGTAGGTGTACTTCTTGATATCTATACCACATATTGTTTCATATAAAGCGTGTAGAAAGCGAATGCAGATATAACACCATAACACAAACAGAGGTTACATGATGAGTTTTATGGCGTCAAAAACATTAAACACCGTTAAAGTGCAACTTCAAATGCGAAAACCAAAGCTTACAATTATGGCTGTTCCAGTGGTTCTTCCATTAAATTGAACTTACACTGAGACTTATACGTTAACTTTGAGGCATACATCGCATTTGCAGACAAAGCAATAATATTAAAAATATGTAAATATAAGCATTAAATGATTTTTTTAAAGATATAAACATGAAGATTCAGTACTGAAACAGTGTGGGCAAACACATTTCCATATCGCGCGTACCCGTGTTACTCAATCATGAAAATTAACTGTCTTATTCTTGATTTTTATTTTTTTTTTAATCATTGCAATTTTTATAAGGATATGTATTTATCAAAATTATCTACCAGGAATGCTACATCTTTTCAATCATATGTTTTACCTCCCTGTTTAAATATGAATACATGTCATACATATAGCCGTGCTATGTAACAAATATAAATGGTATCTTTTCAGAGCCTACCAATGGATTCAGAACACGATTTCTTGGATTTTCAGTGTATATTTCTAATACAACAGACAGACTCGAGGGAGTTCTATGTTTCAAAGATAAAGCCTTTAAACTAGACACCATACCTAGTGTTCTTACCGTCACCTGTCCTGTACATGGCCAGTACGTCATTTACTACAATGAGAGACTTGCAGGAGTAACCTACCCTACATATTATGATAGATACGCTCACAATGAACTTTGCGAGGTTGAAGTATACGGTCTGTTTTGGGTTTTTTTTTACTTATTTTCTTTGAAATTATTATAATTAAACTAATTATAAAAAAAATGGAATTCTTTGTTAAATAATACCATTAAGCATACTTCTTTTTGTTTAATTGCATTCAATAACATGGCATTGAAGTAATATTACTTCAAGCGTATTAAGATTTTCTGGTGCACTTGATGTTATCAATAATGCATAACAATCTTTTCATTCTATGGTTCTTTTTATTTTTCATTTATGGTACTTTCCAATAACTACAGGTTGATTTTAAATTTCAAGCTTTTGCAGATTTCAAACCTACAATTTGATACTGGAGAACAAATGTTGTATTATATTTGAAAGTTTCATTATTTTGTAGTAATTTTGCACATATTTGGCAAAAAAAAACATTCCAAAGAAGTATCCAATAAATGTTTCAAGCCATGATTTGAACAATATTAATGATGAACAATGAACTTTACCACTTTGCTTGATCTTTAAAAAATTTGATTTATGTAGATGATATATATCAAAACATATATAAGTAAAAGGTCAAGGTCACAGCAATGGAGTAGGCCACACTTTTCAGTTCTCCCCTAAACCAGGCTGATAATGTGATATATATAATTAATTATAAATGGATTGTTAGATGAGTATTAGGGTGACTGGTATGTGCTGTATAGTCTTGAATTAAAATTTAGTGATGAATTGGTGAACTTGGTGGAAAAACAATGAACTCTGAGCATTCAGGTATGTGAATACTTTTCACCAACCTAACTGTTTATGTGAACAAAGAGATAACAGTGTGATCAATCAGTGTCTATATCTGTGCTAATCCTCAATAATTCGTTACCAAACCAGTTGCAAGTAACTTATCTAATGATGTCAAACAAAAAACATCAATAAAGCTGCAATCAAATCATCTGTAACAAACAGAACCACTGATAGTGCTAAACTTGGTGAGGGAGCCACACCATCAGCGACTTCACCAAACAAACCTCCATTAAAGAGCGGAAGAGTTGAGAGCTCAACCTCCGACTCCACCATCAATGATTAAGCAACATCATTGGATGACCCCCAACTCAACCAACTTAGTTCCTTGCTTGATGACCTCACCAAGGATCAACGGGGCACCAAACATGTTATCGATTTGATAATGCAGAAACCCTTCATCAAAAACTGTATAAGTGAACACTTCATGCCCCAAAATTAAGTCACTTCAAAATGAGACAAAATTATTAAAAGACCGGATTGACGAGATGGAACAGTATTCCTGTAGAACTTGCCTAAAATTCTCAGGAATTCCTGAAGAAGGAGCCAGTGAAAATACTGACAAACTAGCAATGAATGTCATCAACCTGATATTACCCAAGGAATCTTCCAAAATTGGGTTGGATCGAATAGAGAGAACCCATCGAGTCGGCCCGCGCAAGAGGAATGGGAAACCAAGAGATATCATATTGCAAAATTATTTCTAACATGATCATTATTATAATTATTATCGATGGGAAATTACAGAGATTTTCTTTTTTAATAGAATATCTAAAAAAAGATCTGATATTTTAACAATGTCACTACATTCTCATTTTATATTGATATCTCATATTCACCTTTCAGAGTGTTCTACAAACGAATCAAGTTGCTCGAGCGCCTGTAAAAATGAAAAATGTCGGTATTGTGAGAATTCAGCAGGGGATTGTACAGGCTGTATACCGGGATACCAGGGTTACCATTGTCAATTAGGTATATGAATAGAATAGCTTCTACCAAAGGTTAAACCTGTGACATAGATAACAGACCATAAAATTTCTACTGCCTTTCATCAACGCGAACTCTACGTTAATGCTTTGTAGATTCTTAATCGTATTAAAACGATGAACGGTATACAATAGCAAAGTGCACATCAAGCTAAAATACGAAAATAAATGATCATTTGAAAAAGAAAATAAAGGAAACATTCGTAAATGAATTTTCCTGTCCTCAATCGTTTTGTCCCCTCGGTTTTTCAAGAAAAAGTTCGTATATTGCAATGACCTATGTGAGGTCGCAAATAATCTAAAAACTAATTTACATGTATCCTTTCTGATCGAAGTGGCAATCTTATTTATGTCAAAATGTAAAACAAAAACATAAAATAGGTTGGTTTGGGTCTTCCGTTGAAACGGAAGACCCTTTTGTTATTCTACGTTTTCTTTTTCTTTACTTGGGTCTTCCGTTGGAAACGGAAGACCCTCTTGTTATTCTACGGTTTCTTTTTCTTTATTATTAAGGTCTTTCGTTTCCAACGGAAGACCTTATTGTCTTTTTCCCTATTCTTTTTTTTTCTTACAAATTTTGTGCTTGAAAAGATCTGATAGATATTGCTCTGAACCTTATTGGAAACTTTTAAGTGATGATGTCACTTCTGGTTTTGAGATATAAGCAATTCAACGATTTTTAAAGGGTCGGCTTGTCCACGAAGGTTCTCATAAACTAAAAAAGATATTGAGTTCAAAGTTTCAGGAATGATAGTCAAAAGAATGTAGATTCGCAATAGGGCATTTAAAATTTTTCAGCGCAAAAAGCGCCGAAGCTCGTCAGGGCTCGAAAAAAAAGAGATAAAAAAGCGTTTTGATTTTGCATGGTTTTCTTAGTTTATCTTTTTTCCGGAAAAATTTTGTTAAGACAAATAGAACAAAAAAGATTTATGTTTAAAAGATCTTTTATTTGACATCAAGAAAAAGGGGCTGGTCCCTTAAATTAGGGACCTAGCGTTCTTGAAAGTAATCGCTCTATAACTCAAAAACGGTTAAGATTTCAATATGGCTGTCGTTGCAAAAAATGTTCATTATGATCTTATTAATGTCGTAAAAATGATATTTTCTTCGGGCATTGCATAATATGAGAGTAAAAAGCTAGACTTGTTACCATGTATTTGTGTTTTATTTGACAAATAAACGGGGCATTTAGGCGTATAACTGACATAAAGGGTACCAGTATACATACGGAAAGTGTTTAAACAGTTTAGTTATGTTCTAGTGAAACATATTATGGATAAAAAAACTGCTTCTATGCAATGCATTTGAGTCGCACTTAAAATCTAGCTGGATTCCGTGCTGTGTATGTGAACAATTACGTATCCGATACCTTGCCCGCGGCCGAGGAAATAGCTAGCTGGACTAGCGAGCGGTCTGCTGTTTTCTAATAATGCATGCATGGGTTTATTTATGTAGCTGCAAACTCAAAAATTCCGATTTTAACGACTTTAATAGTAAATAAAAAAGGATTATACCCTTACCTACTTCCATAGACAGTGTACCAGCTTACATTCGGAAAGTGTCTAAACAGTTGAATTCTTTTCTAGGGAAACACGTTATGGGTAAAAAAAACTGCTTCTATGCTATGTATTTAAGTCGCATTTAAAAACTAGCTGGATTCCGAGTTGCATATATGTAAATGTACGTATCCGATCCACTGCCCGCGGCCGAGGAAACAGGTCGTGGCAGTACTAGCGAGTGGTTTATCGTTATCCAATACACAAAATTTGCCTCTTGCTGTAATGCACACATGGGTTTATTTATGTAGCTGCAAACACAAAGAATTCCAATTTTAACGATATTAAAAAAGTAAATGAAAAAAAGATTATACCATTACCTACGAAGTAATGCTGTTTTTGGCCTCGTAATTAACAAAAAATATAGATAGTATGACTGTCAATAAAAAAAATGCGTTCATTGTGTCTCTTGTCTATGTCATAAAATAGTGTTATTGTTGGAAAATAAAATTTATCATTTATCAAACTAAAAACATTTCAAACCCAGCACGTTGAGTGTAAATTTACATAATAAGGGCCGGAAGACGCCGCACAATTGGACAACCGATTCACTGTAGTCTAGGACACATGCTTCTCATGTTTACATGTACACGTTTTCACACATTGATTCGTTGTTAGATTATAACAACTTTCAATTATATTAGTAAAAGATGCATCAAACCATTGATTAAATTAGGTTACGAAAATTAAAGAAAAAACTGCCATAAGTGAATATAATACAACGTTTTACAGTTGTACGAGTTGAAATGTAAATACATTCACCTGTGTCCATTTGTGACATTTTGCTGCTGAGAATTTAATGCATTAAACTACCCATTTCAACAACATGATTATTCCAATCGCACATCTTAAGTATCTTCAATCTATGATAATTCATTTGGATAACAAAATATTAATATTTTTTATGAGTTATGAGAGAGAGAGAGAGAGAGAGAGATAGCATGAATTAATCATTATATTTAATGGAAAGCGTTCGGGAAAAGGAAGCTTAAAACGAGATTGGTACAAACAAAAGTGCGATTATATCTTGTAGGAATGATCTTCGAAGTTATAGACGTATTTACACGGAATTGCTCTTCTTTAAACGTTAGAAATATTCAGAGTAAATAAAAAAAATTAGGCATAAAAAAAACCCAAAATACATCATGGTGATGTTTAGAAAAGAAAACCGTTTGGTTTCATCCTCTGAATGATTGGGTTTATTCATTCTGCATGTTCAGCATCGATTATAAACAACGTAAACTTAAAAACTGTTAATCAACAAATGCACACTTCTTTATTTTTGTTCTTTTAAAAAGCCATGCTGTATATTTTATATGTTACAATAGATCATTAAAAAAGGACATATGTCAAAGTCGTAATACAATCATACTAGCTACGACGTAAATTTAAACACGAGGCGAAATAACGCGAATCCCTTTTATCTCGTCTATTCTGTAAATAAATTTGTACATTGTACAGCAAAACTAGTCTTATCCGGTGTAATGAAGAATAATGACCCCCGTAGAATAATGACCGGGGGTCATTTTTCTACGTAGAATAATGACCCCCCTAGCTGAAGAATATTTGGATTTTTTTGAAGAAAAAAGACCCAGGGGTCATTTTTCTTCATGTTGAACATGAAGAAAAATGACCCCCATAAAAAAATGACCCCCCCCCCCCCCGTAAACATGAATAGAAATTGGTTACCCCGTATCCAAGATATGACTTTGAAATTACTTAATTTTTCACTCTGTTCAACTGACTTTGAAGTTATAAACACCGACCTTGTAAATTAATCGATGTATATAGTTTTTCATATCCGTAGCAAGTACGCGCAAAACACTCTGACATTGCCACAAATTGATTGTTAACATTTACGTTACATCTCTCGTCGACATACGGCGGGAAATGACGCAAATAAAGAAAAATTCATACACAATGAGGATATTGTGTGATAATTAACGAACAATAATCATGAAAGAATAATTGTTGTAATGATATAAGCAATATTTATTGGTGAATGAATTGTCAATCGAAGAATGATACGTGTACATATCTTTATGGAAAACGACTAAGGGGGTAGGTAACGTAGGAATATGAATATATACTTCTTATTTACATTTCTTGGGGAAAGTGATTTTCCAAAAAATCATTCAGCGTTAGTTTTGTTTTCTTCTACGTAATACATGAACATCAATATTCTAAACATTTGTTGTAATGTTGTTTTGTATGGTGGCATATCTCTGCCCCTTGTGTGCAAGTTATTTTTCTATTAATTATGTCGACATGCAAGATAAATATGTTGACATGCAAGATAGTTATGTCAACATGCAACATAACTATGTTGACATGCAAGAAAACTGCAATCAAATAAGAGTTTAAAAAAATCTCAAATATTGCCAACATGTGACATCCAAGATGCTAGATACGCTACCTATTGATGTCAACATGCAACTTATTTATGTTAACATGCAACTTATTTATGTCGACATGCAACTTATTTATGTCAACATGCAACTTAGTTATGTTAACATGCAAGATAAATATGTTGACATGCAACATATTTATGTCAACATGCAACTTGGTTATGTTGACATTCAACTTATAAGTTGCATGTCAACATATTTATCTCGCGTGTAAACATAAATAAGTTGCATGTCGACATATTCATCTCGCTTGTCGACATAAGTAAGTTGCATGTTGACATAAAGAAGTTGCATGTCGACATAAATAAGTTCCATGTTGATATAAATAAGTTGCATGTCAGCATGTTTATCTTGCATGTTAACATAAATAAGTTGCATGTCGACATAAAAAGGTAGCATCTAGCATCTTGGATTTCACAGGTAGGCGATATTTGAAATTTTTTTTAGATTTTGTATAATTCATATCTGATTGCAATTTCTTGCATGTCAACATAGTTATGTTGCATGTTGACATAATTATCTTGCATGTCAACATATTTATCTTGCATGTCGACATATTTGATAGAAAAATAACTTGCACACAAGGGGCAGAGATATGCCACCATAGTTTTGTGATCATGAATAGACTTTATTCTTTTAGAGCAAATTTGTGAGGAGTACCTGACTATAGTTAATCTTAAAAGATAATAAACACTGATCGATTATAATAAGAAAAGGTTGTTTCTAAGGGCGTTGATAAGAGGTTAGGGCCCATGTAAGGGGTTTATATCCCGCTAGATTTTGATCACACGATCTTTATTGTATCCAAAGTTACCAATGCTCATACAAACTATTGAAGCATTAATCATCTTGATATTAACTAAACTTACTAAAGTATGCCGAGGATAAAGTAAAATATATTTTCTGTACGAGTACTCTCAGTACTTTGACAATTTTCCTTATTTGCCATTAACCTCTACTGGCGTAATGGCTGCTGTCAGTGCCTACTAACTTCAGCTTGGTTATAATGCCTAATAGTGGAGTAAACTTTTCATAATTTTGGTTTCATCATTAATTCTGGGTGTTGAACTAGTATATCCAGCATTTTGTATTGTGGAAATCCTCAATGCAAGTATAATCCATGAACAATATGAAGCATATAGAAGATGCGACGGCGAAGTGCGAAGATGCGAAGACAAAAGTGCTAAGTTGCGAAGGCGAAGAAGTGATACTACTGTAACCGAGCAGTCAAGCAAAACGAAGATGGTGTACTGTGTATCTGATGACTTTTTATTTTGAATATATAGAGGCATTGACCTACAAAATAATACATAATATGAGAAAACTGACAAAATGAAAGAAAATACATTAGCTATAAGTTACCACAAATACATTATACGTTTCATAAAAAATCAATTACAGTGCGTACTGTAAAAAAAGCTAACCTTTGAACTTTACAGACACAATCCAAGTATTATAACTTTAATTACAAAAATACACTTTAGTATTGACAATGCAATGGAAATAAAACCAGAGACTAAACATTTACACTGATAAGTAAAACATAAGTTAATATGAAATTTACATACCATAAGATGCCACAGATATCAACCGGATGGTATTTTCTTGAAACTGTATACTGCTCTAACTTAATTAGAATTATAGGTAACTTATTTATACACCTAGCTTCAAAATAATTGGTTAATATTATGAACCAATGAAATTACAGATAGGAAGAACTCAATTTTCTTGCGCAGTTAAACTTTGGCTGATATAATTTTAAGATTCTATTGAACAAAACGAAAAATAGATAATACAAATCGAATAAATACACATAGACATATTACTCTACTATCACACTACTATCGCTTCTTCGCCTTTGCAACTTCGCACTCTCGCCTTCGAATCTTCGCGCTTTCGCCTTTTT
Source organism: Magallana hongkongensis (assembly GCA_015776775.1). NCBI lineage: Eukaryota > Metazoa > Mollusca > Bivalvia > Ostreida > Ostreidae > Magallana > Magallana hongkongensis. The sequence goes on along the minus strand of CM027469.1, from coordinate 4,628,558 downwards.
AGCTCACCGAGACGAAGTCAATGGGAGCATATGCTATACCCCCGGTGTCAGCGTCCGGAGCTGGTTAAAGTTTTAGTTGCAGCTCCTGTATCTAAGCTATTACTTGTCCTCTCTTCACCAAAATTACATGGATGATGCATCTGGACCTACTGAATCTGGGTCCTAACTTTCAGATGCTGGAGGAGGTTAAGGTTTTTGGAGCAGGTTAACATTTTTGTTGCAGGTGCCCTTAATAGCGATATCTAAGTTACTGCTTGGCCGTACTTCACCAAACTTGCATGGATGGTGTGTCTTATGATACTGATGCACCAGACAGGCTTGAGTGCTGAATCTGAGCTATAGGTTTCGGATCCTGGAGTAGGTTAAGGTTTTTGGAGCTGGTTAAAGTTTTTGAAACAGGTGCCCTCTAATGATTATATCTTAGTTATTACTTGTCCTAACTTCACCAGACTTCCATGGATGGTGCGTCTTATGATACTGATGCACCTGACAGGCTTGAATGCTGAGTCTGAGCCATAGGTTTCGGATGCTGGATAATGTTAAGTGTTTTTGGAACAGGTAACATGTTTATTAGATATCAGTACTATTTCAAACTTGCATAGCTGATTAAACTGTAATATGAATGAATCGCAGATGTAACTTCAGATGCAGAGCTTGATCTCCATTATTAAGGATGCTCAAAATATATATCTTAGTTATTTTAGGTCCTAACTTCACCTAACCTGAATGGATGGTGTGTCTTATGATACAGATGCACCTGACAGGCATGGGTGCTGAATCAGAGCCATGGGTTGGAGATTCTGGAGGAGGTGAAAGTTTTAATTGCTGGTGCCCTCTGATGATGATATCTTAGTTATTACTGGTCCTACCATCACCAATCATGCATGGATCGTGCGTCTTATGTCATTGATGCACCTGACGAGCTTGAATGCTGAATCAGAGCCATAGGTTTATGATTCATGATTAGGTTTAGTTTTTTGGAACAGGTCACATGTTTTATAGATGATAGCTTGCATAGTTGATTTAACTATATTATAAATGAAACGCCGAGGTTGCTTTCGATGCAGAGTCTGATCTCCATTATCAAGGATGCTAGAGAAATCTTCTACCTCACTCAAACCTGCTTGATAGATAGATGTGGTTGTTGTTAAATGACGTAACATGTTTCCTTTGATATAGTATTGTATGATTTGAAACACTATTGTTTAATAAGATACAATATAATACCATATGTTATATTGTAAAACGTTATATGATACGATAAAATATTGTATCATTTTTTTTATATTCTATGATATGATGTTGTATCATGATATTGTTAGGTATAGTATTGATTATTATGATACAATATTGTATAATATTATATTGTATTATTTATTAATTGTTTAATCACATGATACTATTACATATGACATTACAATATATAATATTGCATCCTATGATATTATATTGTATATTCTATGATATTGTATCATACAGTTTTGTGTAATATGATATTGGTTTCTGTAATATAGAATTATATAACATGAAATTATATATATGATATTAAAATATTATAAAATATCGTATCAAACGATATTGAATAATATGATATTGGTTTATATGATATATAGAGAATAATACATACCCTTTTCCATATCACCGCTTGTATCAACCCGAGACTCCAATATCAGCCCGAGGGCCGAAGGCCCGAGGGTTGATATTGGTCGAGGGCTGATACAAGCTGTGATATGGAAAAGGGTATCTATTATTATGTTTATTACATACTTAGTAATAAATTTAAAAAGAAAACCCATCAACTTGAACAAATTGATTATTCATATCATTTGAAAAAAGTATGGACATGTACGTATGTATTTAATAAAAATATGAGTTCTTTTTGTTTAAACAAACATGAAGCTACAGGACGGAATTTCATCAGGTTTTAAAAGTTGACTGCTTTAAAACATTTGCTAGCATTTGAAGTTTTCAACTGCACTTAAAAATGTCGACTGTAACTGAAAATGTTTTATTTTTCGTCTGTAAACATGCAAAAATGCCGAAGCGAAAAAAGGCAGAGGAGTTCCGCAAGGGGTGTGATACGGATCCGTATCAGCCCTGGAGGGCTGATAACCTGTATCAGCCCCGGAGGCCGATACGGATTTTGTGATGTCATCTGTATCGCACGTGCAAAAAACCTGTATTTATTACTAAGTATGTAATAAATTATCACATCACATGAAATTGTATTTTATGATATTCAAACATATATTATTGTATCATATGATACAATATGTATAATATGACTGTATTATATAATATTTTACTTTATCCCATGATTTTGTATCATATGATACAATAATATATATTTGAATATCATAATTCATTTATATTATACAATGTTGTATCAAATTATATTGTATTATATAATACAATATCATATTATGTATCAAATATGAAACAGTATCATACAATACTATATCATTATATAAATAGTGCCTGTTTGGGAGGGTAACAGTTGAAATTGACACCCCGAGAAAACCATTGTCAACCGACGCGAAGCGGAGGTTGACAATGGTTTTCGAGGGGTGTCGATTTCAACTGTTATCCTCCCAAACAGGCACTATTTATTTTGTTATACTGAATGTCTTAAATTTTTAAGAAAATTTTACTGCTTTTATATAGGAATAACGTGAATTCTACAGCGAACTGTACGCGCATAATTTTCGCGCATGTAACAATTTTTAATGTTACCCGTTGCTAAGTGTGTTGCTAACGCTGAGGGTAATAGAACGGATTATGAACTGCGTCTTAACCAATCAGATTTCAGTATTTAACATGAAAGTATAACAAACTATAATATTTACATTCCCTCTATTAAATTTCATTGGTTGATTTGAGTGATATTTACGCACAACACAGAAGACCCAATCACTAAATCTGGTGCGTATGAATACATTTAGTCTTCCTTCAGTATTCCTCGAAGAACAAGAACTGACTCTTCTCGCGACTTCAAACCGGATAACGACCTATTATTATAAGCTGATAAATATTCATTGATGTAAATATATTTTGACAATTCAATTGATTAATTTCTTAGTTTACCAAGAGTAAATTCATTAAATTACAGAAAGAAAAAGAAAATTGTGTTATTAGAATTTAAAACGCTGTCCACTATTTTTGCTATATTTCGGCTGTTCCAGTGGCCATTCCGTTAATTTCGCATTACTCGTTGAATAAGACGCTTTAAAAAAAAAATCATATTTGCGGGAAGGAAATACATGTTTAAAAAACGTAAATATAAGCATTGATTCATTATTTTTTGAAAGATGAGGTCTTATAACTGCAACGATGAGTGCAAACAAATTTTCATAACGCGCTACAATTTGTATGCACACACCGTTGCAGTTATATATGAGACCACATCTTTAAAAAAATAATGATTCAATGCTTAATTATACAATAAAATATCATATGTTTCAATGTTATGATGTATTATTGCAATATAATATTGTTTCATATAATACTATATTGTATTATGTTTTATGATATTCTATTATTTGATCAAATACAATTTTAATGTATAACACATTACAATGCCATATCATACGTTACAATATCATATCAAAATTTTTACGGTATTTTATGGTAATATATAATATATATTGTAAATTTGATAGGATGCAATTTTAATTTTTTATTATTGTATTGATTAACATATGAACATTTGATTATCATACAATTTTTCAACAAATAACATACGATATTGTTTCAAAACAGAATCCATGAATATCCAAGATCATAATGGATGGTTTTCATATAATATGATAAAGGTGGTCTCATAAAGGTGATGCCTCATAAAGGTGATGCCTCGTCTCGGTGAGCTTTGTAATCTGTGATTACATATGTTTTAGGCATATTTTGGATTTTTTTTAAAAATAAGATTAATAGAAATAAATTATCCAGGGGGATAGGGTCCGGACTCCATCTCCCGTTTTACTTCGTAAAATTCATTATATTGAATTTTCCGGGGGCGGACCCCCTCTCCCCCTCTAGATCCATGCATGAGCAAGGGGTGTCGCATAATGAAATTAGAATGTTACTGTGTCAGTCCACGGTAAACAGACGGCTGGTTAGTGACAGGAGTCTAGAAGTGCATATGTACACATTGTGGCGGACATTAAATTTTGTGTGGAGTAGATAATGATTAGGCATAGCCAGCACTGGTAAACATATATGTTACATGTACATATTAAAATATTTATAAACATTCATAGTAAGCGCGATGGCCTAGCGCATGGGTACAAATAATAGCATGGATTAATCGGAAAACCTTGGCGAGTACGGTGCCTGTATTAAAATCTATGTAATCGACCGAGACTTGCTGAATGCAATCAAAAAAGGCGAAGGCGAAGATGCGAAGGTCAGAGTGCAAGTTGGGAAGGAGCAATAGTAGTATCGCTCCTACGCCTTCGCACATTCGCACTTTAGGCATCACATCTTCGCGCTTCATCGTCGCATCTTCGCACTTTTGCTCCTTCGCCTTCGCACTATCGCCTTTGCAACTTAGGTCGAAGTGGCCCTATCGGAACACCATAGATATATGTAAATGTAATTGTTAAGATGACAACCATACCCCGATGCAATACGTCAATATCTTGTTATAACGGGAGGATTTTAATTTCTAAGATAAACCCCTTCTTTCACTTTAAGTTTATTTGAATATGAATTATTATTTCTGTTACTTTCTGTAAACTGCAGCAGTAAAAATTACAATAGTGTCAAGACTATTTCACAAATAATAAAAAAAATATACTGAAAAACTTTAATCTACAAGGGGTCATTATTCTACAGGGGTCACTTTTCTTCATGTGGAGTGTGCTCATTTTTATGAAAATGACACTTATTCTTCAAGCAGAGGGGTCATTTTTCTACGTAGAATAATGACCGGGGGGTCATTTTTCGGCGTAGAATAATGACCGGGGGGTCATTATTCTACGTAGAAAAATGACCCCCGGTCATTATTCTACGGGGGTCATTATTCTTCATTACACCGGCAGAGGGTGGTTCTAAAAAAATGGCCGGATAAGGCAACGTCCGGTTTAGAGGACAGTGCTGCAAATTAATATTATATAATTAAATGCAGTAGGTCTTGATCGTACATATTCTTGCAAAATTTTTAATTCTTCTGAAACTTATTAGATTTCATCGATTTTATTTACGGTACCAATTTTCATTTCAATTTTTTTTTTGGAAAACGCAGAAAATAAATCTATAACGGAATACATACGATGAAAATACTTTTTCAATCAAATCATCGTTATTGATATTTTTCAAAACATCCAATTAACCTGAAAAGTACATGCTTAACCGGAAGTTGTTAAATAAACATTAATAAGTCAACAGGTGGCTGAACTACCTAAAGGCGAGAATTGTTTTGATGCAGGGAACAATGGATGAATATAAATATAAATGTAAATCTTATATAAACAAAAATTGGAGCATTTTGACAGAATAGTAGGCAAGTTTGTACGTGTAGCCATACAACGGGGATAACAAACGATATCGGCAGTCTTACTCCCGCAGTATCCTGAATCAAGGCCTGAAAAAATGGGATAAAATATAATCTAATTATCTAATTTTGGCAAAAAATGCGTATTTTATATAACAAGACTTAACGGTACAAACTGAAATGAGTTGCTAGTTTTGATCTATATTCACAGTTCTTTAAATCAATAGCAACGACAGAAAAATTGGTCGATAAATTAATTGACCATTAACTATCTCGCAGAAGGCCGATCGATCGATAAGTGGCCGGACTACGGGAGATAACTCTTACTAATTATAAGCAGTCAGGTTTTTTTCATTGCATTGGTTTACAGAAAAAGGCAGGATCCGCACAACATTTTTAAATCAAATATGAAAGGAAAATGTCAAGGGGCTGTAAATTGTTGCCAAATTTGACAGCAATACACAATATCCGGATTCAACGAGGTTCAACACGTACATTATCTTTTTCACTGAAATATGGCTTAATTGACCGGGAAAACTATTGCAACATATATATTTTTGCACACCATCGTTTAATAGCGTACAATTATTTTATTGAAAATCGGGACTAAGCAGCATTAACATTAAGATTTACATATGTAAGACACTATCTCTGTCAGGTGCATGAATTATTTTCAATACTTGTTTATTCTCAAAAACGGCCACCAATTCCATTCACAACTGTTGTCATTCATAATCACAAGCGTTAAATGAAATTTCAAATTTTGAGTCGATATCAACCGTTATCTATCTAAGGAATCTATTGATTTGTTCCTGTGTTACGTACATGTAGTTAGTTAATTAGGTTGTTAGGGGTCAAGCGTCCAAAATTTTGATCACTTATGTATCATTTGATATTTGACTTTTCATTTGATATCAAGAAAAAGGGGCTTGTCTATCAAATTAGCGGACCAGACGGCTCTAAAGTTGTTAATCTTTAGCTCTTTACTGAGAGATATTTTGTGAAAGGTCATAAAAGCAGATATGTTATCTTACAGTTATGTATCCAAGTAATGTATTGATTTTATCATGGGTTATGTAATAGTAGTTTCCAGAGGTCAATTATCCGAAAAATTAATCGCCCTCATATCAAAAAGAAAAATCTTTGGAAATGCAGTATAGAAGAATAGATGCTCAAAATGCTATACTAAACAATATTTAACTTTCAAAATGTCCTTAAACGACCCTTTTAAGGGGACGTGATCGGCCTGAAAAACTTTCTCTCACGTATATCTCAGGAACGGTAATGAATTTCTAAACACTTGTTTCGTGATAGGTTATAAAGGCAAAATTGGGTATAATACGTTTATATATCCTAACAATATAATGATTTTCTAAGCGTCACCTTACTAGTGATTTTAGGGACCAGAGGTAAAAAAAAAAGTTTAATCTTTTCTATCTCAGTTGACAGAAATGCAAGTATTTGAAAAAGCAACGTAAGAGAACTTATAAAAAGCAATACAGGAAAGCATTAGTACTCAACCCCTTTTCCAGATCATGTTTTGTTGTCAAAAATGAAAGTCGATGACGTCATATCACCTTCTAAAATCGGACGGAAGACCTCCTCGTTGCTCGCAACGAGATCGTGTCTAGTTAAAAAAATTTTTTTGTCTTTTTCTGACTTTTTCTGAGCGTTATTTCTCAGAAACTAATTAACCGATTTACACCAAAATTTCAGAACTTATTAAGCGTAAATGTCGCTACAGATTATTAAAATTGCAAATGATTACGTCACTTTCGGTTTCAGATATGGACGATTTCGTAATTGTTTAAGTGTCATTTTTTCCACGCATCTCCTCTGAAACTAATCATGATAGAAGCTTGAAATTTGCAGGGAGTGTAGATGTTGATTTTCTTCCATGCTTTCAATTGTGAAAAATGCGCAGGGCCTAGAAGTTCGCCTGAACCTGAAAATTAGCACCAAATTTGTTCTCAAAATTTTCGCCTATTTTCTGTATTATCTTTTGACGTATAAATATTTTGTTTAAACATGTAATGCAAAAGTTGTTTCAATTTTCTCGGGCCAAGAGGGCTATAAAGTCGTTTTGCAATAACTTTTTAGTGAACAATAATTTGTTATCAATTATAGAAGCAAAAATGTTCATTGTACAGCTGTTTATCTATGCAGTACCATACCTCGTTGTTAGTGGCCCCATTGAGGGGTTTAAGAGTCAGCCCCTAAAACACATTTGTGCAGATATCTCGAGAACAGTTAACACTTTGTGAACAGTTGTCAAAAAAATATGTTTATATTTGCAAGACCTTTAATTTGATATCAAGAAAAAGGGGTTGGCCCCTCAAATTAGGGGCCAAGAGGGCTATAAAGTCTATTTGCAATAACTTTTTAGTGAACAATAATTTGTTATCAATTATAAAAGCAAAAATGTTCATTGTACAGCTGTTTATCTATGCAGTACCATACCTCGTTGTTAGTTGCCCCATTAAGGAGTTTAAGGGTCAGCACCTAAAACACATTTGTGCAGATATCTCGAGAACGGTTATTTTTGTGAACAGTTGTAAAACAAAATATGTTTATATTTGCAAGACCTTTAATTTAATATCAAGAAAAAGGGGCTGGCCCCCAATTTAGGGGCCAAAAGGGGTCTAAAATCTTCTTACAATAACTCTTTACTGAACAATAATTTGTTATTAATTATAGAAGCAAAAATATTCACTGTACAGCTTTTTATTTTAACAGTACCATACTTAAGTCATATATTAAGTAATAAGGGGTTTCAATGGGCCAGAAGTTCAAAACTCTGATCATTAATATCGGAAATAGGAGACATATTTTGAAAAGCAATGTAGAACAAAAAATGTAAAGAATAATGTTCTCAGCAATATGGCAACTAAAATATCGTTGTATATGGCCCCAATGAGGAGTTAAAGGGTCGGCCCCTAAAACACAGTTGTTCAGATAACTCGAGACCGTTTTACAATTCGTGAATACATGTTCAACAAAATATGATCCTTTTGTTAAGACTTTTGAGAAATCGGAAAGGTTTTTGTTAAGTCGTACTTAAAATTATTCGGGTTTTGTTAAATCGTACCAAGAATTATTTAATTTATTTCTTACTGTTTTAGTTACTCTTGTTATTGGCATAAGAACTCTGCTTCTTACAGGTACTTCTAGCTTTACTCTCGACATTTACGGAAGACCCATTCGTTGCTTTGCAACGAGTTTTGCTCTAGTTATTCTTTTTTTTCTTTTTCTGACTTTTTTGGAGCGCTATTTCTCAAAAACTATCCAACTGATTCGCACAAAATTGTCAGTACTCATAAAGCGTGATCGGTACTACATATACTATAATTTCCAAATAATGACGTCATTTCAGGTTTCAGATATTGACGATTTTGCATTTTTTAAGGGTCATTTTGTTCACGCATCTTCTCCAAAAGTAATCGAGACAGAAGCTTGAAATTTTCAGGGATTGTAGATAAATGTATGTAGATGTATCTCCATGCTTCCAATGATGAAAATTGCTTTAAAAGGCCTCAAAGCTCACCTGAACCTGAAAATTAGCACCAATTTTTTTTACAAAATTTTTGCACATTTTCTGTAATATCTTCTGGTGTATTAATATTTTGCTAAGACTGCAAAAAGTTGTTAGAATTTATATGAGCTTTCATTTGCTATCAAGAAAGAGGGACTGACACCGCAAATTAGGGGCCAAGGGGGCTCTAAAGTCTTCTTACAATATCTTTGCTGAGCAATAATTTGTTATTAATTATAGAAGCAAAAATATTTTTAGTACAGCTGTTTATCTATACAGTACCAAACCTAAGTCATATGTTACGTAATTAGGGGGTTTCAAGGGGCCAAAAGTTCAAAATTTTAATCATTAATTTCTGAAAAAGGAGAAATGTTTTGAAAAGCAATGTAGAACAAAAGTTGCTCACAATATTGTTCTTAACAATATGATACCAACAATTCTGTTGTTATTGTCCCCGGTAAGGGGTTAAAGGGTCGGCCCCCAAAACACAGTTGTTTAGATGTCTCGATAACTGTTTACAATTCCTGAACACTTGTAGAACAAAATATGTTTGTCTTAGCGAGACTAACTAACTTGTATTTCAATATTTGAAGAATGTACTGAAGGAATGTTTGGAGATCTGTGTCAAAACCAGTGTGGAAATTGTTTAGATATGTCAAAGTGTCACAATGTAAATGGAACATGCTTGGGTGGCTGTAAGCCGGGATACATATCAAAATTCTGCAACCAATGTAAGAAGTTTCATTCTGTCGTTATCACTCGCTATCAAAATCAAATTATTTAAAAGAAAGAAATACTTATATATGCATAGTTTAATGCACTATCAAAGCACGAATGCAAACATTATTGGTTTACCTGTGTGTTTGATTCTGCATACCGTTTCATATTGCAATGTTATGTATTCATATTTCTCTTTATTAAGTTTAAAAACCCATTTTAATTTTTAAGCCTGTCCTGATGGAACGCATGGGACAAATTGCAGTATGCGTTGTGGAAAATGTCGTGGCGTGGGACAATGTTATCATATAAATGGAACTTGCAAGAATGGTTGCGAGATCGGATACAATGGTTCAAAATGCACGGAGGGTAAACATATTGTAATTTGTAACTAATATGTTTTACATTGCAACTGTTGACGCGAACGCAACGTATTATTAATTTCACTAATGTATATATCTATCTATATGTTAAATCAAGACATTTATAAAAATGTATTCTTTGTAAGAATTTACCTCCATGGGTAATTTAATGGTACAATGATTCAAAATACACGGAAACTTGCTATATTGTTTTTTATACTAATATGTTTTATAATGCGACAGTTGGGTGACTTAAACATATTGATAAATTCACTGAGGTAAGTGTGTATCAGTATGATGAATCAGAGACATACTTATCGTTAGTTTTTACGTCCCTGGATAGTTTAAGGGGAAAACGAACACGATTTACAAAACAAGATAATTGAATACAGAGTTAGATACAATTATCCGTTATACAAGTATCTTCAGAATCTTTCATATGTGGGCACTCGTACTGAAATGCAAGTCAAAAATTGTTATCTTACTCTGATAAAATGCTATCATGCGTTATTTGTTACAAGATTTAAATGTTTCTGTTATTTTCGCAGATTTTGAAAATTTGATTTACCGTTAATACAGATAGTGTTATTTCATGTGATCAAAGTGACTGTGTCGGTTTAGTGTCGGTTTCTTTTAAAACTTCCCTGTTAATTACCTACGAGTAGTATATTGTTGTAAACACTTTAAAGGTAAAGCGATCTTATAATGATTTTTTCTTGTTAATTACCTACGAGTAGTATATTGTTGTAAACACTTTAAAGGTAAAGCGATCTTATAATGATTTTTCTTTTGTTTAGAATGTTCAGGGGGTATGTTTGGAGAAGAATGTTCAAGCCAATGTGGACAATGTGCAGTTGATTTACAGTGTCACCATATAAGTGGAATTTGTCTTAATGCATGTAAACCAGGATACATTTCGCAATTTTGTAACCAATGTAAGTGAATAATTTTTTAAAGGTCAATGTCAGTTATTGCAGTTGAAGTTGAAAGTATTTTTTCAAGCCAAATTATGTAAGGTATTTTGTTGATTTGAACAAATACAAACACAAGTAAAATACTAAAAAAATACATCAAAAGGGTCAAAATATTTTCGTTTAGCTTGTAGCTGTATAATTCATTTGACAAAATTATATCAGAATTGCGACGGAAATTAGAAATATTTTACCAGTATATCTGCAAAGCAGAGCTTGTACAGTAGTTTGTTAATTTGCATAAATACTTTTTAAAACATGTAAAATACTCAGGAAATACATAATTAGAAATATTGACACGTTTTCTTTCAGCTTGTTCTTATGGATATTATGGACAAAATTGCACCAGGAAATGCAATGTTACATGTACTGGTTGTAACAAAGTTAACCGATTGTGTGATTCTGGGTGCAATCCAGGATGGAAGGGGGACTACTGTCAGACACGTAAGAGGTTACAGCGTTACTTACAAAATAAAGTTTAAAACGATAAATATAAATTTTTGAATCACAGAAGAGACATTTTGCATGTTAAAGTGTCGGATCTACAGAAGAAGGGTCAATTGAAAGCATTTAAACAGTCCAAAACACAAACTAAAATGTCTTATCTTAGAAAAAATAAGGTACAGTTTCTATCAATTGTTGCCCTAAAATTCAAAAGTTGTTCAAATATCATAGAAATACACATATACCATCTTGAACATGTATTTATAAAAAGTACAAAGTAATGCACTTTTATCTTGTTTCAAAAACAATTAAGACGTCAGCATTTTGGTATATTGATATGATGAAAAATGGCACATCTTCTCATAGTTGTTTTAAAGAAAATGTGTCCGCAGCCGTCGCCCACAACAAAATTTATATATTTCATGTAATACATGTATCACGTGATTAAGTTAAAATGTAAGTTTCGTCGTGTGCGACAGCTCAGACATATTTTGTTATCAAAAAACCTCTAGGAAACTGATGTCTTCTGCTCAGTTTTATGAAAATTACGGGAAAATGCATGGTTTATGACGTCACAATCAACCTTGTGAAAGTTTAATCATAAAACTAATTAAACATTCTTAATTTATGAGTATTTTTGTGTAAATAAACGTTACATTTCAATTTTTAGTGATTTTTTTTTTTAATTTACTATAAAACAGGGCAAAATATGACTGAAACTTTAATTTGTTTTTACTTTGTTCATGAGATAAAATGATAGATTCTATTAGATCACTTAAAAATCTATTATTACTTTTTTCATCTAAAGCTTAAAAATGCATTTAAATTAAAAAACACATCATTTAAAGGGATAAGTTTTATGCATATATCTGCAAAATTCATATAATCACAATAAACTTCCTTATACACCGCAACACAATGACATTTAATTTCTTTTCTTTCTAAACAGTAACATTATTTTTGTTACATTTGATACAACAAACACGAAAAATTATATCAAGTTAACTGTAACATTTGAACATTTAACATAATAAAAACTTTATCTTATTATCAATTGTTATTCATTTGAGTTTTTTAAAGAGGTTTTGATTTTCACAACCATGCGTGTAGTTAACTTTCAGCACTACCCATTTATTATTTCGTACCTTTATTTTTTTGCACTTCGCCGTAGCTTATGTTACAAACCATTTATTTCGTACAGAAACGTATAACCGCCTCGTTTTGTTGCTTTAAGACACAATATAGAGCATTAAATGTCATTTATGAATATTTCCAATTCAACCAATTAAGCTATAACAATATATATACTCAATATAGTGTCACTTCTTTGACATTTTTGGACGAACTATGCACTTTAATATATTTAATTCGAATTCTTTAATGTCGTACTAAAATAAATGCATATACATGTAAAGTATGACGCCAAAATTAAATATTACAGAACGTATTGCAGCTTACTGTATACTTGTATTGAGAATTTATGTAGGCGGCTGATCTAAATCAGAGAGGATTTAACGAATAGAATAATTAGTTTTTTAAAGAATGCTATGATATGGAGAGTGGATAGTTAACTCCCTAGATACGTTGAGGCTTTACCGATTAGCGTATATCGGGGTATTAGATTTAGTTAGCAGTCAACACTTTGCTTAAGATCATCTATAAGTACTGAAATTAACTTTATTGAATAAGAAAATTATTTATATTTCAGCTACTTTTTACTTAAGACTGTATTTCTTTTGTAACAATTCGCTGTCATAAAATAATCTAAGCTTAAATCATTCCCAGCCATAAGGTTTAGCCTTTCTTTGTCAACTTTGAAATTGAAGTTTAAAAAATATTGAAAGCATTGAAAACCGATTTATCTCTCTGTAAATTTATTGTATTTAATATTTCAAAAGCATAACCATTGATTTTGGTAAAACAAAAACAAAACAAAAAAACACCATACCATGGAAACCAATTTTTTTGGCAATTGTTTATTTCCTCGTTAAAATTGTTGATTTTGTTTTAATCAAAACAATGTTCTACCTCCTGCCTCTTACGCCCATTGAGTTTTTCAGGTAGTCATTATAGAAATACTGGTCAAAATCTATCCTATCATATCCTGCATCCTGTAGCCAATCGGATTCGATTATAAATTTCACAGTGGTTTTGCGAAACGAAAACTGCTTTAGAAATACATTTGTTACTAAAATCTGTTTGTAAGACAAAGTAAAACATTTCAGAATTAGTATTAATGTTACATATTAACAAAGCGGTAAAGAAATTTGATGCGCACTATATGTTTTGTCTATTCGGAAACAGCGTAAGTATGGATTTAATTTTATAGGCTCTTCAAACAACGTAAAGGTACTTCATAAAAATATTGTTTTATTTTAAGACTTCAACAGTATATAAACAGAAGCCTTTCAGTCTATGCACAATAGTAGACAAGTATAAAAACAAGAAACAGACGTTGTTTGTGTGTACTTTAACACATTACTTGCCACGTTTCATATAATTTCTTCGATGTCTGATCACCAGATCGTATAAAGCCCAATAATAAACTGAAAAGAACAAATAAAGAAATTGTAAGAGTATATATAAATGCGCAAAAATTTATATTTTATAAATAAATTCCAATGATATAATAACAAATGCGATATTTGTATGCATTCCTGAAGTAGTGCTTTCCTGAATCGTGTTTCCAATCAACGGCGACTGATTTAGCCGGTTACCTGTAATATACGTGGATTTATATTATAAGGAAATGAATATGATTACAATGTTTGTTTAACGATTAGTGGAAGTTTTTTTTTTATCTTTTTTTAAAACATGTATTTTATATTTATTATATAAGGAAACAAATATGATTACAATGTTTGTTTAACGATTAGTGGAAGTTTTTTTTTTATCTCTTTTTTAAACATTTATTTGATATTTATGTTATAAGGAAATAAATATGATTACAATGTTTGTTTAACGATTAATGGAAGTTTTTTTTTATCTCTTTTTTAAACATTTATTTGATATTTATGTTATAAGGAAATAAATATGATTACAATGTTTGTTTAATGATTAATGAAAGTTTTTTTTATATCCCTTTTAAATCATTTTTATAAATTCATCTAATTTACCAATAACATTAAAGGGCATGGTGATGATTTTAATCAAAAACTATTTTTCCGATTTTAAAATTTACAATGCCTCAGAAAGGCATTTTTAATAGGTGACCAAAACTTTAGTGCCATTTGTTGAGTTTTATGCAAGTTACATAGGCCTGAAATTCTTTGATAAGTTAACAAAGAAATTGCTTAAATTTTGAATGCTGAGTGAAAATTCCAGTTTTAGACCTAAAATTAATGTGTTTAACGTTAGAAACTGTTTATTTATGTATAAAATGAAGAAAACGATAGAAAAAGCAGTTTGAGAAGAATTTGTACTGATATATTGGACCTATGTAAACAAAAACAAGACAAGAACCTTTTTACATGACAAAGAATTGTGAGCATATAACTCCACAAATGGCTCTCAAATCTCATTTAATCATTAGAAATGCATTACTAAAGTATTGTTTATAATAAAAACAGATAACATAATTTGATCCGAAACGTGACCATGCCCCTTAAAACGTTTACCTATTTGTTTACGTTATTAAGTTCACCCCACTAAAGATAAAACATCACCGATGCACAAGTACACAAGTAAATAAGTTACCTCGTTCTCAAGATTTTCGATTTTCGATATAATTAATTAGACGTTCTGATAGATTGTTAAATTATTTAATATTTATCAGTTTGATGAAGATAAGCGCTTCTGATAGGTTGAAAAATTTCTTTGATACATGCATCAATAAAATTTTTGCCGGATCTTATTTTCTCATCTGCTCTGATTAAACACTATTTATAGAACGGGAATTTCCATAATAAACAATGTCAACAAACTGTAAAGTTGTCTGTTTAATTGTAGCAAACACAATACAACTTTATTTAGAGAAAAGATTAAAAGTTTAACCTTCAAAAATAAACAAAACACATTATTTAATTCACTAAATAGAAAATTAAGCGTCTTCTCACGATTTCGATTGCTATAGATCAACGATCATCATTTACGGCGAGGCTTGATGTTCCAATTCCAGGAATGATTATAACAAACATATAGGCATATACACTTTCACCGTAAAATTGCTGTTAAAATTTGGACACGATCATGGATGAGTTTAAAAGTAAGACACGTACACGATCAGTCAGCAAATAAGCATCCTTATCCTATACAGGTAAACCAAGGCTATGAGTAGTGTATCAACCCCTTTGGCGTATTCCAAGCGGCAGATATACCATACAAGTTAAACACATGCTATCTTATTACCACAACATTTACAAAAGTGGCACATCAATACTACTTTTTGTTGACATATCAACTATTTTCTTCCACGATCGCGTCACCTTGCATTTGCCTTATTGCATATTCCAGCGATTTAACTCACATGAAAACCAGATTTACAATGTACAAATCTTGCTGTACAGTGAATAATATCACAAGTAATCGCACGTATTTCTCTTTCGTTTTTAGCTCACCTGAGCCAAAGGCTCAAGTGAGCTTTTCTGATCAAAATTTGTCCGTTGTCTGTCGTCGTTGTCGTTGTCGTTGTCGTCGTCGTCGTCGTCGTCGTTGTAAACTTTTCACATTTTCATCTTCTTCTCAAGAACCAATGGGCAGATTTCAACCAAATTTGGCACAAAGCACCACTAGGTGAAGGGGATTCAAGTTTGTTCAAATGAAGGGCCACGCCCTTTTGGAAGGGGAGATAATTGAGAATTATTAAAAATTTGTTAGTATTTTTCAAAAATCTTCTTCTCAAAAACTATTAGGCCGGTAAAACGCAAATTTGAGTGGAAGCATCCTCATGTAGTGTAGATTCAAGTTTGTTCAAATCATGGTCCCCGGGGGTAGGGTGGGGCCACAATTGGGGGATCAAGTTTTACATAGGAATATATAGAGAAAATCTTTAAAATCTTCTTCTCAAAAACTATCAGGCCAGAAAGATTCAAATTAAAATGGGAGCATCCTCATGTAGTGTAGATTCAAGTTTGTTCAAATCATGGTCCCCGGGGGTAGGGTGGGGCCACAATTGGGGGATCAAGTTTTACATAGGAATATATAGAGAAAATCTTTAAAAATCTTCTTCTCAAAAACTATTTGGCCAGAAAAGCTCAAATTAAAATGGAAGCATCCTCAGGAAGTGTAGATTCAAGTTGTCAAGATATTTTGATACTGTAATGCTAATTTGATCAGAATTAAGGCAGTTGTTGCTCAGGTGAGTGATGTGGCCCCTGGGCCTCTTGTTAATTCATCCGGTTCAGATTTCAACTTTCTATTTGTGTTTAATCCATTAAATTCAGCTCTGCTCAGCTGCAGGCGCATCCATTTTGAAAAGTATTGCTGTTGTTGTTTTGTATACATACGCGCCGCAACGTTTACATTATTTAAATTTTTTATCAATGACACTTCACATTTCATGATTTGAAAATAATAAGAATTGAAGAAAATATGTTTTCTATTATTCGACGTTTCAAACGAAAAACGGAGCGGAAAACTTTTTCATCAATGCGCTACACTAAATTCATTTCTAAATGAAATAATGATTTTCATAAATTTCGTTTTATAACTATTATTCCTAAATATGGATGGTATGGGATGGGATGGGAAATGGAATAAAGCTTTTTTGCAGGGTAAGATGCAGGATACAGGATATAGGATGATTGTGTTATCAACTTCCACGATAGTAACACTGTATGTGAACAGCTTCATATGGTTGTTTTTTAATTTTTAAGTCAAATTGTTGCTCAAACTTTTGACGTTCTTTGCTAACAGACATGAAGGCGCCAAAAATGGACGCGAAAACCTAAATTGTACCTCTTCAGCACTCTTCTTACTTAATTTTCATCATAGATGATTGCAAGAAAATGTATACGCATTTATATAAATGTGAAAAATTTATCACGCAAAATGATATTATGACTCGATCAAAGTCAACATAGCTTTAAGTAAGCGGTTAAATCATTTGAATATATCGACTTGTATTTATTTCTTTGCACAGGTTGACATAAGTTTGACAATGTATACATTTTATGGAGAGATTGCAGTAATTTTAATTTGCCATTGAAAGGGTTAACGCAACATCAAGTGACGGTTATACGGTTCCGTAAATTTGGTGACCTTGTACATTTTTTCTCGATGCAATGTCAGTTTAACAAGAAGTATTGTGCAATATTTGACTTTAAGTTTGCGTATTATGTCAATTCGTCTTCCATATACAATATGTATTAGTTTTTAATAAAATATCAACTATACTACAGATTGCAATGGTCACTTATTTGGAGAAAATTGTAGCAAGCCATGTGGACACTGTCTTGATTCAATACAGTGTCATCATGTGAACGGAACCTGTATGAATGGCTGTGAGAGTGGATACAAAGGTTTACTTTGCATAGAAGGTAAATCATAATGATATAATTTAAATAAGATTTGCAATTTGATTGGTCATTAAACAGTTGTAGTAGTGGTTACAAAGTTATCAGCTGTTTCTATTGATTTTTTTTTTTTTTGCATAAAGTTATAGCTATTTTTTAATCATACAAGAATTATTTTGTTCATTTAAAAGTTTTAGGCTTACCAAATTATTATAAAATGCAATTTAAAGAAAGTTATGTAACTTTTTAATATCATTAATTCAACTTACCCTTAATAATAATCCGCACATTATTGATGTTTGTGATTCTGACCATCCAGAAATATTTTTTCTGTAGCCATTATCTAAATTTTATGTATGAGTTATAACAAATGTTTACCATATATTACAGTTATGGTTAACGTGTCAATTATTGAGGAAGAATTGAAAGAAAACAATATTTTAAATATATTACTCAGATTTAAATAAACATCGATATCTTCCAAAATTATAAGCATAGTCATAAGGAATCGTTGAACTAACTCAAGAGGAGGTGCATGTATATAAAAAAAAGTAAATAGGCAATTTCAACATATTATCGTGTTGATTTATATTTTTTTCGCGTCCTTAAATAGCCTGTGACAGTCATTTTTATGGAGAAAATTGTAGCACGCCCTGTGGAATTTGTCTGGAGTCAAAGCAATGTCAAAACACCAATGGAACGTGTATGAATGGTTGTGCCAGCGGATACCAAGGACCAACCTGTAAGGAAGGTAACGATCGTATTGTTCATGCTGTATAATATAAACAATTTTCAAAGAATTCATCAATACATGTTACAGGAAAGATATTTTTTTTTTTGTCTAGAATGTAACGCTAATTATTTCGGACCAAAATGTGAAGAAATGTGCAACAGTACTTGCAAAAGCTGCAACAGAACAACAGGAACATGTGACTTTGGGTGTCAACCGGGGTGGAAAGGACTCTTTTGTCACGAAAGTATGTTTAATTAACACTATGTTTGTCATTGCGCGTGATTTAATAGCAGTTTACTTTTGTTATTGATGAAAAAACGATCCATTTTGATTTCAAAAACAAAAGATCCTAAGCAATTTATCATTTAAAGCAAAAAATACGTCAGAGACGACAATTTTTCTACCGCTAAAAGGGGGAGGGATTGAAAATCGGGAAACATATTTTTTACAAATTTAAAATAATGAAGTTCATTATTTTGGAACAATCATAAAGTTAGTTAAAATGGAATCAATTTTAATATGCATAGTAGAAAACAAACGTTGTATATATATATATATATATATATATATATATATATATATATATATATATATATATATATATATATATATATATATATATATATATATAACTGATTTGTTTGTTTTTTTCAAACAGAAGATTAAAAATTGGTTAATCAGTTAACCGCTGTATTGTTATATTTACACTTCATGTATTTAAATCAAAATTAAATGATTCTATGCAGTCTCCAAACCTCTTTTTGAAACGCTTATTTATATTTGTTAAATATATTGTATTAAAGTCTGCAGTCACAGGAAGTATGGAGAAAATTGCAACCTCTCTTGTGGACACTGTGTAAACGCAGAGCAATGTCACCACATCAACGGAACCTGTATGAATGGATGTGACAGTGGCTATGAGGGGTTAATTTGCACAGACGGTATTTCTATAATCATTATTGCCTAATAAGACCGTAATTTTATATATGAAAAATGTTTTTTTTTTCCTTCTTTTAAATTCAGAATGTGACGATAAACATTATGGACCAAACTGTATGGAAATGTGTAACGTAACTTGTAAAAGCTGCAACAAATCGACAGGAATATGTGACAATGGGTGTCATCGTGGATGGAGGGGAGAATTTTGTCACAAAGGTTAATAAAATATCTGATGGTCATTCCCATTTCTGCTAAAAGTAATATATGCTTTTACTCTTCAGAAAATTGAAAGGTATTTTAAAAACTCACATTTGTTTTCAGAATGTATAGCAGGTTTTTATGGAGAAAATTGAAACAATAATTGTGGACATTGTTTGAATGAGACAGCATGTCACCATATCGATGGAACGTGCGATGTAGAATGTGACCCTGGGTACCAAACCCCGTACTGCACAGAAGGTGAAGACTTTTGTCAGAATACGTTTAATAAATAATACATCTGTTTAGAAATTTAAATCCAAATTTTACGAACAATATATAAAAACAAACTGAAAATTATCTTAGTGCATATAAAACCTTAAAACATCGTATGCATATATATGCCATTTTTGTTCATTTATGAAAGAAAAAACCAGTAACTTAGATATAATATGTTAAGAAAACCAGTGCATTTTTTCTTGACTGCATTAATTGTTTATATACATTTCTTATTATTTCAACTATAATTATTGTTTCGTGTAGATAGAGAGCAAGCACTTATCTTTATTTTTAAAAGTTTTGTTTAAGGATTAAGCATAATTCTTTGAATATTGTAAGGTGATAATTTTGGTCGGGGCGTTGTCAAATCCTGTAAAGCCCGAATGGCTTTAATATATATTTGATCATGCCCCGTCACCTCATACAATTCACAGAATGATTATTTGTTACTTATATTCATATAAATTTCAGCAATTATACGATTGAATGTTTGAAAAGAATTAGCCAAAAACTTGTGCCCTAATAACACCTCATTCGAATTTATTGAACTGTATAGTAAAAAACCGTTACGTAGAGTAATCACAATCAAAGAAACAAAGACAAAATGTAAATATCATTACTTTAATTTAGAATGCCGCAAAGGAAATTATGGAATGAAATGTAATGAATTATGTGGGTCATGTTCCAATATATCCCACTGCTCTCATGTGGACGGAACTTGTCGGACCGGATGTAGTTCCGGCTATTGGGACAATCTCTGCAAGAAAGGTCTTTTTTTTCTTGTTTTCAAGCTATTTTATGCATTCATTCATGATAATGTCTTGAGATTCTAAACATTTTGAATAATATATATACGGTGTGACCGTTGGACCGAGCGCAGATTTAACACAGTGCAGTTTGATTTTTGTAGAATAAAATTTATTTGAAACGCACACAGTAGGGTTGCCTACTCAAATCATTAGCCAAAGTTTTACTAAACGTCGCGTGCTCAGTTTACATTGTGACGTCATATTTCAGACGTAAAACGTTTAAGTTTTGTCTTCGGAAATAGCCAATGAGAGTAACGTCATTCCGAACTATTTTTTTATTTCTTCTTTCATTGTTTATCAATTTAATTCATATGAATTGTAAACAACCAGACTTTTGAGATTCCGCTTTATTCCAGTATGTTATATATATATATGTGTCGTTCCTACAAATACATGATATAAATAATTACTCAACTGTAATTATACATGTCGTAATATAACATTTCATTTATAAGCATGTAAATTTAGGTAAAAATAAAATTATCTGTTAAAATATATTCGTATTAAACAAGAACTAAATAGATGCAAACATTTAAATATAATTCTTTCTCTCTACTTATTCATGTAAGTATTATGTACCATACTACTGAAATTATCAAATAAATATGGACATAGTTTACAGTAGTTATCAATTATAATATGCTAGTACAAATGATAATATATACATACCCTAAGTAAGGGTGGGACAGAGCGTATAGTAACTCCTTATAGGTAGTTATACTATGTATGTCGGCTACACACACCTGTTAATAAATAATATCGTTTTGTACTAATACCATAAATATTTCTAAAATTCAAAAATAAAATGCAATATCCACGTGCATATATACTCTTAAGTATCATATTAATAATAAATAAATAATCCTAAATAATCCTTTTTATGTTATTCTATAAATCTGACAAATTGATCAAACCGGTTTACGTTCTGTGATACAATTTAAAAATAACTTTATCTTCTAAATTCATTCCTAAATAATTCATATATAAAGGTATAAGCTATCCTACCAACTTATCATGTTATACATACATACAGACATAAAATTTCAATTGTATTCTTACTTACATTCAAATGATGTGTCCCGGTCGAGAGCAATTTTCAAATGGCTGTAAGTTAGCGACCGGAAGTTTTAGAACAAAGAAAATCTTATATTACCAAAAAATCTAAAAATGATTTATATATATTAAAGAAAAATATAAGTAATCGGAGGTTTATCCAATAAAACAACTATCTTAATTTGTTTAGCGTGAAAAATATCGAAATAATATTTATATGAAAACATCCATTGACTAAAGGACTATCTTTAAAAAACGTATATAAGCAGTGCGACACATAGACTAGTGGGTAAGTCACCCGATTAACACACGATAGGTACGCGGTTCGACACCCCGTCACGGCTGTGACTTTTTATCTTAATCTAATACTTTCTACATTGAAAATGATACAAAAAAATAAATATTTTTTAAACACATCTGTTACATATTCCCCCTGTTTAACATTGCTTTACACTGCAATGAATAAATTACTGAATTAAATATATCAATAAATAATAAACAGTCACTCTACCATTCATACTCTACATAAATAAAATCAGTCTAGTGTTTATACTGAGCCCACGCTTGGGTGAGTGTAGAAGCCAAAGAAGCACCGAGATTCGCAACAGCCTGACTTAACTGTTGAAAATTGTGTACATCTTCTGTTACTGTTTGAGATCTGATGGCGGAAGTTGGTAAGTGGTGAAGATTGGAATGTTTTCCAGCAGTGCTGCGCGTTGTACGTCTAGGTTGTACTGAGGGTGCTACCGATGTATCCGGTAAAGACAATTCGGTCTCTTCAACATCATTATCACTTGCTGGATCACAATTTTGCACATTTTTAAGAATAAACACACGGTTTTCACTTTCAGAATCGGAATCAGAAATAGTTGAATCACTGTCATCTTCTGAATACACAATTTCACCCGTGTCTAGGATTTCTCTTCGTGTGACGTTTCTTGTTGGTCCAGAACCATCCACAATTTGAATAGTGTACACGTTATCACCTGGAGCACCAACAACTCGATACGGCGTTGAATCCCACGTATCTTGAATTTTGCTTCTACCGATTACTCTTTTTCTGAGTAGAATACGTGATCCAATGGCAATTTCACTCTGCTTTGTAGAACGATTGTAATGTTTATTTCTCCGTTTCGCATTGTCTTCTAAATTCTTCTTTGCTTGTTCCATAACGTGACTCATACGTTGTTTATGTTTTACGATATATTCGTCCACCGTTGCAGAAGAGTTGTCGTCACCAAGGCCAAGGAAATGATCAATTGGTAGTGTTGGCTCTCTACAAAACATTAAGAAATATGGGGTGTAACCCGTTGATGAATGGATTGTAGAATTATAAACATAGACAAGTTCAGGTAAATATTCAGGCCATTTTCGTTTCTGTTCCGCTGTTAAAGTTCGGAGTAAATTGTGCATTGTTCTGTTGTACCGCTCAACTTGACCATTTCCCTCTGGGTGGTACGGTGTTGTTCGACTTTTCGAAATGTTATAAATTTTACAGAGTTCTTGAATTATGGCACTTTCGAAATTTCTGCCCTGATCACTATGGATTCTTCTGGGAATTCCATAACGGAAAAACCATTCTTTGGTTAAAACTTTCGCTACTGTTGTTGCCTTTTGATCTCTTGTTGGAACAGCCTGTGTAAACTTCGAAAAAATATCAGTCATGACGAGAACGTTCTCTCTTCCATCTGATGCTGGCTCAAGTAGGGTAAAGTCAATGGCTAATATATCTAATGGTTTGAACGCAAGCAGATTTCCAATTGGAGGTTTCACAGAAGGAAGTGGTGCTTTAGAGATCAGACATCTTTCACATTTTTTACAAAACTCTTCAACATCATTTTTCATGGTCACCCAGTAGCATCTTTTCTGAACAAGAGACAAAGTTCTCTCTACACCTTGATGTCCAGCGTGACTGTGTAGGGATTCTAAAACATGTTGCTTCAATGATGTTGGAAGAAGTACTTGTCTACATGGCCCAGTTTCTCCATCTGTATATCTGTAGATCACATCCTCTTCAATCTGTAGTTTGTCCATATGTTTCAATAACTTCCTAACATTTTTGTTTTCTCTCTTCAGGTCTTCTATGGTAGGTTTTACATCATTTTTTATCCAGTAGCGAACACGACTAAGTAAAGGGTCAGATGTTTGTAGAGATGCTATTTCTGTGTGTTCGTATTCAGGTAACGTATTGGTTGCGTCTACAGTCTCTGTTTGCATGAATCGAACATGTGCATGAGATATTTCAGTATCTTTCCTGCGAATATCCATTAAAGTAGAGCCTTTCGTTATCGTCTGAAGTACAGACTCAGAATTGCATGTAACAGTTCTTATTTTCGGTACTGGTTTACGGCTTAATGCATCAGCATTGCGGTTAACTTTTCCTGAGCGGAACTTGACCTCAAAATCGAACTGAGCAAGTTGGCTAGCCCATCGTGTTTCTGTGGCTCCTAATTTCGCAGTTTGAAGATAACTGAGCGGATTATTATCCGTGTAAACGACAAATTTTGCACCAAGTAAATAGTCTCTAAATTTCTCTGTCACGGCCCACTTTAAAGCTAGTAGTTCCAATTTCATCGAACTATAGTTTTCCATGTTTCGTTCTGTGGGTCGCAAAGTCCTTGATGCATACGCAATGACAACGTGACCGTGTTGCTGTTCTTGTGACAAGACGGCGCCTAATCCGTCAAAACTAGCATCTGTCTCTAATATAAATGTTTTCTTAAAATCTGGATAACCTAGGATCGGTGACGAGATAAGTTTTTCTTTTAGTGCATTAAAAGAAGAATCGCATTCAGTTGTCCATGACTCTTGGAGTGGTTTTGTTATCTTCTTTTGTCCACTTTTGTTGTTATGGGTTAGACTGTGTAATGGTCTAGCGATTTTCGAGAAGTCCTTCACAAATCGTCTATAATACCCTGCTAGACCAAGAAATGATCTGAGTTCCTTTTCTGTGGTTGGTGTTGGCCATGATTTGATTGCTTCTGTTTTCTCAGGATCTGTGGAAATCCCTTTCTCGGAAACTACGTGTCCAAGGTATTTAACTGATGTATTAAAAAAACTGCATTTGGTTGGTTTCATTTTCAATCCATGGGATTTGAGTTTTGTAAAGACAATATCTAAACGGCGTAAATGTTCATCGACTGTGTTTGAAAAGACGAGAATGTCATCTAAATAAAGAAGTAAGATTTCAAAATTTTCCTCTGAGAAACAAGCTTCCATGAGCCTTTGAAAAGTGGCAGGACTATTGCACAATCCAAACGGCATTCTTAAGTATTCATAAAGGCCACCCGTACCGACACGAAAAGCTGTTTTCTCTATCGACTCTTCATCCATAGCCACTTGGTGGTATCCTTGTGCAAGGTCAATCGAACTAAAATATTTTGCTCCGTGTAAGACATCCAACGTTTCGTCGATCCTTGGGAGAGGATAAGCGTCTTTAATGGTCTTTTTATTCAGTTCTCTGTAGTCCACGCAAAGACGAAGGCTTTTATCTTTCTTTCGTACTATTACTACAGCTGACGCAAAGGGACTACTGCTTTTCCGTATTACTCCACTGTCTAAAAGTTTCTTGATATGTTGTTTAACTTCATCGATTTGATGTGGAGGTATTCGACGGTGTGGAAGTCTGATTGGTACATCATCTTTGAGTTTGATGGCATGTTTCACTGCTTCGGTGTAACCAAGATCATTGTCATCTTTGCTAAAGGTTTCACGATGCTTTCGTAAAAGACTATCGAATTTTCCTTTTTGATCTTCAGTGAGGATTACGTCTCCCATCTTTACTTTCAAGTGATCGTTGTAATCGTCTGAGATTGGGATATCGTCTGATGTTTTTGTACTTATCTTACGTATTACAACTTCTGTTTCATGTATATCAATGTCATATTCGTCGTTGGTAGATCGAATGACATCTACTTTGTGAAGCGTCCCAATTCTGCTCTTGGGTTTCAACCACGTGTCTTCATCTCCAATATTTAGCACTCTTACTGGTACTTTGCCACAGTCTATCGTTCCTAAGGTATCAATAACCATTATGTTTCTTGGAAGTGATCCAAACGTTCCTGATATGGCTTGGACTGCTGCCGTATACGGTTTATTCTTCTTATTCTGTTTTGTCGATCCGATGACAACTTTCATAGATTTAGCTGGTATACAGATATCAGATCGTCCTGCAACTTTCACAAAACTTATTTTGTCATCACCCGTAGATAGGTCGAGAGCAGTGGTCGTTATTTTCCAAGAGTCTTTTTCTGATTCATTTTCAAATTTGAATGTACCATCTTTAATGAGATTATGAACTTGCTTTAAAATGTTACAACCAAGGATTCCGTCTGTTGTTTCTTCATCATTGACTTTAGAAACAAGAAAACCAACATCATGTAAAACACACCCACCCAGATCAACGTCTACTTCTACAAAACCAAGGTAAGGTATTTGCAAATTATTGGCAGCTACAAGTTTCAGAAAAGGACGGGTGTCACTAAGTTTTAAGTCGGACAGGTAAGTATTGTAAAATTTTGATGTTATAGTAGACACTTCAGATCCTGTGTCTAATAGACACAAAAAGTTATTTCCATTTATCTTGACATTTGTTGAAGGACATTTTTCTTTAAGATTGTTTAGCGATTGTTTGGAGTCTTCTTGGTGTCCCTCACCAGTTCGACTCGTCACTGAGAGGGTTGGGCTTTTGGGTCGTCCAGAGAAATCTTCCTTGCCGTTGCTGAAAGTTTTGGACAATCAGGTTTCTTGTGACCCTCTTCGTGACAGTGATAACATGTGATGGTATTGGATCTGCCTAAACTACGTCTATATCCTCGTCCTCTGCTTCTACCTCTATCGGAATGAATGCCGCGTCCTCTGTAATGAAACTGTTGCCGGGGCACCATTTGTGTGAGGAAATCAATTTGTTTCTGCTGTTTTTCAAGAAGCTCTTGTTGTTTCTTAATCACCTCCAGAATATCATTGCTTTGAGTTTCTGGCGTTGTTTCTTCAATTGAAACTTTATTGATTGAAGCAGCGCTTTTCGACGAATTTGGCTGTCGGTCATCAACCCATAATAGCACACGTCCGCGAAATTCTATAAAGGGCATTGATGGATTTTCCATGGAAAACCTTCGTAGTTCCCTCTTGAGTTGATAATCTCTTACACCATCAATAAACTTTTCAGTCAGAATTTTCTCATTGTTTGAACTGTCACCCCCTTCTTTCTTGTTAATACTGTGCATAAGTTTCATTAAGGATAGGGAATATGTTTCTAAACTTTCATTCTCTGTTTGCTCTCTCTCATAAAATTTGTGTCTGAGTTGGGCCAAATTGTCTTGAATTTTAAATGTTTCTTCAACAATTTTCAATATGTCATCCGCTGTTTTTTTCATATCGGATGGACGCATTCGGATTTCCGTTTTAGCATTTCCAGTGAGGTGGTCCAATACAAACTCAATTTTCTCATCATTTGTTGGAATATTTACAATATGATCTCTCATGTCTGTTACCCAATCTTCGACATCTGGATCAGAGTCTTTGACGGGTCTTCCAGCTAACTTGGGGAGTTTTCGTTCGGATTTTATGTAGACAGGCGGTGTTGATTTGGATGTAGCCGCTTGCCTGGCTTCAACATGAAGAAGTTTTATCCGCAACTGTTCTATTTCTTCTTTCAGCTTTTCTTCCATTTTTATGGCGTATGTTTATTTCTTTATTAAACAAAATATATTTAGAAATGTTCAAAAGTTAATAAATATGAACAATCATTCAACTGAAAAATCTGTCAGCTCTGTTGTCCACGACACCATTGGGGAAATCATCAGGCATCTGGCGATCCCACTTCTGACACCATTGTAAACAACCAGACTTTTGAGATTCCGCTTTATTCCAGTATGTTATATATATATATGTGTCGTTCCTACAAATACATGATATAAATAATTACTCAACTGTAATTATACATGTCGTAATATAACATTTCATTTATAAGCATGTAAATTTAGGTAAGTATAAAATTATCTGTTAAAATAAATTCGTATTAAACAAGAATTAAATAGATGCAAACATTTAAATATAATTCTTTCTCTCTACTTATTCATGTAAGTATTATGTACCATACTACTGAAATTATCAAATAAATATGGACATAGTTTACAGTAGTTATCAATTATAATATGCTAGTACAAATGATAATATATACATACCCTAAGTAAGGGTGGGACAGAGCGTATAGTAACTCCTTATAGGTAGTTATACTATGTATGTCGGCTACACACACCTGTTAATAAATAATATCGTTTTGTACTAATACCATAAATATTTCTAAAATTCAAAAATAAAATGCAATATCCACGTGCATATATACTCTTAAGTATCATATTAATAATAAATAAATAATCCTAAATAATCCTTTTTATGTTATTCTATAAATCTGACAAATTGATCAAACCGGTTTACGTTCTGTGATACAATTTAAAAATAACTTTATCTTCTAAATTCATTCCTAAATAATTCATATATAAAGGTATAAGCTATTCTAACAACTTATCATGTTATACATACATACAGACATAAAATTTCAATTGTATTCTTACTTACATTCAAATGATGTGTCCCGGTCGAGAGCAATTTTCAAATGGCTGTAAGTTAGCGACCGGAAGTTTTAGAACAAAGAAAATCTTATATTACCAAAAAATCTAAAAATGATTTATATATATTAAAGAAAAATATAAGTAATCGGAGGTTTATCCAATAAAACAACTATCTTAATTTGTTTAGCGTGAAAAATATCGAAATAATATTTATATGAAAACATCCATTGACTAAAGGACTATCTTTAAAAAAACGTATATAAGCAGTGCGACACATAGACTAGTGGGTAAGTCACCCGATTAACACACGATAGGTACGCGGTTCGACACCCCGTCACGGCTGTGACTTTTTATCTTAATCTAATACTTTCTACATTGAAAATGATACAAAAAAATAAATATTTTTTAAACACATCTGTTACAGAATGCCGCTGTAATAAAATTAAATACTTTATTCGGCATCTAAAAGATCAGTTCCTTGACCTTAATGTTTTTATTTTCCATCTGATAATTTGATAACACATACATAGAACATGTCGTGTTTCTTGATTGAAGTACTATTGAAAATTATCTGGTTTCCTTTTGAATTTCTTTTAATTCGAATTACTTTCTATTGAAACACTGGAACTTATTTAATCGAGTTTAGGGACAACAAACATCGATAAGTACTGATCAATCAATGATCGAACTAACTTTTTAAAAACAAAATGGCTGCCAAGATGGCGGCGCCCAGGGCTGGAAGAAATTGTTTTTGGCCTTAGTACCCCTGATTCAACTTTCATTTTTCACTGATTTTCTTATATATACGTGTTACCATTAATCCTCGCTTCGCGAGGCGGGCTTCGCCCGCCTCTCGCTGCGCTCGGTATAATTATGGTTAAAAAATGCTTTAAAAATGTTCCAAAGATCATTTGCCTGATTATAAACACTTATCAAATATTTTAGAACAAGTAAAAGTTTAAGTGGAATAAATTTTACCTTATTTGTAGCGAACAAACGTTTTCACTGGATTAATTTGGATCTTTTTAACTTGTTATTACTTTTTCAAAAGTCAGTTGATTTAAAAACAGTTTTTTCAACTGATGGTGATAAAAATAAATGTATCTCTTTGTAGTTCTGTTGACATTTGTTTAAGATTTGAAGATTCTATTCTTTAATGAAATGATAGAATATCAGAGTTTCTATCAGCTCTTACTACTAAATTGGAATAAATTTGTATGCTAAAATTGATATTGGTTAGCCCGCATTTCCTCTAATTTTATTTGATTTTGAAGAAATTTTGATAATTTTTTAATGCTTCCAATGATGAAATATCTCTGATTTTTAAGTATAATAAAGACTTTATATAAAGCTATAATTGACAGAAAAGCTAATGTACTGACCGTTTAACAAGAGAGAAAAACTGATTTTAGTGTTTTTTTTTCCCAAAACCAATGTATAGAATGGGCGCTATAAAAAGCTTACAAATATGGGGTTATGTATTTTTCTGCAATGTCGCTACCTTCATATCCCGAATGAATCACCGTTTTTTCAACCAATACCATGTACATGTATATACTCTTTATACCATTATCGTCATTTAGTATGCGATTTCGGTTCTTATGGATCTGGTTGTAATCAGGAATGCAGCACGTTTTGCAAAATATCACGTGACTGTCACCATGTCACTGGAAATTGTAAAGATGGCTGTAAAAGTGGATGGCAGGGACTTGATTGCCTAGAGGGTAAGTATGTTAATGGTGGGTTTTTTTTGGGTTTTTTTTTTTGTTTGTTTTCTTTTTTTTTTTGCTTTTTTTTTTTAATACATCTGCATTGTTCACTAAACTAAAATAAAAATTGTCGATAAATTGTTAAATAAGAAACAATTTCTAATAATGAACAAAATTTAATCAACAAAACAATGAGCTTACGGTTTTCAAAAAGGTCGAATTATTGTGAGTTACTTCTAAAAAAAAAAGTCCATTATGAATACAAACACAATGCAAGTATACTAAATGCTTCACAATCTACTACATATATTTTTCTTTTTTAGTATCAAAACTTACAGTCACTGAAAAGAAATTAACGTCAGAATTTAATGGAATCCTCAGTGCATTTTGTATCTTACTATTTGTCAATGGAGTAGTAATCACGTACTTTGCGATGAAACGGTAAGAGAAAAATCACTGCCCCGAATTTGAATGCTTTAATTACGTTATACAATTAAAAGTTGATTGATACAATTTATGATATTGCATTTTGTTTTACAAGTTTTAGGAATTCGAAAACTAGACAACCAGCAGTTCATGAATCGAACAATGCTCAAAAAGATTGTGCAGGCGAGGTATCCAACGTTTATATCAACGAAAATAATAGAAGTGAATACCAAGAGCTCGGAGAATTTAGCAAAACTGAGACATACGATACTCTTCAGGACGTAGCTCATAATCATGATATTTAGCAATTTTCAAATCGAGAAATCAAAGTTTACAAAAAGAAAAAAACCCATTGGCTACATCAACATGAAAAGAAAAAAAAGAAAAAAATGAACAGTTATATAATGGTCTAAACAAACACATTTTGTCCTATAAATTGCAAAACGTAATATCTAGTAAAACCAATAGTGATTTGAATTACAAAAAAACAGCGATTCAAAAAGACATTTGTCTCTAACCACAGAAACAGTTTCCAATGGTTATGGAACTAAAAACAGCCGCCATTTACTTGATTATCATGAGGTAACATTTTTGGTAATATATACTTAGTAGTATCGCAACCATATTTCCGTTAATGTTATTTTCAAATCATCTTGAAATAAAGAACTTCGAAAAATAAATGAGCAAAGAAAAATCGTAAGCATGCCACTGTTCTGTATTTAAATATCACATTACGATGAATTATTCGAAACTATTTTGTTTAGAGAAACACGTTTTTGATTAAGGATGAACAATATTCAGTAAATGAAACTGTCCTGGTTTATAACAGCAAAATACCCAACCGATGGAATTAAGACCTTAATTCTGGATAAGATATGTATTTTATACTGTAATTTATCACTTTCGATCATGTATTGTTTGCACTGTATACATATATATACTATATAAATACTTGCTATATAATTTAACACCTATATGCAGTAAAAAAAAATCTCCGATTTTTAACGATAATGGTTTTATAGAAGCATTAATAAAAACGTATTGCCTATGTTACCTTGATTTCAATATCAGTTATAATTGATTACATGTATGTTATTAAAGAAATCAGTGTGTATACTTTTCCAAAAATGAACTACATTTTTGAGACTAAAGTTCATACTCATTCCATCAATGAAGAAATGAAGAAATGCCAACTGGAAGTATTTTTGTTGGTTTAATATAATTGTATAATTATTTATAGCTGTTATTCTATATCTCTAAGTGTAACAATTTTTCTCAAATGAAGAAAACGTATTCCTCAGGCGTATACTCTCGATTGGTTTCTGCAACCGTTGCTAGTATTTAGTCTGTTGATACATGTGACATGTTGATGTTAATAATTTCATTTTCCTGTGCAATTGTAGTGCATATTTTTCGTTTGCATCATTCACAGGCTTTAAACCGTATTTATTAATATTTTCGAAGCGTCTCATGAATACACAAAGTATATAGGTTTCGTTTTAGCCGAAAACTTGATGGGTATAGTACGCCACTGTTAACAAGAAATGACAACTTTTATCTCTGGCTTCAAAAACCTAAGGCCATTTAAGGATAAAAACATTACCTTAGAGGGGTTTTATTGCAAATTTTCGGCTGTATTAAATTAAAAAGTGCTAGATTCCATCATTAAATGTTTTAAATGCTGTCATAACACATTGTGGCTTGATTAGTAAATCTTTGTTTGGGTTTTTCATTTTTTTTTAAATATAATTTATTTATATATATCAAACAATTATATTATAACAATATATTTATCTCTCAAACAAAAATAATATTTTTGTAAAAGTAAGAGTTGCTGTACTTAAGGCTTATGTGTATTGGTAAAATTCATGAAATGATTTTTATTTGATTATTATTAGTAAAAGGGATGTCTTTTGTTGAAATTGGTATGCAATATGTAGGCCCCTAATGTCAAGTAAATATAAATCAGAAGTAAAATGGAAAACTTGTGGCTATAACAGTTAAGTTGACTTTACATAGTGAAATTGCACGTTATAGACGGGAGGTTAACTAACGCAAAAAGTAGGTGGATGGGGCATAGTAAACTATACACTGTTAAGTTACTGACATGTGATGAGAATGTCAACTCTTTGCAGGGAATTAGCTAAGGAAGGTCTAAAAAGCTGAAAAATCGTGAAAAAATACGAAATATGAAAAAGTCAAAATCTCATAAAAAGCGGTATATAGAAAAGTTTACAGGTTTTGACTAGTAATTTCTTCAGAAATTGTCGATTGGCCTTATAGAAAGTGAATTAAAGGTAATTGTGCTAATGGGATCTTCTAGTTACAGAATTCCAAAGACATACATCCCCTGGCTACAATAAATTTTATAAAGAAAAATGCCCTGTGCCACCTTAATGTACATGTACGCTATTGCTCAGACCATTGTACTGCCCCCAATGTCAAAACCTCTGTGGATCCGACATTCGGTTTCCAAAGAAGCATGCATCCTCGCTAACCAAGGGTTTTCGGTCTACTCTGCTCCACATTAAGACTTCGCAGATCTCATTATGAAAATCGGTGATGTGGCAGTGCTATCTATCGAGCAACTGGAGTTGCGCCCCTTGCATTTGTACATTTTAATCGAATAATACGACGGGTGGTACACACGCTAAAGCATAAATACAACTTGAAAACATGTTGACTTGCGAAATTGGAACATTATTCATGATGCTATTAAATAGGAATATAAGCTAGAGAAAGCAAGGAATGTTTCATTTAGAGTGTCTGTAGGAACATGTGAACAAGTCGCTGACATCTGAAATTTGATATGCATAAAATTAGGTATCGTCGTCGGTAATATTGTGGAAAAAAATAATTTAACCCTTTAATGTCAATGACTCTAATCAAGGACGTTTATATTTACGGAATAGGCAACTTCTTCTTTCGCTATGTTTAATTTTGCTTCCGAAACTATCACGCAAGCCTTGACAAGTCTATCAATCCAATGCAGTAAAATATTTCGTTTTTGAAGTTATTTAGTTAGACCATCGTTAGGGAGGCTTCTTACTCGAGCAATAGTGCCTCAAATTTTAAAGGCACCAAATGTTTGACCAAAGATCACACGTGTGTTTCTTGAAAAGTTTATTCACAAACGCCTGTTTCAAAACGCTTCTATTGGATTAGCTACTCGCAGTAGAAGCCAATCATAAAACGGAGTTTGTCATCGAGTTTGCCAAGAGATAATTGGTATCGGAGTGGACCGAAAACACTTGGCTAGCGAAGATGAGAACCATGCTTTAGACATCACGTCGACTTGCCAACACGCTTTGCCTAGGAAGGTCACCTACGACCGTCAACAAACACAACAAAAAAGTTATCTTTATAATTTTACTTCCTAGTCCAAAAAAGTATCACGCACTGTTCAAATTTTGTTGTGACATTACTTTCTTAATGAGTTTTTAGCATGTTATAATACATCCCCATGTTTAATGCAACGGGGAGCTACCTTTACCACAGTTTCTAGTCGGGCTTGTAACATTTAACCGTCTATGGTTGTATTTGTGCATTAGTGAGCTAAACATATGTATTAATGATGTATATGCGTGTAAGGAGTTTGCAATATTCGGTGACTTAAGGGAGATAAATAAGGTGATTAGTTCGGTTTTAGACTAAATACGTATGGCACTTATGAATCAATCGACTGATGTGTTCATTGTTTTGTGTACATGTAAGTGTAGTACAGTTTGTTTAGCGGTTTAAATTGACATTGAAATCCACTTTTTCCTAATGTGTTTT
Organism: Magallana hongkongensis; assembly: GCA_015776775.1. Taxonomy (NCBI): domain Eukaryota; kingdom Metazoa; phylum Mollusca; class Bivalvia; order Ostreida; family Ostreidae; genus Magallana; species Magallana hongkongensis. The sequence continues at coordinate 4,594,094 of CM027469.1, read as the reverse complement.
ATGTCTCCTTTTTTCTCTCTTTCTTTTTCTAACTCGATTAGAGCTTTTAAAAAGATGACAAATATCCTTTAACCTTTATTACGTTTCTGACTATTGTGTCCTGCTTTTTTACATCTCTTTATTTCGTTTTTTTTTCCTGTTTACATTATTTATGATACCCTTTTTATGGTTTACAGGTAAATTCAACATATTATACATACACTGTGTACCGAATAGCAGATTAAATACAAGAATATTCAACAAAGTTATGTGAAAATTATGCACAAAATACTCAGGACATCATTGTTTTCAATAGTTAAGGGTTTGTAGGCAAGTATAACTCCTTACGCCAGAGTATATTGCACATTTGGATGAAGTGGGGGAAATTGCACACTTTACTATTAGCTGTCATTCCTGCACTGCAGTATTTTTAGTAACATATACGTAGCGCATTCAGACTGAAGAGACTGATATTTTATAATTGAAGTACGGTGTACAGATTAGAGTAACTACATGCCCAATGACTTCATTCGCTTAAACACTATGTACTTTGCAATATTGGATTTCATAGCAGCTCGGATATTCTTCGCAAAAGAGTCATAGCTCAATCTAAGTTTGACGAGAGTTGAATTGTCCTCTTTTGGTAAAACAGTTAGAGTTCAGTATTTATTCCAATTTTTAAGTCATTTCATTCCTTTTTTTTTTCTTTTAAAATACTTCGAATTACTGTAAATTGTCAAATAATTTCACTATGTTCGCGATTTATCACTTTCCCGCGAGATTCAACCCATCATTAACACTATCATTGGTTTTCAAAAACGTTTTAATCCTTGTATTCTGATCAATTTATTTTCTAGCAGAGAGAAATTAAAATCATCGCGATTGGTACTTTATTAGAAACCGTGAAATTTTAACACCGTGGACATAAAGCGATTTACAGTATTAAAGTTCATAGATTTTAGTAGTCTGTGTTGTACCATATACAGTCAATAAGAAAAACCTATTAAATAATAAAACGCTATGTCATGAGAACTTCATAAGTAATAAACAATCTTTATATAATGCATGAACACATCCTAGAAAAACTGTACAGAATTGTAGTTAATAAAAGCAAATATGACACATATTTTTATTATCTTTACTGTAAACTCCAAAGAATACGTACACATTTATATACAATATGACTTGATTTCGTGATAACAAAAATGTCCTAAAACGACATGTTAATCAAGATGTAGATGTCAACATTTCTTTTATTTCCTGTAACAATGAATGTTTTCTATAGACAATGAAAGTCAATTATTTCTACCACAAGTTGATTGTCATCCTATAGATATTCAAACCTACACAATACATCGTCTTCATCTAAGATTTACCACTCGATACGGTTTTATATAAAGAATTATTCAATACGAAAAATATATAGTGGCATGGTACATGAAATTTTATAACTTTAGAAATATCTGTCTAAACGAACGCAATTTCCTATGTAATTGATCTAAATCACAATTTGGTTTATTAACAATTGAAAAAAAATTAAAATTGAAGTTAAATCTACGTAAAATTTCCAATGTCTGTGCGTGTGATAACACTGCTTATCGATTTTGTACTAGATAACCCATTACTTCAACTGACGCCAAATTGAGGCTCCAGCGGGGTTTGCTTATCTTTATTTAAATATTTCATCGTACGATGGCTTAAAATAACATGCATATAGGTAATAAGGAATCATTTTTTGAATAAAATGAGGTTTTAATTTTCGTCGGGGCATGATCAAATCTATCATAAAGCCCTTTGGGCTTTATTGAATTTGATCACACCCCGACCAAAATTATCACCTCATAATACTCAAAGAATGATTCCTTATTCCTTAAAGCAATATGAGCTGTATTTTTTATCATTTTATTTTGCTGCAAAAACCTGCTAGTATGATAAGTCTGCATGTAACTTAAACTGTTATGCTATATAAGGAATATATATATATATATATATTAGATCAATTATTGTATACGACGACATAAATTTAATTTTGCTTTGATTATGGTTTCTTAAAGGCTTTTCCCACAAAGGAATGGCTAACAAAAATTTAAAAACCATGATATTTTTGTCATTTTATTGGAAAATAGCATTTTCGTAAGAAAAAAAAATCAGCATGAAAATGCAGCTCATATTGCTTTAAATAACTATGTATAACGAAATGGTCGTGTAAAAAAATGTTCTTCCTTATTTTCCCGAGCTTCAATTAGCTATCACACAGCGATTCAGAAATGTGTAACTCAACCCCAGTGTAAGCGATAACTGGTAGCAAATAAAAATTGACACTTATCTGTTAGAAAGCTTGCATGCGTGATGTCTTAAATGGTTTACATGGAATGCTTCCGAACAGCTCTAATTACTTTCTAACATGTTTTAATATACTTCCTACATGTATTTGGTAAATACGTTCAAGAATGGCCTCACTGTGTGTGTTTCTTGGATTTGTTACGTTATCTCATGCCTTTGGTGAGTTAAATGTGTTTTTAAGATACCTAATATCAGAGAAAGGAGTATAAAATGTATCGCCATTTGTTAATATGGAAATGAACTGCATACTAATGCAAATATGTTAATATACGGGAATCCACGACATTTTTGTGTGTCTACACAGTTTAAGTATTTCGTCCTGTGCCTTATATGACCTATCTTTTTTTTTTTTTAATCGTGGTGTAGATTTTTATAATTCATGGAAAATTGCTCATTGTAAAGAAATGTGTGTTTTAATAAACAATTATTGTAAGATTTCTTGATTACATTATTACACGATATTTAATGTAAATATTTTAAACCTATATAGTAATGACACCGTTCATTGATTAATCGTTGCCATCATTTTAATCAGCCAATGCTAAGAAACATAGTTGTTGTGACATATGATCAATGACAAACACAAGATCATTGACAAGTTTAAACATACCTAGTCACTGTCTATTACAGGTGCACATACACCTGTATTTCTAAATATAGACTTTTACTTCCTGCTCAAAAAGGTATTACAACAATGCTTCCACTGTCTTATGTTTTCTTTTCTACTTATGATTTTCTTTTTTCTAATTCAGAGCTTGTTATGAGTATTTTTTGGTGATTCCTTTGATTATGTTTCATTTGGTATATTATATATTTGTAACCATGTGTGCCCAAATATTACAACATTTAAAAATAAATCATAACTCTGATTAAAATGAACCATCGATAGATTAGAGCAATCAAACTATGACCCCTTTGTATATTATTGCGTGACATGTATGTGGAAACCTTCTTATACGATAGATAGCTTCTAATCAGTTTCATTATTTTTTTAAATTAACGATTAATAAGTGTGTTACAAAGATTTATTCACAACATGTATGCATGGACCACAATCCAATATTTGAAGGTATATCATTTAGGTGATGAATGCGTTTTTACTTAATATGTATAAGGCAAATGTGTCAGTCGACCGGTATACTATGTCTTTAATGTACAAGCAAGTTTAATCAGAGTAATAAAAATGACAAAGTCATCATTTTATCTGTATTTCTGAATTCGCCTATTGTGTCTAGTTTTCAATTTCCCTCTTTCCCTCTTTCCAATTTAAACTAAGCATTACAAAATGACAATAAAATATCATTTAACATTTATTGCTGTTTTAGCTTTTGTGTCCCGTTTTCTTTCTTGTTTACTTCCTTATTTAGAGTCGGTTAACATTTTAGATGATACCCTAGTGTAGGTTTTCAGTAAATACAATATCTTATATATTATTTCATATGACATGGTGCATAAAAAAATGTGTGCATTCTTAACCGAACAGGGTATTTTGTTGTAGATAATTCAACATAATTGTTAATGAAGATCATGTACAAAATATTCAAGACATTTTAATATATAACAATCATGAGGCATAGAGACATTTTTGTCAGGATGCATTGCACAGTTGGGTGTAATAAAGGAGGCCACACAAAAGATATCGCACGCGTTGCTAAATTTCCTCTCGGTAGTATTTTCATATACCATTGATTATTATGCCTTCTGTCAGATTGTCACTATATATTCAATACTCATCTATTTTCGCATAGTACTAAAGGATTTATATTGCGTAAGCATACTATGCCGAAATAGAGCACGGCAACTGTTTTCAACAAAAATCTTTCAAGCGCCGACTGCGGGATTCGAACTTACGACGCTAAAATCATTCCAGCTTGAAGCCCAACACGTTACCGCTATGCTTAATTAGCCGTTATTATTTATGATGGTATTTATATATATAAAACGTAGATATATACGACTGACATCAAGCAATTACAATTATTCATTTTTCCAAAAACACTTCATTATTGACGGTAATTTTAAAGTTAAAGTTTCTTATAAACTTTTGAACAAATTGATTGAACATTTTTCAAAGAAATTTTACATGAGAATCACAAAAACGCTTTTTTAAATGACGCTTGATAAAGAGTGTACAAGAAATAAATTCAATGAGATTTCGTCTGCTAAACATTTCGAGTTTTCTCGGTAAGGCCAAACGTCTCTCATTTCTCATGAGAACATAAACCGTTGTTGACTTTTTAATGTACAACAAATTGTTGAGTAAATTAACAATCAAATCAATTGAATAATTTGAAAAAAAAAATAAACGCTTGCTTTTCCAGTGATTATTTTTCGGGAATTGTCAACACTCTAATGTCACATCTACTTATAGCAAAGCACGTCAGTATATTCAACAGTCGGCATAATAATAACAATAGTGGTGTGTTGTGCATGTACTATGCCTAAATAGTAGTAAGGGTTTGATACATAGTGCACTCGCCTCCGGCTCGTGCACCATGTATCAAACCCTGACTACTATTTAGGCATAGTACATGCACAACACAACACTATAATATAAGTATTGCATTAAGACAGATGATATAATGTAATAATTTAGGTATGAGTTATGATCTTGTACCACTGCTTAAAATTGTCTTGACTCAATGTATAGACTACGTAAAAGAAAAAAAATCAGAACAGTTTGTACAAAGTATTGCAGAAGAGTCACCAATCAATCCACAAAAAAATGAACAGGACAACTAGAAATAATTCATTAAGGTTTAACAATGGTTAATAAGTTTAACAGAGTTGATTTAAAAAAATGAAAATCTTCCTTCATTTTGTATACGCACAATGACGGCATACATACAGATATGTAGATCCTAGTATTCCTTATAAGGGTGGAATCAGAAAGAAGACTTGAGACGAAATTGTAAGACGTATTTTTAGACTTTGAAAGGTAAATGTAATGTAATAATTCTCCAGAATCAGAACAATAAAGAGGAATTTAAACAATTTATTCCTGTATATATTGAGGCTCTGAAAAATGAACACTTTGTTTTTGTTTTTGTTTGGGGGGGGGGCAGTAGTAGGACTAAATTCTACCAAAAGAAATAAATACTACATTAACAATTTAATAATAAGTTTCGTAATACAGCGAAAAAATGCTGTTTTGGCGGTTGTGTTCCGTCTTTCATTTTCTCTTTCCAATTCAATCCGAGCATCAAAAAGATGACAATCAAGATGGCACGGCCAGGTGTGAGTTTGTCGGAAATAAGATCTCGAGGATCTATATACAATAAAAATAATAAATCTTCACATTACAAAGAAATGGCTTTATAATAATAGTTTGCCCTGTATATTTTCAGAAAGTTTACTTGATAATTTAAAGAATAGCTTCAGATTTTCTAAACCTTAATTTAGACTTTACAATATATATATTCTTGTTTCACTGATACGGCTTGATGTATAGACTTTCCCAATTAACAAAACATTGTTGCATAGTTCACTGACTTATATAGTTATAATTATGAAGATGTTTATTCAAAAGAACATAATTCCCTCCGTATTTGTTCACATACGGCATTGTGGTTGTTAAAAATGTAAAACTTACGCAAAAAAATATCTACTGTAGGTTTCCTTTTACTCTTGTGTTAAAGTATTTAATTCTTATTAACATTATGCATAACGAAAGTGCCATGTTAGAAAATATTCTTCCTTATCTTCTTGTGCTTCAGTTAAATATCGCACAGCGATTCAGAAATGTGTAACTTTATTCCTGTGTAAGCGATAACTAGTAGCAAATATAAACGGGCATTTATCTGTCAGTGAGTCTATATGCGTGACGTCCTAATGGTTCACATTAAATGCTTCCGAACAGCTCTAATTACTCTCTAACATGTTATATTAACTTCCTGTTTGACAAGTACGCACCACAATGGCTTCACTGTGTGTGGTTCTTGGACTCGTTACGTTATCGCATGCTTATGGTAAGTTAAAGTGTTTTTAAGATACTTAACATCAGAGAAAGTAGTAGAAAATTAATAATATATTCCCATTTGATAATGTGGAAATGAACTGCAAACTAATGTAAATATATCTATATACGGAAATCCAAGAAATTGTTGTGGGTCTACACAGTTTAAATATTTCGTTATGTTTTCACATGACCTTTGTTTTGTTTTGGGTTTTTTAATTGTGTTGTAGATTTGTATATTTCATGGAAAATCACTTATTTTAAAAGAAATATGCTTTCAGATAAGCAATTATTGTAAGATTTCTTGATTACATTGTAACATGGTACTCAATGCAAATATTTTTATTTTTTTATTGTATATTTAACGACACCTTTATAAAAATATCACAGTTCACTTATTAATCGTTGTCATTAATTTATTCAGCCAATGCTCAGAAACATAGCTGTTGTGACGAACTATCGTTGTTAAACCCAAGATCATTGACATATTTCAACATACCCTGTCAATTACAGGTGCATGTACACCTGTAATGTATATAGTTTTACTTCCTGGTTAGAAAGGCTTTACGTTAATGCTATCACTGCGTAATTTTTTTTTCACATATGATTTCATTTTTTTGTATTTGGAGCTTGTTTTCAGTAGTTTGCAGCATCTCTTTGATTGTGTTTCATTTCTGTCCCAAAGATTTATTCACCGGATATTAGCTTTAATTTCTCAACATCAAATAATAATGGTTATTCATTTAGGTTATCAATGCGGATTTTTTTAAATGTGTATGACACTTACTTCTTAATCGACATGATAGGTGTGTTATGCAATTAATGTACACGCAAGTGCAATTCAATCGTAATATTTATAATGACAAAGACATCGGTTTATATGTTTGTCTTGATTCATCTATTGTGTCCGGTCTTTTATTTCTCTCTATCCAATTCAATCAAATCACTACAAAATGGCAATACAAAATATTGTAACATTTATTGCTTTTCTAGCCATTGTGTCCTTTTTTTATTATGTATGTATTGTTTACTTCCCTGTTATGAGTCGGTTTACATTTTATATGATATCCTAGTAAGAATTTTTAGTAAATACCATATATGACTTTTTATCTGTGATGATGTGCTGCATATAAAAAATATCCAATTTTAACTGAAAGTTAAATCGTATTGTATATAATTTAACAAAATTGTTAATTGAGATCATGTACAAAATACTCAGAACATTTATGTTTGAAAGTTTTGAGGCACGGAATTAGATTAAGGCAACTCTGAGTTTGATAATCGTCAATATTATGGTCATTCTTAATATTGTTCATTTCATGAAAAAAGTGCTGAATATTCAACAAAATTCTGTTTGTTAATTTTTGCGCAAAATATAAAGGACACCGATGTCACAATAACCAAAGTTTATCAAATATGATATACATTCCATGCATCTTTACTGCTTAACTCCGATGGATACACAAATTTTTAGATATTTTAAAATTGATGAAGAACATATTGGATAGTGCTTTATTCCGCAACAATACTGTCATTAAATGACTCGTAAACCAACATTTAACTAATAATGTCTTGATAAATAGAATGTTACCTGTCTATAACAATATGCAGCGTTTACCACTGCGAGCATAGTGCTAGTCGTGTAGGCATTCACACTTGTACAAGTAATGTATTACTTTACCTGAGATTAACTACCCGATAACATAGTTTTCTCTTTTATTCACCGTAGTGTTTTGTTTTGGGGGGGGGGGGGGGTTGGATTTTTTTCTCGGCTAGAGCAATCGTGTAGGCAGAAAGCTTCTGATGCTTTAAATTATCGTCAAATACAGTAGAAATCTGTTATTATTATGAATCTCTTTCTATCGACAGCCGTTCTTGATACGACTTGAACAAAAGAAAAAAAACCAATCAATTGAAAAAAGATATAGCGCTTCCAAAATGAAATAAAATACATGTATATTAGCGTCCTCAAGTTGTGATTTAGCATAGTTTCATAACGAAAATTCTACAGAAATTGGTTAAAGCACAGGTATTATATAGATAGAGTATGTTTATTTATGTTCATGGAGAAATGTGAAATAAAATCTAGTTCTGAGCCTGTTGACGCCTGGTTAGAAGTATGAATAAACTGCTACTACTGACCACGCTGCGTCAGATCATTAATATGCACCTGATCGCATTCTCTTATTAGAAAGAGAACATATTATTGTCGTGCGTATAAGATGAGGGTGTGGGAAACATAACTATTCACAACTATTCAGTACTGAAAGCTGTCTTTCTGCCTCCTCTTTTTATACAGAAAAAATAAATCGTTGAACTTGCGCACATTCTCAAAAGTGAAGTTAATAGATTCAGGGAGGTCAACTTGTATTTGAGTTTCAGATATATTTGTAATGAATATTATTGTTGATGAATTTCATTGTAAGTAATATAAAATATCTATTGTTAAAATGTCATATTAAAATGTTATAGCTCGTAAATAAAAAGAGAAGTCATCTTGAATCTGTATTTCTGCCTCCTCTTTTTATACACACTGGAACGCGGGCAACTCCCAATGTAGAGGAGAAGACATTCCAGTGACACCTTGGCTAGGGCACCGCCAGTTGTGGGCTTGTTGGAAATAAGATCTCGAGGATCTATATAAACTAGAAATAATAAATCTTCACATGACAAAGAAATTGCTTTATAATTATAGTTTGCCCTATGCATTTTTAGAAAGTATACTTGATAATAAAAAAAGCTATTGATTTTCTAAACCTTAATTTAGACTATAAAATATATTCCTGCTTCACTGATACGGCTTTATGTAAGACTTTCCCAATTTATAAAAAATTGTCGTATGGATCACAGACTAATATCGCATTTTTTTAAATACGCCATTTGTGTGTTGAAAATTTAAAATTAACGCAAAACATAAAGTCTACTGTAGGTTCCCTTTCGCTCTTATGTAAGAGTATTTAATTCTTATTAACAATAGGCATCACGGAAATATCATGTCATAAAATACTCTTCCTTATCTTCTTGTGCTTTAAATAACTTCTAGCAAATAAAACGGGCAGTTATCTGTTAGGGAGTCTGTATGCGTGACGTCCTAAATGGTTTACACGAAATGCTTCAGAACAGCTCTAATTACTCTCTAACATGTTATATATACTTCATGTTTGATAAGAACGCACCACAATGGCTTCACTGTGTGTGTTTCTTGGACTCGTTACGTTATCGCATGCTTATGGTGAGTTAATGTGTTTTTAAGATACTTATAATCATAGAAAAGAGTAGATAAGTAAAAATATATCCCCGTTTGATTATGTGGAAATGAACTTCAAACTAATGTAAATGTATCAATATACAGGAATTCCCGAAATGTTTGTGTGTCTACACAGTTTTCACATGACCTATTTCTTTTAAAATTGTTTGTAGGATTTTCTACTTATGGAAAATCACTTAGTTTAAAGAAATATGCTTTTAGATGAACAGCTATTGTAAGATTTCTTGATTACATTATAACATGATACCCAGTGCACATATATTTTAAATACATTCTTATTGAATATTTTAGGACATCTGTATAAAAACATCACAGTTCACTGATTAATCGTTGTCATTCATTCATTCAGGTAATACTCAAAAACATAGCTGTTATGGCGAACGATCCTTGTCAAACCAAAAATCATTGATAGATTTTAACATACCCTGTCCCTTTCAATTACATCTGCATGTACACCTATGATGTTTATGTCCAAAATTTTACTTCCTGGTCAAAATGGTATTACTATAATGCTACCACAGTGTAATATTTTTTTTTTCATTTATGATTTTACTTTTTTTATTTAGAGCTTGTTATGAGTATTTTGCGGTGCTTTCTGTGATTATGTTTCATTTGATATATTGTCTATTTGTGACCATCACTGCCCTCATACTATTAACTTTGATGAAAAATAATCCAGACTCTGATTAAAGTGAACCATTGATAAATTTGAACAAGCAAACTCTGATCTCTTTGCGCATGATTTTTTGACTTGTACGCAGCGGAAGTCTACCAATATCTTATATAAACTCATATCAGCTTTCTTTTAAAATTATTGATAAATAAGTGTGTGACAAAGATTTATTCACAAAATGTTCACAAGATGTTACAAGTAGCCTTGGTTTCGCAACATCAAATAACTAATGGTATATTATTTAGGTGATAAATGCGGGTTAATACTTAATGTGTATGACACTTATTTTTCAATCGACAGATGTGTAATGTGTTTAATGTACACGCAAGTGTAATTCAATCCGAATATTTAAAATGACAAAGACACCGTTTGATATATATTTCTCGTTTTGCCTGTTATGTCCTGTCTTCTATTTCTCTCTATCCAGTTTATCCTAAGCATTAAAAAATGACAATACAACATCAATGTTTTTCTAGCGATTGTGTCCGTTTTCTTTGTTATGGTTACTTCCCTCTTATACAGTAGTGTTGGTTTTCAGTAAACACAATATCTGATATATTATCTGATAGGATATGACGCATACACATAAAAAAAAAAATATAACATGCATTTTAAACCCAAAAGCAGATATAATTTATCAAAAAGGTTAATGATGGTCATGTACATAATATTCAAGACACCTACATGTAACAGTTACCACGCAGCTAATTTATACAGGTTGCTTTGCACAGTTATGTGTAAATAGGAAGGCCACGCTAGACAATAGAGGTTACATGCGTTGATATATTTCCTCACGGCAGTATTTTCATATACCGATGAGTGTTTTATTAAGAATATAGATGATATACAAGGGTTTTCCTTAAAATTCGTGGACAACCTTGATAAAAATTGACCAAAAAAAAATAAAATGTATGAAACTATTATTTTCGTTCATTTCATATTTTATTTCATTAATATGCGAATTTGTATCATAATCAAAAATATAAAAAGTGATAATTTCATCAAATGCAAAATGATACTGAATCATACACAGCAAAATGTGCCACATACGTTTCACATACGTTAAACATGTGTGATACGTATGTGACCTCACGTACGTTTAACGTGATTTAAGTACCACGTGCGTTTAACGTACGTTAATGAACATATGTGAAACGTTACACGTGTGTTAGACATACGTGATATATTCCATACGTTTAACGTATGTGGATCCAACGTACGTTTTTTACATGAATTACACACGTTATGATACGTAACACGTTAATTGCTTAAAATTGAATTACTTGAATATTTTTAATTATTCAGTTCATTCTTGATATACTTCATCTTGCTGCTTGAATCACTTCAATTGATTACTCAGTTACTTCAGTGGATCTTTGGAAACATTCATTTTGCATTTCCAGCTTCTTGTTAATCTAAAACTAGAGTTACAGAAAAAAGACAGTTTCGAGATTAAAAATGAATTTAATTCCTTGAATGATTACATTTAGATTTATATTGTTGTCATTCTTCTGTGCTTTAATAGTTTCTGGAAAAAAACAAAGAATTTTACATTAAATTTCATTTTATGATAAAGTAAAATTTGCAAATGCCTCGGTTGCTTATTTATTCAACAATATTGTTCAAGAATAACAGGATCCATATAGATTTTATTGCAAATACAACATGAAGAAAGTTTACAATTGTTAATATTTTTTCTTTTATTTGCAAGCTCTCAGAGAGAGAGAGAGAGGGGGGGGGGGGGGCAAAATAGAAGGTCAATCACAAGTATTAATTTGACAAAATAATTTTTACCTCTAGTATATTCATCCTGATTTTTGTCCACCTCCAACTTCTTCCTTTTTCATGTTTTCCCATGATAATGCTTGTTTGAACTTCTTTCTAAAATATTAATACAAACTTAAGTACATACAATCATTAGAGTTTTTAAATACACGATAAAAAATATAATTTATACATGTAAGCGGAAAACAACGTATACAGGTAAATATTTTTTTATGCAAATAAGCTTGAATCATTTGGGTGAAATGATATTCTAAAGTACACTTACACATAGTTTCACATAGTCCCCAGAAAAGTGTGTGTGTGCATGCATTGGGGGGGGGGGGGGGGGCAACTCCTTGATAATTCACTTTTTATATGAAAATTTAAGAAAAATCTTTGCTGCAACAAAAAAAAATAAATAAGGGGGTAACTGGATACATGCCTGTATTAATCCTTATCTAAATTGAATTACCTTAATCTGTCACTAAATTAGCAACCACATTGCAACTGTCTTTGAACGCCGCGAAGAACTTTTGGATCCTTGATCATTCATTACAAAATCTTCAGGCTACATCAAAACAGATCTTTGAAACTTCTGTATTATATCCATTTGCTACAAAATATAATACATGCATTAGATAATTAGATATATCAAAATTTTACACTTACTAAGAAATACAAATGTACATGTAGGTGTCATGCAACAGATTATCATTAATGATCCTGAACACCCAGTGACTTCTACTTTTAATGAACTATGTCATAGAAATCCATACCTTTGAGTTATTCATTAGGTTGGATTTGTATGGAAAAAAATTTCCCAGCGGTGTTGATGACCCTTAAAAAATGTTTAAATTGTGAAATGCAATGGTATGTGTACTTACATTATGATTTTATCAATTCAAAGAGACATCTGTCATTGACTGTGTTAGCTAGTTGGTGTCCTCTTCCAGGGATATGTCAAGCAGCCAACATCATTTTTATCGTCATTAATTCAACCCGAATTTTCCCGGAGAACACAGTTACAGCTCCGTGCTATATGTTTACTCTTTTGACATCGGTAATTGTACAATATAATTTTCAAATGCAAGTTAATAAAAACGAAGCTTGACAATCATTACCTCTGCTAAATCCATCCTGCAGTTCGATCTTCTGCCTCCGTGACGTAAAAATGTGACTTATATTTTGTCACCGACAAAACTAAAACCGATTTCGTATTAATTCCGGATTCGTTATCGAATTAATTTAAAGAAGACACATGGCTTCTGTTAATGAAACAACTTTATTTATGCATAGTTTAAACCAATAAACACGCACAGTAGCAAGGCTTTTCTTCAGACATGTTCACATGCATTCATTTCAGAGACATGAGTGATAAAGCAACATCAGACATGTACATGCAGATCATGCGCGGATCCAAAGGATAATTGTGTTTGCCCGGGGGGGGGGGGGGGGTCCGAGGCATATTTGCGATAATTTTACTGTGTAAATTTCATTAACTTTCATTTTCCGGGGGGGGGGGGATCCCTCCGACCCACCCCCCCCCCCCCATTAGATCCGCGCATGCAGATAATTTTAATGTAAAGTTATTCAAATGCATGCCTTCAGTTCACACATATGTAAAACATATATATTATTAACGCACGTGTAACATGGTTTTTAGAACTCATGTTAACCATGTGTTTATTAACATATGTGTAACATGTGGTTGAGATCTACATATGTAAAACATGTGATTCACATATGTTTAACATGTGTAAAATTTAACGTATGTTAAACATATGTGATGTTGAACGTATGTTTCCACACGTATGTTAACCATGCGTTTCTCAACATATGTTTAACGTATGGTTTGACTTCACATGTGTGTAACGTATGTTTAACGTATGTTGTACATGTGTTAAGTTCAAACATATGTGAAACGTATGTGGCACAATTAGCTGTGTATCCGAAGCAATATATCGAAAATATATGACGTTCCCTAATGTCAAACACTAAATATGATTAACTTTTCTAGACCTAGTCATCGTTTAACTCAAAAGATTTATTATGTCGCATTACCAAGTCATCAAATATGTGCACAAAATCCTGTTTCAGTTTTTGCAAATTGTTAAATCTCGCAAAAATGATGACTATATAGATACACACATATTTTGAATAAATTTAGTTTATAAGAGTAGATATTATACATATCTTTTACCATATTTACTTTAAACTCCAACAAATACGTACTCATTTGTAAACTAGATTCAGTAATAAAAATGTTCTAAAGCGACATGACATGTAAATCAATATGTAAAAGTCAACATTTCCTTTATTCCCTTTATCAATGAATGTTGCGTGGTAATAAAGATAAACGACTACAACTATGAGTAGACTGCGCATTCTATAGGCAGTCAGACCTGCACAACTTATACCATCAAAACGTACAGTTTTCAACGCTTTATACAACCATTCCTCATGACAAATTAAAATCTATACTTTTTGATATCAATATCAATCAGTTGTTTCTTCAATAAAAAATAAAAGCCGTAAAATTGCTTACCTTGTCATTGGAAATCTAAAGGTTTTTTTGTTAAATAGCATTCTGATTGCACACACAAGTACTCTGAAGTTGACATTAAAAATATGCTTGAGTTTCTGATAGACAACATTTATGTAGTTTATAGAAATCAAGTCTTCCGACAATTTGTTGGAATTCCCATGGGTACCAATTGTGCCCCATTGTTAGCAGACCTATTTTTTGTATTCTTTTGAAGCAGCATTTATTTAAAAAAACTTGAAAGTGAAAAAATAAATCACTCACTTTGGCCTTCAACTCAACATTCAGGTATATTGACGACGTATTATCAATTAACAATTGTTATTTCCATATATACGTCGACTCGATATATCCCAGTGAACTTGAAATAAAAGATACCACTGAGTCTGTGTCACCTGTTTCATATTTTGATATTTTACCGGAAATGGACAGTATGAAATCTCATGGTTTATTATTGTCATTTGTTCATGGTATAAAGAATCGGTATAAACGTGTATTTAATATCCAAGTCAATAGAATAATGCAAAAACCAGGTGTCCGCTAATATGTACGTCTAAAAGATACGACTGTACATTTTGACTTGGCTTAGTACTAACACATAAATTTGCTTAGTGTGTCCCGTTTTCTATCTCAAGGCAAAATCTCTTCACGGTGTATATGTACTGCACGTTTTGATAAACATTCTTATAATGAGTTTAATTCGAAGAATCTTTGATGACTAAATTGTGGAATAGATAGTTTACTAGCTTTTACTACTTTGTACTTAAAAAGCCGAGTACAGAACGAGTACGCATGCTTTCGCGCAGCGTTTCATTTGTATTGTGACGTCATCTGTTTGCTTTGTTGACGCCATGGCGTAATAGTTTCAACTGCAGTTATTCAGCTAAATTTGTTAAAAATAGCTCCTTTGACGTGTAAAATTGATATTATATTGTGATATAAACATAAATGTCTCGAAGTAAAAGCTACATTTGGGCTCAGGTTGAAAACGTGAAGAGGGTTCAGCATACCTAGACCTCTGTCACGTTTTCTTAACCCGCCTAAATATAGCTTAATCCATATATTTCAAAACAGTAACCATATATTTTATATTAATGACCCTTAATATGTGACGTTATATATTAATCTATTATTTAAATATGTCTGGATGTTATAATAATACTATAAAGAACACCATTTTCGTCTTTCTCAACAAAACAATAGCCATTATCTGACAAACGGGGAAACTGGGCATACAAAAAACAACTTTGTTAAGACCCCTGGAACAAACCAGGAGGTAAAAGGTGTTTTTTTTACCAGTTGATGCCTTTTAGCAATAATTTTAATATATAGAACAGAAAAAGAAATCCTTAGGGTAGAAGTTTTTAAAAATTGTAAAAAAAATGTGCCAAATTGATACATTTCAAGCAAAATCCCCTAGGGTTCTATGTTTAAGATTAACAAATTATGAGATGACCCCTTAAACAAACGCTGTGGTAAATGTCTTATGTTTTCTCTTAAAATAATAATTACATCAGTAGAAATTCATGTAAAAAATTTCATTCAAAAATCTACCCCGGCCTCGTTAATTAATCATAGCAAATACAGCCAAAAAGATCGATTAATTTGAATTAATATCAATCAAACACGTTCTTGCGCGTTTGACGTGATGTGTTGCTCTTTTTTATAGGCTACTCAGATATTATTGAGGTTTAAATGAAATAACATTTTTACACTTGTGTATCAATATTCCTAAAACTTTTCTATAGAATGATAATAAGTTCTAATTTATAAGGATTTTTTTTTAATTAATCAAAGTAAAACAATGTTTATATAGTCCTAAAGCACGTAAAAGATTTACCACAGAATAATTATGTCAATTTTTTACTGAGGACCAGAGGTCATGATCGCTACATCGCTCTAGCCAATTAAGAGTTAGACGGAAATCAGCAACTCAAAACACAGGAGAAACGAATGTGTTTAATTAACTAACATCAAGTAAAAACATTGGAGAAACTCTGGAAACCTTAGTTTTGTGTATATATCTCTGCAGAATATAATGATTAGTTTCAATAACACATATGCATAAATAATGCGATAGAACAATGCGTGCATTGATACAGAACATTATTGGTTAAACTCGTATTGCATTTTTTGTGCTAGAACATTTTTTTTATTTTCCTATAAAGCAGTGTATTATACTGCATCTACTATAGTGCTGTTTAGTACACAAGTATAGTGTACTAACTAAGTATAGTATACTTATACTGTTTAGTATAAGTAAATGCATTTTCCGTATATGTCATATACACTGTACATTTTATCGGAGGATCATATATCAATATCGCCTATCATATTGATTGATCCAATTTTTCTCACGCACGACCCTTCGTTCTGATCACAGTAACTTTATAAAAAAAAACCTGAAATTATTTTACGAAATGTAAACATTTTTGGGAGAAAACATTATGATAATTAAGTAAATATAGCATTAAAGTTCTGCAGAAACATCCAAATATTTAGCTATTTGAAACTGTTAATAATTACACAATAAATTATGTTTTAATAAAAATGGTGTATTCCTTTACATTTAAAACTTAACACTAGTTGATGAATTAACTATTCATGCCTTATCTTAATTTGCACACGACGGTTGATAATTTATGTAACATATTTTCCACAAACACAGCTTAAATCGAATTGTAATATAAAATAAGAGATTCAATAGCGATAACATATCTGTAATGAGTGGTTGCTTGCAAATCACGCTGATATTTTATGCTAAATTGAAGTGAATGGTTTATCTAAACAATGGGATGTTTTTTTTTGGTGATGTAAAAAGGAATGAAGAAAACAATCAAGGCAAAGTATTTTTCTTTTTTAATATCGCTACTTTCATTGCTAACACGGACCTTTAAATGAACTATTTTATCATTTATATTTACATACTTCTTTTAATTTTTTTTTTTAAATTAATAATAAGATGATCAAAAGTAACTAAATTATTGTAATCATATGTTACTACGTTGGATAGAAGAAATATCTAATTATGATATTGAAAATTGATGGGTATATAATAAATACTATTATAGCTGACTTTCGACTTATTATTTTGTTGACTTAATAGTAGTATTTTGTAGCTAATTCAGGTGTTTTTTGGGGGGAAAGAAGGCACCAATCTGCTAAGATTTTCATTTAAAATGAAAACTAAAAAATACTTTACATTGTATGAGAAGTACATCTACATCGTTTATATGCTTCTACTATTATAAAGAATAATCTTGATCATATCAATAAACGGTACAACAGCTCAATTAAAGTCATTCCGTTTACAATTGTTCTTCACTACAAGAAGAAAATTTTTAATGCATAGATTATTTAAATAGAGCGTTAAAAAGTTGTTCAAATATTTTCTTAATTCCTCGACCTTTATATTCATGCAGGCCTAATAGTTTCATTTCCATGCTTCTTCTCAGTTAATACACTACACACACTATTTACCTTTCATTAATATATTGAATGCTGCCACCATATTCAGTAAAGAAAACAAATTTTTCATCTAACATATTTTCTGTAAATACCAAAAAAAAAATAGGTTTGATTTCTATATTTTATTTCCAAAAAGTAAACATCGCCCGAGAGAAACCTACCTACAAGCTTCATCCGTACATCAGAAACGATCATCGATTTGACGCCAGTAATGCTGTGGATGGACTTACAAGCGACCTAAGTGCTTTTGGAGGTGAATGTGTTGTATCAAAAGATAATCATAGTACCGCGATCTGGTGGGTGAATCTGACCAGCATCCACAGCATCCATCACATAACTATATTTTACAGGACGGACAATACCAATTATGGTATGTTATACGTTATTTTCTTACATTTGAAGGTTGTTTATATACTTGTTAATAATGAACGTCTTCTACACTGCACACAAATTTATTGATAGTGTTTGTATTGAGGGTAACCTGGCATGTGATAAAACAAATTAAAAAAAATTGAATCAATATTGAATATCAATGAACTCCATAACTATAAGTATATACTAGTACCTGTTATAGTACCAGTGGTGTTGTTCTATCTCATTTTATACTAAGGAGCATATACAGGATATTTAAAGTTATCACGTGATAATGCACCAAGGTGGTATTGATCGACTATTTCGTTTTATTGCATTTACATCTACTTACACCTACTTAGAAAATGCCTAGTGTTTTTGTATTACTAGTCTGTATATTACATACAAAATAAGACGTTAAATTAAGTACTTACAAAATTAAACTAACAAATAATGATTTATTTTATCTAAAATTCTTATTTATTTTTATTATAATTATTATTTTGTATTTGTTTTAACTTTCTATCAATTCACATTAAATCGTAGAACGTAGCATAGTTTGTCAAAAGAAGCTTCATATTATGATTTGTTTTTAAAGTGCATCAAAACATACCTGTTTACGTCAAAACCTAAAAAAAAAGCAAAAGATAATTATCATACTCTGTCCCGAGTTTTTGCTTCCACCACTTTTTGCTTGATATTTCGATAATCATAGATACATTTGTGCTCAAACTACGTCCATCCACTAATATGAAAACATTTCAAGATGATCTGTTTTGAGACGCCCTCTCTACCGCTTCAGGTTTCAATACACATCCCAAAATAGAAAGTCTACGAAGATAAGCATTGCATCAGCCATAATTAAGCCCGGGTGATGAAATTGAAAAATTGCGCGAGGTATCCCTAGTACTTTTGAATGG
Organism: Magallana hongkongensis; assembly: GCA_015776775.1. Classification (NCBI taxonomy): domain Eukaryota; kingdom Metazoa; phylum Mollusca; class Bivalvia; order Ostreida; family Ostreidae; genus Magallana; species Magallana hongkongensis. The sequence goes on along the minus strand of CM027469.1, from coordinate 4,574,831 downwards.
AGAAAAGATGTAAACATCTCCGATTATAAATCTCCGTAAGAAATTTGTTTTCGTTCTTGTGAACTTTTATGAGAGAAAAGGGATAATTTGTCAATAAAGATACCTTGGATATATTCCTTTTTTATCGATTTCAACTGGACTTCTTTCACATGTATGTGTATTTTTTTATTAAACATCATCAAAAAGCGATGGAAGCAATAACTTTGTACAGACTATAGAATAAAATTTAGTATTGATTGCATCAGAAAAATAAAATAAAAATACATTAATTTTTTACATGGCTTTCCACGGAAACATATAAACACTCAATAGGTTTGGAATATTTTGGAAGACTAAGTTGTGTTCACACACTTTTTTAAAATGTGTATGAAAAATTGAGTATTAACAAATTGAGTTATAACAAATATACAATTGACAAAAATTGACAAGCTAGGTTTTGTTTTAAAAAACTGTTAAAAATTTATAATGCATAAAGATTGTAATAAAGTTGAAATTGTGTGTATATTAAGATCACTTATACTGTTCTCGGCACAACAATCTATATTATCTTTGATAACAATATAGTTTGGATTATAACTGATTCTCTAGCATTTGAATCAAGGTTTCAAATTTAAGTTATTTTTGTTAACGTATTCCAGTCGCTTTTTGGTTCTTATTAAACAACGTGTTATAGTTTTGGTTATAAGTTATGCGAATATTGATAATGATTACGGACGATCATCTGAGTTTCTCTCTGCTGTGCCAATATGCACCCGAGATGAAACATGTATAATGCAGTTTGTGTACATTAATTTAAGTGATCGCTATAATATGTTTATGTAGTACACACAGTTTATCTCCAAAGATTGTCTTTTAAACCAATATAAATGATATCCAAATATGTCCAATCAAGCATTTACGATATGTCTGATTCAACATTGAAAAAAATATACTATTTTTTAGGTCCCTACAATGATAGGTTTCTTGGCTTTTCCTTATTTGTTTCTAATACCACGAATACATCAGATGGATTTTTATGCTTCAAGGACAGGGGAGTTTATAACAAAAGTACAATACCTGTTATTTTCAACACCAACTGTTCAGTTCATGGACAGTACGTAATCTACTACAACGAGAGACTAACTGGAGTGACATACCCTAAAGATTACTCTCCGAGTGCTCATAACGAACTTTGTGAAGTTGAAGTCTTTGGTAAGTTAAATTGAAATATTTACATTTGCAAACATGTTTACATATTTGAATCTATAGAATAGCAAAACGAACTTTTTCATGACATCACAATGATCATATATGTAGCAAGTGCTTATCGCTTGTCGCTTGGATTATAGTAAGCATAAAATCTCGGTAATTTTAACAGTTCTGAACGATTTGATTTTTTCAAAAGTTAATATAAGTAATAAAGAGCAATGTCAGAAGTCCTCCGAGATATGAAATTTGTTTGTCCGTGATCAAATCTACAGAGAAGAACTTCGGGCTTCACAGGATTTGCTCACGTGATCAAGCAAATTCATATCTCGGTGAACTTTTTTGATTGATGTTGTCTTAAGTATGTTTTGAATAAGCTTTGAATTACAAATATAAAAAAGGAACCTGTAAACAGATTTCCTCACGAGCATCTGTACTCACTTAACGTTAAATCTAGTCAATTCATTTTGCTTGTGCAAAACGTAAGAAAGAGTTTGAAGGAGTTGATTTGATTTCAATTAAGGTTTGTCCTCTATTTTAAGAGCATGATAGTTAACGCCGTAAAGTCAATTGCCACATCATTCACCCTAGCAAATTTTCGAAATTTCAAATATATATGTATTTTAAAACTATAGTCAAACTCTTTAAAAGTCGTTAGATTTCAATAGTTGACAAAGCATAAACTTATATATAAAACGATAATTAAAGCCGACTTGTAGGCATCTTGTTGAAGTTGTGAGAGCAATCAACTGACAAACTTTAATATTTTCAGCTTTAACATATCACAGAGAAAAATGACAAAAAAGTGAAAAAGGGATAATGAAAGCAACTTCTGAATAAACATATAATTTAAATGAAATATAAACAACCTAAAACGATACTTACAGGTCCAATTAAGTCGATTCTGTAATTCACGGACCAAAGAGTTTTATCAATATTTTAATATATAATTAAACAAATGCAAAACATCATTAAATTAAAGTAATTAGAAATCATTTGTTGAATATTATGAGGTGATCAAATATGGTTGGGCGTGATCAAATCTATCATAATGCCCTTTGAATATTTGATCATCTTGTAATGCTAAAAATTAAGATTTCTGATTTTAGAAAATTACAAAACACCAAGAAAGAACTTAAAAAAAGGTGTTTAAACACCAATACTAAATATTTATATGTTGAATTTTTTTGGTGGGGGTCTTAAAAATGTTTGCATTTTGAATAAAAGTTAAAAGTAAATTTACTTTTAATTAAAAAATTTCATAAAGGATGTTCATCTACTGGGTTCTACACTGTTAACTGTTCCGTTCCCTGTCCAGACGTTAACTGTCAGTACTGTCACATAGAGACGGGCACCTGTCAGGGCTGTAAACCTGGATATCAAGGTCACCGATGTGAACTCGGTTTGTATATATATATTTTTTATTTTTTGGAAATGCTTAACAACATATTTTTCTACTTTTTATATCTTACATTAAAGAATACAGTACCCTCTGACATAGGGAAAATGGGAGTGATGTTTTCGTAAATTGATTAGTAGAGAAAGTTTGGTGTTACACACATTAAATTTTTTTAAAAGTAAATTATAGATAATAGTTACCTATGTAGAATGCTGAATAAAATTATCATGCACCAGACTGGTTTTTTTCTTGCATTTTTAGATTGTAAAGGTAATCGTTACAACGAGATTTTTTGCCAATATCCTACTTCCTAAAATTCACAATATTATTTCTATTGTTCAGTTATTTTTATTAATTTGTGTGACTATCTTTACAGATAGAGATTTTTTTTTATAATTTATTTAAACAGCTTAAGTTTAGTTAACAAAGAATCAATTTTCTTTTAAAATTACATTGACCTATAGGGCCGGTATTGGTTTCTGTCTTTACAAATAGCATATTGATTTCCGTTCCACTTCTTGATGTAATACCATACGCAGAAAACAAATCAGTAATTAAAAAAAAATAATAAAAAAAAGTAGGCACACAGATTGAATCGAGCCATGGTACAAATAACATCATGTGTAATATAGCCAGCGGTTTAACGTATTGACCTATCCAGAAGTTACTCATAGTGGTGTAAATATTGACCACTATGATAGAAATCAAATTTCGTAATACTTGTCTTTTTTTGTTGTTGTTGTTTTTTTTGGCAAAATTCAACCCCAGGGTCTATGTGCCCCTAAACAATTTTTTCTTAATTTATTCCTTTGAACAAAACTTATCAAAATGTCTAAGATATATTTAGGGACAACGCCGGTCCTAAAGAAATATAGGGCAAAAACCATGCAGAAATATATCATTTTATTTTAGCTAACTTTGAAGATAAGATTAATGATAAAATTGCAAGAGCAATATGATAGATTATCTTTTATCAACTATGAACAAAGTAAAAAGGGATACACAGATTTGAACAAACGTGATAAAGGTGAAAATGTTCGACTTTTAAATATCCAGACTCAGTCCGTATGGATTTACCGGTCAATATATGAAAACTTTTTCAAACCAGAAAATACGAAACATTACCAATTGAAGTAGAGATCATTATAAACATAAAACAAAAAGTGAGGTGAACAATAAACCAATCAAAGCAGCGACAAAATGAACCAATTTTATATATCAATCAAGTGCAAATGACAATTGATACGGGGATGACCTAAATAAGGATGTGTCTACATCAAGGTTTCTGTTAAACAACGATATTTACGCAGCATAAATACTATAAGTGAAAAATATCAGGCATGAAGGTATAAACTGATGATATGTACGACATATATTATAATTTCATTAGATCTGCATACATATTACCCATTAATAAGGTCATACATCTTTTCTTTACTGGATTTATAATTCATTACGCTACATGCGATGTATCAAATTAAATTTAATTGTTCGCAGGCAGCACAGTTTAAAAAAAAGGTTAAACAGTCATACATACTTAAGGTGGATCCCTACTCAGATGCGTCATCAATTTAGCAGATATAATAAGCTTTAAAATCGAAAACGATATTTGTTCGGATTTACCGTTTTTTGCCCTAATTTTTAATGTTCAATTGATAATTCTGAATTTGATAGAAGCAGTCAAGTGTAAATAATGTCTACAAGTATATAAATGTTTTGATCTAATTGAGTCCAATAGTTGGAAATCATGAATTTTTGTACTGAGATTTTAGTACGTTTGTGTTTATATATGCAGAGGAAAGGTACTGTTTATCCAAAAAATTAATTTGTACTCAATACATGTAGTTTTGAAAGAAGAATTTAGGGTTTGTCAAAGCAAAGAAATAAAATGCTGTTTTCTGATGTATTTTTAAATCGTGTTCGTGACACTTTTTTAGCTGCATTTCATAAGGGGGTATATGTGTTCTAAAGGTCGTAGAAAAAAAGAATCATTTGAAGTCCTATATTTTTTGGGGCTTTTTAGTTGCAGTAGACATAAATCTAATATTTTAAAGTTTAAAAAATGGTGTTTAACCATAATTTTTTAAGATAAGTTAAAAAATGTGAAATTATGTAAAAATTTTGAAATAGCATTTTTGTAACATTTCATTTTAAAATTCAATTTTAATCAATCAAATAATGATAATCACACTTGTTATTACTTTCTTACATTAGTAATGATTGATTTAAACATTTGAATCTTTGTTTTGCTTTGATATTTTTTTAATATGAGCTAAATAATGATTTTGGTTGAAATCATGTGATCGAGGAAGGGGGCATGCATCTTCTGGAGACTCTAGTGATAAAAGTAAATAGTTAAGGCATGTATTTTTGGGCCTTTTTTATAACGTAAGGTATTATTCTACTTGATTAATGAAAAAAAAACCTTACTTTAACCACAAAAATCCTGAGTAGGGACCTACCTTAATTAACTTAGAGATTAGCGAGATAATTGTTTCACGAATTTATTTTTAAAAAAATATAAAGATGTAACTATGTTACTTTTTATGTTCTATGATTAAAAGTTATCCAGTTTGATGTAAGATATGTAAATTAAAGAATGTTTTATCGAATTAATTTATCAAGCCGAGACTTCCTTCAAAGTTAAATCTGATATTAAAAAATCCAGGACAAATAATTCTAAGATATTTCATCTAGCCGATATATATTTCTCGCATTATCACCGGTGTGAGATCGGTTTGTGCAGTGTGAGACAGCCGTGTGAGATTTTTTTGTCTTACACTGTGTATTACTACGCCGTTTCAAAACGTAAACAAACGTTATCTGCAGTAGAAAAATGTAAAACGATGGATTGTGATTAGTCAGTAGGTATGCAAGTAAATAATAAGTGGTATGTTTCAAAAGTTATTTTATTCGTCAATCTTTTGCAAAATTACGGTTCATTTTTTAATGAAAGTTTTGAATATTTTTTAACTGAGTTCCCTCAGAATAAAACCTAAAAATAACAACGGGCATCAAAAACAAATGTAAACCCATCTTCTGTTTAGAATTATTACTTCCAAAACGAAGGCACTAACTAGATGTGAAAGAAATTGAATCTTTACAAATAGCTCATGTCGGCTCATGCCGGACATTAAGATAATTTCTGTAAACTGTCAAGGACTGAATGACGATTAAAAAAGAAAAGACGTTTTCCAGTATTACAGAAAACAAAACTGTAACATTCTTTGTTTGATAGATACCCATTTCACAGAGGAAATTGAAAACAATATTAGAAACGAATGGGGTTTTGAAGTTGTATTTAATTCTTATGCATCTAATTCAAGAGGAATTGCAATACTTTTGAGCTGTAATTTTGAATATAATATATATGAGTGTGTGAAGGATGATAAAGGAAATTTATTAGCTTTAGATATCAAAATTGAAAATAAGAGATTAACTTTACCATGCAAATATGGACCAAATGAAGATTCCCCCACTTTTTATCAAACACTATCAGACATAATAACAAGAATAAATAATGAAGAAATAATAATTGTAGGTGATTATAATATGGTTATAGATACATCCAAAGATTATTTTAATTATTTGCATGTAAATAACCCGAAAGCAAGAGGAAAACTATTAGAGCTAATGAGTTATTTTGATTAAGCAGATATTTATAGAGAATTTCACCCAAACATAGAAAGATATACTTGGAGAAAACCTAATCAATTAAAGCAAGCAAAGCTAGACTTTTTCCTGATATCAACTTCATTGATAACACAAGTTAAAAAATGTGACATACGAACTAGCTATAGGTCAGATCATTCACCAATTATGATATTGTTGAAACTGAATGAATTCAAACATGGTAAAGGCCTATGGAAATTTTATAACTCTCTTTTAAATATACCTGAATATTCACAATCAATCAATAATCATATTGATGAAATTAAAAAAAATATGCATTGCCTATATATAATAGGGAAAATATTTTAGATTTACCAGACCCTGAAATACAGTTTTTTTTATAAATGACCAGTTATTTTTGGAAACGCTGCTAATCGAAATCAGTGGTAAAACTATTTCATTTGCAAGCTATTTAAAAAAAGTAGATCAATTGCTGAACAGAAACTTATAGAAGAAATAGGCTCATTAGAGGAAGAAAATGAAATGAATATGGATATAATATATGAAAAGAAACAAGAACTAGAAAACATAAGCAAATGGGAAATTTAGTTAGATCGCGAGCGAAATGGCTAGGTAAAGGTGAAAAACCTACCAGTTACTTTTTAAATTTGTAAAACAGACATTATGTAAATAAAATTATACATAAGCTTATAAAACAGGACAAAATGTACATGTAGAAATTAAAAAACAGGAAGACATTTTAAAAGAAGTAGCAACTTTCTATAAAAATTTGTATAATGCAAAAACAAATGTGAAAAAAAAGATTGTGATTTGAATAGAATAACTTTCACAGATGTTATGAAATTAAATGACTCAGAACGTGAAAAATTAGAGGGAAAAATTACATATGATGAAGCATTAACAAGATTAAAAAAACATGTCAAATAACAAAAGCCCTGGAAGTGATGGCTTTACAGCTGAATTTTTAAAAAAAGTTTTGGAACAAGTTAGGATATTTCATTATAAAATCTTTAAACTGGGTTATGAAATTGGAGAATTATCATCAACACAGAAACAGGGGATAATAACATGTGTACCAAAAGAGGGTAAAAGTAAATTTAACATTGCAAATTGGAGACCTATAACTCTACTTAATACAGTTTATAAAATTGGATCAGGATGTATAGCTAGAAGGATTAAAAACACTTTAAACAAAATAATAAGTTCAGACCAATGGGGATTCATTTCAGGCAGATATATTGGCGAAAACAAGAGATTAATTTATGATTTAATGAACTACACTGAAATATGTAATATTCCTGGAGTCCTAGCTATGATTGATTTTGAAAAAGCCTTTGACTCTGTGTCTTGGAAATTCATTCATAAAGTCATATCCTACTTCAAGTCTGGCCCGTCAATTTCAAATTGGGTTAAAACTTTTCAAAATAAGTCTGTGTCATGTGTAGCTCAAGCAGGCATCTTATCTATTTTTTTTTTTTTTTTGATTTAGAAAGAGGCTGCAGACAAGGAGACCCTATTTCTCAATACATTTTTTTGTTATGTGTTGAAATATTGTCAATGAATATAAAACATAACAAAGATATTAAAGGTATAAAAATAAACGATAATGAATATATAATATCACAGTATGCTGATGATGCAGTTATGATTCTTGATGGATCAGAAAAGTCATTAAACTCAACAATGGAAGAGTTAGAGAAGTTTTATATCATGTCAGGGCTTAAAATGAATAATACAAAAATCCAGATTGTATGGATAGGAAGTAAAAAATATTCAGAAGACAAAATCTGTACAGAAATTAATTTCGAATAGACAACAAACTTTAAACTTTTGGGCATTCACTATGATGTGGACTAAACAAGAATAAATAAACTGAATTATGACAAAAAAACTGGTAAAAATAAAAAGTATAATAGAACAATGGCAAAAGCGTAACTTAACACCAATTGGAAGAATAACTCTTATAGAATCTCTAATCATATCTCACCTTAACCACTTATTAAAACTTTACCAAACCCGCAACCTGTAATAATGAAAGAACTAAATAGCATTATTTTTAGATTTCTATGGAACTCTGATGTTGATAAACTAAAAAGAAAGATTGTTACACAAAAATATTCTCATGGAGGGCTGAAAATGCTTGACTTAGAAAATTATATAAAAGGTTTTAAATCTACATGGATAAGAAGAATTCTTTTTAATAACAATTCAAAGTGGAAAACCTTGTTACAAAACATAGTAGATATCGAACTTTTATGAAGCACAGGAACTAAATACTTAGTTTGCTTAGAAGATAATATTAAAAATGATTTTTGGAAAGATGTTTTCATAGCGTTCAAGGAAATTCAAGATAAAAACCAAATTAGTAATTGGAAAGAATATATTAGCCAGCCTTTGTGGCATAATAAAAGATTTAAGATAAGGAAAGAAACAGTTTTTTACAGATCTTGGTATAAAAATAATATCATATATGTCAGGGACCTACTGAATGAACAGGGAAATGTTATATCTTTAGATACACTACAATTGAAATTTAATATAAAAACAAACTACGTAACTTTTTAGGAATCAAGCAGGCTATAATATCTGATATGAGAAAGTGTAATATATACAGAGATGCATGTTTAGATAAACCTTTTATTCCGAGAAATATCCAGATTTTTGTCACAACAAGAAAAGGATCAAAAGCTATGTATGATGTATTAAATAGATCAGAAGTCAAGCCAGGTGCACAGGAAAAGTGGGGGGAAATCTTTGAAATTACTGACTTACAATGGAAAAAGATATATTTTATCCCATTTTTTACTACCAATAGTGCTAAGTTACAATGGCTACAATATCGCAGCAATCATAATATTTTAACAACAAATAGTATTATGTTTAAAATTTGGAAAGTTGATTCAAAATTATGTAATCTATGTCATAGTGAAGAGGAAACAATTTGCCACCTAATGTGGAATTGCCCAACTGTACAGCAGCTTCTTAATAACTTCATAAACTTATGTCAAATAAAGAATAAAGATATTGAACTGAATCAAGATACTTTCATGTTTGGAGAATACAAAACTAAAGAAAATATTAGACAGAGCAATGTTATATTTATGCTAGTTAAGCAATACATATACAGAAGTAGATGCTTTAAAAGTAACTTATCAGTCCTTGAAGTACTACATGAGATCGAATCATATATTAAGGCAATAAAATACACTGCAGGTGTGGAAAATAAAATGAATGAATTTAATAACAGATGGGAAATATGGCAACATTTATTTACATTATTCTCTCTCTCTCTTTATCCCCCTCTCTCTCTCTCTCTCTCTATTTCTCTCTCTCTCTTTCTTTCTCTCTCTGAGATAAGTTTTTTCAATTTATGTCATTTAACAGTTTTTGAAAACTTTCATGCTTTGTCATTATGATAATTGTTCTTGTATGAAATTAATAAATTCAATTTAAAAAAAAAGATGCTATACAAATATAATTGTCATGTATATTTTTATCTACATACATTACCGATCAGACCCAACCTAACACCAGAGTAAACCAAAACTACATGTAAATACTGGGTTTACTTTCTGGGTTTACTCTTGGTTTACTGTGACACGGAGAGTAAACTCCAATCAAAAGTAAACCCTGGAAGCTACATGTGTATTCGGAATATACAAGGAACTGGAAGCACAGGCAGTAGGATGATAAGATAAAATACAGGTCTGCTTCACACTTAAGTGCGTATAGTTGACTCCAAAAGCAATTCTCGAGTAAACCCAAAGTAAACCCCGAGTAAACCCAAAGTAAACCCCGAGTGGACCTAAATTTTCAAAAAGTAAACCCAAAGAAACCCAGAAAGAAAACCTGAGGTTTAGTTAGGGTTTACTCTGGTGTTAGGTTGGGTCTGATCGGTACTGTACAATGTTTTTCAAACACTCCTAACATATCCCACCATGCATTAACTTTCTAGAATTATATATGACACAGATATTAAACATATATATATATATATATATATATATATATATATATATATATATATATATATATATATATATATAAAGCACTAAAAATGGCTAACGACACGAACAATAGAAATTGTCAAATTTTCGGGACAACCCGTCCCTTCTTCAGGACCAAAAGATAAATTACATAAGTAAAAAACAAAGAAAACAAAATCTAAAGCTACTACTAAACTACTTAAGAAACTATGAAAAAGAACAGCTACATTATACACATCATTTGATCACATTCTTAAAGGTGTTGATACTGTCGCCGATCGCTATAAAGACTTTATAGCGATCGGCGACAGTATCAACACCTTTAAGAATGTGATCAAATGATGTGTATAATGTAGCTGTTCTTTTTCATAGTTTCTTAAGTAGTTTAGTAGTAGCTTTAGATTTTGTTTTCTTTGTTTTTTACTTATGTAATTTATCTTTTGGTCCTGAAGAAGGGACGGGTTGTCCCGAAAATTTGACAATTTCTATTGTTCGTGTCGTTAGCCATTTTTAGTGCTTTATATATTCAGTTTACTGGCTTAGTATCTATATATTAGATCCGACACCTTAAAGATGCCTAGCGTTGTTGATTCTATTCAGTGCTTTTTATATATATATATATATATATATATATATATATATATATATATTTTGATCAGCAAACAATTACTTTTAGTTTGCCGTACTGGATATTTTGGACAAGATTGTGCTATGAAATGTCGAGACACATGTACTGGATGTAACAATATAAATGGATTATGTAACAAAGGGTGTCATCCAGGATGGAAAGGAGACTACTGTGATGAACGTAATGGGTTCAAATATGTCTTAAGATGTATTCTTTGATATGGTATTTCTTTAAAACAGTAACTACTAACACATGTTAAGCATTTGAAAGATAGTTTATATATTGCCAGAAAATTGATAATGACGGCGTGTGATGCCAAAAAAGAAAAGAGCATTTTCGGATAGTGGACAAAATGTATTTCAAAATCAAAAGGACACCCATAGCAAATTCAGACTGGACCCGGTGTCCCGAAAGCGTGATACATGTATTAGTCATTGTTCGTATATTTGGCAAAAATAGTTTGTGATTTAAAATTTCAATTGCTTATCTTGTGTATATTTCCTACATTTAATATCTACTGTATATAGCAGTTAAACAAGGATGATGTTTAAGCATTTGATTATCAATTTGCGAATTATATCGTCGTGTTTTTACTCTTACTTTATGTAATGAAGCTTTAACAATTTGAAATGCATACAATTCTTACAGATTGCGATGAAAGAATGTTTGGGGAAAGGTGTAGCAGTTCTTGTGGACACTGTCTTGGTTCTGAGCAATGTCATCACATCAATGGAACCTGTATGAATGGGTGTGCCAGTGGATACGAAGGTGAACTCTGTACAAAAGGTAACACATCACCATAAAATCATTCTCTTAAGAATATGTATTCGGATTTGGATAGCTGTTGCAGTAGCTTTAAATGTATCATCTGTACTCAGGGTAATTGAATGAATAGAACAATAAAGATATGACAACCGTCTGCTCTTTAAATATCCTATTTTTGTTCGAGAACTGAATATTACATAGATATTACACACACACAAATAAATAAATGAATATATATATATATATATATATATATATATATATATATATATATATATATATATATATATATATATATTGATATCTGGATATTTTGGACAAGATTGTGCTATGAAATGTCGAGACACATGTACTGGATGTAACAATATAAATGGATTATGTAACAATGGGTGTCATCCAGGATGGAAAGGAGACTACTGTGATGAACGTAATGCGTTCAAATATGTCTTAAGATGTATTCATTGATATGGAATTCCTTTTAAACACTAAGTACCAACACATGTTAAGCATTTGAAAATGTTGGATATAGATAGTTTATATATTGCCAGAAAATTGATAATGACGGCGTGTGATGCCAAAAAAGAAAAGAGCATTTTCGGATAGTGGACAAAATGTATTTCAAAATCAAAAGGACACCCATAGCAAATTCAGACTGGACCCGGTGTCCCGAAAGCGTGATACATGTATTAGTCATTGTTCGTATATTTGGCAAAAATAGTTTATCTTATGTATATTTCCTACATTTAATATCTACTGTATATAGCAGTTAAACAAGGATGATGTTTAAGCATTTGATTATCAATTTGCGAATTATATCGTCGTGTTTTTACTCTTACTTTATGTAATGAAGCTTTAACAATTTGAAATGCATACAATTCTTACAGATTGCGATGAAAGAATGTTTGGGGAAAGGTGTAGCAGTTCTTGTGGACACTGTCTTGGTTCTGAGCAATGTCATCACATCAATGGAACCTGTATGAATGGGTGTGCCAGTGGATACGAAGGTGAACTCTGTACAAAAGGTAACACATCATAATAAAATCATTCTCTTAAGAATATGTATTCGGATTTGGATAGCTGTTGCAGTAGCTTTAAATGTATCATCTGTACTCAGGGTAATTGAATGAATAGAACAATAAAGATATGAGAACCGTCTGTTCTTTAAATATCCCATTTTTGTTCTAGAATGTGATGCAAACTACTTTGGAATTAACTGTAGAGAAATGTGCAATGTAACGTGTAAAGGTTGCAACAGAACAACAGGTATCTGTGATACTGGATGTAAACCTGGGTGGAGAGATATATATTGTCATAAAGGTATTATTTTTTTAAATATACACGTTAAACTCAAACTGACTCGGAATTGTTTAAATCGGCGTATCTTATTTATATTAATTATGATAAGGAAGTTATTTAAGTTGGTTAATATATCTTTCAGTAAAGCAACGTATATGTTTATTCTGCTACATTTTATGTCATAAAATACAATACTTTACGATAGAATGCAGTGCAGGTTCTTACGGGATAAACTGTGCCAGTACGTGCGGACAATGTTTGAATAAAAAAGTGTGCAATCATGAAACCGGGAGTTGTGATCAAGGATGCCAGCCTGGATATAAGGGACCAACATGTAAAACAGGTATACAATGTGAACGATTCCTTAATAGAAACAATACAAGTAAAAAAAAATGTGTTATGTGTTTATAGTAGGTTCAGCAGCTACATGTGTCTTAGACATTGACAGACAATGGCAACTACAATACCCTATCACTATGTTATTGTCATACATGTTTAGCAGACAGAAATTATTCTTATTTTTTTCTACATTTAAAAGGGTTGTTCGCGTACCAAATCGATATAAAATTGAAACCAGCGATATTTTTCTTTACTTTTTAAAGGGGTGTGGTCACGATTTTGGTCAAATTTTATTTTTCTGTTTTTATTATTTACAATGCTTAAGGAATGCATTTCTAATGATCAAATGAAATGTGGGTGCCTGCCGATGAGTTTTAAGAAAGATACAGGGCTCACAATTCTTCGTCATGTACACAAGGCTCGTGCCCTGTTTTTGTTTACATAGGTTCAATATACCAGTAAACAATCTTTTTCAAGCTGATCTGTCTATCTTCTTATTCATTTTAAGCATAAATAAACAGTTACTTACGATTAACACATTCATCTGAGGTCTAAAACCGGAATTTTCGCTTCAACATTCAAAATGAAACCAAAAGCTTTGTTTACATAGCGAAACATTGAAAGCTCTGTAACTCGCTTATAGCTCAACAATTAACAATCACATTTTTGTTGTCTTTTAAAAATGCCTTAATTAAACATTGTAAACATTAACATTGAAAAAAAATAACCAAAATCGTGACCATGCTCCTTCAAATAAAATATAGATTATTACCATATTTTTCACTTAAAGTAAATATTACAATCATTTAGACAGCAAGTAGAAGAAATAGATATTTTAGGGAATCAGAACAACTCAAACGCTTTTCTTTTGTACTTTTTGACTTTTTTCCTCTTTTTTTCAGAAAAAACAAATACTTTTTTTGAAACAAAATTTTCATTTCTTCCTTGAAACAAAACAATCGTTGTTTGATTATAAACAAAAATATTGAACGTGACATAAACAGGTATATTATAGATAGAGGGAATGGTTACACATCTATCGAGTAAAATAGATTTCACATCAATCTTTATTGTGTCATATTACAGTTTGTGACAGTAATATGTACGGAAAGAATTGTTCCATGCGTTGTGGATACTGTTGGAAATCAGAGCAATGTCATCACATCAATGGGACATGTATAAATGGATGTGCCAGTGGCTACCAAGGATCAATCTGTGTGGAAGGTAGATTATGGTTGCTGTTGCTGTATAATCAGATTTGAAAGTTCCGATCAATACTAACCACTATTCATATAAAATAAAGCATCTTATTTAGAATGTAAAGACCATTTTTTTGGACCAAACTGTGAAAAAGAGTGCAACAGTACTTGCAAAAGCTGCAACAGAACAACAGGAACATGTGACTTTGGGTGTCAACCGGGGTGGAAAGGACTTTTTTGTCACGAAAGTATGTTTAATTAATACTATGTTTGTCATTGCGCGTGATTTAATAGCAATTAACTTTTGATATTGATGAAAAACGATTCATTTTGTTTTCAAAAACAAAAGATCCTAAGCAATTTATCATTTAAAGCAAAAAATACGTCAGAGACGACAATTTTTCTACCGCTTAAAGGGGGAGGGATTGAAAATTGGGAAACATAAATTTTTATTACAAATCTAAAATAATGAAGTTAATTATTATGGAACAATTATAAAAAATATTTTTAAAAAGCATAGTAAAGAAGAAATTTATTTTATAACAAATTAAATATATATTTTTTTTTATTTTGAAATAAAATAACTCATTTTGTTTTTTCGAATCTGTAATTAAATGACACTATGCAGTATCTTAACTTCTTTTTTAAACGCTTTATTTATGCTCGTTAGATATATTGTATTTTAGCTTGCGATCAGAGGAAGTATGGTGAAAATTGCAACATGCCTTGTGGACACTGTGTAAAGTCAGAGCAATGCAATCACATCAATGGGACCTGTATGAATGGTTGTGACAGTGGCTACGAAGGGTTAAACTGCACAGACGGTGAGTTTATAATAAATTTTAACCTAAAAGAAATAATTATTTCATAGCTAAAAATTGTTGATTTCTTTTCCTTTTTTTCAGAGTGTGACGATAAACATTATGGACTAAACTGCATGGAAATGTGTAATACAACGTGTAAAAGCTGCAACAAATCGACAGGAATATGTGACAATGGGTGTCATCCTGGATGGAGAGGGCTCTTTTGTCATGAAGGTTGATAAAAATATTAGTCATTTGCTGATCTGCTATATATATTTTTTTTACAAGTTTAAGAAAATAGATAATTTTTTTTAAAAATGTATATTTGTTTTCAGAATGTATAGCTGGTTCTTATGGGGAAAATTGTAACAATAGTTGTGGACATTGTTTAAATGAGACAGCATGCCACCATGTTACTGGAATGTGCGATGTAGAATGTGACCCTGGGTACCAAACTCCGTACTGCTCAGAAGGTGAACTACTTTTGTCATAATACGTTTAATAAATATTACATCTGTTTAAAACTTTAAATCCAAATTTTACGAATAATATATAAAAACAAACTGAAAATTATCTTAGTGAATATGAAACATTAAAACATCGTGTGAATAGGTAAGCAATTTTAGTTCATTTATGAAAAAAAAATATCAGTTGCTTAGGCATACAAATTTACGAAAATCAGTACACATTTTCGTGATTGCAATAATTATTTTTTTGTTGTTGCAAAAGTCAACAATACTACCGTCAACGGTTAAAATCCATTCTAGAATTATTTTTTTGGTCACAATGTTTTTTAACATAATGTTTATTATTATAAGTTTTATTTAGGGAATGAGAAACATTCTCTGAGTATTTTTATGTGATAATTTATGTCGGGGGTTAGTCAAATCCAGTAAAGCCCGAATGGTTTTGTGATAGATTTGATCACGCCCCGACCGAAATATTCAAAGAATGACTCCTTATTACTTATATTTATATAATTTTCAGCAACTGTTCGATTGAGTATTTGAAAAGAAATAAGCAAACCCCGCTTGCACCCTAATTATACCTCATTCGAAGTAATTGGACTTTATAGTACACAATCTAAACGTAGTGTTATCACAGGTGACACTGAAAATGTAAATATTATTTCAATTCAGAATGCAGCGAAGGAAATTATGGAATGAAATGTAACAAATTGTGTGGGTTCTGTTCCAATATCTCCCACTGCTCTCATGTTGACGGAACTTGTCGGACCGGATGTAGTCCCGGCTATCGGCATAATCTCTGCAAGGAAGGTCTCGTTTTTGTTTTCCCTTGTGGTCAACTTATATTTATTCATTGATTAAAAAGTATTGAGATCAATTTTTTAGCATAATATTTTTTTAACATTTTTATACGATGCTTTACTAAGGAAGGAATGGATTCCTTATAAAATTGCTGAATCAACATATATTTTTAGTTTGTGAGAAAGGTCGATTTGGTCAAGACTGTGCTTTAAAATGCAACACCACTTGTCAAGGTTGTAACAATGTCAATGGAGTGTGTGACACTGGCTGTAAAACTGGTTGGAAAGGAGTCTACTGCCATGAAGGTTTACTAGTGTGATGGTTTTCCTTATTTTTATTTTAGTGTCATTCCCCTTAAATTCGACCGGGCGTGGTATGCGCGTGCCGGGACTGTAGAGCCCGACCGGTCGGGGTGTTTTTAGTCAGTCTTTAACTTTATTATATCAGATACAGACGCACTTTCGGGGATTGGGGCTATATTTCATATTCATTTTTTTTATAACGGTAAATATCACACTCCCCTGGATTTTAATATGATACTGTTTCATACCTGTTATGTTTATAATTGTTTATTTCTCTTAATTATTACAGAATATAATTTCTAAACACTAAATATATACTTGTTATCCTTTTGAACTCGGATCACATACATATGTACGGGACTTAACCCCAAGACGGTCCCGTTACACTTGTATAACATGACTTTGACAAACCCGAAGTTCCTTATTTCAAAGAAAAAATTGTTCTAACTTAATACTCATTTTGAATTTGTTTGTAATTAATTTAACTTAGTCTTACCACAAACGAGTAATGAAGGAACAATAATTGGAGGATCTACTGGGGCACTTGCCATTCTGATAGTAGTATGTCTGATAGTGGTTACACTCATAAGACGGAGGTAAATTAGTTTTCTTTTGTTTAGTATTACATATGACAGAATTAAAGAAAGTGTTTGCTACATGAATATGTGTATTGTTTTTTTATTTCAATTTGGTATGCTGCATATTATAAGTTGTATGCCTTTAAACATAGTTCTCTAAGTAAAACTAAATCCAACGAATTGATTTTTTAATTGATTTTTATTTGATGTGTGACCGTCTTCTAAAAAAAACTATAAAACACCACAGACGATTGAGTACTTTAATCGGTTTTTACTTAACCTTTGTTTTGGCTTTTTTTTTTCTATAGAAATCAGAAAACTAAACAGAAAAATGTTGATAGCCATTTCAACGGTATGTCTTATTAACATTTTTTAATTAAATTAATTAATCAATTTTAAGAACATTGACTAATGTATGTGAATAATTACTTACAGGGAATCTAATTAGTAATACTGAAATGGTGGTTAAATCGAATAGTAAAGATTCAGATATGAACGATAGCAACGATTCTGTTAAGCTTGTACAACCTACCGATAGCAACAAAGAAGATTGGAGCGAGAACCCCTTCGGAGACAATGACATCTACATGAACGAGCAGTTTACTCCAAACATCCCAGTAGATCAACTGGATTGTTTTATTGCAGAAAAAAAAAGCAAAGGAAATGAAGGATTTAAAAAAGAATATGCAGTATGATCTAATTGATCATTTCTATAAATTGATATTAGTGATAAATCAGTTTTTGAACAGTTTTTTTTTACTTGTAAAGCTAAGTTGGTTAATGCAATTACAACTCAAACCCTTTTTTAACATAACATACGTCATATTTTACTTTCTTGTTCTGTTTATTTGAGTAATCATTTTTAGGGTTTTTCAAAAATTTGTTTGCAAGGGTTGATTTCATATTATTTTATTTTTCTAAGAGAGATTTAATTGACTTTACAATTAACAATAGGGTCTTCCCTCTGGTGAGATTCGCTGCTGTGATGCCGGGAAGAAACAAGAAAATATATCAAAGAATAGGTTCAAGACAACTTTTCCATGTAATCATTTCATTTTATGTTACCTATTTTATTTACATAATATTAAATCAGCAGGTTTTTTTTTAAATATTGCTTTAATTGCATTATACTTGTTTCTATTATACGTATGACACACAACAGCTTATTTGATGTTTGGATTTTGTATCTTAAACAACGTGTATGATTTGTTATTGAACTACTGTGTCTTTATTGAAAATATAGATGACCATTCCCGTGTAAAACTACATGTGGACAACGAATCATCGTCGGATTATATTAATGCAAACTATATTGACGTACGTATACACAGTGTTATCCGTTTACAAATGTTAGGCTTTACATACACGAGGTATAAAATCAGTTATATTATTTTGGTTTGGTGGTCGTGACCATTTTAAAACTAAAAAAAGATCCTTATTACGAAAAAAAATTGTATAAAAATCTGCATGTTGTAAAGATAAAACAATTATTTTTACTAAATTATAAATTGCCGCTAAAAATTCAGATTGAAAACCTTAAGAAAATTTGACGGCCAATTTGTTGACTACCCGGTCTTCTTAAAATGCTATACTGTGGCTATTGTTTCTATAAGAGATAATTAGACAACCTCTGTAAATTAAACCGTTTTAAAGCTAACATATATCTATTTCTTTACTTAATGATGAATTGTTGCTATAAAAAATCAGATATGAAATTAATGGTAAATAAGACGGGCAATTTGTAAAACACCTTGCCTTTTTAGATATGTTGGGTTTTTAATGGTTATTTTTTCTCTAATTAAAACAAACGTTATATGAAGCATAAGTGCTAAATACAATGGTTTTATGTATATCATTTTTCTTTATCTCAGGGACACAACAGACAAAAAGAGTACATCGCTGCACAAGGTTAACTTATCATATATTTCCCTGATGTTAGTTTGAAATGCAAAAACAAAAATAAATCAAAACGTTAAATAAACATGTATTTTCTTAAACTGAAATAAAATATTGTAAGAACTTTTTGGAAAAACTTTTTAAAGATACATCATGAAAAGATTTATTCACGTAACATATAATTCTTTACATTCTATAGGACCAAAAGCCAATACTCTTGCTGATTTTTGGAGAATGATTTGGCAGGAAAACGTAGCTACCATTGTAATGCTTACTAATCTTAAAGAAGGCGAAAAGGTACGGATTCATTAGTTATCCAAAATAGACAGCGGACAGAACATCTAACATTAGGATAAAAGTCCGTTATTTTTGCTTTTATTCATGTACTTAGGAAACATTTTTGTGTTACGAAAATAATATTTTTTCGATTACAAACCGAAAATAAGCATTTTTAGAGAGTAAGTTATAAACATATTAAAATAAACTTGTAAACATTTTTTTTAAATGTTCAAGCATGAAAGTCGCTTCAGTAAACGAATCTTAGACAATTTGTACAAGTCGCAATGATGAACGTTTTCTTTTTAGGAAATAACGTGTCTGTTGTTTTATTTGATCAAACGTAAGGCATTGAATTTTCGCAGTTTAAGTGTACCCAGTATTGGCCGGAAAGAAACAAACCACTTAGTGCTGGGCCAGTGTTGGTCAAACTGATTGAAGAGAAAGAGTACGCCTTTTACATAGAACGGAAAATGTCAGTTAGCAACAAACAGGTTTGATTTACTATAATCATTCGAAATGTTATTACATAAAATAAAGTGTTTCTCTTTTACATTTTTTATCGCTATCAAAAATAATCAACAAAACATTAGTTATTTATTCATTATACATGGATATAATATATCATATGAATTATAGCCTATTATATGGGGCGTTTTATAATAACATGTAATCTTCTATAGATGCATTCGTCTCTGCATCATACTTTTTTTCTCAACGTTAAATATTGAAAAGCAAAATATGAAATTAACATTTTTTAGTTCATATATTTGAATCCTCCAAGTACATATATCAATATGGTTATACTAGTTTTACGTTTACATTTTGGTAAATAGAAAACGTCATATCTGATAACATTTTAAATACCATCATAAGCACAAGTTTTAGAAAATGTAACGTAGCTTCTTACTAATTACATTGTACGCTGCTGAAGGTAGTAGACGATGCTATTAGTTTTTGTATTATTGTTAAATAGTAAAATTACAGATACATTACGTTTTTGTTTTTCGATATCTTTTGCAAAAAAAGGAGTTTATTTCACATTGAATTTAACGTTGTGTTATTGAAGACAAAAAATTGTTGTCGGAGATATATGTATAAAGAAGTTTAAAAAATAAGTAATAAAAATATAATACGTGAGTTTTATGAATTTATTGGCGATAGTGGCCACGACTGCCTTATATCAAAACGGATACAGAATACAAGGTGAACGTTGGGTCCAGCTGTTCACCCGTAAAAAACCATAACAAATATCTATATGAACACTACTGGCGGGGTTCTTTTGTTAAAGAAAGTGCGTTTTCTTAACATATTGTTTAACGTTCAGGTAGAGAAGACACAGGTGCTTTATTATTTTTTTAGTTAAAGAAGACACGCGTGATTTATCAGCACCACTACACGGCGTGGCCTGATCACGGAACCCCAGAATCATTGTGTTTGCTCACGTTTCACAACCACGTGATCAACAAAACTAATAATAACACGAATGTACCCACTGTTGTCCACTGCAGGTAATTAGCACGCATTAATAGCACAATTTCGACTCCTGTTTAACATTGTGTCACTTATTGTTCAACTGAATGAAATACACTCGTCTGTATGTTATGTAATAAAGCACAAAACGTTAAAACAAATACATATGTTTAAAAAGCGTATTTACCTCCTTTTTATCAATTCTACTCAACATAATTTTTCGTAAAAAAGGTTTCATTTTATTCCCTTTTTAGCGCGGGTGTAGGGAGGACCGGTACTTATATAGCTCTGGACGCTTTGTATCACATGGGCAAACAGACAGGAACAGTCAACGTGGTGGAATTTGTCAAGAAAATGAGAGGAAACCGAGTGTCTATGGTCCAAACATTTGTAAGTTTACTCTGAAAAGCAATTTTGTAATAACTATGTAAAAAGTATCTGTTACTAATTTTGTGATGTTTTATTTGCATTATTACAGGTGTTTCTATAGAAAAATAAATGTAATTAACACAAGAAAAATAAACGTAGCTTTTCTTGGAAAGAAAGTACAAGAGGTATATAGATAACATCACAAAGTACATTGTATTGATTTTATAGGAACAGTACACAACGATCTATCTTGCTTTGAACAACATTTTCAAAGCTCCAATTAAGATGGACAATTCCACAGACGTTTTCTTCAAGGCAGAGAAAGCTATTCAAGGCGCACAAGCCACCAGAAAAGATTTCCAGGCAAGAACAAGAACACTCGGCATATACAAAATTGAAAGCTCGTTGATCTTAATCTAATTTTAATTGGAAACCCTTTTAATCAAGAGAATGCTTAACATGTCTATCTACATAAGTGAAATTAATTTGATGTTTCCAGCTTCTTTTAAATGTTCGACCAGCATACACGGGAGTAGACTACAAGATTGCGAAGCAAAACTCAGCAAAAAACTGCGCGGACACTATTTTGCCACGTACGTATTCTAATTAGATAAAAAGTATGGTCATTATCAGAGAATAAATTCATCTGAAATATATATTTGAATGTAATTATCTTTTTTCATACAACTGTTTATTCTATGACTTGCACATAATGTTCATGGTTGCATAACAATCAATACAAAGTGTTACAAAGTGTTAGATTGAATATCTTAGCTTCATATGAAAACATAAATATTTGCATATTGTCCCAAAGACTAATAACCAGGTATTCCTGCAAAAGCAATTTCATGTGTCAATAATTAATTGTTTCTTAGTTTCTTTTTGTGTGTGTGTTAAACCAAAACCTAATCTTTCTTCTACAGTTGATAAGTATAGTTTATTTTTGTCATCGTCGGTATCAAACAGAGGAAATTACATCAACGCTATCTTTGTACCAGTAAGTACATGATATTTTTAATCTAAAACATTTAATTGTTTTGATTTATCAAATGAAAAAATAAAATTGCAAATTATAATGTAGTCATTGACAAACGGAAGGCGGTTTATTGTGACAAAATACCCAATACCAGATGGCGCTGTGGACTTCTTACGTCTGCTCGATGACCACGAGTCTGATACTGTAATATGCATGGACCCTGTTCAGGATATTAATTCGGTATGAGAAAAACAAACATATCGCAATAAAATATTTGATTGGTAAAAGAACCGGGTTTTTTATTCCTAAACATGTTCGACTATCTAAAACAAGTTAAACAATTATAATCTTAAAACACTTAAGCATTCAATATTATACACTGAATACATAAGGATATATTGATGTCATGGATAGTTTCTTTATGATATAGATGTGTTCATATTGTCAACAGATTCGCAGTTGGTTGCCAGATGCATCCTCGTCAACGGTCGTGACACCTTTCACAGTGCACTGTCAATCAAAGTCAAAAACTGACGTCACCTGTCACCTTATTGATATTGTTCAAGAAAAGGTACGTTTTTCTTGATATTTAGAAACTTCTACTGAGGGTGTTAATCGCTAGCTGGCTAATTTGTTACGATATCAATAATTTTACCATAAGAAAAAATATTATGTAGAATAAAAAAAAAGTTAAAAAGATACTTCTGAAACATATGTCGGAGTGAATAGAAGAACAAAAAATTAAGCATTTGCTATTTAAGTAAACTTAAATGAAAAAAAAACGCAAGGCAATCCTGGAGTTAACTTGTTTCAGAATGAGGACGAGTCGCACTCTGTGGTTGTGGTGGAACCGAGGGCGAAGATTGGTCCAATTGAAACTTCCCAAGATACATCACACCTCCGGAGTCTTGTGTCGGCAGCGTTACTGTCTGAGACAGAAAATCCCATCACCGTCGTTTGTAGGTACGTTAACAAAAGTGCGTTCAATATGGTTGTATAATATACATATTTTTTTTAATTTTACACTCGCAGCTTACTTGTAACGTTAAACTTATCTGCATGTGCATGTGACGTTGAGCCGATACACTAGGGTTTAAAGTATTGCATTACAGACTACGGTGTGGTTACCGTTTTCACTAAAATAGATACATGTACCCACTGGCTTTGATTACTTCTGCTTAAGATTTATTTCCTTTCGATAGGAAAAGTGTTGATGTTTAGCATCAGTTTGAGGATAAATTGTTAAACTTATCTTTAATATAAACCAGTGACGGTGCTTCTTTGTGTGGAGTGTTCCTTGCTGTCCATAACGCCATTCAGCAGCTGGACATTGACGGTTGGGTGGATGTGTTCACTACGGTTAGACATCTACAAGTCAGACGTCCGGAATTCTGTGCTAACTTTGTAAGTCATCAACATAGATATACTGTATAGAGATTGTAAATCAGTCGCATATGGCCAAGTCTCTAAATGAATGAGTTATGTCATAACATTGAAAATCACAGTAATTTTAAACGTTT
Organism: Magallana hongkongensis; assembly: GCA_015776775.1. NCBI lineage: Eukaryota > Metazoa > Mollusca > Bivalvia > Ostreida > Ostreidae > Magallana > Magallana hongkongensis. Next base: position 4,550,940 of record CM027469.1, on the reverse strand, counting down.
GACAAATGAGTTGTGTTCAAAGATTGTAAGTCAGTCTTTACCAGGACCCATTCTTAGCGTGCTACGGTGTTACGCATATCTGCATATGAACGAGTCATTTGACTTATACGTTCTCTGTTCAGATTATAAATAATTCTACTAAAACAGTAGGTCTTTAAAAAAAATAGTTTATGTGCTAAGATTTTAACTCTCTCAATATATTTACGTGTCATTAAACAAAAAACACCCGTGACAGATTACCTTTTCTCCAAAATTAAAGACCTTCCTCCACTTATCACATCGATTAAGCAAATATTGTGAGTAACAAATATGTCCACCTTCTAAACGAAAATTAATATTTTCAAGAAGAGAAAAAATCGGTAAGGTTGTAGGTCTGGTAAATTGCAAATGTGCAGCAGCGCAAATTGCGTTTTGGTCTCATTCACTGAAAAAAAGGTTTATGGCATCTATATATTCTTACTTCTAGATTATGTAACAAGTCATTTGTAAATTAGATGTTTCTTCAACTCTTAGATATTGGTTCCTTTTTATAGGGTCACTAAGGTAGCAAGAAACAGTTTCTATTAAAAAAACATTTTTTTGTAAAATTGAGAGTTCTTTACTTGAATTGTTGGGGGTGTTTCTGAAATTAATGAACTAATTTTTAATGTTTTTTGTTAGTTAGAGGAATGTCTTTTGTTGGAATTGGTTTGCAATATTTAGGCCCCATATGTTTGGTACATGAGAATCAGAGGGGAAATGCGAAACCTCCGACTATGACTGTTGTGTTGACTTTACACAGTGAAATTGCAAGGAGGTAAAATAACGCAAAAAGTTGGTAGATAAGACATAGTAAGCTATAAACTTTACGTTTCTGACATGTGATGGTGCAGCATGCATTCGATACGGAAGGTCAACCCTTTGCGGGGAATTAGCTGGAGGATGTCAACAAAGCTATTACCTCATGACAAATTAGAAAAATAAACTAGACTCTTGTTGCTATAGCAACAAAAAGGTCTTCCGTTCTTCATATCTAAATCTGTACAAAAGATCCATTTCTCTTGTAAACAGAAAATGGATATAATTTATACTGTAAAGGAATTCCCCAAAAATACAAATACACAAAGACAATATGTCAATTTTTGAGTACTTTCTCTGACGACCGGATGTTACGCCGGATCATACAAAACATAGTAAACATACATTCATACATTGCCTTGTCTTTCCTTAAAGTTTGGATGTTCAAGTTTTTGTTAGTTATAATATCTCGTTGAGAAAAAGTTTTTGTGTCGGGACCAGAAACGAACGAACGGAAGTGATTAAGAAATTGAAAATACGTATTTTTATACATTTACCTATGATACGTTATTGTTCATCACATTAAGTAAAATGTTGAAAAAATTATAATGTTAAAAAAACCAACCTTTTATTGCTTGAACACTTCGAGTGAAAACCGGAAGTGACGTACGACCAAATGGAACCCGTTAAACACATGTTCATTCAAATGTCCATTATCCATACAAGTTTTGTGTCTTGATCTCTCACAGTTTCTGAAATTTTGGGGTAGTTTTTTTTTTAAAGAAGGCTACGCGGGCATGTTAAGGCTTCCTGATGGATTTTACAGCGATGTGTAGAAAGTCACTTGTCTGTACTTCATACGATATGACGTCATAATTAACTTTGACGTCACGATCTGCATTCCTGTCGATAGTTCCCAGGGAATGTATCTCAACCGTAAAAGTGAAATACATCAAACCACTATAAAACCGCATGTTTTCTTTACATAGATGCTGCCGTTAATGCTGGATGTACAGAATTCATTCATATTAAAAATAGTATCAAATAATCGGCAGTCGTAAAGCTTCGTTATAAGTAAAAGACAATTTATAAACTAGTGGTTCGGAGACTCTCCCTGCTACATGTAAACAACTGAATGAAGAAATTTTAATGCATGTAAAACCAGCTTGGCGCAGGTGAAAGATCAACATAATTTTAGAATATTTTACGTATAATTGGTAGAGAATATAAGTATCAATGTGAATCGTGCTACGGAAACCTACGGATTAACCCCAATTGTTTGTAAATCGCTTTTGATTAGTAAAAATGTGCATTATTTTGATGATTTTCTGGAATGTTTTAACAATATCTTCGATAAATGAAATATCTATTTCTTTCCCGAGCAATAACTTCAAAGTATATGACTTAACAAAGAATTGTTCTTAAAAATATGTTTGATTTAATGTCATTAATCACCTGCGCCGATGCGATTTAAAAAGAGCATTTGCAATACTAGGATTCGCCCGTCACGTGATTACAAAGAACATATGACGTCACAAAATGCATCAAATAATAATGTTTAACATCGGTGTCAATAAATGTAACATAGATTTTAAGAAATACTCCCGGTCAAAGTATTTTTGCGATGATTCAAATAATACCGTTTTCAAGTCGTATTTTAGCATCGGGACGCCTTAACATTGCTGCGTACCTGAGATATTTGCGATGTCTCATCGGAAGTAGAACTTTTTTTGGTTTTTTACCATGTGTGGATGACCTCTTGTATTTTTATAACTAAAATGTTACTTCCATGTTAAATAACCAACATATTTTTAAAAAATCAGAATTTGGTGTACTTCCTGTGACGACTGGAAGCTACGCCGGGTGAAACAAAATAGTGTTAACACGTATCCATACACAGGTCTATAATCCTACAAAGTTTGGTTGTTGAAGTCGTTACCGTTTTTGAGATCTCGTCGATATAAGTTTTTTTGTCTCGGGACAGGAAACGGACAAACGGAAGTGCTTAATGAAATTTAAATTTTTATATCTTGTTTACTTTCCTGTTTTACATTATTATTCATCGAAGTAGCTAAAACTATCAAATATAAACAGTTTAACGGATAAACAGTTTGATTTGTTTGAACTCTTCCGCTGTGGACCGGAAGTGACGGAAGACAAAATGAAACTGTTTCAACACATCTTCGATCAAATGTCTATGATTCGCGAAAGTTTCGTGTCTTGGTAACGTACAGTACCTGAGAAGTTGCGGGTACAAAATATGTTTTAAAAAAGCTTCCTGAGATAATCGAGATATCTCACCGGAAGTAGAATTTTTTTGTTTATTTAACATTGTATAGATGACACATGTAAGGATCTATACTAATATTTTTATTCTATGGAAAATAAATTAAATACGTAAAAACAAAAAAAATTTGAAGAGCTTCCTGGACAGCCGGAAGTTACGACGAACAAAACAAAAATGTTTAAACACATCTACAACTATAGTTCTATCATCCCAAAAAAGTTAGGATGTTCAAGTCTTTTCCATTTTTGAGATCTCGAGGTGACAAGCTTTTCGTCACGGGACAGGAAACGGACGACAGGAAATGAATTTTCAAAAAATGAAAAAAAATCCTGGAGATATGATCATTTTCTATCAATCTTGAAAACTTCAAGTAAATCTATCCAGCCATCTCTGAGAAATCTTGTGGACAAAAACTGGGAAAAAAATAATAATAAACTAGACTCTTGTTGCAAAAGCAACAAAAAGGTCTTCCGTTTTGATATACATGTATCAATTTAACTGTAAGACATTGCTTCTCTCACATAAAAAAAAAGTGGATATGATAATTATTGTGAATGATATATCCAGACGTTACTTCCAATAAAAACAACGAGAATAAAAAAGAAATCAATTCTTTAAGTACTTTCTGTGACGACCGAAAGTAACACCGAACTTAACATCAATGTTAATCATATGTACAATCACAAGTCAATCTTTCCTCAAAGTTTGGTTGTTCATGTCTCTGCCAAATCTAAGATCTCTATGAAACAATATTTTTGTTTCGGGACCGGAAACGGACAATCGGAAGTGATTAATAACAACAAAAGCTAGTATTTCTCATACATTTGCTTAGCGTACATCACTGTTTATCAGGCTAGATGAAACACCCAAGAAAGTCAGTTAAACTTGTTCAAAACATGATTTATTTGAATCCCTCCGGTGAAAACCGGAAATGACAGTTGACAAAATAAAACCCTCTAAACATATCATCAATCAAATGTCTATTATTCATGAAAGCTTCGTGTCTCAATCACTTACAGTGACAAAATTCTTGTGGGCATCAAATCTGTAAAAAGGAAAGCTACTTAAAGATATTTGAGATATATCACCGGAAGTAACAGTTATTTGAATATTTAACATTATAAGGATGACACATCTAAGATTGTATACCGATATATTCATTCCATGTAAACGCAATAAATAAAGAAAAAACAAAATTGTTGTAGTGCTTCCGGTGATGACCGGAAGTTACGCCGAACAAAATAAAAGAGCGTAAAAACATGTACATTAATAGGTCTATCATCCCACAAAGTTTGATTGTTCATGTCGACACTGTTTTTGAGATCTCGTCGAAATAAGGTTTTTTGTCTCGGGACAGGAAACGGACAAACGGAAGTGCTAAATGTAAATTGTATTAAATATTTTTTGTATACTTGCCTTTTGAACATAATTGTTCATAGACAACCTATGCATACATTTATACTTATATATCTGTTTTATGGAAAAGGAGTTTTATGCGAAAAAGGAGTTATTTTTGAAGTGCTTCCGGTGACGACCGGAAGTTACGACGAACAAAACAAAATAGTGTTAACACATCTACAGCTAAATGTTTATCATCCCACAAAGTTTGGATGTTCAAGTCGTTACCGTTTCTGAGATCTCGTTGATACCAGCTTTTTCAACGCGGGACAGGAAACGGACAAACGGAAGTGCTCAATCTAAATTGTATTTAATATTTATTGTATACTTGCCCTTTTTTCTTCATTTCTCATCCAGCACACTACAAATATCAATGGAAAACAGTTAAACTGATAAACAGCTTTCTTTGTTTGAACTCTTCCTGTGTGGACCGGAAGTGACGGAAGACAAAACGAAACAGGTTAAACACATATTCAATCAAATGTCTATCATCCATGAAAGTTTTGTGCTTTTATCACTTATAGTTTCTGAGATCTCGTTTGTACAAAATGTTTCTCAAAAAGCTACCTGAGATATTAGAGATATCTCACCGGAAGTAGAATTTTTTTGTTGAATTAACATCGCATAGATAACCTATGCATACATTTATACTAATATACCTATTTTAAGGAAAAGGAATTTTATGCGAAAAAGTAGTTATTTTTGAAGTGCTTCCGGTGACGACCGGAAGTTACGACGAACAAAACAAAAAATTGTGAACACATCTACAGCTATATGTTTATCATCCCACAAAGTTTGGATGTTCAAGTCTTAACTGTTTCCGAGATCTCGTTGATACAAGCTTTTTCAACGTGGGACAGGAAACGGACAAACGGAAGTGCTCAATCTAGATTGTATTTAATATTTATTGTATACTTGCCCGTTGTACTTCATTTCTCATCCAGCACACTACAAATATCAAAGGAAAACAGTTAAACTGATAAACAGTTCGATTTGTTTGAACTCTTCCTGTGTGGACCGGAAGTGACGGAAGACAAAACGAAACCGGTTAAACACATCTTCAATCAAATGTCTATCATCCATGAAAGTTTTGTGCTTTGATCACTAATAGTTTCTGAGATCTCGTTTGTACAAAATGTGTTTCAAAAAAGCTACCTGAGATGTTTGAGATATCTCACCGGAAGTAAAAATTTTTTGTTGAGTTAACATCGCCTAGATAACCTATGTATGTATTTATACTTTTATATTTATTTTATGGAAAAAGAATTTTATGCGAAAAAGTAGTTATTTTTTAAGGGCTTCCGGTAACGACCGGAAGTTACGACGAACAAAACAAAATAGTTTAAACACATCTACAACTATAGGTCTATCATCCCTCAAAGTTTGGAGATTCAAGTCTTTATCGTTTCTGAGATCTCATTGTACATAGCTTTTTGTCGCGGGACAGGAAACGGACGACAGGAAGTGAACTTTGAAAAAATGAAAAAAAACGCCTAGAGATAATATCATTTTCTATCAGTCCTGAAAATTTCAAGAGAATCTATCCGGCCATCTCTGAGAAATCTTGTGGACAAAAAACGGACAAAAAAAAATAAGAAGAAGGAACATTACAATCACTATAAGGTCTTCCGTTGGAAACGGAAGACCTTAAAAACCTTACAATCTCTATAAGGTCTTCCGTTGGAAACGGAAGACCTTAAAAAAGGTCAAAATCTAAGAAAGCCAAACGTGTAGACCCTTTGCAGGTTATGACAGGTAAATTTCTTCAGAAATCAATGGTTGACCCTACAAGGATTGAATTAAAGGTATTTGTGCTGAATGGGAACTGAGGAAAATCTAGTAAAAGAATTCCGAAGACATAAATGAGGTTACAATGATTTGTAATTAAAGATATGCCCCTTTCCTCCTAATATAAACATCACTTAAACTATAATACAGTTTTGTAGGATTTTGTGATTGAAAAATTGCCAGATGAATATGCATTTGAAGCTAATATTGATGTCAGTATTTCTTAGTTTTGTTTTCATCTGAACAGAATGAGTACCAAATGGTATTTAAGGCTCTGTACGACCACATTCAAAGTACAACTGAGACCATCTACTCCAATCAGTGAACGAACACCGAGACGACCACATCCAGAGTACGTCAGTGGCCATGTTCATTATAGGACAGTTGAGATTCTCCGGGTTCTGTGTAAATCGTAACATTCCATGCATGATTTATTAAGTAGACAATTACCATTCTTCAAAAAAGTCTTATAAAGACTTTATATATAGTCTGTCCCAAGATTTTCTCGATTCATATTTTGGTTAATTACTCGATAGTTATAAATACTTCAGGGTTCAAAGGAAGTTCATTCAAAAGTATGAAAAATTTCTAAGATTTCTCAGTTGAAACGCCCCTGTTAATTTATCATGTTTCAATACACGGCTAAAATGTCCACAGAGATGTCCACAAAGATTTTGTTTTGCAATAAGCCCAGATGTTAATGTTGAAAAATTGCACGAGGTATTCCGAGTGACTTTCGAATGGAGAAATCTCCGGAAGAAATCTGTTTCGTTCCTGTGATTTTTTATAAAAAAGAACAATGTGTGAATGAAAACATCTTGGAAATTGTCCTTTTTATCGAATTCAATTACACTTCTTTCACAGACTTTAGGTATTTTACAATCCACGTTGCTTCGCTATATGAAGATTGTCATCATGATTTCGTGTTTTTGAAAGAAAATGAAATCAAAATATACCAAACTAATTGTGTTTACATAGCTAAATTAGTTCATCAGCTGGCGATGAATAAAGGACACTGGTGACACTATATATGCTAACTGATATAATAACATTTGTGTATATAATGGATAAGAATCAATTATAATCAAACAGCTTTGATTGAACTAACACTATTAAGTTAAACTATGTAACTTGCTATGATATCGTTACACTGTATTGTATTGAGACTTTTTAACTGCGTGTGTAAATTCATGTACATTATAGTATAAAATTCTAATCATTAATTTTAATTCATTTGCATAAACAATAAACACATTGTTTTAATTCTTATTACAAAGAAATCTCAGATACAACATTATTAGCTATGCTCGTTTTTGTGTTTTCTTTCTTTTTCTTTTGTTCAGTTGACAAATTTATAGAAACTTTCACTGAAAATTTGGTTAATGTGTATTTGTTTTCTATAAATCTTTGAACAGATGGGTATACATTTATATATAATGTAATCTTAAGATCAAATGATTATATATTCTTTTTAATTAAATTATATAAAAAAAAAAAACTGGGAAAGTTATTTATCTTTTTTTTAGGAAACTTCCAATGTCATAATATTTTTTTGTCTTTTAAAAGGAGCCAATGACATTTATAATGAATATTCATCCTCTTCTCACTTTTGTGTGCAAATGCACAACCTTCCTGAAATACTTCACACATGTTTGACTAGACAAAAATTAGCATAATAAATTGCTATGAGATTGTAAACTAAATCAAATTAAAAAAAAAACACTTCGCATACTGTGGTTTCATTAATATTCAAGGGCATGAATTTTTTAGGATAAAGTGAAAATCACAGTTTCAAGGATTCGTAATTTGTGGCCAATGATCCTATCAATACAAAATATTAATAGAAATTACACTTCAATGAACGTTTCATTTCGTAGATCAACTTCAAAACGAAATCCACGAAAATTGGTATTCAACGAATATTGATGAATCCACAGTAGAAAAAAACTTGTCTGAAACCCGAATCAAAGACACTGTTACTCTGGTTGAGTTGTCAAAATAAGATTGGTGTAAACCTCAATGATATATGGATACAATCATATACAAATATTTACTAATTATGGAATGGACTGCTATTGACATTAATTTTTACTATCTTTAAAGAAACTTAAAAGTTTGAAACTCTAAGAATTGATTTGTGGCTAAACAGAAATTTTGGAATTAATTTGGTTTCCCTTTTTTTCACACAATTATTTTGACCACCACTGATATAACAAGAGTTTGGTTATAGATCTGCTAGTCATGTAAATAAGCAACGTTCCTGTTCTGTTGGTTTAATCTCTAATTCTTTCATATAATTACTAGACTTTGACCCATGCGTGCACAGGTTGACATTGCATATGATATCGGACAATTACGAAACAAAATCATCGACACACCGTATTGTTGACATTTACATAACCAAGCTTTATGACTACAATAATGCTATTAATTTCACTACACTCGGCTTAGTTTGAATAACCTAACTGTATCTCGGAACAGGCCTTCACCACAGTTAAGATAACTCCCATTTACCCGTAATGTAGAAAAAAGAAAATGCAGAATCGCTCCGAAACGATTTTTGAGAAAATTAACAGGCTGCAATGAAAATAACAGTCAAATTTTCATCTAAAAATTTAATTCATTTTTATGAAGAATTCAATACTTTTTCACCAACTTTTTTACTCGCTTCGAATTTACACACCATGTTGACATTCGGAACTCTCGGGATATTTCATATTAAATGCACTGAGCTAGAGTAATCTTCCCTATTCCTTTGATAAACAAAATATAAGACAAATTTTCAATGAAAATGTACATGTACTTGTTATATCGTCTCTGAGTTTATCCATGCAAATGTGATATTGTGGAGCATAAACTAAAAAATCTCCGTGATTTAACGTATGTAATACGCATGTGCAAGATGCATGTGCAAATTCAAGATAATTTCCGGATATTTTAAAGGAATTTTCGTTGATTATTAATTCGCGAAGCTCGATTGAGAAAAAATAAGAACAAATTGGTAATTTTCAAGTACCAATGATGTTTGAAATATATAAAGCAAACAGAAGTACTCATCCGATTTCTCGGTATTAAAGATGAAAATTCGAGTCTATTATTTTAATATAGTAGTTTAGATAAAACATGCAATTTCGGAAAGAAAATATACACAAGGTATTGTAGATAAAATCTTTCAAAATATTGATCATTGTCTTTGTGTGGTGTTAATGCAACAAAATATGGAAAATAAAATTTTAGGATTTTCTAATATTGCATCTATAATGCCTAAAGTTTTATATTGATTGAGAGAGAAAATTCGCACTTTTGTTGCTCAATGCAACTTTATTTTATTTCTCTTCAGCTACACCTTCGTAACTGTATTTATTTTTCCATAAAATGTATTCATAAATAATATTTTCACGATTCAGAAAACACAAATCACAGTGTTAAAATTTATAGATTAATAGGCCTAGTCCAAACTATTCAAGGCCACACAACCTAGTTTAAAGTGGAAAAAAATCGGATATTTAAAATATACTGTAGATTGTTATACTTTTCGATCAATAGATTGTTTTACTTATTTTTTTTTTAAGTTATTTATTATTTATTTTTATTTTTTTTTTTATGTTTTTTTCAAAAACACTGTGTTCAATTCATTTACAATATATGCAATTATGAATAAGGAAATATGAATATCATAATTATATAGAGATTAAGACATAATAAGTGACGATTTTATTTTTATTTGAAGATAGTATTCATTGAACAGTTATAAATGTAGCTCTTTTTCTTGTTTTTATCGTCATGATTAAAGATTAACAATTGATTCATTTACAATAATTTGAATTCAAATCCATGCGTTTTTCAGGTTTCTTACAGACGTAGGACATTTTAGAGGTACAGGGATAGTCGTGCCACACACGCTGTGTCGTTACCAGAACAGCACAGTTTTCTCCTTTACCGCCAGCTGGCTCCGCTCTGTGCCAGTTTAGATACCGTGGTTTAACGCCAGTTGATGAATACACGTACCGACCTTCACGTGAAACATCAGTGAGACCTAGCCACACGTGACCATAACCTAAAAACAAAACACCAAAAAAAAATTATTAAAAAACCGCAAAAATTATTATACATTGTGGTGTTTTAGAAGTGTCTGTGAATAAATGTTTGGTAAATTTGCTGATGTAGTTTATTGTGATTCATACATTTATAGTACTCATCAGACCCAACCTAACAGAAAGTAAATCCCAACTAAACTCTTTTACTATCTTGGTTTACTTTGGGTTTACTTTGGGTTTACTTCGGGTCTACTAGAGTGGAACCAGAGTAAACACAGAATGGACACAAACCCCGATCAGAAATATATCCTTGAAACCAGACGCTACATGTGTATTCGAAATATCCGAGAACAAAGGACAAAGGACTTCACACGTGCGTACAGTTGACCAAAAAAGCAATTCCCGAGTAAACCGAGAGTAAACCCCGAATGAACCCAACTTTTCAAAAACTAAACCCAGAATAAACCCCACGTAAACCCAAAAAGTAAACCCAGGGTTTAGTTTGTGTTACTCTGGTGTTAGGTTGGGTCTGATCGGTACTATTGAAAACAGGGTTTTTCCTGTTTACCTTGGTTATTATTGCATACAAAACCTGTTTGAAAAGTCGTCCATGAAAATACTAGTGTATACATGATCAATTTTAGATTGATAAACACGCATATGCTGTTGCATAGAAAACAATTGAAAATAGAATATCGGGCGTATGAAAACAAGAAGGGTGATTAGATAGTAGGATTACCTTCAAAACATTGCGAACAAACCGTAATTCTGTTATCATATGTAAAGGTATTGACTTTCATGTATGAGTAAAATTAAGATATACTCTGCTAAAACTCTCATGTGTTTCAATACAGAACCTCTGTCTTTCTCAATCATATTCTTATCATATTTCCAAATATTGCAAGAATATGTTTAAATTCTGGATGAATGTCAAAACTAATGCAATTTTAAATTTAAAGATTCGATACTGACTTGTTTTTAAAATGATAATGAAATTTTTGAAAAATTATGAAATTTCATAATTCATGAAATTATGAAAAATTATGATTTTTTTTTCTTTCTAAATACACTACAAAGGGTATAGCAGGTATAGTAGGCAATGCACGTGTCAGTAAATACAACCAATGTAACAATGTGTGGAATGTCTTTAGCAACTGTATTTGAAATTAATCAATAAAAACTTTTTGGGACAATTATATTTCTTAAGAGGAAAAATAACAGTTTAGATAACTTACGGCGTATTAGACTTTGAAGCAGCACCCACTTTTCTTCTGATGTGTTTTTTAATTCGATCAAATTTGACCCCTTGTCGGAACAAGTATTCTACAATGTACAAAAGTTATTTGGAAGAATTCATATCGTTAGGTCACAAAGGTACAAGACACTACTTTCAACAAAATTATATCCGCTTCCTTGTCGTTGTTTTTTTCCTCTTTTCATGATTGAGGCTTATCTTTGTGTCTCTATTACGTCAAAAATGGCTGTTTTGCAATCATTTATAATTTTTTTATTATTGTCATTTTTTCATTAAAGTTCCATCAATGCTTTAAAGCATTCTAGATTACAATGTTTTATCAATCAGTTACATGAAGTACTTTGAGTGTCTCTAATGTGTTAACTAAATTGATGAATAACACTTAGTAAGAGCAGCTTAAATGTCAGCAGAAGCATTTTCATTGATAACAAATTGTTGGATTATTTAACCCGATTTCAAAACTGCTTGTTTATATTTGCATGATTACATAATGGAATCACTTCAATCTTACCACTGCATTATGAAAAACCAAATCCGTTCCCCTTGAGAACCAGTAACAGTTGTTTTTGTACGGTACCCATCCGTTATCGCAACCTTCAAAATCAAACACAACTACAATGTAACAAAATATTTTCTAAAAAACAAAACACAAACCGACGACGCTTTTTATTCTCAACATTTGGGTACTTCTTAATTTTGGTGGGTTTCTTTTTGTTTTTTGGGGTTTTTTGGGTTTTGGTTTTTTTGGGGGTTTGTTTTTTTTTTGTTTTTTTTTTGGGGGGGGGGGTTGTCAGACAATTCCAAATGCTTAATACACATTAATTTTCATTCTGACTTCTTCCATCTTCAAGACTTTAAACTCATCTTTTATACCTTAAACACGCAAAGGCAATCCAATCCTCTGAAAATCGGTATAACATCAATATCTCAAAAATGAAAATGACGCCATAAAATTAAAGTATTTCCAAATAATTCAAACAATGCCAATCAGAATAATCTTAGAATCAAATTCAGCCTGTCGGATCATTTCATAGTAGTCACGTGCACAAAATCGGTAAGAAAAAAAGATGAATAGAGAAAAAACGATAAAAACTGGGGTTTTGGCATTTGAAATGGATTACCTTAATAATCACTCAAACTTTAAAGATTGGGAAATGTATATAAAAAACAACCATTTGATATAACAGTTTGAACACAAATTGAATAGGATCTATATGGTACAACACAACATTGTTTTCATATGGATCTTTTTAGTATTACTTTTAAACAGGATTTAAAAAACAAAAAGTTAATTAATATAATGCTACTGTGAGCATGTTTATTTTTCTTTCTTTTACCTTCAATCAATGTCCCCAAACCAATGGTGATCAAGCAAAGAAGCAGACTGCGTGGACTCTCCATTCCAGTGGTTCCGGTTTGTTAATTGGCAATTACAAACTGATGGCATTATATAGGAGTAAGGTAAATCAACTGCTATCGAATATTGGGCTTAAGTGTAATTTAATAGCATTTAACTGACAAAATGTAATATTGAATTTTTCGGGAAATTTTAAACCATAATTGTGTTAAGTTTTTATTCATTAGCAGTGTAGCATATGTCGCAAGGCGGTGAAGCATTATGTCATGAATTAGACAAAGAAAACTATGAATAAAGTGTGTAACAATCAACATGTCACATTTATCAATATCCACCTTCTAAACAAACATACTTTGTGAGACTCATTTTGTAAAGAAGTCATTTTGAGATATTTCTAAAGTTATAACCAAATTTCGTGTGTTTTATATAAAGGAAACAAAAAAACGCGTTAATCAATAATATAAAGATATATTGTACACTGATCAAAGAACCCCTTTCAAACTAATTTTCCTGAACGTTTAAAATTTGTCATCTACAATAAGGGTTCTGCCTTGAGTAAATTTTAGGGTATAGTTCACATTTTTGGTAAGAAATATTGAAAATAGCTTACATTAAGATTGTATTCATTATTTTGTGTATATTTGATAAAAGATCATTAAAACCCATCTCCTGGCTGTAGAAATCAAAGTGTTTATATCAATTTTCTTTAATACCAATATATGGAGATTTTCTTGTTGATTTTATTAACAAAAATCAATGTTAACTGAAGTGCAATATATATAGAGATACATTTTTTTTGTTAGAAACATTGGCCACGAATAGTTGTGCCATTGATAATTTGATTTAAAATAAATTTACGCAAATTAATAACTTTAACATTTTTAAATGTGACACTTCCAATCAAAGTCGAGACGACGTCACAAATCCAAATTTCAAACAGTAACGTCGAATATCAACACGTATTTGATCAGGACTCAATGAATGTATTGCAATAAATGTTCTTTATGGAAAAATGATCAAGTTAAGGCACATTTCTGAATTTTAAATTGTAGTTTCAGGCACGTAGCATCGGGGGGGGGGGGGGCAGCGGGAGTCTGGCCCCCCCACTTTTTTTTGAAGCAACAAATTTTTTAAAATTTACATATAAAAAATTGATATATAATGGAGTTGCCCCCCCCCCCCCCCCACGTTTTTGGAAGCAAGTAAAAAATTGATATGAAAATAAGGAAATGAGGAGTCAAATTGAAGTTACCCCCCCCCCCCACGGATTAGGATTTTGAAGATTTTTGGAAACTTTAAATTTCCCTTTTTTTTTTTTTTTTTTGTTTGCTTGTCAAGATTTTTTGGATGGGTCTGGCCCCCCCACTTTCAAAAACGATGCTACGTGCCTCAGTTTGGTTATCTTGACTTATTTGTACAAATACGTTGTAAATTGTTGAATTTGTATTTGTGCTTAATAAACTTGCTAATATAAACATTGTCCTTTAAGAATGATACTACAGATGATTCATTTGCTCAGCGAAATGTCCAATGTTTTTTGTGGTTTGTTTTTTTTTTATTTGTTTTTGTTGTTTTTTTTTTTTTTTGTTTTTTGTTTTTTTGTTTTTTTTATTTATCGAATCTGTTATTCTGTTTGTTGAAAAATGATTTTTTTTCTGTATGTGAAGTATTCATTGTGTTCATCATTGGAATTGGAGTAAGGTAATTTACCACTTCTACATTTGTTCAAATAAGTGCATAGAGCAATGTTTCCTACGTTAATTTTTGTGTCGTTAGATATTATGTAACAGGCTCCGATGATTCAATTTTTACTCATCAATAGAATACAGGTGTTTTATTGTGACAAATACCCGATCATGTTTGGCCCGTTGTTCTAGCACAAAAGTTGTTATTGATCTCATGCCAAATAATGGATCAGTATGCGACAGACAGATGCTCCTTACATTCAAATATTGAATAAACTACAACACAATAACAAAATTTAAAAGCACGCTCCCAATGAACAAGTTATTTTTACTATTGACAAGGAAATTTCACACATTGTTTTGTTGGCTTAAATAAAAGCTTCAAATGTTAGGTGTATCTTCTTTCATGGCAGTAGTGACAATAACAGCCACTTTCTTAGTAACCCTATTGAAAAGGACTCTTTGAATAATTTAAAGAACTTGCAATTTTTATAAATCTTAACATTTGATCATACAAACACTATTACCAGTTATCAAAAGCTACTCAATAATCGAGAAGGGTAGTAAAGAAGCTAACACATGCGTTGTCGTACGTCTTGTTGCAATACAAGTCAATGATACACTTGCATTTTTATAATGCACAGAAATGCTTAAACGCGCGCTATATGGTGAATGTAGCTGGATGATATGATGTAGTATATACATGGCCATATTAATAAAGGCTCAAGCGTATTTATTAAGACAAAACTAACATAACCCAGTTTGAAAGCAATAACTAAAAGCAATATTATTTCATCACAATTGCATTAAATTCCCAACGTATTTCATTTCATCACCAGAACATCAACGGTACTTGCTACAGTAATTTTAGCAACTTGACAGCTATCCATATTGTAACAAACTTTCAAATCAGTATGTTGTAAATCATTATCATTTTTTTTTGTTTTGCATTTTGTAATATTGCTTTGAGAAACGATACCTATAAAAGTGGGTCGATAAATAGAGGCGCAATTTTTTTCTAAGAAAATTGTAAAACGAAATATCTTTATATTTAAAAAAAATGCAGATTTGTTCGCATGGGCTCAATTGAACAGGGTTAAAGGTTCTGTAAGTAAGTAAATAAATAAATGATTTGTTATAGTGACATGTGTATGTGTTTCGTAAGTAATAACAGAAACCTGCATATTGTATAATAGCCTAAGGAATAAACATCCGGCCCATTGGAACTATAAGTCACTTTATAAACATGAAATTGTAAGTTTACGCATTGCTATTTTGAAAATGATAGATTGTCTGCACATAAAAGCTGAATATAGGAATCTGGCAGTTTGTCTAGGAAAATTGGATAAGAGAAAACTTGTGCAATCTGAGTCCGACATGTTTACTAATCGATTATTAAAGCCAATACTAGTAAAGATTACGGTTCTATATATTGAGTAAGATGTACAATGTAATTAAAAGAAACAAATTCATCTTCCATTGGTTCTATTGAATATGTTATACATAACATATTGTTTTCTTCCTCCCGCCCCCCCCCCCCCCCTAGATCGCCCCGTTTTCAGTCTGATAAGAACATCACACCTAAATTGAGCAAGTTAGATCTTTGAGGTCTGGGCATGCCCATTGTAACGTATTTTTCTAAATTAAAATCACTTCTGAAAAGACATGTCAGTTTTGAGCTTTGAAACAGGTTGTAGTTCATTGTACCAGTCATTCACAAATTTCTACTGAAGTTTGATCTCAAATTAAAGACCTCTCGATTGAAAAAACATGTTGACATATTAATAGATTGGAGTAAAGGTTTAACATGGTGTGACCACATCTGGTTATTTGATTTTTTTTTTTCAAATCCAACTGGAATACTAATTTCGTACGTCTGCCATCACTCTTAAAAACGAAATGAGTCCACAATCGTAACATGTTTAGTTGATGACGATAGAATAAAGGAAGCCAGCCACTGTCCTCTAAAATCGTTAAACTCTTAGTAAACCGGTGCACTCCCAGAAAGTAATGCACGCCCATATATGTACGACTTCGATGCTGCACACTCCACTGCAGTAGTCTAGAGTTGGCGCAATTCTGCTTAGAAACATCTTTTCATACATGTAGAATCCTATCTATTGTTTAATTGCATTTTTGAAAATACATGTAAAGCGTGTGAGATTTTGTGTATTATTTTTAAATGTAGCAAATTCATAGAATAGCACTCCAAGATGCTTATAGGATGTAGTATAATCAAGACAACCCCCCTTCTCCCCGAATTTGCAAAATACATGATCACTTCTCTTTCGACGTTTACGAAAATGTACTACTAGTACTTAAGATTTTAGAACGTTGATCCGAAGCAGCCATTTCCTACACCAGCCAGAAACAACATCAAGCATTGCATCCATGTCGCCCTCGTTTTCCGCAAGCAGTGCAATATACTGCATACAGAAAAACGTTCGATTTAATAGGGCGAATATGAATTTCACTGTTGAGATGTTTTAGTTGTTTGGCGAGGTCGTTGGTAAACATGGCAAATAGTGTTGGAGAGAGATTATCATCTTGTCGCACTCCTGATCTATATTCAAACCAGTCTGTGTAATGATCACCCAGGCGTTCACATGATTCGGTGTCACAATACAGAGATTTTAACCTGTGGTAAAATTGGCAATCCATTCCCTTTTTTAGTAAACAAAATTCCATCTATTACCATACCAAATGCCTTTTATAAATAGATTAAAGTAACAAATTAGAGTTTTTATACTTTTATTATGCTGTTCAGAGTAAACACGTGATCATTCACTGCGCAATGACTAGTAGGGTGTTGTCGTCTGGGTAGGCGACGCGCCTTTTGTTTAAAACACACCTATAATTTTTAGAGACGACGGAGTGGAGGCTTATTCCATGATAGTAAATAGAAGAAGTGGGTCAGTGGACGAGTTTTTCAGTATCGGACATATAATAGCTTTGCGCCATATTGCAGGCATTATCTTGGACCTTAAGAGGAACATTACATCTGGTGTAAAACTTTTATAAAACTATCAGACTTTAGAACCTCATTTGGAAAAGTCTTCCTGATTTCCTCCGAATGGAGAAAAGATGTAAACATTCCCCATTATAAATCTCCGTAAGGAATCTGTTTTCGTTCCTGTGAATTTTTTCTGAGTAGAAAGGGATAATTGTACAATGAAGATATCTTGGACATATTCCCTTTTAACGATTTTCACTGTATGTCTTTCACAGGTATGTGTAATTTTATTAAAAATCATCAAAAAGCGATGGAATCAGTAACTTGGGACATGCAGACTATAGTGATTTGTAGAGCTGTTACAAATGCACATGTAATTGATAGTAATTTGAGTATTATAAGTGAAATGATTATAAATAAGTATAAATTATGTATTCTGCTAAAATAGATTAGGACGTTTTAGACATTTCAAGAAGTATATAATAAACAAAAGAAAGACATGCATTCAAAACAAAATATACGAAGTGTAAACACAAATGCATGTCAGAAGTGTAAAATGTTCTAACATATATACACAATAACTGTCTTTAATTTGACAATAACAGTTTGAAGGCATTAACAAAATAAAGTGCATACTTCCAAAATAGATATTAAAGATTCCTGATTTCTAAATATAAATCTGGGTTTTTGTGTTGTCTAGAATTAGAACAGAAGCACCCAGCCACTCACGTCTTGGCTTGTTTGCAATAATAGTTGTCTCTTAAATACGGAAAAAAAAGGCGGAGCTCCATACACAATACACATAATAGACAAAAGTAAACTAAACAAAGTACTATTTTCTTACCTTAGCATCTTTGAAAGTTGCTTTTGTTGATGAGAATTTATAGCATTTCCTTCCAAATGGAACCCATCTTTATTTGCATCCGTTCAGTAATGCTTTTAAAATGTGAAAAGAAAAACTAAATATACACTCAAACTTTTTGAGATATTGTTGTTGAATAAATGTTAAATAAACAAACATGCAGTTTGGCGATTCCAACTTGAATTGATTATGGGTGCTTTAGACAACATTGCGGTTTTTTTTGTTTCATTTATTTTGTATGTTCATTTTATACATCATTTCACAAAAAAAAACCGAATCTATAAAAACCTCTGTAAGCATGTGTATTTTTCTTTTACCTTCAATCGATGTCCCAAAACCAATGATGATCAAAGCCATGTACATGACAAAACTTCTTGAACTCTTCATTTTAGAGGCTGACGGTTTGTCTATTAACAACTAGTAGACTAATTATTCTCGAACAATAAGAGGTCTTTCCACCTTTATGTTTTTTAGATAAATTGCTAGATTGCTCAATAAGGTTTACAAAACATTTTACTATGATATATGTTGTACAATAAAATGGGAAAACCACAAAGCCGTAATTGATTTTTAAAGAGATTTTTTAGTCATTTCTTTAGGAATGTTGTATATCGTAAACATCTATTGAATTACTTTTCTGAATTTTTTTCCCACTTACTCTGAACAAAACTGATGCTAATGAATAAAGACTTTACACATTTATGGTTTAAAATTACCCGAAAAATTCAATATTGCATTTTGTCGGTTTAATGCTATTAAATTACACATAAGTCCTATATTCGATAGCAGCTTACCTACTTGATTCCTTTAAAATGCCAACAGTCTGTTATTAGGTCTCTTTAGCTTTCAGGTGAAAGACCTTTTGTATTTCTTATGGTTTTTTTTATTATTTTTTTCTTCTGTTTTTTTTTTTTGCAGGGACAGCTTTTTTATTTCTAGAGATATTGAAACAATTTTTCTTTACGTTATTGACCTTTTAAATTTATGGTACCAAATGACCCTTTGCTTACACCAGATTACAGGTGTTTTAATGTGACAAATTGCCTATTACAGTTGGTCTATTGTTCTTACACAGTGGTATTGTGGATCCTCTACCGGAATGTTGATCAGTATCAGGAAGACAAATGCTCGTTACATTCAGATAGCTAATAAACAATAAAACAATAACCAATATTGAAATAAATGCCACACATGAACGTGTTTATCTTTTGCTATTGACAAGGTGAAATTTTACTCATTGTTTTGTTAACTTAGTGAAACGCTTCAAATTTTAGATGATCTTCCCCCATGGAAGTAGTGTCTTTGAAATTTACTTTATTAGTTTCCTTTATGATAAGTAATCTTTAAATATCATTTATAAAAAAATACATTTCTTAAAAAGATATCTCAAAATTGATCATAATAACCAATATTAATCGTTATGAAAAACTAACCAATATTAATTATGAAAAGTTACTCAGTAAATAAAAAGCTATCTTCAGAAAATATATGGACTCGAAAATCGGTTCATTAGAAAATTACCCAGATACATCGTACTTCAGAAGATATGTATAGGAGACATTACTCTATGGGATAGAAATCCCGATCACTGAAGTAAATGGCTGCATCATTGGTAATGTTGAAATTAGGCAAGCGGCAAAAGGTGACACGTTTTTCTTGTACAGGTACAATCATATGGCTTTAAGGTTTTAAAGAATTGTGCATTGTGATACCGTAAAACCTTCTGATTAACGAGCTGATTAAAACGAACACATCTTTTCTTGATAAATTCTAAAAGGATTGGGTTTCTTTCACTTAGTATGTCCATTTTCAGCAAAGTTCTTTTGCCGACCACATTAGCAGCATGGTATAGAGTATCTCATTCAATCTGAGTAGGCTGGTGATCCATGGATATGATATGACAGTAGAACATATGCAGAGCGTGGAAAAATATCACGCTTTGTTTAATAAATAAAGCTAAGCGTCTGTACTTCTGATGCTTTCAGTCAGATTGTAAAGATAGGTGAAACGTCCGGATATCTAAACCTTGTCTATTGTAGCCATACATGATATTGTGTTTGTTGATAAAAAAACGCGTTTATATTCATTCTTTTGCATTTAGTCCAAATAGTAAATTAAAATAGTCTGTAGAAATTCCTTTTTTTTAAACTGATACCAAAAATAAGTTCTATATTATCATTATCAAATTATAGATATATTAACTTGATACAAAATCTTTCGTGAACTGTCACTTACTGAAATGATACCTGAAAATCGGGTCAATAGATAGAAACGCAAATTATTGAGGGAAAAAAAACGAAAAATTCGGTATATAAAAACACTGCAGATTCATACGACGGTTAACTAGGCGGTCGGAAGGGTTTTTTTGAGGTGATGAATTTGATCGATAAAGGGGGCGGGGGTTATTGTTTGACCCGGATAAGAGTTGAAATGAAGATATTCTACGATATGTCCAATTATTCTTTCATGTAATTCTTCTTTCTTTTTCATGTTCAGATTTTTTATTCACATGTTGATACATTGTAATTTAGCAAATGAATTATGATTAAATGGTGTACAGGTGATTTTATGTATTTATGATAATCAATGAGTTAAATAGCAAACAGCAAATGCAAGATAGTTGTAGTTTGAGTGTAGCTTTAAGTCGAAATCATTTAACAGGCCTTTTAAATGCCGCTACTGTTCATTATGCGAATTGTTATCCGGGGCCTGTTTGCATGTGCTAGATTGAGCAGCATTCAAGGTTCTGTAAATCACTTCTTTTTTTAATTTTGTTCAAAGGAATTTAACCTTGATAACTTTATATAACAAGCATGTTTGATGAACCTTCATACATGTATTAAGTGGTTATATAAACCAAAGAACTTATAAAAAAGCAAAAAAAGTAATGAGAATTGAATAATACAACACCCCTTTTTAAATAACAAAATATTTTTTTACAGAAACTAAATAGTAACATTAACATACATATGTTTTAAATTGTCAATCTATAATTATTATTCATTTAAAGTTTAATAAACAGATTTATAGCAAAACTGTATCTTTCCAATTGCACAATAAATATTATATTTCTCTCTGTAAAGTGTCTGAAATAGGTACAATATATTTTATTGATGTAAAAACCCTTACCAGTGAAAATGAAAATAAAACTAGGCTACGTTTTTATATTATAAAGTGTTGAATGCTAAAACGTTGTTTTATTATAATAAATTGGTAGATACACGTGCAATGTAACGGTTAATTAATAGATGATTTAGATTTGTTTCTTTTGTACAAATAAATAAAAGAATAAAAATTTCTAATAATAGCTACATTTCATATCTACAGTAATCTTTTTATGGGTGTAAACGTTTGTTTTTTGGCGTGAACTTTTTTATGTATAAACGTTTATGTAAAACAAATTAGTCCACTTTGCTGATTTTGGGACAATTTATATATTATCATCTAAATAGCTACTACTTGTAGCTTCTAGTGGTAGCATTGCGTTAGTGTATTTCATATACAAACAACGTCAATTTTTTTTTTTAATTATGCACATTTGCTTGAATATTGTAAAAATGCCATTCTCGATACTAGTCAATCATACTAGTTAATCATTTACATATTCCTTTTATTTCTCACAGACAAAGTGTGCTTTTTCTGTACAAAACCAATCATTCCAACCATCTTTTGAGGTCGAGTAGACAACACAATCTTCGTTCTGAGCATTGTTAGGTTCTCCGCCTAACCAGTTGCTATAGCGAGGTTTGCGTGCATCAGATAAGGAGAGAAATTGTCCTTCTTTCTTAATGTCACTCACTCCAAGCCACACTCCACTAGTATAACCTGTAATCAAAATACCGGAATTTAAATTGCTAACGTACTATTTTCTTTGTTTTATTTTCACTTATCAAATAAGTGAAAATATCAATAACGACAAAATATTAAAGTGACTAATAATTCGATGAACCTTTAACATCGCAAGACAATCAATGTGCAAGTAACTTGATCACATGCATGTCTTTTTTTTGTTTGAGAATAAGTTTATTGATAGAATCTCTCTCTCTCTCTCTCTCTCTCTCTCTCTCTCTCTCTCTCTCTCTCTGTTTTTCTCTTAGTGTTTTGTTGTATAAGGATGTGTGTATTTCACATTCAATGTGAATATAACTTAACGATCTACAAAATATATTTCAGCTTGGTCTATGCGGTTTTCCCCAGCATGGATATGGCGTGAATGTTATCTAGCTATCCAATTGATTGTAACAACATACATTGTGTAATCTTTTGCTTTACCTCTGACGTGACAGTGTAAATCAAACCAGCTTTCCTCCCATTTGCTTTCCAACTCCAGAAGTCTTCCCCCATAGGCGTTACAGGTTATCTTTTGTAGAAACAATGTTTACCATGATTAAAATGACATTTACTCTCACGCCTTATCTTCATTTCTTCATTTAAGTCATATATATATATATATATATATATATATATATATATATATATATATATATATATATATATATATATCACTCAAACTCAATAAATGGGTGCAATTGATGTCGCCATGAAATTACAAAAAAATTAAAATCAGCAGAATTGTAATTGATTTTGTATCAATAAGTTAGTTCATAAGTGTTTCCAAAACACATAAAAAGATCAATGGAATGCGTTTATTTTCAGCGAGAAATCTATACAAAATGCCTAAACTGACATGTTCGTTACTGTCGCCATTTTGATAATACATTTTGAAGAGGATGTTTTGCCATATAAACTGGACAATGTGCGGAATAAGTTCTTACATATTATTTTTCAGTAAGAAAATTTAAAGATTTAAAAGACAACAAGTTATTTTCACTAGTCCAAGAATTACTTAAATTATTTTGAACATTGTCTCCAGTTTCGATGTAATCTCCGTTACTTTAGATATATAACCACTGCAAGAGTTGTACATTCCATTAAAAAATACAAAAATCTTAATAAGAACATTACGAGGTCTTTTTGTCCACATAAATGTTAAAAAAATTCATATAATTCCCTTTGTCTATTCATATCAGTAAGAAAAACAAAAAAAGTCTGAGCGTAGATTTAAGACTGTAATGTTCGTTACTGCTATAACTGAGAAAGTAAATGCAACAACTGTTCAACTTGAGTATTGAACATACGATAAGCATTTGTCGCCATCAAAAACTGTCTTTGATAAACACTACAGTTTTATTTTGAAGCCGCCTAGGTACATAAATGTTGGTTACTAAATGTTCGTTACCGAAATGTTCGTTATGATTTTTTTACGAATCTCTTTGTAATTTCAATCCTAGCACAAATTGGTTGATGCAAATAAAACACGTGACAAATTGTTGATACATCAACATTCGCCATTAGTGCCAAGGACAATTAGACATGATTCCTGCTAAAACCATCTAAACGTCTGACCCCATCAGTATGCATGCATACACCTTCATTAGTTTATATTATGTGTATCGAACAATTTTAAATGGGTACATAAAACAAAAGTCATGTAGATCAGTTCTTATATTATAAATGATCCACATGTTTACTCATATTTTTGTAGTATATCTCAAAAAAGAATGAAATGTCCGTTTACCTATTGTAACGAACATTTCAATAGACAAGCATTGTAATTTTTAACAACAATTGAAATTATAAATAACTTTAAATTGAAATCATACACACATTTTTATTTTAGCATCATATTTGATTAATTTCTGGCTACTCAAGTGGGATTTATCTCATAAATTGCATCGTAGATCAACGTAGGACAGGCACTTATATAATTACATAATATAATTCACCATTTAAAACAAACGCATAAATAAAGGTTGTAAAAAAACCCCTGAATAAACACATATTTATATATTTTTGAAATTATGTTATACCTATCAATAGGAAATACGTGAGCATAATGGAGTATCTTCAAATTTTATCCTTGTAAACTAGAGTAACGTACATTTCATACGAAAGTAACAAACATTTCATTGACATTTTTACACTCAAAGAAAACAGCGAAATCATCTAATTTGTTAACAGCAAATAGGCCAAATCAAGAGCCAAAACCCTTGGGAAAGTCTTAAAGATTATTTCTAATCGATAATGAATTTTGGGGAAACTTTGATAATCTTTAGGTAACGGACATTTCCTAAAGCTGATTCAAAAACAGTTTAAATATGTAACTCTGGGCTACTATGGTTTCGTTGATGTTTAAGTTGCTATTTCTATTTTAAATACTTCATCATTTACAAGAAACAAAAAGTTTTATAAAGAATTTAATTAAGATTTGTACATTTTGCACATTGTAACGAAAATTACAACACTGCTCTCTGTTATATTACAAACAATATGTTGGTTTTTAGATGTTTTTGTAATTAATCCGAAGTGTACTACATTTTCCAAAAACAAAACATTTGCTTAAGAAATTGAACTTATTCTAAAATTCATGTATCTAAACTTATTTCTGTTCTATTTCTTTCATACACAAATGAACATAAAATCGATTTATACCCATCAGTATCAGTATCAATATTAATTGAAAATAGGATAAGTATCAGTTACTGTATTTTTAGGATGAACATAAATACTATGCAAGATGACCCTTGAGATATGATTTTAATTTTGATATAACAATTGTTTATTCTGTAATGTGCGTTACAATAGAGGTACTATTTTTTCAATCTCTGTTTGAAAGATTTATCAAAGCTTTTGATTTTCCCTGAATGGTTAGATGTTTTGGTGTTAGTTAAATGAATAAAATTTGAGCAAACCGGTAGTTCTAGTATTTGTCTATCAAATATGAAATAGTTTGTATGATTAAATTATATGACATGATATTTGATTTTGTAAAAACATATTCGGATCCGTTCTTTTAGCTGACAGTAGATAGAAATTAATCGGAAGTATCAGCAAAAACCTAATACTGGTTTGCAGCTATTTTATGTACTTAATATAAAAAATAAAATTTATCAGGGTCATTTCCCTTTTATGTCTCTTTGAAGCACTTACAAGCCACAGGTAAATTAGTAACGGATATTTCCAAGCACTTTAATCACAGAAAAATGGTCAATGTTTGAAATGAGCTCACAATAAAACGCTTTCTTTGATGTTGAAAAAAATTAAGAAAATTAAACCTTATATATTAATCTTTTGGAAAAATAATATTCCACCGATGAGGACACTGTTTCATTTTTCTTCCAATACCCACCTTTATTTGCACTCATTTATTGAGTTTGAGTGACATATATATATATATATATATATATATATATATATATATATAAAAGATGTTGTCTTCTTCACACAACATGGCTAGCATTCTTTTATCTTACACTTAGTGTCATAAAAATAAACATGTAGTACATGTATACTGCAGATTAAGATTGTACTAAATGTAAATACTTCAGTTTGAAAAACATTTTTTATTACTTAAATTTTAAGAAAAAGACAGTTGAACACAATATTTTCTAATTAAGACATATATGCCGTAAAATAATAATACACAAAACATAAACACAAGTGCATGTCAAAAATTCTGAAACAAAAAGTACTAACATGTATACACACAAACTGTTTTTGATTTGACAAAACAGTTTGAAAGCACTGACAAAATAAACTGCATATTTCCATAATCGATATGAAGACTTCCTGATTTCTAAATATAAATTTTGGTCTTTGTTTGTCTAAAATTAGAACAGAAGCACCCAGCCACCCACGTCTTGACTTTTTTGCAATAATAGTTGTCTGGTTAAATACGGAAAAAACAGCGGAGCTCCAAACACAATACACGTAATAGACAAAAGTAAACTAAACAAAATACTATTATCTTACCATAGCATCTTTGAAAGTCGCTGTCGATGATGAGAATTTATAGCAGTTCCTTCCAAATGGAACCCATCCTTTTTCGCATCTATTCAGAAATGCTTTTAAAATGTGAAAAGAAAAATTAAATATACACTCAAACTTTTTTGAGTTATTTTTTAATACATGTTAAAAATAAATAAACATGGCGATTCCAACGTGAATTGATTAAGATTGCTCAAGACAACATTACATTTTTTTGTTTCATTTATTAAGTATTTTTTATTTTAAACACTATTTCACAAATAAACGAATCTATAAAAAAAAAACCTAAGTAAGCATGTGCAATTTCTTTACCTTCAATTGATGCCCCAAAACCAATAATGATCAAACTGATGTACATAAGCAAACTTCTTGGAGTCGTCATTTCAAAGGCTGACGGTTTGTCTATCAACATGTACAGACTGTTGGCATTATATATGATTTAAGAAGGAAATGTTTTATCGAATATCGGTCTTATGTGTAATATAATAGCATTAAACCTACCAAATGTTGTATAGATATTTACAGGTAATTAAGGTCTTCCGTTTCCAACGGAAGACCTTTCTATTATTGTGCGGGAAAAAAATTAAGATTATTCTTATTTTTCTTTTTTTTTTTTTTGTTTCCTAGACGCGAACTTTGAGGCTTCATATCTTGCTCATTTCTAAACGGTTTTTGCTCAAATTTTCAGGGCTAATGTACTTTACATAACACTATCTTAAGCAATTCATAAAATGTAGAATTCCCTTTCCGTTAAAGAGTTATTCCCCTTTTAAATTTTTTTAGGGCCTTTTGTTTCCAGACAAAGGCTCCGAGACTATGATAGCAGGGAATGGGAATCCAACGAATTTGAATAACAGAGACATTGTAGTTGTGCACATCTGTTTATGTTTTTAGATTACGTTTTTTATTTAGGAAAAGGTAGGGGTCAAAAAAAAGGATTCAAAAAAGTGCAAAAATTTAGACATGTTTTCCTTTATATCTTTTGAACGAAAAAAATTTTGTAAAGACATGTAGAATAAAAGTTGTGCAAAATAACAAGGGCTTTCATTTGACACCAATAAAAAGGGGCTGGCCCCTTAAATTAAGGGCCAATGGCCCCTAAAAAATTTTGCTGAATAACTCAAAAACGGTTAGGATTTTGATGTGGCTGTCGCTGGAAAAGTTGTTTGTTGGGATCTCATGAAGGTCGTTTCAATGTTATTTTGTAAGTGGTTTGTGTAGTATGAGTGTAAAAAGCTTTACATGTTAGCAGGTACCTGTTTTTATTTGACAAGTTAACGAAAGACTTTGTGCGTACAACTGGCATGAAGTTACCGCAGAAAGTATGCTGGTTTATACAGGAGGCATTAATTCATAAGAATTTTTTTTTTTAGAATACATGCTTCTTTTTAGGAGTTTAAGTCGTTGTTAAGTTCTTATAGTGCACAATCCTTAAAAACGGGAATTGGAAAACAAAACATTCTTTTTCTTTTCTAGTAAAACACAAAATATGGAATGAAAAAATATATGCATTACCTTTTTAATATAAACATCATGCATTCAAAATCTACCTTGAATCAGAGCTGTGTGTGTACCATTACGTAATCTCTCCCTCGCCCGCGGCCGAGAAAGTCGGTCACCGTGGTCGCGGCTGGACTACCTAGCGGTCAGTGGTTATCTAATACACGAGAGTTGCGTCTCTCATATATGAATTTATTAAGCCGCGAACTCAAGAATTGTTTTAGTTTTGATTACACAAAATCTTTTGTGGATTAAACGATTGGATGTCAAGTAAGAAATACATGTAGTTCATTTAATTAATAAAAGCAATGTCATTCTCTAAAGCAATAATAGACATAGATCAATTGTGGGTTTTTAGTTTAAAATAAAGAACTATTTGATAGAGTAAGGTCATTATACTGCAAACTTTTCAAATCTTCCTTGGTTCTGAGCTGTGCGTTTCTGTGCGTTGTACCTTAACGTAATCTATCCTTCGCCCACGGCCGAGGAGATCAGCCACGGCTGCATTACCTAGCGGTAAGCGGTTATTTAATACACAAGATTCGCACACCGCGACTTACGCTTGCATGCATATGAACGTGTTTGAGTTAATATAGCCGTATATACAAGAACTGTTTTAATTTTATGTTATAAAGGTTTGTCCTACTTGTATATATTTAATTAAATATTTGAGTGTAAATGAATATTAATGAACGATATTACTCCATATCGGAAAAATCGTTAGACATAAACTAATGGTTGGTTGGTTTATGTAAACTACTTTAAAAACTGTACAATTAATGTTTTAAATCAACACCCCCCACCCCACCCCCCTCAAATATTAAACCTTTAAATAATGATCATCCCTCGCACATGGCTGAGGAGATCCGGCGCGAGTGGTTACGTGATCCGCGGTCGGTTCGTGTTCTTCTACATGTACCTTATGACGCGTTTATGTTTCATATTTTGCACGGACACAACTTTATTTTATTATGTTTTCAACTATTATATTGGTCTAAGATAAAGTTATTTTACTTTTACAGTTGATTAAGCATTAATTTATACGATAACGAAAGGTAGTTTAAAAATCAAATCAAATTATAATCAAAGTTCCATGTTACATGTTTGCGGTAGGTGCTAGCACGATAAAGGAATGCCCTGAATTGAGGCATTCGATGATTATTTTAGAAAATATTCACATGAGTTTAAACAACTTTATATTAGATTCTATCGGTCACATATTAATCACTTCTGTAGTTTCATTGTGGAAGCGAACTCATTGCTGCCCCCCCCCTCCTCCCGCCCCGCTGACAGGTGCTCGCGCTGGATTTTTTTTTAATTGGAGAAACGATATCAAGATCTGTCGAAAAACATTTTTGGTGGTTTCTTCTTATGTGTAACATTTTGTTTCACTTTCCCACCCCTTTGTTTATTCGGCCAGTCTGTGTTAATTCATTTGCCGCATGCGATCGAGAATCTTGTGCCGCTTCAGCGCACACAGCTCAGAACATTTATAGCCCCAGGTCAACAATTGTTATGTAATTGAGTAACAGTTGGAAGGGTGATTTTACTACATAAAATAATAAAATCATAATATAATCTATTTTAATTGAGTACCATGCGTATAGATTCCCATAATAATTAATTTTTTTATTTCCTTTCAATGTTTACATTTAATTTTGTTCAAATAATTAATAATTTTTCTATCATTTAAATTGTGTGCTTTATCAAATTCTGATTCCGATTACCTTGAATTCATTAATTTTCCATTGGCTTTTGACAAAAGAGAGACGCCTGACCATCCAATGAAAACAAATACACAGAGTTTGATTGACAGGTTCAGCCAGGTGCAGGTCTCGCCCGATGTCCGAGGTTATGTGTGCTGCTTGTACACAGCCGAATGGTCTCAGTAAGAGTTATCGATGTAAATAGATAATAAAAATACATGCTTATCAAAACATGATCGTGCAAGTTAAAGTTGATTTAGGTTTGTTCCAATAGAAATCATGTTTCGCTAACTGTATTTAATATTTTTTATGTATAGCGAATTTTAATATTGTTTCAGTACTGAAACATCGCATGAAAACGTTAAATATACATGTACTCTGTAACTAGTCGTCTTTTAATACATATACCTTTCTTTTGTTTGTTAAAAATTCGTTCAATTTTGTTAAAGTAATGTAAAACACGCGCGCCATTTTGAAACAATTAACTTGTCAGAGAGTTCCGAATGAAATCTGATGAACGTTTCAAACGGTTCTCGCACGCTTTGCTCGAAACGATTTACACGCTTTGCCCGAAACGCTAAACGGTTTACATGAAACTCTAAAAGGTTTACACGAAACGTTTCTCGCACGTTGGCCGCACGCTTTTTTGGTGTAGTAGTACGTTTTAGGGTCTGTAAATTTTGTCAGCACGCAATTCTAAACTTGCACATAGTCTTCTAAAATTTAGAAATATTCTAATATAGAAGTTATCTTTGAGAAAAGTTTACGTGTTTTGTAGGCGAGTTCAGTTTAAAAAAGAAATACAATTCCTGACATGAATCATGAGTACATACTGTTTAATGTTTATAACAATGCTTGCTATCCTTTGAAAATTTAACTCGCCATTAAACATGATCTCATTTTTTAAACAATGTTTGAAACGATTACATAAACTCTGCTCGACAAATAGTTTTCATAAAATATTTTCTTCCTTTCTTTTTTCAAAACACATTTTATATACAGACTTTCAATTACAACACATTTTTATAACAAAAGCAGAACTGAAAGTATAGTCATTATAATCGTAACATATATTTTCAACTCGCAGCAACAACGGAAGACCTACTCGGGGCTTTGCCACGAGCTCTGCTCTACGCGGGGGTGTTAAGGAAGCATATGGAATCTGAGTTACATGTAATTCCGTGAAATCACAAATCTTAATTATTATGTACATATTCAAATATGTAAGCAACTAAACGTAGATCAAAAACAAATTAAAAATACTGAAGACAATTTTTTTCCAGAAATTAGTTTGTATTACGTAGATTTACACATTGATGACGTCATGACTAAAAGTTGAATGTCATGTGAATTTGATCGGAAAGCATTGTAAACATATTCAAAATATAACTAATCTAAGAACTCTAATAAAGTATTGTGGTGTGATTTATTGAGAATTGAACATAAGAATACTGGGGGAGATGTTAGTTTTATCAATCATTCGCTAAAAGGTATGTAAATTTGCTTTTATTTCTCGGCCAGGCTTTCCTCTGTCGTTGTTTACAATATAAAAATCCGACTAGAACAACACTACCCCGTATATATTGAACTTGAAATTGTATACGTATCGTTAGTTTGATCAATGCTTAAGTGAGCGTCTCAGAGAAAGTCATGCAAAACAGTCCACAAGCATGGTTGATGTATCGATATCAATTTTGGTGTGCAACATAGTATTAATATGGCATATAATTTACCACATATGTTTTTGTCATGGTTGGCATAGTTCATGAGTAAAAGGCATGTTACTAAAAATAGAACAAGGGGTCAAAAATGGGAACAAAAACCATGAAATCTACACATATTTCAGGACCTCTCAACTTAGAGTGATAATACATGCATAGAAACTAGTTATAGGGGGTAAAAGCATGTTGTCTAGCATTTCATCTGGGGTGGTACATTTATATAGAACTTATCTAGTTTAAGTACAAAAAGGTCATAAACTTTTCAAATTGCTACGTTTAATGAAATGTTCAAATTTTATCAACTTACAAAGCATTATTTTGGGGTCTGTAAACGCTTCAATTTCTTTTATTGCAATTACACCTATAAGTACAGACCATGAATAGTACAATATAAAAAATCTGACTTTGGACTCTATAATATAGGTCAGATATGAGGTCACCAATAAGACTGGTTTTTTCATTTTTACCAAAAAACGTTAAAATGGCTAACATTCAATTCATTTAAATCTATACCAGAAATGTTCTGAAATATCACAACATTATTTTGACAATTTATACAGCAAATAATAATAAAAATTAACTTTGAATATTTCAAAACAGGAAATAC
This sequence comes from Magallana hongkongensis, assembly GCA_015776775.1. NCBI lineage: Eukaryota > Metazoa > Mollusca > Bivalvia > Ostreida > Ostreidae > Magallana > Magallana hongkongensis. The sequence goes on along the minus strand of CM027469.1, from coordinate 4,519,180 downwards.
AAGTTGTCATTAATAACGCCATCATATAAGTACATAACGTATATTACTGTTATTCATAAAAACTTCAAATTGTTGTTTTTCCTCATTTTGGACTTTTATCACTTTCTTTTAAGAAGGTAAAAAAAATTCTGATGCTTTATGGTTTTAACAGAGAATACTAAATTAAATGTTATTACTCTAAGATAAGTTTTGCAAATATTAATTTCAATATTTTCAAATACTATAATAAAATTGGTTACTAAAATGAAAAAAACTTGTTTCCAAGGAAATACAATCATCTGCGTTTGTTTAATTTCCTGAGAAAACCTTATATATATATTACTGACAGTGCACTGAACCTTCAGAGAGTTAACTTTTGGTGGTGTCTAATTAGAACTGACAATAATCATTACATAAAAAGAAATGAATCATTGCACTAATGTAACCTGTAAGTTGCCATGCTCACACAATCATAAAAGATAAATACCAAATGTAATAAGAAATACATTCATGCTAAAATACACATACTGAGACAGTGTATTTTTTTTAAACATGGAATTTTTCACCTTTACAGATATCTCAAAGTATAAAACATTGATAATTTCCATGTAAATGCATGTTATACAGGTTGCCACAGAGATATCCAAAGGTAAATTAAGTATTTGCTGCATAAAACACATTTTCATACATGTCAGATACAGTCTGCTGACGTTCTTCTGCCTTAAGATTCATGACAATTTCTTGAAGATGTTCATCTGTTTCTGGAACTTCCACTAAAAGAATCTGTCTGTCCCTATAATTTTTCTTCTTGTTGTTAATATATGATGCAAACAAGTTTCTCAGTTGATTTGCTGTTAGCCACTCAAATGGTCTAAAAAGGCGTTGTCCATTTTCATCACAAGCTTTTTGAAGTTCTCCACTTAAAGCTGCATAATTCGGCCGTTTTCCTGTCTTTTCACAGCTTTCAAAAATCTTCTTTACATACTCCTTCACATTTAAGGAGAACCTGTTGCATTTAGCAACAGATTTTAATGCCCATCCTCCTGAACTTTGGGAAAAGATACCTGTATCACGACTCTGAGACAACACTGTCTCACAAATGTGAGCATATTTCTCTCGGATGGCAGAACACTTTTCAACCCAGATTTTGATGCCACAATCAATTCCGGTTTCTTCAGCTTTCCTGTAAAGGTGATTGCCTAATGCTAGATGTTTCTCAAGGTTAGCAGACCTCACATACTGTTTCTGGCAATAGGGATCTGGACATGCATACAAATCATTATTCAGGTGCCCCTGGTCCTGATCCTGGTTCTGTTCCTCCTCCATTTCATTTTGAATGTTTGGGTTCCTCATTCTAACACAGACTTGTCCAACATCAACTGCATGAGATGGAAATTCTTCTAACACCTATAAAGCAATAAAATCCAAATTACATTTGTAATTTTTAGACTATATAGCACATACATTTGTAATTATACTACAGAGACTATATAGTAAATTGCATTTGTAATTTATATAACAGAGACAAAATAGCTAGTATGTCTTCTTTATGATGTTGAATCGAACATTATATAAGTATATGATTATTAATTTTCATAACTAACATTTACCTCAAAACCATTCATTTCTCCAACATTAAGATGCTGATCCTTCAAAGTATTGGTCTCAATAAGGCGTCCACAACCAATCTGATATGCCCTTTTTGCAATAACTGAATCCACATCAAATCTGAAATTGTTCAGAAGGCTAATCTGAGGAATTTTGGATTTTATCTTTGGTTCCTCTGCATTGTCAATGGAGATAACACAGGTCTTTGTTCCTTTCAATCCATTATTACTTTCTAAGGCTCTCTTCAAGTCTGAGGCAGAAAGAATATCATTTCCCTCATTCAGAAATCTAGCCACATGCATTCGACAGGAACCAGTTTTGCTGTCACAAAGATCTTTTCCAGACTGTGCTTCACTGAAGTTGAACTCCTTGATGGTAATAGGAAAATGACTGTGATTCTGACTGATAAAGGAGATTAGTGGTGTACAGTGATAGCAACCAGCATTGTCTGTCTTCATGTAGATCTCTTTCAGGTTTGGAAACTGCACTGATAGAGTCAAAAGAAGGTGTCTAATAATATGAGCAACGGAAAACCAACCTTGAGTACCATTCTCAAGGATATGGATATAGGTGTTCAAGTCAAGATGGTCTGACAAGGTGCTAGCTGTTGGTTCAGGGTCACTCTTCTTGGTAATTAAACATGAAATATGCCAGCTAATGCCCTTTTTTCCAAAGAAGTCTGACTGTGTTTCCCTGTACTGGAGGGGTAGAAACTTCATGGCCCAATCCATTATAAGAAGTCCCTGGTTTGATTCAAGGTGTTGTAGGATGTCTGATCTTGCAAAGTCTTGGTGCACAGTTCTAAGAAGATGAGCCTTCCAGTCCTTGATGGCTTTTGTTGCCATGGTAATTTCATGCTGCAATTCCTCCATCAAATCCTCAGATGGTATTCTGACTGTTTTAGTGGCTTCAGTGATGCCCTCTGTAAGTTTGTGTGTCAAAACACAATTTGAGCAAATGTCTGAATGGTCATGATCACAGTTACTAGAAAAGCATGTGTCTGTTGGATCACTCAGGGCAAACATTGTACAATGATCACTGCATGAGGAACTTCTGCTGAAATGGCTTTTCACATCAAATTTCAAGTGCTGATTACAGATGTTGATCATATCAATCAGAGTGTCTTTTTTCTCCATATCCAATCCATATTCCCCAAGTCTTGTTACAACCTTCTGTAATGACTCCATGGCAATCATTCCAAGTGCTGTAGTATTGTCAAGTCCATGCATTGCTTTCCTTTTTGATGCTCGACAGGCTTTCAGGATTCTGTACAAAGATGCACGGCTAAAAGTTTGGAACTCTGTTTCCTTGCAATACTCTAGGTAGTTTGCAATGATTCTAGCACTCACAGCATTTCTGATAACTTTTGGAATTTGTATTTTTTCTCCACTTGACAAATGAAGTTGCATGGTACCAAAACCAAGAACCTGGGAAATAGAGGGCATAGATACATATTCCAGAAAGTGGAGCAATTTTGGTCTGGTCAGACGTATTCTGTATATCTTTGGTGGATTTAGTATCTGTCCTGGTCCCATCACTGAAGCATGTTTTCTGGCGGCATCAATTTTGGATTGTGGCAGTGATGGTACAAGTTGAAGAAGCTTTTCCTTTGTGAAGTTGTTCGCAAATAATGACAAGGTCTGCAGCTGGGTTTTTTTGTCTGCTGTGACATGATATGCCTCTATCAACTGTTGTGTAGCTTTGTCTGTTGCATCACTTTCATTTGTAAAGGATGGACTGAGTTTTGAGAGAATGGTGTCCTCTTGTCCTGGGGCTATGATGGACAGGACTATCATAACAGCTTCTTTGGCCTTGCTGATGTAGTAATACTTTGCAGACTTTGCTAATTCAGACCAAGGTCTTGTAAGTTGAGACTTCAGAGGTTGAAACTTGTTATCTATAAACAAAGTTGTTATTTTTATGATATAATTTTACAAATGATATGACGTACCAGAAAGGACCAGCAAATGTTTAGAAATTCACAAATTTGTTAAATGAAGTAATGTACTCTGCAAAATACGTTACTTTTTAAGCTTTCTCTCACTAAAATATTATCAATCTTCAAAACTAAGAATAAGCAAAGAGCCCTAATGCCACATCACTCACTGTGTAACAGGTCTTAGTGCGTGCTTGCATCCCCTACTATATTTCTTATATATATACATGTATTACTAGTTAAAATCAAGCATATCCCGAATGCTGTTAAACAAATAAGACGTTTTGATTCATCAGCATATTTGAAAGCAAATGTCTAACAAGTTTCTTGAAAATTACTGCATAAATTGATTTCAGTTAAATTACCTGAAAGTCTCAGTAATGCTTCATTTAGTTTTTCTTTTGGTGTTTTGTTCTGCTCATTCCAGTCTTGGGATGATGGTAAGGAAGGGTAACAAGAACTTGTGGCTGGAAAGCAATACAGTGTGCTTCATTACTAGAAATCTACCGGTAACTAGAAAATGTGAATTCATGTATAAATGTTATGTGTATGATCTTCTCAGGTAGTATGATTTGCATAGTCAATGTCTATGATTTGTCTCAGTATATTGGTTTACCATGATCTATTTATTAATTGATCAAACTTTGATATATTTAGATACACTTATGAGTTATTAAATAAATATGCAGCTCTAATAATGGAAACAAGATATCTGCAAGTGACCAATGCTTACTAGTAATACCCTCGCTCTGATGTGAATATTATACAAAACAAGCATTCTGAGAGTATTGCATAAGCAATACACGTCCCCTACCGGTTTGTGGAAATTGTGAAAACAATGCACTGTTATGCAGAATATCGAACCCGAACATTAAAAAATTGAAATATAAAAAATTAATTTTCTCGAAAATATGTCAACCAGACGCTACAAAAGTGTAAACTTGATCTGTAGTTTGACATTTTGAAGCTGTTCAGCAAATTTCATATTATTCCTCAAACGCATAAAGAAAAAAAGTGTGGAAAACTGAAGTGGGACAGACAGACGGACAGATGGACTGACGGACGCAGAGGAAAGCTATAGTCCCCTCCGGTGAAAACCGGTAGGGGACTAATAAGCAAAGTCTACATTTAACAGGAAGTTGACGTACACATGGTACAAAAATAAATTCCACTATATGGCATGCCTATACAAAGTGTGTGTTAAAATTTCAAGCATCTGTGATGAATAGCTAGTTGCTGAGAAAACTGTGACAGAAATTGTTGACAGACACACAAGGGTAAAACAGTATACCCTTTTCTCCTTTGGAGTGGGATACCAATAATTCATTATAGATACAAAAAACTGACATAGTCTCAAGATATACAATCCTCCTTATATGGTCTACTTGTGACTTAATGTGTCACACAATTGTGTTAATGGACAGACAGACAGTTGGATAGAATGATATTTCTCTTAAGAGTTCCAAGATATTTTACCGAGTCATAATTACTTTTGACATTGGTTCGCATAATGCACTGCATACATTTTTAAACTTTTTTTTATACACAATGCACAATAAAATTTACAGTACACATTTTACACCTAACAAGAATATCTGTCAAATTTATAGGAAATAAGATTATCAAAATAAACACCAAAAAATAAATCAGTTGAGGCTAATATAGCTTGTAAATATGCTTTACATGTAATTGATTTGTGGCTTAATTTATCTGCATGCATACACTTACAGAGAATTTCAAACTCCATGTCTGTACCCACTGTGTCTGTGTCTTGTGAACTTGGTACACCTGTATTTAGGGAAGACACACATATCCATTTAAAACAAAGCAATATTGCTAAAGACCTTTAAATATATATACACTCTTTTATTATTTATCTGTTTCTGATAAGAATTGGGAAAGGTTATTGGTTTATCTTTACATATTAGTAACATATACCTGTTACTACAAGTTGCATCTAGATCGAGTTAAGAAACCACCAACAATGATGCTGATGTACCTGTTTCACAAGCAATACATGTTTCTGTTCAATTCAACTGTGAACTTACTGTGTACATCAATATCAAATGCTGTTTCTTTGTTTTCAACTATAGCTGGTACATGTGGCACTTGTATGTCAATCAAATAGGACTGTAGATGTTCACCTATATAGATATAATGCAAATCTTTTCAGATTGATTTTATGCTAAACATAAAAATAGTTGTATATTTCTTAATTTTGTATAAAGATTTGGTTTAACTAACAGACAGATGAAATTACAGATAAATAAATAGATTGATTTATAATTTGTCCCTAAAAATGATCCTTTGTCCCATTAATGTGGGTGATGTAGCTTTAAAATTTAATATAAACTTGCATTTTTATGCGCACACATGAGAATATCCAAAATCAAGTCATTAACTGAGAAAGAATATCTGGTATAATTCATTAACATATGGAAAATGCACTAAATTTCATAAAAAAAAATGTGTCTGATACCATGACTTTTGGATTTTGTGCTGTTGTCTGTGTGAAGAATTCTACAAATCTGTCTACACCACTCTGAAAGTAAAATAATAAGGTCTTCTTAACAATTACTTTAAAAATGATACCCATATGAAAAGCTAAAATGTATCATTGACAACCCCAAGTTCCATATATATATCTATAATTAACAAACCTGGTATTACACAATATATCACAACACATGCAGTTTTAAATTTTTCAAAATTTCTTAAGCTTCAAATCCATTGTTCATGCATGCATATCTACATGTTTATATGTATGTTCTTAACATTTGACATATGAAAATAATCCTTAAAATGTAATATGATGAAATCATTCGACATGTTACAATGCTTTCAATAATTAGAATATATTCCTTTACAATTTCTAATTGTATACATGCATGTTTGTCAGTTTATTACATTTATGTATATAACTGAATAATATATAGCAAAATTATTACCTAGTTCTTCTACATACTCTACATTGTATGATGGGGACACATTCTTCTTATGATCCATTGAGCACCTTTTGCAAATTGCTACAAGTAAATACTGCACATAAGATCAAAGTTCAATTAGTACACTGTGCATTGTAACACAGTTTGACACATGTTTTGAATATGACAAGTTATTTTCATTTAGTTTATTTTTCATATGATTTTGAACTTGAAGTACTTTTTAAAGCAAAACATATTGTAGTGATCTAAAGTACTAATACACAATAAGACCTCCCCCACCCACCCGGAAAACAAAACTATCTCTCACTGCCCCCCCCTCTCTTTGGAAAAAATTTCTGGATCCGCACGTGTACAGTTAAGGTCAATTGTTAAATTTTTAATCTTTACAGACCCTCATATCTATATTACATCTATATCTAGATATAGAGGTCCTCCTAGATATTACCTAATTTTCTCATAATATTTTATATTACATACTCTTTCAATGTCCTGAATTAAGGTGACTGTAAAAATAACTTACCTGATCCTACTGGTATAGTCTGTCTTGTTTTTAACCAGAGTTCTTTACACATTGTTGGACTGGCCCCTCTGTCAGCTTTCATATTACCCCGATGACCAGGATAAGAACAAGTTCTCTTTGATCTTTTCCACCGTGCTCCCAACTCTTCGCGGTGCTTCAGAAAGCACTGCCTTATCGATGATGAAATATCCACTTCGATACAATATTACTATGTACTCAGGACATATATGAGCATTAGACACACACCTGTCTAGAATTTGTGCACTTTGTAAACTGTATAAGTGATTCATAATATCCCTGTCACACTCATAAACAGAACAAACGTTTGCAAGATCACATTCCGATCCTCCTGATCCATTATAAAAGTTACACATAGCAGGACATTCAGCTGCTAAACCTAGTGCGTTTTCATCCATTTTCATGAACAAATAGGTCAAGCTAAATTAAAATAATCTCATGGTTCCTTCTGATGGAAAATGATAAGGTCATAATGATCAAATAACTAGTATTCACCCCATTGTCATAAATTATGTTTTCAATGTGACCTCCATTTGGTGTCTCTTCACTTTTTTAACCTCCTCTGCCTAGAGATTGTATCAAAGGGGAGGTAAATCTTACAAATCCTATTTCACAGCCAAAAATTAATTTACAGGTTTGGGGAGCAATAATATCAATATAATAAATATTTATGACAAGAAAAAATCAATTTTGAATTAATTTATTCTTTCAAAATCCATTTAATAACTTATTTTTTGAAATATAAATATTTTAATAATATGCTAGAATATGCTTATTTTGATGGAATGTATCAGTCAATATATTATTATTGCGTGTTATTCTTTGAGAGTCCAAAAGTGGATTTTTGAGAAATTTACACTTATGTCTTCATCTTAAAAAATCATGATAAATTTTGAAGATGCAGGCGTTTACAGGTATATTTATACCTCTATCAAAGTTGTTAATTTTTATACATCTAGCAAAATTGGCAAACTGCCAGTTTTCAAAATCTCTTTTTCATGGTTCTATGGGCAGTTTGTAATAATTTAAATTGGTATTATGAAAAATTGAGTTTTAAGTAACATATATATAAGTAAAACAATTGTGAGGAATTTTCTATTATATTCTTTTTTTAGTGTTCAAACTGCATTGTTTTCCATAATTTTTCTTGGGTTTTAATCCATATTTGGGCCATTATTCAAATTAGGTCACAGCTAAAAATAGAACGACACCAGCAAGCAATTGAATTCAAAATTTGGAGTTTTATGGGATAATCTTTCAGTTTTAAACACTTTTTAAAATATCAAAGATGTACGCTTGTGGACGATTTTGGTAATATTGCATGACTTTCTCCGAGACGCTCACTTAAATTGAAAAGTGCTGCTAGAATCCCATGTTGTATGTTGTTTTGATGCAATTTGCCGTTTTCCGTGCAAACTATATAAAAGTTGGGAAGGTTTTACGAGAACCGGATAAATAACTTTTTAATAAGGAAAAACATTGGATTCTAGCAGCGGTTTTGATTAAACTGAGAAGTTTTGCTTTCACTTGGTATGTTTATTTTATTTTTGAAACCGCGGGGTAGTGTTGTTCTACCTCATTTTATGTTAAGGAATATACATAAGCTATTTATAGTTGTCACGTGATAATGCACCAATGTGGCAGTTATGTACTACCTGATTTTATTGCACTGACATCTATTTTAAAGGATAATACTAAGTTTTTGATCTTATTCAAAATAATTATTTAATTTCACGATTTTGAATATAACAGTCAAAATAAGACGCTAAATTGCCCATATGCTTCCTTAACACCCCCGCGTAGTTTCAAACGATAATTGTATTTATTTATTCTTTAGCAACGTAACATATGTCGCAAGGCGGGGAGGCATCCTGTCATGAATTAGACAAAGAAAACTATGAATAAGGTATGTAACAATCAACATGTCACACTTAACAATATCTACATAGCAGTCATTTTAAGAATAAACGTTAAGTTATTAACAAATTTCATGCGTTTTTGCTACATTGTACACTGATCACTTTTAAGATAAGTAATTACATCACAATATTTAGTGGTAAGGTAGAAACATTACGGTAAAATGAGTGGTTTCTTTTGATTCTTAAAATCGGCATTTGTTTAAATCGTTCATGTTTGACTATAACATTTTTTTAAGCAGTAACGGCTGAAATCAAACAATTACTAGTAAGGACAAACGGTGTCTTTTGCAATAAACGCTCTTCGTGAAAATTGATGCATTTTAGGCACACTTTTGAACTTAAAATTGCAGTATAGTCATTAAATCTTGAATTCTTTGTATAAATACGTTGTAAATTGTTGAATTGGTATTTGGGCTTACCAAACTCGCTGATATAAACATTGTTATATGAAAATTTTAGTAAAGATGATTCTTTTGCTTAGCAAAATGTTGAATGTTATTCATAATGTGTAGAGATAAATGGATCTGTTATGTGTGTTGTTAAGTAGTAGTGGTTCTCTGATTGTGAAGAATTCATTATGTTCATCATCGGAATGAGGTGAAAGAACTTATACCAACTCCACATTTGTTCAATTAAGTATATAGAGCAATTTTTTTCTTAAGTGTATTTTTCATGTCATGAAATATTAAGAAACAGGTTTTATTCGTTTATTAGTCATTGATAGAATGCAGGTGCTCTATTGTGACGAACTACGGATTACAGTTGGCCCATTGTTCTAAATCAGTGTTATTTATAGATCCTTTGCGGATTAAAGATTAGTTTGATAAAAAAGACTATCGTATCATTCAATGTATAATAAACAGCAAAATAATAACAAATATTGAAATATGCCACACATGAAGGTGTTTTGTTTTTTTATTGACAAAGCAAAATGTTCAACTGTGTTTTGTTAATTTAATTCAAATCTTCAATTTCGATGTCAGGTTTACCTTTATCTGCGGCGGTAATGTCATTGAAATTCTGTTGAAACCCACATACATAAACTTCATCAGCATGTTAATGACAATAAAGTGTGTCGAATAAGCTAATCAATATAGCCCAATGATACTTTATGATAAGTTTATGAATAATGATGCTGAAATGTGTTCCAATAATACATTAATGAACCCCCATAACACTGTACCAAATTATTATTTAAAAACATCATCATTAAAGAAATCTACGATACAAAAATTTATTATACGACATTCATGGTTGACGTTACATACTTCACTCTTGCGAATGTGTTCGGAATGGTTTCCTTATCGTTGCTCAGTATGTAATTCATGGATAACGTTACATATTTACTATTTACAGAAAGAAACTGCTCTGGATTATCAAAGATACTATGAAAACATATTTCTAACTCTCTTAATCTTGTTTGATGGATGAGATTGTTAATATATATATAAGATTACTATTCCTTTTATGCATATTTGTATCAAAACAAAATAAACGTGTTTTATAAATTAATTATACGATTTTGTGTGATATAATACACCATATATGACAAAGAAGAAAACATTCACTTCAGTGAAAGACGGTGACACAAAACAAGATACAATGTAACTTTTTAAGTTTAAATGGTATGATACACTGTGATCTTGTATTACAAGTATTAAGATAAAAAAGAATAGTATCTAGCAAACGCAAGTAAGCAGTTAACGCTACTAAATCTCGTATTTTTATCTCATTTTATACGACGTATGTTAAGAAATTTATCAGATGCAAATCTAATGTTAGAATTGTAAAATCGTTTAAACATTTACACATCTGTATATTCGTTGCGACCAATCGTTCCGACCATGGACAATCAAAAGAGTATGCAATTATATTTTGGACAGGTTTAAATACACAACGGGAGTTTCTCGTTAAAGAGGATCGTAGCAATTTCACAAATGGAATGAATGTATATATATATATATATATATATATATATATATATATATATATATATATATATATATATATATATATATATATATATATATATAAATCTGATTTAGGCATTGAGGAGACCATACCCTAAAATGTAGTTTAGGGAGACAATATACAAAATTTTTATATGTGCATATTTTTTATTGCAAATAGTCATTTAGAGGTCTTCAAGATTCAAATAACTTTACATTTGTTTTAATTTTTTAATATATCTTGTCCTTAAAAAAATACAGCAAAAATGGTCTCCTTAATATTTTGTTACTCTCTCATAAGGCTTAAGGAGACCGTGCATATATTTTCATATATATTTTTTATGGCTTAAGTAGACCATTCTTTTTTCCCATAATTTTCATGATTTGCAAGTGCTCTATCATTTTTTATCGCCACGCAACATAGAATTAAGATATAATGCAAGGTCACTGTGTACATGTGCATGTATATGTAAGCTTTGTTAATATCTCACATAGTTGATGGTGTGGACTTTTAATATTCATAGATGGTCATTTAGAGGTCTGTGGAATGGCAATAATCTCACATCTGTTTTAATTTGTCATTAGTATTAGCCCTTAAAAATATACTATATTGTCCCTCTAATATTTTGCTACTGTCTTATGCGGCTATGGGATACCGATAATACATTTTTATTAATATTACTTAATTAGGGTTTAGGTAGACCATTCTTTTTTTTAACCATAACATTCGTGATTTGCAAGCCCTTTAATTTTCACTGTCAGGTTTTTTTTCGCATGTCACGAAATTTGCGAAAATGGGGAAAATATGTAGCATTTTAAATTTGCGTCCCTACTGAAGATTATCTTCTCAATTCAATCCATTCTACATGTATCCTAATGTGTTTTAGAATTTCACATTAATAAATGAAAAAAAAAAAAAAACATTTCAAGTTCATGAACAAACTTTACTAATCATATTAACTATTTTCAAATCGATTTCATTTATAATTTATGGACCAGGGTGTAAACATTAGTTCAATTTTGAAAGTTTAAACAATTAATCATTTCAAATTTATTAATAGAGCAATCATTTCCATTCAAAATTCAGTGTACATAACATGTCCATTATTTTGGTGAACTTGCAGTTCAATTACAACAGTTTCATTTTTTTCTGTGCAACAAAATCATGTATGTAAGGATCTGTAAATTTATGAAATCAAAATATTCATAATCTATTTTCAACCTTCATATTTCAAATTTCATACTATTCAAGAAAATAAAGCTTTTAAAATTGATTTACTTAATATTTTTCATAATTCATATATAACAATAAAAAAAGGTGATCAAAGATCACGTATTGAATGAACCATTCATTAATAAATGTTAATGAATAACATTGATAATAAGTACACATGTAAGAAATTGACAAAGTTTAAAAGTTACTCTGGGAGCAAAAATGACTGATCAAATGCATGGCATAAAAAATATTAGAAGGACGAACAGGATTATGCAGCTAAAAAAAATTCAAAATTTTCAAACATAAAGACATTAGGATGTCGTCTGCAATACATATCACGTTTAGGGGCCACTTTCTTGCCTTATAAGAAACAAAGGTAATCACAGATTACAAAGCACGGAGACGAGGCATCACCTTTATAAAGCATCACCTTTATGAGACCACCTTTATCATATTACCTGAAAATCATAGTTAATGATCTTGGATATCTATGGATACTGTTTCGAAACAATATCATATTACTATATCATATGTTAAAAAATTGGATAATAATCATATGTTCATTTCATATATTAATATAAGATACACACATATAATAATAAAAATAAAATACTGTAATAAATAATGATGCAATATGATATTGTAACATATGATATGACATAGTGTCATATTAAATACATTATTGCATTTGATCACATAATACAATATCATAATATATGATACAATGTCATATCACATAATACATCACAATTTTGTAACACATTATATTATATTGTATACTTAAGTATGATATTGTATGATATTATATCATATTTGATACATAATATGATATTGTATCATAAGATACAATATAACTTGATTCAACATTGTATCAAATCATATGATACAATATCATGTGATACAGTAATATATTATATAATACAATATCACTTTATACAATATCGTATCATATGTTACAATATTATATATTCCAATATCAAATAATACTATTTCATGTGATAAAATAATATATTATATAAACCAATATCATTTTATACAATATCATATCATGTGATAAGATATTATATATTACAATACAATATTGTATCATATTATACCATATTAAATATGGCAATATAATATGAAACAATAGCATGTGATAAAATAGTATATAATACATTATCATTTTATACAACATTGCATCATAATAAAAAATACTTTACATTACAATATAATGATACAATATCATGTCATAATGCACAAAATATTGATACAATATCCTACTAACTTTTTATAATATAATATATGATATAACATTGTATCATATAAAACAATAGTGTATCAAATCTGACAATACTATATCATATGAATCATGTTATATCATTTAACAACAAACACATCTATCAATCAGGTTAGAGTGAGGTAGGATATTCTTTTTAAACATCCTTGATAATAGAGATCAGGATCTGAAACTGAAGCAACCTCTATGATTCATTTATATTATAGTTAAATTAACTATGCAAGCTATTGTCTATAAATCATGAGACCTGTTCCAAAATAACTAAACCTCATCCAGCATCCAAAACCTATGACTCAGATTCGGCATTCAAGTCTGCCAGATGCATCAGTATCATAAGACGCATCATCAATTCAAGTTTGGTTAAGTTAGGACCAGTCATTACTAAGATATATTTTTAGCATCCTTGATTATGAAGATCAGGCTCTGCATCTGAAGCTACCTTTGCAATTCATTTATATTATAGTTAAATCAACTATGCAAGTTTGAAATAGTACTAAATAAATTTAATATATGAACTGTTCCAAAAAACATAACCTCATCCAGCATCCAAAACCTATGGCTAAGATTCAGCATACAAGCCTTTCAGGTGCATCAGTATCTTAAGATGCATCATCCATGCAAGTTTGGATCAGTAGTAATTTAGAAATTGCTATCAAAGGCCACCTGCACCAAAAACTTTAACCTGTTCCAAAAACCTTAACCTCCAGCATCTAAAATTCATTGCCCAAATTCAGCATCCAAGTTTTTCAAGTTCATAAAAAGGTCCAGATGCATCATCCATGCAAGTTTGGTGAAGATAGGACAAGAAATAACTAAGATAAAGGACCTGCAACAAAAACTTTTACCAGGTCCAACGCCAGCAGTATAGCATAAGTTCCCCCGAACTTCGTCTTGGTGAGCTAAAAATAAATTATCATACATGCCCTACGTCTTGTTGTTACATTACAGTTACATTATATGTAAAATGATGAGATTCATGTTTGCTTTTTCATTGATTTCATTTCATTTAATTTTTTAAATGTCCTAAGTCTTGTTGTTTTTCTCTCGTTGAAGATTTTAGATCTAATCTTCAAAAATTTGGTCCTCTCATCAAGCCGTTCCAATGAATACATTTCATGTTTTTCCAAAAACTCCTGGATTTCTCTTTTACCTTGAAAAGATTTTAAAAATAATATGAACAATCAGAATTATTATATTGTTACATATTCATGTAAAAAGGATAATACCTATGTATAGATTCAAGGCATACCATACTCTGTATGGTTTTTACTTCCACTACTTCTTGCTGAATATTTTGATTTTCATAAATACATTCATGCTCGAACTACCTTCATCCACTTATATGTCAAGATTATCTGTTTTGAAATGCCCCCTCTACCGCTTTAGGCTTCAATACACAACCCAAAATAGAAAGCCTATAGGGATTTTGCATTGCATCGGCCATGAAATAGCCTGGATGACATAACTGAAAAATTGTATGAGGTATTTCAAGTGGGTTCCGAATGGTGAAAAGATGTAAACATTTCACATTATAAATCTCCATGAGAAATTTGTTTCTATTCCTGTAACGGTCACCTGAGTAGCATATAACCCATACACAAACTTGTCGAGGAGTCTCATATATGCATTTAATTAATTAGGTTTTATTCTGGAGTAGAAAAATTATAAATTAGTAATGACGGCCACCTCCCTGCCTGAAATCTTTCAAAAAGAACTGTGAAACCTACAATTTTGGCAAAAAACTTAAAAGATCGGGTCTACAAAATCATGAATTCAGTTTTCTTTCAGGTGTGTGGGAGTAAAAAGGATAATTTTTTAACATTATATGCAATAACACCTATACATCCATTTTGGCCCTGCCCTAGAGTTAAAACCCATACTCCAGGGGACATGAAAATTAAAATTTCAGTAGAGGACTTCCTGGTAAACATAATTATAGGTCAGTTTTTTATACAGATGTGTGAGAATAGAGAAGAAAATGTTATAACATTATATGCATTAACACTATATTGCCTCCCCCCTCATGTCCTGAACCCCTGACCCAGGGGCCATGAATTTTACAATTTAGGTAGAGGAGTTAGGGGACATCGTAACCATGTATTCAGTTTTTTGCCCACATGTGTGGGAGTAGAGAAAAAGATTTTTTAAGATTTAAAACATTTTACTATATGGCCATATTGGCCCCACCCTAGAGCCTGAACCCCTGACCCGGGGGTCATAAATTTCACAATTTTGGTAGAGGGCTTCATGGACTTTATAACCAGATATATATATATATATTTATATGGGAGTAGAAAAGAAGATTTTCTAAGATTTAATACATTTTTACTATATGGCCATATTGGCCCCACCCTAGAGCCTGAACCACTGACCCAGGGGTCATGAATTTCACAATATGGACATCATAATCATGCATTTAGTTTTAACAAATATTTATGGGGTAGAGAAGAAGATTTTCTAAGATTAAATACATATATACTATATGGCCATACTGGCCCCATTCTAGAGCCTGAACCCCTGACCCAGGGGCCATGAATTTCACAATTTATGTAGAGGGCTTCATGGACATTATAACTATGCAACCAGTTTTTTCCTAACATGTGTGGGAATAGAGAAGAATATTTTTTAAAATTTGGCTCTTTTTTTGCAAATTTGGCCCCACATGTGGCGCCCCGGGGGTAGTAGAGCCATGAATTTTACAATTTAGATTCCTCTCACCATAGAGATGCCTCACATCAAAAATGGTAATAATCAGCCCTGTAGTTTTTAAGAAGAAGTTAAAAAAATGTAAAATTGTTAAGGCACGATGCACGATAACGGACGAAAACGGATTGCAATAAACTCAGGTGACCTAAAAATTGCTAATTCATCAAATTGTGGATAGATAGACCAAGCAACAAAGATATATCACCTGAGCTGCTTTTAGTCTTCTTGGCTGCAACTGGGCTTGCAAGAACTTTAGTTCCATTATCATCTTCGATCTCAAAGAAGCACTCTGTAATAACAATATCATGAATATCTTACTTTGCAAATACTAAGGACAGGCATGCATAAAACGTAATAAAAAGAGAAAACATTATGGATGGGTTTTAATTATTAAACGATGCAAATCAATGTACCATTGTCATCTTAAATAAAGAAAGAAAATTATTGAGAAAAGTTTTTATCATTTCAATAATATGACTTCTATTACCCCCCCCCCCCCCCCCACCACTACCACACACAGATTCACACAAATAAAAAGAAAGACTGATCACCTTGTGGTGTAACATCCGATGCATTTGCATTTCCACTCTCGCAGGGTTTGGACATCAAATCTTCTTCAGTCACATGTGATTCAGGTGCTGTACTTGGACCTTTAGGATTGTGCACATGTAACTCCGACACTCACCCTTTTAGATAAAATTTCAAAAATGTATACAAATACAAAAATTATTTAATGAAGAAAAAAAAAAAGAAATACATACACAGTGATTTACCACACTAAAGCACTGCCCATATGCAAATTTGGGGGTATTTTACCCAGTTTTAAGCTTAAGTGTAAATTTTCCCTTACATGTAAATAATCCCTTTTACAGTATTGAAAGTGGTACTCAGCAAATGTTATTAAACACTTTACATTTTCATTACTATCTGAACATTTCTTGAAAGTCAAATGGAATTGTGCACTACAGCCTCTGTCACAAGTCACAAGGAAATAACTCCATCTATACATTGTCATTCAAAAGCCAGAAGCCTAACACCTAGCTGCAATAATGTAGCCCTCTCCTGTTTTTTTTTTTTGTTTTTTTGGGGGGGGAGGGGGGGGGGAGTAAACATCAGTTATAAAAAATCGGAGAGGGCTACATTGTTGCAGCTACATATGTATGACTATCCTATTATCAAACAAGAAAAACATTCACAAAATAGATTGAAACAAACCTATCAAGTTGACTTCTTTCATCACAGGAACTGAGAGAGGGAAAACAATGGTATGAAACTGCAAAAGATCAAAGAATCGTTATTGCATAAATAAAGTTTAAAACAAGAAATCTTTTAAAGAAACAGTTGCCCCTTTTGTGGCTTTATCAATCTTAAAATGATTACTTTCTTTCACAAGTCAAAATTAATTATTCTTACTAGACTTTGACCCGTGCGTGCACGGGTTGACATTGCATATGATATCGGACATTCACTACATCGACGCACCGTATTGTTTACAATTACATAACCAAGCTTTAAGCCTACAATAATGCTATTAATTTCACTACACTCTGCTTAGTTATAATAATCTGACAGGAATGCCTCCCATATACCCGTAATGTAGCAGAAAATTGCAGAATCGCTCCGAATCGATTTTTGAGAAAAATAATGAAGTTGTATTGAAAATAACAGTCAAATTATTCATAACAAACCATTCTGAGGCTGTAAATACTTTTCATCTAAATATTTAATTCATATTATTGAAGGAATCAACACTTTTTTGCTCGCTTCAAAGTTACACACCATGTTGATATTCGGATCTCTTGGGATTTTACTCTAACACAGTGTATTTATATTTAGGAATATTATTACATATAGGAGAATTTATTACATTCCACTCATATCATGGAAATCAAATGCATTATCACAGCATTAGGGAGACCAGACAAACATGTTAATTGTTATACATAATAACGTTGCAACTTTGATCCTAATTCATTTACTTTGTTCAAAATGCTCACCGTTTTCTCTGAGGTTCAAGATGTCCTGTTTTTCCATTGCGTTGCGGCTAGCTCTCAATAAATCTGTGGTGGACTCTGTATAAAAGTACTAATATATTGTATTGTAAATACAAGCTTCAACATTTACTTTTTAAATCATTGCAAATTTTATTCCTTATGACTAATTAAAATAAATATTACAAATATATTACCGGTACATCCATTACATTCCACTCATATCATGGAAATCAAATACATTATCCCAGCATTAAGGAGACCAAGCCCCAGGATCACATAATAACATTGCAACATTTAGTTTAATTCATTTACCTTGTTCAAAATACTCAGTGTTTTCTCTGTGGGTCAAGATGTCCCGTTTTCCCATTGTGTTGCGGCTAGATCTCAATGAATTTGGGGTGGACTCTGTAAAAAGTACCAATATATTGTATTGCAATTTCAAGTCTCTAAGTTTACTTCTTTATATCATTGCTAAGTTTATTCCTAATGATTAATAAAAATAAATATAACAAATATATTACATCCATTACATTCCACTAATATCATGGAAATCTAGTGCATTATCACAGCATTAGGGAGACCAGACAAACAATTTTATTATCCTTTCATGTTAAATGTTAAATACTGAAATCTGATTGGTTTAGACGCAGTTGGCAATCCGTTCTATTACCCTCAGCGTTAGCAACACACTTGGCAATTGGTAACACAACGAACTGTTACATGCGCTTAAATTATGAGCGTACGGTTTGTCGTAGAATTTACTTCATTTCTAAATAAAAGCAGTAAAATTTTCTTTAGAAATAAGACATTCAGTAAAATAAAATGAATAGTGCCTGTTTGGGAGGGTATCTATTGAAATTGACACCCCTCGAAAACCATTGTCAACCTCCGCTCACTGCTTTACCTTAGGGTCAAGCTGTCCTGTTTTTCCATTGTGTTGCAGCTAGATCTCAATGAAACTGGGGTGGGCTCTGTAAAAAAGTACCAATATATTGTATCATAAATACATGCTTCTAAGTTTACTTCTTTATCTCTTTGCAAAACTTATTCCTAATGACTTATACATGTACTTATAGATAAAACAAATATATTACATCCATTACATTCCACTCATATCATGGAAATCAAATGCATTATCACAGCATTAGGGAGACCAAGCCCCAAGATCACGAGCAATCTTAGACTTGAGTAGTAAATTGTACACTGCCAGTGGCGTAGCTACCATGTATGCTTATATGCCTGAGCATGCACATCATTTGGGGGAAAAATCAGTAAAAAAATAAATAAAGAAAAAAAAAATATAAAAAAAGAATTCAAGTATTAAGGTCCATACTTAGTTATTCCATCAGCCTGTTTCCGTCACTCGGTCCTACTTTATCCGAAATCAATGCTAAACAAAGACGTATTAAGCACCAAATATAGCCACACAATATGGTCTTAAAGTACCATATTAAAGAAACAGTACACAATGCATGTACCTAAAAAGGCAACTATTTATTTTGCAGTTGAACTTAGTTTTACACATTTTAAATTTCCCCGATAGAATATCACAGCTTTATTGAGATATTCATTACCATAAACTATGTGAAAACGAACTTAAGAATAAAAGCTTTGAGTGGGTCAAAGGCAAATGTCAAAAAAAAATTCTTCTTTTAACTTTTAATAAGTTTTGTGATTTTATTTTATGCCTAAACTATAGCCAAAACAATTTTAACTGCCTAAAAATAGGCTTAAATAGTAAGCATTCCTTTCAATTTCTGCTTTAATTTTTGGTGTTAAAAATCGTCAGAATCCATGAGCTTCCAGGGGCTTTCGCCCCCTGGGCTTTGTCCTGGACCCACTGGGGGCCTCATGGTGGCCCCCACACCCCCTGCCATTTTAAGCATGCACTTCGTTTCAGGTCTAGCTACCCAACTGACTGTATTAATGTTTCTTGCTTAAAAACATAATAACATTGCAACATTGAATTAAATTCATTTACCTGCTTCAAAATGCTCACTGTTTTCTCTGAGGGTCAAGATGCCCTGTTTTTCCATTGTGTTGCGGCTAGCTCTCAATGAATTTGGGGTGGACTCTGTAAAAATACCAATATATTGTATTGTAAATACAAGCTTCTACGTTTACTTTTTTAAATCATTGCAAATTTTATTCCTAATGATTAAACAAAATAAATATAACTGTTACAAATATATTACATCCAGTACATTCCACTCATATCATGTAAATCTAATGCATTATCACAGCATTAGGGACACCAGATCAACATGTAGATTGTTATACACAACTACATTTCAAAGTATATCTAGTTAATATAAATGGATTTACTTTAGTCTGAATTAAAATGACTGGGCTCTCAGCCTCTTGTTCTTTCAGGTATTTTTTGCAAAGTGAAAATGGACTGCAGATGCAAAATTATTCTTTAAATAATAACATTACCCAAAACCTTCTTATTTTCATCTGATTCAGAATCAGAACTTGGCGAGTAGTTTGATACACTAAATGGGTCAGAATCCACATCAGAGGGAACTGAAAGAAATTAAAACAATATAGAAAATTTTCTTTCATAAACATTCATCAATTATTAGTTTACCACATTTGGTAATTGATGTTTCTTTTTTATAAATCTGACAACAGACCACTGACTAAATCAAACTTTTCAGCCATGGTACAAAAACAAGACTGTACCAATATTCAGTGAAAAATGAATTCCAATTCAGATTGATGCTTAAATTAACTAACCTACCAAATCTGATAATTCTATGTAAATGTATATTTTTCAAGAAGTACATTCTGTAAACAATTTGCAAAATATACATATTTACTACAGAAACAGATTTTGTAATTTATCTAACAAAAAACAATTTTGTTCTGCAAAAGAGACTCTCCACATTAGTGACAGATTCACAATGCACACTGACTTATATTAATAGCTTTTTGTTGGCATGGATGTTAGCGCGAGTGGGTCATGATGTGGGAAGAAGTTGGGGTGACTGGAGAAAACCCACGTGTCCAAGCAGGCGACCAATGTACCCTATCATATACAACAACTGTCGATCATGGGGATTAAACTTGGGTCGCAGTGGTGATAAGCAGGTGCATTGTCCACTGCACAACT
Source organism: Magallana hongkongensis (assembly GCA_015776775.1). Taxonomy (NCBI): domain Eukaryota; kingdom Metazoa; phylum Mollusca; class Bivalvia; order Ostreida; family Ostreidae; genus Magallana; species Magallana hongkongensis. The sequence goes on along the minus strand of CM027469.1, from coordinate 4,497,996 downwards.
GGACACCTCTTTCAAGCTTTTAATTTAATAGTGCTTGATAATGAAAACAAAATAAATCTATTCAGGTCAGCACAAGAACCGTATATAATGTTAAAATTGAAAGAAAATCAAACAACTATAAACAAAATAAAGTGAAATAAAACCTAACAAAACCATTACCAAAATCAAAAGGATCACAGCCTTTTCTGAAATCAATCAAAACTAGTACCGGTAAAAACATGTACATGAACAGGGGCTAGTGTTGTCACGATGATTGAATTTCAATCAATGATCAGTTGAAAAGGTTGTTGATTTATCATAATCGATTTTAGATTTTATAATCAATTATACTCAGTCTGGGTTTATTACATTAATATTATACCTATCATTTTGTTTTCTAATCTGTATTGAATGAAATGAAAACTGTTGTGAGCTGTGGGTTTTCTTCAATCTCAAAAGATGTGTAACATTCTACCTAATAAAAATACAGCAAAAGTCTTATAAGCTTTTAAAAGGAAGTGAAAATAGCACTTATATATTTTAGATTATACATAGCACAAAATTTAGTGCCCCATATTATTGAATTTAATATAATTTGTTACCGATTCGATTATTGACCGATCATCAGATGGCAAGAGACAACCAATTCTGATGGTTAATTAATCACGATTTTTAACCTATTTAACAACACTAACAGAAGTTTTAGGCTTGTTTTTCAATAAAAACATATAAATTATCTATTCTGATACTTTTTAAATTCTTGAGAAAAACCTATTTTTTAGATTAGTTTAAAACCTATTTTTTAGATTAGTTTAAAACAAATCAATGTACGAAAAAATGCAAAAACAAAACCAAAGCCAGATAACAAGATATCCAAAGCCTGATTGTAAATCACTAAACTCTCTCTTAATAATTATTTTTTGTGTATAATTAATCCAACCATTTTCCTACCTTGCTGCGCCACCGCAAGCTTTCCCCATTACAACCATAGTCATATACATGAAGTATCTCTTCCCCAACCACAATGTCTCTCTTAGCAAACAATCATAGGTATTCCCTTCCATTAAACACTCTGAGTTTATGGTGGAGTTTGCATCGTCCTTGCCATCATTTACAAACTGGCAGATACATGTATGGTTGTTCACTCCTGACAGCATCAATACTACAGTGTACATAAAAAGAAATCAAACCTTAAATAAGAAGCATATAATTACTGGTATCTTTGCTTGACTTAATTAGAATTGTTTATAGTTATTTCTAGAAACATTACTGCCATACATAAATGTTAAAATATTACATTTAGCTGCAGGTCTGTATCTCCTGGTCTGAAAAAAAAATTTGGATAAACGTTGCTTCAATTTTTTTTTCACATCAGGAGCTACATACCTCCAGCTTCATGTAAATATGTATAAATCGTATTACCAAAGTTCTTTTCCATTATATTTATAGATAAATATTTTGTTTTCTGTGCTTGTCTTCAATCTCTCCTCCCCATCCTGTCCTTTTAATGTTTCTCCTGCAGGAGAAAATCTCCACTGACATGACTGGTTGTGCTAATAACTCCAAAACCTACATTAAAACCACAAGCACCTGTGTGAAAGCATTGTTTATATGCAAAGAAAACTTTTGGATTCATAAAACATCTACATTAAGCCCCATTCACAATTGGCGTACGAGCACTGACAACTCTTTGCGATCGGAATGTTTTAGATTCGCACGAGCTCTCTCATATATTGCATGAGGTCTCGCATTTGTTGCATGCGTTTTAGTGCTTGCATCAAGTCTCCTTAAAAATTGTGGACATGCACACTATTCAGACGCGACTGAATGCGATCCAAATCATCGCAGTGCAATGCACGAACAATATATAGTACGAACATTTTACAACATTTTGTATACTCGCAAGAGTGCAGGTGCATGATTTTTAAAGGTCATAAGATGAATCGCTGCTGTAGAGAGAGAGAGAGAGAGAGAGAGAGAGAGAGAGAGAGAGAGAGAGAGAGAGAGAGAGAGAGAGAGAGAGAGAGAGTTGAATGTGATAATAGTCTACCATATATCATATGTGCATGTTCTAGTGAGAACATACATTAAATTGGTAAACAACAAAATATTTACAACCATCGACCATTTCTAATGCTATCATGTATGAAACGTGTCATGTTATTCTAATAAATCAACAATTACAGGGGGAAGGGCGCCCCGGGTGCGCATAAACATTAAAATTAATACAAGTATCAAAAAGTAGTTTTAAAAGTGTTGCTACATTGGTCATGCTTCTGGATTGAATGTTCTTGAGAGCACATTGTGCACAACGCTGTGTAATCAAGACATACATGTTTTGCCTGGTCAACAGATCACACTCAGCCCAACGGGAATCTGCAGACACATTGTTTACATTATTATTAATCATCAAAAGCCAAAAATTTTACAAACCTGATAATATCCGAAAAGCCAAACGAGAGTGATACTATGATGTCACATTTGTAAATGTGGGTCACAATTGTAAATGTGGGGTGAGCATCCCGGTTGTAAACATGGAGGCCTGACTATCTTACCTATAATAAGTCAATTCGTACATAGAATAGTCGGCTATCTTTCCACTATACAAGTGAAAAAGAGCAACTGATCTTAATTTGCTTTTAATTCATTTAGGTAACAAGGGGTACATGAACATATATCTACATTACGTACATAATTAATTTAAAACAATATTACTGGTACATATAACTGTAACATAGAAAATTCTTCATGTCGATCTATTTACATAAAGCGACATTCTTCGGTTAACTTTTCTGTCCATTTTCAATAAACTAGCTATATAATTACAGGGATTTTTCAGCCTTTTTTTATTTTGAAAATGCCAATTTTTTTGGAATTGGGAAAATTGTATCGACAATTTCATGCAGTTGGGAGAAATCATATGTTGCATACATCATGATTTCTGAATTTATTATCATAATGGAAAATCAAAGAGCTAGACTTTAATTGAATAGAATCTAATTAACTTCACAATATAGATATATGTATAATATTCCTATATTTAGTTATTAGAACAAGTCTTTTTCCCTGAAATAAACACCTTCAACACTGGTCATAAAAGTATTACATTATTAAGAATTTATCTATCTATCTATCTCTCGATACTACTCGCCCTCAATTCTGAGTACTCTGAGTAGGGTGCGCTGCTTGTTAAAAGAATAATAGAAGTGAGTAAAGTAAGATTTCAACAGGATGAAAAGGGGATAGTAATATTATTACATTTTAGTGAAGATAAAAGATAAGATAAATAGTATCTACAATTAAAAGCACTTTTGCAAAATTAAGGCCTGAGGTGGTTCAATTTGCCCACCTCCAGTTTGAAATGATCAACATCTGGAAGTGCGACAACATTTATCAACATCCCCTTTTAAATTGAGAATGTATTTTTCTGTTTGAAATATTTCATAACATTTATATCAGTCTATAGTGTGTGTAAAAAAAAAAAACATGTACCATTTACAGTACTGTACTGTATACCACAAAATAACGATGTTTTAGAAAAACAGAGGAAAATCGGATTAAAAGTTGGCGATGTTTACAGCGTGTTTGGAAACTTTTATGACTGCAGTTTTGCTAAATGGGTTTAATCATTTGTTAATACTGAACATTTATGGACATTCTGGTTATTTTACGAAGTATTTTTTGATAAGAAATAAACATAAGAACTATTCAGCTATTTACCAGTTGGGGAAAAATACTGCTATACTAATTGGGATCATAATTTGGACAGCTGCTGAAGTGAACTTATTTCCAATTGGGAATGGGGACGACTTTTGCTCTGGAGAAGGTACTGATAAATCCTTGAATTACATATTACATCAAACGTACAGTGGAAATGAAAATCATGCTTTTATTGTTAACTTCGTTTCGAATGTCCTCGAAGATTAATCAACATTTGGTGTAAAATAGTCAAGTTGCACACATTATCGCCCTATTTTATTTGAATATTTAAAAAAAAAACTTCATAAAAACATTACTTTGTTCAATTGTAGTAGGATTATCAAAAGTACTTACCATAAAATGGCTTTGATTCCTAAAAGGCAACACGCTGGCGTTAAAAGGTCCATTGTTTTAACCCGAGACGTTCCGAGAGTACTCGGAACAAATGGCGGAGAGCACTTGCCAAATGTTCAAACATGGTCAAGAAATTAACGACTTTTTTTTCTAGTTAGGCTTTATACATAAAAAGTGAAAAAGTATTTTGAAAACAAGTTCATTTAGAATAATTAAAGGCTAAACAAATTATATATGTTAGATTTTTTGCAATATTGCAAGTTTTCGTTGGTCTCCTAAATGCAGAAAAATAGTCATTGCTAATTATACGATGGAGGCAGATTGAATTCCTTTTTACGAAAAAATATAGACAAAAGGCAACTATTGGATGTCAAATAATAGACACATTGATGCATTTTAGGCAAAGACACACCGTTCATTCATTTAAAGATAAGCCAATTACATTTTAGACAAGGTCAAAATAATACGGAGACCAAAATATGTCTCCCTAATCTACTGGTCTCCCTAATAAAGATAAAATAATACAATCGGTCTACCAAATGCATAAGTCAGGTATATATATATATATATATATATATATATATATATATATATATATATATATATATATATATATATATATATATATATATATATATATATATATATATATATATATATATTCTTTTGATAAAGGTTCGGGCTCCTAGTAACTACATGTAGTAAACTCATGTAATCATATTGTATATTATTTATTTGCTTTAGTGGTTTTTTTTTTATCATGGACAAATACTGAAATATACAATGTACACAACAAAGTTCAGTGAAAAGCAATTTTCAGTGTTTTAAAAAAAGACATAAAACAATAAAAGTTATACATTCTCAAGTTTAAAAATTTCTATAGTTTCAATTACATGTAAGTGCAATATCGAATATTTCAAGTTTATTGTTAAAGAAGCAAGAGAGTTTTTACTTGTGGTAGTTTTAAAAACAAAAGTTTATTCAGTGGTATAATGAAAATCATAACCTTAGATTTTAACCAGGCAATACTTGTTTATACCAAAACATGCTTTCTTTTTTTTTTCGGAAACTCACAAATCTTCAAAATACATGATCTTTGAGCAGGTTTCTGCCTTTGGATAAAACAAGTTTATGGTTTAATTTTTTTTGTAAATAAAAATATATAGATATTAACGATTTTAAAGAATGGTGTCATACCCCCGTGTATAATTGATGATATTTATTGAATAAAAATAAATTTGTGGGTGTCGAGTATAACATATTCGTTAAATATCGATGTTCGAAGATACATATATGTACAGGTGTTTTATTGTGGCAAGTTCCCGATAACAGTGGGCGAGGTGGATCACCTGTTCCATTGTTTCCAAACAATCCACTATATAGTTTCCACGCCGTGTATTGGATCAGTATGATGAAGATAGATCTACGTTACATTCAATAAACAACAACATACATGTAATTAAATATATAGATCGAATTAAATGCAACACATGCATTTGTTTGTTTTTTGCTATTGACAGGGCAAAATAAATTTTATACAGTCATTGCTTTGTTAACTTCCGGCATCAAATTTGGACAACAGGGTGTACATATACTACATCGAAGGTCACATCTTACGTCTTTTTTAACCTTAATTATCTTATTTATGAGATCGAAGTATCTAAAGATTGCTTAAGATTGTAATTTTTGAAAGAAAATATCTTAATATCTTTTCATAACAAAGCATAAAAACAGCTTTGAACAATTAAACAAACATTGAAGAAAGTGTCAACTAGAAAAAACAAAGCTCATTCTGTGGTTTATGTACGATTTATACAGCTACTCAAAAAAGCAATCTTTTGTTCATCATTTGTCGCAAAGTCATATTATGTTATTACTTTGAAGCATTAGTCTCTCAAAATAAAAAGGACATTGATAAAATAAAGTTAATGTGCATTACTTAAAGCAAGGTACTTAAAAAAATTTCGAAATCCTTTCATGCATTGCTTTGAGCAATAAAAAAGGTCGTCCTTGTCTCCAAGGGCATGATTGACCAGCTCTGATCAGTACAAAATGAAAATGCCAACACTTTTAAGGTTTAGTCGTGAATTTAACCTTGAGCTAGAATTAGTTAAAGCTATACACGCTATAATTTGCGTCAATTTTGAATAAAGGGGAAAATGTATGTGTTTGATTACTAATAAAAGTTACCTTTATTCTGTTAATTATAATGCTCAATTCGATCACGTAACAAATGTATCAAATATTAAACAATAAAAAATATTTATTTTCCTGCCAGGAAAGTAATGCCTCCTCGTGAATATCAATCTATCACGTGATATCGACAGCTAAATTTAGCCTATCATACCAAAACTGGTGAAGGGTCAACATCTTCATAATTGTGATAGTTTCACAAAGGAAAGGATATTTTCAGTAAAGCGTAAATTTGTCCGATATACGAGTACAAACAAAAGAAAAAAATACAAGCCTGTGAGTAGATATGAATACTTCCTTTAAAAAAATGACGTAGACCTGTGTTTTTCCCCTATGTGCTATTTATAGATCCTATAAATGTTAATGCAGAAGTAAGGGTATCATGAATGACAAGCGTATTTTACTCATTATACATGTATGTATTTCAATTTAACAACTGTTAAGCAATTAACAAATCAAGTTGGATATTTAATTAGGCAAACAATAACGACCACCTAGTTCTCCGCGGACATGCGCAATCAGGTCGGTTTGCTCTTCCTTCATCAATATTCATGAAAATGTATATTTTCCTGGCAGGAAAATAAACAATTAAAAATCTATATCTTTGTAACGAGATGGAATTCGCCCTTGTAATTTACAGATTAAGGATAACTTTTATAAGTAGACAAACACATGCGTTTTCACTGTCATTCAAAATTGACGCAAATTATAGCGTGTATAGCTTTAATCAGAAAATTCCCAAGGTACATGTACATCACACCTCTGAAGTTTTGTATAGGCAGTATTTAAATACTATATGGGATAGATATATCCATTACTGTTCGTAAACAAAAACGACATTATTGGTAATGTTGAAATGCAGCGAAAACTATTGTTTTAATTTTGTGTAAATTTGATTAAATAAGTCGAATGGCAAAATATGACACTTTATCTGGCACAATTACTTCAAGGAGGGAACTACATATTGCATTGTTATTCAAATTTGACACCATCCTTTAGTTTTTGGCAGTAGATTTGAGATATATGTTTGGTTTATTTACTTTGTTTATCAGTGATGGCGCTTCTTCGTGCGGCGTGTTCTTATATGTCCATCACGCCATTCAACAGTTGACGGTGGGTTGGATGTGTCACTACAGTCAGACAGCTACAAGTCAGGCGTCCGGAATTCTGTGCTAACTTTGTAAGTCATTGTCATACATGTATATATACTGTTCAGAGATTGTAAGTCAGTTTAATTTTCCACTAAGCATCCGCCTGCGTTGCCTTTCCTTTTCACTACATCTAAATTCAAAAGTGATCATTCGTTGGCATTTCAAAATATTTAATGTCTGTATTCTCGGACACAATGCTAGGAAATTTTGTTAGGTTAGCTATGTCATTCTTTTCACATGTACATGTTGTCGACGGTGCACGGCCAAAGAAATTTTCCCAATCGTTCTTTAAAACGCTTTGAAGTTATACCAATATAGAATATTGGTGTAATTTTTTTATAATGACCTTAATTAATTTGTTTGCAAGTTTATAACTAACGATTATTTCTTCATCAGCACCACTTTAATTTACTAAATTCTCTCTCTCTCTCTCTCTCTCTCTCTCTCTCTCTCTCTCTCTCTCTCTCTCTCTCTCTCTCTCTCAAGTCACGAGCGGCAATGTCTTAACTCCGCCCAGCTACGATCTGATTGGACAACTGGTCAGTCAAAACATTACGTAGAAACTTTTCTGGAGTTAACCCCTATTTAACGCTTCATTGTACTTAGCTGTAGCTTTGTTTGAATGCTTTCCTATATCTTAATACTCTCTTACATCTTAAGCTCTTCTTAATAGGAAGATTGATTTTGTTTAAAAATGGCAGTTGTCATCCACTCCTCCTAAAAGACAAATGAGGCACTATTAATATTGACAGGTCATGTCCCTCTGCATAAAAATACTATCTTAAATAAAACCATCGGAAGTCAGATTTTTTTTTTGTTAAATCCGTATGTTCTTTTCTTTTGTACATTAAATTTACGCTTAAGTCGATCTTTTAATGACTTTAAGGAGTCAAATATTTTTATGCTTAACTTGCAAAGTTAAATCAACACTCCCCTTTTGATTGGTTCTAACTGTTGGTTGTGATGTATGTTTTTCAAAGATACAGTCGTATTCATTATTTAGGCATTTCGATTGTCGCTGGACGTCGATGTGGGGATATTTGGAGAGGTGTCTACTGGTTCTTCCGGGATCTGTTTACATATTTGGGATCAAAAAGTTTTTTGGTTTTTTTTTTTTTGCTTCTTTATGTATATATTTTAAATGGTTATTTTACTGTTCTCCAAGTTTGTTAAAAGCCGTTTTCAGTTTTTAACTTTATCAAAATGATACCCATTGGCTAATACTACAACATCATATCAATACTTATTCTAATCAAAGGAAATGTGTGTATGGAAACACGAATTGTTGCATCAGATTGCGTTTTATATTGTCAATTTATAATAAATGATTCATTTATATAAATCATAACGTACATATTCATCATACAAGGAATTTTATGGGGTTAGTTTTTTTGTATTTCTCTGAAGCGACACACACGGTTACATCGTATTTGACACATAACTATTTTCATACAACTTTTTAAGCATGAGCTGATTCCATATTATAGGATGTCAAATAAGTTTCAAGATTAAAAAAGTTTGGATTTCTACTGTTTTATATTCCAAGTTATAGAAAAGTAAATTTTAATCAACTGATTTGGAAACATAATGATTGAATTATAAGGATTCAATTTTGAATTGTTGGAATTGTATATCAATTATACTACAAAAAATAAATATGAGGCTTCAATCAGCTTTATATACATAAAAAGTGCAACAAGATCACTTGTTCTAATTGTACAAAGTGTGCAGATTGTTTCACATTTACATTCATAAAGATAAAAAAAACAGACAACGAAGATATGAATGCTTGTTCCAAACATGTATCTTGTTCGCTTGATTTCATATCAAACAACACAATATAATTTGTTGAAGTTTGCAGTTTTATCGTTATGGTTATATATTGCATATTGGTGAAGTGTGTTTGTCGAGTGCCATTCAACACATAACATACTAGTTCACTGACTTAGAGAACAATTTATAAAGTATTATTTGAAGAGTTAAAAATGGTGATATTGCAGAAGTATTTAAAAATAAAAAGACGTTTAAGGTCAATATAAAGTTTCATGATTATGCACACGCATCTTGAACATTGAAATGGTTGCTTTTTTTATAACACTGGTTAGTTATATGCAAATTCGTTTTATTTCTTGCATACTATGTTTAATTTTTTTGTACACTGATCATCATTCCAGCCTCTTATTGCCGTCCAATACATGGCACAGTGTTCGCTGTTGTTAGTGTTATTGCCGTCCAATACATGGCACAGTGTTCGCTGTTGTTAGTGTTATTGCCGCCCAATACATGGCACAGTGTTCGCTGTTGTTAGTGTTATTGCCGTCCAATACATGGCACAGTTTTCGCTGTTGTTAGTGTTATTGCCGTCCAATACATGGCACAGTGTTCGCTGTTGTTAGTGTTATTGCCGTCCAATACATGGCACAGTGTTCGCTGTTGTTAGTGTTATTACCGTCCAATACATGGCACAGTGTTCGCTGTTGTTAGTGTTATTGCCGTCCAATACATGGCACAGTGTTCGCTGTTGTTAGTGTTATTAGGTTCTCCTTTTGCCCAGTTCCTAAAATTTCCTTGAGGTTTCCGTGCGTCCGACAGGCTAACAAATTTACCTTCCGTCTGAATATCACTTAGTCCTAACCAAACTCCATCTGTATAACCTGAAATAATTTCCATGTCTTTTAATTTTTATCTTAAAAACAATACAATTTACTTTGTATAAAAAGTTCAGGTATATACTGAAATCTGAATTGTCGTCGCATAATCTCTATTTTCATGGGTTCTCTATTTTGTCGAAGTTATATTTTACTGTAAAGAAAAGATATATTACAAATATTTGGTAGATATCTCAAACTTTTGTGCTATTTAGATTTAGATTTAACAAAAGTGAAAGGGTTCTATTAGTTTGTCACTGTCTGTTAGATTACACTTCAAATTTTATCAATTTTGTTTTTGTATTTATTTAAAAACAATCAAAGATTTTGTGAATTATATTTCAAGTCAAATAAATAATATAATAATGATACCCATTAGGTTAATCACTTTTTATTCAGACAATCGATTTAAAACTTTGATGAATGACCATACAAGGTATGTTTATTTTGTTTGCTATACTTTTCAAGAAAATGAATCAGCGTACTTTTTTCAATGAAGTACATGCAGTAATTGTTATACAAATAATTGAAATAATTTTTTTTGAAGAAATTCTCTCTCTCTCTCTCTCTCTCTCTCTCTCTCTCTCTCTCTCTCTCTCTCTCTCTCTCTCTCTCTCTCTCTCTCTCTGTTTTACCTCTAACACGACACTGCAAATCAATCCAGTCTTCTTCTGCTTTGCTTTGTAACTCCAAAAGTTCTGCTCCGAGGTTGTTACAGAATATCTTTGTAAATATTGTAAACAAATTTTAATTATATGTAGCCATTTTATTATCACTTTAATCAGGTTCTTCAGTTTAAACTATTTGTACTCGGTCTTATAGATGAATATATACACGAATAAATAGGGTTTAACGACAAAACAGAAAACTGTACGATAGTTTAGATGTGTCATCTGAACTGCCCTGAGACTGGTCTTATTTCTATTTTTTTCTAGTAATGTAAAACACTTCAGTGAAAAATATCAATATATATATATATATATATATATATATATATATATATATATATATATATATATATATATATATATATATATATATATATATACAACCTCGTACCTTTATAACAATAACATTGCGTTCTCTGTTTGATAAGAGATAATGAAGGCATCACTAAAAATTAGTTGCTAAGATTATAGTCCAAATTTAACATCAAAACATAGTAACAGAATATTTTCTTACCATGGCGTCTTTAAATGTTGCTGTAGAGGACGAGAATTTATAGCAGTGATTTTCAAATGGAAACCATCCTTTTTCGCAATGAGTCCGCGATACTTTGAAATAATAAATAATAAAATCAGACAGAGATATTTCAAACAACGAAACAATGATATAAAATGCATGACAATCACAAATAACGTTGGTCTCACTTCGTTTTAAAAGTGTTAATTTTTACCCGCCGTAGATGCCAGAGAGAAAATAATTAAAAACCATAGCTGACTTTTTCCACTTTCCATCCTGGATTTTAACCGGTTAAAAAAGAAACTGAAGTGTAAATGTATAAACTTATATGTAGATACATGTATTTAGGTTATCTGTTACAAAGTATCAAGTGGTACATTAATGAGAGAAAGTTGTTATTTGAAATATTATACGGTAATGAAAAATATTGAATGATTGTAAATGTAGGAGTAAATTACGAAAGCCCACCACACTACATAATTACTTGTCTAATTATATATTCTGTGTAAAAATAAAAAAAATAATTATTTGGTTCGAGAAAACATAGCAGTGTTAGCTCACCTGAGCTGAAAGCTCAAGTGAGCTATTCTGATCACATTTTGTCCTTCGTCCGTCTGTCCGTCTGTCTGTCCGTCCGTCCGTCTGTAAACTTTTTACATTTTGAACTTCTTCTCTAAAACCGCTTATCCAATTTCAACCAAATTTGGCATAAAGCATCCTTACGGGAGGGCGAATATAATTTCAGATATAAAAGTCCGATTTGTATTCAAAGCGGAGAAAACCTTGAAACTGTAGAAAAAGGGGGTGCATTTTTAAAAATCTTCTCAAGAACTACTGAGTCCAATTCAACGTAGTTTAGCATATATTATCCTTATGGGAAGGAAAATATAAATTGCAAAAATTAACGTCTAATTCTGTTTCAAATCTGAGTTATTACAAAAATAATGATATGGGAAAGGCGTGTTTCATCTTCGGGTTCGGCATCCGGTAAAATGGGTAGGCAAGACTTGCCTGGGCAAAACAAAAGATTTGCAGCTATTAATCTGCCAATCTCATTAAAATTTCAGGATATTTGATGGACCAGTAATATTTGTATTTGCTGTGAATATTGCTGCAAAATAATGCGCATTTGGAATTGACAATTGCTGATCTGCCCCGGCTTTTATTTTGCCACGGCCTGGGTTTGCATACCCATTTTACCAAGACTGGTATTCCATACTTCTAAAACGAGGTTCCTTGTTTGAAGCAGCCATGACATTGTTCGAAAAAGGGTCGATTTGGCTATGATGAATTTGCTTGTTATGCAACAGTTCGCATATGTAGGGGAAATTTTTGAAACATGCAAAATATATTGGTGCCGATTTTGTGAAGTTAATTGAGGCTAAATATTTCAATGCGTTGACAGTTTTCACACATGATGTTGGTGTTAGCTTGTTCTGATTTTCGTTTCGTTTTCATTATTTATGCTTTGTAACCTGGGAACTCTCGTCTGTATTTCGTGATTTTTACGTATCAAATCAAACAGAGACTTTGGTAAATCAAACAGTTAATTGTTTACCTGCGCAAATTAAGCAAAATCTGATGTATCAAAAAAGTACTGAAATACAAATCATTCTATCGGAAATTCGGCATTATCTTTTGCATAATGGTAGATTAATGCAATAGTTCTGCTGATATGCTCGGCATTTTCTCGAGTTTATTCAGTTTAAATAGAGTTTAATATCGCTGACGGATATATGTAGGTATATATATGATTCATTTCGAAAAAATAAATTGTGTTCTTTATTTGTTATAGTGCATGTTTCTTCTGTTTAATTATTTACAATTTCTATTTCTAACCATATTTGAGTGTTAAGCTTCGAATTATAAGCAAGATACAGAGATTTGCTCACAGTTCTATGTTTGTACACAGATCTTAAAAACTAAAGATTAAAAAAGTAAAAAAAAATTGTTAATATTTATTTCGAAAATTTTCAAAGTCTGTTCTTCCAGAAACAAACTTTAACAACTTATTGTATTGTAATCTTAACCTTTTTTTCGTCATTATTACTCCTACTGTACATGTGATCCTTGACTGTATTTGTGTACATTTGTATAAACTGATTTTGAACCTCAAATACCTGTGAACTGGTCTTGGGTGAATAAAAGAATTGAAAATCTTAGGCCATTATTTTTCCATTTTAAATGCTGAATAGGAAATACCAAGTTAAAAATATTAAGCTGAATGTAATAAACTCATGTGAACAAACCTAGGGGAACTGTAAGCTCTGTATCTTGCTTTTAATTCTACGATTGACGCTGAAATTTTGGTTGAACAGTAAAATTCAATATGAATGAGAGTATGTTAAATACTTGTACAAACAAAATAAAACAATGATATTCTGTATATACCTACTCTCTGGGGCCCCCTCTTTATACAATAAATAATGTGAAATCTACATCAATTTTGATAGTTTTTCAGACACGAGTAAATAAAAACGACATCTTTAAAACTGTTTTCATAGTTCTGACACATTTCTGTTGCCGGGATTAAGTAATTTTCGCTATTCCTAAGAAAATATCACAGAGGAAAATTATCCTGGTTTGTATGCGAGGTAAATAACAGTCATTTAATTATAATGGAGAAGACAAATTAAATTTTTTAATGTTTTTAATCTGAGGAATTGAGCACATTGAGGTACAATTTTCTTCTTCACATCTATACATGTAGGATTTTTTAAATAAAATACAATAACTATTCTATTCTTTTTAAAATACAATAACTAGTAAGTAGTTGATGAAAAAAATGTACCTATATGCTATCATATATTTTGATCGCTTTACAAAGTAGGGGGGGACAGAACGAAAATATAGAGAATTGGAAATTAACAACTTAACAGTGTACCCCTACCAAATGTTTAGTTTTATATCTTGCGTAGGATTTTCTTATTCTTGTAAAAAATAGTATTTCATGAAGGTACAATGTCAAAGATTACGTGTATGCAAAACTAAGTGTAAAATTCGAATACTTGACAATATTTATTTTTTGTTATTCTACCGAGGGACCATATGGCACAATACCTTTTGAACGCCAATTGTTGCTCAGGTGAGCGATGTGGCCCCATGGGCCTCTTGTTTGTATATAAGAGCATGTACAGATGATTTTTTTCAGAACAGATGGATGTCGTTATGATACAGGATTTCAGATCCTTTATTTAATTAGTTAATTTGGATATAGAGTCTCGAATTTCGAATCTTGAAGTTTGAATCTCGAATCTGGGCTTTCGAAGTAAATGCATATATTGAAACAGCAAATTGTTTTAAAAGCAATTTTATATATGGCAGAGTTTACATATTATTTATATGTTTGTTACGCTACGTACACAAAATATCAATAAAGTTACATTGGAGTACTTGTCTTTGTATCTGGGTTTTCCCAGTTACATAATCTATTTGATTATCAATTAAATATGCTTAGATCAAATGAAAAATTACATCACTCATCATTCAATTTAGGTAAAAACCGATACATGCAGAACTGTTACAATCTAATTACACACACCTATTCATTACATGTTGTTTACAATGAAAAGAAGTTAAATAGTGATCTTAGTTCATGTATATTGCCGTGTTAATCTTATTCATTTACTCAAATCCAAGTGTATACATGTGTGACACAAGAAGCCATAACACAGGTGGTGATCTATTTCTAGCTATTTCATAGCAACATCAGAAAAAGAAAAAATTATAAGGCGTTGCTCGTTCTAGTTACTAGCAATAAAGCAGCTCAATATTGAAAATCTTGCATTCATGACAACAACTGCGTCGTTTGATGACAGTGTGCTTGCAACATTTTACGAACAATTTTATTGGAATTTGAGTACTAATAATTTCAATAGTGCGTGATGTTTAGAGGTAAAAAACTGAAATATACTGCGTATTTGTTCGCCACACATGCGCGGGTAAGCACGCGATATTTCATCTGAAGTGTTATTATTTTACATCTCTTCAATGAATAGTACACAAAACTTGTTTTTATATATTATAGGTTCCTGGTATATCATCAACAGACAACATATTGCATAAGAGTTTCAAAAAACATGTTAACTAAGTAACTTTAAAGTGATTTAATGTTAATGCAACTTATCAGTGTATTGTCAGACACCTTAAAGGAATCAAAGGAAACTTTATACAGTGTTTATTATGTATGCGAATATTAGCCTTGTTATTCACAGTTCCTATTTTGCAAAGCTAATTGCCGTTTATTTTCATTTATCTTATATCTAAAATTGTCCTTTGTTTTCATTTTTTTTAATTGGTGGTGGGGGGTATTTTCGTGTTTATTCCTGGCCCAAGCAACCTTTATGCTAAGATCTACCGCTAATAGATAAAAAAAAGTAATAGATCATCAACGTTTTACAAATTTGATTTTGATTTAAAGTATGTTTTAATAATTAAGAGTAAACTATTTATGAATTAATGTGACTTTAAAAGGTTTATCAAGAAATTTGGCTCAAAAGATACTATGTTTGCAGGAATTATTGACACGAAAGAATTGATGATGAGTTTTAAATGCGCATTACTTTTTCGAAGGTACCTCGATCTGCAATGGTGCTACAGACTCGATTAAAAATCAACTAAGGGCTTCCAAGTGACAAATTCTTTAATATACATAAAGAAAATTCTTTACCTAACTTCTGCGTTGCCACATTTTATATCCTATTGTAAATATTTGTTTCTGTTCTTCACGTAACCTGGTTTATGTTTTGAGTGAAATATAGTATTTCTATCAAGAATAGATCTGTGAAAAAATTGTCTTCAATTTCATAAATAATAAAATATGTTAAATCAAACTCGTAGAAAGAAATGATTGCATTAATATTGACTGATGAGATGCTATACTGGTAATTGTGAAGAAATTAGCAAGAATACGTGGTTTGGATTCATTGGCTGCGTTCAAATGCATTGGCTACATATTTATGGTCTCAGTTCTACTAGGAAACAAAAAAAGATAATAATTTATTAGATATTTCGATTCAAGTATGTATGAAAAAAAATTGGTACAATGCAATTCAGCTATAAAGTGATCAGATATTTGTGTTTTCAAATGTTTGAAAAAGAAATCTTAAGAAATTATAAGCGCTTGATTTCATATTAAACAACACCAAAAAAGTCGTAATGGTTAATTTTTAGACGGACTCTGTAGGCAGACAAATCGCCAGTGTTATTATAAATAGCTCAAAAAACTAAAAAAAGTAAACGCTTCTGCTATACCAATAATTACAAAAAGAGCCATGTCTTGTTTCAAAATACAAACTACTGCTGATTATTTCTACGAGACAGACATACTTCTGTTAATATCCGCTTAAAAACTTTAACCAAAAGCATGAGAGAGAGAGAGAGAGAGAGAGAGAGAGAGAGAGAGAGAGTTTGTCAGTCTTTACTACAAAATATGAATAATGACATGTCAAAAAAAAAATGGTTTCCAGTACTTCAGTTCTTTGATCGCTGTTTTGAATTTAAGTAATTACTTATTGTATATTGATTGAGCTGTATTTGTTTGATAAAACACTTTAAATATGTCAATACATATTAATCAGTATTTATCTGAAAATCTGAAAAGTAGTAGTGGTGAAGGATAGCAACAGTATAAAAAGATTTGATGATAATGCAAAACCCTATTAAACATTTTCTGTTAGATGTTTTCTTTTATATTATAACACTGATTAATCATTTAAAAAGGTTCTTTATTTCTTACATACAAAATTTATTTTTTCTTTGCAAACGGTATCATTCCATCCGCTTCTTGTGATCCAGTACAAGGCGCAGTGTTCGTTTCCGTTACCATTGTTAGGTTCCCCTCTCATCCAGTTCCTATAGCGAGGTCTGCGAGCATCAGACATGGTCACCTATTGACCTTCTCTCTGAAGATCAGTCAGGCCCAGCCAAACTCCAAATCCATAACCTGAAATAGTTATTCAGAATTTCATTTGTTGTGGGTCTATGAAAATTTAATATAAAAGACAAATGCTCTTTCTCTCTCTCTCTCTCTCTCTCTCTCTCTCTCTCTCTCTCTCGCTCTCTCTCTCTCTCTCTCTCTCTCTCTCTCTCTCTCTCTCTCTCTCTCTCTCTCTCTCTCACACACACACACCAACTTCTAACACGACACTGTAAATCAATCCAGTTTTCTTCCACTTTGCTTTGCAGCTCCAAAAGTCGAGCCCCATTGTTGTTACAGATCACCTGAAGGTTCGTTAAAAAGAACAGTTTAGCATTGTCTAAGTGACATTCTATGTCAAATGTTTTGAATAGCCATATGCTATTGTAATATATATTTTGTATAAATGCACATTTACACTTATCAGATACCAAGCAAACATTGATTAAAATAAGATTCATCAAAGAAACATTAAAAACGGAGGAACACATTGATGAAAATGTGAATTATAAATTTCCTTGAAGTGCGATTGTGGTATTTACAAACATTGCATGGTGTATAATTGTAAACTAGATAACAGATATACAGCTATATTTACATCTGCTACGTAGGATTCCCTCTACTTATGAAACTTATAGTCTTGCTCCAAAGAAACAACCAGCCGAAACCTACACGCCCTGTTTACTGATTTGTCGAAATCTACAGCGGCTGAAACTGACAGGTAACTGACATGAATGAAATTGACACGCCTATTTATCGATTGGTCGAAACCTACAGGGATCTAAGAAAAATATCATGGATTGCACGAAATAATCATGTTGATGTCAGACTCGAAGTCTCACAGGGGACGATTTAGCGCTGTTTCTTTTAGCTTACGTACTTAGGTACATTGACAGTAAATTAGTGAATTTTACTTACTTTTTATAATCAATTTGTTCATCAGTGAAAAGAAAGAAGGAAATATTTTAACAATAAAATGTTTTCTTTGATGATACATGCGCGTTTTGAAGGTAGCGATCATTACAGAAAAACGCGGATTATGTATTTTTTCTGCAATGTCGCCACCTTCATATAATTTTCTTTGCCATTTGACATATAGCTAGCTACTATACACAAAACACTTTTGGGAAATTTTACATCTTCAGTCACAAACTTGTATCACACACTTTGAATAAACTTTTTTTCCTTCACATTATTATGCACTCATGTTCCCAGTTTTAAAATTATTTCTTTTTTTAATTTACTTTAAAAAAATCTTATCAATGTACCCTGGTTTTTGCTTAGGGGACTGTTCATTAAGCAAGGGAAAAAAAATCCCAATTTATATCAAAACGTCGCATTTTTCCCAATCCATTGGCCCAGACCCCACTAACAATCAAAGTACTGAAGAACTGACGGGAGTTGATTTTGTTGATGTTTATTTATTTTAAAATCAATGATATGTTATTTTGCATGACAAGAACATGTATACGTAGTTTCTAATTTGAATTACGCATATTTTTATAATATGAATTTTTAAACTTTTTCGACTAGAATGTCGAGAAACCTCCATATGAATCATGTTAAATAATATTTAAAGATAAAATTAATTCAATCAAACTATGTATCAGTGGTAAAATATTTCTCGAAAATTGTATGGATTCAAGCAATATTGAACTCTTGTCTCGTTCAATCAAACGCTCGGCTGACACTGTATTTCTCCGACAAGGGTTTACGGAGACAGCCGAGCGTCGAGTTGAACAAGACTATATTGAACTTTGGCGTAGGAATACATACGACTACAAAAGATATTTAAATTGTTCGTACCATTTAAAATCGGACTATTTTTAAGGTATTTGTAAATAAGTTTCCTTGAAAAACAATGCTTTAGCATACATTACATCGAATTCATCAATTATTTTCAAGAACTAAGTCTTGTCAGGAGCAATGATTTGTGCTGAGGTCCAAACACTGTTTCACTTTCGGTTTGTTCGAGTGACTGCATAGGAGAGTTGATTAAAAATCAACTCCCAAAAATGAGCGTGAGAGGCCTGTCATATCCCGCATGAATCACCAAAGAAAGCATTTTATTGTTTGGATAAATATTCTCTTATCATAGCGTCTTTAAATGTCGCTGTATAAGATGAGAATTTATAGCATTTCTTTCCAAAATGAACCCATCCTCTTTCGCAATTTGTCCGTGATACTTTGAAATCATAAAACATTAAATCAGACAGAGATATTTCAACCAAAGAAGCAGCGATATTAAAGAACATTTGATCCCATTTCGTTTTAAAAATGTAAAACTTTACCCGCCGTAGAAGCCAGAGAGACAATGATTAAAAACCAAAGCTGACTTTTTCCACTTTCCATCCTGGATTTTAACCGGTTAAAAAAAGAAAATGAAGTGTAAATGTATAAACTTATATGTAGATATGTAGGTTATCTGTTACTTAGTATCAAGTGGTACATAAATGAGCGTCAGTTGTTATATGAAATATACGGTAGTGAAAAACTTTATAGTTTGTTTAAACAACAAATTGTTTTAAAAGCAATTTATAAATGGTAAATTTAACATATTATTTATATGCCTCTTACGTTACGTGACAAACTATCAATAATGTTACTTTAGAGATTAATAATTGTATACTCTATAAAACATATCTTGTAAATGCAGTACTTGCCCTAGTTCATGTATATTGTCGTGTTTATCTTATTTATTCACTCAAATTCAAGTGCATACATGTATAGGACACAAGAAGCCGATAACAAAGGCGGTGATCTATTTCTAGCTATTTCATAGCAACATCAGAAAAAAAAAGCATTATAAGGCGTTGCTCCTCCTTGTTATTAGCAATTAAGCAGCTCAATATTGAAAATCTTGCATTCATGATAATATCACCATTTACAATGTCTATTTTACATGTTGCGAAAATTTCTATATGTTAGCATGTTGGTAAATTAACGTTATTTACTCTTCTTAATTATCGTGATTTTCCTCCTGACTGTGGTGTGATAGAATTTAAATTAATGTTTATCAAATGTCTTAACTGTAACACAGAAATAGGACATCAAAGTAATCAAGTGAAGCTTTAGGAAATACACTTATTAGAAAAGCAGGATTGAAGGACAATGGTTTCAGCTAACAAATGTGTGTTTGACGCTAATAGAGTAAATGCAATTACATAACAATTAGCAGATTAACGCAGGTGAATAAATGGGCGTTTACCTGGGAGATGGTCAGTTTAGGGATAAAGAAATATTCTCTGATTGGATGATTTATACATGTCAGTTATTTAGATGGTCACGCCAGTAAAATATTATTATTATATTTTATAGATGATTGTAAGTTAGCTGAAGAGAGTAGAGAGTTAGAGTTCGATAGTTAGAGGTTAAGAGTCAAGGTACAAGTCGTCCGTGTAATCCGTTTTCCCTCACAGTCATATGTAGGTTAACATTAAGTTAGAATAATTAATAAGCGAGTTTCCCCTTTTTAATGTGTACAGAGTGGAGAGTAACTGTTTGTATAATTGTGTTATTAACTGGAATAAATGTGGAAAATACAGCGAGTGTTGAGCTAGTTCCCTAGTAATCGCCCGGTACGGAAAATACCCCAAAACGTGAAAAATTCACTGTTCAATTATTACTTTATTTTGGACTTTACTTTCAAAATTCAACATCTTTCGTAATATTTTCTCACAATTTATTTCTTACAAAGTTACTTATTTATTTTGTGATTGACACTTTTCGGACTCTATATGTGTTTTCAAAGAGACAGAGTGCCATGTCTCAAGGACTGTTAATCTCTTAAAACAACATTGTGCAATTATAAGTTTTCATTTCTTAGACATCAAAGACTCATTGAGTTTATTTAATTATTTTATATCTGTGAACCTTTCACTCGGCTTACTTATGTCACCACCTGTCAATTTATACTCATTGTTCAGATTCTCATATATAGTTATGTACAATTGGCAATCGGCAGTCTTGAATGTGGCGGCCAGCCTCGGCCACGTCCAACTCGACTCATCCAGAGTCTTGAGTCCGGAGGTCACTACTGGCCATATCCGACTTGTTTGTAAAATGTATGTTTGTTAAATTGTTATAATGTTGCCATCGTTGAGTCTCGCCCAATAAATGTGGAATCCTGCATCAATTGCCTGTTTATTTCTCTGGAACTGTATACATGGTGACAATAACAACTGCGTCGGTTATTGACAGTGCGCATGCAACATTTTACGAACAATTTTATTGGAATTTGAGTACTAATAATTTCAATAGTGCGTGATGTTTGGGGGGAAAAAAACAACTGAAATAAACTGCGTATTTGGTCGCCACTCACGTACGGCTTAGCACGCGATATATCATCTGAAATGTAATATCTCGTCATTTGTTAAATGAAGAGTTTACAAAACTTAATTTATATATCATAGGTTCCTGGCTCCACCATCACCAATAATTTCAAATCTCTCAACTCAATCTTGAACTCAAGTCCTGTAAAGAAAAGTGCATTAACTTGAGGTCAAACCTCAGATGTGAGGCTGAGTATTGACTTCAGGAAAATCGGTGACGACAGAGCCTGGTATTGTATGGACAACACACTATTAAATTATTAAGTATTGTGATTTTAACATTGGTCGAGTGTAGTTACCTGAACAAGTCATGTGAGGTTATATCAATGATTGACCGTATACAGCCAGGGAATAGATCGGGCTATTGCGTTAAAGTGATATCATCACCAGACAACATATTGCAAAAGAGTGTCAAAAATGAAAACAGAAATATGCTATGTAACTATTAGTTTAATTTTAGTGCAATTTATGTATCGAATTTTGCAAGCAGTTGTTTTGTCAGACATATTGTAGGAATCAAAGGAAAGTATATACAGTGTACATAATGTATGTATAAATCAGCCTTGTTATTCATTGCCCTTGATATGCAAAACAAATTGTTATATGTTAATTCATATCAAATAACACAACATCATTTTCGAAAAGGTTAATTTTCGCTGTTTGTGGTTCATTGTCGTTATCCATTGTATATTGTTAGAGTTGCATTTGTTTGATACACCCCTTCACTGACTATATATGGGGCCAACATATGTATTATTTGAAATCTCAGAAGTCAGTAGTGAACTGTTGCAACAGTATCAAAAGATGAAAGACATTTAGAGGCAACATAAAGCTTAATTACTAGGCAGGCTTATCTTGTATACACCTGTAATTCATCTATAAATTCTTGTTTTTATTTCATACATACATAGTTTATTTTATTTTGACACCCATAATCATTCCATCCCCTTTTTTTGAACACATACATAGCACAGTGTTCTATTTTTGCTACATTGTTAGGCTCTCCTTTCCCCCAGTTGATATAACGAGGTCTACGTCCATCAGACAGGCTAACATATTGACCCTCATTCTGAAGGTCACTTAATCCAAGCCACACTCCGTATGTATAACCTGAAATAATTGTATTTATAATATCAAATGATATACTAAGTAATTGCCCATTAACAAAATTGATTTGATGTAATTCTATGAAGCTATAAATGTTTTATTGGGATATAATCTCTCTCTCTCTCTCTCTCTCTCTCTTTCTCTCTCTCTCTCTCTCTCTCTCTCTCTCTCTCTCTCTCTGGTTTACCTCTGACACGACCCTGTAAATCAATCCAGTCCTCTTCCGCTTTGCTTTGCAGCTCCAGAAGTCTTGATTCATTGTTGTTACAGATCACCTTCAGTTTCATGAAAAAAGATATTAACAAAGGACTAACTTGTATAACGTGAATTGTCTTCAAACTATTCGACAAACATTTATCATGAGTAATAGTTCATAAAAGAAACATTAAAAAATTGGCAGAACAAATTCGTGAACTTGAAGTGCGAGTGTGATACTGTAGACGTGGAAAACATTACGGTGTTTTTAATTTCAATATGGTCACGGTGAGACAATTTTCCGTGAATATTAAGCCACCGTGAATATTCACTGTGAGAATGCAATCTCCAGGTATGCCGCCATTACAGATGTTACTGATAGATGTGTGCATGAGTGGGGCCTACATTACCACTTTCCTATCGTAATTACAGCACTTTTAAAAACGCAATCTATGATTAATGTTATTTGAACAACTAATTATAACGGTACACTCGATTTACATTTATCTTTTAACACCCCTTAGATCTGCGGCCCTATCGAAGCCATTGTAGTGAAGACGTGCACTAATTGTCACTTATTATTTCGGACATCTCCATAAATTCCTGTCCACCCTGCGGGTTGTTTGCGATGGGCATTCATATTAAGCAGTTAACTTTGAAGATCAATTGATTATAAAGTCGTACACCTTTTAAACAAATTACTCCCCTTATTTTCATTCTCAAAATGTCGGGTGCGCAATGTACAATAGTGCGTATTATCTTCGATAAAATACTTAAATTATTTTTCCTAATAGTTTTTAACGGATTTACGACAGTAACTTAAAGTGATTCCAAAGAAAAATGATGTAAAATGTATAGTTATATGTTCATTACCTATCATATATGTTTTTTCAGCCTTCAGTTATAATTAAACCGTTTAGCCGTGAAATTAAAAACACCGTGAAAGGTACATGAAATAGTGAAATTTTAGACACGTTGAATTAAAGACGTTAACAGTACATGCATTGCATGGTGTATAATTGAAAACTCGATATATATATATATATATATATATATATATATATATATATATATATATATATATATATATATATATATATATATATATATATATATATATATATATATATATCATCTTACCATGGCGTCTTTAAATGTCGCTGTAGTAGATGAGAATTTATAGCAGTTCTTTCCAAATGGAACCCATCCTTTTTCGCATCGGATGAGTGATGCTTTAGAAATGCAAAACAAAATAAGTACATGACTAAAACAAAACATATCAACTGGAATGGATTATAACTACTCTAAGGAAGAATTTTACCTTCTGTTGACACACAAAGAGCAATATTCAGTATAAGAAGCTGACGTTTTGCGTTGTTCATTTTCAATGATACTGGTTCATCATATGTAATACTGTTGGCAATTTGTAGGAATTGATTCGATTAACTGTTATATTGGGTAGTAGGCTTAAGTGTTATTTATAAGCCCTCGATTGACAAAAATACAGCACTGGCATACCGAGTAAACCATACAAGTGTATTTACCTATGATACTTTAGTAGTTTGAACGCTTTCATCTATTGAATCTATGTGCAGATGTTTCAGTTTTTCAAATATATAGTAAATATATAGTAGCCACAGATGTATATCTCGACTCATGATTTTGAGTGTTAAATACCTTCATATTAACACAGCGATTTCAATCGCTGCACGAATCGTGCATTATGTAAGAATGGCCGACAATGAAACAGAGAGGCCTACGTCACATTGTTGTTCTATACAAATACCCACAGCCATGCAGGGTTGCAGCCCCATCCCACCTGAAAAAAATTAAATTTCCACATAATGTATTTGAAACTAGGCCTTGGACCCGCCATCCCCACCCCCCCACCCCCCACTTCAGACAAACAAAATTATCTCTGGATCCATCCCCCTCGAAAATTTTGGGATTGGCGCATGTAAGACCAATGGACAAAGAGAACTGAAAGAACACATGCAGCAATAAAGAGAAAGGCATATTGCGTGTAAATAAACAGGATACAGACATACATGTACACTATAGATATAAGTCTATATGACTATA
Organism: Magallana hongkongensis; assembly: GCA_015776775.1. NCBI lineage: Eukaryota > Metazoa > Mollusca > Bivalvia > Ostreida > Ostreidae > Magallana > Magallana hongkongensis. The sequence goes on along the minus strand of CM027469.1, from coordinate 4,473,158 downwards.
TATACACAGTAGTTTACACATAGGATCCTTGGTTGATGGCATTGACAAAACGTATATTACATTTGTTGTCATATGACCCCAACCCCTGGAACTGACAGTTAGTTTAAAAATGACAGTTGTCATCCACTCCTCCTTAAAGACAAATGAGGCAATAATAATATTGACAGGTTATATCCCTTTGCATAAAAATACTCTCTTAAATAAAGCCATCGGATGTCAGATTTTTTTTTTGTTAAATCCGTATGTTCTCTTCTTTGGTACATTAAATCTACACTTAAGTTGATCTTTAAAAGGCTTTACTGGTACTGTACCTGTTATCGGCTAAGACCAGTTATCGGCTAAACTGAGAGTTCGGGTTTATAGCACGCAACAATCCAAGGTTTTTTTAATTCAGTCGTCTTTTTCGAATAAAGAAAAGTAAGTTTGCTTGAAAACTTTCTTGAAGATGTTTTATACATGAGCTTAAACGACCATTGTTTACCGCTGATTTTACATCTTACTTCTTTGTGATACATTATTATATCCCTTCTTTGATTTGACATATAAAATCAATACCTTTAACATGTATAAACAAAACGAATTCACGAATTCCCGAGAGATTCGTAGCGCAATTGAACGCCTGATTGCAAAATTATGTATTGAATAGTATACGATTTGGTGTATTACCGTTTAATAATAAACGAATAATTTTATGAGTTTTGTTTATAATGTATCATGACCCCGAATACTTTAGTCTGACCTCACAAGGGGCATAATTCAAACTACATTTAGCAGCGCATAGAATCAACATGAACACGGATTTTTACTGTGTTATTATCACGAAGCCGATAACTGGTACAGTAAATCGTAAAAACTCGGCAAATTCGGGGCGTACTTAAAAGCACAAAACAAGATGTTCTGGGTTATAAATAATGATATAAGCTAACAGATTGATAAATAAGGAATTCACTTTTATAAGTATGTCAAGATTTATCCAAAAATATCAAGAAATAAGGAATTACAAAAAGAAAACGTTAAATTTTAGCCGATAACTGGTACAGTGCCAGTAAGGAGTCAAATGTTTTTATCCCGGCATCGGTTATGCTTCACGTGCCAAGTTAAATCAACACTCCCCTTTTGATTTGTTCTAACTGTTGGTTGTAATGTATGTTTAAGATACATTCTGTGTCTCGGGACAGGCCTATACCACAGTAAAAATGCCTCACATATTACCGTAATGTAACAAAAAATTGCAGAATCTCTCCGAAACGATTTTGGAGAAAATTAATAAAGCTGTATTGAAAATAACAGTCAAATTATTCTCAATAAACCATTTTGAGGCTGTAAATACATTTTATCTAAATATTCAATTCATATTAATGAAGAATTCAACACTTTCACAGCAACGTTTTTCACTCGCTTCGAGTGGACATTCAGAACTATCGGGATTTTTCATATTAAATGCACTGAGTTAGAGTTATCTACCGTGTTTCCTTTGATGAACAGAATATATATATGACAAATTTTCAATGAAAATTTATACGTATTTGTAATATCGTTTCTGAAATTATCCATGCAAATGTGATATTGTGGAAACAAAAACTAAAGAGTATCCCGTGATTTAGCGTGAATGTAATGCGCATGCGCAAGATTGTAAAATTCGAGAAATCCATATGATTTCCGGATTTTTAAAAGAGATTTTCGTTGATTATTAATTTGCAAAGTTTGATTGAGAAAAAAAAACACAACTTGGTAATCTTTAAGTCCCAATAATGTTTAAAATATAAGTACTCAAATGTTTACAAATGGAAGTACTCTTTCGATTTCTCGGTGTTAAAGCCCAAAAATTCGAGTATTTAATTTTAATATAGTAGTATAGATATATATATGGGGATTTTTTTCTAATGTTCTCCAAGTTTGTTAAAAGCCGTTTTCAGTTTATAACTTTATCAAAATGATACACAGTGGCTTATACTACAACATCATACCAATACTTATTCTAATCAAAGGACATGCGCGTATGGAAACATAAATTGGTGCATTAGATTGCGTTTTATATTGTCAATCTATAATAAATGATTCATTTATATAAATCATAACGTACTAAAGGATATCAAACGAGTTTGAAGATTAAAAAAGTTTGGATTTCTACTGTTTAATATTCCAAGTTATAGCAAAGTAAATTTTAATTAACTGATTTAATTTGAAACATAACGATTGCTTTGTAAGGATTTCAATTTTGAATTGTTGGAATTGTATACCAATTATACTACAAAAAATAAACATGAGGCTTCAATCGGCTTTATATACATAAAAAGTGCAACAAGATAACTTGTTCTAATTGTACAAAGTGTGCAAATTGATTCTCATTTACATTCATATAAATGGGGAAAAACAGACAACGAAGAAATGAATGTTTAAAACAGGTATCTTATTCGCTTGATTTCATATTAAACAACACAATATTATTGTTTGAAGGTTTATTTTCGCTGTATGGAGTTTTATCGTTATGGTTATTTATTGCATATTGGTAAAGTTATATTTGACGAGTGCCATTTAACACATAACATACCACTGACTTAGAGAACAATTTTATAAAGTATACTAGACTCGTTTAGTACGAACACGGATATAGAGAAATTTCGGATATAGCGAAGTTTGTTTGAGTCCCAGGCAAAATTCTTTAAAATAATCTTTGCAAAATGTTACGGTTATAACGAATTCGAATATAACGAATTTACGGATATACCTAACCGATTGTGAGTCCCGTAGAGGTGAATGATAACGAAATTTAACACTTTTATAGCGAATTTCTTTCCGATCGGGTTTTCACTACTATTTAACATAATGGTTTGGGTGAATTTATTTCACATAATTTTTTTCAATTTACAATCCAATCATTGAAGTATGTATTTTTAATCTAAGCATTAATTAGCAAAAACTGCAATCTGGTGAGAGCAATCATGTATATAGTGAATTCGCTATAGTCATTATTACGAGTTCGTTATACGGATATAACGAATTACAGATATAACGAAGTGAATCCACTGGTCTCTAGGACTTCGCTATAACCGAGGTTTACTGTATTATCTTGAGTCAGAAGTGGTATTATTGCAGTAGTAATTAGAGGTAAAAAGACGTATAAGGTCAATATAAAAGTTTGATGATGATGCACGCTCGTTTTTAACTTTTCGCTGTAAGTTTTTTTTAAAGCACTGGTTAGTCATATGCAATTTCTTTTTGTTTCTTGCATGCTACGTTAAATTTATCTGTACACCGAGCATCATTCCAGCCTATTCTTGTGGTCCAATATATGACACAGTGTTCGCTGTTGCCACCGTTACTAGGTTCCCCTTTTGCCCAGTTCCTAAAATTTCCGCGTGGTTTCCGTGCATCAGACAGGCTAACAAATTGTCCTTCCGTCCGGACATCACTCAGTCCTAACCAAACTCCATATGAATAACCTGAAATTATGTTCATGTCTTCTGATATTTACCTGGATAACAATATATCTTACACCATATAAAAATAAATGCATGATACGTGAAAATGGAAATAAATTCATTGTTGCAATAGTTATAGTAGTATGTAATACATGACATTTACGCCACTTGTATTGTGTAACTTGTGTAACTCAAATGAAGAACAGCAGACGGGAATGTTGTTCATCGTATTATATTTAACCATTGTGTGCTGTAGATTTAATAAATGTAATAAAGTATTATTTGTTTGTCATTGTCTGTTAGATTACACATCAAATTTTATCAATTTTGTTTTTGTATTCATTTAAAAACAGTCCAAGGAAAATATTTCAAGTCAAATTAATAACATAATAGTGAGACCCATTAGGAAAATCATTTTTTTAAGATAATCGAGTTGAAACTATGATAAATGTCCATAACAAACGTTCTAAATTTATGGACCTTTATCATTTTGAAATATAATTCAGAACCTTGTTTTTGAATTTTAGTATCTTAAAAACCCTCTCTCTCTCTCTCTCTCTCTCTCTCTCTCTCTCTCTCTCTCTCTCTCTCTCTCTCTCTCTCTCTCTCTCTCTCTCTCTCCTATTTTACCTCTGATACGACACTGTAAATCCACCCAGTTTTCTTCTGCTTTGCTTTGCAATTCCAAAAGTTCAGCTCCAAGGTTGTTACAGAATATCTTTGTAAATATTGTAAACAAAGGTATAATTCATTGCAGCCACTGTATTATTACTTTAATCAGGTTCTTCAGTTTAAACTATTTGTACTTGGTCTTATATATGAATATATACATGAATCAATAAGGATTTAACGAGTCAAAAGAAAAACTATACAATCATTTACAAGTCATTCCAAAAAGATATCTCATCAAAACTGTCTTGAATCTGGTCTCATTATTATTTTATCAATAGCTTAAAATTGATTCGATTTTAATACCATATGGAAATATATACAACTTCGTACCTTTATAACCAAAGCGTTCTTTGTTTGATAAGAGACAGAGAAGGCATTACTAAAATATTAGTTGATAAGATAGTCCAAATTTAACAACAAAACATAGTAACAGAATATTTTCTTACCATGGCGTCTTTAAATGTTGCTGTAGAGGACGAAAATTTATAGCAGTGATTTCCAAATGGAAACCACCCTTTTTCGCAATTTGTCCGTGATACTTTGAAATCATAAAAAAAATTAGACAGAGAAAATTTAACCAAAGAAGCAGCGATATAAAATGACCACCATAAAAGAACATTTCGTATATTTTGTTTTAAAAGTGTGAATTTTTACCCGCCGTAGAAGCCAGAGAGACAATGATTAAAAACCAAAGCTGACTTTTTCCACTTTCCATCCTGGATTTTAACCGGTAAAAAAAGAAACTGAAGTGTAAATGTATAAACTTATATATAGATATGTAGGTTATCTGTTACTAAGTATCAAGTGGTACATTAATGAGAGCAAGTTGTTAAATGAAATATTATACGGTAATGAAAAACTTTCAGTTGAAAGTTTGTTGATATAGGAGTAAATAACAAAAGCCCAACACACTACATTATTACTAGTATAATTATGTATTCTGTGTAAAAATAAATACAAATAATTATTTAGTTTGAGAAAACATAGCATTTTTTGTATATAAGAGCATGTACGGATGATTTTTTGAAGAACAGTTTGATGTCGCTATGATACAGGATTTCAGATCCCTTATTTAATTGGTTAATTTGGATATAGAGTCTCGAATTTCGAATCTTGAGGTTTGAATCTCGAATCTGGGCTTTCGAAGTAAATGTTGAAACAACAAATTGTTTTAAAAGAAATTTTATATATGGCAGAGTTTACTTATTATTTATATGTTTGTTACGCTACGTACACAAAATATCAATAAAGTTACTTTGGAGATTAATAATAATATACTCTATAAAACATATCTTGCAAATGCAGTACTTGACTTTGTATCTGGGTATTGCCAGTTACATAATCTATTTGAGTATCAATTAAATATGCTAAATATAGATCAAATGAAAAACTACATCACTCATCATTCAATTTAGGTAAAAACCGACACATGCAGAACTGTTACAATATAATTACACACACATAATCATTACATGTTGTATACAATGAAAAGAAGTTAAATCGTGATCTTAGTTCCTGTATATTGCCGCGTTTATCTTATTTATTTACTCAAATTCAACGTATACATGTGTGACACAAGAAGCCGATAACAAATGCGGTGATCTATTTCTAGCTATTTCATAGCAACATCAGAATAAGAAAAAAATTATAAGGTGTTGATCGTTCTTGTTACTAGCAAAAAAGCAGCTCAATATTGAAAATCGTGCATTCATGGTAACAACTGCGTCGGTTGATGACAGTGTTCATGCAACATTTTTCGAACAATTTTATTGGAATTTGAGTACTAATAATTTCAATAGTGCGTGATGTTTAGAGGGGAAAAAACTGAAATATACTGCGTATTTGCTCGCCACACACGCGCGGCTTAGCACGCGATATATCATCTGAAGTGTTTCTATTTTATATCTCTTCATGTGTAGAAATAAATAGTCCACAAAACTAGTTTTTATATATTATAGGTTCCTGGTATATCATCAACAGACAACATATTGCATAAGAGTTTCAAAAAAACATGTTAACTAAGTAACTTTAAAGTGATTTAATGTGAATGCAACTTATCAGTTTATTGTCAGACACCTTAAAGGAATCAAAGCAAACTATATACAGTGTTCATAATGTATGTGAACATCAGCCTTGTTATTCACAGTTCCTATTTTGCAAAGCTAATTGACGTTTATTTTCATTTATGTTATGTTTAAAATTGTTCTTTGTTTTTATTAGTTGTTTTTTTTTTGGGGGGGGGGGGGTTTATTGGGGGTGGGGGTATTTTCGTGTTTATTCCTGTCCCAAGCAACCTTTATGCTAAGATCTACCGCAAATAGATAAAAAAAAGTAATAGATCATCAACGTTTTACAAATTTGATTTTGAATTAAAGTATGATCTAATGATTAAGAGTAAACTTAACGATTTATGAATTAATGTGACTTAAAAAGGTTTATCAAGGAATTGGGCTCAAAAGATACTATGTTTGCAGGAATTATTGACACGAAAGAATCGATGATGAATTTTAATTGCGCATTACTTTTTCGATGTACCTCGATCTGCAATGGGGCTACAAACTCGATTAAAAATCAACTAAGGGCTTCCAAGTGACAAATTCTTTAATATACATAAAGAAAATTCTTTACCTTACTTCTGCGTTGCCACATTTTATATCCTATTGTAAATATTTTTTTCTGTTCTTCAAGTTACGTGGTTTATGTTTTGAGTGAAATGTAATATTTCTATCAAGAATAGATCTGTGAAAAAATTGTCTTTAAATTCATAAATAATATAAAATGTTAAATCAAACTCGTAGAAAGGAATGATTGCATTAATATTGACTGATGAAATGCTATACTGGTTATTGTGAAGAAATTAGCTAGAATACGTGGTTTGGATTCATTGGCTGCGTTCAAATTCATTGGCTACATTTATTCAAGTATGTATGAAAAAAAATTGGTACAATGCAATTCAGCTATAAAAAGATCAAATATTTGTGTTTTCAAATATTTGAAGGAAAAAAAATCTAAAATACATTATAAGCGCTTGATTTCATATTAAACAACACCAAAAAAGTCGTAATGGTTAATTTTAGACGGACTCTGTAGGCAGACAAATGGCCAGTGTTATTATAAATAGCTCAAAAAACTAAACACTGTCAAAGTAAACGCTTCTGCTATACCAATTTATAACAAAAAGAGCCATATCTTGTTTCAAAATTCAAACTACTGTTGATTATTTCTACGAGACAGACATACTTTTGTTAATATCCGCTTTAAAAAATTAACCAAACGCATGAGAGAGAGAGAGAGAGAGAGAGAGAGAGAGAGATTGTCAATCTTTACTACACAATATGATTAATGACATGTCAAAAAAACCGGTTTCCAGTACTTCAGTTCTTTGATCGCTGTTTTGAATTTAAGTAATTACTTATTGTATATTGATTGAGCTGTATTTGTTTGATTAAACACTTTAAATATGTCAATACATTGACTATGAGGACAAATTAATCAGTATTTATCTGAAAATCTGCAAAGTAGTAGTGGTGAAGGATAGCAACAGTATAAAAAGATTTGATGATAATGCAAAACCCTATTAAACATTTTCTGTTAGACGTTTTCTTTTATACTATATAACACTGATTAGTCATTTAGAAATGTTCTTTATTTCTTACATACAAAATTTATTTTTTCTTTGCAAACGGTATCATTCCATCCGCTTCTTGTGATCCAGTACAAGGCGCAGTGTTCGTTCCCGTTACCATTGTTAGGTTCCCCTCTCATCCAGTTGCTATAGCTAGGTCTGCGAGCATCAGACATGGTCACATATTGACCTTCTCTCTGAAGATCAGTCAGGCCCAGCCACACTCCAATTCCATAACCTGAAATAGTTATTCAGAATTTGATTTGTTGTGGTTCTATGAAAATTTAATACAAATGACAAATGTTCTTGTAATTCTCTCTCTCTCTCTCTCTCTCTCTCTCTCTCTCTCACACACACACACACACACACACACACAGCTGCAGAACTGTAGCTCTCCGGGAAAAAAATATTGCAGACCGGAGAGCTTCAGGGCCACCCATTGAAAAAATCGTATATTTATTGCGCAGAAAAACGTGCGCTAGTTTTCGACTGATTTACCTTATTTATACGCAAATTCTGTGAAAACAATTAGTACCATTAAATTCTTCATGCAATTTACTACTGATATAGCCTCTTTATTTGCCTCAGACCTTCATCGAAACACGCTACAGACCTCAGAAAATCAAGTATGTTGAATTAACATCGAGATCGAGAGTCGCCATTTTTACATGTAAACAAAGTGCACCACATGAATTTACGGGACTGGTGATGGTGTTTAAAAGACTATCCGAGGCAAGTGAACAGACGATATCAGTAGTTAACTGCATGAAGAATTTAATGGTACTAATTGTTTGCACAGAATTTGCTTTTAAATGAGTTAAATCAGTCGAAAACTAGCGCACGTTTTTCTGCGCAATAAATATACAATTTTTTCAATGGGTGACCCTGTAGCTCTCCGGTCTGTCAATATTTTTTTTCCCTGGAGAGCTACAGTTCTGCAGCTAACACACACACACCAACCTCTAACACGGCACTGTAAATCAATCCAGTTTTCTTCCACTTTGCTTTGCAGCTCCAAAAGTCGAGCCCCATTGTTGTTACAGATCACCTGAAGGTTCGTTAAAAAGAACAATTAGTATTGTCTAAGTGACATTCTATGTCAAATGTTTTAAATAGCCATATGCTATTGTAATATATATTTTGTATAAATGCACATTTACACTTATCAGATACCAAGCAAACATTGATTAAAAAAGGATTCATAAAAGAAACATTAAAAACGGAGGAACACATTGATGAAAATGTGAATTAAAATTTCCTTGAAGTGCGATTGTGGTATTTACATACATTGTGGTATTTACATACATTCCATGGTGTTTACAGTAAAACAAGGTTATAACAATGGCCAGGGGTGGGCGATTTTGCTTCGTTGTAAGCGTAATTCGTTATATCCGTTAAGTCTACAACATGTAACATAGTCACGGGGAATGAAAATCACTTCGCTGTAAGCGTCAATTCATTATAAACGTGTTCGCTTTAACCCGTTTTACTGTAATTGTAAACTAGATAACACTTATACAGCTATATTTACATCTGCCATGTAGGATTCCCTCTACTTATGAAACTTATAGTCTTGCTCCAAATAAACAACCAACCGAAACCTACACGCCCTGTTTACTGATTTGTCAAAATCTACAGCGGCTGAAACTCACAGGTAACTTACATGAATGAAATTGACACGCCTATTTATCGATTGGTCAAAACCTACAGGGATCTAAGAACAAACTCACGGATTGCACGAAATAATCATGTTGATGACAGACTCGAAGTCTCACAGGGGACGATTTAGCGCTGTTTCTTTTAGCTTACGTATTTAGGTACATTGACAGTAATTAAGTGAATTTAACTTACTTTTTATAATCAATTTGTTCATAAGTGAAAAGAAAGATGGAAATATTTTAACAATAAAATGTTTTCTTTGATGATACATGCGCGTTATAAGGGAAGTGATCATTGCAGAAAAACGCGGATTTTGTATTTTTTCTGCAATGTCGCCACCTTCATATAATTTTCTTTGCCATTTGACATATAGCTAGCTACTATACACAAAACACTTTTGGGAAATTTTACATCTTCAGTCACAAACTTGTATCACACACTTTGAATAAAAAAAATTTCCTTCTCATTATCATACACACACGATCCCAGTTTTAAAAATGATTTTATTTTTTAAATTAACTATTAAAAAATTCCTATCAATGTACCCTGGTTTTTGTTCAGGGGACTACATACATTAATCAAGGGAGAAAAATACCCAATTTATATCAAAACACAGCATTTTTCCCCAATTCATTGGCCCCGGCATCAGTACCAAAAATGAGCGTGAGAGGCCTGTCAAATCCCGCATGAATCACCAAAGAAATCATTTTATTGTTTAAATAAACATTCTCTTACCATAGCGTCTTTAAATGTCGCTGTATAAGATGAGAATTTATAGCATTTCTTTCCAAAATGGAACCATCCTCTTTCGCAATTTGTCCCTGATACTTTGAAATCATAAAACATTAAATCAGACAGAGATATTTCAACCGAAGAAGCAGCGATGTAAAAGAACATGTGATCTCATTTCGTTTTAAAAGTGTAAATTTGTACCCGCCGTAGAAGCCAGACAGACAATGATTAAAAACCAAAGCTGACTTTTTCCACTTTCCATCCTGGATTTTAACCGGTGAAAAAAAAGAAACTGAAGTGTAAATGTATAAACTTATATGTAGATACGTAGGTTATCTGTTACTAAGTATCAAGTGGTACATTAATGAGAGCAAGTTGTTATATGAAATATTATACGCTAATGAAAAACTTCGAAAGTTTGTTTAAACAACAAATTGTTTTAAAAGCAATTTATATCTGGTAAATTTAACATATTATTTATATGCCTCTTACGTTACGTGACAAACTATCAATAATGTTACTTTAGAGATTAATAATTCTATACTCTATATTACATATCTTGTAAATGCAGTACTTGCCCTAGTTCATGTATATTGTCGTGTTTATCTTATTTATTCACTCAAATACAAGTGCATACATGTATAGGACACAAGAAGCCGATAACAAAGGCGTTGCTCGTTCTTGTTACTAGCAATAAAGCAGCTCAATATTGAAAATCTTGCATTCATGATAATATCCCCATTTTAAATGTCTATTTTACATGTTGCGAACATTTTCTATAGTATAGCTTGTTGGTAAATTAACGGTATTTACTCTTCTTAATTATCGTGAAATTCCTCTGACTGTGGTGTGATAGAATTTAAATTGATGTTTATCAAAAGTCTTAACTGTAACACAGAAATAGGACATCAAAGTAATCAAGTGAAGCTTTAGGAAATATACTTATTAGAAAAGCAGGATTGAAGGACAATGGTTTCAGCTAACAAATGTGTGTTTGACGCTAATAGAGTTAATGCAATTACATAACAATTAGCAGATTAACGCAGGTGAATAAATGGGCGTTTACCTGGGAGATGGTCAGTTTAGGGATAAAGAAATATTCTCTGAAATAAAGCAATGTTCAGCATATCTAGTAAAATGAAAGATTTGAATTTTAATGTTGAAACTCAACTGAATGTTTTTGATACTTATGTTACCGTGTGAGAAACACTTATTTCGAGTGACATAATGTTTCTTGATTTAGTGCTAATTATTTCTAATTAGACCTTCACCGCCGGACATTAAGATGTCACCTGTTATTGAACTAATTATATGTCTTGAGTAATTCTTTAAATTAATTATCTTTTGTGTCAAGAGTAACTCTATTTATTCACTCATGTATGTTTTACCTATAAATTAGTCGTTATCCACAATGATCGTCAGTTGGAGACTTGACCTTGTATTGTCCATGCCGACTGCATAGATCGTGTAGAAACGACAAGTTTGGATCGTTAATAAATAATTATTCGACATACCGACTTGTGTATTTCTACCGGTCATACTTATGTAAAAAGTGTACTTAGTTATGGTGCAGAAATTTGGGGATTCCATAAAGGTCAAGATGTATAGAAAGTGCATATAAATTTGTGTAAGAAGGTTTTGGGTGTCAGAAAAAACACTTGCAACAGTGCAGATTATTATGAAGTAGGTAGATTTCCATTAAAGATTTTCAGGAAACAAAAAATTGTTAGATACTGGTTTAAATTAAGAAACAGTAAAAACTGTATTTTAAAAGCATGCTACGAAGACATGGTGAAAAATAATGACATATGGATTTCAAATATTAGGAAAGAATTGTCCACCTTAGGCTTAGCCGATTTGTATCAAAGTACTATGAAAGAATCTGTTATTTTAGATATTATATTTAATAGAATGTGTGATGTCTTTACACAAAAAGTTGTTAACGATATAAGCAATGCATCAAAATGTATATTATATAAACATGTTGTTGATCATTTTTGTTTACAAGTTTACCTTAAGAAACCAATTCATGTAAAATATCGTAAATTAATTACACGCTTACGGTTGTCCTCACGTGACTTAAACATTGAAACAGGGAGGTATGATAATTTAACACGTGATTGTCGAAAATGTGAATCTTGCAACTTAAATGTAATTGAAGATGAGTTCCATTTTTTACTTATTTGTCCATCACTTCGTAGTTTAAGACATAAGTATATTAAAAAATACTACTCCCGAAAACCAAGTGTCTATAAAGTTATTCAGTTATTATCTACCTCTAATACTAAAGAACTGTGTAATTTAAATAAATAATTATATTATGCAAACAAGCAACGAACTCTCCATGTGAATTATCCAAATTGATTATGTGCACTTTGTTTTTCTTACTGTTTATTTAATATGTATATGTTCATATGTATAACCTATAAGACATTTGTCTCTTGGAATAAATAACTTGAACTTGAACTTGAACTTGATGATTTACACATGTCAATTATTAGATGGTCACGCCAGTAAAATATTATTATAATATTTTATAGATGATTGTAAGTTAGGTGAAGAGAGTAGAGAGTTAGAGTTCGATAGTTAGAGGTTAAGAGTCAAGGTACAAGTCGTCCGTGTAATCCGTTTTTCCCTCACTGTCATATGTAGGTTAACATTAAGTTAGAATTATTAAAAAGCGAGTTTCCCCTTTTTATTGTGTACAGAGTGGGGAGTAACTGTTTGAATAATTGTGTTATTAACTGGAATAAATGTGGAAAATACAGTGAGTGTTGAGCTAATTCCCTAGTATTCGCCCGGTACGAAAAATACCCCAAAACGTGAAAAATTCACTGTTCAATTACTACTTTATTTTGGACTTTACTTTCAAAATTCAACATCTTTCGTAATATTTTCTCACAGTTTATTTCTTACAGTTTATTTCTTACAAAGTTACATATTTATTTAGTGACACTTTTCGGACTCTATATGTGATTTCAAAGAGACAGAGTGCCATGTCTCAAGGACTGTTAATCTCTTAAAACAACATTGTGCAATTATAAGTTTTCATTTCTTAGACATAAAAGACTCATTGAGTTATTTGATTAGTTTATATCTCTGAACCTTTCACTCGGCTTACTTATGTCATCACCTGTCAATTTATACTCATTGTTCAGATTCTTATTTATAGTTATGTACCAGGCTTGGGGTAATGCTAAATGTAATGGTAATGCATTGCAATGCATTACATGTTTTCAAAGTAATGCTAGTAATGTGTAATGCCACAAAATTAGCATTACAAGTAATGGTAATGTAATGCATTACTTTCCAAAATCTAGTGTAATGCTGGCATTACATAGCATTACTTTGCATTACTAAGCTTTTCTATGCAAGGTCATTTCTAAAACTGTGATGAATTGAAGAATTGAAATTGTATTTGATTAAAAATTGTTTTGAAGACGAAAAATAATTATTGAGATAAAGGTAGTTTAGTTGTATGATTTAAAAAAATCCATTCTTAAATTGTCAAATTAACTATCCATAACAACACAATTTCAAAACATTTTAAGAGAGTTAAATTTGTTATAATAAAGAATTTCATATTATTTGAAAAATTTACTCCAATTAGTTGGGCATTCAATGAATTCTTTACTGTGAAGAATGTGTTAACAACACACAATGCCCCCAGAGTAATCTTAGTATCAAAACAAGACATTGTTTTAAGAGGTGCTAAACACCCCATTTCCCACCCTTCTCTTAACTGTGTTCCATTTGAATAGAGAACAGACATACACCCTTTAAAGCAAAAACAAATGCAGTGTCCAGTCATGATCTCGGAAAGCTTAAAAATCATTTCCAGTAATGAGTATTATAATCTTTTTGAAATTAATTTTACTCTCTCTCTCTCTCTCTCTCTCTCTCTCTCTCTCTCTCTCTCTCTCTCTCTCTCAACATCTGTGTTGTAGTGTTGTGTATTAAATAGTTTGTACTGAAAGAAAATACAAGATCCATGTATTTTTTTTTATATTATTGCCTGAACACTCATATCTTAGATTTTCAAACCCGACAGAATGCAGTTAAAAGATGAAACCTTTGAAACTTTGCTGATCATAAAGTGCAACAGCAGTATTGTATAAGTCATTAAATTTGAACCTGATAGTGAACATGAACCTGTAAATATGTTTATTAACACATGTAAGTGTGTTTAATATATGAAACATTTGCAAAAACTTTTTATTTAGCTTTTAAATTACTTTAAATTTTTTAAACTTATTGTCGACTTTTCACAAAGTATTGGTAATGGTAATGCATTACTTTACTCATGTAATGGTAATGTAATGCATTACTTCAAGAAATTTAAGTAATGGTAATGGTAATTTAATGCCCAAATTCATGAAGTAATGGTAATGTAATGCATTACTTTACAATGTAATTCACCCCAAGCCTGTTATGTACAATTGTCAATCGGCAGTCTGGAATGCAGCGGTCAGCCTCGGCCACATCCAACTCGACTCACCCAGAGTCTTGAGTCCGGAGGCCACTACTGGCCATATCCGACTTGTTTGTAAAATGTATGTCTGTTAAATTGTTATAATGTTACCATTGTTGAGTCTTGCCCAATAAATGTGGAATCCTGCATTAATTGCCTGTTTATTTCTCTAGAACTGTATACATGGTGTTAATAACAACTGCGTCGGTTATTGACAGTGCGCATGCAACATTTTACGAACAAGTTTATTGGAATTTAAGTACTAATAATTTCAATAGTGCGTGATGTTTGGAGGGAAAAAAAACAAACTGAAATATACTGCGTATTTGGTCGCCACACACGTGCGGCTTAGCACGCGATATATCATCTGAAGTGTAATATCTCGTCATTCGTTGAATGAAGAGTTTAAAAAACTTATTTTATATATTATAGGTTCCTGGCACCACCGTCACCAAATATTTCAAATCTCTCAACTCAATCCTCAACTCAAATCCTGTAAAGAAAAGTGCATTAACTTGAGGTCAAACCTCAGATTTGAGGCTGAGTATTGACTTGAGGAAAATCGGTGACGACGGGGTCTGGTATTGTATGGACAACACATAGAGTAAAATGATTAAGTATTGTGATTTTAACATTGGTTGAGCGTAGTTACCTGAACAAGTCCTGTGAGGTTACATCAATGATTGACCATATACAGCCAAAGAATAGATCGAGCTTTTGCGTTAAAGTGATATCATCACCAGACAACAAATCGGATATTGAAAATAGAAATATGTTAACTAAGTAACTATTGAATGGTTTAATTTTAGGGCAATTTATGTGTCGCAATTTGCAAGCAGTTGTTTTGTCAGACACCTTGTAGAAATTAATGGAAACTATGCATGCATACATTAGCGTTGTTATTCACTGTTCCTAATAAGCAAAACTAATTGACGTTTATTTTCATTTATCTAATATCTTAGTTTGTTGTAAGTTTTTTATTAGGTCTTTTTGTATTTTTGTGTTTATTCTTAGCTCAGTCAACCTTAAATATGTTCTAATAAAGTAAGGAAATCGATTTATGAATTTTTTTGACTTTAATAGGTTTATCAAGAAATTGGGCAAAAGTATCAAAAGATACTATGTTTTCAGGAACTTTTGACACGAAAGAATTTATGATGAAATTAAGATGGTCATTACTACTTCAATGTATCTCGATCTGAGATGGTGCTACAGACTAGATCAAAAATTAACTTTAAGGCCAGTAACCATGTTCTTTACAATACATGTAATACTTCTTTACCCCTACGTTACTACATTTTATATCCTTTTGTAATTATTTCCTCTGTAACTCATGTAACATAATTTGTTTTAAATGAAATAAATGAACTTGGACTTTTTTTTTAATGAAATAATTGAACTTGGACTTGAATTAGTTGTGAATGCCTCTTATCTTAATGATGAATTAATTATATAAAAGGAGCTCTCAAGAAAAGAAAATACCCAGAGGAATTCAAAGTTAAAACACTTCTTGTATTTGTAGACAATAAGTCAATGGATCAAGCTCTGATGGATACAAAATTTAAAATAATTCCCATGAAAAACAACCATCCAAATCTGTGAGCATCATTTCATGTTGTTAAATGGAGAACATGAGAAAAATAAACACCGCTCTAGTAATTCATAACTAAATAAAACAAAACCTAAGTACATTGTTTCGATTGAGGTCAATGTGCATTTTCGAGCATTGACAAACAGACCGTTGCCTGATGAGTAATCTGGACAAGCATGCGCATCATCTATCTACCGATATCTGGTGAGATGTTCTCGTTTTTTGTTTTTGTTGTGTTTTGTTAGTTGGGTTCTTTTTTAATGGGGGGGGGGGGGGAGGGAGGAGGGTACTGTTAAGGAGGAAAAAAACCTAAAATTTTAAGTATTTTTCTAAAAAAAAAAATTCTTGACTTATAAGTTATCTCGAATCGTTTACCTGCATTCCAATTAATGGTTATTTGGTTATATTGGTTATTAAGCAATATAATATCTCTATCAAGATAATACCTATGGAAAAAAATTGACTTCAATTTCATAATCAATCTAAATGTTAAATCACACTTCTAAAAAGGAATGATTGTTTTAATTTTGACAGATGAATTGTTACTGGTATCGAGAAGAAATTAGCAAGAGTGCCAATGTTAATATAAATAGCACAAAAAACGAACAGTTAAAGTTTCTGCTATACCAAATACTTACACAGAGAGCCATGTCTTGTATTTGAAATTCAATGTAATGTTGATTTTTTTTCTACGAGACAATCATACTTTTGTTAATACCCGCTTACAAAATTTTATCAAAAGCATGAGAGAGAGAGAGAGAGAGAGAGAGAGAGAGAGAGAGAGAGAGAGAGAGAGAGAGAGAGAGAGAGATTGCCAATCTTAAATACAACATACACAATATGAATATAGACATATAAAAAAAAGCCCCGTTTCAGTAATTGTTTGATAAAACACTTTGAATATATCAATTCATTGACTATTGGGATATATTATAGAGTATTTATCTGAAAATCTGTAAAGTAGTAGTGAACCATAGCAACAGTATTAAAGGTTTGTTGATAATGCAAAGCCTTATCAAACATTTTGCTGTTACAACTGTTCTTTTATATATAACCTCTTAAGTCATTTAGAAATGTTCTTTATTTCTTACATACATAGTTTATTCTTCCTGTGCAAACGGTATCATTCCACGCCCTTTTTGTGATCCAGTACATGGCGCAGTGTTCGTTTCTGTTACCATTGTTGGGTTCCCCTCTCATCCAGTTGCTGTAGCGAGGTCTGTGAGCATCAGACATGGTCACATATTGACCTTCTCTCTGAAGATCAGTCAGTCCCAGCCACACTCCAAATCCATAACCTGAAGTAGTTATTCAGAATTTGATTTGATGTGGTTCTATGAAAATTGAATATAAAATAGACAAATGTTCTTGTAATTTTCTTGAGAGACACACACACCGCTCTCTCTCTCTCTCTCTCTCTCTCTCTCTCTCTCTCTCTCTCTCTCTCTCTCTCTCTCTTACCTCTGACGCGACAATGTAAATCGACCCAGTTTTCTTCCGCTCTGCTTTGCAACTCTAAAAGTCGACCCCCATTGTTGTTACACATCACCTAAGTTTCGTTAAAAAGAACAGTTATTAAGTTCATGAAAGAAACATTAAAACACATTATAATTTCCTTGGAGTGCGATTTTGGTAATTTACATACACTGCATGGTGTATAATTGTAATATACATGTATTATCTTACCATGGCGTCTTTAAATGTCGCTGTATAAGATGAGAATTTATAGCATTTCTTTCCAAATTGAACCCATCCTTTTTCGCATCGGATGAGTGATGCTTTAGAAATGCAAAACAAAATGGTACATGACTTAAACAAAACATATTAACTGGAACGGATTATAACAACTTTAAGGATGAATTTTACCTTCTGATGACGCCCAAAAAGCAATAATCAAAAGAAGAAGCTGACTTTTGGCGTTCTTCATTTTAAATGATACTGCTTCATCATGTAATACTTTTGGCAATTTATAGGAAATTAATTAGGTTAACTGTTATATTGGGTAGTAGGCTTAAGTGTAATTTATAGGCCTTAGATTGACAAAAACACAGCATTGGCAGTTTCAAGTAAATCATATAAGTGTGATTCAATTGATACGTCAGCAGTTTGAGAGTTTTCATTTATTGGCTCTTTGAACAGGTGTTTCATAAAGAATTATGTTTAACCTGTGTCAGAACCTGTGTCAGAAAACAAGATAAATATACAGTAAATATATGGTAGCCACAGATGTGCATCTTGACTCATACGATGAAATGTTGATTGGTAAGTCCCTCCATATTGGCACACAGCGATTAATATCGTAAAAGAAGATATGTTGCTTTTATAGTCAAGACGGAATGCATGGCCGTCACAGAAACGTCGCATATACAATTTAAAAGGATTAGAGACAATTTCGGACAACTTCCTAGTTTAAAATGTATTACTACACAACTGTTATTGTAAGTTATAGTAAGATGATGAAGTATAATATCAACATGTAACTAGATATTTCGTGAATATACGCGTCTAAACATAAGAAAAAATACAGTAACTCCTATTTCTTAATTCGGTAGGTATTTTAAGGGTCCTCCACACACCTGGAAAAAGTTCTGCCTACAAGTTCTGCCTACAAGCCCATTCTTCAAAATTACTTAAAGATACGGATTTTTAGTATGTGTTTGACTTGAAAATGGCCCCAAAAAATCACTGTTTGGGGAAAAATCACTATTTTAAATTTTACCGCTATTCATGAAAATAAAAATCCCTGCAGTATTCGAAATCGGGACCTGCGGATGGGTTGACCGAAGCAACGCCCACTGCGCCACATAGATAGGTAAGACGGATTGGTTGTATTAAACTGTTTCACAATGCGCAAAAATTACCATGTTGTGACGTATTGTCATAAAAAGTAGAAGTCACGGGGTGTCGAGGATCCTTATTAAGCACTATCAACCTAAAGTAGAAGGTGCGTATCAAAAATAGTAAACTCGTATAACCTTAATGATTTATCCATATCTATCATTAATTTATATATTGGCCATTTTTTAAAAATTGTTCTAATACTAGTGAATGACACAAGATTTCTGGTAAATACATGTATTTACAATAAAACGGTAAAATTTTTGAAAATTATGCTTATTTTAGTGACACAAGATTTCTGGTAAATATTGCAATAAAACAGTATATATATTTTGACAAACCTGTACATCCATACATGTACGTGTTAGTGTCAGTAGCAATGACCAATCAGTCATTGACACTTCCGTCTTAATTTGTATAAAGGACCGGAAAAAAAGTTATTCCGGTAAATACTGAGTATACACTTTTTTCTATACATATAATTATATTGTAACGTGACCAATTCATTGATAAAGAAATAACCACTATGCACTTGTTTAAATTATTCCCCGATCCAAAAATACGTGTTGGGGCGGTAACTTTTAATTCATAATCCTAAACGTGAATTTAAGTAATTTTCACGGACTACATATATGCTTAGGAATAATCTATGGCCATTTTTAAAAACAAAATTATCATGGTGTATTATTCCGGGAAATAATAACTTGTCCGATTTGCTTCTTTTTTTAGTCAGCTTTAAAAATGCACATGCGTGATCGGAAACCGCGGCATGTATGAGGCAGAAAGGTAAACAATCGGCAACCAAGGATGTTTTCTGGTCGAAATTTGGTAAGTTTGGAATAAACAGGACGAGAGGACTCAGATTATAACCTGCTGTTCATTTCATGGGCGGGCTAGGCTTGTCTTTGATCTCTAACTCTCAGCAGACGACATTGTTGTGATTCCTGTCTCAACACGCATGACAGTTCACCGACGGCTGCATCGTTTAATCAGAAATTCTCCTTTGTCGATGGCGTTGATAATTTATTTTGAATGAAACAATTTTATTTTCATGTTATCATTAAATTAAGATATTTGTTTGACTGGCAATAGACGTTATGTTCGAGAATCGACTTAATATTGTATTCGGTGCATTTCAACAAAAATATCTATCTCTGTTATATAGTCTGTACCAAGTTCAACTGATATATTTGTATCACATTTTGCGTATATTATTTTTTGTATCATGACCCCAAACCCTGGAACTACCTCAGGGAACTGACAGGTTCACTCCTGCCAAGTGAATACAGACAGGTTCGAGTACCAGATATAGGCCTACTGTGCAATCATTTTTATTCGTTCTTGGTTTGTGGGGACCTCATTTTGTTGGTAGTGTAATCATGATACTTGTGATTTTAATAAATATTTAAAAAATAGATTGTGTAAAGTTTTACGGGCATGTAAATTTGTTGGCAAGGGTTACCCACAAAAGCCACGAACATTGGTCCCCCACGAACAAATATGATTCTACAGTAGCTCAGTTTGAAGAGCAGCTGATTAAAGATTCATGGGGGCCAGGGTTCCAGTCCCCATCTGGTCTGTCATTATTTTTCCCATCCTGCTCCACAGCAATAACAAAAATATGCAAGTCGTGAAATTATCCAAATGATGATGTTGTGACAGACTGCTTTGGTCCAAGATTCAAACCTGGTCTTGTGCATAGTTTTATGGTACTCCCTTAAAGTTACATTTGGTGCTACTACTAATGCCTGGAACTTAATGGATAAAGAACATCAAAGTGAATTCCTGTTAGAAATTTAACTACTATTCTTGTAAATTTCTCTTAAGTTTTAAGAGTGCAAATGCCTTAAAATAAATATTTTTCTTACATTGATTTCAAGATTCCATCTGATAGTCCCCTGTATGTGGTTCTATGGAGAAAATCTAAACTATAAGTAAATCAAAGCCTGGGACAGGGTATTATGGAAGTATTCCCTTCATAATCTCAGCCCCATAGCCTCAGTTTCAATAAATTGTAATGACTCAAAAAATACCGGTACAAGATCAAATTTGAAATGAAATTCGTTAAATATGCAAGTTTTTACATTTAAAACAACTAATTAAATACTGATTTTGAAACCGGTTACCAACATTCTGACAGAGTATCCGTTTAGAAATTGCCATTCCTTATTGAATTTTTCTAGATGTCAAATTTATTTTAATTTTCAATTTCAGAGCCAGAAACAAAGAACAACAGAGATGCCGTTGTACCAGGTAAAAAATGTTTGTATTCTATATCTGTCAAGCATTACACACCTGTGATAATCTACTCACAGATATTTATTTTCATTCATTAATTGTTCCATATTGGGTAAAAGTATAAGATAAAGTACTTGGTCAGATTTTGTAAACTTATTGTCCTGAAGTAGTTTTCAACTGGCCAATTATTAGGAACGGTAGATTACTGTAGATTCCTACGGTAATTAAGCGCGAGGAACTAATGTCTGTGTAAAATCATGAAAAGCACAAATCACTGAATTTATAATCTCACTTTTATTTTGCAGACATATGTAAACTAAATGAAACTATGCTAACAATTCGGTGTTTGCGATTTTATATTCTCACGATTTGATGCAAGTCGGTTGAATTGTGGAATTAAGTACTCGCGTAAAATAAGGAATCTACAGTGCTTTATAATTGGTATCATACAATTTTCCCTGTTATCTACATTTTCATGTTATGTTATCAGGGGTGACAGCGCCAGGAAATCGTCGTCCACACAAACCCAGGAAAATGAAGTCTAACAATAACAAGACTGGGCATAAAACCACCGAGGTCAAGGCCACTATTCCTGTCAGGTCGCCAGTCAAGGTCATGAACTTGTCAGCTGACACTGCAACAATAACGCAAGATGTACGTAATACAAAATTAACAGTACGTTCTCACTGTTACCCCATTTGATAAACTGCAACAATTATGCAAGATGTACGTAATGTAAACACACAGCATATTCGCAGTTGAGAATCGTCCATGAATAAATTTTCCTTTTGTGGCAAAGTTAAAATCTAGTGTTATACCTTAGGTTCTTAGTTGTATTCAGCAAAGTGGGACTCCTTGAATGACAACTTAACTTATCTCTCTCCTGTCAAAATCTCATGGTGGAATATCAGATTTGTTTTCCCTGAACATCCATCTGTACTTAAAATCTCTAAAAGTTGAAAGTTGAAAGTTAAAAGTATCATGTTTCATTTGCATCTACACTATAGATATGTATGATAATGGTATGTCACAATATCTATTTATAGCTTGCAGTGAATATGGTGAACAGTCCCCTGTACCCCTTGCATAAAAGCTTATCAAATTGTCTCTGTCTTAATCTAGTAGTAGGGTATCAGATTTTGTACTGAAAAATCCAAAAATGACAGTAAAAGTACAACCTAATATTTATTTATAGCTGACAGTGGAGAGTCTTTTGGAGAACCCCAAGAAGCACCTGTCGGGCTCCAAGAAAGTCTCACTCAAAGACCTGTGTGCCGAGGACAAGAAGAGAGTGGCCAACCTGATCAAAGAGCTGGCTAAGTAGGTCAACCGGAGCGTTGTCATGCTAAAATGTCTCGCTAAAAGTTAAATTAATAACGAGGGCAATTCTTACCCTTTATAATTATAACAACGGCACTGCTAACCTCTTGATACAGCAATGCTTTTATCTCTCAAAAATGCTGCATACTTCTCTCTGAATATTGTAGATAAATTGAAAGTAGCTCATGCATTTGTTATGTTTTGTAACTCCAACTTTTAACTTTAACCTTACTTTTATGTACATGCTTTTAATTTACAAGATATTTTAAGATACCATTCCAAAAAAGATTGAAAACTTGGATTAAGGAAAAATAGATTTTTTAAGTAGAAATTATTGAAAAAAATTAAAACCGCATGTATTAAAGGAGGTTATAAGAGTGTGTTGACTGTTTAGGATGGGGGATGAGAAGGAGGCAGTAATGGGTCAACTACAGACAGAGCGGCGACAGTACGAAAAACAGGTGGTACAACTGGTCAATCAGCAGGAACAGATTTTGACAGAGAGAGAAGGTAATATATACAAGTGTAACAACTTTCACATACACACACAATCACAGAAAGATGTACTGGTGTCACACAGAGAGAGGGTAAGATGTACAGGTGTCACAGAGAGATAAGGTAAGATGTAGAGACTCTTAGTTACAACTTACAGAGAAAAAGGTAGAGTGAAAGAAGGTCATATACAAGTACAGATATAAGTATGTGGGGGAGATATAAGTATGTATTTGACAGTTCCAGTCAAACATTAATCATGATTTTTATCCACACTCTTTTATATATGATACATATTAGAAATGTTAGATTCTATTGTAAATTAGCTGATTTGACTTCAATGCAAGTTAGTGAGCCAATCAAGTAACTCATTGCAACCAAATTGATGTAATTTGACTGTTGATTGGTTAACCTTCAGACATCCAGAGCAAGCTGTTCCAATGTCAGGAGCTGCTGACCCGCTACAGGGACCAGTTAATGGAGAGGGAGGACCAGCTTAATACTTCCATTACAGAGATGGTCAACAAAAAGGTGGGCTGCCCCAGGGAATGTAGTTATCTAGGTCAAGTCAAGGGTGTGTGGGATCTACCCCTGGTTATAGTCCATATACCCAGGGATAAATCCGTGCACACCTTGATTATGCTCTGTCCCAAGCTATCCTCGATTCACGGTTTGCTTAATCACTCAATGTTTGTAAATACTTCAGGGTTCAAATGATGTTCATTAAAAAGTGTGAAAAATTTCCAAGATTTCTAATTTGTAGCTTATCAGGTTTCAATACAGGTCTAAAAAATGTTATATCTACGGGGATTTTGTATTGCAACTGACCCGGATGATAACGTTAGAATTCCCCATTATAACCCTGTACATAATCAGTTTTCATTCCTCTGACTTTTTCCGAGGGAAAATTGATGATGTGTGACTGAAATTATCTTCGATATTTTCCCTTTCATCAATTTCAATTGCATTTCTTTCACAGGTATGTGTATTTTTATTAAAAATTTTCCAAATGTGCTGCATAAATATCTTGGGACAGACTATAGATCTTATTTTAACAATTTTACATTTAATTTAATTCACTTTATTTGCAGATGATTTATTCTTATTGATCTTCAGAGTATATACATGTTGCATTGTAGAATTAATTGTGATTTTATTTTGCAAATACTGTGCAGAAAATATCCACCAAATTGTTAAATTTAGATAATATATCTTTATAAAGTTTTGAATAATCTTGACACAAATTTCAGTGTTTTGTACATGATATAGAGTATGCTGAATTGCTACAATTTGCATTTTGACATTTTAAGTGATTAAAGCTTACATAATACAGAATTCTACTTGTTGATTGCTACAAGTTTTAAAAAACTTAATGAAAGCTGTACTTGATTTCACAGGAAGGTCAGCGGGGGAGAAGTGGGTCAGTGGATGAAATCTCCGACGGCAAACGGAGGTCAAGTCAACGTCAAACAGAGAACAAGGAAAACCAACACACAGGCAGTAAGGAGCTCCACCAGCGATACATAGAGGCGGAGTCAACGAAGGACCGCCTCCGGCGACCTTTCACCTCTATGATTGACAAGGAGATTGCCAAGAGAAGGCAGACAGAGGACGGGGGTCTGAGTACGATCGTGGCGTCTGAGTCGTCTACCACCACGCCCCCGAGACATGGGGGAGGAGGGAGGGTGGAGTACAGTGACCGTATCCCAGTCATTCAAGCGTTTAGAGACCCAATTATGTCTAGCACGCAGAAGAGTACGGACATCAGGGCGTACATGGATGAAGATTCGCCTCGAGGCGAGTTTCATTGTCTGGAACCTGATGCTAGTCCGAGGTCCTCCAGGGCCTCATTTCCGTCCATTTCCCCCCGAGGTCAAAGGTCATCGTCACCTATTGGTCAACAGGCAAGGGGAAACAATAAGGTGGGGTTCAAAGAGAAACTTGCTGTGGGACATGACGAACTTCAGAAACATTCACCACAGTTAGAGAGGGACAAAGAGGGTCCTGGGAACAAAGAATTCCAACAGAAATACAAGAAACTGACGCCCACGGAACGTAAACAGGAGCTGTTGAGACAAAGGGAGACGCTGCTAGAAGAACAGAACAGACTGAGGAGGATCCTGATGGAGCAGGAGGCGCAACTAAAGCGGAAACAGGACCTGATAGACAGGCGAAGGTCGAATCAACGGGCCAGGATGGACTATCTTGAAAGGAACGGAGAGTTTCCCAAAGATCCGGATGATGACGCGGGAAGTGTGTTCAGTGTTCCGGATACAGGGAGCGAGTGTGAGGGGCGGGTGGAGAGACTGGACCTAGAGAGGTGTTTTAGTGAGGAGGAGGTTCACAGAGTCGGTGATAGACAGGAAGTCCACCGGGGAGTTACAGGTAAAGGGGAGGCTCGTTATAGGGAAAATATACCTTGTGTCATTCTGTAGTGGAAATTGTCTGTGTTTATTGTGTTAAAAGAGTACCAGTATTGATAAGAAGAATAGAAATTCATCTCTTAGGGATGGTCTAGGTAAAGGGGAAAATTATGTATGGTCTATGGAGATTTATTTTATGTCTTAGTTATAAATAAATTATTATGAAATTAAGTTTGAACTCTAGACAGACAGACAGACAGACTTGTTGATTGAGAGGAAATTCATTATAGATAGACTTTGAAGTCCAGAATTTGTCTGGTTGAAATGAGGCAAAAAAATAAATTAATAACTAATTCATACAACATGTATGATGAAATGCAATTCTCATCACAAAAAGGAAAATTTATGTTTTGATGTAAACCAGCCAAATGACCAATAATAAAAATTGTATTTCATTATAACAGGTGCTACAAGAAGTGCTCCTAAAGCAGAGACAAGGGCAGAAACCAAAATACAAGATAAGTACACCAGAGGTACCTCACCAATCCGGCTGGAGTCTGAACAAGTGGACTCCGCCCCCTCTACCCCACGATTAATTGATGCTGCAACCAGTTATTCTAAGAGGTTGGATCGTTCCATAGAGGAGGTGGTGGAAGATGGTATCCTGAACACCCCTACAAGGAAAATGGATGCAGCCACAAGTTATTCTAGGAGGCTGGATCGTTCCATTGAGGAGGTGGTGGAAGATGGTATCCTGAACACTCCTACCAGGAAAATGGATGCAGCCACCAGCTACTCTCGCAGAAGTCCACGGTATTTATTTTGATGAACATTTTTTACCCATACATAGCAATAGAGTTTGCCATCAATGTCATGAGGTTAACAGGTGTGTGAATGTCAGTCAGTTTATCGGGTCTCAATAACTCAGTGATTAGAGCGCTGGCACGGTATGGTAGAGGCCCTGGGTTTGAGTCCTAGTTGAGATGTGACAGTCATACACCTGTTAACTCAGAGACATCAATATTTGTTGAGTACCAATTTTAATTGATCTAATAGTTGAAATGATCGAGAAATTAAGTGCAATATCTAGTAAAATTGAATAATGCGCAATGCTAAATCAGATGCAGATGAGAACCAAGGAATTAACTTTTGATGGCCTGATGCATTTGATTATATATCCATCAATTTTCTTTTCTTAATTATTTACCAGGTTTGACTGGATTTTCCAGATAAATACACTGTGGTTGTCCAAATGTATATCACACCCCTCTGAAACTGATGACTTCTAAAGTACACAATGTTTGCATTTTAGCAAGTTTTGAAAAGAGTTCGTTCAAAATTGGCTTTGACATTGTTCAAAAACAGAGTTTTGTTAATATTTTTAACCTTTTTAATGGAAAGGCATATTATGAATATGTCATCATAGCAATAGCCTGATCCAAAGAGTCAGATCACGTCTCATTGCCAGGCACGGATCATCGGATCAAACTTGGTGCTTCGCATCTTTTTTGATCTGATGATCTGCACCATGACATTATTAAACCCTTTAGATCAAGTTGTTTTAATGTGACAATTAGCTACAAGTTTGCATATCCTTGCTGTGATTTTCAGCTCTTCAATAAGAAGAGTTTGGCCTCGAAAATTAATGAAAGTACAGTTGTCTCAAGGTTGATTTTGCTATGATGGTATTGGATGGAAGATCATACTTACCAAAGTAACAAGTTTTTTGTAAGAATGTCTAGGAAATAGATGAATTATTATACAGTTGAGTAATTTATTGCAACTAACTACCGGTAATCATATTTCAATTGGCAGATATATTATTTCAAACATATTCTGTTTAGTTCACCACTGCCAGATCCAGAATTCATGGAATTACCACGACAGAATAACCTCCCCTTACAAGTGAACCGCCAGAGGGTGCCAAAGTCACCACCTCAAAGACTGTCGTCCACACCAGGGTACAAGCGATTAGAATTTGTTTTGTTTTGTACTTTTTAACTGATTTCCAAACACTGAAATGATTTCTAAAAATTATACACTATATTATATACTGCCTTTTGACGAGGTCAATACACGGTTTTAGAAATGTCTTATCTAAATTCAGAGAAACCTATTAAAATTGCCTACTTGAATTGATTAGGTAGGGATGCTAGTAGTGGCCAATTGCTGTAATAAAGCTCCTCAGCTCCAAAAATCTTACTAGGAGTAAAACTGTTTTTGATAGTTATTAAGAAAAGTAAAACATCAATATAAACTGAAGTGTAATTAAATATCAATAGTTTCTAAGTTAAATCTCTGATCAGCATAAACTACTCCTGGACATTGTGAAAGTTTTAGTGCATTGCTGAGGATAAGACAACATTACAGTTATTTTTTTTAGAATGCTTGCTTTCCTTTGCAGAGAGAAAACCCTGTCGGTAGTGGAAATAGTCAACTCCCTGGAGGAAGAACCCACGACACGCCCCTCCTCTCTCAGATCTCCCGCGCAAAGGGACGTCCCTCCGGTCAGGTCAAGGCCAGCAACTGTGGGGGGAACAGCAAAGATCCTCTCAAGTGCTGGAAGGGGGTGCCCCACGGGGAATGTGTTCGGAATTCCTCCACACAAGGACCAGTTTAGTGAGGAACTAGCCGAGGAGACGGCGGAAGAAAGTTCTCTTCTTGAAGACATTTTCTTCTTGTGATGTTGTGATAAACGTGTACTGTGGAATCATTAAAATTTGTGGGGGTCAATTTTAATAGATTGCTTAAATTTTACTGGTTCGTGGGGACATAATTTCGTGTATTTCCTTATACCTACAAAAAGAAATATTACTTTATAACACTAATTTATTAATTGTGGATGAGAGATACCCACGAATTCCACAAAAATTGAGCCACCACGAAATCTAATGATTCCACAGTATTTAAGTACAATGCATTTACAGTTACATTTGGTTAAAGGTAGACACCATTTTTCCATATGGCTGATACCTGTGTCAAACTTTTGTGTAACTTTCTATGTGACTATATCAAACAAGTTGGTCACCATCGAACATGTGTCAACATTTAAATGGTAGTACAAGTTTCAGATGGAACAAAAATATGTAGGTTCTCTACCGCAGGACGTCTTTTGGTTATAAAGATGTATATTAAAGTGTACAATGTATTGATAGTTACTTGTAACAACGGTCCATAGGAATGATACATGTGTCATACGTTGTGTAATAAACTTTCCATGTGACTTCGGCTTGTGGCCCTACATTAACATTGAACATAAAGCAACATTTTAAGTGATCAGTGTGCAAGTTTTTAGGTCAAACTAGAATATAAAATTTCTCTCCTGGTGAATCATCTTCTTTTTATGGACATGCAGATTTGTAGTTGGATGTGATTAACAATATCCCAAAATTAATGATATACTGTGGAATCATAAAGTTTCGTGGGGGCCAATTTTCGTGGATTGCTCAAGTTTTATAGGGTCGTGGGGACGTAATTTCGTGTATTATCAAATACCTACAAAAGGAAATATGACTTTATAACCCATATTTAATAATTCGTGAAGGATGTTAATTCGTGAATGAGAGGTACCCACGAATTCCATGAACATTGAACCACCACGAAATCTAATGATTTCACAGTATGCGTGTTATACTTTGTGTAAAATCTGTTACCATTTTACATCTCACAACATTCCAAGAGAAGGTGACATGCAATTTTCTATTAAAACATCATACCGAATATGGCATTTAACCACATGACAGTTAGGTGTATGTCGCAATTGAAATATTACATTTACGTATTACAGTACATGTACCAAACTGAACGATATGTTTAGGGTCGCAATCCATGGTTAAAATATTTATTGTTTCTGATACATTCTAGGTACTTTGTTATAGTAAATGGTACATAGTCAAAGTACTAAACTTACAATGAGAACATGACAAAATATAATGAGAATTTCAAAACAGTAACTTAATACAATCCATTTCTCTATATGGATTGATATTAAATATTTTAAGAATAATCAAGATATTTCCATGTTGTAATATATTTTAGTAGCATTTGTACAACATGTCTCTAATCTTGTCAACGTATCCTATTTGTAATGTACTGTAAAATTCTTTAGTATTAAAATATAATGCCTTGATTTTTTTTGTTCGTTTAAACTCATTTTACTCTAGAAATAATTTAGAAAAAAGAGGCAATGGCAAGAAATTTACTGGGATATAAACTTTTATGGCCACATTATGGAATCACATGTGAGAGATCTCATACCAACCAGTTTCATTTCCCCCATCTTTCTTGAAATGAATATCCATTGCTTAAACCAGATTCACCCCCCCCCCATCTTTCTTTTATATTTACATCAAGGAGACTAGGAGGTCAACAAATTATCCATCAGAACTACCTTAATCTTTTTAATGATTTACTTACCTATAAAATATTAACTGGTAAAGAAAGTTTCAATATTTTTAACTTTAAACTATGAATGTTTACCTGATGTACCTTTAAACAGCGATCTTGAGTGCGCGTGAAAGGAAAACAAGTATTCCTTTTAAAGGAATGATCAGCAATAATGATATATTGATAGCTAGAAGCAATCAACATGATCAGTTTGATGCAAAATAATTTAAAAAATACTGTATTTTTACAAAATGTAGAATATTTTGAATCTGTACACCATAATTTCATCATTATAAACCGTCAACATTTAATTTTGAAATAAATTTGGGGAAAGCCGTTCGTAAACTCCTTGTCTAGTTTTATATTTTTAACGTAACTATTAAATGTTAATGTATCTTCTTCTTCTTCTGAATACTGAGTCGGTTCTTCAAAAAGCATTAACACGTATACATGTACAAAGAAAGAGTTGTGTTAAAATAGTTTTATGCGACTGAAAAACATTGAATGCCATTATATAAATAGTGCCTGTTTGGGAGGGTAACAGTTGAAATTGACACCCCGAGGAAACCATTGTCAACCAACGCGAGGGGTGTCAATTTCAACTTTTATCCTTCCAAACAGGCACTATTTATTTTATTATCCTGAATGCCTCAAATTTAGAGATTTTTTTTACTGCTTTTATATAGAAATGACGTGAATTTCACGGCGAACCATACGCGCATAATTTACGCGCATGTAACAATTCGTTGTGTTACTCGTTGCTAAGTGTGTTGCTAACGCTGAGGTTAATAAAACGGATTATCAACTGCTTCTAAACCAATCAGATTTCAGTATTTAACATGATATTATAATAACATAACTTGCTATTGAGGTCGCATTATAACGTAAACTTGTTTATAAATCAAGTCGTCTTCCTAACTACTATTATGCAACATCAATAGATCGAGGTCAGTTTTGCAGATCACTTGGACATATATCAGAGGTTCTGGTAATTTATGAAAAAAATACCATCTGTTGAACTTCCTCATTTTTTGATACCCCTATAGTACGGATAACTCCTCCTACAATTTTTAAAAAGGAAGTTGTTCTTTTGCAAATCACTTGGACATATATCAGGGGTGTGCACATTGCTAGGGTTTTGATTTCTAATAATTGATGAAACAAAATACCAGCTGTTGAACGTGGTCACTTTTTGCAAACTATAGTATATAGGGTACCCCTATTGTATGGATAACTCCTCTTACAGTTTTCAAGATAGGACATTTTTCTTTTGCAGATCAATTGGACATATATCAGAGATCTACATATCTCTAGGATTTTGTTTTCTGATGATTTATAAAAAAAAAGTTTAAGCTGTTGAACTTCGTCATTTTTTGGCAAAATATTGTATATAAAGTACCCAATTTCCCTGGATAGGTAGTGTTCATCAATTCAGGGTTGACAAATGGATTATAGATAATGTTCACACAAAAGAAAACCAGGTTTGTTGTCACATTGACAGCTGTTCTCTTGTCTTTGCTTTCATTTGAAAATTCTCAAAGTCGTGATTGTTTAATGCTAAAAACGAACCTGATTTTGTTCATGAAATTGTATCAATCAAACCAAAGTTCGTAAGATAATTCTTTAATTTAATCCATTAAAATATATCACATAGAAATAACGTCTTTGTTCTTCAGAAGATTCAAATATTTTAAAATATGATAAATATTATGAAGTATTTCAGGATGATGAATCATACTCTATTGACGTCATTGTTACATTTTAAAAAAAATAATATCAAAAAACTCCTAATTTCTTAAATATACAAACACAATTTGTACACAGCAAATACAACACATATATGTAATATGTTAAATGTATGCAAACAATATGTTCATACATAACATAATCATTGTTTTAATTTATCATCAATGCAATATACCAATGTAATATATAATGTACCGATATACATATACATATATATTTTACGTTTTGTGTCAGTATACACACGACGTGTTTACTTGCAGTATTGGATTTTCTTTACTCTACATTTATATGCTTCGGCAGCATAGAGGTTGTCTTTGGAGTCCACACATAAACCCAGTGGAGAGATAACCGATTCAATGAAGCGGAGGAATTGTCCGTCTTGATCCAGAATATGGATACAGTTGTTATCAAGGTCTGCTATTAGGATTCGACTCTGGCTATCTGTAGTGATGCCACGTGGACTAAATGATTCCTTTGTGGTAGATGGAGGTCCCGTATAGGTAAACCGGAATTTCCCGGCCTGATTGACCACAATTACTGCACAGGTGTCACAGTCAGATACACATATATCTAGGTTCCTGTTCTCACATATGTACTTGTAGTTAAAACCAGGTGAAAAGAGGGGTTGTTCTGTATCATCGTATTGAATACTTTGTTTCTCTGAGGAGCCAGAGTAACGAACAATTTTTGTTTGTTTTCTATCATCACTGTCCATGACAACAAGGAGGTCACCAGTAGAAGAACCAGAGACACAGTCAGGTGTCCAGCCCTGTAGTTCAATCACTGTCTGTATATGTGTATCTTTTACAATGTTCACAGTTCTATCATCGTAATCTGTATAAACAAGATCCCCACTTATTGTTACTGCAATGTCTGTTGGTTCATTACCTGACTTGGTTTGGACTGACTTCATTAGTTCTCCCTTGAGGTTATACAGTCTCATCATGTTGTCATCACGATGAATCCAGATATTCTGGTCATCTAGACAGGACACCCTGCATGAAAAAGCATCATCAAAATCTTGGGATTCAGTGTTTATCTCTGCAATGATTTGTGGTACATCAACGAGTGTTTTGTTTGAGGAAGAAGTATTAACACCTGGATCCATTGTGCAGCCATATTCCTCTGGTTTAACCAATAATGCTGTCAGAGAACCAAACTGTTGATATATTTCTTCTTTATTTAGCATATGAGGAGTAAACTTTGGTAAAGCAACCGTAAGCTTAGGAGGCATTTTTTTAAATTTTTTAAAATTCAGCATTCCTGGATTTGTGGGCAAAGAAAAGGCTAACATCTTAAGCAAGTTCTTCAGATCAGCAATGCTCTGTGTGATTTTAGAAATGGTGTATGTGATTTCATCTTCTTGTCTATTCAGGTCTGCCAAAAGATTGGAGTCCATTTCATCAAGATCGGATTTCAGTTTTGTTACAATGTAGTTTATATCTCTGTGCAAATCTTCTCCTTGTTTGTCAACAGCTGTTTTTAGTTTCTGAGAGTTTTCATTCAGATTAACTTTATGAAGATGTATGTCAGATGCAATCTCTTCATATTTAGGATATATAAATTTTTCAAGTTCTAGTAAATCGTTCTTTAAGACATTTCTTTTGCTTTCTATCCCACTTAAAACGTCCAATACATCATGTAGGTGATGTTCCTTAGAGGAGACACATTGTGCACAAATAGGAATGTCACATTGTGCACAATAAAGTTCGCATAGTTTAAATGAATGCTTTTGACATTTAGAAGTATATCCCCGCTTTTTAAATGGCACAACTCTGTGTTCTGTGGATTCATCTAACAGATGCTCTCCCCCACAGGTTGTACATAAATGTATACTGCAAGTGTCACAGAACAGAGGCGGGACCGGGGTCTCACAGAGATGACACCGTAACACATCCTGGGCACTACGCTTGGGGTCCATGGTCAAAGAGTTTTATTTACTGCTACAGACAGGGAACCTGAAGAAATTTTTTTTATTTAGTAATTGCAAGTATTATAATAGAGCCATGAATTTAATGATGTTCTTAATTTTTGCATAAAGCCCTTCATAATCATTAACATTTAGAAAAAAAAATCATTTTATTTTCGATTTGTAATTTTTGTTATATATGTACAACTCAATTAAATATGTGTATGGGAGGTAATTGTTTAAATCTGCATTTTGTGAAATTGATCCTCTTAGTTAGATTTACCAAGGAACCAATCTATCATATCCATAATTCAATGAGATCAACGAGTCTATCCTGGGAGATAGATGACCTGTAACTGATCCAACAGGGACGAATATACGTCTGGAAATATGGTTACTGGTAACTGGGTCTATCTACGTGCAGTTAAACTCAACGAAGACTGTGGAAAAGGATAGCGCAAATGCCCATTTGGTCTAGTCGTAAAATAAAATTTCAATTTTTTTTCCCAAGTAGGTTATTATACGAGTTAACAAAAGGAAAACTTTATTCAGTATAGAATATTTTAACAAATGATGAAAAAAAAAGTGTTGGTGGTATCGAATCCACAACCTAAAATCCCGAGTTCCAGAAAGTTACCTAATGCCATTCTGTCATTCATTTCTGTCACAACAAAGTATGTTGTTTAAATGGTATTTGAGACTATGGCCACGAATTTACGGAATGGTATTATTTTTCTTAAACATTTAATTGTTGGGATACAAAATGACATTTTAAAAGTATAGTAGGTCATCTCTCCACGTTTTTTTTTTATTGAAATCGTTTCGATTTCCATTAAAACTTATCTAGACTATGACAAAAATATAGAGCTCAGACCCATTTTAAAAAAGAAATGTGATTGAAGTTCTTAAAATGCCACTATTTGGAGATTTTGACACGCAATCGCAAGTGTAAATCAACTTTTTCCAAATATTTAACATTCTTAAGGGGTACAAACCAAGGTTTGTTGAATATAACATTTTTTTCAATAATTAAAAAAATATATCAGATTTGTAGATATTTTAAT
Organism: Magallana hongkongensis; assembly: GCA_015776775.1. Classification (NCBI taxonomy): domain Eukaryota; kingdom Metazoa; phylum Mollusca; class Bivalvia; order Ostreida; family Ostreidae; genus Magallana; species Magallana hongkongensis. The sequence goes on along the minus strand of CM027469.1, from coordinate 4,438,630 downwards.
TTTACAGTATCTTATTTGCCACCATACAGGCATTTTACACGCCTTATTCACCCATCTTCATTGAAAACATGCCACTGAAGTACAATATGAGATTTTCATTTTTAACAAATGACATGTAAAATATAAAGATTCCCTATTAAATGTCAACATTAACTACTACCCAAATCTGACTGTGCCACTGCATTGTGGCATAGCACTTCGAGTTTTTATTTATTTTTAAATGCGCTAAATTTAGACCGAGTCGACGAACTTTAAACAAGTTCTTCGTAGTTATCTATGAGTGTATATCATCAAGACATTTGACGCACTTTGAAAAAATGTATACATCTCAACATATGGAATTCGTTCTTAACTGATTAACAGATCAAGTGTAAACCTCATTAGAAATGGAGAGGAGACAAATAAAGATACGACCCAATTTCCAAAAACATATTCATGTTATTTACTTGAAGTATGCACCCATTTATTTCCGTCTAAAAAATTATATTAGGGTTTCATAGAGACGACACCATTGTCAGCGCCGGGAATCCATGGTCAAACACATCAATAACCGTCAGCTGACTATAGCATCTTCAATAAAATTCAAGTCTGCCTAACTAGACAAAACAATATTGTTGCAGCATGCATTAATCGCTTCACAATTTAAAGATTAGGGCTTTAATACGCCAGTTTATCTGTCATAACGTACAATGTAAATAATATTGTGTTGAACTTTGTAAAAATCGTTATCTTCTTTGTAGGCTGGATAGATAATGTAAGATTTAACGTTATACATTTTAGGACCTATTGATAAGACGGGTAATAATGGCCTAGTTCGGATGTATTGCCTTGATAAGATAAACAATTACACTCTAAAATTTACGAGCAGTTTGTAAGAACCCTTTAATTTTTCTTTCTAATTTGCTTGATAATAAAAATGATCTTAAAGATGTGTTTGATCTACTAAGGACTGAAGGATCAACCTCCAAAACAGTGCAATAAAAACATTAGTTAAGTTTGTAGTTTTTCGTAATTCATGGAATATATGAGTTAATAATATTTGTTTCTGTGAAAATGAACGTATTCTGTCTACACTGTAAGTACGGTAGTCTATCCCATTGATTTGGCACATTCTATTTCAAATTGAGTATTATTTACTAACTTGATAACGATTTACGTGCAGTTAAAGTTTAAAAAACAACACTTTTATATGCACATTGTCTTTAAAACACGCCTTTGGTTTGATTATCCAAACTATGCTATTTTCATATAAACTAATCATATATCATAAAGTTTTCACAAAGTCAATATTAACTACAGACCTCAACATGTAATGATGGCAGGTCCACGTATTTTTAATCTTTCTCGTGATTCTATCTGAACAAGATCACATGATTAGCAATAAGAGACAGTGGCGGATCCCGGAAGTGGGTTTGTAGATCAGATCCTTTAATTCTTCTTCTTCCATTTTGCCTTGATTGTACCTTTATTTGTGAATAGTCATTTGGGATATTTTGAATTACCCACCGTATTTTGGTTTTCAGAAGTTTTAAGCATCAAAATGCATTATACAAAACATTAACCATAAAAGTAACTAACAGTCAACACCAGCGATCCATGGCTTAATTCTTTAACAAAGTTTCTCTATAGAGGATAGATGTACAATGGCAGTTTTGCATATTATGATTGATAGATGATGCTGGAAAACTAAATTTATTAACGAGTTTCTGAATTTCACTTACATAACTTATATGCTTTGACTACTTTTTTGACAAGTGCGATGGCGGCAGTCGGGAGTACACTACCGATTGTGGGCAAGTCTTTGGGTGAAGTTTTTGCATACTTCTTTATAAAAACTTCAACAGGTACATGTGAAATTTTGATAAATATAATTTAAAAATCAATAACTATAACCAGTCGTGTAATAACTCTCCTTTATAAGATGCAATTTTATACTTTCGGTTATGAGGTATTTAATAGCATAGTACATGTATTCGCAAAATATAATTTGTTTATTTAACATTAACATCGCACAACTTGGCACTGAAACCAGGTTTATTTAGTTTTGGAAGGACCAATAAAACTTGGATTTTTTTCTATTTAGCTCTTTCAGTTTGTCATATTACATTCATTTCTACCAGGGCTGCATTAAACAGGTTTTAGGTTTTATCTTGATGACCCCTTTAAATTGTATTGGGTTCTGTTCATAGATGTGTTACCAATTTAGAAAAGATCACAATAAACAAGATCTTTTATTTTAAGAAGCCAATATATCTATAAAATTTAATGTACAATTAAAAGCGGTAAATATTGACATGGGTTTTCATATTGACGAAATGTGCATGTTGCATGACGTCACCTTATTTTTAATTAATTGACACAAAAGATAAATATGTTATTTTCACAAAATTAATTTGGACTATGCATGATGTAACATAGGAAATTCGATGTAAACATTCACTCTAAAAAATTTGATGTTCCTCAGAACTTGTCGTATCCCTCTCTTTTTATTCTGATGATATTATCTCTAAATGGTATTGTACTTGGAATATCGTTTATTCTAACAATTGGTTATTTTAATTCACAAAAAGCTGCATCAATTATTGTTCGTAGTTATTTATATCATGTACTGCCTCTATCATACTTGTACAAAATATTTCCTTTTAGATTAATCTATTGCATTTAAATAGTACTGTATTGGTAACCTTGTTATTTAAACCCACTGCATCGCTTTAGATTTTTACGCAATACTCTTAAGTATCCTCAGGAGTTTTCAAACAAACCCAACTAAATACTGTGGAATCGTGGGGGCCAATTTTCGTGGATAGATTAAATTTTACAAGTTCGTGGGGACGTAATTTCGTGTATTCTCTTATACTTACAAAAGAGATTTGACTTTATAATACTAATTTATTAATATGTGGAGGATATACATTCGTGAATGAGAGGTACCAACGAATTCCACGAAAATTGAGCCACCATGAAATCTAATGATTCTACAGTAAGACTTAACACTTTAAAACGAAAACAGAATATAAAGAACCTTCAAGATTTGTCTTACAGGGTTTTTATCCCCTTGTCTAAGTTCTATCATAATGGTATGTACAAGGGAGATTTAACTATCTCAAATAGGCACTATTATTTAGACACAGTTTATTGTTGAACAAAATTGGTGAGCAATGACTAAATGGCTGACAGTGAGATATAGGCTGTCGTCATATTGCTGTTTGACTCAACAACAAAAAATAATGTCCTGGTTTAAATGCCTCTCCTACAAAAGTGCCAAATGATCATTTTGAATATTAAAAAACTTTTAGAAATTTGGTTTTAATTTATTTTTATTTAATTGTTATACCTTTAAGAAAAAGGGAAGATATTGGTGGGTCGAAACTTTAAAATATTTTGAAAAATGCAAAAAAAAAAAACAAAAAAACAAAAAAAACCTAATTCTGACTATATTACAATCTTTAAAAAATTTTAAAACTAATTTTTGTCTTTGAAATAAAAGTGTGCACTGAATTTCAACGAGCTTTGGTTTAATGTGAGTGTTATAGCAAACCTCTGTGTTATCTCCCACGCCTGCTTGTCCCTGTCTTAAAAATTCTAATAAAGAGTAATTTACGGCATACGGCAACGTATGTACTGACCCTGCATTAATTTCCAAATCCCGAAAACAGAGTTATATACTTCAGTGTGGTATTAACTGAAAGGCGGATAAACGTTAATCAAAAATTGACTGCATGGCAGAGCTATATTATTAAGTTACCTCTCAGTCAACTGAAAGGTAACAACAATTTCTTGAAAGGTAATCAAATGGCATAGTTCTGCCATTCAATCACTTTTACTTACTTTTAAATCATTATTTTAGTTGATTGAATGGCAGAGCTTATTCCTGTGAACCCTTGTATTGTTCATGTTGACTAGTTTTCTTTCTTAGATCATAGAAGGTCTCTATGAAATGAATAAGTAAACCATATTTTTTCTCACCTTGATTTAATTTGAAACATACTCTTTCAAATTTATGAATACTTGACAGTGACTTCTGTCCCCCCTCCCCTTTCGGGGGAATTAAGTTACATAGAACTTAACTAAGCAGAGTAAATTTTGAGTGCGCATAGATCGGGCAGGTTTTTATCTCTATGAAGTCATATGTGCATGGTTATAACTCACTTGTTTCGTATTCTATTAAGAATTAACACTATCCGTAACGTTACTGTATTAAACACTTATGGCTAAAATTTGGTTAAATTTAATCTAAAAATGGCATTTATGGCATTGGAATTTTCGCTTGATGTTTTGACATAGTATAGAAAATTAAGTAGTTCAATTGATATTTTTTTTCTTTGACTAAAGAGATGAATGTACTGAACAGCAGTAAGCGAGCTTGTTGTCAAGTTTTTAGGAATCCTTGCTATATATCTTTTAATCTAATTATTGAATTTAATAATAAAGAGTTTATATGTCGTTTCATTGTCCAACTCTTGCTTAAAACCTAGTAAATAATTGATTCATTAAAAATGAACAAAAGCTTAACATGTATTAGTTTAAAATTGGACAATTTGTTTTTGTTTATTCAGAAAATATGATGAACATACGTTTCGTAATTGTCCAAGCTTTTAGTACTCTAAGTATTTTCATTCATAATATCAGTGACGTATATACTAACTGGATAGGCAACGCATGCGCATTACATTCACGCTTAATCAGGAGAGGCTCTTTAGTTTATGTTTCCATAATACCACATTTGCATGGATAAACTCAGAAAGATGAATACAAATACAAATACGTGTAAATTTTCATTATAAATTTACTTTATATTTTGTTCATCAACGAAAATACGGGAAATAACTCTAACACAATCCATTTACTATATAAAATCCCGAGAGTTCCGAATGTCAACATGATGTATATGTGTGAAGCAAGTAAAAAATGTTGGTAAAAATGTTGAATTCTTCAATAATATGAATTAATTTTTAGATTAAAGGTATTACAGCCTCAAAATGGTTTGTTATGAATAATTTGACTGTTTTCTTCAATGCAACTTCATTACTTTTATTCAAAATCGTTTCGGAGTGATTCTGCAATTTCTGCTGCATACATTACGGGTATATGTTAGGCATCTTAACTGTGGTGAAGGCCTGTCCCGAGACACAGTTGGAGTATTATAACTGAGCAGAGTATAGTGAAATAAATAGCATTATTGTATGCTCAAAGCTTGGTTATGTTAATGTCAACAATACGGAGTGTCGATATATCTATATTGTATATGTCTGATATCATATGTAATGTCTAGTTGATTTAATATGATTAAGCGGTGTACCTTTACCGAGTTAAAAAACGCCTAAAAGCTCTAATATAGAGCTGTGGATAAATTTAAAAATCCAGTTTAAGGTAGTGCGAAACACCCCTGAAATTATTTATTTGAAATATTTTCTAAAATACACAAAATAATGACCTAATATTATGTGAAAATTAATTTCAGTCTATTATCTTAAGAAAAGAAAAAATATAAATCATACCCATCAATTAATCAATGCCAAATAAATTTAGTATACATCATATTTCGATAATTTTGAAACATACATTTGGATGGTGTTCATATGATTTTTGTGCAGTTTAGACTTATATCATTTAAAAATGCGTAACGTGTGTTCTTTTCAAAGTAAAGAACTGAAATTTCGACACAACCACCACCAGTGTTTACGCTTTATGTCAAACAAATTTCAAGGTCATATGAACAGGTTAAAGGTCAAATATGATGACGTCATCTGGGATTTTTATCAATTTATACCTCCGGCAAACATACTTAAACCTTAATTTATCTAAAACCAGTGGTTAAATTTTCTTTATTTTGATATATTTTAATTACATTTTTTTCTAGAATTAATTTGGAAAAAAGAGGCAATGATAAGAAATTTACTGATATATAAACTTTTATGGCCACATTATGGAATCATATGCATGTGAGAAATCTCATACCAACCAGTTTCATTCCCCCCCCCCCCCATCTTTCTTGAAATGAATATCCATTGCTTAAACCAGATTCACCCCCCCTTCTTTCTTTTATATTTACCTTAAGGAGACTGGGTGGTCAACACATTATCCATCAGATCTACCTTAATCTTTTTAATGATTTGTTTAGCTATGAATTATTAACTGGTGAAGAAAAGTTCAACATTTTAAACTTTAAACTATGAATTTTACCTGATGTATCTTTATACAGCGATCTTGTATGTGCGTGAAAGGGAAAAAAATGTACCTCACTAGTAATTAGCTTATGTAAATTAACTTTTCAAAAGATGCTGGACTTCCCCATTATAAACTGATGGTGTGAACTCGCTTAGTATTCCATATTTTACTCGTCGGAACTGCTTGTGTCACGTGACATGAATATTGGTAATCATATTCGATGACAATGTATACTAATATATTGGTAACCTTCATTTATGCGAAAACAATATTTGTAAGTTGTATATTCAAGGTGTTATTTTTGATTGGTAAATGTTCCCTCATTGGGGGTGGGGTTGGAGTTAAACAATATCATGTGATACATGTATGTAAACGCGTAGTGTCTGATGCATTTCCTCTATTGTACCAAGGCTTACCCATTCTATTCAAATTTATTTTTTAAAAGGTGTACACATTGCTAGAGTTTTGAGTTCTAATAATTTGTGAAGAAAATAACAGCTGTTAAACTTAGTCATTTTTTGCAAAATATTGCAAAAAGGGTACCCCTATTGTACGGATAACTCCTCCTACAGTTTTCAAGATAGGAAGTCGTTCTTTTGCATATTAATTGTACATATATCAGAGGTGTGCATATTGCTAGGGTTTAGATCAAGTTTCTGATGATTTATATAAAAAAATATAAGCAGTTGAACTTCGTCATTTTTTTGGCAAACTGTTGCATACAGAGTACCCCATTTCCCTGGATAGTGTTCATCAATTCAGGGTTGACAAATGGATATAGATAATGTTCACACAAAAGAAAAAAAACTGTTTACTGTCACATTGACACCGGTTCTCTTGTCTTTACTTTCATCTGAAAATTTTCAAAGTCGTGATTGTTTAATGTTACAAATTTAAACGTAGCTTATTTTTTTTCATGAAATTGTATAAATCAAACCTAAGTTCATAAGATAATTCTTTAATTTAATCCATTAAATATATCACATAGAAATAACGTTTTTGTTCTTCAGAAGATTCAAACAGTTTAATATACTGAATTAAATATGATAAATTTTATTGAATTATTATTTCAGGATGATGAATCCTACTCTATTGATGTCATTGATATATTTTTGAAAATTAATATCAAAATTCTAAGATACGTAGATGATTACATTGTCTTAATCACAGGGCGTTGGTTGTTGGATAGTGAATATATGTATATAATTTTATATGTATTAAAACTTGTATTCCGATGAATTGTAAAGCTCAAGGATAATAAATTGAATTGAATTGAAAACATTCCGATAATTTCTTTAATATACAGACACAATTTGTACACATCAAATACAACACATACATGTAATATGTTAAATGTCTGCAAACAATTTGTTCACACATAACATAACATAACCATTGTTTTAATTTATCATCAAAGCAATATACCAATGTAATATATAATGTACCGATATACAGAATATATATTTTACGTTTTGTGTCAGTATACACACGACGTGTTTACTTGCAGTATCGGATTTTCTTTACTCTACATTTATTTCTTTCGGCAGCATAGAGGTTGTCTTTGGAGTCCACACATAAGCCCAGTGGAGAGATAACCGATTCAATGAAGCGGAGGAATTGTCCGTCTTGATCCAGAATATGGATACAGTTGTTATCAAGGTCTGCTATTAGGATTCGACTCTGGCTATCTGTAGTGATGCCACGTGGACTAAATAATTCCTTTGTGGTAGATGGAGGACCCGTATAGGTAAACCGGAATTTCCCGGCCTGATTGACTACCACTACTGCACGGGCGTCAATGTCTGACACACAGATATCTAGGTTCCTGTTCTCACACATGTACTTATAACAAAAACCAGACGAATAGAGAGGTTGTTTCACATTATTGTATTGAATACTTTGTTTCTCTGAGGAGCCAGAGTAACGAACAATTTTTGTTTGTTTTCTATCATCACTGTCCATGACAACAAGGAGGTCACCAGTAAAAGAACCAGAGACACAGTCAGGTTTCCAACCCTGTAGTTCAATCGCTGTCTGTATATGTGTACCCTTTACAATGTTCACAGTTCTATCATCGTAATCAGTATAAACAAGATCCCCACTCCTTGTTACTGCAATGCCTGTTGGTGCATTACCTGACTTGGTTTGGATTGACTTCACTAGTTCTCCCTTGAGGTTATACAGTTTCACCATGTTGTCATTTTGACAAATCCAGATATGCTGGTCATCTAGACAGGACACCCTGCATGAAAAAGTATCATCAAAATCTTGGGATTCAGTGTTTATCTCTGCAATGATTTGTGGTACATCAACGAGTGTTTTGTTTGAGGAAGAAGTATTAGCACCTGGATCCATTGTGCAGCCATATTCCTCTGGTTTAACCAATAATGCTGTCAGAGAACCAAACTGTTGATATATTTCTTCTTTATTTAGCATATGAGGAGTAAACTTTGGTAAAGCAACCGTAAGCTTAGGAGGCATTTTTTTAAATTCAGCATTCCTGGATTTATAGGCAAAGAAAAGGCTAACATCTTTCGAGTTAAGCGAGTTCTTCAGATCAGCAATGCTCTGTGTGATTTTAGAAATGGTGCATGTGATTTCATCTTCTTGTCTATTCAGGTCAGCCAAACGATTTGTATCCATTTCATCAACATCAGATTTCAGTTTTGTTACAATGTAGTTTATTTCTCTGTGCAAATCTTCTCCTTGTTTGTCAATAGCTGTTTTTAGTTTCTGAGAGTTTTCATTCAGATTAACTTTATGAAGATGTATGTCAGATGCAATCTCTTCATATTTAGGATATATAAATTTTTCAAGTTCTAGTAAATCGTTCTGTAAGACATTTCTTTTGCTTTCTATCCCACTTAAAATGTCCAATACATCATGTAGGTGATGTTCCTTAGAGGAGACACATTTTGCACAAATAGGAATGTCACAATGTGCACAATAAAGTTCGCATAGTTTTAATGAATGCCTTTGACATTTATAAGTATATCCCCGCTTTCTAAACGGAACAACTCTGTGTTCTGTGGATTCATCTAACAGATGCTCTCCCCCACAGGTTGTACATAAATGTATACTGCAAGTGTCACAGAACAGAGGCGGGACCGGGGTCTCACAGAGATGACACCGTAACACATCCTGGGCACTACGTTTGGGGTCCATGGTCAAAAGTTTATTTACTGCTACAGACAGGGAACCTGAAGAAAAAAATCTTACTTTAGTAATGGCAAGTGTTACAATACAGCCATGAATTTAATCATGTTTTTAATTTTTTGCATAAATCCCTTCTTAATATATATATAGGAATTTAAAGATCACTGTTAACTTTTAATGTCTCCAATCATTGCATACAAAATATATGACCGTTATATAAATTTACAGTGCAACAATAGAACATTTTACTTTCGGTTTGTAATCTTTGTTATGTACAACTAAATATGTTCAGAAGATAGTGGTTTTAATTTGCACTTTTGTGAAATTGATCCTTTAAAAGCTTTAGATTTACAAAGGGATCAATATTTCAAGCAGTATGGTTACATAAATATGTGGATTGCAATTCTTTACTATATACTATATATTCTATGTACAGAAAAAGAACACTATCTTGAAACAAAAAGTAAACAATATGTAAGGTTTTCAATTTTAAAGAATGGCATGTAAAATATGATTCCATAATTGATGCCAATATTAACCACAAACCTAAACATGGCGATTCCACTGAATCCTATCTTTTCCAGGTGTGTTTACCTGTGAATAAAATTACGTGATTAACAACCAGATATAGTGGTGGATCTAGGGAGTGTGGTTGTAGATCATACAGCGCCCCATCCGAGCTTTCCTAACATTTTTTAAATCTCATTTCATTTATTTATTTATTTATTTATTTATTTATATATAGCGAATGTGAAAATGATTTTTGAAAATCATTTTCCTTTCGAAATATTGATTAATTGACCGGTGAAACTATGCAATATCAAATATTATAAACATATATCATCATATAACATATATCATATGTAACATATAACATATATCATAAGCGTACCTCACGGGCCTCGGAGATCAAACCAAACAGTTTTTTACATTTTCGTGCAAACATGTCATTAATTAGAACACATTTTGTAAACATCCAAAGTATATGTTTTTCTTTGTACTAAAGTCATGCAATCAAATTAGATTCCATAACGCCAATGTTAACTACCTACCCAAACATGGTGGATCCCATAAACCGAAACTCTTCCTAGCCTAGGCCACGCCCACTCAACTGGATACAGTCTGTGTAAGTGAGATCATGAGAAAGTGGCGGATCCAGAAAAAGATCCCTTCTTCGCCGCTGTGTTTATTTAGACTGATGTGATGAATATTTAGTGTAACAAGAGTTGCAAGTATTCGTCTTAAAAATTACCTTATCAAAATAAATCAGTTCAAGGGTCCAGAAATATTTTTTTAAAGGGGGTAAGGGTCCATCCAGGGATGATCTGCTCTAGAACAGCGCATATGTAATGAACATAACGTTACCTTACGTATAAATATTTTACATTTGCAAATATGCTTCCTTATATGAACCAATAAAATATCAAAACCGTTCAAATCTGTGTGACCTTTTTCAGGACATTACAATGGTTATCGCATGCGCTTATCGTTTGTCTGTTGGATCATTGTAAACATTAACACGGAAATTTTAATAATTCTGACCAATTTTCCTTTCTCAAACAGGAATGTTGAATAGGGGAAACACACCAATGCACTTATGTTTTGAAATTTATGTGATGAAAATTATATAGATGATGAGTTCCATTTTTTAAAATACCCGTTAAATATTGAATTTAGAAAGTAATATATTCAAGTAAACTTAATATAAATTGTTCTTGCATGTATTATTGCTTTAAAATTAGTGACAAACTGAACGATTTAGGAAACTTTTTAACTTGTTCAAATGATTTTATAACGTTTTAGAATTATTATGGTATCATCACATTTGAATTAACAAATATTCTGGATTCGTCCAATGCTAAATGATAAACGTATTTTATCATGTAACTGAAGAGACCATATGATGTCTCTATATTATGGGGGAAATGAGTAACTAAATCTAGCACTTCTCCACATTCCATAGGACAAAATGTTTTGAAATTTGTGAGATCAATAATTTCATCTAAAGATGACGAGTTCCATTTTTCTTAGATATCCATTAAATGTTGAATTTAGAAAGCAATATGCATGCAAATATAAATTTCTCTTATCAAACATTAGCTATCATATTGCCTTAAAATTAACGACAAACTCAAATACAGAAAACTTTTTTAACTTGTTGAAGGAGACTGGATGGTCAACAAACTAATCATCAGAACTACCTTAAGGAGGTGGGATGATCAACAGACTAACCACTAGATCTACCTGAAGGAGACTAGATGGTCAACAGACTAACCATCAGATCTACCTTAAGGAGACTAGATGGTCAACAAACTAACCATCAGAACTACCTAAAATTTTAAGATATGATTTATTTAGTTATAAATTATTATTCAGTAAAGAGAAATCCATTTATTGTACCTTTTTAAAATTGGGTGTTTTCCTATATTTTTATATAGAGCTCTTCTTCTAAAGGAGGTAAATACAGTCTAAAAATAGCCACGACCATGGAGCCCTCTTAACTCAATTTTATAAATTTTCAGAATTGTCAACAACTTCGAAAAATATCTTTGATTAAAAGTAAATAGTGGAGGATAGAAGTGCCAATAAACTTGAGACACTAATCTACACAGGAAATGATGACAAGTCGAGCATAAATGTGTTTCTTTCGTTTGATAATGTAGAGTTTAGGCTTCAGTTTTCTCCACAAGGCAAATGGTCCAGACGGTATTGCCTGCAATCTACTAAAAGAAATTCAGTTTAAAGAGAGATTACTAGTACTCCAATATTGCGGATTCTAATTCAAGAATCTCTATATCAGGCACCAACAAGAGGAAATGTGTAGAATACCCTTACAACATCCACGGCCACACCTTGAGGTTGTTGACTACTACACGTACACTGGAGCTTGAAATGGACTCAACACATCATCCAAATCACCAAGAGTGCAAGTTCAACATCAGCCTTTCTATAACGCAGCATCTACCATTGTCCACTGAAGACCAAATCCAAACCAGCCCAAATGGATCCTCAGATAAAGAGGAATTTGATTTTTAACCGACTCTTAGTATTTTACTAATTGGGTTTGCCAATTATACTCTGTCCCAAGATATTTTGGATTCACGTTTGGCTTAATTGCTTGATATTTATAAATACCTCAGGATTCAAACGATGTTCATTCTAAAGTATGAAAAACTTCCAAGATTTCTCAGTCAAAACGCCCCTATTAGCTTATCAGGTTTCAATACAATGCTAAAAAATGTGATGTCTACGGAGATTTTGTATTGCAGCAAGCCCGGATGATAACGTTGAAATAGTGCGCGATGTATTCCGAGTGTATTCCGAATGGAGAAAAGATGTAAACATTCCCCATTATAAATCTCCGTAGGGAATCTGTTTTCGTTCCTGTGAATATTTCCGAGTGAAAGATGATAATGTGTCAATGAAATTATCTTGGAAAATATCCCTTTCAACTATTTCAATTGTACTTCTTTCACAGGTAAGTGTATTTTTATTAAAAATCGTCCAAATGTGCAGCATAAATATCTTGGGACAGACTATAAAAACAGATGCACATGTCCGAACATCACTTTCTTGTACAATCAAGGCTTCAATTTGTTAGAAATATTATTAGAAATCGTTATTTCTTGGTTGGATCCGTATCTGGAACTCTGAAGCTGCTTCTTTTAAATACAGCTTCAAACATCAATTCCAGTTCATGAGCATCCGCTAATAGAGGAACTGCTGACATGTTCACGAAACTATATCTAAGGATTATGGTACGTCATAAGTTTGTCTTAGGATACGTCTTAGTCTTAAGTCGCTTCTACATTTAGGAACCGCCATAACTTTGTCCTAACTTTGGAATATCACTTACCTTGTCCTAAGACCATCGTAAGGTTGTAAAATCACGTTATTTTTTGGATACTGGAATTGTTGCGAAGCTTTTTCTTAAGACTGTTTATTTTAACATAATTCTGTGGAGAGGGACCCCCCCCCCCCCCCACAACCCCTTCTTCTTTGATACATGCCTGCCGGGGTGTGACATTTTTTTTCTCGCAAATACTGTCTCTGTTTGGCGAAAGAAAATTGTTCACTTATTTCACTGTTTTACATGAATGACAAGAGTATCAAATGTTAATTTACTCTCAAAGAAGAGTTGTTTCAATACTTATTTGCTTGTAAGCCAAAAGTTCTCTTGATACATACATGTATTTTCTTTCCAAAAACTAGCAGTTATTTGAATTTTTAAGTTTTTTGTTCGTTTGAACTAACTTGTTATTGGTCACTAAAATGTATCTAAGTAAATGTATATTTCTAAAATTTTATACAAATTAAAATTACTGGTCTCAGGCTTACAGTGTTATACCGACATGTATAAGTTTCTTTGGCAAATGTTTAACCATTTATTCCTACACAATTAAGTCTCTCAGAATCTATCTGTATGAATTGGTGTTAAAAATATGAATGGTTTCAGATGTTCCTATAAGTTTTTTTTATATATTTTATTCAGTTATGAAACACAAGCATACACACAATTACACCCACAAAAACCTCACACAAACACACCAACTCAGACGCTCGCCTGCATATTTAACAAACTCTATGTATATGCACTTTTATAATGCTAAGAAGTGTTTACTTGCTTGAAAAAAAAATGTTCACAATAAAAGTAAGGAAAAGGAATAATAGCTGTACTACTCAGAACGATTATACCGATGACTTTAATTTTTAAGACTAAAACTTATTATGATAAAACGTATTTATCTAATAAATCGTTTCCAATTACTGGGCCCATTTGAATTGATTGGATGATGTTTAAATAAGGGGGGTTATACACTGGAGGGATTTTTAGAAAGTTGCATGGAAAATTAGGCATGGTTTAATACTTATAAAGCTTATTGTGGAATGTATTCGGTTTTTGCTTCCAGCAGTTTTCGCTTGATATTTCGACAATCATAAATACCTTTGTGCCCAAACTACGTTCATCCACTAATATGAAAAATGTCCAGATTATCTGTTTTGAAACACCCCCTCTACCGCTTCAGGTTTCAATACACATCTCAAAATAGAAAGTCTACGAGGATTTTGTATTGCATCAGCCATTAATAAGCCCGGATAACGTTGAAAAATTGCGCGAGGTGTCCCGTGTACTTCCGAATGGAGAAAAGATGTAAACATTTCCCATTATATATCTCCGTAAGAATTTTGTTTTACTTCCGTTAATCTCTATGAGTGAAAAGTGATAATTTTTCAATGAAGATATCTTGGATATTTTCCATTTCATCGATTTCGACTGTACTTCTTTCACAGGTATGTATATTTTTATTAAAAATCATCAAAAAGTGATGGAAGCAATAACTTGGGACATACTATAGATACATGCAAGAATAAAAAGCATTGTCAAAATTTATTTTCAAAAATCCAATGATATCAGGTTTTTTTTCAGCTTTCCGGTATGTTCGAATTTTGGCTTACTTTTTATTTGTGTTTATTTGTATGTACATGTGTGTACAACATAAACAAGTTAATAAAGAATTGAGAACTGCGTGATACTGCTACTTCCATATTTCAGGGGAAAGGAGGGGGTCATGTAAGTTTTTTCCAGGTCTTGGCCAATACCGGTGTTTCGTAAAAATAAGAAAGATAATTCATATTGAATCGTGTTTTTCAAGTGATATTGATTTCCTTTTAAAATTGCATCGACTTTGTTTTCTTTTGTGAGCTTCAAACTTGCTTTTTACATCATTTTCTTCAAAATAATACTATACTTTCCAGCTAGACTCCTAGAAACAAACTATATTATCATAATGTTGATTTATTACATTTTTTTGTGGTCAATATTTTTTTCAATATACTCGCAGCAAAAATTGATTACTACACATGGGACTATACACGCTATAGTCTATGCCAAATTCCCTGGCAATAGTTTGAACAGAGCGACTTTAGTTTACAACAGTAAACATTTCATTTCATCCTTTCATCTTTTGTATTTCTGAGGTTTGAACTAATTTCACTTTAAATTGTAGACCCATTTATGATTTGCTGAAGAAGAAAACGACCAAAGAAAAAAACTCAATCTTTTAACATTTACTTCAAACATCTGAATGACAAAACCAACATTTGTTCTCTGTAACATCCATCAACATTATAGTCATCAACATTATATCCAGTAACATCTATAAACATCATATCAACATCATATACACAGCTAAATCAACATCATATACACAGCTAAGTAAACAAAATGGAGTCGACCCCGAGGTAATAACGCGTCTATTGAGATTTTGTTCTCACCTGTTCAATTGATGGACTCTGGTACTTAAACATAATCAACAGGTGACAAAATAATCCACTCATTTGATGCACCAATTGTTCTCTCTCTCTTGTTAATACATAACAGCAATATCCCCCCCCCCCTTATTTTAGTAATTAAAGCTCGTACGAGTTGTCTCTCGTTATGCATTGACAATCGTTTAGTAGCACTGGATTCTCATGTTTGTATAAATCGGGCATAAAAGTACTTGACTACTTAATGAACCAACCAACCGCCTGCCCATCCCCCCCCCTTTATATCAATTTTCAATGTTTTTCGAAGTGTGTATTTTGTGTAAATAAAAATACACAAACAATAAAAGCAGAGAGAGCTAGCACTACATAGTAGTGGTGATACTAATTAAAATTGTTCCCTATCTATTTTCCAGAGTTTAAAAAAAATGTCTCCATAAAATAACATGATCAATGAATAATTAATTAACAGAATATGGCAGCAGACGTCACGTGACGATTGCCGTGACGTCACCTATTGACGTTGAGTAAGACCTCGAGCCAGGCCGGACATGACGTAATAAACTGTCTGTGATAAGAAGGTCCCCAGCCCTTGGCGAAGCTGATTCTAATGGAGGTCGGGTCGTACGGTCCGTCCAGACAATGCCGCTCTTTCACTGCCCGAAGCACACTGGCCATATCGTAGTTAAATATGTTCATGGAGTATCCAGGGTTCACTTTGATCACAACCGACGCCCGCGAGCTAGGGTTGTCCAGGGTGGGCGAGTTGACGAACACCGGGTACCCGGAGCGGTTGTACAGCCACACGCCGTCTGCTTCTCGGCTCAGAACGAGGCCGAGGCCGATTTTTTCGCGCGTCCGTTTGACACAATCCACGGAGGTGGGTTCTTGGACCAGACTGAGGGACAAACCGTTCCCGTGAGGTAGATCCTGAAATATACACAGGTAGGGCTCGTGCAGCGTGTACAGGCGCCCCACCCTCTGACGTAACTCCCAGTAGGCCACGGAGCACCAGTGGGTCGTGACCTCTGACCCCGGCTCCTCGCCCTCACTCAGATCTGTAATGACAAGTGAAAATACAGGTAAGTGAAGGCAGGGTAAAGATTTCTATAAACATACCATCAATTTATACATTTTTGAAATACATCATCAATATATACATGTCAACTGCTTTACTCAATGAAGAATTCAACGAACCCAAAAACCTTATAGCGCTCTGACTTATTGTTTCGTATCGACAGTCAAATATACTAGTATGTATACATGTATAAATATGTACATGCATATAAATATACAGAGAGTGACAATTCAAATTGATTCCACTTTTTATACACAAACGTAGACATATAACCTTTAGTAAATGCACAAACGCAGATGAAAAATAATCCTTCGATATAGCCCATACGTAAAATTAGGTGTCAAAATCCAGAAAATCAATTTGTTATAAATGTATTTTCCGTAATAGGAAATCAAGATAAAATCAAATTCAAAACACGTGTCAAAATTCAGAGAAACCGTCACGTGTATTTAACAATAAGCTCGTTCATGTTGAGGAAGACATGCAGACCTGGCTTGACGACGATTAGATCAGACAGCATTAATTCACGGGCGACCAGGAAACAGACTCTCTGAAGTCTTATTCCGTGTCTATAGAACAAATCTGTACAATAATTAGAGCCGTCCAGACGGTGGAATGCTGCTACGGGTCGTGTACTGTCTCCAAGGAAAAATATGGCTATGTACTGTCATCAGGAACTATTAGGGCATGTAGACATGGAAAATTAAATTTTAAAAAATATTTAAAACCCCCCCAAATAATATCATTTAATAAGGGATATATATGTATCAAGCTATCACCTGTCAAGAGACATGCGAGACATGGGAAAAAATATATATTTATAATCATTCATAATCATAGTATAATTAATGTCCATGCCCAATTTGATTTTGACATTTAGAATGTTGACAGAATAAGAAATGGTCACAATATGTAAATTCACAACCCTTTAAAATATTCTTGATTTTACAATACTATGGAATGTGTAGCGCTGATCAACTCACGAGACACAGTGACTATGTGCATGGGCGCGCCTTTAGTATTTATCAATTCACACAAACACTGTACTATCTTGAAAGAATGTCTCACACTGATTTCTTGATCTGTGAAAAATCGTCTCCATTGATGTCAATCTTGTCAATGTTCAGTCTGTTGTGAATGAACAATTTTTTGAGTATTCAAATTTTCTTAGGCAGATAGATAGAGGGGATAAAGAGAAATGAAATGACTCAATGAATGAATGAAGACAATAAGACAATGCCCCTCTCGTGGCCCCTGTGGCCCTCGTATAGGTAGTGGCTGGTAGTTCAGCACGCATTCCTATATATACTAACTCCTCTATAACCGAGCCAGAATTGCTGGCTCCAGTGGACCAGTCCATTCCGCGGCGGCGGGGGGAGGCAGGTCGTCTTACAGGTAAAGCTCTGTAATGAGCTATTGATTGGTCCCAAAAATGTAAATCATTCTCCCCTTTATTCCCTGAGAGCACGGCGTCTCCACCTTTGTAAGATTTGATTGATCTTGCCGCCGCCGACCGCACTGTTACACGGGCCGCGCATTCTAACTTCTCCTCCATTTGACATAATGGGTCGTAGGGGTTTTTATTTTTTGTACATTAACGGCCGTAAGACAACTTCTGAGAGCTCCCGACATGAATCTGTATAGACTATAGATGGGATGTACATCAAAAGTATTAAGTCTAATTAATATTAAAAGTAAAAATTTCAACTAATTCACCACCTGAAATTGGGGAGAATTTTCGTACAATTGTATCTTTTTCTTTGTACAATAAACCCATATTCCAAAATGCAGGTAAAAGAAATTTGGGGAGGGTGGTATATGATTATATTGCAGGCAATTTATGAAATTTTCTGTTGAAAAATGACTCTCTCTCTCTCTCTCTCTCTCTCTCTCTCTGATGTACCTCAATTCTTATTGAGTGGTCATTTTGAAATTGCATGTAAATATAATCTGTTACAATACAATAATACATCCTTTCAATAAGGACATTCAATAAAACCTATCAAATCAATTTTCCAATACATGTTACATGTCATGAGAATTAGACATGGAAGTAAATCTCATTGTTTAGAGATATCATAAACTGCACTGTCTACATGTATAACATACATACATAATGGAGCCATAATTATGTCCATTTCTGTGGTTTTTATATGACCATAGTAAATACATATGTACTTTAGGTGGTATTTGACACCACAGAGAGAGAGAGAGAGAGAGAGAGAGAGAGAGAGAGAGAGAGAGAGAATGATAGAGAGAGAGAGAGAGAATGGAGACTTATCAAACAAATATATGATTAGGCAGATTAAGCTTTGACAAAGTAAGACTAAAGAATAAACACAAAGAGAGAAAATTGTGAAAATGCAATGTAAAGAGGAATTGTTAATTAAAAAAAAATCTTATCATAGAACTGTCCCCAAATGTCACACAGCCACCTTTGCCTGCTTATTCACTAGAAATGTGAGAGTAGAGTGTCTATTGGTTCCCTGCTCTGCTGTGTCTGACTGCAGTGTGCACTGTTAGCTGGTCCTGTAATATAGCTACAGCTAGCGGATAATCAGGGTAATGACTGAGGCAGACACAGCGGATGGATATAGCTCTCTGTCTCCATTCAGTCCAGTGTTACTCTACAGTACAACACTGGTAGACACAGGCCTATTACAGTGGTACATGTACTTTATGCTTCCCCACCAGATAACCCAGAACCAAGTTCCCACCAGACTACTCAAAACCGAGTTCCCTGACAGATAACCCAAAACCGAGTTCCCCAACAGATATCTCAGAACTGAGTTCCCCCACCAGATAACCCAAAACCAAGTTCCCCCACTAGACAACTCAGAACCGAGTTCCCCACCAAATATCTCAGAACCGAGTTCCCCACCAGATAACTCAGAACTGAGTTCCCCACCAGATATCTCAGAACCGAGTTCCCCACCAGATAACTCAGAACCGAGTTCCCCACCAGACAACTCAGAACCAAGTTCAGAACTGAGTTCCCCACCAGATAACTCAGAACCGAGTTCCCCACTAGACAACTCAGAACCAAGTTCCCCACCAGACAACTCAGAACTGAGTTCCCCACCAGATAACTCAGAAATGAGTTCCCCACTAGACAACTCAGAACCAAGTTCCCCACCAGATAACTCAGAACCGAGTTCCCCACCAGACAACTCAGAACCAAGTTCAGAACTGAGTTCCCCACCAGATAACTCAGAACCGAGTTCCCCACTAGACAACTCAGAACCAAGTTCCCCACCAGACAACTCAGAACCAAGTTCAGAACTGAGTTCCCCACCAGATAACTCAGAACCAAGTTCCCCACCAGATAACTCAGAACCAAGTTCCCCACCAGATAACTCAGAACCAAGTTCCCCACCAGAAAACAAAACTAACAGGTGGAAGAATACAATCCTATAGCACATTATTGGACCACAAGGGTGATACAGTATGCCACACAACCAAGTCTGCAGCCATAAAACTTGCATCAATTTCATCTCAAATTTATGTAATATTTACAAAATTAATAATTATTACATAAAGATGAGAAAAAGAGAAAAGATTTAATGTAAGCAGCTTGTCCCTAGTTCAATAAATCATGTCCTAGGGGCCTGCGCGTCTCCTTACTTTGACACCCCCCACCAGGCCTGAGGGAACATCAGAGTGTGAGCTGTTGGGATAGAGCTTTCATTTCCTGTACATTGTTTCTCTGTGTTCAGCCTGAATTTCAAATTATGTAAACTAGACAAAGAATGACAGTCTTTGTGTTCCTGGGCTGTCTCAAATAACCTTGTTAAAATTGACATATTTTTTTTTTTTTAGTTTAAGTGTTAAATTTTTTTTTGTCTTTGACTTTTCAATTTCAGAAACAGTTTGCTGTGTTTTCAAAAAATCAGCTCAAACTGTGAGTTCCACAAGACAGATAACGCTTAGAATTCACATAATGTTGTAAACACAGCATACCATAATACAAAACGATTTTTCTGCTTTGAAATTCTTAATGAAAGGGAGACTGAGGAATGAACTGGAATGAACTTTATTTATTTAACAACGATTGATAAGCAAGTTCTACAACTTATTTTAATATCTTTCGTTGGCACGGATGTTAGCGTGAGGGGGTCATTGATGTGGGAGGAAGCCGGAGTGCCCGGAGAGAACCCAAGTGTCCAAGCAGGCGACCACCATACCCTATCACATACAACCACTGCCGATCACTGGGACCGAACTCAGGTCGCAGCGGTGATAAGCGAGTGCATTGTCCACTGCGCTACTTGGACTACTTAGGGAATGAATTGGATCAGTGCGGAGTTAGTCAAACCTACATGTATATATTTGTAATACTGAAGTTGCGTGCATTTTTTAGATCTATATTGTTTAATATTAAAAGGGCTCGATGGGCATGGCCATTTTTAGACTGTATTGATCTCCTTTAAAAGAAGAGCTCTATATATAAAATATAGGAAAATACGCAAATCTAAAATGTAATAGATATGGATTTTTACTTCACTGGAGTCTATATATAATAGGTTTACAAATCAAATTTGAAAGTTTTTGGTAGATCTGATGGTTAATTTGTTGACAATGAAGACTCCTAAAGAAAATAAACATGTATATTTACATTTATCAGTGTCTTTGGCTGTGATAACACTACGTATCGATTTTGTACTATAAAACCCATAATACAAATGACGCCAAATTGAGGCGCCAGCGGGGTTTGCTTATTTATATTTTTATATTTAATCGAACGATGGCTTAAAATTATATAAATATAAGTAAAAAGGAATCATTCTTTGAATATTATGAGGTGATAATTTCAGTCGGGGCGTGATCAAATCTATCATAAAGCCCTTTGGGCTTTATTGGATTTGATCACGCCCCCGACCGAAATTATCACCTCATAATACTCAAAGAATGATTCCTTATTCCTTATATATAAACAATTACACATTTAATCAGAGATCAACATGGTGAAGTAAGTCTAATGCCTTATGTATCGAACCAAGTATAAGAGTAATCCATTTCCATAAACTGCTCTAAAATTAACAGAAATTAAAACGGTCCGACAATGGTCCAATCTCTCTCAGCTACTTGACTTAACAAAAGTGTTTTTAAAACACCCCCACACACTTTGAAAAGAAAAAAACACAAGCTTCAACTCGATTTGCTAATGCATGTGCCTTGTATTTTTATATATAATGTATCATGTATGTATAAATAGGCCACATTACTTGCCCCTGTGCATATTGCATAACATATTGAACAGTTTAATAATTTGTCTGCTAAATTATGGATTCTAATTTGTATAAGCCAGTATGATCGTACCCATTACCCAATGATCTAAATTATGGATTAGAATTTGTAAAGAACGTTATGATCATAAGTATTACCCAATAATATATATATAACCCACATTACTATTATTGAATCAAGTATATATGGTAGTGAAGGGGATTATGTCTTAATTGGTTTCGTTCGTACATTAAAATTTCTATTTTTTTTGTGGAAAGATAGTTATATATAGAGGTGGTTCCTAGTTAATATTTAATAACATGATCTTGGATGAACTTAAATCAGGAATTCAGCATAAGTTTTTAACTAATCAGGCCTAACAAAAAAAGTTGTGTGTTTAGGGTAACCCAACCTAACCTACAAAAATGCCCCAATCCTACCATTTTTAGATGTCTGTTTTTATCCGATTGTGAATCTTATATTATTTCTATTAAAAAATCTGTTTTTAAATATGACACAAACAAACATTCTTAGGATTCATGCAGAAAAATATATGACAAAATAAAAAAAAATCCCTACCTACCTAACCTAATTTTTTCACCAGTGTGACCCTAAACACACAATTTTTTTTATAGACCTCGTTGTTAAATTCAAGGTTAAAATTAATAACAAGTCAGGGGCACACTTCAAATGTTCTGTGTTACCTATCTGCAAGCATGTGTAGTCTTCCCTATCCCTGGGGTTTGATAAGTTAAATGTACCTGTATATATTCCCAATTTCAAACACTATAAAAGTATGACACTAAGTTCACATTGCTTAAATTCCCGTCCCATTCCTCAGATATTTACAATTTCTCAATCAATTTCTTTCCAAAGTTACCTGCACAGCATATATACAAGAGTTGTTGTTTAATAATTCATGAATCTAAGTGCCTCACCCCTGGTTTTTTTTTTTTGGTTGTTTTTTTAGCAATCACATAACTCTACACATCCTTTACAACTAAATAACAACTAAAAGGGCTAGTCATGAATAATTTACATTCATATCATAAAAATGTAAAGCCACCAACGAAAAAAAAAATCGGGAAGGAAAATTAATGGGGACTTGTACACAGCTACAAGCACAGGTAAAAAAAAAAAAGAAAGAAAAAGAAATGGAGAGACACAAAATAAGGACAGGACACGGTTCACTGAGCGCGTTCAGAAGACACCATTAAATCCGACGATGGGTCATCAACGCTCTGAAGGAACAAAGTCTGAAAGATCAAATATTTAAATCGCTCGCGAGGTCGCCCAACACAATGGGTCGCTCTTGACTGTTTCGTCAAGAAAAATATTTGGATTTGGGAGGTGTATTATCAACTTAGAGCGGCAGCGGTTTTTGTGTTTTGAGGAAATCTTAGCTTTTGGTCTGTTGCGCTACTTAAGTTAAACTTGACCGTGTTTAGTAGGCTAAATATTTGTGCTGACTGATTACGATTAGCACACTCTTGGGATATTCAGCGCAGACCCATTGATCAGAAACAAGGTGAAATGGCATGCGCTTTGAAACTATTTTAATTTGAGTGTAATGCACATTTTTGAAGGTGAAATGCAAGTGGGGGTGTATCAACTTAAGTGCCTTTTCTTTTAATTTTTTATATTGCATTCCCAAATCTGGCACACCAAAAATTATGTCAGCTCTAAGATCAGAGAAATGTAAACCTTATGAATGGGGGACTTATACGGTACTTGATTTACACTTAACACGTACTTATCAATCAAATGAATAACATGGGGAAGAATACTCTTAAAAAAACTTGATTATGATTTCTAATAATAAATCCTTAATTTTGGTTTGCAAGCTTTTTTTTCCTTTGCGAACTCACTTTGGGCAAGAACTGGCTGGGATTCGTTTTAATGGTTAGGACCCAATTTCACAGATTGGCAATATTGATTTTCTTTTTAATGAGTAAACAGCAGTCCCATTTCATTACATTTAGAGCATAAATCTGTAGGTGAAAGGTCAACATAACTTGAACCACCCACCACTCTGAAGACTTCAGAGAATATATATTTTTGTACTCCAGAGAAACAAACATTACTAAAGCATGCCACACACTAGAAAAAGATGTCAGAGTCTGTCCGTGCAGGGCAGTATGATTCCTATGTACCCCCCACCCCCAATCTATGGACTAACCCATTGTGTGTACCTGATATACCCCCCCCCCCCAGGGGGACTGACACATTGTGTGTACCTGATATATCCCCCCCAGAGGGACTGACCCATTGTCTTTACCTGATATATCCCCGTGGTGGTTTCTACGACACGTAGGAGTCAGTCCTGTTTCTGTGGAGTCAGGTTCCATTGAAATATCACTGGGCCAATTAATTCCTGCAAGAGAGCATGCACAAATCATTTAAGGTGCATTCAAGTCAATTCTTATGAAATCTGTTATAACTTCCAAGTGATATTTAAGTAAGTTCAAGCTATGTTCAAGTAATATCTAAGTCAGTTCATGTGATTTTAAGTCAACTCTTTATAATTTAGCAAAAAACTTTTCTGCATTAACATGATCAATAAGCTTTTGTTCCCCCTAAAAATCAGTCCTGTTCAATATCAAAGAATTTAAGCAAAACTCAAGAAAATACCTAACTTTTAAGATAAGGGCATTCATGGCCATTTCAAGCGATATTCAACTTTGTCCATTGCAGCAATAATATATTACCTAACATCATTTCCCTTTCTTTACTTTTTATTCATATCAATTAGATCAATTCCTTATACATATATTTTTAAATCATATTTTACCTGAGGTAAGACAATTTGCTTTTTCAGCACAATATGAAGATTCTGAAAAATACAAAATACAAGTGTAAAGTTACAGTCTTTCTCATTTAAAGTTAAAAATATTCAATGTAGCTACCAGAATTCAGTTTAGTTTGACTTCTGTCAACATTTTTTAATAATGTTCATTGAGATTTCCTTAATTCCCCCAAAATAAATAAAACTTGCAGAGTTACTGTAAAACTTCTCAAATTAGACTTGTCTTGCAGAGTTACTGTCAATTCATCCATAAATTTTCAACCATTCTACTTTTCAGTTACCACCTTCTACCTCTCTCTCTCTCTCTCTCTCTCTCTCTCTCTCTCTCTACCTAGGCATCTCTCATATCTTTCTCAAACCCTTCCAGGATTCCTGTAACGAACATCCTTAGTAAAACTGACGTTCTCCTTTTAATTTATCTTTTTCTCAATTCATCTGATTCTCTCTCTCTGTCTCTCTCTCTCTCTTTCTCACTCTCTCTCTCTGCACCTCTGTTTCTCTTTTCTCTCTCTCTCACTCCTTCCTAAATGCTTGTTTATCAGCATGCCTTTTAAACCAACACTGGGAACCCTCTTTTTCAAACATTAAACAGCAGTTAAGGCCTTCCTAATACACAGCGCTGCAGACATTTAAACCGGGGAGTGTTTACCCCGAGCAAGCACAGAATGAGCGCACAGACCCTACATACTGGAAATTTGACATTCTGTGTCAACACAAAATATGACTTCTTCGCTTCCCCTCTGATCCAGAGGGCTTTCTTCTTCATTTCTACTCAGTGGTGTCTCTAAACAGACAGAGAAAGAAGGTAGACCTTGGCTAGATCGCCAGTGGGGTGCTACAGAAGAGAGAGCACAAAATATGACTTTTTAAGCTTCCACTTTGATTCGGATGGGGGTGAGGGTGAGGGGTGGGGGGTGGGAGGAAGAAGGAGTCCTCTTCTGCAGTTACTCTGGTAGTGTCTCTGTACAGTATTTGTAAGAAGGTAGAGACTTTGGCTATTTGGTTAACCCTTAAGAGTGCTGGACTTGCATGCCAGAGGACCTGGGTTCAAACCCAGGCAGCGGCAATATGCAGGGTTGCCTCTAAGACCCGGAGGCGGGGAATTCTCCCGCCTCAAGTGACGTAATTACCCGGCTATTATTGCATTTCAAACACAATCTAGCTATAAGCTAGACCTTCAGATCCCCTTCTACTTCAATTTTTAGAGACAACCCTGTAATATGTGTCTTTGCTACAGAACTATATAAAATTTCCTGAGACTAGAAGAGGGAGAACCAGCACTCCCACACTAGAAAAGTTCCACTATCATAAAGTTATACACAGCGTAAACCATATATATAAAAATTCAGAAGTACTGTAAATAAAATATGTGAGCTGCTTCATTTACTGGTTTAAGAGAAATGGAGTACCACAGTGGGTGGTAAAACTCCCATATACACATGTAAACCATACATGTGCAATCGTGCATATTACCTTAATTCTCAAGTAAATACTATAGTCTTACTTCAGAGGGCATAGTATAGTTAACTGTTAAACAGTTTGTGTGTTTGGGGGGAAGGGGGGGGGGATTTTATTGATATTTCAAAATAATGTGCCTGCCCTAATAGTGTGTGCCTGTGTTTTTCTTTTTTGGGTTTTTTTTGTTTTGTTTGTTTGTTTTTGTTTTGTTTTTTTTAATTTTTTTTGGGGGGGGAGAGGGGATAGTAGAGGGGGATAAGGGAGATAGGGGTGGTGGTGTGAATGGGGGTCATGACACAATTTAAAATCTGAATTCAGTGATAAATCATAACACAAAATGACATCGATATAAAAAAAGGATAATTTCTTGGCTCTAACAGATTCAACCTGTGTTTGTAGCGTATCAATTTCAGCAAGAGTTGGCCGACTGTATTAATTATAGTTCTTAAATCACAGGTATTTCGGATTCTATTATAAGTAAGTACAAAAAAGGCTTCTGCTCTATTACAAAACATTGGTGAACCAAGCCAGTGACATCCTCGTATATCAAAGGCGGGTTAGAAATATCTGCACGAAACAGCACGATACCACGACTTGGGTGCAATTCTGAATGAAGATGTAACTCTAAGTAAAAATTTAAAAACCAAAAAAATGTTTATGACACAATTACTGTTTTATTTATGTGAACATGTATCGTTTTTCTCCAACACACACACACACTTCGATCCCTCTTAATGATGTGGTTTAGTTTGAGCTAGGTTTTTTTTCCCTTATGTCAGAATGAGATTAAGAAATAATATTGATGTAATGGTACTAATTGATCTTGATTATATCAAATATTACTGATCAGACACCTAGCATTAGTACCTGTATTGAGGTCATGGATGACAGATTAAGAGGTCAAAGATCAATTTTCTTTGGATCAAAGGTCAGTTTTTTGGAAGTCAAATCTTGAGAATTTTAAATTTATATTTAAAGGTTAAAAATTTTGCTGGGTTGATAAAACTATTCATAAAAGTGGGGGTCCTTTTCCAAGGGATACTTGTCTTTGCCAGGGAAGGGGAGTGGGATGGGGGGTCCGACGGCCTTTTTTCAGTAATTCTACAATGGGAATTTATCCATGGGGATGGGGGGGGGGGGGGGGGTGTCCGGACCCCAACCCCCTTTTTATCTATGCTTGGTCGTATTCATTTTGGTACACAAGCCTGTTTTCAATCCTGCACAAACTTCAAAGATCAGTGTGATAGAAATTCTTCACTCACTTAGGAGGACAAACCTTTTCATTTACAATGTTTTTTATCCACCGACATTCTGGATTTGTTGTAAACATAGAAGGGGAAGATGAAGGGGTGAGCACTAAATGTATTTCACTCTATCAGGGACCTTTTACTTTCTACAGTGTACCTGAAGTGATTTAGGATTTTTTTGTTGTTGTTGAAAGTTTAAGGCTCTTGTCCACACCTTTATACCATACATATGATCACTAGTTCTTCACTACACACATGTGAAAAAGGAGTTATACATATATGAACCGACCAGAATTTTTGCCCATTTGTACTTCCATAAGGTCGGACTTTTGTTTAGAGGGCCGGGTGGTCAAAGCCATTTTTGGACTCTAATAATCTCCTTAAAATGAGAAGCTCTGCATCGAGATGCATAGGAAAATGTTAAAATTTTTAAGCCAAAATATTTGGATTTGTGACGATCTCATTAAATTAGATTGACAGGTATTTTGTTGTCCATCCCGATCCAGCATCCTTAAGGGTTGTGATGACAGTGTGTACGCTCAGCTATTCACAGTACTGTGGTGGAGACTGCGTTGCATCATTCTGTCAAACTGTATGGAAGTCCATTGGTGAGGTACACATGTACTAGATCTCACACTGACATTATTCATAGAATCACTTGGATCTCATCTATAAAACCATTTTTTTTTTTGGGGGGGGGGTTATTTTTTTATTTCACAGGGTTTGTGGAAATAAACTGACATTCAAACATTATCAGTATACTTTTTCCTGGGTAAAAAAATTAACGGGTAACTGTATAATATTGTGACCACCCATTACTCAACCAAAATCTCTGCTAACATACTGATAACACAACACAAATACATCATCATTTGAAAACACTCTCACTACATTTCTACACTCTATAACTCCGTTTTTACCTGCGTTTTGTTGTATACTCCAATGATACGGATTGCAACAAACGTATAACGGATCTTTGTCCGTTTCACAACACGGCAATCGCCGTAATGTTGTGTCCAGCGTCAATTCTGGCCATCGCCAGATCTGACAACACAGAACATGGGGGTCCGTGGACATCTTCCCCATCTTTAATTCCACGTTCGGAAGCAGCACACAAGGGGTCTCTTCCCGCCCCTTGGATTCGACGCTCCGAAGCAGAATTTCCAAGTTCTTCTCTTTTAATCTCTTCAACATAGAATGAATGACAGCTTTACACTCATGGGATTCTTTTTCATTTTGACTTTCGGTGTCATTTTGTGGAATTCGGAGTTTCCAGAGCTCTCGCACTAGAGACGATCTCTTGGAACGGAACATAAAAGTTTCCGAATTCCCTTGTTCCGTAACATTGAGGTAACTCGCAGTTTCGCTAATGGTGAAAGTTTGACTGAAACACAGAACACAGAATTCCTGAAGACTTTGGGTTGTAACCCTCACACATTTTCCATGGCAGTAATTCCTCCAAAACTCGTAAATTGTAGAGAATCCTCGCTTAAATCACAATGTAAAAATTCTCCCATCTAATGATGCGTTTATTTAATTACATGATGGTTGCAAGACACGCCATAAATAATCTGGCAAATTCCTCAGCATGCATCGGCTGAAAAATATAAACAAACCATCAGGTTACAAACCCTGAAATCTAGTGTAGATCTATGAACAGCACACTCAAAACTCGAGGGGTATAAAAAATACGAATGAAAAAAATTGTACTTAAAAAAATCCGCTCTAAATTGCAATCAACTTTTCAACAGAGGAGTAAAAACTTAACCTGGGCGAGTCCATTTATCAAAGCTGAAAGGGGTGGTAAACATGCCTTCATTAAGAAAGATCTTTCACATTTTACCTGGCTGTTTCAAGGAATATTACTCCCGATGTTTCCAAAACGCCGAAGAAAATATGATTATGGATTCAAAAAGACAGGGATCTTCTAGCACTCACAAGAATTCAACATACACCAGGAATTAACGAACAGATCAGCATGCCTTTCTTTTATCGAAAAACTCCCGACTCTCCATTGAAAACAGTACAGGTACATCTATTTACCGACGAGGCGAGTTATTTAGATAACACGCGTTCTGATTGGTCGAAAAGCGCCCACGTGACGAGTCTAGACTTTTTGGCGCGGCATCGTGTCTATTTGCGAGTTATAAACTATGTTATCATGCGGCCGATCGCTTCAAAAACCACCGATCGCTGAAATCCGGGAGCGGATTCACACAGGACTTTGAATTACTCACACAAAAAACTATTTAAAAGACTTAAAGAGGGTTTGGATATTCATTTATAGAACAATATGTATGCATCTGTGTTTGAATTTTTTTTAACACGCAAATTCCTAGATTCTAACGAATGTTTTTTTTCTCTATATTTAATATTTGGGGATCTTTTTTATCAAAGTTTTAGGTATATTTAATATTTTTTTTTCATAATCTTAACTGAGACATTACTGCTTGAAAACTTTACTGTCAATAAATATCAATTTTATGGTTCATTTAAAAACTATTTTGCAATATCAAAATTAGAATATTTTCTCAAAATAAATATGAATTCATTTATAATATCACCAACACCACAATTTGTTACAGAACGGATTCAAACGGATTTATCCCCCCCCCCCCCCTTTTCCCCATTTTCAGTCTGTTCTTCTTGCACTAAATAACGAAGTGTTTTTATTTTTTAATAAATTGTCAAGACAATAATCATGACTACTTCATGGCGATTTACTTCGTAGGTATGTTTAAAAATTTCGACATGGGATCGTCCGGTTCTATTTTGTCAACATAAAGAGTTCTATTATCTACACAAACAATAACCGCGACTCGACACACACACCTTCTGAACTAAAGAGCAGACTACAAGCTGCGCGCTGTGACGTTCTGATCGTCTGCGGCTAGCCGAAGGGCGCCAAGGGGCTGAGTAGTGAACTATCGCACGCGCCACTCGCCGAACTCCGGTGTTTAAACAAGCAGACGATGGGAGCGAAATAATAAAAATCGTAACAGCTGGGTCGACGAGAAATGGCAGACGACGAATGAAAAATCAATTTCACTGAATGAGACACAGAGGAAGCTTATTAGTAGATGAATATGTGTCTAATTGAAGATTTTTTTTTTATTTTTTTGCCTTCTAGTGAAGTGCCTGCATGAACCGTACAATAAGAGCGAAATCCGTGCAAGGTGCTTGTAAATGTCTGGAGATTATTTTACATCATGAAGTTAATCGACTCGATTTGAACTCTTCTCAACACAGACTTTTTGTCTATCACGTCTAGATTATCAAAGAGCCTGAACAGACAGCCGTATAATGTTTTCACTCGGCCCGTTCCGATAGAATGACTAAGTCGACAGGAGTTACCCTTCTTTGATTAGGCATAAAGTACATTAGCATTGATCAGTAGTACATGCTATAAATACCTGCACGTAAATAAATTTTCATTATCTTCCGTATAATATTGATAGAAAAAGCTACGGATAAGTAGGTACTTTATTTTAATATAAACAAGATAAACAGAAGATAAACATACGTATCATTCAAAGATTACGTACATTTAAAGCGAATGTTTTGTACTGATCGCTTCGTAACGTGGGGATGTAGCTCAGTGGTAGAGCGCTCGCTTTGCATGTGAGAGGCCCCGGGTTCGATCCCCGGCATCTCCATAACTTTTTTTTTTCAAATTTTTTCCTCGGTAGCAATTTTTTTTTGGACGGGAAGTTTTCCTCAAAACGAGATAAATAAATCTGATTCTTAAAAATACAATCAAGTACAAAACATCTATATTGGTTTTCCTATAATGTAACTTAAAAAGAGATACACATGTAAATTATAAATCGACAATATAAATACACCCTGGAGACCATGAACACACATTAAGGTATTCGATGTATAACGACCACATTTTGTACCTAAGAAATGAATGGTCCGATATTCCTAATCATGGTATCATTTTGAAGGTGTTATCAAATGAAAATACTCCACCAAAGGAATTTTCAAAATATTAATTATGGGCCAACTAATTACACCTTGAATTTTGTATTGAAGTCTATGGGCACCGTATGTTTTAATGCGATATTGTAAAAAGTAACTTAAAATTTGTAAAATTCTCTTGGTTAATACATGCATAAACTTTCTCTTTATTAAAATATGAATTAAAATGAATCATTTACCGCAGATATTCTGACGAAATTAATTTTTTTTTGTCAACAAGGGGAGAAAACTCTTTAAAAAATTTTAAGGTGCAAAATGACCGGCTTCTTATAAGTTGTCAGTCTTGTGAATTTGGTTCATTTCACTTTCATTGTTTTTTAGCAGTACATATTTAACTGGTTTTAAACCATTCAAAATTAAAAAAAAACTGAGAAAATCAACTAACATGTTTCTCTCTAAAACAAGAAATTTTCGTTTTGATCGGGGACAATTATTTTAACGAATTTTTTTTAAAAAGCAACTTCTTTGTCGCCAAGTTTATACTTATAAAAATAATCACACAACCTTCACAAGCTTTTCACACTCCGTTCATATTTAGTACTTAGTAAAAATATAGATGTTTTTGCTTCATCAATTTTATTAATATTTTTTTTATATAAACATCAAATCATTACTTTAATGATGTTCCATATTTAAAAAAAAATAAAAAAAATAAAACCAACAACAACTACGCATAACAAAATAACAAATGCCGATTTCTTCGTAATCTCAAAAAAATATTGATTAGTCAATAAAGCAAATATCAGATTTATAATTATGTTCAGACAAGGGATATAAAGTACAAGAAACAAATCTTGAATGATCTGAAGGTTTCGCTCCTATATATTATAGACAATAACATAGATATTTGAAAATGAATTTTATTGATGAGATATATACATGTTTTAATATTTGCAATAGTTACTTGTCCCGCATAACAATTCATGTATATATTTTCTACCAATATGAGAGTTATTTCGTTTTCATTATAAGACTGATATATCATGCAAATCAAACATAAAAATAGATCTATAAATGTCTACCTCCGGCAAACTCCAAACTTATCGCAAGACAATTCAAAACAAAACAACAGAAAAGTGAAAGAATACATTTCTCTATAGAATACAACAATACTTTAACAATAGGAACTAGCTAAAACAGAAAAAATAGTCTATCAAAACTTAAATTGCATATCCCCTTTTTTTCTAAAACAAGAATATCATGATCATAAATTCTCATGTACAAGTCATAATATACGTCATTAATATAACGTGGTCATCATCATCATCATCATCATCATCATCATCATCATCATCATCCTGTTATTTATCATCATCATCTGTGCTTCCATCATCAGAAGTCTCGCTATCACTGTAATCTCGTTTAGCGAAAGGCATGCAAGCATAACACTGGTTCTGAAAGAAAATGCATAGACAGAGATCGACTGTAGCGCACCGTCTGTATATTGGTTAATATGGTGTGGATACACAATATACTACGTTGAATTTATTTTTTAAATTTGTATTACATGTATGACGATTTTATAAAAATCTTATATCTTAACCACTTGATCACTTAAAATAAACACGTCTTCTTTCCGTCTCTCAACCATTAAAACCAGTAATATGAATATTTTTTAGGATAAACATAATTATGTTATTCTTGATTACAGGAAATAACTTTACACACACCAAAATTGAGATTATTGAGAATCGAAATTTGTACATGTCATGTACAAAATCTGATTCTCAAAGGTCAAATTTTTTGTAAAAGACAGTACCATGTATAATACTTGATATATCTTCTTTTGAGACGTACCCACTGGATATATCTTCTTTTGAGACGTACCCACTGGATATATCATATTTTGAGACGTACCCACCGGATATATCTTATTTTGAGATGTACCCACTAGATATATCTTATTTTGAGACGTACCCACTGGATATATCTTCTTTTGAGATGTAACCACTAGATATATCTTATTTTGAGACGTACCCTGTATAATACTTGATATAACTTCTTTTGAGATGTACCCACTGGATATATCTTATTTTGAGATGTACCCACCGGATATATCTTATTTTGAGATGTACCCACTAGATATATCTTATTTTGAGACGTACCCACTGGATATATCTTCTTCTGAGATGTAACCACTAGATACATCTTATTTTGAGATGTACCCTGTATAATACTTGATATAACTTCTTTTGAGATGTACCCACTGGATATATCTTATTTTGAGATGTACCCACCGGATATATCTTATTTTGAGACGTACCCACTGGATATATCTTCTTTTGAGATGTACCCACTGGATATATCTTATTTTGAGATGTACCCACTGGATATATCTTATTTTAAGACGTACCCTGCAGTCGACCCAGCACTCAGGACAGTAGGAGAAGTTACAGCCCGGGGTTGGGCACTGCACGAACTCCACCACCTTTTTCTTCTCCACGTCACCACAGACCAGGCACGTCTTCTTGGAGCGCTGGAAACACTTAACCAGGAAGGCGAGGCGCGGGAAAGTCCGCGCAAACGCACTCAGTATGCTGGAGTCTCTCTGAAATAACAGGCAGCTTATGTAAGTCGCCAAATGCTATTACACTGTACCGATTGAAGAAAACAAAATAATCGCTCAAAAGAAATTAACTCCCTTGCACATTTCAAATGGTAAAAAAGGCTAATATTGCACAAATAATTATAGCAAAATACACTAGTAAGTTGAAGGGGGAAGTATAAATGTCACACACCGCAGTACAGTGTGCAAATTATATCGCTTTGTTTTAAAATTGAGACTTTGTTGAAAAGGTAAGATTTTTAAAAATGACAGAAAAGTCTTGAGTATAAGTATAATTTAAACATTATGTACAAATGTATTTACCTTGAACTTTTATGCAAACTTTGCTAAAGCAAAAGGATACGCCGTAATGTAGTGTAATATAAAGTTAACCTTTTATTTATGACAAAATATTTTTCAACTATTGAATATACAAATCCAATTTAGCCAAGTAACGAAATGTAGCACATTTTAAGTTTTAAGAAAATTAAAAGTTAAAACCTATGCATATGACGTTCTTATTAACTTAGGGATATATTTGTTGATTTTTTTACGAAAAAAAAAATAACGTTGGGTGCCAATGATAAGTAGTTTTACTTAGTATATTGAAAACAGAATAGTATTACGTTCAAGTTAATTAATTCTGTGCTTCCTATAAGTAACTGAACTGTATTGTATCCTAAGTTTAAGATCAGTTTTTGTAGTTCAATAAGTAAAGCTTATTACGACTAGGAGAAAAGTCTCAATCCAAAGCAAAGAGCGACTTTAGAAGACTTACCGAAAGCTGAAATTTCTTGGCTTCCTTCAAAACCTTTTTCCGCAGATGCTTGAGAAAACCTTTCCTCTTCTTTAACAGTTCGTTGTACATAAACAAAATGCGTTTTTTCTCTCTCTACGAAATAAAGACAGAAACATCATGACAATGACCAAGATATATATAGCCAGAACATGAATTATTAGTACACCTTTAATACATTTAAATCGCGGTGCCCCCTATTTTTTGACCCTGGTACATGTAACTCGTAGCCACATTTTTGGAACTTCTAAGAATGCTTTTGTTTGCTTAACTATTTTTTCCATTTACGGGCTATATTTTGATTTTGGACTAGTAAAGAACACAAGAATGAAGAGAGAGAGAGAGAGAGAGAGAGAGAGAGAGAGAGAGAGAGAGAAATATGTTACATGAATAGTAACGTGCCTTTCGGTAGAAGAATGAGCAAATTACTCTGCGCAGGCGTAACCCGTAGGCCTGAAATAACATCAACACCCAGACCAGGACGTAGACTAAATAGATCCGAACGACGTGCATGATGGGTAGAGGCGTGCCGTAGGGTAAACACTCTGTAAAGGGAACAGTGGTTAATTGACTAATTAGCTAAATAATTATTTGATATTTCTCTTTATTTACTAAGAGCTCTTTTAATCCAGGAGGTTAAAAGAGTGTTAAAATGACACTAATCGCTCAGCCCCTTTTACCGTGTGAACTGTAGGAATTAAATTACCAAAGTTGGTATCTTAAATTGAAGCTCTTTTATTTTGGTAGGTAAAAACTATAAAAATAGGTATCACCGCTAAAACTTCCTTAATCCATGAACAATGTGTACTTACCAAAGTTGGTGGAAACGGTGTCCACTGAATGTTTCTGGTTGAAGGCCCTCAGGAAGAGACGCACTATATGACTCATAAACCCCTTACCCGCCACCTTAACTTCAATGTGATGGATCCCTATACAGACAGAGGAAAAGACAGATATACAATGTAGATATCAAGTTACACAGAGAGATAGATATCAGGATACACCGAGAGATAGATATAAGGACAATTAGAAACATATATATATATCAGGACATACACAGAGAGATAGATGTCAGGACACACATAGAGATATAAATATCAGGACATACACAGAGGGATAGATGTCAGGACACACATAGAGATATAGATATCAGGACATACACAGAGAGATAGGTGTCAGGACACGCATAGAGATATAGATATCAGGACATACACAGAGAGATATGTGTCAGGACACACATAGAGATATAGATATCGGGACATACACAGAGATAGATGTCGGGACAGACATAGAGATATAGATATCAGGACATACACAGAGAGATAGATGTCGGGACAGACATAGAGATATAGATATCAGGACATACACAGAGAGATAGATGTCGGGACAGACAAAAGATATAGATATCAGGACATACACAGAGAGATAGATGTCGGGACAGACATAGAGATATAGATATCAGAACATACACAGAGAGATAGATGTCGGGACAGACATAGATATATAGATATCAGGACATACACAGAGAGATAGGTGTCAGGACAAACATAGAGATATAGATATCAGGACATACACAGAGGGATAGGTGTCAGGACAAACATAGAGATATAGATATCAGGACATACACAGAGAGATATATGTCGGGACACGCATAGATATAGATATCAGGACATACACAGAGAGATAGATGTCAGAACACACATATAGATATAGATATCAGGACATACACAGATACATAGGTGTCAGGACAGACATAGAGATATAGATATCAGGACATACACAGAGACATAGGTGTCAGGACACACAAAGAGATATAGATATCAGGACATACACAGAGACATAGGTGTCAGGACACAAACAGAGATATAGATATCAGGACATACACAGAGACATAGGTGTCAGAACACACATAGAGATTTAGATATCAGGACATACACAGAGACATAGGTGTCAGGACAGAGACATAGGTGTCAGGACAGACATAGAGATATAGATATCAGGACATACACAGAATCATAGGTGTCAGGACACACATAGATATATAGATATCAGGATACACCGAGAGATAGATGTCAGAACACACATAGAGATATAGATATCAGGACATACACAGAGACATAGGTGTCAGGACAGACATAGATATATAGAT
Organism: Magallana hongkongensis; assembly: GCA_015776775.1. Taxonomy (NCBI): domain Eukaryota; kingdom Metazoa; phylum Mollusca; class Bivalvia; order Ostreida; family Ostreidae; genus Magallana; species Magallana hongkongensis. The sequence continues at coordinate 4,401,750 of CM027469.1, read as the reverse complement.
ATCAGGACATACACAGAGAGATAGATGTCGGGACAGACATAGAGATATAAATATCAGAACATACACAGAGAGATAGATGTCGGGACAGACATAGAGATATAGATATCAGGACATACACAGAGAGATAGGTGTCAGGACAAACATAGAGATATAGATATCAGAACATACACAGAGAGATAGATGTCGGGACAAACATAGAGATATAGATATCAGGACATACACAGAGACATAGGTGTCAGGACAAACATAGAGATATAGATATCAGGACATACACAGAGAGATAGGTGTCAGGACACACATAGAGATATAGATATCAGGACATACAAAGAGGGATAGGTGTCAGGACACACATAGTTATATAGATATCAGGACATACACAGAGGGATAGGTGTCAGGACAAACATAGAGATATAGATATCAGGACATACACAGAGAGATATGTGTCAGGACACACATAGATATAGATATCAGGACATACACAGAGGGATAGGTGTCAGGACAAACATAGAGATATAGATATCAGGACATACACAGAGAGATATGTGTCAGGACACACATAGATATAGATATCAGGACATACACAGAGAGATAGATGTCAGAACACACATAGAGATAGATATCAGGACATACACAGAGACATAGGTGTCAGGACACACATAGAGATATAGATATCAGGACATACACAGAGAGATAGGTGTCAGGACACACACAGAGATATAGATATCAGGACATACACAGAGAGATAGGTGTCAGGACATACACAGAGACATAGGTGTCAGGACAGACAGAGAGATATAGATATCAGGACATACACAGAGACATAGGTGTCAGGACACACATAGAGATATAGATATCAGGACATACACAGAGACATAGGTGTCAGGACAAACATAGAGATATAGATATCAGGACATACACAGAGACATAGGTGTCAGGACACACATAGAGATATAGATATCAGGACATACACAGAGGGATAGGTGTCAGGACAAACATAGAGATATAGATATCAGGACATACACAGAGACATAGGTGTCAGGACACACATAGAAATATAGATATCAGGACATACAAAGAGGGATAGGTGTCAGGACAAACATAGAGATATAGATATCAGGACATACACAGAGAGATAGATGTCAGGACAGACATAGAGATATAGATATCAGGACATACACAGAGACATAGGTGTCAGGACACACATATAGTTATAGATATCATGACATACACAGAGACATAGGTGTCAGGACACACATAGAGGTATAGATATCAGGACATACACAGAGACATAGGTGTCAGGACAGACATAGAGATATAGATATCAGGACATACACAGAGAGATAGATGTCGGTACAGACATAGAGATATAGATATCAGAAAATACACAGAGAGATAGATGTCGGGACAGACATAGAGATATAGATATCAGGACATACACAGAGAGATAGGTGTCAGGACAAACATAGAGATATAGATATCAGGACATACACAGAGAGATAGATGTCAGAACACACATAGAGATATAGATATCAGGACATACATAGAGACATAGGTGTCAGGACACACATAGAGATATAGATGTCAGGACATACACAGAGACATAGGTGTCAGGACACACCTAGAGATATAGATATCAGGACATACACAGAGACATAGGTGTCAGGACATACACAGAGACATAGGTGTCAGGACAGACATAGAGATATAGATATCAGGACATATACAGAGAGATAGGTGTCAGGACACACAGAGAGATATAGATATCAGGACATACACAGAGACATAGGTGTCAGGACACACCTAGAGATATAGATATCAGGACATACACAGAGACATAAGTGTCAGGACATACACAGAGACATAGGTGTCAGGACAGACATAGAGATATAGATATCAGGACATACACAGAGAGATAGATGTCAGAACACACATAGAGATATAGATATCAGGACATACACAGAGACTAATAGAATCATTCATTATTACGAGTGTGGGATAGTGAAATTCCACCGAGGGGACAAGATTCACAGTCTAGGACGAGGCTTTGCCGAGTCCTATACCGTGAATCTTGGCCCCGAGGTGGAATTTCACTATCCCACACGAGTATATAATGAATGATTTTTTTTCTCGCATTATATTACCTTAAAAATGATGTTTGACAACTTTCTGTTATGACTTTCAAAAAAATTACTTTCGGTTTATCCTTCCGCGTGCTTCAAATAGTGCAAGTCAAAATGAGAGCATACGACAGTTTTTTAAATTAAAAATATAATAAATTGTAATTAATTAAGCAACACAATTACTAAATAGATAATCTCAATGCACCATTTTGCATTTCCCTACAGTAAACAACGTTTGTTTATGTTTTAAAACGGCGTAGTAATACACAGTGTAAGACAGAAAAATCTCACACTGCTGTCTCACACCGGACAAACCGATCTCACACCGGTGATAATGCGAGAAATAGGTGTCAGGACATACACAGAGACATAGGTGTCAGGACATACACAGAGACATAGGTGTCAGGACACACAGAGAGATATAAATATCATGACATACACAGAGACATAGGTGTCAGGACAGACATAGAGATATAGATATCAGGACATACACAGAGAGATAGGTGTCAGGACACACATAGAGATATAAATATCAGGATATAAACAGAGATAGTTGTCAAGAAAGAAAGAGAGAGATATCACGAAACAGAGAAACATGGATATCAGGATACACAGAGAAATAGATATCAGAACAGAGAGATAGATATAAGGACACACAGACAGAGAAATATAGATTTCAAGACACACATAGAGGTAAATGTCATGACATACATGTACACACAAAGATATCAAGACACAGGAATTGATATTATAACGAGTTTAATTAGTATCTTTTCACGAATCTGCCTCTATTCACTTAATATGGTAGATCCCTATATAGCTTTCTAAATTAAAACACAGATATCAATCACCAAAATCAAAATTGATTGGTCAGCCCCTCCCCCTTCCTAAGCCACCTTCACGTTGATTTGATGGACATTAAGCATATGGAAGAAATGTACTTGCCATCAAGTAAAACAATAACAGAAACAGTTTCTTTATGCAACATGAATATCAAACTAAAAGAAAACAGCTGTTATGTTAAACATTCATAAGAATAACTCAAATGAGAGTAAGAAAAACTGTATAATTGTTATAAGATCCAAGTTATACCGAGCGCAGCGAGAGGCGGGCAAAGCCCGCCTCGCGAAGCGAGGATTTATGGTAACACGTATATTTAAGAAAATCAGTGAAAAATGAAAGTTGAATCGGGGGTACTAAGGCCAAAAAAAATTTCTTCCAGCCCTGGGCGCCGCCATATTGGCAGCCATTTTGTTTTTTAAAGTTAGTTCGATCATTGATTGACTGGTACTTATCGATGTTTATTGCCCATGAACTCCATTAAATAAGTTCCAGTGTTTCAATAGAAGGTAATTTGAATTAAAAGAAATTAAAAAGGAAACCAGATAAGTTTCAGTAGTGCTTCAATCAAGAAACACGACTTGTTCTATGTATGTCTTATCAAATTATCAGATGGAAAATAAAAACATTAACGTCAAGGAACTGATCTTTTAGATACTTAATAAAATATTTAAGTTTATTACAGCGGCATTCATATGAATTTAATTGATGAACAAAGAAAGAAGAAATAAAAAAAAGTTCGGAATCACGTAACTCTCTTCGGCTATTTCCGAAAACAAAACGTGTATTACGTTTGAAACATGACGTCATAATGCAGACTGAGCACGCGACGTTTAGTCAAACTTTGGCTAATGATTTGAGTAGGCAACTAGGCGGATCCTACTGTGTGCGTTTCAAATAAATTCTGTTACAAAAATCAAACTGCTCTGTGTTAAATCTGCGCTCGGTCCAACGGTCACACCGTTTACATATTACAATATAAACTTGATTGTCCTGCCTTGTTGTCTGTAGGTCACGTGACTGTTTTTCTCAATGATGTCCATCACCTCGTATAGGACCTTGGCAGATACGATGATCAGAGCAGACACCATGCACCTCATGATGATCATGAAGGTCCCCTTACTCTACAAATTAACGATTCAATTAAGCTATTAGATATTTCCTTACTGATGAACATACTGTACTAGTAGTTATTTATGTTATGCCAGTGGTTAGTACGTAATTCAGTACTTTTAGTACCTTGATTTTCTATAACAACTATGTATTTATTGTCCCAACCAAAAGAAGAATCGAAATGCTATAACTAGCTCATAGAAAAAAAGTATATAATTTGTGTTGTGAACTTTAGTTACCAGTTTTTTCTTTTCAGATTTCATCAATTTCACTGTTTTGGGATAGACAAACTGGCCTCTCTCGAACTTTTTTAATGGTAGAAGTCTCCGCTTTTTCTAAAAGAATTTAAAAAACTAAGTAAATGCTTTTTCAATTGCTAGTTTACCAAGTGATAAATATGAAATGTATCTCAATCGCTCCATCCATCTTTTCATCAGTCCATTCTCTTTATCCATCCATCTTCTATCCATCCATTCATCTTCCATCCATCAATCTATCCATCCATATATTTCTTCATCTATCCGTCCATCCATCCACTCTATCCACACTCTTATCCATCAATCCATCTTTTCATCCACCTACTCATCCATCCATATCCACCCATTACCATACCTGATACATGCGCCGAGCGTCAATATGGCGGAAGTACGGTGTGATGTACATGTTGTCAAACTGAAAGTCGGACAAATACCTCTTGTTGTACTTGTAGGAGCTGAAACAGAAAGTTCAACAGTTCACACCTCAGAAACAAACCATTATAGCTGTATATATTTTTTGAAAACGCAATCTGTAGAAGTGGTAACTAGAATTGAAGTTAGTGGTTCAGTGGTTCTAGAGTCAAACGTTACGCATGGGTATTAGATACGTTGATGCAAGATTTACAGCTCTTAAGTTTTCATACCACATGAGAACTTGCTCACACAGTTTTCATTTTTAAGTTGAAACGAAATCCCATGGCATAAAGCGCGTTAGATGTTTTGTGCATTGGATTGTGATTTCTCTAGCAATGAAAATAAGCGAAATTAATGTGATTTTTTTTGCCTATTTTTCATGTAACGTGAAATTCATGTTCCCCCTTTAACTTTCAAAGAGAAATTCTCGTGAGGCTCACTTGACTATAATACCCAAACAGTTACCACATCACGTCTCTATAGCTTCTCCCACACTTATTATATACCCTCTCGAATATTCATTGTATATACTCCCCCAATACTACTTGTAGTGACAGATGACATCATCACCTAATGAAGACGAGGATGAAGGTGAAGGCCAGCGTCCTCTTTAACAAGGTCAGGAAGAACTCGGTCAATTTCTGTCGCTTGGAGAACTCGTGCATGGCGCCCTTCCGCATTTCCTCTGCCATGGTGTAATCAACGTCCTCCGGCGTATGTACCATCTGTGTTATTTTGTGTAAAAGTGAATTCACTTATTAATTACACGAGAGAGAGAGAGAGAGAGAGAGAGAGAGAGAGAGAGAGAGAGAGAGAGAGAGAGAGAGAGAGAGAGAGACCATCCTCTCACCTTGTATTGCATGTTGACGTCAAAGTTTTGGTCCATGTTGTCCATTGTGTCGTCTGCTGTTACGTACGTCTCCCCAAACCCGGGCTCCATCACGTCCATGGAGTCGCACTCCATCCCCAAAGCGCCCGGCACCACTGACAGACGGGAAGAAGACTAATTACAGGGTGAAAGATCATGCAGTGCATGGCTTCGGAAGCAAGTTTAAAGTTGGGGGAAGGGGGTGTTGGTGTTCGACTTAATCATAAATCTTGACACGCCAAAAGAAAGTGGGAGGGATAAGCCCCACCGCACCTAGAAGCCCCCCCCCCCCCCACCTCATCCCGGTTCCGAAGCCTATGAAAAAAGATCACTAACACAACTTTGTTTTCCGTCTAATACATACATGTACCACTTGATAAGAATTGTTAAGGAATAGGGAATCATTCAAAACACTGGTCTTTATGAGCTGTATTTTTTAGAATTTTATTTTGCTGTAAAAACCTGCTAGTATTATAAGTTTGCATATAACTTAAACTTTTATGATAAATAAGATTGGAAAAAATCATTAATTTTTGTCAGAGGAAAGATATCCCTTCCAAGGAACATATAGCAACAGGACGACAATAATTCAATTTTGCTCCAATTAAGACTTCTTAACGGCCTTTTCACAAAAATTTGTCGAAAAGAAATTTAAAAACCATGATAGTTTTGTCATTTTAGTAGAAAATAACATTTTCTTTAAAAAAAAAAGTTCATCATGAAAATTGCAGCTCATATTGCTTAAACACTGACAGTTAAATTGAATGCTTCTTGTAGGCACGAGTGTTAGAGGGAGGGTATCATTGATGTGGGAGGAAGAGGGAGAAAACCTGCGTGTCCAGGCGACCTACCTCATTCTCTTTCACATAATCATAGCCACTGTCGATCATTCTTTGAATACTATGAGGCGATTATAAAGGATCAAATCTATCATGATAAGCCTTTGGGCTTTATTGGATTTGATCACGCCCGGACCATAATGATCATGCACCTCATGAATAATAATCACAGATTGATTCGTTGTTACCTATAATATTCATGTTATTTTCAACATCTGTATGATCTGATTTAGGAATATTGTCATTTAAACAATAAAATGCTTTCTTTGATGATTCATGCGGGATATGAAGGTAGCGACATTGCAGAAAAAATACATAACCCGCGTTAGCAGGCTATGTAATTTTTTTCTGCAATGATCGCTACCTTCATAACCCGCATGAATCATCAAAGAAAGCATTTTATTATTTATATTAACATCTTTCTTTTAACTAATTAATAAATTGACTATGAAAAGTTGGTAAAATTCACTAAATTACTTTTAATGTACATAAGAACGTTAGCTAAAAGAAACAGCCAAATCGTCTCCAGTGAGACTGTGAGGCGACTTCATCATGATTATTTCGTGCAGTCCGTGATTTTTCCTATAGGTCGCTGTAGGCTTCGACCAATCGATAAACAGGGCGTGTCCATTTTATTCCTGTCAGTATCTTGTCAGTTTCCAGCCGTTGTAGATTTCGACCAATCGATAAACGAGGCGTGTAGATTTCAATCTGGCTGTTTCTATAGAGCTATGGATTAACTATATGTTTTCGTAAGAAAAAGAGGAAATAATACTTAGTAGATGCAAAAATTTCACTTTATTTTCACTTCGTATTATTAAGAACACCCCGCTTGCGCTTCAACAGTACGTCATTTGTGTCAGACGGACGGACGAAGATACATAAACGAAAGGATGGACATAGATCGAAGAAACAGACATACGAATGAACAGACACAAATAAACAGACAGGCAGACACATACAGACAGACAGACGGAGGGACAGACATAGACGAATGGACAGAAATAGACCGAAGAAAAGGCAGACATATATGGATGAATAGACACAGATAGACAGACAGACAGACACAGACAGATGGAGGGACATACATAGACGAATGGACAGACATAGACAGAAGAAAAAAGCAGACATACGGATGAATAGACACAGATAGACAGACACAGACAGATGGAGGGACATACATAGACGAATGGACAGACATAGACAGAAGAAAAAAGTAGACATACGGATGAACAGACACAAATAGACAGACAGACAGAAAGACAGACAGAGGACATACATAGACGAATGGAAAGAAGAAAAGGCAGACATACGGATGAACAGACATAAATAGACAGACAGACAGAAAGACAGACGGAGGACATAAATAGGCGAATGGACAGACATAGACAGAAGAAAAGGCAGACAAACGGATGAACAGACACAAATAGACAGACAGACAGAAAGACAGACGGAGGACATACATAGACGAATGGACAGAAGAAAAGGCAGACATACGGATGAACAGACATAAATAGACAGACAGACAGAAAGACAGACGGAGGACATACATAGACGAATGGACAGACATAGACAGAAGAAAAGGCAGACAAACGGATGAACAGACATAAATAGACAGACAGACAGAAAGACAGACAGAGGACATACATAGGCGAATGGACAGACATAGACAGAAGAAAAGGCAGACAAACGGATGAACAGACATAAATATACAGACAGACAGGCAGACACAAACAACCAGACAGCCGGATGAATAGACAGACACATACGGACGGACACAGACAGACAGACAGACAAAAGTCGTTTAAATTACCTCTGACGATCTGGCAGAAGAAGGTCAGCCTCAGCGGCAGACATAGGTAGTATCCTATGATTGGAATGTAGCCCACACAGTCGTCCCACAGGCTAAGCATTTTGTTCCGACAACTTGACACTGCCTGGTTCCATATATCTAATGGGGTCAAAGTTCAGTTAATGTCATCTTCGCTAGCCAAGGTTGTACGACCCCCTTCGTTCCACCACGGCAGAGTGGATAGTTATCCCTTGGCAAGCGAAGATGAGTAAATAAATATCATTTCTATTCGCGTGTGGGAATATTTCGCGAGGTAAGCGAGAATGTTTTTTCGTCGCAAACCAGTCTGAATATATCTTTGACATTGAGTAGATAAAGAAAAAAAAAACCAATTGCTTGACTATTCAATATCGAAATAAAGTCGTTGCGATCGAATAAAAGTATGTTAAAATACCCTGCATCATAAAACGGTTAAAGAGACGTCGTTGAAAATTTTTTAAATACAATAATCTATATATAATTGTAAGGTGCTTTTCAATCGGCAAATAATGAAGTTTGTTGACATTGTGATGTTTAACAAATCTAGCCTATACCAATTGGGTGCCTTTTTGATATCTTTAGAATTAAGTACACAACTACCCCGATGCCTAAACTTACCACAGTTTTTGATTTAAACTGAAATGAATTCAATATTTGTTTGTTTTATACGATATAAAATGGTTTGTGGCAGTTTACGTTTTATAAACTGAGAAAAAAAATTAAAAAGCGTAAACTGTTTCAAACCATTTTATACCGTATAAAACTAATAAATATTGAATTCATTGCTTATAATTTAATTTTTTTACTCTTCATTGTAGATAAAAACGGTCATTTGACCTTTAAAATGACGTAAAATTGTAGAAAATTCAAATGTAACGTCAGGCGTATTGATACGTTTTTGACGTTAGTCTTACTATGACTTAGGCAACATTCTATATACGATATAAAATATTTTTATAGCCAATTAGAAAGCTCGTTACAACCAGATTTAAATTATTTATTAATCACCGTGAACATCAACTTTCGAGGAGTTTGTGTAAAATCACTTTTTCAAGGATAACTTAATTAGCGGGAAATGCTCCTACCAATACAGTATGGGAATAAATAGAAAACATACTCCAATAAACATTTGATTTATTGAACCTAACAAAGAATCCACGAACATTTATTTAGTACTCAACAAATTTTGATGAAATAACAGGAAATAACAGTATATATAGGATTTTAAAATAGATTAACTATTTATGTAATGAAAACAACTTTTAATTTTATTGAACACAGACTGAGTCTGAATATCTACCCCCCCCCCCCCCCTCCCCGCCCGGGCCAAACAAATTGCATTGGCCACCAATAAGAAAATGTTCTGGATCCGCGCATGAGGAGTTTTATTAGGGTCTTCCGTTTCCAACGGAAGACCCTATTGTTTTTCTTCGGATTCTTTTTCATTATTATTATTCTTCCTCTGACTTTTTTTGTGGCTTATATCTCAAAAAGTATTTAACCGATTTCCACGAAATTTTCAGAACTTATTTGGTATCGTAAATACTCGAGGTTATTAAAATTTAAACATATGACGTCACTTCCGGTTTAAGAAATTGACGGTTTTGTAAATTTTTAAGGGTCATTTTGTCCACGCATCTCCTCCGAAACTAATCAAGATAGAAGCTTGAAATTTTCAGGTATTGTAGATAAATGTATGTAGATGTACCCCATTGCCTTCACTTATGGAAATTGTGCGAGGCTTTGATGCTCGCCTGAACCTGAAAATAAGCACAAAATTTTTCCACGAAATTTTTTAACATTTTCTGAAATATCTTTTGATGGATACATATTTTGTGATATAATGTAACGCAAAAGATGTTTATTTTTGCAAGACCTTTAATTTGATATAAAGAAAAAGGGGCTGGCCCCTCAAATTAGGGGCCTAGAGGGCTCTAAAGTCTTCTTACAATAACCGTTTACTGAACAATAATTTGTTATCAATCATAGAAGCAAAAATGTTTATTGTACAACTGTTTATCTATACAGTACCATAGCTTAGTCATATATTACGTAATTAGGGGTTTCAAGGGGCCAGAAGTTCAAAACTTTGATCATTTATTTCGGAAAAAGGAGAAACATTTTGAAAAGCAATGTAGAACAAAAGTTGCTCAAAATAGTGTTCTGTAGAATATGCCACTTTAAATTTGTTGATGATGGCCCCACTTAGGTTTTTAAGGGTCGGCCCCTAAAACACATTTATACAGATATCTCGAAAACAGTTAACACTTTGTGAACACTTGGTGAACTAAATATGTTTATATTTGCAAGACCTTTCATTTGATATCAAGAAAAAGGGGCTGGCCCTTCAAATTAGGGGCCATGAGGGCTCTAAAATCTTCTTACAATAACTCTTTACTGAACAAAAATTTGTTATCAATCATAGAAGCAAAAATGTTCACTGTACAGCTGTTTATCTTTACAGTACCATAGCTAAGTCATATATTAAGTAATAAGGGGTTTCAAGGGGCCAGAAGTTCAAAAATTTGATCATAAATATCTGAAAAAGGAGAAATATTTTGAAAAGCAATGTAGAACACAAAAAGTTAAGAATAATGTTCTAAACAATATGGCAATTAAAATGTTTTGTTGGTGGCCCCGATAAGGAGTTAAAGGGTCGGCCCCTAAAACACAGCTGTTCAGATATCTCGAAAATGTTTAATAATTCGTGAATACATGTGAACAAAATATGTTTACATTTGCGAGACCTTTTATTTAATATAAAGAAATAAGTGCTGGCCCCTCTAATTAGGGGCTAAAAGGGCTAGTAAGTCTTTTTATGATAACTTTTTTATAAGCGATAATTTGATATTTTTCATTTAGCAAAAACAAAGAACTTTTTAAGGTTAATCTAACGCTAAAATTCGTTTTAAAAACGGACCATGCATTACAGAGAAATTGGGGTTTAAAATTTGATTTTTCCGGAAATTATGATTCTGCGTTCTTGGTTTAAAAATCATTCATACCAAAAATAATCGTGTCAAGTCGTACATGAACACATTCGGGTTTATTTTGTTAAGACATTCTTGAAATCGGTAAGGTTTTTGTTAATTCGTACTTAAAATTATTCGGATTTTGTTAAGTCGTACCAAGAATTATTCGATTTTTTTTCTTTTTGATTTAGTTACACTTGTTCTTGGCTTAAGAACTCTGCTTCTTACAGGTACTTCTAGATTTTCTCTCGACATTAACGGAAGACCCACTCGTTGCTTTGCAACGAGCTTTGCTCTAGTTATTTATAGTATTTGTGTTTTTAGTGCCACGTTTACCCAATCGCAGCCTCTCGAGCCTTTTCGGCAAGCTCGGAAAAACACCTCGAATGTATTAACATCACCGGATGTTAGAATTTTATACAAAATGGAGTCGCTTCCCATTAAAATAAGTATTCGGTAGACAGCCTTGTATGTCGCTTCTGTGTTTTATTTTAGGGTATATAGTTGACTTTAATGAAGTATAAACACATCTCAACAGATCGTAAAATGTTTTGTATTTGTATCAAGTTTTGTAAAAAGGGGGGTTGTCATGGACGCCTATAGGTAATACATTCGAGGTGTTTTCCGAGCTTGCCAGAAAGGCCCGAGAAGTTGCGATTGACGTTTACCTTCACATCTCATCTCTAGCTTTTTCCGGTATTGCTTTTCGATTCTCTCCGGTCTGTCCCGCGCGGTTTCTGGGTTGTTTTTCTCTTCGATCTTCTTCATCCGGTTTTTACCTCGACGCCCGCGGGTATCTTTGTCCACTTTTCGCATTCTCATCTCCATTTCCTCTTCCTCTAACTCGTTTTGCTTGAACTTTATGCAACACAGAGGAATTGTGAAGTTAAATCAATGCAGAGTTTTTTGCGATACGTATTATGATACATGCTAATTTAAATTTGGTGTTACGTTCTAACGTACTCTCTAATTGGAAAAAATTATTTCATATCGTACAAAGAATGTAGCCATGTTTTTATTATGTCAAAATAATACTGTACATAATTATAGACAAGCAGAATTAATTTTGTAAAATTCTTGATAGTATTAAAAAAGTTTGTATTTCAAGTCAAATTACAATAAATTGTCTTTTTTAAGTACCGAAAGGTCACGGAAAATTTTAAGCAGCATCATACACAATTTTTTCGTAATATCTCTATTTAACATGATAATTGGGCATAATTAAAAAAATATTTGATAAAATAACTTTGATTTTATTTTTATTTTACAACAACATTGGGGAGTGGGATACCTTTAGACATGTTTCGGGCTATCAAAATGTTTGACGGAACTTTATAGCATACAAATTGAATTACACCCAGCGGCGAGTAGTTTTATCGAAAATAATTGCAAATACGATTAATATAACGTCACGTGATCAACTCACCTCTTTTTTGAGTGGTTTATATGCGAATTCTAGGTCACCAATCACCCTCTTCAGGTGGGCTCCTTGTTCCTAAATTGAAATGGAATAAATATATTTTAAAATTCCTTAACAACAGAGAAATATTTCCCTCCTACTATTTTCGCCCATTTTGACCTCGTTTCCCGCAGGCTTCTAGATCTGAATCTCAGAATGATTTTTAAACAAATGAGCTTATGTGGGGATTTGTTGCTTTCCAAAATCCGGAAAATCCAGGGGAGGGGGGGGGGGATTATACTTTTCACCTCAATTTCACTGCTTAGTTTCTTAGTTTCAATTCAATTTTTTACATGGTCCCATAAAAGTGTGGGGGGAGGAGTGAAAATTCTCACCAGTTAAATGTCTATAATATTCCAATAAGATCTTACCTGAAAATCTTTGGCCACACTCATGATGGGCCTGGTTTTGAGGTCCATCTTAGTGGTTGAGTGGTTGATGGCCAACTCGGTGGCACACACCAACGCCCGCGTCACCTCCTGACCATTGATCATAATGTTGTGGACTGGTCCTACAATGAATGATCGATTGATTTTTTGATTATAATTGATTGATTGATTTATTTTAATGTTTCTTGATATGCTTGTATTTCTATTTTGTTTGCTGAGTTTGGAATTTTGGGTATTTTTTCCTTTCTTTGTTCCCACTATTGTCGTTAGATATGACGGTGTATTAAAGGGGTAGGTCACGATTTTAGTCAAAATTATTTTTTCCGATTTTAATAATTACAATGCTTCAATAAAGCATTTTTAATAGCCAACCAAAATTTGAGTGTCATTCATTGAGTTATAAGCAACTTACAGAGCTTACAATTCTTTGCTATGCAAACAAAGCTTTTGTTTAATTTCGAACGATAAAGTGAAAACTTCAGTTTTAGACCAAAAAAGGAATGTGGTAAACGTTAGAATCAATTTATTTATGCTTAAAATGAATAAAAAGATGGAAAATTAGCTTAAAAAAGAACTTTTACCGGTAAATTGAACTAATATAAGCAAAAACAAGGCACGAGCCTTGTTTACGCTACAAATAATTGTGAGCCCTCTATATTGCTTATAACTTTTCTACTGACTCTCAAATTCCATTTAATAATTAGAAATGCATTTCCACAGCATTGTAAAGAATGAAAACAGAAAAACAGAATTTGACCAAAATCGTGACAATGCCCCTTTAACCATGTTCGTGTCCAGAATTTTTTTCCCAAGGAAGTTGGAGGAAGGGGGGGGTCGACGGTAATTGATTACGGCAGGGGGTCTGATGCATATATTCGGTAGGTTTATAGTGTAAATTTCGAGAAATTTGAATTTTGCGGGGAGGGGGTGGGGGTCTGAACTCTCTGACACCAATCCCCCCCCCCCCCAATCTAGATCCATGCATGTACACACTCACCTGTTATCAGAAATACAATGGCGTAAGCCGCCACGAATGATCTCCCCTTCTTACCGAAGAACGTGGGCACGAGTAGCCAGGTGATACATCTCACCTGTACAGACATGGCGTAGCCACTGGCCATCCCCAGCCCCAGGACACCTCCCAGCAGCTCTTGGAGGTTCTTGGGCAGGGCCAGGGGCTCCAACACAGCCTTGTAAAGCACTGAATGAAAGGAATTACAAATGGATGTAGTCTCGTTCACGGGTTTTTTAAATTTGATTTGAACATAATTTATTATTTAAGTAGTATGAATACTGTAAACCAACATTCATTCGCGGCGACTTTATTTCGCGATTTACTTCCAGTAAACTGGCTCGTGGCGACGAATATTCGCGACCAAGCCTTATATTCAGACCTGTATTTTGTTATAACAACCATACGATAAAGACTGGTTCGAGGCAAGAAATATTCGCGACGACGAGGCTCTCGCGAATTTCGCGAAAATTTCTCGCACGCGAATAAAAGTTGGTTTACGGTAAATGGATTAGGCAGCAGGCATACTTATGTTAGCCTTCTCCAAAATCGTTCGTTGTAACCGTAGTTCTGTCATGTTGTAAATTTTTAATTTACTGGGTTGGTGTGATTACTACATTAAAAGTTTTAAATATATCAATTTAAACTTAACTCTAATAGTGTCAGTTTACAACATGGCAGTTTAATTCTGCCCTTTTGTAGGAAAGAGTGACTCAGTTTGACCAAGTTTTACAAAGGTCCCAAGCGTCCTAAGTAGAGAGCCATGGAAAGGACTTAAAATATACCGCTATACGAGTTAAAAAAACTACATTTATATTTCATCCATCTAAATTAATTCACCAAGAAAAGGAATCTTGTTCAGCAAGCATCGTGAAACTGAAACAATCTATGTATAAATATACAGTATAAAAAATTACCCAAGGTATATGGTTAAATGCAAATAGTGATTTTATTTCCTAAAATTATTTACAAACCAAACACGTAGCATCGGAGCGCAGGGGGGGGGGGGGGGGGGGCTCCCCTACTTTATCTGACAGGAAACATTGAAACGTTATTTTTAAATTTACAATATAACATTTAAAAAATTGAGGTACGATGTAGTTGGTCCCCCGCTTTTTTTTTTGGGGGGGGGGGGTGTAAAGAAAATTGATGAACATGAACTCGCATATAGCAGTTAAATCGAAGTTTAAAATTATTCTCTGTATCCCCCTACCCTTCCCAACGGATTAAGATTATTAAGATCCTTGCCCCCACAATTCTTCAAAAATACGGTTTTTGTATTTATTTATTTTTGTTTTGGGGGAGGGGCACGTACAGGGACACGACTTACTGTATGCGATGAATGCCCCCACTGGGAACCCCAGCACCGTCTTAATGCTGTTGTACTCCTCCGGACTCGAGTTAATGACGTTCATCAATTTGTCAATGACTAGGTAAAAACCTACAAGAAAAAAAAACTTATAATGGAATATCAAGAAGATTGGTTGATACATACGCTTGGTAGTCTGTGTCATAAAAACCTGCAGTTAAAACAACCAATGAAATACCAGAAGACGGGACAATACTGACCATCTGGACACAGTGGTCCACGTCATCATATGTTTAAAATCGATTAAAATATTTTTAAAATATGTGTACAGTTGATATTTTTTGCACGTTATCATTTTTCATTTGATCAAATATCAAATATTCGGTCATTAGCCTTCATCTATAATTTACATTCAGTGGTTTAAAGTGCTTTAAAGTCAGTTACCCAAAGCAGCGACGTTGTTGTGCGTTTTATTCCGTAAGTTGTGTCTTAAGACATTGGAATTGCTTAAAGTTAGGGTTACATACTCCTAGATACCTAATGCAGAACTGAACAGGCCCTTCGTTATAACCTTTCGGTTTAGATGAGAACAGACTTAATTTCACTTCATACCAAAATTACAATAAAATTTAAAATCTTCTTTTTGTGAGGACAGAAAAACAAATAGGCCTATTAAAAAATATCATGTTATACCTGATTTCTGCTAAATTCCTGTTCTGTAAATGAACATACAGTAATCTGAGAGGTTTGGTAAGATATTGTATACCGGTGTCTCATAATATCGTGGTACTTATTTAACATATAATATATATAAAAAAAAATTGGTCAAATTCCAACTTTCCGGGCCTTTCCGACAGAATTCGGAAAATAACAGTTCTATATATCAGAAAGACTCGAAAAGTTGCTATTGAACCCCGAACTCGTTGCTTGAATTCTACTGGCGTGCGACCAGTTCTCGCCGAGTACCATTTCTCGCCAGTACATTGTGACGTCATTTTTCGAATATTTGTTTATGTGTTGATAAAATGACGTCAGAATGTACTGGCGAGAAATGGTACTCGGTGAGAACTGGTCGCACGCCAGTACTTGTTCGAATCCTGTGGTACTGTACTGATTTTATACTTTAAGTGACAGACTTCCCCCCCCCCTTACTCACAACAGAGAATGCCTCCTCTTCGCCGCCGTCGCCTATACTTCCGCCGTCTGTACTTCGTCATGTACTCCTCATATGTCATTATCTTTTTCTTGACAATTTTTTCTATTTCCACCTCCGTTTGATTTTTTTCTGCCATTTTTCCAGACGTCGATTTCTTCATGATGTGACTTATGACGTCATATTCCGCAATTATGACGTCATAATTCCAAAGTGCTGTACATGTAACTTCAATTTTAGAACGGCAGTGAACGTATTTTATAATCGATCTTTTTCCCCATAACGTCTACAAAATAATCAGACATTTATTTGTCTGATTAAATTATATATTGATTCATTTTTACAGCATTAATGTGTTCAGTTTAATTATTTCATACACATTTTTTTCACGAATTTTTTATTTATTTGTTTATACTTGTTTATCTTCTCCTGCTTATTCTTTTGCACTGTTTTGGTTATTTATTTTTTGTAAATTTCATAGTTCATTGGATAGGAGGATTGAATTATTTATCAAAGCTGTTTATATATACCATGTAGATATGGAACGCCAAATTAACATATATTCAAATATTTGTACCTATCTTCAAATAATTGTACCTATCTTCAATTAATTGTACCAACAAGCGAAATAGCGTAGTGGCAACACTCTCGCCTAGGAATCTAAGGGTACTCGGATCGATACCACTGTGCGGAACCCATTTTTGATACTTTGGTACACGGTCGTCGAGGTGGTCGGACGTGTTTTGAGTAGCTCCCGGGTCGGAGCTAGTTTACCTTTCCTGTCGGCTGTGGAGTTTTATTTTCCATATCTACATTCCTCTTAAGTGAGTATTATTGATTTGGCTGGTGCTAACATTGATATTTAAGTGTAATGGGGCAACATAAACACAAAAAAAGGAAAAGAAAAAGTAAAACTTCCGACAGTAGTGAGAATGGCGGCAGTGAGCAATGTTCACAGGTGCCCGATCAGGAAAGCCATGACTCGTCTATGTTAAGCAGCATCATCAGTGTGGCCAGCAACGTTCTTTACGGGACACCGATACTTACTAAACCAAACGTAGCCAATAAAACGGATCACCTGGGACCCACCACCTCGACACCAAAGACTCAAGCGGCTACAAAACCTAGTGGGGATATTATTTCTCAGTTAAATGAACAGAATGATAAACTCGATAAGATTATGCAAAAGTTAGTTAAATTAGATCAAATCGATCATATTGAAGAAAAACTGGAAAAAGTGAGTGAGACTGTTGCAAAGTTCAATAACAGGATCAGTGATGTTGAAAGAAAGCTAACGGAAAACTCGGCGGCGGTGAGTGCAATCTCAGCGAGAGTTGAAAAGCTAGAAGACCAGGGGGTGAACACCGATCACGAGAGAGACCTGAAGAGACACGAGAAAACAATAGAGTCGCTATGTAAAAGTCTAGACAGTATGAGACGGGATTATAGAGCTCTCGAAGCATCGATTACCGATTTACAGTGTCGTTCAATGAAGATGAACCTCATTTTTACTGGCATCGGAGGGGAGACCAAGGATGAGGATACGGAAGATAAGCTTCGCGCCTTTCTGTATTATGAGCTAGGCATCGACGAGCATATTCAATTCGGAAACGTCCACCGGTTTGGCAGATACGTCCGCGGTCAAGATAGACCGATTGTTGCCCGATTTCTCTACCAAAAAGACTTAATCGCTGTCAGGAGTAGGTCGCACAGGTTGCGCAATACGGGCTACGGAATCCGAGAACAGTATCCCACCTCTATTGAGAGGCGTCGGAGGGAGCTATACCCCGCGATGCGGTATCATAGGAGCCGTGGCGACAATGTGAAGATGGTTCGAGATACGCTTTACGTCAACGGTCAGCGTTACGACCCCGAGACAGAGCCTACAGAGGATCCAACGTATTTTGGAAGTCACGTTGTGCCTGCGCCACCGATCGGCAATATGGACAAGGGTACACCTGAAGATCAACCCATGGAAGGCGAGGACCAGTTAATCGCGCAAGGTAGTACTGACGCGCCGACACCCACCCAGAGCTAGGGGGACGCTGAGGATAGACCACCGCTCCGAATCGTGTCATGGAACGTGAACAGAGGTCTGGAAAAGAAGTTAGGTGAACATGAGTTTTGTAAACTTCTTTCCTCGTATGACATTGTATTTTTATCAGAGTGTTGGGTAAACAGTGAGTCTACTTTAGACCTGTCTCATCTTACTCAAGGTTATGCGTCCTTTATGTACCCACGTACCAGAGGCAAAGGGGGTGGAATGGTAATTCTGGTAAGAGACGAACTACTAGCTCACTTTTCAGTTTGTAAATATGTTGGTGACAGTATGGTATGGGTAAAATTGTCAGGTATATATAAAAATGACGTTTATATTTGTTTTGTTTACATTGCACATGAAAACAGTGTATTCTATACTACTTATGATATTGACCTTTTTGACACTCTATTATGCGATATTGCGAAGTACAGTGATATGGGTGTTATCATATTAGCTGGAGATTTTAATAGTCGTGTGGGTGAATCAAAAGATTATGTTGAATATGATATTTTGGCTAACAATTTGTTAAATAACATGCCTGCATTCTTGTCATATGATAAGGATTATACTTGTTCACGTAGATCGGAAGACAAACATGTCAATAATTTTGGTCGTAAATTACTCGAATTATGTCGAGCCTCTGGTCTTAGAATATGTAATGGCAGGGTTTCCGGGGACACGCGGGGCAAATATACATTTTTTAATCATTTAGGTTCGAGTGTCATAGATTATGTTTTAGTTGGTAAGGATGATTTTGATGCCATCGAGAGTTTTACTGTTAAAGATTTTAATGAATGGTCAGACCACGCTCCAGTTGAAGTGTGTATTCATAATGTTAAAAACTACCAACGCTATGACAATCATAACATTTTCTGTAGTAATGTAACGGCAGGCAGTGTGTACAGATGGAATGAGGAAGCTTTTGAGTCCATAAAATCTATCTTACACAGTAAAGTGTCTGATTTTTACAGTCTTTTTGAAAAAATGGACTGTGGGATCCTTAGTATAGATCAGGTTGTAAATAATTTCACTAGTATATTAAACAGTGTTTTTATGCCTTTTTGTAGTGTACCCAACTTTTTAGGTGGTTCGTCTATTGACATTAAGTCTTCCAGTAGTAATAAGCCATGGTTCGATGACAAGTGTAAAGAACTCCGTAAAGTTTATAAAAGCTCCTTACGTATTTTTAATTGGGAAAGGTCTGTTCAAAATCGTATCACTTTATGTGAAAACAAACGTGTCTACAAAAAGCATGTACTTAGAACTAGAAATAGGTTTGTCAGACACGAAGGTAATAAACTCAACTATTTAAGAAAGCACAATCCAAAACAGTTTTACAAGATTTTCAAGAAAAGAAAAACAATTAAAAGCTCTTTAGATTTAGATGCTTTTTATCAATATTTTAAGAGTGTTTGTAATGTAGATGAAAATATTGTAGACATTGAAAGTCCATTTTTTGAGCAGAGGAGTACTGATACTGTTTTTAGTGAATTAGATAAAGCCATAGATGAGGAGGAATTACTTTCAGTATTAAAAAAATTAAAATGTGGTAAAGCTGCCGGAACAGATCACCTGTTAAATGAATATTTTGTTAAATTTAAAGAGTTTTTTTTACCAGTTTTAGTTAGACTTTTTAATAAAATTTTGGATGCAGGTACTTTCCCAAGGAGCTGGTCTATAGGTGTAATAATTCCACTTCTTAAAAAAGGTAACACCAATGATGTTAACAATTACAGGGGAATAACTCTTGTTAGTAATCTGGCAAAAATATTTACCACAGTGTTGAACTATAGATTACTTCGCTGGTCTGACGACAATGGTATCATAAGCGATGCGCAGTTTGGGTTTAAGCCAGGTCATAGTACCACAGATGCCATTTTTGCACTTACTAGTTTAGTATCTTTATATTTGAAAAAGAAAAAGAAATTATATTGTTGTTTTGTTGATTACAGAAAAGCGTTTGATAGTGTGAATAGAAACAAGTTATTATACAAACTTGCTACAAATGGAGTCACGGGAAAGTTGTTAAGTATTATTAAGCATATTTATTGTGAGTTAAAATCATGTGTCAGATATAAGTCTGAACTGTCAAATTATTTTTCGTCAACAACTGGACTTATGCAAGGAGAGGCTTTGTCGCCTTTTCTTTTTTCATTATATATTAATGATTTTGAAATGGATCTTATTCGAAGTTGTTGTGAACCTGTTGACTTCAGAGACATTTCGCTTTTTCTTTTAATGTATGCTGATGATACTGTGTTAATAGCTAATTCAAGGGAGAGTCTACAGGGTATGTTGAATCAATTGTATCAATTTAGTAATGATTGGAATATTGGTGTGAACACAGATAAAACAAAAATAGTTGTTTTTCGACATGCGGGTAGAATGTGTAAAAATGATTTTTGGACCTATGACCAAAAGCATGTTGAGGTTGTTAATTGTTTCAATTATTTAGGAATCAATTTGAATTTTAATGGGAATTTTAATGTTACACAGAAAACAATTGCAATGCAGGGTAGGAAATGTATGTTTGGTATTCTAAAACTATGTAATGAAACTTATTTAAATATTGAGACTAAATTAAGCATTTTTGACACCTATGTATCTAGCGTTCTTAACTATGGCTCCGAGATATGGGGTTTTCATTCTGGTGATGAAATAGAACGAGTTCACACAAATTTTTGTAAAAGAATTTTGAAAGTTAAAAAATGTACGTCAAACTTTATGGTTTATTCAGAGTTAGGTCGTCTACCTATGAGTATTATACGTAAATTGCGTATCATTAAGTATTGGTTGAAATTGATTAAAACAGAAAATTGTATATTACGCAATGTATATGAGGAAATGGTCTCACAGTTGATACCAAATACATGGTGTTTTAATGTCAGAGAATTATTAGTATCTCTGGGTATGCATGAAGTCTGGCTTTCACAAAATGTGGCTAACACTAATGTTTTCTTAAAAATTGTAAAGCAGAGGTTGTCTGATTTTTTTATTCAGGAAAGAGACGCATTTTTCGAGTCATCCTCTAAATGTTTATTGTACAAGTATCTGCCTGACACTTTTTCGTTACAATTTTATTTGAGTAAAAATATTCCGGAAAACCTTGTTGTCCTTTTAACAAAATATAGACTGTCATCGCATAGGCTTTTGGTAGAGCAAGGCCGTTATAATGGAACTGTCAGATCGATGCGTATCTGTAAATATTGTAATTTAGGTGAAGTCGAGGATGAATTCCATTTCATACTTATCTGTCCATTTTATAAAAGTCTACGGGTATTGTATTTAAAAAAATATTACTGGTCTCGTCCTTCAATGTTTAAGTTAGTTCAACTCCTTGCCATTCATAATCGCAAACAATTGTGCCATCTCGCAATGTTTCTGCGTGAGGCAGGTAAAAAACGGGATGTCGGATAACTAGTACATCCAACTGATGTATTATTACTATCACTATTATTATTAATATTACTATTATTATCATTATTATCATTATTATAATCATTTGATTTATTGATTTATAGGGTCTCTCCTCCTATGAATGTACATGTATGAATAATATTTTTTTTAGAATATTGTTTAACGTCAATAGCGAACTGTTTGATTTTGATTGGATAGAGTGTAGCATTATATATTTATAATTATGTACATATGTTTCAACAGCTTATAATTCATTTGAATTTAGCCAATAAACAATACAATACCTATCTTCAAATCATTTGAAGATAGGTACAATTGAATTAAAGATAGGTACAATTGAATTGAAGATAGGTGTAAATAATTATTTATAATACCTATCTCTAAATAGTTATACCTAGGTACAAATGAATTATACCTAGGTACAAATGAATTATACCTATCTTCAAATGAATTATACCTAGGTACAAATGAATTATACCTAGGTACAAATGAATTATACCTATCTTCAATTCAATTAAAGATAGGTTCAATTGAATTATACCTATCTCTAATTCATTTAAAGATAGGTACAATTGATTTGAAGATAGATTCAATTCAGACATATCTACAAAGGATTTGAAGATAGGTACAATTCAATTATACCTAGGTTCAATTCGTTTTGTGTATTGTTGAAAATAATGAACGCTCCCTTGAAGACATTTCAACATGGAGGGAAACGATGGAAGCACCAACAACCCCTCTATTTGATGGGGTATCAAGTGCCTATAGAAATTTTTGAAAATAAAGATAAAAAATATTAAAATCATGCATTCTGACTGTATTTTGGTCTAAACGTTCTACATAAAACAATTTTCTTTGATACGTCGATCAACAAAAAAATTATTATCTTCAGTTCTTATCATTTAATAAAACATTTTCAAATCAAAAACTTTGAAGTGTCATTGATCAAAAATGTAAATAATGTAAATGAAGCGTCGCGTATGAATACAAAACAAGAACAGCAACAATATTCAAAATGGATGCACCTTCATCTGATGCAGTACTATACAGGGAGTATTCATTATTGCCAATATTTTAGTAATTGTACCTATCTTTAATTCAATTGTACCTATCTTCAATTCATTGCATTTGTACTTATCTTCAAATCAATTGTACCTATCTTCAAATGAATTAAAGATAGGTATAATTGAATTGTACCTATCTCTAATTCAATTTGAAGATAGGTACAATTGAATTGAAGATAGGTACAATTGAATTGAAGATAGGTACAATTATTTGAAGATAGGTGCAAATATTTGAATATATATGTTAATTTGGCGTTCCATATGTAGATACACTATTGAACGGGATTGACTGTATAGGTCTTTCTTCACGTGCATTTTACTTATGTTGGTCCAACGCGCGGTACTAAATAGGTAGCCTACATGTATATTTACTTCTTATAATGTATAAGCACTGACCCCGCAAAATTACACTGTCCATTCATAAGTACTGATAAACGACACTCTATTTATAAACGCCAGCCCTCTGTTCATAGTTATATAAATAAAGAATGTACTTTATATAGATTCTGTTATAGGGTCACCTAGGTACGTATCCCCCCCCCCCCCCCCCGGTCACTTTTGATTATTCTGTGGATGTGAGGGAATCAAACCAATAACCCAGTTATATAATTGTGTATAGTTGTAAATATTCCTTTTATATAAGATAATCTTGAAGTAAAAACGGTATAATTTAGTAGTATTTTCTTTTAAAGTACTATGACGTCCAGTTTAATCATAATTTATAAATGTTAGTTTTTGTAGAGTTTCCTAAAGTATAACAATATTAAACCGTGCATAGAATTTCAGGTAAAATTGCATGAATTGCATTATAAAGTACTATTTATCTTTGGTCCCTTAAACTAATATAAAATTTGCTATTACCAAATTTTGCTGCGTTTGTATAGGACGTGTATATGGTGTCCGGATAGGGCCAGTTGCGTTAGCGCGACATCGCGTTCAGATAAACGAGACATCGCGCTAACACACAACACGCCGTCGCGCTAACGCAACTTTGCACAACACGCCGTCGCGCTAACACAAAACACGCCGTCGCGCTAACACAACTTTGCACAACACGCCGTCGCGCTAACACACAACACGCCGTCGCGCTAACGCAACTTTGCAAGTTTCACAGTCTAGTAGGAAGTCGTGTCCGGAAATATCAGACTGCGCATGCTGAAATATGTAGGCATGCACGCAAGCATGGATGAAAAATAAATAAAATGTACTTTGAAATATATATATATATTATTTTCATTTATTATCAATGCATATGTTGTGCAAAGTTGCGTTAGCGCGACGGCGTGTTGTGTGTTAGCGCGACGGCGTGTTGTGCAAAGTTGCGTTAGCGCGACGGCGTGTAGTGTGTTAGCGCGATGTCTCGTTTATATGAACGCGATGTCGCGCTAACGCAAATGGCCCTATCCGGACACCATACGTGTACAATTTAAATAACATTCCACCCCAAAAAGATAATGCTTCATTGGATATATTGGTTGAATTAGCGACTTAGTGCGTGTGAAAAAAAGTATCTTTTTTTTTTTTACGAGAGACACGATCTTTGCCGTATGTCCTGAGAATAAGATGAAAGGAGAGTATAAAACATGCAACTAACAAAAATTAATTAATGATAAAAATGACTTCATCAGTGCATGCTGATCATTGTATTTCTATTGCTTTATTAAAAATGCATGATGCACGGTCGATTGTTTTGTCGAAACACCCCCCTCCCCCTCCAACATTAGTGCTCCTTCCCTTCCGTCCCTTTCCAACACCTCTCTGTTTCTCTGTCTCTCTCTCTCTCTCTCTCTCTCTCTCTCTCTCTCTCTCTCTCTCTCTCTCTCTCTCTCTCTCTCTCTCTCCAATTATACGTTACAAGAATCTTTGTACTACCATATTATAGAATAACAGCGTACTATCAGGGGATTAAGAGGTCGCACGGACCATACCAACTCGGACATTACGATAAGACGGACTTAGGCCACGAACAGAAAATTCTTTGTGTCAACCAAACAATACACGAAATCAGATTTACCCGTGCATATAACTTGAACATCTTCTTACTCGGACATTGAACTGAGCGGCAAATTTCGAGATTTCAAACATTTCAATATCGGATGCTGTATGAGAATATCATAAAATTGTAGTTAAGTTTTTAGTTTACCAATATATCTGAAAAGCAAAACTATTATGGCAGTTGTTTCGAGATTTTCAACAGGAAAATCTAGAAAGATCTGTTTGAGAATATTCTAGTGCTAGATCTAAAAACAAAATTCATGTGATAACAAAACTGTGTATTGTATAAATAGCCCTCTCATTGAGAAGAATATTTTTTAGGAGCGGGAGGTGGGGGCTTTTTTTTTAATAATGGTAACAATCAATTAGCCTGTCTTGGCCTTAAGCAGTGAGTACTTCGGAGAATTTAACCCCAAAGATCCCCTGACATTACAATAGGTCAGATTTTGGTCGAAAGTATGAGGATGGAAGAAAACACAAGAAAGAGGCAGAACTGTGGCTGCATCTACGTCACGAGCGCGCTTGTAACGGGATTTGCGCTTGCTTCGCTTACAGCCGTGAATTTCTATCAAATTTGGAATCTAAAACAGGACATAGAAATCTTAAAACTTCAGTGTAATTTTGTAACGGTAAGATAGGAAATCCATTCTTGGAATACTATATACTGAAATTAGATCAATGAATATAGTTTGCTTTATTATTCTTCACTAGCTGCCGCTTTTCTAGTGGATCCATGGATTTTTTACTATTGGTTTACAAATCAGTACTGGCACTGTACCAGTTATCGGCTAAAATTTAACGTTTTCTTATCGTAATTCCTTATTTCTTGATAATTTTGGATAAAACTTGACATACTTGAAAAAGTGAACTCCTTATTTATCAATCTGTTAGTTTATATCATTATTTAGAACCCAAAACATCTTGTTTTGTGCTTTTAAGTATGCCCCGAATTTGCCGAGTTATTACGATTTACTGTACCAGTTATCGGCTTCGTGATAATAACATAGTAAAAATCCGTGTTCATGTTGATTTTATACTCTGCTAAATGTAGTTTGAATAATGCCCCTTGTGAGGTCAGACTAAAGTATTCGGGGTCATGATACATTATAAACAAAACCCATAAAATAATTCGTTTATTATCATACGGTAATACACCAAATCGTATAAGTACTATTCAATACATAATCGTGCAATCAGGCGTTCAATTGCGCTACGAATCTCTCGGAAATTCGTGAATTCCATTTGTTTATACATGTTAAATGTATTGATTTTATATGTCAAATCAAAGAAGGGATATAATAACGTATCACAAAGAGATACTATTCTATTTTTAACTTATTACGTCATATCCCCCACTGCTGAAAGTGCAAAGATGTAAAATCAGCGGTAAACAATGATCGTTTAAGCTCATGTATAAAACATATTCAAGAAAGTTTTCAAGCAAACTTACTTTTCTTTATTCGAAAAAGACGACTGAATTGAAAAATCTTGGATTGTTGCGTAATATAAACCCGAACTCTCAGTTTAGCCGATAACTGGTCTTAGCCGATAACTGGTACAGTACCAGTATGCTGATCTAAAATAAACGATTTGGTCAACAGTAATTTTATAAATGAAGCAGTGAATGAATACATATGTACAAAATACTATGTGAATCTATAGTACGTTCATTGATAATTTAAATTATGAGAAGTAAACTCGAAGAAAATGAAGGAATAAGAAAGTAGTTCAAAATGGTGTCAGGTTTGTTGTGTTTACTTCAGAATGAAAACTCAGAGGACATTATAAGAACAAAGAGACAGGTAGTGGGGGATTTACCTTCATTTATTAGGAACATTACGGTAAGACAAAGATTTAACCCCCCCCCATCAAAAGAAATAGTATTTTCCTTTATTAGGAGCATTACGGTAAGACAAGGATGATTTTCATCTTTTATTATGGAGATATCGGTCAATGTTCTTCAATTACAATAAAGTATATCGTGCATAATTTCAAATTTAATATTTCTCTTCTATGATAAAAACTTGAATGCATATAAAATTTGTCCATTTTTTTTTTATACAGAATGAACAATTAAAGTTACAGTGTACCAGTAATACAACAGTTTGTATACAAGGTCAGTCTGAGTCTGGGGAAACGCATAGAGTACCTTAATTATATAATGTACTGTGTTGACAGTCTCTGCATATAATTCCTGTGAATGAATAACAAAATGTACAAAGGTACGTACATGAGCGGTGCTTTAGTAATGTACTTTTCCAATTTTTTTTCAGGAAGCAAAGGCGACCCTGGACTTCAGGGTAACCAGATAACTTTATTCGCTGCAGTAATAAAATTATTCTCTAGCTCCTTCTTTCCTACCCTTTGTCTGTCTGTCTGTCTGTCTGTCTGTCTGTCTGTCTGTCTGTCTGTCTCTCTCTCTCTCTCTCTCTCTCTCTCTCTCTCTCTCTCTCTCTCTCTCTCTCTCTCTCTCTCTCATTGTTTCACTTAACATAAATAAGTCTTTTTAAAGGATTACCCGGATTAAAGGGAAACACCGGAAGTAAAGGCGACCAAGGACTGGCTGGACTCCCTGGTCTTCCAGGTAAACAAACAAACACACAAACAAACAAACAAACAAACAAACAAACAAACAAACAAACAAACAAACAAATGGAGAATACATAAACCAACAAGCAAACGCGCAAAAGAAACAAACAGACAAAAACGAACATCGAAAGGTTCCTTCATTGAGATTATATATACATATCATTTTGACAGTATCAGCCTTTTGTGCTTGAACGGTTGCAGTATCATAAATGTACAACCTTAATGTTTGAATTGTTGACCAGGAACCACCGGACTAAATGGAGGTAAGGGTGACCCTGGTCCAATGGGACCTGCAGGGGCCAAAGGTGAAACTGGTTATACCGGGGTCAAAGGTGAAGCCGGGATCAAAGGCGATATGGGATTCCGGGGAATACCCGGATTACAAGGTAATTGGCGCTGTATGTAGACTGATATACGTAGCCGTTGTTTAACGTTATGATGTAATAGTCGAAAACTCGTACTGCAAAAATCAAAGGTTTGATAGGATCGTGCAACTTGCGAGCATAGTGTGATGCAAAATATATGAAATAGCACTTGTAAACAGTTTTCTTCGATACAACAACATGCTGTAATTGTCGAAAACCATTGCGGGTAAAACCAATCTTGTGCAATATTTTATGCGAAGATGCAACTTTGCAGTTTGACTCCAATTACACCGCACTGCCATACAAATTGAATCCTTGGTTAAACTATGCTTCAAGCTCTTTGTCAACATAAGTATGTATGATTTGATTTAGGTCCAAAAGGTGAGATTGGTAACAGAGGTCAAGATGGCGCCAACGGAACACAGGGACTCCCAGGTTTACAAGGACCAATAGGTCTACCTGGGAAATAAGGGTAAAGATGTTCACAATTTAAGAAGTTTTTTATTTTCATTTTCCTTATTTTCTACTATTACAAAGTCAATGATGTTACTTACAAAACACACATAAAGAATGCACAGAGGGCTAAATAATGATAGCCTCTACGACCAGTACTTATGATAAAACTTATAAATCAAGTTCGTTATTTAAAAACCAAAAAAAAAATTAATGTAGCTTATATATTCATGTGTTTATTTATCGCAAGTAATTTAGAAACCCTTCCTCCAAATTATTGGTAGAATAGTTAACCGTTCCGTGGAATCGTCATGTATCTATAACATGTTCACGGAATTCATACGCAGGAGAGCCTGGGTCTGTCGGACTTCCGGGTCAAACCGGAACTCCGGGGGCTACGGGACTTCCGGGGACGAAGGGTGAGCCGGGACTGAAGGGCGAGGACGGACCTTTTGGACCAACCGGAAACAAGGGAGAGCCCGGAAGGAGGTTGGGCTTTCTATATCACAGATGTTCTAGATAAATGTATTTATGCCCAATAAGGTTGTTAGCATTTTTTAATGTCATATGTGTAATTAAGGTCTTTTAATTCAGGAGTATTCCCCCTGCATTGTCCTTTTGCAGCTTTTTTGAATCGACGATCATTCGTAACCTCTAGACAGTATTTACATACATTTCATGCATACTCGTACTCTTCGTGATTCCCTTTTGACCAAATAACTAGAAAAATCTCTTCTAAAATATTGAGTTAGAACCATTTTAACAGGAGCTTGGACTTTGAGTAGTTGTGTCAACCAGCAAGTTGGACGTAGTCTTGTCTATCGCTGGCCACTCAGCTATGGCTCTTTGAAATTCAACAAGATTTTTTTCTGGCTTTTGAACCTAAGACTACGCAATCTGTGCATATTTCACTTTAACTAGCGTCATTTTAACTTGTTTTGATGCAATAGAAGCAAAGTTACATCCTACCAAAAGTCCAAGTTCTAAATATAATAGATAGACCAAAAGATGTTTATAAATACAGAAAAATTGTGTCTAAAAAATTTAAATTACTAGTAAAATAGTTCTAAATATGATGGATAGACCGCAAAAAGTTTATAAATATAGAAAAATTAGATCTAAAAAAAATAAGTTACTTCTAGTAAATATGATTAATAATTTGTTGACCAACAAACCTCTTTCTTCAAATAACGATGCATTGATCGTGGTTGTTTTATCAGCGGACCCCAGGGACCACAAGGTGTAGCCGGTCCTCAGGGTCTACCGGGACAGCCTGGTGTGAAAGGTCAACAGGGATTAATGGGACTTTCGGGAACGCCGGGAAAACCGGGTATTAATGGACTTCCGGGTATACAAGGTTTGAAAGGAGAAATAGGACAACAAGGACCTAAGGTTTGTTTTGTACGCCCTTTCGTCCAATTTTAAAGCTGCTTGGTCCGATTTTTTTGTAATTACAGTATCAAAATGTTTTCCATACAAACCATTTATCTTAGAAAGTTATGGACTTTCTCCTATTTACACCAGCAGAATCAGTCTCCTTTCAAAGTTAGAAATATTCATAGTAAATAAAAACAATTTCGCTTTGGGCAAACGAAAAAACAAACCAAAATGCATCACGGGAATGTTTAGAAAAGGAAACCGCTTGGTTTCGTCCCCCGAATGATTAGGGTTATTCAACCCGTATGCTATGCATCGATTGTAAAGAAAGCAGACTTTGGAAATATTAGCGAACAAAACGTACACATGTTTATTTTTAATTTGTCTGATCATTTCGACCTTTATTTAAAGCGATGTCAAAGTCGTGATACAACCATACCCGTCTCGTCGTCAGGGGTGAAATTTAACATGAGGCGAAATAACGCGGTACCTTTTAATGTCGTTTGTTTTGTTAGAAAATTTTGTACGCATTTTTCTTCATTGAAATTTGGCATAATTGATGGGTAAAACTACTGCAATGTCTATTATAATACATATACTAAGCATAGCCATCGTTTAAAAGCGTGCATAAAATTTGATATAAAATCGGACCAAGCAGCTTTAACGGTTAATATTATAGCTGATGTCTTGACACGAACGTTTTTAGATATCTTATACTTTTATCAATGTTCTGTCAAATGATTAACATATCTACATGTAAGAGTTTTTTGTATTATAGGGAAATGCCGGTGATCCGGGTCCCTTTGGTCCCGCGGGGCCTAAGGGCAGTCCAGGAGCTCCAGGTATGGCCGGACCCAAAGGAGACAGGGGCGATAGAGGAGACACCGGTATGATGGGTGTTCAAGGCCCAAAAGGAGAAATGGGCGTCCCAAGGTGAGTATCTGCAATGTGGTTTTTTTTAATCTTCTGTATGATTGTATTGTGCATTGCTCAAAGAAATGGCTTAAAAATAAAACCCATCACTTCAATCAAGGTTACACCGGTTTAATGGGTCAGAAAGGAGAGCCGGGACTCATGGGAATTCCGGGTTCAAACGGATCACCCGGAATCATGGGAAGGAAGGGCGAACCCGGAACACAGGGCATGCCGGGAGCAAAAGGAGAAATGGGACAAAGGGTGAGTTGACAACAGATTGTTGTCACACAATGAATGATTAGTTTTGCTCTTTGGATGATGACTAGATAGTCAAAAAACAGTATCTTAACTTTTGCTCAAGGAGTTACCACAAGTATCTCTTAAATACTTTAAATTACTATACATGTATTTTATAATGAGAAATGATGTACTTTAAAAATGACATATATCAGTTTGAAATTTGTTTATATTGTTAAGGGCTACACTGGACTTCCTGGTCCAGTTGGCGCTACTGGTCCTTCCGGTTCACCGGGTCAAAAGGGAGACAGAGGTCAGCAAGGATACTTTGGACAAAAGGGAGAGAAGGGAGACTCTGGTACCGGAAGTGACTGTTGTATTCAGCTAGGTAATAAAGATTACATTTTTTGGGTTAAAATCAAGATTCTTGCGTTGCAAGAACATTCTAAGTCATAGTACTGCTGTACAAATTAAGATAAGATTGAAAACTAATTTAAGGTATGCGCTTTAGTTCTGTGCTGTTCTTATTTGACAGCCAAACCATCCATTCAGGGAACTTCCGGAACCGTGTATCACGTGACAGCAAAAGAAAACAACACGGTCATTTTACCGTGTAAAGTCAATGGTTATCCTCCACCCGCGGTCACGTGGTCAAAGGACGGTGACGTCACAGCCATCAACAAGGGCTTGATGACGGTGAATGGACTGGTGTTGGTCGACGTCCATGTTGGTGATACCGGAAATTACACGTGTAAAGCAGAGAGCATTCTGGGAGTTCAAGAAAAAGTGGTCGAGTTGATTGTCAAAGGTATCTTTGACTCCCCCGATATCTATTTGTTTATAATTTATGCGAAATTTTAACGGTATTTTGCGTATTTATCACTTACTTTGTTTTAGATTCAAGCCCATTTTTCTTATTTGATTCAATTATACTTACAGACGGTAAACCAAAAATACACCCCGACCAGGAATACATTGGGGCGAAGGCAAGTACTCGACTTCATTTTTTTGTAAACAATTTATAGTGACTTTGGTGGTTAAATGATGTTGATGCATATGCATCTAATAACAATGCATGAACGTTAAATGAAATGATTATAATGATTATACGTTATTTACATAATACATGTATATTATATAAGTTCAGTTAAAAATAAATTATAATATGGGAGACAACAACCAAAGTTTTTTAAAGGTAATGTTATCAGTACACACAAACACATCCCCATTTCACCCGTATTAGAATTAGCTTATTTTGTAAAATTTAACATTATTATCGATATTTTTAGGTCGGTCAAGTTGTCCAAAACTTATGCAGGGTCACAGAGACCGATCGTTACAACCTTCAGTACTCAAAGGTCACAGGGTCATTTCCGGTTCACAATATTAACGCTGACGGGAGCGTTCAGTTTGTTGTGACGGGAGAGAGGGAGACCGGGGAATATCAATGCGAGGCTACCACCGACACCGGAAACGCGCACGCCGCCTTCTATGGTAAATTTGCCATCGCAGATGACGTCAGATAAAAAAAAAACCTTCAAAAAAGGCCACTTAGCTTCATGTTATCTCCTAAAACGCTTGTCAGTATTATCTCCTTCAAACATTTTCTTCCTTATTAAAAAAAATATAAGTTGCGTTCTGACAAATTATGCAATAGATTTACAACGTAGTTATTAAACTTTTTTTACCCCAAGGTAGGTGAATATCTATCAATACATCAATGACCAGGCTGCATGCAAGAAACGGAGGATAATAAAGATAGTTAGTGTAGTTGTTACTTTTAGTTTACATGTACGTTATATGATCACCATTATTTTTCATTAATTACAACAGTTTACAAGGACATGGGCCAAATGACCTGTCAGACCACGTTTGCGGAGTGTGCGGTATTAGACAAGTCGTACTGCGGGTAACTTCTCTTTTAGTAATAAACCATACTGCGGCAATTACTTTTTGTGCCTAGATAGGATATTTATTATATTTCAATATACTCGATTTTTAATGAGGTACCATTTTATTTCCTTATTTCAATTTAATGACTTAAAAATCAAGTACTTGTAATTGAGATATTCTTTTTACATGTGATCTTATTACCACACATATACATGTATTACAGTCATACATGTATGCCACGAGAGCCGAATAGCTGATCTATAATCGCAACTTATGGTGCCTTTCCGACAGAGCTCGGAAAATCACCTCGAATGTATTAACATTCCCAGATGATAGAATTTTAAACAAAATGGAGTCGCTTTCTAATTAAAATAAGAAGTATCGGCTAGACAGCCTTGTATGTCGCTTCTGTGGTATATGTTAGGGTATATCATTGACTTTAAATGAATTAAGTCTTGCTCACATCTAAACAGATCGTAAAATGTGTTACTATTTATATCAAGTTTTATAAAAAGGAGGGTTGTCATGGACGCCTATTTAATACATTCGTAGTATTTTTCGAGCTCTGTCGAAGGCCCTGAGAAGTTACAGTTCTAGTTGATCTGTTATTATTTGCCCTGATTGAGTAGCACAGTGCATGCATATAAAGATCGAAACCTGATTAAGTTATACAGTGAATATATAGATTTGAATATTCAATATTACAGGGGCACCTGTCCAGTCGGTTGCTCTGATCTCAATGACGTCTACCACGCCCATCGATTCGCATTGGTGAGTACATGTACATCTTCTCCCTCTTATATCTTATCGATATAGATAAACTTATTAAAAGTTTACTGACTTATTACTGTCGTGCTATGAGCATATTGTAGTGTGTCTTAAAATTTCTTGCATCGATATAGTACATGCATTTACCTAATAGTTCTGCAGGCTAAATTGACAAGAAGTATCCCAAGTATCGAACACGCTTTTACAGTATGTCCAAATTCTACGCCCAGAAAAATTATTTGATAATTAATGTACTTATCGATTTTTATTATCTTTTTTAATGTGTAATGCAACAGTAACTTCAGTACGTTTAATCCGTATTTTAGATCGTTATTCTTCTCCTTGCAGAATTTACCGGTCTGCAGAGCTGCCTTAAATAGTGGAGACCTGACGTCATCAGGAGGTCACGTGGTATGGAAAAACGAACATGCAAAGTAAGAACTAAAAAATCGACTAGATACATATTAATGTAAATCTTATTTATAATAAATACGTAACTAAAATTACACAATTTCTCCTTAGATGCGAATAACAAATCTCTTTATGAAAGGCATTTATTTATTGAGGTGAAACTTATTTAAGATGGCAATACATGTAGTATAATTGCGGATTTACATTTTTTTCCTACAGTGGCGGTGAAGCGTCTGAATTTGTACAGTCAACACGGAATATTAATACGCCGATACTGGGATAGCTCTAACAATAAAAGTCATACAACAGTCCGTCTTCCCTGATAGGTTTATAGACACAAGTTATACAATCGTTTCTTACATACACCGATGCTACAATAAGTTTACGCCTTAAGTTGTGAAATACTAGAATAAACAGGCATATATGTATACTGCTCGCTCCCCTATACTCTTCAAATAACAAAAGAAATCCTCTTCTCTTCGAATTTACGACTAAAGTCTTGCAATATTCCTGTTAAAATTACCTAATTGTTTACACGCAAAAGAATCAGTCTGAATGAAGTTTTACGGTTACAGTTTTTGGTTCTCCAATTAGAAACACAATAGGGCCCTTTATGTTATACCATTCTAAAAATATCCCAATTCTCTATAGTTTTTATATAACACAGCATTAGACAATGTTAGAGTTGGACTTCCTTTCGTACGTCTTGTGTATTGAGAAGTGCAACGTCACAGATCCTTATGACAATTCGTTTTATAATTTACGATATTTACATTTTCCAGTGTCTTTGCCTGTGATATCACTACGTATCAATTTTGTACTATATAACCCATAACTTCAAATGACGCCAAATTGAGGCGCCAGCGGGGTTTACTTATTCATATTTATAAATATTTATTCGTACGATGGCTTAAAATTATATAAAAATAAGTAATACGGAATTTTTCTTTGAATAATATGAGGGGATAATTTCTGCCGGGTGGGGGGGGGGGGGGGGGGGGGGGGGGTGTTCAAATCTATCATAAAGCCCTTCGGCTATCACCTCATAATACTAAAAGAATAATTCCTGATTCCTTAATTACAGATAATAAAAAAATACGAACAATTATTCATATATTTATTTGATTTTATATGAAACATTTGTAGTAAACAATAAATTCTATTATTTCTCATACATTCATGTTTAACAAAACTAGGGTAGTTTCTGACATAGACAGACGTTTTAAATATACTCAATGGATCGTGACGCATAAACCCCAAATCATAAATATATAAATACACAATATTATAGTTCATATGTAACAGAAAATGGAATTCTTATAGTAACACAAGCATAACCAGCACAACAGGCCAATGAGAGAGACTAAACCTGGCAATTATAAACATCACATTTTATATACGACTGTTTAAAGAGTAGAACTCTTTTGTTTTTTGAAGAGTTTTATGGTAACCCAATATAATTTTAATTACAAAAATATTTCTCAATCAAAATTTGACTTTGAATACAAACTCGGTAACATCTAAACATCAATTGACGAAATGTGGTGATTTAAAATAAGCAGAAAAAAAAATGATATTTATTATAGTCTGTCCCAAGTTATTTTTGCTGCATATTTGAACGGTTTTTAATAAAAATACACTTACCTGTGACTGAACTGCAATTAAAATCGATGGAAGAGAAAATTCCCAAGATAACTTTATTCACACATTATCATTTTTCCCTCGTAAAAATTCACAGGAACGAAAACAGATTTCCTACGGAGATTTATAATGGGGAATGTTGACATCTTTTCTCCATTCGGAAATACTCGGGACCCCTCGCGCAATTTTTCAACGTTATCATCCGGGCGTCTTCATCTCCTTGGCAATGGAAAAACCTCGTAGACTTTTAATTTTTAGCCGTGTACTGATACCCGACAAGCTAGAGGGGGCGTTTCAAAGGGGAAATCTTGGGATTTTTTCATACTATTGAATGAACATCGTCTGAACCAAGAGGTATTTATAAATATTGAATAATTTAAGAAAATATGCGGCAAAAATATCTTGGGACAGACTATAACTATTCTTAAAAAAAAAAAATAATGTTTTGAAGCGCAAAGAAATGGGTGTAGTACTACCCAGTCACCAAATGATCAATTAAGAGTTAGGTTCCTACTTCACTGGGGGTAATTACTTTGCTTGACAAAAACAAGACATCACACAAATATTTGGTCATCTTTGTCAATATGAAACCAAGACACTGCGCATGCCTGAAAGCAGTTTACGGGGAGTAAAAATAAACAGCTGTGTCTTCTATAACATGAACAAGTTGGTCTTTAGTTACAAACGAGTTTGAACCTTTCAGGTTGTATCAAAGGGACACAAATCAATCCACAACAATTAAAATACATAAAACTAACCAAACCCCACTGTTATCAACATGTTAGTTTAATTGCACCAATAGTCAACACACGTTTCTGTTACTGGGGTGTAAAACAGCAAAGCCCTTTACCTTCCATTTTTCTTGAGTGGAGAACAGATTAATACCTTCCATTTTACTGGGTTGGAGATACGCAAAATCTAGTGCCTTCTATTTCTCTCAATAATATTCACAAAATTCACAACAGATAAATTTGGAAATTCATAGAACCCGTTTCATAGGAAACTTTGGTAAGGATAAGCGTTGCTCTTTAAAGAACCAAACTTAGGCAAAAGGGAAAATTGTATTAATTTTTGCTTTCTATCAAAAAATGAAAATGAATATTACTATTTACCGTGCGCACCTCATTCAGATTACTGATCATATTTGAATCATTACAAGCATGGTAGCTTGTTTTAAGATAACTAAGATTGAAGATGGATTCTACATTACATTTTTTTCCATAACCTTTGAAACTCGGCAATTTTTAATAATTGAAAGCAAAGAAGTTCGTAAATATCAAATTAAAGGTTACCGCAATCAAAGTTCCATCCCAAGAAAACCTTTTGAATTTAGGTGACCAATCTCACACACTTTTTCTTGCAACAGACATTTTTCTTCAATTTTAATATAGAAAAATTGAAATATTATGGAGATGCGCCCCCCCCCCCCCTCCCAACTATTTTTGGGAGCATGTAAAAAAATAAAATGAAAATCAGGAAGATAATTGAAGTTATAGTATGCATCCCCACTTCAAAATACAATGTAGCAGGATTTCCGACACTTAAATTAACACGCTTCAGTGAGAAAAAGTGGACAGCATTCAATGACAATGTAAGGAGCCATACAAAGGATAACAGATATAGAGAATACAGTCCCCCAGCTCATCACAAAGAGGGCAATAAGCAAAACATACAGACAGTTCTAAAAATCTACAAGTCTTCATATTGATGATCAGTTAGGAGCAGGCAATAGTAAATCAAGCTCCTATTAAAATGAACCAGTGTCGACCCAGAGATAATACATATACAATGTCAAACAAAGGTCACTACATAGATGTCATAAGGTCACATCATGACACAAGATCAACAGAGCTCAATCAAAGGTTACTATATAGAAGTCATAAGGTCAACCAAAGGTTAATACAGAGATGTCATAAGGTCACCCAAAGGTCAATACAGAGATGTCATAAGGTCAATACAGAGATCTAGATGTCAAAAGGTCAACAAAAGGTTAATACAAAGATGCCATAAGGTCAACCGAAGATTTACACAGAGATGTCATAAGTTTGACCTGTAGGTGAAACAAGGTCAACCAATTCAGGTTAGTACAGAGTTGAGCAAATGTCACACTCTAAATTTCATCGTTAGGTTTACAGAGTTTATACAAGATCAAATTAGTCTGAGAGATAAGTATTCATCAACTACAATGTAACAATAGTTTTCTGAAAGTTACTAGAACAGAACAAACATGGAGAAATGTTTTCTCAATGGTATATAATTTTTGGTTGTGATCTATCCTATCACTCTGAAAGCTGCCAAACAGGTTGTAGAATATTCTTTGTGGTTGACATACTAAAGACTGTTCAAAGGTTATTGGGAAACACCTCAACATGAGTTTATTGTCGTCAACCAATATCTTAGCTTTTGGTCTCTAAAAATGGATGATAATGGGTTACTGGTCTTTTCCGTCTCCTTGTCAGGGGAGAATGCTTTGTATTTATGTCAGCTGGTCAGTGAGAATAATTATGTAAGGAGAAAGCTAGTGTATAGGTCACACCATGCAGGATTCTATGAAGTGATTCATAATGGGCGTATACAGGTGACACAAAAATACAAATATATCATGATAAACTAAACTGGCATCGGTTAAATATTCTAGAAATTGCTGAAATAAATGCACAGGTCTCATGTCAGAGATGAATTGCAATCAATAGAATGCTAGGTCAAAGTTCATTCATATGGAAGGTCAAAGGGAGGTGTCATTACTTACATGATATGAAGGTTAAAACAACATTATCTTAATGAAAATATACAATTAACACATTATTGTGTTAACAGATGACATTCATAGAAAAAAAGATTTTGATTTCAAGAGAGGGGCAAAAAAGACAAACTTCATGGCACCGTTTAGAGAACAAATACTTTTTTCAGCATTCATGCTTGGATTACAGACACATGTCTCTGTTTCAGTAGTTAAGAGTGTGTACACATCACACCTGAGTGTGTGTGTAGCAAACAAACACACAAACACACTCACAGACCCCAATGAGCTCAAACACCATGTAACATACTGAATTACCCACCCTTCCCCTTTATATCTTTTAATAGAGGGAGGGGGTGGGATAGAGCTTTGCACCCCCCATCCCATTTTTAAAAGGAGAGTGTGGCAAGGAGGGAAGGAAATATGACGACAAAAGATTAAACTAGAATTTTAACTGACCAAACAAAGATCTCCCCTTACTGTCTATCTTAGTACAAAAAAATAATCATATCTGCACAATGCTACTTGTGTGTGTTCACAATGCCATAAAAAAGCTAAAATGATCATTTCTAGTTTGCTGCTAATAATACTTCTATCCAAGCTAATATCAAAAGTCGTTCGTTTTTAATGACGTACAAAAATAACTTTTATAAAACTACTCACAATTACCCGTGAAAAACTCATAGCGTGAAACTGTTTGGTGGAGTATCAAGGGTGGATAAAATTTCTATTGAAATGTGACAAAAAAACATTTCCACACAGTAGCAAATCCAAATGATCCCTTTTAAATTTAGTTCCTTTAACAGTTTGAAGTTCACTAACAAAAGTTATTCTTTTTCATTACAAAAAACTACCTCACTATATTCCAAAATTTTTCTGTATGAGTTCAATGTGTGAAGAAATTGGAATTTATCTAGAATTTAAAATTTAAAGAGTTAGATGGCAATGTCTATTTCTAGATGATTATATCGCTTTAATAAAAAGAATCCTGTATAGAAATATCATAAAAATAAACACAGGTATACAAAAAATATTCAAACAAAATTGAATTTCAAAGCTAGTCTAGACCATTTGGGTTGTTTCTTTCATGAATGAAAATTCATGGTTGGATAAATCATGTTTGAAACTACGAGTTGGATCCGATATGTTTTGCCATCCTGCCTATACAAGTCAACAGTAAATGAAATAAACAAGAAAACTTAGCCTCCACCGACAGCATCAAAAAGCCAAAAATTAACCCACAACAATCGACCTTCAACTTGATCAATGACCTTTACCTTCTCCAATTGATTAACCTTTTAACCTTGACTCATATATCACAGAGAATGGCATTTCTATTTTGTTTAGTTTAATATAAGTTTTAGGGAGACAGTAACATTATAGAAACAAACTTTATGTTCCATCTCAGATGCATAAAACAAATTCAGACAGACTTCAAAATTAATCAACAATGTTAGGCAAGCCAAGTTTCCCCACAAACTCGGTATGTATATTAAAATTGTGCTGTTGTAGAAAAAAGAGCATGATCAATGGGTATTTGGTAAGT
This sequence comes from Magallana hongkongensis, assembly GCA_015776775.1. Classification (NCBI taxonomy): domain Eukaryota; kingdom Metazoa; phylum Mollusca; class Bivalvia; order Ostreida; family Ostreidae; genus Magallana; species Magallana hongkongensis. The sequence continues at coordinate 4,361,722 of CM027469.1, read as the reverse complement.
GTGGAAAAAAAATAGATTTGGTCAACTTTATCACCCCATAAAACTTTCATACTTTGAAATAACAAATGAAGTTTGATTAACACACCTTAGGGATAACATATATATGTATAACAACTCATACCCTTACACCATAATGTAACCAAACCTAGGGTACATACATGAACTCATATATGTACATAAATCACATGTGCAAATTTGCAACAAAATAAAAATATATTTTGCATCCACCATATATTATCATTGCATTGAACAATTTAGTGAATATATCTAATTTCAATAAAAAGCCTTCCTAACCAATGTGAGGGAGTACTCTCCCCTGGATTAAGAGTATCACTGAAGCTATTTAGGAGGGTGGGGGTCATGACCATTTGGGATCGTACCCCTTCCAGTTAGAGGGTGGGGCGAGGTATATCCTCTGTCCTCTATACATGAAGCTGACCACTCCATTGTAGGCTACCCTCGGAACTCCAGCCTACAAAGAAAATCAAAGGAATGAAAGTGATGAGAGGAATTCAAAAAAATGATGATAAATGACTTCTTTTATTGATATTGAAAACTAGAATCCATTTAAGTGCGATTTTAAGGGCAAATAAAAGCGAGATTTATAAACTGCGACATGTGCTTCCCGCAATTTCAGGCGGATATTAATTCCTCGCTTTTAATTGGGAATCTACCATACCTAGCTAATTATAATGCCTTGACTTTTCTATTTCTTAAAGGGGCATGGTCACGATTTTGGTCAAAAATTATTTTTTCGATTTTAATGTTTACATTGCTTCAGTAAGGCATTTTTAATAGGCAACCAAAATTTGATTGTCATTTGATGACTTATGTAAACAAAGCGTTTGTTTACATTTCTAATATTGAAGTCAAAATTCCAGTATTAGACCTAAAATAAATGTGTTAATCGTTAGGAACTGTTTATTTATGCTTTAAATGAATAATAAGATAGACAAACCAGCTTTAAAAAGATTTGTACTGGTATATTGAACCTATGTAAACAAAAACAGGGCACGAGCCTTGTTAACATGCTGAAGAATTGTGATCCCTGTATCTTGCTTTAAACTGAACGACTGGCACCCAAATTTCATTTCATCATTAGAAATGCATTCCTAAAGCATTCCAAATAATTAAAACAGAAAAATAAAATTTGACCAAAATCGTGACCATGCCCCTTTAAGTACAAGTGTCCAACCCTCACCTTAAAATCGTCCATAATGCCTAGCTTCTTGGCCGTAGACTTGAATTCGTCTTTGGTGGAGTAGATGATCTTGAGTGCCTTCATGTTTGACTTGTGACCTGACATGGCCTCTGACACTGTGACCTCTGGAGTGTCCTTCACCAGCTTCATAAAATACTGCTCATATTTATCCTGAAAGTATCAGAACAATAATGGATATGTATGTATTCATCGTATTTATCCTGAAAGTATCCAAACAATAATGGATATGCATTCCTCATATTTATCCTGAAAGTATCCAACTCATAGTCAAATTACTCTTCTCCTTTAAATCCATTCATTACTTTCCAAATGAAATCTGAATACTATGATACTAGTAAATAACAACACATTGTGTGGAATTAGCAACGACACGCTGCAGCTATTTAATATTTGGCATATTAAAAGTACACACACATAATTATGGCATAAAGTTGGATCACATGATTTATCTATTTAATAAAACAGTTCTGAAAATTTAAACTTTCCGCTGTACGTGTCGTCCTAAACAGGTATTGAACACCTGAGCAATTCTTTATATAGCCTTGCTAATAAACTGGTTCTTAAGAACCAGGTGACACAAACAGGTATTCGAATGAAAACCTTATATATCTGGATAATTAATTCATTATTATACCAAGTAGAAATTGATTTCTGTCTAATTCGTCCCTCAAACGAAAGAAATCATATTTCATATTTATCATGAAAGTTTCCAAGCATTAATGAGTAGATTCATCATATCTATCCTTAAAATATCCAACTTATAGTCAAAATATTTTTTCAATGTACAAGCATTTATAATTGAACAAATATTCATTTTTTCATTCCCTGTTAAATGTGTCCAAATAATGTAAAATAATGTTTATTAATATACAGTTATACATGAACCTCATCTATACATAAAAATTTCAAAATAAACTAATTCCATCGTCTCTAAAAAAATTCACAGCTTCAACAGTGTAACGACATTTTATGCAAACATTGCAGTTAATATTCAAACATTAAATAGCATTCATTTACACATAACTACTGTATACAGGGAAATATTCACCCCCATTTTATTTTTGCCCCTTTCGCCCTCGTTGTCACAGGGCATATTTAGGACTGGGTGAGTTTTAATGTCTAAAATTATCTCTCTTTACACGCAGCTGTGTCTGGGCGAATTCAAGACGGGGCGGAACTGTTTGCAAGTGTAGAAGGGCGAAAATTACATGAGACAAAAATAACCCTGTGTACAGTTTACATAAAGTTATCAATACCGATACATAATTAAGAGTTACTCATTAACCTACTTTTTGTAAGTATGTGAGGTCCTTCTTTGTAAAAGGCACAAACTTGTCATTCAATTTGATGAACTTGAGATGCTTTTCAAAAAACAGCCCCCTGAAAACAAACAAAAATTCACAGTCATGTAAAGGCTCTTTTATTTCTAAGAATATCTATGAAAATTTTGCTTATAATTTTAGTGAAGCTTCCAGTGTACAATACCTTATTTTACATCTCTGACTAATAATCTATGATATCCTAATGATTAATACAGAAAAAGCAAATAATTAGAAGCCCTAATCTTATTGTAAGGTCTTTCTAATAAATTTGCTAGACTTCAAAAAGCTAACTTTAAAACATGTTTCTCTGATTTGAATGTCTTGAGTACTAACATACACACCCTTTTACTATCTCTCATTATTATCTCAATCCCCCGCCCCACTGCTCACGATATACTAATGTCTTGCTGACTCCTTCATTTCACCCCTCACCCCCACTCCCTTTCACAAGTTGCTGACTCCTTCATTGTCCCCAAACTTCCCTGACATACATACCACTTATTTTATTACCCCCCCCCCCCCCATACTTGTTTACTTTAATTGGCCGTTCCCCTCCCCCCAATTACACATACTTGCTGACTCCTTTTTTGCCAAATGTGCTAGTCCTACAGATCTCAGGTCGTATACAGGCGCGGCCCTTCCTCTGGTCCGGGTGTCTCATCCAGTCATCCCAAAACCTGCAACACAATAACAATAATGTGTTTATTACTTGGAAAAAAACCTACAATAACATCAGAAAAACTCTCCCAATAATCACAGACACTCTCACATCAATGCCGGATACCATAGTATCAACAATATTATAGGAAATCAACTGTTAATTTCTTGATTTTATTCCCTGATATTTACATTTGCAAATTTTTTTATAAACCACTATTTGAGCAAATTGTTGTTATTCCTGCAGAATAGCAAAGACTGGGTCAAGAGGTCACAGCTGTCATCGAACTTTATCCCATGACCAACCCAAAAATGAATTTCTGAATTTTTTTTCTCAATTTTACTCAATTCTGATTGTAATGAACTATTGGATTGGCTATTTTTTAAAATATCTTTAGCAGTTTTAACCTAAATGTAAACTTTCTGCTTCTCTTAAAATAAGACTTGTCTCAAATATCTTTGTTTGAATCAATTTTTGATGATTTATTCCAACAATGCACCAGCTTCAATACAACCAAACATTATGCAATATAAGGCACTGGTACAATAAATCTCTTATATGGAAACCTGATCAATTTGAAATGAATCATTCATTAATAATGCAATTTAATGGCAAATTTGAAATTTACTGCATGCATAGGATCATATCAATATATAGATTTTCAAAGTTCATCTGTACTAGCAACATTAATATTAAATAATATAGAACAAAACTCTCTGTTAATTGGTAAATCATTGAATCTCACAACCAAATCAGTGTTTGCTTCACTGCACTTGTTTTTGTCAAATCAAAATAATTTTAATGTTAGTGGGTGCATTGATTACAGCTATTCGATACACACAGCTATCAGGATTTACTGTAACAGTCACTGATTTTTTTTATTGAACAAAAAATCAACACATCTAAGGCTGCTCAAAGTTAATTTTATGTTTAACTTAACTTAACCCTCCCACATAGGTTTAGGAGACAAACAGCGCCCTGTTTTGATTTGAATTTTTCTAGTTGGATTTTTGTCAAATACTGCAAGCTGTAGAAATTGAAATATTTATCGCACTTAATGGACTCTTTCTCAGATACTCAGTGGGAATTGTGAGGAAAGATCGTCATTAAAAAGGTAACCTACATGTAGCTTGATTGCTCAATGTATTCTTACTAATGTAAATGAATGAAAATCATTTGTTTGAAAAAATTGTTTTTTTTTTTAAATTTTATCACCCTTCCTCGAAAGCAGGTTTGGTATTTTTAAGTGACATTAAATGTGGAAATAACTTTGGGCGGCCTAATAGTTTCAATGCGAAAAGAACCTTGTGCCTGACACACTCGTCTGATTTTTTTAAATGAAATAAATAGTAACTTATCTTAAGATTTGAAAATGATAAAGTCATTAGCGAATTGAGAGTTGACTTACGCGTCTGGCCATTTTGGTCCAATTTCTAACCAGGTGGATTTCTCTAACATCCATCCAAGTCCAGGGAAAAAATCTGTTCTGTATAATAAATCTAAAAAAAAAATTCATATTCAAACTATAGATCGTAAAATTTATTCAATTCATTGGCAGGGCAAAGTATTAAATTCATCAACTATACACACGAAATAATCAATATTTTATACTAGAGAGAAAAAACTTTCTATTCATGGAATCATTAAACCTTAAATATTAAAGTAACAGGTGGCGAAAACTCAAGTCTCAACCGGAGTATAATCCATGGCTTCTGTATGCTGCGCTTTAAACAGTGAGCTACACAATATAGTTTGTCTACAATACAGTGTTTTTTTCCACCAATTTGGACCTGGTGGGCTGGGGAAAATTAGTGACAAAACCAGAAAATTGGGAAAATTTGTTTTTATTGATTACGATTAAATTTAATGATTTCTATCATTATTCAAATACTAGTTAAAGCGCAATGCTTCTTTTTCTATTTTTTATTCTGTTTAGTCTTTCCTAAAAATTTCGACAACTTGTACAAAATTTTTTTTTGTAAATTACGATTGGGAATTTTGGGTCTGAAGTTAGAAAATATTAGGAAATTTCCAATTAGGCTCCAAAAAAACTCTGCAATATGTTAGATTGACAACAAGCTGATCTTTAAGGTGAATCGTTACCTGCTTCGTCGGACACCATGCCGACTTTGCCGTTGTCGTTCCAGGCGGACACGCACCACAGACTGGGGTCCTGATGCAGGACAGGGAATGTAGCGGAAAAATACTCGTAAAAATCGGGGGAGACGTCCAAATCATCTGTGAAATATAATATTTAATTGTTTTATCCAGTGATATATTTTGTCTATAAATAGGGAATGTAGTGCTCAGGAAAGCATTCGTAAAAATCATGGAATAAATTCAGATCATCTGAGAAACATAATGTAAAAAACCTTAAATCTTTGCAATTGATTACAGTTTAAGTGTAAAACAGTAGGCCACAGCAAGATCAAACTCGGGTCTCCAATGGTGGCTATCACCACACTCTCCTAGAACTTTCCATCAATTTAGCAAACATCACATAATTTCTAAACTTGTAAACTTTGCACCTGAAGAAATTAAGTACTGTAGATTTCTTATTATAAGCAAGGAATTAATATCCACCTAAAATCGTGAGAAGCATTGCTAGTGGATTTTAAAATCTCACTTTTATTTTCTGAGAGTTGAAAATTATAAGAGATTAGAATAAAAGTTTTGCATTTGTGATTTTATATCCTCAGGTTTTGATACAAAACAGCGGGAAAGCAAAATGAAATACTCGTGTAAAGTAAGGCTTCTACAGTTAATATCTTACCTTCAACGATGATGACCGCTGAGTAGTTAAAGGTGTGGAACACCTGGTTCAGGGCCCACTTGTAATGACGACTCAACTTATAGTAGCCCTGGAACTTCCTCTGGGGCCAAGGTAGTTTGATGTCCGTAGTGTTGGGATGCTATGGTTCAAATAGAATGGGAATGTATACCATAGAAGCAGAAATATTCATTGAGGATTTAATTTCATTATTTTTTCGTTGGCAGTATTAATCAACGAAATTGAATCTATGACAAATTTTTAACCCAAGTATTCATAAATACAGGGTTGATATGCGATACGCTTTAGAGATTACTATTAGACAGTATGTATTATGAAGTATTTTGAAACTTATTTCACAGTATTGTGGTCACTGATGTTGGGAAGTAAAGTTCATATACAGAAAAAAAGAAAAATGGAATTCATCTTTTGTGGTGAAATTTTACCATGAAGCATTATGTAAAGAGAGAGAGAAAGAGAAAGAGAGGGAGAGAGAGAAAGAGAGAGGGAGAGAGAATGGTGGGAGGAGGGGGGGGAGATAAAGAAAATGGAGTGAAAGTCAGAAGAGAGGAGAAGTGATAGAAGTTGTATGATGACATTCTAGTGATAAAACATCTTCTTCCTTAAAATCTAAAAATATCAACAAACACGTATATTTCTGGAGTGTTAACACATAAGTAAAAGCTTCCTGTAAGCTTCAATGAACCAACACGGATATATATAATAATATTTTGATAAAAAAGCCAACTTAAGAAAGATTAAGCTCCAGAAAATGACATCCTAATACTGAAATGGAGAAAGTCAACATCACTAAGAGAATGAACAAGGCAGTTTTATATTAGGAGGGAAAAAGGAGAAAACGACAATTGACACTTTAACAATAAACTTTTTTTTCTTTTTCTACATCATCCTACCACATCCCCCCCCCCCCCCCCCCCCCCATTTTTTTTTAAAAAGAGAACACAAAAAATCTCTGACATGTATAACTGCACTTTGTGATGTCAATAGATAAATTGTGTGTTGGTAAGAGCCAGAGTAGAATTAATTATATAGGAGGGAGTAGTCATTGATGGAGTGGACATGAGGGAGAAGTCATTGATTAATTAAGTGGGGAGGACGGAGTATTCAATAATTGATTTGGTAAGAGGGGGTAGTTATTAATTGAGTGTGAATGATGAAAGTTGTCGGTGATTATAAAGGAAAGATCAGTCATTTATTAGGTAGACAAACCACAACCAAAATGTGTTGAATTCCATGTTCAGAGGAGCAATAGACAGTGATTAAGTGAGTAAAAGGGAGTAGTCACTGATTGATAAGAGAGGCATGAAGGGAGAAGTCATTAATTGAGTGGAGAAGCGTGAAGGGAGTAGTCATTGATTAAGTGGAGAGGCGTGAAGGGAGTAGTCATTGATTGAGTGGAGAGGCGTGAAGGGAGTAGTCATTGATTGAGTGGAGAAGCATGAAGGGAGTAGTCATTGATTGAGTGGAGAAGCATGAAGGGAGAAGGAGAGGCATGAAGGGAGTAGTCATTGATTGAGTGGAGAGGTGGAAGGCAGTAGTTATTACCTTAATGTGCTGGATTCCGTGTTCAGAAACGTAGCGCTGTATGACGTCAGCAGTCGGTTTGTGTCCGCAGTCCTGGCTCACGATGATAGGGAACCTCTTCTTGTTGGGATTGTATCTACATAAAAAAAGAAAATATTTTGAATAAAAAATAAAACAGAAGGCCTCAATAAGGATCTGATTTCACAAAAAGTAGTGAACGCTAAAAAAATTAACATCACAGTCACAGAATTTGGAATCATGAAATACTGGAACAGAAAAATTGCAGCTCATAATGCAAAATTTTATGATTATTATTGTTTATTTGTAGTTATTTTATTAACTTGGTTTTAAGTAACATGAAGGATAGGGTACTTATTTAATGAGAGAGAGGCAGAGAGAAAGAGAGAAAGGGAGAGAAAGAAAGTTTAAAAGAGAAAGACAGAATGAGAGAGACAATGAGATAAAGAACGAGAGACAGGGAGAGAGATACACATAGTACTTAAAAACTTAGTGGACTGACTTGAGTAGTAAGTCCAGACTTCGGCTGACCGTCGTACGGTCACAGGCGATCAGTAGGATGGGTAGTACCACACTGTTCGTGTCGATGGGGTGCGGGGTTCTACGGATTTCTTTATCCAGTTTCTCTGTAAAATAGAAATAATGATTTTCCATTGTATAGTTACAAACATTACAGCAGGTAACAGCACTGTCAGCAGTGCTTGAAATCTCTCATACTCCAGTTTTTATATAAACATAAATTATCATTTGATAGTTATAGCATGTATTAGCAGTAAAATAGTGCAATAAAATCATACATACAAACCCATGCTAGTTACAAAGATGTAGTAGTTGTTTAACCATTCGAAATTGAATAAACTTTCTCACAACTTACATTTAAAAATTGTAGGTTTGTTCTATAGATTTTTTTCATCTGTCCATTAAATATCCATAGATTTATATATGTATAAAAGCATGTTGTTCTATGGTACAACATAGCTGTGAAAATGTGGAAGTCACCCCCTGTGGATTCAAACAAGCGACCTTTTGATAACTGACAAGTGGCTATAACCACTGGGCCAAATATTCACTACCTTCACTTTAAATACAATCCACTAAGTACATGTATGTATCCACTTATACAAAACCAACCAAGATTTTCTGAACTTCAAAACTGATAAGTGACCTTGAATCTGACTACTCAATGACCTCTGGTCTACATGTCATCATATTTAATTTATGAAGTTTACATGCATAATCCATTAATGATTTTGGACGTAATTAAAAAAATAAAAATACAGAATAGGATTGTTGACACAAAGTCAAGGATAAAAAACCCAGAAAGCAATGTTATTATTATATGTTACTAGTAATAATACAAGATCAAGTGGAGCAATTTAGAACAGGAAACAGAGCCAAAGTAGAACGTATGTTACTGTATTTGATGAAGACATTTCTGTCTGAACTTCTGAATCACAAATATACACATCATGCTTTTAACAATGGATCCCTGCGTATCAATATCCCAAATGAATTTTTCTGCAACATTTAAATTTTCACCCTCTTTCCTAAGTCTCATGGCTCCAACCCACATTAGATCTACCATCACACCTATTACTGATATATTAATATATATATATATACAATCATATGTACATATTTTCTCCAGCTTAACAGTTAAAACATTTCTCCCATACTCATTAAAATCTTGCATCAAATTTAACTCAGAACTTCTAAACAAAAATTCCATACCCAAACAAGAGAATACTAAAAAAAAAATTTTTTTTTAGACCCCTCTCCTTCCCAAGAGATTTCTTGGTCACATATATCATCAATGTAACTTTTATCATCTCTTTGATGGTGATTATGTATGGATTATATTATACGAACACAAACAAACATCTGCTACATGCACACTCAGGATATAGAACATATCATTGATAGAGATAAGATTAATTACCGAACATCTGGGACCAATATCAAATACATAATGTACCACAAACTTGCTTATTAATTAAGTACTACCACATCCTGTATGCTCGCGAGAACCGAAAACCAAAAGTGCACATTCATTGATAAACTTGTTCCATCACACATTCATGCGGGTAGACGTGCACTTACACGTAATTTTCTCACCTGACTGCTTTTGCTCTCGAAACTTACGTAGCTGTTGGAGTAGATCGGAGTTATGTGAGAGCTGTCGCTGGATGTCACCTTGTAAGTTTCTCAGCTGATCCTGCACCGATACCGCCCCCACCTACAAACAAACAGAAAATTCATTATTCATTTTTTCAACTTTTCTTGTGTTGATAGAAATTCTATTATTTTTCCTTTATCCTTGTTTGCAATATAGATCTTCTGATATTAAATGACATTTTCAATTGAAACTTTAGAAACAACAATCTATACAAATCAACAGGGAATTTCAATATATTAAATGAAAACTTGAAATTCATTGAAAACTGAACAAGTATTGACCCCATTAGCATATTAAATGAAACATTTTCTATTTTTATTCCTGAATCAAATTTGTTCTTACTTTAAACTTACCCACATTAATTATCAAAGTACTGAAGAACTGACGGGAGTTGATTTTGTCGATGTTTATTTATTTTAAAATCAATGATATGTTATTTTGCGTTATTTTGCTTGACAAGTACATGTATACGTAGTTTCTAATTTGAATTACGCATATTTTTATAACCTCCATATGAATCATGTTAAATAATATTTAAAGATAAAATTAATTCAATCAAAGTATTATCAGTGGTAGAAAAATTTCTCGAAAATTGTATGGATCCAAGCAATATTGAACTCTAGTCTCGTTCAACCAAACACTCGGCTGACACCGTAAATCTCCGACAAGGGTTTACCGAGACAGCCGAGCGTTGAGTTGAACAAGACTATATTGAACTCTAGCGTAGGAATACATACGACTACAAAAAATATTTAAATTGTTCGTACCATTTAAAATCTGACAATTTTTAAGGTATTTGTAAATAAGTTTCCTTGAAAAACAATGCTTTAGCATACATTGAATTCATCAATTATTTTTAAGAACTAAGTCTTGTCAGGAGCAATGATTTGTGCTGAGGTCCAAACACTGTTTCACTTTCGGTTTGTCCGAGTGACTGCATAGGAGAGTTGATTAAAAATCAACTCCAAAAAATCTACTATAATTAATAATTTTAAAATAACATTGTATCTCATGTTTTAAGTTTATGTCAAAAGATATCAAGAAATCTTTTAACTATTTATATTCATAATTCTATGACTTACAAAATGTTAATCAAACAATATAAAATATTGAAGTTAAATTTGATATCAGCCTAATTATGATATCAAAAAAGTTCTTATTTTTTCTTTAATAGCTTGTACTCAGTAACTATATTTCAGTCTTAATAAATATTAAATTGATAAAAACACCTGGCCTCATCAAACATTTGTAATTATGAATCAAAATACCGTAAATGATGCAAACATGCAAGTAAAAAGCTTTTCAAAGTCAATTTAAACCAAATAATTTTTTTTGTAGAATACATGCATAATGTAAGTTGTATGTACATCATGTACATTGTGGTACTTTTGTTGACACATACCTTCCAAAGATAAGCGGCCATCGACCTGTTATCGTACTGTGTAAAATACATGTCTGTATATTTATAATTGAAACATATGTCATATCTACCCACGACACACAACAGTACAAGATCAATGACACATATCATTATGCAGAACTATGTAAACTATATGTTAATACCTAATACCTGTGAAAAAACATGTGTTTGTAATATTATACTACAAACATACAAAAATTGGTAAGATAAATTTTGTACAGTGCAATTTGTTGAATAGCACTGTTACTTTTGGATCATGACAACTACATATTTCATGTGTAATGCAGACAGCTGGTACTCCACTTGATCTTTGATAAGTATTGTAATACATAACATCTAGCATATTGTAACACCTTGCATAATGTAACACATTGCATAATGTAACACATTGCATAATGTAACACATTGCATAATGTAATGTTCATCTACCATATTGTAACATCACATGTATTGTAGAACCTAGCATATTGTAACACCTAGCGTATTGTAATATCTGGCATTTTGTAACACTTAGTGTTACAATCTTAGCGTATCGTAACACCTAGAGTATTGTAACACTTGTGTATTGTAACATCTAGCATATTGTAACATCTAGCGTATTGTAATATCACCTGTGTATCGTAACATCGAGCATATTGTAATAGCTTGTGTATTTTAACACCTAGCGTATTGTAACACCTGTGTATCGTAACATCTAACGTACCTTCCCAGGGTTCCTTGAGACCAGCATGTAGTACATCAACACGTTCCAAGTCAGAAAAATCACCACTACCACGCCCACTAAATGTTTCCGCCTCATTGTTTACGCAAAACCTTGTTCCAAGCCCTAGTAATTCACACCACAGAAACATGTTCCAATTCCCAAACAATTTCTTTCATCTTCTCTTCCCGTACGAATTATCATTCTTCATATTTGTGGAGATTTCACATCCTGAAAATAATGAAAACGATCATAAATATGCTGTCTACTCTGAATTTGAAACCAAGTTCTTTAATAATTGTTTTAAGCTTTTATTCCCCGAGTTTTCCTTAGGCTACAGGCCTAAGAGCAATTCTTGCCAAGTACCATTTCTTGCCAGAAAGTGCATTGTTTCATCATTTTTTGCATATAATTTCATGTGTTGATGAAATTACAGTGTACTGGCAAGACATGGTACTTGGCAGAAATTGGTCTAAGACCAGAAGTGAACTTAGAGAATTGTCATCACCAAAATCAGATCACTTGATGTAATTTTTAACAGATGACATCTTTTAATTCATTTCTCTCAATTTGTCAAATATAGTATGAGATGCACATTTTGTGAAAGAAAATTACTTGCAGGTCAGGCGTAGACCCTCCTCCTATTCAACATCGATATGACACCCCGAGTAGGCCTTTATACCGCTTTCATTTTGTTTGAATGTATCACTTAATGACAAAATGTTCAATAATAATAAGAATTTATGACTTTCAAAATCAACATCTCGCCCAACATGTCACGCACTGAATTCAATAAGAGTGCAGCTTCATTGAAACAATAAAACAACACGATAAATCATGTGTCACTGATACACGTCTGAGGATATTCGAGTTAAATCGACGTGTCACCAAAACCGAAGCAGACGAAGATCGCCGGCGCTTGGCAGATAAATTTCGATTTCTTCGAATTGTACTTGTCTTATTGAGAAATGAAATCACCAAACACTTACCTTAAATCATTTCATAGCAGCACATTTTAGAATTAAGCCTTTCTATCTTCCTTATTTGGGGCAAAAACATCAAAACACTTTTTTATCGCACAAGAGTAATCTCGCGTTATCAGAAAGTAGCGGCTAATGGAGAGAACCCGTTTCGGTGGGAGTGAATGTTTACGACTCTCTCTCTCTCTCTCTCTCTCTCTCTCTCTCTCTCTCTCTCTCTCTCTCTCTCTCTCTCTCTCTCAACAGAATAAGAAAGAATTCAATTTCTATAAGCAAATAATGTTTAATAATTATACACTCACTTTTTTCTTTCTTTTTTTTAAGGACGTTTGTTGTAGGTAGTCTAGAGGGTCTGCTTATCTGCTCTTTACTGATAAAATATACTTGTATGTTTCCGTTACAATCATCTTTAGAAACCCCTCAACTTTATGACTTTTATAATTTGATATTTTATACAGGTATGTGGTATCAGTGGCGTCAGAAGCAAATTGAAAGTAGGAGGTTAAACTTTGTCCAAAAAAAAAAAGGATTTGGGTTGTGGTTATGTGTAATTTTGAAAAAAAAAGTGGCAGTGGTGGTGGGGGGTGGGGGTAAGCCTCCGCCCCCCCTCCTCGGTTCCGACGCCTATGGGTACAGAACATGAGGACGTACGTCAACGTCTCTTCTGGGACATGTGAAAAAAAATGTACAAATTTTCCAACATTTCTTCTTGCTGTCACGTTTTGTGTTATGTACAAGGCAACTATAACTCCTCAACCCCTACTTTTGTGACAGTTCCCTCCACTTTGAAAAAAGAGATGCTACGTGGGGTGGGTATATCGCACAGTGCAGAATAAAAACCCACAAAAAGTGGATACCTCGTAAGAAAATGTTACCCACACGCTTCACCTCAGCCGTTATTTTTCTTCCGAGTACATTGTACCAAATTTTTTAACAATGATTTTAAAAAAAAAATTCTACACAAGCCCATTTGGATATAGTATATGTAAATATTATACAATCGTTGTTCGTAACTTATTCTTACAAATGGGTAATTAAGTATTAAAAGATATCTTATTCAAACTAAGTTTTTTCATCCTGTGTTTATATTACAGAGCATTAGTTGGGTTAAATTAAATAACAAGAGCTTGGACTTTGGGGAGTTGTATTGAACAGCTAGCTATATGTGACCTATAGGCCTGTCTATTTCACTGCTGGCCACTCAGCCATGGCTCTTTGAAATCAACAAGACTTGTCTGGCTTTTGAGCTAAGACTACACAAACTTCACCTGATACTAGCGTAATCTAAAACTTTTTTTGATGCAAGAAAAAAATAGTTACACCTCATGGAAGGTGCAAGGTCTTGTTAAATTGACTCTCAATGATTTACCTCCAAAAGTTTTTTTTTTTTGGGGGGGGGGATAAATTTTCGTTGCGGAAGTTTATATTTCGTGTGTAGACTCATCGCATGCATACTATGTAACTCATGTTGGATGCGGTAATGGATATGCAAAGTTTCAGTTATCTGATATGATCATATTA